>LR990355.1:25000000-27500000 GCA_905147345.3 Mythimna impura
ACCAGGAGCTCTTAAGGCAATCCATTTTACGACCTAAACTGAACTGTTAAAGGGATGGAGCTATATAGGGTGTATAGCTCCATCTTTCTTTCTCACTCGCACGACTGACATTTTAACACGACATGGTAAAGCCCCAGGATAAAAAAAAACAACAAAATAACACGTCACAAGACTTCCTCGAGGGACTTGCAACAACGATTTTACGTTATGCCTTTAACGAGACTGGAGTAGTTAAAAGTTTATAATGACCTGATATAAAAATAATGTTTATTATTAAACATTTTTAAATATCAGGTCAAATGTACCCATTACAATTTTCATATACAAATTTATTTATTTATTTAATGCTTTATGCACACAAAAAGTACAGAGGCGGACTTAATACCTTAGGCATTTTCAAATGTAACATACAATTGACGCCAAAACACAATTAAAATAAACCAAATAAAATAAAACTCAATCCAAATACAATTAATAGTTATAGCAAAACTCAATAAATTATAATCAAATTAATTAAATAAATTAAAATCAAATACACATCTAAATTAAATAAAACGTACGTAAGTACTATGAAACGCTGTATTAGATCACTAGCTGGCCTCCTTTGGTTTCACCCGCGTCTTTAGTTACTGTTTTACAGTTTTATACGTTTTTTCTTTCTTTCTTTCAAAGTTCCTGAGATGAATGCGTTCAAACAAACAAACTTGAATTAGAAAGGGGTGTTAGAAAGTTTTGAAATTCTCGGCTTTTGTCTACTATATTATGCATGTGTTACACACCTAAACCTTCCCCATGAATCATTCTGTCCATTAGTGAAAATTGCAAAATCCGTTCGGTAGTTTTTGAGTTTATCGCGTTCATACAGACAGACAGACCTGATGGGGATACATGGGTTATGTGAAGGCGAACCCAGGGCCCAGGAACGAAGGCAAAAAAGGAACATAGGAGCAGGTTTTAGTCAGTAAAAGTTTGACACGCCCTCGTGCTCCGCCCTAGAGCGTGAGAAGTCATTAGATGATTTCCCACCTAAAAAAAGACCTGATTTAACTTGGCATCTTCGACTGAGTCAATAGATCACCATTTTACCGTTGGCGAAGTTGTGTTATTGAAGAAAATTTGTTCATGTTTTTAAATTACACTGTTGTTTTTTTTGGGGACGAAGCTTCCACTGCAGCCAGTGACTGTTTTACTACAAGCAGAAAAACCACGAATATTATCCATGATTGCTCAAAACAAGTTGGCAATAAAAACTTATATCCAACTAACTATAAATGTGAATGTCTGCACGTTTGGAGTGTTTATTAATCATTCACCCTTTATCGTCCGAACGTAACGTAACGTAGAGGTTAGATCACAATGTATGAATGTATCCTACATTCTAGAGTTCTTCAATCCAGAGACGCCCACCGTTGGGAGTCGTGGTACGATTTTCAAGCACCGTAAGCGCTGGCTTGCAGACAGTATCTAGCTGCTAGTATAAAATAAAAGAAAAAAATCCCATTCAAATTACAGTGCTCCATTCGATTTTACGCCGTATATTTGATGTCCAAAAATATGTAATTAATCCCGTGAAAATTAAACCACATTCAGGCCCGATCATAAATCCCGGTTATATTATCCTGTGACCTCGACTGCGCTGCGGTTTTTCCCGGGAATACACTTTTTTTATTCACGATGCAGGCGGAGAGGATTGCGGAAAAGTCGGTACTTTTCTCGCCCGTGGCAAGACTAGTTACTTAATCATAAGGACCGATTTTGGGAGCGGTAGGGTTAAGTCTCATGTGTTTTCTGGTACCAGTCTGATTACATTTTTCAGTGGCTTAAAATTAGTTCTTTTTTGGTACGGTTTTGTTTAGATATTTTTCTGTATAATCCAGTCTTACTAAAAGGGTATTGGGTTGTCCAATAGGACATATGCATGCAATTTTTAATAGTAGATTATGTGACTAGGGGATAAAGCAGCGTCTTTAAGTCGTGGGCGGCATGTTGAATTCCGAACGAAACAAAGGTTGAAAATTTCAATTTTCTATAACGCCCCCGCTCTTTCAATATTTTTTTTTTCAGACTCGTCAGTAACCACGTTTTATTGTTTTTTTTTTGTTGTTGGTCAATTCGAATTTTGAATAAATTTGTTTGATGCACATAATTTTAATTCACTTAATGTTGGCGGTTTTTGACGTTCCAAATTCAAATCTCATTATTCCCTAGGAATCGCATATATTACGAGTACATTATCTCCCTAGGGACAGAATGGCTTGCTTTAAGTGATGGTTGTATGACATATAAAAGGGCAACATCGAGCAGGTGGTGTAAAAAATAATTTATCTTCGTCAACAATGAAGTTTTAAAGCTTCAAAGTTGTTATTAAAAACGAGAGGTCTGGCTATGACGTTAAAGTTTCATCACGCCCGTACCGCGTACGTACGGCCTCATTTGCTTTTCAACCAATTTTGATATTGTTGCTACAGTTAGTATTCTATTTTTGTGTATTTATTAGGGTTCCGTACCCAAAGGGTAAAAACGGGACCCTATTACTAAGACTCTGCTGTCTGTCCGTCTGTCTGTCCATCTGTCACTAGGCTGTATCTCATGAACCGTAATAGTAAGACAGTTGAAATTTTCACAGATGATGTATTTCTGTTGCCGCTATAACAAATAAAAAAAAAATATTAAGGTCTCCCATACAACAAACGTGATTATTTTGGCGTTTTTTGCTACGGACGCTACGGAACCCTTCATGCGCGAGTCTGACTCGCACTTGGGCAATTATTCGATAAACTGGTAAGATAACAAATATTATAACCTACCTATTACTGGGTTTTGAAGTTCAGATAGGCAATAGCTTCATGTGCAATCGAAGCCACAGTTGGTGCAGTGCTTGAGTGATTAGCTGCTGCGATGTGTGTCGCGGGTTCAATTTCCGCTGAGAAGTAGTTGTAAAATAAATAAATTCAACCCAGTAAATCTCTTATGTTTGTCCCTCGAATTTTCATAACGATGTAGTATTAAAAATAGTTGACTAGTTACCCAAAAAGTCTAGTATATTTATCTATCTATATTTCACTAAACACCGTTGGAACCAATCGTTCAAACTTCAACTGCTCTCCTGAACTTAATACCCGTTTTAAATTCCGTTTAAACAGAGGTATGAACTGGACATTCCATAAATCTCTTGCTTGTTTTCAAAATATTCAAAGCGAATTTCAAATTCACTTTTGAATTGACTATAAAAAGCTCGAGTAGCCGGTGCAGTGTGAAATTTGCATTGGGATATATATTTAGGTACCTATTACATACATAGCAGTATTGATACATAGAGCAATGCTTACACTTTTGTGGATAATTTATTAGTCGTTTATTTATGTTAGAAAAACTTACGAAAAGTGTCAAATAAAAAAGAGCACCAAGGTGTTGCTGATTGCAAAAAAAATCCTTTCAGTAGACCTGCGACAAAAAAGTAGGGAGAGAGATGTAAAAACATTGTCTTTAAATGGATTAGATAACTTAAGAGGGTGCTTTTTCACTCGCCTATCGTCAACATCGAGCATGGTTTAAAAGCTTGTTACTTCATCTAACGCAATCCAACGTGATGTTTGACGTTTTCGTCGGCAACGCGAAAAAAAAGAGATAACGCCTGAAAACTCTGTTAGCATTCGGTAATTCTGTGATTTACTCGAATATTTTACAAAACTTGTACCAGGAAATACGTCTTTTTTTTAAACCCTTAAAAGTTTTTGAAAAAAAAATGGTAATCATTTAGAATCTTGATTAAATTTGCAAGGCTTCTATTGTTATACTTTTTAAATTTTTGAGTAAATTATAAAGTGTCAAAGTTCATGCAAAATAGCAGATTTTAAATAAATTGATTTCAATAGAAGCCTAGATAATATCCATAAGATACTTTGTTTCCAAAAATCTAATGAAAAATGTGTAATAACGTCATAATCGCATAACATACATTTTCACTGTTTTTCATACAACCACTCGTTGTATGAAAAACAGTGAAAATGTATGTCGAGTTGCATCCCCTTAAATTCGGAACTACTACTTAAAGTCCTCTCTCAACCTTAGTCTGGTATTGATCTTATTTATTAAATATTGCGTTTTCCTAATTATTATGCCTTAATATTTATCTAGTATTTATTAAGGTAGAACTACACTGCGCACACGTGTGCCACACTCACCGATCTGGGCGCGTCGGTCTCCATACATTTTATATGGAAACTAGACTTGTAGAGCTACACTTGATCCACGCCACGCGACGTCGTTCTACGTACAAATCAGGCGTGTTATACGTATGCGTCGGTCTAATGTAGTTCTGGCTTTAGTTTATTATTTTAGCATATATTATGTGTATTTTATTATTATAAGTACCTAATATTAATGATACTTCATTCTATTTCAAATATCTATTATTATTTATTGTGAACACATACTTACCACAGTATTGTCTTTTTTTGTATTTTTTAACCTAAAGGTTGACTGGTAGAGAATGCTTTGTTGCATTAAATCCGCCTATGTACCACTACTGTACAAGAAGTTTAAATAAATAAATAAAATAGACTAAAATAGTTTATCTTACATAAAATAGAGCAGTGGTCTAGCCGAGTGGTAACGGCCCCGACTTACGAGTCGTAGGTCATGGGTTCAAACCCAGCCAGGTGCATTACTTTGTGTAATTTATATCACCACCACTGCTCTCAAAACGGTGAAGGAAAACGTGAGGAAACCGGCATGTCCTAGAATCAAAAATTCGAAGACATGTGACATCCACCAACTAACACTGGGCCCGCGTGGTGGATTACGGCCCATTCCCTCTCCTAGAGAGAAGGCCTGAGTCCCAGCAGTGGGAACATTGTAAGGCTGATTATGCTTTATCATAGCATAAAATGTCAATTTACAATACATTCCACTAAGGGTTTGGAAAGCTCCATGCAATCCGTCTGCGAAGCAAAGTTTCTGATGATAATAATTATTTAACAGATCATTCGAATGCCTATAGTCAGCAATGACTGTTTCATACTGAAATCCAGACGACCGTTAAACATAGTTAGTTACATTTGATCTTGCTTAAAATGGCGATGAAGACCACACAAACATTCTGTCCAGCTTATTTTCAGATTTCAACACAAGAATTCCATTACAAACTTCATGCCGTGTTGACAATCCTAGGCTAGAAGGTACATGGAAGTATAACTCAGCGCGGCCCGGCTGTACAAAGAGATATGTGATCAAAGTGCAAGCCCATACATCAAGCTGTCAACGCAGCTGGGGTAAATAGAACTACTGCCATTTCTTGTGAAGAAATGTTTACAGAAGAAGTGAAATTGGTTTTGTGATATGATGTGATTGTAGTATTTAATTTTATTTAGTTAGTAGATTTGGTACCTGCCAATTATACCTAGGTTTTATCAGTCCCAAGCTTGTTTGAAAGTCAAAGTCAAGTCAAGTCAAAGTCAAAGTCAAAAGTTTACATAGGCCTACATGGACACTTATAAAACGTCAGAAGCTAGTGCACGGTTCCAAATTGGTCCTTCCCTATGGAGAAAAACCGGCAAGAAACTCCATGGTTACACTTTAAAAAAAAAATTGTTCTTACAATATTTCCATATTACAGTATAATATGTAGATATTATGCGAGTGTGAAGTGTACGCTATAGTATGCTAGTATTGCTAGTAACTTAATAATGTAATAATAATAGCCTTTGTTAACAATCTTTTACACTTTTTCAAATTTACAATTTTTAGCATTTGTATAGATCTAATTCTCTCGATCTAGGGTGGAGCGAGAGAGCGTTTCAGAATTTTAATAACTCAAACCACCCCTTGTTCTAGGACCACGAGTTTCCTTTTCACAAAAAATCTCCGCGGCACAATAGCTGTTCCCTGCGGTTTCACCCGCGCTTTTGGTAACTGCTCCGCTTCAAAGTCAAAGTCAAAAGCATTTATTTCAAATAGACCATTTACAGGCACTTTAAAATAATCAAAAACAAAAAAAAAGTGAAGCTAAATTGCACGTTCCAAAGCGTAGATCTCTATGGAGAAGAACGTGCAAGGAACTCCATGGACACTCTTTTAAATTATATTGTTGTATAATCTCGGATACATATTTCTTGTTGCTTCTATTATGTGAGCACAATGTAGATGAGTAATAAAAAATAAAACTAATTAAAAGATAGAAATTGAATTAAGCCATTGGTAGCTAAGAGATGACCAGTCTCAACTGACGTCACCCGTTCACGAACATGACGCGTGCATCAGCCCCACTCAGCTCAACCATTTTGAAGGGAACCGAATGACCCAATAACACGTGCCACCATCAGCGAGACATTTGAGTGAGCATGACAAACTCACTTCACTATTACTATTATACCTAACATCACATTATAGGCTATTGCCTATACCTACTATTTGTCATACCAATCCGACGTGTAGTTTCAGAGATAAGCGCGAATAAACAAAAAAAAAAACTTCCGCTTTATTATATTATACCTATCTATGCCAATAATATATGTATAGATACCACTGCATTATTTTTTATCTCTCCAGAGTAACCGTTTTCAATTCACCAGAGAAATTTTTACTATGATCCTACCAAATCTAATCTACCTATCCGGTTTCATTTTTATGGGGTCATCGAAGTTCAGGGGCGGATGCTTATGTGATAATGTAATAAAGATGTTTCTGTTTTTATACCAAGATATCTATGTTGATCGAAATTGGCTGGAGAGTTTTATCAAAGACCGAATATATGAACCACCAGAATATTTAATGAACCAGAATTAATTTCTGGATCTTATCACTTTTTTCCGGTACTGTAAATTAGGCATCTAACGGAAATAGTTATGTTGGAACCGAATTAGGAAGCAGAGTTTTTAAAGTTTTTTTCCGCAATTGGAACCGAAATTGGAGACGGAGGCGGAGGTTGAAGCGTCTTGAAATGAAACATTACTAAAACTAATAAAAAACTTGGATATATATAAATGAGGAGCGAATTTACAATATTCCAAATTCGAAATAAAACAACAAAATAAAAAGTAATGAACAGGAGGCACAGGGCGAGGGGGGGAGGTTCCCCGCGCGGCAAATATATACTTGTTTATACTTCCAATATGAGTTCCGATTATTTCATTATCATCATCATCATTTCAGCCGATAGACGTCGCCACAATGAACGGTCCTGTATGTCTCGCATCCATCGGATTCCCGCAACCTTCACCAGCTTATCGGTCCACCTTGTAGGGGGCCTTCAACACTGCGTCTTCGGCCGATACGTGATCGCCACTCCAGAACCTTTCGGCCCCAACGGCCATCTGTTCTGTGAGTAGTGTGGCCCGTTGCCACTTAAGTTTGGCGATTCTTCGGGCTATGTCGGCAACCTTGGTTCTCCTGCGGATATCATCATTTCTTCATTCGATTACGCAAGGAAACTCCGAGTTTAGCCCTTTCCATTGCCCGATTATTTGTGGCAACCGAAATCGTAATCGAAAGCACCACATCAATCAGAAGTTCCGAACTTTCAGAATCGGAATCACGCCTCCGTAACATCTCTGGTGCAATATTTACACATAACCAGGGGCCTCAAGTCTGCTATTATAATAGTGTCAGAATGGTCTATCATTGATTTCATAATTGTTGATTTGACAAGTTTGGTAATCTATACATATAATAAAACAGTAAAATGGTGGAGCGTTGGTATTAGTTGGCGAAAAAACTACTGAACCAATCCTGTTCAAATTTTGCATACATAATCCTTATAGGCCGGGTCAACTGTTAGGCTACATATTATCACGCTATTTGCTATGGGGGTGAGCAATAATCCAAAATGTCGACATTGAACGACATTTGCCACGTTCGATCCCCAGCTACAGTTAAAAATTTTGTCATTATTTTATCTTCTTTTTTGTAATAATATAACTTTTACCATTCTTTCAAAATAAAATTGACATTTCTATTCGATATCTTCTAAATATTTTGTAAAAACTAATCAAAACACATAATAAAATGAAAGCGGCGAGTAAAATCACGTACTAAAATGTAAATATGGCACCACACGCAATTCAGATACTCGCAACGCCATCTAAAGACTGAAAGTAGAAATAATGATGACAATGATAGTTGAACGTCATATTTGATAGATGGCATTGTGTATTTTACGTAATTTTCTGAGTGGCGGAAGAATGACCATCGCCCAAGTTTGCAGACAGTTTTATTGTTTAAAATTGGACGAAAACCGTTATGATTAAACTGGAGTTAGACGGAGACATTTTTAATCCTAATGCTTTTTTTCCCCGTGGTTGTAACAAACTAATTTACCGTGATTATTCAAGGGATACCAACCAAATGCGATAAAAGTAAATACTTATATGTATTTAATTATTGACTTTAAAATAACATGGCTAAATTTTCGGAAGGGGTAGCATGGCACCTTGCGTTGGAAGGCCCCCAGGTGGACCGATGACCTGGTGAGGGTCGCGGGAATCCGATAGATGCGAGACGCACAGGACCGGTAATTATGGTGACACTTGGGGAGGCCTATGTCCAACAGTGGACGTCTTTCGGCTGAAATGATAATGATAATGATGGCACCTTTATTTTTCTTTTTTTAAGGGTGGAAGTCATCCAATGACTTCTCCCACTCTGGTTGGAGCGGGAAGGCGTGTCAAACTTTTACTGACTAAAACCACACCTGTGTCCTTCAGTTGCCCTTTGCGACATCTCTTTGAGGAGCGCGTGGATCACTACGCGCTGTTGACGACTGGGCTCGGTCCGGTCAATTACCGGACGGCCGGACGGCTGTGGACGACCGATTGCTGGACGTCCGCGAGCCCGCGTCTACCGTGGCTGGTCGTCGGGGTCAGAATCTCGGCTCGGCGTGAGGACGTTCGTTCCCTCACGCGTGCGGCCTCCTCCTCCACTAGCATTACGGCTTTGCAGAAGGAGGCGACCGCCTGCCATTCCTGAGGACCATAGCCCAAAGTCACAAGGCCCGGCGCGAGAGGTGACTGACGCCGATTGCCTCCACGAGGACAACACACAC
This sequence comes from Mythimna impura, assembly GCA_905147345.3. Classification (NCBI taxonomy): domain Eukaryota; kingdom Metazoa; phylum Arthropoda; class Insecta; order Lepidoptera; family Noctuidae; genus Mythimna; species Mythimna impura. Next base: position 25,009,041 of record LR990355.1, read on the forward strand.
CTCTGTGTGCTCCACTGTGTCCTCCGGGATGATGGCACCTTGCGGCCTAATAATGGTGTGTTTTATTATTAGCAGTCACTGCTTCATATAAAACTGGGTTGAAAGGTTTGCGTTCCTGATCACAGTTCGACAACTTATGATGTATCTCAGATTCCTTGCAGCCTTACGTCGACATCCGTACGCTACCTCCTTGCAGTGAGTGGTGACCAACACTGGAACCACCCTCTGAGGGAGGCCAGTCTCAGGGATAACACTAATCGGCTGCTACATTTGTTTACCAGAATTTAATTGTTTTATGGATACACAAGCTCAGGACTGTTGAGGGTGTTTCACGCGGTTTCTGTTCCGGATTCGGTTGGAAGTACTCTGATATTACCATTTTACAAATCGCCCGGAGGACCCGTTGTAGCATGCGGTGGAGGTCTATCCTGCTTGGGTGAACCGCCGTGTCTTCATAGAGGCAATCGGCGTCAGTGACCTCTCGGTTTGGCCATCAATATGCGAGTTCGATTGGACAGGGATACACCCGTTCAAGATTTCACCGAAATTCATTCAAAAGTTGGAGACTCTTCATAGGGTAGTTCCCACTATGGAATAACATTTGTCTGATATACGAGGACGTCAGTCAAATACACACCAAAAAATCCTAGGTAAATGAACAAGTAATTTTTACGCCCCAAATGATCAAGCTGCAACAATCAATTCAAGCATGCTCTCGCAAATTCTTCATAAGTACTGTTGTGGAGGAAGATAGTTGATGATGATGGTAATTTTTTGATTCACTGGCGTTTTGGCTTTGCACCATCAGTGCAAACGTTATCCAGCTGAAGTACGGTGTCCCGATTATGTTCCTTCGTTTACCTCTACCAAAGCTGTCTGACGGCTTAAACTCTTCAGTGAAACATTATTGAGGCGAAAATTTTACAGGAGGTAACTCTTTCGAACAATCTCGCAGCCTTAGCAGACGTTGGCCCTAGAGGGCCCTATCCATTTGCTGACATCATTATGAGTCGCGCGTAGATTACTACGCGCCGTCGATTCAGGATTGCTTTGACCAGATGACCGGACGGCTCCACCGCAATCGCCCTGCGGCTTTCAACACCTGGAGCAACACTTCCCTCATCATCCTTCATAGTTTCAGCCACCTTCTTCGATCGTAGTGCTTCACTGAAGGAGGCTACTGGTTGGCATTTTTTCCACTAATCGCCTCCATGAGGACACGGCGGCGCCGGCGCTCCTACCAAGCGGGACTGACTTCCACCGTAAGTTCCATCGTATTCTCCGGGCGATCCGCACAATGGTGAGACTCGAGTATTTCTTTTCGCTGAATTCGATACAGATACCTCCCGAAACACCCACATCGAGTGTTTCTTTTCGCTGAATTCGATACAGATACCTCCCGAAACACCCACATCCGGTGAGTCCTGCACAAAGAGAGGATGCCGTGACGCCTCTGTAGCCACTCCTCAAAGACAGGCATTACCGCTGCGAATGTGACGTGCTCACTGTGACAATGTTGTTTTACCGGAACATAAACCAGAAACATACATAAACTAGTGCCTTTTCCCTTGGGGTAGGCAGAAATGCCAACTGCTACGACCCTTACATATTCTTTCTATTCATTGACGTTCATACTCGTACATCTGGATCTGGACGAGTACATAACATGTATCCTGAAGGTAATTTGCGTTTTTATCTTTAACAGTTTTATGTGAAAGTACAATAAATAATTACGATGCTTTTTCAATTGCAAGCACAGAATGATTGTACAGTTTTACCAACTTAACGTAGACGAAGTCGCGGGCAACAGCTAGTCTACTAATATAATGGCGTCATTATGACTTTCCAATGATCAACCACTGACACTCCATTGAACGAAGTGGCATAGAATGGTAATCTCGTACATATTGACAAATGAATATCTGACGTATGGGGTAATCTGCTAAAATTTTGACAGTTCCTTTGATCAGTGACCTACCATTAGAACGTCATTTTGCAGTCATTGCTTTTAATAAGCTCGATATTGTCATTCTACCACAACTATACTACGAGACCATTGACCGATCAATGATCGATCATTATGAATTATCAGATTACGTACTTTTAGCAAAATGATAATGGGATCGTGTTGGAATGACGAATTTATAAAAATAGCAGACTTGGGCCTCAGATTACCAATTCTTATCACACGTTACTTGGAGTCCACGCATCATGTTTCTTTCTTTCTTTCATTCTCCCTTGTCTACCGTCACGTTATCATGTGATGGTTTTAATATATTTACAGATTATAGTTTCTGCCGCGGCTTCGCTCACGTGATGGTAGAAAATTATTACAAGGGAACATACTCCCGAAATAAAATTCTATGTGCAATTCCAAGACATGGCGTACCCGTGTGCCAAGTTTGATCCGAATCCATGCAGCCAATAAAACGTCAAGAACTAACAAACATACACACACAGACATACAAACTCGCATTTATATTGGTTTGATATCTTTTATCTTTTGAGAGCAGTGGCGGCCGAGTGGTAACGGCCCCGACTTACGAGTTCAAACCTGGGTTTGAACTCGTAACTCGTTTAAGTATTGCTGGCATTGCTTTGTGTAATTTATTTCATCACCACTGCTCTCAAAACGGTGAAGGAAAACATCGTGAGGAAAACGGTATATCCTAGAACCAACAATTCGGAGACATGTGACATTCACCAACCCGCACTGAGCCCGCGTGGTGGATTATGGCCCATTCTCTCTGAGCCTCGGCAGAGGGAACATTAAAAGGCTGATTACGTTATGTTATGCTATGATATCTTTTACATGTACAACAATTATTTGCCTTTTTATTGAAGTCGGGTTCGGCTAACATCGAGCTGTACTCATATGAATATGTTTGATAATAATAACAATAAATAGTGTCGGACCAATGTCGGATCGCAGATGGCATTCATTCGGTTATTATCGTTCAGGGACTCGTCCGTTCAATTAATTTGTAAGTATGTCTGCGGTATACTGCGGTGTTGCTGTGATTTTATTTGGATATAGAAAGTATAATTATTCTTCTGGGAATTCGATAAAAGCGTTAATTTTGGTATTAGGGCCGATTCATACCGAAGGTGACGCCGCGAGCACTTTCAGCCCGCGTTGCGGCGACGCTGCTCGTCGCTGTGAGCGGTCACGCGGCCACGCGCGTCTTGCCAGCGGTCCGCACAGCACATTTTTTATTTTTTCCTTTATGATGATTGTACTTGGTTACCGAGAAGTAACATATTCAATCTCATAGGTATAGGTACTTCCAGGTTATAGTTATTGGAAACACAGATCCAGCAAGGAATTCCAGCTTGGTCCTTGTTATACGCACAATGCAGAAATCCTCAAAACGTTTTGAGCGTATAGTTGGATGTCCACTTCTTACATTGTTTACCTTCGCTGGTAATAAATTACTCAGTGTCTGTCTGGACTCGAACCCACGAATTCGAATTGCAATATTAAAAGTAGATAGCTATATACTTAAAACGATTTCACATTTAAAATAATCCAAAACTAAGCAGTCTTGGTAATAAAGTGTAATATGACGTCATAACTCGCCGAAAATGGTTGCTCGGAGGCTTTAACGGCATTCATATTCAGTTAATATCACATTAAAATTTAAAATTATATCGCGAGGAGGATTTCTTCGTTTTCAGCAAGAATTATGAGGTTGTATGGATAATATTTTATGTTTATTGCAAGTATAGTAAGCGTGAGATTGCTCTGCGGTAAAAGTGGCCGGGTAATAGCGGTTGGAAATTGATTTTTAGTATCCTGAAGCGTGCATTTTATCCCCGAATGTATCCTGTAACTCGGCAACACACCGCAGTCTACCCCCTTTTTTATGTTAAGTTCTTACAGTCCTAAGGTTGTCTGGTAGATATCGCTGTTAGCGATAAGACCGCCATTGTACCCATAGATTAAGTTAGTTTAAAAGTTTTTGATACTATTTTGGCGTACAATAAAATATAATTATGTATATTCTATTCTATTCTATCCTTTAGCAAGACTGTGAAGCCTACTGGGGCCACGGGTAGTGTGAAAGTGAAACCCGGGACCCTGGGACGAAGGCAAAGGAGGAACTGGAATGGGTTTTTAGTCAGTAAAAGTCTGACACTATCTCCCACTCCGCCCAAAAGCGGGATTTGTCATTAGATGATTTTCCCACCTTAAAAAAAAGTCAGACTTTCTGGCATCTGTCTTTTTTTTCTTTTAGCGTTTCGTGTGGCGACTGAAGCGTGAGGACTGCCTCTTCCTTACGTTTTCCGCCACCTCCTGTGCACGCATTACTACTTCGTAGATGGAGGTGACTGTTTCTCACTCTTTACCATGGCCAGCCAGCGCCAGACGCGAGAAGTCTCTTCCGCCCAAGAGGGGCAGACCTCCACCGTATGCTACATCGTGTAATAACCACCGGGCATTTTTTCTCGTCGATTTCGTAACAAGAACCTCCTGAAACAACCGTGTCTGAACAGGACCTTCGTCAGGCAGAAAGTGAGGACTCTGTGATGCCTGTCTGTGTGTGGCCTCAAAGGAGAGACTTTTCGCCGCAAATTTGGCATGTCCTTCTGGCTTCTGCCTACCGTAACGACAGTCAAAGATCGGCGGGACAAATGGCTAAAAGTAGTTTATGAGGCACGGAGGAAACTCGGTGTATGGATATCCATCCACGGTCCCATCTCTGCAAGGGTTTTTAACCTTTAATATCTGTCCGTGTGGCTGGTATTATTTAGTGACGGGCTCCTTGACAAGAATCAAAATAGGGAATTTTTATGTGACGGATACGTGCGACTTGTAATTCTCCTTTATAAAATTTAAGCTTAAGTACCTATTCCAAGATGTCCGACTAGCCACTACTCCCTAGAAAATTCAAAAGTGGAACAGAATTTCTATGAAATTATCTGCTATATACGCTAATCATAGATGGTGAATCAGGCCCTACTCAATTTAACTATAGCCTGGTTTTTTCGTGTTATCACACTTTCTTCTGGAATGCTGTGTAGCGACATTTATGGCGTCACAAAAAAACTAATCCTGCATAGCGCAATCAAAGTTCTCCGCGCGATTGGAACAAATAGAACAGCCCGAAATCATCTATCGGGCAGTAGCCTACCAGACAGAACACCCATCTGGCCGGAGGATCCTCCCTTTTCAAAGGAGGTTTGCGGGGCTTTACTCTCTGTTTCACATACCCTCAAAGCTGGTTAACTTATTTATTTATTCACAGTTACTTTACTGTGTGAAAGATTTACTCTTAGCGTGAAAGGGAAACCCTCCTCCGTGATCCTGGAACGTAAAGGGCAACTGAAGGATCATAGGTGGTGTTTTAGCCAGTAACAGTCTGACACACGTCCCCGCTCCACCCTAGAGTGGGAGAAGTCATTAGAAGATTTACCACCTAGAAAAAAAAGGTCATTTTTAAAAACATACTCTTTGAACAAATTTTAAGCTCGTGAGTGCACCATTCGTTTATATTAATGTTGGCGTGTTTAGAATTCACCGTGAGTTAGTGAGGTAATAAAGATAATGATTTCCCGTAGTTTGGCAAGTGTCCCGCTCTTGCACATCACTAGACTACTTCAGTAAATCGTTTGATATTTTGCGACTATTACACGAGTCTTTCAAATAAAAGAGGTTCACAGCTTTAAATGGATGATTCAGTCGATGTCATAAAAATCGATCGACTATAACTATAGTACTGTTACGTTTCATGGTCCTTGTCTGGTACTGAGGTTAGAATCTATTAATATATGGTTTTCCATCAAGAGTGCTTATACTTCGAAATTTTTTTTTTTTTTTTTTTTTTGTTGTATTTAGTCCTGCAATCTGTCTCTTCGACATTGAGCTGGATTTTAAATAATTGAAGTAATGGGCGTGTATGGCACAGTATCCAGCGATACGTCCAAAATTGGTGCTAGCTCCTCATGCAATCAGGTCTTGAGGAGCACGTCTTTTCAGCCTTTTGAAGGTGGAGTTTGGCTCTATACTCATCAGCTCCCTAGCCAGGAAGTTTGGGTGGTGATTTAGTCTTTTTGAATATGTTTGGAGACTGTTTTTTATTTCCTCCTTGATAGAGTCGACTTTCAGGTCTTTGTGAAGACGCTTGTTTGTTATGAACCAAGGTGCTCCAGTTATCATTCGCAGGGTCTTTGATTGGAATCGCTGCAAAATTTCTATGTTAGATAAGGATGCTGTTCCCCACAGCTGAATGCCATAGGTCCAAATAGGCTTTATTATACTTTTATAGAGAAGAAGCTTGTTTTCAAGATTTAGTTGTGACTTTCGACCCATTAGCCATTGCAGATTATGGAGTTTCAGATCATTAACAATACTTCGAAATTAGATATAAAAAATAGTTTATTTGATATTGTCACAGGTGCTTTTTTGTATATAGGGTGACTGGTAATTAGTGACCGATACTTAAACACGTGATTGTACTCATGATTACAAACAACTATCCCAAAGATACTACTATCGGTCACCCTATATATCAAAATATACATGGTGGAATAATTTTACAAACTCCTATTTTTTTTTTAATATAAATTTTGGGCATGAGGCCATTTCGGCTCGGCTGTAATCGCACATCCTTTTGTAACAATTTTGGATGAAGACTTCCATACTTGACCAATTTCTTGAAGAACGCGTTATGATGTCCTTCAGGCCTGTAATTAGCTGCGATTTGTAGGAATAGACCTTTCATATAACCCCACAGCAAAAGATTGAGCAGGGTTAAGAGTCACACGACCGTAATGTATAGTGAATGAAGGGATAGGGGGGAATTGAACGGAGCGCACGCAATGCAAGGCCTCCCACAAGGTGGACCGATGACCTGGTGAGGGTCGCGGGAATCTAATATTTGCGAGGCACACGAGACAGGTCATTATATCGACACTTGGGGAGTTCTATTTCCAGTCGTGGACTTCTTTCGGTTGAAATGATGATGATGTGCACGCAACACTAGGCGAACAGCCGGAACAGAATTGATTTTGAAACTATTTTTTTACAATTTCAATGTGTTGTTGGATCGTGTGTTCCAAGTTCAAGTGTAAAGACTAAATAAGCATACCCGTCAAATTCGACAGCTGTAGCTTAACCAAGAGAGCCGCTATATACTGTCAAAGTTCAAACGGGTCTATTGAAAAGCACTATAGGTAAAGGATGGCTAGATTGACAGGCTGATGACTTGTAGTGTTCGTGCCATAAATATAATAAGTATGACGGCTCGTCAAGGATGGTTCGAGCTATGATCATCTATGTGGGTATGGAGCAACGAATAAAAACAGCTAAGAACTGAATCAGTTTACTTCTCAATACAGTTCGCTACAGTGCACTGTAATATTAGGTAGGTTAAAACAACAAAATATATAACGGTTCCAGAGCGTCTTCACGCTGCGACGGCCTGGTTGAGAGTGTCCGCTGGGCGCTGTCTTGGCGGGTACTTGTCAAGCTCTTAGCCAAATGGAAACGCTTGACTCTGTCAAAGGCGCGCCAACTCTAGTTCTTCAAGTTACCACTAGATGGCGTGCCTTGTTTTGTTGTACGGATACGACAAGTATAAGTATTAATCATAGTTTTGATGTCATAAAACATGTTAACAGTTGCCCGGGTTATATCATACTAATTTGCAAGGAAGATGATGAGCAGGACAGATCAAAGTGACAGTTAGAAGGTGGTGAACCTAAGGTAAAAAAACTGGGCAAGTGCGAGTCGGACTCGCGCGCTGAGGGTTCCATACAAACTTATGTAAATAGTTCAATTCCCGAATGGAGTCTCGAAAATTTTTCCGAATCGCAAAAAAGTATTTTTTTTGTGACGTATCAACAAATTTACTGTTTTCAGATTTATTCCTACATCTGTGCTTTAAGACCTTGCTTTATACCGAATTTAAAGGTTCAGGGTCAATGGGAACTAAAGAACTTAATGTCAAAATTATTATTTTGAGTGGTTTCATATCTCAATTTAATCTTGCCAAGTTAATATTTTTTTTTTATTTGATTGTTTACTGTTTTGATATTCCAGTGAACACAAACGACACTAACATAATTTGAATCGATTGAGTGAAGTTTTCTAATGACCGAGATCGATATAACAGACGAATAATATTTATCAATCATAACCCATTACCAAAATTAAGGTCAACACTTAAAATAGAGCGTGCCCTTGCCATACTAGAAATCAATTTTTAAGAGACCTAATGCCAAGTGCAGGAATCGATACAGTCCCATATTTTATTCAGTGAGACATTTACTAAAGGCGCACGTGGAAATGTGCAATACATTTGGTAGCAATCGGCTATGCTCAGAGCTAGTATTTTTGTTATAGAAAGCCTTGACATAGTGTAGTGAATATTTTAAATACAAAAGAAATTCAAGAAAGGCTTTTTGAAGATGTTATACATAGTCATCATCATGTGTCAGATGTCATTAAAAATGAATAATCATTTGGTTGGTTTCAAAGTAGGCCCTTTTGGCAATTCTTTCAAGATATATTTTTAGGACTATGTTTTGTATATTTGATCCAGTTTTCCAGTGCAGAAAAGGTTTTCAAAGTATGCTAAACCAATGGCGACGAGCGTTGGTCTGCTTCCCCAGTAGTTCTATATTCAAATGTTTGTTTGAACGGAGAACAAAAGGACATTGCTAGTGTTCCAAATTCAAAACTTCCGGTGTACAGTTGCGTTCTAAAACCCGCAACGAGTCCTCGTTAGCATTTTCACATCCCTTACACTTCCAAGTAGCGCAGACACTTCTAGAGCGGTCGGCAATTGTTTTAAATTAATATTTCATCGATCACATTGCATGTGGTTTCCATTAAGCTGTAGACACGAATGTCATCAATTTGAAAATAAAAAGCCGGTATTTTGCGTTTTATTTTATCAAACAAAGTTTTGAGAAGAATGGGTTTTACACCAATATTATGGGATAAAAATGATTTACTACTGGTGTAACGCCAACATTAAAGCGGGGAAGATTTACAACCTTCCCGCCTCGGTTCCGATATAGCTATTGTTTGTGTTAGCTGTACTGAAGAGAATACTATTGACCTTACTTATTTCGGACCTTGAGTTGTGGATGAACAGAATGCCAAGTGGAGTAGGAAAAAAAATTTTTGATTTGTTTTTATAACAACCACTTTTTCCGCGTTCACTGTTCGTTTTTTCCGCTTTTCGATTAGGTTAGGTTAGGTATAAGAAAACGACAATTTAAGGAAATCGGTTAATCATTCTAAAATTATACTGATTGTTAGCATAATGTTTAGTAAGCGTAATGCCAGGATATTGCTAAGTTTGGATAATGGACTTCCCTAAGAATATATGGCGCTAAACCTGAGTGTGGGCAGAAGATAAGGCTCATAATAACTAATTATATCTAGCAAATTAGGATCGTGTTCATTGTTATAGGTAACTACTTCACTCATTGTAATTAATTGGTAAATAATGTACTCAAGCACTTTCTTAGGTGTTGTTATAGTTTACATAATATGGTTTATCTCATTACACGTGGGTAGTTATTAAGTGGAAACAGTTATACTTTATTATTTTCTCATAGCTTCAAGATATAGGTTGTAAGGTATGGTAGGGAGAGGAGGTTCATTATTGTTTTATAATCATTATGGACAGTCTTTGATATCTCTCGGTTTTTACTAATGGGCTGATGGCTTATTTTAATCTTACTATTTATGTAAAAAATATTTAGAATTGAATTGTTAATTGACGCAATAAGGCACTCTATGTAAATTGAAGGAATTCATGAATACCAAGAGATACTCCAGTCTCATTTCTTCTGTTTATATCAATACTACAAAGTCTTAGCTCGTGAAGTGAATCAGGCCGAGTATTTACTCGGCCTGATTCACTTTAATTGATTCAAATGAATATTTGAAGGCTACTGTCGTAACAGTGAGACGGAAGTTCCGTACCAGGCACAGGCGACCTAAGGCAATCCGGCTACAATGCCGTTGTCATTAAATATACAAATTCGTTAACGTAAAAGTTTCCTTATTTACGCAATGCGTAAGAATCGCGCGGAGGTTAGGTCCCAGTTGGGCGCCAACAAGCGAGTGGTAGTCCCATGTTGGGCGCCAAACGAGAGGAACTTTAAATACGCTAAGTTATTCATCGTGTTGTGCAATATTCCGCGCCAAAAATAGTTTTTGACTCGAGAGTTGCTGTCGCTGAGAAAATAATTAGCTTTTAAAATAGTAGGTGATGGGATATTTACATTCGAATGCACTGAACGACCTTCAGTATTGTTCCCAGTAACTTTTTTTAAAGTTTCACTAATTGTTGCACGATAAATTGCTATTTTTAAATCTGTGCCTATTTACGTTTTTATGACAATGGTCTTTAGTAGTAGGCTCACTTAAAATTCTTGTTAGGAATGTTTAATTTGAAGATAATGTTGTTTCTGATTTTCAAACTACCCACGGATCGGTAAACACTGCTGCCATTATTTCAAGCAAAGTTTTACAAGCTATTAGGAAGGGAAGAAAAGCAACAGGTCGGCAAATTACAGTAGTTTATAGCACGTTCACTAATGGCTCACGTAGACTTATTGTTTTTTTACGAGCTCCCGTTTAGGTTGTAACTAGCTAGACGATCGTGAAATTGGCGCACCTAGACCTGGTTTGTGGTAGCAGAATTTCTTGGTTAATACCTCTACATAATAATAAAATATTATATCCAATTAAATATCTTAAAATAGGTGTTTAGTGAAAAAGTGCTAGAGAACAATTTTGGTTCAAAATTAAAAATATTTATCTGATAATGAAATAAAATAAATTAAATTATTTTTTATATCAACACACGTTGGAGATTTTCATTAAGGAAATAAATATGGCAATATCCTTACATATTATTAAACAAAGTCCCCCATGGCGTCTGACTGTTTGTATGATCGCGATGATCAGATCATGATATGATCAGAAAACGTTGCTTAACTTGGGAGATTGATCCTAGGGGTCTCTAAGTCAAGAGTGAATAGGTTACTTCTAGGTTAGTTCTTATATTCTGTGAGAAGACAGAGTGAAAGGATTAACGTGTTTTAGTATTAATGGCTATTTTGCTGTACTAAATAAATAAATAGGCAAGAGTGCTCCATCGTCGGCCACATCTTCGCGTACCATCAAGTGAGATAGTAGGAGGAATGGCAGGCGGTCGCCTCCTTCTGCGAAGCAGTAATGCTAGCGAAGGAGGATGCTGCACGCGTGAGGGAACGAAGGTCCTCACGCCCTAGCCGCCGAAATTCCGACCCCAACTACCAGCCACGGTAGACGCGGGCTTGCGGACGTCGAGCACTGGGTAGCTCGCCGTCCGGCTGTTCAGTAATTAACTGGACCGAGCCCAGTCGTCAACAGCGCGTAGTGATCCTCGTGCTCCTCAAAGAGATGTCAGCAAACCGTAGGGGCCCAGCAGGGCCGATGCCCGCAAGCTAGGACCGCGGAGAATTTCTGAAAGGGAAACCCGTAGTCCTAGAACGCAAAGGGTAATTGAAGGATACAGGTGTGGTTTTAGTCAGTAAAAGTCTGACACGCCCTCTCGCTCCACCCAGAGCGCGAGAAGTCATTTTGATAATTTCCCAACTTAAAAAATAAATAAAGTGAGATAGTGGTCAAACGCAAGCCTACTTAGAATTAAAAAAATGATGCTGATATTATTTTAGCCACGAACTCCTCAATTCAAACTATTATTATAAAGAGGTAAAGTTTGCTTTTTTGTTTGTAGGAGGTAATCTCTGAAAGTACTGGTCCGATTGCAAAAATTTTTTCACCGATAGAAAGCTGCTTTATTCCTGAGTGACATAGGCTATATTTTATTTACTATAACTGCAAAATAGAGAATATGGCAGGATTCTTGATAAATTAATTAACGACAGTAGACTGAAACGGGTTTATTATTGGGTTAATGTTGGTTTCATGTGATGCTATAAAAACAATTATTGCAGAAATAAATTGACTTGTATATACTGGTATGTTTTACTGGGCTTGTATGCAGGGGTGTTAGGTGGGTCCATATATTCTACTACGGGTCAATTGTTTTTGTTAATCTAATCAGGCCATTGTCCCACGGCTGGGCGAAGCTCTCCCTCTCCCTTTTCCTCACACTTCTGTCCTCAGCAGAGTAAGAAGATAAGAATCAAGCTCATTTCTCCACCTTCGCCTTGGTCTACCGCGATATCACTTTGCGTTAAAACCTATATTGTACTGCTTATTGGAGTATTTTACGGCTCACCAACAGAACGACACGCATATTCGCTCCACACAACTGCTCCGGATGGCCGGCCGGATGGCGACTGACAGGTGTCAAATACATCATGTCACTAGTGCTTGAGAGAACCAACACAACCAATACACTACAGTACCAAGTGGCTCTTTTCGCCCACAGCTTATTCTACATTCGGCAGACATGTTCGGCCCAATAACACTTTAGTACCTAGTTGAGAAGTTTTTGTTAGTTGGTTGAAAATGCTCTATACAGTCAAATGGGGTAAATAGAAACTCAGAAGTGAATAGAAACAAAACTTCAAAGGGTATTTTAACGATATTTGAATATTTTTGCAGCATTTAACTATATCGATTTATTAATGAATTGTTATTCTAAAAAGTCGATGCTTTGTTCAAAGTGAAAAAGCAAACCAAAGTTTTGTTTCTATTCACCCCTGCGTTTCTATTTACCGCGTTTTACGGCATCTATTTATTTTCAATTTGTATGCAAATGAGGATTAATCCGAAGAACAGTTTAGTAAATACTTAGTTAGTTGCACTAATAACCTTTAAGATGACCTAAGACCTAAATTGTTCCTACCATGCACGTAATTTAAATATTGCCACGACTTAAAAGTCGAATACAGTGAAGCCATCTGAAATTGTTACCACTAATATGTGTACCTGTAAGATTTGGGAGGTTTTCTTCGAGTGAAATTCAGTGGTTGTTTTAATTATTCACAAATTGATTTCTAGTGGACATTGTGTTGTAATATTGCTATAGATTTGTATTAAGATACGCAGTGTCTACGCAGCTGGACAATAGTTGCAATCATTGAAACAGCCGCGATTTTGGTATTTTAAAATGGATCTGATAATTATTGTAGTATTGCCTACCCCAACGAAGCACACGCGGATGTAACATATTCTAATGTTTTTGAAGTATTTGGCGGTAAATGTATTGAGTAATCTTTCTCTAAGAGAGCGTTCTAATGTAACTCAAAATAACTTAAAGTGACTGAAAACTTAATACTTTAATTCATTCATTGATTCTTCTGTCCTTGGTATCAATCACATCACACTACTATTATAAAGGTGAAAGTATTTGTATATGTTTTACTCCATCACACTCAAACGTCTGAACGGATTTGAAGGAAATTTGGCAGACGGGTAGACCATGTCCCAGAATTAAACATATCATATTTTTTATCCCGGGAGTATGTTCGTTTGGGATATTTTTATACTTTCACGCGGGCGAATTCTCTGGCAGAAACTACTTTAGGCAATATATTTAAACTACAGCCATCGAGATATAAGTACTAACGTACTAGAGAAGCTACGTCAAATAACTGAATTGTCCTATTTTCGTAATTTGAATCTTTAGTTCACTGCAGCGCTAAAATAATAACAATTCGTCTAAACCATAACTAATTTACCACAGCGCTAAATTTGCTGCAGAAGTGTATTTATTCTCGGCAAAAAGGTCTTAAGCGCCATGTAAATCACGGCACTTACGCGTTTTCTTCGACAAAGTGCGGCGCGATCGCCGCAGTTGAACGAGACAAAGTAGGAATTTACGGTGTCTTCTCTAGTACGTTAGTACTTATATCTCGATGACTACGGCCATTTTTTTTTCCGTGTTTAGATTCATTCATAAAGTTTGACTTTAGAATGTGCGTGGATCGCATATTATCGTACATTCAAACTACTACTATACAATACCAAAAAGTCAGTCAGATAGCCTATCTAAGGAGACTGACGACTGACTGGAGGTGACTAGATATAGTACGGAGTGTTACCCAGTAACTGGGTTGTGGAGGTCTAAAAATAGGCAGTCGCTCAGCACAGGTATTCAGCCACATCCAGTTAGACTAGAAGCCGACCCCAAGCTAATTGGAAAAAGACTGGGGAGATATATATAGGGTGACAGGTTATTAGTGTACGATACTTAAACACGTGATTGTGCTCATGATAACCAACAACTTTTACTATGGGAACAAACCTGAAATCGCGAAAAAAATATCAGCTGTTCAGTACATTAGGCAAACATAAATGTACTGATCACCTGATTTTTTTTTTCGCGATTTCAGGTTTGTTCCCATAGTAAAAGTTGTTTGTTATCATGAGCACAATCACGTGATTAAGTATCGTACACTAATTGCCTGTCACCCTGTATAATATACACTATACTATACAAATAAATTAGAAAAAAAAAATAGAAGATAATTCAAACAATGATTTGTTTATTCAGGCTGTGTTTGCAAATCCAATATCGTCCAATCACACATTGGCAACAGCAGGAATGATAGCTTCGTAGATTCCGATACCCCGGAGGAAGACATCAGCTCGAAGACGTTCGTCGTGCTCATGTAGTCCTGGTACAGTGTTGGACATCGGCGAGAAGCCCAGGGCGGGAATACCGAGCTCTCGTATATACCGGCTGTCGGTACCTCCCGGGAAAATGCAAGGTTTCAGTGTGATTTTACTGCAAGGAAAATATAATTTATATTTATTAATATTATTATGATTAATTTTTTGTGGCGAAAAATCATTAAATAACTCCTACCCTTAAACTTAAACCCACCCGTGTGTCTTCATTTGCCCTTTACGTTACAGGGCCGCGGTAAATCTCCACAACAACCTCGCAGCCCTAACTGGCATAGCATGAGGCTCTACCATCCCCGCTTATGTACATATACTTATATAGGTCCTGTTAAATACAGACTGAGCCCATTGCTATCAACTGAGAACGAGTTCAGACTCCGAATTGTTACTGTGGAATTTGATACTTTACCTGACTGCTATAGTGAAGTTGGTTGAACTGGTAACGAAATTCTCGGCCTCTTGCTTAACAGTCATAATTAAGCTACGTGATAACGAATAGATTACTAGCTATACTTATATTATAAAGAGAAAAGATGTTTTTAACAAAAAAAAATATGACACTAAATGACATAGGCATGTATTTTCAGAAGCTACTTATCTAATAAAACGGTGTAAGGATGAAAAATTAATTCTTGTCTTAAAAGTCTACAGGAACATAGGTGCATAGTTTTTAAACAACATAGCAAAACAAAAAACAATTCACAACAAGACTCGACGAGGAGCGTAAGCCAGAACGAAGCGAGTGTACAAGATTTTTATTTTTTATTTCCTATAGAATCACAATTGTTCCAGTTTTTAACCGAGCTAGGATGCACTGGTGTGTGTCGAAGTCGAACAAAGAAAGTTAGAAAATTCTAGTCAAGATCTGATGTAACCCTGTGTTCAGGGGTTTATGTGATGTAGTTTTTATTATTATTATTTTTATTGCGCTTTTGGACACAATGTTGACTGTCCTCTCGTAACTATTAATATTGTAAAATGGAATTATTGTTAGATCGATATTGTTTTAAGAGTGACGTTGGAGTTTCTTATCAGTTCTTCTCCATAAGCAACGACCAATTACAACAGTGTCTATGGAACTGTGTGAAATGGAGCTGTGCATTAGTTTCTGACGTTTTATAAGTGTCCATGTAGGCATATGTGAAATAAAAATATTTTGAAAAACTTGACCTTATTTAATTTTAAATCAATTAGAAGTTAGTACTTTAGAATTTAACTAATTAAATTTAATTTATTACAGGCATTGAAACATTCTAGACGCTCAATTAGGTACTTAGTTGGAATCTGATGTTTTGTTTTCACGATAGAGAGCTGGAATTTAGGTTTTATTTTGTATACAATTTGGGACATAATTATCTACTGAGTATAATAGAGGCGACACTTGGGCTGCCCTATGTCCGACAGTGGACGTCTTTCGGCTGAAATGATGATGATGATGATGATAATTAAGGTGGGTTTAGTCAGTAAAAGTCTAGTATATGGGTCTCGCTCCACCCCAGAACGGGCCACTTGATGAATCCATCTAAAAAAGAATACTCACAGTAGTTCGGCAGCAGCCTTGAAAGCAACCCAGTAAGCATTGGTGTCATCCAACTTGGTAGACTCCACAAAGGGGTCCTTCTGATTAAACTGAATAGTCACCCCATCACCAGCTTCAGAACACCAGCGTCTTATCTAGAAAGACAATAAGATATTAATAATTTACCCTTAAGATGAAGCCCAGCAGAGCCGAACCCTACTGGGGCCATGGGTTGGCTTCCGAAAGGGAAACAAAGAAGGATTATGGGACTAAGTTCTAGTCATCAAAAGTCTGACACGCCCTCGCGCTCCGCCCTAGCGCGAGTCGTAGGAGAAGTCATTGAATGATTGTAGGTGAGAAATCATTACCCTAAGGTAAAAGGGACAGATTAGTCCGCAAAATGAAAAAAATTCCTTTTCTTAAGTTCTTTGCATTTTATAGGTAGGTTCTATGTTTAGTAAAATATGATTTGCGACCGAAATAAATATAGCCTTACTGAGTTATAATCATTAAAATTATCAATACCACCATCTTCGTTCAGCTAACTCTCCAGAAGAATAACCTATTCATGAAATGACCATTCGATAGGGTTAGACGAATTGAGAGGATTATATTGAATTATTTTTTTATAAAATAGCCTTACAATGGGTTAGAGTCTAACCTATTGAATGCATTATATTTATATCAGTGAGATGCACAGACGCCGCCCCGCCTGACGACGTGGCCCGCGGGCTGCTTGCGGCCCCCCGGCTAAATGCCAGTGGCCCGCCAGCAAGCTAGCTTTTTTCAGATCACAAATAAATTCGGGTAATTACAATTATTTTCCAAATTAAAAGAAAATGGCTGAAAAATTCAATAACACTGCGGTTATTCTTAGCTTTGTCGAAAAGTTAGATATTTTAATACAATCTTTTCGTAAACGATTTTCTAAGTTTCAAAAAGTTAAACCTCTATTGGACATATTAGCAATCCTTTCACCATTTCAGCTGAAACTGCACCAGAGTCAATGCAGTTAGAATTAATCGATTGAATAGATTAAACTTTATTGTACACCAAAAAAGTGACACAACTTATACATAAACTTAAATCTATGGGTACAATGGCGGTCTTATCGCTAACAGCGATATCTACCAGACAACCTTAATTTTAAATCATTAATCGATATTCAAAACGCAACAAATTCAATGAAGTGACTTGTTGAACTTTTACAGCTGCATTGATAAAATTATGTACAAAGAGTAGTGCACAAATGCCCTGAAATGCGCCAGCTTATTTGATTCTACTATATATGTGAAAAATGTTTTTCGGTATTGAATAATAACAAAACAAAATATCGAAACCACATTGCAAATGAAAGTTTGGAAGCAATTTTACGTGCAGCTACAAGTAAATTTGAGCCAAATATAAAAAATATTGTTAGCACAATGCAGTGCAAATCTTCAAATTAATATTTTATTTTTTAATTAAAGTTTTGGCTATGTTTGTTTTTAATTTTTGCTGGTGGCCCGCCATTAGTTCATCATTTGACCAAGTGGCCCATAGTCTCAATAAGTCTGTGCTTCCCTGGACGAACTGAAAGAATGGTATTGAATGAGTTTTTCATGAAATAGCCATTGAAAAGGGTTTAAAGAACTGAGAGGGTTGTATTGATGACTTCAATGATTATAATTCCGTAAATAAATTAGTGTTACGGTCTCTAATCATATTTCAATCAACACACAACTTGACGCTGATTTGCAAAAGAAAAAAAACTTTAAAAATTTAATTCCGCGGGCTACGATTTCAATTTAAAAAAAAAAACTATTTCAGACCGTAGTTCATATTATGATAATAAACACACACCTTAAAAACTATTATGTTAGTAAAAGATAAAATAACAGAGAGATTTTAATTTTATTTAAATATCTTTTGCGTACACCTGACACACCGGGTACATGTACGTGTACATGCACCCAGTGTGCCAACGTGACGCAACACGGGTTATCACTAATGATGATGATGAATTTAAAGGTTAGATTATAAATATAAAAGTTATTACTGGAAGGTTGTATTTATGATGTATACCTATAGTCCACAATAAAGTTGATTTGATTTGATTTTGATTTGATTTGATTTGTTGCTTATTATACCTATTTTCAAAGTCCGTTGATCCAACAATATTATATTGCATAAACTTGACTTGTTTTATTCTGCCCGTGGCAGCTGAGGGGAACAAATCGAGAAACTCGACGGTTAACAAGAATCTTAACGAAATTAGACCCTTTGATTATTCGGATTATCGGTACTCAGAACATCTCGACCTTTATCGACCATTCAATGGGTCCTAATTACCAACTCGATTGGCAGAACTTGCTTGTATACTACAGAAAGTTTCATATTAAATTTCTAGTTAGCTGGAGCCCGCGACTTTGTCCGCGTCAGACTCGTGTCAATTCCATTTGGTCGCAATTTCAAGCAGTTTTATTTATTTTTTTGCACAGTTCCTCAGCTTTTCACCAGTCAAGTCCAAGTCAGAATCGGTTCAGCCGTTCCGGAGATTAGTAAAAAGAGATTAGTAAAGTTAGATAAGCAAACAGACAAATATTAAAAAAAATGTATTTTTGTCACAGGTAGATATGGAATATACTTTCATATGAATTTAGTAAAAATATGTTATTTTTGATATTACAAATAGAGACTTAAATTTTATTTATACGTACGTATATATAAAGAAGATATTCTAGGTAATAAGATGTAGTTATTATTAAAAAAAGTGCTTGTAAAATCCGTTACTATACCAACGTGAGTTACAACAGATTTCTATATGTTGGTTAATTAAACACTGCTCAAAGGTTGAAAGGATTTTGATGAATATTTGATTACATTTCTGGATAAGAAGGTTCAGTGAAACCTGATTATCTGTGCCTTCCAGATATGTATGATACTATGTTACTGATAATAACAATGAGTTCCCGACACTTTTGCATTGACATACATACATTACTGAGCAACCTCAATAGCTGAGATTTTCTTACTTTTATATTTTTCATAGTTTTGTTTCTGTGTCTCTGTTTACCTCTATAACTGGGATTAGGGAATCTTATTCCGCAATCAAGATCAGAAATGCGGTAGGTACTACTCATGCTGGATCCTGGATTATTATTATTTTTTATTAAATGCATCTAGCAGCTTTGGACTCAGTGGAAAGGCGTGCGAAGAGGCTAATTGGGGATGAGAGATTTGGTTAAGTCCAATCTACAAAGCCTCGAGCACAGGCGCAGGGTAGCCAGCCTATCGGTATTTTACAGGTTGCATTTTGGAGAGTGTGCGCGGGAATTGCATGACTTGATTCCGCCATCTCCTTTCTACCATCGGACAACCCGACGTACGGCGAGTATCCACCCTTACGTTGTTGAAACTTCAACGGTCCAGACTAAGCGTTTCGCTTCGTCGTTTATACCGCGTACATCGAAGGACTGGAACAATTTGCCTGCTGCGATCTTCCCGTCCAACTATAATTTAGGTGTCTTCAAGGCTAGAGTGAATAGGCTCTTGATAAACTAGTGCGCCTCACCATCGCAGTCAAGCGCTGGTTTATATCAATTAAAAAAAAAAAAAAAAAATTTGGCTCAGACGACGACGCGCCGTTCTGATAATGTAGGGTGTTGGAGGGGTCTATGATCCTTCATTTTGTCGGGTTGTGTTAGCAACGGCCTACTTGGGTGTGCTGTCATCATCATCATCATCATTTCAGCTGAAAGACGTCCACTGTTGGACATAGGCCTCCCCCAAGCGTCGCCACAACGACCGATCCTGTGCGTCTCGCATCCACCGCACTCCCGCGACCCTCACCAGGCCGTCGGTCCACCTTGTGGGAGGCCTTCCAATGCTGCGTTTTCCGGTGCGCGGTCGCCACTCTAGAACCTTTCGGCCCCATCGACCATCCGTTCTACGAGCAAAGTGCCCTACCCACTGCCACTTTAGTTTGGCGATTCTTCGGGCTATTTCAGCGACCTTGGTTCTCCTGCGGATTCCCCTCCTGCTTGGTTCTCCTCTTCATTCTATATGCGATCACGCAAGAAAACTTCGAGCATAGCCCTTTCCATTGCCCTTTGGGTGACTGCAAGCCTTCGATTCTGAAGGTCGATGTGCTATATAATTATGAATTTCACTGTATAGGTATAGATTACTTTTTAATCACGGTACCATGTTCTTTTGGGGAGATCATAGCCTATACCGCGACCCTAGACGCTAGAAAAAACTAATACATTACAAAATTAATATTTTGAGTTTTTCGCAATACATTATCAATGTTATTAGTTTTATACCTAGTAGACTGGGTCTAGGTCGATTGATTTATGTGTGTCTTATTAACTCACTCGTGGGAAATCTAGCAGCTTTAAACTTTTCATTACAACATAAAAGCGAAGTTAGTCTTGTGTGGTTCGCAACAAATAAAATAAGGATGGAAGAACTATAAAAGGATGTTTTAGAGGTTAGTTTGTTGTTTGTCGTACTTGTAGAGTCAATTGTAAGGGGTTGGGAAGTTATTGTGCACTTCAATTTAACTAACAAAAAAGATTGAAAAAAAACTATATGAGCAGTCAAAGTGGTCTCATCTAGGCAGCTATTCTATGTATTTCTTTAGTTCTTTAACCAACTCCCATGTCGCGGAAATAGGAAGGATGCGAGATGCACAGGACTGCACAGGGCGGCACTTGGGGGAGGCCTATGTCTATGCCAACAGGGGACATCTTTCGGCTTAAATGATGATGACGTAAGGAAGGGACGAAGGGAGAGTAGCACTGCACCGGTCGTTGTGGCAGGTCATTTGGGAGGTCCAACAGTGGACAAATAATTTCAGAAAGTTTCTCCCATTCATCATCATTAGCATATAATTAGCAGAATCAGCCTTTTAATGTTCCCAGTGCTGAAACTCAGGCTTCCTCTCTCTAGGAGAGGGAATGGGCCGTAATCCACCACGCGGGCCCGGTGCGGGTTGGTGAATGTCACATGTCTTCGAATTTTTGGTTCTAGGACGTGCTGGTTTCCTCACGATGTTTTCCTTCACCGTTTTGAGAGCAGTGGTGATGAAATGAATTACACAAAGTAATGCGCCTGGCTGGGTTTGGACCCGCGACCTACAACTTGTAAGTCGGGGCCGTTACCACCCGGCCACCACTGCTCTACACTCATCACTACGCTCATCATCATTACCATCAGGTAATAGGAAAGGAATAAGGGAAAAGGGAAAAACTTTAGTCATTTATTGAATTCAAATCCCTGAGAAAAATGCAATAAAAAAAATTTTTCACCTGGAAATCCAACCTAAAACTCTAACCGAAACCGTAGCCTTAGAACGCAAAGTTAACTGAAGGTCATAGGTGCGTTTTAGTCATTAATAGTCTGACAAACCCTTTCGTTCCATCCTGGAGCGAGAGAAGTTACATTAATATTATATAGTCATCATTATCATTTCAGCTGAAAGACGTCCACTGTTGGACATAGGACTCCCCCAAGCGTCGACACTACAACCGATCCTGTGCGTCTCCCATCCATCGGATTCCCACGACCCTCACCAGGTCATCGGTTCACCTTGTGGAGGGCCCTCCAACGCTGCGTCTTTCGGTACGCGGCCGCCACTTCAGAACCTTTCCTCCCCATCGACAATCAGTCTGTTCTGCGAGCAAGGTGCCCTGCCCACTGCGACTTAAGTTTGGCGATTCTTCGAGCTCTATTATATAGTATTAATTTGTATTTTGCACGTACCTGACTCTCAAACTGTATCTGATCAACAGTCTGAGCGATGCGGATGTCAAAACTCGCGGTCAACTTTTCCGGGACCACATTGTTTTGGATTCCACCCTGTGAATAAAACAGTGGCTGTCATGAATCAGAATATGAATGAAAAGTTATGAAACATTCCTTCATTAAGCTTCTGAAATTGAGGTTTTTCGAAATTGTGTTTTTTTAGGGTTCCGTATTCAAAGTGTAAAAACGGGACCCTATTGCTATCACTCTACTGTCTGTCTGTCTGTAACCAGGCTGTGGCAGGCACTCTATCTGTAACTGATGAACCGCGATAGGTCTAGCTATCACGGTTCATCAGAAGATTGAAATTTTCACAGATTAAGTATTTCTCCTGCCGCTATAACAAAAAAATATTATAACCATAACAAAATAAATATTTAAGTGGGGCTCCCATACAATAAACGTGATTTTTTTTTTGGCCGTTTTTTTGCTACGAAAGGTACGGATGGACGTACCCTACGTGTACGAGCCCGACTCGCACTCCGGTTTGTACTTTCAGAAAAAAAACAAAGGAAAGAAAAAAAAAGCTAAAGCACAGATTGTAATCTGTACTTTTACTTTTATTATTTGGTCCGCTTCTGTGGTTTTGTAAGCATCATTGTCAAAGTACTTATCTTGTCGATTTATTAGGAACAACAGTGGCTAACTAGTCATATAAAGGCCCTGTATAATAAAACGGGGTCCCTTTTTACCCATCAACTGTGAAGCTCAAAAGGGATTTTGTTTTTAGTATGAAACAGGCCCAACGAGCAATGACTTGCCGACGGCATACCATTTATAAGAATTTAAGTTTATAGACAATATTTTAGGATTTTATGCATCTATAGTCGGCCTCTGAATACTTGGGGCCCTGTATCATTGACACGACTGATACATTGGTAGCTATACCCCTGACGAGAAGATATCGTTAATTTGACTGGCCTGTTGGTTTAGTGGTAGTGGCTCTGACTGCTATACCGGAGGTCGTGGGTTCGATTCCCACCCAGGACAAAAATGTACATATTTTTTTTTTAATAATATGTTGCTTCAATGAATATTATTTTAATTATGACCCGTGAAGTATAATATAGTATAACATAATATTCACACAACTTATCACACAACGCCGTCTAGTCCCAAGCTAAGCAGAGCTTGTGTTATTAGTACTAGACAACTGATAAACATACTTAAAATTTTCTAAACACATACTAAATAAATTATAGATAAATTACACTCAGACACAGAACAAATGATTGTGCTCATCACACAAACATTTGTCCTGGGTGGGAATCGAACCCACGACCTCCGGCATAGCAGTATGAAAGTGAAACTGATAGTTTCGATAGAAAAATAAACGGTTTTATCACTACTGTTCTATTGTGTGTGGTTCTGTTAGGCAAATAAACTTACAGATAGCATAGTTAGATTGACGGTAGTGACGTCACCAATGGTCAAGTCAGGGTTGTCAGCTAACTGCTTCTTTGACGCAGTACGCAGATCCATTAATTTGTCGATCATGTATCGTAACTGAAACAAAAACAAAATCATCAGTATAATGTATAATTTTTTATTATTATTCTAATTGCTAAAACAGTCCCAAGGTTTTTAGGGCTCCGTAACCATAGTGTAAAAACGGGACCCTATTACTAAGACTCCACTTTCCGTGTGTCTGTCTGTCATCAGGCTGTATCTCATGAACCGCAATAGCTACACAGTTTAAATTTTCACAGATGATGTATTTATTATGCCGCTATAATTACAAATACTAAAAACAGAATAAATTAAATAATTAAGTGGGGCTCTCATACAAACTAACGTAATTTTTCGACCAACAAATACCGGGACAGATGAAACTAAAAAAAAAGGTTATAAGTAATACGAGTACATTGTAAAGATCACTCGCACGCGAACAATGTATAATGGTACGGAACCCTTCGTGCACTAATCGGACTCTCGCTTGGCCGGTTTTTTAACTCACAATTTGAATATATTTCAGTTTGTAGCCGTGACGTCATAACATTATTAGACACTTGCGTAACAATAATTATGACGTCACAGCTGTGTGTATCTGTAATTTAAAAACTTAACTAATTTAAAAAACAAAAGATAAATATAAAACAAAGGCTATTTAAAAGTTTTACTTTTTAAAATAAAAACAAATAAAAAGTATTTGTCAGAAGTGGGATTCGAACCCACGCCCACAGAAGTGGACTGCGACCTGAACGCAGCGCCTTAGACCGCTCGGCCATCCTGACACATTGTAACTGCTCCAAATATCGTTTCATATAGTAGGGGCGCCCAAGTGGGAATTTTGCGCGTTACTCGAGCGCGTCAGAAAATCATATGGGGAGATACCTTGCACCCTGTAATGTACCCCTACCACATATGAACCCTTAATAAAGTGAGGTGTGTTGAGGGCAGCCCGTCAGATTAATAAAAAAAAAGCTATAACCATCGATAAATGATGAAGCATACAGATGCTGAGAACTGTGAATTCCCCACTCCACGCCTAGAGTGAGATATAAAGAAAGAGTGAGAAGGAAAGACCTTCTCACTCTTTCTTTATCTCCCACTCTCTCGCACCGTCCCACCACGTAAAACATGGGTTGTTTATGACTCTGCCGACCAAAATAATTGACTTTTCACAAACTTCAATTCTTATTTATCTTTAATGACCATACTACAATGTACCATTTTTACATTTTCGAAATGTCGCTTGGTTATTTTATTATTATTTTTTTTGCTTTAATTTTTTTTATTCAAACTGTCAGATTAACAATACCCCTTCATATAATTGTCAGATTATCATTTAGGACGAAAAAGACACCAAATTGAACCCTCTGTATAAAAACTCTGACGCGCTCGAGTATCTCAAGGTCACATTTTCAAAAATCAGTCATACCTTTTGGTCACATCCAAATC
This sequence comes from Mythimna impura, assembly GCA_905147345.3. Lineage (NCBI taxonomy): Eukaryota > Metazoa > Arthropoda > Insecta > Lepidoptera > Noctuidae > Mythimna > Mythimna impura. The sequence goes on from LR990355.1 coordinate 25,033,862, forward strand.
GTCAGTCATTTAAATAGGACACTTTTTTGAGTTCACTTCACATTATTGGTAGTCATATTATTTTTAAAATTCTCATCCATGAAAGAAAATTAAAAAGACGATCAATAGATTAAACCTAATATTAAACAAGATCATCTTAATTTTCAGTGATTAATGGATGGTGAAACTGTAATCAACAACACGATTACCAGGGATGGTGATTGTGGTGATTAATAGGAACATCTAAAAACTTCATAAAAAGATTAGTCTACTTTTGTTGATAATTTATTTAATAGTAGCCGCTGCCAGCGTTTTCACCCTCGCGAAAGTAGAAAATCGTCCTAAGGGAACATATTCCCGAGATAAAAAGTATTCTATGTGCTATTTTAGGATATAGTCTACCCGTGTACCAAGTTTTATCGAAATCCGTTCAGCCGTTCGATCGTGAAGAAGTAACAAACGTACACGCACACACTCACAAATTGTTCGCCCTTGTAATATTATAGTGTGATTTAATGAATACAGAGTTCTCTGACAATCATAACAATCAAAAACTCTTTAACCCCTCGAAGGCCGATTGTACATACGTCTGTACAACTTGAATGACCTTGAAAAACGCTTAATTGTCGTTTTGTACACACGTTTGTACAATTTTTTTTTTAACCGAAAATTTTGTTTTCTATATCTTTGTTTTTCCCAGAAAAATCTAGAAAAAGTTTTTTTTTATTTTTTTTTGGTGATTTACGTAAAAACGCGCAATTACGTAATAATAATACCCCCTGGCCCGAGGGGTTAAACTAAATAGGTTAAATAATTGTCGCTAAGGACAGTCTTTTACAGACTCTTTGGATGTAAAAATCTTCGAGCGGTCACAACGGAACGGATTTTAGTCACAATAACTATCTGTGAAGCCATCCGCAACATAACTTATAAGTACGTACGGGAAATATGTACCATTTAGTTGATGTCTTAGGAAAAAAGGTACCTATTTACTGAAGGCATCAGAAGCAGACGCCGTTTAGGTTTCAACGAGGCAATTATAGTCTAGATTACAATGCTCTAAAAGTTTAGATTAAGTGTTCGTTGCCCCTTAATACTCTAGATAAGTGTAAAATTGATGCTAGTTAAAAGGTGTAATCTGTGTTTCTTGATAACTACAATCTAGGGGTCTAAAGTATAGCGCGTAACGTTCGAAGTATGTCAGAAAAACCGTATAGCCCAGCAGGGCCGATGCCTCTAAGGCCGCGGGGAATTTCTGAAAAGGAATCCCGTGATACTAGAACGTAAAGGGCCCACAGGGTTCCACCATAGAGCGAAAGAAGTCATTAGATGATTTCCCAACTCAAAAAGCGGTCTTAGGTGAATAGGTTGCTTCTAGGCAAGTGTACTCCATCGTCGACCACTTCATCATTAGGGCTATAATTCACCGGGACACCATGGCGGCGCGAACAGTCGCCACTACTAACTTTGGCGGCGCCACCAACTCGGACGCGCGCACTTAAGGTCCATTTTGATACTGTTTCAGTGTGGTGTAGCGACTCTGGTGTCTGTATGGTGTCTAGTTTGGTAGCTTACGATCACCATGGCGGCGCAACTGATCGCACTACCATGGTGTCCCGGTGAAATATAGTCCTTAGGTAATATAGTGGTCAAACGCGAGCCAATTATCAACAAAAATCAGCAAGATTCGCACAACCACTTAATTACAGTAATACGAAAATTCTTAATATTAATCAAAAGTACATTCATTATTTTCACAAACCCTTTGTTTTTAAAGCGGTCAGTCTCAATTGTTGTTCTTGTAAAGGATGATAAGTTAGGTACCTATTATTCAATTTAATTATTTCTTTTGATACCCATTTTATAGTACGGGTGAAATATCTTGACCTCTCCGAACTTCGAACAATTAGCTGCGCTGTAATCCTTTTTAAGAATCATAATAAAATTATGATATATGCGTTTTTTTTTGTTGGGAAAGCATCTAATGACTTCTGGCCAAGGGTCTGCTTCTGAAAGGAAGACTCAGGCCTGGTACGAAAGGCAACGAAGGAACAGGAGTGGGTTTTTAGTCAGTAAAAGTCTGACATGCCCTCGCGCTCCACCCAAGAGTCATTGGATGATTTTCCCACCTACAAAAAAAATCTAATGACTTCTCCCGCCCTAGGCTGGAGCAGTAGGGCGTGCGTGTCAGACTTGTACTGACTCAAATCACAAATGTGTCCTTTAGTTGCCCTTTGCGTTCTAGGTTTCCTTTTCAGAAAATCGAACCCCTCGGCCATTGCAGATGACGAAGGCGTATTGCGTATTTTTTTCGAGTATGCGCATAGTTCGGATAGCCTAAGTTCAGAATGGTCAACGTTTGTTTTGTCCGACTGTCCTTTTTAATTTTTTCTAATAATTTTCTATTTTCTGACATAAAGTCATTTTTAGCGTCAGTCTGTTTGTCCGCTAACTCTTCTTTAACGACGCAACGGATTTTGATGCAGTTTTTACAAATACAGAAAAGATTAACATCAATCTTTGTTAAAAATTGCACAAGTGCAGAGCTGTGGTTGGGACATTCACTGTCAAATGTAGGTACAACTGCATTGTCTGATTTGAGAAATTTGCTTATAACCACGGATATTGATTCTTATCAGGTATTTGCCTATTTTTTATACTACAAAATTGTGCTCTGTCACATAGAACTTTCAAATTGCTTAATTTGATAATTAACTGGGCCACTAGAATACAGGATACGCCTAGTTTGGGGCCCACGGCCACTTCTAATGGATTCTGTTTGTCTTCTTCCTAATTGTTTATTTCTTTATTTTCCTATTAACTTAGACTTATTGTCAATATTAACATAGAAAAAATATAGAAACATTTAAAAATATAAAAAAGTAGCCTTTCAGTATCGGGAACAGGATCCAAGCTACCAGCGGTCAGGGCTCCAGAGAAAGGAACCTCCTGACTAGATGAGCCGTGTCCAAGAGTAGCTACCACTTTCTGAATCAAGCCCTTGATCCAGTCGCGTAACGTGAGCCTCCAGGTTTTGTTATTATTATTATTAAAAACTTCTATAATATGAGATTAAATGTAGTTCGAAGTTCGAATATTTGGTTAGATATCCCAGAATTCATCTTCACTTTGAAGGAGAAAAACTATTTATCGAACCGGTAATAGCTTTTCCTGTAATTCCGATAATTTCTCGGTTTCAAGCAGAGCACGTTTCGTTTCTGTTTCTGAGTTTCTCAAACTAATTTGGTCTCGATAATTAATTTATTGAATAAGGTGAGATAGCTAGTAGAGTGGTTGCGGTCTTGTAATACTGCAGTAGCCGGGAGATATAGTTATCTTACTGAGTAAATGTTACTGCAAAGAACTGCAGTTTCATTTCTTTATTAGCAAGAGTATTGCCGATGGATGTTTGGATGGCGTTTTTTTAGGGTTCCGTACCTCAAAGGATCACTTTGTTGTCCGTCAGTCTGTTTGTCGGTCTGTCTGTCTGTCAAGACCCTTTATCTCAAAAGCGCGTGGATCAAGTTGAAATTAAAACCTTATACTTAGGTTTGCGGTGCCTTGAAGCTGTGAAAAAATCAAACTTCTGAGTTAACGAAATAAAAAAATACAGCCGTTTATGTCGCAAAAAACGTATATTTCGACACTCTCAAGGGAATCAAAATTCATAGAGTACTTCCCATTGACCTAAAATCCTAAAATTTGGCATGCAGCAAAGTCTCATAGCACAAGTATAGGAAAAAACTTTGAAAACTGTAAATTTCGTTATGTCACAAAAAAAAACATTTTTTGCATTTCGGAAAAATCTTTGTAACTCAATTCGGGAATTAAACAGTTTTCATAAGTAAGTTTGTACGGAATCCTCAGTGCACGAGTCCGACTCGCACTTGCCTGGTTTTTTTTTTTTACACTGATCGCGATGATGCGCTTGACCACTATCTCACCTAATGCAACACCATTCTCAGAACGCTGGCTGTCAGGTGGGACTCTCCGATCTTGGGGCGGTGGATACGACTGTACGCAATCAAATAGACATTCCCCAGGTTCAGTGCGACTCACCCAGCTTAAAATAAGTACCTATTTGTTCTTTATGTTACTAACACTAGTTCTAAGTTTAAATTGTTACTAACAAAATATGGCAAGTTCCGAAATAAACGTTTTATTATTATTAAAGCGACGCAACACGCTTGCCTAGAAGTTCTTTCGTTGTTTTTTTATAGAATTTACGTCATTTCTCAAGTACCTAGCATATACGAAAACTCGATAGGTATTCCTTTTGGTACAGTTAATTGTATACCTGTGGCGCCATTCTGACATTTTCAGCGTCTTTAGGTATATTACATAGGTAAGGGTTATTTAGGCGTAGTGCAAGTGTAACGGTTTTTTTCTTAATGGAAAACCATAAAATAACTCCTCCTGCTTTGTCAGATTTTTCCTTCAGTTGCCCTTTGTGTTCCAGGGCCGCGGTACCTCTTTCGAACTATCTCGTAAAGTGTGACCGCTGATGTGTGGATGACTGTACAAGATCATCCAAACATGAGGGGATAAATAAAGCTTAATATTCAAACCTATCTTCTCCAAAGGGGATAGAATAGGTTGCTGAGTTGGTGGTTGAAGGTTTTGCTAAGAGAAAACTCATTATTGAGTTAGCTCGCCTTTGTAAATGAATTGTCAAACTACTGTGTACTATATTAGGTTTTTTGTGTACATTAAAGAATTAAGAAACGATTGGTAGTCGTTTACTTCCTTCCATACTCGGAGGTGAACCTACTAACATCAACCGAGCATAAATCCTGGCTAAGGGTTGCTACTACAGAAAAAATATTAAAAAAATGTCATAATAATATATATAGAGTCATCTCTAGAGTCACCTCTAGAGTCATCTCTAGAGTTATCTCTAAAGTCATCTCTAGAGTCATATCTAGAGTCATCTCTAGAGTCATATCTAGAGTCTTCTCTAGATTCATCTCTAGACTCATCTCTACAGTCATCTCTAGAGTCATATCTAGAGTCATCTCTAGATTCATCTCTAGAGTCATCTCTACAGTCATCTCTAGAGTCATATCTCTACAGTCATCTCTAGAGTCATATCTAGAGTCATCTCTAGATTCATCTCTAGAGTCATCTCTACAGTCATCTCTAGAGTCATATCTCTACAGTCATCTCTACAGTCATCTCTACAGTCATCTCTAGAGTCAACTCTAGAGTCTATGCTAATGTGACACTAATATTAAAAAGGCGAAAATTTTTGAGTGTGTTTGTTCACGCTTCAACGGCAAAACTGATTTTTATGAAACTTGGTACACGGGTAGACCATGACCATGTGGATACATTTTATCCCAGGAGTATGTTCCCTTGGCACAATTTTCGACTTCCACGCCAGCAAAGCCGCAGGCAGCAGTTAGTTGAAGATAAAATTTAAAACGGTTCATATAAGTTACAGCAACATTTATCTACGAAATGGAACTTTTAAAACTACTTTCAAACGTTGTCAGTTGACTTTTCCAATTTTCTTTCGGCAGTGAGAGGAAATGCCGGAAACACACTATATTTTATGTAAACTGTACAGTAAACTGTGCAGTGAAAAGATTGTATGTAGCGGAAGGTCTGAAAGTTGAGATGGATGTGTAATTTGACTAGAATGGATAAAGTGAGAAATTACTATAATAGAGGATGTTTGAAAGTGGCGTCAGTGACTGAAAAGTTGAAGGAGAATCGTTTGTCTTAGTATGGTCATGTGAAGAGGAGGGATGAAACGCATGTTACTAAAAGAGTTAGGAGTATACATGTGGATGGATGGTAAGGTAGACGAAGGCCAAAGAAAAGATGGATTGTGAATTGTGTGAGGAGAGGTATGAAAGAAAAGGGAGTTATTGATATTGTGACGGGTGATAAGACAGAATGGAAGAAAAAAACGTGTTGCACCGACCCCAAGTAATATGGGATAACGGCAGGAAGAAGAAGAAGATTTGAAATTGGTCTATCCAAACTCAAATTTTCCTGTTAGTAACCCATAACTATTAAATCTATTGTCTCATCACCACCCTAGGTTGACTGGTAGAGAATGCCTAAGGCATTAAGTCCACCTTTGTACTTTATGTTGCAATAAATAGTAAAAGAAGTTTGTTATAGCGTGACGGAAGACAGAACAGAACGGAAGAAAAAAACATGTTGCTATGATTATGACAGTACACTGTTTAGTAGATATTAAGTGAAACGAACTACAAGTCATATGTTTTTATAGCTACTGATATAATAAAACAGAAAATGTTTTACGATAGTAGAGAATGTTGTTCAGCTTCTCATGAGTTGGTTATTACTGCAACAGTTTAAGTTGTAGCACAAGTTAAACTTACAGAACCTCTGCCCTGATTACGAATAGTTAAACGTGATGACGAGATGATGAATATCACAGAAGACTCAAAAGCGTTTGACAACGAAAAACGACCAGTAAATCATAAGGGGGGTCAGATATAGTGATATTCTAGTAGCGATTACGATCATCAAATAGTTTAAAATGAGGATTGACAACCGCTACTGAGACATTTTGGAGTTAAAGAGGGGTTAAATTCATTTGCTGTTTAAATTTTTCGAAAATTTACCATGGCTCTACAGTCATGGTACAGTCAAGTACAAAATCGCCTACGCGCAAACGCCTACGTGTTTCAGATTTTCTCCCCGACTTGCCAAGCTTATTATAAAAAGTTCAAAGACCAAGTATTCATATGAGTTAAGTTATCAAAGCTATGGAGAATACTTTGAGACTTTACTTAGACTTACTCAAGTTATTTTTTCTTTCCTTAAGCGAGCTTAAATTTATGTAGACTACGCCTGACAGAATGAGGTTTAATGTCACAGACGAAGAAAATTTATGTTTCTTTGTTAGTTATTAATGTCAAGTCTTTAAAACCACATTAAAATCTTTGAATGTTAGGTAAAATAATGCTGGCATTCTGATGCCTTAATTCGAAATCTTATTTTCTAGTGTTTTCTTTTCAAAGGATAAGCATTGCCATTCAGCGTGGCAATGCCGCCAGTCTTTTGGGTACATTACCAGTCGACAGCGATGTGGAGGAGTTACTTTAGATTGCTTTTTTAGTACTTTATGGCTTTTTTTTTGTAAGTTAGTTTTAATTACGTTATTATTAGATTTAAATGTATATAAAATTAATAAATTAAAACCATTTTCTTAATGTATTATTGGAACTTCTGCAGTAATGTGTAGGTAGATTATGGATATCTTGATTGTACCCGTCATTTAAGCCGAAAGACTGCTGGACATAGGTCTCTCCCAATTGTCACCACAATCATCATTCATGCCGCGATCTTCGCCTTTTATTATATCCGCAAAGCATTAAATTAATATTACATAAAAATCATTTACTTATGTTTTTATTTATGTTTTTACTGGAATTTTTACTGGAATTTTTACAAACTTTTACAGAATTCACACAGAGATTTACCGAATAGTAGTACCTATAGTTAATGTAGTGTGTGCTAAGATTCTAAATAATATATACTTTCTACATTTAAGGCCATTAACTTTTACAAATGGTCACCCGAATGTAAATAGCTGGGATATATTTAAAACGCAGCCATTTTGGGTAATTATGGGGAGTTAAAGTTTGCAAGTAACAACAAAGACAGTTAATTCAATTTTCTTTTTGTGACACTAACCTACTGACTTCTATTCCGTAGACCAAAGGATAGCATTAAAAGCAAAAAAGTAGTAACAATACCAACTATTTTCTGCAGCCGCCATTTGCCATACTACCCTCACAATAAAAGTCAAAATTGTTTGAACGGACAGTAAAAAAGGTTTGTTGAAATGTCTAATCTTATTGCGAATGAAGTATAGGTATCTCATTAGTGAGAATGACCTTCATACTGATGAGAATAAAATTGATTCAGAAGTCGAAGCCGCAGCCAGAGTTACTACTCTGGCTACGCCCAGCCGAGTAATCTTTCAGGAATGCTTGCAATCTCAATTAAATAGAACTTAACGTTTTTATTCGAATCTTCAAACTCAAAGTAAGGATCAAATTGATATTTAAATGAAATATAATATTTAGGTAGATGCTCAGGAGCTCATTTGTAGAAACGTTTTAATCAAGTATTTTTTTATAAGTTGAGATTGTTCAACGTCCACACTTCCTTACATATTATAAAACAAAGTCACTAATTGCGACTGTCTATGTGTATTGAACGCAATAAATTTAAAAATTATTAAACGAATTTACATGCGGTTTTCATTTATAGACAGAGTGAGTAATAAGGACGTTTTAGTATATAATATGCATATTATAGTAGAAAAGGGCAGAAAGATGATGATGATGATGATGATTATAGTAGAGAAAAGCCGAGAATTTCAAATATTTTTAACACTAGTGCGAAGTCGGGGCAGCTGGGGGACTGGGGCCCTTTTCTCGTGTTAACAGATCAGGTAGACCATGTCCAGAAATAGGACAGAGGATGCTTTTGATTTCAGGAGTATATTTCATTGGGATAGTATCTATCTAGCACACGTGCGAATTTGCTGGCAGCAGTGCCGTAAATGGGGCGGTGCCAGCGGTGTCCAGGCACAGGGCGCAGGGCTTCGAGGAGCGCAAACATTTTATATCTAGTCATTTTTGTTTGTATTGTACTTTTTTTCTAGGGGTGCAGATATAGAAGCTCGCACCGGGCGTATAAAAGGTTAGTTACGGCACTAGCTGGCAGAATCTAGGAGACTATAAACTTTACAGGATAAGACACTTTAAGGCAGTCATAGTGAACATAATTTTGTCCTAATAAGACACTATTAAGTCGCACTAAGACAATCTGCTTAAAGTTTAAACTTTACACCTACGTTTATACGATTATGAGCTCTGACGACTTCAGCGCTCCTGGAATATGCTGTAAGCTTTAATGGCAGAGATAATAACAATCTGCTTAGGTTTTTCTCAACTATATTGGGGTCGGCTTCCAGTCTTGGCTAATTCTGTTGAGTACATTTTACATTTACATTGCTGCGAAATCTTCAAATAGCTTATCTCGCCCCGAGTGCAGAGAGGGATTGTCAGATTTTTACTGATTAATACCCACCTGTGTTCCTTGTTGCCATTTGCGTTCCAGGGCCGCGGTCACTCATTTGAACAATTCCGCAGCCCTATAGAGACACTTAACTTACTTGACTTCCAGAATCTAGTAACTGGGCGATACGATTGAATCGACATCTGTCGTGATCCTTTTTGACATTTTCTACTAATGATAAATATTTCATAGTTGATTTTTCGGGTACATACGCAGAAATATTAGGAAAAGCTCAGATTACTTTATTGCTTTATCTGGCGCCTACTATAGCAGAGATCTAAGAATATTAGTAAGATATAACTTAGGTTAATCTTGTAACTATCCAGTCGGACGTCCATTAGCTAGACTAATGAAAGTCCTACTAGAGAGTTTCTTTTAGTTAGTAATCGGGCTATTGTCTTTATTGGTTAGGGTCTTTCATTTACAACCTAAGGAATTTATGGCTTAGTGTTACATTTCAACTGTTATCGCGCATTTACATAAGATTACATCAAACATAGTTTAATTTATATAAGTATATATATTTTGGTGACAGTGTTAAGATTGCTTGTATGCTTCATTAGACGCGAAAACTGGTAGAAGTTTGATTTTTCACTACTCCAAGAGATAGCATATCTGAGTATTTTGATAATTATTTGAGCTTGATACCCCCACGCGTTCTTGAGAAAAAGGGTCTAGACACAACAGACGGACAACAAAGTGATCCTATAATGATTCCATTTTAGCTGACGGAACCCTAAAAATGGTGTTTAACAAAATAGACTATTTAAGAAATAACTCTAAGTTGATTAAAGGTGTCATTAAATCGAGACTAAGGAATCTGTTACTCGAGAACGGCGGCACTGCAACGGGAGTTTTGGTTGGAGACTCATTGCTTACTACATAATGAGATTTGAACTAGAATGACCCGCCAGGTCTACCGTTGTGGAGAAATAAATTCCTCAGAGCAAAAAAAAAAAATATTTAAAAAAAAAATAGTTGAAAGTAAACAGTAATGTATGTACATAACCATCTTAAATATACAAAAATAAATTTAAGTATTAAGTTTAAATGATATAATTGTACACATCATGAGACAGCAAAGCCTCATATTTTTACTGTTTTATGATGTCACAGAAGTGATTGTATAACGAGCGTTTTTTGCCATCAAACCATAAAGTTTGGCGAGCTAAAAATATGTTAACAAAATGTATGAGAGAAATAAAAAAACAACATTCTCGAGCTTTTCATTACATTGAAAAGCCCGCTTAGCCCCTTGGCTCCGTACAGGAACGGGCATAAAAACATTCTGATATCTATGGGCACGGGCATGGAGTCATTTCAGATGACAAAGTAACCAATAACGAGCGGTAGACCAACCAGCAGTGCTACCCACGAACTCTTAACGTGATCCATTTTTAACCGACTTCAAAAAGGAGGAGGTTATATGTTCGGTTGAATGTATGTTTTTTTTTATGTATGTTCACCGATTTCTCGGTCAATTGTGGACCGATTTTGAAATATATTTTTTGATTGGAAGGTTGTTATGATCTGATCATGAACTCCGAAGATATGGAACAGAACTCCTCATAGGATCACAGCAGAACCGTCGTAACAAGTAAAATTGCTTTGTTTATATGTGTAGTCGATGACTGACTGAAAGTAGAGGGGGAATATATCGAACTGATCTGATGATGAAGCCTGAAGTTAGGTACCGGAACTCTGTAATAAATTAATGTAATCTAACCGTGTTTGGGATTATTAGAATTGTCATCAGATGCACTCTGACTATAAGGTATTTAAGTTTGGCTGAGGGGTACTTTTTAGTGGTGGTACCATAACTAAAAAGTGTAAAATAAAAAACCTTTACAAAAAAAAAAATACAACCGACTTCAAAGTAAAAAAAAAACACTGAAAAGTGCAAAATAACTTTAATTTCGGAAGCCGGTGTTAAATAACGAAGAGACAAAACTATTATAGAAACACCGACTTCCGAAACTAAAGTTATTTTGCACCTCTCAGTGTTTTTTTTTACTTTGAAGTCGGTTGTATTTTTTTTTTTGTAAAAAGTTTTTTATACAACCTCAACTGAACTTTTAAAGGGATGGAGTTATATAGGGTGTACAGCTTCATCTTCTTTCTCACTCGCACTACAGACATTGAACATGATTATGTTTATTTATTAAATATAGACTGCGTATGAGAATCCTTTATCACACTCTAAAATAATCATAGGACATGTCCCAAGTGTTGGCGACACAAGTCATTAAAATTTCACACAGGACCCTCCACAAACATACTCTAATATGCTTGGATATGAATATTAATGAAGACGCGAACATATTCATCAAGCTTCTTGCCTTTCTCCAATTATATTGGTGTTAGCTACCAGGAAAGCCTGCTTCCCTGATATGGTTGAACGGAAGACCTATTTTAAATGGTTTTAATGTATGTGACGTAAATATGATTTTAATAAGTAATTAAGAATACGAGTTTAGATATGTACATAGGAAACTTAAATCATCATTCATTTCAGCCGAAAGATGTCCACGGTTGGACATCGGTTATTTAGCATAATTGTTTAAATTGTAATTTGAATAATTTCCTGACAAAGAAATGTTTATTATCAGTATATCTCGGAATCCTGAGGTCCCGGACCTTTGAAAGGCGTACGAGGAGCTGAAACCAACTCGCAGTTGTCCTATCCTTTAGTCACTTTTAATGGAATGTGATACCAACCGACGATTATCCCTGTATGCGCTATACTAGTGCACCCAAGGACAGCCCCGGTTGACGAAAAACTATTTGCGATTTATGGAAAACAAAGACAATAAGGCTATGGTTTTTGGAATATTAAATGGACTTATTACCAGGAAACATGTTAAGACTAAAGCCCCTGCCTGAACAATTTTACTAATTGATAAAAATTGATAAAATATTATTATTTATAGGCCTCCCCATACGTCGCATTTATCGGATTCCCGCGACCCACACCAAATCATCGGTCCACTTGTGGGAAGGCATTAAGCCCGCCTTTGTACCTTCGTGTTGCGTGAAGATTAAATAAATCACGTCTAAGTGTTCTTCTTAAAGAGCAATTTCGTCCGTCCAAAATTTACATAGATGTAAGATATCACTCACAAATTTACAGATTTAAAAACGACTCTGAGACGAATGTTCTTGATAAATGACAAGTTTTATCCTCAAGACTCGGAGAACGGTCATTTATCGTCGGGATCCAACTGTATTAGAGGAATATATCTGTCCGTTTACAATCGATTTTTGAGTGTGAAGAGACGTTTGAAATTCTGGACTAAAATATTTTAGGATTTTTGTTGTTTGGAGCTGTATGTGCTTGTACCTATTTTTAGTGGATGAGTTGGAGTTATAATTTTTATGCCTTCGTCGATTATAAAATATTTATGAAAGTTATACAGTCAAATGGGGTAAATAGAAACTCAGAGGTGAATAGAAACAAAACTTCAAAGGGTATTTTCACGATATTTGAATGTTTTTTGCAGCATTTAACTATATCAATTTATTAATTAATTGTTATTCTAAATAATCGATGCTTTGTTAGAAGCCGATAATATGGTATCAAAGTGAAAATCCAAACCACAGTTTTGTTTCTATTCACCCCTGCGTTTCTATTCACCCCGTTTTACAGTAACTATAAAGTTAAAGCATATCTCAATATACCTAGTTAGAAATAATTGTATCAAAATTTTATTTTTAGTCTTTTACAATATTTCTGTTGACCTAGGAGCACGCTTTTACCTTTTCAGATTAGTTGAATTTCGTTGCGGCTCGCGGCCTTTGTGAATGCGTCGCGCCTCGTTAGCAAAGATCTGCATTATCTTTAAAGTACTATAGCGTCTGTTTATAATTCAAGTATGTAGTCCTTGCCCTAGTTTTGTTATTAAAGTACAAATACATACAGAATTAAGATTCCATTCCAAAGCCACTTTGTGGTAGATACTTAGGTATTCTCTCATCCTCAAGCTACGGTTAAGCGACAATGGCGGGTTTGCATTTTTTGATACCACGGTAACCAGGAAAATTCTGTAATAATCTACCTAAGCAGTACTTTTCCACAATTAACAGATTCCGAGAAATATAAATAAAATCACCGTTAAATTCACAATTGATTTCTGGTAATAAATCAACGCTGATTTTTTGTCCGTTTGAGTCAAAATATGATTTTCTAAGATAACTGCATGTTTGATTGTATTTTAATCTATATATATAAAAGGAGAAACTGACTGACTGACATATCAACGCACAACCGAAACTACTGGGCCTCGGAACGTGAAATTTTGCACACGGTTTCCTTTTATGATGTAGGCGCGAACTAAGAGAGGGTTTTCCAAAACTCACCCCCTAAGGAGATGAAACGGGGGTCCAAAGTTTGTATGGAGAAACCTATCTACACGCGGGTGAAGCCGCTGGCAGAAGCTAGTCAGTAACTAAATGACAGTTCCTAATGTAATTTGTATTTTTGGTGTACAATAAAGAATATATCTATCTATCTATCTATCTAAATGTTATGTCTAATATTTTGCGAGATGATTGGATACCAAGACATTTAGTTTTCCATGTGTAAGTAGTAGGTAGTAGCAATATGTTATTGCTGGTTTTCTCAATGTTTTGACTTCACTTTAATTTGTTTTCCGAGAAAATATCACGAAAAGTGAATCGAAATATTAAAGTAAATGAAGTTTTAATTTGATGTTAAAATCGGTATTTAAAGCAACTGTGTGTCTAAACGTCAACATAGCTGAAAATGGTGATCTTCAGTGTGTTTCAGGTATTTAAAATTGAACATTTTAATATCTACATCGTACAGCGTGGGGAAACCGGCATGTCCTAGAAACAAAAATTCGAAGACTCCATCTCATCCTTCATCCACCAATACGCACTGGATCCGCGTCATGCATTATGGCCCATTCCCTGTCTTAGAGAGGAGGCCTCGGTCCCAGCAGTGGGCACATTATATTGTTGATTATGCTGTTGATAAATAATACTACACATATTTCAAATCTATTGCCCACAACTGAAACTATTATGTACCCGGATTAAAGTCAGTGACGATTTACATAATGGGACCATTCAAACAAATGCCATCCCACATAATTCCAATATACGACATTATTCATAACACCCAAAGTAAGCTTACTATCAAAATGCATCATTATTCTCAATTAATGAACAGACAGTATTAGCTGGCTGGCACACAGCCAGCCGAGTTCATATTCATGCCAACTTCATTATTTGAAACATCATTATAGTACAAAGCTTTACACCTAATCTACAGTATTGAAAACTTTTTCTTGAATTGATAAACTAGTGCGCCTCACCATCAATGATTGCATCACTGCTTACCATCAGGTGGGATCGCAGTCAAGCGCTGGTTTATATCAATTAAAAAAAAAAGAATTATTGTTAAGTGTTGTATCAGAGGGTTTTCACTGTCCCAGTAGTAACGGCCCCGACTGACAACTTGTAGGTCATGGGGTTCAAAACTAGAGAATATGCACATACACAGCTCTTAAAATGGTGAAAGAAAACATCGTGAGGAAACCGGCATAAATTGGCACAATAACGGCACCTAGAACCAAAAGTTCGATGACATATGACATCTACCAGTCCGCTCTGGGCTTACGTGATAGATTACGGCCCATTCCATTCCCAGAGAGAAAACTTGAATTCTAGCAGTGGGAAACATTATAGGGCTAATTATGCTTATTATGCTACAGCTAAAGAGTGGAATTCTCTGCCAGAGTCTGTGTTTCCTGCCCCCCTAGCCAAGTTACAATCGTATCGTTCGGCGCGAACGCCTCGAGTAGGCCACGCCTCCGATTCCTTTGTTCTGACGTCATCTCAACGCTCAGTCACGTGGTCAGAACAAAGGATTCGGAGGCGTGGCCTACTCCAGGCGTTCGCGCCGAACGAAACGATTGTAACTTGGCTAGGGGGGCTGATAGCTCGCACAATTAATGTGTTCCCAAAACGGTGTATGAGTGGGATATCCATCGTTTTTCTACTCAGATCTGGAACTAGCTGAACTGCCTTCCATTTAAGACCTTTGCCAGATTATTTCAGCATTTGATGCAACTTTCCACTCCACACAGGTTCTATAGCTCAGTAAAACGCCTAGGTAACCCACGAAATTAAAGTTTTTGTTTTTGCATTTTTTAGATCAGAGTCAAGTTGTATGTTGATTAAAATATGATTGGTGACCGTAATTCAAAATTATTTACGGAGTTATAATAATTGAAATCATCAATACAACCCTCTCAGTTCGTCTTACTACTTTGAATGACTTTTTTCATGAAATAGCCGTTCAATAGGATGCAAAAAAACTTTGAATTTCACGGGCTAATTTCCGGCCGCCGTACGCGCGGGCTTGCGGACGGCGAGCAACGGGTAGCTCGCCGTCCGACCGTCCGGTAATCGTTCGGATCGAGCCCAAGTCGTCGACGGTGCGTAGTGTTCCACGCATGCCTTAAGGAGATGTCACCAACCGTAGAGGCCCAGTAGGGTCGAAACCTACTGGGGCCATGGGTGATGCGAAAGAAATCCTCGGGGCCCTGGAAAAATGGCAAAGAAGGAACAGGAGTGGGTTTTTAGTCAGTAAAAGTCTGACACGCCCTCTCGCCCCGCCCAAGAGTGGGGGATGTCATTAGATGATTATCAAAACAAAAAAAAAACGGGCTACCTTTGGAGCCCCCCTTAAAGGCACATCTAGTCCAACAATTCCGCAAAGTAAAGGTCTGTGACACGAGATTTCCATTTGGTGAGTTCTGGTTTAGTTGGTGTCTATGTGAGGTGTCAATCTGTCTAGTCTGATTGAGTGCTGGGTTTAACTGTTTAAATGGAAATACCTGTAGTTCTATTGTTGGTAGGTAATCGATAATACTGATAGGTTTCAGTTAAAAGTTAGTCGAAAAACTTCGGAGTATATTCCTTATTAATGTGATGACTATTTGGATTGATTATGATCTTGGCTCGCCGAATTTTGGTTAAAACAGGTCGACATCGATGGTCGACGCACCCTTTGTGTGCATCGATACGAAAGATAAGTGCACAAATGTAACAAATTAAATCGCAGCTTAAGCTGAGTTAGGCGCCTTTTTGGCCTCGCACAGATTACAATTTTAGATATTTTTTTTCTTGATAAGTTCGCGCTTGACCGCTATCTCACCTGATGGAAAGCGACGATGCGGTCGACGATGGAGCGCGCTTACCCTATTTACTCTTGACTAGAAGTAACCTACTTACTCTTGAAGTAACCTATTTACTCTTGACTTAAAGATTCCCGGGTTGTAGCCATCACGAAACACAGATTCCGGCAAGGAATTCCACTCCTTAGCTGTACGCACAATTTTACTTTTTAACGTATTGTATTTTTAGCCTATTTAGGTACGATTGTATGAGGCACGGTCGTGGAGTTCTTTGGACCGGGACCGTGGTCACAACATCCACCTATAATAATTTTTTTTTTTGAGTAGAATTTTGGGACCACAAATAACAAAAATAGTTTTTTTTTTTTTTTTTTTTTTATTCTTGATAGGTTCGCGCTTGACCGCTAACTCACCTGATGGAAAGCGACGATGCGGTCGACGATGGAACGCGCTTACCTAGAAGTAACCTATTCACTCTTGACTTAAAGATTCCCGGGTTGTAGCCATCAGGAAAAACAGATTCCGGCAAGGAATTCCACTCCTTAGCTGTACGCACTATGAATGTGTTCGCAAAACGTTTTGTGCGTATAGGTGGGATGTCCACCATGTACCGGTGACGCATTGCCGTACGCCTGGTGGTCCGATGATGGAACGGGCTAGGCGGAATTAGGTTATGCAATTCCGACGCACACTCCCCGAAATGCAACCGGTAGAAAACCGACAGGCTAGCAACTCTGCGTCGATGCTCAAGACTTTGAAGCCTCGACTCAACGAGTGCATCATTGCCAATGATCCTCTTGGCTCGCCTCTCAATTGCCTCAAGTGCATCAAGCTGGTATCGGGCAGATCCGTCCCAAAGATGAGAGCAGTACTCCATACACGATCGAACTTGCGCTTGATAAAGTTTGAGCAGCTGTTCCGGCGTGAAGTACTGTCTGACCTTCGCGAGGATTCCCAGCTTTTTTGCTGCCAGTTGAGCCTTTGCTTCGATGTATGGCCCAAAGTTGAGTGTTGACGTCAGCGTAACACCAAGGAGATCAAGGTGGTCGGTTATTGGCACGGTTACGCCCCGGAAAGTTGGAGCAGGGCTGAATTGGCTCCTTTTAGCGGAAAATAGACACGCCTGGGTTTTAGCAGCATTGAACTTGACCAAATTGGCATCGCCCCATTCAGAGACTGCCTCCAAGGACAAGCTCAAGCGCTCGACCATAGCCTCTCGGAGAGACTGGATCTGTGACCCACTAGCCTGCGCGCTGGATATGTAACTCTCAGCAACAGTGCTGTCGTCTGCATACCCAAAGGTACCGGGCTTAAGCAGATCATTTATGTGCAGCAAGAACAATGTTGCCGAGAGCACTGACCCCTGAGGGACCCCGGCATTAATGGCCATTTGACCGGACGAGCAACCATCGATTACCACTCGGATGGACCGGTCACTCAGGAAATCTGCAATCCAAGCACACAAACCAGCAGGTAATCCGAAAGAAGGAAGCTTACTAATAGGGCTTTCGTGCCAGACCCTATCGAAAGCCTTCGAGATATCGAGGGAGACGGCAAGAGCTTCCCCGTGTTTCTCGATGGCCTCACTCCAGATGTGGATGGCATACGCTAGAAGATCACCAGTTGACCGATTTCGGCGAAAGCCGTATTGTCGGTCACTTAGGATGTCATTAGCTTCTAGGTATGCCAGGAGCTTACTGTTGAGTACACGTTCCATTGTCTTACAGAGAATGGACGTTACTGAGATTGGCCTGTAGTTAGCTGGGTCAGCCCGACTACCCTTTTTGGGCACGGGCTGTACGTTAGCTTGCTTCCATGCAATCGGCACTTTTCCAGCCTCAAATGAAAGCCGAAATAGGCGTGTCAGGATCGGAGACAGTTCAGGCGCACACGTTCCTAGAACAATTGCCGGTATCCCGTCTGGACCGCTAGCCTTGTTCACGTCAAGGTTACGCAGCACCCTACGGACGTCCTTCTGATGGATGCGAATATCCGACATACTCGTCTCGCAACCATCAGGATTAACAGGGGGCCGCGCGTCACCAGAATCTAGACGCGAAGATTCCGCGAAGAGAGAGGCAAACAAATTTGCTTTCTCCTCAGCGGTATGGGCCAGCGACCCGTCGGGTTTCAGCAGTGGCGGTAGAGAGGGACGGCAGAAGTTCGATTCAACCGACTTAGCCAGGGACCAAAACGCCTTACTACCAGCAGGGTATGATGCAAGTTTGTTCCCGATGCGGCTAATGTGGTCGAACCGAGACCTCCGCATCACCTTCTTGCAAGACTTGGCAGCTCTGTTGAAGGCTCTCTTCTTCTGACTTACGTCACTCGCCTTATGCATACGAGCGTCGGCCCATGCCTGGTATGCCGTGTGCTTAAGCGCGTTAGCGCGATCACACTCCGCACCAAACCAAGGGCGAGCATGGCCAGACATTGTTACGTCAGAGAATGGAATGTAATACTCCATCCCCCGCCGCAAAACATCTGTCACAGCATCTGCGCACGACGATGGATCATCGGAAGAAAAGCAAGTAGGCTGCCAAGGATAACATGCGAAGAAAGATCGCATGCCATCCCAATCTGCTGACCTATATCGCCAAACCCGCCTGGTGCCTCTAAGGCAGGGATCAGGCGGAGAGTAGACTGATACAGATTTCACCAGACAGTGGTCGGAACTACCTAACGGTGATGATATCGACACTGAATAGCGGTCTGGATCTGTTGTCAGCAGAAGGTCCAAGCAGTTGGCCGTGTGCGAATCAACATCCGGCACCCTCGTAGCTCCCTGGACCAGCTGGGTGAGATTTAACGCTAGCGCAAGCTTTCGCATCTCTCGACCAGCATGGTCTGTGCACCGGTATGGGAAAAGCCACTCCTGATGGTGGGCATTAAAATCCCCCAGTAACACCAGTTGTGCGGAAGGGTACCTCTGCTGAGCCGCATCCGCCGCCTCACTAAGGTACTGTGTGAGCCTGGTCGTCTCCTGATCACCACTGTGCGAACGGTAGACACAAGCATAGATAATTTTTTCCATGCCTGTGTCCACCAGAGCCCAAAGCGTTGAGAACCTGGTATCTTCAAGGTTACGGAGACGCCGATAGCAGATGTCGTCCCTGACGTACAAACACACACCAGCGTGTGGTTTAAAATTGTGCTCCAGGGTAAACCCTGGGTAAGACAGGTACGACACGTCTGACGGACTTCTTATCTGCGTCTCGGAAAGGAAAAAGAGGGAAGGTTTTTCAGTCTCCAGGTGATGATGGACTGCTGCGAGATTTGAGTGCAGACCTCTAATATTGCTGAGGTGCACTTTAAGTGAGAGGGAGTGCAGCCGCTGTTTAACTTTTCTCTTTTTCAACCTTGGCATATTGTGAGTGAGGTAGGAGAGGAGAAGGAAGTGAAATGGAGTCCCATGCTGCTAACCTTCGTCACGCACTGGCAGGACAACATCATTGGGGCACTAGTCTGGAGACTGCGGGGACGCCCGAGCCCCCCCGGAAATGACCATCGGGCCCTCTCATCTGGTCGCCAACCAGCACGATGGTGCATTCCGGGATTTTTCGTCAGTTGGCGGGGCAGCCTTTCATGTGTGGCTAGCACATTACTTGGGCCCCCAACTAACTGCGGTCGGCCAGCGGTGCACCGTGCCTCGGATCCCGCTACCCTCCGCGACTAGTCTCCCGATATGTCAATACCAGCGCGGGTCCGGCTGGTCTGCATACATTAGAACCGCCACTTCGACCCAACTCCTCAAAATTGGCTACACTGGGCATCGTACCGGAACACGGCTAGGCCGCTTGGCGGTACGTCTTTGCCCAGTGGGTGGTCACAAGCCATCGGTCGAAACCTACCACCAGTTAATGTCACCTGATTAGCACCACCCGGGGACCACGTGTAGGGCCTATCTATGGGTATTCTCCTACGGACGCGGGTGACTCAGCCCCCAAGTTTTTTTGGTAACTGTACTTTAATACCTTTTCCTTATGAGCCCCACGACCCGAATATTTTTTTTGTTTCTTTCTTTTCTTTTAAATTGTAAAAGTATGCATAAACACAGGTTGAATTAGCTTACTTTGTAATTTAAAATGCCCTTAATCACTTATCCTATTGTAAAGTGATTTAGGAAAAAGTTGAGCTAATAGTAACGAGTAATATCTGACCTTTTCGCCGCTGTTATCAGGCAGCAGCAAGGAGCCATGTCCAGACTTGCCGGGGCAGGTGATCTTCATATCTGTAACAAATTTAAATTGCTTGATTAGATTTCGAGTTATGCTTCTAGACCGTAGGTACCCTTACTTTGTACTGCATTGTTAGCCGGTACCTACCTACCTACTTACCCTGCCTACTTATTTTTATTGCAGTCACTGTAGACTATTAAATGTCCTGCCCCCCTAGCCAAGTTACGACCGTTTCATTTCGAATCTCTTGCGTCAAAAGCCTCGAGTAGGCCACGCCTGATTCCTTAGTTCTGACCACGTGCCTGAGTGTTGAGATGACGTCAGAACAAAGAAATCGGAGGCGTGGCCTACTCGAGGCATTTGACGCAAGAGAACGGAACGAGAAACGAAACGGTCGTAACTTGGCTGGGGGGGGGGGATGCTGTTACAAATTGATTTTAATCAGGTTTTTTTTTTAGAGATATCACGGTGTATTACCTACCTACTGCGATTATGAGTAAATCCTTTAAACAATGGTTTTCTAAACTAAGCATATTTTCAAAATACGGTACATAAAACAAAAAAGTTTCTCTGTTTGTTGCGGCTAATTACCTCTGAACCGAATTTCATATTATCAGTGGAAGGTAACTGAAACTACAATTATTTATGAAAAAAAAATAGGGTTCCGCGTCAGAAATTGAAATCCTTGGAACTGTGCGCAACGGATGCCGATGAAATCACGGGTAAGCTAGTATATTTACCAATTTTTTGTCGAACTGTAATTGAAATAGTACGGACGAACCTATCTCAATGGTCATCATCTAAAGTAGTAAATTTCGGCCAGCGTACGCGCGGGCTTGCGGACGTCGAGTAATGGGTAGCTCGCCGTCCGACCGTCCGGTAACCGTCCGGACCGAGCCCAAGTCGTCGACGGCGCGTATTGTTCCACGCGCGCCTTAGGGGGATGTCAGCAAACCGTAGGGGCCGAGCAGGGTCGAAGCCAACTGGGAGGGGCCACGGGTAGTGTGAAATGAAACCTGGGGTCCTGGGACAAAGGCAAAGAAGGAACAGGAATGGGTTTTTAGTAAGTAAAAGTCTGACACACCATCGCGCTCTGTCCAAGAGCGGAAGATGGCATTGGATGATTTTCCCACCTAAAAAAAGTAGTAAATTTAGATCGATCACTATTCCAGGTTACGTTACGTTCTTTTAATGGTTATTTAGTATATTACTTGAACGTAAAATCTGAAAGTATAGCGAATATACATAAATCATTTTATCAGCACCTGGGCTGGGCGCACGCAAGCTGACGGCCCACAAGACAAGGGTCGAAAAGTAATTAGGGAAGGATTACCTCGTCCTTTAACATTATAATCTTTGCGTCCAATTCAGGGGCCATTTTATTAAACGTGATATCACTACGTACGTGTGATAAGTGGGGATTGGCTGGCCAAACGAGGTGTTTTCATATTCACGCACTTTTGATGCATTACCTCTGGGCCACAATAGTATTAAAAATGCATGTAATGAAACTGAATTGTTTATTTAAATTGAATTGGTGCTTATTTTTCAAAGTAAAATACTGTGATGTGATATTGTATGGAATAAAACGCTTTTTTTATTATGATTAATCAGACTCAGAAAGATGATGATAATAATGCTTGAAGGTCTGTCACCCCGTCCTACCATGGGACATCGTGTTTACGTTACCGTTAGCTCGGTTGTGCATTCCGTTCAACAGAAGTTATTATCGTAGTGTTAAATAAATTGGAAAAAATATTTAACAAAAAAAAAACAATAATCTAATCTTTTCTTATAAAAAAACAATAAAAAATATTTATTCTATTCTATTTTCCACTAGCTGTTGCCCGCGACTTCGTCCGCGTTAAGTTCGTAAAACTGTACAATCATTCTATGCTTGCAATACATTCCGGAACAAACGGTTAAAGGTAAAAACGCAAGTTTCCTTCAAGAAACATGTTATGTACTCGTCCAGATCCAGATGTATGAACGTCAATGAATAGAAAGAGTATGTATGCGTCGTAACAGTTGGTATTTTTGCCTACCCCAAGGGAAAAGGCATTAGTTTATGTATGTTTCTGGTTTATGTTCTGGTAAAACATCATTGTATGATTTTAACCCCTCGCCACAGTGAGCACGTCACAATCGCAGCGGTAATACCTGTCTTTGAGGAGTGACTACAGAGGCGTTACGGCATCCTCTCTTTGTGCATGACTTACCGGATGTGGGTGGAGGTATTTGTATCGAATTCAGCGGGAAGAAACACTCGGGTCTCACGGGAGAATACGATGGAGCATACGGTGGAAGTCAGTCCCGTTTGGTCGGAGCGCCGGTGCCGCCGTGTCCTCATGGAGGCGATTGGTGGAGAAAATGTTAACCAGTAGCCTCCTTCAGTGAAGCACTACGATCGAAGAAGGTGGCTGAAACTATGAGGGATAGTACATCCTGACTCCTCAGCTGTCGTTGCAAGTGACGCTCCGGGTGTTGAAAGCTGCAGGGAGATTACCAGCTAGCGCAAACACGGGATTTCGGTAGTGCCGTCCGGCTGTCTGGTCAAAGCAATCCTGAATCGATGGCGCGTTGTATTCTACACGCGACTCAAAGAGATGTCAGCAAATGGATAGGGCCCTCTAGAGCCGATGTCTGCTAGGGCTGCGAGATTGTTCGAAAGAGTTACCTCCCGTAAAATTTTCGCCTCAATAACGTTTCACTGAAGAGTTTAAGTCGTCAGACAGTTTTGGTAGAGGTAAACGAAGGAGCATAATCGGGACACCGACCGTCAGCTGGATAACGTGCGCTGATAGTGCAAAGCCAATAAGCCAGTGAATCCAAAAACTACCACCATCATCATCAACTATCTTCCTCCACAACAGTACTTATGAAGAATTAGCGAGAGCATGCTTGCATTGATTGTTGCAGCTTGATCATTTTGGGCGTAAAAAATACTTGTTCATTTACCTAGGATTTTTTGGTGTGTATTTGACTGACGTCCCCGTATATCAGACAAATGTTTTTCCGTAGTGGGAACTACCCTATGAAGAGTCTCCAACTTTTGAATGAATTTCGGCGAAATGAATCCCCGCCCAATCGAAATCGCATATTGAAAGCCAAACCGAGAGGTCACTGTCACCAATTGCCTCTATGAGGACACGGCGGTTCACCCAAGTGGGATAGACTTCCACCGCATACTACACCGGGTCCTTCGGGCGATTCGCAAAATGGTAATCAGGGTACTTCCAACCGAATCCGGAACAGAAACCGCTCGAAACACCCTCAACAGTCCTGAGCTTGTGTACCCATAAAACAATGAAATTACGGTAAACAAATGTAGCAGCCGATTAGTGTTATACCTGAGACTGGCCTCCCTCAGAGGGTTGTTCGAGTGTTGATCACCACTCACTGGAAGGAGGTAACGTCCAGATGTCAACGTAAGGCTGCAAGGAATCTGAGATACATCATACGTTGTCGAACTGTGATCAGAAACGCAAACCACTTTCGACCCCGTTTTATATGAAGCAGTGACTGCAAATAACAAAACACGCCATTATTAGACTGAAAGGTACCATCCCGGAGGACATAGTGGAGCATACAGAGGTGTATCCCGCAAGGGCGGAGCACCGCCGTGTCCTCGTATAGGCAATCGGCGTCAGTCACCTCTCGCACCGGGCCCTGGTTCGGGCTATGGTCCAGAGCGAGGAGGAATGGCAGGCGGTCGCCTCCTTCTGCAAAGCCGTAATGCTAGCGAAGGAGCAGGCCGTACGCGTGAGGTAACGAACGTCCTCACGCCGAGCCGAGATTTCGACCCCGACGACCAGCCACGGTAGACGCGGGCTTGCGAACATCGAACATTGCAATCATCGAACATCGACCGGACTGAGCCCAGTCGTCAACAGCGCTTAGTGATCCAGGCGCTCCTCAAAGAGATGTTGCAAAGGGCAACTGAAGGACTCAGGTGCGGTTTTAGTCAGAAAAGTTTGAAACGCCCTCCCGCTCTAACCAGAGAAGTCATTGGATAATTACCACCATTAAAAAAAGAAAAAAGATACCATCATTATCATTATCATTTCAGCTGAAAGACGTCCACTGTTGGACATAGGCCTCCCCAATTGTCGGCATAATGACCAGTCCGGTGTGCGTCTGGCATTCATCTGATTCCCGAGACCCTCACCAGGTCTTCGGTCCACCTGGGGGCCTTCCAACACAAGGTGCCATGCAATCCCTTCCAAAAATTTGGCCGTGTTATTTTAAAGTCAATAATTAAATACATATACTTGTTTACTTTTATCGCCTTTTTTGGTTGGTATCCCTTGAATAATCATGGTCAATTATCTTGATACAATCATGGAAAAAAAAACAGTAGGATTGTTAAAAATGCCTCCGTCTAACACCAGTTTAACCATAACTATTTTCCTCCAATTTTGAACAATAGAACTGTCTGCAAACGTGGGCGATGGTCATTCTTCCGCCATTCAGAAAATTACGTTAAATACACAATGCCATCTATCAAATATGAAGTTCAACTGTCATTGTCATCATTATTTCTACTTTGAGTCTTTAGATGGCGTTGCGAGTATCTGAATAATGTAACAATAGTACGTGGTTTTTGTCGCCGCTTTGATTTTATTATGTGTTTTGATTAGTTTTTACAAAATATTTAGAAGATATCGAATAGAAATGTCGATTTTATTTTGAAAAAATGGTAAAAGTTATTTTATTACAAAAAAGAAGACAAAATAATGACAAAATTTTAACTGTAGCTGGGGATAGAACTCGCGGCAAATGTCGTTTAACACCGACATTTTGGTTTATTGCTCACCCCCCATAGCAAATAGCGTGATAATTTATAGCCTAACAGATGCACCGACCTATAAGGATTATGTATGCAAAATTTGAACAGGATCGGTTCAGTAGTTTTTGCGCCAACTAATACCATCGCAAAATAATTTTACTGTTTTATTATATGTATAGATGTACAGTCAGGGGTCAAAAGTGCAGTTCCACCTTACCAATGCTAAAATGTCTAAAATTTCTTTGTAGAAGAGGGTCAATGGCTCATGACTGATTTAATTAGTAGCATAGAATCTAAAGTATTGAATAAACTAGTTGTGGACTATTGAACTTCTACAACAAAGAAATTTTAGATACTTTACATTGGTAGAGTGCGACTGCACTTTTGATCCCTGACTGTACCGGTTATGTTTCCTCTTCACCACCCTAGGTTGACTGGTAGAGATTGCCTAAGGCATTAAGTCCGCATTTGTACCTTTGTGTTGCATGAAGTTTTAATAAATAAATAAATAAAAATAATTTAAAAACTTACGCCAAATATTCCTCTCTCCGTTGTAGAGCAAGAACTCTTCAGTAGCACTGGCCAGGCCTTCATCCAACGCAAACCCAACGTTCAGAGCTTTGAAGGCGTCAGTCTTCACGAACTCAGCCATCCCTGTTCTTCCACCTATCTCCTCGTCTGATGATAAAATAGGAAATATTAGAAAATACCCTGACTTTCACCTCTTTTCTCTGGCACGACAGTCAATATTTTCTACATTATTACTCATATTTTGCCACTTTCAAGGGGCCGCTTGTGGCAGAGGTCACTTAGGCTGCGTATTTAGTGGCGCAGAGAGCAGGATCAATTCGAAGGTCTCAAGAAGATAATCGTGGTGATCATGTTTTTGAAAAATGATTTCTAACAATTTAGCTTTCTACTGGTGAAAGAATATTTAAAATCGGTCAAGTAGTTTTTGAGTTGATCCATTACAATTTAAGACAACAAGATCATCATTTAAACATATCTTTAAAGCGACGGTATCCATTCGAAATCATGTTTTTCAACAGCTATTAAAAAAAAAGTGCATCATCAACATGATTGGGCTAATAAGGGCGCTCGATAGATCTCTAACTCACTACTTCAGCCCAGAGAGACTGTAGACCTAGATACGATACGAGATACGTCCTCTTGCTTGTTTTGTCAAGAACCGCTAAAGGGAACAAGTTTTTATAACAAGGTTTATTTTTGTACTCGTATATACAAGGTACTTTAAAGTGAGCGTTTAGTTGTCTAGAGTTACGATGCGAAGATGGTTTTCTACCGATTGCATTTGGGGTCTGGGCGCCGAAATTGCATCGTTTAACCGCCAAGCCTATTCCATCATTGGATCACGAGAGGTAGGAAGATGCGTCACCGGTATATTGTGGACGTTCTACCCATACACATAAAATGTTTTGGGAACACATTAAGGAGTAGAATTTCCTACCAGAGTCGGTGTTTGCTGATAGCTACAACCTCCAGGCCAAGGTCATTAAGTAAAGAGTGAACAGATTACTTCTAGGCAATCATGCTCCATCGTCGACAGCATCATCGCTTGCCATCAGATGAGATAGTGGTCCACTGCAAACCTATCAATATACTAAAAAACGTAACCCTTCTTGTAGTCGGGTAAAAAAGTTCATATTACATTTCAGTTAGAGCAATTAGCTATTTGGATTTACTTCAGCTAAAACACACACTGTTGCAACTATTTGGTAGTAATAACTGTTTACATTCAGACTGGATAAAAAAAAAAACGATTAAAATAATAATGGGGCCAACACATTTTAGAATAAAATTCTTCTAATAATAACTGGCAAACGTTATGATCGGACTAAAAACAATTCAGATTCTGATGAAACAATCCTTCAATCTCTGAATAATTAACAAATAGCGAAGAATATAAGAATTCCAAACTAAATTGTCGAAGTTACAAAAAGGCCTTTATGGTTTTCTAATTGTAAAGCTTTGCGCTTGACTAAATAAAGGACAATTTAGAAACGTAATAGACAATTTAGAAATAAACGATACTACATTTCCTTTCATATCTAATTTTATTTTCAAGCAATTCAAGCAAAGTAATTCTTCTTAACTCTTTATTGTACACAAAAGCAACATAGCACATGGTGATACAGACAGTTCATGTAAATACAATTCATGTAATGGGTTTTTTCAAGATTTATTTTTAGGTTATTTATTGTAAGCAATCAAATAAAACCATCGGGTGCCGAATAGCGTTAGGTAAATCATTTATATAAATGAGAAATAGTAGTGGTCCTAGTATAGACCCTTGAGGTACACCATATTTTGTGTACCTTGGCCTCGATGTATTATTTTTAAATTTCTGTTTTTGTAAATGGACATATTTGTGTTATTTCAATGAACTGTATTCTATTACTGAGATAAGATTTTATTATTTCTAGTGCTTTTCTTCGTACTCCGTAGGAAGTCATTCGATGACTTCCCACCCAAAGAAAAAATGGGCAGACCGATGTGGTGACGCTTAAGGAAGGCCCACAGATATGTTAAACAGTGGAGATATCTGTGGGGAGGCCAATGTCCAACAGTGGACATAGGTCTCCCTCAAGCGAAACTGTCTGCTAAAATGATGATGAAACTGACCTGGCACAAAAGAAAGATGCAGAGTCCTCTTCAACCGGAGGCCTTTGGCCTTGATTCTCTTCACAGCCTCGATGTACTGCACGGCTACTGACTTCATGTCCTGTACTCCACGTCCGTAGATGACGCCATCCTTCAAATGAGCTTCGAAAGGAGGATGGGTCCAACTTTTCTGGAGACAATAGAACAAGATTAGCTCTAGTTAGTTGGATAGTACAGTAGTTCTATGCTAAATCTATAAATGATTTTGTTTTGCATACTAGATTCTACCAGTGGCTTGGCCCGCGTGAAAGTAGATAATATATAACCTATGTCACTCAGTGAAATAGTAGCATTTTATTAAACTCGTTAAAAAATAAAAGGCTCGTTTTGACATTTGAGAAATACTCTAGAATGTAACTTGGAACGAAACTGAAAGAAACAATAAATTATTTACATAAAGCGTTTTTAAAAAATACATACATTTTTGGGGCGTGTTAAATAATATGGCTTTATTATTAAATATATTCCTTCTTCAAAAAGCGTGAGCATAGAAGGTGGACCTGGCAAAGTCCTGACGGTGCAACTAGAAATGAGATTGACTTCATCCTGTCGACGAAAAAGCAAATATTCAATGATGTCCCTGTGATCAACGCGGTGAAAACTGGAAGTGATCACCGCGTCGTAAGAGGCACATTGAATATTAACATTAAGCTTGAAAGGTCTCGACTGATGAAGTCTAAGCTCCGTCCAGCACAGATCCAGATCCAAAACCCCGAGAGCTTTCAGCTCGAACTCCACAATCGTTTCGAGTGCCTAGGAAGCTCCGTGGATGAATATAACGATGGGTTCGTGGAAACTGTCCATACGGTCGGGTCTAAGTTTTTCAAGACTCACCGAACAAACAAGAACAAGAAGCTCTCCGATCCGACCCTCGAGCTAATGAAGAAGAGGCGTGAGATGATTCTGCAGTCTTCAGACGATGCGTGCATATACCGGCAACTCAATAGACAAATCTCGAAGTCCCTGAAACGTGACCTTCGCCGCTTTAATACCGCAAGGATTAAGGATGCGATTGAGCGGAATAAGGGCTCTAAAGTATTTGCACGAGATCTGTCTATTGGGCAAAGCCAGCTCACGAAACTGAAGACCGACGATGGCAGAGTCATATCCGCCAAATCGGAGCTTCTGGGAGAGATCGAGGCTTTTTATGGACAGTTATACACGTCTATCGCTAAACCCGCTGTAAATCTAGTAAACGACCCAAGAGCTAGATTGACTCGACACTATACCGAAGATATCCCAGACGTCAGCCTGTACGAGATTAGGATGGCTCTGAAGCAGCTGAAAAACAACAAGGCGTCGGGTGAGGACGGAATTACGGCCGAACTCCTGAAGGCGGGTGGAAAACCGGTCCTTAAGGCCCTTCAGAAGCTATTTGATTCCGTCATACTCGAGGGAAAAACGCCACAGGCGTGGAGCAGAGGCGTGGTGGTACTCTTCTTTAAGAAGGGCGATAATGCCCTGCTTAAGAATTATAGGCCCATCTCGCTTCTGAGCCATGTCTACAAGCTGTTTTCCAGAGTCATCACGAATCGTCTCGCGCGCAGGTTCGACGACTTCCAGCCTCCCGAACAAGCCGGATTTCGAAAAGGCTTCAGCACCGTGGACCACATACATACGCTGCGGCAGGTTATACAGAAGACTGAGGAGTATACCCAGCCTCTCTGCTTAGCGTTTGTGGACTACGAGAAAGCCTTTGATTCGATTGAAACTTGGGCTGTACTGCAGTCTCTCCAACGGTGCCAAATTGACTATCGGTATATCGAAGTGCTGAAGTGTTTGTACAAAAACGCCACTATGTCAGTCCGACTACAAGACCAGACCTCGAAACCTATCCTCTTGCAGCGGGGTGTGAGGCAGGGAGACGTTATTTCTCCGAAACTGTTCACGGCAGCAATGGAGGATGTCTTCAAGGTTTTGGAATAGAGAGGGCTAGGCATTAATGTCAATGGCGAGTACATCACTCACCTTCGGTTTGCCGACGACATAGTAGTCATGGCTGAGACTACGGAGGAGCTCAGTACAATGCTTGGTGACCTCAGTAGAGCTTCCGAAAGAGTGGGACTTAAAATGAACATGGACAAAACCAAAGTCATGGTAAACAGCCATGTAGCACCCACTCCTATCAAGGTCGGGGACTCTACACTCGAAGTTGTAGACGACTACGTTTACCTGGGACAGACGGTCCAGTTGGGAAGGTCTAACTTCGAGAAAGAGATCAATCGTCGAATCCGACTCGGCTGGGCAGCGTTCGGGAAGCTGCGCGGTGTCTTCTCGTCCAATATACCACAGTGTCTCAAGACGAAAGTCTATGACCAGTGCGTGTTGCCAGTGATGACATACGCTCCGAAACGTGGTCGCTTACAATGGGCCTCATTAGAAGGCTTAAAGTCACCCAAAGGGCAATGGAGAGGGCTATGCTCGGAGTTTCCTTGCGTGATCGAATCAGGAATGAGGATATCCGCAGGAGAACCAAGGTTGCCGACATAGCACGAAGAATCGCCAAACTAAAGTGGCAATGGGCAGGGCACATTGCTCGCAGAACAGATGGCCGTTGGGGCCGAAAGGTTCTGGAATGGCGACCACGTACCGGAAGACGTAGCGTTGGAAGGCCTCCTACAAGGTGGACCGATGACTTGGTAACGGTTGCGGGAGTCCGATGGATGCGAGACGCATAGGACCGTTCGCTGTGGCGACGCTTGGGGGAGGCCTATGTCCAGCAGTGGACGTCTTTCGGCTGAAATGATGATGATGATGATGATGATGAAATAATATGGTGGGATATATTGCGAGTATTCTTTTTGCGTATATAAGTATTCGTTTTGACAGATGTCAAAATGGGCCTTTTGTTTTTTGACAACGTTAGTGAAAGAATTAAAAAAAAAACTGTCCAGTTGTTTTTGAATTTATTCAGTACCTACAAACAAAAATACAAATTTTTCCTTTTTATAATAATAGGTCTTTACCTAAGAAATGGCTGTTTTTAAAACGAGTTATTTTGAATCTTTAGATTGACTTGGAAGTTAGAAGAAAGTCGTAGGTTATAGGTATATGTCATTGATATTGCTTGCAAATTGCAATGCATAGTTTCTACGTTAGAACTCCTATTAAGAAAAAACACTTTTTATTCGATTTCATGGTTAATAAAAAACTACTGATGATCGCTATGATATTATTTATCTGACCTCATGAAAAGAGGCCCATAAAATACCTCTCACCTCATAAGAATTTTCTCATTTGTATAGAAAAACTAGCTTTTGCCAGCGGATTCACCTTAAAAGTCCACCGTAAAAGTATAAATTATCTCAAGATGATGTGCCAAATCTCATCGAATTCCGTTCAGCCGTTTGGGTACAAAGAAGTAACACATACATACAAACTATCGCCTTTATAATATTAGTTCGATAAAGTATCCTATGGTAGTTTGCCATTTATCTTTACCTACAACATCATTATCACTATCCGAAATAACTTTTAACCTCTTTAAGGGTTCTTAATCGAATCTTTTATCGTCATAACTCTTTGTCTGGCTAAAGGCATTTGCCTCTATTTCTAGTGACCGTTTTAGCTCGTAACTAGCAGAGCTTCTAACCACTAACGATACTTAACTGCAGAAGAGTAATTAGGTTTTTCTGTTAGAGAGAACTTGATTTATTGGTACTGAGACTGAATGTGAGACGTAATGGCGAGACTCGCTCGTGATCGCATTGGCGAGTTTATATATTTACTGTATGTGAGCTTTGAATGAGTGGAATTGTAGCCACATGTATTCCGCAACATAAGAACTAAACTATAAAATCTTGCATCGCGGTATCAGCCCCCCTAGCCAAGTTACAACCGTTTTGTTTCAATTCTCTTTTCGTCGATTGCCTCGTGTAGGCCACGCCTCCGATTCCTTTATTCTGACGTCATCTTAACGCTCAGTCACGTGGTCAGAACAAAGGAATAGGAGGCGTGGCCAACTCGAAGCGATCAACGAAAAGAGAATCGAAACGAAACGGTTGTAACTTGGCTAGGGCGGCAGAGTTCTCCGCGTGTTTAGAACATACACAAGAGTCCGAAATCAACTATCGGTAATTTTTATTATGTATAGTTTCGCGTTTAACCACTGTCTCACCTGATGACGATGGAGCACGCTTGCCTAGAAGTAACCTATTTACTACCTACTCTTGACTTAAAGACCCTATACTCCATTTGTTTAGTTAGTTACTTAAACGTAAACAATCTTGATGTGTCTTTTTATTTTTTTTAAATCGTATAAAAGACATACAAAGATTATTTAAATTTAGTTAATTACCAAACATCGGTATGGGTAAATAACAAATTGTAAACATTTTTAGATAACTTTTAGATGAAAGACATGTCAAGATTGTTTACCTTTTTTTTCCATCTATTTAGTTAATTACCTAAACAGATGGAGTATAGGTTGTAGCTAACAGGAAACACAAATTTCAGCAGGGAATTCCA
Organism: Mythimna impura; assembly: GCA_905147345.3. Taxonomy (NCBI): domain Eukaryota; kingdom Metazoa; phylum Arthropoda; class Insecta; order Lepidoptera; family Noctuidae; genus Mythimna; species Mythimna impura. The sequence goes on from LR990355.1 coordinate 25,066,192, forward strand.
CTCCTTAGCTTTAAACGCTTTGTACGTATGGGTCCCACCCATGTCCACCATGTACCGGTGGTGCAACGCAGTACGTCTAGTAGTCCGATGATGGAATGGCAATGTAAATGATAGAAAACCGACAAACTAGCAACACGGCGTTGATGCGCAGATATGGAACGGCCATATAAACGATAGAAAACCGACAGGCTAGCAACACGGCGTCGATGCGCAGATATAGAATAAGATTTTTATTTATTGTATTATACAGGTGGTACAGTCGACTGCACGTTTGTTTGTGGTAACAGAACCAGTATAACTTGACCTCAAATTGCATTGAAACTCCATACTACACTTGGCCTCTTTTACCACCGATGTGTACAGACTAGAATCAGCAATGAGCAATAAAAACTTACAGTTTAAGTTAGAAAAACCTCGACTTACTTGAAACTTTTGAAACTAGGTCACTTTAAATTAAATTTCAAACTGTGCTGGTAACTTTAGCGCCTGGAATATCTAAATCTTTCAAGAAGTGCATTCATTAAGAATGTATCCCGTAGCGGATTGGAAAGCATCGAAAACAAGCGCAGGCGGCAAGTAGGCAAGATGAGTAATACAAAACATAGAAGAGTGAATAGGTTAGTTCTAAGTAAGCGTGCTCCATCGTCAGCCACATCATCGCTTACCATCATGTGAGATAGTGGTCAAACGCGAACCTATCAATAATAAAAAAAAAACATTTTAAGGCAATCAAATAGTGAGCATCAACTTAGGATTTTACTGTAAAGCTCAAGAGTTTTTAGGGTTCCGTACCTCAAAAGGATAAGCGGAACCCTTATAGGATCACTTTGTTGTCTGTCGGTCTGTTAAGACCCTTTATCTCAGGAACGCATGGAGGTATTGAGTTGAAATTAAAACTATATACTCAGGTTTATGGTCCCTTGAAGCTGTAAAAAAATCAAACTTTTAAGTTAACGAAAAAAAAGATACGGCCGTTTATGTCGCAAAAAACGTATATTTCAACACTCAAGGAATCAAAATTCATAGGGTACTTCCTGTTGATCTAGAATCCTGAAATTTAGCATGAAGCAAGTTCTTACAGTAAAAATATAGGAAAAAAACTGAAAAATGTAAAAAAAAAAACTTTTTTGTTTGAACGCACTAGTCTCACGAATTCTCAAATTCAAATTTAAAAATTATTTTAGTTCTAGCCCATTTATCAAGGAAGGCTATACTTAGGTATTATGCTACACGCTGTAATTAATAGAAACGGAGCAGTAACCAAAGACGCAGGTGAAACCGCAGGGAATAATAATAAGGAAGAAAAATAATAGTCTAACTGAGACTTTTATTTTTCTGCTGTTGCTGTATTCCGATTTTAAACCATCCGGTATTGCTCGAGTCTACGGAATATTGGGTTCCACATACACCTCAAAAAGTTGTTATCAAAATAGACGGGACCTTACTAGGGCCGAAGCCAGCTAGAGCTGCGGGAAAGGCAACCTCGAACGCAAAGGACAACTAAAAGAACACTGGTGGATTCTAGTCAATAAAAGTTTGACATTCCTTCTAGTACCACTCAGAGTGGGCACTACCGGCAACTCACCTCAAACACTGGCACCACATCCATATGAGAGTTGAGCAGCACACTGGGCAGGGTCGGCTCCAGGCCTTCCCAGGTCATCACCAGGACTGGCTTCTTTGGCAGGGGCTCGTACACTTGTACTGGAAGGCCCAAGTCTGCGGCCTGGCCGCGGAGGTATGTGATGCATTCATCTGGAATCCAAAATAATATATCATTAGAATTTTAAAGAAGAAGGAGAGATATTGCTCCGACCTGAGTTAAGAGCGGCCAACCCGAGATAATATATTTCCACACGATCGCTCTTACGTGATTATGTCGTTATTACATATCTTTCTCAAGATATTTTGGAAACACAGGTATTTTGTGGATTTTTCCTAGGTTTTTATTGAAATCAAAACATAAATATGTGTAAAACTAATCCAGTAAAGACCTCTGAAAATCTGCTAATTTGCGTGAAGTTTGGCCCTACAAATCGTATTCACAGATTAAAAATATAAAAAAAAAACTATACAAACCTTGCACATTTAATCGAGATTCTGATTTTTTTCCAAAAACTGTTAAAGTTTTGTGATTTTGTCGTTTTTTATATCGAGTAAATGACGAAATTACCAAATTGAACATTGCGTTGGATTGCGATGAATGAAAAAACAAGCTTTTTATTGTTGATAGGCTCGCGCTTGACAACTATCTCACCTGATGGAAAGCGACAATGTGGTCGACAATAATACGCGCTTGCCTAGAAATAACCTATACACTCTTGACTTAAAGATCTCCAGGTTGTAGTTATCAGGAAACACAGACACACAGCATTTAAATCATGTTCATATTGACAATGGACGACTCGGGAAGGGCCCTCTTAAATTCGGATTATTATTTAACGGGAAGTGTAATTAATTTAATACTGAATATATTAGCCATTGTCTACCGTTAACAAGGGTGGTGAAGAGAAAGTGAAATTGCGGTTGAAACAAAGAAGTACCCAACTAAACTATTTCCAATATCAATAGTTGACTTCAACATCAATATTATCGAGAAGTTTGATATTATTTGTTTCAACATTAAGTTGACCTAACCGAGTTTGTGTTTGAGTAAATACGAGTAACTTTTGACTGTTCAAACTAGTTTTATAAAATTAATAACCTAGTCAAATTACAGATACAGAAATAGATTTAGGTGCCGCTGTTAGATTTTCATTGACGAATAGGCGACTCAAATTACTGTTTTAACCAACTTCAAAAATATAAGGCTGTATGTATTTCTTTTTTGTATGTTCACCGTTTTCTCGGTCAATTGTGAACTATTTTGAAAAAAATAGTACATTTTGATACAGTGCAGAAAGTTTGTCATTGCGATGGCGAGAGTGTTATGGAGCCGAGGGCTGCCGTGGCAAATTTGCACGTGTATCAAACGACTTTTTTCAATACACTTATGAAGAAATGAATAAATGGGGGTTGACCGGCGACTCGTGAGGGTCGACGCGCGCCTATTCAGTATTAAGCCTGATGCGATAAATTTAATAACATTGTGGCGAGGAGAGCATGCGCTCTTTTCTGCACTAGTGCGGAAAACAATCTATTGCGTGCCTAAAAGCGGTGGGATAAGAGCTGGTTTTAAGTAAGTGTATTGAAAAAAAATTTGATTGAAAGATTATACTCTTGAGCTGGTCCCATAGAAATATTGTTATGATCTGATGATGAACTTCGAAGATATGGAAGGGAACTCCTCATAGGATCATAACAGAACGAAGAGACAACTATTATATAAACACCGACTTCTGAAGCTAAAGTTATATTGCACTATTAGTGTTTGTTTTATTATTTTTACAACCTTCCTCATGAATCACTCTGTCTAATGGGGAACACTGCATTTGAAACCGTTTAGTAATTATTGAGTTTATCACGTTCATACAGACGCAATGGGGGACTGGGGGACACATGCATATTGTATCTAGTAGGCAGATAAAAGCCGAGAATTTCATATTTGTGACACCCGTATGAAGCTGGAGAGGGTCGCTAATTTATTAATTAATTGTCTCACTTAGTTACTTATGCTATTGAGTTAAGATAAGTCAGTATAAAAGTAAAACTTAGAAAAAACATCTCAGTTATTGAGATTTATTATTCTTAGTAGGAAAGCCTTCCACAATGTGGAATGATGACCTATTGAGGATTGGGGGAATCCGATGGTTGCTAAACGCACTGGACGGTTCGTTGTGGTGACACTTGGGGGAGGCCTATGTCCAGCAGTGGACGTCTTTCGGCTGAAATGATTATAATGATGATGATTTTCAGTAACCGAGGTACGAGTATATCAATGCAAAAGTGTTGGGTTATGGTGTTACAATGAGTTCATTGTAATAATAGTGGTTAAAGTATGAAATTGTCGTTTTTTAATACGGGTTGCTTTGAAGTGTTATATCTTTGGATTGACTTGGAATTATAAGTTTAAATAAACTTTATATTAAAGGTACGTTATTCTTTTTTCTAAATTAGGTGTTTATTGGTTTCTTTGTGTTTTGTATATTCTGTAATATAACCATGAAAGCTAATAAGTAAATAAAACGTTTTGTCGTATTAAGAGTTCCAACGTAGAAACTAAGCATTTCAAAGGGCAAGCAATATCAATGACGTATACCTACGACTTTCTTCTAACAAAAGAACTCTGTGTTTAGCTTTCGTTTTGGAAATTTTGTCTTGTAGCCGCCCTGAGAAGAAAAGTTATTCGTGAGATAAAATTTCCCATGTGAAAGTGATTGAAACAAAAATAGACATCCCATTCATTAACAGTTTCAAGTCCGTATACATCAACAATATTGCATACCGCTTGAGACACGTTGTTTCCACGGTAGAACTCATATTACAAAATAATGCGAGTTTTCTTAGATTTCATACAAAAATGGTTATAAATACAGCGATATTATAGAAAATACAAACCACAAAGAAACCAATAAATACCTAATTTCGAAAAAAGAATAACGTAACTTTAATATAAAGTTTATTTGAATTTATAATGCATTTAAGCGAAAGTTGTGGAATTACTTTCTACACAATTAGCAGAATCATCTCAAAACTCCTTTACTGTGTATATATATAATTATATGTATGTATGTATAGGTATATATTTTATTAACTATGTATGTATGTTTAGTTTTAGTTTTATATATAATTTTGTTAAACTTGTTGTCTAAATAATATTTTCTTTTTTTTTATGCACCTGCCATATTGTCTCTCCACTACCCTAGGTTGACTGGTAGAGAATGCCTAAGGCATTAAGTCCACCTTTGTACCTTTTGTTGCATGAAGATTAAATAAATAAATAATTCCAAGTCAATCCAAAGATATAACGCTTCAAAGCAACCCGTTTTAAAAAACGGCAATTTCATAGTAAAAGACCTAATATTATCAGTAGCAGAGCTTTCTCACATATCCAGGGCTACAAAACCAGCCTATATAATTCATAAACACCGCGCAATTCCTCAAACATACAGAAACAAATTAAATTATCTTTTTACTGCAATACACGGGAACATGAATGCCTCTGCAGAGGTGGCGCGGTGGGCTAAAAACAGCTCGCGAGTGCTATTCTGCCCTCTTAAGTCGAAAAGCAGTATCTCATTTTTTTTCTAAAATTCGTTTTTTTTTTTTGCGTCGAAATTTCTAAAACGCGCCGCATCACAAGGGCTACTCGCAAAACCCGTATCTTTATTAACATTGAAAAATAAACAATACTTAATTAGTAATATTATAATTTATTTTTAACTGTTATAAACTAGTGCTTGACTGCGATCCCGCCTGATGGTAAGTAGGTAATGATGCAATCGTTGATGGTGAGGCGCACTAGTTTATTAAGAGCCTATTCACTCTAGCCTTGAAGACACCTAAATGTTCCCTCGATGTTCGCGGTATAAACGACGAGGCGAAACGTTTGGTCCGGACCGTAGAGGTTTCAACAACGTACGGGTGGATACTCGCCGTTCGTCGGGTTATCCGATGGTAGAAATGAGATGGTGGAATCAAGTCATGCAATTCCCGCGCATACTCTCCAAAAAACATAAATGCAAAAGTAACTCTATTTGTTTGTTAAGTCTTCACGCCTGAACTGATTTTAACTAAAAAGTTTGGACTATCTAGGACATGGACAAAGACTTGAAATACTTTTTATCATTATAGCAAGCGGGTGAAGCGGTGGGCTGAAATTTTTATTTAGTAATCATCATTTTCCTAGCCTTTTCCCAACTAGCTTGGTTCGACTTCCAGACTATCCGGATGCGACTAAATACCCGTGTTTTTACATGGAGCGTCTGCCGATCAGCCCCCCTAGCCAAGTTACAATCGTATCGCTCGCGCCGAACGCCTCGAGTAGGCCACGCCTCCGATTCCTTTGTTCTGACCACGTGACTGAGCGTTGAGATGACGTCAGAACAAAGGAATCGGAGGCGTGGCCTATTCGAGGCGTTCGGCGCTAACGATACGATTGTAACTTGGCTAGGGAGGCAGACCTCCACAACCCAGTTACTGGGCAACACGATACTCCTTAGATAGAATGATGGTCAGAAGCATTTGTTTAGTATACGTCAGAAATGTGATGGCAATCGTTCTTTGGAAGGCCTCCCACAAGGTGGACCGATGACCTGGTGAGGGTCGCGGGAATCCGATGGATGCGAGACGCACAGGACCGGTCATTGTGGCGACATTTGGGGGAGGCCTATGTCCAACAGTGGACGTCTTTCGGCTGAAATGATGATGATGATGATGAATCGTTCTTTAAAAAAATATTTTTTCTCAAAACACACTTTCTTTGAGTTACCGCTTTTTGGCCTGTGGGAGCAGTATTGTATACTGTGCCGTAATGCCTCCGCTGGTGGTCTGTCCTCGCCTTTTGACGTGGCGTTACACCAACATAACGCGCGCAAATACTTACAGTATTTGTATGGAATAAAAGCGATATTGGGGCGATATGAGATTGGGTTTTGCTATATTAAAATCGTGTTGAGATTGCTTTGGTAAGGGTTATTTTGGATACGATACTAAAATGCTAATTGGTTGGAAAAATATTTAGAAAAATAAATAAGAAATGTTGGAAGACTTTCCTTTTATTTAGAACTAGCTTCTGCCAGCGGCTTTGCCTGCATAAAGTTAGAAATATATATATACATATAGGGTGACTGGTAATTAGTGTACGATACTTAAACACGTGATTGTGCTCATGATAACAAACAATTTTTATTATGGGAGCAAAGCCGAAATCGCGAAAAAAATATCAGCTGTTCAGTACATTAGGCAAAAATAAATGTATTGAACAGCTGTTTTTTTTTTCGCGATTTCAGGTTTGTTCCCATAGTAAAAGTTGTTGGTTATCATGAGCACAATCACGTGTTTAAGTATCGTACACTAATTGCCAGTCACCCTATATATTAATATTCCACAACTATCACACAACGCCATCTAGTCCCAAGCTAAGCAGAGCTTGTGTTATGAGTACTAGACAACTGATAAACATATTTATATATTTCTAAATACATACATATTATAGATAAATTACACCCTATTATATAGTTAATTATTATGCTTGGTAGTTCTATAAGCCTAGGTTGGATATTTTTTAATGCTTAATTAAGGAGTAAAACAGACAGAACAGTGGCCATTAATCACGTGTAACATAAATTGTACCGTTTGCCGCATAATGACATTTGTGGAAAAATTAAAACATTTTCCTGCACAAATTACGTGAAACTTTTGCTGTACTTACTAATTTAATCTGTAGTAAAATTATTATAAAGTTGGAGAGTTGGTTCGAACGCGCTAACGTCAGAAACTACGGTTCTAATTCAGAAAATGTTTTAGTGTTGGATAGCCCATTTATTGAAGACGGCTATAGGCCATATAACATCACGCTGCGTCCAATAGGACCGGAGCAGTGATCAAAGACGCGAGTGAAACCGAAGAGACAAAGACGCGAGTAAAACCGATGAGACAAAGACGCGAGTGAAACCGAATAGACAAAGACGCGAGTGAAACCGATGAGACAAAGACACGAGTGAAACCGATGAGACAAAGACGCGAGTGAAACCGATGAGACAAAGACGCGAGTGAAACCGATGAGACAAAGACGCGAGTGAAACCGAATAGACAAAGACGCGAGTGAAACCGATGAGACAAAGACACGAGTGAAACCGAAGAGGCAAAGACGTTAGTGAAACCGAAGAGACAAAGACGCGAGTGAAACCGAAGAGGCAAAGACGCGAGTGAAACCGATGAGACAAAGACGCGGGTGAATTGTGAGTGAACGCTCGATCATTATTCATGTGCAGTTTGGAGAAATTCAAAGGAGAGGATAATCAACCAAAATCTCATACACATTGCCAAATTCAAATTACCGTTGTGATTTCCAATCCTGATTAAAAAGTAATAGGTATTAAATGAAATCATCCCCGATTCCGATTCCGATCCCGATTTCCGGCCACCGTAGCCGCCAGCCACTTCCTCTCGATTTACACAGAGTGGGAGGAGTCTAGAGTCTAGAGAAGGATGGTGAAGAGAAAGTGAAATTGCTGTTGAAACTAAGAAGTACCCAACTAAACTATTTCCAATATCAATAGTTGACTTCAACATCAATATTATCGAGAAGTTTGATATTATTTGTTTCAACATTAAGTGGACCTAACCGAGTTTTGTGTTTGAGTAAATATAAGTAACTTTTGATTATTCAAACTAGTTTTATAAAATTAATAACCTAGGCGTCAAATTACAGATACAGAAATAGATTTAGGTGCCGCTGTTAGATTTTCATTGACGAATAGGCGACTCAAATTACTGTTTTAACCAACTTCAAAAATAGAAGGCTGTATGTATTTCTTTTTTGTATGTTCACCGTTTTCTCGGTCAATTGTGAACTATTTTGAAAAAAATAGTACATTTTGATACAGTGCAGAAAGTTTGTCATTGCGACGGCGAGAGTGTTATGGAGCCGAGGGCTGCCGTGGCAAATTTGCACGTGTATCAAACGAGTTTTTTCAATACACTTATGAAGAAATGAATAAATGGGGGTTGACCGGCGACTCGTGTGGGTCGACGCGCGCCTATTCAGTATTAACCCTGATGCGATAAATGTAATAACATTGTGGCGGGGGAGAGTATGCGCTCTTTTCTGCACTAGTGCGGAAAACAATCTATTGCGTGCCTAAAAGCGGTGGGATAAGAGCTGGTTTTAAGTAAGTGTATTGAAAAAAAATTTGATTGAAAGATTATACTCTTGAGCTGGTCCCATAGAAATATTGTTATGATCTGAAGATGAACTTCGAAGATATGGAAGGGAACTCCTCATAAAATCATAGCAGAACGAAGAGACAACTATTATATAAACACCGACTTCTGAAACTAAAGTTATATTGCACTTTTAGTGTTTGTTTTATTTTTTTTACAACCTTCCTCATGAATCACTCTGTCTAATGGTGAAAACTGCATTTGAAACTGTTTAGTAATTATTGAGTTTATCACGTTCATACAGACGCAGTGGGGGACTGGGGGACACATGCATATTGTATCTAGTAGGCAGAGAAAAGCCGAGAATTTCATATTTGTGACACCCATATGAAGCTGGAGAGAGTCGCTAATTTATTAATTAATTGTCTCACTTAAGTAGTTACTTATGCTATTGAGTTAAGGAGTCAGTATAAATGTAAAACTTAGAAAAAATATCTGTTATTGAGATTTATTATTTTTAGTAGGAAAGCCTTCCACAATGTGGAACGATGACCTATTGAGGATTGCGGGAATCCTATGGATGCTAAACGCACTGGACGGTTCGTTGTGGCGACACTTGGGGGAGGCCTATGTCCAGCAGTGGACGTCTTTCGGCTGAAATGATTATAATGATGATGTTTCTCAGTAACCGAGATATATCAATGCAAAAGTGTTGGGTTGATGTTACAATAAGTTTATTGTAATAATAGGGGTTGAAGTATGAAAGTCCCTTTTTAATACGGGTTGCTTTGAAGTGTTATATCTTTGGATTGACTTGGAATTATAAGTTTAAATAAACTTTATATTAAAGGTACGTTATTCTTTTTTCTAAATTAGGTGTTTATTGGTTTCTTTGTGTTTTGTATATTCTGTAATATAACCATGAAAGCTAATAAGTAAATAAAACGTTTTGTCGTATTAAGAGTTCCAACGTAGAAACTAAGCATTTCAAAGGGCAAGCAATATCAATGACGTATACCTACGACTTTCTTCTAACAAAAGAACTCTGTGTTTAGCTTTCGTTTTGGAAATTTTGTCTTGTAGCCGCCCTGAGAAGAAAAGTTATTCGTGAGATAAAATTTCCCATGTGAAAGTGATTGAAACAAAAATAGACATCCCATTCATTAACAGTTTCAAGTCCGTATACATCAACAATATTGCATACCGCTTGAGACACGTTGTTTCCACGGTAGAACTCATATTACAAAATAATGCGAGTTTTCTTAGATTTCATACAAAAATGGTTATAAATACAGCGATATTATAGAAAATACAAACCACAAAGAAACCAATAAATACCTAATTTCGAAAAAAGAATAACGTAACTTTAATATAAAGTTTATTTGAATTTATAATGCATTTAAGCGAAAGTTGTGGAATTACTTTCTACACAATTAGCAGAATCATCTCAAAACTCCTTTACTGTGTATATATATAATTATATGTATGTATGTATAGGTATATATTTTATTAACTATGTATGTATGTTTAGTTTTAGTTTTATATATAATTTTGTTAAACTTGTTGTCTAAATAATATTTTCTTTTTTTTTATGCACCTGCCATATTGTCTCTCCACTACCCTAGGTTGACTGGTAGAGAATGCCTAAGGCATTAAGTCCACCTTTGTACCTTTTGTTGCATGAAGATTAAATAAATAAATAATTCCAAGTCAATCCAAAGATATAACGCTTCAAAGCAACCCGTTTTAAAAAACGGCAATTTCATAGTAAAAGACCTAATATTATCAGTAGCAGAGCTTTCTCACATATCCAGGGCTACAAAACCAGCCTATATAATTCATAAACACCGCGCAATTCCTCAAACATACAGAAACAAATTAAATTATCTTTTTACTGCAATACACGGGAACATGAATGCCTCTGCAGAGGTGGCGCGGTGGGCTAAAAACAGCTCGCGAGTGCTATTCTGCCCTCTTAAGTCGAAAAGCAGTATCTCATTTTTTTTCTAAAATTCGTTTTTTTTTTTTGCGTCGAAATTTCTAAAACGCGCCGCATCACAAGGGCTACTCGCAAAACCCGTATCTTTATTAACATTGAAAAATAAACAATACTTAATTAGTAATATTATAATTTATTTTTAACTGTTATAAACTAGTGCTTGACTGCGATCCCGCCTGATGGTAAGTAGGTAATGATGCAATCGTTGATGGTGAGGCGCACTAGTTTATTAAGAGCCTATTCACTCTAGCCTTGAAGACACCTAAATGTTCCCTCGATGTTCGCGGTATAAACGACGAGGCGAAACGTTTGGTCCGGACCGTAGAGGTTTCAACAACGTACGGGTGGATACTCGCCGTTCGTCGGGTTATCCGATGGTAGAAATGAGATGGTGGAATCAAGTCATGCAATTCCCGCGCATACTCTCCAAAAAACATAAATGCAAAAGTAACTCTATTTGTTTGTTAAGTCTTCACGCCTGAACTGATTTTAACTAAAAAGTTTGGACTATCTAGGACATGGACAAAGACTTGAAATACTTTTTATCATTATAGCAAGCGGGTGAAGCGGTGGGCTGAAATTTTTATTTAGTAATCATCATTTTCCTAGCCTTTTCCCAACTAGCTTGGTTCGACTTCCAGACTATCCGGATGCGACTAAATACCCGTGTTTTTACATGGAGCGTCTGCCGATCAGCCCCCCTAGCCAAGTTACAATCGTATCGCTCGCGCCGAACGCCTCGAGTAGGCCACGCCTCCGATTCCTTTGTTCTGACCACGTGACTGAGCGTTGAGATGACGTCAGAACAAAGGAATCGGAGGCGTGGCCTATTCGAGGCGTTCGGCGCTAACGATACGATTGTAACTTGGCTAGGGAGGCAGACCTCCACAACCCAGTTACTGGGCAACACGATACTCCTTAGATAGAATGATGGTCAGAAGCATTTGTTTAGTATACGTCAGAAATGTGATGGCAATCGTTCTTTGGAAGGCCTCCCACAAGGTGGACCGATGACCTGGTGAGGGTCGCGGGAATCCGATGGATGCGAGACGCACAGGACCGGTCATTGTGGCGACATTTGGGGGAGGCCTATGTCCAACAGTGGACGTCTTTCGGCTGAAATGATGATGATGATGATGAATCGTTCTTTAAAAAAATATTTTTTCTCAAAACACACTTTCTTTGAGTTACCGCTTTTTGGCCTGTGGGAGCAGTATTGTATACTGTGCCGTAATGCCTCCGCTGGTGGTCTGTCCTCGCCTTTTGACGTGGCGTTACACCAACATAACGCGCGCAAATACTTACAGTATTTGTATGGAATAAAAGCGATATTGGGGCGATATGAGATTGGGTTTTGCTATATTAAAATCGTGTTGAGATTGCTTTGGTAAGGGTTATTTTGGATACGATACTAAAATGCTAATTGGTTGGAAAAATATTTAGAAAAATAAATAAGAAATGTTGGAAGACTTTCCTTTTATTTAGAACTAGCTTCTGCCAGCGGCTTTGCCTGCATAAAGTTAGAAATATATATATACATATAGGGTGACTGGTAATTAGTGTACGATACTTAAACACGTGATTGTGCTCATGATAACAAACAATTTTTATTATGGGAGCAAAGCCGAAATCGCGAAAAAAATATCAGCTGTTCAGTACATTAGGCAAAAATAAATGTATTGAACAGCTGTTTTTTTTTTCGCGATTTCAGGTTTGTTCCCATAGTAAAAGTTGTTGGTTATCATGAGCACAATCACGTGTTTAAGTATCGTACACTAATTGCCAGTCACCCTATATATTAATATTCCACAACTATCACACAACGCCATCTAGTCCCAAGCTAAGCAGAGCTTGTGTTATGAGTACTAGACAACTGATAAACATATTTATATATTTCTAAATACATACATATTATAGATAAATTACACCCTATTATATAGTTAATTATTATGCTTGGTAGTTCTATAAGCCTAGGTTGGATATTTTTTAATGCTTAATTAAGGAGTAAAACAGACAGAACAGTGGCCATTAATCACGTGTAACATAAATTGTACCGTTTGCCGCATAATGACATTTGTGGAAAAATTAAAACATTTTCCTGCACAAATTACGTGAAACTTTTGCTGTACTTACTAATTTAATCTGTAGTAAAATTATTATAAAGTTGGAGAGTTGGTTCGAACGCGCTAACGTCAGAAACTACGGTTCTAATTCAGAAAATGTTTTAGTGTTGGATAGCCCATTTATTGAAGACGGCTATAGGCCATATAACATCACGCTGCGTCCAATAGGACCGGAGCAGTGATCAAAGACGCGAGTGAAACCGAAGAGACAAAGACGCGAGTAAAACCGATGAGACAAAGACGCGAGTGAAACCGAATAGACAAAGACGCGAGTGAAACCGATGAGACAAAGACACGAGTGAAACCGAAGAGGCAAAGACGTTAGTGAAACCGAAGAGACAAAGACGCGAGTGAAACCGAAGAGGCAAAGACGCGAGTGAAACCGAATAGACAAAGACGCGAGTGAAACCGATGAGACAAAGACACGAGTGAAACCGAAGAGGCAAAGACGTTAGTGAAACCGAAGAGACAAAGACGCGAGTGAAACCGAAGAGGCAAAGACGCGAGTGAAACCGATGAGACAAAGACGCGGGTGAATTGTGAGTGAACGCTCGATCATTATTCATGTGCAGTTTGGAGAAATTCAAAGGAGAGGATAATCAACCAAAATCTCATACACATTGCCAAATTCAAATTACCGTTGTGATTTCCAATCCTGACTAAAAAGTAATAGGTATTAAATGAAATCATCCCCGATTCCGATTCCGATCCCGATTTCCGGCCACCGTAGCCGCCAGCCACTTCCTCTCGATTTACACAGAGTGGGAGGAGTCTAGAGTCTAGAGAAGGATGGTGAAGAGAAAGTGAAATTGCTGTTGAAACTAAGAAGTACCCAACTAAACTATTTCCAATATCAATAGTTGACTTCAACATCAATATTATCGAGAAGTTTGATATTATTTGTTTCAACATTAAGTGGACCTAACCGAGTTTTGTGTTTGAGTAAATATAAGTAACTTTTGATTATTCAAACTAGTTTTATAAAATTAATAACCTAGGCGTCAAATTACAGATACAGAAATAGATTTAGGTGCCGCTGTTAGATTTTCATTGACGAATAGGCGACTCAAATTACTGTTTTAACCAACTTCAAAAATAGAAGGCTGTATGTATTTCTTTTTTGTATGTTCACCGTTTTCTCGGTCAATTGTGAACTATTTTGAAAAAAATAGTACATTTTGATACAGTGCAGAAAGTTTGTCATTGCGACGGCGAGAGTGTTATGGAGCCGAGGGCTGCCGTGGCAAATTTGCACGTGTATCAAACGAGTTTTTTCAATACACTTATGAAGAAATGAATAAATGGGGGTTGACCGGCGACTCGTGTGGGTCGACGCGCGCCTATTCAGTATTAACCCTGATGCGATAAATGTAATAACATTGTGGCGGGGGAGAGTATGCGCTCTTTTCTGCACTAGTGCGGAAAACAATCTATTGCGTGCCTAAAAGCGGTGGGATAAGAGCTGGTTTTAAGTAAGTGTATTGAAAAAAAATTTGATTGAAAGATTATACTCTTGAGCTGGTCCCATAGAAATATTGTTATGATCTGAAGATGAACTTCGAAGATATGGAAGGGAACTCCTCATAAAATCATAGCAGAACGAAGAGACAACTATTATATAAACACCGACTTCTGAAACTAAAGTTATATTGCACTTTTAGTGTTTGTTTTATTTTTTTTACAACCTTCCTCATGAATCACTCTGTCTAATGGTGAAAACTGCATTTGAAACTGTTTAGTAATTATTGAGTTTATCACGTTCATACAGACGCAGTGGGGGACTGGGGGACACATGCATATTGTATCTAGTAGGCAGAGAAAAGCCGAGAATTTCATATTTGTGACACCCATATGAAGCTGGAGAGAGTCGCTAATTTATTAATTAATTGTCTCACTTAAGTAGTTACTTATGCTATTGAGTTAAGGAGTCAGTATAAATGTAAAACTTAGAAAAAATATCTGTTATTGAGATTTATTATTTTTAGTAGGAAAGCCTTCCACAATGTGGAACGATGACCTATTGAGGATTGCGGGAATCCTATGGATGCTAAACGCACTGGACGGTTCGTTGTGGCGACACTTGGGGGAGGCCTATGTCCAGCAGTGGACGTCTTTCGGCTGAAATGATTATAATGATGATGTTTCTCAGTAACCGAGATATATCAATGCAAAAGTGTTGGGTTGATGTTACAATAAGTTTATTGTAATAATAGGGGTTGAAGTATGAAAGTCCCTTTTTAATACGGGTTGCTTTGAAGTGTTATATCTTTGGATTGACTTGGAATTATAAGTTTAAATAAACTTTATATTAAAGGTACGTTATTCTTTTTTCTAAATTAGGTGTTTATTGGTTTCTTTGTGTTTTGTATATTCTGTAATATAACCATGAAAGCTAATAAGTAAATAAAACGTTTTGTCGTATTAAGAGTTCCAACGTAGAAACTAAGCATTTCAAAGGGCAAGCAATATCAATGACGTATACCTACGACTTTCTTCTAACAAAAGAACTCTGTGTTTAGCTTTCGTTTTGGAAATTTTGTCTTGTAGCCGCCCTGAGAAGAAAAGTTATTCGTGAGATAAAATTTCCCATGTGAAAGTGATTGAAACAAAAATAGACATCCCATTCATTAACAGTTTCAAGTCCGTATACATCAACAATATTGCATACCGCTTGAGACACGTTGTTTCCACGGTAGAACTCATATTACAAAATAATGCGAGTTTTCTTAGATTTCATACAAAAATGGTTATAAATACAGCGATATTATAGAAAATACAAACCACAAAGAAACCAATAAATACCTAATTTCGAAAAAAGAATAACGTAACTTTAATATAAAGTTTATTTGAATTTATAATGCATTTAAGCGAAAGTTGTGGAATTACTTTCTACACAATTAGCAGAATCATCTCAAAACTCCTTTACTGTGTATATATATAATTATATGTATGTATGTATAGGTATATATTTTATTAATTATGTATGTATGTTTAGTTTTAGTTTTATATATAATTTTGTTAAACTTGTTGTCTAAATAATATTTTCTTTTTTTTTATGCACCTGCCATATTGTCTCTCCACTACCCTAGGTTGACTGGTAGAGAATGCCTAAGGCATTAAGTCCACCTTTGTACCTTTTGTTGCATGAAGATTAAATAAATAAATAATTCCAAGTCAATCCAAAGATATAACGCTTCAAAGCAACCCGTTTTAAAAAACGGCAATTTCATAGTAAAAGACCTAATATTATCAGTAGCAGAGCTTTCTCACATATCCAGGGCTACAAAACCAGCCTATATAATTCATAAACACCGCGCAATTCCTCAAACATACAGAAACAAATTAAATTATCTTTTTACTGCAATACACGGGAACATGAATGCCTCTGCAGAGGTGGCGCGGTGGGCTAAAAACAGCTCGCGAGTGCTATTCTGCCCTCTTAAGTCGAAAAGCAGTATCTCATTTTTTTTTTTTTAATTCGTTTTTTTTTTGCGTCGAAATTTCTAAAACGCGCCGCATCACAAGGGCTACTCGCAAAACCCGTATCTTTATTAACATTGAAAAATAAACAATACTTAATTAGTAATATTATAATTTATTTTTAACTGTTATAAACTAGTGCTTGACTGCGATCCCGCCTGATGGTAAGTAGGTAATGATGCAATCGTTGATGGTGAGGCGCACTAGTTTATTAAGAGCCTATTCACTCTAGCCTTGAAGACACCTAAATGTTCCCTCGATGTTCGCGGTATAAACGACGAGGCGAAACGTTTGGTCCGGACCGTAGAGGTTTCAACAACGTACGGGTGGATACTCGCCGTTCGTCGGGTTATCCGATGGTAGAAATGAGATGGTGGAATCAAGTCATGCAATTCCCGCGCATACTCTCCAAAAAACATAAATGCAAAAGTAACTCTATTTGTTTGTTAAGTCTTCACGCCTGAACTGATTTTAACTAAAAAGTTTGGACTATCTAGGACATGGACAAAGACTTGAAATACTTTTTATCATTATAGCAAGCGGGTGAAGCGGTGGGCTGAAATTTTTATTTAGTAATCATCATTTTCCTAGCCTTTTCCCAACTAGCTTGGTTCGACTTCCAGACTATCCGGATGCGACTAAATACCCGTGTTTTTACATGGAGCGTCTGCCGATCAGCCCCCCTAGCCAAGTTACAATCGTATCGCTCGCGCCGAACGCCTCGAGTAGGCCACGCCTCCGATTCCTTTGTTCTGACCACGTGACTGAGCGTTGAGATGACGTCAGAACAAAGGAATCGGAGGCGTGGCCTATTCGAGGCGTTCGGCGCTAACTTAATAATTATATATTTCTAAATACATACATATTATAGATAAATTACACCCTATTATATAGTTAATTATTATGCTTGGTAGTTCTATAAGCCTAGGTTGGATATTTTTTAATGCTTAATTAAGGAGTAAAACAGACAGGACAGTGGCCATTAATCACGTGTAACATAAATTGTACCGTTTGCCGCATAATGACATTTATGGAAAAATTAAAACATTTTCCTGCACAAATTACGTGAAACTTTTGCTGTACTTACTAATTTAATCTGTAGTAAAATTATTATAAAGTTGGAGAGTTGGTTCGAACGCGGTAACGTCAGAAACTACGGTTCTAATTCAGAAAATGTTTTAGTGTTGGATAGCCCATTTATTGAAGACGGCTATAGGCCATATAACATCACGCTGCGTCCAATAGGACCGGAGCAGTGATCAAAGACGCGAGTGAAACCGAAGAGACAAAGACGCGAGTAAAACCGATGAGACAAAGACGCGAGTGAAACCGAATAGACAAAGACGCGAGTGAAACCGATGAGACAAAGACACGAGTGAAACCGATGAGACAAAGACGCGAGTGAAACCGATGAGACAAAGACGCGAGTGAAACCGATGAGACAAAGACGCGAGTGAAACCGAATAGACAAAGACGCGAGTGAAACCGATGAGACAAAGACACGAGTGAAACCGAAGAGGCAAAGACGTTAGTGAAACCGAAGAGACAAAGACGCGAGTGAAACCGAAGAGGCAAAGACGCGAGTGAAACCGATGAGACAAAGACGCGGGTGAATTGTGAGTGAACGCTCGATCATTATTCATGTGCAGTTTTGAGAAATTCAAAGGAGAGGATAATCAACCAAAATCTCTTACACATTGCCAAATTCAAATTACCGTTGTGATTTTCAATCCTGACTAAAAAGTAATAGGTATTAAATGAAATCATCCCCGATTCCGATTCCGATCCCGATTTCCGGCCACCGTAGCCGCCAGCCACTTCCTCTCGATTTACACAGAGTGGGAGGAGTCATTCTATGATTTTCCACCAAAATAAAAAAAAGACTGACATTTGAACTACTTACTAAAACGCTTAATTGTCGTACTGTACATGTTTGTACGAAATTTATTTGGCCGAAAATTTTGGTTTCTTTAACTTTGTTTTTCCTAGAAAAATCCCGAAAATGTTTTTTTTTATTTATTTTTTTCACATAAAAACGCACACGTAATAATACTACGTACGTAATAATAATACCCCGCCGCGCGCGAGGGATTAACACCGAGTCGATTCTGAAAAAAATCTGCTATCTGAACTTAGGTAGGTACTACATGATCGACTTACAAAACGTTGGTTTAGCCCATTTAGAATAATGACAAAATGTTCAATTTCCAATTTAGGTAAGGCCCCTAACAAATGAGCCCTAATATCATAAAGATATACCTATAGACCATCGCATATTACAGACACAGTTACGTAGCAAGAAAAGCAAGCCAGCAAGCAAGAGCTATGGGATTATTCGAAGAGTTACCATGGCCCTGGTACGCAAAAGGCCACTGACAGAAGACAGGTGGGTACTAGTCAATAATACTCTGACTCTCCCTCTCACTGCACCCAGAGAGGGGGGAGTAATTTGATGATTTCCCACCGGATTAAATCGGATATGTTTTTGGACGTCATAAGTGAAACGATTAGAAGGTAGAACTACATTGCTCACCGATCTGGGCGCGTCGGTCTCCATACATTTTATATGGAAACTATACTTGTAGAGCTACACTTGATACACGCCACGCGGCGTCGTTCTACGTACAAATCAGCCCCCCTAGCCAAGTCACAAACGATAAACGAAAACACTATGTAATCTTCAATAGATTTTCAACTTTATATCCAATAACATAAAGTTGAAAATCTATTATAGACTACTGAGAGTTTACGTTTATCGTTTGTGACTTGGCTAGGGGGGCAGCCCCCCTAGCCAAGTTACAACCGTTTCGTGTCGAATTCCGTTCTCCAATTGGTAACGCCTCGGTGTCAGCAATTGTAGAAAACGATAAGTTGGTAGCCATGTTGACGCGCCTGAGTCGGCCGCTTTTTTCGTTCTACAATGTCATTCTACAATAACAAAGGATGTAGCGTTGAACATTGTAGAAACGATAACAATTCATTCTATCATTTTAAACGATGTGAACTTGGCTACGAATTTTCTATTCGTTTGTTCTGATCACGTGACTTAACGTTGAGGTGATGTCATTCCCATACATTTGATTAGTTTTCGACTAGCGTTAACGATTACAGATTATCAACTTGGCTAGAGGTGCACAGGCGTGTTACACGTGTGCGTCGGCCTAAAGTTGTTCTAGCTTTACTGCCCTCCTAGCCAAGTTACGTTCGTTTACGTTCAGCGCTCCGATTGGCCCGCTCCGAGCTCTTAACTATCAGTGAGCCAAATGCTGTACGCGTTTCAATATTTATTTTGCAAATAGGTTTTAAAAAACACTTTTACACGTAAATTTTTTCGTCAGTTTAAACTAGACGAGGCGGGTGTTTCCTAGCTGACTACCTTGAGAAGAAACACCGAAACAAACTCAGGGGTCAAAGTTTCTTTTAAAGTCCATACAGCAAATATATAATGGTCAAATCATATATTATGAGAACCATGCAGATTATAGTGTCTGACATGATCTTCTGAGGAAAGAACCACATTCGAGTGGACCTGTCCAGTCAGTGCAAGCATTTGTTAGTATTCGTAAAGTCTAAGTCAGCGCTAATAAGGAGTTCAACGACTTGACGAGCAATACCAAGAAAATTTAAGGACATTTGGATAGGCCGCAGAAAATATTCGAATTGCCACACGTTAAAATTACCGAAAAGAAAAACAAAAACAATCCTCATAGTCCTTATATTCTCAATAATAAAAGGAAATATATAAAATAAAAATTACAAAAATTTAATACTTAGGGACTTAATAAAAGAAATATAGGGTGTCCCGAAAATAATGCAAGATTTGAATTAAATAGAAAACACAGATTTTGGTCTTCAAATTGTGATTTTTTTATTGAATCATAAACTAAAGGATGTCCCAAAATTAACGCAAGATTTGAATTGGTCGCCATTTGTGCATTAAAGTGTTGGCAACCCCCAAAAAAAAACTATGTTTTCTATTTAATTCAAATCTTGCGTTAATTTTGGAACACCCAATATTTATGTCAAATATTAATTTATCGATCGCGTTTACGTAAAAATAATCCGCACTCTGCCGAGTGTGGCACGTTTTTAAACCACTAATACAATAAAATACGTACCATAATTAACATTAGGGTGGACACTACGGATCCTCAGGTAATTCCGTAGATTATTCAATGACGGATCCGACTCGTACTCGCTCGACATTTTCCGGAAAACGATCGGTTTTATTTTTGAAATTAGAAAGACGTTTCCTTTTTCGGTAACGTGTGGCGGGTACTTCAATGTTACTGGCACTTTTATACGGAATTTATCGTTATGTATTGTACTTGGAATAACCGCAAATATTATTATCATTTTGGGAATTGAGGAGGCTGGGGGAAAATAGAACACCAATAATTTTATTACAAATAATGTTATTAAGTCTAAAAAAGTCATTGAGCAAAACTCTACTTCATGCATAGAAAAGTTGATAATTTATTGTTACAATGTTAAGTGCTGTACAGTTTTTTTTTTATAAAGCTTTGTAATAAACTTATTTGTTTTTATTTGAACTTATTCATTTCTATCGATACTTCGATACTAATATTATAAAGAGAAAAGATTTGTATTTTTGTTTGTAATGAATAAACTCAATAACATTGAACCGATTTTAAAAATCCATTTACCAGTAGAATACTACTTTATCTCTGAGTGACATAGACATTTATTTCTTCTAACACGCGGGCGAAGCCACTGGCGGAATCTAGTTTAAAATAAATAAATTATATAGGTAGTAGCTTCTGTTTCAACTTTGCCCACGTGAAAGTAGACAATTATCCCAAGGAACAGAGCTCAGCGGCAAAAAATAGGTTGTGCTATTCCAAAACATAAATCTACCCGTGTGCTTTAATCCAAATTAGTTCAGACGTCTGAGCGTTAAGGGGTTACAAACTTACATACTTACAAACTTTCACCTTTTTAATATTAGTATGACGTGGAGAATAAGTTTTGTTAACTTGCTATTGACCTTAATATTTATACAAATAAGTAAGCACGTATGTTTAGCTGCTGGTTTTCAAAAGACTATAAAATGAAATTAATAAAATATTGTCGTATTTGTTTGTCATACTAATAGTCACTGCATAGATACGACGGCGACGGTTCAAATAAATATTATCTACTTTAATTCAATGTTCATTTTAATGACATGTTATTATTAGTTAGACTATTAAACAATCAGATATGATATTTGACACACTTATTATAAGTCAGGATGGCCGAGCGGTCTAAGGCGCTGCGTTCAGGTCGCAGTCCACTTCTGTGGGCGTGGGTTCGAATCCCACTTCTGACAAAGAGTTTTTTCACATACATGAAATTAAATGTTTTAGTGTACCAATTAAAATAAAAAAATATACAAATAAAAAACGTATTAAAAAAGTACGTACATAAAAATTTATTCATATTTTTCATAGATCGTATCTTTTTTCATCACAATCATTTTATTAACAATAATGTTTAATTATAAGAAAAAATTAAAATATTTATTTAGGTATTTAAAAAAAAATGGCCTAGTTATTTACAAATGTCAATATTTTTACTAGTGACTAAACTTTTAGAAGTAATTTTATTTATTTCGATTTCATGAACCAAAATACGAGTATCATAAAAATTAATATATTCCATTCATAAATGACGGCCAAATAGGTCGGCCTTCCCCAAACAAACAACACAATATCTGGTGCCCACAACCGCAAATGTACCTACCTACGAACAGTTTAGTAAGACAGGAAACAAGTAGGTACCAGCGAACTGATTGTAATTACTGACCTACTTAACTATGGAAAATAACAATATTAGTAGATATGACCAGTATCTACATAACTGAAATTTATAAACACTCAATCTACATAATTATAAATAATTAAATTATTATCATTTGATATTTATGATTACTATATTTCATATTAATATCATATTAGCATTTATTCAATTAAAATTTTAATGGAAATATCTATGTAATGACTGCATAATATCAATCATTAATTTAAGTTACTTTATTTTATATTTATACGCCGAAATTAAAGGCAGAATAAGAATTAATTTTGTCAATTTTGTCAACGTTGTGTATCTTATTTACGAAAATGAATGTATTTGATGTGATTTAAGTGTAGGTACCTACATAGGTACCTACTTATTTATAAGAGACCTTATGAAAAAGTCGAGGCAAAACAGAAGTTCAACTGTTTCAACGCACGTAAAATAATATGAGAGGTGGTGTCTGGCGAGCAATGAAATACCCTATAATGATAAATGATATTGATTTTGTAAATAGGTTTTTTTAACCGACTTCAAAAAGGAGGAGGTTCTATGTTCGGTTGAATGTATGTTTTTTTTTATGTATGTTCACCGATTTCTCGGTCAATTGTGGACCGATTTTGATTTTTTTTTTTTTTATTGTAAGGTTATGCTTCCGAGTTGGTCCCATAGAAATATTGTTATGATCTGATCATGAACTTCGAAGATACGGAACAGAACTCCTCATAGAATCACAGCAGAACCGTCGTAACAAATAAAATTGCTTTGTTTATACGTGTAGTCGATGACGTGACTGAAAGTATTATTGATGATGAAGCCTGAAGTTAGGCACCGGAACTCTGTAATAAATTAATGTAATCTAACCGTGTTTGGGATTATTAGAATTGTCTTGAGATGCACTCTGGCTACAAGGTATTTGAGTTTGGCTGAGGGGTACTTTTTAGTGGTGGTACCATAACTAAAAAGTGTAAAATAAAAAACTTTTTTCAAAAAAAAAATACAACCGACTCAATGTAAAAAAAAATACTGAAAAGTGCAAAATAACTTTAATTTCGGAAGTCGGTGTTAAATAACGAAGAGACAAAAGTATTATAGAAACACCGACTTCCGAAATTAAAGTTATTTTGCACATTTTTAGTGTTTTTTTTTACATTGAAGTCGGTTGTATTTTTTTTTGTAAAAAGTTTTTTTTAACACTTTTACACGTCAATATTTTTTGTGTCAAGTTAAACTAGTTGAGGCCGGTGTTTCCTAGCTGACAACCCTGACAAAAAACACCGAAACAAACTCAGGGGTCAAAGTCTCTTTTAAAGCCCATACAGCAAATATATAATGGTCAAATCATATGAGAACCATGCAGATTAGTGTCTCAGATGGTCTTTTGAGGAAAGAACCACACACATTTTAGTGGACCTGTCCAGTCAGTGCAAGCATTTACAATGCGCTCCAACTAAGAATAGAATCGATTGCCATGTTGTGACGTCACGTCATACTGTCAAATCGAAGAATTATTATGGTGAGCAAAACAAGAAATTTTTTAAATTTAATTTATTTACGAACTGTGAACGAAAAAAGTTAAATGAGAATCCGGTTCATCAATTTTGCTCAGTTCTGAGTTTTTTCAATTTTGCCCAATATGTTGCGATTTGACAGTATGACTGACGTCACAACATGGCAATCGATCCTATTCTTATTTGGAACGCATTGTATGTTAAATTATTGAGTGTTTTTTTAGAAGCACTTTAATTATAGTTATTGTTTAATCCGCCTAGCAGCTTGACAGCTGTCAACATGTATGTTACGACGAAAGAGACTACCCTCCACGACACAGGGAATCCTAGTGTGGAGGATAGTGTATTTTATTACATTATGTCATGTTTTTCTGGACAATTAAAGGATTATTATTATTATTATTATTAACTCAGAAAATCATTCTTTTCTGTTACCTATCAAATTCAAATACTATATTTTTATTAACCTTATATAGAGTCATTGTCTTGCCAGTCTCTAAGTTAATGGCTGCAATAGTATATGTGGTCTCCTTTGATATATCACAATATGTATAACGTAACGAGCTGAGTGTTCGTTGACCCGGAATTTGAGTTTCTACAAATTTTTTGTTTAATATGTGTCGTGAAAAATAAACATGTTTTCTTTCTTTTTGAAAAAGCAACTTGAGAAACATGGGTTGGTTTTAGTCAGTATCTACGATTAAACCCTCTGTAAAACAAGCAAAGAGAAAGAGAAAAAAGCCTTATACTCCTCTTGCTCCACTCGGAGCGGGGAGCGGTTCATAATTTATTACCAAAAAAAAAGTACCTATAGGTAACTTATCACCCGCATTGATTTGTTTGAATACAAAGTGCACAATCATTTCGCTATTCTAGTAGTGTTTATGACCCAGGTGCCAGGTAACTTGCCTATTGCTATCTGCAATTCACCTCGCACATACCAAATGAGTAACTTGACTACAAAGTTTACCTTTATAAACGCATAAACGTCGGTTCAAGACGTCAAATTTTAACTCACACTCGCAATAACTCGCAAAATGTTCTCCGAAACGCTACTATGAACGTCACGTTTAAAAACGTAACTTTTCTAGTAACAGGCGCCAGGGGCGCTTTATGCGTTTTCATACATTTAACACTCGATACGGAAACGCGTTAGTAGCGTTTTCTATGTGACAAAACTCACATTCGAGGTACTGATCATTCACTGGGCCCGATTAGCATAATCAGCCTTTTAATGTTCCCACTGCTGGGATTCAAGCCTCCCTCCCTCTCTAGGAGAGGGAATGGGCCGTAATCCACCACGCGGGCCCAGTGCGGATTGGTGAATGTCACATGTCTTTGAATTTTTGGTTCTAGGACATGCCGGTTTCCTCACGATGTTTTCCTTCACCGTTTTGAGAGCAGTGGTGATGAAATAAATGGCCTGGGCCCGATTACGAACTTAAAATAAAAAAAAACCTAATCAAATAATTCAATGCCACTGCTCGACCTGATGATCGAACTGAATCGAGTCAATCATCTAGGTTTATAGTTTAATTTAGTTCATAATATATCCCACAGCTGGGCATAATTCTCTTCCTACAGCGAATTCATTCATTCATACAGCGCGTAGAGTAATTTATCAACCTTATCAGTGAGCATGTACTAACATAGAGTATGTATAATGTAGTGTAAGTACAGTCACTAGCACAAATACATACCGTAAACTTACACATTAATTAAAACATGCACATTTTCCATGAAGTAAATTGTAATTTTAAAATAAAAACGGATTTACAAAAAAATATTTTCTAAAATAAAAACTTTGTACTTAATTCTGTTTTTGATTGTTGAGTTTTTTTTAATCTATCTAAGTTAATATTATAAACAAACAGGTAATGTTTTAAGTTGGTTTTTAGAAGGTAGGTAAATAGATTGACTGTTTATTGAACCGATTTTGAACATTTTTGCTTCAGTAGAAAGGTAGTGTACATTATTCTTAGGTGACATAATTTTGAGAGCAGTGGTAGCCGAGTGGTAACGGCCCTGACTTACGAGTTGTAGGTCGCGGGTTCAAACCCAGCCAGGCGCATTACTTTGTGTAATTTATTTCATCACCACTGCTCTCAAAACGGTGAAGGAAAACATCGTGAGGAAACCGGCATGTCCTAGAACTAAAAAATCGAAGACATGTGACATTCACCAACCCGCACTGTGCCCGCGTGGTGGATTTTGGCCCATTCCCTCTCCTAGAGAGGCCTGAGTTCCAGCAGTGGGAACATTAAAAGGCTGATTATGCTATTATATTATATGACATAATTTTAAATAATGATATTTTTACGCCAATAATTTTTAACGCCTTGTAGATTAGACACGGGTCAGCTTGTGTCACACATTTATGTTTGTGAGTGTACATCGCAAAACGTCGTGTGAAGGAAGAGGGTTATCTATTATGTCTTATCTCTTGCTGTATGTGACACTGGCTAGTTTTCTTTTATATTCTGACTCTTCATAGTTAGAAAACAAGTGCCAGCAACGTTTTCAAGGTTCTAGTGTAGGGTAGCGTTAGGGTTGAATGTCATTTGCGCCATTGTACGTCTCAAAATGTCAAGAGGACCTTTTTTTTTTGTAGTGGGAACCCATCAAATAACTTCTCCTGCTTTGGGATAGTGTGTGTCAGACTTTTACTCACACACTCCACAGGTACAGGTAGGTGTACCTGTGTTCTACGGTAACCCTTTCGAACAATCCAATAGTCCATATAAAAAGGGTCTTGGGTGAAAGTGCCTCGGTATTCTTTAATCTGTAGTCTCGGAGTTTTTGGTAAATTAATTATTCGCAAATTGATTCCTAGTGGATATTGTAATGTGACATTGCTGCATCGAGATATAAGTACTAACGTACTAGAGAAGACACCGTAAATTCCTACTTTGTCTCGTTCAATTGCGGCGATCGCGCCGCACCGCACGAAGAAAACGCGTAAGTGCCGTGATTTACATGGCGCTTAAGACCTTTTTGCCGAGAATAAATACACTTCCGCAGCAAATCTAGCGCTGTGGTAATTTAGTTACGGTTTAGACGAATTGTTATTATTTTAGCGCTGCAGCGAACTAAAGATTCAAATTACGAAGAATAGGACAATTCAGTTATTTGACGTAGCTTCTCTAGTACGTTAGTACTTATATCTCGATGCATTGCTGTAGTTTTGTATCTCAAGTTGTTAGACACATAACTGGACAAAATGTAGAATCATTAATAAATCAATCAATAAAATTGAGCTGAGAATTTTATTCATAGTCATTGCTATTTCAGCGAAGTTTGTCGAGAAGGCTAACACGATACATTTGTTGCCAACTATTGCAAAAACATTACAATATATATGTGTTTCATCCACATTCAAATGGAAAACAAATAGACTGTATTTGTATCAAAAACGAAATACATTGCTAAACTTGATACTGGCTAAATGCACAAATCTTGTGTAACGAAAAAAAAAAATTAGTAACGCCTCATGACCGACGATTGTCCAAATGTTTAGACACGTGACATTTAAGCCTCAGATACACTAGGGGACATTTTGTCTCCTAGCATGATGCGCAATGCTGTCAAATTGTCCAACAACAGGTCCCGCGTTAAGTCAACGCCTATTAAAAAATTGGGGGACAAGTCGCGGGACACTAGGCAACGTTGTAGCGTCACTGCGTCAGGTAGGACATTTTATCCACTAATGCATCTGAGACTATAGAACGTCATGTCATTCCTATATGTATACATTTTGGTATATTTGACCATCACCACTTCACTTTATCTAAAAATCTATCAGTCAATATGTCACTTTACTAAGAAGTACATCGAAGGACTGGAACAATTTGCCTGCTGAGGTCTTCCCATCCGATTATAATTTAGGTTTCTTCAAGGCTAGAGTGAATGGGCTCTTAATAAACTAGTGCGCCTCACCATCAACGATTGCATTACTGCTTACTTATCAGGTAGGATCACAGTCAAGAACTAGTTTAAATCAATTTTGAAAAAAAGTGTTCTCAGAAGTGGTAGAACTTTTACTTGAATTATTAATTTCTTACACGTACAATACGTACCTACATACTAATTTAACAATAAATGATCGAAGCAAGTGCTAGGTGGTACCAATGCACCGTTTAACTTTCATACAATAACTATTATTTAACTAGTTAAATAAATTACCGCCATAACTTTGTGAATCAAGGATTTCGCCAAAACACGTCATTTTAAAACAGTCGAATCATAAAACCGTTATTTTCATTCGAATGTGTTCCAAATACGAATGTTTCGTGACTACCCGCGGTTTGCAGCACGCGACCTGAGATGTTAAATAATCGTAAAAGTTCTTGAGTGAGGTTAGGTATGTTTGTTAACCAGATTGTTAACGTTATTTATTTTGTTGAGTCTGATAAAATATTACAGTCATTGTGTAACTAGGTGCGTTGACCTTAACGTAGTATTTTTTTTCGGGTAGGAAAATCATCTAATGACATCTCGCGCTCTTGGGCGGAACGGGAGATAGTGTCAGACTTCTACTGACTAAAAACCCACTCCTGTTCCTTCTTTGAAATTTTTCCAGGGCCCCGGGACCCTCTCTTCGCATCGCCCATGGCTCCAGTAGGCTTCGACCCTGCTGGGCCCCTACGGTTGCTGACATCTCCTTGAGGACCCTAACGTAGTTGCTTCCTTGTCCTTGAAATATGTATTCACAGACTGACTTCTGAAAAAAATTGTAGTTAAATATTTGCAACGATAAATGATTTACTTTTACACGTCGTTAGTTTAAGCTAGATGAGGCTGATGCACGGTGTTTCCTATCAGAGAGAAGATACACCGAAACAAACTCAGAGGTCAAAGTCTCTTTTAGAGCCCATACAGCAAACATGTAATGGTCAAATCATATGAGAACCATGCAGATTAGTGTCAGAGATGACCTACAGATTTGAGTGGACATTTATCAGCGTCATTCGTGTAGCCTATAGCTCAACTCAGGACTACTAAGGAGCTCAATAACTTTATAATAAATACCAAAGAAAGAACATTTGGGTGGGCTGCAGAAAATACTGAAATTGCCAGACATACGTTAAATAACTGGAAAGAGAAAACAATCCACATAGTCCTTAAATTGACTCTCTTGTTTAGCCTAAAACCCAATTAAATGTCGGTATTAAAGTCATGTTTGACACGGTCTTAAATACCTACCCAATTGAGACATCGGCCCATAATTTTTTAAATGGATTGCACTATGCAACAAATACACCAGAAGCTACGATTTAATAAAAATACCCATTTGCATAGCTGAACAAAAGTCGTATAAGATTTTTAATTGCTCATAAACAACGAATGCGGTTGTGAAAAAAAAAATTAAACACAATTTATTTCTTAACCACGCCATCTACCGGTAGATTCTAACACCAATGCAAACAACAAGTGATCTGGAACTTCATGAAAAGCTCCGTATTTCAATAGTCGCTTTCAGTTGAACGCTGCCACAGTTTCAGTATAGATGGCGCTATACAACCTTGTTCAGAGTCCGCTTCGCGTAATCAATTGCAATTCCCTTCCAGTAGTTTGCTGACTATGTGGCAAAAATGCCTATAGGTGGCAGTGGTGGTCCACAATAGATAAGATTTAACTAGAGTTTTCAACTAGCTGACCCGGCGAACTTTGTACCGCCTAACTGATAATGAATGTAGTACCTATATCTTTCGATATAGTCAACCGATTGCAATGAAACAATCCTGAGTAATATTTCAAGTTACATACAATTTTAATGTATAAAAGTTATCTACATCGATTTCGTATATTTTACGTGATGCGCGCACAACTAAAAATTTCTACAGTTTTATTATATATGTAGAATAGATAGAAGATAGATTTAAGCAGACTGGTAAAATATTTAAAAGTTTTTTTTTTGTGGCGAAATCATAAATTTCCCTTGCTTCAATCAGGGCGGAAGAAGTTATTTCTTCCGCCCTGAGTGAAGCAAGGGGAAGTGTCAGACTTTTACTGGGTAAATCCTACCTGGGTTATTTTGGCGTTCCAGGGCTGCGGTAGGTAACCCTTTCGAACAATCCCGCAGCCTCCGAACTTACCATTCACTAACCACAAAATTAGTACCTATTATCAAACTAATAACTTATTTCTCATTAATGAAACGTCCAATAACCTTTAATGATTCGATAGCCTTTATTATAAAGTGCGGCCACATAGTGTAACTGGACTAGAAAATTGGCTCAGCCTCATTAGCATTAGCGCTAAATCAGCCAAAATGTGCAATCTGCCAAAACAAGCTCCACACGTATCTAATGGTTATTAGATATTTAGATTTAATGTTGAATTTACAATTTAGTTTCATTAATATAATTTTAATTAAACTAAATTAATAACTTTTATTATTTGTAGGAATTAATTTTACTGTTTTTTTTTTTTTTAATAATTATATTTTCTTAGTTAGGTACTAGGAAAGTCGGGCTTTTTGACTGTCAAGTATAATTTTGGCCCAAGCTTACTGACCAATAGGAGCACAGAACACTGTATATCTATGGTGACGAGCTTCGGCCCGTTACCGTGGGTACACATATAAAAAAAATAAGTGGACGAAGACTCGCAAAAAAAAACTATGACCAGGCTCATATGCAGACTAAACAAAAACGTTTTGGGAACAAATTCATTGTGCGTACAGCTAAGGAGTGGAATTCCCTGTTGGAGTGTGTATTTCCTGGTAGCTACGACTATAGGGGTTATTTAAGTCTAGAGTGAATAGTGTTACTTCTAGGCAAGCGTGTGCAAAACACCACGTATTGACCATATACTAAATTACCTTAAGCAAGTCCCCTTGTCAATTTGAGTGCCTAATTCCTATAATTTAACCCAGACCTAAGTAGAAAAGGTTCCAAGAAAGCTATAGCTCACACGTGGCTGGTTAGATATCGACTGCTTCAGTACTAGGAAATGTAGAGAATATTTAATATTTATCAACGTTCGACAAATAATGTCTATGCATAGAAGGTTGGTCAGTAATGGTGCTTGCAACTAGTAATTCAACGAGATAGTCACTGGGTATGGTCAGGCAGTGTTTTTGATTTGTGCACATGGATGTCTTGCTATTTTGGGGGAGGCCTATGTCCAGCCAGTGGACGTCTATCGGCTGAAATGATGATGTCTTGCTTAGGAAACACAACTGGCACTATTTAAATTGCTCAACTCAGCCTATCGCAGTCCACAGCTGGACACCTACCCAAAGCTGTGCCACAACACTCGGTTTGCCACCTTCCGCATCCTCTGTCCCAACCACTTGAGAGTCATTATCATTTGCAGATCCTCCGATTCCTTTATTCTGACGCCATCTCAACGCTCAGTCACGTGGTCAGAACAAAGGAATAGGGGGAACCGATCACTTTTCCGAAATTTTTTTGTTCGAATTTCATTTTACCGAAAACTATTGACCAACGTCTTTTTTGCTATATGAATTATTTTTTGACATATTTTTAGATCATCGAAGTATCATGTGTCATAAGTATTATTTTACCGAACTATATATTCGCCGATTTACAAAATAACTTTTTGCTATCGGCCGAAGCCTCTTTTGAACTTTTTCACTTGCCAAATGATTTATTTGCCATATTTTCACCACACCGAAACCACATTTTACGGAATTTTGGTCACAAATATATACAGTTACTTGGTACCTTTTTCAATTAAATTAAATTAGTGTCATAAAAAGTCAACATGTTGTGCTACAAAATTTAGTGACAGAAACGAATCGCTGCAAAACCGACTCCACACAGTCTTGTCTGCCCTACCCATAGAGTGTAATTCAAGCCCGCGTAGGCGCGGAGGGGTAGGGCGGGCCGCGAGCTGAGGAGCAGGTGGTTTGAAGGCCCGCCGCCGCGGCTGAGGCTGGCCGGCTTAGCCGGCCAGCAAGCCGAAGCTGCGGTGGTGTGCGTTAAAACCATCAGCGACGATAAGCTCGCGTGGGGCCGTCCAAACCCCGCAGCGCCGGAGCCATGACAGAAACAATGCTTGCTGCATGTTGCATGCCTATTTGCATGCTACGTGCCTGCTTGCATGCCGCATGCCTGCTTGCATGCTACATGCCTGCTTCATGTTGCATTCCTGCAGCATTTTGCATGCCTGCTTCCATGCTGCATGCCTTCTTGCATATTGCATGCCTACTTGCATACTGCATGCCTGCTTGTATACTGCATGCTTGCTTGCATGCTACATACCTGCTGCATGTTGCATGCCTGCTTCCATGCTGCATGCCTGCTTGAATGCTGAATGCCTGCTTGCATGCTGCATGCCTGCTTGCACACTGCATGCCTGCTCATGCCTTCTTGCATGCTGCATGCCTTCTTGCATGTTGCATGTCTGCTTGCATGCTACATGCCTGCTTGCACGCTGCATGATTAAAGCAAGCATCCTTGTTTGCAGCTTCTTACTGGGACCAATTAAATCCACTTTTGTTCATAATCAACTATATTATTAAGTGCCATTACGTTTAAATAATAAACAAAATATTAGGTTAAACTAATCTAAAATTAGCTTCTGTTGCCTCAATCATGCCAGTGTAATAATTACATTTCTAGGCGTTAGGAGAATTGAAAATATGGTAATTAAAACAGTAGTTTAATGAATGTTCGGAAACATAATACTTCGAACAAATGTTATTTCGGCTAAGTGTAACATCGGTGAAAAGTTTTTCGGCCAAATGAAACGTCGGAGTAACGAAAAAAATCGAATTGATAATAAGTCAACTGATACAGTGGCAGACGTGACTTCGATGAAATAAAAAAAAAACGAAACGAAAATAGTTGAAAAGTTTTAGGTGAAATGAAATTCGGTCAAATATTTTTCGAACTTATGATAGGTAACCAGGAATAGGAGTCGTTGCCGACTCGAGGCGATCAACGAAAAGAGAATCGAAACGAAACAGTTGTAACTTGGCTATGGGGGCTGGTCGGCCGTCCGGTACCTAACAGACGACGCGTGACGGCGCGTAGTGCTCCAAGTGTGCCTCAAAGAGATGTCAGTAAAACCGTAGGGGCCGAAGCCTACTGGGTTTCTGAAAGGAAAACTCATGGTCCTGGAATGCAAAGTGTATCTGAAGGAACATAGGTGGTTTTAAGCAGTAAAAGTCTGACATGTCCCCTTCCCCGTCTCCTACTACTCCGCCCTAGAGGGCGGGAAGCCATTAGTAGATTTCTCACCTTCAAAAAAAAAAATAGCTAGTAGATATATATTGATGAGCAGTCTATAAAACAGAACTCTCAATGAACGGCACCTGTTTCTATAACTTACAGTGGCGTAACTATACTATCTGAGGCCCGTGGCAAAATCATTGAATGGGGCCCCTAAGAAAATCGTCAACTTTGTAATTTAATTTGGATAAATCACTGAAGTACAAATAGTTTTTATTATAAATCTGCAAGTTCTCTATAATACACGAGTACTTTTAACTATATTTGGTCTCTGAAGAAGGGCTTCTCAGTGGCGTATCTATAAGATGGTAAGGCTGGCAAAATACCACGGAAAAATTATCCTTTTCTTATGAATGCGTTTATTAAATTAAATAATTTACATGAATTTGTATATTTACTGCTTCTGAGCTCAAGGCCTCTCAGACCTGGAGCCCCACCAGGCCAGGGGCCCGTGGCATTTTGCCAGCCTTGCCACCCCCTATAGTTACGCCACTGATAACTTACTTAGCACTTAGGTACCATAAAAACCATTCCTGATCTCGTCGATACAAGATCGACTGTATCCATTAAATATTATGATTCTGTTGGAGATGTGTTCTTAACTGGTACTTCACAAACGAGCGTCGAGCACAATAGTCTTGTTGGCACTATATTCGAGATGGGGCGCCTGAAGCATTTTACGGATCGCGTACACCTAATACGTCGTCGGCTGGTTTGTGCTTCTAACTCATTGACCGAAAGAGCTAAAAGTCAAGTGGCCCTGGTCAAATCTATAATAAATATATATTTTTTTCAAATCTATTGACCTAGCCGTTACTGAGGAGTGACAGTGATTGTCAACAGTGATTTTCTGAATCACTGTTTTATGGCACTCCTCGGGAGCTAGGGCCTTAATTAAGGGCATCCAACTCGACATATATTTTCACTGTTTTTCATACAACCGCTCTTACGCGATTATGACGTAATTACACATTTTTCATTAGATATTTTAGAAAAACAGTATCTTGTGGATATTATCTAGGCTTCAATTGAAATAATTTTATAAATTTGTGTTAAACTAATCCAGTAAAGACCTATGAAAATCTGCTATTTTTTATGAACTTTGACACTCATAGTTTATTCAAAAATTAAAAAAAGTAAAACAAAAGAAGCCTTGCAAAAATCAAGATTCTGAATGACAACAATTTTTTTCAAAAACTTTTAAGGGTTTAAAAAAACACGTATTTCCTGGAACAAGTTTTGTAAAATATTCGAGTAAATCACAGAATTATCGAACGCTAACAGAGTTTTTAGGCGTTATCTCTCTTTTTTCGCGTTGCCTTTTCGTCAAACATCGTGTTGGATTGCGTTAGATGAAGTAACAAGCTTTTAAACCATGCTTGATGTTGACGATAGGCGAGTGAAAAAAGATCCTATTAACACGTTATATTAAAGCCCCAGATTGATAGTACGGATTAGGTGTACGTATGTCTCGCGCAACAATACGGCGCCGGCGTGGGCCGCACGATCTAAAGGTCGTATGTAAATTGCACTTCCTAGAAAGCATAATCTCGATATAGAGACGATATTTACTAATTTTCTCTTTTCTCTCATCCGAAATACAGGCACCTAACTTAGCTAAGGTTTCACTTATTTGTAAACCAGTGTTGTGCCACTATAGAAAATAAACTAATTTGTTTATTTCTTTGTGTAAGTATATAAAACACAAAAAAATTACATATATTCGTTATAACACTTTAAAACCATCCATCCAGGGGCGTAGCTACCGCCGTATCAGCCGTATCAATGATATGGGCCTCCAGGATAAAGGGCCCCAAAGTGTGCAATAATTCGGAACATGTTATCCACAATCTTAAATTCTCTTCTTGATAGAATTCTTCTTCTTGGCCTGTAGTTAATTAGTACCTAATGACCATAATTGATAATGTTCAAATATTATAGTTCGCTCCGCTCGTTCTAGAATTTTTTACATAAGATCCTAGTCCAGAATACCTACTGTATTAAACGAGCTCATTTTTAATCGGGACTTGTCAACCTATCCAGTTATCCAGTCTCGAAAAAAGCATTCAAAAATATTTGATACAGGGCCCCCTCTCGGGCTAGCTACGCTACTGAAACCATCCAACTGATGTACTTCAAACCAGTTTCATTAGAAAGGCTGTGAAGATGGTTTTAGACCATTAAAAGAAGCAAATTTGACTCGCCCCCTCGCTCCACTTTAGAGTGAGAAAAGACATTTGATGATTTTCCACCTTTAAAAAAAATGTGAGTACGTTCATAAAAATGTAAGCTCACGCAAACCTCTAAAAAAAATGTTATAGCTATCAGGAAACAGACTCCGACAGGGAATTTCACGGCTTAGCTGTATGTGTTTTCAAAACGTTTTGTGCGTATGGGTACGATGCCCACCACGGAGCGATGGCGCATCGCCGTACTTCTTTAAAACGATGACCAGACGGTTGCAAACCAACGTCACAACAAAGGAGAACTTGTTAGTTTCAATCCGTGTAGACAGCAGTTGTAATTCATGGTCTTCAACGCCCTTGGTTGGGAGGTGCGTTTTCCCTTCCACCGAACGTGTTGGCGCGTGGTTTACATTCATGTAGCCGCAACACAAACCAAACAAATAAACCAAGGTCACCATGGTTGGAACGCTAGTTTCCAACCGTCTAAGATACTTGTCATCACAGTTGTCAGCTCCTTTTCTAGCCCTCTTTTTTACACTGTTATTCCATCCAACGATTGACTTATGGATTGAATTATCCTCACTGAAATACTGAAGATATTTCCAATTTGCTTAGCAGAGGCCATCAATAAAATTGATGATCGAGGCTCCGTTTCTGCTTACTAATCAGATAGCATTCATTCTTTTGCTGACATCACTTGCTGATAAATACTAGTGAGGATTGCTTACTTAGACAATCATGACATGTGTAAAAGAGACAAAATTATTAGATTCTAGCTGGATAGCATTATGTGCTTACTAAATTGACTGCATTTATTTTACTGTTATCTAGCTGACATTAGTGAACGTTGCTCACTTAAGAGCGCCCAATCCAAGATACATTGCCATAAAACAGCTCTTACTGAGTATAATGTTATTACACATCTTTCTCTATAAATTTTGGAAACATATATCTTGTGGATATTATCTAGGTTACTATAGAAATCAAAATATAAATATATGTAATCCAGTAAATAACTTTGGCCCTTCATAATGTGAAAATAATTATGTTTATACGTATAAACCTTGCACATTTAATTGAGATTGTGAATGACAAATATTTTTTCCAAAAGCTTTTGAGCATTTTTTAAATAACACGAATTTCCTATTTAAAGTTTTACAAAATATTAGAGTGAATGACGAAAATACCGAATGCCAACAAAACGTTCAGGTGTTATCTGTCTTTTTCCACATTGCTTCTTTATCAAACATTGCATTATGAAACAAGCTTTTAAACCATGCTCACGTTGATGATAAACAGATCGGGAAGGCCCCTCTTAAGACTTAAATGCGTAAGAGAAACGAATCATAAGATTTTAGGAGTCCCGCTTACTCAGCAGCATTACGAAGTGATGACGACGGCATATATTCGGTTCAAGATAGACATCTCCCCCCTATACAGTCGTCACGTAATGTCAAGAAATGTCAGAAGTTAAAACTACCCACACACCCGAACTTACATATTAATAATGGCATCATTAAGAGTTTATTTTTCTGTGCACGCATACTAAGATATTCAGTTTGAGATAAGAATCGTGTGGAACTATATAAAGCAATCTAGTTATTATGGAATTATTCCAGATGTTTGGAAATGTTAAGAAAATATTTGCCTGAAGCAAACACATCGAAAGTATTTTATGTATATGTGTGTATGTTTGTTATCTCTTCAATCTCGAACAGATTTGGATGAAAGACACACGGGTAGATAATTTATTTATTTGTATTGTATACTTTATTGTACACCATCACTTATACAAAAAGGAAACTAAAACACATACATACAATGGGATAATGTCCTGTAATAGAACATTTTATCTCTATAGTATTTATTTATTTATTAAAACTTTATGTACTAGTAAACACTTTACAAAGGCGGACTTAATGCCTTAGGCATTTTCTACCAGTCGACCTTAATAATAATAATAATAATAATAATAATCATTTTATTTTCAGGCATCAGAGGCCCATAGACAAAATACATACAATAATCTTAATCTTAAACAATAATAAACTAATACATATAATAAAAACAAAACTTATTTAACTATTATTTAACACGTAATCTAGTCGGCGTCGTGTTGCGCTGCGTGGTATCGCATAACCGTCCTCGGAAACGTCGGTATACGACACCTTTCGGCCAGAAGTCCTCTTTCAAGAAGGTCTGTAGCTGTTGGGTTGGAACTCGTACCACGAACGACTTGAAGTTGACGTCGTGGCGCGCTTCCAACCTTACGACCCTCAGAGTCCAGTTGGTCTTCACCTTCAAATACTCCACGACTTCCTCAACCTTCGTGTAGTGATGCAGGCGCGAAATGTATAGCTGCGTCGTAGGCACAGCAGGACGTAGCAGCATGTTCGGACCACTCGGTGCGGTACCGCACTGGTTACGGGAACAGGGCTTCTTCTTCTTCTTTTCTACTCTTGTGAAACCCTCTTCATCCACTTGGCCTGTTTTTGGCAAGGTGCTCTGGACCGCAGACAGGGTGGGTTGAGTACCCGTTTTCTGCTTTTCCCCTATTTTCGTTTGTCGCTTTGGTTGCGACGCACCTGATTTGCCGACGGTGACAATACCGGTGGCTTAGGGTGGGGCAGAAACATAACATGGTAGGTGCAACTTAATGGCCAACAAGCAAATAGAAAACCAATACAATACAACGCAGGCGAAGCCGGTGGTAGCAGTGAGCGTTTCGTACATGCGACAATAGACAGATAGATAATAACGAGGAGGAGGAGGAAGATCAACTACCTTATAGTTGATCTTCCTCCTCCTCCTCGTTGTGTCGTATTCCTCAATGCTAAGGGTCGTGACCTCCTCGTTCTTCATCACTTTATTTTTTATGATGTTCCTACAACTTGACTGGCCTGTTGGTCTAGTGGTTAGTGACCCTGACTGCTATGCCGGAGGTCGTGGGTTCGACAAATGTTTGTGTGATTAGCATGATCATTTGTTCTGTGTCTGCGTGTAACTTATCTATAATATGTATTTAGAAATATATAAGTATGATTATCAGTTGTCTAGTACTCATAACACAAGCTCTGCTTAGCTTGGGACTAGACGGCGTTGTGTGATAGTTGTGGAAAAAAAACTATTCCTGTCTCTGGCGGTGTGAAAGACCTTGTATATCGTAGTGTCAAGAGCAGTGCGGATCTGGTCGGAGCAACGTATTGGGGTGCGCCCGCGACGCAATTTTCCTTCTAATTTACGGTTACAATGAGCCTTTCGAGGTTGCCACCGTCTTTCCTTGCGATGTGGCCGAAGTATTGCGGCATCTTGCGAAGACATTCGAACGACAACCGCGAGAAGATTTTGAGTTCTCACAAATACGATAAGTACTTGATATTTTAAGACCATAATGGATTTCAAAAGTTTACCGATACACATTTATCTTTCCTTCAATAAAATAAAAACATGCCCTACAAAAGTAAACTGTTTGACAAGTTCCCCGTAATATATAAAGTTCATGCTTATTCTCGCAAGGGATCAAACGAGACCAAACACACACCGAACTTGTATTTACAACAAAAGGACCGGAGATACAAATAAAACACCTTTCTCTTCGTTGCGAAGGATTCGCCCTAAAACCATTTAATCTGGAAAGTAGGACCAAATAAAGTCTGGCCCTTTGAGTATGAATGAGACAAGCTATGGAACTTCTCCTTTAATAAAATTAAAGAAAAGATTTCAAGATAGTCTTTTAGATTTTTTTTCTGCTATATTAGCACTCCTCAGAAATCGCGCCTATTTCTGTTATATAAAGTAGCCTATGACTATTTATTTAAATTATTTCGATACCTATGGCACACAGTGATATTTTTATAGCTCTCAACCAATATTTTTATTACCAAGTGACTCAATACTCCAAAAAACTTAGACTGTTTTACAAACATCTAAAAAAAACTAGCTACCTAAACCTACCTATACACCTATAAATTGGGTTAAATTATAGAATTATAGTCTATGCTAATACAAGATTTATGTAACTGGTACCAAATTTATCTTTCTAACGTTTGAGCTTAACAATCTTAAATATACGAGTAGGTATATCTTATTTCTACTTAGTACTGCAATTTTTTTTTTGATGTATAAATAAAAAACAAAATTGATTGTCTTGCTTTTCATCATCGACCTCCCCAAGTAGGTATTCTCCATAAAGATCTGTCTCTTACTTTTTCACACAAGTCGTTCCCACCACTTTTTTGATATCATCTTAAATTAAACTGTCTACCTTTATTCCTATTTTTATATTTAGGACACCATTCAGACACACACATAAAGTTTCGGCATTATAATATTAGTGTGATAATGTTAATTCAGTACAGTAGGTACCCTTGCTTTTCTTGGGTTGGGAATTCATTAAATAATTCTCCCATTCTCGGTGGAGCGAGAAGGTGTATCAGAATTATACTGTTGTACTAAATCCTACCTGTTTTGCTTTAGTTGCCTTTTGCGTTTCAGTGCCGATGGCTCTTTCGAAAATTCCCGCAGCTCAGTGCAGTAGGCACCTGCAGCTATTATTCACAAAAATAAAACACAGATATAATTTGTTTAGGTGACCTAGAGACAGACACACAACAATTTTGATGCAACACATGAAAGAACGAATATAACACTTCTGTAATCGTTTGATATTTTAAACCATACAAGACATCAAAGCCCTAAATACTGTTTTAAAATAATTTGAGATCAAAACACGTGATGGCTTATCCAGAGGTCGGAATTAGGTAGAGTTATTCATGTCTCAAACTGATTTCATGCAGCGAAAGAATAAAGTGGATATGCCTCAAATCCCGAGATTAATTTTAAAGAGCAGATTTTGTTTATGACACTATCAGAAATATAGGACAAAAAATTTCTTCCTGCATTAATGACGAGGAGGAGGAAGTGTATAAATTTGTTAACCTCACATCAGTTGACGTAGACAGATCTTTTTCAATGATAACCACTAATAAAAATTGTATTTTACTTATCTTTGTTTTAATTGTCTTATCTATCTCTGAGGTTTTTATTATTATATATTTGTAATATTGTTGGCCACACGGGATTTTTTATTAGAAATCCCGGGAAGATCCATTTTAATATCAACATTTCGATGCAAGTACATGAATTAGTCTACCTAATTCCAACCTTTGCTTATTACATTGACACGCATAGTGTAGTCGTTGGTCTAGTGCTGACCAACATGAGTCCCCCTTTTTTTTGAAGATAGGAAAGCGTCAAATAACTGCTCTTGCTCTGAGTGCAGCGAGAGGGAGATTAACTCACCCGTGTTCCTTCAGTTGCCTTTTGAGTTCTAGGGCCGCGGTGTCTTCTTCGGACAACAGTGCAGCCCTGGCGAGCATACTTCTTCCTAAGCCATACACAGGTGCGATGTTACATTAACATATACATACTCCCCTGCCAAGCTAGGGTGACCTAGCTTCGCAGGGGAGTTTCAAATCTTGAAATTATCGTTTTTTTTTTTCACTACATGTGGTCTCTGAACCAATCTATCTATTGGTTAAAATTGTATGAAAATTCGTTCAGTAGTATGTAAGACGTTGTCTAATTAATACTCCTAGTCCTTTGTCCCACATCACATAGATAGCTGGGGATCAGTTTATTGTTCTTTAACAACAGCTGTATTATCTCCTCACAGTTATAGCAGCTTTTTTGAGAACTTGTGATTATTTTCCAAATGACAGAAAAAATCGGCGTTTATTGCATATTATAGTTTCTATGCATTTTCTTTTTACTCTTGATAGGCTCACGCTTGACCAATATCTCACCTGATGGAAAGCGACGATGTGGTCGACCGTTAATGAGTTTATTTATTTATATCTATGGAAAGCTTAGCCACATGCTTTCGATTTTTTTAGGGTTCTGTACCTCAAAAGGAAAAAACGGAACCCTTATAGGATCACTTTGTTGTCCGTCCGACTGTCTGTCTGTCTGTCAAGATCCTTTATCTCGAGAACGCGTGGAGGTATCGAGTTGAAATTAAAACCATATATATTACTAAGGTCCGCGGTCCCTTGAAGTTGTGAAAAAAACAAAATTCTAAGTTAACGAAAAAAAAGATACGCCGTTTATGTCGCAAAAAAGTATATTTTGACACTCTCGGGAATCAAAATTCATAGAGTATTTCCCGTTGACTTAGAACCCTGAAATTTGGCATGAAGCAAGGTCTTATAGCACAAGTATAGGAATAAATCTGAAAACTAAAAATTTGTAATTACATCACAAAAAATACGAAAAATCTTTGAGACTCCATTCGGGAATTGAACTATTTACACAAGTTAATTTGTACGGAACCCTCAGTGTGCGAGTCCGACTCGCACTTGCCCAGTTCTTTTTGTAATCGATTCTGTTCTGTTCTGTCTGTTCTAGCATAATATTATAATCAGCCATATAATGTTCCCACTGCTGGGACTCAGGCGTCCTCTCTAAGAGAGGGAATGGGCTGTAATCCACCACGAGGGCCCAGTGCGGGTTGGTGGATGTAACATGCCTTCGAATTTTTGGTTCTAGGACATGCCAGTTTTCTCACGATGTTTTCCTTCACTGCACCGTTTTGAGAGTAGTGTTGATCAAATAGGTCATGTGATGTGCAACGATCTACAACTCGTAAGTCCGGACCGTTACCACTCGATCACCATTATTGTCTGTTCTGCAAAGACAAAATTTTAGAAGCACAGAAAAAGTTCTAGAAGCACAGACAAAATTCTAGAAGCACAGATAAAATTCTAGAAGCACAGACAAAATTCTAGAAGCACAGACAAAATTCTAGAAGCACAGACAAAATTCTAGAAGCACAGATAAAATTCTAGAAGCACAGACAAAATTCTAGAAGTACAGACAAAACTCTAGAAGTACAGGCAAAGTTCTAGAAGCACAAAAAAATTCTAGAAGCACAGACAAAATTCTAGAAGCACAGGCAAAATTCTAGAAGCACAGACAAAATTCTAGAAGCACAGACAAAATTCAAAATTTTGTGTAGAAATCTACGTAAGTATGTAGGTACCGTGTAGACGGAACATAATATACTTATCTGTATAATTATTTTCATGTTACGGCAGATTTTACCTCTACAATAAAAGCTTGGATATTTATCTTTAAAATCAACCCTCAACGATTATTACAACAG
The DNA here is from genome assembly GCA_905147345.3 of Mythimna impura. NCBI lineage: Eukaryota > Metazoa > Arthropoda > Insecta > Lepidoptera > Noctuidae > Mythimna > Mythimna impura. The sequence continues at coordinate 25,108,418 of LR990355.1, forward strand.
AAAAGCAGAACTGAAACAAATTAATACCTCCTCTGTTGTATTTATTAATGGTGGTTAGTTATTTTCATAATTACTTTCCCTGATCACGTTACCGACCGCGAGTACTTTTAAATAATCATCAGTCAGACCTTTTAAACCTTTTAAACTTTTAAATAAAGTACTTTTAAATATTCATCAGTCAGACCTTTAATAAAAGATTGGCAAATCTTATCACAACATTTGGAAAATTCATAAATAGTTTTTTTTATTTTTTTATTAATGATATGCTCGCGTTTGACCACCATCTCACCTGATGGTAAGCGATGATGTGGTCGACGATGGAGCACGCTTGCCTAGAAGTAGCTTATCCACTCTTGACTTAAAGACCCCTAAGTTGTAGCTATCAGGAAACACAGACTCCGGCAAGGAATTCCACTCCTTGACTGTACGCATAATAAATGTGTTCTCAAAACGTTTTGTGCGTATGGGTGGGATGTCCACCATGTACCGGTGGCGCAACGCCGTACGTCTAGTGGTCCGATGATGGAACGGACTTGGCGGAATAGATTGTGCAATTCCAGTGCACACTCCCCGAAATGTAAACGATAGAAAACCGACAGGCCAGCAAAAGACGAGACAAACAGTTGTAAAAGACGAGACGTTGTCCTGCCCGAAAGCTGGCTTTCATCAAAATGAAATTGAGAACTCGATTGCAGTACCACCTACCGGGTCCAAATGTATTTTCAAATCATCCCGGCACCCTCTCAAATATACACACAAAGTTTCATCCAAATCGGTCTAGCCGTTAAGGAGAAGCGTTAGGTGACAGACACACGTACAGGGGCCCCAGTCTGCTATTTTTATAAATTCGTCATTCCAACACGATTCCATTGTCATTTTGCTAAAATTTCGTAATCTGCTAATTCACAATTATCGATCATTGATCGGTCAATGGTCTCGTAATAGAGTTGTGGTAGAATGACAATATCGAGCTTATTAAAAGCAATGACTGCACAATGATGTTCTAATGGTAGGTCACTGACCAAAGGCACTGCCAAAATTTTAGCAGATTACCGCATACGTCAGATATTCATTTGTCATTATGTATGAGATTACCATTCTATGCCACTTCTTTCAATGGAGTGTCAGTGGTTGACCACTGGAAAGTCATAATGACGCTATTATATTAGTAGATTACCAAACTTGTCAAAATCAACAATGGTGAAATCAATGATAGACCTGATTCTGACTGTAATAGCAGACTTGAGGCCCAGAAGAATTGTATATATAACACTAGTGGTGGCCCAGTGATAACGGCTACGACTTACGAGAGCGAAAGTCGTTCCACGTTAAAGCGAGAGAAGTCTTTTAATAATTTCCAACCTCAAAAATCACCATCGGTTGAGATGGTGGTGAAGACTATCAATAATGTCATCAATCTTCTAGGCACGTGTCTAGATGCCAGCGATTTGGAGGAGTACTTCGACGCCGTAGCGTACCGTAGCCCCAGAACGCCAAGGGCAAATGAAGTAACATAGGTGGATTTAGTTATCAAAAGTCTGACACGCCCTCTCGTTCTGCCCTAAAACGCAGGAAGTCATTTGATGATTTTCCAAATGAAAAAATACCTATTTGTTTATGCGTAGTTCGCGTGCGAAGAGGCTTACTGGTGATCTAGATTTGGTTAAGTCCAATCTACAAAGTCTTGAGCACAAGTATAAGGTAGCCAATCTTTCGGTATTTTACAGGATGCATTTTGGGGAGTTTGCGCGGGAATTGCACGACTTGATTCCGCCATCTCCTTTCTATCATCATCAGACAACCCGACGTACGGCGAGTATTCACCCTTATGTTGTTGAAACTTCTACGGTCCGGACTAAGAGTTTCGTTTCGTCGTTTATACCGCATACATCGAAGGACTGAAACAATTTGCCGGTGCGGTGTCCCCGTCCGATTATAATTAAGGTATCTTCAAGGCTAAAGTGAATAGCATAGCATAGTCGACCTTAATGTTCCCACTGCTGGGACTCAGGCCTCCTCTGTAGGAGAGGGTATGGGCCGTAATCCACCACGCGGGCCTAGTGCGGGTTGATAGATGTCACATGTCTTCGAATTTTTTGGTTCTAGGACATGCCGTTTTCCACACGATGTTTTCCTTAATATACCGTTTTGAGAGCAGTGGTGATGAAATAAATTATACAAAGTAATGCGCCTGGCTGGGTTTGAATCCTCGACGTACAACTCGTAAGTCGGAGCCTTTACCACTCGGCCACCACTGCTCTCAAAGTGAATAGGCTCTTATCCCCGATTTCTGATTTAAGCATTTGAAGTTGAGTATTTCTTAAACTCTACTTTAGCCTGTAAACCTGTCAAAATTTGGCATTTAAGTACGGTTTGAGACATACTTAACTCGAAATACTCAATTCAGAAACTCGCCCTTAATAAACTAATGCGCCTCACCATTAACGATTGCATCACTGCTTACCATCCCTACCAGAAGCCAAAAAAAAATTAAGTGTGAAGGGTATAATTTGTAAACGTTAACTTGACGACTGTTATAACTAAACTACTATTCATCAGTGTATCAGTCGATCTGGATCAGTAAACATGGCGCATTAAATATCGCTACAATTACCACTAATGACAGTTGTTTGTTTTCACGTTATCAGTATATTAAATACATCAATGTGAATAAAATAAATCGTTAATCTAGTGGTAGACAGTGGGTGCCATGAACTTGAAGTTTGATTATTATTATTACACCACATAATAGGGGTTAAAGTATGAAATTGCAGTTTTTTAAAACGGGTTGGTTTGAAGTGTTATATCTTTGAATTGACTTGGAATTATAAGTTCAAATAAACTTTATATTAAAGGTACGTTATTCTTTTTCCGCAATTAGGTATTTATTGGATTATTTGTGTTTTGTATTTTCTGTATAACACTTCAAAGCAACCCGTTTTAAAAAACGGCAATTTCATACTTTAACCCCTATTATGTGGTGTTAAAATGTCAGTCGTGCATAGGGTTGCCACCCGTACTTTATAATAAAGTATTGTACGTTATTTCAGGTTATTGTAGGTACTCTATACTTTATGAGAACAATAAAGTACTTGAAAATACTTTATTCCGTATGATTTGATTTCTTTGTGATTTTGGAAAGTTTAGTCGTAGGTACTTTTTTTGCTAAATGAAATTTATCGATTAGTGCTGAATCTAAAAAAAAAATATCTATTCCCACCACGTCAGCATCATCACAGAACGACTTTTTCGAGACGAAAGAAACAAAGCGTCTCTGAATTTGATAAAAAATGAATTACTTATTTACTTTAATTTAAATATAGATTGTAAAGATAATGTGCAATTGTTTATTAGAGATACTAATTTATAATTAAGAAAAATAAATTGTACTTTATTTTGATTTTGATACTTTGTACTTTTTTTTTCTTATCTATAATAGCCAATGTAATTTAACTGCAAAAAAAAAGGTGGCAACCATAGTCGTGAGAAAGAGGGATGGAGCAATACAACGTATATAGCTCCATCACTTTAAGTGCAATTTAGCTTCATTTTTTTTTTTTTTGACTGACCGACATTTTGGTCTATTTGAAATAAACGTTTCTGATTTCTGATATTGGCGGGAATTTTTTGTTGTTGTTAATTTGTATGGCGTCAAGTTTGCTATCAGACATGATCAGGCGCTAAACGAAGTAGCATATTAGCATGACAATGATTGCTGAAAAGTCTAAAAGGTAAGGGATTGATAAACACTTGTCATTTGTGACTCCAAACAAACCCAACCTGTGTTCCGCAAGAGCCAAAATATGATCCGCTAAAGGTTCGAAATTCGAAATATTCCAACTGAAAAGAAACATTATTGCGAACTGATTTTAAGAAATTTGTATATGAAATATTTATTTATTTTATTGATTATGATTATATTATTAATAAGTTTGTTAGCCTGATGAAACAGAGGAGACTCATACAAACTTGCAGAATAAGTTCTATGTTGATTAATTAATATTATGAAACACAGATATATTCTGTCCAGCTGAACTATATAGATAGATAGATTATGATTTTTTATTTTATGCATTTTCCGGATGAAATTATATTATTAACCGAAACTCCATAAACGTAATTGGTATATAATACCTATATTGTCTAACGATAAACCAAATATATTAAAATAATAAGTTACAGCTGACTATGGGCTCAATCCAAACTGCACTGGGCCCGCGTGGTGGATTATGGCCTATTCCCTCTCTTATAGAGAAGGCCTGAGTCCCAGTAGTGGGAACATTAAAAAGGCTGATTAAGCTATGCTATGCTATGGGCTCAATGACCACTTGTCACTAAGACTTTTGGTATTTTAGACATCGATACTTTTTTTTTAGCTGGGAAATCAACTACTCGGGCTCCTGGGCGGAGCGGGATGGCGTGTTAGACTTTTACTGACTAAAAACCCACTTCTTTGTTCCTTCTTTGCCTTGCATTCCAGGACCCCGGGTTTCCCTTTCGGAAGTGAACCCATGGACCCAGTAGGCTTTGGACCTGCTGGGCTCCTACGGTTTTGCTGAGGCGCGTTTAGAACACTACGTGCCGTAGACGACTCGGGCTCGATCCGTCGTGCTATTCTCTAAGGAAACAGCCTTGAGCGCAGAGCGGTCTGCAGCCACAAAATCCTAAATACGTACATAGGATTAACAATTCAATGGACCTATACATTGGATTGTTAATCCAATGTACCTATTTACACTGGCGGACGGTGACTGGACGGAGACATACATACTTATCGTCACGCCTGCTGAGCTTCACCAACTAATTCAATACTTAAACTTGTATAAAGACCACTCACCGGCCTCTTCACACACAGTAGCGACATAAATCTACTGCGAGATACTTCACGCTCGTTTACAATCCCGCAGTACGTTAACCCGCTATAAAACAGCTGTAAAATTGTGACAAAGTAGCTGGAGATGTTTTATTTCACTCCTAGTCATGTACCTACATGAACTAGATTTGTTAGGTGTATGTATCTAAGGCTCACCTCACACTGGTGCAGAGCCGAATCGCGAAACATTTCGGCTACAGCATATTCATCTCTATTGACCCGTTTTTAAAGTACTTTCTGTTATGCAAGTTTTGAAAATCTTTCTAATTTCAATTTGTGATACAGATATTAGCATAATAAGTATAATCAGCCTTTTAATGTTCTGCTGGGACTCAGGCCTCCTCTCTAGGAGAGGGAATGGGCCGTAATCCACCACGCGGGCCCAGTGCGGGTCGGTGAATGTCACATGTCTTCGAATTTTGGGTTCTAGGACATGCCGGTTTCCTCACGATGTTTTGAGAGCAGTGGTGATGAAATAAATTACACAAAATAATGCGCCTGGCTGGGTTTGGACCCGCGACCTAAAACTCGTAAGTCGGAGCCGGTTACCACTCAGCCACCACCGCTTCCTATATAGATATTATTAATATATAAATAAATTAGCTTCTGCCAGCGGTTTCGCCCGAGTAAAAGTAGGTTTCTCTATACAAATTTTGTACCACCGTTTCATCCCCTTAGGGGGTGAATTTGGGAAAATTCTCTCTTAATGCGCATCGCATCGCGGCAAAGCATCGGTTCTGAAGACAGTACAATGTTCGATGCGAATCAACTCGCATACCTTCATGATTTTAAATGTATAATGTATTTAACAAGTTTATTTTATATACATGGGTGTTTTATTGCCTGAAATAAACGATTATTATTATTATTATTAATTCGCAAGTTCTTGCGAAAAACGCAGTGTTGAAAGGCACAAGGTGGACCGATGACCTGGTGAAGGTTGCGAGAATCCGATGGATGCGAGACGCACAGGACCGTTCATTGTAGTGACATTTGGGGGAGGCATATGTCCAGCAGTGGACGTCTATCGGCTGAAATGATGATGATGATGAAGCTCTTGCAAGCTCGTAGATTTTAACGATGCGTCGTCGCATCACAGTTACGGCCCTTATACACTGGTAAAGCCTTTCCTCGTGCCAATCCACACGCTTCTTTACCAAGCTCCTTACAAAGGCGTAATTTTAATTAATTTTAAGCTTAATTTTTTATTAAACCTGATAAACAAACATAGACCTAATTATGCCTGAAGTGTTCACCTAACGAACTGGGTTAGGTTACCTTACGTTTACATAATATTTATGAGAGAGAAAATTGAATGAAACATACATCGATAAAATTTACTTGTTTTTATAGGGTTTTCTGAAAGACGGCTCGTAAACAGATCTAGACTGTTTCTATAAAAAGAGTTGAAACTGTGTGTTTGTAAAAGAGGTTCTTTGGAAATTGTGCACAATATTTTTTTTTAATGTAAAAATTTTAATTAGATCCCGCACGGAACGGAGCCATATAAGACAAATCTCTTTTCAATACACTTACTCGAAAACCTTATCTCACCGCATTTAGGCACGCAATAGACTGTTTTCCGCACTAGTGCAGAAATAGCGCGTGCTCTCCCCCGCCACAATTTTATTACATTTATCGTATCAGGCTATGGGCGCGTGTCGATCCTCACGAGTCGCCGGTCAACCCCCGTTTATTCATTTCTTTGTAAGTGTATTGAAAAAAGTCGTTTGATACACGTGCAAATTTATCACTGCAGCCCTCGGCTCTATAACACACTCGCCTACGGCTTGTGTGACGACGTGGACGCAATGACAAACTTTCTACACTTGTATCAAAATGAATCATGATGATTTTAAAACGATAACATAGGGGGGCTTGGGCAGCGGGATTGTTCGGAAGAATTACCGTGGTTCTGGAATGCAAAGGGTAACTGAAGAAACACAGATGAGTTTTAGCCAGTATTTTTTTTAATTGATATAAACCAGTGCTTGACTGCGATCCCACCTGACGGTAAGCAGTGATGCAATCATTAATGGTGAGGCGCACTAGTTTATTAAGAGTCTATTCAATCTAGGCTTGAAGACACCTAAATTATAGTTGGACGGGAAGACCCCAGCAGGCAAATTGTTCCAGTCTTTCGATGTACGCGGTATAAACGACGAAGCGAAACGCTTAGTCCGGACCGTTGAAGGTTCAACAACGTAAGGGTGGATACTCGCCGTACGTCGGGTTGTCCGATGGTAGAAAGGAGATGGTGGAATCATGTCATGCAATTCCAGTTCCAGTAAAAGTCTGATTCTTCTTCTCGTTCCAGTCAGTGCGGAAGAAGTTATTTGATGATATATGTACCACCCCATTAAAAAGGTGCCAGGATCTGAAACCGTAGAGCTGTCGTCGAGTAGGTACACATTATTTCAGCCTCATTGCATTTCAAGTTTTAGCTGCTATCCATAGTCGGTTATTGGCTGGTTCGATCGTGAAAATGATTCCATCTGAAGCACAGAGATATCTAGACTATTATATCACTGTCATAGCCTACTTTTTAACCCGAAAACATGGACGGTTCCTTAGGTTAGACTATTGAAGCGAACGCGACAGAGAATATTAATCATTGCTCTCTATACTTACGGTCTTGTACGATCAATTTATTTTAAGGACTCTTGTTCACACACATTATCTTGGGAAAAGGTCTTATCTGAAACCTCCATTCGTGCTGAAATGTTCATGAAAAATAACTAGCTGTGCCCGCGGCTGTGGTTGGTGAAAAATTTTTCTTTAGTGAAATAACTACAATTTATATTAATAGTAGTTGTTTTCTATGTCTTTCGTTGTATACACTTTTATTTCTCATAACTATATGGCTCTCGAAGGCAAGAAATCTATTTAACTATCATCTGTTGTTATTTTAAATAGACTGGACTGCCCATTCCAAAACAAGTGGATTCGCATTTTAATAGGAATGTGGAGGTTGACCTAATTTTATTATATTTTATTTCACTTATTATTGATTAAATGTAATTTTGATGATATACCGGAAATGTAGGAGACTTGTAATGAAATGTAGGATTTATTTTGTTTTAATTTCAATTTATATAATTTAATTTGTTTTGTTTTTGACATGTTTGATTGAATTTATTAGTTTAGATAGGAATATTGAATTGTAGTGAGCTGAATGTCATAATAATGTATAGAATTGAATAATTATTATTATTTATTGTTGAGAATTGGAATTTTATGGCTAGGTACTAACATCGTTTTTAAGTAAATATGGTCACCAACCCTTATTTATGAGTGCAAGCTCGAAATAAAATGATGATTAATTGATTAATAACTAGCTTTAAAGGTATGAGAGCCATTGAAAAGGGGAGATCCTCCGACTATACGGATGTTGTGTCTGGTCCAGGCAACTGCCCGCTAATTAATTTTACGCTGTTATAAATCGCGCGGAAAAGTTGTAATACTACGATGCATGATTTTGAATTTTAGTTCTTATGTGGCACCATAAATTTCGCTACACTCACGGCCCACTCACGGCTCCGCTTCGTCCACCCCGTAAGAACCGCGCATTTTTCCTGGAGAAATATTAGCTTATAGTACTCGACGGACCAGTAGCTCTTTATCAATGAAAAAACAATTTTACCTAACTGATATTAACTTAGATAAAGGAGAAATAGAACTTAGACAGAGAACTTAGAAGAGATTCTCAAGGTTTAGCAACGGATGCTGAGGTCGGTCTGTAGATGGGTGACCATCTTGACAAACCGAAGTTTCTTCGTGCATCAGAGAGCACGTTAACCCGTCGGTCCTGCCCGGTCCTGGGTGTCATTTGTAGGTCTTTGACAGTCGTTACAAACTTTCAGAAGTCAAGTAAATGTGGCATTAATCATGACAAGGGATATCATGTTAACTAGTTACAGGGTTGTGGAAGTCAGATATGCTGTCGTTCCATATAAAGTAAAGGTATCCAACTGAATCTGATTTGATTGGAAGCAGACTAACATAATGAGGATCAATCACTTAATAGCAAATCCGATTTTTACTAAGTACATCATGTGTAATAATTTACTGAGCATTTAATTTTTTAAATTATTAAAATCCATCAACAAATGGTGGATTTATTAAAAACGCGTGCTCTAGCTGGACTGTTTACGATGACGTCATCTGTCATGATTCGTGCGACAAACGGCTTTATCGTATTCATTCGCCTTCCCCTATATATTACTATACTCTTTGCATTCGTCGGAGGAGACCGATCATGACAGATGACGTCACAGCGAGTCGCTTCATTCTCGGGCGCGTTTCTGGAACTAATACACTAAAATTGCTGTATCTTCGTCATTTTTGGTCCAATGTAAATAATTTCTTAACAGTATTTACTGGTTTTTTTTGACGCTGTAAGTCTACATACTCCACAAAAATGATGATTTATCCTCATTGGAATAAGGCTAGGCATATTTTAATGATATCACCTTGAAAATGCTCCATTGCAATATTTATACCAGAAAACTTTGAAAATGTCAAGCCCTACATTGGAAATGCTGATAGACCCGTTAAACAAAAGGTCTTAACAACTTTAACATTACCTACACGCGGAGCCGACAAAGTGTGTCGTTTTACAAAGGGGGTCATTAGAAACCTATAAAAACATAGCACCTTTCAACGAATGAGGTTACAATAACAGTAGGACCTACTTATATCGTTTGATCTCCAGACGACGTCTAGCCGAATAAATGGGAACATTATACTGGCCCCACAGAACACGGAAGGCCACGCCGGCAGCGACGAGAGAGACGCTACTTTGAAAGAAAGAGAAAGAAAATAAAGAACCAAAAAATAATTTTAGATTCGCATAGGCTAAACAAAATAAAAAATAAGCCAATATTAATCATATTATATACTATTTTTCTCGTCCGACATACCACAATATGGAGACAAAAAACCAGTACGTGATTTCACATGACTCTGAAACGTGGTCGCTCACAATGCACCTTATCTCACCAAGCTTAAGTAGTCAGTAAAAGTCTGACACACCCTCTCGTTTCACCCAGAGCAGAATTTATTTGATGATTTCCCATTTGAAAACGTATGTGCCAGGACAAGATACCGTAGTACTGTCACCGATTACCTACACTTTATTTCAGAGACCGTCATTGCATTAAGTACAAGATTTTTTTGACTGCCATTTGCGTAATTGTTCGACGAGAGTAACCGAGGCCGCTGAACACAAAGGGTAATTGGAGGAACACGAGTGATTGTCAGTAAGAGTCACTCTTGAGAAGTTTTTTAAAGATTATCAACGTCAAACAAAAACATTCCGGCACCCTTAGCCGTTGACAGAATTGTGACAGCCATTAATATATATGAGTAAACGGTGACCCTCGGTGACCTGATTGGTTTGTATAGATAATTCCGACAACGCCGTCTCTTGCAGAGCAGTGGTGGCCGAGTGGTAACGGCCCCGACTTACGAGTTGTAGGTCGCAGGTTCAAACCCAGCCAGGCGCATTACTTTGTGTAATTTATTTCATCACCACTGCTCTTAAAACGGTGAAGGAAAACATCGTGAGGAAACCGGCATGTCCTAGAACCAAGAATTCAAAGACATGTGACATTTACCAACCCGCACTGGGCCCGCGTGGTGGATTACGGTCCATTCCCTCTCCTAGAGAGGAGGCCTGAGTCCCAGCAGTGGGAACATTAAAAAGGCTGATAATGCTAATGCAAAAAATGCGTCTCTAGCAGTAGCCACCGAGATATCTAAGCGCTCTGTGTTCTGCTCGCTAAACCCAAATTTATATGAATAAAGAATGTGCTGTTGAATAACTTTGTAAGGGGTGTAAAGAACTTACTTGTACCATTTGCATGATTGTTTTTTGCTTCGTACGTTTTGTGCATTTAGCCAGTGTCCAGTTTAGAAAACATATGAGTACTTAGTTGTTAGTACAGGATATAACACGTTCTAATATTTTAGCAGTATTTGGCAACAAAAGTATCTAGTTAGCTTTCTCGGCAAGCTTCGCAGAGGTAATGAATACTATCTACTAATAAAATTCTCAGCTACTTTTTACCGAGATCGCGCCTGTTTCAACGATTCCATAATATTGTCCAGCCCCCCTAGCCAAGTTACGATCGTTTCGTTTGCGTCGAACGCCTCGAGTAGGCCACGCCTCCGATTCCTTTGTTCTGACCACGTGACTGAGCGATGAGATGACGTAAGAACAAAGGAATCGTAGGCGTGGCCTACTCGAGGCGTTCGACGCGAACGAAACGATCGTAACTTGGCTAGGGGGGGCTGTTGTATTAATACTTTTTTTTGTAGGTGGGAAATTATACTTGAGATACGAAAAACTACATCAAGTTTACATTATCTACTAGGAATCAATTTGCGAACAATTAAACAAACACTGAACTTCAATAAAAAAAAATTGCGCCAATTAAAAGAACCATATGTTTTGTAACGCCCACAGTGCGGTAACCATTCATTTGCTACATACCTAGTTTAAAAAAGTTCGGCATTGTAAACAAGCCAAACTGAAATCGACCGAATTAACTTTATGAACTGGCATAATTTAATTAAGTTAACCAATTACAGCAATTAACAAGAGTTTGATTGACGGTTAGCAAATTGTTCGTTAAGAGGAAGTCTGTGATTGACACCGGTTACTCGGGTTTGAGGATTATTTAATGTCAATAACCGAGACATTTTTTTTTTCTTTTTTTGCCTCATACTTGGGAATTTTTATTTCAATAGCCTCAGTAAACTGTGAGACAATTCATTAATAATAATTAGCAATTGCGGCGTTTTGCATAACTTGATTCTGCCAAGTCCGTTCCATCATCGGATCACCATTCCTGCACCGGATTCGTGCGGAAGTAAAGCCAGGGTGCCACCACTGTCTGGACTGGACCGGACGGAGCCCAAGTCATTAACGACGCGTACTGTTCCACGCGCGCCTCAAGGAGATGTCAGGAAACCGTAGGGGTCCAGCAGGGTCGAAGCTTACTGGGGCCAAGGGTTTGCTTCTGAAAGGAAAACTCGGCCCTGATATAAAACGCAACGAAGGAACAGCAGCGGGTTTGTATTCAGTAAAAGTCTGACACATCCTCGCGCTCCGCGCAAGTGCGCGATTGAGATCGAGAGTTGTCATTGGATGATTTTCCCACCTAAAAAAAACATCAGATCACCAGACGATGCGCCACCGGTAAATAGGTACCGGTACACCGGTACACACCACCCAAACGTACAAAACGCTTTGAGAACACTTTCATTGTACGTACAGCTAAAGAGTATAATTCCCTGCCGGAGTCTGTTTCCTTATAGCTACAATCTGTGAGCCTTTGAGTCAAGAGAGAACAGGTTACTTCTAGGCAAGCGTGCACCATTGTCGACCACATCATCGCTTACCATTAAGTGAGATAGTGGTCAAGCGTGAGCCTATTAATTATTAAAAAAAAACCTGATAACCTGATGTTACTTTACTGTGTATAATTAAATTGTCGAAAGATTTTTTTTAAGGTAGCAAATCAACCAATGACTTCTCCCTCTCTAGGGTAAAACGGAAGGACGTGTCTGACTGAATTCACTCCTATCTCCTGTGCCCTTAGCGTTCTAGGACCATGAGTTTCCTTTTCAGAAAATCCCCGAGGCCTTAGCGGGCATCAGTTCATCATCGGTTTACTGACATCTCTCTGAGGAGCGCGTGGAACAATACGCGCTGTCGATGACTTGGGCTCGGTCCGGACAATACCGGACGGCGTCGGAAGATGTTTGCGATACCAATTTAGTATAGATACTAGCTGATTCGGCAAACTTCGTACCGCCTAACAGTCAATGAATGTATTGACCGAATGATGTACTGATTAAGACCAATGTATTTGACAGTTGCTGTCATTTTTCGATTCGATTTCAATTTCGATATTTTGTATTTTCTTTTTACGTGAATCTCTGCGATATTTTAATAGTTATTCTGTTATTCGGGGCAGAGGCGAATCCAACAAAGCAAAGATCATTAAAATACCGTTCTTGAGTTATAAATGGTATAACTAACACGACTTTGTTTTATGTAAATTGATATTTGTTAGATATTATATGAGTCCGTAGTCAAATCGGTTAGCTAGATGATAAGTTGGCTCCGACGCACAGCGCACCCACCCACGTCGATCCGTATAGTCGTCTGCCAGATCCATAAAGTGTTATTGTTTTGTTTTACTAATACTCGAAGCTTTTGTAAGGAAGTTGTAAATAGAGTATTGTTTCTTTGGTTTTAAATAGATAGACGAGATTGTATATTTATATGCTTAAGCTTACTGTCCACGGACGCGTAGCTTCATAGACGCGTATTCGTCATCATACGCTTGGTGTACGCCTGCGTGAAGCTTACATACTAAACAATTAAACTCTGTCAAGGAACGGCAACGTCGTGCCGCCGTGTCGTTGCCGCTTCGTCGATTTACCTTACATTTTTTATTTTATTTAGTACCTATACATTTATTCATTACCAAGTACATACGAGGCAGTTTTGAAGTTGCGTTCATGCAAATACAAATATGTTTATTGTATTTACATAAAATTTAACAGATCTCTCGACTCCACACTAGGATTCCCTGTGTCGTGGAGACCAGTCTCTTCTATCTTATCAAATCAAATAAAACTACAACAGAGAAAACTACCATTAAAACAAAAAACATTAAAAAAAAGTAAAAATAAAAACAATTAGTCACACATGGCATGGTTTTGTGTATGTGAGTGTGAGAGTTAGGAGTGTGTGTGTGTGTGAGAGTGGGAGGAGCGTGAGAGAGTGTGTGAGTGAGTGGGAGGAGTGTGAGTGTGCAATTGTGTGTATTGTGTGTATCATCACTGACAAAATGACAGAGCTCCGCCTCATATGATATGGACGTTAAAAGGTGTAGTGAAGACCTGGTAAAAACCGCCCTGAATATTTATCCAAACAAAAGAGAGGTAGAAGCTGCCCACCATTAACCTGGTGGTCTAACATCGAGAGAGACCACAAGAAAGCCCAATTGCCAAAATCGACAACCCAGGACCGACCGTCCTGGCGCAGAATTGTGACGAGACCCGACCCCAGATAATGGGAGCAGGGACGGGCAAAGAAGAAAGAAGAAATAGTAGATTATGTGACTAGGGGATAAAGCAGTGTCTTTAAGTCGCGGGTGGCATGTTGAATTCCGAACGAAACGAAGGTTGCTAATTTTAATCCCGAACGTCAGTGAGGGATTTATATAATTAACTCCCGAGCAATGCGAGGGAGTTAATAAAGAAACCTGAGTGAAGTGAGGAATTTAAACCGCCCAAGACAAAGGCAGCTTTATCCCCGTGTTGGATACTCTACTTTTTACACCATCTGTGAGATAATTAAAAGACAATTTAGCAAAACAAATCATATATTAGAGAAATATAAGTATTATTTACAAGATAATTTTAACTATCACTCAACATGTTTAGAGATTTGAAACAAACAAAATTCACTATTAGATTCTATAGTTTTAATTTTCTATAAAGTTGGAAACTCTTTCATTACTTTTTTTTTTGTTAGTGGCCAGTTTGAATTTTGAATAAACTTGTTTGATGCACGTAAATTTTAATTCACTTAATGTTGACGGTTTTTGACGTTCCAAATTCAAATCTCATTATACCCTAGGGATCGCCCATACTGCATTATCTACACGACACGGACAGAATGACTTGCTTTAAGTGATGGTTGTATGACATATAAAGGGGCATTATCGAGCAGGTGGTGTAAAAACATTATTAATTACTAACTCGATGTGATGTGTGAAGAACCACTTGGATTTTTATATTGTATGGGTAAAATTATGTTGTTTCTTTTATTTTTGTTTATTTTAATGTTTTCTTTTTGTTTATGTTTGTCTCTGTTGAGGCTAGCGTCAAAAATCAATAGACAACCTAGACGACTGTGTTGTCTATGGTCATATAGTCCAACACATTTGTGCCCAATCTACCTAAGGACTGACAGGGAAACTGGTTTTGTATTTTTGTTACCAATTGTGCGTCTATTCAGGCAGAATAAACATGTTTTCAGTCTTTAACACCACTTTTTTGGTTGAAACATTTCTAGTATGGTCATGGAATGGCACACAATATAAAATCCTTTATGTTTCTATGTTAGAACTTTTTCAATCAGAGGTAAATCGGTAATATGTAGAATAAGGTTTCAACTAAAACAAATAACCATCCTTCAGCCTTTACGTCAAGATAATAAATTTCCCACGTATAGTACCTACAGCGTGTGTAAGGTCATGGCCTCTATATTGGCCTGAAAACGACACAAATTGTGTCACCTTCCTCTACATGAACTATTCATACACCGTGACGTTACACACGAGAATAACAAACGTTACTCGATGACTGATATTTGACACACTCAATACTAAACGGAAGAAATAAAAATGTGTGCACGTGTTTGCATATTTTAGATGTACTTACTAATTATCTTTTCATAATACTTTTTTTAGGGTTCCGTACCTCAAAAGAAAAAAACGGAACCCTTATAGAATCACTTTGGTTCGTCTGTCTATCTGTCTGTCAAGACCCTTTATATCTCGGGAACGCGTGGAGGTATCGAGTGGAAATTAAAACCATGTTCTCAAGTCTGCGGACTCTTGATGCTGTAAAAAAAATCAAACTTGTAAGTTAACGAGAAAAAAGATACTTCGGTTTATGTGGTAAAAAACGTAAATTTCGACACTCTCGAGGAAATCAAAATTCATAGGATACTTCCCGTTGACCCAGACAGAATCCTGGAAGTTAGCATAAAGCAAGGTCTTATAGCACAAGTATAGGAATAAATCTGAAATCTGTAAATTTTTTTTTACGTCACAACTTTTTTTTTCGTTTCGAAAAAATCTTCCGAGACTCCATTCTGGAATTGAATTATTTACATAGTTAAGTTTGTACGGAACCCTCGGGGCGCGATTCCGACTCGCACTTGCCCACTTTTTTATTATTAGTTTTGGCTTCGCACGGTTTGTGCATTTAGCCACTGTAAAGTTTTCAGTCACTTTGTTGCTTTGGTTCTATTAGAATGCGGATGTAACACATTCTAATGTTTTTGAAGTATTTGGCAGCAAATGTATCATGTCAGCTTTCTCGGCAAACTTACAATAATTCTCAGCTCCATTTTACCGAAATTGCGCCTGTTTCAATGATTCCACATATTGTCCAGCCGCGTAAACACTTGAGATACAAAACTACACCAATTTTACAACACAATGTCCACTGGGAATCAATTTGCGAATAATTAAAAGAGGCAACGAAGTTCACTCAAAAAAACTTGCAAACTCTCTCTTAGCATAGTCGGCCTTATAATGTTCCCACTGTTGGGACTCGGGCATCCTCTCTAGGAGAGGGAACTCTCTCTTACTTACTTGCAAATTATTTCACCACTTTTCATTATCGGTTCATATATAATGCAGTTTATTTCACATAAGTGCGTTTTACGTTTAATATTCGCACTCGTGCAGGATGATAGACACAAAACATCGCCAGTCAGTAAATGTGCAGTTTTCTATACGCAACAAAGTATCTGTTTATTCCTATTAGTTTTAAGGATATTATAAACTGTGTAAATCAAGATAATGTATCACCATTTTCTATGCACGAACTATTCATAAGACATGACGTTACGTTTGAGAAACAACAAACATTTCTTGATGACTGATATTTGACACACTGTGTACTGAAAAGATAAATGAAAATACATACATATTATGTGAGCATTGCTTGCTATGACTGCACTAATCATGTTTGATTTAGAAGGTGTAAACTAAATATATTTTTACTTGATCTATCAAAGGTTCGACTACGTTTTTCCAACGGCTTCGCCCGCCTGAAAATCGAAAATTATCCCATGGAAACGCATTAGGTAACGTTAAATCTTCCAAGGCCCGCGGTCATGCTCTAAGCAGCTGGACATAGGCCTCCCCCAAATGTCACTACACCGACCCGTCCTGTGTGTGAAATAACTAAGATCTGTCTTAAAACTCTTCATCTATTATATTATATAAAAGGAGAAACTGACTGACTGACATATCAACGCACAGCCGAAACTACTGGGACTAGGAGCGTGAAAATTGACACAAGGTATCCTTTTATAGTAATATAATAATAATTTTATTTCGGACACCAAAAATCCATAGAGTGATAGTAACATACAAGGATAAAAACAAAGAAAAACTTACTGCCTAGTGTTAGTAATTATCAATATCTTTTATGACGTAGGTAAGCACAAAGAGAGGATTTTTCAAAATTTACCTCCTAAAGGGATGAAACGGGTGTCCAAAGTTTGCATGGAGAAACCTACATTGACGCGGGTGGAGCCGCTGGCAGAAGCTAGTCCATAATAAATCCTCACAAACCCGTACAGTTTCAATGTAATAATAATCCAGGAACTGCATGTAGGACAAACTCGTCTAGTAATGTTTTATGACGTCGCGTCGCCGGGAAACGGCTCGGTTGCGCTTTTAGCGAAAACATCGTGTCTTACTCTTTATCGCTTAAGTAAACACATTTAAGGTGCGTATCCACTGAAGGGGCTGGTTGGAGTAGAGCAGAGAAGAGCAGTGAAAAGTGGCAAGTGTTTCCATTGAGGCGGAGTGGACCTGACCTACCCTCCGCTTCGTGCTCTCCGCTCGACTCCTTTCTATCCGGCTTAGACACGGAGCTTAGGGTCTTATATTCATTTGTTTTATTTGAAAATCCGCTCAGCTCCACTCCACTCAATTTACACTGTTTCCACTGATTCAATGCGGAGTGGAAATTTCGAGCACTGTCCACTCTGCCCGGCTCCTCTTTAGTGGAAACGCACCCTCAAAGCCTCATAAGGGTTAAGCTACATCAGATTCTGACCACGCTCTCTTTCTCGGTCTAGTAAATGACGGTCTAAGAGATAGAAAGAGATAAAACTATAGAAAAGTGCGATTCGATGCGGCCAGATGTAGCTCAACCCTTAATCTGAAGAGCGACATGTTTGAATCACTCTATCAATCAAAAGTTCGGTGGTGGAAAACTTAACCGAGCAGATTAATGGTGCAGCTGCAATACTTACATAGATACGCTAATAAATCATAAATCATTTATTAGTGTGACTTTTAGTGTTGTCAGTTTATTGATTCTTGTTTTAAAATATAATAGCGTACTAAAGTCTATTTACCCGTTGGTTGGGCTTACATAATTACCAGATAAAACACACTTTATACTTTATAAAAGTTGTATAATGTAATGCAAAATTGAAAAGCACCATCAAAATGTATGGGATTGACAAGCGCTACCAAAATGTATGGGATTGACAAACGCTTCCAAAATGTATGGGATTGACAAGCGCTATCAAAATGTATGGGATGGACAAGTTCTGCCAAATGATACGAACCAAAGATTTTGGACTTTTGTCTGGAATGTCACTTAATCTAGAGAACTATTGCTAAATGAGTGTTCTCGGTGCAAACAACAAATCAATGCAACCCATCTATTAATAGAAATCAATTTAAGATATCTATTAGGTAGGTACGTGATAGCCCCAATATAATTGCTTGGTCTGTCTACTGTCCCTAGTATAATTGAATTGAATATTAATCCGGCCCTGTACTATACACGGTCCCTGCACCATATTAGCTAAATTAGCATTTAAATCACGGAGTACCTAGAGCTTGTTCTGACAGGAGCTTAGTCCTACTATCAGAGCTGGGCAAAATACATGCTTTGCTTTAATTGAAATACAAATTACAAAATACAGTATCGCAAGTAATTAAAATACAAAATATTTTTAAGTAAGGTATTTGAAATATAAAATACAAAATACAGTATTTTAGCTATTTTTAATTGAAATACAAATTACATATTACAAAATAAGTAATCTAGACCAGCATGGGGTGAAAAGTAGAGGAAAACCAGAATATTTAATCAGTAAAACCAGAGTTTCCTTTCATGAAAACTAGATTTTTAAATGTACTTCAAAGTCAAAGTCAAATGTTTTTATTTCACAAACAGACAAACAGCCATTTGTTGGAGTGTGAATAAAACCTGCTAAAGAAAACAATCTTTCTTGAAGGTTAAATGTATTTTAATGCTAAAATGTATTTTGAAGCCACAAGTATTTGAAATACTAATTACAAAATACTTCGCCGTCAGGTATTTGAAATACGAATTACAAATTACATTTTAAGGAAGTAATTGAAATACAAATACCAAATACGTATTTGTATTTCAATTACGTATTTTAATTACAAGCAATTCAAATATTGCCCAACCCTGCCTACTATATGGTTTTTATTGCATTGAATAATAGTTCAATAATTTTATATTTCAATTAGCGGTACTGGCAGACGTTGTCCAGTCCGAAAGCTGGCTTTTCGTCAGAAATAAAAATTAATACCCGATTGCAGCGCCACCGTGCTCAATTTTATTTTAAAACCATTCAGGGACTCACGTAAATACATACAAAAAGTTTCGTCTAAATCGGTCAAGCTGTTTAGGAGGAGTTAGGTGACAAACACACGTACAGAAGAATTATGTATATAAAGACTAGACGAGTGGGTTGTGATGGCATAGTGGGCCATCCAGTGGACGGGTTGGAATCCGGGCAATTGTGTGTATATAGGGTGACTGGTAATTAGTGTACGATACTTAAACACGTGATTGTGCTCATGATAACCAACAACTTTTACTATGGGAACAAACCTGAAATCCCGAAAAAAAATCAGCTGTTCAGTACATTTATGTTTGCCTAATGTACTGAACAGCTGATATTTTTTTCGCGATTTCGGCTTTGCTCCCATAATTAACATTGTTTGTTATCATGAGCACAATCACGTGTTTAAGTATCGTACACTAATTTCCAGTCACCCTATATAATGTACTTTTCGAGCAGTGGTTGCCGAGTGAGAGCAGTGGTGGCCGAGTGGTAACGGCCCCGACTTACAATTTGTAGGTTGGGGGTTCAAACCCAGCCAGGCGCATTACTTTGTGTAATTTATTTCATCATCACTGCTCTCAAAACGGTGAACGAAAACATCGTGAGGAAACCGGCATGTCCTAGAACCAAAAATTCGAAGCCATGTGACATCCACCAACACGCACTGGGCCCGCGTGGTGGATTACGGCCCATTCCCTCTCCTAGAGAGGAGGCCTGAGTCCCAACAGTGGGAACATTATAAGGCCGACTATGCTATGCTATGTACTTTTCTAAGTTTATTAGGAAATTACTGACACCATGGATCTCGGAAAACACGCAAAGCCGTTGGTGCAGGATGTCATTCGTAGAACTATGACAGTCGTTACAGGTACTCAGACCTTCAGTCTATCCATGAACTCTAACCTCAAAAAACATGAATGCAAAAAACAGCTAACTGAATGGCTATTAAAGCTAAACTATGATGATACCGAGCATATGCTAACTATTATAGTCTAATCATTCTTAGGTAACTAGAACTAGAACCACACAAACGCACATACACACACATGCACACATTCACACACACTCATATACATTATGCATATAATATACTAACACTACCTTTTTACTTAAAATAAAACATAAATTATTGTCTTCATATTTTACTACATTGTCAGCGCGTTAGTACACAATCTAGGTTTATGTAAAAGTTAAGGGGTGGGAACCTGGTGTCCTGAAACACAGGCCTAGAGCCTAGCTTAGGCACCAGTCTCCTACAATATATTGTAAAAACTGATTTGTTTTTGTATACTCATTTAAATGTTTGATGATAACTGTATATTGTAGTGAGAAAATAAATAAAATATTATTATTAAATATTATTATGAAGTATCGTGTTGCCCAGATGCTGGATTGAGGAGGTCTCTGATAGGCAGTCGCTCCATGTAAAATACTTCATCAAGTTAGACTGGAAGCCAGTAGAAGCTAACCCCAACATAGTTGGGAAAAGGCTACGGAGATGATGAACTAGACGAGTGAGATTAGAATCAAGATGTCTCTTATGTTTAAATGTTTAAGTATATCGTAAAATAGAATAGTGACAAGTTCCGTTATAACATTTTATCTTCATTAAAGTCATCATCATCATCATCATTTCAGCCGATAGACGTCCACTGCTGGACATAGGCCTCCCCCAAATATCGCCACAATGAACGGTCCTGTGCGTCTCGCATCCATCGGATCGGATTTCATTATAGTGCCAAGTAATAAATGTGGCGCGGGCTTGCGAACGGCGAGCAGTGGGTAGCTCGCCGTCCGACCGTCCGGTAATCGTCCGGACCGAGCCCAAGTCGTCGACAGCGCGTATTGTTCCAAGCGCGCCTCAAAGAGATGTCAGCAAATCGTAGGGGCCCAACAGGGTCAAAGCCTACTGGAGCCAAGGGTAGTGTGAAAGTGAAACCCGAGGCCCTGGGACGAAGGCAAAGAAGAAAAAGGAGTGGGTTTTTAGTCAGTAAAAGTTTGACATACCCTCGCGTTCCGCCCAAGAGCAAGAGATGTCATTAGATGATTTTCCCAAATAAAAAAAAAAATATTAATAAATGTGGCATATTACATTACACCATCAATAACAGTGTTTATTATAAATACATGATAAAAGCAGCATCAAAACGCGCAGAAATAGCTTTACAAACTATTCAAATGCACACTTCAAAGTTTCCAATGTTTTAATTGCTTCACGGTTGGGCGCTAAACGGCGTTTTCTTTTTAAATGTCATCTTTATTTTAAACGTGGATTGTTTGATTTAAAATAAAAACAAGTTTTCACAAAAAAATTTTTTCTTCAATCAATAGATCAAGCTTTTCATTTTCACGCTGAACATTTAACACCTTCAAAAAAGAAAACCTTAATTTTTTTTCGGGTGAAATCTAAACTAGCGTCAAAACTGTCGACTTGAAGTCACAGTTTCGCTTCATCACCGGTTGAAGTCGAACCCTGACCCCATTGTACTGAACGTTATCAAGATTCAAATCATCGATAATACGCCAGTGACCAAGGAGTAAAATATTCGTCGGGCGCGCGGCAAAATCCTCAGTCGGCATAACGACCGCGTACCGTGAGCACCATCGCGTATCATTAAAAAAAACACGATAGTGTCCGAACATTAAAATGAAATAAACACTGCTTGGAAAAAAAAAAAACAAAAAAATTGTCAGTGACGTATTGTGTTCTAATTTTGAATTTTACGCGCCGAACGCGATGCGGCCAGAAAATCGCGCGGTGCAGACTTGCATGATAGTTTGTTGACAGTTATAAAAATAATTTAAGTGTTAAAATAAGTGTTAACTGTAAGTGTATAATTAGTGTTGCTTAGTGTGTAATTAAGTGCTCAAAAGTGTAAATATTATGGTAAGGTAAAAAATGCGAGGTGAATGAGTCAACTTTTTAAAAAAAATCGAAAGAAGAAACAACAACGTCCGCCGATTTATGGTTTATAATTTGCATTTTTAGGGATAACTTTTAGTGGCTAGGCAAAGGAAAGAAGCCAAACAAACAAGATCCAAATCAAATAGCTATTAAAGTGGTAGTATCGATTATTTTAATTGGCTCGTTCAATGTCACTTTTACTATGAACACGTCCATCGCGTGTTACTTATGAAGACACAAATTTTCAAGAAACTAATACACATAACTGGCACTTTCGTCGTTTAATGTCAAATAAACTAAAACGAATCACTTACAAACACAGGTAATGGAATTCTTTCGTTAGTAAGTAATTTTATGGTCGGACTGTATCTATAAAACTTTTAGTTTATTGCATTCTAATTGGAAGAGTTGGAAAAAGTTTTCCTTAACCATTTTGAACAAAACTTAAATTTCGAACACTTAGACACATTCATTTTCATTCTTTTTTTTTCAGGGAAATACCTAAAGGACTGGATTCCTAATACCTATATTATTTTGGCACTATAATAGACTTTACGTGCATAAAAAGTCGTATTAAAAATCTATTGTAAACAACATAAACGTAAAATGCTTACTAGCAAAAAAAACTGACCATTAATGTGTAATTAAAATCGAGTGACGTCTTACAAAATTAAAATACCAAAAAGAAAAGCTCTAAAAGAATCTTTCCCAAACGCTTTTCGTCGTTCAAAATATAAATTGAGCGAATATATTTCTAACACCTGTAATTGGGTGCACGGTTTCACACACGTTCTCATATCTTGCTATCTATTTTGTTGGTTTCAGCCAACTGGGGTCTATTCCTGTCGCGAATAAATTCGGAAACAAACGCACTGACTACCGTTTGGCGGCCATAGCTGCTCTATTAGTTTCAATAAAACGTTATAAACCCACGGACAAAGGGAAATCTGTTTTTTTTTTTAAATCAATTTGATGCCCACCTGGGCAGAGCACGGCCATGTCCTCGTGGGGGCGCTCAGTGGCAGCGACCTTTCGCGCCGGGCCTTGGCACAGGCCAGGCCATGGTTTGGAGCGAGGAGGAATGGCAGGCGGTCGCCTCCTCCGCGAAGCAGTAATGCTAGCAAAGGAGGCGGCCGCACGTGAGAGGCAACGGCCCTCACGCCCCAGCCGCCGATACGGGTCGGGATTATGATTCCCATTTCCGGCCACCGCAGGCGCGGGCTTGCGGACGGAGAACAATGGGTAGCTTGCCGTCTGACTGTCCTGTAACCGTCCGGACCAAGCCCAAGTCGTCGACGGCGCGTAGTGTTCCACGCGCGCCTCAAGAAGATGAAAGCCTACTGGGGCCATGGGTGATGCGAAAGAGAACCCCAGGGCCCTGGAACGAAGGCAAAGAGGGAACAGGAGTGGGTTTTAGTCAGTAAAAGTTTGATACGCCCTCACGCCCCGCCCAAGGGCGGGAGATGTCATTAGATGTATTCCCACCTAAAAAAAAATCATCATCATTGTTTCAGCCTAAAGACTTCCACTGCTGGACATAGCCGCTATATCGATCTGAGGAGCAGCAATCCATTTGAAGAACTAAACTGAACTGTTAATGGGTCTATCCCTTTAACAGTTCAGAGCTATATAGAGTGTATACTGTATATAACTCCATCCCTTTTTCTCGCTCGCACGCCTTACATTTTAACGTCATGGTTCAGGCCTCACTCCCGTGTTTCTCGCATTCAGCGACATCACCATCACCAGTCTTCCATCAGAAACTAGTTTTGTATAATAATATGTATGCATACTTATTTTTAAAATTTAACCTTTTTTTTTCTATGATGATAGACTTGCAACGATTTTCGGTAGCAGATGGATCGACTGAGGATTGAGCTTGATTAGGTACGGTTATGGCTATATCTATAGACACCACAGACGTCTACAACTGTACTGCTTTAGGATGATGATTTAGAAGAGAAAGGCAAACTGAGTAACGCCGATCAACTGGACAACTAGGTCCGGATTTCAGGTTTTCGGGGACCTGTAAAGATGTCAAATATAATAAAATAACGGTCGGAAACAAAACTTTTAAGTGTTTTCTGAAGCCCGGTAGAGTGTTGGTATATCTACAGAAAGACCTCGATAAGAGTTGACATTAAAGGCGAATCAAAACTTAATGAAAAACTGTAATTGCTTGGCAATGTAACCTTCCCCTCTCTCAAATGATTAGCCAATCCTTTGTCACTAAAATAGGCAATGTCCGCGGTACTAGTCCCATGAATTCTCAATAGAGTCACGATTATCAAATCAATAAATAGATACTAGGAAAACTTGACCGCCATAGAAAGTTACATAACCTTTCAACTTTAAATGAAAAGATAGTTCGGTCAAACGCACTATTAAACAAAACTCCATGAGTTATCCGAAAGAGAATCCCGGGGTCCTGGGACGCAAGGCAAAGAAAGAACAGGAGTGGGTTTTAGACAGTAAAAGACACACTCTCCTGCCCGTAACAAAACTACGGACATAGTGTAAAGTCTGAAATAAACTTATTACCTATTATAATTAAAATGTATACTTACTACTTTTGGAAGTTTATTTTAAAAAGCAAAAGAATATCAAGTTGACCCTGAACCCCTTGAACCTTCAAGTCAAAAGGCCAGCTAAGCTTATTAAAAAAGTATAATGTCATCAAATATTTTCACTACAATACACAACCAAACAGAAAACCTTCGTAATTTACTCCAAGATTCCAATCGAGCCTTTGACCTGCCCCAAATGACATCACACGCGGTCACAAAAGCAAACAATGGACTCTATTGTTGCATAAACATATAAAAATACAGTTTCTCTATCAAATATTCAAGATACGTAAAGTGTAACAAAGGTTGAAACTATTCGTGGCGTTTTTCTTTCTTTCTTTCCGTAACAAAGCAAGGACAAAAAGACATATTGTCTGTTCCGGTGCTACACTCGAAATAACAGTTTCGTGTAAACTGGTGTTTCCGTTTTACAGAAGTGGTTTCTGATATTAATTACATAATTAAAGTATCTTTGTTTTCACGGAATAGAAAAGTTCAAGGTATAATATAAGGTACATTCTAAATTATGTGCCTCTAATAAAAAAGACATAATTAACTAATTTAATTCCATTTTTACCCGACTTCAAAAAGGAGAAGGTTCTATGTTCGGCTGAATGTATGTTTTTTTTAAATATAATTATGTTCACCGATTTCTCGGTCAATTGTAAACCGACTTTGAAAACTTTTTTTTGATTGACTGGTTATGCTTCCGAGTTGGTCCCATAGAAATATTGTTATGATCTGATCATGAATTTCGAAGATATAGAACAGAACTCCTCATAGGATCACAGCAGAACCGTCCTAACAAGTGAAATTGCTTTGTTTATACGTGTAGTCGATGACTGACTGAAAGAAGAGGGGAATATATCGAACTGATCTGATCATGAAGCCTGAAGTTAGGCACCGGAACTCTGTAATAAATTAATATAATCTAACCGTGTTTGGGATTATTAGAATTGTCATGAGATGCACTCTGGCTATAAGGTATTTAAGTTTGGCTGAGGGGTACTTTTTAGTGGTGGTACCATATCTAATAAGTGTAAAATAAAAAAAGTGTTTAATAACGAAGAGACCAAACTATTATAGAAACACCGACTTCCGAAATTAATTGCACTTTTCAGTGTTTTTTTTTTACATTGAAGTCGGTTGTAATTTTTTTTGTATTTTTTTTTTATTTTTGTAGGATCACTTTGATGTCCGTCTGGACGTTTGTCTGTTTGTCAAGACACTTTTTCTCAGCGACGCGTAGAAGTATGAAACTGAAATTAATATCAAATGGTCAGGTCGCTACTCCCAGCAGCAGTGAAAATCAAACTTCCAAGTCAACGCAAAGAAGGCCGTTTATGCTCCGTTCAGGCATATTTTGACACTATATAGGAAATCACAACCTATAGGGTACTTCCCGTTGACTTAGAATACTGAAATTTGGCACGAAGCAAGGTCTCATAGCACAAGTATAGGATAAAATCTGAACTCTAAATTTGAAGTGACATCACAAAAAAAAAACACTTTCTTGCGACTTGAACTATTTACATGGGGTAAGTTTGTACGGAACCCTCAGTGAATAAGTCTGACTCACACTTGCCCGGTTTTTTTTCTTATGAGAATAATATGCTTAGGTATTTATAGGTATAAGGTAAGGTAAGAAAAAATCCTCTTAAGAGCTCCTATTAAAAGTATAATCAATCAATCAATTAATACAGAATGCTAGCACTTAATTCCATGTTCAGAGAGGTCATGTTTAAGAAATTTCTGACCATCTGGTCAAGAACTTTTAGGAACTTTGAAGGGAGTTTTTCCCTGAATTATTTATTAAGTTGGCTCACAATAAGAGTAGCGAGGTACCTAACTCTGTTTGCCCGGAATATTGTTGATGAATTCGCCACATTCAGGTTCTGTTAAAGGCCCTTAATGAAGCGAATACAAAACTTTGCTTCAGCAAAAGGATGCCCAATCAAACTTGTTAATTTTAATGGCGATCGGAAAACCTGCATTTTGTTAGGCTTAAAATAATTATGGGAACATTTTCTGCCTGCCTAAAACCTTGAGCCTAAAAATAAATCATATTTAAGTTGTTTACGTTCTTAAACCCAAGTGTTTCGAGTTTATTTTCGAGCAGTTTTCGCACTTTACTAAAAGGACGATTATTAATATTATTATTATTTTCATTATACCCCAAGCGAACGCCGGCGTTATCAGGCGGCGTTATCGGCGTTATCGCTCTCTTATTGCCTTTTATTGTGTCTCTCATTACGTATTTTGAAAGGTTAATATATCTAGCCTATACTGTCCCACTGCTGGGCAAAGGCCTCCCTCCATTCTTTCCATTGTTCCCAGCTTTGAGCCACTTCTTGCCGGTTCCTAAGGAAGACATCTAAGTTGTACCGCCATCTTCTTCTTCGTCTGCCGGCACCCCGTCGTGCGATTTCAGGGCACTAACTTTGTGTTTTACTGGCCCACCGCTCGATCGGCATGCGGCAGACATGTCCAGCCCAGTCCCACTTAAGCTGGGCAGCCTTCTGAGCCACTTCAATGATCTTAGTTTTGGAGGAAAAGAAAAGGACAAATAAATATGAACAAAAAACATATTATGAATCTCTCTCTGTCAGTAGCTTCACCCGCATGAAAATAAAAAATATCCCAATGGAACATACTCTCGGGATGAGAAGTATTGTATGTCCTATACCAGAACATGGCCTATCCATGTGCCATTTCATCCATATCCATTCACTCAGGAATTCGTAAGCATAAGCATAAGCATAATCAGCCTTTTTTTTAATGTTCCCACTGTGCTGGGACTCAGGCCTCCTATCTCTAGGAGAGGGAATGGGCCGTAATCCACCACGCGGGCCCAGTGCGGGTTGGTGAATGTCACACGTCTTCGAATTTTTGGTTCTAGAACATGCCGGTTTCCAAACGTGAGGAATTCGTAAAATAAAAGTAAATTAGTAAAAAAGCTAGTAGATCTTCTAACAGGATGTTGGTCATTAAGGAGCGTGATAAATTAAATGGTAGCCTAACTGTAAAGCGAAAACAAGCGTGAGGCATGCAAAGCTATGGCGTCGCCGATTACATCGCCCTCAGTTGTAAATAAGTAAGGTAGATAACAGAAATGCTTATCCTGAAGAATACTGTTAGGTACTGCCTTCACGTGGCCATAATTCGTGACATCAGACGATGATCTTTAGTCGATAGTGTTAGTTTCTTTGGCAAACAAAAATGTCGCAGGTCAATTTGAAATAGTGTTTAAGACCTTAGGTAGGTCATGCTTATCTTGTGTTTCTTATCGCGAGGTCTGCCCCGCTTGGGGGGAGCACCGCTGGATCCTCGTGGAGGCCATCGGTAAAGATGACCCCTCGCATCCGGCCCTATTTCTGGCCATGGTCCGGAGCGAAAGGGAAAGGGAAGCGGCCACCTCCTTCTGCGAAGCAGTATTGCGAGCAAAGGAGATGGTTGCAACCGTTTGGAAACGCATATTCTTGACCACCGATAGCTTAGACAGAGTAATTCCTAATGAAACCCAATTTTACCCAACCCAATACCAAAATCAAAAACACGATAGCACCTTTTGCCCAACATGTTATTGAACCTAGGACCCCACGTTCAGTAGTCGCACTTACGACCACGAGACCAACGAGACAGTTATATTAGTTTCATACAAGGCATTTAGAAAAAACCAAGTGATTTTCATATCGTATTAACTAAAAAAATTCTCAATAAAAAAATTGAGAAAATAAAACGGTTATCTTTAGATGACTTTCATCACTCAGTGAAGACTTCAATTTAAAAGCGAAACACTTGATTTTCTTCTTAATATTTAATAAACTACTTTAACAAATATTTAGAAAATTTATTTTCAAAGTAAATTATATTAATACGTTACATTTACTTTAAAGACAAGGCATTTAAAAATCTTTGAGAGATTGAAAGTTAAATGTGTTTTACACTATGACAGAATAATAAATTGAAAGTCTTAGTTGGAAAGTAATTACAAGACCTTCAATTTATAACTTTAATAAATTTATAGGTACTTACTTAACGATCCAAAAAGTTAATGTAGCCTTTTTTTACTATGAGAAATAATCAAATGACTTCTCCCCGTTTAAGTGAGGAGTTATCAGACTTTTATTGACTAAAACCTGCAATGTTCCTTCAGTTACCTTTTGCAAAGGTCACGGTAACTCTTTCGAAGAATCCGCAGCACTAGCAAGTACCTAAATGTAGCCTGATATTTTTTTTATGAAATTTAGAAAGAAAGAAAGAAAAATATTTATTTGGCACACGTACACAGATACACACAATGCAGAAACAACATGTAAACACTTAAGATAAAAAAGAAATAAGAAAATAAAATAACTAACATAGTGTGTCTCGCGCCTCATTTAATAACCTAACAATATTTTATCATGACAAGTGCTAAAAGCGTACTCAGTTTTAACACCCTTTATTAAAATTTATAAAAATCGACCAAGTGCAAGTCAGACTCGCGCGGGTTTCGTACCATTATCTATAAAACGGCAAAAAAATCATGTCTTGTATTGGAGCCCCCCTTAAATATTTATTTTATCGGTTTTTTAGTATTTGTTGTTATAGCGGCAACAGAAATACATCATCTGTGAAAATTTCAACTGTTTAAAACTATCACGGTTCATGAGATACAGCCTGGTGACAAACAGACAGACGGACAGCAGAGTCTTAGTAATAGGGTCCCATTTTACCCTTTGGGTACAGAGCCCTAAAAAAAAGAACAATAAATATATTTTTTTAAGATTAATGGATTTGGCAGATCTTATTCCAGATACAGAGTGCGTTGGCCTTTATATACTTCAAAATGGTGATCATATATCGTCTTAACCTTTGAAGAACTCGCGGGTAAATAATAAACAATAACCGTACAGCCCAGTATTTTCTTTTTCACTGCAAGTTTAGTTATAGATACTTATACTAAAGAGTTGGTATGTATTCCCGTATTTTGTATTATGTCAACCTATGCTGGTTGGTAGAAAAATGTTGAATAACACGACAGGGTATATCCTCTGAGACAGTTAATCATTTTTTGTTTAGAGGTCAGATAGTCAGTCCAGTACATCCGGTAAGACCGGAAGCTAGCCATTTTTAGGGTTCCTCAAAAGGAAAAAACGGAACCCTTACAAGATCACTTTGTTGTCCGTCTGTCTTTCTGTCTGGCTGTTAAGACCCTTTATCTCCAAAACGCGTGGAGGTATCGGGTTGAAATTAAAACCATATACTCAGGTCTGCGGTCCTTTGAAGTAAACGAAAAAAAAAGATACGGCCGTTTATGTCGCAAAAAAGTTTCATTTCGACACTCTCAAAGGAATCAAATTACATAGGGTACTTACTTCCCGTTGACCCAGAATCCTGAAATTTGGAACAAAGCAAGGTTTTATTGTATAGATATAGGAATAAATCTGAAAAAAGAAAATTTGTTGTTACGTCACAAAAAAATACATTTTTGCGATTCGAAAAAATCTTCGAGAATCTATTCGGGAATTGAACTATTCACAGTTATAAGTTTGTACGGAACCCTCAGTGCACGAGTCCGACTCGGACTTGCCCAGTTTTTTATTTATCATCATAACCTTTACAAAAGTATGTTCTCCTAGTAGTCATAAATGATTAAGTATAGTTTGATTCTCGGACTCTTACCAAAGCCCCATTCGCCCTTTACGCCTAAATGATATAATAATGTAGTATGTAATGTTCTTAGTGAATTAGTGAGCCCTTAAGTGCTTCAGCGACCCATCCTGGTAAATATAATTATGTATTAATAACCTCCTTTGATATAATTATGTACTAAAATACTCAGGAGTAGGTATTAATATAGTGTTGAGCCTAAAATTGACAATATCGTCTAGTCATATTGTAGTGTCGTAAAGTGCTAATTATTAAATTAAAACTACCTCGGCCTGGTCACTTCGGTCTTAGTGGCGAGTGGCGCGGTGAGCGGGGCGGATCGGTAAGCGTGCGCGCGGTGCTATGAACGGTGTGGCGTGGCGTGCTTCAAACATTTTCATACTTTTGATCTTGCCGCTCGCCGCTCCGCGCTTAGCTACCGCTCGCCGCCTCGCGCTTAGCTTCCGCTCGCAGCGGCAAGGTAGCCGGAGTAAGGACTTGAGACACCGGCGCTCTGTAACGCAAACGACAATTAAAGGAACACAGGAGTGGTAAAGTCAGTAAAATTCTGACACCTCCTCTTGTTTTACCTAGAGCAGGAGAAGATATTTGACGATTGGGTAATCGTATGGGTATCCCAAAAAAGCGTATATAGTTTCTCTTATTCTTTTAAAGTCTTTGACCAATGTATTCTCAACACTTCGCACACTCTAGGGTGGAGTGGGAGGGCATTTCAGACTTTTACTGCCTAAAACCCCACCTATGTTCCTTCAGTTGCCTTTTGCGTTCTAGGACCACGACTATCCAACATACAACTACCAACTAACTTACTTTTGTGATACGTGGGTAACTTTGTAAACCTCGCCTATTAGCTTACTGTTTTAAAACCTCTTGTTATGGAACAATTTCATAAACTAAACTGCTAGAAGAAAATAATTCCGTTTAGTTCTAAAATGTCTACCCTATTACTCGCATCTATCAATTCAAATCGTACCTAAAATTAATATCTGAAGTTCCAGAAACTATGTAATTTAGATTCAAAACTTAGTTTCTCATTAGACCGCATCCATTTCTATTCCAGCTAACCGTTGGTGGCCATTGAAATCTCAAAATTCGAAATTTGAAATTGGAACCACAAACCTTGTTTCAAAAACCAGCCAGCCGCTAGAGAGGTGCACCTCTACTTTGTGGGTAGGACATCGATTGATTTGGAGAACTTGTTAATTGGCTGCGGGCTGCTCGTCATGTCATTGAAATTCAAACTTACGATAGTCACGACTCAATTGAATCTTTGACATCTGTCAAACTTAGTTGAGGAGATAGTTGCGTAACTTGTTGTTATTGATCCTTGAGGACAAAGGGAAAATGCTCAAAACTTTAGTTTTTAATTAACTTTCAAATCTACACTTTCATCATACTTCAAATGAAATGTATCAAAGGAGGTAGGTACTGTTAAGCGCAATACACATTGAGCCCGCCGGGCCGCCGACATATGTCGGCAACTTTTTGTTTTTCATACATTTCATACAACATTCTTTTCATATAGGCCGCCGGGTTGTGTCGCCGGGCTTTGTCGGCGGCCCGGCGGGCTCAGTGTGTATTGCGCTTTACAATAATCACGATTTGCAAATATTAGATTAGATTCCATACCTTACTGCTGCTAGGTAAGGGCGCCAAATATCGACCCTTTACGGAATTTTTGGCCGGATTTCTTCGAGTGAATTTCAGTAGCTGTTTTAATTATTCGCAAATTTATTGCTAGTGGATAATGCCATGTAATGTGTTTTGTATCTCATGTCCTGTCTGTGCAACTGGATAATATGTGGAGTCATTGAAACAGGCGCGATCTCGGTAAAATGGAGCTCAGAATTTTATTGTAGTGTGGACTACCTCAGCAAAGTTTGCCGAGAAGGTTGACTTGATACATTTGCTGCCAAATACTGTAAAAACATTAGAATGTCTACATCCATATTCTAATGGTAGATAAATGAACTATTCATACGAAGACATGCCTTAAAGGACCAAGTATCCAAGCCAAAAACATTAACAAAAAAAATCGACCCTTTATTTTTTTAAAGCAATATAATAAAACTATAGCTGGCAGGTAAGTAATGGGTAACACTACTAAAAGTCAGTTTAAATACTACTTTACTCCTAGGAATAACAAACTATTCTTAAACTTTGTTACAAACTCTAGAAAAAAACTTTATACAATAAAAACCGACTTCACTACAAAAAAACAAAACACTAAAACGATCAAAATCTATACTAATATTATAAAGCTGCAGAGTTTGTTTGTTTGTTTGTTTGTTTGTTTGAACGTGCTAATCTCTGGAACTACTGGTCCGATTTGAATGTTTCTTTCAGTGTTGGGTAGTCCATTTATTGAGGAAGGCTATAGGCTATGTTTTTTTTTTCAAAATTAGGGATCCGTAATAAAATTGCTATTTTGTAACACAAGGTGTAAAATCGAAAACCTATTTTTGCGTGCGCTGCAAAAACTATTGACAATAGAACAAAATGATGTACTACGGGTTTGTAGATCCCATTAAGACCTACAAAAAAATCCGCAAGAACATATATCTAGCTATCATGGTTTAATCACAATAACCGATTTTGTGTTCAAAATAATTATTAAATCGTCTGAAGAAAAAAAAACTACGTTAAATATGTATCGTAATATTAATCTTTATCGAAATTAAGCATTATGTTATCAAGAGTATTTATGTAGAAGTAAAATACTTTTTGTTTCATCTCAATCGGATATTTCGTTTAAAAGTTATCACGTGTGTAAGATGTTAAGAGTTGGTACCTATTAATGAGTTATGGGCCATAGAGTTTTTTATCAACATAAAATCCTGTAATAATCTTTTTCGAAATATATTTGTTGACTAGCTGTGCCCCGCGGTTTCACCCGCGTTTTTCTCGTTTCCGTGGAAATACCGAGATAAATATAGCCTCCCTCAATAAATGGACTATTGAATATTTAAACAGTTTTCATATCAGATCAGTATTTCCCGAGATTACCGCGTTCATAACAAACAATCAAACTTTTCAGCTTTATAATATTAAGAAAAATATAGATTAAGTTAAATTGTATAAATTGTAATAGCAATTTTATTACGGATCCCTAATTTTGAAAAAAAAACATAGCCTATAGCCTTCCTCAATAAATGGACTACCCAACACTGAAAGAAACATTCAAATCGGACCAGTAGTTCCAGAGATTAGCACGTTCAAACAAACAAACAAACAAACAAACAAACTCTGCAGCTTTATAATATTATATAGTATAGATGAGATCAAGAAGATGCAGTCCATTATCCACAGGAATTTCTTAATTCTTTAAACCCGAGTGGCCTCCCCCCACATTCTCTCAAGTTAAAAATTGGTGCCCCAATTATTTTACTTAGAAATCTTATGCCACCAAATTTATGTAACGGGACTCGACTTCAGGTTAAATTTCTTCGCAATAACGTGATCGTTGCAACAGTTTTGACTGGTCCAGCGGTTGGTCAAACAGTACTTATACCTCGGATCCCAATGATTCCAAATGATTTGCCTTTTCATTTTAAAAGAGTCCAATTCCCAATTAAATTATCTTTTGCCGTAACGATAAATAAATCACAGGGGCAAACATTTAAATATGTAGGATTAGATTTACGGCAAGACTGTTCTTCGCACGGCCAACTATATGTCGCGTTGTCAAGATCAGGTTGCGGAAACAATCAATATATTCTTCTGCCACAAGAAAATAAAACGAAAAATATAATTTACTCAGAAGTACTTTAAAATAATATTTTAACCCGGTTTAAAGTGGACGGACACTCCCGCCTATAGTCGTAATTCTTATGTGTCTGGCTGAATGTCGAACAGATAGACAGCTATTGCCTGCGACTTATACAATTTAACTTAATCTATATTTTTCTTAATATTATAAAGCTGAAAAGTTTGATTGTTTGTTATGAACGCGGTAATCTCGGGAAATACTGATCTGATATGAAAACTGTTTAAATATTCAATAGTCCATTTATTGAGGGAGGCTATATTTATCTCGGTATTTCCACGGAAACGAGAAAAACGCGGGTGAAACCGCGGGGCACAGCTAGTAAATAATAATTTTTTTAATTCTTTAATTTCGGAAGTCAGTGTTTCTGGTATTATTTTCTTGTTATTTATTAACACCGACTTCCGAAATTAATGTTATTTTGACCGTTTTAGTGTTTTGTTTTTTGTAGTGAAGTCGGTTTTTTTTTTGTAAAAGTTTTTTTCTACAGGAATACACATTTTGTGTATTGCTGTTGGTTATCTCAATAAAATAAAAAAACTGGGCAATTGCGAGTCGTACTCGCGCACTGAGGGTTTCGTACAAACTTACCTAAGAAAACAGTTCAATTCCCGAATTGAGTTACGAAGATTTTTCTGAATCGCAAAAAATGTTTTTTTTTTTGGTGACGTTACTACAAATTTACAGTTTTCAGATTTTTCCCTATACGTGTGCTATGAGACCTTGCTTCATGGCAAATTTCAGGATTCTAGGTCAACGGGAAGTACCCTATGAATTTTGATTTCCTTGAGAGTGTCAAAATATACGTTTCGTTTTTTGCGACACAAACGGCCGTATCTTTTTTTTTCGTTAATTCAGAAATTTGATTTTTTCACAGCTTCAAGGGACCGCAGACCTGAGTATATATATGGTTTTAATTTCAACTCGATACCTACCTTCACGCGTTCCCGAGATAAATGATCTTGACAGACAGACAAACAGACAGACGGACGGACAACAAAGTGATCCTATAAGGGTTCCGGTTTTTCCTTTTGAGGTATGGAACCCTAAAAACGGGTATCTCAAACGTACTAGCATTCCTCATTACTGTTGCACTAAATTGCAGCATTAATTATTTCAATAAAACAAGCAATTAAGCACCAATGCTATGCCTGTCAAGCATGGTTATTACATCCGTCATTGTCCTTCACTCACCGCAGCCATCTATTGTTGTCGTCTACGGCACTCGACGCCGGGAAAGAGAACAGAACCATGCACAGTTGACGATTGCACAATACCTGAATCACCTGAATGTACCTACATACCTATTCGTTTAATGTTTTTTCTTTGATTGTCGTTTACTGGGACGTAGCTAGGAAAAGAGAACAAACACAGAATTTTACTTTCAATAGTAATACTGCATCCATCGCATACCCGCAACCCTCAACAAGTCATCGGTCCACCTTGTAGAAAACCTTCTAACATTCCGATGGATGCGAGACGCACAGGAACGGTCATTATGGCGACACTTGGGTGTGGTCTATGTTCAACAGTGGACGTCTTACGGCTGAAATGATAATACCACACAGTTTTTAACTGTGTGGTGGAAAAAGCTTCCCAAATTATCCTCCGATATCCTCACCAGGTCATCGTTTCACCCTGAGGAAGGCTTGGGCCCGTACCATGACATGTTAAAAGGTCGAGGTTCGAGCGAGCGAGAAAAAGGGATGGAGCATTATATAGCTCCATCCCTTTAACAATTCAGTTTGAGTTTAGCTCGTGGTTGGGCCTCTAAGGTTCAATTGTATTGCAGAGCTATTTATTTATTAAAGTGGAAATTATAAAAAATATATTCCTAACTGCTATGCCTAAAATTTAAATATAAAACGAATATCTCTCTTATTAGAGATAAGTTTTCTTAATGTTGTGTATATCTTGTGACATTAAAGAAAATGACTTTCTTACACTTGAATTATTTCTTTAACAATTTCTAAATATTATTCCCAAACTTATAAAATACTTAACTACTTAAACATAAAAATTAAATATATAAAACTAAACAAACTAAAAATTTGTTAAATTATTCTATACTGATTTTTAAAAAACTTCTAAACTATTTTTCTTTCTTTCTTGTCATTACAAGATTGTCATATGCATTCGGAATCTCCACTTCAGCTTCAGATTTATCACTATTCTCACAATATTAGTTCGTAGGTCACGCAAAACTACCATAGTAATAAGAATTTTTGACCCAGATAAAATACGTTGTTTTTCCATAGCAAGGACTATCAAGTTATTCAAGTTAGCTTTGTCTAATACTGCTCTCATTTTGAAAGACGTTCTTATTAATAATGCAGAACGGCGTATCTACGAAACGGTCAGTATGTATACTGACTAGCTAATGTGAACAGTGACTTCTTTAACCGAATCCTTCTCCTTTTTTTATGACATAATTTTAATTATAACATAATAACTATAATTTTATTTTTAATGCAGTGGCTTTAATGTTTTTAATGTAACAATAATAAAATAAAAAAACATTTATTTTAGACTACTTTCAATGTCCATATTATGTTAGTGACTGAAACTTAAAACTACGTTAGTGCAGTGATCAAATACATAAAATACATAATTAATTCGTCTATTAAATCATTAAAAAATAAATGAATAATAAAAAAAAAAACAATAAAATGTAATTTGTATTCCTATGTAATTTGCACGGCTGGGTTTCCTAAAGGAGTAAACAAAACTATATAGAACACCACATGGACGTAGCCAGAGGGGGGTTTTTGGGGTTCAAACCTCTCCCGAAATAATATTCAAAATTTTATTTGAGCCCGACAAACAATCTTTTGTTTATATGGATATTTTTAATTTTTACACATAAATATATAAAAGTAATTTTTTGCATATTATTGTTTTATTTTCTTGAACCCGGAGGGGGGGTTCAAGAAAGAGAAGTACCCCCTGATATCAGAACTTGGCTAGAACACCATCAACAGACTTCAAAGCAAGGAGGTAGTTTAGTTTGATATGTATATTGCAGTCGACGATTGATAACACAAGCTTTGTTAAGATCCCATGTAATAGGAGTTTCTTACTCCATCAAAACGGCCATCCAGGCAACGACTACCAGGGCTGCGTCACTGCAGCCCTGGAACGCAAAGGGCAACTGTAGCAACGCGAGTGGATTTTAGTCGGTAAAAGTCTGACACTTCCTCTCTCGCCACTAAGAGCGGGAGAAAATATTTGATGATGTACCTACCACTTACAAATATACAAGCAGGAATTATAGAATAACACAAGACTTTTTGCGAGTTGACATTCAAATCCAGGTCAATGCTCACGGCGCCGGCGGTCTAGTAACCGTCCGGACCAAACCCGAGTCGTTGACGGCGCATAGTGTTTCACGCGCTTCAAGGAGATAATAATAATAACCCCATCGCCGTATCTCTACGTTGACGTAGTGGTGGGACTTGCGCGCTCCAATAAACCCTAGGTTTGTACCGGTAGAGTTTACTTTGCCATAGGGTGCGGAGCCAGACTAAGAGAGATACAATCCGCAGGGCAGTTTTGTGGCGAACTGATGGGCATTAGTGACCCCACGGACCCAATCTCCCGGGAGAAATCTTGTTCCTTATCTCCGGCTTGCCTTTATTGGCCGGCCGTAGTGAACTCTGTCGAGGAATAGTGCTCCCACCTCTCTCTTGCCTTTGTTGGCTGGCTTGAGTGGAGATTCGCAAGAGCAAACGTGCTTGGGAGTAGGATGTATAACCAAGTAAGGTGCTGCTAGGGATCTTAACCGTACTTCCAGGATTGTCCTAATAGCCGTGGTGTACCTCTCCACTCCTCAAGCACCTCAGAATATGTTGACCTCTTGTTGCTACGTCACTTTGTGCTAGCGACCGTTTTTGGTGGCCCATTTATTGAGTGTGCAAGTCACCCCCTGCCTTTTTTATCGATGTATATTAATATAATTGTTTAGGAAGGGGCCATAGTTCTTAGTAACCAGTCCACTTAAGCCTCCCAAAACCATAGCCTTTTTTTTGCCTTTATTTTCCATATGTTGCAATAGTTTCCCAACAACTGAGGGTTGTCCTTGGGTGCACTAGCATAGCGCGTACAGGGATAATCGTCGATTCGCATCACATTCCATGAAAATCGTTTATTTGGCCCCTCGTACGCCTTCCAAAGGTGCAGGACCTCAGGGTCCTGTGTGTAAATAAATACATGAAAATAATAATAATATTATATATAGGTATATCCCACAACTATCACACGACGCCGTCTAGCCCCAAGCTAAGCAAAGCTTGTGTAATGAGTACTAGATAACTGATAAACATACTTATATATTTCTAAATACATACATATTATTAGATCACAGCAAAACCGTAGGGGCCTAGCAGGGTTGAGGGCTACTGGGGCTATGTGCTCGCTTCTGAAAGGAAAAGGCTCATGAAACGCAAAGCAAAGAACATAGGTGTGGGTTTTAAAAGTCAGTAAAAGTCTCACACGTCCGCTCCGACCTAGATCGGGAGAAGTTATTGGATTATTTCCCACTTAAAAAAAGATCTCAACGCTCAGCAGTCATTTGCTAGTGATGTGTGATTAGCTAATTATTTTATACGAATTTTATCTATCTAATAAATTACGTCTAGTAAAACATGATAACATTTTATTACTTGGAGTGAGAGATGGATTTACACTCATTACCCACTTTTATAAGATTTATGTTGGTTGACAGATGACTAGCATTTTCTTTTAACGTTGCTCTAATTCGGCTGATCCTCTGTCGTGGGTGCGATTATATAACTACACAGAGTATTACACGCTCACAGACTCAGACTTTAAGAAAAATAAACCCTAGGTTGGCTGGTAGAGAATGCCTCAGGCATTAAGTCCGCCTTTGTACAATAATGTTGCATGAAGATTAAATAAAATAAATAAATAAAATAAACGTCTTTCTATTCTTTTTATTTATTAATAAGTAACTTTTTTTCTATTTATACATATTATTTACGTTAAGTGAGAAATGAGTATATTACGGGAAGTTTGAAAGTGGCGCCAGTGACTGAAAAGTTAAAAGGGATTCGTTTATTTTGGTATGGTCATGTGAAGAGGAGGGATGAAGCGCATGTTGTTAAAAGAGTTATGAATTTACATGTGGATGGATGGAGAGGGAGAGGGAGGCCAAAGAAAAGATGGATGGATTATGTGAGAAGTGATATAAAAGAAAAGGGAGTTAGTGATAGCGTGACGAGTGACAGGACAGAATGGAAGAAAAAAACGTGTTGCGCCGACCCCAAATAAAACGGGACAAGGGCAGGAAGATGATGATGATATATTATTTAAATATTTCTTTAAAAAAACCTTTAAAAAATAATAACAATAATTATTATTATTATAGCTAGCCCGTATTGTCCCACTGCTGGGCAAAGGCCTCCCTTAAGGCCTCGCATTGCTTATTAATTATTTTTTATCACACGAATATTATAAAGTCTAAAGTTTCTTTTATTTTTTTAAATTTGTTTGCTAGCAGTACACCGCAGACTACCACCTTTTTAGTTTAATTTCTTAAAGTCCATCCTAAGGTCGTATGGTAATTATCGCTATCAGCGATAAGACCGCCATTTTACCTATAGATATAAGTTTGTGTCAAATTACGTTACTATTTTGGTGAACAATAAAGTTTATTCTATTCTATTTTTGACCTTTGAACAGATTCAAGCAAATTACATACCTGTTTGAAGAAAATTATATACATTATAAGGCAAAACAAAATTAATTTTTCTTCATGCGTAGTGTCTGTAATAAAAGTCTAAATACTCAACATTATTGCTACTGACATAGATCTATTTCACTGCAGCCTGCCGAGGTTCACTGAAGCAGCGCTAAAGTGCATTGATTAATATTACATAGGTACAGATTAATTTATACTATACTGTATGTTTATGCTGTTTTTTTATTTAATAGTTTATGTATATTGTTTTTTACTTATTTGTATAAATTGAAAACAGATGTATAACTGGTAATAGCATCGCATTGGCGTTAATAGCTGTAATGGTGTTGTTTACGTAATTTTAAATAAATAAATAGTAATAATAATTTATTCAAATTACTGAAATTGAAATAGAGGTATTTATAAGATCTCTTCTATCGCCTGTATGAGTAGAGTACTTACAAATATTATTGTCACCATCATTTCAGTCGAAAGACGTCCACTGCTGAACAAAAGCCCCCGCCCCCAAGGCCTCGCATTGTTTAATCATTATATTTTCATCACACGAATATTTTAAAGTCGAAAGTTTGTACTCGTACGTAAATGGCTGAACGAATTGATATGAAACTTGGCACACAAAGAGACCATATTCTGGAATAGGCCCAGATATACTTTTTATCCCTGGTGTATGTTCCCTCGAGATAATTTTCTTTTATCACGCGGGCAAAGTCGCTCTCAGTAGCTAGTGTTTTATAAATAACATAACTTAATTTAATGATACTTCATTCTATAATTTAAATCAATTTCCTTTGAAAAACTCATCGAAAGAGCTTTAAAATTTAAAAATGTCTTCAATTTGGGATTTGGTGCATGTGGAATCCTGGCGGAACGCTGGCCTGATGCTGCGTAAGCGAGCGTACGTGACCCACCACCACACCGCGCCGCTCCTTTGATGACTACCGCTCCACCGCGCACATGATGTTAGAAAATAGCAGATTCTGAACTAATTGACCTCCATTGGTGTAATTGCTGCAAGGCGTTCCGATGTGAGAATAAACATATAAATAAATATATGAAATCGTGCAATCGATAATGGTGAGGCGCATTAGTTTATTAAGAGCCTATTCACTTTGAGAGCAGTGGTGGCCGAGTGTAGAATCTCAAAAAATAATCATAATCTGCAGAGCAGTGGTGGCCGAGTGAGCAGTGGTGGCCGAGTGGTAATGGCTCCGACTTACGAGTTGTAGGTCGCTGGCTCAAATCGAGCCAGGCACATTACTTTGTGTAATTTATTTCATCACCGCTGCTCTCAAAACGGTGAAGGAAAACATCGTGAGGAAACCGGCATGTCCTAGTACCATAAATTCGAAGACATGTGACATCCACCAACCCGCACTGGGCCCGCGTGGTGGATTACGGCCCATTCCCTCTCCTAGAGAGAGGAGGCCTGAGTCCCAGCAGTGGAAACATTAAAAGGCTGAATATGTTATGTTATATGCACACCTACCACAGTGTTGTCTTTTTAACCCAAAGGTTGACTGGTAGATAATGCCTTAGGTCCACCTATGTAGCACTACTGTACATGTAATTGTATACCTATAATTAATGTTACCGTTGTTGCTATACAATACTGCACCTTTCATCAGAACTAAAAGCAATATAAAGCTCGTTTCAAAGTCTACCATCAGGACGCAAAGACCGCTGGAGTCGCACAAAGCACTGAGACGTGACTTTCGTGATAGAAAACTGTAGGGGTGACTGCACACGTGCGACTAAAAATAGCGACGATTTTTTTTGCTCTTGCTAAAGAAGATTATAAGTCACGACGAAAAGATGTTCAATCTGTTTGTGTTTTTTTTATTATTATTATTGATAGGCTCTCGTTTGTCCATAATCTCACCTGCCCCCCTAGCCAAGTCACAATCGTTTCGTTCGCGCCGAACGCCTCGAGTAGGCCACGCCTCCAATTCCTTTGTTCTGATCACGTGACTGAGCGTTGAGATGACGTCAGAACAAAGGAATCGGAGGCGTGGCCTACTCGAGGCGTTCGGCGCGAACGATACGATTGTAACTTGGCTAGGGGGGCTGATGGTAAGCCATGTTGTGATTGACGTTAGAACACGCTTGCCTCTTAACTTAAATAGGTAGGTATCATTAGGTTGGAGCTATTCTTGACTTAAATCCCTAGGTTATAGTTATCAGGGAAAACAGACTGGGAATTTCGCTTCTTAGCTGTATGAATGAGTTCCCAAAACTCATCACTCGTGACAAGTAGCAAATAACTATTTGTTATACAAGACTTTTCTTTACTTTTATCCTTTTAAAAAAATACGCAAGCCTTCCCAGCTTTCATCTTGGTATACGGTTTACTGTCACCTACTGGATTTATGATATAGAGCACTCTGTTGCCTAAATAGATTTCATAATATTTGGTACCTTAATATTAACTTTCTATTTGGTTTTACTCTTATTATTTTGAATTTTCCTCTTACAAGTCATATTTTAAAAGTTTATATGTACTGCATTTTTATTAATTTTGGCATGCACAGACATTGACGCAACCCACCCATATTTTCATTTCTTTTTCCACTCCTTCCATCTTCTGTCTATATCTTGACTTTTGACAATCGCGACTTTTTAGAAAACGTAGGAACGTTTTGTATAAAGTCGCCAAACTGTTCACCATGTGGCATCCCCGCCTCCTACAATACGACAGCGTTCGGATATCCTGATTGCGTACTTTACCCACAGTATCGGCACGTATCGCGCCGTAGCCTGTAGCAAGGGAAACTATACGACACATATACGATGTGAAAAATACGATAAATGTTTTATTACTATTACCAGATACTCTTACAGATATTCTCGGATCTATAGCTTCAGTTTTTCGTTTTTGTGTTTATGGGACTACACTACACTCAATAAAAAATATACTGGCCTTCAAAATTTAGCACAGCACTTTTAAAATTACAATTTGTCTTAAACTATTGAAGTTAGATAGATAGATTTATTCTTTATTGTACAACAAAAATAAAAATTACATTAGGAACTTAAAATTAATAGGTTGTCACAATTTTTAAATAAAAACTTTTATAGCAGATTATATCAACTGTCCAAATGCGAGTCAGATTCGCGCACCGAGGGTTTTGAACACAGTTTTGTACAAACTTACTTATGTGAATAGTTCGATCCCCGAATTGATACTCGAAGATTTTTCTAAATCGCAATAAGTAATTCTCTTATTCATAGACGGGCACTTGTCTTGTCAGAGGGGTCGTGGCTGTTGATGATGGACAGGGCCATTTGAAAAAAAGTATTTACTTTTAAAAAGTAAAAGCAAAGTAATTACTTAACGAAAATTAAAAACACTAAATAACATATTGTCTGCCCCGATTTCGGCTTCTCATGAGTCCATGTGATTCATATTTCGTCGCGGACTCTTAGAACACTGTACAAAGCAATAAAACACACAAATTCTACGATTTCGCATCGCAACTTTTTGAAATTTTGAACTTCAATTACCATTTCCGTAGAAACACTCGTCACAATTAATGGCGTAGCGTCATAGCATGCATCACATCCTTTTCACGTACGTCATCGCGTCCATAGACTATAGGTAGGTACACGAAAACAGAACCGCGTACTTTGGCACAGACGGAAAGTAATGTTGCCACTTTATATATATTATGATTTCGTATTTCCACTTTATTTATTCATTGTTCTTTTTTCTATTTAATTTTTCTATCTATTTTATTCAAATCTATTAGCACACAATACCGTGCCGACGTCTTTATGTCGATACCGTTACCGGCTCACGCTGAAAACCAGCGCCGTAGACTCATCGCATTTTGCGTGTGGTCACGGCATTATGCTGAGCGTTCGGCCGTTTTGCGCGGATGTGGCGCATATTTCTTCAACATAATGTACTTATAATTTGTTAGTTTTAAATTTGCGCCTTGTTCCGCCAAATAAAATGTTTTTCTTTCTTTCTTAACTTGTAATCGTCATTTTTTTCTGAGATTTTTGAAATTCTATGGTTATGATTATTTTTTGAGATTCTATATTACATACCTACTTCCACGAACTTACAATAGGTCTCCACGAATATACCTACTCTAACTAATTATTCTATTCCGACCTCTACATATGTGAGATAGATACAGATGAAATGATGAATGACTAAGATGTTTCCAAGTCTTTACCTGACTGTACCCTAAAAAGTTTCTTTATGAAAAAATCCTTACTTTTTTAGGTCATTTGACGAATGGTCAACCTTTTTGTACAAGGATAAATAAACATAAATAACGCTGGTGACAGCGAGCAGCGATATAAGCTGATGATGATTGATGAAGATGACTCCTGAAACGTCCTGAAAGATTGCCCACACTTGCAATTAGGATAAGATTAGGAGCCATGCTTCACCGCCTCTGACATTTATAAGGCCGGTTGGAAAAACTTGTCTATTTTTTTTTCATTTGTTTTTTTTTTATTTGTTCGATGTATACGATGCGCAAAGCGATCCCCACTCTTTCGCCGAGCGCTCAAGATTCGTACCGGTATCTGTACTAGTGTACAATCAACGTCGCTTTAATTTTCTTTATAGATTTTATTTTGAATTTGGAATACTTTCATCATTGTCAAAGCTAAGGAGTGGAATCTTCTGGAGTTCTATGTTTCTAGATAATTATAACCTGAGGGTCTTTAAGACAAGTCTTGTGTGAATAGGTTACTTCTAGACGAGCGTGCTCTGTTGTCTTGTCGATGAAGATATGTAGTGCTCAAACGGAAGTCTATATTTTTTTTACCTAACCATTACTATCCCACTGCTGGGCAAAGGCCTCCCCTAAGTTCTTCCAGACATTCTCCCACACCATGTCAAACCAGTCCTCGCGGTACGCGTCTATATTATCTCGGCATCTCTTCCTCGGCGATCTCGACGGCGCGGCGCTTGCCCTCTGCAGGAACCCACTGCGTGGTGACACTTGCCCAGCGGTTACTATGCATGCGGCTGACGTGACCCACCCAAACCCATTTTGAGCACATCATTATTAATAT
Source organism: Mythimna impura (assembly GCA_905147345.3). Classification (NCBI taxonomy): domain Eukaryota; kingdom Metazoa; phylum Arthropoda; class Insecta; order Lepidoptera; family Noctuidae; genus Mythimna; species Mythimna impura. The sequence continues at coordinate 25,153,386 of LR990355.1, forward strand.
ATAAAATAAACTTTATATATATATATATGGTTCTGTACCCAAAGGGTAAAAATGGGACCCTATTACTAAGACTCCACTCTCTGTCTGTCTGTCACCAGACTGTATCTCATGAACCGTGACAGCTAGACAGTTGAAATTTTCACAGATGATGGATTCGTGCACTGAGGATTCCGTACAAAGTTCCCTATTTAAATAGTTCAATTCCCGAATGTGGACTCGAAATTTTTCCGAATTTCAAAAAAAGTTTTTTTCGTGACGGTAACAACAATTTTACTATTTTCAGATTTATTCCTATACCTGTACCATGAGACCTTCTTTTATGCAGGATTCTGGGTCAACGAGAAGTACCCTATGAATTTTGATTCCCTTGAGAGTGTCGCAATATACGTTTTTTGCGACATAAACATTTTTTTCCGTTAACTGAGAAGTTTGATCAGCTTCAAGGGACCGCAGACCTGAATATATGGTTTTAATTTCAACTCGATACCTCCACGTGTTTCCGAGATAAAGTGTCTTGACAGACAGACAGACAGACGGAAAACAAAGTGATCCTTTAAGGGTTCCGTTTTTTTCTTTCGAGTTACGGAACCCTAAAAACTAAAAAATAGTTATAATATAGTGTCTAAGTTGTATATAATGGTTCAACTCGCACTTAGGCGGTTTTTTGTCTAATATTCGTTATTACTGAATAGAAATGAGATAAGTGTTTGATTTTAATTATTTAGGTCCATCTTTAGACTATGATTTCCCTAGAGACATTTTTAAATTTGCTTTCATCTGCCAACAGTACTTGTTTAAGAACCTATCTACCTTGAAAATAATTAGGTAATTATTTTATTTATTTTCTTTGAGTATATAAAAGTAGTTTTTAAACCTGAAAAAGTTACATAGTTCACATCTCAACTAAACTCAAAGTATTTATTTCAATTAACTTTTTTTACTTTGTGTTTGTAACCGTTGTGTTGTCTGTCCCGAATAAAACTATTTATATTCTATTCGAATTAAACCATTTACAGTCACTTATTTATATTTTAAAGGAGTCGGTCAGTTAGTATGAAAATTGAAGCTATTTGCACGCCTCAAAACATAGAGCGCTATGGAATAGACATACATACATACATATTCAGCCTTTTAATGTTCCCACTGCTGGGACTCAGGCCTCCTCTCTCTAGGAGAGGGAATGGGCCGTAATCCACCACGCGGGCCCAGTGCGAATTGGTGGATGTCACATGTCTTCGAATTTTCGGTTCTAGGACATGCCGGTTTCCTCACGATGTTTTCCTTCACCGTTTTGAGAGCAATAGAACCAGCATGAAACTCTATGGACACTCTTTTAAAATAAATGAGACTTTTTGAAGTTCAGTGGCGGTTTTAATTATTTGCAAATCAATTCCTAGTGAATATTGTTATGTAAAATTAGTGTCTGCTAGACAATTTGTGGACTCATTGAAACAGGCGCGATCTCAGTAAAATGGACAAGAGAAATTTGTTGTAGTAATGACTACCTCAGCAATCGCCAAGAAGGCTGACTCGATACATTTGCTGCCAAATGCTACAAAAACATCCATGTGTGTTTGTTGTATCATATCTCTACAAAAGACATTATCGTTAAAAACTTATCACGCAAGAAAATAAGTACGTAAGACTAGGCAATATAAAGGGGTAAAAAAAAAATAAGCTAAGCATATGCTATTGGTGATGACCCGTGGTTATGACATGGTGGATTGCAAACGATCGAAATTCTTCGCGAAGCGCTCTGTGAATTAGACATCATCACTTTAGACCTGGCTATTTCGGAAACTGTGTAAATGAAAAACCTCTATAAAGGTAGCCATACACGTTAGGGTTAACCTGACTGTTGCCTGCACAGTTATGCCTGTCAGGTAAGCTTGTGTGGAAACCTGCACAGTTGTGCAACATACACGCTCCGGTTTACCTGTAAAACTCAACTGTACTGGCAAACCTGTCAGGTATACCCTAGCGTGTATGAGTACCTTAAGTGATAAAAAATCATAGGTCCCTTAAGCTCACAGTTATCCAGGCTCCATAGTACATGATGTAATCGATGTGGACACTATCTGGGTTAAGCATTTACAACCGGAGCCAAATCACTGCTGGAACTACATTTGGCATAAGATGTTACACGAAAAGTGGATAAAATTGCACTTGCCTGTGGCAGGTTACCAACCATGTTATTGCTTACTCACAATAGGTATAGCAATAACTCTTAGCCTTGCTTGAATAGATCACTTGAGCAGTTAATGTATTGAGCGCTTATGGAATCTTAAAAATGTATAACATTTTTTTTAGGACTAGCGTTCCCTCGCGGTTTTTGCATCTTCGGTTACTGCTCCGCTCTTGTGGGTTGTAGCGTGTTGTTATGTAGCTTGTAGCCTCCCTCGGCAAATGGGCTATCCAACGCAAACACCACTTCTGTTCCATCATCGGACCACTAGACGTACGGCGTTGCACCATCGGTATATGGTGGACATCCCACCCATACGTACAAAGCGTTTTGGGAACACATTCATTATGCGTACAGCTAAGGAGTGGAATTCCCTGCCAGAGTCTGTGTTTCCTGATAGCTACAAGAGTAAATAGGTTTCTTCTAGACAAGCGTGCTCCATCGTCGGCTACATCATCGCTTACCATCAGGTGAGATAGTGGTCAAACGCGAGCCTATCAGTAATAAAAAAATAAAAATTAAAAAAAGTTAGCAACTTCAGCAATACCACTTTTTTTTTGGCTGGTAACTTTTCAAATAATTTTTCCGCTCTGGGTGGAGTGAGAGGGAATGTCAGAATTTTACTGACTACAACCCACCCGTGTTCCTTCATGTCACTTGAAATGACTTCTCTCATAAGTTTGGTAGGAAAACTACCACCTACAATTCCATCAATCCACCCAAAACAAGTAAATAAACAGGTAGCTAACAGTATATGTATACTCACACTACACCAGCAGTTTTCAATAACATTCTTCCTAAGTTAACATTTCAAAACGTCAGCTTCTCAACTTGTAATGAGGTTGTTATTGTAAACACGTCGAAGGCCGCAATCGAGCTATCCTTCACAAATGGCGTTCCTCTTATGAAAACAACCAGATTTACATAAGTGCCTTTGTAACGAACAGGGAATATGCATGTATTTTTTTATATTTTTTATTCGATAGTTCACATCTTTATACAACACTAGTTTTAGTTTATGCGAAACTCGACGAAACACGTGTCTAGTATTTTTATGTAAAGAATCTATGTACAAAATTTCATAACTTTATCATGAAAAATCACAAAGTTATAAGCTTGTTAGGTTACCCGTTTGTCCGCACAAATACATGGTCACTGGGCCATCCGGGCGACTGAGGACTTGTTTTGCTACCGCACCCAGCTGTGCACTGGCACCTATGACCTGGCGTGACCTGTGTTGTACTTAGTGTCCGTGTTATACAACTTGTGACCTTTTATAAATATTTTTGGTAAAAAATATAACATGGTGTAAAAATTATTGGAATCGATCCAGTTACTGATTCTGAACAAACTATATTAACTATTTATACATTATTTTTAGTATATGCGAAAGCATATACTAAAAATAATGTATTAAACAACGTAATTCATTAACGCTCAGGCGGTAGCCGGCGCCCGCAAGCCATTGTCTTACTATTGTGTCTCTAATTACGCACGTCAAAAGGTACTACTACAAGTACGAGTATGTTAATTAAAATATATAGGTATAACATCAAAAAAGTATTTACTTAAAAGTTTTTTTTTATACTTAAAACACCCAACTGACACGGATAGTTTAAAGTTTTTAACGCCCGCCATTTTGGCGCGCTTGGTCGTTGGTTGGTTGTCATAGTCTTTGACGTCACATTTACTCTGATTAATGACGCCGCATTATTTTTTTTTATTCTTGACTTAATATTAATAATACATACTAATATATAGTATGTATAATACACTTCTGGACACATCTATTGGCCCACCTTGTATTTTGAGTTTCGTTTGGTCCTAGCTAAAATTTTATATTAGGTCGAGCAAAAAGTTTTTATGCAGTTTTGAACCTGGCACATTCACAATTTCATTCAATAGTCTTTTTTTGAATTTCGAACACAGAATTTAAAGAAACAAAAGACATTTTGGAGCCTGTTTGTTGATATCAAACAATCGAATACTAAGAAAACTTGGTTTTATTGTTTTACTTGGATTTAATTCTTAAAAAGTGATTGATATCTTTGGTTTTGCAACAAACATTACTTATTCTTAACATTAAGGTGAGGTTCTATCAATAATCTATGGATACTTCACCTGAAGTCGCCGCCCAAGCTGTGGTACTTATTCAGGCCGGACACAGCCAAAGAAACGTGAGTGCTCAACTTAATTTAAGTCGATCTGCGGTCCGAAATGTTTATCGGAGGTACCTAGAGACTGGCGGTTTTGTTCGTCGCCAAGGAAGGCCACGATCTCGGGTCACAACTGAAAGGCAGGATCGATTCATCGTGACGATCAGCTTGAGAAATCGTCACCTTACCTCCATTGAGATACAAAACCAACTTCGCGACTTCCACGGAGTATCTGTGAGCGCTCGAACTGTTCGGAGAAGGTTAAAAGAACGCGATTTGGTACCACACAAGCCAGCTAATGGGCCCAAACTAACGCGAGCCCACCGAACAGCGCGCCTTCATTTCGCACGCAGTCATATTGGACACAGCAAGATTGGAGCCGTGTACTCTTTTTTGATGAGTCTAAAATTGTGTTACATGGCAATGATGGAAGGAAGAAGGTCTACCGACGTAAGGGAGAGCGTTTCGCACAATGCTGCTTTGAAGAGGGGGTTGCTTATGGCGGTGGCTCATGGACTGTCTGGGGCGGTATATCCGCGAGCGGCAAAACTCAACTTGAGGTTGTTACAGGACCACAGCTGCCAACATTAAATGCTGAAAGGTACATTCGTGAGTGCTTAGAACCTCACGTGATACCATACGCGGACTATGTGGGCCCAAATTTCCTTTTTATGCATGATAATGCAAGAGCCCATGCGGCCGGCATCGTCAGGGAATATCTTCGGGATGTGAACATCACAGTTATGGACTGGCCAGCCAGAAGCCCAGACATGAACCCCATTGAGCACATGTGGGACGAGCTAACAAGACGTGTTAGGGCTCGTCAGCCAGTTGCCCAGACGATGCAGGAGTTGAAAACTGCCATAGATGAGGAATGGGAGATGATCCCTCAAAATTTCATAGAGCGGTTGATAAACTCTATGCCTAATCGTATGAGAGCTGTGGTAGATGCCCATGGAGGCAACACGCGTTATTAAATTAAACCTTTATTTGATAAAACATGTTTTTTATTCAAAAATCAATAGCCTTTAACAAGGCGCATATCCGACTTGTTAGGCGTAGCTCCATGTCGTATGGTATTCTGAATTCAAATTTAAAACAATACGATCGAAAAAGATGGTAAAATGTATCAGGTTTAAAACTGCATCAACAGTTTTTGTTCAATCTAGCAATCATATTTCGGTAGGGGCCATCGAAACCTAAACTCTAAGGTGGGCCAATAGATGTGTCCAGAAGTGTATATTTATTTATTAGACTTAGCTATGTATGTAGGTTTATTTAAAGAGATAACATATTTGAGGATCCAATGCACAATGCATTGGATCCTCAAATATGTTATCTCTTTATAACTCAAAGGTTTGCTGGGAGAAAAATCATTGTTGAGTTAAGCTCACCTTTGTACATGAACTCTCAAAACACCGTGTATGTACTATGTTATTATTGTGTACAAAAAAGAATTAAGAATTAAACTGCCCCGCGGTTATTTTGCTATTTTTGAAAATTAATGTTTCCGTTCAAAACAGAATTATAATAAAAAATATTAATGGAAACTTAATTTTTTAGTAATAAAGATTATTATTCCTACTCGCTATTTCTTCACGGGCTTCACCATTACTCATTACATTCCCTATATTCCCTGAAGAATTTGCAGTGGAGTTCTGTTCATAATATTCGGCTTAAAATGCTATTAGGTTTAGTTAATAATTTAGGTTTCAAGTAAGAAAAAAATACAATAAAAAATAATAAAATGGTTTTGTAAGAATAATCGATACTGAAATTGCCTAGGAGATTTATTTATTTGAACTGAAATTAATTATCTTTATAATTAAGGGCGACCTTGGTTCTCCTGCGGATATCTTCATTCTTTATGCGATCACGCAAGGAAACTCCAAGCATAGCCCTTTCCATTTTGCATTCCACTTGCCGACATAGCCCGAAGAATCGCCAAACTGAAGTGGCAGTGGGCAGGGCACATTGCTCGTAGAACGGATGGTCGATGGGGCCGAAAGGTTCTAGAGTGGCGTCCGCACACCGGAAGGCGCAGCGTCGGAAGGCCTCCCACAAGGTGGACTGACGACCTGGTGAGAGTCGCGGGAGTGCGGTGGATGCGAGACGCACAGGATCGGTCGTTGTGGCGACGCTTGGGGGAGGCCTATGTCCACCAGTGGACGTCTTTCGGCTGAAATGATGATGATGATGATGATAATTAATGGATAATATAAAGGTGGCTTGCTCACCAAACTCAATGGTGTTTTTTTTTAAATAAAATCTGTCCGTTTTGAAGAAAAAATGTTGAGACAGACATCCGTTGGCGGTCAAGCATATTGAGCACTTTAGTGGCTCAAGTGTCTACACAACCGGACGATAAGTGGAATCAATGAAACAGCCGCGAATTCGGTAATGTGCAGCTGAGGATTTTATTGTAGTATTGTCTACCAACCTATTGTAGCGAGTGGCTTCATTCGAAGATATAGTTTTTTTTTTTTAAATTGATATAAACTAGTGCTCGACTGCGATCCCACCTGATGATAAGCAAGTATTTACCAAGTTGTCCCTTTATCCTACAGGCAATATCGCACGATTTTAAAGAGTCCTTCGTATGTTTTTTATATACAGTACGGCTCCTATTGAAGCTAGCCGATAAAGCTGACTCAACAAATTTGCTGCAAAAATATTAAAAATGTTTTACATCCACATTCTAATGGTAAACAAAGTGGCTGGACACAAATTACATAAATGAGCTTGGCACTTGAGAGTTTGTCATGCTCACTCAAATGTCTCACAGATGGTGGCGAGTGTGTTGGATCATTCATTTTTTTTAAAATGTGCGGTGCTGATATATGCGTCATGTCCGTGAACGGACGCTGTCAATTGAGACCGGTAACTAGTAGCTTATTTTAATTTCAATATTTTGTTTTTTTAGCCTACTTTATTTATTTAAATTGTTCTCACATAATAGAAGCGACAGAGAGCAATCGAGATATTTGTAATATACATATAACATGATGTAATAGAGTTCCCATGGAGTTTCTTTCACATTTATCTCCTTAGAGATCTACGCTTTGGAATGTGCAATCAACATAATTTTTTTGAGTGACTGACAGTTTGACAATTATATGATATGGGTTATATATTTGAAATAAAGGCTTTGTTTGATTGATTGACTGTATTACATGTATCAAACTTACATATACCTGGATCCTACCCTCGAATGTGATCTCTCTCTGCCACTCAAAGGTTTGCTGGGAGAAAACTTATTGTTGAGTTAAGCTCACCTTTGTACATAAAAGAACATAATACCTACCTATACGTACACGTGTAACTACGTCTGCAGCGCGCAACAAAACTAGCGACTGCTTTATCCGCTTAGTGGAAAATAGTATCAGAAGAAAAGTAGGGTCCTATCTATCCTAGTTATTAAGTCCTCGTCGAGATTACTTTGTGTGAGCTGGTACCAGTGATTAAGGTCACCATGCGCTGTTCGCAACATAAGCTGAGAGCCTTTTTAACCGACTTCAAAAAGGAGGAGGTTCTATGTTCGGCTGAATGTATATTTTTTTTAATGTATTTTCACAGATTTCTCGGTCAATCGTGGATTGATTTTGATTTTTTTTTTTTATTGAAAGGTTATGCTTCCGAATTGGTCCCATAGAAATATTTTTATGATCTGATCATGAACTTCGAAGATATGGAACAGAACTCCTCATAGGATCACAGCAGAACCGTCTTATCAAGGAAAATTGCTTTGTTTATACGTGTAGTCGATGACTGACTGAAAGAAGAGGGGGAATATATCGAACTGATCTGATGATGAAGCCTGAAGTTAGGCACCGGAACTCTGTAATAAATTAATGTAATCTAACCGTGTTTGGGATTATTAGAATTGTCATGAGATACACTCTGGCTATAAGGTATTTAAGTTTGGCCGAGAGGTACTTTTTAGTGGTGGTACCTTAACTAAAAAGTGTAAAATAAAAAACTTTTTATAAACAAAAAACTACAACCTACTTCAATGTAAAAAAAAACACTGAAAACTGCAAAATAAGTAAAGTGAAAAAGTAAGTAAGTGTGTATTATATAACTATGTATTTATGTATGTAAGTATGTTTATGTATTATTTTATTCATATTAGTTCTAATTTTAAAATTGTGCACTGGATCTTACCCTCTACTGTGACCTCTCTCAATCACTCAATGGTTTGCTGGAAGAAAACTCAACTTTGAGTTAATCTCGCCTATGTACATGAACTCTGTTATCCACATATTTTGTTACTTATCATGGTGTACAATAAAGAATAAATAATAATAATAAATAACTTTAATTTTGGAAGTCGGTGTTAAATAACGAAGAGACAAAACTATTATGGTAACACCGACTTCCGAAATTAAAGTTATTTTGCACTTTTTAGTGTTTTCTTTTTACATTGAAGTCCGTTGTTTTTTTTTTGTAAAAAGTTTTTTATTGATTTCACATAAGTCTTTTTTTTTCTTTTTAAAGTTTATATTTTATTTTAAGTTATTTATAGATTAGTCATCATTTTTTTATTTTACTATTTGTAGTTTTGAGCATTTGTAGGCAGATAATGGATGTATTTATGAATAGGCTGTTTAGTAAGGATCTTGTGTGTGCTAGAATTAAAACTATCGGAATCCTTACTTATTATAAAACAATGTCAGGAGGAGGAGCAGTGGTGACCGAGTGGTAAGGGCCCCGACTTACGAGTTGTAGGCCGCGGGTTCAAACCCAGCCAGGCACATTAATTTTTGTAATTTATTTCATCACCAGTGCTCTCAAAACGGTGAAGGAAAACATCGTGAGGAAACCGGCATGTCCTGGAACCAAAAATTCGAAGATATGTGACATCCACCGACCCGCACTAGGTCCGCGTGGTGGATTACGGCCCATTCCCTCTCCTAGAGAGGAGGCCTGAGTCCCAGCAACATTTAAAAGGCTGATTATGCTATGCGATGTTATGCTATAAAATAATGTCGCCTCAAAAACTACTGAACGGATTTTCATGCAATTTTCACCAATAGACTGTTGATAGAGTGATTTATAAGAAAGGTTTAGGTTTATAATACATTTTTTTTTAGTAGAGAAAAACCGTACATTTAAATATTTTGTAACACCCGTGCAAAGCTAGGGTGGATCACAAATCTTAAGTTAGAAATAAATAAAAATTGCAAATGAGTAAATTAATTTGATTAACCTTTCGTATGCCGTAATTAGTGACACAATTAAAAAGCGATTGTGTCTCGCGTGGATCCGCGCACCGGGCATTCAATGAGTTAATCTGAAGTTTCTTTTAATTGACGTAAATTGTCTACATTCACGTCAAACCCACTGAACGAAAAATTTACATCAGCCCCCTAGCCAAGTTACGATCGTTTCGTTTGCGTCGAACGCCTCGAGTAGGCCACGCCTCCGATTCCTTTGTTCTGACCAGGGTTGTTGCGAATATCAGCATCAGCATCAGCATCAGCGTACATCAGCATTATTTTTCGCATCAGCATCAGCATCAGCATCCGCATTGATTGTTGCTGATGTTAGATGCTGATGTTCAAAGTTCGTGTCGCGACTTAACCGACGGAGGGCGGAGTTAATGGCACGTGCCGTTGTCGCTTCCGAGTTTTGGACAATCAAAATACGTACATTTCAAAACAAATCGTCAAATATTATTCTCTGTGATTTAGTCAATATTGCAAGCAGTGCATGCAGAGCGCATTGTTTTGTGTTAGTAAATTTACTTACCACAGTGTATTTTTTTAGGGATCGATATACGTATTTGTTTGTGTCACCGTCTCCCGTCTATCAGTCTGTTTGTCACAGTCGTCTCGTTGGCTATTGAACTTAATTTAATGAAGCAAAATCTGTAAGCGGTTTACGTACCTGCATTACTCAAAAACAGAAATGGATAAAATATTTTACAGACAGAATCATTAAAATATATCTTTTATTATAATATTTACCTAAAACTATGAAATTCAGTATTTAAAAAAAAAAAAACTTAAAATCAGCATCAGCATCAGCATCAGCTGATGTTAATTTCAAAAAATCAGCATCAGCATCAGCATCCGCTGATGTGACAAAATCCTGCATCAGCAACAACCCTGGTTCTGACTACGTGACTAAGCGTTGAGATGACGTCAGAACAAAGGAATTGGAGGCATGGCCTACTCGAGGCGTTCGACGCAAACGAAATGATCTTAACTTGGCTAGGGGAGCAGGAGATCAAGTAATTGGGCTGCGGAAATGTTCAAAAGAAACGGTCTGGATCGCAAAGGGTAACTGATTTCCCGACTTGAAAATAATTAAAGATCAAGTATATAACATATAGGGATATAGAACCTCCTCCTTTTTGAGTTGAAACAAACAAAATCTCATTATCAAACGACAGTTCTCATATTAAACCAGAACCGAGTCTTCACAAGGTTGGACGTATGGCGACCGTAGCGGTGGTATTTGAACGGGCTGGCGGCAGATCAAAGGGGAACCTTGACAAATAGCGGCAACCTTTCTGTCGTGTACGGAACGCTAAATGGTTAAGTATTAAAACCGCACCTTTCGCGTGGCCTGCTTTATGTTGCCAAGCCTTTGTTTTTTGTTAATTACGGAAATTATATCGCGTTTGAAACTGATGTTAAATCCAGATTTTTATGTTAAATATTATTCTGATTGAGGAACGTAATCAGAAACCTATAAATTGGTTTATTTTAGAACTTGCTGTCCTCTGCAGTTTTACTCGTGTCTTTGATTACTGCTCCGATTCCATGGGTCGTAATGTGAGGTTATATAGCCCGTAATAGTCTATACACGTATTGTCATGAACCTGGCTATGCCATACAGCAAAAAGCTTTTAAAAAGCTGGGAATCCTCGCGAAGGTCAGACAGTACTTCACGCCGGAACAGCTGCTAAAACTTTATCAAGTACAAGTTCGATCGTGTATGGAGTACTGCTCTCATCTTTGGGACGGGTCTGCAAATACCAGCTTGATGCACTAGAGTCGATTGAGAGGCGAGCCTTGGCTCGCTTTGATCCTCTTGAGGATCATCGGCAACGATGCACTTGTTGAGTCGAAGCTCCAAAGCCTTGGGCATCGCCGCCGAGTTGCTATCCTGTCGGTTTTCTATCGTTTACATTTCGGGGAGTGTGCACTGGAATTGCACAATCTAATTCCGCCAAGTCCGTTCCATCATCGGACCACTAGACGTACGGCGTTGCGCCACCGGTACATGGTAGACATCCCACCCATACGCACAAAACGTTTTGAGAACACATTTATTATGCGTACAGGCAAGGAGTGGAATTCCTTGCCGGAGTCTGTGTTTCATGATAGCTACAACTTAGGGGTCTTTAAGTCAAGAGTGAATAGGCTACTTCTAGGCAAGCGTGCTCCATCGTCGACCACATCATCGCTTGCCATCAGGTGAGATGGTGGTCAAACGCGAGGCTATCATTAATAAAATGGTAGATTTAAAGATCGGCGGCGCATTGGATTCTACGCTCGCCCATGTTAGTATTGACACGGCTCGCTAGGGCCGATGTCTGCCACGTTGTAGGGTTGTTCGAGAGAGTCACCACGGCTCTAGAACGCTAAGAGCAATTAGAGGAAAACGGTTAGGTTTCAGTCAGTAAAGGTTTGAAACTGTCTCTTGCTCCACCCAGAGCAGGAAAAATTATCCTCAAAAAAAATCTCGCGTCACATAATTTTGTACTTACGTATGTACCAATATGATATACAAAGTCAAACGAATAAAGAAAAACCTTTACATCGCATGACATAAAATAAAATACCACCAACACGCACGATTTTTAAACGATTAGGGACAGTTATTAATTTGTCACAATTTTTTTCTGTTTGGCATTGTTAAACTTCGAACGATTCCGTTTTTCTAAATAAGGGAAAATTTATTAATGGAAAAAGTCCTTAACTAACTTATAAGTGTGGCTTCAACTTTAATTTAGATGTTTGGCACTTTGATAGAAAACGATTGATTTATTTTGTGTCTTATATTTTTGTGGACACATTTTGTAATACAAGTGCCTAACAACAAAAATTTAATTAGCAAATGACTCATGATATTATTACACTTGACTTGAATAGAATTCAAGCTAAGTAGATACCGTAGTAAATCCAGCCACGCTCACGAATTCACCAGTATCCCAGGATTTATGTTAGCGGTAAAAACTACGAGGTTTTTTAAGAGTCCAGTACAATGCGATCACGTGAGGCTTACATGGCCCTATGAGGGCTATTTTAAATGTATTAACGTTAGGTGAATGCTCCAAAGTAACCCGCGATATTCAAATTTTCTTAAGTTTATGGTATTTTGCACGCTCTCAGTTCAGCCACAGTATATATATGGAACAGTACGGAAACAACGTACAAATGTTCGAAACGGCACACTCACACAAACATACACATCGACGAGACTCCTAAGCGTTTCTCGCGGTGCTGTCAGTAGCAAGACATGCTTAAGAGACTCGTCGATGCGTATTTTAAAATAAAACCAATGTGAGGGAGCCGAACTGTAAGAAATAATACATAAGCGAACAACTTTCGTCTTTTTAATATTAGTATGATAATGACTTTCTTTTAAACACTACACAAATCAATTAGCTCATTGAAAAATTATTCTTTCCCATTTTTTTTTAATGCAGAATTTTAAAAGTTTGTCCGTTGGAGTCAGTTGGAGTGGTGTTTTTACTCTTGATTCAAATTACCAAAGTAAAGTAACGATCTCGGAATTTTTGAGTATTAAATAGATACTGTCACACAAGTTTCACAATTACCTAAAGCTATATTAGATGCCGTGTTTCTAAATTGCAATTATTTAAGGGGTTCAATATATCTGCTGGGGCCAAATTCCCATCTTCTCTAGTGTACTCCACTTATTCACTCACATCACTCTATTAAATATCTCTTGCACTTTTCAAGAAAATCTCGGCGCTACCAACGGACACTTTGTAACAGTACACCTGCAGTCTCAAAGTGAAATTTATTTATAAATAACTTCCAGTCTCTCCATCCAACTAAGTATGATTGAAAATGACTTTGAAGTACATTTCCAGTATTTATTTATATTTCGTGAGGTGCTTCCCGAGGGTCTTTGAGAAAATGAGATGTTGATTGTTGCCGGTATGACGATCAATCAACTTCAGTGAAAATATGAAGACTGTAGGTATTGTGTATTAAGACAGGTTATGTACGGCAGGTTTTATTATATTTGATTTAACGTCTTTATTACGTCTATTTCTTTATTTGGTCGATTTCGTAAAAGTTTTTTTTATTATGAATAGGCCCCCGTTTGGCCACTATCTCACCTGATGGTAAACGATGATGTGATCGACGATGGAGGACGCTTGACTAGAAGTAGCCTATTCACTCTTGCCTTAAAGACCCCTAGGTTGTAGCTATCAGAAAACACAGACTCCGGCAGGGAATTCCTCTCCTTAGGCGTTCGCACGTAAATGTGTTCGCAAAACGCTTTGTACTGTTTATGGGTGGGATGTCCACCATGTACCGATGGCGCAACACCGTAGGTACGTTTAGTGGTCCGATGATGGAAAGGACATGGCGGAATTACTTAAATTGTGCAATTAAAATGTTTTCTGATGAACGGCATCGTTTAATGGCACTTAGCCGAATTTGCTCTAAATAATAACGATAATAATATTATTTCTTCTCACTGTTAGTACAATGTAATCATGATCTCTTGAGTGCTTGTTTGAGAAAACAAAATAGCTTTGAACTCTGATTCGGATGATGTGTTCAATTGTATCTTCTTGATTTCGCTTCTTCTCTCGAATCGAAATGATCTAATAATGCTTGAGATCGATCAGATCGATACTGTGCTTGTTAGTTTATAGCCTTCTCTACACGTCAGCAGATGCGTCCGCGGACGTCATCTTCGGATGCGTCCGCGGACGTCATCTTCGGATGCGTCCGCCGACCGACGTATAGAGCGGTTTAATTAGTGCGTCTATTGTAGGTATTTAACGTCCGCAGATACGTCCGCTTCGAATCCAATTGTTGGCGGTTTTTGTGGCACGGATCAAAGGGTTTCGGCGCGGACGTCCGTCGTCTGTCCACACGTCTAAAGGGCCTATTACACTACTCGATATTCAGACAGTCTTAGCCGACGTCGCGTAGTGTAATAAGGGTTAGACCAGTCTTACTGGGAACAAAAAATAAGACAGTCTGAATATCGTGTGCTGAATATCGCGTAGTGTAATAGGCCCTTGACGACGCATCAGTTTGATCGGAGCTGCGATTGAGAATGCAGTCGTGTTTCTTGCGGCTTTAATATATTCTACTTTGCGCAGCATTCGTAAAAACGCTTGAAAAGGCTAACAATATGAACACCGAAGAAAATTTCAAGTTTCTTGAAATCAAAAAATAGATACCACAAAAATAAAAATGTTGCAAGTTAACTATTATAAAATATACATATAATATTTATAAAAGTACTAAATGAATAAATAACTGCGGCAGCTACGGTCTCAATATCCATTTTTTGGAATATTACGTGCGAGTTGCGTCTGTCGAGTATGAGCAAAGACTGATCGACGTACAGACGTGTGGACGGTTCTTGGTGATACATCGGCTGATGCATCCGCCAACGTCCGTCCGTCCGTATTTGCGGACGTGTAGAGGAGGCCTTAGAACGATTCGCTTCATATTAGTGTCCCTGTCATGTTTGACTGATCCTTTTGTCTGTATAATCTGTGGTTGAACTTGTACCTCCCTCTCGCACTCGTTCTGTGATCCACGTTAATTACACTAATCATTCTTTTATTTCTGCTAATAAACCGTTCTTGATGAAATAACAAACATTTAAAAAAAGAACTTGTTGTTAAAGGTACTCAAAGTTGTACAAATTATTTTAAATATTTAATTACACCTTGGAATTAGATAACGAAATCTTTATTCCGAAGCCGTATTTTAAAATGTTTGACTTCGTTTACGAAAACATTGAAAGAAATAATATATTATTTTCACGAAATCTTTATACATTTCACAGTCGTTCAATTAAGAATTGACGTCACTAAACCTGGCGATTCGTGTGGAAACGAAAATAACAATGTCACATGCAAAAATAACAATAATACGGGAGCAGAGTTAAATGCGGAACGTTGAAATCCGTTCCTCAGTATTTTATATTGTCATGAAATGAGCTCAAAATACGTTTTATAAATTCATCGGTGATATTTTGTATGCTGTATTTCTTAAAATTGAAATGGGTCAGGGAAGATTGTTGTAGTTGACTCGTAATGTGTTTTTGTGTGACTTATGTTTGAAGATATAAAGCTGATTTTGTTATTATACCGCAAGACAGCGACAGCGCGCGTTTTTTTTTTCTCTTATAAACATTACCCCACACTAGCAGTACTCAATGTGGCCTACCCAAATATATTTTCTTTAGTATTGTTCGTCAAGCTTTTGAGCTCCTTAGTAGGCCTGAGTTGAACTACACGAATACTGACAAATGCTTGCACTAACTGGACGATCCACTCAAATCTGTCTCGCTTTTTCCTCAAAAGACTATCGCAGACACTAATCTGCATGGTTCTCATATGGTTTGACCATAACATGTTTACTGTATGGACTTTGACCTCTGAGTTAGTTTTTGTGTTTCTTCTCAGGGTAAGTAAGCTAGGTAACATCGGCCTCATTTAGTTAATAGACGAAAAATTGATGTGAAAAGTGTTTTTTAAAACATATTTATAGCAATCACTTGTATATTTTAGGTGCGTTCACTAACATGTAACAAATTACAAGACACCCAGACCCGGAACAACTATTTAAAAAAAAAATAGTATTCGTTTAAAAAAAAAAAAAAATTACAGCCTTTGTCAAACCATTACGTTACGGTTACCATGACGTTCAAAGTAAGATTGTTTCATTCTTATTTCAGTGTGGGTAAGAGACAGAGCTATACAGGTTGTCTAGCGCCATCTCTTACCCACACCGGAAATAAGAATGAAACAATATTCTTACTTTAAACGTCATGGTACAGGGGCAAGTGTCACGTTTTTATATGTGGAGAACGTTGTTGGTATCACATGTGTAAAACTATTTCTAAGTCTTTTTTATGTAATTCCCTATGTGTTATTGTTTTCCCCAATAAATAAAATAAACTATTTGTAAGCCATACAAATATTTTTTTCCGTGCGGTAATTGAACCAGCGACCAATAGCACAGCAGACAATTGTCCAATCAATACGCCAACAGCACCGTGCTTTTCTAACTCCTACACCTGTCTGGATTTCTCACGAAGTTTCAGAAAGTTACTTAAAAACACACAATGTTCTTATTGTATTGCTATTACAACCTTTAGCAAAGTCAGAGATAAACAAAAAGCTATCTATATTTTACCGAAGCTAACAAGAAAAACTCTTCATCCATTTATGAAATTTTCTAACTTTTTACTGGCTAAGTTATATTACTGGGTCTAAACAGATATCCTTCGTTGCGTGAAATTGATACTGCCCGCGATTTCATTTTATGCCAGTTATGCGAACACATTTTATGCCAGTTATGCGAGCAATGACCCATTGTCCTACGTGGGCTATAAACGCGAATAAACGACGCGATGCGATAATGTTAATTGGGACTACGTTTTCAATCCTCATAGTAGGTTTTCACGGCCTTACAGGATTGTTCGAAAGAATTTCTAGAACCCTGGAACGCAAATGGTAACTAGAGGAACACAGGTTGGTTTTAGTCAGTAAAAGTCTGACAGTCCCTCTCGCTTTACCCAGAGCAGGAGAACTTATTTGAAGATTACTCCCCAAAAAAATAGGTTTGCCCGATAGTAGGCGCCGAGTAGTTGTAATTAAAGTTTTTCAGGAAGTGTTATTATATCAATTTTCCCGTACCTACTCGTGAATAAGTCAATTTTGCTGTGCTGGTAAACTAATTTTACTCTCTTCTCCATAGGCCACCTTTAGCTCACCTGATTGAAAGCTATGTTGAGGTTTACGATTGAGCATCCTCGGCTGAAAGCAGTGACTTCTTGTACGTCAAGTTTTAACAGACAAAACACAAAATAACATTACAAATACCTATAATTTCCTAATTTTACATTATTTTACAAAGCATCACACTTTCTTCAAAACAATATTAAAACCCGTAACTCAATTAAGCTTCCAAGCATAATAATTTTATTTCACGGACTTACAAAAGTCAAATTACAGAAATAGTTACGCATGCTTGGAACGAATAAAGTCGTGTCCATGGCTTGGCCTTGACCCTAGGCTAATGGCCTTGCCGTGTCTCACATGGCCCAAAGTGGGCCCTAAAGTAATGGTCATGGCGTATGGGAACCGGTGAAAGGGAGATCTACTTATGGCAGAAAGAATTTATTGTTGAGTGAATTTGAGCAAGTTTGAAGGAATTTTTTGACAGATTTTCAATCTATACTAATATTATAAAGAGTAATGATTTGGTAAATTATAAATGATATTTATTTTGTAAATACGTTTAAAAAAACACTTTTACACGTCAATTTTTTTTTTCGTCATTTTATTCTAGATGAGGCCGGTGTTTCCTAGCTGACTACCCTGAGAAGAAACACCGAAACAAACTCAGGGGTCAAAGTCTCTTTTAAAGTCCATACAGTTAATATGTAATGGTCAAATGAGAACCATGCAGATTTGTCTGAGATGGTCTTTTGAAGAAAGAACCATACAGTGTTGAGTGGATCTGTCCAGTCAGTGCAAGCATTTGTCAGTATTCGTAAAGATTTGGATTTGTGTTTGTAATAAATGAACTCAAAAACTGCTACACTAATTTTTAAAATTCTTTCACCAATAAAATGTTACTTTATTACTTAATAACATAGGCTATCTAAGCTAAACCGCTGGCAGAAGCTAGTTTTAAATATGACAACAAAACGTTACACTTTTTAATCAGAAAATCAATGACATTCCTTTGTTTTATTTTGAACTAAACGCCCGGCTTTTTAACCGACTTCGAAAAGGAGGAGGTTCTATGTTCGGCTGAATGTATTTTTTTGGAATACAAAAATCAACACAATTTGCTGACAAATTATCAAGCATGATGTTAACCGAATAACTGCCCCCCTAGCCAAGTCACAAACGATAAACGTAAACTCTCAGTAGTCTTTAATAGATTTTCAACTTTATGTTATTGGATATAAAGTTGAAAATCTATTGAAGATTACATAGTGTTTTCGTTCGTTCCGGTCGCTAACGCTCAGTAGTCTTTAATAGATTTTCAACTTTATGCTCTTAGGTATAAAGTTGAAAATCTATTGGAGATTACTAAGCGTTCACGTTTATCGTTTGCAACTTGGCTAGGGGGGCTGATAGCAAATCGAATCACTTGACATACCTTTAGTTTGGACAGTTTGTTGATTCACGTTATAAAAACCGGGTATGTTTGTAAATTAGCTATATTTCTAATGGATTACACGGTTATAAATAAATTATTTATTTCTATTTATAACTAACTAGCTTTTGCCCGCGGCTTCACCCGCGTACATATAATATAGCCTATGTAACTCAGGAATAAAGCAGCTTTCTATCGGTGAAAAAATTTTAGCAATCGGACCAGTACTTTTAGAGATTACCTCCTACAAACAAAAAAACAAACTTTACCTCCTTATTATACTAGTATAGAAGTATAGACTAGCCCGTAATGTCCCACTGCTAAGCGAAAGCCTCCGTCTCCCTTTTACACAAACGTCTGTCTTCGGCTATTTTGGATCAAGCTCATTTCTCCACCTTCGTCTTGGTCTGCCGCGATGTCACCCAGCATTTTATGGGACCTACTAAGTGGCTATTTTAGCCCACAGTTCATCTGGTATGCGGAAGACATGTCTGGCCCAATCTCACTTAAAAAAGGAGCTTTCCAGGTAACACCTATTCTGTGCTCGCAGTATTTTGTTCTTTACCGGTTCGAAATTCGAACTCCTAAGATCCTGTACTCCATGGTTCGCAAGTTATAAATGATGATAACTTTAAAATATTTGCACAAATCTAAATCGTAAACATAAAATACGTGTGTTCAGTAGTTCTCATAAGTATCATAGGTAATTTATTTGTATACTTCTTGGAAGCTTCATTATTTATTGAGCAATAAAGAGAGCTATGGTTGCGCATTGACATTATGATATACTCATATTTAATGTGTTGAAGTTATTGGCGACAGGAAGGCGACAGTCATTTCATATGAGCTCAGTGCATCCTGTTTGGACTGAACTAATCCAATGACAGTAAATAACGGAGTTTTCAAGGAAACTATAGTTACCTTGCTTTTATTTGAAAACATAAAAGAAAACTAAATTTCAGTAAATTATTTGAAAAGTTACGATTTTTTTTATTATTAAAAAATCACTATATTTTCTACAATTGGCAGTAAATGTTCATAACTTGATCTTAAAAACATCACGATTTGTGGTATATTTTAAGTGTTGCAGTAAGTATAAAGAAATACGACATTAGTCTGAGTATTTTTATTTCATGAGCATTATACAAGCTCTATTTCATGTTTGCACTATAGAAAACAAATTGAATACGTGAAATTGTCTAAATTTATCTTACATTATATTATTAAATAACAGCCAAGTGCGAGTCGCACTCGTATACGAAGTGTTCCGTACGTACAATAAATCGAAAAAAGTCTTGTATGGCCTACATACATTTTTATTTAATTTAAATTTTATAATTTGTTGTTATTTATTTATTTAAACTTCATGTACAGTAGTGGTACATAGGTGGACTTAATGCAACAAGGCATTCTCTACCAGTCAACCTTTGGGTTAAAACAGACAACACTGTGGTAGGTGTGCACAATAAATAAATAACAGATACATATCAAGTGGAATGTATTATCATTTATTTTAAATTAAGTTACAATTACAATAATAAAATACTAATATATGCTAATATTATAAACTAATAAATACATAATAAGTAGGAGAACTTAAAAATAACAATTATGACGAAGACCAAACTAAGGCAATAAAAATACACACTCAGCAGAACAATTCATCTGTCTACCTATTACGGTTTATAAGAAACAGCCCAATCACAGACAGACGCGAGTGGAAGTTTGAAAATAGGGTTCCGTTGGTTACCCATCAGTTATGGAACCCTGCAACTATAAATAGATGAAGGTTATGTTATAGAGCTGTTTGAATTATGAGGCCCAAAACTTCGAAGGTCGCAATCAAAACAAAGTAAAGAAAATGAAGGTTACTATATGTTTACGTAAACGCGTAACTACCGGAATAAATAATAAGGGCCCTATCTCCCTGTTTTGTTTTCGTAATAGAAATTGTGGAGATGTGATGAGCCAATTTCTCTACCATAGACATAAAAAGTTTAGCTTAGACAGACTGTCGCCTGGCCATGCGGTTTATTTCTTATAATGCAAGGAAAAACCAAGGAGAAACCAACTAACAATTTTTGTAAAAGTAATTACTTTTCACTCATATTTATAATATATTTTTATCTTTTACTGTTGCTCTTTTTATTTTTAGTTTTTTGAGGTGGAAAATCATCAAATGACTTCTCTGTCTCTAGGGTGGAGCAAAAGGGCGTGTCCAGTTTAGTGTTCCAGGTTCATGGTAACAGTTTCAAAAATTCTCGCGGCTTTGTTCTTGTCCTGTGTGAGACAAAAATAATAAAATAAATGAATCATCACCATCATCATCTTCCTACCTTTGTCCCGTGTTATTTGGGGTCGGCGCAACATGTATTTTTATTTCTTTCTTCCTTGCAATAAATACTAAACGATTATGCGAAAATCCATGTAAAAAAGTAGTATTCAGCATCATCCGATTAGACTGGAAGACCCGACACAGTTGGGAATAAACTGCCCCCCTAGCCAAGTTGCAAACGATAAACGTGAACGCTTAGTAATCTCCAATAGATTTTCAACTTTATACCTAAGCGCATAAAGTTGAAAATCTATTAAAGACTACTGAGCGTTAGCGACCGGAACGAACGAAAACACTATGTAATCTTCAATAGATTTTCAACTTTATATCCAATAACATAAAGTTGAAAATCTATTAAAGACTACTGAGAGTTTACGTTTATCGTTTGTGACTTGGCTGGGCAGATTGATTGATGAATTGCGATCACCAATCATTTAGGAGGTAGCAGTTCGTATTTTAATCAGAAATCAGAAACGTTTATTTCAAATAGACCAATTACAGGCACTTTTGAATTGTCAAAATGTCGGACAGTCAAAAAATGTGAAGCTAAATTGCACGTTCCAAAGCGTAGATCTCTATGACACTCTTTTAAATCATATTATGAGTTACATAAATCTTGGTTACATATTTAAATAATTAATTTTGCCATTATTCACATTATAGGTACTAATTTATTTAAATTTTAAAAATATTTGGTATAATGGTCAGTAATGTTGTAGAGCATGCGTCCCTCTCAAGCCCCTTTTTTTCAGGAACGCGTTAAGATATCGAGCTGAAACTTTTAAATCGCAATGTACTTAAACATTTGACCCTTTATCGTACATAAATTTGACGCTCGCAAGTTGATCAAAACGAATAGGGCACTTCCCTTTGATCCAGAATCAAAAATCTGGAAAGAAGCAATGCCATGTAGTAAATCGAAGTAATCGAAAATCGGAAATATGTCACAAAATAAAAATTACTTTTTGCGACTTGGAAAAATCTACATACCTAGTTGCAGGAATGCTGGAAAGTTTAAAAGTGTTCCCATGGCTCTGAAACGCAAAAAGCAACTAAACAAAGGGGACACAGGTGGGTTTTAGTCTGTAAAAGTCTGACACGCCCTCTAATTATTTGATGACTTTCCACCTGAAAAAAAAGGAAAGAGATAACGCATTATAATTTGAGTGTCTTCCTATACTTATACCTAATATCAAACAAGACACCTTTTAAATCAATACCAACGCAATATTTCCAACGTCCTAAACAATACTGTAAATGGTAATTCACTCGTCGGATTGACTAAACTTAAGGCCATAACGACAGGCGGGCATTTTGTCTTCTTCGTCTCGTAAAACATTCGCCCTTGAGTAGGCATAATCTCCTAACTCTACTTTATGGTTCCTATCTGCGACAGATTCGTCTATGGATCTAATAATGACGTATGTATTTGGCTTACGTTTTGATTTATAGTGTTTTATTTACGTAAGTTATGTTGTCCCTATCAATACTTGTTAGAAGTAATATTTCCTTGTAAAGTTTTTGTTTAGTAACAAATACTGATTTATATACTGTGGAAAGTCAAATGAAAGTGGTAGCTTCTCCTCTGGGGCCTTAAACCTTTTGCTAGACTAGCTGTCTCCGCGGTTTCACTGACATCTTTGGTTACTGCTCCGCTCCTGTTGATCACAGCGTGATGTTATATAGCTTATAGCCTTCGTCGATAAATGGGCTATTAAACACTAAAATATTTTTTCAATTCGAACAAATAGTTCTTGAGATTAGAGCAACTAAAAATTTAAGGTAATGATGAAAGACTAGACTTCCTCGAGAGAGTCGAAATATACGTTTTTTGTGACAGAAACGGCCGTATCTTTTTTTTTCGTTAACTTAGAAATTTGATTTTTTCACAGCTTCAAGAGACCGCAAACTTGAGTATATGATTAGAATTTAAACTCGATACCTCCACGTGTTCCCGAGATAAAGGGACTTGACAGTCAGACAGACAGACTGACAATAAAGTGATCCTATAAGGGTACCGTTTTTTTCTTTTTGAGGTACAGAACCCTAAAAAGTAATGTAAATAATTGAATCACTCTTAATTATTAAAATATATATATAATTGTATATTGATGTGGAAGAGAGGAGTCTCCTAATACAGGCATTAAATGCTTAAAAGGAGGCTCCAATCACCTACTAATGTAAACTATTTTGTTAAGAAATAAAGATTTTGATTTTTGATTTGATTTTGAATCTAAGTGTAAATAAAATGTGATTAACCATTCACCGACGCCCGATACTACTCAATACACTATAAAAATACAGCCGTTTAAAATCTCCCACTTCAAAATCCAACAATTCCACAAATTAACCACCGTCAGCCTTCATAAGGGACATATCACTTTTTACCTCGTCTATTAATCTGCCGCTGGCATCCGTCCAGCAAAACTACGTTAAACCAGTGGACAATTACTATTAACCTCTACTATACCTCTCTCTTTCACTTTCCAAGTAGTAGACAAAGATGGGATACTCTTCGTTTTCCCGGGAATGTAATAAACGTACTAGCATTGCCAGGCGTCCGGATAAAGCCGGACAGGGCCAGGCTTTTTAGTTGTGTGTCCGGCCAAATCAGGCCAAGAGTCCGGCCTGTGCGGCTTTTTAAATTAGACAATTTTTTTTTAGCTTTGTCATTTCTTCTACTTTATCTTGTATCGCGAGTATAAGCGGAGCGGACTAGCAATTGTAGCAACTAATTTTATTGTTGTTTTATTAGAATTAAAAAAATATATATATTATGGTCGTATAAAAAGGCGAATTTGACTTTAAAAAAAATTGTCGGCCATTTTACTCAAATGTCCGGCTAAATTGGCTGATCTGTCCGGCTTTTCAGTTTGAGGACCTGACAACCCTAAACGTACACATGTCGACAACGCGTCTAAATTGATGAAAGCAGTCCAGATGGCTAATGCTCGCGGCTGTGTGAGATACCGATGAAATAATAGCGTTTAATTTCATCTACACTAATATAAAGAGGTAAAGTTTGTTTTTTGTTTTTAGGAAGGAATCTCTGAAAGTACTGGTCCGATTACTAAAATGTTTTAACCGATAGAAAGCTGCTTTATATTTTATTTACGCGGACGAAGCCGTGGGTAAAAAAAGCTAGTGAAATGTAAATTGAAAATAAACGGATTTATTTATACAGGAAGTATTTTAAATTCATTGCTCTGGTTAATGATTTTTCGGCCTAGTTCAATTTATAAAGTGATACTGAAGCAGTTTTTTTTTACAGATTTTCAAATTTTTTTAGAACTCAGAGGAAATTGAAAAAGTTTAGGTACTTATTCTACAGTGTAGATATCTACTTTTGTTTTAATACGACTGTAAATGGTTATGTGTTTTACCCTCTAATTTATTGCTAAGACTGTGATTAATTTAATCGAGTAGAGAGTGAGTGAGAGTTTATCTCAATGGCAGAAAAATTGACCCACATATTTACTTAAATGATGAAATCTACCTTTAAAAATATAAAATAAATGAATTAAATGTCATGAAATGAATCGCACGCACATAATTATTAGTTACCTACATTAGTGCAGTTAGTTTAAAAATAAAATCAGCCACACTTGAAATAATTTACATTATAAATTAAAATGACAATAAAAAGGCACGTGCCATCGATACGACTACAGAGTCACAGACACGCCAAAGATCGCGTGACAGGCGATAGCCAGCTGTTCAATGAATGGCGCCCAACGTGGGACACTGTGTGCTGCCGTAAACATAGCCAAGGTTGCCGCTATCACGTTTAAATATGTCCATTATTTATTGATGAACTACGAACCGACTAAAGGGGTGAAACACACGTGACTTAGTACATAGTCTTTATTTTATGCTAAAAGAAAGCTTATCAAGAGACTGGCTCGAGATAGTTCAGGTATAAAATGAGGGAGGTATTTGTCCAGCAGAACGAAATTGTTTGGATGTAAGCGCGACATAGAGTAAAGTTCCGCATACCTCCGTTGAAAAGGGAGGATCCTCAGAACAGACGGGTGTTATGTCTGGTCCGGGCAACTGCTCGATAGTTGATTTTGGACGGGTGTATCGTCCTAATCGCGATGCAGAATTTCGAATTTTTAGTTTCTATGTGGCGTCATAGATAAATAATAAAAATAATTTAGAGAGAACGTTGAGATGACGATATCCGCAGGAGAACCAAGGTTGCCGACATAGCACGAAGAATCGCCAAACTAAAGTGGTAATGGGCAGGGCACATTGCTCGCAGAACGGATGGCCGTTGGGGCCGAAAGGTTCTGGAGTGGCGACCGCGTACCGGAAGACGCAATGTTGGAAGGCCCCCTACAAGGTGGACCGATGACCTGGTGAAGGTTGCGGGAATCCGATGGATGCGAGATGCACAGGATCGTTCGTTGTGGTGACATTTGGTGGAGGCCTATGTCCAGCAGTGGACGTCTATCGGCTGAAATGATAATGATGATGATGTTGAGATGACGTCAGAACAAAGGAATAGGAGGCGTGGCCGACTCGCGGCGATCGACGAAAAGAGAATCGAAACGGAACGCTTATAAGTTAACTTGGCTAAGGGGGCTGTTTCAATGATTCCATATATTGTCCAGCTGCGTAGATAATTGAGATACAAAACTACACCAATTTTACATCACAATATCCACTACGAATAAATTTTCAAATAATTAAGACAGAACTTCACTCGGAAAAATCTCACCAAAAACTCCTTAGTTGAGGGGTTATCGCTGGTCGAAAGTCAAGTTTCCTCTCGATCTAGAATCAATATTGCTATTCAACATGGCAATACTGTCAGTCTTTTGGGAACCCCGCTATTAACAGCGATACCGACGATTGTCCCATAAATACTTTTCACTTGTTTTATTTTCGCTTGTGCATAGTACATTTTTTTTTAATAATCTTAGCGTATACCTAATTACAACGAGCAATTGGTAGCTCGCCGTCCGGCCGTCCGGTAACCGTCCGGACAGAGCCAAAGTCGTCGACGGCGCGTAGTGATCCACGCGTGCTTCAAAGAGATGTCAGCAAAACCGTAGGGGTCCAGCTGGGCCTAAGCCTACTGGGGCCATGGGTAGACTTCCGAAAGGGAAACTCGGGATCTTGGAATGCAAAGCCAATAAGGACCATAGGTGTAATATTAGTCAGTAAAACTCTGAATAGCTCTCCCACTCCGTCCTAGAGCGTAAGAAGTCATTGTATGATTTCCCACCTTAAAAAAATGCGTATGCCTAATTCACACACACACACATTCATAGTGCGTACAGCTATGGAGTGGAATTCCTTGCCGGAATCTGTTTTTCCTGATGGCTACAACCCGGGAATCTTTAAGTCAAGAGTGAATAGGTTACTTCTAGGTAAGCGCGCTCCATCGTCGACCGCATCGTCGCTTTCCATCAGGTGAGTTAGCGGTCAAGCGCGAACCTATCAAGAATAAAAAAAAAGAAACATATTTTCTTCATTTGCAAAAATAATTCAAATCCATTTGGTAGTTTTGCCAGCAAACTTACTTTCGTATTTATAATTTTAGCGAAGAGAAAACATACATGTTCTACCACCATTAGGCTTAGGGAAAATAGGGTGGAGTAGTTTTATTATTTCGTTAATTAGACCGTAACTGTTCCCTAGTAATTAATTATAAACCTTTGGTATCTTAATGCCGCTAATATATTCTTTCCTTGTTCATTTATTGTGACTAAATAACCTTCGCTATGTCATCATTAGTGATTGGAACTATTTTGGTTCCATGACCGCAAACGTTAATATGGGCATTCCCCAGGATTCTAAAAATTTTAAGATAACATGATCTTGTAGAACGCTAAGTTTGGAACAGCTATTGATACTCGTTCTTACAAAATTGTTACGTATTTATGAAATGTGTTATGAAAAAAATAAAGTTTTTAATTTCATTAACCTAAAACGTGTCTGTCTTATTCTACTTACCCGTTAGAAGAGTGAAGGAATATCTACTGGATATTTAATGCACCTACTATGTTTTCTCTTCACCACCCTAGGTTTGAGCACGCCACAATTATGGCGATAAGTCCACTCTTTGAGGCGTGACTGAAAAGACCTCACGGCATCCTCACCTTCCGCATAACGCAGGTTCTCACCGAACACGGTAAGTTCGGGAAGTTCCTGCACCGGATTCGTGCGGAAGCGACGCCCGGGTGTCGCCACTGTGTGGACCGCCCGGAGGATACGGTGGAGCACACGATAGAGGTGTGCCCCGCCTGGGCAGAGCACCGCCGTGTACTCGTGGGGGCGATCGGCGGCGGCGACCTCTCGCGACGGGCCTTACAGTACAGGCCATGGTCCGAAGCGAGGAGGAGTGGCAGGCGCCTCCTTCTGCGAAGCAGTAATGCTATCAAAGGAGGAGGCCGAGCCGTAACCGTCCGGACCGAGCCCAACTCGTCGATGGCGCGTATTGTTCCACGCGCGCCTCAGGGAGATGTTAGCAAATCGTAGGGGCCCAGCAGGGTCTAAACCTACTGGGTCCACGGGTAGCGTGAAAGCGAAACCCGGAGCCCTGGGACGAAGGCAAAGAAAGAACAGGAGTGGGTTTTTAGTCAGTAAAAGTCTGATACTATCTCCCGCTCCGCCCAAGGGCGGGATTTGTCATTAGATGATTTTTCCGCCTAAAAAAAAAACCACCCTTGGTTGACTGGTAAAGAATGCCTAAGGTGTTAAGTCCGCCTTTGTACC
The DNA here is from genome assembly GCA_905147345.3 of Mythimna impura. NCBI lineage: Eukaryota > Metazoa > Arthropoda > Insecta > Lepidoptera > Noctuidae > Mythimna > Mythimna impura. Next base: position 25,181,145 of record LR990355.1, read on the forward strand.
TTTGTGTTGCATGAACTTTTAATAAATCCTACTAATATTATAATTGTGTATGGATGTGAGGATGTTTGTTACTCTTTCACGCAAAAACTACTGAATAGATTTCGATGCAACTTGGTACACAGGTAGACCATGTCCTGGAATAGCACATAGGATATTTTTTATCCCGGGAGTATGTTCCCTTGCGATATTTTTTTACTATCACGCGGGCGAAGCCGCTCGCATCTACTTACACATTTAATTCAAAGGATTCTTACAGTTTTTAGTAAGATACGACTGTTTCAGGATGATAACTGCTTCAGTAAATTAAATATGTTATGGTTCATAAAATGCAATTGTTTTCAATACATTATTCTGACAGTTCAACCCTGGTTAAAACTGACAGTACATAAATTATTAATTGAACGTACATTTAACCGGTAATTGTTGAGAGTAGCAACACAACAACTAACAACGGATTTAATGATACACTTACCATTTAATTTCTTCACATTTGATTGGCTGATAGAGAATGTTAAGGGAAATAATTCAGTCCACCCTTGTTCCTTTGTGCATGAAGCTTAACCTTTTGAGTGCGTAATTAGAGACACAATAGTAAGACAATGGCGCGTGAACGCCGGCGTTAATGCGGGGATCAACAGCTTAAAGAAATAAACAAATGTCATATATCCAGTTATAGTAAAATATTTAATGAATCGATTCACGGAACGGGAGCCTTATCATGACTTGTTAAAATGTCAGGCGTGAGAGAGAGAAAGAGTAATGGAGCTATACACCCTCTCCATCGCTTTAACAGTTCAGTTTAGGTCGTCAAATGTATCGCGTTAAGAGCTCATGCTACGGCATCTGTTAATAGTTTTATCGTTGGTTTTACTCACTGGCTATGGCACTGATTTATTTGTCGTTGGTTTTACTCACTGGATATGGCACTGATTTATTTGTCGTTGGTTTTACTCACTGGACATGGCACTGATTTATTTATCGTTGGTTTTACTCACTGGACATGGCACTGATTTATTTGTCGTTGGTTTTACTCACTGGACATGGCACTGATTTATTTATCGTTGGTTTTACTCACTGGACATGGCACTGATTTATTTATCGTTGGTTTTACTCACTGGACATAGCACTGATTTATTTGTCGTTGGTGTTACTCACTGGACATGGCACTGATTTATTTATCAAGGAACTATAGAGAGCAGAATATGATCAGTTAAACAAAAAAATTAAAACTCCCGAAGTAGTTTTTTGTGGGTAAAACTGAACATAATTATACCTCGAAAACAGAAATAATTTCACCATTATCAATGTTTTCATCTCGGTCCAAGTAGTTTCGAATCGGGTTAATGTTCTGGTAACATTTAAGCCAAAAACAGAAGATCCAACCAACCCAGTTAAAATATCAGATAGAAGTATTTGGCAAGGTGAAGTAAATTCTGTAAGTGATATTACTAAACGACAGGTCGATATGAGTCTCGTGGGCAGTAACGAGGCGTCAGTTTGTGGGACGTTGGATGTCATCCAAGTTACGACTCGTGAACCAAGAGACAATCCGAAGGCGGGAAAATTGCGTGTTGAAAACAACGAAATTATTAAAAAAAGATCAGGAGTGAAAAACACGTTGGAAGATAAAACAACAAATACCTAACAAGTTTATGTAAATAATGGTACTATTTATCTAAATATTAGAGTACAAATAAGGGTAATGTTAAACAGTCTTTATTAATATTCAATTCACATAGATTTCTGAAAAAGTTATTATTCCCTTTCAAACTTGACGCAATACGTGATCGAAATTGAAAATAAGCAGAAATCAATTTATCGTAGGGTACCTTTCTTTTGAAGATTAATTTAAAAGAAATGTCATATTGAACGAAGAAATGTATTATTTATAAAGTTGCTGTTTTGCAGAGTACAAAACAAATAATAAGAAAGATTTAAATAGGACTAATTGGACGCATAGCTTCATAGTCATAGCTGATAGCTTAGTTACAAAACTGTGAAAAATTGTCAACGAAGTGGCAACGACACGATGCGGTGACGGCACGACGTAGCCTCCGTCGCATCAAACGTATAATGACGAATACGCGTCTATGAAACTACGCGTCCTTAGACAATAGGCCTTAGTCATCAGCCGAAATGAGTAGAAGTATTTTATTACAATAAAATTTATGAAAGTGCGAGATATTATAAAAAAAAAAAACTTAAGTCAGCAGCAGAGCCAGTAGACGAAAATATAATTCACAAAGTCGGTTTCAGAAATCTTAATGAGATAACGAGAACAATTCATAAAACAGATTCCAATGATAAAGAGCTTAAGATTTCAACAGATTCAGAATCCACTTTATACAATCATACCTCTAATGATAAAGTGATATAACAGAACAAATTCAGAAGGCCGATTCAATACAACGAGTAAAAAAACGGTTATGAACACATAGACGAGTCAACACAAAATCAGCCTATATAAGTATATAGATCTGTAGTTCCCACTGCTGAAACATACACAACGGACTTTGCTCACATTTAGCCTCCCATAGTCTTAAGTGTGGACAAAAGTGTCCCTAAAGTCTAAGTGCGAATAACGGTGTCCATAGATAGATAAATAGATCTCAGACAATACCCTAACTAATCCCAGACCTGAATTCTAGTGAGCGGGATTTCCTCTGCGGGTTATTGGATGTCACATGTCTTCGGATTTTCGGTTTCAGCACATGCCCAGCCTGGGCTCATCAAGACTGCCGCAACTGCACTCTTCTCGGTGAATCCACCATCATCGTTATGAGAGCAATGCTGTTTAAAAAAACTGGGCAAGTGCGAGTCGGACTCGCGCACTGAGGGTTCCGTACAAACTTACCTATATAAATAGTTCAATTCTCGTAGATTTTTCCAAACCGCAAAAAAGTTTTTTTTTTCTTATGACGTAAATTTACAGTTTTCAGATTTATTCCTATATTTGTGCCATGAGATCTTGTTTTATGCCAAATTCCAGGATTCTGGGTCAACGTGAAGTAACCTATGAATTTTGATTCCCTTGAGAGTGTCGAAATGTACTTTTTTTGCGACATAAACGGCCGTATCTTTTTTTTTCGTTAACTTCGAAGTTTAATTTTTTCTCAGCTTAAACAGTAGTTTTAATTTCAACTCGATACCTTTACGCGTTCCCGAGATAAAGAGTCTTGACAGACAGACAGACGGACGAACAACAAAGTGATCCTATAAGGGTTCCGTTTTTTCCTTTTGAGGTACGGAACCCTAAAAAACACAAAGCAATGTGCCTGCATAAATCAATGGGCTATTACCACTACTCTCGACGCTCTTCTTAGACGCGTGCCATGTATAACCCGATAATCTCAAACAAATGCGTGTTGCTGTACGTAAAGCATATAACTATGTGCGAGTGTTTTCGCTTATTGTATGAATCGGACCTTCTGTACTGTTCTGTTCTCAGCAGGCTCTGAATAAAGCGATTTCTAAATGTCTTTGTGGCCAAATCACTTGGTAAGCGATCGTCATTACAATAGATACTGGCAATGGATCGCGACGGTTGGACTTGTTTGAATAGTGAAGCCCCGTTTATGCCAGAAACAACAATGAGTGGGCTAGCAAAATAGATTACGGATTATTTCGTTTTTATGAGCTAGCCTAGTTTTTCTTTTGACAGCTGTATAGTTGATGAGGAATATTTTTTTTATTGACTTTGTGATGTTAATGTCCTGTAGCTTCATATAGTTTTGTCTGTATCTAGCATAAGCATAATCAACCTTTTAATGTTCCCACTGCTGGGACTCAGGCCTCCTCTTTAGGAGAGGGAATGGGCCGTAATCCACCACGCGGGTTGGTGAATGTTACAGTCATGTCTTCGAATTTTTCCGATCTAGGACATGCCAGTTTTCTCACGATGTTTTCCTTCACCGTTTTGAGAGCAGTGGTGATGAAATAAATTACACAAAGTAATGCGCCTGGCTGGGTTTGAACCCGCGACCTTACAACTCGTAAGTTGGGGCCGTTACCACTCGGCCACCACTGCTCTTGTCTGTATCTAAGTCATTAGTATTATAAACTGTTGATCTAGATGTTTGCCTCAGTGATCTAACGGCCGCAAGCGTTGTCGCTGAGCATGAGGTCCTGTGTTTGTCTCCCAAGTCGGCCAAATTCGCTGAGTTATTCAAATTAAAAATTTTCAGTAGTATACCGGAATCTGAATTATTATTCGATTGATAGCAATAAGATCGCTTCCTGTTCGAACGTCTTTGTGTCGACATCGTCACCGGCCCATGCTGAAAACCAGCGCTGTAGACTCGTCGCGTTTCGAGCATTCAACGTACTTTATACCCACTTTTGGCTAATCTTTCGAGGATTATGTGTTGATACAAATATTTTTTTTATTATTGATAGGCTCGCGTTTGACCACTATCTCACCTGATGATAAGCGATGATGTGGCCGACGATGGAGCACGCTTACCTAGAAGTAACCTATTCACTCTTGACTTAAAGACCCCTAGGTTGTAGCTATCAGGAAACACAGACTTCGTTTAAAATATTCTTAGTTAAATCATCCATATTTTATACAACTGTAGGTCTGTCGTTTTCTGTAGTCAATTCTTGACCCAGTCGCCTAACGAGCACCTCTTCAGGTGTTGGTCGAGATTGACTACATTAAAGCTTGTTTTAAAAAAATATGACATCATCTGCGTCCATTTTCTTTTCTTCTTTAAAAGATTCTGATTTGCCAACTTCTTCTACCGATCCCCAAAATTAAATTCTATCTAAATTTTTTGACCGTAACTTGCGATTTCATTATAAGTTTCGAAGATTTAGGGAACTTCGCTTTTTACTTTGTTACGGTGAACCGAGATCAAATAATCGAGATCTTGTCTGTGATAGATTAAGGGCCTATTACACTACTCGATATTCAGACAGTCTTAGTCGATGTCGCGTAGTGTAATAAGGGTTAGACCGGTCTTACTCGGAACAAAAAATAAGACAGTCTGAATATCATGTGCTGAATATCACGTAGTGTAATAGGCCCTTTATATCTATGTTGAGCGCGTGGCTCGTGGCGTGGGCTTCAAAATTGAAAAAGGCTATTTTTGTGATAATTACAGAGGTTATAAGATATTTATAGCAAGGTTTTGAAGTTGTGACAGGGAGTTGTAATACGCGATTTCAAGAAAGATATCGTTGATACATCACAAATTAAACGTTTTGTTTATAAATGAATTCGACCAATTACAGAAGGTTAAGTGAAGTGTTACTAACATAGTTTTAAATCATATTTACTAACAAAATGATTTATTATAATTAGTTATGTACCTATGTTAGTCTATAAGGTATTTATGATATGGGTACATGTAGTCTGAAATAAATTGATTATTATTATTATTATTTATTACATCCGAAAGACATCCAAAGCTGGACATAGGCCTTCCCCAAGTGTCGCCACAACTACTGATACTGTGCGTCTCGCATCCATCTGATTTTCACAACCCTCAACAGGCCATCAGTCCACCTTGTGGGAAGCCTTCCAACGCTGTGTCTTCCAGTACGCGGTCACCACTCCAGCAGGCCTAGCCAAGTTACGACCGTTTCGTTTCGATTCTCTTTTGTCGATCGCCTCGAGTCGGCAACGCCTCCGATTCCTTTGTTCCGACCACGTGACTGAGCGTTGAGATGACGTCATTCCGATACATTTGAAGTTTTCTACTAGCGTTAACGATTGTAGATTATCAACTTGGCTAAGCCCTTAGAACTTTTCGGCCCCATTGACCATCATTCTGCGAGCAATGTGCCCTGCCCACTACCACTTAAGTTTGGCAATTTTTAGGCCAAAGTGTGCTGATTTTTATAAAAGCTACACGATGTCGACACCTAAAAAACATGAATTTTAATAGTGAGTTTGACACGTGATTCCATGACTAGAATTACACGAAGTTCAAACACATCATTGACACTGCCCGAAAAACGCATAAACAACAACTATCTCTACTATCGCAGATACTATTAACGGAATACAATAAAAAGTCATTATTTTTCTTTTATTAAAAACTAGGCTAGGTTTGGACATCTAAATATCAAGGTTTTTCGAAAGGGCCATGTTTTATTTATCAACCTTATCTATTTCCGCGTAATTTTCCACGTTTTATTACGGTAATAATCGACTTGACCTTTTCATAGTACATTTCACCACGATGACCCAAATTCAAACTTGGATATACTAACTGTAATCAGTAAAATAAATTACGAACAAAAAAAAATACAAAATATAGGGAAATATTAAAACTCTTTTTTTGTGCAGTAGTGTAAGTTTAGACTCACTGTACTGACATTTTACTTGACTGCCAAGGAAGGGTTATATTGTTGGTGTGTATATTATATGTATGTTTCTAGTATGTTTGTAATTTTTTTTTATTACCTCGTGTCTACCAAACGTCTGGATTGATTTTAATAGTTTAGATATCGTTAGATTTGTCTTAAAAATCAAAGTGTCCAGGTGTGTTTAGAAAAGAAATAAAAAATGGCGGCACCTCAGCTGATTTTATTTTCCTTTTTTGGTACTATGTTGACTACATCATCCTCCCTTATATGATTATTATAAAAAGTAAGAGTAACCATGGAGTTTCTTGCCGGTTCTTCCATAGGAAACGACCAATTGGAACCGTGCACTAGCTACTAACGTTTTATAAGTGCCCAAAATACTTCAAATTGAATTGAATTAATTATTTCAAACAATAGTTTCAGAGTAGTAGTTTAAAACTAAAGAAAAAGTAACGATAACTGGTTTGTCCGAAAAACAATGGTCATTTAGTATGACAAAAATGTCCATAGGCGATTATACGCTGATTAGTGTGTTTGTTTTTTTTCCAACCCCGACTACTGACCATGAATGGATTTTATCTTTGTTTCTGAGAGATTTGCGCTAAGTTATTGCTTAGCGTAAATCTCTCCTAGCGATAGCTTGTGGGGCCGATTTGGGTTTCGCTTTTATGACCCCATAAGAAACGATGATCAAAACAATCTGTATAATATACAAAACTAGCTTTTGCCGACGGCTTCGCCCGCGTACATAAAATATAGCCTATGTCACTCAGGAATAAAGCAGCTTTCTATCGGTGAAAAAAATTTAGCAATCGGACCAGTACTTCCAGAGATAACCTCCTGAAAACAAAAAAAAAAACTACCTCTTTATAATATTAGTGTAGATGTAAAGTCTTCACTCACTCACTGATTCATCAACGCCTAGCCTAAATACTTGTACCTAGATAAATGATATTTATTTCGCAAATAGATTTTTAAAAAACACTTTTACATGTCATTTTTTTCGTCAATTAAAACTAGACGAGGCCGGTGTTTCCTAGCTGACTGCCCTGAGAAAAAACACCGAAACAAACTCAGGGCTCCCTTTTAAAGTCCATTCAGTAATCATAAAAAAATATATGATGTACAAGAAAAGGATTTTCCAAAAACTCCAATCTTTGTATGGACAAACCTACTTTCAAATAGGCTAGACCAAAGACAGAAGCTAATCTAATATAAAAACTGAATACTCATGTATCTTGTTATTACATTATGCAGGATTTGCCGAGAGAGTGAGAGATTGACCGCAGCCACCCCGTAGCCAGTCCACTTCTGAAAGGGAGACCCGTGGTCCTGGGACGCAAAAGGGCAACTCAAAGAATATAGTTGTGGTTTTAGTTAGTAAAAGTCTGACACGCCCTCGCGCACCACCCTAGAGAAGTCATTAGATAATTTCCCACTTTAAAAAAAAGCCTTTTAATGCAAAGGGCAACTGAAAGAACACATGTGGGATTTAGACAGTAAAAGATAATAATATAAACTCATTTTAAGTAACCTTAAGTGAACCTATAAAAGTCTGACAGTCTCTCTCGCTCCACCCAGAGTAGCAGAAGTTATTCGATGATAACCCATAAAAAAAACATAACCTATAGGTCTTACTAGTGCCCTTCAAACGCTGATTTCATACAAGAATCACCTACACATTAGTTTACATGTCATCACTTATGCAAAACAGTTTACACATATATTATTAAACGCGTTAGACACCGACGTTAAGCGTGTACATTGCTGCCCCTCGGGGTTTCCCTAACGGATATCCGACGTAGCAACTCGAAACGTAGGTCCACCCTTTATTTTATAGAACTAGATTATGTGTTTTTGTACAGTTACTTCCTACTTTAACGGGCAAGAATAGTTTATTACTTTCAATTCGTAATAAGTATATTATTTTAACTGCCTCGGACCTACGGCAACTCGTGCCTGCCTCGTCGTTCGATTCCCGGGTGGGAATAAATAAAGTGCTAATGGGTTTATCTATTAGGAGTTACTTTGAAGCAACCTGAAGTTGAGAACAGTGATGGCCGAGTGGTAACGGCTCCGACTTACGAGTTGTAGGTCGCGGGTCCAAACCCAGGCGCATTACTTTGTGTAATTTATTTCATCACCACTGCTCTCAAAACGGTGAAGGAAAACATCGTGAGGAAACCGGCATGTCCTAGAACCAAAAATTCGATGACATGTAACATTCCCTAATCCGCACTGGGCGCGTGGTAGATTACGGCCCATTCCCTCTCCTAGAGAGAGGAGGCCTGAGTCCCAGCAGTGGGAACATTAATAGGCTGAATATGTTTATGCTAACCCGAAGTTTGGAAGTTGGTGGTGTGACACCCCCGGTGCCTCGGAAAGCATGAAAGCCGTTGGTCCTGTGCCCAGATCTCTTCCTGGTCGTATTGGATTGCTGTCCCATCCGACTATGAGAGTAAAGAAACAGAGTGCACCTGTGTTCACGTAGAAGCTTTTGCACTATAGTGTCTCTGGCGTACTTGGCTAATCTCTGTTGCTCCGAGTGACCTTCCCCCCTAGCCAAGTTGCAAACGATAAACGTGAACGCTTAGTAATCTCCAATAGATTTTCAACTTTATACCTAAGAGCATAAAGTTGAAAATCTATTAAAGACTACTGAGCGTTAGCGACCGGAACGAACGAAAACACTATGTAATCATCAATAGATTTTCAACTTTATATCCAATAACATAAAGTTGAAAATCTATTAAAGACTACTGAGAGTTTACGTTTATCGTTTGTGACTTGGCTAGGGGGGCTTGATCGAAATTCGATCGGGAGGATTATTTTTTTAATTAATACTAGCTGACCCTTTGTACCGCCTTCTTCGTACCGCCTAACAGTCAATGAATGTTGTCTTTTGATATAGTCAACCGATTGCGATGAAACAAAGCCTAAGTAATTTTTAACATTTATTTCAAATATACCAATTACAGACACTTTTGACTTGTTGAAATGTCGGTCAGTCAAAAAAAAATAAATAGTGAAGCTAAATTGCATGTTCCAAAGCGTAGACCTCTATGGAAAAGAACGTGCGAGAAACTCCATGGACACTCTTTTAAATCATATCTTGATTACATATTTCTTATCATTTCTAATATGTGAGCACAATGTAGATAAGTAATAATAATTTAAAAAAAAACTAATTAAAAAAATAGAAATTGATTTAAGCCACTGGCAGTTAAGAGATGACCAGTCTCAACTGACGGCATCTAAATGAAGTTACACACAATTTTAATATTTATAAGTTATCTACATCGATTTCGTACATTTTACGTGATGCGCGCACGACTAAAAACTTCTACAGATTTATTATATGTATATAGATTTGTAAAAAGAAATATGCGTGTATGACCAGTTGTAATATAGGCGAAGCAAAAGGGGTATTAATGGGTTGTAAAAGATGAGGTTCTACAGTTTTCTTATTCTTTCCACATCGGGAAAATGTGAAATGGCGTATGTATGCATTTGTAAAAAATTATTGATAGCTCGACTGTGAAGGTTAGAAGAGCAAATGTCGTACTTAAATATCTGTTTCATTCTAATTCATTCTTGGAATCATATAGGTTTATTAAAAAACTGGGCAAGTGCGAGTCGGACTCGCGCACTGAGGGTTCCGTACAAACTTGAAAGGTAAATTGCGGTTTACGATTTATGACGTATTAAAAAAAACTACTTACTAGATCTCGTTTAAACCAATTTTCGGTGGAAGTTTGCATGGTAATGTACAGTGACCCAGCAAAAGTGCTTAGATACCTTAACGCCTATTTTCCCTTGCACGTTAGAGTTCAAGTTTTCGAAAATTAAACTAGATGGCGTTGGTTTCTTCACAGCTAAGTGGCGAGCAAAGGCAATCTCACAAAGTATAAACTTGACTTTTAGTTTAACAAATAATAGACACATGCGTCTTCATTGTCGTCAACAACTGATTGTATTTCATAATTTCATCGTTCAAATTAGAGTCATGTTGACCTAGCGGTTTAGCATGTGCAGATAGATGCGTAAATCAATGAACCATGAGTTCAAATCTCACGTAGTACTCACACTTTTTGTAAGTTATGAATGACAAACAAAAGAAGTTGGAAGGAATATTATATCAAAGCTAACAAGTGGATATTTATTTGTAATATAATATTCAAGTGGGTAGTTACTCAGCAAAACGAAAAAAATGCAGGTAAACAGGCTCAAAGGCACTATTAAAAAATAATATGTTTATTTCTTACAATTTCTTAATCAAATTTAACAATCACCGTTTATTAATCACCGAATAAGATTATAATATTATATATAATTTCTTATTGAGGCCATAGCTTAAGTATTCGTTTCCGAAATTGGAAAGAGGTTTGAAGCTTATGTAACCTTAACAAAAACAAACAAAAGACCAGATAATTTTATCACAAAGGTCAAAAGGATTAAAAATGTAGGCTAAAAACTATAAAATTGCACAACAACACATCAAGTGTTCATAACTTTTTTAAGTTGTTTTAAATACGGATATTAAGTTAAACACACATAACAAGGTCTCCAGTTAATACAGAGAATAAGTAATATATAGCATAGTGGTTCGTCGACCGAGGTCCGTTTTCTTCGTACTCCCTTATCATGGTTTGATGCTGCAACATGTTTATTAGTTTTAGTCGGCCAGCTCTTTGATGGTGTTTCAAAGAGCCCTCTTCTTCAAATCATCATATCCATAGAACAACTGTTTTTCTCTGCAACAATAAAACAGAAATATATAATATCCAATAATGATTATTTTAAAGGAGTTTTTTGTTTAAAAGCGTTAAAAAAAAAACTACTTACGATTACACCGGTCTCTCTAGTTACTTCTGACAAGTTTTTACCTTGATTATGCATAGCAATTATTTGAGTTTTTTTTACTAAATCTATATAACAATGCATATTTACTCATTTTGGTAAAATAAGTAGACAATACACCTGGTTAAAAATAAAATTGAACGAAAGGCGCTGGAACGAGATAATCGAAATTAACTTAGCGAACAACCAATTGAGCTTAGTCATAACTCTTTGGTCTAAGTATTATTTATACTACCTACTAGTTATTTTTTATAAGTAAATCCATATTCAACCTACCCTCTCAAGTTTGAAAACTAACACATAGATAATCAAATATTTATAAATTGATATTCAATTTTAATATCTTCATCTCTTTAAAAGAAATTATAAATTATTTTAATGTTTGAAGAAACAAAAAGAAAGTACAAAAATAAGCATTAATTAAGCATTAATCATTTGAAGCACAGCGGCGCCATCTATTAACAGTATAATGTAATGTTGTCGATAGCAACATTTCAATTTGGTTTTACGCTAGATGGCGTCATTTCTCGCTTCACACGATTTTATTTCTGTAGTACCTATGCACTTTTGCTTTTGGCCGTACATCATACCTATATTTTTTTTAGTTTTATCATTCTCTTATTTTAGAAGTTACAGGGGGGGGGACACATTTTAACAATTTGGAAGTGTCTTTCGCGCAAACTATTCAGTTAGATTAAGCATTGCCATACAACGTGGCAATGCCGCCAACCTTTTGGGCACACTTCCAGTCGACAGCGATGCGGAGGAATTTTATGACGCCATATTTTAGCTAGTAACTATTCAGTTTAGAAAAAAATGATATTATAAACCTTAATATCATTTTTAAAGACCTATCCATAGATACCCCACACGTATGGGTATGATGAAAAAAAGAAATTTAAGTTTCAGTTCTAAGTATGAGGAACCCCCAAAATTTATTGTTTTTTTTTTTCTATTTTTGTGTGAAAATCTTAATGCGGTTCACAGAATACATCTACTTACCAAGTTTCAACAGTATAATTCTTATAGTTTCGGAAAAAAGTAGCTGTGACATACGGAAGGACAGACAGACAGACATGATAAATCTATAATGACGAATCGGGTTTTTGCCATTTGGCTACGGAACCCTAAAAAGGCAAAATTTTGTGAGTGTGTGTATGTTTGTCACGCTCGAACGGCTTATCGGATTTAAATGAAATTTGGCACACAGGTAGACCATATCCTGGAATGGCACATAGGATTTTTTATCCCGGGAATATGTTCCCTTGGGACAATTTCATACTTACACGCAGGTGAAGTCGCCGGCAGCAAATAGTTATTTTATAACGTTAAAGAATTTTTCGGACACCACAAAACTCCCTCACCTACAAAATAATTTATGAAGAATGTCTAAACCCGAAAAGGAATACCACGTATTTTCTTGTTGGTGAAAATTTAAATTACTTAAGTTTCCATTATGTTAAGAATTTCTCGTTTTGATGCTACGTAAAACGGTTTTGATTAAATAAGGTTCTTGAACAAATTATAAAGGTAAATCAAGATATGCAGAGAGCGTAAGGCCGTCGCAGGGATCATCCTGGGTTTCGGGACTCGCGGACGGCGAGTAATAGGTGGCTCGCCGTCCGCCAAGGACCAAGCCCAGATCGACGATGCGTTGTCCACGCACGCATCAACGAGCTGTCAGCATAATTGACGGGGCCACAGGGGCCCGCTAGTGCCGATGAAATCTTTGCAAAATTACGATCTAACATGCTACTCCCAAATATAACTTGTAAAGGCATTCCAAGTTATATTTGGCAGTGTGGAAATTGATGCTATTGACAGTTTGAAAAGGACGGCCACTTGTTTATGAAAAATCACGTGAAATACTCCTTCCGAAAATAGATATTCTTAGTATTGGATTTCGTGATTTAAGTCACGAGTGAATAAGTTTACCTCTAGACGTGCTCCTTCGTCGACAACATCATCACATAGGTGAGATAGTGGTGAAACACGAGCCTATGTATAACAAAAAAGGTCCTAAAAAACACTAAACCCAAATCCTATCACGAAATTCTATTCCTTATCTGGAAAAGGTACTGAATCCCCGTAGAAACAAGCATTCACAAACCCAGTCCTATTTTTAGAATCATATGGTCAGCTTCGCAAGGTTCTAACAATTTTACGGTTACTAAGTCCCGTACCAAGGTCGACCTCTCCCTTTAGGGCTACCCCAAGGTCACACACTTTAGACTACTTGGCATACCAACCCCCCACTTAAATCCCAACCTTATTACTAACCACCAAGGTTCAAATTTCGACACCAAAAATCTGACACAGTGGACTACTTTCTTAAACATACATGACTGATCAAAAATTGAGCTTTGATGTGCAGGATTAAGGTTGAAATTGGAATGGTAAAGAGGGTGAGGTTGATAACTATCAATCAAAAAGATGACGTAACAGAAATAAAGTGTGTGATGTTTCTGTTCGCGTTTTGTTTACAGGTGTACATTTACATTTCTATGATGAAATTGGTGGTATTTTAAGTTTTATGATTTAATCTGCAACTAAAAATTTTGAGACCTTTTGAGTGCGTAATTAGAGACACAATAGTAAGACAACGGCGCGTGAACGCCGGCGTTAATGCGGGGATCAACAGTTTACTGATACTTATTTGAAATAAAAAATAAATTGTTATATTATGTCAGAAGGAATTCTAACAAACACACATAGAGTACGGTACGAATGATACAAAACGAAATAATCTCAAAATTAAATATTAACTATTAAGACTGAGGGAAAAAAACTCACAGCACTACAATTTAACATTAATCATTTTAATATTTGTGCAATTTAATTCATTTGTGATGTTTATCTGACATAATTTTGCTTTAATGGGAAAAAAATGTTTGTGGTGTAAGTAGTGTTGCCAGGCGCCCCGATTCACGTGGAGCGTTCCGATTTTTAGGGGTCTGGGGACGTGTCCTAATTTGCGCCTGATCGGGACGCTAAATGTCCCGATAAATCAATAAATTTATTAGAAGCTATTATTATTAACATAAATTAACATGTATGGAAATAAATTACTAAATAAAATAAAATAAAGCATGGACGAAAGTCTTATACAAATTATTCCGTAGCTGTGCTACGCTTCGTAGAAGGCTCTACGGCTACGAGACTACGACGTAGCACCACTCGTAGCATGCTACAAAACGGTTAATACCTCCACAAAAATTTCACAGTACCGTCATATTATTCATAACCATATTCAGTTATTAGCTTCCACAATGTAGGTGAGATGGTAACAACAGGCTTAGAGCCATGAATCATTGTACATGCTCTTAGGGCACAGCAACATACTTGTAGGTATTAAAATGATTCACACATACAATATAGTAAAAATATTCAATCTAAATATGATTAAAATTAATCACTAAAATAAGGCATAAAATTAAAACCAAACAACAACACACTCCTGAAAGAGTAGTATATATATTTAATGGATAATCACCCATCAACGAGACGATCTTGGCAAGCATTGCTGAACTTTGAAGAATGATCAGCATGCCTGATATTATTTTGCCACGAGCTCTTACACGGTCTTACGTGGCCGATTGCGGAGCGATCCGATGTGGTATATGGAAATTCAACGCGACGTGGCAGCTCTATCCTACGTGCGCATGAAATCTCCACTTCAGGCGCACATTATTTTAAAAAACCACTCTGGTGGTTGTCTTTTTTTAGTTCGCGCAAAAATATTAAAACCAATTATTCTCGTCGACGTCGCTTCTCTCGTCGGCGCATCGCACCCACGTGTGTTCGGTCACGTAAGCCACCACAACAGATTATCTACTGTTACCTGTGCCTACGTAGGACAACGCGTTAGTGCAGTTAATACCTTCCCTTAAATTTCGCAGAACCATCATAAAAACTGTCATAATTTTTAACTACCCTACATATAAAACAATGCTATAAAAGAGAGCTAACTACAATGCGTATATTCAGACATTTTACAACCAAAAATAGTATGTAATTAATGTTAGTTACACATGCGACTTGAATATTAACATATCACGGAGCAAATGTAACCACACCCGAATTCGGTAGCATTTTCAATTGTAATAATTATTATATTTTTAGGAAGCTCATGTTCTTGTGTAATTTATAAAGGTAGGCGGAGACCTTGTATTATGGGGGTTGAATAAAATATTGGTATTTCATTTACGTGAATATTTAATGACGAATAATAAATTTATTGTGGGGTTTAATTTTATGTCTGTTGATATTGTTCGTGTTCGATTTTTTTTTATAAAGTAGAATTAAAATTTCAACAGAGACTAGTATTTTTTATATGTGTTGGTATTGTTAGATTCCGATTTATTTATAAAGTAGCATATTAAAGTTTCAACAGAGAGTGCCACTTCGTAGATAACCTTCTACGGATCGTAACATTGATGTAGAATTTTTACTAGTGCTAAAGTCAAATTGATAGTAACATAATAATAAAATGGCGACTGGTATGGTTTTAATTATATTGTGTATCAAGTGTACGCTAGACTCCAGTCCAGAACCTTGAAGACATCCTCCATTGCAGCCGTAAACAGTTTCGGAGAAATGACGTCTCCCTGCCTCACACCCCGCTGCAGAAGGATAGGTTTCTAGGGCCGGTCCTGAAGTCGGACTGACATTGTTGCGGTCTCGCACTTCTATGTACCGATAGTCAGTCTGGCACCGTTTAAAAAGTACAGCCCAAGTCTCGATCGAATCAAAAGCTTTCTCATAGTCCACGAACGCTAAGCAGAGAGGCAGGTTATACTCCTCGTCTTCTGTATAACCTGCCGAAGCGTATGTCTGTGGTCTACGGTGCTGAAGCCTTTTCGGAATCCAGCTTATTTGGGAGGCTGGAAGTCCTCGAACCTGCGCGCGACCTAAGCCCTTTGGGTATGAAATTCTAAAAAGGAGGTAATCTATAGTGTACTGCTAATATAAGAATAGTTTACAGGTTTCCCCCCATCAAACCCGTAGGGCTAGCTAGTACGCAATACTTAAGGGCCTATTACACTACTCGATATTCAAACAGTCTTAGTCGATGTCGCGTAGTGTAATAAGGGTTAGACCGGTCTAGCTGAATATCGCGTAGTGTAATAGACCCTTTACGATACAGCGGAATGCCAGTCACGTCGCGTAAATTAGCGGCATGCGTGTTTGGCGTAGAGCCAGTACAGTAACCGTACAGTTTGTGACGGTTTACCGGCTGCCGATCTTAGTTTGATGAAACATGATGAAGCCATGATTGACCACGCTCTGGACAAAGTGACTTGCTGTCGGCGATAACTATTGAACAAAATGTTTAAGGTTTTTTTTTATGGATGTAACCTAGTGCTTGACTGCGATCCTATCTCGTAAGCAGTGGTGTAATCGTTGATGGTGAATCGCACTAGTTTTTAGAGCCTATTCACTCTATTCTTGAAGACACCTACATCATAATCGGACGGGACCGCCCAACATCGCACGAGTGTTACAAACCTTTGAAATTCTCGGCTTTTCCTCACTAAAATATGCATGTAACCTTCCTCATGAATCACTGGTGAAAATCTCATGAAAATACGTTCAGCGCTTTTAGAGTTCATCGTGAACAGACAGACAGAGTTTTATATAATATTATGTATGCGCGGGTATAATGATATAACGCGCACGTCTATAAATAATAATTATGGCAGCCTTAAACTAGAACTAAAATGGTATACAATAATAATTAAATGTGAGTTTTTAACGTATTCGGTCGCGTTAAAGTAAACATCAATCAACTAAAACTGAATAAGTGCCGTCTGTTGACAGTAATGGAAAACCTTTATTTTTAAACGGTTTGACATAAGCGAACGTTTTTTTTTATTGATATAAACTAGTTCTTGACTGCGATCCCACCTAATGGTAAGCAGTGATGCAATCGTTGATGGTGAGGGGCACCAGTTTATTAAGAGCCTATTCACTGCCTTGAAGACAGCTACGTTCGACGCGCTTAAATGCGTTAGAAACTCTCATTAGGCCTTCTCAATAGGAAGCCTGTACCTCTGGAAATGTCATCGTGGCCCTGAACTGGAAAGGGAAACTGAAGGAACACAACTGGGTTTTAGTCCGTCAAAGTCTGACGCTCCGTCTCGCTCTACCGAGAGCGAGAGAAATTGTGAAATAATATACACCATAATTATGGTGCCAGTGCGCCTGTAACCCCTCGGTCGCTCGACTTCCTAAGCAGTAGCTTATAAACCTATGGAGTTCGGCTGGCATTTCGAGTATTTTCTTTAATGAACCCATGCGGCATCATACGGAAGGACAACACAACGTCTGTTTATGTGTTACATAATAACTATGCCCTTATTATTCATTGTTGAAAGCATGTCAGTTATGTCATAACATAACATAGGAACACAAACGTACAATCTTTTAACTATGCATCCATATCTCTTTTTATTAGATTCCTACTTGTTATAACAGATATGTCTTGGTGTACGAGATATCTTGTAGTTATTGTTTTGATTAGCTTATTTTTAGCATAGCATAGTCGGCCTTATAACGTTCCCACTGTTGGGACTCAGGCCTCCTCTCCAGGAGAGGGAATTAGGCTTATTTTTATGCGGTTATAACCCAGATTGATTCATGAGGAAGGTTTAGGTATATAATACATGCACATTATAATAGAAAAGAAACTGGGCAAGTGCCAATCGGACTCGCGAACTTAGGGTTCCGTACAAACTTACCTATGTAAATAATTCAATTCCCGAACGGAGTCTCGAAGATTTTTCTGAATCGCAAAAAAAGTATATTTTTTGTCACGTAAAAATAAATTTACTGTTTTTTTTTAATTTATTGCTGTAATACCTGTGCTAAAAGACCTTGCTTTATGCCAAATTTTAGGATTCTGGGTCAATAGGAAGTACCCTATGATTTATAATTCCCTTAAGAATGTCGAAATATACGTTTTTTGCGACATAAACGGCCGTATCTTTTTTTTCGTTTACTTACAACATTGATTTTTTTGCAGCTTCAAGGAACCGCAGACCTAAATATATGGTTATTAACTCCACGCGTTCCCGAGATAACAGAGATTTTGACAGACCGACAACAAAGTGATCCTATAAGGGTTCCGTTTTTTCCTTTTGAGGAACAGGACCCTAATTCCATGAATTTCAAAGATAACACCCGTGCGAAGCAGGGGCAGGTCGCTAGTTATGCGTATCTTTAACTTTGATTCAAACCCTGATATCCGCGCTCATAAATCCGAGCCCTTATCCGCCGGTCTATTGTCACCAGATTGGCAGCCAGCCAGCTCTTGTCGACACTGATATGCGTTCTGGTGTAACGTTAACTATTATCCGACAAGTAACCGTGTCATATAGTGCTTGTATACAATAGGTACGTATGTTATATTTACGTGTAAAGTTTTTTTTTTTTTTTTATTCATATAAACCAGTGCTTGACTGCGATTCCACCTGATAGTAAGCAGCGATGCAATCATTGATGGTGAGGCGCACAAGTTTATTAAGAGCCTATTCACTCTAGCCTTGAAGACACCTAAAGGAGAAGGGGACTTCTGGGCCCAGCAGTTAACTAGTTGAAATGTGTATTAAAAAAACCGTTATATTTTTTCAAAGGAAATCACAAAGTATGGTACCATGTTTCTACCCAGGAAGCGAGAAAACTTAAATTAAGTTAATGAAAGTAAATAATCGATTAAATAATTCCTGAATTATTCATAATAAATCGGTAAAATATGAGAATATGTAAAAAAATATGAAAGATCTATACCGGCTTGCTAGAGCAAGAGAAAGAAATGCGAGAGATGTTTGTCAGATAATATGTATAAGGGATGAAACTGGAATGATTCTATCAGAAGATAGTAAAATCAGAGAGAGGTGGAAGGACTATTTTGAAAGACTGATGAATGAGGAAAACAACTGGAATGGGATTTTAGAGAGCAAACCAGTGAATGTGGGTTTAGTAAGAATTATTAGTATGGATGAAGTCAGAATAGCTGTAAATGGAATGAAGAATGGTAAGGCAATTGGTCCAGACGGAATACCAGTTGAAGTGTGGAAGTTGCTGCGAGTGGATGGATGGATGTGGTTAGCTTTGTTCTTCAATAAGTTGTTGCGGGAAGAAGCCATACCTGATGAGTGGTGCAACAGTTCCCTGGTGCCCATCTTTAAAAACAAGGGTGATGTGCTTGAATGCAACAATTATAGAGGAATAAAGCTATTAATGTCACATACTATGAAAGCCTGGGAGAAAGTTATTGAAAGGAGGCTAAGAGAAGAGAGTGAAATTTCACAGAACCAATTCGGTTTTATGCCTGGTCGGGGTACAACGGATGCCATTTTTGCTATACGCCAGCTGTGCGAGAAATACAGAGGTGCGCATAAAAACTTGCACATGGTATTCGTTGACCTCGAAAAGGCATATGACCGGGTACCTCGTGAGGTTCTGTGGTGGGCCCTTAAGGAGAAAGGTGTGCCTGGGAAGTATGTGCAGTTGATCCGAGCGATGTACAGCCAATGCAGTACCCAAGTCCGGTCTACAGTGGGCAACACTGGCAGCTTCAATGTGGCTGTCGGCTTACATCAAGGGTCGGCCCTCAGCCCTTACCTCTTCCTGATGATAATGGACGCTCTGACGTCGAGCATCCAGGAAGAGGCTCCCTGGTGTATGCTGTTTGCCGATGACATTGTGCTGGTTGCCGAGAGTGGCCTAGAGGTCCAGAGCAAATTGGAGGTGTGGTGGCACAGACTGGAGAGTGTTGGCTTAAAATTGAGCAGAACGAAAACCGAGTACTTGTTCTGTGATTTCGGTGGTCTCTCCGGTCCTATGCCCTTAGCTCTCGCTGGAACGCCCATACCAATCTGCTCCGACTTTCGGTACCTCGGGTCGCTTATCCAAGGAGATGGCGAGGTAGACCGAGACGTATCAAATCGGATCAATTCAGGATGGATGAAATGGCGACAGATCACTGGAACAATTTGTGACCCACGGATGCCCCCCAAGTTGAAGGGTAAAATCTACAAGTCCGTGATAAGACCTGTCATACTGTATGGATCAGAATGTTGGGCTATGAAAAAGACGGATGAAAAAAGATTGCATGTAGCGGAGATGAGAATGTTGAGATGGATGTGTGGTGTGACGAGAATGGATAAAGTGAGAAATGAGTATATTAGAGGAAGTTTGAAAGTGGTGCCAGTGACTGAAAAGTTGAAAGGGAATCGTTTGTCTTGGTATGGTCATGTAAAGAGGAGAGATGAAACGCATGTTACTAAAAGAGTTATGAGTATACATGTGGATGGGTGGAGAGGGAGAGGGAGGCCAAAGAAAAGATGGATGGATTGTGTGAACAGTGATATGAAAGAAAAGGAAGTTAGTGATAGCATGACGGTTGACAGGATAGAATGGAAGAAAAAAACATGTTGTGCCGACCCCAAATAAGATGGGACAAGGGCAGGAAGATGATGATGATGATGAGAATATGTATGAAAATCGAGTGATAAGTGCATATTAAGCTTTCGTGGAATCGATTGAATGGATTCATAGTGAATTTTTTTCTTCTGCCAACACTTGTGCCTGACATCCATCAGTCACTGACTGACAGATGCACTCGTTCGTTTTCTTTCGTTCTGAGTGCGCACGTATTTTCCTTCTTTTATTGTTTAACCCCACGACCTCGGCTTTGCACATTATAACGGACTATTTGACGGATCTTGCTACTCTAAATTACCTGGTTCTCCATTTTGGACAACTGTTTACGCCTATCGATTGGATATTGACGACATGGATCGCTGTGTAAATTGTACGATTGCGACTGGTCGCAGTAACTCAGTTGGTAGAAGAGTCTTGGAAGATGACGCGATTTTATCAGTTATTCGTCAGTGGCATGCATCTCAGCCTGTAAGTTTTTACCCATTTTTTACCTATTCAAATCGTGCTTTTAGCCTACCAAGCCATGTTGGCGTCATGTCTGTTGTCTTTTTATTGGACAGCATAATATATTAAATCAATATACTTACCAAGAAAATATCGTACCTCCTGCACAATTTTTAGATGATATTCTCATAATTATTGAAGATGAATAATAAATACATACTTCCTCTTATCCCTTTTTTAGTTTTTGAAAGGTTGGTGCCTACTGCTTCTAGGTTACAGGATATTGGATGTAGAAACTTGTCTTCGACTGTAGCGACTGTCCAGGGCGTGGGAGAGCCAAACGTATCAGATTATGTTCGACACGTCACACGCTCCATACATAAAACCATTACGCAACCGAAGCCATTCAAAGTATTGCGTAAATAACATAAAAAACTACAATGTTATAATATAACCCCACTTTTACTATAATTCATATAACTTGGTTCCTGGATAGCCAAATTTCACCAAATTTTCAGTGAAGCCTTGTTATTATATTCTCTTACAAATAAGGCTAATTTGATTCAGTTAACACTTGGGCCCAGGAATCTATGGAGTCGTTCCCTTCTCCTTTATAGTTGGACGGGAAGACCGCAGTTTGATGACATTGTGTTAACTCGACTTTTATATTGCAGTGAAGTTGAGTGAAACGGTCACATAGAATACAATTGAAACTTTATTATCAGAGGTCGGAATTAGGTAGAGTTATTCATGTACTTACACTGATTTCATACAGCGAACTAATAAAGTGGATATGCCTCACATCCCGAGATTAATTTTAAAGAGCGGATTTTTTTTATGACACTATCAGAAATATAACAGAAAAAAATACTTCCTGCATTAATGACGAGGAGGAGGAAGTGTATAAATTTGTTAACCTCAGTTGACGTAGAGAGATCTTTTTCAATGAAAAATACTAATAAAAATTATATATTGTGGTTTTTATATACTCTGAGGTTTTTATTATTATTTATTTGTTATATTGTTGGCTACACGGGATTTTTAATTCCCGGGAAGATTCATATTAACACCAATATTTCGATGCAAGTACATGAATAATTCTACCTAATTCCGACCCCTGTTTATTATACACTAAACTCTTACAAAAACTTAAAGGAGACGTTCAATAATTGGATGTGGCTTGGTCCTAAAATAATTAAATCGGGAGCACTATCTGTTTGCATAGTCCTATGGGACAACAATCTGACACGACCGGAGAGAGGTCAAACCAACGGCTTTACTTGCTCTCCGAGGCACGGAGGTGTCACAAACGGACCATTACACTTTTTGCCCGACTCAGTAATCGAACCCAGGACCCCACGCCCGGCAGTCACACTTGTGACCACGAGACCAACGGGGCAGCGTTGAGCAAGAGTGTGTGTCTTTACTCTCTTCACTACATCTGAGATCTCTGTCTTCTTCTTCTTATATATACGATTATAAAGATCAATTGCTTTTCGGCTCTTGCTAAAACTCAAAATCGGCTTGATCGATTTAAATAAAAAAAAAATTTTTGCTTTAATATTGAGGGAGGGAGGGATATTTAAAAGAAAAAACATATAGGGAAACCCGATAAATCCGTAGAATCCTAGTACTAATTTTATGGGAACGGAGCCGCGGTTGGCAGCCAATCTAGTCATTAATTATTATTTACATAGATACTGGCTTTTATGCCGCTTTGCTTCGATGACCTATCCTAGGAAACCACCCATTATCGGGAATAAAGAATACGATCTAACCCGTTTTTTTTTTTTGTGTGTGGCAAAATCATCCAATGACATCTTGGGCGGAGCGCTAGGGCGTGTCGGACTTTTACTGACTAAAAACCCACTCCTTTTCCTTCTTTGCCTTTGTCCCAGGGCCGAGTTTTCCTTTCAGACATCTCCTTGAGGTGCGCGTGGAACAGTACGCGCCATTGACGACTTGGGCTCGGTCCGGACGGTTACCGGACAATCGGACGGCGAGTTACCCATTGCTCGCCATCCACAAGTCCGGCCCTCGGTGATGATGTAACTATTTTATAAGTATAAGAATGTCCGTAGATAATCGGATCAGTACTACAAGAGATATTTTTTTACAAAACATAAATTACCTATAATAACAAATGACTTCAACTTTATCTTCTTGAAATTGTTTGACAGTTTAATCTCAAAAAATACCTCAGCCATTTAGGTAAGTACATTTTTATTAACAAAGAGCCGCGACTGAACTCTTAAAGTCTATTAAATTAAAACGTATAAAAAACCAACATCATTAAACTCCTTAGAAGCTGTGTTATGAAATGCAAGCTAAAGTTTTCCTCATTAATATCAATCTAGAAATAATTACCGTGTTAAATGAGGGCGTCTAATTTCTGCAGTACGACGCCGACGCCACAGAATGCTGCAGAGTTTGTGCTTGTTCAGGCACACTTCTACTTTGAAAACCTATTCAAGGCAAGAGCAACTGATTTAGCTAGATGTGGCAAATTCTTGTAATACTTTTGATAATTATTCATTTACTAAAATTTCATGCAACACAAACGTACAAAGACGGCTTTTAATGCCTCAGGCATTCTCTACCAGTCAACCAGTGTGGTGGATATTTCTATTTAATTTTTGCTAGCTTTTATCCGTGATTTCGTTCCCGTGGACTAAGCACAACAACTGTGCATTTTCCGTGACTTCGCTCCCGTGGACAACGCACAAGAACCGTGCATTGTCCGTGACTGCTTTGTCGACTATGCACAAGCGCTGTGCATTCTACGCACAGAAACTGTGCAATATTTTCTAAGATTAAAATAGTAGATAAAAAAACTTTTTAGAAAAAAAAAATAACCGACTTCACTAAAAAAAACACTAAAAGGATCAAAATAACTTTAATTTCGGATGTCGGTGTTTCTCGGTATTGTTTGTTTCTTATTTAACACCGACTTCCGAAATTAAAGTTATTTTGATCCTTTTAGTGTTTTTTTTAGTGAAGTCGGTTATTTTTTTTTTCTAAAAAGTTTTTATTTCACACTTTTTAGTTGCGATACACTTATAAACAGAGTGCCTATTTCTAATGACAATTCCAATTAACCCAAATACTGCTAGGTTACATTGTTTTATTATAAAGTTGCTGTGCCTACCTTCCTCCTTCCGGCTGCATCATCAGATCAGTTCGATAGTACCTTATAGCCAAAGAGCATCTCACGACAATTCTAATAAGCCCAAACACGGCTAGGATACATTGATTAATTACGGAGTTCCTGTGCCTACCTTCCGGCTCCATCATCAGATCAGTTCGATAGTACCTTATAGCCAAAGTGCATCTCATGACAATTCTAATGAGTCCAAACACGGCTAGGTTACATTGATTAATTACGGAGTTCCAGTGCCCACCTTCCGGCTCCATCATCATCATCAGATCACTTCGATGATACCATTTTCAACGTAACTATTCAGAATCATTCATTTATTTGTATTGTCATAGTCGCTTAACTATATCTTCAATGTGATATCTATTTGAGTATGAAGTTCCCTTGACCATTTCTGGTCTTCTTCATCAGTTCCACTTCATCAAATGTTACTTTTTGACTGTAAATGCTTAAGTTCTTGATGAAAATACTAAAATTACCATAGGGTTGCCTATAATTTTTGAGGAGTTCCCTCGATTCCTCATGGATCCCATCATCAGAACTGGATTTTGAAAAAAATGGGACCAATCTGGAAGCATATCCTATCAAGGGAAAAAAAAATTTTGCAAATCGGTCCATAAACGACGGAGTTCTGAGGTAACAAACATAAAAAAAAAAAATAATGATAAAAAAAAAAAAAAAAAAAAAAAAAAAAAAAATACAACCGAATTGAGAACCTCCTCCTTTTTTTTGAAGTCGGTTAAAAATGAAATGAAATGTCTTTCTGAATTTTCGTTATTGAATTAGTATTTCTTCTTTTCAAAGACAAAATTATCTTCAAGTATATTACCAAAGTACTCTGTGATCTTCAACAAACAATTAGTTGTAACCTCTTTATTAACAGTTTAGATGTAGATAAAAAAATAACTGGTATATTAATGCTCACTGAGCAGTGAGACCTTCTTTATCGAAAGAAATTTTCACAAAAGGCCTGGACTTTGAGGGAATAGACCAGATAGAGTGTGATCACCATCAATAAATGAAACAAATCAGGAATCAAAAGGTTTGTTTCAAAGAGACCATTAGCAAGCACTTTTGAATTGTCAAAATGTCGGTCAGTCAAAAAAAGTTAAGTTTAGTTCAATATAACAACGCGTTTAGGATGCTGATGCGGTTGCCGCGGCACTGTAGTGCATCTGGCATGTTTGCTGATGCGTGTATTGATGGCTTTCATGCCATGCTACGTAAAAGGACCGCATCGCTGCTAAGTCGTGTCCGCGGCAGTAGCAACAGCATTCTTAGAGTTGTGGCTGGTCGACTAGACTGCCCAATATTGTGGCATTGTATACAGATGCATGTGAAAAAGTAATGTGCGTAGTTCATTTTGGCTTACTAACATAATTTTTTAAGTATCTACTAACAAAAATATGGATCTGCTGTATTTGAGACAAATAAATTATTATTATTATATTTATTTTCTATATATACATATTATTTACATTTTTAAATATTTCTTAAAAACAAACATAATAAAAAAACATTTAAAAATATAAAAAATAGTAGCCCACCGGCATCGGGAACAGGGTCCAAGCTACCGGTGGTCAGGGCTCCTGAGAGAGGAATCTCCTAACAATGCGCGCCGTGTCCAGGAGATTAAGCCATTCACCGTTACGACTATCGGCACAATGACTGCTCTATCCACTTCCCACATGTCGACAACCTCGCGAGCTAAGTCAAGATATTTAGTTTGTTTATCTTTCTCAGCTTTCACGAGGTTCTCGTCATGAGGGACCGCTATATCAACAATCATTGTGCGACGCTCTAGTCGATCTATCACCACTATGTCAGGCTTATTGGCAACAATAGTCCTGTCAGTGATGATAGATCGATCCCAATACAATGTGACGCTGCCATTCTCGAGAACTGGGTCGGGCACATACCTATAGTACGGTACTTCTGATTCCACAAGATTGTATTTAAGAGCAAGTTGCTGGTGAATAATCCTGGCTACGAGGTTGTGTCTATGCAAATAGTCTCCGTTAGCTAAATGAGAACATCCAGAAATAATATGTCGGATTGATTCTCCGGGTCGGTGGCATGCCCGACAGATGTCAACCGTACCGTCCTTCACAATGTATTTCCGGTAGTTGTTCGTCATCATAACTTCGTCCATAATTGCAAAGACAAAACCTTCGGTTTCTCCAAAGAGATCACCAAAGCGCAGCCAGGATACGGACGCTAAAAGATCTACATCGGGCCCATGTAAGGCCCGGTAAAAACGCCCGTGAAGCTCCTTGCCCTGCCATACTGCCCTGCGTTCATTAGTATCCATTACTGTAGGTTTGCGCCAGTTCTCGTTAACCAAGGAGAGCGGGGTGAGGCCTTTGTCTACCGCAACCACATCTCGGTGCATCCCCACGTCGGTTTTCAGGAAGTATTCCCTGAGACTGCATATCTCGCGGTTGTGCAGGGTCTTAGCATTCAAGAAACCACGACCTCCGCACTTCCGCGGGATATACAGCCTCATCACCGATGACCGTGGGTGATGCATCCGATTTGCGGTAAGTAGTGAGCGGACCCTCCTATCCAGGGCGTCGAGTTCCGTCTGAGTCCATTTGAGTATGCCGAAAGAGTACATCAAAACCGGCATGACCCAACCATTGAAGGCGCGCACCTTGTTCCCTCCCGATAAAAGGCTATTCAGCACTTTATTCAGGCGGCCAAAGAAGCGCTCCCTCAACGATTGTTTCATGTCAGCAGCATTGATGCCTAACGCTTCCGACATACCCAAATACTTGTAAGTTTCGGTTGAGCAGAGGGATCTAATGTATATGGAATCCGAGAGTTGGGTACCCACGGATTCCATAATCTCCCCTCGCTTCACATGCATGACTGCACATTTGTCCAAACCAAATTCCATCCTGATGGCACTACTGAAGGTTTCAGTTACCTTCAGTAGCTCCATCAGTTGCAAGTTGTTGGAGGCAAAAAGTTTCAGATCATCCATGTAAAGAAGGTGAGATATAACCTGACCACCTCTTTTCAACCGGTAACCTAAGCCGGAACCCTCCAGCAGTGTGCTGAGAGGGTTCAAAGCTAGGCAAAACCACAGTGGACTCAGACTGTCGCCCTGGAATATGCCACGCTCGATCCTTATCGGTTCGCTGCTCTCACGAATTTGTCGACATCCTGGATAGTGAAGGGCCGTCCTCCACTGCCGCATACACGACATCAAGAAGGTGCGAAGAGTTGCATCAACTTTATACAGCTCCAGCACCCTCATGAGCCATGTATGCGGAACTGAGTCATAGGCCTTCTTATAATCTATCCAACATGTCGACAGATCTCTTCGAGAACGACGAACCTGTTGGCTAATGGCAACATCAATGAGGAGCAGCTCCTTAGTACCACGGGACCCGTTCCTACATCCATTCTGAGAAGCAGACATGATGGAGTTTGTCTCAATATGACTATTAATTTTGGCTCTCAGAATAGATGTAAGAACTTTATAGACCGTCGGCAAGCACGTGATCGGTCTATAATTTTTAGGCTCCGCAGTACTACCCGATTTATGGAGCAGGTGGGTTATTCCTGTCGTAAGGAACTGGGGCAGCGACCCTGACTCTAAGGCAGATTGGAATTGGGATGCCAAGCGAGCATGCGATCTTTGAAACCATTTAAGCCAGAAGTTGTGCAGCCCGTCCGGTCCTGGAGACTTCCAGTTAGGCAACGGACGGACTGCACGAGCTACGTCCTGGGGGCTGATGGTAATTGGCTCCATTTCTGGTATAAGATCGCACGTTCGCTCGATCTCCCGAGTCCAATCACCCTCGGTGTGACTGACAGGCACCGACCAGATGCTGCGCCAAAATGAACACATGGCATCATCATCCGGTAGGCGCGTATCAATCACACCTTGGTCCGGTCGCTCCCAAGCCCTATAAACCCACCTTTCGTTTCTTTGGAACGTGCGATTCTGGGTGTACCGCTCCACTCGCCGCTTGTACCGTCGAATACGGTTTGCCCATGCATAGACCTTCTGCTTCAGGAAGTCGATACGCTCTGTGATATGGGGTAGATAATCTCGAGGACTAATATTTGTCCCCGAGAACGCCCGCCTCACAAAGCGCATCACCCTAGGGCGAGTGTTGCCCTCCCTGAAGCAGATAAGCTTGCCGATGAGTGCTCTGGCCTCACCAATACGGCGCTCGATCCTGCACTGCCAAGCTGGTACAGCTGGTCGTGTAACTCGGTCACTGTTAGGAAACTTGACTCGAGCTACACGACATGCCGCTACAGCAGCACAATACAAGATCGAGTGGGTATCAGTAAGGTCTTCGCTGCTATCAAAACAATTTGATAGCTGCGAATCCAGAGCACACACCAGCGCCCTATTTTTCTTATGCATGGGCAAACGAGGTAATCGAGGTCTAAGCTCAGCCGGTGTGAAGCGGTACTCTCGGAATGCATCCTCCAAAGCGCTCCTCAAACGTACATTGCACTGGTTACTCACGGATATAGCCCCGTCATCATCATCCTCGCCAACGTGGTCGGGTCGCAGTGAAACATTGGATTGCAGTTGCACCGCGGCCTGTGGCGAAGCAGGTGAGACACGGCTACTCCGTGATTCGAGGCGAAGTCTATCAAGTACGGCATCATCCAACATACGGTTACGCTGGATGACCCGCACCTGATCCGATAGTCGTTGGGCCGAAACGTTGACAGCTGGCTCAAGCACCTGAAACAGAGAGAGCATCCGACCACGGTACGCAGTCAGGTTACTTCCCCCCTCTGTAGCCCCAAAGTATGAGCGCATGACATTTTCGTTAATGGATTGTGTCCATCGCATGCGCTGCACACTTCCACCGGCAGCGAGGACCCTATCAGAGGCCGGTGGGCCTCGAGGTCCCAAACTGGCCGGAGGTCGGCCTCTTCCTCGCCGACGCGCAGGTGGTGGTGTCGTCGGCGGCGAGAAGTATTCGTCGCTCGAGCTCGACGCAACTGCAGCGACCGGAATCTCTGGACTCACGGTTGGCGCTGGTCCCGGCGGCTGCGAGGCGGAGCTGAGCGACGAACCCGAAGGTGTTGGGTGTGTGTTGGCTTTCTTTGCCCGGCTTCTAGTCAGCATATCAGTTTGTCATATTTCATGGTTTGGTATAGTCATTTTCGGATGTTATTGTTGCATTATGAATTGTAATTATGATTGATACGTATTTTTCGTTGTTTTATCTAGTCTTATTTGCACTATTGTTATCATGATTTTTATTTTTATTATTATTATTATTATTATTTGCACGTTCTAAAGCGTAGATCTCTATGGAGAAGAATGTGCCAGAAACTCCATGGAAGTGATGGACACTCTTTTAATTCCTGTTATGAGTTACAAAAATCTTGATTAAATATAGGGAGGAGGGAGGGGTGTTCCCGTGACCTGCTGAAAGACCATCCCGGAACTCCCTCTATACAACAGTTAGG
Source organism: Mythimna impura (assembly GCA_905147345.3). NCBI lineage: Eukaryota > Metazoa > Arthropoda > Insecta > Lepidoptera > Noctuidae > Mythimna > Mythimna impura. The sequence goes on from LR990355.1 coordinate 25,210,822, forward strand.
GCACATCCCTGGGAAGGCCGTTACATAGCTTGTTACAGGTGTTAAAAGAATGCTTCTGCCTATACTCTTGATTTCGGCCAAGCCGAGACCCTTTTTAAAACGCATGGTCATTTTAGTTAAAGGCATGCGAGACTAAAACTCAGTGTATGCCGTTGAAATACAAACTGTTATAGAATATAATTAAAGTAATAGCGAGTAATGAGTACCTTAGTGAAACTCACACAAAAGCTATCTCAATGTAATCCTTTCAAACCATCTGTCTGTGTCCTTTGAAATATATGAAAAGTTTTATTATTCGTAAACACATGGTGCTTAGAGCTACATCAACGAATCCGACACTTATATAAAAAGTTTCAGATAACCCTTGTATTTGTTCAATATACAGACAGACAGACTACAATTTTCATAATGTGTTTAGTTTGTTTATTCTTCACTCTAGACCCGCCCCAGTTTAAATTGGCACGGGTGTTACAAATCGTTCAAATTCATAACTTTTATCTACTATAATCTGCATGTAATATACACTTAAAGTTCCTTGTCGATACCTATATTATTTTTATTTTACCTCCGTGAGTGTGATCGTGGCATCACCGCGGGCCAACCAAAACACAATACCACAGAAAAACAACCACAACACAACACAACACCAACAACAACATACAACAACAACCAGAACAACCAACAAAATACCAGCGCTGCGTTATTTATCGTTTTAAATATCACAGCATATGCTGAGATAGGTGCCATTTTGGCCTTATACTTAATTCTACTATATGTGTGAGGTACGAATAAACATTTTTTCTTTCTTTCTTCTTTCTTTCTAAAGCTTTCGCACACTCTGTCTATTGGTGAAAACCGCATGAAAATCAGTTCAGTAGCTTTTGAAGTTATTGCGAACAGACAGATGCAGTGAGGACTGGATTTTATATATAAGGACTAACATATAGGTCAAACTTTGTTATACAGCTAGTTGTTGAATATCTTTATGTATTCGTACAAAGTTATTTGTTAAGTCAGACTTTCATAATATAGGTCGATTGTACGAGAATCGAGGACAACAATATGAAGTCAGGACCAAATTTAAATAACGGAAGGTTATATTCAAGTAACCTGGATACTATTCACTTATTTTGTGAATAAATAAATCGTTTTGTCGGATGAAAATGTAAGCTCTTGGAGTATTTAAATCAACTCTTGCGTTTTTAGAGTTCCGTATCCGAAGGGTGCTAATGTGACCCTATTACTAAGCGTCCGCTGTCCATCTGTCTGTCAGCAGGCTGTATCTCATAAACCGCAAGAGCTAGAGAGTTGAAATTTTCACAGAGTGTGTATTTCTATTGCCGCTGCTACAAATAATAAAGATAAAAATTAAAAAGGGTTCCCATACAAGAAACGTTGTTTTGTAGGCGTTTTTTTTTACTCGATTTTAATATAGATACTATTACGGAACCCTTCGTGTGCGAGTCCGACTCGCACTTAATCATCATTCAAAAGGTCTCAACATTTGGAATCCTTCATTTGCGTAATGATTTTAACCTCATTGACCTTACTTTTAACTTATAATCGGATCACTTGAAAACCTTTTAAAGTTCTTGTAAACTTGGCACTAACTCACCCAAAACTTTTCTGTTCTTATCTTTTGAAGCTTACTCTAATAGCATTTGAAAATTTTCAGCTAACGTAAAGTAATACAATTGAATATTTATTAACTTACCCACTCTTTATTAAAAACAAGTCAAGTGCGAGTCAGACCCGCGCACGAAAGTTTCCGTACCGTCCGTAGCAAAAAACGGCAAAAATATCACGTTTGTGGCATAGTAGCCGCACTTAAATATTTATTTTATTCTGTTTTTAGTATTTGTTGTTATAGCCGTAACATGAAAAAATATAGGTAACAAACATACACACATGAATACAAACTTTCACCTATATAATATTAATTTTAATTAGTAAGCTGTTGATCCCCGCATTAACGCCGGCGTTCACGCGCCATTGTCTTACTATTGTGTCTCTAATTACGCACTCAAAATGTTAAAGCCGGTTAAGGCGTCGGTCGGTCAGCTTAGCTCTTGGTCTATAATCGACTGATACAAAAAAGCAAGATACAGCGTCACACACACTCCAGCATCGCATCTTTCCCGCCAAGCGAACGCTTCCAACATCTCCACGTCTACATCGTTGGAACACTCCCTACAACGCCTCAAGGTCATCGGTACTTATGCTATAACTCCAGTCGCAATAAGATTAGACATAACAAACCTAACTTTTTTACTGTCCGTTCAACCGATTTTGATTTTTAGGTATTGTAACCACTTTTTTGCTTTTAATGCCATCCTTTTGCCTAAGGAATAGAAGTCATAATCGGTTGAACGGACCGTAAAAAAGGATTGTTCAAATGTCTAATCTTATTTCGAATGGAGTATATGCTAACTAAAATCTTGATAATAAGCTAGTTAAAATTAGATTGCAAAGCTGAGGAATTTTTACATAGTTATTTAGTTAACCTTATGGTTGCCACATATCAAAGCAAAGTGTGTCCAACAAGCCACTATCACGACTACATAACAGACTTTCGAGTAAACTGTAATCAATCTTATAAGAAATTTTAATACGAACAGACGAGCAACAAAGTGATCCTATAAGGGTTCCGTTTTTGCCGACTAAGGTACGAAACCCTAAAAATGAGTAGGTACTCATTCAAGCTAAAATCAACCTGCAGGTTGACCAACTTAGTAACTAAAGGCTGTTCTTAATTTAGTAAAGTAACATATAAGTATATGACCGCATTAAATTGTTTTATCGCAAGCAAATCTAGGTTTTATTTTATGACTTTAAGACTTGATTTTGAGTAATCAAATGGTAGTATAACATACATTGTTATCTTGCAAGTGCACGCGACCGCTACGTGTAATGAGGGATTTATGATTATTAATGGCTGTTTGACTCCCAAGTAAGTACCTACACGTAATGATATCCTAGAAGCTATTTGAAGATTATGGTAGGTTAATGTCTATCTACCCTCTTTTTTTATTATTTTTGTATCACGGAGCAAACTAACTTCCAAATTTTTGTACGCCGTTACTGTCACGTACATCAGACCACTTATAATATGTAGATTTTTTTAATCTACACTAATATTATTAAAAAAATGTATTTTTGTTTGACCCCAGATTATTAAAAAAATGTATTTTTGTTTGAAACCCAACCAGGCGGATTACTTTGTGTAATTTGTTTCATCACCACTGCTCTCAAATCGGTGAAGGAAAACATCGTGAGGAAACCGGCATGTCCTAGAACCAAAAAATTCGAAGACATGTGACATTCACCAACCCGCACTGGGCCCGCGTGGTGGATTACGGCCCATTCCTTCTCCTAGAGAGGAGGCCTGAGTCCCAGTAATGAGAACATTAAAAGGCTGATTATGCTATATTTTTGTTTATATCTAATGAATAGACTCAAAAACTACTTCACAGCTATTTTAAATATTCTTTCGCCAGTAGAATACTATTTTATCACTGACTGACATGGGCTATCTATACAGGGTGTCTTTGACATCGACGCACTAACGAATACCACGGATCCAGTACATGATTCTGGACCCCCAGTGGTTTTTTTTTCGGTAGGAAAATCATCCAATGATATCCCCCGCTCTTGGGCGAAGCGGGTAATAGTTTTACTGACTAAAAATCCACTCCTGTTCTTCGTTGCCTTTCGTACCGGGCCGAGTCTTCCTTTCAGAATCAAACCCTTGGCCCCAGTAGGCTTCGACCCTGCTGGGCCTCTAGCGGTTGTTGACATCTCCTTGAGGCGCGTGTGGAACGTCCGGACGGTTACCGGACGGTCGGACGGCGAGCTATCCATTGCTCGCCGTCCGCAAGCCCGCGCCTACGGTGGCCGGAAATCGGGATCGGAAACCCCCCAGTGGTAGAATGTTTCGTCGGCTTTTTCCTACATTAAAAAAAAACTGTACTTTTTTTAAATTTAAACTGAGTAAAATAGTTATTCTAACCAACCCCGATGATATTGTTAGTATAAAGAAAAAAATTATAAAAAATTAAATAATTAAAAAGTCATCGGGGTAGATAAATTCGTTATTGTAATCAATCTCGAAAACATTTTTAATTTTAAAAGTACCTAATTCATTAATTTTTCACTAAAAATGTTAGAATAACGATTTTATACAGTTACAATTAATAAAAAATAAGATTTAAAAAAAAATTGGGAAAAACCGACGAAAAATTCCAACACTGGGGGGGCCAGAATCATGTACTTGATCCGTGGTATACGTTGGTGCGTCGATGTCAAAGACACCCTGCATATTTTCTACTATAACTCGGGCGAAGCCGCTGACTGACGCTAGTGTTAAATGTAGTACTCGCGGCAGTAGGTACTCGCTCAATAAATAAACGTGGTATTTTAACAATTAATTTTTCACTAGTTGAAGCGTAGGCAAGGTGCAAAAAACCGATTGAAAAGCAATCAATCACAAGTAATTCAAGCTTTTTAATTGGTTTTTATTCTTATTTATCTAAATTGTGCTCACATATTAGAAGCAACATGAAATATGTAACCAAGATTTATGTAACTCATAATATGATTTAAAAGAGTGTCCATGGAGTTTCTTGCACGTTCTTCTCCATAGAGATCTACGCTTTGGAATGTGCAATTTAGCTTCACTTCTTTTCTTTTTTTGACTGACTGACATTTTGACAATTCAAAAGTGCCTGTAATTGGTCTATTTGAAATAAACGTTTCTGATTTCTGTTGCAAGTTATTAGAAAGGATCCTATTGCTACCGACTGTGCAGAAATTAGACCCGAACGATCTGATTAGATCAATTTATTTAAGTCGACAGTAAAACTGACGTTACAGTTGGCTTAGTGGTTGAGCGATTAAGCGCTGTGCTGCGTGTTGCGGGTTCGATGTCCGCACTAAACAAAAATTTGTATAACCTACAGATTACTGTCTCGAGTCTGGGTGTCTCGTGTATATGAGTTTATATGTTTTTGAACGCACTCAAGATTCAAGAGTCAAGATCCTAGTGGGAATTAAAAAAAAAACTACTAATCACGAGAAATTCAAAAACGGTAACTGCTTTTCCAAGAAATAACATTGACCGGGCGATGCATAATTTTCCGCCCTACATATTTTTTCGCAAATAAGAATGTAATTTTATAAACACGCAACTAAACGCGGAAACACATTATGCTAGCAATGTCTGGACAACCCCCCTTGCCAAGTTACGATCGTTTCGTTTGCGTCGAACGCCTCGAGTAGGCCACGCCTCCGATTCCTTTGTTCTGACATCATCTCAACGCTCAGTCACGTGGTCAGAACAAAGGAATCGGAGGCGTGGCCTACTCGAGGCGTTCGACGCAAACAAAACGATCGTAACTTGGCTAGGGGGGCAGGTGAACTCAAATCTGTGTGGTTTTTTTCTCAAAACACCATCCGAGACACTAATACATCATTCTCATATGATTTGAACATTACCAGTTTACTGTATGGACTTCAAAAGAGACTTTGACCTCTATGTTTGTTTCGGCCTTTCTTCTCAGGGTAGTCAGCTAGGAATCGCCTCATACAGTTTAAAATGTCAAAAAAATTGGCGTGTAAAAATGTTTATATAATATAATATGAACATCAGAAAGAGCACTAAATCCATTACAAGTCATAGCAAACGGTTAATGGCAACCACTTGTTCGTAACAAATCTACTAACAATAATTACTCTAAAACTAACAAATCGTACAAGTACCGCCATTCACTGCCAAGTCCCGAGATAAAACATCCTGATGTTTATGTACCACTATCAATTTAGTGTTTATGGCTGTTCTTACAAGCTACTAGAGGTTCGTCGGCCGTTACTCGTTACTTTTACTGGTTTATGAGACAAACTCTTGTATCCCGTCTTTATGAGAGTGGCTACGCAATGGTCTTTGGTAAAAAAAAATATTATAGAAACTTTTCCCCACACTAATAATTATGGACACGCCACAATCGCGGTGGTAAGTCTCCTCTTTGAGGAGAGGCTGATGAGGCGCCACGGCGTCCTCGCTTTCCGCAAGACGCAGGTCCTCAACGAACATAGCAAGTTCTGAAGGTTTCAGGATTCAGACGGAAGTAAAACCCGGGTGTCACCGTTGTGCGGACCGTCCGGAGGTCAAGGTTGGAGCATATGGTGGAGGTGTGCCCCGCTTGGGCGGAGCACCGCCGTATCTTCGTGGAGGCGATCAGTGACGGTGACCTCTGATGCTGGCCCCTGGTCCAGGCTACGACCATGAAAGGGAATGAGATGATCCTCACGCCCCAGTCGTCGCGACACGAGACGCACTGGGTGTCGGGAGTCACTGGGCGATCCCCGGCCACCGTAGGAGCAGGCTTCAGGACGACGAACAATGTGTAGCTCGCCGTCCGGCCGTCCGGTAAAGACCGAGCCCAAGTCGTCGATGGCGAGTAGCACGTACCACGTGCCTCAATGAGATGTCCGCAAACCGTAGGGACCCAGCAGGGCCGATGCCCGCTAGAACCACGGGAAATTCTGAAAAGGAAAACCGGGGTCCTAGAACGCAAAAAGCAACTGAAGGATACAGATGTGGTTTTAGTCCGTAAAAGTCTGACACGATCTTTCGCTCTACCTTAGAGCAGGAGAAGTCTCTGAATGTTTTTCAACCTTAAAAATTTCAAATTTATATAATTGAAAAGCCGAGAATTCCAAAGACTTTTCACGTCGCAGTGAAACTGAGGCGGATCGCTAGTGGAGAAAAATCATGTCCGCAATAAAACTTGTGGGGCAGAAAAAAACAAAAGCCAAAGTCAAAGCATTTATTTTAATCGGAACACTTACAAGTTTATGTTTCTTTGCAAGTAATATGTTATTCCGTTCTACTTGTAGATCCAATGTAGCATTTACCTAAAAACATTAAAATTGGATTAAGAACCTATGATGTTGTTTTTTCAGTTCTGTTTGCTGTTATTTGAATAATCAACTTACGATTTTGTATACACAAAATCGTTCTAAAGTGTGACAGAAGATATCTTAGGCCTACCACGAGCTAGCTATATAGGGTATTATAAATCTCCATCCCTCTTTCTCACTCGCAAGCATATCATGCTGATAGGTAGCTTACAACAAGTAAACAAATAAGTAGGTTATAGCATAGCATAGTCGGCCTTATAATGTTCCCACTGCTGGGACTCAGGCCTCCTCTCTAGGAGAGGGAATGGGCCGTAATCCACCACGCGGGCCCAGTGCGGGTTGGTGGATGTCACATGACTTCGAATTTTTGGTTCTAGGACATGCCGGTTTCCTCACGATGTTTTCGTTCGCCGTTTTGAAAGCAGTGGTGATGAAATAAATTACACAAAGTAATGCGTCTGGCTGGGTTTGAACCTGCGACCTACAACTCATAAGTCGGGGCCATTACCACTCGGCCACCACTGCTCCTCCAATAATAAGTAGGTTATGATGCTTGATAATAATCAAACCTACCCAATATATAACGTTGACGTTATCTATCTTCAAAAAAAAATCTAAAATATGGCGTCGGAAAAATCCTCCGTATTGCTGTCGGCTAGTTTTGTGCCCAAAAGACTGGCATTGCCACGCCATATGGTAATATTTATCCTCTTTCCAATGTAGAGGCCAGCCCTTGGGTCACGCGAAGTGTTAACAAGGTGTTTAGAGAGGATTTGTTTTTTTTTAATTCTGAACTATTTATAGGTAAATTTTAATGAAATGGTATCTACTAATATGTTCGTGACACCGTAACTTTTTCATTCATTATGTACCTAGAAGTGGGTGAAGCTTTTTTATGAACACTGATTAAAGCAATAAAGAACTTAGTTTCCAGTTTTGATCAAGCTCCTATTTCATTAATTACTACTCATTGATCATTTATTATTACTCATTGTTGAGTTAAGCTTGGCTTTGTTATCACCGTGTACTATGTATGTTTTTGTGTACAATAAAGAATTAAGAATTATTCTACAAAAATCTTAATTAGTAAGACACATAGCTTACACACCACAAACTACAATCACAGATTATAGTCCAAGTGCAATTACTATTCGCCAAAATTACCTATAGGTATAATAGGTAAACAATTTATAAAACAACTCGTCCTAAAAACACGAAAATTGCAGGTTCCAAGTAAAATTGCTGCAACAATTCATTTAAAATCCAGGTCATATATCTCGCCATCTTTTTCTCCGGCGTCCAAAGACAGTTAGTGCTCAATTTCATAGTAAATATTCGGCAGCCTAGACGATGCACTTAGCCTTATTGGCTCGCAAGCCGTTAAATGGCCAACACTCAGAAATCAATTAAGATAGAGCCATCTGTTTGGTTTGTGGGTAGATTTATGACCAGCTTCGTTTACGTAGTTTGTAGTGAGCAACTTCGTTTTTAAAGCTCAAAGCTCTGTTAGATTCAATATACTACGCTTTACAGTGGAATTTAATTAAAGTAACACAGCCACATTTCTTGTCCAGGTAATTACTGACCGTTCCAGGTTGCCTGGAAGAGATCGCGAAATACGAAAAGGCGAATAAATATGTAATGATGAATAACAATAGTAATGAATAAATAACAGATATCTACAGAGTAATCATATACAACAGCTGTGGTGGCCCAGTAGTACCTAATGGCCACGACTTACGAATAATAGATTAGGTTCAAGCACCCAGCCAGGTGCATTATTTTGAGTAATTTATTTTATCACCACTGCACTCAAAACGGTGAAGGAAAACATCTTGAGGAAACTGGCATGTCCTAGGTCAAAAAAAATCAAAGACATTGGACATCCACATTGCAATGATAATAACATTCCACAACTATCACACAACGCCGTCTAGTCCCAAGCTAAGCAGAGCTTGGGTTATGAGTACTAGACAACTGATAAACATACTTATATATTTCTAAATACAGAAAAATTACACCCAGACACAGACCAAATGATCGTGCTCTTCACACAAGCATTTGTCCTGAGTGGGAATCGAACCCACAACCTCCGGCATAGCAGTCAGGGTCACTAACCACTAGACCAACAGGTCTGTCGCCCATTCAGAGGGGATGAACCGTTTTCCACCTATTCCATTCCTATAAAGGTGGTAAAGGTCCCAGTAGCTGGAACATTATAAGGCTGATTATGTCTGGTTTGTATTCACTTAGTCATCGCGTGCCAAACGACGGATCAAAGATTCTAAGTTTCATATTGCTGTGGGATCATCTCTTCTCCCTTAGTAGAGGGACCCTACGGATAAGGAATAACTCAACCTACCTCCGTTACCTAATCTTATTTTCGATACTTTGATTTACGATTAAAGGAATCGTTACCTTATTTTTCCCATAACACTTTGAGCATGTCTAACATGTTGTTGTGGATTATTAACACATGAACCAGATAAACATGTGTAGAGCAATTAACGGCAAAAATTCAGCAGATATAAGAATCATAAAAGCGACCTTTACGACGTCCCAACAAAGCCGACCGTAATCTTTACTGGCGCCACCAAATTGACCAATAAACTCACCGCAACCGAGGAAGTTGGTCAGAGAATCCACTTTAATTCAATCACTTTCACACACTAGCCTTTATGAGCACTAAGTATGCTAGTCACCGAGGAGGAATAGCAGGCGGTCGCCCCCATCTGCGAAGCAGTAATGCTAGCGACGGACGCGGCCACACGCGCAAGGGTACGGACTTCCTCTTGCCCCAGCCACCGGGATCGCAACCCTGATTTCCAGCCACCGTAGCCGAGGGCTTGCGGACGACGAGCAATGGGTAGCTCGTCGTCCGACCGTCCGGTAACCGTCCAGACCGAGCCCGAGTTGTCGACGGTGCGTAGTGTTCCACGCGCGCCTCAACAAGATGTCAGCAAAACCTACCTACCCGAGGCCCAGCAGGGACTTTCTGAAAAGAAAACCTGTGGGCCTAGAACGTAATGTAAAAGTCTGACACGCCCTCTTGCTCCACCCTAGGGCAGGAGAAGTCATTGCCCATTAGATTTTTTTTTTTATTAATGATAGGCTCGCGTTTGACCACCATCTCACCTGATGCCCACCTCAAAAAAAAAACCTACATAAACCAGTAACGAATGGTCCTTTTGGTATATTATTATGCTATTATCTAAATGTTACCTCATCCCCGTCATGTGTAAGTAACTTACTTACGGTAGAAGACAACTTGATATAAATTATTGGGACCAAATATGGCGCGGGTAAATTATATAGGTAACTTTGGTGGCGTCGGAAGAATATTAATATTATGTCGGGCGAGCATTGATTGACTATAGAAACAATTTTTGGTTCAAAAAGGTTTTAAACGTAAACGTTAAAAACTCTTGATTACGAGTATGTTCTCAATTTCCTCCTTGTAGCATAAAGTTATTACTTTTATAGGGCATACGGTGCTAACCAACAACAATCAATAATATAAATTGTAACACTAACCTAGATCATAGTTTTTTTTTAATGTTTCAGTATATTTACATTAATTTTTTCCACAACTTTCACACAACGCTATTTAATCCCAAACTAAGCAGAGCTTGTGTTATGGGCATTAAACAACTGGTAAACCTACTTATATATTTCTAAATACATAATATTATAGATAAATTACACCCAAACACAGAACAAATGATCGTGCTTATCACACAAACATTTGTCTTGGGTGGGAATCGAACCCACGATCTCATAGCAGTTAGGGCCACTAACCACTAAATCCTTTGTGTGTAGCAACATCTCATCAGCACTCGTGAGTCTGATACTCAGATCGAACCACAGATGTTCCTTAACCAGGGCAGAGCACCGCCGTGTCCACGTAGGAGCGATCAGCGGCGGCGATCTCTCGCGCTGGGCTTTGGTACAGGCCATGGTCGCCTGCGAAGCAGTAATGCTAGCAAAGGTGGAGGTCGCACGTGTACGCGCGAGGCAATGGCCCTCGCGCCCCAGCCGTAATGGGTAGCTCGCCGTCCGACCGGTAACCGTCCGGACCGAGTCCAAGTCGTCGACGGGGCCACTACTGGGGCCAAGGGTCTGATTCTGAAAGGAAGACTCGGTCCTGGTATTAAAGGCAACAAAGGAACAAGAGTGGGATTTTAGTCAGTAAAAGTCTGACACTATCTCCCGCTTCGCCCAAGAGCGGAGGATGTCATTGGCTGATTTTAACAACGAAAAAAAAAAAGATGGTCCTTAACCAGGATTTATTTCTTCAACTTTCGCTGCTATTATCTTTACCAAAAATTACCCTGACACTTATGTGTTCTATTAATGATAATATTATTGATAGGATCGGGTTTGACCACTACGTAAAAGGAAGCTATAACTTGGAAGTACCTATATGAGAGTGAATATGTTAGGTACTCTCATAAACTTCCAGGTTATACATATTGGAAACTGACTCCAGTGAATGAATATCCAAAACGTTTTAAGCGTATGATAGGATAGATTATAAGTAGGTAGGTATAACAAACTGCGATGAAAATTGACTGGTGGGGATGTCCACCATGTACCGTTGGCACAGTATAGATTTAACCGCCCGTGTGTCAATCGAACTTCTAAAGATATCGAATCAAAAGCGTGTGTGTCACCAGACTTCTAAAGTTCGATGCGCATCCGGTCGTATAAATGTACACAAATGTCGATCAAAACTATATCTATCCTGTTTATATTGAGCACAGTGTAAGAATATAGAACGAGACAGGCATAGAACATCATTTGCTAGACATCTGTTTACAATTTTCGGTGTAATGTCAAGTGGTTTGAGCCGCCCCGCGCCACGGTCATTGCGCATTCGAAATTCAAAGTCAACGTAGAATAAAACAGTTTTTGTGGCCAGTGTTTCTTTGTTGAGTGTTTTAAACAATTGAAAGGTAAGTAATCAACAGTTTTAAACTGCTTCATTGTGTGTGTGTTATAGATTTTAGTCAAGATCTGATGATTTCGTCAGCTGTAGTCGAAAATTTCGCGCGACTAGTCGGCACCATTTCGATGTGTTGTGTGTGAAAATTACGCTACAGACGGCAAAATGTCGTTAGAAACATGATTTAGATACATTCCTACGTTTGTACAAGACATTTTACTAGTGAAATTCGTATATTTTTACGTAAAATACTCAACGGAAGAAAAAAAAAACGGTAAAATTGGCGCGTAAATCGCTGCCGTTGGCAGGTCATGACCTCAAAACCGCCATGTTTGTTGTGTCTTGTGTGCCACAGTAAAGTGAAACGGTCAGCTAAACAATTGTTTGTATGTTGGTGTGGTTGGTTGATGGGATGGTTTTTGGTATGTTGAATTTTTTTTTAATGTGTATTTGTGTGATGGTAGATGGGTGGGTTGTGGGTTTTTGTTTGTGTTTTGGGTTTTATGTTTCTAACTGCATGTGCATTCATAATTTTGGGGATTATCCCCCCGTCTGTGGCGCGGAGCCATTCAGACACCCTATAAAAATGTCTGTCTGTGAGAGAACCACTGTGGTCCACTTAATATGTCTTTGTATTATCTATATATTTTATCTATTTTTGGACCGCATCTTTGTTCGTTTCACCGGCGAATTGTAAAATGTTCATCCTAACAGCGTGAGCTTTGAATATTTTTTTTTTTTTACTTCTGTTTTTTTTAATATATATATTTAAAAAAAAAACAGATTTCACACATTAAATTATGTTTGAAAGTCGTTTCATAATTTTTTCCTTTTTCTGTTGTTCAGATTTGACCCACTGGCTGTATTTTTACTGTGACCATCCATTTTTTACCTAAATTGTTCGATTTTTGTGATCTTCATTTGTTGATTTGGCAATGTTTTTGTTAGGCAACGTGCCTTTGTACTGTGTTTTTCCATTAGCAAATATCATAGTATTGTACGATGCAAAGTTAGATTTCAAATAAATGCAAAAATATTTACTCTGTGATTCAAAGTACGAGTGGGTCTTTTTTAGCCCGTTTTTTCAAGTGCTTGCATTGTTACTCAGATATCGTAAACCAAACATTTCTAGACGCTGCAGCTTTGTTTGTATTATGTTCGTATACCATACTAAGTAATAAGACACTAACTCGAGCCGCATGACTCACCGACTTCTCGGTATCGATGTGTAAACATACCTTTTTTTATGGCCGGCGCTCGGGTTGCCCACTTGACGACGGCTTTTGTTTCGCTTGTCGTATGTAAAAATGTATAGAGAGGTCTGTTCTTTTTGTTTATTATTGTTAGATGATGTGTATAATAATAAATACAAAAGTTATTTTTGTTAAATATGGTTTTATTTTATAAATATGACGAATTTTGTACACAAAACTGGGAAATAGTCCATCAGACTACTTTCAAGTTCAAATTAGTAATACATTACAAGGTGAATCTACCCAAAACCCTACATAATCAGATAGCTTATTTCATAACAAGTTCAGTAACGTAAGGTTCGTTGAGCTAGGACTCGTATTTTCTGAGATATCGTCGTTTTAGCGAACGCGGGGAAGTCGTGCCGCGACTTCGGAAGTCAAGGACGGCAGTACGGTTTTAAGCAGACCGGGTGGCCGACTACGCAATGGATATGGAACAGTACGGAAACTACCTACAAATATTCGAAACGGCACACTCACACAAACATACGCATCGACGAGACTCCTAAGCGTTTCTCGCGGTCTTCTCAGCGAATGTCGCTTAGGAGTCTCGTCGATGCATATGTTTGTGTGAGTGAGCCGTTTCGAACATTTGTAGGTAGTTTCCGTACTGTTCCATATATCTATACTGTGCCGTTGGCATTTGCCGTCTGTAATCTTGCCTTCCAATATTTTAAGAACTTTAGTACTAACTCATAGGTAACGAGATATTTCTTTATTAATGGCAATTAGGCCCTAAGCTGGGTTTTTGTCATTAAAAGTCTTGCACCCCCTATTGTTCCACCCTGGGCGGGAGAAGTTATGAAATGATTCCCAACCTCAGAAAATGTAATATTACATTGTAAAGGATTTTGACACGATTTTCACTAATAGAAAGAACTATTAAAGGGAAAGGTTTAGACGTATATAATTAGCACTAGGTAAAGCCGGAGAAGATGACTAGTAATCTATAAAACATGGCTTTCTTCTTAAATCCACATTAATTCCTCACGTCACGACCACAGTGTACGTCATAGTACCATATGTTAAAGATAATGTAAATAGAACAGAACGTCGCATCGCATCGTTATCTGAATATCCATCATCACTCCGCTATAAACTTCAAGATTCTATAGTTCTTGTTTACATTTCACGGTAAACATGCAGTCGATTTGGCACGATGACGACTGTCGCAAATATCTCAGAGCGTGAATATGTTTTGCAACTATTCCAATACTTTGATGTTTGGAACAAAAAGCAGGTACGTCTGGCACTCCAGACAGATGGTATAACGATCTAGACTAATCGTCTATCTGTCTAGTCTCTAAGAACTATCTACCAAGATTTCGTGGAACAAAATAAATATTTTTAAAACTAAATGTGGACCTCACATGGCCAAGGCAGGGCTCAGGGATTATTGCCATACTAATATGTTTATCTATATCAGCAGGCCTAGCCTAGTTCGGTTCTCTTTTCGTTGATCGCCTCGAGTAGGCCACGCCTCCTATTCCTTAGTTCTGACCACGTGTCTGAGCGTTGAGATGACGTCAGAACAAAGGAATCGGAGGCGTGACCTACTCGAGGCGATCAACAAAAAGAGAATCGAAACGAAACGGTTGTAACTTGGCTGGGGAGGCTGTACTATAAATATTATAAAGAGGAAAGATTTGTACTTTACAGTTTTTAATGAATAAACTCAAAAACTACTGAACCAATTTCAAAAATTCTTTCACCAATAGAATGCTACTTTATCACTCAGTGACATAGGTTAATATTTTCTACTTTCACACGGGCGAAGTCGCTGGTAGGAGGTAGCAACAATATAGATTCGTATTGATGCTTAAGAGGGTCCTTCTCCACTCGCCTATCGTCAACATCAAGCATGGTTTCAAAGCTTGTTACTTCATCTAACGCAATCCAACGCGATGTTTGACGAAGAGGCAACGGGAAAAAAGGGGGTTAACGCCTTAAAACTCTGTTAGCATTCAGTAATTCCGAGATTTACTCGAATATTTCACAAAACTTGTTCCAGGAAATACGTGACTTTTTTTTTAACCCTTGAAAGTTTTAAAAAAAAAATCTTGTCATTCAGAATCTTGATTAAATTTGCAAGACTTCTATTGGTACACTTTTTTACTTTTTTAATTTTTGAGTATAATATGAAGTGTTCATGCAAAATACTTAGCAGATTTTCAGAGGTCTTTTCTGGATTAGTTTTACACAAATTTACAAATTGATTTCAATAGAAGCCTAGATAATATCCACAAGATACTGTGTTTTCAAAATATCTAATGATAAATGTGTAATGACGTCATAATCGCGTAAGAGAGGTTGTATGAAAAACAGTGAAAATGTACAAAAACCTTTTTAATGTTTAAGAAAACCTCATTTATATAAATTTTATTTACAAAATAATCTAGCGTATCCGAGGCGAGGTGCATAATTTTGCAACCTAGTTTGGTTCCCAAGCTTTTCTGCATAAATCGACAAAGCTAAATCCAGCTCTGTACGTATGGATAAACCAAATCCATCATATTCGAGTAAACGTGCTGAAGATGCACCCCCTTAAATCATCCTTACGGCGCCCATGTACACATTCTTCTTATCTATAGATCTATCACACGGAAAACATCTCGAAATTCTGAGATATGAACATGATATTTAAAGGTCGGTTTTCTATCGATTACATTTCGGGGAGTGTGCGTTAGAATTGCACAATTTAATTCCACCAAGTCCGTTCCATCATCGGACCAATATACGTACGGGGTTGCATCATCGGTACATCATGGTGGATATCCCACCTATACGTACAAAGCGTTTTGGGAACACATTCATTATAAGTACAGCTAAGGAGTGGAATTCCCTGTTGGAGTCTGTGTTTCCTGATAGCTACAACCTAGGGGTCATTAAGTCAAGACTGAATAGGTGACTTCTAGTCAAGCGTAACCTATTCAGTCAAACGCGAGCCTATCAATAATAAAAAAGGTACCTGTCTACACAAAATATATTAAATTTAAGCGAATTTCAGAAGATCATAAAAATATTTGGCCGGTACGTGCTTCCACTGTCATCGAGCAATTTTATTGGTTTACCTACTCTCGAAGATTGATAGGGAGTCGTTTGCATAAAAGCTAAGGAATTCATCTTTCACATCATCTAAAATGATAATAATATCAGTAAATACTGAAATCTTACAGCCATTCCATAATTTCAACTGCTAAACTAAGAAAACTATAAAACCATAATTTTATAACTATATATTGATTTAAAAAACATGTCCGTGGATTTCTGTGTTTTTTTTTTCTATGGAGAATCCATCATAGCTTTGGAACGTGGAGCTTCGCGTTGGTTTTTTCTTTTTTGGGACTGAACGACCCTGATAACTCAAAAATAAATGCAATTTGTCTTTTTTTTTAATCGTGGCAGTGGGCAGGGCACATTACTATAAAAAGGATCTAGAATGGTAACCACGAACCGGAAGACGCAGCATTGGAAGGCCTCCCACAAGGTGGACCTGGGTCCTAGGGTCACGGGAGTCCGATGGATGCGAGATACACAGGACCAATCGTTATGGCGACGCCTGGGAGAGTTTTTATGTCCAACATTGGACGTCTTTCGGCTGAAATGATGATGATGATGATGAAAAAGTGAAATTAAAAGAGATGTATAAACTTAGCGACTGTGCAGTGGTGGCCGAGTGGTAACGGCCCCGACTTACGAGTTGTAGGTTGCGGGTTCAAACCCAGCCAGGCGCATTACTTTTTGTAATTTTTTTCATCACCACTGCTGTCAAAACGATGAAGGAAACCATCGTGAGGAAACCGGCATGTCCTAGAACCAAAAATTCGAAAACACGTGACATTCATCAACCCGCACTGGGCCCGCGTGGTGGATTACGGCCCATTCCCTCTCCTAGAGAGGAGGCCTTAGTCCCAGCAGTGGGAACATTAGCATAGCATAGTCGGCCTTATAGTCATATAGTCGCTCGAGCAAAAATACATAACAGAGATACATAATATTCATAATATAAGCCCTGGATAAGCCGCTTGCCTTAATCGGCTTAACAGACACGAAATAGAACACAATGATCAAATATAGCGAAGTAAACAAAAACGTAACAATACGTCGATGAAAGGTTTACCTGAAATCGATGAAACATCCTGAACATTTCAGACAGACGAAACAACTCGAGAAGTTTTCACCTAATGGCTCCCACAGACAGGCGATCGGCGACGGCAATACGACAAAGCGACAACGCGTTTTCATCGAAACTTTTCTGTTTATTGAATAACTTCTTTATACGATGACTTCACCTCCAGGGCGCGGTCCTCACGCCCCAGCCGCAAACTATCCGAACATGCACGCACTTATTTCACAAATGAGATAGATAAATAGATAGATACTCGTATATTCTTTATTGTACACGAAAAATAAAAATTATATTAGGAACTTAAAATTAATAGGGTGTCACAATGGGCGCTCTTATCGCTAAAAGCGATTTTTACAGACCTTTTTTTTTAGTTTGACTGCACCACGGAAGACACTTTTATCTGTTCCGTGGACTGCGTGGTTGGCGCAGTGGTTGAGCGATTGGTTTCTACGCTGTGTGTCGCGATTTCGATTCCCGCACGGAACAAATGTTTTCATGGCCTTACAGAGAATGATTTCTAGTGTTTTTTTTTTTTAGTGATGTTATCATCTAATGACTTCTCACGCTCTAGGGTGAGGTGGAAAGGCGTGTCAAAGTTTTACTGACTTAAACCACACCTATGTCGCTCAGATGCCCTTTGCGTTTTAGGACCACGATTTTCCTTTCAGAAATTCTCTAGAGTGGGGCAAAATTTTTTTTTACATGTGGAACTGAAA
Source organism: Mythimna impura (assembly GCA_905147345.3). Classification (NCBI taxonomy): domain Eukaryota; kingdom Metazoa; phylum Arthropoda; class Insecta; order Lepidoptera; family Noctuidae; genus Mythimna; species Mythimna impura. Next base: position 25,228,783 of record LR990355.1, read on the forward strand.
CTGAATCGAATAAATATACTGTAGTACGAGTAGTTTTAGTAATAACAAAAGACGTTCTTAGATAAACTGTCGGGTTTATTTTTATTACATCAATTATATAAAACTAAACCCGCCTATCAGTTTGGCAGCCGTCCTAAACTCATCAACATAACTTAAAAAACAATTCTTCTCTTAAAAAAGTGTAGTCGTATTGTCGCGCCGGGCCTGTCTGCGACAACCTTAACTCATAAAAGATTACCGAGAAACTGTTAGGTTAGGCCTTCTATCAACCGATGTTCATTATAGTAATAGGTACGATTCGTAGTAAATTGAAGTAACATTATCAAAGAAATGGGTAAACATACAGTTGTTAGCGAATTACCGTCAGGTTAAATGTTACGACTAGCTGCTGTCAGCGGCATTGCCTGTGCGAAAGTAGAAAATGGTTTCAAGGGTGTAAGGTACATACTTCCGGGATAAAAACACATGATCTACACGCGTGCCCAATTTTATCTAAATCTTTTAAGCCATTAGAGTTTAAAGATGTAACAAACGTACACACAAACATTCGCCTTTATAATATTACTTGGACTGTCCTTATGTTACTGTTGGACTTAAAAGAGCAGTGGTGGCCGAGTGGTAACGGCCCCGACTTACGAGTTGTAGGTTGCGGGTTCAAACCCAGCCAGGCGCATTACTTTGTGTAATTTATTTCATCACCACTGCTCTCAAAACGGTGAAGGAAAACATCGTGACGAAACCGGCATGTCCTAGAACCAAAAATTCGAAGACATGTGACATCCACCAACACGCACTGGGCCCGCGTGGTTGATTACGGCCCATTCCCTCTCCTAGAGAGGAGGCCTGAGTCCCAGCAGTGGGAACATTATAAGGCCGACTATGCTATGTCCTTATGTGCGGCACTGCTGTGACAGACAAGAGCTACATACGGTGTCGCATATAAGAGAATATTATAAATTAAAATGTTTTGAATTTTTGGTGGGATTATTATTATTATTATTTGGATTATTGTGATTTTAATGTATTGAATTTATTGTAAGTATTTTAATTTACTGAATTTTTTTTTGGATTATTATGTATTGGATTTTTATTGTAGTTTTTGGAATTATTATTTTTTGATTTTAACACTGACACTCCCTCTCGCTCCACCCAGAGCGAGAGCAGTCATTTTATAACTTCCCACGTAAAATCGTCCCAATACGGACGATTTTGCGTTCCAGAGCCGTCGTTACTCTTTCAATAAATGCCATATCGGCACTAGCAGGCCCCGTCAATTAAGCTGACAGGTCTTTGAGGTGCAAGTGAAACACAACGCGCCGTCGACCCAGGCCTGATCCTTATCGGACAGCGAGCACCTTATTGCTCGGCGTCTGCAAGCCCGCACCTACGATAGCCGGGAATCGTCCTGCGACTACCGACACCCGTGATAATGAGAATAAGGCCAATATCGAAAATCTACTTTCTAGCATCATGTCAGAGTAAACCACCGTATAATAAACAGCATCGTTTACTAATAGATAGGTACATCAATTGTTAAGAGTCCATAAAGTTACAAAACCCTTTTCTGTTTGTTTTTAGAGTTCTTTAGATCTCAACAATTAATCTCTTATACATTCACTCTCAACCGAAAAGAATTCATCAAGCTTTCCCGCCAACACAAATAGCATGTTAATGACTCTTTCCTTTGTGAACCGAAAACAAAGAAATTGATTACATATTCCATTCTAATAAGTTCTTTTGTAACTATTGAAGAGGAAAACGCAATTGTTTCTAAGCTTTCAGACGTTAGCATAATCAGACTTTTAATATTCCCATTGCTAGGACCACAAAACAGATAAAAGAGGTTAGGACTCAGGCCTCCTCTACGAGAGGTAATGGGTCGTAATCCACCTGGTGATGTCACGTCATGTCTTCGGATTTTTGGTTCTAGGACATACCGGTATCCTCACGATGTTTTCCTTCACTGTTACATGAAACAAAATTATGTTTGATATAATGTTTGGCCCAAATACTTTGTTACCGGGGTTACGTATAGCTAGCTATTGGACTAAGTCCAACGGAAGTAAATAAACTTAAACGATGGAAACCGATGATGACAGTTAACTCTTCAATAACAAAGCTTTAGTACATAACAATGTTTTGAACATAACGTAGCTGTTTTACTCCAGTAACTACAAAAAGAATCTCGAAAACTTTATCAACGGTTCTCCAGAACTCCATTCACCTCGCATTAGTTAATCCTACCATGCGACCGTTCATTTTAAAGCGGAAATAAAACAAACTAATACAAGCCGAGCCAAACAGGAGACGTTTGAATATAGCCGGGTTTAATCTTGGCGTGGTACAGTGAACTAATTACTGTGAGAGACTCAGCGTGAGAGCGGTGTGCACGCATACGGTGACCCACTAGTGCGACAGAGACGGAAGTGGGCAGTTTTCCAAGATGAATTTGATGTTTCGGAAGAACTTCGGCGGGGAGAAGACCCTCTCGTCTAGCGGGGGTGGGGGGGGCAAAGCGCGGGGCGCGCTCGGTGCAGGGCGGAACGCGAAGCGGCGCGACCGCGAGCGATACTCCTGCATGGAGGAACACCACTACAAGACCCACATATTCTTCTCCGCGGCACCACGGTCCAGTGCGCAATACAACGACCTCACAGGTAAACGACGTACGTGATCAGTGACAGTGAAACTATCGGATATTTTCTTGTGTTTGTGTCTAAACTTTCTAAACAACTACTCAAAGTTTTAGTGTTGATCGTTTTCAAAAACGGGTCCTAAAGTATTGTGGAGCTTGCAGTGACCTCGTTTGTTTCTGTTCAAAACATACGACATGAAACGCCGTCGCAACTATAAATAAATTCTTTGACAGGTGACGCAGTGTTTAGATACGAGTTCCTTACACATGCTTACTATTAGCAGCAGTTAACACCGTAACAAGTGCTTTACATGTAAACAAAGCTTGCCGAAGTTCGGTAAGCTGTAGTGGTACAACTCCAGTCGGATGGAACTGGTGTAAGTCGGTTGAAACCGGTTCAATTTTGGCGCTAAACACCAAACATCCCGAGGTTACTTCCCGCGTAAGTGTTATGACACGCATATTATACAATATTTATAATTGGCACGATTTAATCGACTATGTTTATGACTAACCTTCTGAGGGATATATCATTTTAATATCTGTTCGAAGTTCATCCGTTAAATGTCCAAACGTAAAGGTATAAATTCTTGTTTTGTTTCTAACTTACCTTATTTGTGTTTAGACTTTGTAGTAGGTTCCTTGATGTTAGAAATAGATTATCAATAGCAACTGTACATAAGTCAAAGTAGGTGAGTATATTTTTTCGAAGGTGTATCTATATTTTACTTACTAAAAACTCTAGGATACGCTCAGAACTCGTGTCTCTGTTTTTGTAAATAACAGATTTTTCTAAGTTATCAATGAATTTAGCAGCAAGCTGGCGAATTATATAAACTGTGTGCTTATTTTCCCTTTCTTTTAGGACTTTTTAATGGCTCGCGCAGATATGAATGTGGTCTTGCATAATTAGAATTGGATTATTTTTTTTACTCGTGCTAATTAAAATCTAGAACACCAGTAAGTATTAAAAATTGCAACAAATCCCGTATACAAGAGTTATACTAACTGTAAGCCAAAAAATTTTTTGCTAAAATAATTTTTTCACCCTCCAGCAGGACCACATTTTGAATATTTAGTAGATACATTATGAGAGGGTGCAGTTATCACTGCTGCAGCCGATGACTTTAGCGGACCGACAATGCAATAATAAATACTGACGTCAACTCACGTGTAGGTAACAAAAACGTTAATAAATAGGTAACACACGAAAAAAAATGTTGTTTTTAACATTTGTGGGAAAGGAAGAATTTTTTATTTCGCCCTTTTATATTTTTGTGAGCTACCCAGCAATTAGCCTAATATTATAAATAATTAATCAATTCAGTAGGCTGGCTTTTATGCACGAGTGCGGATATAAAACAAAAATTACGCACTGCTTATGAAATACACTGCATTGTGAGCTTAAAAACGAATGAAGCCAGTTTTCAGGTGTGTTGAAAAGATAAAATTCTATCCCACGGTCCAAACCTGACCTAACCTTAAAAACTAACATAGGTAATATCATTCTCTCCAGAACGATGCGGGCCTGTACTAGGCGGTGGCACGGGGTCGGAGCCCGAGCCACCGCAGCCGCTGGTGACGAGGGAGCCTTCGGTCTCGTTGCTGCGCTGGGATCGGGGACCCGCCACCACCCCCGCCGTGCCCACCACGGACCACCGGCGCCGCACCGAGCCTGTGTCGTTGGCCACGCTACAGAAAGACTGCTTCGTTATTCCTGCGCACGCACTTGATCGGTTCCTGCCGGAAGGAGTGCCGGTTAGTATCTAATCTTCGGGTATCTTCGACTGTTTCCGCTACCACTGGCTACGTTCTGAACAATCTCATATCTCATTCTGTCGGCTCGTATGTAGATGTGAGCTTCACAGATATCTATAGTGTATTAGCCATAAACAACTGCCACGTTTAATTGATCGCCGTCACCCGCTAGGTTCTGAACAATCTCTTATCTCATTCTGTCGGCTTGTATAGCTGTAGGTAAGCTTAACAGATATCTATTAGCCACAAATAACTGCCACGTTTAATTGTGTCCTTACTGTTGAAGTACTTATTATTTAAAGCCTTTCTACATCAGAACTTTTTATTGAAGAACCTGTACCTACCTGTAGGTCAAACAGGAAAATATAATTTAGACATCACCGAATTGGTAAAGTTTGATAACATTTGATTAGATTGCTTATTCCAGTAGATACATACAAATATCTGCCAATAAATCCTGCAAATATTTGTAACTAATTTATATTGTGCTTTCATCCATTATCGAATATACTCTGTAGAATTTGTAAATCAAAAATATTGTTTAAAACAAAAATCCAAACAAAAAACTGCTAACTTTCTGCAACTACAACGCTTAAGACAGAATAATTTATCATAATTAACGCTGATACAGCGACCGCCATTTACATAGTTGATAGCTTCGCTTAAGCGCCCAAGAATTAGAAGCGGCCTAGACGAGAAAATACTTCTTGTGGACAGCGACAAATTGTGGCAAATTTTTTGTATTTTCTCGACGAATTTAAGAATTTCGTAAGCCAAGCCTGACGAAACGAATTGTTCTGATCTTTTGGAGTAATAATGGTGATTGCTTTCTCCGTTCCAGCTCCCAGTTCCGCCTCCAACGCCAGAAAAAGGAATGACAACAAAGACTGCACAAAACTCCCTTAGCATCCTCGAAATAGCCGACCCTAAACTTTGTATATTGGCCCATCTCATGAGCCCCTTGGAACCAATAGAACCAATATTGGAATCCCCGCTTGCCAAACCTTTGCTGAGACAGAGAGCTGCGGCTGCCGAGCTGTTAAATGAAGTGGCGGTGGCCAATACTGCTGTTGGAGGGATGTTATTGGCGAATATGGAAAAGAATGCGGAATTCCCTTTCATATCGTACTATGTGATAAATACGACGCAAACGGACCCATTGCTTTTCTACAATAACATGAGGTGTGCGTCCTTGAATAAGTTCGACCCGAAGACGATACGTTACTCGGCGGCGCATACATTGGACCTGTACAGTGAGGTGGCCATGATCTGCAGACCTCCGTTCAATGACTTGGCTGGTGGACCGAAGAAGTCACACACGTCTACTACTGGATTCATCATTAGTGTTTATAAGGTATCGTAGTTATATTTTGTTAATTTAATTTTATGGTTTACTAGTTGCTGCCAGCGACTTCAAAACCTTCTTCTGTTGTCTAACTGAAAAGAGAAAGAAAAATTTATCTAGGTACACTAATATTATAAAGAGGTAATTTTTTTTTTTTTTTTGTAGGAGATTATCTCTGGAAGTACTGGTCCGATTGCTAAAATTTTTTCACCGATAGAAAGCTGTTTTATTCCTGAGTTACATAGGCTATATTTTATGTACGCGGGCAGAGCCGCGGGCAAAAGCTAATTAATAATAAAATAATAAAGCATGATATAGCAATGTTTTATTATTGACTAGCTGCTTCCAGCGGCTTTACCCTCGTGATAATAGAAAATTATCCCAATGACATACTCCCGGGATAAATAGTTTTCTATGTGCTATTCAAGGACATGGGATGCCCGTGTACCAAGTCTCATCGAAATCCGTTCGAAACAAAAGCTTTCGCCTTTACAATATTAGTGTGATTTCCCACAGTTTAAAGTTTATAGTTTTATTTTAGAAGCACAGATTTTACAGTCAGTATCAGACAGTTTTAACACCTTGTCTAAACTGTTTGGTGTACCTCAGAACCACTAAGAGCCAGTGTTAATCATCCACTCAAAAACGCAAACTCTTAAAATAACTATCCACATAGACGTATAATGGAGGGTCGAGTGGGCCTTGTCCACTTCAGTCTGGTCCAGCGCCTACCCTAGGATGTTGCGCTACCGATCAGTGGCCTAGCTAGCCTTTTTTTACGTGAGAAATAATCAAATAAATTCTCCTGCTCTGGAGTGATAGGGAGTGTCAAACTTTTACTGACTAAAACGAGTTGCCATAATTAAAGTAAAATTTCGAAGGTGGAAAAATTTTTCGTTAGTTCAATAGGTTTTGGAGCTCGGGGGGAGCTTGAAGGCCCCGGGGCACCGACCCGTCTAGCCCTTTGTACCTACGACAGGGCTACCGATTCTAAATTCTATGATAGACACCAAAATAGTGATAAATTCACACAAAAATCAGGCACGTAGGGGTCAAGCCCCCCCCCCCCCCCCCTGAAAAATAACCCCTAGATTCGCCAATGCTGTCCATTCTCAGGAAAGACATCCATGAGCACAATATCAGGAATTGATGTCCAAAAGCTTTCTAAGACAAAATGTTTATTACCATTTGCAGGTATTTGAAGGCGACGATGGCGAGCGCTTCGAAAGGAATTGGCTGTACTGGACTGGAGCCCGAATGCTGTACCGACACCTACCTCACACGGTGGGCTTGAGGAAGATAGCGTTACACAAGTCAGTGGCATCTCATGGCGACAAGATGTACCTGCTGGTGTGCGAGTGTGCCAACCTCATGGATGACCTCTCAGGAGCTGCCATGCTTGTCACGGCTCTAAGGGCCCGCCTGTGCGGGTACACGGGCCTTTACAGGCCGATACAGACTTTCTAGTAGAGGGACGTTGGCCTTGACGGCCTTGAGTGTGTTGTACTTTAATTTTGCGGACATCGATAGGTTAGAATAGGTTAGGAGTGTTGGGAAATGGATTTGGGTAGGCCAAGGAGAATTTTCTGCGAATTTCCTTACGGCATAGAGGTGGTTGAGTGGAGTTTTCGCATGTTCGTTGGTGAACTCCTCAAATTCATCATCCAACCTAGGATTGGATCTCTATTAAAGTTGATCTACAGATGTCTTGACAAAATTGGTCATAAACAGCACACGTTGTAAACAAAACGGACCAAAGTATTAATAATACATTTAAGACTACCTTAAATGGTGTACAATGTTTGACTGGGTACAGACGTGTCGAGCCGAAGTGTTCTTGATCTAGATGTAAGAGATTTGAATATAAACGAGTAATTTTCTTCTGTAGACGCCATTTTTCTCAACCTTTCACTATACTTTTGATATGATCTACTAGGAGACAAATCACCACACTCTGACAGTCGTCTAGATAAAAATCTATGATAAATTATACCTACATGACTTGACAATATTTTGTTACATTTGGGTGAAGTCTTCCATATACGGTGCGTGCCCAAATATTATGTATGTACATGTTCGATTAATACCGAGGTTTAGCTCAAAAATTCCCTTTTCTATTTTTGCCTAGTCTTTGAAAGAAATATTTATTTTTCGATTTCCCAATTTTTTCTGACATATCTCGAGATACATATCATTACTCTCACAAGATGTTCAATCAACAATATTACGTAATAGCCATTGCCTACTCCAACTCAGTGTTTCATAATTCTTACTAAATTAAAAATAAAAATAAAGTTATGAATTTCACAAAACCGTTAAATAGTTCGCCTTAAATAAACCTGTTGCTAAATTTAGAAACGCACAATAATAGTAATATAATATTAAAATCTCATAATGAAATTAATAATAATACAGTAATATTTTCAGTAGGTACCTATAATAAAATAGAAATATGTATTTTTGTTTTTTTTATGGTCACAAGAAACATTTTATTTTAAATTAAATATTTATTGGACTTAAAAAACGTAGGTGACTATTCTATTCTCATCTAAATAGTTTAAAATAGTCGACATAAACGAAGATCTTAAGACGAGTGGCCAATTTCGCGTCAGAAAAAATATTGTAGTAGGTATATTGTTCTTAAACTCTATGAAAATAATATTAGCTATTTATTATTAATAACATTAAGCTTGGTGCACCGATTAAGCTAGGTTTAGACCATGACACAATTTTGAAAATTAAATTTATGGTCCCATAAATTCTTAAATGGTCAGAGCAAATTGCTCGCAGATCGGACCCGCGACCCTGCCAGAAATTGAGGCGTAGAAAGGCCTCCCTCAAGGTAGACCGATAAATTGGTGAATGCCGCAGATTTCAGCTAGACTGTAACTGGCTCAGGACCGGTCGATATGGTGACACTTGGGAGGAAACCTATATCCAGCAGTGGACGTCTTTCGACTGAAATTATGATATTAATACCTACATCGCGCTTGAATTTCTCAAAGAAGTATTTTAGCCTACTGGGAAAACAAATTATTTTCAATGATTTTTCTCAAATTATCGTGTCATTGTATAAACCATGCTTAGTTTTAATTGTTATAGATATTCCAGGATATACCTACTATACATTACCTTCTAAATTATTTTACTACACAGATCAATACTTTCACTATATCAAAATATATATTTGTAATAACATAATTTATATGACCAAAAAGCCTACCTGATATTGTGATTCATTAAAATAATAAATTAAGATTACATGCACAGAGTTTAAGCATAGTTATTGGCTTGAGAAGCATCAATATGTATCTTAAGGTTTTAAATAGAAAGTAAATATCTTGTAATTAATTTATGGTTTTTAATATATAAACATTTATATTAAGTTCTAATAAATATTAATTAGAAATTAGAAGCTGGATGTAAATTAGTCATTTATTATATCAGAATAAACAAAAATTTCTGAATGATTCAAGTAAATTTAACATATTATGATTATCTCTTTTTACGTTGTTTCTGGTCAATCAGTACCTACCTTGATTATTTTCAATTATTTTGTTATGGTGCTAAATCTAATCAATTACAAATTGACTACAATTTTTAGCAACTAAACAAAGCTTGCAAGTTTGGTCTTGAGTTATAAATAACACTTCGATAACCTGTTTTTTTTTTGCTTTAGAACTAAGTTTATTAAAATTTAACCCATTTAGGTACCTAATTACCTATAGATTTTGCCAACTTAATAATTATGCAAATAAATAATTTTAAATAAAATATTAAAACATTTCGATAACACCAATTCATTAGAAATATCTCATTTTAGCGTACTATAGTTAGAATTAAATGCAATTTTATAAGGCTTATTAAAGTTATATTAGTAAGAATTAATAGAATTACTCTAAGGAGTTGAAATGTTCGGGTTGTGTGGTACCAAAAATCTAACTTTTGCAACTAATAAATTCTTAGTACAAGAGGTGAGATGATAAATTATTGAACCAAATTGTTCTAATGATATTTTTCACAATCTAAGCTTGTTTATTTTTGTAATTTCTTAGAAAATACTCTGCGTAGAGGCTTCTCAAAAACAATCTCCTCAAACTTACTAATTAATCATTACTATGATATCTTATGTACCTACCTGCCTATACAAACCTACTTGTAAAATAGATTTATTAGTTCAAATTTTATGACATACGAGCTCGTTAAGAGAAATCGTATCAAATAAAATAAGTTCTTAGTTTTATTATTTTCATATTACCGAAAAAATACCTTGCTGCTAGCCGAAAAATATATATTTATTACCTAGGTACATTTTGGCTTGTTGAAGGTGAATCAATCCCAATATAAAAATTGGCTTCACTGTATCTAAGAAATGTTCAAATCCAAATATGTTTAAAATTATTGTATTATTGTATAAAAGCAATTTAAAATATTACTGTTTGGCTTGAAAAGCTAGTTATGATGAGAGTGCAGGCTAAGCTCTGTAGAATGTATAGAGAATTTAATTAATATTTCAATTATTTTTATAATAAAAATGTAATTAAATATTGTGTTTCTTTTTCCTGTTAATTCCTAGAGTATTATGACTATAGGTCGGAATTACGTAGAGTTATTTAAGTACTTATACTGATTCCATATAGCGAAAGAATAAAGTGGATATACCTCAAATCCCGAGATTAATTTTAAAAAGCAGAATTTTTTGTGTAAAGTAACACTTTCAGAAATACAGCAGAAAAAAATTCTTCCTGCATTAATGACGAGGAAGAGGAAGTGTATAAATTTGTTAACCTCATCTCAGTTGACGTATACAGAACTTTTTCAATGAAAAATACGAATAAAAATTGTACTTATGTTAATTATCTTTGTTTTATTTGTCTTATCTATCACTGAGGTTTTTATTAAGTATTATTTGTTTGTAATATTGTTGGCCACATAGGATTTTCCATTGGAAATCCCGGGAAGATCCATACTGATATCAATATTTCGATGCAAGTACGTGAATAACTCTACCTAATTCCGAACTCTGGTTATGACTGACTAGCTGCTGCCAGCGACTTCGCCCGTGTGTAGTAGAACATTGTCCCAAGGGAACATACTCCCAGGGTATAAACTATTTGCTATTCCAGGATATCGACGGCGAAGTGCTAATAGCTCCTGTCAGAATCAAAAATTTCTTAATCCGAAAACGTTAGGAAGTAGTACTATAAACTGACACATTGGTTTAGTAAGTAGGTGTTTCCACAATTTAATTTGATGCAGTTGCAACTAAATATCCACTTCGGAGACTTCACTAAAACATGCGGAAACACACATTTAAATTATAAGCTCTAAAACAAATTTTTTTCTGGAAAAATGACAGTTAGAAGGTATTGGCACTTCACCGTCGATATGGTCTTCCAGTTTACCAAAGTTCAGCCGTTAGAACGTGATGAAGGAACATCACACAAACACACACAAACTTTCATCTTTATAATATTAGTACCTATGATTAACAATTACTTGTCCCCTCAAAAACAAGTGTGAGAAGGACTCGCGCACTGAGGGTTCCGTACAAACTTACCTATCAAAACAGTTCAATTCCCAAATAGAGTTATGAAGATTTTTCCGAATCGCAAAAAAAGATTTTTTTTGTGACGTAACTACAAATTTACAGTTTTCAGATGTTTTCCTATACTTGTGCTATAAGACCTTGCTTCATGCCAAATTTCAGGATTCTAGGTCAACGGGAAGTACCCTACGAATTTTTGATATCATCGAGTGTCAAAATATACGTTTTTTGAGACATAAACGGCCGTATCTTTTTTTTCATTAACTCAGAAGTTTGATTTTTTTCACAGCTTCAAGAGTCACCGAGATAAAGGATCTTGACAGACAGACAGACTGACGGACAACAAAGTGATCCTATAAGAGTTCCGCTTTTTCCTTTTGAGGTACGAAACCCTAAAAAATGTAAATATACTTACGCTTCAAATTCTTAGGTTTCTCAAATTTCTTTTAATAATAATAAAAGCCTTTTTTAATTCTGAATTAGCTCTCTTTCCTTCTTATCTTTTTCCTCTTTTATATAATATCTCTTAATTTAGCTTGCATATCATAGCAAAGGCCTTCTCTAGCTGTTTCCACTGTACTCCATCATGAGCCACTCTCCTCTAGTTGGGGCCCGCTGTCAGTTTCAACTCATCCACCTATCTCAACAGTTGTTTCTTTTAATTTTTTTTTATTTAAAGTTTATTAATAAAATGCATATCAGCTATTATTCAAGGGCTTAAAATTGAGAAATATTTTACATATTTTTTAAAATTTGCGTTACAGAGTGGAAGAAATACGCCTCTGTCACACTTTTGTTCTGATTGATTGCCTGTAAAAAAGAACGTCCCATCCATCAACACGCACTTGGATTGGGTGTTCGATTATTATTATAGCCCACTCTCTCACACAGAAGGCCTGTGTCCCTGCAATGGGAACTTATGATGCTCAAGGCTGCGCGAGGTGGGAGTGGTTCAGTGGTTGATCCGTTAACGGACCGTCCTACGTGAAAAGATCCGATGCGATTCACGCGAATTGAACGCGGCATCTATTCCTACGTACACGAGAAGTCACCGCTTCTGCCGCCATTTTTTAATATAAAACAAGTCACCGCACTGTAAGAGTTCGCGCGAAAATATCAAGTCAACTAATTGCGTCCGCTTCGCTTCGCTCGTCACCGCACCGCACCCACGTGCACCCGATTGTTTGTTTCATTCGCGCCGCATCGCTTCACGTTCGCGTAACTAAAATGGACGTCTACCCCCTCCCGCACTGCCCAGTTATCTCAGGCACCATCTCAGTTAGACAGCTGGTTGGTAGAAAAATCTAAATTAAGTACTTCGTTTATTTCCTTCAAAGGCCAGACACCGTCTCAATTAACAGTACTAAGTAGGTCGGTAAAAATTCTAACTAATGGTCGTGCCTCAACGGAACGCCATGGCGGGGTAGCCAGGTCATGACGCCAAAAAATGTATGGATTGGCTGTGCGGCCAACAGTTGCCAGGTGTGGTACCTACTCAACATACGAATTGCATGAATTTTCTTGGTGGCGCGAACTTGCGATACCACTATGGCGTCCCAGTGAGGTACAGGCCTTACTTCGTCCATTTTATTGAAAGGACAAATCAAAAGGACTTTGTTCTATCTAGTCTCCTAATCTAGACTCTTTGAAAGTCAGGAGTATAGAGAAGAGTGTATTTTTTTTTATAAATTTGATAACAGACAAAAAAACAAACAAAAGAAAAGATAAGGTTGCCCTTGTCGAACCAAAATACCGCGATGAAGGATTTTAAATTTTTACTTCTTAAGTGGCGTCATAGATGTCGCTACCCAGTTACAGAATGCTTTAGCATTAAGTATCTACTTATTGTGTTCGGCCAGACAGCAGACGCGAGCGCGGCGCGGTAAAATGAAACAAGAACTTCTTTGGAGTGTCCATAGTGGGCACGTGAGCGCTGGAAGGCGGCTGCGCGGGCTACCTAACGCAGGACGTGCGCGGGCAACTCACACCATAGCTCGTTCATACAAGTTCGAGCTAACTGTGTGCGTTGTTAATTGTTATGGCGTCCATTACACGGTCATGCAAGCGTCAATCAAAACCATCAATCATGAATGATGTTTGAATGACGGAATGTTTTCGCCATTATGTTTTCGTCATGCAAACGTCAGTCATCGCATTACATGGTAGGTTTTTTGTCAGTAAAAATATTTGACTGAGGCAAAACTGACAGCAAAACCTATCTTGTAATGGACGCCTAAGATGGCTCGACTGCCGACAGGTAAACACGCGCGTTCCTGCACCCGCGCCTTTCCCCGCACCGCACTGCCAGTCTGGCTGAGCACATTCAGTCAGATAGCATTTTCAGAATGCTATTGGAATTGACGCGCACTCTTGCTAGAAGGGAGGCGGTCTAATATTACTTCGTGTAGTTTAATCGAAAAAGTTTACAGTATTAAAAACAACACCAAAGAAACTTCATAATTAACTGTCAAGTTTTTAATTAACAAAAATTATGTACTTAATACTTTATACATTCAATAAAATTAAAACAAACTATTTCTTTCTAGATAATTAAAACACTAATGTACATACATCAGTAACCCTTGTGACCACGAAATCTTCTTCTGTTGTCCAACTGGAAAGAGAATGAAAAAATTATTAATAAAAGAGAAAAGAAAAATTTATTAATAAAAGAGAAGAGAAAGAAAAATTTATTAATAAAAGAGAAGAGAAAGAAAAATTTATTAATAAAAGAGAAGAGAAAGAAAAATTTATTAATAATAAATAAAGATATAGGTCTGTTTTATTATTGACTAGCTGCTTCCAGCGGCTTTGCTCGTGTAATAGTAAAAATTATCCCAAGGGAACGTAACCCCAGGATAAAAAGTATCCTATGTGCTATTTCCTAGAATAGGCTTCCTATGTACCAAGTTTCATTAAAATCCGTTCAGTAGTTTTTGCGTGTAAGAGGAACAAACATCTATTCATCCATACATACAAACTTTCTCGTTTATAATATTAGTAGGACTAGCTACCACCTATGACTCCCCTGTGAAATTAGTAGTTTCCACTTATAAGAGGCGAAGAGAAAAGCGAATCCATACAAAAATATCAATTTTAATTGTAGGTACTGTGATTTTTATGGGTTTTCCCTAGTTTTATATTTAAACCACTCCTGTATTAGAGAAAACAAAACAAAAAAAAAACAATTCAGTCAACTAACACAGAGCAATTGATTTTAATATGTATAGAAAATAGGCTTGTGTTTGACCACTATGTCACCTGATGATAAGCAAAGATGTGGTTGACAATGGAGCACTCTTGCCTAGAAGTAACCTATAGCTGATTCTTTTTCAAAACTTTGTATTTTTTATGTCTTGAGAGAAAGGGGAAGGCATGATAGTGTGAAAGCGTGAAGAGGAGAATGGAAGAAAAAACATAGAACAAGGGTGATAATCATGACAAAAATTATATTTTGCACTAGCTGTCCTCTGCGGTTTCACTACTCTGCTTCTGTGGTTCATAGCGTGATTTTACATAGCATTTTTTTTTATTCATCATGAACCTACCCCATACAAAAAGACAGTTCGACTGGTAGTTCCAGAGCGTGTTTAAACAAATGAAAAACCTCATCCGGTTTAATATACTGGTATATTTTATATTTGGATAAATTAAAGCCTTTTTTATGAGTAAGTAAATAAAAATATCAGTCTATCCTTTTTTAGTCAATAAATTGTTATTTGGGGATTGATAGTTTAATTTACAACAAATAATAAGATAGAATAAATCTTGAAATATTTAAGCTAATGAAAGAATCAGCATTGGATAGATTAGAGTGGAAACAGCTGGTGCTGTGACCACAATTTGTTTCACTCAATTACTAAATGAAATGATTATGTGTCTAAACAAATTTTGTCCTTTCTCTTGAAAGGACAAGACCATCCTTTTTTTTATTGAATTTAAAATTAAAAAGTTACTTACAAGTGATCTTTTACATTCAAAGAAGGTTTGCCTAAGTTGCGCACACTCCAGTGGTACTACTCCATCACGTAGACATTCTCTAGGTGTTTTCTTTTCCTGGAATAAAATTAAATAAGTCACTATAGATCTTTGTATACCTATAATTCCTAGTTATTTATTGATATAGGATTACAAATGACACACAATATTTAACGCTATACAGGTTAAAAGAAATTCCAAGTAATAAAACATGGAATATACATTAACAAACTTTGCTTGGGATCAGAAATATTTGTAGCATATATGTTACACAAACCTAAGCTAGAATAATAACAATTGAAGATATGGAGATAAGAGCAGTGATGGCGGAGTAGTAACGGCCCCGACTTACGAGTTGTAGGTCGTGGGTTCAAACCCAGCCAGGCACATTACTTTGTGTAATATTATTTCATCACCACTGCTCTCAAAACGCTAAAGGAAAACATTGTGAGGAAACCGGCATGTCCGAGAAACAAAAATTCGAAGACATGTGACATTCACCAACCCGCACTGGGCCCGCGTGGTGGATTACGGCCCATTCCCTCTCCTAGAGAGGAGGCCTGAGTCCCAGCAGTGGGAACATTATAAGGCCGACTATGCTATGGAGTTATCAATCACTTCATTATAAGTTTTTTATTGCAATATTGTTAAAGTTGTAAAACTATGAAATCCAAACAAAAAATTATGAATAGTATTAAACTAAGAAGTCTATTTTAGACTAATAAGTAATTCAAAGCCAAGAACTATTATATCTAAAAAAATATTTTGAAAGGAATCTAACCTTTTTGCAGCAGTCACTTGCAAGTAAACATATCTTGAGATCAGCTCTGATACCAGCACATGGTGACTTGTCCGCTAGCCCAATTTCATCAGGCGCAAAAGTAACCATTTTTATTACAATTTATGGATTAATTCACTGAAAAATAGTAACAGTTTTTCTTTAGTTTATCAGTACTTTGTTGACATTTTTCGAAGTGTCCAAAGAGTATGTAAAGCTAACGCTTTAGAGTATGTAAAGCTAACGCTTTTTACCAACCAAAGTACTCTGTGGTGTCATTGCAGTCTTGCCCCGTGTTCCGAATTGTGTCAAAAGCGATTATATCGCGAATCCAACCAAATTTAATAGTCACAAAATAAAAGGGATAATGAGTAATAATTGTAACGTTGCGCGTTGGTCGGATTCGCGATATTATCGCTTTTGACGCATTCGGAACGCAGAGATTGTCATAAATGTTTTTCCGTTTTATATTTTTTGCCAGTTTACATAATCCGTTTTTATTATTTTCTCAGTTTTATTTATATAAAATATGACCTATTCAAGTTTTACGTGTACTCAAAGAAACATTTATTTCTACATAACTAGCAAAAGTATTCACCAAATGTAGTAGAAGTTTGGAACGTTAACTTGTTTATTTGTTTCTGTCAGTGTCACTTGTCAATATCTTTATCAGCTGTTGTTGTG
Source organism: Mythimna impura (assembly GCA_905147345.3). Lineage (NCBI taxonomy): Eukaryota > Metazoa > Arthropoda > Insecta > Lepidoptera > Noctuidae > Mythimna > Mythimna impura. The sequence continues at coordinate 25,245,509 of LR990355.1, forward strand.
TGGTTGCTATTCTTATTTCTTATTTGGTGACAATAGATTGATAGCTGTCAGTCGTGCTGGAGAGATCAATTTTTTTCCCAAATTTACATTGAAAATAACAGTTGGAAATTTTATATTTCTTCGTAGTATTGTGTGTTTTCTTTCTTATTTTTATTTTGTAATAGACATGGATCGTCCCCCTCCAGCTCCTCCTGACCCTCCTGACGCTGTTGCATATTTGAACTCGGCGGTTGGTAAGCGACGCCATATTATTGACTCTGAAACGATTGAGATTGTTTCCAAAAAAACAATTATCGACAAAGATATGGCTGTTGCGGCCATCCAAACTTTATTTATTCACCCTTCTCTAAAAGAGGGCATAAAATCATATAGTGAGCAAGAAAAAGGTCCTTTTATAGTTCACGTCTCCCGATCCGAACCAGATCCTTCTGCTGGGACTTCGATCCGTCCAATTAAGTTTGGACAATTTTTAATTCAAAATAAAATCAAAAATATTTGTAGGGATGGCATTAAAAAAGTGGGCAGAAATAAAATCTCTGTCGAATTCACCTCTGGTGAGGCGGCCAACAAGTTTCTTGACAACCCGGTTTTAGGTTCAAAATATACGGCTTTTATTCCTTCCTATAACATTACCAAAATGGGTATCGTCCGTCAAGTGCCGGTCGATATGTCTATGGACGAATTTGTAGATTCAATTATTCTTCCTGATGGGTGTGGAGTTATTTTGAAAGCACGCAGATTAAACCGGAAAATTAAACAGGAGGGCAAGACCTCTTGGATCCCTACTCAGACTATAGTGGTTACCTTCAAGGGACAGGTTCTTCCTCAAAGGATATTTTTATTTCATACATCTCTGCCAGTGGAGGTATATCAGTTCCCCACTATACAGTGTCAAAATTGCTGCCGCTTTGGGCACGTTAAGGCACAGTGTCGGTCCAAGGCAAGGTGCTTTAGGTGCTCACAACCTCACACTGGTGATAGTTGTGACGTAGTAGAGGCCAAGGCCACTTGCATCCATTGCTTGGGTCGTCACTTTGCCTTTTATGGTAGCTGCCCTGAGCAAGGTAGACAAAAATCCATTAAGTTATTAATGTCTCAGGAAAATCTCTCATATGAAGAGGCTTCTCGATCCATTCCAAGCGTAAGCAAATTATATTCCGAAGTCACCCAAAATTTACCAACCCCTTCTCAATCTACTAGCCTTACTCCTCCTTCCTCTTATAAAAAAACTGTGTTTTTCTCCCCTAAGCCTAGAGCTCCTCTAGGCAAGTCTTACGACAAAACTGCCCATAGATCTATCGTTGCTGAAGATCCTTCATCCTTTCCCAATGGCTTCTCTCTTCTTTCCCAAAATTCTTCATCCCCAAAGTCCCCTCAAGAGGATAGCCTCTTAGAAACACTTTTGTCTCTAATTATTACTTTAATTTCCCGTGATAATTTCTCTTTACCGCCCCACGTTGCCCAGAAACTTTCTTTGCTTCTCTTTAATAATAATAATGGATCTAGTCTCCACACTCCAGTGGAACACTCAAAGCATTCGGCCGAAGAAGCCTGAACTTTTATTTTTAATAAATAAATTTCACCCCTCAGTCATTGCCGTTTCGGAAACTTGGTTGGTGCCTGGTTCTCACTTTCGGGTCTCAGGTTACTCCTGTCTTCGAAATGATAGGGCTGATGGGTACGCAGGTAGTGCCCTTCTTGTTAGGCGCTCCCTTCCTTTCTCTCTTATATCTCTTCCCCCTACTTCTCCTGACATTAATATCGTTGCTGTTAGGGCTTTTAATATAACTTTCCTCTCTGCATACATCCCTCATCCTCATTCTAGGTTAATTCCAGACCTTTTATGTATATTTTCCTCAGTTCCCTCTCCAATTATTTTTATGGGTGATTTAAATGCTCATCATCGCTCATGGGGCTCGAGCCATGATGATTACTTTGGTCGGGCCCTCCTTGAAATTTTTGATGAAGCTGATCTATGTGTTATTAACAACGGTTCTCCCACTAGGAGAGTTCGCCCTTCTCAAAACCCTAACTCAGCTGTGGATATCACAGCTTGCTCTGCCTCTCTTGCTTCCATTCTTTCCTGGAATATCTTGTCTCATTCTTATGGTAGTGATCACTTTCCTATTATTGTCTCTATCTCTGACAGAGTAGTACCAATGCGTAATTTTAATCCCTCTCTTAAATATAGATTAAATGATGCAAGCTGGTCTTCTTACTCAGATTCCCTTGAAAATAACTTACTATCTCTTCCTCCTCCCGACAGAAACAATCTTGTTGATTGCTATTCCAAATTTGTAGACTCTATTATCTCTAGTGCTGATGCCAATTTCCCTCTGAAAAAACCCTACAGATCCAAGGTCTCAACTCCTTGGTGGGATTCAGAATGTACTTCAGTTGTTAAGGAAAGGAAAGTAGCAGAGGTTAATTACTCGAATTTAATGACCCTTCAAAATTTTTTAGTGTACCAAAGAAAAGCGGCCACTGCTAAAAGACTTCTCTCCAAAAAGAAAAAAGATGGTTGGCTTCGCTACTGTCAAAGCTTGTCTCCCTATTCCCCTTCTTCCCTAGTATGGAAGCAAGTCAAAAGATACAGAGGCTCCTGTAATACTCTTGATATTACAGCTAACGATCCTTCTTCCTGGATCGAATTTTTCTCGGATAAACTGGCTCCCCCTTCAGTTCCAAATTTAGACTCTTTTCCCTCTTCTCCGGCTTTTCTTACTTCCGAGAATGATTTTGATGCCCCATTCTCTTTTTCTGAACTTCGAATGGCTCTTGACGGTCTTGTTGATTCCTCTCCTGGTGCTGATGGGATCCCTTACTCATTCTTGAAAAACGCCTCAAGAAGCACTAAGCATTATTACCTGGATCTCGTTAATAACTTTTTTGAGTACGGTTTGGTTCCTCAACCGTGGAAACATCAAATAATAATTCCGGTCATTAAACCTGGCAAAAACCCGTCAGACCCAAATAGCTACAGGCCTATTGCTTTGTCGTCTGTTTTGTGCAAGGTTGCAGAACATATGATGAAGCATCGACTTGAGTGGTTTGTGGAAAATAGAAACTTGTTGCCCTCATCCCAGTTTGGGTTCCGTAAAGGTATGAGCACAATGGATAGTCTTAGTATATTAATTTCTGATATTCGTATTTCTTTGATAAGTAAGCAGTTTTTAGTAGGAGTTTTTTTGGATATTGCCTCAGCGTATGATAATGTTTTACTCCCGGTGCTCAGGGATAAACTTGTGCATCAGTTGAATCTTCCTATAAAATTGGTCCGTTTCATTTCTAATTTATTGATGGAGAGAACCATCTCTATTAAAACTCAAGACGCCTCTCTTTCCCCTAAGACTATCTGGAAAGGCTTACCACAAGGTTCAGTTTTGAGTCCTCTCCTATTCAGTCTTTATACTTATGATTTACATTTTTCTACTGATTCATTTTGTCAAATATTGCAGTATGCTGATGATATAGCTTTATACTTTTCTGGAAAATCTCTGGATGAGGCTAGTATCCGTCTAAATTCTGCCCTCGGATATCTATCTGACTGGCTTCTACATCACGGTCTGTCCTTATCAGCCTCTAAGAGCTCTGTAGTTGTGTTTACGAAAAAAAAGATTGTTTCTCCTGTTGAAATTAAAGTTAACGGTGAAAATATTTCTCAGGTGAACAATGTTAAATTTTTAGGAGTTTGGTTAGATTCAAAATTATCAGGTATTGCTCACACAGACTTTGTTTCTCAAAAATGTGAAAGAAACGTTAATGTTCTTCGCTCTCTTTCTGGGGTTTGGTGGGGTGCTCACCCATATACTCAAAAACTGATCTACAATGCTATAGTTCGTAGTCATTTTGATTATGGTATGTTCCTATTAGATCCTTGTAACAAATCTGGCCTTCAAAAACTCGATAAAATTCAATCAAAGTGTTTACGGATTATTCTCGGGGCGATGAAGTCGTCTCCAATTAATGCCATGCAAGTTGAGTGTGTAGAACCTCCCCTCTCGATTCGAAGACAATTTCTGGCAAATAGATTTATTTTTAAACTGGTGCAAAATTCTGAGCATCCCCTTATTGGTAAGCTGGACCAATTATCATCCATCTTTGACTCTTGTAGTCGTCGTTCTAATATTGAACTTCCTTGTCTTCTTCGTGCCTACCTTCAATTCACTCGTCTTTCTAGCCCACTTTTTCAAAACCCTATTTTATATCTATACTCGGTGCCTTATAATGCCCTGGTATTCCACCCAGAGATCATTTTGGACTTTGGAATTCACAAAAATACCTTAGAACCGCATAAGATGTTTGTCCAAAAAGTTTCCTCTAATTATAATAATTGGAATACTATATTCACTGACGCTTCCAAAGTCTCCGATGATAGCCCTGTTGGAGTTGCTGTTTGGATTCCTCATACAAAAATTATTTTAAATTATAAGTGCCCTCCTGTTACATCCGTTTTTACAGGTGAATCAATTGCTATTTTCGAAGCCATTTCATTTGTTTTGTCTCATAAGTTAAATAACTCCATAATTTTCTCTGACTCAAAAAGCTGCCTTCAAGCCATTTTATCTAATCCTTTCAGATCTAAGTCAAGATTCCCTATAATTTTAAAAATTAGAGATTTGCTATTTCAATGTCATAATCTTGGTATTAAAGTCGTCATAGCTTGGATTCCCGGTCATGTTGGTATTCTTGGTAATGAGTCAGCTGATTCATGCGCCAAAAATGCTGTTCTCACTGGCTCTCTTGCCCACTCTGAGATATTTTCCCATGACATTTGTACTACTCTTCCTCTAACTTTGTTTAAATCTTGGTCCAAGGCATGGCAAATCTCTAAGTCTATAAAGGGTAAATTTTATGGAGATATACAACCCGAGATTCCCCACAAACCCTGGTTTTTTAAATATCAATTGGAAAAAAAAATCACTACCTCAACTATTTGTCGTTTACGTTTAAATCATTGTTGTACTCCTCATTTCTTGGCCAAACTTAGGATTAAAGATAACTCTCTTTGTGAATGCGGTTTGGATGAAGGAAACGTGGACCATTTATTTTTCTCCTGCCCTAAATTGCGCTTCTCCTTTCATGAAATCATTCCTGCTCATATTCCTCGTCCAACCTCGGTCAAATGTCTTCTTTCTTTTGTGTTTACTCGTTTTATATTTAAACTATGCAAATTTATTGAAATTAATAAAATTAAATTGTAACTCTTTTTTTTTTTTTTTTTTCTTCCTTCACTCTTACGAGTGTACATAACTTTCATTTCACATACCTAGTCTGTGGTCTGATCATAATGTCGTTCTGGATCTGCGAAGAAATTTTTTTATTTTGAACTGTAATGTTTAGAGTTATATATTTATTTTACTGTTAATTAACGCTAAATACTCTCCAGCGTTTGATAGTCTATTAACAAGTTTGCACGTGTTATTGGCAAAATTGTGGTGTCTTTTCCGCAAATGCCATTATGAAGAGTTGAAGTTGAAGTTGTGTGGTCGCGATCGCGAGTATAATCGCGAGTTTATTACCACAGAGTACCTTTTTATATATTTTATTACCCGTTGCCCCCTGTGGAATCCCTATTGTCAATGAACTTTAAAGTTCAATAAACAAACATGAGGAAATTGTTCCCTGTAATCTCAAGAAGACTATCGCACGTGTGCAGCTTGAAACCGTACAAAGAGACGAAATGGTTGATGCCGAATGGAAATCCGACTGGTGCATATATTTACAACTGTGTCGCAGATCAGAAAGTTCCGGTAATACTGAATGACCCTCACATCGCCACCTGGTATTCTTGCGGGCCCACAGTGTACGACTCCGCTCACATAGGCCATGCGAGCTGCTATGTCAAACTGGACATTATTCAACGAATTATAAAGTCATTTTTGAACATAAAACTCGTGACGGCAATGGGCATTACGGATATCGATGACAAAATCATTAGAAAAGGTATCGAAACTAAAACGCACTTTCAAAATGTCGCTAAACAATATGAACATGAGTTTTGGTTGGATATGGCATCCCTCAACATCGAAAAACCTCTCATCATAACTAGAGTATCAGACCATATCCACTCTATTGAAAGTTTCGTGCAGAAACTGATTGATACAGGAATGGCTTATGTCACATTAGATGGGTCAGTTTATTTTGACACCCCTAAGTTCCCTTCTTATGGCAAACTACAAAAACCTCAACTTGAAGGTGAAGCAGCAAATGAAGAGAAAAGAAACAAAACAGATTTTGCTCTTTGGAAAGGTTACAAGCCTGGAGAGCCTTCATGGGATGTGGCTTGGGGTAAAGGTAGACCTGGGTGGCACATAGAGTGCTCTGCCATGGTCAGTAAAGTGTTTGGATCTCAAATAGACTTCCATGCAGGAGGTATTGATCTTCAGTTCCCCCACCATGAGAATGAAGAAGCTCAGTCTTGTGCTTACCATAACACAAGACAGTGGGCCAACTATTGGATCCATGTTGGTCATCTACATGTGAAGGGAGACAGCAAAATGTCCAAATCACTCCAGAACACCATATCAATACCAGACCTACTAAAAAATCACAGTGCTGACGTGTTCAGGATGGCTTGCCTCACATCAAGTTATCGTTACCCAATGGAATATAGCCATGAAGTAATGAAAACAGCTGAAGAGGTCCTAAACAAATTCAAATTCTTCCTCAAGGATGCATTTGTTTATGTCAATAATAATGCAGTGAGTAATGGAGATTACAAAGATAAGATATTATGTGATTTACAAAAAATAGAGGAGGCTAACATTGAGGCTTTGAAAAATGATTTTAACACTGCAGTTTGTATCAACAATTTGCTTACTTTAGTCAGTAAAGCTAATAAACTTATAAGGTTGGATACTTCAGAATACTATCCTGTACCTATTGTTTTAATAGCAGAGTATACAACTGGTATGTTGACTACATTTGGACTGAAGCTGCAGGACTCGGCTCAAGACAGTGTACTGTCAAACTCTTTGATAGATACTCTGGTAGAATTCAGGCATACAGTGAGATTAAATGCTTTATCTAGAAAAGATAAGGAGATATTACAAGCATGTGATATTATTAGGGATAAAATGAAGAAAATGAAAATACAGATTAATGACAGCAATAAGACATCTTCTTGGGTGTCCACTCAGTAGGTTTTGTATATGCTTTTAGGAGACTATTATTTGTAAGATATGATACTAATATATGGCAATAAAATCTTTATTCTTATTAAATTTTGTCTTCACTGTCCAAACCTTATTCAGTGCTTAAACAGGGCGCTTGAATAGCATAATGTATCACAATGGTCGATGAGGCCGAAAGGTTTTGAAGTAGCGACCGCATACCGAATGAAACAGTATCGGAAGGCCGACGACCTGGGAAGGGTCGCGGGAATCTGATTGATGCAAGATATACAGGACCAGTCGTGGCGATACTTGGGGGAGGCCTTTGTTCAACAGTGGACATCTCTTGGCTGAAATGATGATGTTCATTTTGGAATTGTACCTATTAAAAGTATCAGTGCCTTCCAAACAGTTTAACTATTAGTTTTAAAACAAGTGTGATAATTATTAAAGAAAACTATACCTACTAAAATGCCTTGATAACATTCTTATCAATCATGGAATTTTATTACTGGCTTTACTTATCACACTCAATGACTCAAATCAATAACTTTGTAACCATGTCTGGGCAACATGACCATATCTGTACATTGTTGTCGTACTAATAATAGGATTTTACCTATGAAATTGCCGTTTTTAGGGTTCCGTAGCCAAATGGCAAAAAACGGAACCCTTATAGATTCGTCATGTCTGTCTGTCTGTCTGTCTGTCTGTCTGTCTGTCTGTCTGTCCGTCTGTCCGTCCGTATGTCACAGCCACTTTTTTCCGAAACTATAAGAGCTATACTGTTGAAACTTTGTAAGTAGATGTATTCTGTGAACCGCATTAAGATTTTCATACAAAAATAGAAAAAAAGCAATAAATTTTGGGGGTCCCCATACTTAGAACTGAAACTCAAAATTTTTTTTTTCATCAAACCCATGCGTGTGGGGTATCTATGGATAGGTCTTCAAAAATGATACTGAGGTTTCTAATATCATTTTTTTCTAAACTGAATAGTTTGCGCGAGAGACACTTCCAAAGTGGTAAAATGTGTGTCCCCCCCCTCTAACTTCTAAAATAAGAGAATGATAAAACTAAAAAAAATATATGATGTACATTACTATAAAAACTGCCAACGAAAATTGGTTTGAACGAGATCTGGTCAGTAGTTTTTTTTTAGTACGTCATAAATCGTAAACCGATAACTTGCTGCTACGGAACCCTCCATGGGCGAGTCCGACTCGCACTTGGCCGGTTTTTTTAAAACGGGTGGCTTTGAAGTGTTATATCTTTGGATACAAAAATGGTTATAAATACTGCGATATTACAGAATATACAAAACACAAAGAAACCAATAAATACTTAAATTTCGAAAATAGAATAACGTACCTTTAATTTAAAGTTTATTTGAACTTATAATTCCAAGTCAATCCAAAGATATAACACTTCAAAGCAACCCGTTTTAAAAAATGCCAATTTCAAAGACCTATTATTATAAAGGCGAGTTTTTTTTTAACAGAAATATGTTGCCCCACAAGGAAATACTCCTACATCGTGGTTGCGTTCGCAAACGTAAACTCATATAGATACAAAAGACACCCAGACCTGGAACTACTATTTGCAGGCCATCTTATCTTATTGTGGGGCTGGCCCTGGGCCAGAGCACTTCGACCCTTCTGGATCTTTTGTGCTATGCCCCTCCTGTCTACTCAACCCCTAACCCTCCGTGCACCTCTTTCATGAGTCCCAGTATGGCCTTGATGGGGCTGAGCCTGAAGTCCTCTAGTCTTGGGAATGGTTGTTCCAGATACTCTAATCTTTTGTAGCCTAGTGCTGCACAGCAAGTGTAACATAGTCTCCTCTGCATCTCCACAGATCCTGCAAGTCGGGTCGCTTGCTAGTACCATGTTGTGGAGCTGTTTGTTGGTGGCATAGTGCCCCGTGAAGACTCCTGTGATTGTTCGGAGCTGTGATATCTGCTGTACCTCCATAATTTTTGGGTCCAGGCCTTATTTATGTCATTAAGAAATAGCTTTGCATGCTTCTGGCCTGTTGTGTTGCGCCAGTGTGTACTGTGTATCTCTAACGCAGTCCGTTTCAATGCTTGGTTGATGACCCTTGGTGAGAGTCCGACATTATAAAAACAGCAGGAAAAACATGGAGCAGAGTGGCCCGAGAAAGGTCAACGTGGAAACGACTGGAGGAGGCTTTTACCGCTGTCTAGCGGTCTTTGTACAGACCAAATATATAATTATTATCTACTAGTTTTATAGGAAAAAAAATTGTAGAAGGAAAATAAAGCTATTTTTTTTTTTTTGTTGAGAGTCCTATGAAGGATTCTGATCCGTATAGGGGTGTCTCGGATCCTTGCCTTGCCATCTGCAGGCCATAGAAATGTTTGTTTTGTGCGGGAATCGAACCCGCGATATGCAGCGCATCAGCTAATTGCTCAACCACCGCACCGTCAAGTTTATAGTATGTACGTGTGTATGTTTGTTACTCCTTTACACTCACACGGCTGTACGGCTTTAGATGAAGTTTTGCATACGGGTACTGTAATAGTACCTAAGATAATTTTTATCCCGGGAGTAGGTATGTTCCTTGGGATCATTTTCTACTTTTACGCGAGCGAATCCGCTGACTGAAGCTAGCTAAGAGTGTCCAAATAAAAGTATGTTACCACTGTTCATTCAAGTTTTTATTTTTATAATTTACTTACATTCAAGTCCATTGACTAGACTATAATGAAATGAGATTTCTGGGGTCTACAAAAGTCATAAGAATATAAACTAAAAAATAAAACGTTCCTTTATGGCAAGTATGATAATATAATTGTTCAGGGTTAACATTTTGTGTCATATATCTAGTTGTTTTGGGATAGGTGATTTTGTCGTCACGTTTGATACGAGCATACACGTTAGCAGCAATGTACTGATCGCCTAGTGCGAGTTATTGTTACGTTCGAAACGTTTACCGCGTTTGGCTCTCTGATTGGTTAAGAGCTTGGAGCGGGCCAATCGGAGCATCGTACGTGTCAATTGCGTTAACGTTAAACAAAGTAGCACTAGGCATTCAGTGCGAGTGCGTGTTGTTTTTACGTCAAAGCGATCGCAACGTTTACCACATTTAGCTTTTTGATTGATTAAGAGTTTGAAGTGCTCCAATCAGAGCGTCGAACGGAATATCATAGGTCGAACGTTAAAGGGTGATTTTAATACCGTGCGGTTTTGATCCGAAATCCGCACAATATTAAAAACACCCATAAACGTGCCGATTGCGTTAGCGTAAAACAAACTCGTATTGGGCATTCAATACATTCCTATGGATCGTCCTACGTTAACGAAGATTAGACATAACGCGATGCGAAATACATAGAGTAACTGTTATTATTATGATATGCAAAGCGAATATATTTTTACACCCATTCAAAATTTATCGCTTACGCAGGGGTGTAGCTATCAGCCGTATCAATGGTACGGGGGCCCCGATCTACAGGCGGAGCCCCTGTGCAATCATTCGTAACACGTTACCACTGGCCAGTGTTGGGCAATATGCAATCTAACTACTGATTAATAACTACGACTACATATTGTAGTTAGAAATCACAAATACAGATTACATTAAAAAGTCGTAAAAAGTAATTAAACATTTTGATTACTAACTACAAATTGTAGTTGCAATCACAATTACGAGACTACTTTTTATAACTACACATTTAATCATTTACGACTTGCGTTCAATTAATTATTCACGAAAGTAAGCTTTTTTATACAGAATTTTTTTATACAGTAGATTCCATTTTTTAAAATTAAATTTTAGAGCCAGATTCAGTTTTGATAAATCAATGATTCTAACACATTACATGTTTATTTAATTGCAAATTATAAGTTCTTATTACTGAAATAATCAATATTTATAACTACCAGATAGTTAAATACTTTCAGTTGTAATTTATAATCTATTTACAAAATAGTAGTTGACTACGCCCTACACTGCCACTGGCCATCTCCGTCGGGGCCTACCGTGACTCCCTTTAGTGCTAGTAGGATTAATTTAAAAAAAAGGAAGAACTCGCAATCATTTTTGATACAGGGCCTAGCTACGCCCCTGCGCTTACGTAGGACGCGGGCTAAGGTCTAAACATTGTAATGGCCTAGAAACCATCAGTCTTATAATAATTTTACATTCAATGTTATGTAAGTGTTACTTTGTTCAAAAACCGAATCCTTATCATAATGAGCGCAGTTCTAAACAAATATTAAGTACAATTGACACAACAATGAGATATTCAACAAAATACAGCTTTTAGTATGGCAAGCTTCGTTATATTGAGTTTAAAAGCAGTTTAACATGGAATGTATAAAATAGTTGACTGATTTATACCCGGTTCCTATAGTAAAAAACGCATTGTTTTATTTACCAGCCGTAAGGGCCCTCGCCCACGGCGATTTTTTATAGTGATACTGTCGCGCGTTTCGTAAGCACGCGACAGCATCGCTGCTAACACGCGTTAGTCGCATTTGCAAGCGCTATAGAAAAGATGCCAACGCGCTACTAACGCGCTACAGCATTGCGACTGTATCGATGCGAACTCCGTGGAAAAGTCGCCATGGGCGAGGGCCCTAAGTTGTAGAAATGTTTAACTTTTAACAGTGCTCTGGAAGAACGTAAGTTGTAGTTTGTGTTAATGTTCTAGTTTAACAGTGTTCTGGAAGTATTTTTATTTATCAACAGATTATGCTAATGAATGGAAGACTTTTCTAAATAAAAAATAAAATTAATGAACACAAGTGAGAGGGTCAATAAAATAACGATTAGCTACTCATTAGGATCCGGGCAGTCGTTTAAAAATGATGAAAAAAACAATTTAACAATCTACTTCCTAATTCTACTTTGGCTATATCACTATTGAGTATCTAACACCTCAATAATACACACGAAATAATTATCTACAATTTCAATACAAACGCAAATAAACGAAGCTTACCACACTGACTTTTTGAAACAAATTTTGTGCGCTGGATACGTTCACCTTAGGAATAAAAGAGCTTATCTTAATTGGGAACAGGATGCAACGAACCGTTTTTATCTTGTATCATATTTTCAGCTTTATAAACCTTCCAGGCGACGAGGTAGTCGCGTACCATTTTAAATAGTGTGTAGTAATTGATGAATAGTAATATGACTATCGCTAGGAAGTTGTGCCATTGTATCGAACTGAACAATAGGCATAGTTGGAGTATGATGAGGGAAAGTTGTAGACACAGCATCCCGCATAGTAGAAGGGAGGGGTTCGCAAACACCGTCTGTGGGTAAGAGAAAAAAATATTGTTAGACATAATTGGTTTAAAATCTCCAGTGCAACAGTCTTCTGTCTACGTATGAAACAGTATTCTGTCTACATATGCAACAGTTCCCTGTCTAAGTTTCCAGCTGTCTGCTGTGCGTATATACTCACATGGAACCTGCAGTGCACGAGCGACGCAGGGTCCGCCGCGACGGTGGGCGTGCTGGCGACGTACCCGCGGCCGCCGAGCGACTGTGTGTATACTCACATGGAACCTGCAGTGCACGAGCGACGCAGGGTCCGCCGCGACGGTGGGCGTGCTGGCGACGTACCCGCGGCCGCCGAGCGACTGTGTGTATACTCACATGGAACCTGCAGTGCACGAGCGACGCAGGGTCCGCCGCGACGGTGGGCGTGCTGGCGACGTACCCGCGGCCGCCGAGCGACTGTGTGTATACTCACATGGAACCTGCAGTGCACGAGCGACGCAGGGTCCGCCGCGACGGTGGGCGTGCTGGCGACGTACCCGCGGCCGCCGAGCGACTGTGTGTATACTCACATGGAACCTGCAGTGCACGAGCGACGCAGGGTCCGCCGCGACGGTGGGCGTGCTGGCGACGTACCCGCGGCCGCCGAGCGACTGTGTGTATACTCACATGGAACCTGCAGTGCACGAGCGACGCAGGGTCCGCCGCGACGGTGGGCGTGCTGGCGACGTACCCGCGGCCGCCGAGCGACTGTGTGTATACTCACATGGAACCTGCAGTGCACGAGCGACGCAGGGTCCGCCGCGACGGTGGGCGTGCTGGCGACGTACCCGCGGCCGCCGAGCGACTGTGTGTATACTCACATGGAACCTGCAGTGCACGAGCGACGCAGGGTCCGCCGCGACGGTGGGCGTGCTGGCGACGTACCCGCGGCCGCCGAGCGACTGTGTGTATACTCACATGGAACCTGCAGTGCACGAGCGACGCAGGGTCCGCCGCGACGGTGGGCGTGCTGGCGACGTACCCGCGGCCGCCGAGCGACTGTGTGTATACTCACATGGAACCTGCAGTGCACGAGCGACGCAGGGTCCGCCGCGACGGTGGGCGTGCTGGCGACGTACCCGCGGCCGCCGAGCGACTGTGTGTATACTCACATGGAACCTGCAGTGCACGAGCGACGCAGGGTCCGCCGCGACGGTGGGCGTGCTGGCGACGTACCCGCGGCCGCCGAGCGACTGTGTGTATACTCACATGGAACCTGCAGTGCACGAGCGACGCAGGGTCCGCCGCGACGGTGGGCGTGCTGGCGACGTACCCGCGGCCGCCGAGCGACTGTGTGTATACTCACATGGAACCTGCAGTGCACGAGCGACGCAGGGTCCGCCGCGACGGTGGGCGTGCTGGCGACGTACCCGCGGCCGCCGAGCGACACGCGCGCGCCGCGCGACCACATGCGGGACGCGCACCAGGGCACGACTTCATTACCTTCTGTACATTATAAAAATATATTATGTTAGTTTAAGTGGTTTAGCTATATTAGTTGGTAAAAACCCAAAAATTAGTAGGGAAAACTTCAACAGAGCGCGCGAACTCTCAATTCGTATTCTTTATCTATTCAAGACTGACGATTTTTTTTAAATCTGTATAATATTGTTACGCCACGAAACTTTCAACAAGTCATATCTCCGCCGAAATCAAGAGTAACATCAAATAATTAAAACGCATTGCTGAGTGATTAAGGTTCTGGAATCGTAGTAAGTACCAAGGTCTAGCAAATTCCACATTTCTATTGTACTTCTATTGTTAATAGTTGATAAGAAATTTTCATGAAATCGCGAGCTTCTAGAGAATTACATGTTTGTAAATTTGTAATAATAATGATTTAGTTCCCCGCGATGTGACTACATTGTTCTAGAGTGGTCTTGAAACGTCTATGTCTAAAATTTTCCTGGCTTTTCGCTATAAATAGCTCCCGACCGGGAGTGAGACAGTTTAACTTCGATTGCGACACAAGTGTTAACTGCGATAACTGATAAGAGATATTGCCTAACGACCCCTTTTTTTTAGGTGGGAAATGACATCTTGCGCCCTTGGACGGAGCGAAAGGGCGTGTCAGATTTTTCTGACTAAAGCCCACTCGTTTGTTCCTACTTTGCCTTGCGTTCCAGGGCCCCGCGGTTCATTTGCACTTAACCCATGGCCCTAGTAGGCTTCGATCCTGCTAGGCCCCTACAATTTGCTGACATCTCCTTGAAGCGCGCGTAGAACACTACGCACCGTCGACGACTTCGGCTTGGTCCGGACGGTTACCGGACGACCGGACGGCGTGTTACCCATTGCTCGCCGTCCGCAAGCCTGCGCCTACGGTGACCTAACGACCCCTGCGATAGTTAAACGGGTCCTAGTACATAGTGGTTGGCTTTTGTTGTTTGGAAAATTTGTTATTGTTTTTGGTAAATAAAGTCACGGTAATATTATCTATACAGTATTCCAACTTCATACAAATGGACGAAACGCGAGCTACCTACGCGCCTCGATCTCGAGGTGCGCTCGGGATGCAGACAGTCGCGTCTGTGCCGCGCGATATTTTCAATAAAAATAAGTTCAAGTACATATTTATATATTTAATATGACGAGTGGGATATATTGTGCTGTTTTTCATTCACATAAATATTGCTTCATTTAAAACCAAACATATAAATTATAAAGTAGCTGCAGGTATCTATAACCAAGTAAAAGATATTCCTTTTTCTCCACCTTGTCCATGTTTCCCAAAACAATTTTTAATTAAGCTTTAGAATGCGGATTTTTGTACTTTAAAATTTAATAATAAAGCATTTCGTAGGTACGTCTCAGTCGAGGCGCAAATATTTTTCGGTCGCAAATATTGAACACTTCCTATTCAATTCACAAAGTATTTTATTTGTTTATATAAAAAAAGCATATTTACAATCACAAAACTAAATGGAAACACAAAGTAGGCAAATGTAATTAAAATGCTGGAGGCGGGCAGCCATAGTGCGGGCAGCCCTATCGCATGTTTACGTACCGCGCGACTGTAGGCATTTATTTCAAAGATACGGCCGAGTTACAATACTGTATAGATAATATTACCGTGATAAAGTCTACCTGTAAATCGGCATTTGATTACCCGAGTACCTACATAACAATACTAAAGTGGACTGTTGAGTAGTCGGCGTTGCAATATTTTATTTTATTCTCTCGGTGTCAAGCTACAATTTCATCTTTTTATCTGTCATGTAGTCGTGACAGTGGCGTGTTGGACACATAATTTAGTAATAAGAAACCTCAATATCGATTTAGAATAGTCTGTAAGGATATCGCTGGTAATCAAAATAAATAAATAATGACTATTGAGGGAAAAAGGTTACGTCGGATTGAATGACTAGGAAGGTCCATGTTAACCAATGCACATTTACGAAGAATCAGTCACCTGTACAAGAGTTAGTGTCCGCCTTCCACCGGCCGAGATGCAGCGCGGCGCGGTGCGGCACGTCGCAGTATGTCGCGCTCACCAGCTGACTGACGTAGCGCGCGAACAAGCCCGCCCATACGAATGCCGTCTGTTGCGATGCGGCATACACCTCATAGTAGAGATATGACTGCAAAAAATTTAATGAAATGTGAACATGTTACTTCAATTTCTCACTTTGATAGACAAAGCGTAAAAGTGATCATATTGACAGATGGTAATTAAGAGGCGAGCCACTTGCCAGTATAATCGTTGTAATATACAAAATTAATACCGATAAGTTTCTGTTCCTGAGCTCAGAGAGGGAACACTGCTCGTCCTGAGAACTGAACCAAAAACCTCTCGTTCAGCAAACGCCATCAATCTTTTCTTACATTTACTTAAGTTACCTCTTCACGTGGACAGATTCGGGAAAAACTTTGAACACGGCTAGACCATGTCTTGTAACCTATTTCAAGAAGTATCCTATATTCTAACATAGCGTAAGTTCTTTTATTCCGGGAATATTTTTTGGTCCGAGGTGTGTTTTCGTGTCCTATTCGCCAGGGTCGTGTGTATGCGACTGGGTACCCCATCTTGTCTTAGATAGCTCTTCAATCGCCATAGATGACAGGAGACGAGGCTGACGAGATGGAGTATTTGGTCGTAGATGTACGACCATGGCGGAATAAAGCCAGAGTGTTTGTCGGGTATATCCGAAGTAGGCGTTTAAATGGTTAATATATATATTATAATTAATTAATATATAATTATTATATTATTATATACTTCGACTTCCACGCGGACCAAGACATCATTTCATCATCATCATTTCAACCGAAAGACGTCCACTGTTGGACATAGGCCTCCCCCAAATGTCGCCATAATGACCGGTCCTGTGCGTCTCGCATCCATCGGATTCCCGCGACCCTCACCAGGTCATCGGTCCACCTTGTGTCCTGCCCAGTTTGGCGATTCTTCGGGCTATGTCTGTAACTTTGGTTCTCCTGCGGATATCTTCATTTCTGACGCGATCACGCAAAGAAACTCCGAGCATAGCCCTGCGTGTTGCCAGTGATGACATGGCTCCGAAACGAGGTCGCTTACAATGGGCCTCATCAGAAGGCTTAAAGTCACTCAAAGGGCAATGGAAAGTGCTATGCTCGGACAAAGACGCTAGCTTGTAAATAACACCACAAACACAAAACCGCCTTTTCCCACTAAAGTCTTTCTTTAAACTGACTTCCAAAAGAGGAAGTTCTCAAGACGTCTGAATGTTCTTTTTTGCATCTTGTTCAGAGATATCTTTGTCAAAAGATATAAAAAAAAACATTTTGATATTTTTTTGTTGTTTAGAGATTTTTACCCCCATGTGGTCCCATTTAAATTTGGTGAAGATCTGATGAAGAACTTCTGAGATGACCATGAAACACTTCAATAAATGATAGCTAATCTTCCCGGATTGCTGCAATCGTATTCTGTTTAATGATATGACTATTTCATAACATAACATCACGCCAATACTCTCTGAAAGATGTGTAAAGTTCACACTGGTATATCCTCATTCAGGGGCGCCGACTCCGTGAGTGCTCGGGGGCTCGGGCACCCATGAGAAATAAACAGTAGGTGCCGAGCACCCCTGAGAAGAAACAGATCAGTAATTGCCTTTTAGGGATGGGCGTTTTTCATTAACCGATGACCCGTTAAGCGCAATGGTTTATAGCGCCGGTTGAGACGCAAGGGTCGCGGGCTCGATTCCCGCACCAACACAAATGTTTGTTGATGAAGCAGATATTTGTGTTGAGTCTGGGAATTTGTGGTACCTTCGTTGTTCCGCAGTATGTAAGTAGGACATTTATTTATTTGTCGGTCGATCACTGTGCATTTCTCTTCTCACACTCCACTTTTTCGAGTCATCAAATGAGCATGAGCACCCATGAGGTTTTCTAAAAGCCGGCGCCCCTGCCCTCATTTTACCGTGTTTATGTTCATGTTTATTGGGTTTTCAATTCGCGCATAACTTTTGTTTAAGTAACGATTCTCAAATCTTTTTTTCATACATTTTCCCAAATTTATCGAACAATATTAGAGCTTGCTTGCGAGCAAAAGAAGTTAGTTGTTAAAAATAACAATAATACATTTCCTTACCTGAGCAAAACAACACGGTATAAAGCTCGAGTAGTAAGCGCCCACAACAGAATTAAAAATAATCTTCTTCATCCTCACGTTGAAGTCTTGCCTCAACGCCTCCACCTCCGTACGGATCTGTGCGGCATCGTGCGTGCAGCAGTGAAGAGGAGGGTCGCCGTTGTTGAGCTCAAGGAATGGACCGGAATGGAAGCCGAAGAGGAGGAAGTATATGACGGCACTGGAAAGAGAAGATCATTATCATTTTGTTACTGTTCCAGAAAACGTGGGCTTGTGGACGATAAGCAATGGGTAGCTCGCCGTCCGGTCGTCTAAGAACCAAGCCCCAGTCGTCAACTGTGGGTAGTGGTCCACGCGCACATGAAAGATATATCAGCAAAACCGTAAAGACCCAGCTGTTCTTTCTTTGCCATTGTTCCAGAGCCCCGGGAATCTCTTTTGCATCACCCATGGCCCCAGTAGGCTTTGACCCAGCTGGGCACCTACGGTTGCTGACATCTCCTTGAGGCGCGCGTGGAACACTACGCGCCGTCAACGACTTGGGCTCGGTCCGGACGGTTACCGGACGGTTGGACGGCGAGCTACCCATTGCTCGCCGTCCGCAAGCCCGATGTTTCTGCCCCTTTTGGCAAAAATAATATCTTTTTTTATTATTATTATTGGTAGTGCGTTTGACCCATATCTCGCCAGACGATAAGCAATAATGTGGTCGACGATGGAGCCGCTTCCCTAGTGACCTATTCATTTTAGAAACACAGACCTTGGCAGGGAATTCCACTTCTTAGCTGAACACACAGTGAATGTGTTCCCAGTTTGTGCGTATGGGAGGGATGACCACCATGTACCGGTGGCACATCGACGTACGTATCGGAAAATATATCCCCGGTTTTTTTTTTTTAATTAATGATAGGCTCGCGTTTGACCACCATCTCACCTGATGGTAAGCGATGACGTGGCCGATGATTTATAATAAGCGATAAGAAAATTAAAGATATACGATAATTGATTGATTCGCGTAACAAAAGTCAAAGAACACACTTCAGTTGATCTCTTTACAAGCAGTTTAGCATCCATAAACACTGTTATGTCTAAAAGCATTGTTTTGTAATTGCATTACATTATTGTCTTATATATTATCTTCCTACCAAACTTTGTATATCTCAATTACTTCTTTTTTATTGTAACTTTCAACAATACTTTCATATTATATGTGGAGGCCTTGTAAATGGCTCATCGTGATCTACTTTATCGTCTTATATTTTGTATTGTTAGCTTTAAGCCACCCAAATAAAATAAAATAAAGGCTAAGTACTTACGGATAGCACAAGTAGAATATTTTCACCAGAGGATACTTGATTACTATGAAGTATGTGAACCAAGAGAGACCACCAAGTACCAAGCCCAATATGAACATCCTGAAAAATATGTTTCAATGATTTGTTGATGTAATCTAGAATTTCTTTTTATCATACACAAAAAAAAACTTTTAAGTAGTCCAGTCAAATTTGACCAAAAAAAATAGGTGTAAAGTTACAATAATTCGCACCCTACTGAAAATTGGTAGGATTGTTCAAAATACCATAATAAATGAAATCATACATACATCATCATCAATTCATCATACACCTCAAAGGTGTAGTAAAAACGTATATTATGACGATTACTTCTTTCAACTTTTTGAATCATATCTCAAAAACGGTGGCACTTAGGAGAAAAAGTATTTAGACATTTTTATAGATAATTTATCAGATCTACAATTTTTGTCTAAGCTAATTTTTATGATAAAACTAAAAGTTTTGCTGCAAATCGCGAAAAACTGGTTTTGGTGACCTTTGACCCGAGTATTTTTTTCCACGTGTCGGATCGATGAGGACTTTTTAGATTTAATTTATGATGGTGTTTTGAACAATCCTACAAATTTTCAGCTGAGTGCGGATGTTTAAATTAACCGTACTAAACGGCCTTACCAAGACGTGTTATGTCAAGCTTGCGAGCGAGAAAGTGGGATGGAGCTAAATACTCGTAGCGACATCTATGGCGTCACACAAGAACTAATCCTGCATCGCGCAATTAAAGTACTCTGCGCGATTTGAACATAATAGAACAGCCCGAAAATCATCTATCCGGCAGTAGCCCACCACCCGTGCATAACACCCGTCTGGTCTGAGGATCCTCCCTTTCCAACAGAGGTATGTGGAACTTTACTCTCTGTTCCACATACCTCCAAACTGGTGACCCTAGCCACTACAGCCATACAGCCAGCACCCACGGTTATAAAGGGTATCCTGACCACCAGCATGCCTACCTGGTCATACCTGGTCATCACCCTCAGCCTCATCAGCGACGTTGGCTAAGCACACCGCACCTTCGACCAGCACATGAAGAGCTATGAAGAACTTCACCTGGTCGACGCCAGCAGCCAAGCTACATCGCACAGAACCACTCCGACTCACTGGAGCCAGCAGCACTACTCCGACTCACTGGAGTCTGCAGCATCATCCCGACTCACTGGGACATCATCACCCCGACTCACTGGTGCGTCACCGCTGACAGTTCCGGCTCACCGAGAACTATGCGGCATTCGGTTCCGACCCACTGGAACCAGCCTACCACTGGCCTGGCACGCATCAAGAAGCATCAAGAACCATCGATCTCCGATCTTTGGAGGGGAGTTATGTAGCGACGTCTATGGTGTCACATAAGTACTAATCCTACATCGCGCAATTAAAGTTCTCCGCGCGATTTGAACGTATAAAACAGCCGTCTGGTCGGAGGATCCTCCCTTTTCAACGGAGGTTTGCGGGGCTTTACTCTCTGTTCCGCCTACCTCCAAACACTCATATAGCTCCATCCCTTTAACAGTTCAGTTTAGGTCGGAGTTCTGAACTGTTTTAAGATTCAGCTACAATTAATTCAACCTTTTGCAGTCCAAAAGTGTCCACAAACACAGGTGTACTCATGTTCCTTCACTCTCATAGCCAGATTAGTTGCCAAATTAACACAATCATTTATGTACTAAGTACAAAGGTAGGTTCTTTTTTGTATTTGAGTTAAATATTTCCTAGTATTAATTAATTTCATACCTGGCAGCAACAGTAGCATGCGGCATCAATTTGGGCGCGAGTAAACCCCTGAGTACAGCCAGGCTGAGACTTAGTAGGAATTTGCGGGAAATTATCGTCATTATAAACCCCACCAAGTGACTGTCAATCAGGTAGAAGTTCTGTAAACAAAACACTTTCATTACTTTTAGGAATAAAATAGCATAGCATAGAATAACTAAGATATACATTATAATGTGTTTGGTGAACATTGGTATTCGGCTGTATCCAGATATACTGGGAAATGACAGGTTAGAGAAAGGTCAGGCAGATATTGATCAAAATAAGAGACTAACGATTCGGTTTCGGCTAACAAGCGACTCTTTCGTATAAGTGATTAATATTTTTAGGGTTCCGTACCTAAAAAAGGAAAAAACGGTCCCCTTATCTGTCTGTCAAGACCCTTTATCTCGGGAACGCATGGAGGTATCGAGTTGAAATTAAAACCATATAGGTACTCAAGTCTGCGGTCCCTTGAAGGTGTAAAAAAATAAAACTTCTAAGTTAACAAAAAAAAAGATAACGCCGTATATTTCGCAAACAAGTGCGATTCGGACTCGCGCCATGAGGGTTCCGGACAAACTTACCTATGTAAATAGTTCAGTTCCGGAATGGAGTCTCGGAAGATTTTTCCGAATCGCAAAAAAAAAAAATTGTGACGTAACAACAAATTTACAGTTTCAAGTTTCACCAAAATTCATAGGGTACTTCCCGTTGACCCAGAATCCTGAAATTTGGCATAAAAGCAAGGTCTCGTAACACAGGTATAGGAATAAATCTGAAAACAGTAATTTTTTTGTTACGTCACAAAAAATAAACTTTTTTGCGATTCGGTAAAATCTTCGATCCAACCCGCACTGGGCCCGCGTGGTGGATTACGGCCCATTCCCTCTCCTAGAAATAGGAGGCCTGAGTCCCAGCAGTGGGAACATTAAAAGGCTGATTATGCTAAAATCTTCGAGACTCAAACGAGAAATTGAACTATTTACAAAGGTAAGTTTGTACGGAACCCTAAGTGCGGGACTCCGACTCGCAATCGCCCAGTTTTTTTAAATGATATAAACTTAGTGCTAGACTACAACCCCACCTGATGGTAAGCAGTAATACAATCGTCGATGGTGAGGCTCCCTGGTTTATTAAGTTGTTGATCCCCGCATTAACGCCGGCATTCACGCGCCATTGTCTTACTATTGTGTCTCTAATTACGCACTCAAAAGGTTAAGAGCCTATTCACTCTAGCTTTGAAGACACCTAAATTATAATCGGACGGGAAGATCACTGCGGGCAAATTGTTTCAAGAACATACAATAATTATTTTGTATGTCCATAACCTGCCTTCCATGTATATACACAGCAATTTTTACTCGTTCTATGTACAAATCAGGCGTGTTACACGTGTGCGTCGTTCTAATGTATAGTCTAGGTCTAGCTTTAAGCTCACACACAATATAGGTACCTAGACCCTGAATAACTATCTCTAGGCAATTCAAAAATATTTGTTTTGTGTGGGAATCAAACCCAGAACATGTAGTACAGCAGACAATCACTCAACTACTACAATCAATCAACTGTGCCATCAAAAATTCTCTACTCTCTAAAATTATTATTTGTAATTAACCAACTTCAAAAAAAGAGGAGGTTATAATTATTTTTGGCTGTATTTTTTTTTTAGCATGTTACATAAGTTTACGAGAATATAGTATATTTATTATATCTTTTGATGATTGTAAGTTAAATGTAATGTGTTTTATTATTTTATGCAACTTAATTTAACAATACTTCATTCTATTTCAAATACCTGTTATTTATTTATTGTGCACACCTACCACAGTGTTGTCTTTTTTAACCCAATGGTTGACTGGTAGAGAATGCCTTGTGGTATTAAGTCCGACTATGTACCACCACTATACATGAAGTTTAAATAAATAATTACATCTTAATTTCCTAAACACCTGCCAATTAACTTTTAAAAAACCCAATTTGAATATCTAGCAATATGTAGGTACTCAGGAAAATAAACTATCCTTATTATTACCTCCAAGAACATAAGGAATACCACCAAGGAGGAAAAGTGTACTATTAATATGAATTCACCAAACCGCATTATTACTGGCTTATATAAAATCATGTTAAATCTTAATTAAGATAGTTAACAAGATAATCTTACCATAGCCTGGTTTGTGTATGAATGTGGTAACCACCAGGCGGTCCTGTACAGATTCAGAAATTGTAGTCCAGTAGCCACCAGAGTGAAAACAAATGTCATGGCTTCAAAGAGAAAAGTTCCGTCCTGAGGTATGTAGGGAAATGGTATATGTTTAGGAGCCACTGGTCCATCGGCAAGTTTCATGTCTGTGAGGCCTACATTTGAGAGAGCGGCAGGCGGGGTGCGTGCAGGACGTCCCAACCGCTTCCCGTTACCATTCATTTCTTCATCTGGTACTGGGAATGATCCCTGAAATTTTATATTAGTGTTAGAAATACTCATAGTTTGTTTTGTTTTATTACTAAATTGCCTTCCACTGTTAATGAAATTCATATCGTTTGATTATTAATCTTCCTTGATTATGGATTTTGTGTCAAAAATTTTTTAAAGACCAATTAAATAATCCATAAAAATACTGTAGCACTAAACCGGATTCTGTTTTCAGCATGCAAATCTCTTCTTTATATTTTTAAAGTTTTACAAAAGTAATTAATTGAGAGTTGTATTGCAGATGAGGACTACAATGTTACCTTCTTATTTACACCAGAAGCCTTTTTAGATCCTGGTGGCATCATTTTACAGGCTAGAGGCGGCAGGGGCCGCTTAATAAGCGGGTCTTTAATGATTTTTCGCCGCCTGGAGACGGCTGTAGACGAAGTATTGCTAACTTGGGAGTTCGCCCAACGTCTCGCCAGGAGTATGGTCAGGCAGCCAACGACCGCTGGTAAGAAGAACACGACAAAAGGGCCACTTTCATTTTCCGTACAACTCATCACTCACATGTTAAAATGTTTTATAAATTGTCACAATATTGTTTTATTTCGATTATTTTCGATAAACAACACACAGCGCGACCGACGAATACAACAGATGTCAACAGATGTCAAAGTGTCGTTTTTTTTTTTCTTCATAATTCGTATTCTTGACCAAAGGCAAGCCATTCAGCCAAGTTTAAGTCAAGAGTGATAGAATTTTCTACCTACATTACCTGGCCCTTGAGCAATCGTACTCCATCAAATTGACGCAAAATCATCTGAAATATCAAATATTCAATTGGTCAAACGCAAGCATCCAGTAATAGAAAGATAAATAAAATCTTCCAAGATCTTCCATAAATATTCACGATTCAAGGCAAAAGGCCGAGACTTCCAAGCTACAATTTTGCGCGAATTTGACATTTGCTTTATCTGTATTTCTATTTTGACGCAATCAAATATTATATCAAATCGATTTGCCGAAAGCGCGGGAATCGTCGAATTTGGCGGGCGTGATTTTTCTGGCGGTTTTGTAAAAAATAATTAAAGTCGAGATTAGTTGTGTAAATTTGTGTAGATATTGCTTAGAATAGTTATTTTATTATTTGTGTATATTAGTCTTCGTATTTAGGGTAAGTTTTTTTTACTTTATTCTCTTTTCTTTCTTTCGGTTCTTTGTCCATTGGACAACCAATGGACAAAGAACCACCCGATCCGGGGGGCACAGTCCCCTCGGTAGGGTATAATGTAATTATCAACGAGTCCAGTATGGACACGGACTCGTCCATAAGTAGATCGGAGCGGAAAAGGGCTAGGGCTCCACGCAAAATGTGCAAACACTGTAATAAAAGAAGAAGACATGGTAAATCTCTAGCAGAAACCAACAAAGATACACACTGCCATTGTGAAAATGACTTGGTAATTACCAACACTCCAAACAACAGCCAATCATTACGAACAACACCTGTAAATCATCTGGAGACCACTCCACGTTCTGTGAATGGCCCCCAGACTGAAATATCTTCGAATTCGGATCTCCCCCAGAAGGCGCCACAGGTTGCTAGGGCTTTGTACGAATCCACTGACTTGTCTCCATATGTGGTACACATTCAAAAAATATTTGATATGACGAATCCAGGTCAAACATTACACCCAATAACTTTAGGTCACTTTTTAAAAAAACGAAGATTCAACAGCATAATTAATGGCTCAATAAAACGCATTGGTCGCAACCGAATTTCTCTAAGCTTCTCACATTACCAAGATGCAAACTCTTTTATAAATGACCCTTGTTTGGCCAAGGAGAAATTGAAGGCATTTGTTCCATCAATTAACGTGTGTCGTATGGGAATTATTAAAGGCGTCCCTACCGAATGGTCTCCTGAGGAAATCATTGAAAATGTTTCTGTCCCTACTGGATGCGGGAAAGTCATCAAAGTTAGGCGTCTTAATTATAAAGTTCACGAACCGACCCCTGTTTGGAAACCATCTCAAACAGTCGTGTTGACCTTTGACGGGCAAATTTTACCGAAACGCGTGTTTTGTTGTTACAATTCTATGCCAGTAGAATTGTATACATTCCCAACAATACAATGCTTCAATTGTTGTCGTTTCGGCCATACAAAGGTACAATGTAGGTCGAACCCTCTGTGCTTCAAGTGTGGGGAGAAACATTCTGCTGACACTTGTAGCATTCAAGACGAACATGGTAAATGCTGTCATTGCGGTGGAGTTCATTACGCAATCAATAAAAAGTGTCCCGAGTTTGAGAGACAGAAAGCAATCAAGCACTATATGGCCCATAGTTGCGTATCGTATGCCGAAGCATCGCAGCTACATCCCCCAGTGTTAAAACTATATGCAGACGTGGTAACTTCAGCTCCTTCACTTGCCAATAATAAACCTACTTTACGCTCTTCACCCCATTCACCTAACACATCACACAAAAAAACAGTTTTCTCAAAACCTAGGGACCCCCCAAAAACCACTAAGGGGTATGACCGGGCAGCTCACCAAAAACTTATTAATAATGAAGTTTCGATGACAGGTAATGGTGTCGCATTGCAAAATAAAACAAATAATGAAAGTCAAATTTTAAATATAATTATTATGTTAATCAATACTCTATCGAAAAATAATATTATTGAACCGTCCATCGTTGCCACTGTAATTGATACGCTGTCTAATTTATCTAAACTTAATCATAATGGATCCAAGTCTATCCAAGATTGTTCAGTGGAACAGTCGCAGCATAGTGAATAAAAAATCTGATTTGTGTTATATATTGAATAAATACGATCCCTTTGCAGTCGCTCTCTGTGAGACATGGCTTAAACCAGGGTTCTCATTTAGAATTCCTGGCTATGCATGTCTAAGAACAGACAGAAGCGATGGGTATGGCGGCGTCGCCATACTTGTAAAAAATAACTTGTCCTTTCAATCTTTCCCTCTTCCCCGTCTCAGTGACGATATATCTGCCGTTGCTGCCATTGTAAATAAAATCTGTTTAGTATGTATATATTATTCTCGTCCTACTGTGAATATCCTTTCTGAAATTAATAATCTTTTATCAGTCTTACCTAAACCATTTTTGGTAATGGGCGATTTTAATACCCAACACCAATCTTGGGGAAGTTCTAATACCAATTACTATGGAGAGAAACTATTAGAAATCTTAGACTCTAATAATTTGTGTATTTTAAACACATGTCTCCCAACACGCCTAACAGATCCAGTTGAAGGAATAAGTGCTCCTGATCTCTCGATATGTACACCTGAGCTAGCATCAGCATTATCCTGGTCTCCTCTACCGTTATCTTATGGCAGTGATCATTTCCCATTAATAATTTCTTTTCCACATAAAAAGCCAGAGGTTTGCAGTCCCACACCACGATTAAAGTACAGACTACAAAATGCAGACTGGGATAAATATAAAAATGGTGTAGAAGAGAGAGTTCTTACTTTATCTGATTCCTTACAACATGATCCTCAGTTATTGGCTGATCAATTTACAAGGATTTTAATAGAGGTAGCAGATAATACTTTCCCTATAAAAAATGGCGCTACAGGCAAAATTCCCTCACCACCATGGTGGGATGCTGATTGCACTCAGGCTGTTAAAAAAAGAAAAAAGGCACAAAAAGACTACTGTCATAATATGACTCAGCTCAATTATGAGCTATACCTAGAAGCTGCTCGTGCAACCCGTACACTCCTTAAGAAAAAGAAATTCGAAGGTTGGCAAAAATTTTGCGAATCTATCTCTCCAGCAGTTAATGTTTCCATAGTATGGCGAAATATTAAACGATTCAGGTCAGCATTCAGTGACACAACAGCCTCAAAACTGCCATTAGAGTTAGCCAATGAGTTCATGGATCATTTAGCTCCTTCTTCAGTCCCTGAACAGAGATCTTTGATGCATTTTCCTTATGTTCCTATTTCTGATTCTGACTTGAATTCTCTCTTCACACTAAGTGAGTTGAAAGGAGTCCTTTCACATGTTAAGGATTCAGCTCCTGGTGAAGATGGTATACCATATTCATTTTTAGCTAATCTTTCCGACTCTGTTCTTTTAATATATTTAAATCTTATCAATGCAGCCTTAATATCTGGCAACATCCCATCAAGTTGGAAGTCTCAAATAATTATTCCTGTTCTAAAACCGAACAAACCTGCTTCTAATGCTACTTCGTATCGACCAATTGCACTTTCGACGGTTTTAGCTAAGATTGTCGAACACCTTATTAAAAATCGTTTGGAGTGGTTCTTGGAAAGCAAAAACTTGCTTGGTAAATCACAGTTTGGTTTTAGAAAAGGCAAAAGTACTATTGACAACCTTAGTGTATTCATAACTGATATTCGCCTAGCCTTTTCTTCCAATAACTCTGTAATTGCTGCCTTTTTGGATATTAGCTCAGCCTACGATAATGTTCTTGTATCAGTCCTGGAACAAAAATTGAAATCATTACAAATTCCAACAATGCTGTCTAATTTCATAATTAACATGCTTTCAGAGAGATCTTTAAATCTAGATGTTGAAGGGCATAAATTTACCCGTTTAGTATGGAAAGGTCTCCCTCAGGGTTCTGTACTTAGTCCACTTCTCTATAATATTTACACTTATGATTTAGAATCTTCTCTAAATGGGTCCGTACAAGTCCTTCAATATGCAGATGATTTACTTCTCTATGTATCAGGTAATTCTGTTTCAAATATTTGTTCTTCCTTAACTTCTTCTTTATGTTTACTGAAGACTTGGTTGGACGCCAACGGCCTACACCTGTCGATTGATAAAAGCAACATTGTCTTATTTACTAGAATGCGTAAGCCTCCTGTAGTTACAGTGAAGTATAATAATTTTCCTATAATAGTTAAAAAGCAAGTAAAATTTTTAGGCCTAATTTTAGATACTCGTCTTACTGGTTTACCACACTGTGATTATATAGCTGCTAAATGTGAACGAAATATCAACATTATTAGATGTCTTTCTGGTGTCTGGTGGGGAGCACATCCATTTTCATTAAAATTACTTTACAACACATTAATTAGAAGTGTATTGGACTATGGTACCTTTTTGCTGGAACCTGCTAATGTTGCTGGCCTTAAGAAACTGGACAGTGTTCAATCCAAGGCACTTAGAGTAGTTTCAGGTGCAATGAAAAGCAGTCCTATTAATTGTCTTCAGGTGGAATGTGGAGAACCTCCACTTCATTTGCGACGTCAATTTTTGGCTGATAGATACATGGCTCGTTGTTTGCAATTCACACACCATCCTTTGCTATATAAACTTTCTACTCTCTCTAAAGAAGTAACCTCGTCCACTTACTGGAGACACAAAGTGACTCCGTGTTTAGTTAAAAGCTTTAGAAAATACAATTTAATTGAAGCGCCTTGCCACCAATCTCAATTTCTTCCTATATTTCATTGTAATTTCAGTTCATTAGTTATGTCACCAAATATTCAGTATAACCTCAACATTTACCGAGATGATGTATGTCCTAACGATAGCTTCAAATTCACTATGGATAAAGACTGGAAGGGTTATCAGCTCCTGTTTACAGATGCTTCGAAGCACGGAAGAGACTCATGTGTGGGAGTAGGTGTATACCACTCCCAATATAATATTGTACAAAAAATAAAGCTCCCGCCCGAATCATCTGTATTTACGGGAGAATGTTACGGTCTATTCAAAGCTGTCGAATATATACTTGTTATGGGCTTGCGGAAAACACTTATTTTAACTGATGCAAAGAGTGCCTTACAATCCTTGGCCAGATTTCCTTTCTATAGTCAAAATCCTTTTATTATATTTGAAGCACGTGAACTCCTCAACAAGTGCTCTCATAAGGGGTACTTGGTGCATTTTGCGTGGATTCCCTCTCATTGTGGCATTTTAGGTAATGAGAAAGCAGACCAATTAGCTAATGATGCCGTTTTGTGTGGAGATGTTTTTCCTTACAAAAATTGCTCTCAAGATCTGGCTGCTCTGCCCAAAGTTTATCTACAGGAATCCTGGGGTCAGCTTTGGTCGGAGCAATCACTGAAAGGGAAATTTTATCGTTTTATTCAGCCATCTATTCCTGTTAAACCTTGGTTTAGCAAGTTTAAACTAAGCAAAAAGATTTCAACGATAATCATACGTATGAGATTGGGTCATGTGTGCACTCCTGCTCACCTTGCTAGACTCGGCATTGTGCAGAGCCCTGTGTGTGAATGTGGTGCTGAGGTGGGAGATCTGAACCACCTTATTTTTGCTTGCCCCCGTTATGACCACTCCTTACTTTTCCAGAGCCTTGTTTCCCTCCGAGTACCTCTTCCCACTTCTATCTCATGTATCTTATTTAATTTTAATTTTAATATTTACAAAATCATAGCACTTTTCCTTGTAAATAATGATATAGCTATTTAATTAATGTAAAAATGAAAACGCTTGATACATAATTGTACCATTATTTATTATGTAGTTTAGTTTTTAGGTTAATTTAGAGACGCACCAATTGGGCTTCTTGTTGGATCAGCTGGTTGCGTTAATTTTCTATTTTAATATTATTCCATATATAATGTTATTTGTAATTTATTATTTTAATTAATTATTCCAGTAACAACTAATCTCCTTTCCTTTTCCAAATCCTTGTAACATTTAATTAATCATTTCGCGAGTAATCGATTCTTACGTTTTGTTATCATAAAATATAAAATATTGTCAGTGGCAATAAGCACGAACAGTGCAACGCCATAAAAAAAAAAAAAAAAAAAAAAAAAAAATCGATTTGCCAATTTTCCAATGTCTCATGTGATTGAATGATGTCCTGCCGGCTTTTACTTACATCCAAGATAATGTAAAATGTTACTTGAAATATACAAAAAGTCCATAGAAAAGTTGCAGTT
This sequence comes from Mythimna impura, assembly GCA_905147345.3. Lineage (NCBI taxonomy): Eukaryota > Metazoa > Arthropoda > Insecta > Lepidoptera > Noctuidae > Mythimna > Mythimna impura. The sequence goes on from LR990355.1 coordinate 25,275,949, forward strand.
ATGTCCTTTGCAATACTCTGCTCATTCGTTCTAACATTTTATGTCGTCATATGGTTCTTTGACTCTTTTTTCAAGGTACTATTTTTATTTGTTATGAAATAAATTATAATATTGTGTTTATTGCTAAATGATTTCCTTCATTATTTCAGAGTTGTATGCACTATCCATATTATGCATTCTTGGAAGGGACCGGACTAAAGATAGGAATACTAAATTTCACATGGACAACAACTGCTTTCAACAGGTTTCTATACAGATGGAGTAAAAATTTGAGTCGTGTTCTACGAAAATGGTTTACATGCGGCTACATATTTACGATTTGGATATTCTTACCGTTTGCACTATGGACTCTTCTTACGTTCATATTCGAACATTTTTATGAAACCATTCAGATCAGCAGCAATGTGCCAGAAGTCAAGGCCATGCTACCTGGTGTCAACATTCCAGCCTCAGATTTCTGGGTATACTTCATAGCCATAGGATTCAGTACTGTTTTTCATGAATTGGGCCATGCATTAGCTGCAGCTCAAGAAGATGTGCAACTAATTTCTGTAGGTGTATATGTGTTTACCATAATACCAGTAGCATTTGTGCAGATGAATTCTGATCAGTTAAATAGCTTAGCAATCACTAAGAGATTAAGAATATTCTGTGCAGGGATCTGGCACAATGTTGCCACTGCATTTGTTGCCTTACTACTGTTCTTTTCAGCTCCCATTTTATTTAACATAGCATATGAAACTGGAATTGGTGTTAAAATAATAGATTTCACAGAGGACTCACCCCTGAAAGATGTCAGGGGCTTAGAGAAAGGTGATGTAATTACAGCTATAACTAGTTGTGATGTTAAAACTGCTAAAGATTGGAACTACTGCCTCCATATGGCCCATGATCGGTTTGGAATTTGCACTAGTGCAGAATATGTTGCTCAAAATGATGAAATCATGATGGAAACAATAAAGGAGAATGATGTAGTTGAATGTTGCCGTAAAGATGACTTGTATAGTTTTTGCTTTGAATACATGGAACCCAAAGTGGTTGCTGACTCTCTACTACCCGGCCAATTCTCCTGTTTAAAACCAAGAGACATGGTCAAAGACAAGTTCACAAAGTGCACAGAAACTGGGGGGTACTCTTGTCCAAGAGGGATGCACTGCTTGAAGCCTTCATTAAACAATCACACACATTTGATAATCATTGAAAGAAAAGATAAAAATGCTGTGCTTTATTTAGGTTTGCCATATGATTTACACAAAACAGTGTTCATTGACCAGTATTTCCCAAGATTAGGACTGTTCTCATTCTTTTCACCGTCACAGTTTGAGAAATTGCTGAGATACATATTCATGTTTTCAATGGGCATTGGATTCTTGAATGTAATGCCTTGTTATGGTGTGGATGGTCATCACATAACAAGAAGTTTGATACAAATATTAGCAAAATATCTGAACAAAAATGGTGATTTTGTAACATTCTTTACAGTATTTACTTTAGTGGTTGGCACTGGGGTGACATTGCCTATCTTATTTTATTTATTCTACAAAGCAATCTATACAGGTGTATAGATTCTGCATCTATTTTGTTTTAAAAGCTAATAATTGCTTTGACTATGTTAAGTCTGATATTCCCTATGTATGTTTAAATACATAAGAGGAAAATATGAACATGAGTTTTCATGCTTTGCATACAAATAGATCATGTTTTTACAAGCTGTAATACATTGTGCTCTGTAATAGTAATGCCAAGCATAGACAAGCTGGACTTAGCATATTGACCCTATAAGAGTGCAAGCTTAAAAGTTGGTCACCTGGCAATCCTACTTGTAGTGGCCATTAGGTTCTAAAATATATTTTAAAGTGATTGAGTGGAGTTCAAATAGGGTGTCCACATTCTGGAAAGTCAGGGACGCTAGGGTAGTCAGGGAAAGTTAGTGAAATCAAGGGGCCACCAGAAGTCAGTGAAAAATTGATATATTACACTGTGTTTCAAATTTACCCAGTGATTGTAAAATAAGAATTAGTCATTCAACTAGGCTTGAAATTAAACTCTAAAGATTGTAGAATTAAATATTGTTTTGAAACTGTCAGGGTATGAGAAATGGCAATTTTCTTAGATATTAGCAGTGGACACCCTGTCAACAAAATATTGTGATTATGTATAAGTATGGTTACAAAAATAATGATTTTTTTTAACCGACTTCAAAAAAAAGGAGGAGGTTATCAATTCGGTTGTATTTTTTTTTTTTTTTTTTTTTATCATTATTTTTTTTTTTTTTTTTTTTTTTATGTGTGTTACCTCAGAACTCCGTCGTTTATGGACCGATTTGCAAAATTTTTTTTTCCCTGTACAGGATATGCTTCCAGATTGGTCCCATTTTTTTCAAAATCCATTTCTGATGATGGAATCCATGAGGAATCGAGGGAACTCCTCAAAAATTATAGGCAACCCTATGGTAATTTTAGTATTTTTATTTTCATCAAGAACTTAAGCATTTACAGTCAAAAAGTAACATTTGATGAAGTGGAACTGATGAAGAAGACCAGAAATGGTCAACGGAACTTCATACACAAATAGATATTACAATGAAGATATACATAGTTAAGCGACTATCACAATACAAATAAATGAATGATTCTGAATAGTTACGTTGAAAATGGTATCATCGAAGTGATCTGATGATGATGATGGAGCCGGAAGGTAGGCACTGGAACTCCGTAATTAATCAATGTAACCTAGCCGTGTTTGGACTTATTAGAATTGTCGTGAGATGCTCTTTGGCTATAAGGTACTATCGAACTGATCTGATGATGGAGCCGGAAGGAGGAAGGTAGACACAGGAACTTTATAATAAAACAATGTAACCTAGCAGTATTTGGGTTAATTGGAATTGTCATGAGAAATAGGCACTCTGTTTATAAGTGTATCGCAACTAAAAAGTGTGAAATAAAAACTTTTTAGAAAAAAAAAATAACCGACTTCACTAAAAAAAAACACTAAAAGGATCAAAATAACTTTAATTTCGGAAGTCGGTGTTAAATAAGAAACAAACAATACCTAGAAACACCGACTTCCAAAATTAAAGTTATTTTGATCCTTTTAGTGTTTTTTTTTAGTGAAGTCGGTTATTTTTTTTTTCTAAAAAGTTTTTGTAAATAGCTAAATTATTATGAATGACTTTAGTAGAATCATACCATAATTTAGTTACTATTTCATCAGAATGTTTTAGTTATTAACATGTATTGAATAAAAGTTTTGTATTTACAATTTTTTATTTTTATTAAATATGTAACATTGTCCTTATTTTCGCAGGTAACAAAAGAATATTCATATACATATAAATAATACATTCATTCAAGTTTGATGGTATTCTTCATAGTAATTTTTATTTTTGTACATATCGTCGGTGAGCGTGCAAGACCGCGTAAGAGCAATTTGTAAATACCGCGTATCTGTGTTTTCACGATTTTACAGGACGAAGAAAAAACTTAATATCTTGACCAATCAAATATATTTTTGCGACTGAACTTGTTTACTATTTCTTTGCAACTTATTTTATGGGAAAATAGTGTAAATTTGCCAATAGCTTGGTTAGGTTCCGTGTAAAGTCATTTACGCGGTATTGTGGTGATAAAAATCAGAAATTGTAGTGAACTTGTGGTAGGTACGCGGATTTTAAATGAAACACTTTGTTAAAGTATTGAATTTATTATGAAAAAAGTATCAAAAAAAGAACTTCTAAAAAGTCTATTTAGAAAAGATTATCACTTATTTACTTATACGTGATATCAAATATGAACATAACAAAAATAATAAGTTTGATAGCATTTACTCTTCGAACTTCGTGGAGCACTTTCGACGTCTGACTCCCAAACTGGAACGGACCGGGGCTGCCCTCAAGAGGCTTCTGCCCAACCTTGGGGGTCCAGACGCCTCCTGCCGGAGACGCGGGAATCGTTTGGTCCATGGCCCTTTACGGGGCGCCGGTGTTGGCGCCGTCACTGCAAAAGCGACCGGCGGCCATGCTGAATGCCTGCCAGAGGGTCATGGCTATCCGGATGGTGCGGGGATACCGCACGGTCTCCCGCGAAGCGGAGAGCCTCCTTGCTGGCCTGACACCGTGGGATCTGGAGGCAACAGGCCTTGCACGCATGCACGATTTGCGCATGGAGATGCAACGCCGGGGTGAAACTCCGCTGCCGCGCCAAGTCGCGGCATGGCGGACAGAGTTCCGGCGGGATCTTATGGCAGAATGGCGATAGCGACTGTCACAACCCCGTGCTAGGTACGCCATAATCACGGCGGTAAGTCCCCTCTTTGAGGAGTGGCTGGAGCGGCAATAAGGCGTCCTCACCTTCCGCATGACCCAGGTCCTCATCGGACATGTTCAGTTCGGGAGATTCCTGCACCGGATTATTCGAGCGGAAGAAACGCCCGGGTGTCACCATTGTGTGGACCGCCTGAAGAACACGGTGGAGGTGTGCCCCGCTTGAGCGGGGCACCGCCGTGTCCTCGTGGAGGTAATCGGTGGCAACGACCTTTCGCGTCGGGCCCTGGTTCGGGCTGGTTATGGTCCGGAGCGAGGAGGAATGGCAGGCGGTCGCCTCCTTCTACGAAGCAGTAATGCTAGCGAAAGAGGAGGCTGCACGCGTGAGGGAATGAAGGTCCTCACACCCCAGCCGCCGTAATTCCGACCCCGACTACCAGCCACGGTAGACGTGGGCTTGCGGACGTCGAGCAATGGGTAGCTCCGTTCGGTAATTAACCGGACCAAGCCCAGTCGTCAACAGCGCGTAGTCATCCACGCGCTCCTCAAAGAGATGTCAGCAAACAGTAGAGACCCAGCAGGGCCGATGCCCGCTAGCTACGACCGCGGGGAATTTCTGAAAAGAAAACCTGTAGCCCTAGAACGCAAAAGGTAATTGAAGGACACAGGTGTAGTTTTAGTCAGTAAAAGTCTGACACGAAGAGAGCGCGAGAAGTCATTGGATGAATTCCCATCTTAAAAAAAAAAAACGTGTTGCGGCTTCTTCGTTGAATTGGTAAATACGCGCAATTGCTGCCAACTTCAGACATGTTCCTAGTACGCGGTATTGTTTCGATGGCAAATCGAGCTTTCCTATTGACTAATTCAAATCGTGTGAGATCTACGATAAGCGAATTAGCTTAAAGGATCTGCTGAGGCGATATGTCAATATTGAGACTTTTGCTGTTACGCGGTATCTACAAACTGCTCTTCCGCGGTTTTGCACGCTCAACGACGATATGTGACTTCATAACCTTAACAACAAATAAACTATAGTCTAAAGTTCTAAACTGCTTGGTACCTAATCAACAAACTGTTCCAACTTGATATTAACTAGTATAATGTCTATATAAACTCATTTTTCCTCAACTTTTGCTCAAAGACAAGGACTTTTTTAAATCTTTCAATGATTTCTGTCCATGATGGAGCATAGCTTTGATAGCGGTTTCATCAGTATGATGCATATTGTTCCTGAAGTCTGCTCTGGCCCATTCTCTTAGATCGGATTTTGTTGTTTCATCTTGGACTTGCTTGAGAGTCCGAAAGATCTCCCTATAGAGCTTTAATACTTCTTGGCGAAGGAGGAACTGGAAATAGAGAAGAGTTAAGATTAACCCATGGAAAACAGTGAAGTAAATTCTAGTGAATTAGTTGGAAGATGTGAAGAAATGAGATCTTTGTTCTTACAAAGCTCATAATTTTGTGGTTGTCAAAAGGCTAATTTATATTTACAGCTAATAACTGCAGTTAAATACTCTAAGGATTGTTTATTACTCTCATTTAAAATATTATTACCTGTTTCAAGCTCAAAGTAGTCTTTGGTAGCTTGGAAGACATTCTATCGCTGATTTTATTGAATTAGTATATTATTTAAAACATACTCAATTTAATAATACTCAATCTTACATTATTTTCATTGATCACTTATATTTTTCGAACATCGCTTTGTTGCATAAAAACTCTTTAATATTCTTGCATAAAAATAACATAACCTAAAAGTAGTCTCAGCTGTTTTTGACAGTAGTTCGATTCATGACAATGACAAATCTGTTTATGAAGTTAGTTGTAATTATAGACCGAAGCTTTTAGAATAATTCTAATTGAACACTTATTCTATACCTTTTCCCAGATTTTTGGTTGGATTTAACGTTTTTTTTTATATTATACTTTTAATACGTTAGATAGATATATTCTTTAATGTACACCAAAAATACAAATTACATTAAGAACTTAAAATTAATAGGGTGTCACAATGGGCGGTCTTATCGCTAAAAGCGATTTTTCACAGACAACCTTTGGATGGCTATCCTCTTGAATGTCGTCATTACGTTTATTCATTGTGTACCTACCAAATAGATATGTTTATTTTTTTTCTCTTCTTTCCGGCTTACTTGTAATGGAGTTGTCCTAATTTAATTGTGTTACCGACATTGACCATATGGGGCTCATGGTTATGACACTGTAACAGCGATAATATATTTACTTACAACGGTTTTGACCTTTTTCTTTTTGTAAGATCCAAATGTATTATAGGTAGGTACTGTGGTGTGTATTTCGAAACTGCAATCAAATTTCGATGCAAGTAGAAAATGCAAGGGCGGATCCAGCTTTGGCGCCAGGGGGGGGTCACGTCACGTCATGGTCAAGTCATAAGAAGTTATGATTTAATTTTGATAATAATAGATACGGTTAAAAATACATACATCAATAAAATACCTACTATTTTATCGATGTATGTACTGTACTTTAAAATACCTATATTTAAATAATAAAATCAATTTTTCTTTTACGTCTCCGGAAACGCGTTATCACTCCATCGACTTCAATGGTAACGAGAAAAGCAAGTGGCGGAATAAAAAAATGGACTGCCACAAGGTAGTATTCTAGCCCCCTTGCTGTTTAACGTTTACACCAATGACCAACCGGTGAGCCCTAACACAACCCGCTTTCTGTATGCAGACGAACTAGCATTAACTTGCCAAGCCACTGATTTTGAGGAGATTGAGGCCAACCTTACCACAGTCTCTCAGATCTTAGCCAGTATTATACTGCTAATGCATTTAAAGCAAATCCCTCAAAAATGTGCGTCTTTCACCTTTGTAACAGACAAGCGGGTTGAATGCTCAATATCTCATGGCAGGAGGTACCAATCATTCATAACCCCCATCCAAGATATCTCTTCATCACTCTGGATAGGTCTCTCAACTACAGAAAGAATTGCGAATACGTTAAGCAGAAAATGCATACGAGAAACAACCTGCTACGTCGCCTAACATCCAGTAGATGGGGGGAGTCTCCCCAAGTTCTGCGAACAGCTGAAATGGCGCTCCGCTTCTCCGCTGGTGAATATGCCTGTCCAGTATGGAGCCACTCCGCCCACTCTAACATAGTGGATACAGCACTTAATGAGACGTGCTAAATTGCCACTGATTGCCTTATGCCGACTCCGGTACGAATGCTGTATCCATTAATCGGCATTGCACCCCTAGAAATTCGCAGGACCGTGGCTAGCCGCATAGAAAGAACGAAACAATAAAACGACCCTCGCCATTCTATGCACTATTACAGCTCGGTGCCCCTGAGACTTAAAAGTCGTAAAAGTTTTGTTGTAAGCGTGAGCCGATCTCAAAGTAAAACCATATGGCTTTACTTTGAGATGGGAGTGATGCTCTCTCCTGGACACGAGTTGCCATGGCCAATCTGGAAAACTCTAAACAGACTCCGCATGCAGGTTGAGCGCAGCAAAGACAATCTCCACAGATGGAGGTTCCTGAACGGTTCCGACCTTCAGTATTTGTGCAGTGTCTCTCCACAGACCATGTCCCACCTTCCATCCTGCATGACGTGCCCTGTTACCTGTTCATGTAGGGATCTTATGACAGTATCAGTGGACGACATTGCCGTGGCCGAATACTGGGCCAGGCAAGGAATTTTATTAGTTTTACCATCGACACGCTAAGAACGTACGACACTCTACGTTTTATGGACATGAAGAAGTGCCATCCAGTCCGGTTAGACATTCGACCATTGAAGCTTCTAGTCATAATTTGATATTTCGTAACGAGAGAGATCTTCTCGCTGTCGCAGCCATAATACATAAAAAAATTCTTATATTAGGATGCGTCTCAAAATCACAATTTTAATTATGGTCAGAAAATTTCTATTGATAAAATATTTTTATTAAATCTTTTCAAAGAACTCTCCACTAGCCTTTATACAAAGTTTCATGCGTCTGAAACAATTTTCGAAACATTTTTTCCAGTTCGCTGCAGACACCTCTGACACGGCCTTCTTGAACGCTGCACGCTGCTAGCGCGTCTTCCGGCGATGAAAACTGTATCCCTTTCGGCAGTTTTATTTTTTTATTTTAGGGAATAAAAAGAAGTCACACGGTGCCAGATCAGGACTGTAAGGAACCCGTGCCCCAAGACTGACCGATGCGGTGTCCAGGAAGTTCCTCGTTTTGAGCGCTAAGTGCGCGGGCGCATGTTTTCATGGTGAAGCAGTACCCTGCGGAGCCCGGTATTCGGTCCCTTGTTGCTCATTGCAGACAAAACTTCTGGCAGGCATTTTGTGGTATACCATTCGGCGTTGATGCTGCTTTGGTCTCGTAATGGAATTGAAATCAGATAACCCGTCAAAGTGAAGAAACTAGTGATCAAAATTTTCACTGCGCTGTTTCTGTTTCGTTCTGAAACAGCCAAACTGTCAACTGACGCTTTGTTTCTGGATCGTATTGATAAATACAGGATTCGTCACCTGTCACAATGTCGTAAACGCGCCGAGACGAGCCGTTTCAAATTTTTTAATCATATGCCGGTACCACTCCACACGGGCTTGCTTCTGAGCTTCAGTGAGGTTGTGCGACACCCAGCGGCAAACTATCCTCCTCACACGAAGGTGCTTGTGTAGAATTTTGTGAACGCTTCCGGAACCAATCTGCAGTGTATGCGTCTGTTTTCTTGAATTATTTTTTTTACCGCCAGCACACTTTCTTCCGTGACAGCGGTCGTAGGACGGACGACCACTTCTTTGTTCATCCGCCAAAGTAAGGCGACCGCGCTTGAACTCGCTATACCAGCGGTAGATGGTTGCTTTTGAAGGTCTTTCATCCATAAAAGCAATTTGAAGTCGATCAAATGACTCATCAGGTTTTAGGCCACAATTAAAATCATAGAAAATTATCGCACGAAAATGGCTTCCATAGATGTACTTTTTATATTTTTATATATTATAAAGCGTACATTATGAAGGACCGAAATTCACGTAAAATAGCAGATTTTCAGAGGTCTTTAGTAGATTAGTTTTACATAAGCTTATGTTTTGATTTTTATAGAAGCCTAGCCTATCCACAAGATATCTGTGTATCCAAAATATCTGGAGAAAGAAAATGTAGATCGGGTTGGCCACTCTTAAATTAATTAAATATTGAAAGTGCATACATAAAATCTATATTGTGACAAAAAATTACATAAAAGCATTATGTTTAACAATTTTAGTCAGTGGTCCACCTAGGTCCTGGACCCAGCCCAGGGGGGGGTCATGACCCCCATGACCCCCCCCCTGGATCCGCCCTTGAGAAAATGTCGTGGAATAAAGAGACTGCAATAAAAAAATCATTAGTAAAATACTTAGTACCTACCTATCAAATTGAACTTGTTCGTCAACTGGTGACTGCGAAACTCGCGAATACTCGCGAGTTGGCACCTTCCGATTTTCGTGAAAATCTGATGTATGTACAGTCAGCTACGAAAACTTCTTATAAAATGTGTGATGTAGGTACCCACTTTAAATGTATTCGAAATTTTACACGATTGGACTTTAAAATAAAACAAACATCTATATCGTTTATGAGAAAGATATTTAATACAGATTTATATTAAATTATTCATAAAGCGAGAGAGACGTAATCATAAGGCGAGATAGTGGTCAAACGGCAGCCTAACAAAGGTAAAAAAAATCAAAAGGGATTTTTTTTATGGATAGGCTTCCGTTTGACCACTAGGTATATCTCACCTGATGGTAAGCGATGATGTGGCAGACGATAGAGCACGCTTGCCTAAAAGTAACCTATTCACTCTTGACTTAAAGACCCCTATGTTGTAGCTATCAGGAAACAGACTTCAGCAGGGAATTCCACTCCTTAGCAGTACGCACAATGAATGCGTTCCTTACACGTTTTGTGCGTATGGGATTAATTATTCTGTGGTATGGGAAGGTTCAAGATCGTTCATGGTGGATTGTACGATGAACGTCGTACGTCTCGTGATCCGATGATGGAACGAACTTGGCATGTGACACACTCCCCAAAATGTAAACGATAGAAAACCGACAGGCTAGCAACTCGGCGTCGATGCTCAAGACTTTGGAGTTACTCGACAAGTGCATCATTGTCGATAAAATTCTTGGCTTGCTTCTCAATCGACTCTAGTGCAACAGCATTTAGCACACCTATCCCAAAGATGAGAGCAATACTCCATACACGATGGAACTTGCGCTTGATAAAGGATGAGCAGCTGAAGTTCCTACTCAACTTTGCTAAGATCCCCAGTTTTTTGGCAGCCAGTTGAACTAAAATTCAAAATTCTTCACCGCGATATCCGATGGATGCGAGACGCACAGGACCGGTCATTATAGTGACATTTGGGGGAGGCCTATGTCCAACAGTGGACGTCTTTCGGCTGATGATATAAAAGTTCTCCGCGCGATAAGGACGTAGCCTGAATTCAACTATCGCGCAGTTGCAAGGACTGACAAAACACCCGTCTGGTCGGAGGATCTTTCCTTTTCAACGGAGGTTGGTGGGACTTTACACACCTTTAAAAAGTAACATTCTGGCAAAAACTGGAGAGCGTGCTTGGGTATCATGCCTCGTCGGCCGCATCTCACTCGCCTCATTTCGCACAAATTTCAATAATAAAATTTCAAAATTCGCTAAAAATCTCAAAAAACTTATCAAAATTCATAGGGTACTTGCCGATGACCTAGAATCCTGAAATTTGACATGAAGCAAAGTCTCATAGCACAAGTATAGGAAAAAAATCTGAAAACTGGTAGTTAGGTACGTCACAAAAAAACTTTTATTGCGATTAGGAAAAATCTTCGTAACTCAATTCGGAAATTGAACTGTTTTCATTGGTAAGTTTGTACGGAACCCTCAGTGCGTGAGTCCGACTCGCACTTGCCCGGTTTTTTTTTTTGTAAAAATGTTTAAGTAAGTTCTATGGCAAGTTACTTATAGGATTGTCATACTTAGTTTAGGTAATGCACAGAATGACTCAATTTACACATTGATGCTGTTTAGGAATACCGTTTTGTATCTCGTCTAAAGCTAAATAAAAACTATTTTGATAATATTTTCACTGGCCTGTTGGTCTAGTGGTTAGTGGCCCTGACTGTTATGCCGGAGGTGGTGGGTTCGATTCTCACACAGGACAAATGTTTGTGTGATGAGCACGATCATTTGTTCTGTGTCTGGGAGTAATTTATCTATAATATGTATGTATTTAGAAATATATAAGTATGTTTATAAGTCGTCTAGAGTAGGTAGCTCTAATGAGGCTATGATGGGAGTTGTCGGTGCTCGTTAGGTCTTCAGGATAAAAGGTTTCCGCTAACAGTTTAACGGAGCCTTTTGCATCGAGCACCTCTCCATTTTCCATCATCTGCAAGTCCACCCCTCTTTGCATTGTTCTCCCGATACCTACTCATAACACAAGTTCTGCTTATAGCTTCGGACTAGACGGCGTTGTGTGATAGTTGTGAAATATTATTATTTCCTTTATTTTACATATATTAACATATTATTTAGGTACATTTTTAAATATTACAAAAATAAAAGATTAAATATTTAAAAGTATAAAAAACAGTATTACTTATAATTATTTATGCATTTATACATCTCAGGACCCTGAGGTCCTGGACCATTGGAATGCGTAATTATTACTGTTCCTTAAGTTGAAGTTAATCGAAGTTAATTTAACGGACTTGTATGAAAGGTACACATTATAGTAGCCCGTGAGCTGGAATACATTTTATCCCGGGAATATGTTTTCTTGGGTTAATATTTTACTTTCACACGGCCGAATACTCTGGCGGAAGCTAAGTAGTATAATAGTCTAGATTTAACAGTTATTAAAAAAAAAAAAAACTATTTTACCACTAACAAAAGTAACAAAGTACCTCAATAGACTGAGCTCGCAAAACCTAAGTTTTTTTTTCAGGGCCGATTTACATTGAGCGGTTGTTACTATGTTAGCAAAAGTACTGAGTAAGTAATAATTCAGTAAATTATCTTCGTGGAAATTGCTCATCAAAGCCATGTTTATTACGGAACACAACAATATCATTAACAAAAGAGAGGGGTCGCTTTGCATGATGCTTGAAAGTGGACTAAAGTTAACCGCCCATGCGCTGCGTCCGGCTGGTAAGCTCCGCCCTAGGTCCCACAGTTCGCGGGAAAACGAGCTTTTTTCACGACGCTCAACAAAGCCACCAATCATGGCCGGCCTCAGTCGCGCTGCGATCGCCGCGCGGAGTGCACGTATCGTAAGCCGCACACAACCACGCGCATAAATATAATGTTTACGCGAACGCAGAAGTTAAACAAGAAAAACTTTTAAAAAATTCTGTAAATATTTTTCTCGTGTTATTCTCCTTACGTAATAAGTATAGTGATTCTGTATTATCTAAGATGGACAGTAAAACACCCCCCAATTCTTCGTCACCACCAAGGGCTCAAGTGAAAAAAGAAAATGAAGAAGAAATCAAGGTAAGGTTCAGTTACAAATATTTTTGCCGACATTGACGCGGGTTTCCGTTGGAAAACCATCATCGTGTTACGGTTTCGTCTTATTGGCAAGCGGCCTGTTTCAGCCGGTCTCGTAATAGGAGACGACCGAATCGTATTTTTAAATTCGATATTTATTCATCTTGATCTGTGAGGGGACCTCTACAAAGGTTCGAGACTCGGGGTTACACCGAATAAATTATTCGGTGTTATATTTCGATATTAATTACATTTTGCGATACACAATAAAACGCGTGTAATATCACGTTTTCGAGGCCTTTTCCAGCCATTAAAGTGTGTAACGCGATATCCGAAGCGCGCTCGGATCGCTGTAACCAGAGTCGCTGGATGTTTTGATAATAGATATAGGCGGCGCTGCTGTGTTGGTGTGTACCGACTGGCAGCACGGTAGGTGTGTGCGTGCGGGGTAATTTTAGACGTTCCTTTGCTCAAAACGTAACTCGAGACCGTCCCAGGCCACAAGCCGACGCTTCAATTTATTGTTTTCATCTGTTTATCGTAATTGTGGACGTATGGTAGCGTCGCCTGTGCGCGTTATTGTCGCCGATGGGCGCCCGCCCCCGTGGATTCGCGCGCTTTTATTTTGGCGCCACGGAAATAGTTTGACATGTCAATAACCCCATTGGCGGTGTCCACGCGACGGTGACGTCACAGGACACACGCGGCGATTTGTAACTAAAATTTGAGGTCGATTTAATTTATTGCATTAGTCGCCTCCCCGTCCTACTTACAATGGTATATTTTTTTGTATTTTTAGTTTTTATTACACAGATCAAAATAGTGGAGACTACATTTGCATTATTTTTATGTCGTCTGAGTAGCGCAATACAAGAATTGTAATGAACGGCGTTAAACAGTTTTACTGGCACTTAGTTGCGATATTACAAGAGCATTCCTACCAGTTGTAAATTAAATGAACACCAAATGATAGGTCTTGCAACATAAAATCATTGAACGGTAGCAATAAACTGAATATAACGATCTGATAAGTTGTAAGGGCCCTCAACCCGTTATTACGGAGCCATAAATACCAAAATGCATTTCACTTGTGAATATGAATCTTGATTCCTTATGCCTATTACACTACACGATATTCAGACAGTCTTAGTCGATGTCGCGTAGTGTAATAAGGGTTAGACCGGTCTTACTCGGAACAAAAAATAAGACAGTCTGAATATCGTGTGCTGAATATCGCGTAGTGTAATAGGCCCTTTAGTACCTTGGTACACATTGTTAGGTGTACAAGTACCTACCGTTTATCTTTATTTATATACTGAAGAAAAAAATCACCTGGAAACATTTTGTTTGTTTCTTTTGACGCTATTTTGTAGATATACGTGATCAATAATTTTGGCATGTACATCTAAGACTGCAAATCTTTGCAATCTTAGCAAATTAAATGCTTCAAACTAATAAGCTATAGGTAATAAATACGTTTTAGGTCGTGAGAGATTTTCTGTCCTGAAATTTTAAAAAGCTATTCTGACTATCCATATCGCATCAATTCGTCAGGTCGTCAACGTAGAGGATATTGTATTTTAAAGACGTATTGTTTACTGCGTCAACGATGTTGGGGGTATTGCCGATTGGAATGACATTTGTATCACTAAACTTCGAAGAATCCACGCACCAATGCTAGCAGCAAGTTTTAGCTGATTCTGCCGTGGTCATGGTCTCCATAGCAAAAAAAAGTAAGAAATCTTAAAAACCAGATACACATCTAAGCTTTCGAAAGACAGTTGGATTCGCCGGGTTTGGTTTTTCATTTTTTCTACGGAGCCTTTCGGGTTGGTATCATCATGTCATCCATATATCATGATTTAAACCTTTTATTCAAAACGCCACAGATATCAGCGCAATTTTCTATCTAAATGCAAATGACAAATGTAAAATGCATTGCTCTATTACATTATATCGTGCGTCGAACTACAATCGACCGTGTCATGTCAGGTTGTAATGGATGCGATGGAAAATTGACGGAAATGCCTCTGGAAAAATGAAGGGAACACGCGATGAAGACAGACCGACACGCGGTATAAACTTGTTGGCTGAAACTATCAGTTTTAAATCTAAAAGATATTCTTTTGTGTGGGAAATCATTAAACAACTTCTCCCGTTCACGGTGGACAGAAAAGGATTGCCAGACTTACACTAACTAAAACATACTTGTGTTTCTTGAGTTGCTTTTTGCGTTCTAGGGTCGCGGTAACTCTTTCAAACAAACCCACACCTCTGGCAAGCATCGGCCTTAACGGCTCCCGTTAAATCTTTAGAAGCCAAGGATTTTAGAATTCTTTGAATCTTCAGACACGTTTTTCTGTATTGTGTGGTCTTATTTTACTGCTTTTTGTCGTGTCGACCAGTATGTAATAGCCCCATCCTATCATGGGCCTTATGAAATCTAGGAAAGTGCAGGTCGTGTATACAAAAAAGGAGATATTCTGTGAAGAGGCCCCACACTTTTATTGTGTGTTGGGATAGGTCAAGGATACCTTATTTGGCAAGGTTACTTTTTCAACAAGCCTACTAAGACCACAGTCGCTTAAGAGATATCCAGATTGGCCACTGCAGTTCGTGTCCAGGTGGTAGATGTTCTGCCGGAGTATAAAATGTGTAGGGGTGGATAATTATTCCTCAACACTACTCAAGTTTCGTCTTGTATCTTATGAAGCTGGCTTTGCTGGATGAACGCAACTGCTAATCGTGTTAATATGGCAAATTGGATATTTTTGTAAAATAACGGTGATATCACACAGAAAGTGCCGTCCATCTAGTAAATCTGATTATACTCGTAAGTCCTCACTTGCAACTGCTGACTTTAGTGCTTTGGCGGTACTGTGACTCAGAGACCATAAAGCTTTGACCTTGGTGTTTTTAGCTTATATCCTTAGCAGTTCTGCATAAGATCTATAAGGTGGTGTGTAGATATTTTTCATCAGCTGGAACCGCTTTCCGAAATTTACTCCCTTTTTTACTGGATTCATGATAAGTGTTGTTATGCGCTATTGTTTGAAAGTTTTGCTGAGGCTCTAGAATGCAAAGGTCAACTGAAGGAACACTGGTGGATTTTAGTCATTAAAATCTGGCACTACTCTCGCTTTACCCAGGGAGTGACAAGTCAATTCATGATTTCTCAAAAAAAAAAGGATTTTTATTGCAGATTTAAATATAACTTACTATAATTTAATGTCAAAAAATGTTAATTGGCCCAGTATTCTGAAAAATATTTATAACGGGACTCGCATCTGCGAAAGCATGAAACAGGTTTTTTTTTATAGACACTTATCTAAATTTTGTTAAAAAATTGATTATCGCACAAGTCTCAAAAGTGAATCATTTCTTCATACATTAAGCGAACGTAATTAAGACCTTAAAATAACAATGTCTAAACGAAAATTAAACAAGTTAATCATTAAATCCGACACGCAGTCATGACACGTTGCCCTAGAATCTTTTCCGCACAACGTTTACAAAATGTCAGATCATAAATATTGCACTTGCAACAAATGCGCGTACGCACTTAATTGGGCCAAGGTCGTGGGCGCAGATTTTTATTTGACACCTTATTCCTGTGTCTTTAAGGTTTATAATTCAGTAGTATGTTTATATTTCAACTAACATTGTCGGTATCACATCTTATTTATGTAGCGCATGTGCATTTAGTAACGTATCTTTTGATATAGTGGTCATTTAGTCGGAGAGGTTAGTCGTAGCACGGTCAGGGAAGTGTTTTTGATGATGCATAAGCTCGATGATACAAAGACCATGACTGTAGGCCACCTATAAACCTAATTGAGGATATAAACGTATTGCATTACAGATTAAATGTGTGCAAAGCTGTTTTTACACGTGCCGTTCTTAATTCAATAACGATTTGTGGTATTGAAACTGTTTTGTCTGTCTTTGACTTTTTGTGAAGTTTTCTTTTAATACATTTAAGTACCTACCTACTAGGTAACGTAAACACAACTTTATGACGATAGAATTTTAATGACAAGTTACTTAACTTATTGTTGGAATTATTATAACTTTAATTATACATTAAATGGATTGTCCGGCCAAAAACTAGAGTTGGGGCAACCCTTATATTAACATCAAAGTATTAACATTATTTGTCAAATAAAAACTAATCTACCTACATGTTTCACAGAAGTCGTTGCTAGCAATTGACGGTTCTCTTTATTATTATTTTTAATTAATTAAGTTAGAAAACGTAATTAAACGGCACGATCGCATTCAGTTTAAAATAATAAATAAAAAAGATCTTCAAAAAGTTTGTACCTGTCATTATAGAATCAGCCAGTACTTAATATCCCGAAATCTTCCGACCATGAATGATTGTAGTCAAGACCTTCCGTCGCAAACTGTCAAATAGTGACTTCAACTTTGTATCAACCATTTTACAATGTCCTCATACCTAAGGCATAACCTATGAAGCTGAGCGTATGACGTCAACCGCGATAATATAATAATTACAAGAACATAAAGTAACGAACAAACATGGAAAGTCAACACGGGTGTGATGGGACTGACACACGATAGCCTGTCGTAACCGACACCGCGATGCGATGCCTCTGCATTGTACATCTTTCATAGAATAATGTGAGCCGCGCGCTGCAGAGGGCTAGTTGCGGCGTAAGGGCAGTGCAGAACTACGGACCCGTATCAATATATAGACCCTTTTTAGGATCTAATTTAGGTGTCTTCGAAGCTAGAGTAAATAGGCTCTTAGAACTTTGAGATTGTGAAGATTTTGTGTAGGGTTCTTTTGGGCTGTGGGATTGTTTTAATAAACTAATGCGCTTCACAATCATCGATTTGTATTACTGCTTACCATCAGGTTGGATAGCAGTCAAGCACTAGTATATCACACAGACAGGTCTGTTGGTCTAGTGGTTAGTGGCCCTGACTGCTATGCCGGAGGTCGTGGGTTCGATTCCCACCCAGGACAAATGGTTGTGTGATGAGCACGATCATTTGTTCTGTGTCTGGGTGTAATTTATCTATATATGTATGTATTTAAAAATATATAAGTATGTTTATCAGTTGTCTAGTACCCATAACACAAGCTCTGCTTAGCTTGGGACTAGGCGGCGTTGTGTGTTAGTTGTGGAATATTTATTTATTTATTTATTTATTTATTTATTTATATATCAATTTAAAAAAAAAAGTATGCGTTTTTTGTAGTAATAGGTTTTCTCAGATTCAGATTCATTTATTAATTTGTAGCCATAAGTAACATTTAGGCCAGTTTTGACGCTATGATAGCTAATGATAAACATACAAATATTTATAACATTACAATAATTATTATTATTTAAAAATTGAAATAAAATTATTAATTTAGCACGAATCAGTTCTGACATAATTTTTTTAGCACATAAATATAAAGATTATCACAATGAATAAACGGAATAATAATAATAAAACAATATAGTCACTCCATTTCCATATAATTCTCTTTCATAATTAAGACAGTATTATTATAAAAAAAATATAAGTTATTTTTCATATTACTACTGATCAGAAATTTTCATAAATACTTTTTTATTGTGGAAGAGAAAATCTATTCCTGCAAAAAACGCAATTCATCGCTTACGATGTTCTTCCTGAAAAATCATGAAAAAAGTTTAAAGCCTTATTTTTGAGATGAGAACATTTTTTTTCATCAAACCCATACGTGTGGGGTATCTATGGATAGGTCTTCAAAAATGATATTGAGGTTTCTAAAATCATTTTTTTCTAAACTGAATAGTTTGCGCGAGAGACACTTCGAAAGTGGTAAAATGTGTGTCCCCCCCCCCCCCCCTGTAACTTCTAAAATAAGAGAATGATAAAACTAAATAAAAATATATGATGTACATTACCATGCAAACTTCCACCGAAAATTGGTTTGAACGAGATCTAGTAAGTAGTTTTTTTTTTAATACGTCACAAATCGTAAACCGCAATTTACCTTTCAAGTTTGTACGGAACCCTCAGTGTGCGGGTACGACTCGCACTTGCCCAGTTTTTTTTTTAAATACCCAAAGAGCATATTTTAGTGCACAGTTAGTATTGTTGATGGAACAGAG
The DNA here is from genome assembly GCA_905147345.3 of Mythimna impura. Classification (NCBI taxonomy): domain Eukaryota; kingdom Metazoa; phylum Arthropoda; class Insecta; order Lepidoptera; family Noctuidae; genus Mythimna; species Mythimna impura. Next base: position 25,294,856 of record LR990355.1, read on the forward strand.
GCATATTTTGTAGCAGAAAGCAGGAAGACATCGAGGAACAGTTAAATAATACCCTTTAATTAATTAACGGACCAAAATAAATGCCATATCTGCATCCCATCCATAATCTTTGTGAAAAAGGGGGTGAATAAACACCACCTCGCGGCACGGGAGGCGTGCGTGCGCGTATCAAGTGTTCGTCCACCATCAGCTCTAGCAAACCAGCACACGTCCTACACCTTAATCACCAAGCAATAAAGGCGAAAATGCTTCGTAACAGCGATACGTCATAACTGTGGAGGGGTAAAGTCCGATAAATCTAGCTCAGAGCTTGGATTTCTGAATGTTGGTCTTATCTGTTTTATCCTATTTGATGTATTCTGTATGGAGAGCGTGGTTTGAAGTATTAATAAGCAACTAAAAAAAACATAAAGGCTTAAAACACACTGTTATATAATTTTCGTAATAATTGTTGTAGAGTAGTATTGGCCCAGTGTTAATGGCCCCGACTTAGGAGTCTTATATCGCGCATTAATTTGTGTAATTTATTTCATCACTACTACTATCAAAACAGTGAAGGAAAACATCGTGACGAAATCAGTAGGTACCTATGACTTAATACCATAAATTCAGAGACATATATTATGACATCCACCAACCCACATTGGATCCGTGTGATGGATTACGACTCAGGCCCTTTTAGATAGGTGAAGCCTGAGTCCCAGCAGTGGGAACATTATACGGCTGATTATGCCTATTGTTATGGGTGTCCAGAATTTTGGACACTAAGTACCTGCTCAGTTCCCATTACTTTATTTAAGAAAAATGTGATCCCACACTAGAAATTACTCCCCATATCTCAAAACACCTAAACCCGAAACAACGGTCATACAAAAAAAGGATGTATTTTTTCTTAATTACGTTAAAAGGACTACTTAAAAGTAACAAACAATAAAAAAATAATTATGAAAACATTGCAAGCCAGTATTTAAATATTTCAAATCACGAACGTTCTTTTTGACATTCTAATTTTAGGGTTACCATGATTTCGTAGTTTATGAGACACACCATTACAACTTTTACAGACTTAAAGCTAATAAATCACAATTTGTAGTATAAATAATGCATGTGAAACGTTCTTATAGATGTTTATTTAACATCGGGTGACATAAAAACTGCGCCGTATTATGTTACTGAGATATTCGAGACGCTTGGATTGGATGTGAAATTCTCAAAACATTTAATATTTATTTGTTTACTTGAAATAAAATTTACATGAAGTACAATAATCATTTAAAATAAAATAAAGAACGTTGAGATTTTTTTGGAATTTAATTAGAGCCATCTGAGCTTTTTGGAAATAATTGATAGGTATTACAGATTTTCGCCGAGCTGATATTCTCGATAGGTATTTTATTTTTGTTAAACGTTTTCATTTTTTTTTATCTATATGAAGGAACGATACATTCAACACCCTTTACATAGAAATATGTAACATAATATAGTTGGATGATGTGTCTACTAAATTTGGACGGGTCGCTTTTAGTTGAGTGTCGTTTTACAACCGCTTCTCATATGACTACTTGACCGGACACTACTGTACATTAGTGACGTTCACACTGCACATTTTTTAAATGCTCGAGCTTGTGTTTAGTTTGTTACACGAAAAAAAGCACATAGATACTTTGTTTTTCTTTTTTTTATTAACTTTGTTTTGTTTATGTTCAACAATGAAAACTTTCCAAATGTACTGGTTTGTGTAAGGAGAAAAATAGATTTATAGAGAGAGCTCTGGCACCCATAACACAAGTTTAATCTTAGCTTGGGTGTCAGTGGTACAATCAGAGTTTTATGCAATTTAAAAAACCTTACTGTCATAATCTGATTTGTAATAATCAAAACGATTCTATGTACCTAAATTGCATTTTTTTGGAAATAAAGTTATTACTATTATAGATACTTTCGAATTGCTACTAATCGGTAGTCGGCTTTTTATAGTCTGTGGAAATTATATAAAAACTCCGAGCCCAAGTCGTCGACAGCGCGTACTGTTCCACGCGCGCCTCAAGGAGATGTCAGCAACTGTAGGGGCCCAGCAGGGTCGAAGCCTACTGGGGCCACGGGTAGTGTAAAAGTAAAACCTGGGGCCCTGGGACGAAAGCAAAGAAGGAACAGGAGTGGGTTTTTAGTCAGTAAAAGTCTGACACTATCTCTCGCTCCGCCCAAGAGCGCGATTTGTAATAAGATGATTTTCCCACCTAAAAAAAAGGTATGTGTTTGTGAAAAGTGTAATAATTTGACAGCAGACATGCATGCCCAATCTGTATTAAAGTATTTACTGAATTATTTAAATTTTAAAAGAACGTTGCTTTTCAAAAAAGAAACTCCCGTATCGTAGATGCGTTCACAAACATATAGATTCACTTACACAAGACAATCAGACCCAGAACAACTATGTCTATGCTGTACTAATATTTGTTTCGTGCGGGAATAGAACCTGCGACACGCAGCGCAACACCCAATCGTGCAATTACTGGGCCAGCCATTATAGTGCTGGGTGCGTTCAGCGTTCTACTTTAATATTAATTTCGCTAATAAATGTTTGTATAATTATTACTATGTCATTATATTGTTAACACAGCGTATAATAATTATATAATTTGTTCATATAGACGAATTAAAACATTCCATTCTTGCTTTTCATACTCATTTACAAAGAAAGAATAAGAAAATCAGTCACCTTAAAAGATAGGCAGTTACTATCTTGCAAGCTTAGTTTTTTAAGTTCCTTTTCTTTTATCATATTCGTACAGACAGAAAATAAACACCAGTATTACTCCAAAACCCCGTTAAAAACTGTACAAAAAATATTCTCTGAAAAGCTAAGTAATTTTCCCTAGCAGGAGGGCCGTAATAATTTTTTCAATAACTATTAAGTTTCACAAAATTAAAACGAAATATTATTATGATATCGATGAGGTATAATTAAAATATTTTTAATTATATAATTTGAGAACATCGGCGAAGGTTTCAATCGCTCGTTTTAATTATTGTAAGTTCTCGTCTCGACACCCGACGCCCGGTATCGTCGTTAATTTTAGTGTAATAAGAGACGCCGTGTGCCTCCGCTCGCTGTTCGGCGCCGTACTATGCGAAAAATAACAATAACAGTTTTTTAAAATAATAATGGGAAAATAAATTCTTTAGTTTTCATCTGAAGAAATTGATACAGTGTTCATTTATTTAACAACGTACATTGGAGAAAAAGCTTTTGTTCCTGATATTTTGCTTTTTTTATGCTTCATTTTAATGTGAAAAATATGACTTATTATTTATTGGAAACTGAAGACATTTCACGGGAAATTGCTTTTTATGGAATCAGCCAATCACAAATACAAAAACCGAATTCAATAAAACACTCAATTAGTTACTCCACAACATTGAAAATCCAGTAAATCCTGTTTTGCGGCACAAAACAGTGCGTGAGCGGAACCCTAAGCGCAGTTGTTGAACATGATCCCGTATAATTAATGCTCGTCTCAGCTAAACCGGCCCTGGCGTCATTTGACTCCATTTTGCGTCACAAGCCCGGCCCGTCAGGCTGACGTTAATTTTCGTGAAACACGAACCGTCTGGCTTTACTACTTTTTACATCTATAAATCTATGATGTGTGTATGGTGTATTGGTTGTCTGTTTGTGTCTAATAGCTGCTAGCCTTGGGGAGATGGGCTAGATAAAAGGGATCATTTTGACAGCTCAATACAAAGGATAGCTGAGCTTACGTCTCTTACTTAAATAACAAGGTGCTTACATGTATCTAAGACAATAATTTCTGCTTTATGTACATTTCGGAAACAAAGTTTTATTTAACATAATATTTACATCAGAAACCCCAATTTAAATCCAATCCTTAAATAATAATATTATGTCGAATACACATAAAATAAAATTTAAAAAAAATACATTCGAAATTCGAATTCCGAAATCGTTTACTTACATTTTTTCGGTCATAAAAGACACAGTGTCGACGTCCATGTTGTCATATCGTAAGATGACACCGAATGCCGCCACTTAATACCGTCGCATCGCAGTAATATCTTGTAATCAGACACCACCGACTGGCCGCTTTTTTTTCTCGCCTGTCAAGAATATTTGTTGAAATCCTTTGCCAATTTTGAAAATAAACTTGGAGTCACCGGCCCTTTACTTTAAATTCCTTCACATTATATCATATTTTTGTAACTTTGTAAATTAAATAATCATTTGTTGATAAGACAAGTTCTAAGTATTTCTTTTTGCCATACCTATTGAAATATTTTAAAATCAATATCAATAAAAGAATAACCACTTTTTGCGGGTTTCTCCATAAGAAACGACCAATAGGAGCAGTGCATTAGCTTCTGTCGTTTTTTATGTGGGTCGTTTTATAAGCCATGAATTTTAAATCACAAATCATTTATTTGTTTGCAAATATGGGCGATTGATACATACTTAGATGTTTTTCTTACAATTATATTGAGCCCCTCCATATTCTACCGTCGCAATGAATAAAATATATAAAATTATATTGATACTGAATAAGTTTAAATGTCAAATATCAAAATATGTACTAAAAAATGTCAGACTATTAACAATGGTAAAATTTTAATAATAATGTCATACAGAATGATAACGTCAATCAGGAAAAAAAAGAAATTTCAGAAAACTGATGTCAAAAATATAAAAAAAATATACATGTCAATCATAATAAAGTACAACGATTTATCATTAAGGAAATAGTCAATTGTGTAGTAACATTTATTTATTTATTTATTTATTTATTATATTCTTTATTGTACACCACATAAACAAAAATAAGGACAAACATAATTAAAAATAAGTGTACAATGGGCGGTCTTATCGCACAGGGCAATTTCTTACAGACAACCTTTGGATGGACTGAAAGAGGGAGATGGATTTAGGGCTGTCAGTGTACAACATCAGAAAAATACTAATAAGACAGAATAACACAAATACATACATACAATATAAGAAAAAAAAATACTAATAAATATTAAATATATAATATTGTTATTAAATATTTGGCATTTGTTGGTATCGTGGGGCGATACCAAAAAAAAAACTCTTCTGCATAAGTGTGGTTTTGCATTTCACTTGACATAGTTTGTTAACATATTGAGCCCGTGTCGGATTTTTCCTGACTGCTGACAGTTTTTCAAATAATTGTGGAATATTTTTTACAAATAGAGCCGTTTCTAAAATGTATAAAGACGGGAAAGTTAAAGTCTTTATAGATTTAAAATAAGGAAGACATATTTGTTGTTTTAAGACCACACATTGACTTTATACATCGCTTTTGCATTCTGAATACTAGTCCCCTGTCAGTAAACTACCCCCAAAAAATAATACCATACCGCAAAACAGAGGCAACCAGTCCATGGTACTCTGATAAAAGAGCCTCAATGTTGACTTTTTTTGAAACTAGTCGGAGAGCATTCGCGGTTTTACTGAGTTTTTTTGCACACAACTTTAATATGAGGTTTCCAAATGAGCTTACTGTCGATCTCTATACCTAGAAACCTTGCCTGACTTACTTCCTCAATATTATAGTCTTGGTAAGCAATACTATTTATTATTTGTGTTATCAATGCGTTGATGGAATTGCATTATTTTTGTCTTATTTAAGTTTATTATTATTTAACCAGTTTATTAAGTCATACAAACAAGTATTTATGTCCTGCTCGTAATTAATACGATGTTTACACTTAATTACAGCTGTACTGTCATCCACAAAGAGAATCATTTTATTCGTTGTTACGTTTGGGAGATCGTTAATATATATTAGAAAGAATGGCGGTCCCAGTGTACTACCCTGTGGAACACCATACTTTACGTACCTTGGTTTGGATGCATATATGGTTTTCATTTTACTCTTTGGACAGATTCTAGAAATTTCTGTGTATTGAAGTCAGTATAACCAATGTCTCTGGTAAAGGCTGACCAAACTAATCCAACCACAATCTACACAATATTACATTGAAATCCAAGTACAATGATGTCTGAATTACCAATTAGCTCGTAGCTATAATTTCCAACATCTGATATAACAGTATAGGTAATGGCATTGGAAATCCTAAATTCGACAAACTAGTCGCAAATAACAATTCGAGCGTGTATTATGCAGTGATTAATGCAGTCTGCTTCGGACCCCTTGTTGTGCATGAACGATGAGGGAGGCATATTATGTTCAATAGTGCTGTCTGCCTGATGTGGATGTATTACATTCTAATTAAGTTCGAAGCGGACATCATGTACGCACATGAGTGTATGCAGATTGATATGTGAGCCTCGTTGAAGTTGTAACGATATTTATTTATTTATTTAATCTTCATGCAACATAAAGTACAAAGGCGGACTTAATGCCTTAGGCATTCTCTACCAGTCAACCTAGGGTGGTGAAGAGATAATAGATTTAATAGTTATAGGTTACTAACAGGAAAATTTGATTTTGGATAGACCAATTTCAAATCTTCTTCTTCTTCCTGTCCTTATCCCATATTACTTGGGGTCGGCGCAACACGTTTTTTTCTTCCATTCTGTCCTATCACCCGTCACACTATCACTAACTGCCTTTTCTTTCATATCACTACTCCCTCAATCTATTTATCTTTTATATTATTCCTCCCTCTCCCTCTCCATCCATCTACATGTATACTCAGAACTTTTTAGTAACATGCGTTTCATCCCTCCTCTTCACATGACCATACCAAGACAAACGATGGCCTTTCAACTTTTTAGTCACTGGTGCCACTTTCAAACTTCCTCTAGTATACTCATTACTCACTTTATCCATTCTCGTCACACCACACATCCATCTAAACATTCTCATCTCCGCTACATGCAATCTTTTTTCATCCAACTTTTTCACAGCCCAACATTCAGTATGACAGGTCTTATCACGGATTTGTTAATTTCACCCTTCAATTTGAGGGGCATCCGTGGGTCACAAGTTATTCCTGTGACCTGTCGCCATTTCATCCATCCTGCGTTGATCCGATGTGTTACATCTCGGCCTACCTCACCATCCCCTTGGACGAGCGACCCGAGGTACCGAAAGTCGGAACAGATCGGTATCGGCGTTCTGGCGAGAGTTAAAGGCACTGGATTGGAGAGACCGCCGAAATCGCAGAACAAGTACTCCGTTTTGGTTCTACTCAATTTCAGGCCAACACTCTCCAGTCGGTGTCATCACACTTCCAATCTGTTCTGGACCTCTAGGTCACTTTCGGCAACCAGCACAATGTCATCGGCAAACAGCATTTACCAGGGAGCCTCTCCCTGAATATCCGAAGTCAGAGCATCCATTATCATCAGGAAGAGGTAAGGGCTGAGAGCCGACCCTATATGTAAGCCGACAGCCACATTGAAGCTACCAGTGGTGTCCACTGTAGACCAGGCTTGGCTTTCACAGGCACACCTTTCTCCTTAGGGGCCCACCACAGAACCGACGAGGTACCCGGTCGTATGCCTTTTCAAGATCAATGAATACCATGTGCAAGTTTTTATGCGCACCTCTATATTTCTTGCACAGCTGGCGAATAGCGTAAATGGCATCCGTTGTACCGCGACCAGGCCTAAAAACCGAATTGGTTCTGTGAAATTTCACTCTCTTCTCTCAACCGCCTTTCAATAACTTTCTCCCAGGATTTTATAGTATGTGACAGCTTTATTCCTCTATAATTGTTGCACTCAAGAACATCACCTTTGTTTTTAAGGATGGGCACCAAAGAACTGTTGCACCAATCATCAGGTATGGTTTCTCCCTGCAACAACTTATTGAAGAACAAAGCTAACCACATCCATCCATCCACCCGCAATAACTTCCACATTTCAACTGGTATTCCATCTGGACCAATGGCCTTACCATTCTTCATTCCATTTACTGCTATTCTGACTTCATCCATACTGACCATTCTCACTAACCCTACATTCACTAGTTTACTCTCTAGAAGCCCATTCCAATTATTTTCCTCATTCATCAGTCTTTCAAAATAATCCTTCCACCTCTCTTTGATTTCTTCATCATCCGATAGGACCATTCCTGCTTTATTCCTTACAGATCTTACCTGACAAACATCCCTCGCCTTTTTCTCTCTTGTTCTAACAAGCCAGTACAGCTGTTTTTGACCTGCAGAATTGTCCTTTGTGTCGTACAATTTATCCACGGCTTTCTTAGCTTTTTTCTTCAAAACATCAACTCACTCTTTTTTTCAGCTTTCAAACTACCCTACTACCGTTTTCCGCTCCTACACGCTGCCATTCCTTGAATTTTCTTTTCTTTTCTTTCAACACTTACTGAGTTTCTGTCGACCACCACCATGTATCCATGTATCTATTGCGCCTTTTTCTCTCGTCTCTCCCAAAATATCTTTCGCTGCATGCCTAATACACTCCGCCATCTCATTCCAGCTTTCATTTATACTTCGATTATTCATTTCTCCCATCTCTATCATTTTGTCTACCATTCGCTCTCTAAACTTCTTCGCACAATCATTCTTCTCAAACATATGCCATTTTATTTTGGGGGAGGACGCTTTTTGCTTTTGTTACATTTTATTTTGACTACTCATTCCATAACCAGAAGTCGGTGCTGCGAGACTAGATCTTCTCCTGGCAGCACTTTGCAGTCTTTGACATGCTTTATCTTGTTGCGCCTAACTAAAAAGTAGTCAATTTGCGTCTTGTGGGGACCGCTTTTGTACGTGATCAGGTGGTACTCACTTTTTTGAAATTTAGTATTGGCTATTGCCAGGTCAAAGGCAGTAGCAGATTGCAGCAACGTCTCTCTTTCATTATTCGGAATTCCGAAACTCCATCCTCCATGTACTCTTTCATAAATACCTCTCATTCTTCCCACATGTCCATTAAAATCGCCTCCAGCTATCAATGCCTCATGTACAGGGATGGTCATTAAAGCAGTATCAAAATCCTCCCAAAACTTTTTTTTCACCATTTCATCACATCCTACTTATTTGGACCATTTTCAAATCAAGTGAAATAAAAAAATAAGCGTATTCCTAAAATAATAAAATTACAATATGTTCTAAGTCCTTATCAATGTGCTGAAGACAACAAATTATTGGAAAAAAAAATATAGAAAAGCAAACAAGTATGTCCGTCACCTTTTTTATTTCGAGTAGGTACGTCATAACGTCACCCTATTTTACAAGTGCAGCTTTGAAGTTTATGGCGGGATTTTGTAGAATGAAGTTCAGTTATGGCTGATTTATGTTCGCAAATTGATTTCTTGTGGATATTAGGATGTAAAATTGGTGTAGTTTTGTATTTCTAGTGGATATTGTAATGTTTGTGCAGTATTTAAAAAAAAACACTTATACAATAACATTCTCAGCTCAATTTTACCGAGTTCGCGTCTGTTTTAATGATTCCACATATTATCTAGTTGCGACAAAACTACACCAATTTTACATCACAATACCCACCAGTGATCCATTTGAAAATAGTTAAAACAAACACTGAACTTCACACGAAGAAATCCCGCCAAAAACTCGAACCATTCGTAAAAAAAACATTAAGCAAGCCGCACGTTCGATTCATCTCAAATATTTCTATAGTTATAGTTAGCCGTCTAGTCTGCATAATTTCTCAGTAAAACTCTATGATATTCGTCAAACATATCGGGTGGCATTATAAACATATAAGTAAGTTAATTAATACGGTATGCGGCATTTCGTTTCGCGTACCATATTGTATGACAAAGAAAATATGTACCTTGTTATGCACTTAACTTTGATACCCGTGCGAATTACTAAAGCTCATTTTGGGAATGGAATTTTTAATCGTAGGATCGAAAAGGTAAAGGCTAAAAAATCTTAAGCCTTGGTACCGAATAGCATTTAACTTTAATATTTTTTAGTTTTAAATGTTTCGAAAAGAGACTACTACTGATAGGATGATGAATAGAAAAGTATATTAATACTTATATATACCTACACCAGCTGACCCGGCGAATTTCGTACCGCCTAATATTAAGGATAACGCCATCTACTGGCATTACCAGAACAGCATAATTCATTTTATAATAACATTTTAATTAGAGATGGCGTTGTATTAAGATTTTTTTTCGTGAATTTTTCCATATTTTCTCACGGTTTATGTGGTTTAAACCTTCCTTGGACTATCACGAATATTTCAAGACTAAAATTAACCAAATCGGACCAACCGTTCTCGAGTTTTAGCGAGACTAACGAGCAGCTATTCATTTTTAAATATATAGATACATAATTATATTCGCTTATATAATAATCACATAACACTAATATTATAAAGGCGAACGTTTGTGTGTGTGTGTTACTTCTTCACGCTCGAACGGCTGAATAAATTTTGATGAGACTTGGTACACGGGTAGAACATGTCATAGCACATAGGATTTTATTCTAGGAGACTGTTTCCTCGGGATAATTTCACACTTACACGTGGGCGAAGACGCTGGCCGAAGCTAGTGAAAAATAAAAGCCTGCTCTACACTAAATAAATTGGGATTTATACAAGAGAAAGATGACGATGAATTTTCAATTTATCAACACAAAAGATATTTCTGAATCTTATCATTTAGGTATTTATTTTTAAAACATCACTAACAAACAGACATTCAAAACAGGCACACGTCGCACTTAGGTAGCTTCTTTTAATGAGTGAAATCATCGCAGATATTATAAACACAACACCGCCACAGTATAGATATGGAACAGTACGGAAACTACCTACAAATGATCGAAACGGCACACTCACACAAACATACGCATTGACGAGACTCATAAGTGTTTTTTGCTACTGACAGCACCGCGAGAAACGCTTAGGAGTCTCGTCGATGCGTATGTTTGTGTGAGTGTGCCGTATCGAACATTTGTACGTAGTTTCCGTACTGTTCTATATTTGTACTGTGACACCGCCGTAACTACATTATTTACGTACTGTCAAACTTGTCGTTTACGTCACAACGTGTAAGCTTCTTTGAAAGCTCTCGTCATCAGTCGTCATGTGATTGTGGTGTAAATGAAAATAAAGCAAATGCGCGTCATTTAGGGAGAAGTTTTTTTGATGTTGGCAACATTGCGTAATCCTGGTTTGTTTTGGCACCGGGTATTTTTGTGGTTGTTATGATTCTATAAAGTAAATGAGAAAAGAAAAAGAGAACTGTTTCAATAAAGCAAATCTATCAGGAAGTTTCATTAATAATTAATTAATAACGCAAGCATAATCCATAATATAAATAAAAAAACATAACGGTTGTCTTTATTAATATTAGGTCGTTAATAAAAACCAACCCGACGTACGGCGAGTATACACCCTTACGTTGTTGAAACTTCTACGGACTGGAACAATTTGCCTGCTGCTGTGTTGCCGTCTGATTATAATTTAGGTGTCTTCATGGCTAGAGTGAATAGGCTCTAATAGACTAGTGCGCCTCACCATCAATGATTACATCACTGCTTACCATCAGGTGAGATCGCGCAGTCAAGCACTGGTTAATTACAATAAAAAAAAAACATTATTTTTACATCACTTATGATGAAGACCTGCTGCACCGACGACCACAAATAATTTGGTATGGAGACCTAAGGTTAATTATGATGATGATGCAATGAAAATGAACATCATTTTCAACCATTTAAATTATATTATTAATCGACAGCACTACTAGAGACCGTCATGTGTGTGATGTTTGTGTGTGTGTGTATGTGTGTGTGTATGTGTGTGAAGTGTTACTAACATAGTCATAAGTCTTATTTATTAACAATAAATTGTACATAATTACATTGGGTGGTATCGAGGGCATTAAGGATTTCAGATGTCCGGATTGCGACGAAGGTTTTCCATCGGCTCGGGTGATCGCTCAACCAAGCCAGCACGACCGAGGAATCCGTCCAATATTTAATTTACTTTATACATGTTAGTCTGTAAGGTATTTATCTATGGGTCAAGATGCCTGAAAATAAATGATTTATTATTAACTTGCAATTTGATACCATTCTTAGCTATTTATTACATCGTTGCAAAATTATAATGCCCAAGTAGGGATATAGGACATAACGCACATGTGCATAAATTACAGATTACTGAACGCGTTTGGAGACTGACTGACATTACTTCAATATGTAGTTAGAGTTACAAATAAAAATAATTTATGACTCAGATTTAGACAGACAGTGAACATGACGAATAAACGATATTATCTTTGCCTGATAGGAAGTTTTCAAGGCTTTGAAGCATGCACCCGTTTTTTGTCATGAACGGAGAGTGTTCCACCTTTAACCATAATGCCACTTGGTTTCTGGAAACAAAATGCAACGGTTGGGTTTGTGACAGCGACCGGAGACCGAGACACGAGATGGAGATAGCCCGCGACAAGTGTCTCCATCTTGTAGACTATGGCGTTTCGCACCGTCACTGCGGCCGGAGGCACCGAGACTGCGACCGCAACCAAAAGCTACTAAAGCTAGAATCTGTTGATGGAACAAGTTGTATTGTACTATACTGTTTCTGTAGGAGCTTAGTTGTGCATTGAATATTTTGACTGGCCTGTAGGTCTAGTGGTTAGTGGCCCTAACTGCTATGCCGGAGGTCGTGGGTTCGATTCCCACCCAGGACAAATGTTTGTGTGATGAGCATGATCATTTTTTCAGCGTCTGGGTGTAATTTATCTATATATGTATGTTTATCAGTTGTCTAGTACTCATAACACAAGCTCTGCTTAGCATGGAACTAGACGGCGTTGTGTGATAGTTGTGGAATATTATATATATATTAATATCAAAAGGGCTTTTTTTGAGGTGGTAAATCTTCCAATGACTATTCTCTCTCTTTAGGGTAGGATGAGAGGCCGTGTCAGAGTTTTACTGCATCGACCCTACCGAGACCCTACTTATCTTCGATACGCTAGGAATAATATTCTAAGAAGCGTTTATTTAACATATTTTAGTTTTCATTTTGGATTTCTTTGTATATTAATAATTGAAAACCAGTGCTACAAGTGTACACCCTTATTGTACCCCTATTCCAGCACCCATAAATGAAGAACAATATCTAACCATCACTAATAACCGCAGATAAAAAAATCACAAGTCCATCTAAAACTCATGCTGCATGGTATTCAACTGTTTTCTTTTCATCTTATTAATGATTTCTATTTTCCCTTTATTAAACTAGTTTTTTTGTTTTGTTTTAGTTGCCGAATAATAATAAGGTATGTTAATTTATTTTACTTTACCAACTACTACAAAGTGTTGAAACGAGCCGCCACATTGCAGGTATTAAGGCTACATGAAACGGTATTATTAATAAAAACTATAAGTAAGTAAGAAACTCTAAACTACTCCCAGCAGTAATTAAACAAATTATGTCACAATTAGAACTCTGTATTCAGAAGCATTATTTTACAAAGGAGCGTTCAGAATGCGCAGCTCGCGAGCTACGCCCGGTGTTGCCAGCTTAAACGAATTTTCCCCGAAAGTGTGGCGTTCCGTTCTCGCATGACCAAAACAGTCGGGTGCCATACTCTCGGGTTGCCAGAAGAGCATTGCACAGCAACCCGACACTCTCTTTGTTTCGTACCCAGACGTTATAATGAGAAACATGTGAAACATAATCGATCTAGGGATATTGGAGACGTAATACTACGCCGTTGCTTTTGTTCGACGCGTTCGTGTTCGCGCTTTGTGTTCTCTACTGCGATGATAGGGTTTTATTTTGAGTCGCTGTGGGAAACTATTCGGTGCATGCGAGTCATGCTACTGACGATGTATCGAGTGAAGGATTATAAATCGTGTAACGTAAGAACTTTCTATTCACGGCGGGAGTAATGAAATGACGTCTTGGCGACTTGGGCAATCATTCAGCGACGTATTTTGAAATTGAAACTCATTTACGACTTGTTTCATTGTTGTCGTGTAAGTTGAACGTGGGTTTGGGAGAAGTTTGCTTAAAATTTTTGTTTTATTACGAAACACCGAAGGTCGAACCTGGGAAAATCTAAATTAAGGCCGACATATTCATCCAAAACAAGCTTAAACAGAGTCAAATAAAATTAACCAGCAAGCTCCGCAAACGTAATGGATATCAGGAGTATCGATAGGTATTTAACAAATGACGACACATAAAAAAATGAAACTAAGCTTTTAATTACAAGCAATTACTGTACTAACAGCAGACTAGTAAAAAATAAGTTTAGTATAAAATAAGTTTTAGTATAAAATAAGTTTAAACTGTTAATTTAGATTTTTGCGTAATTCAATTTGAAACAGTAAACCGTAACGTCTTTTGATAGCCAGAACAAATTCCCATCTCTATAAATTCCCCTAACAGCACTTGCAGTGCTTACGCATACTTAGATGGTCAAATTTAGAATACGGGCGTGTTCTATTCCCGTTCAAAACGGCAAAAGTACCAACATTGCCAACTGCGTGAAACCGTAGCGGGGACTGCGGGGAGGTCTATTGCAACAAGCAACATTAGAATATGGCGGATTAGGTTACGCGCCAATATAGCAGTGATCCTTACAAAATGTATGTTTTAAAGTGAATCAAATGCAATGAATCACTTACCTATTTTTTAAATTGAAGATATATAAACTCTGTCCGAAGGTAATTCTGCTGTCGCTATCAGAAAAAAATGTGATTCCGAATATGTTAAAACTCAATTTCGAAATAAAATTTAGTTGTGCCCTTTTTATTCGCGACGGCAGATTTTTCTTTTTGGTTTTTGGTCTGCTTAAATAAAACTGCATTCTCCCAACTCAGATGTTTGAATCTTAGATAGCAGTGCAGATACTGCCATCTAAGATTCAAACGTCTGATATTTTCGATATTATTATATCACATTCAATAATGAAAACAAGCAGTGATGGCCCAGTGGTCATATTTTGTGTAATTTACTGACCCACTGATTGATCAAAACATCGTGAGGAAACATCACATATATCCTAGAACCAAACCGGCATATCCTAGAACCAAAAATTTAAAGACATGTGACATTCACAACCGCACGGGGCCCGCGTGGTGGATAAAAGCCCATTACCTCTCCTAGAGAGGCCTAAGTCCCAGCAGTGGGAACAGTGAACAATAAGGTACTGTACGTTATCTAATTATAATAAAAAAAGAAACTGACTGACTGACATATCAACGCACAGCCGAAACTACTGAGACTAAGAACGTGAAATTTTGCACAAGGTTTATTTTTATGAAGTAGGCGAGCACTAGGAGAGATTTTCCCAAATTCATCCCCTAAAGGGATGAAACGGGGTTCAAAGTTTGTACGGATAATCCTACTTTCACATGAGCGAAGCCATTGACAGAAGCTAGTGCTAATTATAGCAAATAATGTATTGTTACGGTATAGAATAATCGTCATCCTCCTGCCCCCGTTTCTTATTGCTAGGGATCGTCGATCGGTGTAACACTTATTATTAGGGTTCCGTGCCTCAAAAAGAAAAACGGAACCCTTTTAGGATCACTTTGTTGTCCGTCCGTCAAAACCCTTTATCTCGGGAAAGCGTGGACGTAAACCATATACTTAGGTCTGCGGTCCCTTTGAGCAGTGAAAAAACCAAACTTCTATGTTAACGGGGAAAAAAGATATGGCCGTTTATGTTGCAAAAAACGTATATTTCGACACTCAAGGGAACCAAAATGAGTACTTTCCGTTGACCCAGAATCCTGAAATTTTGCATAAAGCAAGGTCTTGTAATACAAGTATAGGAATAAGTCTGAAAACAGAAAACTTGTAGTTACATCACAATTGTTTTTTTTTTGCGATTTGAAAAAAACTTCGAGACTCCAATCAGGAATCATACAATCTCTTTACATAGGTATGTTAGTACGGAACCCTTAGGGCGCGAGTCCGACTGGCACTTGCCCAGTTTTTTTTTCTTTCACACTCCCCTGTCAATCGTCACTCCGTCATTTAATCCCTATCTTTTCATGTCATTCTTAACCCAATTTCTCTTTGGCCATTATCTTTCTCTCTATCTATCAAACGTGAAGTTCATCACTCTTTGATAGTAACCTAGATTATCTAAGCAATTAAGTAGGTTAATAAGCACAGCTTGCTTGTCCGGAGATTGAGATAAGACAATTATATTGCAATTAGATTGAATAGGAGATCACTAAATGGCCATGACGTGAACTTAGCCGAATGCTATACTCGTAATAATTGGTTGATCTAGATCTGCACTTGGGCACAATCTGACGGCAAATTCTTTTCAGAAGTGATTGAGGGAAATCCCGTAACTTAAAACTTGTAACAAAGTTGTAGAACCAGCTCAACCAACCAAATAACGACATTGTTTAGCTTTATCATTCATGATATACTTAATGTTGATAAGGCATTGGGAAAAAGGTGCCAGACTGCCAGTAGGTTTGCCACCTTGTTTCAGAAGAAATTAAGCAAGTATATCTGGAATGATTAAATTAATTGGAATTGTCATGAGAAATAGGCACTCTGTTTACAAGTGTATCGCAACTAAAAAGTGTGAAATTACACACTTATTTTTTGTTTTTGTGTGGGAAATCAAATAACTCCTCCCGCTTTAGATGGAGCGAAGAATGTCAGACTCTCACTGACTAAAACCCACCTATGTTCCTTCAGTTGCCATTTGCCAGGTCCACGGTAACTCTTTAATAATAAAAATACATTCAACCGAACATAGAACCTCCTTTTTGAAGTCGATTAAAAAATTCTCGCGTCCCTAGCGGGCATCAGCCCTAATGGGCCCTGACATATCTTTGAGGCACACTTGGAACACTCGGCGTCGTAGGTATACCTGCTCGGTCCTGGTCCTTTCCAAACAGGCGGACGGCAAGCTACCCATCGCTCATCGTCAGCAAACCTGCACCGGAAATCGCCCTTCATTTGTTCTATGCATTTTAAGGCCGCGTAACAAAACTTCCATTAGGAAATTCAATGTCCAAAAACCAATCCAATCGCTCACTAACTCTCACAAATCATCCCAGCATGCCTATTCTAAATGTACACGCTAGTAGTTCATGTGACGTTCATATTTGTTTCCACGTACATTAGCACGGCGATCGTTTTACACGGCATTAGGTAAATTATAAGCTCCACTAGTTGTTGCAACTTGATATGTTTGCAGTCGGTGCCGTCTCGGCTTCACCCTCGTCACAGAGCAGCGAAATACAGTAGGACCACTAGTTTAATTATTAGGATTAAGTAAGTGAGAGAGAGCAGTGGTGGCCGAGTGGTAACGGCCCCGACTTATGAGTTGTAGGTCGCGGGTTCAAACCTAGCCAGGCGCATTACTTTGTGTAATTTATTTCATCACCACTGCTCTCGAAACGGTGAAGGAAAACATCGTGAGGAAACCGGCATGTCCTAGAACCAAAAATTCGAAGACATGTGACATCCACCAACCCGCACTGGGCCCGCGTGGTGGATTACGGCTCATTCCCTCTCCTAAAGAGGAGGCCTGAGTCCCAACAGTGGAAACATTATAAGGCCGACTATGCTATGCTATGCTAAGTAAGTATTATCGGTCTCTGTAGATTGTTCGAAAGACTCACCAATGTGGGTTTTGCAAAGGGCAATTGAACTGAACTTTTTCAGTTTATGCAATTTGAAAGATTATTTGCGTGAAATGACGCAATCTTAAAATTAGCTTACAATTATAATCTGGGGAAAATACGCGTCACATCCGCGCAAAACCGCCGAAAGCTTAGCATAAAGCCGTGGCCTCATGCATAATGCGATGAGCTAACAGAGCTAGATTTTCCGTGGCCCGGTAACGGAATTTGTATCCATAGGTCGTGGGTGCCAGGCGCATTACTTGGTGTAATCTATTTCATCACCACTGCTCTCAAAACGATGAAGGAAAACATCGTAATGAAACCGGCATAGAAAGAAAGAAAGAAAGAAAAAGAGTTTCTTTACGTCAAACATGGTGCATACCTTAAAAAATATAAACAAATAAAAATAACGACTTATAAGTGGTAAGATATGCGTCCACATACACGCAAAACGGCTAGCTTTCAGAAAAATACTGAGGCTCGTGTAAGACAGAGCCACAGCGCTGATTTTCAGCACCAGCCATCGTCGACGGTGATCGGCCAACCAGGATTGTTTATTCAGTGATTTTAAGGATTATATACTTAAAATCACTGAATATACAAACCAAAAACATAAATAACAATAAACCATTATATGTAAAGGGGTACAAAAATAAAAATAACAAAACACAGTTGGCAAAATAAGCATTGACGTAGTCGATTATTATATTCGATAAATAAACGATCGAACTTAAAACTAGAATTGTCAATGCGCAGACACAAAGTCACATTTTGAGTCTGTGGTAACAAAAAAAGATGGCTGATCGATGGATCGCAAGAGGTTACGTAATAAGTAAAAAACTAGATTCCTGACCTACGCAACTTACGCAATCGTTTTGTTTGCGTAAATGTGTTGTTGGGTGAATTGAGTTGTTGAGTTTTAGTGACTGAACATGTACTAGAACTAAAAATTTTAAGACATGTCCCTCTCCAAGAGAGGAGGCCTGAGTCCCAGCAGAGGGAACATTATACGGGTGATTATGCTAATGCTAATGCTATGAGGAAAATCATCCAAATACTTCTCTCGCCCTAGGGTGGAGCGAGAGGGCGTATCAGACTTTAATTGACTAAAAACACACCTGCGTTCTAGGACCAGGTTTCCTTTTCAGATATTCCCATCCGATGGTTTGTGGGAACGTTCGAAAGAGTTACCGTGGACCTCACAAAGGGCAGCTGAAGGAACACTGCGGGTTTTAGTTACTCAAAGTCTGATACTCCCTCTCGTTTCCCCTAAAACGGGAGAAGTCATTTGATGAGTTCGCATGTAAAAAAAGGTGATTGGTCTGTTGTTGCGGGTCTGTTTTGCACTGTGGTAGAAGGCATTAGCTGATTTACAATGCGTTCCAAATAAGAATAGGATCGATTGCCAGGTAGTGACGGCCACGTCATACTGTCAAATCGAAGAATTATTATGGTGAGCAAAATAAGATTTTTTTAAAATTTAATTTATTTACGATCTGTGAACGAAAATAGTTTAATCAGAATCCAATTCTTCAATTTTGCTCATCTCTGAGTTCTTCAATTTTGCCCAATTTCTTGCGATTTGACAGTATGACGTGACGTCACAACATGGTAATCGGTCCTATTCTTATTTGGAACGCATTGTAGATTATCTAATCATTTGTATTAGATACTAGCTGACCCGGCGAACTTTTTAGATAAAATTTTTAGGCAACTTTTAGATAAAAGACATGTCAGATTGTTGATATTTAGTTAATTACCTAAACAGATGGAGTAAAGGTATGAGTCTCGTGAACTCTAAAAAATTATGAGAAAATATACCTATAAAGTAACATACAAGAAAACAAAAGTCAAAGATCATTTCCTTTCACTCTAATTGCTGTCCTGCTTCTACCTAAATTCAGTTCTTCCGTCACTAACCCACCTTATTGTTCTTTTCTTTTTCCATCTCTTTGTATGAAATTCTGTAACTCATAATATTTATATATGTATATAATATATATAATATATATAATATTTATAATTATGTTTATATATTGTCTTTTATATAATTAGTATATCATTTTAATATAATATTTACCTACGTTATTAATTTGCAGTACACCGCAGACTACCCCCCTTTTTCTATTTCAAGTTCTTCCATTCCATCCTAAGGTTGTCTGGTAGATATCGCTCTCAGCGATAAGACCGCCTTTGTACCCGTAGATTTAAGTTAGTGTAAAAGTTTTGTTACTAATTTGGTGTACAATAAAGTTTATTCTATTCTATTCTATTCTATTCTATTCTATTCTATTCTATTCTATTCTATTCTATACAAACATTCCCAATATTAATAAAATTATTTTTAGGGTCGTATCTTTCGAGCGCAATAGATATTTTCGGTAATCAATACGCCATAAAACATAACATTAAGATATAAATGTCATAACACAGTTTTAAAATTAATGAGTGCTCAGGTTTCACGTATAATCAGCTACCGGCTAAGTGGTTAACTGTCATTTACAGATACATTAGTTATTACACTTCTTTTTATTTACTTTATTAATTACAGTTTATGTTTTTACGACCATATTTTTGACACTTCACAATTTACTCTCGAAGCATTTTTCATGCTGTTTACATTTTGTTAAGTATATGTAGGGTTCCGTACTTTGAGGTACGGAACCCTACATATACTTAACAGGAAAAAACGGAACCCATATAGAATCACTTTGTTGTCCGTCCGTCTGTCTGTCTGTCTCTCTTTCAAGACGCTATATCTCGAGAACGCGTGAATGTATCGAGTTGAAATTAAAATCACATACTCAAGTCTGCGGTCCCTTGAAGCTGTGAAAAAATCAAACTTCTAAATTAACAAAAAAAGGATACGATCGTTTATGTCGCAAAAAACGTATATTTCGACACTCTCAAAGAAATCAAAATTCATAGGGTACTTTCCGTTGACCTAGAACCTTGAAATTTGGAATGAAGCAAGATCTTATAGCACAAATATAGGAATAAATCTGAAAATTGTAAATTTGTAGGTACGTCACAAAAAAAAAACCTTTTTTCGATTCGAAAAAAACTTCGAGACACGATTTGGGAATTAAACTATTTACATAAGTTAGTTTGTACGGAACCCTCAGTGAGCGAGTCCAACTCGCACTTGCCCAGTTTTTTAGGGTTCCGAACTCTCTCATAACCTGTGATAGCTAGACAGTAGAAATTGCACAGATGATGTTTTTGACCCGGGAATGGGCCGTAATCCACCACGCGGGCCCAGTACGGGTTGGTGAATGTCACATGTCTTCGAATTTTTGGTTCTAGGACATGCCGGTTTCCTCACGATGTTTTCCTTCACCGTTTTTGAGAGCACTGGTGATGAAATAAATTACACAAAGTAATGCGCCTGGCTAGGTTTGAACCCACGACCTACAACTCGTAAGTCGGGGCCATTACCATTTGGCCACCACTGCTCTCTAGACAATTATAATTATAATACCAGATAATATACTAATAAGACTATTATTGCAGATTATTTGTGCAGAATAGGCTAAACTCTTTTATCATTTTTGTTAGCAAATCTAGTCTGGTTTAAGGACGATCATTGATATTAGCCTACATCTAGCTGAAATTAGCCAACCCACTAACAAGTGATTTAAATAATAAGATATCGTCTCTACATTGATATTAATGATAATTCTGTTATTTACGCAAACACTGTACATTGAAACTAATCCAAGATCACTTTTCCTGGTGTGTTGGACACGAGCAAGTGACGCTGAACATTTATTTATGTCAGATTCAAGTTTCTTGGTGACTCCACACACATTGCTATTCGATTTCGTATTTACGTTTTCTATTTTAATACGCTTTTGCTTCCTTGTCCAATCTATGATTGCGTTTCAAATTATATTTAGGGGACTGAAAATATAAATAGATTTTTTTCTTAATGGCGCAGAGTAACTAAAAGCTGTTTCAGAAACCTTCATATTTCGGTGTGTTTGAATCAGGGATGTTATGAATATGAACTTTCGGATCTTTTTTTTTTTTAGGTGGGAAATCATCCAATGACATCTTGAGCGGAGCGGGAGGGCGTGTCAGACTTTTACTGACTAATACCCACTCCTATGTTTCTTCGTTGCCTTGCATTACTTGGCTGAGTTTTCCTTTAAGAAGCGAACCCATGGCCCCAGTAGGCTTCGACCCTGCTGGGCCCCTACGGTTTGCTGACATCTCCTTGAGGCGCGCGTGGAACACTACGCGCCGTTGACGACTTGGACTCTGTCCGGATGG
Organism: Mythimna impura; assembly: GCA_905147345.3. Taxonomy (NCBI): domain Eukaryota; kingdom Metazoa; phylum Arthropoda; class Insecta; order Lepidoptera; family Noctuidae; genus Mythimna; species Mythimna impura. The sequence continues at coordinate 25,316,711 of LR990355.1, forward strand.
TTACCGGACACGGTCTTCATTCGACTTCTGTTAAGTTTTCTCCTTATCATGTGGGACTTTAAAATAATCATTAAAATAGGTTTAGGTACCTGCTAAACATCCCTACCTCAACCTATCGCCTTCGGGTTACTTAAATGTGGTGTTACATAATGCTGATGTGTACACAAACCAATAATAAAAATTTGTAAAAACGCGGTTTGTAATGTCAAGAATGACATTTGAGTACTGTATAGAGTTAGTCTGTGACGCCACTCGCTCCTCCCTAATGAATGACGTACGGATGATCCCACCAGGCTAGTGATTGCATAGGTATGATTAGTTCTTTTGTCCCCCGACACCCCGGTCACTAGGTCAAGGAATTAATGGCTTATTACGAAAATAACTTCGATACCTACACGTAATGTTTTTTGTTTAGGGTTAAATATGATCGATGTGTGGGGAAAATAAATAGGTGTTAGGTTTCGATTGCGAATGAATCAGCAGAATTACTGTATTTGCTTATATTGATATAATTACTCGCTATGTAGAGTAGGTCACAAGTCAGCAAGCTTCTTCATAGTTAATATGCCTATTGTTGACATAGGTACTTGATACATTTATCAAAAAAAAAAAACTTTTTACAAAAAAACAATAATCGACTTCACACTAAACACTAACACAAAACACAAAATAACTTTAATTTCGGAAGTCGGTATTGTTTGTTTCTTATTTAACACCGACTTCCGAAATTAAAGTTATTTTGATCCTTTTAGTGTTTTGTGTTAGTGTTTAGTGATTTCGGTTATTTTTTTTTATCTTTGCAAATCGGTTCTTAAACGACGGAGTTATGTCCATATATGTGACGTCATCATCACAGGTTTTGTGATTTTAATTTTTTTCCTCAGAAATGAAGAAATAAAAAAATATGAAAAAAATATATTTGAACTCAGGATACGAAAATAAAGAAATGGTATTTTTGTTTTATGGTCGTGTCAGTTTTGAAATGTTGTCAATTGAATTGATAACCTCCTCCTTTTTTTTAAGTCGGTTATAAGCCTCGGATTAGGATACAATTGTTTACACTGCGTAGAAATTTTGGATGTTTGCTGCTCAAAGGCCCAGCTGGCTAGTACCCAGTTGCGTAGGCGCCCGCGTACAGGCTGCTTAGCGTATTAGTTGAGTAGTAAACCGGCGTAGCGTAGAGTTTCGCTACGCAAGTTGCGTAGCAGTTGCGTAGGCGCTTACGTTGAATAATCGTAGCACAACAGCCGCGTACTGCGTAGGCATCGGAATAAGAGGCTGCGTAGCGCAGTGAACGCGTAGGCAACATAAGTACGTAGGCTCGTTTATGTCGTAGCAGTCGAGATGGTAACCGCGCGTAGCATCGTAGCGTTATAGCCGCGTAGGCTCACGCGTAGACGTGGCGTAGCGTATTATCCGAGTAGCGTAGCAGTCGCTTAGAGGTCCCGTAGAGCAATTTTGAACTTGCGATCTTTCCTTACCTTAACGATTGCCGCTCAGAACGACTTAAAAAGCCAGACTTTAAAAGAAAAAAAAAAAACAATCTATAAATCAATAAGAAATACGAAGTACACAGCTAATTATTACTGTGAGATACTTCGTCGGGGTCACCTTTCACGCTAACTAACGGAGTTCTTGGTATCAAATGAGAATACGGGAGAAAACTTGAATGAATACTCAACATTGGATTTCCTTAAATTCCCAGAACTTTCAATGGAATTAACTTTTACGTGCCTTTCTTGAAAAGAGATATGATCCTCTGTGAATGACGGTTTGATACAGATATCTTTGTTACACTAGGCTTTAAAAATGTCTCTAGTGTCGAATGTGTCGAATCTGGTCCTAGGTTCGATTCCAGGGTCGTGCAAATTATTATTAGCTTTTTTCCATCTGGGTGTTTTAATATCAGTTCGGAATTTAGATATGATGCTTGCCAACTTCATTCACATGTAAAAGAACAGAGCACAAAGTTTCAAAGAGTACAGGTTTAATGTTATGAAAACCTGTGGAGTAGGTATTATTTTCTCAGTTGATTTGTCTATTACCACATTCTAGCGTCAAACTTCTGTTTAAAAAAAGGGCAAGGCCGAGGTTAAAACAACTTTAAGATAAACTCGTCTATATACATGAACTCTGTTTCCACTTATAAGCTGTTAGTGTACAATAAAGAATTAAAAGTTTAAATAAAGGTCCTCCCCTTTACAGTGACCACACAGCGAACAGCGAGCTATCCATTGCTCGCCATCCGCAAGGCCACGCCCACGGAAGCCAGGAGTTGCTCTGCGATTTCCAACGCCCGGGGCATAACCTTCGGTGTCGGCAGGGATGTCAGGATGTCCTTTCCCACACGTATTCAGTTCAGCCACCTGTTTCTCGCGTTACTGCTTCACAGAAGGAAGTGGGCGCTTCCGATTCCCTCTCGCTTCAGACCATGGCCTAAAACAAGGTCGGACATGAAATCGCCTTCACGAGGACACGGTGGTGCCCAAGCGGTTCAGATTTCCTTCGTATGCTCCTTCTTGATCTCCCAGAGGTGATCCGCACAATAGTGATACCGGAGCGTTTCTCCCGCAAAATTTCGAAACAGGTACCTCCCGCGATTGCGGTGTGCTTAGTGCTGGGTTGCGGTTGCGACAATCGGTACAACCTGGGGATCTTTAAGTCTAAGAGTCAATAGTTTACTTCTAGGCAAGCGTGCTCTATCGTTGACCACATCGTCGTTTTCATCAGGTGAGATATGGTCAAGCGCGAGCTTATTAACAGTAAAAAACAAGTTTTCAATGAAAAACATTTTTTTATATAGCAAGCTTTTATAGCTCGGTATATACATACCTATGTAAGTAATATTCATCAAGACCATTCCAAAAAACCACTTTCCGGTTCCATCATCAGATCAGCTCCATATCATAATAATTTTGCATTGACATCTGATTTACACATACATGCAAAATTTCAGCTCAATCGGTAACCGGGAAGCGGACCAAATTCAATTTGCAAGATTTGAAAAAGACAAAAAAACATCGGGTTAGATGAAACGGATGAAACTAAATAAAAGCTTCTAAAAACGGTGTCTCCATACCGCAATCTGCGGAATTGTTCGAAAGTAATCGTGGTCCTAGAACGCCAAGAGCAGCTTTGCTTTCAAGGTACGCGGTATCTTTTTCGAATACTAGTACCTAATTCTGCAGCTCACCCTGTAGGTACGCCTATCTGTGTTTCCTGCCCTTGTCCCGTTTTATTTGGGGTCGGCGCAACACGTTTTTTCTTCCATTCTGTCCTGTCACTCGTCACGCTATCACTAACTCCCTTTTCTTTCATATCACTTTTCACACAATCCATTCATCTTTTCTTTGGTCTCCCTCTCTCTCTCCATCCATCCACATGTAAACTCATAACTCTTTTAGTAACATGCGTTTCATCCCTTCTCTTCACATGACTTGATTTTGATTGCCACTGGCGCCACTTTCAAACTTCCCCTTATATAGTAGGCCTATCTGTGTATTGTCCCTTTACCCATAGTCCAACTTTGCCAAAATCTTGTTACAGGCTTTTTTTTCTAGTGCTAATTTCCACGCTCCTGTGCCACTGTCATCTTGGTTCTCCCCGCAATGGAAACAATGCCTTCAGAACAATCTCGCTGCCGAATGGTCATGTTGAAATTCATCAATAAAGCTTGCAAATTTCATCATCCTTAGGTACCCACCCGTAATAATAAGTAAATTTTAAAATAAAATCTTGTAGTCAATGGACATTGTAAAATTGTAGATATTAAGTTTCAAATGCTCAGAACGATTAAATAGCCGATGTAAAACGACAATTTACTTTCAATATTAACTAAACTTATAGTTAGGGAGCTTATAGCACTACCCATCGATCAACAAACAACTTACCTGCACAAATATAAAACTTAAATTCGATCATTTATTTTGTGTCTGGGTTTAATTTATCTATAATATGTATGTATTTAGAAATATATAAGTATGTATATCAGTTGTCTAGTACTCGTAACACAAGCTCCTGCTTAGCTTGGGACTAGACGGCGTTGTGTGATAGTTGTGGAATATTTTTATTAAATTAAAAATTAACACCCAACCCGCTACCACTGCCCCCACCCAATCCGCCCCACAACTTTTAAATAGTTAAACCGATTTTCATTTATCATACAGTTCCATAATGTAAGTCTTATACCCTTTCATTTGATACCCCACTTGGCCAAATTTGCAAATTCAGCCTACAATCCCTTTGGACAAGCGACCCGAAGTACCGAAAGTCGGAGCAGATCGGTGTAGACAAAGGACTAGAGAGACCGCTCAAATCGCAGGACAAGTATTCTGTTTTGGTTTTGTTCCAATTTAGGCCAACACTCTCTAGTCTGCGCCACTACTCATCCAATCTGCTCTGGACCTCTAGTCTTACCATCACTAGAAAACCTGCTTTCTGATTTAAAAAAACCCGCATCCAAATCGGTTCATCCGTTTAAGAGCTACGCGGGTAGGTGGATACAGAGTGACACACACATAAAGATCAAACTTATAACGCCTCTTTTTGCGTCAGGTATTAAAAACACACCTTATTTAAAGTAAACAATAGAAGTCAATAAAGAGAAGAGAAAACGCAACGTCCTTGAAAAGTAGCACAGGAGCTTCAATTACATAAACTGTTATAAAGAAACAAAATACACCAAGTTCTCAACTCCCACATGAGATGAACCTGCGATATTTCCAGGAAAAACATGTCCTACTTTACAAAACACTCTTCCAAAGTAATTTACGTGCACAAGTTTGAATTTCAATCGCAATATACTATGCTCAAAGACTGCAACAGTTTAAACAGAGCGGGCGTCAAGTTTTCTGTACTGGCAACACCGTGCGTAGGTCGCCGCGTCTCGGATTACGAACGCTCCTAAATTTACCTTAGCCAAGCTACTGCCATTAAAAGCATTTATGTTATATTGGATATCACAATATTATCGGGAGTTGAGTTACCATCGCGCTTTGACCGCTCATGGCTTTGTTGCTCGCCTTTTGTGACTTGTCTAGTTAAACCTGTGTTGTGACAGACAAGGTCGAAAATCTAGGTTGTCGTTGTCAGTAAGAAGGGTTTTGTGTTTCCAGACATTTGTTTAGCAATTCAAAACCCTTCTAACCACTAATACACTGCTTGAACTTTTAAGAATTTTCTCAAAAGTTTATTAATTCATAGTGAATTAGTGATTATTGGGTATTCGTCTTCACTTTTTGAAGCTCAATCATATCCATCTTAATCTCAACTGTATTTTAAATTTTATCTTGCTGCACATGGCTTAGCACTTATACCTACAATAAATTCGCCAACTCGCCAACAATTCGAGTTGACAGCAAGTGCAAGGCTGGCACCGATCAGTTCACTTCAGCAATTAATCAAAATCAATCGAACTAGATCAACAATGAAAAAGATTGAGATTCAATGACCTAAATAAACATTTAAATATAACTGAATTGTATGGTCAACCGCACGACAAGTTTCAAACTTGAGTGAGCGGGAAAAAAGCGCTCAAAATCAAATAAGGAATTGTTATCTTGAACGTGTTGTTGACTGGGTCACAGACTCACGTGCTGTGATTCACACAGCACCCAGTCCAATCTGTGACTCTGCGACGCAAGTATTGCATAGCATAGCATAGTCAGCCTTATAATGTTCCCACTGCTGGGACTCTGGCCTTCTCTCTAGGAGAGGGAATGGACCGTAATCCACCACGCGAATTTTTTGTTCTAGGACACGCCGGTTTCCTCACGATGTTTTCCTTCACCGTTTTGAGAGCAGTGGTGATGAAATAAATTACACAAAGTAATGCGCTGGGTTTGAACCCGCAATCTACAACTCGTAAGTTGTATGCAAGTATTGGAAAGTTATAAATTCTGATTTTCCAGTGGTTGTAGTACCTAACAGATTACTTAGAAATTCAGGATAAAGACAGTTAGGCAGCATCTCTTTAGTTCCAAAAACCGCAATCACCATAATATTTTGGTCTAGAGAGGCTGCAGCAGGGCACTGTAAAAAAGCTTATCTATGTAGTTTCGAAGCCTGGATCAAAAGGTCGAGTAGTGAGTTAACGAGTTAGAAATTCTTACTGCAACCTACAACACAAATCATTTACTTACCTAACTAATTTAAGTTGCTCACCTTCTTGCTTAAGGCGTAAGCGCCAGGGTAGCCCGCGAATTTCAAATTTCCATATGTCTTTGACGTTTTGCAGTTAAGTGTCAAGTTGTATGTTGCTGCTTGCCATTTCCTGAAAAAGTCACTCAATACGGTAAGACGAAATGAGAGGCTTGTATTGATGATTTTGATGATTATAATTCTATATTTATATTTTAATCGACATACAACTATTTGGATACCAACAGAGTGACATATTCGCACTAGCGAAAAACTCTCTAAATAAAGATAAAAAAAAAACTTGATAGTTGACAAAAAAACTTAAAAAATAACTAACAATAATAACAATAATATTTGTTAATTAACTTAACAAATTGCAAAAAAACTTAAGAAAAATTGAATTTTGCGGGCTACCTTTGAGCATCGCCCTTAATAAAACTAAAATTTGCATCGAATAAATTACCAGCTGCAGCAAAGAAGTCACATCGAAACACGTCAGATTAATAAATTATAACTCAACATTCTGCCGAAACTCGTTAACAACATTGCATTAAATACTCGACCTGCCAGTAAAGTTTGCGCGCCTAATTAATATTTCGTAGTAAAGATACGATATATTCGTAGTTTCGGTAGCGTAAATGTTGATTAATGGCCGTCCAGTTTTACTCGTTCCTTGCTGCACGTTGGCCGTTGGGTGCGTTCAGTTCAGCGTATCGTATTTTCACCGGTGATAATTATTACGCAACGAAACACGGCAACACTCACGTCGGCCGAAAATTGAAACGCGAAAGCTCACGTATGGGGGAGTGTGGTTAGATCATTATTAGAAACGGGATTTATTGATTTAATTACGAATTTGATTCTGTTTAATAACGTCTGATGTTTAGATAAATAACAAAGGATTTGTGTTTATCTTCTATGGTAAACTCATTAGCTAATAAGATTGTAGATCTAGATTTGATGGATAACTTAATTGGGGAACAATACAATGGTATTTTTTTTTTTAAATTCTGTTTTTATTTAGGGGTTTATATTAGGATATCAAAGAATCAACTGGAATATGAATTATTTTTCAATTATCTTTCATTTTTTGTTTTCATTTTTCAAACAAAATAATTCGATAAATTCACGATTATTAATGTAAAACACCTAAACGTGAAACATGTAATGTCATTTGAAATTTGTTTTTTTTTCACATCTTTAATACACTACTGCGATATAAATAAGCATAATCAGCCTTTTAATGTTCCCACTGTTGGGACTCAGCCCTCCTCTCTTTAGGAGAGGGAATGGGCCGTAATCCACCACGCGGGCCCAGTGCGGATTGGTGAATGTCACATCTCTTCGAATTTTTGGTTCTAGGACATGCCGGTTTCCTCACGATGTTTTCCTTCACCGTTTTGAGAGCAGTGGTGATGAAATAAATTACTCAAAGTAATGCGCCTGGCTGGGTTTGAACCCACGACCTACAACTTGTAAGTCGGGGCCGTTACCACTCGGCCACCACTGCTCCACTCGAGATTTGTCATACTGGTGACGATTTTTGACCTAAATTAATTATAATTGATAATAATATATTCGGAACATTGCACTTTTGGACCACATATTCTAGGACTCTTAGTATTATTTTTCCTTATAGAATATAAACCTTGAGATACGGGTTATCAAAAACAACACATTGTAGAAGTATCTAAATTACGCATAAGGCGATTTCTGAGCACTCATGAAACTGATTGCTCCGTCAACATGTTTTCAATTCTGAAAGGTACCTAATGATGTTTTTACGCCACCTGCTCGATAATGCTCTTTTATATGTCATACAACCCTCACCTAAAGCAAGTCATTCTGTCCCATAGGATCTAATGCAGTATGGGCGTTCGCTCTGCAAGTAAATTAAAAAGTGCATCAAACGAGTTTATTCAAAAATCAAATTGGCCACTAACCAAAATAATAAAAAGTGGTTACTTTTATCTCAAAAAAAATGAAAAAGTGGTAGGTACCTATATAATGAACTCCCGAGCACTGCGAGGGAGTTAATTATATAAATCCATCACTGTGTTCGGGATCGAAACTTAGCAACTTTTGTTTCTTTTAGAAATCAACATGCCGCTCTCGACTTTAAGACACTGCTTTATCCCCTAGTCTCATAATCTACCTACTTATTCGATTTTTAATCACACACATACATGTTGTTGTTGTGTGTTGTACATGTTTTTAGACATTTTTAATCACTGTAATCAGCAGTGCTACCACGACCACTTAACGCGATCCAGTTTACGACCTAACCTGAACTGTTAAAGGGATGGAGCTTTAAAAGGTCTATTAGTTCCATCCCTGTTTCTCGATCGCACGATTGACATTTTAACACACATGGTAAGGTTGTGTGTTCCTACCTACCTACTGTCCCAAATCAAAGAACTGATTTCTTTGTTACATGCACTTTTTTCTACGTTTGTTTTTGAGGCTCGGAGACGTATGTTCGTGTAACTGTTTCGGTGCAAAATACAGTACCTTTTATCCTATTCTGTTAATGATTGTCATGATCAGCCCCTCTAGCCAAGTTACGACCGTTTCGTTTTTTTATTCTGACGTCATCTCAACGCTCAGTCACGTGGTCAGAACAAAGGAATCGGAGGCGTGGCCTACTCGAGGCGTTCGACGCAAGATAATCGAAACAAAACGATAGTTACTTGGCTAGGGGGGCTAGTGTTTTACTTTGTCTAGAGGTGCTCGTCTCGACAGAGAAACAGAAAGTAGGTAAGTACCCCAGCTTCTCGGATAATAACTTGCAGACGATTAGGTAAAGTGTTATCTTGTAAGATCAGATGTAACCGGACCTCCATGAGAATCGGTAAATAGTTTCATTACGCGACGACTGCTGGAGTTACACAATCGTGCTTTAATGGATAAGCGTGGGTTTCTAATGTTACCATTGATATTCAAGTTGTGATTTATTCTTTATTTCGCTTCTGCTAGCGGCGTGAAAGTAGGAAATCATCCCAAGGAAACATAATCCCCGAATAAGAAGTATCTATACCAAGTCATATTCAAGGACATACCTACATGCATTTTTTAGAGCAGTGGTGGCCAAGTGGTAACGGCCCCGACTTACGAGTTGTAGTACCTTGTACCAGGCGCATTACTTTGTGTAATTTATTTCATCACCACTGCTCTCAAAACGGTGAAGGAAAACATCGTGAGGAAACCGGTATGTCCTAGGACCAAAAAATTCGAAGACGTGACATTCACCAACCCGCACTGGGCCTGCGCCGCGTGGTGGATTACGGCCCATTCCCTCTCCTAGAGAGGAGGCCTGAGTCCCAGCAGTGGGAACATTAAAAGGCTGGTTATGTTATGCTATGCTATGCTTCATGCATTTTAAAAATAAAAGCAGACTAGAAATAATTAGAGGTTTGTAAACAGAAACAACAGTTACAATGTCCATTCAAGGATGTTATAGAGCTCCAAACCGTAACCGAAAGTATCGGATATCCGAAATAAGAAATATCCGAAACCGATATAAAAGGTTCGGATAAAGGTGGAGTCTAAGTGACAAGTTACGACAGGTTTTTGTTTGTTTTACCCGGCCAAACAAATGAAAAACCAGATTATAAATAAACTAGCTGCTGCCAACATACACCCGGGATGAAAAATATCCTGTGTGCTGTACCCGTGCACCAAATTTCATCGAAATCCATTCAGCAGTTTTTGCGTGAAAGAGTAACAAACAACCATACGTACAAACTTTCGCATTTATAATTTTAGTAGCAAGTCAAGTCTTGGTTATTTGTAATTTACTTTTGTAAGGAAGGCTACGATTTTAAATATGTAGATACTTACTAGGCAAACGACAGAGCTGTACAGGTAGCTAAATATAAGTCGGACAAAATTTGAGTCAGATCGACACGAGAAGAAAGAAAGAAAGACTTTGATGTCAAACCAACGAGAAAACTTCATTTAGGTAGCTAACAATGATTAAATTTATTGGGTTTTGCTAAGATACAGTTATATCAAAATAAAAATAAAAAAGCCTTTCATTTCCTAGTAAATATATATTACAATTACATTAAAATAAGACATTAAAAATAAGATTAATTTATTATGCAAGGTGATTTATTGTATTTGTAAGCTGTTGATCCCCGCATTAACGCCGGCGTTCACGCGCCATTGTCTTTCTATTGTGTCTCTAATTACGCACTCAAATATTATAATTTTACAGAATGGTATACCTACGTGTACCTATTATAAGATATAAGCACGTTCCGGATACATCGAAGGACTGGAACAATTTGCCTACTGCGGTCTAGGTCTTTCTGTCCGATTATAATTTTGGTCTTCAAGGCTAGAGAGTAGAGTGAATAGGCTCTTAATAAACTAGTGCGCCTCACCATCAACGATTGCATCACTGCTTACCATCAGGTGGGATCGCAGTCAAGCACTAGTTTATATTATTTAAAAAAAAGGTACTTTTCAAAAATTAAGTTGGTGCGTTATTCAAGCTGAAGTTCATAAAAATGACAAATATCTACGAAGAGCTATGAAAATGATTATGAGATTGTTTTAATACATTATTTTTCGCAAATGACATAAATTCTAATGAATACGCACTCCGTAAACAAAAGATTCCTTGGAATTTAAACGAAGGCCTTAGGTCAGATGTTACACATTTAACTAAAATTTGCCGCTGTCATAAATCTCGTTAAACCAACCCCACCAAGTAGTGTAAACACTATCAAGTCTACCAACATAAACATTTCCATCCATCCTAGATTTCTTTCTGTAACTAGAGCCCAATTATCTTGGCCGGCGACTGGTCATCTTCTCCTCTGAAATATTATAGCCGCCTGCCCAGGACGCTACGCTGTCACTGAGGTTTGCAAGATCAGATTAATTAAAAGCAGGTTATTTTGATACTCGTGTGTCAAAGGGATATGGTTTCAGCGTAATGAAGGCATCTTCGTACGCTTTGAATGTTGCCGATATGTTGTGGCTAACGAGGTTCGGTTTTGTACGATATCATCTGTGGGGAGGGGACAGTGGGAGTCTGGGAGCTACCTAGTTGTGCTTTGACGTTGTTGAAAGAGAGATGTTGCATCGATTTTCTACAGCATAATATAAAATGCATATTGTGAACTTGAAGAGGGATAGATGATCTAACTCAGCAGCTTGCTAATTACACTTAAAAAAAAACTAAAAGGATCAAAATAGCTTTAATTTCGGAAGTCGGTGGTAAATATGAAACACACAATACCGAGAAATACCGACTTCCGAAATTAAAGTTATTTTGATCCTTTTAGTGTTTTTTTTAGTGAAGTTAGTTATTTTTGTCTAATGCTATCGTGAATGGAGTATAGGCAAGCGAAATTTTTAAATGTGTCGACTCATACCCATTATACGCGCAAAATAGGTAATTTCGTACAAAGTCTACGAGTAATTCAAGTTGAACAATAATCTCATCTAAGTCTAAGTATCTACTACAAATTCATAAAACAAGTCCTCGATGCAGTAGCGTAACTATACAATCTGAGGCCCGTGGCAAAATCATTAGATAGGGCCCCAGGAAACTCGTCACCTTTGTAGTTTAATTTGGATAAATCCCTGAAGTACAGACATAAAATATTCTTTATTATTAATAAATCGGCAAGTTCTCTAATGCACGAGGACTTTTATATTTCGTCTTTCTAGTAGCGTATATTTATAAGGTAGTAAGGCTTGCAAAATACAACAGAAAATTGATCCTTTTCTTATGAATGCGTTTAATCTTAATTTGTATATTTAGGTGCTCTTATTTATTTAAACTTCATGTACAGTAGTGTTACATAGGCGGACTTAATGCAACAAGGCATTCTCTACCAGTCAACCTTTGGGTTAAAAAAGACAACACTGTGGTAGGTTTGCACAATAAACATACTTCAAACAGAAAAAAAAAATACATATTTAAGCTAAAATTGTAAATTAATAAATACAAAAATAATATCAAATCGTTAAGAGAACTTAATAACAATTCTGACGAAGACCGAACTAAGGCTGAGAGGACTTCAAGTAGTAGTTACGAATTTTACGCTTGAAGGAAAATTTACTTTCAGCTTTTTTGATGACAAGGAGAAGCACATTCCACAGTTTTATGGTGAAAACAGCGTATGAATTGGACATAAAGCCAGTACGGTGAGAAGGAATATGAAGGAGCATGTTTTTCTTCTGAGCTCAAGGTCTCTCGGACCGGAGCCCCACCGGGCCAGGGGCCCGTGGCATGTTACCAGCCTTGCCACCCTATAGTTACGCTACTGGCTTGATGTATGCTAACCGTCTTGCTTAATTATTTATTGTCATAAAATAAATATTAACGTTCCAATGTAGGTACTAATATGGCCCGCACACTGTACCTACGTAGCTATTATTATAGTCCGTACTATAGACCTTAACATTCCTTCAACGTTCGTTTATATCTAATGAAAACTGACGTTGAAGGTAAGTACATCTACCGTTGCCAAATCACTAGAGGTACTAATAAATGTAAATTGATAAATGACATCTTTTTACCCGACTACGGCAAAGCTAAAAGAAGGGTTATGATTGGTTTGTAAACTAAGTTACGCTTCTTAGGTGTCCATTACTCGCGAATCTTACAACAGAGGGAACTCCACACACACAAGTGGAAACTATTTTGTTTTAACTCAGGACCTATACTTTTTTTAGAACTTTGATTATGTAAAAGGTTTGTTGCAAATGCAATATAGAGAATATGGACCATTAATATTTTAAACTTGCTTTTGCCCGCAGCTTCGCCCGCGTACCTACATAAAATATACCCTATGTCACTCAGGAATAAAGCAGCTTTCTATCAGCGAAAAAAATTTAGCAATCGGAACAGAACTTTCAGAGATTACCTCATACAAACAAAAAAAAAAAACAAAAAAAAAACAATACAAAATTTAACTCTTTATAATATTAGTGTAGATATGGACCATTAATACATACACAAAATTATAAGTAATCTAAAATATTGAAGTTTAGATTATAATTTTGTTTAGAGCGAAAATGATTTTTTAAGAAGTGCAAAATAATGGCTGGAAATTCAATAATTGAAACGCGACGCCATTGGCCAGAGCACATGTGACGTCAAAGAGTCGAGTCCCGTATAGTTCCAGTGTTCTCCCCCTCTTGATAGTTGGTTGTCATCGAATTTGATGTCACACAAAGCGCGAACTGCCCTTGACGGTTGGCTGCTTTTAACTATTTTTAGGGTTCCGTACCCAAAGAGTAAAAACGGGACCCTATTACTCCACTGTCCGTCTGTCACCAGGCTGTATCTCATGAACCGTAATAGCTAGACAGTTGATATTTTCACAGATGATGTATTCCTGTTGCCACTATAACAACAAATACTAAAAAAAGGTTTTATTATGGTATCTAATGTTGTATAGATGTACGGAATCCTTCGCACGCGAATCCGACTCGCACTTGGCTGGTATTTTTAAAGTATTTTAATTTTATGACGTATACTTTTTTTACTATTAGATAACGATGTGAACTACCGAATAAGAATAGAATACATGTGTATTATTGTTATTGTCTTCACTGATTAGTTGATTCGATCTGCTCTTAGCCTAATTAATGAGCAATGCTGGCATAAAACAATCAGAAAGCGCGCTCTTTTTTTTCATAAACATTTTTTTAGTGACACAGATACCTCTTGAATTACGTGTTGTTAAAACTGGACGGTTTGTATATCCATAAGAATTTATTGCCACAATTGCTGCCAGTAATGTTGACGGTAAGGAGGTCATCAACGACAGCATTTATTTTAAATAAATCGCGTTTTTTTAAAGCTTTGATATCAAAAATAGCCGCTTTATTTGTGAACGATACGTGGGCTAACATTATGTTCCAAAAATTACATCAGATGTTCGTATTAAAAGGGTTTGCTCCCGATTCAGTCGATTAAGTAGCGATTTATTAGTTGATAGCAGTCGGTATCACTCATGAAATTAACAAAATGTCTTCCAAAATGTAAATTGTTTCCTTTTATATTCGCTTTTTAAAAGATAGCTAAATCAATTTATATATTTAGTAACGATTATTGTACAGACACATGATATCTTCCTTCTTTGCCTTCGTCCCAGGGCCCCGGGGTTCACTTTCACACTACCCGTGGCCCCAGTAGGCTTCGACCCTGCTGGGCCCCTACGATTTGCTGAATCTCCTTGAGGCGCGCGTGGAACAGTACGCGCCGTCGACGACTTGGGCTCGGTCCGAACAGTTACCGGACGGTCGGACGGCGAGCCACCCATTGCTCGCCGTCCGCAAGCCTGCGCGTACGGTGGTCGGAAATCGGGATCGGAATCCCGGCGCCGGTTAGGGCGTGAGGACCGTTCCCTCACGCGATTGGCCGCCTCCTTTGCTAGCATTACTGCTTCGCAGAAGGAGGCGACCGCCTGCCACTGCTCTTCGCTCCGGTCCATGCGCCATGGCATGAACCAAGGCTCGGCGCGAGAGATCGCCGCCGCCGATCACCCCCACGAGGACACGGCGTTGCTCTGCCCAAGCGGAGCACACGTCCACCGTGTCCTCCGGGCGGTCCACACACTTCCGCACGAATCCGGTGCAGTAACTTACCGTGTTCAGTGAGAACCTGCGTCATGCGGAAGGTGAGAACGCCGTGAGGTCTTTCCAACCACGCCTTAAAGAGGGGACTAACCGCCATAATTGTGGCGTGCCCATTTTGCACCATTGACTAATCTTTTAGGGAAAAGTCATATTTTGTTTTGTAATTTTATTCATAATTCAGCGGTTACGTAACTCAAACTCTGTCTCAATTATCTTTCCAGGATTTCGCAGAGACGGCGATGAATGAGCTGCTAGGCTGGTACGGGTACGAAAGGCTGGAGCTACGGAGATGGGCGGCATCTCGAGCGCGGGACGCTTCCAGTCCAGAGCAGACTAGCGAACAGAAAAATAAAGGTTTGTACCTACTCTATACATTATTTTCTTTCATCATCATCATCATTTCAACCGAAAGACGTCCACTGTTGGACATAGGCCTCCCCCAAATGTCGCCATAATGACTGGTCCTGTGCGTCTCGCATCCATCGGATTCCCGCGACCCTCACCAGGTCATCGGTCCACCTTGTGGGAGGCCTTCCAACGCTGCGTCTTCCGAAACGTGGTCGCCATTCCAGAACCTTTCGTCCCCATCGACCATCTGTTCTGCGAACAATGTGCCCTGCCCACAGCCACTTAATTTTGGCGGTTCTTCGGGCTATGTCTGTAACCTTGGTTCTCCTGCGGATATCTTCATTTCCGACGCGATCACGCAAGGAAACTCCGAGCATATTATAGCCCTTTCCATTGCCCTTTGAGTGACTTTAAGCCTTCTGATGAGGCCCATTGTAAGCGACCACGTTTCGTTTATTTTCTTTCTGAGATACTAATTGATTGTCTATTGCGGAACATAGGCAATGCAGATTATTCTTAATTGAGATTTAAAAAATAATTGGCGAGATGGATGTTTCTTTACTGACCATCGGGGGATAGGTACCAAACATAGTTTAATGTTATGGTTTTTTTTAATTTTCTGATAATATCACCACGTTTGACAGTGGATTGATGACGGCAGTTTATTCTTGGAAACCTATTAGGTACAAAAAATAAATTATCAGTCTGCAAATCGTATGTGTTTAAACGTTGCCGCCACACTAGTAATTAGTCCTGCATCGTGGGTGCATTCACAAACATATAAACTCATAGACCAAAGATACCCAGACCCGCGGGGCTATTGCGTAACTCTGTTGACAGTTCAAGTGATGATCACTTGTTAATCATTGAACTGTCAAACAGCTAGTTTCGTATTGCCTATCTTCAGTGACCAACTGCAGTGACGTTATTAGCCACTGGTGCCTTTGATAGCCACCGTAACACGTTTTAACAGATGTTATTGTATCGATACTTTTAAAATTGCGATTGTGTAAGCTTTTGAAGCTGTATAATAGTCGACAAAATTTTAGAGTGGTCACAATAGGCACCGTAATTTTTTATAATTCACCACATTTCCACCGTATTTTATTAGTCACTTGTGTGATACGTAATACCAATTTTATGAAATTGTCAGTTGACAACTAAGTTTAGTGTGCAACGAATGCTAGTTGTCAACTGTTATTGAAAAAGTTAGCCAATAGCCCCCCTGGAACAATCATCTGTAAGCCATACACTTATTTGTTTCGTGCGGGAATATGTAGCGCAGCAGCCAAACGCTAAACCATTGCGCCAACCATGCGGTCGAAACTAATTGTGAAGAACGATTCGTACATAACAAAACTTATTTTACTTGACGTGGACGAAGGCACATTAGCGCGAGGCCTTTTTCTATCATAAATTCGAAAACGAGACTGCGATTGTTGCAACCCAGTGTTCGATCACATCGTCGCTTACCATCAGGTGAAATAGTGGTCAAACGCAAGCCTTTCAATTGTAAATAAAACCCTCGTCCTTAGAGAGCCCTTTGGATACGAGGCCATGGGGCCCACATCGCCCACACCTACCTACGCCACTAACTACAACAAACTATCAGTTCCCCTGGTTGCAATTACAGAACATTATATTATCGCAATAGAATTATATTACATTTCTTAGAACGGGAACCCTCTTCCTATAGCAGCTGTAGTTCTACGAATAGATGTTTCCGAACGCAACCCCCGCGCCGCGCGCTTTCACTCTGCGTGATTCCACAGATAATATCTAATCTAATTGTCTAATTCCTTTATTATTCGAGTTTAATAAACTCATTTTCTCGGAACTCCTGTTTATGAGGTGTGATATGAATATTATTTCGATATAAGTTTTACCAGTAGCGTTACCACGAAATACGATAAAGATCGCTGAGCAAGAAATAGACAGAATACTGAAAGCTTTGTACGTATTATAGGAACATACGTCGATGTTAGCAAACGAACATTATTTACAAATTTGATACCGCAAAGCCGGTTTACTATTCCTAATGAACGGCCCGCGAATACGTAGTATAAACAGGTACCTTATGTAGGTGTGCCGCAAGTGAAAATGTAGAACTTTGTGGTTAAATTGTGATGATTAGGAATGTATAACGTTACGATATAATGTTACATAGACTGCTAAACACAAGCGTCAATTTAGAACGAGAACTATTTCATGTCCCGCGGAGATATTTCTGGGAATTTAGTCTTTATTCATTAGGAGTTTAATTAATACCTAATTGAAGTACCTACGAACTTAGCGATAGTTACGATTTCGATACTCAATATAGACAAATCAGTGCCTACCTAGGCTAGGTACGTTCATTTTTATTATTAGGTAGGTATCTTATCTCCTATCGCAGCATTGGAAGGCCTACTACAAGGTGAACCGATGGCCTGGTGAGGGTCGCAGTAATCAGATGGATGCGAGACGCACAGGACCGCTCATTATGGCGACACATGGGGGAGGCCTATGTCCAACAGTGGACGTCTTTCGGCTGAAATGATAATGAGCTATCTCCTGTTAAAATAACCCAGGAGTAACCTATGAAAATCCATTACCCACATCGATCACTAATAAAATACTGATCGATGGGTCAAATTAAAATGATTTTTATTTCCCTTAGGCCTACATGGGCACTTATAAAACGTCAGAAGCTAGTGCATGGTTCCAACTGGTCTTTTCCTATGGAGAAGAAACAGTAAGAAACCCGATTACTGCATGGTTAGTCAAGATCAGATAGCATACCTAATGTCAAAAAGTGGAATAATCTATGAGTCCGCAGTCTACATTCAAATTAAGGTGCTTTTCCACCAGAGATGGGCTATGCTACGTTGCTATAGATGCGTTTGATATCCACCAATCATATTCATTGGTGCACATAGCTTAGCACTGGTGGAAACGGATTCAACTAAGGTATGTTTTTTTATGTGGAAGGATGCGTGCTATACCTACTGCTATGGATGCGTGCTATGGATGTCTATGGATGCGTGCTATGGTTGGTCACGAGTGGTGTAGCTATGTGCCGCTTCCCTACTATAGATACATAATTGCTTAGTTCAAGCAGCGCATCTTCCTCTCGCAGCTACTTTTCGGCGGCGCATCTTCATAGCACATCTTACTCGCACCGCTACGTAGCTTAGTATCAGTGGAAACGGTCACATAGTTTCACAGCATAGCTATTACATCCTTGCAGCATAGCTGCATAGCAGATCTCTGGTGGAAAAGCAGCCTTAAAATCGATCAATGAGCAAACTTTACCTTCTGTGTATTAGAAGAGATACCTATTTGCCCTACAGGCTCGTGTCAATTAATTGTTTTAGGTAGATAAAGGTACCTAGCTTACACTTATCAGGAGAAAACCAAATGATCATTGACCATAATGAGTCTCTATTTCACGGAAATCAAAGTAAAATCATTAGTTTTCCGTTTCACAATGATTGTAAGGTTTTGAAAAAACGGTAAGTAATTAATATGGTCTATAAAGTATAACGAGCTATCATTTACTCGCCCTGTATAAGGTTTTAAACGAATCGCAGTAATGAGAAAGCCAGTGTACAGTTACGCGCGTTTTTTTTTTCTCTATTCAATATCATTCGCAAATTAATTGGAGATGGATACCCGAGTCGAGCTTACTGTTCCCAGAAAAGCATTTTTTATTATTCCAACAACATGATATTCACTGTTGCAATTTTTTATTTCAATTAGCCGGTGTTTCCAGTATTATTTTGCCTGCAAGCTTTTTTCTTTTTTGACTACTTTTAATAATATTATATTATTGTATATTTCGATTTCAGGGAAGGTCATTATGCGAGTACGTGCATATACTATTACAGACGTAATGGTTGTTTTAAATAATAATCTAACATTTTATTTTTCCGATATTTTTTACGCTGTGCGCTGAACAGGCGTATGGACCAAACATAAACACAAAAATTATTCAGCCGACGATTTCATGCACTGACTGGATGTTTGGTCACTACAATTTGTCTGACAAATCAAATATAACTTTTTAATAGTTACCTTAATAACATATTTAAAAATCAGACATGTAAAAATAAGTAAAGTTTATTTATTATATATGGAGATTTAAAGCGTCTGACAGAAGTTTTGATCCATGAAAAGCGTCTGTCACTTATGATACCTACTACTTTAGAATAATATTCTACAAAACATTATAAATATCATCCATAAAAATTTTAAGTTAAGTAACTCTAATTTTTAGTTCCCTTTCTCACCTGGTACGCCCAAGGGCCCCAAAGGGGGAGCTCCACAAGCACACAGGTATTCAAAGTACATGAGACGCTACTGATAACTTAGGGTTTCATCCATGTGAAAATAAGTTATGTCAGATCGCTCTGGGATCTAAGTAGGTATATAGCGCCTGTACTATTTTGTGCCGCAACTTTTTTTGTTTATGCAATTGGTGTATGATAAATAATCATGTAGGTATCAATGTATCAACCGGAAGATAATGTCATTGACCCGTAGTTATGTAGGTACCTATTTATGATAATAACAATACATTACTAAGACCAAATTACATTGTTTATCAACTTGTTAGGTGATTGTTTGAAAGAGTATCCGCGGCGCTCGAACGCAAAGGGTAACTGAAGAAACACAAGTAGGTTTTAGTCAGTAAAATCCTGACACTCTCTTTCGCTCCTAGTAGTAGAATTAATCTATCTCCCTCACAAATGGTTTTTTTCCTTGATCAGTTGAGTCTGAGTACTGAGTACAGTTGAACTACGTAATGCACATCCCAGGTTCGATGCCTAAGACGGGCAAGACATTATGTCGACGTCCACTGCGTCGTACTTACATACGAAGCGCACAAAGAGTCGCCGTGTTAACTGCGTGGTTCATATCGTTTGCCAGACTCGCATTCGAGCATAGATTAGCCATGGGCTACTCTGAAGCTGTGCCTTTTTTAGTTGACTTATCCACTCCGTAAGTACCGGGAGTCCGCTAGATCCAAAAAGTATATTAATATTAGTTCGGTCTATCTAGACTTTTTTTGAGGTGGGAAATCAAAAAATGACTTCTCCCGTGTTAGTGTGAAGCGAGAGGCGTGTCAGACTTGTAGCGAACTCTATGGCGTCACATAAGAACTAATCCTGCATCGCGCAATTAAAGTTCTCCGCGCGATTTGAACATTATAGAACATCCCGAAATCATCTATCGGGATAATACCCGACTGTTCGGAGGATCCTCCCTTTTCAACGGAGGTTTGCGGGACTTTACTCTCTGTTCCGCTTACCTCCAAAGACTTTTATTACTCAGAACCCATTAATATTCCTTTATTTGCCCTTTGCGTTCTAAGGCCACAGTAACTCTTTCAAACGTTGTCGCAGCACGTGGAGACACTTGGGCGAGGTTTGTGTCCAACCTAGCCCAGAGGACGGTTGAAATCGGCCGGTAGACACCCTCTGCAGCAGGACATGAACAACAGCTATCACTTTAGCAATTACACTTGACTGACTGACTTTGATGATGAATAGCAGCCAAAAAAAATCAACACTGAAAGAAGGAAGTTCCAAGCCACCATAGCCAATGAGCGACTATGTTTGTTTGCATAATTCTCATAATCCCTTTCCATATTTTCCAGCCGACGAATGCTCGTGGTGCAACAAGAGCCTGCCAAGCGAAGGCTCAGCGCTCCAGCATGCAGGAGCCACATTCTGTTCAGAGCTCTGCTTCAGCCAGTCTCGTCGGGCCAACTTTAAACGAGCCAAGACCTGCGACTGGTGCCGGCATGTGCGACATACCGTCGCTTATGTGGACTTTCAGGTGAGGATCGAACTGGTTTATTTTGAATTTAAGGCGTAGGTAGATATACAATGCGTTCCAAATAAGAATAGGATCGATTGCCATGTTGTGACGTCACGTCATACTGTCAAATCGAAGAATTATTATGGTGAGCAAAACAAGAAATTTTTAATATTTAATTTATTTACGAACTCTGAACGAAAAAAGTTTAATCAGAATCCAGTTCTTCAATTTTGCTCATCTCTGAGTTCTTAAATTTTGGCCAATTTCTTGCGATTTGACAATATGACGTGCCGTCACAACATAGCAATCGATCCTATTCTTATTTGGAACGCATTGTAGTCCCTTGAACATCTGGCCGGAGTTAAACGCACATATACGCGTATTGCCGCCTGCGCCTGCATAGAGCCCCGCTGGCCTTTGAAAACCATTTTCTTTGCGAAATATTGATTGACTAGCTGTCCGCCGCGGTTTCACCCGCGTCATTGGTTACTGCTCCGCTCCTGTGGGTTGTAGCGTAATGTTATATAACAGTAGCTTTTGCCCGCAGCTTCGCCCGCGTACATAAAATATACTTAGCCTATGTCACTCAGGAATAAAGCAGCTTTCTATCGGTGAAAAAATTTTAGCAATCGGACCAGAGATTACAAACAAAAAACATAAAAACAAAAAAATTTACATCTTTATAAAGCCTTTCTCGAGAATTAGTTTATCCAACACTAAAATTCCCGTGCATACGCTTGCGAGTTTCGTATTATCTTTATAACCATTTATCCAATGCACTAAAAAGAAAAAGAAAACAGATAAATTTAGTAATTGTGCCGACAAACCTGCTTATTTTGATAAGGATTAATAAATTGTTGATAATATGACAGTTAAAAATCATCTGACGATTTTAGTGATTTTCTATTGCATTTCTTATGACATGATATCTCTCCAATGGAATGTCCAAATTTATTCAAAAAGTTATATACATGCACTAAACCAGACTTAATTGTCATCATCATCTTCCTGCCCTTGTCCCGTTTTATTTGTTCGCATTCTGTCCTGTCACTCGTCACGCTATCACTAACTCCCTTTTCTTTCATATCACACAATCACCAGACTTAATTATAAAGTACTTAATTTATTTTGATAAGGATTAATACCAAGGTATCAATAAAGTTCCTTTTCTAGAGGCGGCAAATAAATTTCGTTTTTAAATTGAAAAAAGTAGACATTGTGACATAACTATAATAGTTAGACATAATTATGGTGTCGCGACCTTTTTTAACCGACTTCAAAAAAAGGAGGAGGTTATCAATTCGGTTGTATTTTTTTTTTTTTTTTTTTTTTTATCATCATTTTTTTTTTTTTTTTTTTTTTTTTTTATGTGTGTTACCTCAGAACTCCGTCGTTTATGGACCGATTTGCAAAATTTTTTTTTCCCTTTATAGGATATGCTTCCAGATTGGTCCCATTTTTTTCAAAATCCAGTTCTGATGATGGAATCCATGAGGAATCGAGGGAACTCCTCAAAAATTATAGGCAACCCTATGGTAATTTTAGTATTTTCATCAAGAACTTAAGCATTTACAGTCAAAAAGTAACATTTGATGAAGTGGAACTGATGAAGAAGACCAGAAATGGTCAACGGAACTTCATACTCAAATAGATATCACATTGAAGATATAGTTAAGCGACTATGACAATACAAATAAATGAATGATTCTGAATAGTTACGTTGAAAATGGTATCATCGAAGTGATCTGATGATGATGATGGAGCCGGAAGGTAGGCACTGGAACTCCGTAATTAATCAATGTAACCTAGCCGTGTTTGGACTCATTAGAATTGTCATGAGATGCACTTTGGCTATAAGGTACTATCGAACTGATCTGATGATGGAGCCGGAAGGTAGGCACAGGAACTCCGTAATTAATCAATGTATCCTAGCCGTGTTTGGGCTTATTAGAATTGTCGTGAGATGCTCTTTGGCTATAAGGTACTATCAAACTGATCTGATGATGGAGCCGGAAGGAGGAAGGTAGGCACAGCAACTTTATAATAAAACAATGTAACCTAGCAGTATTTGGGTTAATTGGAATTGTCATTAGAAATAGGCACTCTGTTTATAAGTGTATCGCAACTAAAAAGTGTGAAATAAAAACTTTTTAGAAAAAAAAAATAACCGACTTCACTAAAAAAAACACTAAAAGGATCAAAATAACTTTAATTTCGGAAGTCGGTGTTAAATAAGAAACAAACAATACCGAGAAACACCGACATCCGAAATTAAAGTTATTTTGATCCTTTTAGTGTTTTTTTTAGTGAAGTCGGTTATTTTTTTTTTCTAAAAAGTTTTTATTGTAGATCTATGCTGGTGAAAGAATTTTCAAAATCGGTCCAGTAGTTTTTGTCTTATTCATTACAAACAAAAATACAAAACTTTTCTTCTTCTTTTCTTTATAATATTAGTATCTATAGAGTTACATATTATGCTATCTAACATTCTGAAGAACCGCATTTTTTTTTTGTATAAACGTATTTCTAAAGATCAAAGCCGTTTAAAATAGCCGGAAATAGCAAGAGACTCAATTGTGTAAGACCTTAGAAAAGACTCGACTTCATTTTACACGACTTAAGTCTTAAAAGAAGACTAAAGTTTCAGTCTTTAGTAATAAGAGTCAGTCGTCAGTTTAGTAAAAACTCGAGCAGTTTTTTAATAGGACTCGCGCCTGAGTAGTGCTTGATATTCAATATAGCTCAAGCTTTATGGTTAAAATGCGATGCAAATCTTCTGATTGGGTAGTTTGTATTTTATAATCCCTGTGTTATAAATAGTCTCCAAAGTATACCAATGATGTCGATACCTATTTATATCAGATTTTAGTAAGCAAACCTAAGAAATATATATCGATCATATTAATTAAAGCAGAAAAACAATGAAATAAGTAAACTTGTGACGTTTGTCTTAAATTACTAAATATCAATAATACGGTGCTAAAAATTAATAGAGTTTATTCGTATTTTTACCTACATTAATTCATTAACGCTCAGGCGGTAGCCGGCGCCCGCAAGCCATTGTCTTACTATTGTGTCTCTAATTACGCACGTCAAAAGGTTAAGAATTTCTTGAAATATATGCTCTGAAACCATTTCTTGAAGTTTACGATAATAGAAAACTACTTACTAAATTAGTTACATTTTTATTCGCTACTAAGATTTGTAATAGTTCCTACATTATTTATTTTGTTAAGTAATTTCATCTGTGAAGAAAACATCACGACACTCCTGAGTCGTTAAGGCGCGAGTCCTTTTAGTCTTATAAGGCTTTTATATATAAGCTTTTTAAGTTACTACCTACTTAGTTTTTTAGACCTGAGATTAAAGAACTGCTACTCAATGTAGTCTTTAGTTTTAGTATTTTGACTCCAAGACTTGAGGGTTAAAAGACTAGTCTAGACGTGAGCCTTCAAAAATAAGTCTAGTTTTGTTTTAAAAGACTTAAACGACTGAGTCTCTTGCATCACTAGTAAGAGTAGGGAAAACAAGTGAAAAAATATCGTGTTGATATTATTATTTTTTTGGCAGAATTATTAAGCGATTTCAAAAAGGAGGAGGTTATTAGAGTATAAAGAAACGCTAAAACTCAGTTGCGTACGAATAGAACTTATTTTATTTATTTGCTGTAGGTTCTGGAGAAAATCTGCTACGTTCAATGTCATTAAATAAAGGCCGACTTCTAACGTAGGGATCACACTTTCCTCAACCGACCATTACATTATCCAAATTGCAGAACGCTCAATCTAGTGCACTAGATGAGTAAGTATGGCAAAGCTCAAACGGTCACCCTGGATTGTTTTAATAACTGCCCTTACATGATACTAGATGTTAACCCACAGAGGGCTCTACAAATTAGATATTGTAATGGACCTTGAAGGTATGGTAGACTATAAGGCGACATGTGGCTTACTCACTTCTCTTTCCGGAAGGCCAGGTGACGATAGTTGGGAGTACTCCCTCATGCCATTTTCCCCTCGAAATCTATTTTCACGTTGCCGTTGCTATGAACACAACAAGATACTAGACTAATCAGATTAGAATAACCTTCTTAAAACAATGTGCAAAATGTAATAAATGAACTTCTCAAATTCCAGGATGGTGCCACACAGCTACAGTTCTGCTCTGACAAATGCCTCAACCAGTACAAGATGCACATCTTCTGCCGGGAGACGCAAGCGCACCTCGATCTCAACCCGCATTTAGTCAATGCGTCATCATCATCCAATCTCATCACTCCGGAACTCTGGCTCAAAAATTGCAAAAGCAGATCTGCATCACCAAATTCCGAACGATCAGGTTCACCTAATCTAGAAAACATGCCTAACAAACCAGCAAACACAGAAAAGACAGAAACTCAAAAGACCAACAGATCTCCGCTTCCGCTAATAACGATCGCACCAACGGCAAAGCTGATGAAGCAAAAACGACCTTCAGATGAATCAATACCAGTACAGAAGTCACCAGAAACAAAAAAAGATATTAGGAATACAAAAATGAATCTACGGAAACGAAGAACGTCGAAGTGTTCGGCTACGGTGACGTCGCAAACTGTACGGCAACGGACGTCGACCCCGAAAGCGCAGGATCTTCGGATGTGCAGTCCGTCTGACGGATCGTCTCCAGCCTCCACTGTTGGCAACGCTCTACACTCGCCGCCTCATCAGATGAACCCTCACCCGCCACCGCCGCCGTTTCCTCCTAATCCGATGTTCAGCATGCCTCCACCAATGTTCTTGGACAATCATGATTTGAGGCATCCGCATAATATATTCCCACCGCGACTGAACTTTATGCCTCGACCAGGGTTCCCTATGGAGCGACCTCGACTACCCGGCCTCCCACCGCCGCTGAACTTCCCCACGCCCATCGGCCAGGCCCCACCGGTTACAGTATTAGTCCCCTACCCTGTGATCTTACCCATACCCCTCCCCATTCCTATTCCTATACCATTTTCGGCATTCGTCCAGGCGCACTGTGCGAATAAAGTGAAAACTGAAACCAAACCCGATGCAGCAGATGTAGAAGGACCTTTAGATTTTACAATGAACAGTGATAAAAACAAAAGAGATGAGGAAGTCATGGGTTGTAGTAGCGAGCAGACTTGTGAGACTGCGTTAGATAAGAATCCACTTTGTGAACAATCCAACGAGAGAGTAGAGGAAGATAAAATGGAAACGGACATTAATGAGACTGGGAATCCGGAGCAAACTTTGCCTAAATTCAAGATAACTAGACTGGGGAATAAAATGGCGAAAATAGTCACTAAGAGCAGGGAGCCATCAGAATCCACACGACCACTGAGGAAACGGCGGAGACTGGTCGAGGTGACTACTGACGACGAAGCGCTCATTCCAAAGACGAGAAAAATAGTTGAAGTTTAAACTTAGAGTCCAAATAATCTCATTATTCTCTGATACATATCACAAACGCATGATAATCCGAACAGAGTTCATTATTCTTTCAGGTTGCTAGTCTTTAGTTTTAAGATTCAGTAAATTTTTATGTCTTAGGTTTTAGGGCGCACTGTAAATGTGATATTAGTAACTTATTACTTCAATGTACGTAAAATAAAAAAAAATATTACTACTGTATCGCATAGTTTTAATAATCTGTAATAAGTATTGATAAGTAGGTAATCCCTGAAGTGAAATTATTCAATAACATTCATATCGTGTATCAGATGTTTGAAATTGATGGACGAGGCTTTCATCATATAGATAGTGTTGAATAACAACAAACATTATGAAAACAGGTTCAAACATTGTAGCGACTTGTTTTTGTTTACTGACGCACATGATAAGACGCAATACCTATACGTAATCCTAACGTATCTACTATAGATTACCACTAAAGAAATGAAGTAGCAACCAACTACCCCACCGCATTCAACATTGAGCTTTTGATGGCGCCAATGTTGATTGTGCTCAGAAATAGAATTTTTTTAATGGGACTTCATTTACTTACGTTTATCATACCGATATTTTAGTAAAAGCCTGCTTTCGTAATCGCAGATCAGCAATTTAAGGGGTGATCAGGCGGTTGCAAACTAGCGTTCCAACCAAGGTGACCTTGGTTAATGTTGCGGCTACATGGATGTAAACCACGCGCCAACACGTTCGGTGGTTGGGAAAACGCACCTCCCAACCAAGGGCGTTGAAGGTCATGGATTACAACTGCTGTCCACATGGATTGAAACTAGCGAGGTCACCTTGGTTGGGACGTTGGTTTGCAACCGTCTGGTCACTCCTTAAATTGCTGATCTGCGATTACGAAAGCAGGCTTTTACTAAAATATCGGTATGATACACGTAAGTAAATGAAGTCCCATTTAAAAATTCTATTCTATTTTCTTTTGTTATCCCTTTATGCACGTTTGTGGCTAGGTATTTTGGATCATGTCGTCATTTCAGACAATCTGAAAAACAGATGTTTAGCTTCAATTCACTGAAAAACAATGAATCATTCATGAATGTAGATTCAGGTGTAAATAACATGATGAAACCCATGTGTATGGCATGGATGGAAATAAAAGAAATCGTAAAATTCATAGGCGTTTAATGTCTTGACTTGAAAATCATCGCTAAAAACCAATAATGGAAAATATTGATTGCTATACTTTAACATGTTCTTACTAACTAACGGCTAGGGCACACAGATTGGGCTGTACGCATCTACATTCATAAATTTGTACATTTTTGAGATCCAATTATATTTTACATTACATCATTAACATTATTGCATTCTATAAAATTATATCTTCAAATAATTAAAGCATCTTCGGATGATCCACATTAAATGCTTCATAACAATTAAAGGCAATACTGGCATTATTTCATTGATACTTCTGAGTGAAGTGGGCATGGAATATTTGGAACTTTAGCGATTTTCAACAGGGAAAACTATATCGCCGCGCTCGACCTAACCCGTCGCATCCAGGGGCACATATGAGTAGACCTATATAAACGTTACAACTAAACAAGCAAAGTTGATTTAGTTAATCTGTATACATTTCACTACATTTAAACCTATTTATATTAGTGTACTCATGCGAGACCAGCAAGACTTACAGGCCAGATGCAGTAACATCCCGAAAAAGTACTTTGGCCAATACATTCTAAGTTTGACTAGAATGCTTTCGTAAGTATACATATTTCCGACTTTACCGCAATCTGAGCTTGGTAATATTATAAAATCTACTAAAAAAAAGTTAAATGCTTT
The DNA here is from genome assembly GCA_905147345.3 of Mythimna impura. Lineage (NCBI taxonomy): Eukaryota > Metazoa > Arthropoda > Insecta > Lepidoptera > Noctuidae > Mythimna > Mythimna impura. Next base: position 25,344,868 of record LR990355.1, read on the forward strand.
ACTGTTGTTTGTTATTATACAAATCCCAGAGTGTAATAGCACCATCAAGTCCACCAGCTGCCATGATGTTTGCTTTCCAAAATGAGACCTTCTCAGAAGAATACACCACATCTTGAATGGCTTGCTTGTGTTCTGTCAGCACGACCAGAGGTCGCAGAGAATACCAAGAAAAGATGCGAATATGGCTGTCCCAACCTCCAGTGACAAACACCTTACCATCGGACCGTGACTGAACTTTGTTTATACCTGGGTTTTTAATTGTTATATCCATCTTGTGGGCCAAGCTTAAGTCTTTTCTCCCTATACTAAAGATCTGTATCACATCGGAGGCATTGCCAATTATGCCCCTTTGCTGCTCCAGGTGGAAATCAACTGACATTGGACACTCAGCGGTCTTCAGTTTGCTGATACATTGACTAGTGTTGAGATCCCACAGGAGGAGCCATCCTGCTTCATAGCCAGCCAGCAGGCAGGGCCGGTCACAAGGAAATTCAATATATTTCAAGCACATTGGATCTCCAAGCTTAAGAGATGTGTCCGAAGACTCCAAACATCCTACTTTTTCTCCAGAAAAGTTGTAAATGTGAATTTTTGATTCCTTGTCAGGTACATAGAGTGTTTCGAGTTTTGTGTTGGCAGCAAAACGGCAGAAACCAGGGTAATCAATGTCAATGAGTGCATCTTCCTCATACCCACTGTTTGTTAAACTAAATATTTTGAACTTGCCGCCCTTCTCCTGAGTGATGAGGTGATTGTCGGTGTGGATGAGGTGAAGAATGGGAGCTTGACCAACTTGAATCTTTTGTTGCACACGATTTGTCTGAAATTGTAAAAAAATGGTCTATTTTAAATAGTACGTACTTCTAAATGAACAAAGTGTGCACTATTTTTACAAGATTTATCAAAAAGTTTAGCTAAAATCAAGGTGACATTACAAAAAAAACCGAAAAAAGGTTTTTTTGATCTACCTCCTTTAGATTAAAGTTCGAACAGTACCTATACACTAGTGACAAGCAATATAAAATTTTACAGTGAACGAGTGAAAATATACAGCATATTATAATACCGAGTATAAAGACATTCAGCGACCCAATAAAATAGGATAATGCGTATTTATTTTGATTTGGCAGACGATCTGCTCGATTCTAGGTCGCGAATCGAGGGTAGTAAACAAAAATGTCGCGCACTAAATAGAAGCCATAGCACACGTCATTAACGCTTTCGACGCAGTTGTAACGCTCAATAATATGTTTGGAATATATACGTGATCTTACCTGAAGGTTGTATGCATAAACATAGCCGTTTTTTGAGCCGGCTAGTAACCTCTCGAGACCACCAGGCAAAAAGCTGAATGCCAACGAGTAAACAGGAATGTTATCCACATTCCTGATCGTATAAACGGGGTCTGGAGGTAACAGGGCCATCTCTGGTCAAGCTCGGAACGAAATTGTTTGTCGGAATTGGTAAAATAAAATAATAACAAAATTAATCAAGCCATCAGAAACTCAACCACAACTACGCACAACACAAAACTGACAGAAAAACAAAAAAGTTCACATCGTTACAATCTGTTGCGTTCGAAACTAAGTTTTGTCAAAGTTATAAAAAGTAAACAATAAAAAAAACAATTTCAAAATATTATTTGCGTAACAAATGATAGTTAAAAAATGATTGCAATTCAAAATGTATGATAGTATCCAGGTAAAAATCATAATATTGATAAAATCTCCACTTTAATTTTCAGTTTCAACGAGTATTTGAACGCTCAAAAAAAACTTTATGTCACCATTTATAACCTGTGGTCAAAATACGGGACGGATTCGTAGGGATGTAAGTGTTTCGATTAAGAAATTAAGTAAAATCGATTGTGAGTAGAAGAATTCTTGTAGATTGCTAACCAGCTAGACACAAGTATTCATGCATGACTAACGGAAACAGATTTCTAAGTCCGTTTCTATTAAGGCCACATGATTTGAGATCCTTGAGATAAAGAATCACCTGTCATTGACTGCTGCCCCACAGATTTCACGATGATCTAAAACTCAACGATAGACACCATTAGGAAAAGATAGGCTGAATAGAATTAGAATGAAGGTTGTCTGGTAGAAATTGCCCTGTGCAATAAGACCGCCTATTGTACACTTATTTTTTATAAATGTTGTCCTGTAGTAAGTTAAGGTGTGCAATAAAGTAATAAATAAATAAATAAATCCGGTGGCAAATGTTATGGAAGGTTTATTTCAAAAGGCACGCTGTACTACAAGCACATTTTATAGTGATGCCCACACAAGTTTAGCATTCGTGCTTATCAAGTTGTTCAGAATAAAATTGCTTATTTATTACTTGTTAATATGAGGAGGGATGATACCGATGCGATGATACTACACAACATGGACAATGTCTATGGATGGAGGGAGACCAAGAGGACGGCCAAAGGTAAAGCGGATGAATTGTGTGATGGAGGAGTGATATAAAAGGAAAGGGACTCAATTATCATTGAGTAGTGATATAGCAAGACAGTTAACAGGACAAATCAGAATAAAAAAACATAATGTACCTAAATTAATATGGGACTAGGACTACTAAGTCGCATGAGACAATGTGATTATACTTGTAACAATCTTTTACAAGTGATTTATTCATCTGAAGTCGTCTGAAGTGATTGAAAAAATGTAATTAATTACTAGGTACGTCACAGTCACAGTCATTTACAGCCTTCATCAGAACGACAAACTCACATGACGTGAACGGAGAAACTGTTGAGACCCGGTTAGGTGCTCAACTGTAGTTGTATTTCCTTGATTTGTTAGACCTTCTTGTAAGCAGTAGTAGTTATAAAAACGTTATTGTAACAATATTAAATAATTCCTTCACCAACAAGCAAAGCAAAACATTTCATAATTAATTGTGTTTCGGACTATCGATTACTTTTATACCAATTAAAGACTTAATTTTATTGAAGTTGATTTTCTCAAATAGGTCTCGATTGAACGCCCAACACTAGTACTCTTCCAGCAGCCTGTCAATCACTTCATTGCGTCAGTTTCTCTTCGCAAGCAGTATTATCGTGTTTTATACTTTGATGGATTTTTGAATGAGAATTAATTGATCTTACCTAATAATGGGTGCCATACATAAATTAAGGAGATTAATTTAATCCTCGAAATTACAAATGGCTGCGGAGTCGCTTCTGAAAACGGGCAAGCATTCGAAGTATACATCGTATAGAAAAATCTTGTATCATAGGTTCTTCGTCGGCCTACTCTTGTTTATAGTGGTATCTTTAGTGTTTACTGTGGTGTTTAACGCGTTTTCCGGTAGTTCACCACGGATAGATGTGTATCAACCTGTGAATTTGGATTCGACAAGTGTTGAAGTGGTGAAACTCAGCAGCAGTGCACTGGAAGCGCATCCTCGCGTGGCCAACTGCACTTACTGGGACTGCGTTGATGTGTACAGATGCGGGAAAGGCGGACACAACAAGATAACAATATACATATATCCATTAAAAGACTATCAGACTGAAAATGGGAATTCTATATCACAATTTTCTAAAGAATTTTATATGATATTAGATACTATAAAACGTAGTAAATATTATACGCCGAACCCGGAGGAGGCGTGCCTGCTGGTGCCTAGCATAGATACCCTGAATCAACACAGTTTCTCAAGTAAACATGTCTCCCAAGTGCTGCAGTCTTTGCCACAGTAAGTCACAATAGATAAGCTTGTCTATTTCTACACATACAGGCTCTTGTTTAACTCTATTTATAAACTATGAGGTTAAAAGGCACCATTTATTATGTATTTATCTTATTAATTATCCTTATATTCAATAGTTACACTAGCATAACTTGAAGTGGCTGTATAAGTTTGTAAATAGTTATCTAAAGTATTTTTTTTAATAAAAAAAAATAATTTGTAAAATTCTGCGTGTTGTAAAAGTCTGTGAGCATTTAAATAGGAGTTAAAATCTGGTACAGTAATGATCTTTAAGTCAACCAGACGAAAACATGAAAGGCTATAATAAAAACTAAAATAACTATAGAAAGGTCAATGTGTGTCCAACTGACTAATTTATTTAGTTTTGCAGTAACTTGATTCAATTTTATTTGCTTTAAATTAAAAAAATTGCAAAAAATATCAGCGTGATAAAAACATTATTGGTTGGAATTATGAATTACAAAAACTTTCTAGTTATGAAAACAAGTGTTAACATCAATTTTATACTAACCTGCAATTTCTGAATGAAATAAACATTGTTACTAATGAACGTGTTTTATTCAACAGTTGGATCCATGGTGAAAACCACCTCATTTTTAACATGCTGCCTGGCTCGGCACCAAACTACAACACTGTCGTGGACCTCAACACCAGCAGAGCCATTATAGCAGGAGCTGGTTTCAACACCTGGACTTTCAGATACAATTTTGATGTTTCAATACCCGTATACAGTTCCGTTGCTGAAACAATTGACAGCACACAACCAGAACAAAAGAAGTACCTTATTATATCAACACAGCTCAATATACCAGACAATTATTTAGAAGAATTACAGAATATTGCATCTTCGTCCAATGATCTGTTGTTGTTGGGCAGGTGTAAGACTGATAAAACAGATTACAGTAAAAGATGTGAATACACTACGGGTAGACAGTTTGACTACCCAAACGTTTTGAAGAACGGAATGTTCTGCTTAGTTGTAAGAAGTGCAAGATTAATGCAAGCTGATCTGATGGATGTTTTAGCTTCTCAGTGTATACCAATAGTGATAGCGGATTCCATAGTGATGCCGTTTAATTCCCACGTAGATTGGAATAAACTAGCTGTGTTCATATCGGAGGATAATATAAAGAATTTGGTTAAAATAGTGCATTCAGTGAGTAAGGAGCGACGAGGGGAGTTGTTCTGGCAGCTGAGATGGGCATTTGATAGATATTTTGCTAGTATAGAGAAGATAACATTGACTGCTTTAGAGATAATTAATGAGAAAGTGTTTGCGTTGGCCGCCAGGACGTATGAAGAGTGGAATATGCCTGAACATTTGGTAAGAATATATTTTTATTATTTTTTACTACCTTCCTCCATTCAAAACTCCATTATGGTAATTGTTAGATTGTAGTGATGGGGAGTAAACTCTGCCAGTACAATGTGTGTGACTCATAGAATGAGTTTGCAATATTGAGTAGCGAATTTAAATGCCCCTTTGCGGTGAGCCCTGTGTTATTAAAAAATCATTAGATAAGACGTAATATGTCATAATATTCCAGTAGCGTTTACTGGTTAAAGAAACATTTTACTACGATTTTTTTTTGGAGTAGGGTGGGCGTGTTTTACCTTGTAATTCCTCCCAGCGAGGGGGAGTGTCAGACTGTGTTCAGTTGTCCTTTACGTCTAAGGGCCGCGGTAACCCTTTCGAACAATCCCGCAGCCCATTTTACGAGGATACAAATTCGATTTGATCCTGTTGTTGCATGTACAGCATTGCAACACTTAAAGCGGGTCGTATCCTGGTGCTGTAGGCCGCAGTGCATTAGTTACAAAACTTGCAATTCGGAGCAGCTACTGAAAGTCCTCTCCACCTACCGTCTTGGTAAGGAGCGAACCCGAGTCATGCAGACGGCGCGTAGTGTTCCACGCGCGCCTCAAAGAGATGTCAGCAAAACCGTAGGGGCCCAGCAGGGCCGATGCCGCTATCTAGGGTGCGAATTTCTAGTCCTAGAACACTAAGGTCAACTGAACGACACAGGTGTGGTTTTAGTCAGTAAAAGTCTGACACTTTCTCGCTCCACCCTAGAGGTATTGTTGTTTTGGTTGATTATTTATTGGATGATTAAATAAACCATAGTCTGGTCTTCGTCATAATTATTAGATATATTTGGATTCCTCTTAATTATAATGATTTGATAAATATCATACTATTTATTTGTTTATTATTTTAGCTTATACGAGTATATGCGTATTTTATTATTACACAAGTACCTAACCTAATCTTAATGCTACTTCATTATTATAAACTGATTTATTATTTATTTATTATGCACACCTACCACAGTGTAGTCTTTTAGGGTTCCCTACTTGATTTCGAAACTTGATGATTCGATTTTTAGGGTTCCGTACCTCAAAAGGAAACAACGAAACCCTTATAGGATCACTTTGTTGTTAGCGGTCCCTTGAAGCTGTAAAAAATTCAAACTACTAAGTTAACGAAAATAAAAGATATTGCCGTTTATGTCGCAAAAAAAAAACGATGACACTCAAGGGAATCAAAATTCATAGGGTACTTACCGTTGACCCAGAATTCTGAAATTTGGCACAAAGCAAGGTCTTATAGCACAGATATAAGAATAAATCTGAAAATGCTGAATTTATTGTTACGTCACAAAAAAAACTTTTTTGCGATTCGGAAAAATCTTCGAGACATCATTCGGGAATTGTTACAAGTAAGTTTGTACGGAGTCCGACTCGCACTTGTTATTATATCGAACACAGTGTGTCAATAATTCAGTTGTACGATGTTTTATTCCATTGATGCTTTATTGGTGCGATGTAACGTTAGTGCGAAAAATCCTGTTGCGATAATAAGCAATCGCTGTAGGATTTTTGTAGGATATAATAAAAATGGAATCATCTAGTTTCGAAATCACGTAGGGAACCCAGTCTTTTAACTCAAAGGTGGTAGAGAATGCTTTGTTGCCTTAACCTCCGATTTCAGATTTAAGCATTTGAAGTTGAGTAGACATTTCTCAAACTGAAAACCTGTCAAAATTTGGCATTTAAGTACGGTTTGAGACGTTTCTTTACTCAAAAGACTTAATTCAGAAACATGCCCTGATTCCGCCTATGTAACACTATTATACATAAAGTTTAAATAAATAAAATATAACTTGTTGTAAATTATGACGTCGGTTTCCAGTCGGACTCAAACACGAAGTGCTCCGTTCCCCATTTAACTTATTATTACCTATTTGGTTTTATAGTGACATTGAAATACACTCGGTGATATTCTCAACTGTCCTGGTTCATGAGAATGAGATACAGCCCACTGACTGAGTTCCGTTGGATACACTTCGGGTAGGTAACTAGGTACGGAACTCTACAAATAAACGTACAGATGATTCTACAAATCAGAGGTTTCATTACTATCAAGTGTGAATGCATTAAAAAAAAAATCGGGCAAGTGCGAATCGGACTCGCGCACTGAGAATTCCATACAAACTTACCTATGACAACAGTTCAATTGAGTTACGAAGATTTTTCCGAATCGCAAAAAAAGATTTTTTTTTGTGACGTAACGACACAGTTTTCAGATTTTGGCCTATACTTGAGCTATAAGACCATGCTTCATGCCAAATTTCAGGATTCTAGATCAACGGGAAGTACCTTATGAATTTTGATTCCCTTGAGTGTCGAAATATACGTTTTTTGCGACATAAATGGCCGTATCTTTTTTTTCGTTATCTCAGAAGTTTAATTTTTTTACAGCTTCAAGGGACCGAAGACCTGAGCATATGGTTTTAATTTCAACTCAATACCTCCACGCGTTCCCGAGATAAAGGGTCTTGACTGACAGAGAGACAGACAGACGGACGGACAACAAAGTGATCCTATAAGGGTTCCGATTTTTCCTTTTGAGGTACGGAACCCTAAACACATGAGAAAAATGGGTGCTTTCAACTACTTAATTATTATATGTAGATTTCGATAAAGAAAAACAATTTTCGTAACCCGATTCATCGACTAATCGATCTCAGATCGCCATCTCTAGGCAAATAAAAGCTAGAGACGTCTAGCGGTTTCGCCCTGCGATGTTTATTCACGCTTTGCTGGCGTAAGTCTCGAAAGCTACTTGCAACCGTTAGTTTTCTATTTAAACCTGCACCAGTTACTATCATCCCCCAGCGACTTTGTGGATGCCCGACCAACCGCACGAACCTGTGGCCTTGTGGCTTTTCAAATAAACCCACCCAGCCGTGATTGCATGCGGGCACGGAAAATTATCTCACCGTAAACCTGCGTTCAAAAATATGCGGTTTTAAACCTATATAGGTACTTACTAAATAGTCCAGGGAAAGTTTTTAAAGAAAAACTTAATGTTAAAAGCCATTAACGAATATTAAAAAAACTATAGGCCCTAAGCTAAGAGATGACTGCGCAAAAACTTTCGCTCCAATCCGTTCGCGATTGGCGCACTGAAAAAAGAATTGCCGAGTCAGCTCTACTTCAATCTGTTACCTTTCTCAGATAGTACAATGTATTCAATAAGTTTCAATAATAACGTACCTTTACTATAAAGTTTATTTGAACTTATAATTCCAAGTCAATCCAAAGATATAACACTTCAAAGCAACCCGTTTTAAAAAACGGCAATTTCATACTTTAACCCCTAATATTAAACACTTCATTTCTATAGTTTTTAGCATCTAAATGTAGAATATAATGGACCGGTTTTCAGACGTTAATTTCGCTCATTTATAAACAAGCTATAAAGAACAAAAATACTTTCTACACGTTTTAAATTATACATTTTCTTCAAAGAGAGTCGCTAATAGTGTTTTTATCAAGAACGTTTTGTATACGAGATAACTTTCTGCCAGTCGACTTCTACATTACGTAAAAATAGCTTTACAATATGCATCGCACGTGGCTTGTGACGTCATATGTAAATGCATTCAAGTCTGAAGGGGAGGAATGCAATCATCGTGATGTTCGTATTAAGTAAAGTTTCGATCAAAGACCGCAAATTCTCTTGCATAAAGTACGACGTCTTCATCTGTGACACTGATTGGATTTACAAGATTCTGTCTAACATGGGTGCTCTACGATATTATGTAGATCTTTGCTACCGTGTAGTTTTGTTTTAAGAGATTCCGGCCGTGGAGAATACCAGTATTATTTGATGAACCTGCTCGAAATTCAAATTCTAGCGGGGCAATCAAGATTTTTACGGTTACGTTATCTATCTAGCTAACAACATACATAAAAGAGGGCAAACCTGGCGCGGAGCCGAAGCAAAATCTAGTCAAATACATGAATATTCAATATTTGCTTTTACGGCATACCTTTTATTCGTACTTTTAAATCCTTGAAAAAGGTCAAACGTCAACTAATTTGCATAGTGTGTGCTACGGACAGCTTTAGTCTCACTTCAATTAAAATTTCTTTCAAGTTATTCGGAGCTTGAAATAAGCCGTTAATTTTTCGCGAAAATAAAGCAAATTGTGTTTGAAATATGCCACTTTAGGTGAGGTGAAAGGTTCAGCTTCAAAAGAATAAAAAACCGAATGAATATTTTATTTAATATGTACGAGTTGATTAAACAATAAAGTACCTAATAATATGCCGCAGTAGGGTTGTTCCAGACTTTATCTACATTCGCATCGATCAAATAAACAACAACTGTACTATTAATGTTTCTGATCGACAAACAACGTCAATAAAATCAAAGGGATGACGTTTATGGGTCACATTCCGAAGCCTATGTCAATTTAGAGTGTTCTATTGACGTTTCATACATTGATTGTCATCTTGTCTATGGACTGGTTGCTCGTTAGCAATTGCACGAACACTTCAATATGTTTTTTTCGTAGTTACGGTCAAGTTGCCAATTTGTTTAACAAGTTTTGGAAACGAACCTAGCTTCGACGTTCTGTCAAAACTTTCTGCGTATTCCTCTCTCCTTACTTTTTTTGTACGTTATTGGTCCTTTTCTAACCGTTGTACAGACATTGAACTTGTGCTTATAACTAGATATATCTAGTTTAATAACTACGTCGTATGTATAATTACATATCATTATTTGGTTCGACAAACAATATATGCATCCTCTCGTAAGATTCATCTCCATATTGCAACTTAAGAAACATTTTAAATCTGGTTTGTGTGACCTTATTAATCTCGTCATCTGATAAATAAAGTAAGGTTCAAGACAAGCTTTATGGTTGAATCGTCCCCATTCTGAAGAAGCAAGTCACGTAAAACTGCACCCGTCATTTGTACTGGCTCTTGGAATACGTGTTTTTTGTTTTCGTACCGTACTTCGTAAGCTCAGAACCATTCATCTTCGTCATACACTACGAAAAGCGAAACTGTTTTCTTTCTCCGAAGTCCTGTACTATGTCCTTCAAAAACTGCTGACGATATAACATTCGGACGTTCAGAGATCCCGCAATTTGAACTTTATAAAATGGTTTTTAAAAGGTATTCTTTAAAAATACTGATTCTATTATGAAAATTATTTCACCGGCAGAAAACTACACTGTCACTGAGGTCCAAATATAGGCAAGTTTTTGTAGTAGGAAAATGCATCTAGCTCCTTCGTGATTAGTCACGGGCGCGAAGCAAAAAGGCCAGTAGATTGATAATACTGGCAGTATTGTATCGATTGGTCCTTCTGTAGCAATTTCCTCTTAGTCCGCGATCTCTATGGAGGTTAAATGCAGGTATCAGTTGTAGGCCCCGTTAAAACCTGTTTCTGATGAGACTGATCGGAATAATAATAAACAGGTCAATGTATGCTGATTCAGGCCTACCCCGAGGACGAACGGACTTGGTCCTCCGTGTTTCCTCCTTTTTGTTGCAGTTAGTAATTTATGAATTTTAAAATTGTTAGTAATAATTAAGTAATGCGACACGATTTAGGGTTGCCCGTTTACCAGGGTATTTGGGATTATAAGCTTCGGTGTTGTCAAAATCAACATCACGTCATCCATTATCAATAATCTTTAATAATAATAATAATAATAATTTTTTTATATTTTTAAATGTTTTTTTTTTAATGTTTTTTTAAAGAAATATTTAAAAATGTAATTTATATGTGATATTAATGAATAAACGAAATAATAATAATCTTTATTTAATCTTTATACAATATTGTTACATGTAATAGCCACAAGTAAATCTTAAACAAAATATAGATATATTAATTCCCAACGAATAACTACGAGTATAACTAAATTATCAATTTTTAAGGACTTAAGGAAAATTAACTTTACACCTAGAATTATGTATAAGTAGCGACTTGCCCGAACTAGGTTTATAAAACCTGTGTTTCGGGTCATCACTTAACAAGACTAAAATGAGCAAGGGCATGTAAACAGAAATAACAACTTACGAACTAAACCTTACAATCATACTAAAACTTCCAATAGTTTCTCTGTGTCTGTGTAATTGAGATTCAATAGATAATCCGATAACAATGTACTACATTTAATATAATTTATGCTATATATATCTAATAATTTATTGAGCTTGTTGTACAAAAAAAAGGTCCCAAAAAGACATAAAATCTATGAGCAAATGCATGTCTCGTCTGTGGTTTTCTGCAAACCAAAACTTTCCTCCTCCTGGTTGACGGTACTGGGTCAAAAGGAAGCTCAGAGTGCTGATAAAGTACGATGTGCAATATAAATAGTTGGCGTACTGTTAGTGGACTTACATGCTGTGTATAGCTGGTGAGTAGGAAATCTAAATGGGCGGAAGGTTGCAACCCTTAGAACTGATCTTTGAGCACGTTCTAGAGGAAGCAAGATAGTCCTGGCAGTTCCACCCCATGAAGTAATACAGTAGGTAAGAACCGATTGACACAGAGCCAAATAAACCTGTTTAATTAACTTATAATTGGCTATGTGACGTAGGTTCTTAAAAATATATATTAATTTACGCACTCTTGTGCACAATAGCTCGATATGTTTACGGAAATTTAGATTTGTGTCAATCGTACCACCTAGGTATTTTATGTGGTCAGCTTTAACTAAAGTAGGGCAAGTACAAGCAATGTCAGCATGCTTGCAATTGTGTGCGAATATATTAAGGTTAATAATCGGTAAGTTAATGTTTCTCATTGAGAATAAAATGTATTTTGTTTTATCTATATTTAATGTTAGTAATTAAAGTAATAAAAGATAAACTAACTCTAAGTAACTGTAACTAAGGGCTACTAAATAAACTATTAGGGGCGCTCTTAGGCGCCTTCATAGTCTATTGAATTAATAAAATTAACCTCGGCGTATTTACGCGCCGGACACTCTACGTCACCAGTCTGATGGTCACATTTCCTCTTGAAACGCTTGCACGTCGCACATTGAGGCGGAGAAGATTTACTGCTACACTCTTTGTGGGCATGCCCAGTCTCTCCACAGTGGTTGCAAGTAGGACTCGTTTCTCGGCAAAACTTGGCTGCGTGACCGAACTGCTGGCAATTGAAACACCTTGTGACTATCGTGAAATCTTTCACGGGGCAAGATGTCCAATTTATAAAAATCCGGCCTTGGTTTATAAGAACTTTCCTGATGGTAGCGGGTACTTCTAAAATATAGTTACAGGTAGAAAGACCTTTCTTACCCGACTTATGGCTCAATTTGACAGTCGCAAGGAAGGACTCACGAGTAGTATTTGCCAATTTATCAGAAAGGTTTTGCTCATAAATGCAGTCAAATACTTCCCTATCAGAAAGTGCTACTGGAACTCCAACGACAGCAATCCTAGGTCGCCGTTTAGGAGCTTCTTCCACTGTAAGGCCTGATGATACCAGTTTTGTGGAATTCCTCAGCTTGTCAATGTCGCTTTTGCTTTCTGTGCTAATAAGAACACCCCCGTTTCTTACTTTTTTTAGGCCACGAACATGAAGTTTCAGTTCTTCAGGCGATATTATTTTCTGCACAAGTGACTTCGATATAGTTAAAATATTTCTTGTATTGATTGAGAATAATGAAAGTGTAGTTTAAAAAGTATTACGTATGTGAAATCCTAGTATTTTTAGTATCAGAGAATTCGAAAGGATATATTCCACGAAATACGACAACGCCGGAAATTTCATGTGACAGTGTCTGGAAAACCGGATAAGGACGAATCACAGAGTGAGCATTGGTTAAAAGTTCGAAAGCGCAGGCTTGAGTTGCCAGCCCTAGACTGCGCGAAATAATTTTTAGTGGACTGTTAACTTTTAGCGGGAAAAGTTGTTTAATTGCTTTTCACATTAACGTATAGTAGAAACAATTGTATAAAAGCTGAGCAGCTTAATTAAGTTATATTCGCTGCTATTCGTCGTTGGGAAATGTGTTATTTAACATTTTCAAACTTCGAATTAAGGCCAATTATGTCAGAAGTAATGTAATTATGATGTTTCCATTTATTCTGTTTTTAGACGAAGAAATGCCGAACAATTAAGGGAATTAGGTTGCCTTTGTGAATTCGCCCTTCTGTTTAAATGATCGAATAAAAGTGCTCTAAACCTTCTTGTGTTTAAATGGTATTTCTCGTTGAAGTCTAAATTTCCTGAAAAGTAGCGTTTTTGAATGATCTCTAGCTTTTCAAACTTCAAGCTGCAGATATTGTTTCTGACCTAGATTTAATATCAGACTTGTATGAAACTTAATTAAACACTAGGCGATCGAAGCCGCTCGTAAAAGCTGGTTTAAGCAGTATTCCGTATCTAAACAAGGAATGCAGGAATCGCAAGTGCAATTGAACCTCCCAGTTATTAGAGATGAGTCACTAGGAATGAACTTTAAATGCCTCTATAAAATCGACTCACGCGCTGTTGCTAGCTAAAGGTTTCCTTCCATGTTCCGGTAGTAAAACCGCAGTCCCTGTTTTATTTCTTTATGACATCGGGTTCTACAAAAATTTCTAGTTGATATTCCGAAACATATCTTCTTTAGTTCATATACCCCAGCTTGACGACAAAACGGTGAATTATGTTGGACAAAATCACAAGTGAATATACCGCCGCAAATATTTGCTTGGCCAATAGACATTTGTTTCGAGTCTGTCTATGTGCTTAGCGGACCACGAAAAAGGCAAGTGGATTTGATTCTGAATAAGAATGAGTTTCCTGATCCGCAGCTTTATTTGCCTCCAAACGAGTACCAAAATGAAAAAGTAATGTCAAATGTTTAACTTGAAGCTGAAAATGGAGCAATAAGTAGTATCATGTTCGGGCTCATATGGCAGTATTGGCTGTGTTTTATTAAAACATGTGGACTATCTACGTCTGTATTGCAGACTGTAGTGCTGCCAGATGCGTCCACTTCCGCGGGATGTCACGATTTTCTATGATTCAACACCATTCAATGTTATATCAAAGGATTTCTTTTGCATAATATTCCCATTGTCCCGAATGGGCGACATGTGTAAAAGAGGTTTTCTCTAACATATTTTCGAAGTTTTTGGCCGTGTGTTTTTATTAGCATAAGAAATGTCCCCAATAAATTGGGTCAAAAGGTACGACATACCCTTGACGCCCTTCTAGTCCTCCTCGAGTCTCCGTCACGTATCGGAAATCAGTCAAAGAGGCGACGTACGGCGATGTGCCTAAATATATGCCCACCTTTATCACAAAAAAGGTTTTTCAAGGAAAAAAAACTGTGGTCTTTTAATTTTCCAAATAGCTTTTTGCTTGTTTTAAAAAGTTTGCGACTCGTTTCCTGAATAATGTAACGTAGCTGAGGGAGACGCCGAGATTCAGGCTTTTATCGCAATGACTAACACTCGAATAAGGAAAAATCCTTAACGAGACGGAGTTTATTTTGCAAAGGAATATAATAAGCGTTACGATGCCTATTGTCTGCACTTGTGTTCACTACAATAGTATGGTCGTTGAATAGCTTTAGTAGGGAACTGTTATAAAAATCACATCACACTAATATTATAAAAGCGAAAGTTTGTGACTGTATGCTTGTTATTTCTTCACGCTTCTGGCACATGGGTAGATCGTGTCCTGGAATGGGACACTTTTTATCCCAGAAGTATGTTCTTTTGGGACAATTTTCTACTTTCACGCTTGCGAAGCCGCTGACGGCAGCTGTGTAAAAAAAAACCTGTCTATAGAATTAAATTAGATAAGTTATGGTCATTTCAAAATTGGTGCAGTAGTTTTCACACAATCATGCGTATTCTTAACTGTAAATGTTTAGATTATCAGGGTTCGACTGCTATATTAACTGACTTTACGAGCCAAGAAACGATCTTAATGTGTGTAAAGAACTATTACACGATATTACGACAACGATCGATCTTCGCTCGAGCCATTAAGTCCCGGGAGCCTCTAGATAAACATCATATAAACAAACTCACAATCCTCTTTACAATATTGGCAATAGATACCATGAGACATCCAGCGAGTAAGTTCAGGGACATTGTCGTTTGTATGTCGTGTACTAAGCTCCTTTATCCTCCACGATCCTGTATTGAGTCGGCCTCACGTTCACGTTCTATGAGTGTGAGTATCTATAGCTGTATAGTGTATACTCTCTGGGGCCTCACAGAATAGCACACATTATTAGCCATCAGTAGCCCTATCATCTGCTGTGAACGACAGCGCAATTTCCTCGTTTTTATTCAGTGAGACTCGCGCATCGGTTCCATTTTCTACGCAGTTCCTTGCTTTCAGTTATTCATTTCGACGTAGGCTGTGATTAAAAATTGCTATGGAATTCCAATTTTCATGTGAGCACTGAAATGTAGGAAGTGGGATAGTCCGCTTGGAAGCTGAATTTGGAATTGAGTTTAATGGCAATAGGCGAGCCTTTACCTACTACTTATTACGGATTGGACATGTATGATAGTACATTTCGGCCTGCTATAGATCTCTTCATAATGGTTCTTTGTTATAAATAAATAATTGTATTAGTGAACCCTTGGATATTCGATCTTTTTAGGGACCCGGCCAGATGGTACAGGGTGATCGAGTGCGAAATTAGGGAGTCGGTATAGCAGTGCAATGTTTTAGTCATTTTTATGTGAACCCATTTCGTTAATCTTGCTGAAGTCTTATACCCTTCGTGGAGAACTCTTTACCTCTACTTTAGACACAACTATTTATGATCATTAGACTCTAATACCTCTTTCTTTTGGCGCAGTACGGTCCAGTGAACCCGCTCTTCTTGCCGGTGACCGCGTCCAAAGCTGCCGGCTTCACCGCGGTCATACTGACGTACGACCGGGTGGACAGCCTGTTCGCGCTGGTCACTAAGCTGGTGCGGACGCCCAGCCTAGCCAAGATACTAGTCGTCTGGAACAACCAGAAGAAGGCGCCGCCTCCTTGTGAGTATTATCTTTGTTAATTAGTTCATCTTTCTTCTATTAATCTTATGTGAAAGAACCAACAAGATCCGGATATGAAAGACTGTTTGTAAGTAGTCCATCATTCTTAAATTTTATCTTTAGCTAAGTAAAAGGATCAGCACGCTCCGGACGATAAAGATAGTTAGACAGCCATCAACTTCTCAATCCACGGGCTTATGAGGTCTTACCCCGATGCCGTTTAATGTCAAGATTTTATGTATATTGAAGTGGATCTGGTCTAGCGTCTTCATAAAAATTAATAACTTGGCTAATAAACCGTGTTCATTTGAGTGCTTCTATGCAGATATGCAGATTAATTTGAAGAAACTTCACACCTGTTGTTTATGTTAAAATATACGGTTAATTAAGTTTTTATGACGCTTTATCAGTTTTTTATTTGAGGCCACTTGAAATCCTACTGACACGCACAAAACGTTTTATACATGATTTAATTTTGAAAAAAATTTCCTGCTGTGAGCAAGCAGAACTGGGGGTCTTTAAAGGGGAGACCCGATGGTTGCAAACCAATGTCCCAACCACACCTTGCTAGTTTCAATCCGTATAGACAACAGTTGTAATCCATGACTTTCGACGGTTGGCAGGCGCGTTCTCCCAAGCACTAAACGTGTTGGCGCGTGGTTTACATCCATGTAGCCGCAACACAAACCAAACACATAAACCAACGTCACCTTGGTTGGAACGATAGTTTGCAACCGTCTCGTCAACCCTTAAGTCAAGAGTAAGTTGGTTTCTTCCAGGCAAGTAAAGATCCGTCATCCACATTATTGCTTACGATTAGTGCCTTACCATGACATGTTAAAATGTCAATCATGCGAGAGAGAGAGAGAGGGATGGAGCTAAAGCTATACATCTTATATAGCTCCACCCCTTTAACAGTTCAGTTTAGGTCGTAAAATGTATCGCTTTAAAAGCTTGTGTTGGGGTCTCAGGTCAGATAGTGTTCAAACGCAACACTACCAATGAAAATAAAAATTTAAAACCTCTTTCCAGTAGTAATGTTGGCAAGGTTATCTCAAATGTCACTCTGAGAAAACGCCACTCGTTTGTTTTTGTGATCATTCTGAACTCAGCCCAGATTAAGCAGTCGACGTAGACGATCCTAATTCTTAAGCACTAAACTAGTCACGATGGATATAACCTTTTGTTTGTCATTGTTCTCGTCACCAGGAGCGTGATTTACTTCATTTAACTCAGTTTTAACTTTACGACCGTTGTTTACGGTGTCATTCAGAGTTTTTAGGTGTTATTCGTAACAAAGTTGTATTATGTTTTATTGCTGTTGTTTTCGTAATGATATTTGTAGGGTTCACGCGATCTGACTAACCCCTTGTTGAAATTCTATCCATTTAATATTTTGCCGTCGTGTGCTTGCGAATTGTTGATATTTCGGTCAACTAGCCGCTTTGGCTTTAGTCTGGTTGAGCCTTTAAAACGTTGGCTTGATACTATCAACCAGGGATATCCATAACGGATATGAAATTTCGGATCTGGATAGGGATAAAGGAATATCACCCTTGAGTTTGTTTCGGTCTTCCTTCTCAGGGTAGTCAGCTAGGTAACACTGGCTTCATCTAATTTAAAGTGACGAAAAAATTTATGTGTATAAGTGTTTTTTATAAACTATTTGCAAAATAAAAACGGTTTTGGATACGGTTAGGGATATGAAATTATTTCGGATAATCCTTTAGTTTCGGATAGTTTCGGTTACGGATATAAGAATTTTAAAATTAAGAAAGTAAATTACAAATAGCAAGACTCGACTTTTATTTCTATTCTAGATTATTATTTGTTTGGCCGGATAGAACAAACAAAAAACCTGTCGTAATCTGTCATTTAGACTCACCGTTATCCGAAACAATCCGAAACTTTTATATCGGTTAATTTATCGTCGGACGACTATCGTTTAGCGACTATCGTATAGCTGTTCCCATTGGATCGCATTGACATTATATCGTTTCAAGGCAGTCGTATTATCGTCTGCACATCAGTAGCGAGCTACAACAGTCGCGTTTACATGCTCTTGAAGATCAGTATTGCATTTATGCTCCTGAGTACAACGAACGAAGACGAAATTTTAATAATGTATTACTTTTTGAAAAGAAGGAAGATGAAGAAAGAAAGAAAAAGAAAGATTTGCGTATGTCCAATGTTATTGAAAAGAATTCTTTTAGGACTATGTCAGAGTTATATACTTAGACGAATTGAAAAGTGACGAAGGAAAGTTTTGTGACTATTTAAGAATGATCTTTGAAAGAAGAAAGACAGTCGGGGCCACGACACATAGTCCCAACAACGGCAGATGATTTGCCGTCACGATTTAGTCATTCGTTTTTATCGTTTTATTACTGTTGTGCTAGCCGTTCCCATCGTCAAGACAATCTATTGTCACCGCAAAAAAGTCGTAAATGACAGTAAATTGTGAATTCGTCCTATTTGTGAACATCTCCATTTACATATATAAAGACACGAAATTTAAAATTACCTTTTATTTATCTTCACGACAAAGTGGGAACGCGGCCTTAGATACGGTTATTATTTTGTTTCGGATTTCCGATAGTTTCGGTTATTTTTACGGAGCTTCATAACATCTTTGCAATCGACGGCCCAACACGTATGCAAAAGTATGTACCTACTGCTTTTTACTCAGTTTACGCCATTATGGTCATCGTCCACCTTTCTTAAAACAACTCGTCTGGTTTTGCTCATTATAGGAAGTGCACTAACTGTGCTTGGCCTCGTAGCCGTGTTGAAGTTGACGTTTAAAACATTTTATAGTGTCTGTATATTTTATGTCTTCTTCCTCTTATTCCTCTAATTAGATATTATTGAGATAGCCCATATTATCATTCAAGTTGGGCCTGTTTTTTAATTCTTGACCTCTTTGGTCTGATATTTTCGTCTTATCATCATTATTCTTATAAATACCATTTTTTTATAATGTGTGTTAAATTTGCGTTTACTGTTCTCGTCATATTCTTGTCTAACAATATTACTTTTCATTATAACTGCTTCGTCTGTAAGATTCGAAATTGATTTATTTATTAAAACGCTATTAGGTAGATCCGTCCATTAATATTTCTGGGTATAAATTTTAATAATAACGTGAAGCGTTCTTGAAAAACTAAGAAAGCATAATACCTTAATTGTTTTACTTCACGTTAATTGTACAGCATTTTAACTGGTATTTAATTGTTCTACAATTTAGCTTTTTATTGTTTGCAAATTTAGGACTAATTTACGTTGCAATACGTCCTATTTTCAAATGAATTCTGCCGGTGTATTTCGTTGCTTCAATTTCAGAATTGCTTTTCCATCCGAAGCCGCATTGAGCAAGTATTAATCCTTAATGGCACGGTCAATGAGCCTCTTACAACTTCTTAATTATCTTTATAGCCTATAGGAGCTATAATGTGTGGTATTCAGGTTCGATCTGGGATCGACTGAATCCCGTGGGCTTTTTTGGGAGCCAGTGTGTTCGATAAAATAATGGGATAATACTGTGAATATAAGATGAGATAGGATAGTACAGCGGTTTCTTCGAATAGCCGTTGGAGTACCTATGCGAGTCCCTTAACAGCGACCTCTTGGGTAAAAGGAAGGAAAACGCTTGTAAAGTCTCGGCCTTTATTAAGTTTTTTATATTCACGTCTCCTGGGACCTGGCGAGAAATATAAAAGGAACGATTCCCTCCAGGATTCACCTTTACCTACTACATGATCAGATTAAATTCATAGAATAACATAAAAAAAGAAAAAGCTTTTGAATTATTTATACAGACAGTAATAAAAAACTCATTGTCTATGGACACGTGCAAATCAGTTGATAAACCAGATATCAATACGCATGCAGTGTAACAAAGAATTGAGAGTAAATATATTAACACAATCCATTTCCAACCATATAAACTGCGTTGTAAAGTTCATTTTAATCGGTCTTCTTTTAAGAGAATCTTTAGCGTTTCACTTGCAATCGACTTTGAACTTAATGTGATGAAGATAGGGTTAATTCTGTGTTGTGGGTAGTGGTTAGATCTGCATTATTTAATGTATATGGCTGCCAATAGTAGGTATGTTAACGCGCTCTGATTTTTCTCAATTATGGCACGTTTATTTTCACTTTCTTTTACGTATTAAAAGGTTTATTAAACGAAAGTTCTAGTTTCTTATTTTGTTCTGAAGTTCTTACTTTATGAGTCGAGTTTTCTTTTCAAAAGAAGCCTGTGTTTTTTTTTTTTTCTTTTATTCTAGTATTTTCTACCTTATTTTAGAATAAGCTTTTCACTAAACCCATTCGTTTGAACGGGCTTCTGAATCTAAGAAATAAATCGGACACGATTTATTTCTGAGTTGGTAAGGTTCGTATGTAGCTGTCATCTGGAACAACAAGACTTATGGTTTCTGTGCATGACCAGTGTATGGCGACAAATCAACGTCTGTGGACGGATTACACATTACTAGAATGGATCTCTCTCTGGTTTAAAAAGAACAGACGGTGAAGGTACAGGAGTCGATATTAAAACAAAAGAGAGTACGCTTCATGCCATCCGCTCTGGTGTTTTTTTTAGGGTGGGTAAGCATCCAATGACTTCTGAGACTTATGAGTGGCAGGGCGTGTCAGACTTTTACTGACCAAAATCACACCTATGTTCCTTCTTTTACTGACCAAAATCACACCTATGTTCCTTCTTTTACTGACCAAAATCACACCTATGTTCCTTCTTTTACTGACCAAAATCACACCTATGTTCCTTCTTTTACTGACCAAAATCACACCTATGTTCCTTCTTTTACTGACCAAAATCACACCTATGTTCCTTCTTTTACTGACCAAAATCACACCTATGTTCCTTCTTTTACTGACCAAAATCACACCTATGTTCCTTCTTTTACTGACCAAAATCACACCTATGTTCCTTCTTTGCCTTACGTTCCAGGGCCCCGGATTTCCCTTTCGGAAGTCAAACCATGGTTCTAGTAGTCTTCAGCTCGGCTGGGTCTCTACGGTTTTGCTGACATCTCTTTGAGGCGCACGTGGAAGTAATATTACTTGTACAATTAGGATAACTAATGTCTTAAAATAAAAACACTACCTAAGTGCATTTATGTAAAATTTCAGTGCTTGAATTATGATCGTAACTTAATTAGGGTACCGTACCTCAAAAGGAAAAAACGGAACCCTTATAGGATCACGTTGTTGTCGGTCCGTCTGACTGTCAAGACCCTTTATCTCAGGAACGTGTGGAGGTATCGAGTTGAAATTAAAACCATGTACTCAGGTCTGCGGTTCCTTGAACCTGTGAAAAAATCAAACTTCTGAGTTAACGAAAAAAAAGATACGGCCGTTTTATGTCGCAAAAAACGTATATTTCGACACTCCTAAGGAAATCAAAATTCATAGGGTATTTCCCGTTGACCTAGAATCCTGAAATTTGGCATGATGGAAGGTCTCATAGCACAAGTATTGGATTAAATCTAAAAACTGTAAATTCGTAGTTACGTCACAAAAAAACTTTTTTTGCGATTCGGAAAAATCTTAGCAACTTAATTCGAGAATTGAACTGTTTTTCATAGGTACTTTTGTACGGAACCCTCAGTGCGCGAGTCTGACTCGCACTTGCCCAGTTTTTTATTTTATTTGGGGTACATACGAATTTGAATTATTCTAGTTGTAGAAAGCCCTAGAACGAAAAGGATCAGTATTTTTTTTTATTATTGATAGGTTCGCGTTTGACCACTATCTCACAAGATGGTAAGCGATGATGTGGTCGGGTCGATTATGGAGCACGCTTGTCTAAGTAACCTATTCACTCTTGACTTAAAAATCCCTAGGTGGTCGCTATCAGGAAACACAGACTCCGGGATTATTTTCTGGGATTCAAAGTTTGATAAAAATTATAAAAGCGTATTTTTTTTTTAAATTGATATAAACTAAGCGCTACGTACCGGAAGACGTAGCATTGGAAGGCCTCCTACAAGGTGGACCGATGACTTGGTAACGGTTGCGGGAGTCCGATGGATGCGAGACGCACAGGACCGTTCATTGTGGCGACACTTGGGGGAGGCCTATGTCCAGCTGTGGACGTCGTTCGGCTGCAATGTTGATGATGATGAAACTAAGCGCTTGTCTGCGATCCCACCTGATGGTAATTAGTGATGCAATCGTTGATGGTGAGGCGCACTAGGTTATTAAGAGTCTCCTCAGAGATGTGCCCTAACAGGCGTTGCACAGAGGGGGTTCCGGAATGGTCTTTTAAGACCACCCCGGTAACGGCGCCCCTTCTATATGTACTGATGGTGATCACCAGGGTGGTTTTAGTGAGGTAAAAATCCCACACTCCCCGGACTTATCCCCAGAGTCCGGGCGCTTTTCAAAGGTTTCCCCCGAAAACAAAAAAAAAGGTTATTAAGAGCTTATTCATTCTAGCCTTGAAGACACTTAAATTATAATCGAACAGGAAAATCGCAGCAGGCAAATGGTGTAATTTTTGTAATAATATTATATAACTGCGTAATTTTTGTTGCAGCATCCGAATGGCCAGTGACAAACAAGCCGTTGAAAGTGATACGAACCAAAGAGAACAAGTTATCAAATAGATTCTTTCCGTACGACGAGATTGAGACTGAATGTCAATTGACCATTGACGACGATATCGTTATGCTGACGCCTGATGAGTTGGAGTTTGGGTGAGTTCGTTCTTTATTTCTTTCTTTCTTTATTTAAAAATACAAGTTTACAGTGCTCGATCAAAACACTTATATTCTAAAATCTTAAAGACTAAAAATAAACTTATTAGATACTTATGTGACACTATTAACAATAAACTTAAAAATGAATATATAGGGTGACTGGTAATTAGTGTACGATACTTAAACACGTGATTGTGCTCATTATAACAAACAATTTTTATTATGGGAGCAAAGTCGAAATCGCGAAAAAAATCAGCTGTTTAAGCTGATTTTTTTTCGCGATTTCATATTTGTTCCCATAGTAAAAGTTGTTGGTTATCATGAGCACAATCACGTGTTTAAGTATCGTACACTAATTACCAGTCACCCTATATAGGTATATTTACAAATTTGATGCGGCTTCTCATGGAAGATATCCAGATCTATGTGCTTCACTATTTGAATCTTCCATCACTATTAGAATTTTCGCGTTATACCGCCATAACATAACCAGCTTTTTTATTGTTCCCACTGCTGGGACTCAGGCCTCCTCTCCAGGAAAGGCAATGGGCTATAATCCGCCATGAGGGCCCTGTGCGGATTGGTGGTCATGCATGTGACATGTCTTCGAATTTTTGGTTCTAAGACATGTCGGTTTCCTTACATAGTTTTCCTTCAACGTTTAGAGTAGTAGTGATGAAATAAATTACATAAAGTAATGCGCCCGGCTGGGCTTAAACTCGCGACCTACAACTCGTAAGTCGGGGCCGTTACCCTACTGGCTCACCACTTGACTACTCTCCTTAAACCGCCAAGTATCTATGAATTAAAAATGATATCTTTATATCACATAAATCTTGCATCGCGCTTGTAGAGTTAAGAGTTATTCGCGCAACTATGTATTATATTATAACACACATCGACGAGTGCAAAGTAAAACAAGATAAAAAAAATAAAAAAGATAAAACAAAAGGACTGGAACAATTTGCCTGCTGAGGTCTTCCCATCCGATTATAATTTGGGTGTCTTCAAGGCTAGAGTGAATAGGGTCTTAATAAACTAGTGCGCCTCACCATCAATGATTGCATCACTGCTTACCATCAGGTGGGATCGCAGTCAAGCACTAGTTTATATCAAATTTAAAAAAATGATGATATTAAAAATAAAAAAAACCTGCTATTATCTATATAACATTAGATTAATATTAAAAAAAAACACGTTTGTTGTATAGGAGGAGCTCCACTTAAATATTTTTTTATTCTGTTTTTAACCGACTTTTAAAAGAAGGAGGTTCTATGTTCGGCTGTAAGTATTTTTTTTTATTATGTTCACCGATTTCTCGGTCAATTGTAGACCGATTTTGAAAATTATTTTTTTGATTGAAAGGTTATGCTTGCAAGTTGGAAATATTGTTATGATCAGATGATGAACTTCGAAGATATCAAACGGAACTCCTCATAGGATCACAGCAGAACTGTCGTAACAAGCAAAATTGCTTTGTTTATCGTGTAGTCGATGACTGACTAAAAGAAGAGGGGGGATATATGGAACTGATCTGATGATGAAGCCGAAAGGTAGGCCTGGGCTTAGGCATTTAGAATTATTATGCAATGTTTTAATAATTAAATTTTATAGGTACCTTATAGAACTTGCACACTATTTAAGTTTGGCTGAGGGATACTTTTTAGTTGTGGTACCACACCTAAAAAGTATAAAATAAAAAACTTTTTAAAGTTAGGTTACTTAGGGGTTTTAAATTTTATTTATAAGATTTTACCAAAACAAAGATACAAACATTGAAAGTTAAATAAAGGTCTTAATAACTACCATTTTTGACTAAAAATATCGTATTCAACAGTATCACAACAGAAAAAAATTACAGATAATACTTTGTTTTTGCACTTTTGACACATGAATTGCAATTACAAATGCAAAATTGCAGATGACTTTTCACTTTGCACCCTTCGATTTACAAGTAGTCCGATATTAACCACCAGATGCAACAACTCGGGTCGGACCATTCTCCCCTTTCAGTGAAGGATGAGGAACTACCCACACTGTTTTACCCTTCACATAATTATCTCTAGAATCTATTAATTTACTCTTTCACTGTCAACGAAGTAGACGACATAGTCGTGAAGCCTGCAACTAGAAAAGAGTAAGGCCTTTCCAGCTTACATAGCTTACATATAAAAAACTATGAAACTCTGTCGACGATGACCAGAGGGCACAATTAGGTAGAGTTATTATTCATGTACTTATACCGATTTCATACAGCGAAAGAATAAAGTAGATATGCCTCAAATCTCGAGATTAATTTTAAAGAGCAGATTTTTTTAATGAAAATTATTCTTCCTGCATTAATGATGAGGAGGGGGAAGTGTATAATATAATAATAATAAATTATTTGATTTACATAAATATTTATACATTAAGGGCTTACCTCTAGATTAAGCCCTAAAGGTACAAAATTGTATTCTACCTAAACTAGGTATAAACCAGTATCTCAGGAAACTTATTTAATTGCTTATATGTATCAACATATAAGCACTTAAATAAGTTAGTTAGTTATTTATTAAAATATAACTAAAATTAATTAAACAAAAAGTAAATAACTTATAAACAATATTATTTCAAATTCATGACGAATACTGTGCTTAGTCAACAAATCAGCATCATCGTAAGACATTATTGTGACACAAAATTACATTATAATTTTTTGCAAAGTAACGATTTTGTAAACTAGTTTTTATTAGCACAATCAGGAAAATTGTTAAAAAAATAGGTACTATATTATTTATGAGTAACATTATGCAATAAAACTCGTATGAGTTATATGTAAGTAACAGAAAACAAAAACGACGACGCTATTTACGTGTCCACATTATAATCAATAGAATTTATGAGTCTTGTCTCAGCAATTTTCTTAGCCGGGCAGTCTATATTTGTTAACCTCACCTCAGTTGACGTAGAGAGATCTTTTTCAATGAAAAGTACTAATAAAAATTGTATGTTAATTATCTTTGTTTTCTATCTCTGAGGTTTTTATTATTATATAATTGTAATATTGTTAGTGACACGGGATTTTTCATTAGAAATCCCGGGAAGATCCATATTAATATCAACATTTCGATGCAAGTACATGAATAACTCTACCTAATTCCGACTTCTGGACATGACGGCACGACGCCGACGTAACGTAACCTGTGAGCAGGTGTACACCAAGCGTATAATGACGAATACGCGTCTATGAAGCTACGCGTCCGTGGACAGTAGCCCTAAACCGGTTTCGTTAAATGTTCTTAATTTGAAAAATTGATTTTAATTTTGCTGAAAGGAACTAACGACTGCCCGCGGCTTCACCTGCGTGTTAGTAGAAAATTAGCCCAAAGGGAAATATACTCCTGGGATAAAAAGGATCCTATGTGCTATTCCAGGACATGCCTTACCTGTGTGCCAAATTTCATCCAAATCTGTTAAGCCGTTCGAGCGTGAAAAAGTTACAAATACACACAAAAAAAATTACCTTTATAATATTAGTGTGATGCAGATTTTCACTGGTCCTTTTACGGTATTAGGTGTCATGTTAAGACTAGTAGCTACTGCAGGCCATCTAGTGTAGTGATGCAACGGAAGCGGAAACGGAAACAGATGTCAAAAATAAATCTTTGCGGATGCGGAAGCGAAAACGGAAGCGGAAGCGGTAGTGTTAATACTATGAAGAAAAAGCACAATTTTGTTTTTTTAAAACAACAGAAGGTTTACGTCGCAATCATGTCACGAGGCGCAGTGATGCGCAGGCGCCCCTCCTCTTCCGCTGTGTCCAGTCGTCCACGCGCCCCCCACCCCCGCGCTCCTCGCTGTAGAGTTTAGAGTTCTGTTATAAATTTTGCGGAAGCAGAAATGGAACCGGAAGTGAAAAAGCTTGCGGAACTTCTGCAGAAGCGGAAGCGGAAGCTGAGTTCTGTTGCAACACTAATCTAGTGTCGCATTATTTAAAAAATATATGAACTATTTGAATACAGCCCACGCCATATTTCGAAGAACACTGAGACTCGGGTAAATTGTCACGCTTTTTTGGTTACAGAACATTCAAGATACACTTAAGTAGTTTCTATGTAGATAATTTTAAGCTTGTAACTTACAGAGTATGAAATGCCCTACTAAAATTTGAACAGATGTCACCAGCATTGTACTCGGATGCCGTGAGGCGAGAACTTGAAATGCTCGTTTTGTTAATTACTACATACAGTAACCAAGAAGGAACTGGAAAAATAATTTTCAGTGCGCTACGCCCAAAATTTTTTTTTCTTTATGCTTCGTTCATATGAGAATTTAGCTCCACAAAATTTCTTTTCGCCGCAGGTTGAATGTAAGTCTCTACAAATAATCATATTCCATGCGTAGGACAAACGGCATATTTGTTTTCCGAGTATACCCCTACATACGATTCTTGTAAAGGACTTGCAAAAATTAAATTAGCTTGAGGCTATGTAACTTCAAAAGGCTGAACATAATAAATAGATTTTGACTGTTCATATTTGTCGTTAAACCCACATGCGTAAAGGTCGTTTGCACAGGATTCCATCGGGAGTCTGTTCTTTTAAGATTTTTTTTAGGAAAAATAAAAATGTAACGGTATTTGAAATTTCTACCAAGCTGAGTGTAATCATAATCACATAAATGTAATTAATATCGACATAGTCTCTTTCTCCTTTCAATGTAACAGTCACTTTTTTGTAAAAACTGGGCAAGTGCGAGTCGGACTCACACACGAAGCGTTCTGTACTACAATATTAAAATCGTTAAAAAAACGTAAAAAAAGACACGTCCCTTGTATGGAAGACCCCTTTAATTTTTTACTTTATATAAATTTTATTGTTTGTTGTTTGTAGTGGCAATAGAAACGGAACCCTAAAAATGGCATATAGTTTATTTCTGTGTTCCTTCAATTGCTCTTTGCGTTCTTGGGCTACGGTAACTCTTTTCGAACAATCCTGCAGAAAGTTTTGTTAGCCCTAGCACATATTAACACTGTCCCATATTTAACCCAACGTGGTTCCAGTGTAAGAGAGAAATTGAGCTTAAAGGGCTCCTTTTTTCACAATTGACTCATGAATCATAATGGCATTGACCCATCGTAGCGCGGCTCTAGTTATTCATCTTTTGGTTAGTAACTTGGTTGCGTAACTTTCGTAACACTCAGAATATTCCTTTCGATGCGCTCTACTAAAAGAAGACGTGTGAGTTGAACTCGTAAATCATCAACAGCTATTTAGGCCGCGACCTAAACGCCCAAACGACAAGCGTCTTGTGACAGCGACCGTGGAACAAATGAAACAAGTGGGTTAGAGTAGAGATGTTACGGAGGCTCGATTCCGTTCCCAATAGGTCGGAACTTCCGATTGATTTTGTACGTACTTTCGATTCCGAAAATTTTTAATCGGAACTTATATCGGAGGTACAAACAAGTTTATACTTGTCGCGCGGGGAACCTCCCTCCTCCCGTGCCTTCTGTCGATTACTCTTTCACTTGTGAGTTCTTTTGCGGGATTTCTTCGACTGAAGTTCAGTGACTGTTTCAATTATTCGCAAATTGATTCCTATTTGATATTGTGATGTAAAATTGGTGTAGTTTTGTATCTCAAGTGTCTGCGCAACTGGACAATATGTGGAATCATTGATACAAGCGAGCTCGGTAAAATGGAGCTGAGAATTTTATTGTAGTTTTGGCTACTACTACTACTACTACTACTTACTCGATACATTTGCTGCCAAATACTACAAAAACATTAGAATGAGTTGCACCCGCACTCTAATGTGATACATATTACAGTGTTTTGATAAATAAAATATAACTTGACTTAAAGGTCCAAGTGACCAGATCATTAAAACCCAAAGAAAAAACACTTGTTGTTTTATTTCGTACTTAGAATGTTGTGAGTTTGCTCTTCATTTATGCTTTTCCGAGTTGTTGATTACTTTTAGTAGTGTTTCATTTGACGCTTCTGCCTCCATCCCCGCCTCCGATTTCAAATCTTTCGCGATTTAACCAAATCGCGTCGCAAGTCGCATCGCTCGACATCGTCACCTGCGCCTTAGTTGATTGTTTGTTCCACATTATTTAATCTGTGCTACCATTTCACCATGTTAGGCCAGTAGTCCAGAGCGTTTTATTCGGCTTTAAACTCACTATATATTTTTGAGTTGGACTTTGAAGAACAAAACAAACTAAAACTAGAATTAGGACGGCAGTGTTTGGGGGAGGCCTGGATTGTTTGGGAAATACTCGCAGCAGTGAATTTGCCCGCATTGGAGAATTCAGAATTCGTCGAGCGTGTAAATTCAGTTGAGGTTACTGGTCTTGTTATTAAATTGGACTTAATGGAATGGTTGGCCATTCAGCGAAGTGAAGACAAAGTGTAAATAAAAATAAAGTCTCGAAAATTAGTAGTCCAAATTACCTACCAGTAATAAAGTTTGGATTTCGGGCAGTGTTATGGGTCTCATAAACTACCGCTACTGAGAATATATATATATATATATTATTAATGATAGGCTCACGTTTGACCACCATCTCACCTGATGGTAAGCGATAATGTGGTCGACGATGGAGCACGCTTGCCTAGAAGTAGCCTATTCACTCTTGACTTAAAGACCCCTAAGTTGTAGCTATCAGGAAACACAATACAATACAATTACACAATACAATTGGACGCAATATGATTTCTTAGATATTCGGAATCCGTAAAATATCTGGTATAGTACATATTTTTTGCGGACGATGAGCAATGGGTAGCTCGTCGTCCGTCTGTCCGGTAAGGAGAGTCGACAGCCTCGAATTCCCTTTGGCTGCTAGGGCTGCGGGTACGTTTGAAAGAGTAACTGCGGCCCTAGAACGCAAAAAGCAACTGAAAGACACAGGTGGGTTTTAGTCAGTAAAAGTCTGACATGCTCTCTCGTTCCACCCTAGAGCGAGACAAGTCATTTCATGCACTTATGATTAGATATCCGCTAGTAGCACTGAACGAAAAAATCGTTTCAATAATATAATGTAAATCTTGCTAATAATAAAAACGCGTAAGGTTGTATGTTGGGATATATGGATGTTTGTTACTCTTTCACGCAAAAACTACTGTATGGATTTCGATGAATCTTGGTACATGGGTAGACCATGTCCTGGAATAACATATAGGATACTTTTTATCCCGGGAGTATGTTCCCTTGGGATAATGTTCTGCTATTACGCGAGCCAGGCACATTATTTTGTGTAATTTATTTCATCACCACTGCTCTCAAAACGGTGAAGGAAAACATCGTGAGGAAACCGGAATGTCCTAGAACTAAAAATTCGAAGACATGTGACATCCACCAACCCGCACTGGGCCCGCGTGGTGGATTACGGCCCATTCCCTCTCCTAGAGAGAGGAGGCCTGAGTCCCAGCAGTGGGAACATTAAAAGGCTGAATATGTATATGTATGTATGTATTACGCGAGCAAAGCCGCTGGCAGCAGCTTGTTAATTATACAACATTATTTATAGTATATGCGAAACCTGAATATAATTTGTTCAGAATTAGTAACTGAATCGATTCCAATATTTTTTCACCATGTTATATTTTATCAAAAAAACATTTAAAAAGATCACAAGTTGAATATCACCGACACTAAGTACAACACAGGGCACGTCATAGCGGGCATTAGGTGCCAGCGCACAGCTGGGTGCGGGAGCAAAATAACCCCTCAGTAACCCGGATAGCCCGGTGACCATGTATTTGTGCGAACAACCAGGTAACATAACAAGCTTATAGTGACTTATAATCCCCAAGTAGGCTTAAGAGCTGTAAGAGCTTCCTGCGTAGCACACAGGCCATCGATGACCCGCCTCCTAAAGAAAGAATAAAGCTTTGGGAAGAGCATCACCTACCACCATCCGACTTCTTGAAACCCCAAGAACATCTCCCGCCTGGGCGCGATTTGCAATGGCCTGTATGGAAAGCACTAAATCGGTTGCGAACCCAGGTAGGCCGCTGCAAACACAACTTGGCAAAATGGGGTTTTATAGACCCCTCGGATATTCAATGTGAGTGCGGTGCTCCTGTTCAAAACATGAGCCACATATTAGAATGCCCCAAGTGCCCATACACCTGCACTTTGGAGGATTTGATGAGTGCTACCGATGCTGCTATTAATGTAGCCACCTATTGGGCCCAAACAGTTTGACGAGTTTACCATCGAATCGAAAAGAAGAAGAAGATAACTTATAATGATACAGAAATTTTGTACATAATTACTTAAAAATACTGGATACGTGTTTCGGGTTTCGCTTATACTATTGGTTGTCATACTATGTGCTATGAATTACACTTAAAATAAGTAACAATATTTTTTTCTTCAGCGACTTTTACGTCAGCGATGTTTTTAGTAACAAACACCGTTTACATGCAACACTAATTGCTGGTGTGGAACTGTACAAACAATATCTATTACTAATGTAATTAATGTTTTAATCAAAGAAACAGAGCTGTTGAATATTTCACTAGCTTTCCTCCATTTGTCCTGATATTTCGATATTTGTGATATTTGTATGTGTATATGTCCTACTATTATTTTCAAGCACCAAACATCTTTAGACATGTATAAAAATTCTTCTGCACGTGTTTTTGTCACCTAACTCCTAAACGGCTTGACTAATCTGGATGAAATTTTATGTGTATATTGGAGTGGGTTCCTGGATGGTTAGAAAATACAATTGAACCCGGTAGGTGGCGCTAGAATCGGGCACTCAATTTTTTTTTAAGGAAACCCAGTTTTCGGGCAAGACAACATCTGCCAGAACCACTAGTCTTTTTATATATTATTTTTCTGTTCGTGTGTTTGTCACCTAACTCCTAAACGGCTTGACTAATCTGGATGAAATTTTATGTGTATATTGGAGAGGGTTCCTGGATGATTTGAAAATATGGTTGAACCGGGTAGGTGGCGCTGTGATCTGGTTCACAATTTTTTTTTTTTGAGGAATCCCAGCTTTCGGGCAGGACAACGTCTGCCGGGACCAGTAGTCTTTTTATATAGAAAGAAGGAAGAAAAAAAGCCTTTTTATATATTATTTTTCTGTTCGTGTGTTTGTCACCTAACTCCTAAATGGCTTGACTAATCTGGATTAAATTTTATGTGTATATTGGAGAGGGTTCCTGGATGATTTGAAAATATGGTTGAACCGGGTAGGTGGCACTGCAATCAGGTTCTCATTTTCTTTCTCTTATGCAACCCGGATTTCGGGCAGGACAACGTCTGTAGGGGCCGATAGTTAACTATAGGTTCTTTGGCGGGTTTCGAATGAATATTACAGATATTACCGCGATTAAGCAAACAAAACTCTTCTGCTTTATTATAATTACTTACTAGCTTTTGCTATAGCGCCTTCGCCATACAAACTTTGGACCCCCGTTTCAACCATTTAGGGGGTGAATTTTGGAAAATCCTCTCTTAGCGCCCGTCTAAGTTACTAAAGGAAACCTTGTGCAAAATTTCACGCTTCTAGTCCCAGTAGTTTCGGCTGTGAGTTGATATATCAGTCAGTCAGTTTCTCCTTTTATATAAAATATAGATTATTGCAATTGTTAGTAGGTATAATATATGTAGATTTACCTAGAAAGTTTTAAGCTAAACATAATAGCTTCCACTGAATTTCGTATTGATATCCATTTCATCAACGAAACTCGATGAAATAATAACACTTTCGATGCTAATAGAAATGAAACAAAAACACAAAATGATAATTGCTCAGTTGGCAGTATAGGTACGTTCAGCGAACATTTGGGAAAACACAGAGGCAATAATTACTCTAGCACCAAATGGGTGCACTGGTGAAATTGTATTTTTAGGGTACCGTCTCTGAAAAAGAAAAAACAGAACCCTTATAGGATCACTTTGTCGTCTGTCTGTCTGCAAGACCATAATCTCGGGAATGCGTGGAGGTATCGAGTTGAAATTAAAACCATATACTCAGGTCAGCGATCCCTTGAAACTGTAAAAAATCAAACTTTTGAGTGAACATAAAAAAAAAGATACGGTCGCTTCGTTCAGCGAACATTTGGGAAAACACAGAGGCAATAATTACTCTAGCACCAAATGGGTGCACTGGTGAAATTGTATTTTTAGGGCACCGTCTCTTAAAAAAAAAAAACAGAACCCTTATAGGATCACTTTGTTGTCTGTCTGTCTGCAAGACCATTATCTCGGGAATGCGTGGAGGTATCGAGTTGAAATTAAAACCTTATACTCAGGTCTGAAATCACTTGAAACTGTAAAAAATCAAACTTTTGAGTGAACAAAAAAAAGAAGATACGGCCGCTTATGTCGCAAAAATATTTCGACACTCTCAAGGGAATCAAAATTCATAGGGTACTTCCCGTTGACCTAGAATCCTGAAATTGGGCAAGAAGCAAGGTCTCATAGCACAAGTATAGGAAAAAATCTGAAAACTTCACAACTTTGGCTTAGTTAGGATAGGGGCCTACGGGCACACGGAGTCTGGAATGTTTACTCAAGTGCATACACAAAAAACTTTTTTTGCGATTCGGAAAAATCGTAACTCAATTCGGGAATTTAACTGTTTTCATAGGCGCTCCAGCGTCGACCGCATCGTCGCTTTCCAGCAGATGAGATAGCGGTCAAGCGCGAACCTATCAAGAAAAAAAAAATTGTACGGAACCCTCAGTGCGCTAGTCCGCCCTGTACAGAGGCTCTACCACGACGCGATACATTTGACGAACTAAACTGAACTGTTGAAATAGAATCGTTTATTTCTGAGTAGGTACCTGGTACATGAAGATCTTAATATTAGACGGAATCACATAAACTACCTTTGCTCGTGTAGAAATATTAAGTCAGTATCTAATTAGCAGATTCACATATACTTTATGCAATATCGTAGGGACCCAGCAGGGTCGAAGCCTCGGCCCTGGTTCGAAAGGCAACGAAGGAACAGGAGTGGGTTTTTAGTCAGTAAAAGTCTAACACTATCTCTCGCTCCGCCCAAGAGCGGGGGATGTCATTAGATGATTTTCGCACCGAAAAAAATATTAAATTAAAAACAAAAAAATTATTAATAGTCGCAGTTTTTAAATGAACATGTGTAACTTTTAAATAGACCACGGTTTTATGCATACATAGTTCAAAATGAGATGTTTTCAATCTTTATTATTTTATGCAATAAGTCAAATTGTCACTAAGCAATATTCTAATAATGTCAATATTTATTAGTGATACAGGGACTATTAATAAAGGGATGGAGCTATATAGGGTGTATAGTTCCATCACTATATCTCGCTCGCACGCTTGACATCTAAACAAGTCATGGTACGGCTTTGAGTGATGTGTTGTCACAGTTTCAATCAAAATTTATTGACAGTGTAAAAACTAGTGTGCCATCCGAATCGTGTTATCTCGTACAACACGAGCAGTTACGATTTGTGGACGATTGAAAGCAAATGAATTATAGTGTGCGATCACGGCATATCATGCGTCATTTTAGGGTTGCCTCAGAACTTTGATTTCTACACAAATCTATACATCTATTAGATATATCTAAACAAAATTTAAGTGTCTATTTGAAATATAAAAATATTTTTTTATTTACTAAATGTATAATTTATAAATTGACTGGTCTGTTGGTATAGTGGTTAGTGACCCTGACTGCTATGCCGGAGGTCGTGGGTTCGATTCCCACCCAGGACAAATGTTTGTGTGATGTGCACGATCATTTGTTCTGTGTTTGGGTGTAATTTATCTTATGTATGTATTTAGAAATATATAAGTATTTTTATCAGTTGTTTATTACTCATAACACAAGCTCTGCTTAGCTTGGGACTAGACGGCGTTGTGTGACAGTTGTGAAAAAAAAATAGAAGCCTATGAAAAAATTCAATCTTTCATTTTTTTGTTGTTCTGTCTGTGTCTGTTTGATCCGGCTAGTCTCTGAAATGGCTTGACCGATTTTAACGGGACTTACATTGATAGACAGGTGATATTATAAGGAGTCTCTCTTAATCTTTGGCTACTTTTGTTTTAGAAAAAGAATTAGGTTTTCGCCAAAAAATCTTCTTGAAATGGGGACTAAATGGCATTGTGCTGTTTTACGAGACTGTCACAGACGGAATCACGGACACATATTATAGCATTCAGAACGTAATCTTTCATATCTTATCATTAAAAAAAATATGGTAGATATACATAAGTCTCCGCAAAGTCAAGTCAAATTGTGTACTTAGATATTATTTATTTTAACCAAAAACCGACACTTTTCATGGCCAACCAATTACATGAGTAATATAACGTGCAGAGCCCTATCAATCTGTAAATATTTTATCATTATATTTTAGGTATAAGACGTGTCCTAAGTGTTATTACTGTAATTTACAGCACGGTTGGCGTAGTGGTTGAGCGTTAGGCTGCTGTGCCCACGGGTAGCAAGTTGCAAGTTGGTGTTTGTAAGTTTACGTGTTTGTGTCGTTTGTGAACGCATTTACGATGTATGGGTAATTCCTTGTGTTTTTTTTTTAATTTGAAATCATCCAACCGTTTTTCTCGCTCTAGGATGGAGCCAGAGTTCTGATTAAAACTTATCTGTGTCATGTAGTTGCCCTTTGCGTTTTAGGATCTCGGATTTCCTTTTCAGAAATTTCTCGTGGCACTAGCGGGCATTAGCCCTATTGGACCGCTACGGTTTTACTGACGTCTGTGTGTGTGGGACAACGTATTTTGGGCAGCGTCTGTCTGTCTGTTCGGTCGCTAAACCCAAAAACTACCGAACGGATTTTCATGCGGGTTTCAGCAATAGACAGAATGATTTATGGGTAGGTACATGTCATGGTGATACAAAATAATAAATAAAGAGAACATTGCTATATTTTGCTAATAACAAGGCATGCAAAATACAGAGTTTACCCCCACACAATTATACAAGTATAAACGTTTTTTACTATTAATTATAAATATACTATTTAATTACTATTCAATTAATGTATAATACATACATATTATAGTGGAGAAAAGCCGAAAATACCCGTTCAAAGTTAGGGCTAGTCGTTAGTTTATTTATGACAACCCTGTCCGTCTTACATTATTATAGCACTTTCATTGGCGTTAAACGCGGTGGGCGGCATGGCCGATTAGATAGTCCAAAGTCAGTTACAACTCTTGTTTGGAAAACACTGTATATCAAACTGATGAGTTACTGACGTCGTCAGTGAACTGACTACTATCGCACTAGTACAATAGAGGAGAAAGTTTCGCAGAGATAGCAGCCGTCTATCCCTGTTGGTATCTTGACAGGTGTTGTTAGGGTAAACTCGGTAACCCGCGGGGCCTAGGAGCCTGCCTACTAGGAAATGTACTGACCTTATTAGTGGGTGTCCTTCAAAAAGGTTGTATAGTAGCACGTGTAAAAACGTGAACGAAGCAGGTGGCGTTGTTGCTATCTGCTTTTGAAATTACACACTCGTTTTTCCGTTATGCTGAGATAATTAATGAAGTTTCCGTCTATGTTATTAGGTTCTGCGTTTTTCTGTAAATCAATTTTCTGAACAGGAGTTCGGAATTTGGTCCGATATTTGGCAGTTAGTAGACTGGAACATTTGTTTTTATCTCAAGTGCCTCTTGGAAAAACTTTTTAGCCGATTTCAAAAAGGGGGAAGTTCTATTTTCGGTTGTATGCATTTTTTTTTAAAGAATGTTCACCGATTTCCCGTTTAAATTGGTGACTGATTTTGTTTTTCTTTTTAGTTTGCTAGTGTTTTCTCTTTGTGAGCCGTATTGTTGATGTGGCTCAAAAAGCTGCCCAGCTTAAATCAGGCAGAGCCGAGCCGCATGTCTGACGTGCTGTTGGCTCATAAAACACAAGATAGGTGCCCACACACAGCGATACGGGGCCGCGGTAGACCACTAAGGATACGACAGGACGACCTAGATATCTTAAAAATTGGAAAGACGAAGTGAAAATCGTGATCGTAAGAAAGAATGACGGGAGGCCTTTGCCCAGCAGTGGGACAATACGGGCTGGTAATAATAATAATAAAATATAGCTAGAGTGATATCTTCTGCAATCCGTCGCATCTTTTGCTAAGATATTTTTTAATTTTTTGAAGGGTTTACGAGTATACATTATTTCAAATAGCTGTCTTTAGACATCCGGCTAGTTCTACAAATTGGGGAGTTATGGTTGGCCGAGGGTGTAAAACTATATTTATTAATTATTTTTTGTTAAATGACATTATGAAATAAAAGTTTGTACTGGTTTCTAAGTAGACACTGAAAATCATCTCTCTCAAGCAAATATTTATTCGACAAAGGTCAATGGGCATTTTGTTCGGAGATTTGACCCACGGCGTACACAAACGAAATAGGGCAAGGTATATAGATAAATGTATCTGCAACTCAGTGGTATGGGTCGCATTCTTGTGGGCAATGGGAGAATTGAAAAAAAAAAATTATTATTAAGGCATTTTTAAAGCATTTTTTTAATGAATTAACTCAAAACTACTGGACCGATTTCAAAAATACTTTTAGAGTCATTCGGGGTAAGAGCTCGCGGCGGGTAAAAGTTCGCACTAGCCCGATCTCCGACAGAGGTTGGGGGACTGAAATCTGTGTTCGCGGAACTTAGTGACGCACGACTCGTCGTTTCGGAGCCACGTGTCGCGCCGGCGCAAAATATGTACTTGTCGCCACAGGTCGCCAAATACGTTAACAGCAAAAAAATCCTTTAATATTTATGCCGGGGAAAAGTGTACTGAAGTTACATGCATTGATTTAGGACAGTAAGTTTATTACATTTCTATTGTTCGATTATCGTAGTATTTAAGTAAGTGTATCATTATTCTCTAAAATTCATTGACCTGTGTATTGTGATCGATAATTTAATATTTATACTGATTGGGGTAAGAGTGCGAGGTCAAAAGTACGCACGCGTATTTTTACCCATGTTGCGTACTTATACCCCAATGTAAATAAAAATATCCAAAGTCACTTAAAAGTGGTATATTCTTTCAGCGAGAAATACGAAGTACCACCGACAGAAGATTGGATCCAATGCATAATTTGTAAGGACTGGTTTCATGAGAACTGTACTGCGTATGAAAACGGAATATTTCAATGTGACTTTTGTAATGAGTAAAATTAATTAGGTGATGATAAACCTATACGTAATTTTGATCTCTGTCTATCTCTAGTCTAGATTTAAGACTAAACTTCACGTAATAATTAATGTCCAAAGTTCCTAATTGCTTTAAGTTACAGATAAGTACTAAAGTTACTATTATAATCTTCTTAAAGTTTAATAAATGTTGATTATCGGCAATCTTTTTTTTTTATTTTACCATCCATTTAGATTTCTTTGATGCGTATCTTTACCCGGTACGCGTATTTTTACCCTATGGCTTGCGTAATTTTACCCACGTTACGGGGCAAGAGTACGCGTTCGGAACATGTTACTTTAAACATATGTAGAAAAAAATGTAATTAATCTTGAACGTAAATTTACTTAAATAATGAAAATATATTAAAATCTCAAACAGCTCTATATTCAATCAACTCAGATATCTCATTTTTTATAGTTCGGTGAAACCATAGAAAATAAAGTGCGTGCTCTTGACCCGAATGACTCTACCAGTCGAAAGCTAGTCATCCCTAAGTGGCATCGGATATTTTCCTATGGGGAAATTCCCACGGGAAAGAAAGTAGAATGTGCTAGTTTTATCAAAAGCTACTACTACTATTTAAGGGACATAAAAATAAAATCCAGTTCTACTTAAATAATTTATTCAGCTTGATCAAAATCTATTGTAATTTCATCTAAAAAGGCTGCAGGTGCATCTATTACATCATGATGCCTGGCCCATGATAAAAAGTAAACTACGGTTACAACATGCACACAGCTTCCAACAGTGCGGCGGCCGTGTATACACGAGCAGTAATACTGTTCAATGCCATTTCTTCCAATTCGTGTGGGATCTACTAAAATATAGGTATAATATTGTTTGCTACAGACGTGTCGCGACTGAATTCGGCCTCTTATTAGTATTTTGTTTTCGATAATTTCTTGCTGCCGGTATATTTCGATGTGGCATACTCCATTCAAACGCATGTGCTCGTGGCAATATGACCTCGCAATTCTCAAGTAGTACGGTCCCTACGGTCGGTGTTTCTCGGTATTGTTTGTTTCTTATTTAACACCGACTTCCGAAATTAAAGTTATTTGGATCCTTTTAGTGTTTTTTAGTGAAGTTGATTGTTTTTTTTTGGAAAAAGTTTTTTATTTCACACTTTTTAGTTGCTTACTTATAAACAGAGTCCCTATTTCTCATGAAAATTCCATTTAACCCAAACACTGCTAGGTTACATTGTTTAATTATGAAGTTCCTGTATCTTCTACCTTCCGGCTCCATCATCAGATCAATTCGATAGTATCTTATAGCTAAAGTGCATCTCATGATAATTCTAATAAATCCAAACACGGCTAGGTTACATTGATTAATTACGGAGTTTCAGTGCCTACCTTCCGGCTCCATCATCATCATTAGATCACTTCGATGATACCATTTTCAACGTAACTATTCAGTACCATTCATTTATTTGTATTGTCATAGTCGCACTATCTTCTTGTGATATCTATGTGAGTATGAAGTTCCGTAGACCATTTCTGGTCTTCTTCATCAGTTCCACTTCATCAAATGTTACTTTTTGACTGTAAATGCTTAAGTTCTCGATAAAAATACCAAAATCACTATATGGTTGCCTATAATATTTGAGGAGTTCCTTCGATTCCTCACGGATCCCATCATCAGAACTGGATTTTAATAAAAAGGGGATCAATCTGAAAGCATATCCTATAAGAGGAAAAATAATTGCAAATTGGTCCATAAACGACGAAGTTCTGAGGTAACAAACAAAAAAAAAATACAACCGAATTGATAACCTCCTCCGGTTAACAAAAGTTTATTAAGTTTTTAAATGTTAAATAACTTTTTTCTCCCATTAAATACTTAAAAAAAAATACATATTTTGAATAGTGGGATTGAATTCTTCAATTTAAAACTAATTTGGTCTGTGTACGCGAACTCTCATAAAGTGGGTCAGAAACGCCCAATGACCTTTACCTCAAAATAAGTAAAATTGTCACTTCCCTGTGGGGCGAATTTCCGAAATCCAAAAGATGTGATGTTCATGTAATAAGGTTTAAAAAGCAGTTTAGTAGAATAATTTTATTATAAGATAGCTGAGCCGGCAAACGTTGTTCTGCCATATAAATAAAAAAAAATAGAAAAAAAAAAAAAAATAGATGTTGGCCGATTCTCAGACCTACTCAATATGCTCACAAAATTTCATGAGAATCGGTCGAGCCGTTTCGGAGGAGTTCAAGTTCGAACACCGTGACACGAGAATTTTATATATTAGATAATAATCATTTGTATAGGGTTTCCAGAAAACATATAATGGTTTTACGATCTCTTATTTTGTAATATTTAAAAAATAATATAAGCAAAAAACAATCCAATTTTATTCCCTCGTCTGTAGAATCAGCCATCTACTTTAAATCTATCTAAAAATCTAAAATTAGTTTCGTAGACGAAGCCATCGATTAAGATTATCTTCTTATTAGCTCTTCACAGACACAAATGTCTTTAGAAACATTTCATTAAAAACATTTTTAATACAGCTTAGTTGTCCATAATTCACGTAACTTATTTCTGCGCAATTCATTGTTGAAAAAGGCTAAAAGTTTATTTTTGAAATCTTAATTAATAATGTAATTAGTAAAATTATTTCTTTGTATAATAAGGTTATCATTTTTTTTTTCTTTTGTTCAGTCGGTAATCATCAAATGACTCCTCTCACTGTTAGTGGAGCAAGTGGCAGTGTCGAACTTTTACTGACTGCAACCCACCTGTGTTCTTTCAGTTGTCCTTTGCATTTCAGGGCCACTGTAACTGTTCTTACATAATATCTATTAATACTGTAATATGGAAATATTATAACAACAACCACTTTTTTTAAAAGAGTGACCATGGAGTTTCTTGCCGGTTCTTCTCCATAGGAAACGACCAATTTGGAACCGTGCACTAGCTTCTGACGTTTTATAAGTGCCCATGTAGGCCTATGTGAAATAAAAATATTTTGAATTTCTTTCGAACAATCCCGCAGCTCTAGGAGGCACGCGGGGATTTTCGGAAAAAGCCGTGGTCTTAGAACCCTAAGGGCAACTGAAGGACACAGCTGTGGTTTTAGTCAGTAAACGTCTGACACGCCCGGGAACTCGACCCGAAGCGGGAGAAGTCATTGGATGATTTACCATTTTAAAGAAAAAAAAACTAGCAGGCATAAAGTAGGTTATCACTGGAAACACTGTTCCGATTAAAAAAAAATTGACTTACTATCACGGTAAAATGCTCGCCTGTTTGACTCTCTATAGGAGTTTGAAATCAGGTCCGACGTTTGGCAGTTGCCTGGCACATTGGATCTCAAGTGTCTCGTCTACAAAAAGCTAGGTCGAGCAATCATTGCATTGTCTATTTTTATTAGTTTTTATTTAACTATCTTTGTGTGCATGTGTGTTTGTTGAAGGCAAATCTTGTAAATGATATTTGAAACAGTTACCCCTTATTGAGCTGAAATTTTGCATACATGTTCACTTTGCATGATTAGCCGAGTGAGTGATATTATTCTAAATCCAATATGGCGGGCTCTTAAATATGGCGGACTAGTAATTTTTTATTTACCCCCATGCCATTAATCCCACCAAATCATACCAACCTCAATAATATCCCACAAAATCTAAAGAAAAGTAATTGTAAAATTATGTTTTTAAAAACACAAGATTTTCCTGTGTAAATGAACAAAACATCTCGCGACAAGCTTTTTTTTTTGTCTGTATGAAGGTGGTAAACTTAAAACTACTGAACGCATTTTCATGCAGTTTTCATCAAAAGACAGTGTGTATTATGAAGAAGGTTTAGGCGTATAATACATGCATATTATAATATTCTCTAATAGCCGAGAATTTCAAAGATTTCTAACATCCGTGCAAAGCTGGGGCTGGTCGCTAGTGTTATATATAAATTGTAAAATGTAAAAAATTGATAAATTTATTTAAAGTTTATTTTCTTCTTTTTATACCATTTGAATAGAAAATTGCTTTAAAAATTGTTTTTTTTTTACTAGTATTTTATTTGTCAACGGTTTCTTCCAAAACATGATAAACCTTTTTCTAGGTATCAATTTTTTTTATGTGTTAACCTGAAATCATTGGAGATCACTGTCCTCTAAATATACCACTTGGAGATAGAATGTCTCTTAGATAAACATAGACTACTGAATAAGTCTACGTCAAATGAATTTCGTA
The DNA here is from genome assembly GCA_905147345.3 of Mythimna impura. Classification (NCBI taxonomy): domain Eukaryota; kingdom Metazoa; phylum Arthropoda; class Insecta; order Lepidoptera; family Noctuidae; genus Mythimna; species Mythimna impura. The sequence continues at coordinate 25,387,021 of LR990355.1, forward strand.
GACGAAGCCCTTGATTGACGTTATCTTATTGGCTCTCGCAGACACAGTACCTTTTGATATGCTTAAACAACCATTTATCTATGTAGAGTTTCAGTTAATTTTGGTTAACCGTTAACTCATTTATTTCTATGTATTTACTAGCTGAAAACGGGCTTATGCTTTGAATGCCTTTCGAGACACAACTTTTTTTTTTTAACTTCTCTTTGTGTTTCTCCAGGGTGACTCTTTTGAACGATCTAGCATTTTTTCTTTTAAATAATATAATCTGGTGCTTGACTGCGATCCCACCTGATGGTAAGTAGTAATGCAATCGTTGATCGTGAATTTATTATTCAGTCTAGCCTTGAAGACGCCTAAATTATAATCGGACGGGAAGAATACTGCCGGCAAATTTTTCTAATCAGTCCGATGTACGCGGTATAAACGACGAGGCGAAACGCTTAGTCCAGACCGTAGAGGTTTTAACAATGTAAGGGTGGACACTCGCTGTACGCAATCGAACGATCTCATTCTTAACACACCCTGTGTTTAGAAAGGCATAAGCATTAGGGATTCTTGGTAATGTTTTTAGAAAATTCAGATGTGTAGTAGTCTCAACCGGCTTCAACCGGCGTGTATGAAGGTGGACAAAGCAATATGTACATATATGTAAGAATCGTAGCAGTAGCTGCGGAGTTGATCGAAAGAGAGGTGGCCTTAGAACGCAAAGGGCAACCGAAGGTTTTTACTCAGTAAACGTCTGAAGAGGGAGTCCTCTTGCTTCTTATAGTAGTAGCAGAATGAAGGATTTAGACTGGCCTGTTGGTCTAGTGGTTAGTGGCCCTGACAGCTATACCGGAGGTCGTGGGTTCGGTTCCCACCCAGGACAAATATACCGACATAGCACGAAGAATAGCCAAACTTAAGTGACAATGGGCAGGGCACATTGCTCGCAGAACGGATGGCCGTTGGGGCCGAAAGGTTCTGGAATGGCGACCACGTACCGGAAGACGTAGCGTTGAAGGCCTCCTACAAGGTGGCCCGGTGACCTGGTAAGGGTTGCGGGAATCCGATGGATGCGAGACGCACAGGACCGTTCATTGTGGCGACACTTGTCCCTGTCTGGGAGGCCCATGTCTGACAGTGGACGTCTTTCGGCTGAAATGATGATGATGATGAAACCCGTGGTCTTAGAACGCAAAGGGCAAAGGGTAAAAGTCTGACACGTCCTCTCGCTCAGCAGTCACTAGATGGTTTCCAATAATAATAATGTTATGAGTCATTACTTATCTATCATCATAAAATACTGTTTCCTTAACATCATAAGAGTATAGTTTATTAAGTTTTACATAAAAAATTGTTTAAAAAACTAAAAAACACGCTTTTAGCACGCACTAAAAATTACAATTGGATGTCCGCCATGTTGGATTTAAGTCACGTGACTATTTTTTTTCGTATTCCTGACAGCAAACCCTTTCATTTGATACCCATATCATGGGGGTGCATTTCAAATAGCCTGTCCGCCATCTTGGACGTCCGCCACGCCGCGTCACGTGACTATTTTTTTTCGTTTTCCTGACAGCAAACCCTTTCATTTGATACCCATATCATGGGGGTGGATTTCAAACAGCCAGTCCGCCATCTTGGGGAGGCCGCCATATTGGATTTGTAATGACGTTTCTTAGCTAGTCATGTATTGTCATCAGAACTCAGAGCGTGTGCAAAATTTCATCCTAATCGAAGACCGGGAAGTGGGTCAAATTAAGATTCCAAGATTTTCTTACATACTCATACATAGTTAGTTACAAGTGAAGCTAATAAAAGCGTATTAATAAAAAAAAAGGTAATTCATCTTCGTAATATTGCGGCCTAAAAATTGATTATTCACTTCACGTTCATAATGTATGAGTATTAATTTTCTAGAGCGTAATAAAAGATTATGAGAGCACATAAAGGAATTATGATGAGGTCATTGACTTATCGTTATCAGTGCAATAATCTGGAGATAACAGTGAGTAATGTTTAGGATTTCCGACGCGCAAACGTTATGTAGATAGGTACCTACGTCTAATGACGTGGGGTCGTGTTATCGTGTGTCTGATTGTAAATCTGTAGGCTATCTGATGGTATACTTACGGCGAACTTATTGTCGGTAGCCGTCTGAAGTAAGTAAGTATCTGGGTTTATTTTTCATTGGGGACTTACCATGACCTGTTAAAATATCAGTCGTGCGAGCCAGAAAGGGGGATAGAGCTGTACACCCTATATAGTTCCATCCCTCTAACAGTTGCGCGAGAGAACGGCCCTCACGTCCCAGCCGCAGGGATCCCGATCCCGATTTCCAGCCACCATAGGCGCTGGCTTGCTGCCTGATTATTTAAGTTATCCGTTTTTTGGCATCCACCATAGGATATTGAATTCGTATCGCAACATCCTGGGGTGAGTACTAGACCATACTGGGTTTATGGTTTGAAGTATCAGTGGGGGACACAAACTATATCGGATCTCTCACCTCACGTACCCTAGAGCGGGAGTAACAATTGGATGATGTCCCTCCTAAAAAAAGACTGAAAGTCAATTGCGACATACCTAGTCGGGAAAATTCAAGTTTTTTAGTGTCTATAGACGTGCACTTCAATCTGTGAATTAACTACGAGTATATCTACCAATTATCGAAAAATTCCAACGTCGTAACGAAAAAGTCGTAAGACTTTTCTAAGACTTACGACCTCCTCAGAGAACAGCGCACCGGACCAGAGACATGAACTGTGGAGGAACAGACATCCCAACCCTCCAAACTTCATCTCTCTGGCAGAACATCTGCCACATAGACACGATCTGCAGTGGCCAATTAGGAAATCTAAACCGATTGCGGGTTCAGGCCGCTGCAGAAGCAATCTGGCCTAATGAGGTATCTTAAAGGATGGAGCCCCTTGACAAGATATGCGTCACCTCCTTTCTTGTTCGGCATGGACAACCACCTGCATCTTCAGGACTTTACGACTTAATCGGGCCAGCCACAGGGCTGTCCAGGTCGGAAAAAAATTTTAGTAAAATCGACACGAAAGAAGATTAAAAATTTGAAAATGGAATAAAACGAAAAATCTCTTAATCCAAAAAGTTAAGCAAACCGTAACAAATCCGGCGGTGGAGCAGCAGGACATATAAATCTAAATCGAAAAAACCTTTTTGCCCAGATAATGGAACACTATAAGCTATTTTTACGTAAACCCGTTTCCTATAATGGTATTGAATAACACGCTTGACGGATTCAATAAGGATCTGGTTCTTTATTGAGATTGTCCATGGGAGGATATACTTATAATCTGATGAGTTCTACGAATAGGTCTTATAAAAAAAATGTTTTGTTTTTTTTTTTTAATTCTTGATAGGTTCGCGCTTGACCGCTATCTCACCTGTTGGAAAGCGACGATGCGGTCGACGATGAAGCGCGCTTACCTAGAAGTAACCTATTCACTCTTGACTAAAAGATTCCCGGGTTGTAGCCATCAGGAAACACAGATTCCGACAAGGAATTCCACTTCTTAGCTGTACGCACAATGAATGTGTTCCCAAAACGTTTTGTGCGTATAGGTGGGATGTTAATCAAACACGGTTCAGGCCTCAACGGCTCGATCTCTTGCGTCCGACCTTGGTTCAGGCCATAGTACGGGGCGAGAAGGAATTGATAGACAGCAGGCACCACCTGCTAAGCAGTAATGCGGGAGTTGGCTGAAACAATATGGGCGTCGAAAGTTGTCAGCAAAACGGATGGAGAGCACCAGGGCCTATGTCTGCGGGGTGTTCGAGAGAGTTACCGTGGCCCTAGCGCAAAGGGCAACTGTCGAAACACAGGTGGGTTTCCCGTTGTGGGTTTTAGTCGGTATTCAAAGATTTCCCATCACCAAAAAGGTCTCTACGGCTAAGAGAATGGATTTGAATGTAACACTGACACGGGTAGACCAAGACCTTTTGGGTGGAACATTATCAATTATTTTTTCCGCTCTGCGTGCAGGAAGATGTGTTCCTGCAGTTGCTCTTAGCGTTTCAGAACCACGGTGATTCTTTAGAGCCACTGTCATTTTTCAGTTGTGCCAATGGTAGCGTGATGGTTGCATGACGCTACCAGTGACTGCTTATTCCTTTTTTTATGCATTCCTCACACAATTCATTGTTATTTTGGCTATCTTCTCCCTCTATATATCTGTCTTGTTGACAGATACGAGACGTTATTCTAATACCTATGAGTAATTAATAAATAACACTATTACGAGATACTGACTTAAAAAACAAGACCTGACACCATACCACGAGCTCTTAACGCGATACATTTTACGACCTAAACTTAACTGTTAAAGGGATGGAGCTATATAGGGTGTACAGCTCCATCCCTCTATCTCGCTCGCACACTTGACATTTTAACACATCATGGTAAGGTTGATTTTAATAGACAACTTTAATCTATATATATTTATAAAAGCGAAATACCACTCACTGATTAATCACGAAATCTCAGAAACTATGACACCTACAAACTTAAAATTTGGCAGATAGGTTCCTTTTAAGGTGTAGACACCCGCTAAGAACGGATTTTACGAAACTCCACCCCTAAGGGGATGAAACGGGGTTCCAAAGTGTGTATGGAAAAACCTACTTTCCCGCGGGCGAAGCTGCTGGCAGAAGCTAGTCGTTTAATAAATAAAACCATCTAACGCACTCTCAGTAGGTTACCGTCTAGAACTATTATCACTTATCAAGTTATCACACAAGGGACTTATCTCCAGACGTAAAGATGTTAACGTCACGTACCTATATAGTCGAGGGGGCGCAACTTAATTAACAAAACTTTTCTCTTTATTATTTTCCTTGACGACTTCGACTGAGTGAAAAAGTTTTCGAATCAAATTATATTTAATACAGTAAATTCTAGGAATGGTCATTTTTCCGCTGGTTATTTCTTAGATTTTAAGTGGCTATTGTGAATATACGTGTATTTTCTACAAACATAAGCAGTTTTATTATGAAAGACGGAAATATCTAAATTCTAGAAATATTTATCCTAATGCCATTGGTTTCTTTTATGCAATAGAGATTGTTTGAAGATTCTCGAGACATGAAAGTGGAACAAATAGTGTATTTTGCAATAAAATAACATTGGTCGAGATACCTCTCGCTCACGTGAAAGTTGTAAGCATGCATGGTTATAATTAAAAACGAATAATTTCAATATAATAATAAACAAATGTTCGGTAAACTTATGAGCAAAATTAGTAATCGATTGATCAATTTATAAACCCCTACCGCGGATAAGCATATTGTGTTATGAACTTATGACTGAGATTGTCGGATATCTATGGATTCTCCTCATAGGTATGATGCAAGATTCTTCTTATATGATCGAATACGGCTATAGTGGATTCTGAACTTTCCGCAAACTAACAAAGAGTCGTCTATAATTAACTAGACCCCCAAATGTCAATTATATTACGACCACACACCTCTTGGAACCCAATAAACTTGATAATAATATATTATAGTATGTGTAAAGCCGGGGGACGACTTTGGATGCCAATCGGTCATTAAATCAGCCGAGCGGATAATATGGGTGTTATGTTGTCAATGATGAATAGACATGTCAATCGATGAAGGGACGTACAAATTAGGCGGATATATTAAACCTTTTGAGTCGAGGGCTCAAGGTACGAGAAATTATTTACATTACAGACCGTACGATGATAAATTCTGTAAAAAATACCATGACGCTTCATTTTTCGTCTAATATTGACGCAGGGACAGATTCATCAACTGATTTAATGTGAGAAGGGTACCCAATTGATGCAGTTGTCTGTACGAAAGACAGGCGAGATTGGCAATCCCCAGGCTGGCTGTTGACGTGAATATTTTCATAGTCGATGATAAAATATAACTTGTCAAGTTACAAGCGCCTATGTAAAGTTTCACAGAAATTTCAAGCGTCCTAATTGATGCTAAAATAAATGTGGGTAGGGTTTATATCAAGGCAGGGCTGTTCGAAGTACTTTATTAGCAAAATGTGCTACCCACAGCGAACTTTACCCGTGCCTAGTTACCTTTTCCTTGGCTTTTCCGTGAATGTAAGCATCTTTACGGTGACGCAAGTCATCCGGCAAACTTAGGAGTTATGTAATAATGTCATATAACCTTCGCAAGCTGTCTATACTACAACCCTTTCTCTAAGAGACGCTTCCACTCGCGTGGAATGTTAAGTAGATGAAGTATTTCCGTATTTTTGCTTTTCTTCTTTATTGTGTTACTTTTGTTTAGATGAAATTCTTTCTGGCAATTTTACTCTTGAGGGTGCGAAAAGTATCCGTTGTATTTACTGTTCAAGGGCTTCTTTTTCTTGTCAATATGCCAAAGTAAGTGTTTGAGTGTTACGGCTCTGAGTATACTCAACAGTATCAACAATAGATTGCCATGTTTAGGGTTCTGTAGTCCAAACAAGGGACCCTTATAATTTCGCTGTTTGTCTGTCCGTCCGTCCGCGGCTTCGCTTAGAGACTATTAATACTAAAAAGCTGTAATTTCGCATGGATATACAGTAAACACACCGTTAAAAAATATTTTTAGGGTTCGACTTTTACACGTAAAGTGGAGATGATATTTTTTCTTGTCAATTTTCTGGATTGGTATTCAAAAACGCCGAGGCGGTGTGGAGATTTTATTTTCGATTTCGGTATCCGTTTCCGAAATATTAAACTTTATTAAGTGCAAATTTTTGTTACAGTCAAGTGTGTGTGTCCTACAAGCTATATTTGCTTCAAAAATCTGAAAAATAAAATAAAACATATTTACTTATTTAGACATTTAGAAGAACGATTATATACGGACTAAGGACTAAGAACGGATATCACGGCTCAGGTATCTCTGTTAATTTAAGAGTAATAGTCGCCCAACCTAAAAATATACCTACAAAGAAAAAAAATACAAAATCCCTAGAAAAAAAAAAACTACTTAGATGGAGTTGTTATTTCTTTAAAACGGTGATATTGCCGAAGCTGAACACTGTGATAGAGTATCTTTAGAAGCAAACAAAGTGAAGATAGTAACCTTGTATAAATCACGTAAATGCCTCAGCAGTATAGCAGTCAGTTGGCTTTGTAAATAATTTCTTATCGCATAACAGCCTATGCATAATATTTTGAGATTTTAACGAAGACTATATTCGTAACGATAATACAGAAGTATTCAGATTGATATGTGACGCTGGTTAATTTTTTTTTTTTACAACCCCTTGTTGCTTCACGCGATGGCAATCTAATAGGTAATATTTTCTCTAACTGACCTTGTAAAGTCGGATTTTAATACTCTTTCAGTTACAGTTTTTTAACGTTATTAACCGCTAACTCAATAAATAATAATAGTAATATTCAACAACTATCACACAACGTCATCTAGTCCCAATCTAAGCAGAGCTTGTGCTAGTAAATATGTTAATAGTAATAAACATAAGACTTAAGACTCCATAAACCATAGCCTTATATCTTAGTTTTCTAAATGTCGCAATAGTTTCCCACCAACCGGGGGTTGTCCTTGGATGCAACTAGCATAGTACGTACAGGGATAATCACCGGTTTGTACCACTTTCCATTAAAGCGTCTAAAAGGGCCTCTGCGAGTTGGTTTCGGCTCCTCGTACGCCTTCCAAAGGTCCAGGATCTCAGGGTCCTGAGATAAATGAATAAACATAAAACCCCCTTCTAAGTCATCATGTAACGGAACTACGGAACCCACTGCCCGTGGCCCGCGACGCACTTGGCCTGTTTTTTAATTGTAAAATTGAATTGCGAAATTTGTTAGGGGCTCGTTTTCTTTTTTTATTGTATGTTTGTGCCTTTATGAAGTATTTTATATTGTGTATTTCTTTTCATAATGCGTTACCTCTCATTCTCCATTTTCTCCACTTGTGTGTTTTTTTTTAATGATATAAACCAGTGCTTGACTGCGATTCCACCTGATGGTAAGCAGTGATGCAATCGTTAATGTTGAATCTACGTTTACACTTGTTTTTAGTAAGAGCGTATTCACTCTAGCCTTTTAATTTTTGTTGTCGCTTGCATCATATTTTAACTTATTTTCTTTTCTAACGTTTAAAGGTCTACGACTAATATAGCCTTGTATCTCACAGTCGTATTTGTATAACATAATCAGCCTTTCTAATGTTCTTATTGCTGAGACTCAGGCCTCCTCTCTAGGAGAGGTAATGGGCCGTAAACCACCACGCGGCGAGGGCCCAGTGCGTGTTGGTGAATTCTTATCTAATAAGGTCTTCGAATTTTTGGTTCTAGGACATGCCGGTTTCCTCACGATGTTTTCCTTCACCGTTTTGAGAGCAGTTGTGATGAAATAAATTACACAAAGTAATGCGCCTGGCTGGGTTTGAACCCGCGACCTACAACTCGTAAGTCGGGGCCGTTACCACTCGGCCACCACTGCTCTCAAGTCGTATTGTGTTTTCTAACAAATAAGAAAATGATATTTCATCCAAAGGGCTTTCATTGTTCAGAAGAGAACTCATTTATTTTAATGTTAGACTGTCACACGCAGTGTTTGTTAGCAAAATATGGCATTAGTAAGTCTTTCTTGCAATAGACGACCATAATAAAGTACTACATAAGTACTTTTTCTTTTTAATCAGAAAATGAGTCTGATCCTAATCTTGTCATCTTTGATTTTTGTATAAAGATTTGACTAGATTTAAGGTCAAGTTTAGTACTATACTTATTGTTATTGGATTGTATTTTTTTCTTTTTTAATAATTTTAAGGTATGTATGGCAATTTGAGTATTTTTTGCCTACCCATTTGGGTATCTGACCTTTCCTTGGTATTGTTCGTCAAGTCGTTGAGCACCTTAGTAGACCTGAGTTGAGCTTTACGAATACTGACAAATGCTTGAACTGACTGGACGGGTCCGCTCAAATCTGTATGGTTCTTTCCTCAAAAGACCATCTCAGACACTAATCTGCATGGTTCTCATGTGATTTGATCATTACATATTTGCTGTAAGGACTTTAAATAGACTTTGACCCCTGAGTGTGTTTCGGTGTTTCTTCTCAGGGTAGGCAGCTAGGAAAAAAATGACGTGCAAGTGTTTTTTAAAACCTATTTACAAAATAAGTATTATTTATTGTTATAAGTACTTACAACCATCTCAATCAATCTCTAACTATATTTATAATTATAGTAAGAGACATGAACAGTCGGAATCAGATAAATTATGAGGCAATCTTTTAACTAAGTTCAATGAAGTAAAATGCTCGATTTCCGCAGATAACATTTCCTTGACTTTACTAAAACGAAATAAACTAAACATTTTGAGTTCCGCGCTATCTAGTGAAAACATGGCCCATTTCCACCCATTTTCTCCTTACATTTTTATTAGCTACTGTTACTAAGAAAGAAAGAAGAGAAAGAAAAACAAATTGTTTGTGCATAGACTTAGTACTTGATACCAACCTAGGAGTCTTTAGGCGCCTTCAAATTTGCAGCTAAGGGCCGCACGGCGTAGCGGGTTTGCAGCGCTGCCACCGCGCTGGTTTGTTAAACCATATAAAAAAAGACGCGCGACTGCAGCACTACACCAGCGCTGCAGCCGCGCATCAGTTTAACAACAATATCATGCTCAAACCTAGCGATTGCCGCGCTGCCACCGTACGGTACTTTGCGGCTAATTTGAAGCCGCCCTCAAGCGTGCACCATCGTTGACCACATCACCGCCTACCATCACATGAGATAGTGTTCAAACGCGAGCCTATCAATAATAAAAGAAAGACTTCTCTTCTGCTGCCATTTTCTATTGTTATTATAGTAAGTAGTATAATCGTTTGGTTTTCAGTTTCGACGTGTGGCGCGAGTTCCCCGACCGGATAGTGGGGTTTCCGTCCAGACTACACGTTTGGGATAACACCACCAGCTCGTGGCGATACCACAGCGAGTGGACCAACCAGATCTCTATGGTGAGTACCTTCTACCTACTTGTTTTATTCGGAGATTTATTTGTGTATTCCATGGTGCGACAATTTTCCTGTCTGCATGTGCTGGCCGTATACATTACCATATCGACTCTATGATGGAAATACAATGCACTATTGGATTTTTAATTCTCGGCTCAGCACTGGCAGTTGACACAGGTGGTCGACTCCTTCTGCGAAGTAGTAATGCGAAGGAACCGGCCGCACGCGTGAGGGAACGTACTTCCTTACGCCCTAGCCGCCGAGACCCAGACCGCAACTACCAGCCACGGTAGACGCGGACTTGCGGACGACGAGCAATGGGTAGCTCGCTGTCCGGCCGTCCCGTAAATCGACCGGATCGAGCGCAAATCGTCACCAGTGTGTAGTGTTCCACGCACTCCTCAAAGAGATGTCAGCAAACCATAGGGGCACAGCTGGGCCGATGCCCGCTAGGGCCGCAGGGATTTTCTGAAAAAGAAACCCGTGATCTTAGAAAGCAAAGGGGAACTGTAGGACACAGGTGTGGTTTTAGTCAGTAAAAGTCAGACACGCCCTCTCGATCCTCCCAGAGCGGGAGAATTGATTGGATGATTTCTATTTAAATTGAAAATCCAGTAGTGCATTGTATGTGTCTAACCTAACGACATTTAAAATTTGCACTATCGATATATATATAACGCGGGTCACGGTTTCGCAATCGCATTTGGGCTTGAGAAATGATCGAACCCGGAGTTTGCTCCTAAGCACTTCTTCAAGGAATACTTGAAGTTCTGAGTTCAAGTGTTTTCTACGGAATATAATATTATTGTGCTCGCAGTTTTTGTTGGATAACGAGTGGGGCTTAGCATTTTCCTGTGAATTGCTAATAACAAATAAGTTTTTATACAGAACTATAGTATGTACATTTTATGTGTACCTACTCTTTCCTCTGTCGGCAGCCGTGCGTACAACGTCTAGTCTCGGGGACTGTCTCACTGCTCGTTGTGTAAAGTGAATACCTAAAGCTTGCATCATAATAAATCAGTTGTGTGATCTAAAATAGTTTGTTTATTGCTCTATACCCAGCCATCGCCCACAAAACATAGTCTCTCGACAGAGCTTCAATGATGATCGGCATCCTGCCCCGACATACATACAAACACACATACAAACATACATACACACAAACACAAGACACATACAAGATATATACATACAAAGATACATACGAAGACGAGTGAAATAATTACAAAAGTTTATCATAACTGTATTTTTCCAACATGTAACTGATTACTCCAGTTATTAGAAAATTGAGTTACAATCATAATTTAAGCATTGTTTACTTAAATGCACTTACTCGAAGCCTACTGGGGCCATGGGTAGTGTGAAAACGAAACCCGGGGCCGTGGGACGAAGGAACAGGAGTGGGTTTTTAGTCAGTAAAAGTCTGACACTATCTCTCGCTCCGCCCAAGAGCGCGATTTGTCATAAGATGATTTTCCCACCTAAAAAAAAAAGTACACAGGTAGTGTTTTTTTTTTAAAGAAAATAATATGGGCATCGCCGTATCTACTACATTGGTAGAGCATCGGTGTTGGCGTCTAAGCACGCACACAACACGCTAGTGACGCAAACAAGACTTTTCTTATCTTGTCAAGAATTTTATCTTAGGATTTTATTATATTTTATTCAAGAATTATTTTAGGATAAAAACACACATACAATTTGTTTTTGCAGGTTAGGTCAGGTCAATACCTAAGATAACAAATGTAGTGTCGCAAAATAGCCGCACTCCGAGACGCCACTCACAGATTGATCACATACCGTTTGATACCATGCAGGCAACTTATGTACATAGCATAGCATAGTCGGCCTTATAGTGTTCCCACTGTTGGGACTCAAGCTTCCTCTCTAGGAGAGGGAATGGGCCGTAATCCACCACGCGGGCCCAGTGCGGGTTGGTGGATGTCACATGTCTTCGAATTTTTGGTTCTAGGACATGCCGGTTTCCTCACGATGACATGCCGGTTTCCTCACGATGACATACATGTACATACATAATTATAATCGATGGCTAGTCTTAAGCAACGTCTTGGAGAACTTGCAAAAGTTACATAGAGAGCTACACACGTGTCAATAAATTATTTTAAAAACAGCTGAAATCATTCAGTAGCCGATTCTGAACATACTACTTTCAGGATGTGCGTTTATTGTATAGACAATTAATATTATTGACTACACCGCCGAGCATGAGGTCTTGGGTTCAATTCCTAGGTCGGGCAAAGTGTTATTGGATCTTTAAGTCAGGGTCAGGATTTTAGCAGCCCGTAGTTTGATAATAGCAATAAACTAGACACATGTGGATATGCTAATAGCTTATCCACATGACACATTATCCAATGACATCCCCCGCTCTTGGGCGGAGCGGATAATGTTAGACTTTTATTGACTAAAAACCCACTCATGTTCCTTCGTTGCCTTTCGTACCAGGGCCGAGTCATCCTTTCAGAAGAAGACCCTTGGCCCCAGTAGGCTTCGACTCTATGCTGGGCCCCTACAGTTTGCTGACATCTCCTTGAGGCGCGCGTGGAACAGTACGCGCCGTTGAAGACTTGGGTTCGGTCCGGACGGTTATCGGATGGTCGGACGGCGAGCTACCCATTGCTCGCCGTCCGCAAGCCTGCGCCTACGGTGGCCGGAAATCGGGATCGGAATCCCGGCGGCGGCTGGGGCATGAGGACCGTTGCCTCATGCGTGTGGCCTCCTCCTTTGCTAGCATTACTGCTTCGCAGAAGGAGGCGACTTCCAGCCACTCCTCCTCGCTTCGGACCATGGCCTGTACCAAGGCCCGGCGCAAGAGATCGCTGCCGCCGATCGCCCCCACGAGGACACGGCGTTGCTCTGCCCAAGCGGGGCACACCTCTACCGTGTGCTTCACCGTGTCCTCCGGGCGGTCCACATTGTGGTGACACCCGGGCGTCTCTTCCGCACGAATCCGGTGAAGGAAGCTCTCGAACTTACCACGTCCGGTGAGGACCTGCGTCATGCGGAAGGTGAGGACGCCGTGAGGTCTTTCCAGCCACGCCTCAAAGAGGGGACTTACAGCCATAATTGTAGCGTGCCCGAGCTTATACTTCTACCTAATCCTCCGGGGCATGCTGGCGTGATGTTATGTTATTTTTGTGTTACATAATAAGCACATATTTTTTGTTTTTGATGTGGGCAATCATAAAATAACTTCACCCGCTCTGGGTGGAGCGAGAGGGAGTGTCAGACTTTTACTGTCTAAAACTCAGGGTGTTCCTTCAGTTGCCCTTTGAGTTCCGTAGCCAGTAGCTCTTTCGAAAGTTCCCGCAGCCCAACTTTCCTGCGACTCATGACACATCATCATCATCATTTCAGCCGAATTACGTCCACTATTGGACATAAGCCTCCCCCAAGCGTAGCCACAACGACCAGTCCCGTGCGTTTCGCATTCATCGGATTCCCACAACCCTCACTAGGTCATCTGTCCATCTTGTGGGAAGCCTTCGAATCGTCAGCACTCCAGAACCTTTCGGCCCATCGACCATCTGTTCTGCGAGCTATGTGCCCTGCCCACTGTCGCTTAAGATTGGCTACTCTTCGGACTATGTCGGTAGCCTTGGTTCTTCTACAGATATCGTCATTCCTGATCCTGAAATTCAGCATAGCCCTCCCCAATACTCTCCATTGCCCTTTGGATGACTTTAAACCTTCTGATGAGGTCCATTGTGAACGACCACGTTTCAGAGCCATACGTCATCACTGGCACACACACACTGGTCATAGACTCGTCTATGGCGGCCATAACACATGACATACATTTTGATACATTAGCCCATTACAATGCATGAAACTTACTCCAAAGCAATTATCCATCAAACTGCAAATTGCAATGCAAATATTATTCAACGAAGTGCAGAATAATTTCGAAATTACAATATCATTCACAAACAAAATAGGAACAGTCATATACAAAATACAATTTTAAACACTATCAATACGCATGTTTATGAGGCCGGCTAATTACCAAAAAACTGGAGTATTAATCAGACGAGAGTTTAATTAAAAAATAACATTCATAATGAGTATGTATTTATTATCACTGCGGTGATATTTTAAATTGTATTTGGTTTATGTAGAGAGTTATCGCCGGTAATCTGAGTTCAGTTATCAATCATGACCTGGATTGTGGAGCAGGAATTGTTAGCTGTGTTTTTACTACTATTGTGACCTGCTTATAATATGTTTTTATTCGTTTTTAATCTAGACATGTTTTATGGTAGCTGAAAACGTTTTATTGATCTGCATACAATCTTACTTTGTGAGTTGTGACCAGAGGCAATACACGATTTCTTACAGCGATCCATTTTACGACCTAAACTGAAATGTTAAAGGGATGGAGCTATATAGGGTGTATAACTCTGTAGCGACATCTATGGCGTCACATAAGAACTAATCCTGCATCGCGCAATCAAAGTTCTCCGCGCGATTAGAACATATAGAACTGCCCGAAATCATCTATCGAGCAGTTGCCCACCAGACATAACACCCGTCTGGTCGGAGGATCCTCCCTTTTCAACGGAGATTTGTGGGACTTTACACTCTGTTCCGCTTACCTCCAAACTGGTAACCCCGACGCGATGTAAGATTAGTTCTTATGTGACGCCATAGATGTCGCTATAACTCCATCCCTCTTTCTCACTCGCACGCTTGGCCCATTGCTTATAATAAGTTTTCATTCGTTTTTAATCTAGGAATATTTTATGTTGGCTCAAAACGTTATTTATTAAACCGCACACAATCGTACTTTGTGAAATAACTTGGAAATGCACTCTAAATCTGACCTCGAACCAAAAGAAATATTACGTAGTGTGTCTTATTTATTTATTTAAAACTTTATGCACTAATGAAAAACTGTACAAAGGCGGACTTAATGCCTCAGGCATGTTCTACCAGTCGACCTTAGGGTGGAGCAGAGAGATATGGCTGGTGCAACTTAATAGAAGACAAACAAAAATAAAATAAGTACAATAATAAATATAGACAAACATACAAAAAAAAATATGGTGACAAAAAAAACGAATCCAACTAATCAATATTGTGATGATTCTACCAACTTCTTGTAACTTGTATCTTGCCAATAAATCTACACTCATATTATAAAAGAGTTATGAGTATACATGTGGATAGGTGGAGAGGGAGAGGGAGGCAAAAGAAAAGATGGATGGATTGTGTGAAGAGTGATATGAAAGAAAAGGAAGTTAGTGATAGCATGACGGTTGACAGGATAGAATGGAAGAAAAAAACATGTTGCGCCGACCCCAAATAAGATGGGACAAGGGCAGGAAGATGATGATGATATTATAAAGAGGTAAACTTTGTTTTTAGGGTTCAGTACCTCAAAAGGAAAAAACGGAACCCTTGTAGGATCACTGTTGAGGTACGGAACCCTAAAAAGTAAGAAAAATAACCTGAAAACTCACTGATATTATTTTTTTAGGGTTTCGTACCCAAAGGGTAAAAACGGGACCTCTGTCCGTCTGTCACCAGGTTGTATCTCAGGAACTGTGCTAGCTAGACAGATGATGTATTTCTATTGCCGCTATAACAACAAATACTAAAAACAGAATAAAATAAATATTTAATTGGGGCTCCCTGCAACGAACTTTCCCGTTTTTTAATATTACAGTATGTTACCCTTGTGCAAGTACAATTCATACTTAGCCAGTTTTTTAATAATAATATAAATAGTTGTTCAATAACGAAGGATTTTAAATCCGAGACAGTTGTAAACTAGAAGTAAGCAGCTGCTCCTTAAGATCCAGTCCCCAGCAACTATCCAATTGTCTCAATCATAACTGCATATAAATATTTATTTAACCAATGAGCATTGTTATGGCCACTTACCAATGAATGAATGTAGCAATCTTGTGGACGTCGCCAGGGGTCACTCACTATCATGTATATTTTTTCTATTTTAATATGTATTTATTTTGTTTTGTGAATGGTAATTATCAGTGTGGAACAAAATTTCTTAAAAACAAAGTAATAATAGTATATTATACGAGTATAGTATAATAAGAATGCATTCAGAGATTTCATAATTTGACAGTAATTTTTTTTTTTTTTGAGAGCAAGGGTGGCCGAGGGAGAGCAGTGGTGGCCGTAACGGCCCCGACTTACGAGTTGTAGGTTGCGGGTTCAAACCCAGCCAGGCGCATTACTTTGTGTAATTTATTTCATCACCACTGCTCTCAAAACGGTGAAGTAAAACATCGTGAGGAAACCGGCATGTCCTAGAACCAAAAATACGAAGTCATGTGACATCCGCCAACTCGCACTGGGCCCGCGTGGTGGATTACGGCCAATTCTTTCTTCTAGAGAGGAGGCCTGAGTCCTAGCAGTGGGAACATTAAAAGGCTGATGATGACATTTTTTTTTATGTGGAAAATCATCCAATGACATCTCTCGCTCTAGGGTGAAGCGAGAGGGCGTGTCAGACTTTTACTGATTAAAACCACACCTGAGTTCTTCAGTTGCCCTTTGCGTTCTAGGACCACGGATTTCCTTTTCAGAAAATTCCCGCGGCTTTAGCCATCATTCCTGTTGGGACCCTACGGTATTCAAATGAATTCCCAGTACGGTGCAGCATCTCTTAAAAAAAAGTATGCTAGTTAGAGGAAAACCTAAGTGTCTATTTCATATATTTTGACAGTAATACATGTTAAAGTAACTAATCCGACAGTGCCGTTTAAACTGAGTTCGTATAAAATTGTTATACAGGGTGTTTGGCGCATAGTGTGCCAAATCGAAATTGTCTGGAGGGGTCACCTGCTATCCTTTCAGACCCCCAAACACTTCTCATGCTCTGTGGATTTTTTTTCATCGACTTTTTAATGTTTTATGAAAATAAGACCCAAATTTTTCATTCAAATACAAGTTTTAAAAAAATATATATAAGCGGAAGCCTCTGAATTTTAATTTTATTTAGATGTGTATTGTATTAGAGTACTTTTAAATTTAAAATTAGTGACATTAGCTATCTAGTTTTTTTATTTATTTATTTATTTATTTTTTCACATTTTAGGAAAGCTTACAGACTAATAACAACATAATGACAATGGTAAATAACTACATTGCTAATTACAAGCTTCCACATATATAATGACAAAAAAAAAAAAGTTTGTCCCACAATACCTTAAACTGTTAGTAAATTAATTTAAACAAACAATAATAATATAAATTTCAGGTGCAATAGATATATTAATCCATTCACCCTGTATTAAAAGCACTTTTTGAGTTTTCCAAGCAGCCTCTCCAATTTTCCTAAAGACCATACTCCGACTATGAAAAACATACCAAAATGACAGTTCCTATCGATCCTACCGTTCTCAAGTTATGCGCTTACCAACGAATACAATTTTATTTTGTTTCTTAAAATGATTTTAAGCAATGAGGAATTTTACTTCGCGATTTCATGGTTGGTCCCAGAAATGTTGTTCGGCTTCGCCTGCGTGGAAGTAGAAAAAAAGTATCTTATGTATTATTCCAGGACATGTTCTATCCGTGTGCCAAATTTCATCCAAATCCCTTCTGCAGTTTTAGCGTGAAAGGGTTACAAATATATACACACACACTCACAAACTTTCGTCATTATAATATTAGTCTGATAATGCTTATCTGTTTACTTCGACAGATTTTTGTATTTTTTTTAGGGTTCCGTACTTCAAAAGGAAAAACTGAACCCTTATAGGAGCATTTTGTTGTCCGTCTGTCTGCCTGTCTGTCAAGACTCTTTATCTCGGAAACGCGTGGAGGTATCGAGTTGAAAAAAAAAAACTATATACTCAACTCTGCGGCCCCTTGAAAAAATCAGACTAACGAGAGTTAACGAAAAAAAAAGATACGGCCGTTTATGTCGCAAAAAACGTATATTTCGACACTCAATGGAATCAAAATTCATAGGGTACTTCCCGTTGACCTAAAATCCTGAAATTTGGCATGAAGCAAAGTCTCATAGCACAAGTATAGGAAAAAAACTGTAAACTGTAAATTTGTAGATACGTCACAAAAAAAAAAACTTTTTTTGCGATTCGAAAAAATCTTCGTATCTCAATTCGAGAATTGAACTGTTTTCATAGGTAAGTTTGTACGTAACCCTTAGTGCGCGTCCGACTCGCATTTGCTCGGTTTTTCTAAAAAGTTTTAACTTACAACGCATATTGTATTTTTTACCGTATAAAATAAGCTGTTGCACAAGCTTAGATCGAAGATTTTGCACGTAGCTAGGAATCAGGGTATGTTATTTATCGGTTTTCCCGCCTTTGGTAGAATACTTCATTAACCCATGTAAATGCGCCCTGAAACCTTGAAGAGCGGAGCGACATCGCCCATATTGAAAGTTTATTCCATGCAAATTAAGTTTTTAAGAGGCGTTGATGAATACTAAACCCTTTTTAACATTTTTGCTCTCTTTTCTTTCTTTGTCTCATCACTATCATCATTTCAGCCTCTCATAACTATTAATATTGTAATATATTAGCCAAAATAACGTGGTAACGGCCCCGACTTACGAGTTGTAGGTCGCGGGTTCAAACCCAGCCAGGCGCATTACTTTGTGTAATTTATTTCATTACCACTGCTCTCAAAACGGTGAAGGAAAACATCGTGAGGAAACCGGCATGTCCTAGAACCAAAAATTCGAAGACATGTGACATCCGCACTGGGCCTGCGTGGTGGATTACGGCCCATTTCCCTCTCCTAGAGAGGAGGCCTGAGTTCCAACAGTGGGAACATTATAAGGCCGACTATGCTATGCTATTAGGCGTGATAGAGTAGCCATGCAGTTTCTTGCTGGTTCATCTCCATAGGAAACGACCAATTGAAAACGTGCACTAGTTTTTGACGTTTTATATGTGCACATATAGAATAAAATAATTTTGATTTGAGTCGAAAAACATCCACTGCTGGACATAGGCCGCCCTCAAGTGTTGCCACAATGAGTCCTGTGCATCTCGCATCCATCGAATTTCCGCGAACCTCACCAGGTTGTAATCACAACCAAATTGTAACTATCACCAGACAATAAAATCGTTAAGATGACATAATATTTTATATTATAGGATATTTTGGCAAGGGTAGGTTTGTGTGCCGGACGGGTACGCGACGTGTCGGCGACGGCCGCGTCTGCTGGCGGTGCCGCGCGCGCGCACTAAGTTATTGAGCGAGGCGCCTCTCACGCGCGCGTTGCGCACGCTCAACCTCATAGCTGACGACGTGGATATATTATATTGTGCTCTGAGTGAATTCACTAAGATAGCGCTTTTTAAAATTTGTTACGGTATCTAGTTTGTAAGTTAGAAATAAGAAACCTCAATATCGATTTGGACTAGTCTGTAAGGATCATAGATATCCGGAGATATGCCTTCATTGCCGATTAGTAAGGAGTCCTAGTGATGCCGCTTATCTCCCACCAAAATAATTACAACATTCACAAATAGTGTATTTACGACACACACTTAAAATTTGCACACGCACACTAAGAAGAAAGCAGCTACACTAAATCAATTTCTAATAGCACACATAAATAGAACGGGCGGAGCATGCACTTGTAAACACTTGTTATTTGGAAACATTCAATGCACACGCATGCAATTAGGGAGTCGAACGCGATGGTCGATAATATTTATCGATATTGAATTTCAACATATTCTTGTAATATAATTACTTCGTTTGATTTTCTTTAAATAATTTATTTTTTACGAGTATATAGGTACCTATCTGAAAACAGAGTTTACTTTTATTAAAATATTTTTTTTAGTATCGTATTACTGGATAAAGGGAACGTTCTCTGTTAAATGTCATGCTGTATTATTATACATATTACTTAATCTTAAAAAAAAAAATAATCATAAAAGCCTACCTACATTCAGGGTAGGCTGGTTTACAGGCACTTTTGAATTGTCAAAATTTCGGTCAGTCAAAAAAGAAAAAGTGAAATTAAGTTGCACGTTCGAAAGCGTAGATCTCTATGGAGAAAAACGTGCAAGAAACTCCATGGGCACTCTTTTAAATCATGTTATGAGTTACAAAAATCTTCGTTATATATTTTTGTCGCTTCTATTATGTGAACACAATGTCAATAAATAAATCTTTTAATGGAATTATTTATTGTCCAGTAAAGTGCAAATATTTGGATAAGATTTGACGCTTTGGTGTCACATTTTTTGCCAAAAACTGAAGTCTTATGTAAATGTATTTTTCCATGACACATTTTATCAACTGGATGATATGATTATCTAGTGGTTCCTGGTCGAATTGATGAAAATCAATGGATTTAAACACATTTGATCCGATGAAGTGGTTAAGAGCTTTTGGTACCAGTGATGACTTTGTAAAAGTTTGTTTCTATGTCTGAGGCCGGATTAGAGCCGAAAGCGTAATAATACAATCCTCCCGCCAGCTAAACGACATTTTTACTTATCAAATAACGATTTAATTGAAAGCAAATTTTATCAAATACATTGTAATGATCACTGAGTGAGATAAGTACATGACCCACTGGCCAGCTATGCGACCTTCGCGTTATTGTTACAACGAGATGTAGTGACCGGATACCGGATGATGGAGGTACTCTGACATACATACGGTTGGATGCGTCCTTAGTTGGATTATCCTCCTTTTCATTTTGCCATTCCTCTTGGTAGGCAAGTGTTGAAACAATCCTGTCGACAGACATTCAGCTTGTCTGTCGCCGTACATTTTCCAGAACACCCAGTATGCTTAATTAGGGCCCCTCGCCCACGGCGACTTTTTGAAGCGATGCTGTCGCGCGTTTCGTATGCGCGCGACAGCATCGCCACTAACGCGCGTTAGTTGCATTTGCAAGCGTTATAGAAAATACGGCAACGCGCTACTAACGCGCTACAGCATCGCGACTGTACCGATGCGAACGCGCTACAGCATCGCTACAAAAAGTCGCCGTGAGCGAGGGATCTCAGTCTTTCAAGGTGGAAAGTCATCATATTGCTTCTCTCGCTCTTAGATGGAGCGAAAGGGCGTGTCAAACTTTTAGTGACTGAAACCTACCTGTGTTCTTCAGTTGCCTTTTGTTATTCAGGGCCACGGGAACTCTTTTACTCTATTGTGGCTGATCCCTTTGCTAACATCTCTTTGAGGCCCGCGTGAAACACAACGTACTGTCAACTTGGGCTTGGTCCTTAAATAACGGCACAGTGAGCTACCCATTGCTCGCCGTTCGCAAACTCGCGCTTATGATGGCCGAGGTGTCTCCTGCGGCAGCGGCTGGGGCCTGAGGATGTGAAGCAATAACAGCTTCAAGCCAATATTTGTTAAGAAATCAAAAACATTTATTTCAAATAGACCAATTACAGGCACTTTTGAATTGTCAAAATCGAAAATATAAAATGTAGTAGTGTAGATCTCTATCGAGAAGAACCTGCAAGAAACTCCATAGACACTCTTTTAATTATTTATTTAAACTTCATGTACAGTAGTGGTACATAGGCGGACTTAATGCAACAAGGCATTCTCTACCAGTCAACCTTTGGGTTAAAAGAGACGACACTGTGGTAGGTGTGCACAATAAATAAATAATATATAATATTATGAGTTAAATCAATCATTTTAGAATTTTTGCATTAAGTACGTGCGTTCTTATTCACTTTATATCGTCGACGAAATACGACGTCGGTTTATCGACGACGTCGTCAAACTTCAGCTACAATGCCGTCAGATTACGTCGTCCATCAAGTGTCGTTCGTCTGTTAGCGCCCTAAGACAACATTCTACTTCTGAGAAAGCCTGACTAAAAAAAAAGGAAAAATAACACTTCAGGCAGTTATCGAGAATTTTTGTATAAAAACTAAACGCTGTCAAGGATTTCCGATACCTAGATTAAATTGATGTTGATAAACGATCTACCAAATCTGTTCTTTGCAAGTTTAGGCAATCCGAGGATGTAGTGATGATAGAACTCCTGAATTGAACAGACTGTTCGTTGAGTGATCATTCGCAGCATTCAGGAAACGCGAAATATTTTCAATCTATACTAATACTATAAAGACGATTTTTTTGTATTTTTGTTTATAATGAATAAACTGGAAAACTACTGAAACCATCGACTTATGTTATCGACTAGCTTCTGCCCGCGGCTTCGCTCGCGTAAACGTAGGTTTCTCCATACAAACTTTGGACCCTCGCTTCATTCATCCCCTTCGTATGCAGCCTTTTAATGTTCCCACTGCTGGGACTCAGGCCTCCTCTCTCTAGGAGAGGGAATGGGCCGTAATCCACCACGCGGGCCCAGTGCGGATTGGTGAATGTCACATATCTTTGAATTTTTCGTTCTAGGACATGCCGGTTTCCTCACGATGTTTTCCTTCACCGTTTTGAGAGCAGTGGTAATGAAATAAATTACAGAAAGTAATGCGTCTGGCTGGGTTTGAACCCGCGACCTACAACTCGTAAGTCGGGGCCGTTACCACTCGGCCACCACTGCTCTTCATCCCCTTAGGGAGTGAATTTTGGAACATCCTTTCTTAGTGCTCGCCTACGTCATAAAAGAAAGCTTTGTGCAAAATTTCACGCTCCTAATCCCAGTAGTTTCGGCTGTGCGTTGATATGTCAGTCAGTTTCTCCTTTTATACATAATATAGATGACTGAAACCAATTTTAAACATTCTTTGATAAGTAGAATGCTACTTTATCACCGAGTAACATAGGCATGTATTTTCTACTTTTAAGCAGATGAAGCTACTGGCAGAATGTAGTGTTTGGTATACATAATTGATTTCAGTTGAGGCGTCTAATAAGATGTCTGTAAACATGCTCTAAGAGAGAAATGCATAGATAACATTTCAGTTCGAACCTTTTTTCCTATGTAGTTTTTCTTTGCCGAAATCAAAGATAATCAAAGAATATGAAGACAAAGTCAAGCTGACATAGCACTGTCATCCAGAATTTCAAACAAAACAAGCAACCGTCCCAAAATTTTATAGAAAAATATCAAACTAAAAAACAACTACAGAAATGGAAGATTTTTTCAACAAACTCCAAAAGGACGGAAAAAATAGTGTCGATAACTTGGTTAAATGGATGAGTGAGGCAAGCATAATCGAGGTTCATTCGACTAAAGACAGTAACAACACTGGTTCAAAGGGTTCAAATAATGAAATCTTGAATAGCCTTGAGACGCATTTTCGAACACTTTTCGGCGAGTCTCGAGATGAGGACACAGTACCTCTAGAAGAGTTTAAAAATGTTCTCACGAAGATTGCTCAAGATCAGAAGAGGGGGATCGATGAGCTAACTCAGCAGCTTGCTAATGACGGACCGAAGGTGATCAAAGCTGCGCTCGCAGGCGCCAGCGCTTTCAAGAAGGAAATCATGAAAGATGACTGAATTGCATTGCCGATAATAACAGACATGTAGTATTGATCAACAAAATATACTTATGCGCTTTATTGCTATTTATTTCCGTTACCTGTAGGCCAATGACTCACTGGTACTGTTTAGGGAAACGAACTAACAATAAATATTATCAATCTATTTTTTTGTGATGACTAGTCATCAAATAAATTTTCTCTGTAGGGTGAAGCGAGAAAACGTGTCAGAGTTTTACTGATTAAAACCCACGTGTGTCCTCCAGGTCACGGTCACTGTTTCAAATGTTTCCGCAGCCTTAGTAGGCATCGGTCCTACTGGGGCCCTTTAGTTTTGCTGATCTCTTTGATGCGGCCTCGACTCGGGCCTGGTCTTTACCTTGCTGTTTGCCGATGATATTGTGCTGGTTGTCGAGAGTGGTCTAGAAGTTTAGAGCTTGGAGGTATAGTGGCACAGACTGTAGAGTGTTAACTAATTTGAATACTTGTTCTGCGCTTTCGGCAGTCCTGTGCCTCACGCCCATACCGATCTGCTCCGACTTTCGGTACCTCACGTCGCTTGTCCAAAGGGATGGCGAGGTAGACCGGGACGTAACACATCGAATCAATTTAAAATTGGCACGTGCGGGCGCAAAAACCAGTATTCTCCTAAACTTTAATTAGTTTTGCTACAATTTAGCATTTTTTAACATCGTTTTTCTCGAGGAGTCTTCATTCAATAATTTTAAAAGCGCCCAAAAATATACAAAAATTAAGTCAGTCTATCAAAATATACCCGTCTTAACTACCACAGTTCCATTAGAAACTCAAAGCTTTTAACGCCATCAATTTAGACACATACATAAATTAATGAATGCTCACACTTCGCTTGATTGTGATTTACGAGACAAGTGTATGTACAGTAGGCCGCACGTTAGTAGTGATACAAGACTTGATAAATAAAACAAGGCTAAGAAAAGAAATATTAAGTTTTGTAACGATTACATGGAATGTTACGAGTAATAGTTTTAGTACTCTACGTTTTTATTTTTAAACCTCATACGAATCTAAGTTAACCTCTGAGTTCGTTTCTGTGTTTCTTCTCAGTGTGTTTGTGTATCTAGCAAACACCGGCTGTAGTTTTAATTGACGAAATAATTGTATTTCATAAATAATTTTGGCTTTGGTTGAGCGATTGGTTGTTGCGCTGCATGTCGTGGGTTCGATTCCCGCACGCAAGAAATATTTGAATAACCTACAGATTGTAGTTGTTCCGGGTCTCGAACTCGATGTCTTGTGCCAGTTTATAAAGTTTTGTGAACGCACCCGCAATAAAAATGGGGCAACGCTTTAGAAAGTAATTAATACAAAATCATTTCATTTCTACCAAAATCTGAATCTGACGAGTTGATACATTAGACAGTACAAAGGAAAAGCCATACACACAGACAGTTTAAGAGGTTTGTGGAACAGGGTGTAAAGTCACACATACCTCCGTCTAAAAAGGGAGGATCCTCAGGGCCAATGCTGCGCATTTGTCTTGCGCAGTGTCGCTAGTTTAAATCTAACGGTGTGTATGTAGTCGTGTCGATGGAGAACTTTAATGTATTATTACGTAGCAAAAGGGGCGCGGGGCGCGGCTGCCCGAGACGGGTGCCCGCGCGGCGAGCCGCGACGGCGCACTTTTGTATGGGACCGCGCGGGCGCCCGCTTAACGCAGGGTCGGCCCTCAGACCAGACGGGTGTTTGTGTCTGGTCCGGCAACTGCCCGATTGTTGATTTCAGACTGTTGTGTATGTTCTAATCACGAGAAGAACTCTGATACCGCGATGCCGGATAGTTCATCATCATCATCATCATTTCAGCCGAAAGACGTCCACTGTTGGACATAGGCCTCCCCCAAGCGTCTCCATAACGACCGATCCTGTGCGTCTCGCTTCCACCGCATTCCCGCAACTCTCACCAGGTCGTCGGTCCACCTTGTGGGAGGTCTTTCAACGTAGCGTTTTCCAGTGCGCGGATAGTTCAGTTCTATAAAATTCATAATTAAAACCCTTCCAGTAGTCGAGTAGAATCCAGTATAAGCTTTTTTTTTTTGGAAATCCTACGATGACTTCTCGGGTGGAGCGTGTCAGACTTTTACTGACTAAATCCCACTCCTATGGCCCAGGGGTTATCTTTCGCACAACCTATGGCCCCAGTGGGCATCGACCCTGCTGGGCCACTACAGTTTTGCTGACATCTCCATCTCCATCTCGGATCCAGTATAAGTTGACCTTGTATTCTAAAGAAACTTCGTATTACGCGAAGCCAACTGAATGTCAGTGTTACTATCGAATGACGTGCGGACGACTGTACTGTATGTGTGTTAAGTTCAACGAGACAATTGAGTCAAGTTTGCTTTGCTGAGAGTTGATACCCAATTGTGACTAGGAATATTAACAGGATTTTTGTATGTAAAACTAATTTTAGTCTTCAATTATGGGCTTTTCGGGGTACCATAATACTTGGGGATTTTGTGGCTTTATTTCAGTAAATATCTGTGATTACCTACGTAGATTATATTTCACAAAGAAATCAAACGGGCAATTTAATTGCATGACCTAATTCCGCCTAGCCCGTTCCATCATCGGACCACCAGGCGTATGGCGATGCGCCACCGGTACATGGTTGACATCCCACCTATACGCACAAAACGTTTTGGGAACACATTTATTGTGCGTACGGCTAAGGAGTGGAATTCCTTGCTGGAATCTGTGTTTCCTGATGTCTTCAACCCGGGAGTATTTAAGTCATGAGTGAATAGGTTACTTCTAGGTAAGCGCGATCCATCGTCGACAGCATGGTCGCTTTTCATCAGGTGAGATAGTGGTCAAGCGCGAACCTGTCAACAATGAAAAAATAAAAAACTTTTTATAATACAGCTTCGCACACGTGTTAAAAATCATTTAAATTCTCAACTTTTCTCTACTATAATACGCATGTCTATCCGATTATAATTTGGGTGTCTTCAAGGCTAGAGTGAATAGGCTCTTAATAAACTAGTGCGCCTCACCATCAACGATTGCATCACTGCTTAAAAATCTGTTGGGATCGCAGTCAAGCACTAGTTTATCTATATAATAAAAGGAGAAACTGACTGACTGACATATCAACGCACAACCGAAAATACTGTAGCACCGTGAAATTTTGCACAAGGTTTCCTTTCACGACGTAGGTGAGCACTAAGAGGGGATTTTCCAAAATTCGCCCCCTAAGGGGATGAAACGGGGGTCCAAAGTTTATACGGAGAAACCTA
The DNA here is from genome assembly GCA_905147345.3 of Mythimna impura. Lineage (NCBI taxonomy): Eukaryota > Metazoa > Arthropoda > Insecta > Lepidoptera > Noctuidae > Mythimna > Mythimna impura. The sequence goes on from LR990355.1 coordinate 25,413,675, forward strand.
CTTCCTCGCGAGCGAAGACGCTGGCAGAAGCTAGTATCAAATAAAATAAAATAAATTATTAGTCGCCTAGTTCTTCCTCATGAATCACTTTAGTAGTTTTTGAGTTTATCGCGAACAGACAGACATACAGACGCTGTGGGTGACTTTGTTTTGTAACGTGTAATGATTAATTCAGATAAAGTGAGATGCCGTGAAATTACGATCAACTAATTTCTGCCTGCGGCTTCGCCCGCGTCAGATAGTTATCTCAAGGGAACATACTCTCGAGATAAAAAGTATCCTGTGTATCCAGGACATGATCTACTCGTGTGCCAAATTTTATCCAAACTAGTGTATAAAAACAGCTCAATCAAATGTTTTTATTGTTTCTCATACATTCAACTGCATTACAGAGTTAGAGATAACCCCAGAGTCATAAAATACACACGTATTCGGGCTATCTCGCTATTTAGTGTTATTTTTTATAATTTTGAGACCTTTTACCTACAATGCGTTCCAAATAAAAATAGGATCGATTACCATGTTGTGACGTCAAGTCATACTGTCAAATCGCAAGAAATTGGGCAAAATTGAAGAACTCAGAGATGAGCAAAATTGAAGAACTGGATTCTGATTAAACTTTTTCCGTTCACAGTTCGTAAATAAATTAAATTTAAAAATTTCTTGTTTTGCTCACCATAATAATTCTTCGATTTGACAGTATGTCATGACGTCACAACATAGCAATCGATCCTATTCTTATTTGGAACGCATTGTACGAATATATATTTTTTTAAATTGATGATACATGTGCGCGCTTGACCGCTGTCTCACCTGATGGAAAGCGACGATAATTAAATAATAATATTTAAAAAAAAAAACGAATTTGTTCCACTTTGATGGAAACAAATACAACCGAGGACACTGAATAGGACGAAAACAGGCCACATAGTAAACATTGCGAACAATAGTTGTAACGAGTCCCACCAGACAAAGTCAAATTAAGAACTTCCCAAAGTGACAGAGCTGCTCAAAGCGAAAAGTTGAGATGTTACCCTCGGTAAAGTTCTATTTGAATTGGACCCGATTCTTAATTTTGAAACTTTTTTATTCAAATGTTCCTCGCACCGGTGACGGTAACCCTGGCTAAATGAGAGCAATTTATTTTTGGGTACTTTATTTGAAAAAAGAAAAAAAATGGTAGTATCGGGTAGAAAAGTTGAAAAATGTACTCATGTCCATCAATCTGGCTAGCCTTTGCTCAGCTACAATATATGTATGTTTGGGTCGGCATACAGTCTAACCTTTTTTTTTGAGGTGGCATTTAGGAATGTTAAGGATATAAAATTTCGAATCTGAATACGGATACGGATATGGGACTAATATTATACCGGTTTCGGATACTAATAATAATTATAATATTCCACAACTATCACACAACGCCGTCTAGTCCCAAGCTAAGCAGAGCTTGTGTTATGGGTACTAGACAAAATACATACTAATATAGATAAATTTAAATTACACCCAGACACAGGTCAAATGATCATGCTCATCACACAAACATTTATCCTGGGTGGGAATCAAACCCACGACCTCCGGCATAGCAGTCAGGGCCATTAACCACTAGACCAACAGGCCAGTCTGTTACGAATATGAAATTATTTCGGTTTACCCGCTAGGTTCATTAACGGTATAATTTTAAAATTACTTAAGTAAAATACACTAGTGCGCTTCACCACCGACGATTGCATCACTGCTTACCATCAGCTGAGATCGCAGTCAAGCACTAGTTTATATCATTAAAAAAATACAAATAGATTTGATTTTTAACCGACTTCAAAAAGGAGGAGGTTATATGTTCGGTTGAATGTATGTTTTTTTTTATGTATTTTCACCAATTTCTCGGTCAATTGTGGACCGATTTAAATTTTTTTTTTTTTATTGAATGAAAGGTTATGTTTCCGAGTTGATCCCATAGAAATATTGTTATGATCTGATCATGAACTTCGAAGATATGGAACAGAACTCCTCATAGGGTCACAGCAGAACCGTCGTAACAAGTAAAATTGCTTTGTTTATACGTGTAGTCGATGACTGACTGAAAGTAGAGGGGGAATATATCGAACTGATCTGATGACGAAGCCTGAAGTTAGGCACCGGAACTCTGTAATAAATTAATGTAATCTAACCGTGTTTGGGATTATTAGAATTGTCATGAGATGCACTCTGGCTATAAGGTATTTAAGTTTGGCTGAGGGGTACTTTTTAGTGGTGGTACCATAACTAAAAAGTGTAAAATAAAAAACTTTTTACAAAAAAAATACAACCGACTTCAAAGTAAAAAAAAAACACTGAAAAGTGCAAAATAACTTTAATTTCGGAAGTCGGTGTTAAATAACGAAGAGACAAAACTATTATAGAAACACCGACTTCCGAAATTAAAGTTATTTTGCACTTTTCAGTGATTTTTTTTACTTTGAAGTCGGTTGTATTTTTTTTGTAAAAAGTTTTTTATTACTTCTAGTCTAAATTATTATCATTGGTTGGCCGGGCAAAAACAAAACCCTTTCGTAACCTGTCATTTAAACTTCGCCTTATCTGGAACTATCCGAAGCCTTTATATCGGTTTCGCTTAGTTACGGATTTTTTTTTTATTTCGGATATTCGATAACTTCGGCTACAATTACGCAGCTCCATAACATCTCTGGTGGGAATTTATGAAACAATTCAGTGTGTCAGACTTTAACTGACTAAAGGGCCTATTACACTACTCGATATTCAGTCTTAGTCGAAGTCGCGTAGTGTAATAAGGGTTCATCATCATCATTTCAGCCGAAAGACGTCCACTGCTGGACATAGGCCTCCCCCAAGCGTCTCCACAACGACCGTAATAAGGGTTAGACTCGGAACAAACAATAAGACAGTCTGAATATCGTGTGCTGAATAATGCGTAGTAAGCCCTTAAAACTCACCTGTGTTCCTTCAGCTGCCCTTTGCGTTCCAGAGCCGCGGTAACTGTTTCGAACAATCCCGATGCCTTATGTCATGACTGATAAATAAAAATGATGCCGAGACAAATATAGAAGTTTACAAGTAGAGTTCTGCGAAGAAACTGATTCGGCGGAAATGTTTATTACTTTAGATTGGATGTCGTCCAGTTTTTAAGATTATGACTCCAATTTGTTTGGGTGTTTTCCTTTTAGTATAATTTCGTGTAATAGATGTTGTTTTTATTTTGTTTTGAAGCATTTACATACTCGTAAGACGTACGAGTAGGTACGTAGGTATGGCACGGGATGCATTAAAAAAAAAACCGGGCAAGTGCGAGTCAGACTCGCGTCCTAAGGGTTCCGTACAAACTTACCTATGAAAACAGTTCAATTCCCGAATTGAGTTACGAAGAATTTTCCGGATCGCAATAAAAAAAATCTTGTGACGAAACAACAAATTTACGGTTTTCAAAGTTATTTCTATATCTGTACTATAAGACCTTGCTTTATGCCAAATTTCAGGATTCTGGGTCAACGGGAAGTACCCTATGAATTTTTATTCCCTTAAGAGTGTCAAAATATACGTTTTTTGCGACATAAACGGCCGTATCTTTTTTTTCCGTTAACTCAAAAGTTTGATTTTATCACAGCTTCAAGGGACCGCAGACCTGATTATCCGATTTTAATTTCAACTCGATACCTCCACGCGTGCCCGAAATAAAGGGTCTTGACAGATAGACAGACGGACGGACAACAAAGTGATCCTATAAAGGTTCCGTTTTTTCCTTTTGAGGTACGGAATCCTAAAAATAGGTCATCAGATTTACTCTTAAAACTCTGAATGCATTCATTCAGTGATGGATTAAGCCTGTTGTGAACCTGGGGGATTTAACAAAACAGGAACCCACCACCACGGTACGCAGAATATTTATCTTTACAAGAGCGATCGAAAACAGTTCCACAATTTTACGTACAGAAATAGGAATTACTTTGTTGACTTTGTCAGCAATGAAAAAAAGAAGATTACGTAGTAGGTTGCATAAGTGTTGCCCTTTACGTTCCAAAGCCGTGGAAACAACAATCCTACAGCAAGCTCTGGACCTTCACACGTCCTGATATACAAATCGCATATTTTAAGGGTTCCGTACCTCAAAAAGTAAAAACGGAACTTTTTTGCGATTCGTAAAAATCTTTGTAACTCGATTTGGAAATTGAACTATTTTCATAGGTAAGTTTGTATGGAACCCTCAGTGCGCGAGTCCGACTCGCACTAGCCTGGTTTTTTTTATTATTGATAGGTTCGCCTTTGACCACTATCTCACCTGATGGTAAGCGATGGTGTAACCGTCGATGGTGCACGCTTGCTTAAAAACTAACCTATTCACTCTCGACTTAAATCACAATGTTGTAGCTATCAGGAAACACAGACTCCAGCAAGGAATTCTATTCCTAAGCACTACGTTTTGTGCGTATGGGTGGGATGTCCAACATATACTGTTGGCGCAACGCAGTACGTCTGGAGGTCAAATTTCAAATACTAACACCAAACTCCTCTCAATTCCAGGTGCTGACGGGCGCAGCGTTCCACCACAAGATCTGGTCGTGGTACTACACGTACAAGATGCCGGCGGAGATCAGGTCCTGGGTGGACGACAACTTCAACTGCGAGGACATCGCGATGAACTTCCTGGTCGCCAACGTCACTAGGAAGGCGCCTATCAAGGTTGGTTACTTATCTTATAGGAGAGTTTCCAGTGACAGTAAAGATCATCGATAACTGCTTAAATGCCACTTCTTCATGAATTAATTAATAAAAATTACCTACGTTACTATGGAGTAACGCCATGGGGCAGACTTAATATATATATATAAAAGGACTAGCTTTTGCCTGCGGCTTCACTTCCGTCAACTGACTACTGTATTCTGCTCTCCCCAACTCTACCCTACTCCACCCTACTCTACCCTACTTCACCCTACTCTACCCTACTCCGCCCTACTCTACCCTCTCTACCATACTCTACTCTACCCTACTACCAATTTTTTAATTTTTTTCTTTCTTAAGAACCTTCTCCTGACAGTAACAAACACAACAAAAAAAAAATTGTGAAATCGGTCCAGCCGTTCACGTGTGATGGCGTGACCAAGGGAAATAGGGATTCATTTTTATATCATCAATATATATAAAAATCAATGCCACTTTTCTTTGTAATTTTATAACTCAAGAACGGGCTCACCTATCCAAACCAAATGTTTAGGCTTTATTCGGACTATTTAGTAGATGGTTTATGTGAAGTTTGCACAAAATCGGTCGAGCGGTTCTTCATTTATCACATTTTTTGTAACAAATGAATTCAATAAATGGCTGATCATTTTGTTAATGGGGATTTTGCTGTCAAATTGAAACTTGTAGGGTAGAGTAGGGAAGGGTAGGGCAGGGTAGAGTTGGGTAGAGTAGTCAGTTGACGGGAGTGAAGCCGCGGGCAAAAGCTAGTATACTATAGATAAACTGACTGACTGACATATCAACGCACTGCCGATACTACTGGATCTAGGTGCGTGAAATTTTGCACAAGGCTTTCTTTTATGACGTAGGCGAGCACTAGAGAGGATTTCCCAAAAGCGTGTATGGAAACCTACTTTTACGCGGGCGAAGCCGTTGGCGGAAGCTAGTCACTAATAACTATTATAAGTAAGTGTTATTTATCTTATTTGTTAGTTGCCGCTAAGAGACACAAACCTTTGCTTTTTTGACGTGACGATGGTCAAAATGTTAATGTTTTGTTTTTTTGTCCTACATTGGCTGTATCTGTCTGCCAAATAAATATGTTTTCTTTCTTTCTTTATTTTCTTTAACTTACTATGGAGGTTAGTGAACACGTCGAGTTCGTCATTTTAGGGTTCCGTACCTCAAAAGGAAAAAAAACGGAACCCTTATTGGATCACTCCGTCTGTCTGTCTGTCTGGCTGGCTGTCAAGACCCTTTATCTCGGGAACGCGTGGAGGTATTGAGTTGAAATTAAAACCATACACTCAGGTCTGCGGTCCCTTGAATCTGCGAAAAAATCAAACTTCTGAGTCATCAGAAAAAAAGATACGGCCGTTTATGTCGCAAAAAAAGGTGTATTTCGACACTCTCAAGGAAATCAAAATTCATAGGGTACTTCCCGTTGTCCTAGAATCCTGAAATTTGGCATGAAGCAAGGTCACATAGCACAAGTATAGGAAAAAATATAAAAAACTGTAAATTTGTAGTTACGTCACAAACTTTTTTTTCGACTCGGAAAAATTTTGCTAACTCAATTTGGGAATTGAACTGTTTTCATAGGTAAGTTTGTACGGAACCCTCGGTGCATGAGTCCGACTCGCACTTGGCCGGTTTTTTTGTACTGAAACTAAATCTTTTAGGTGTAAAAGGAAATATGCTGTAACCAGTAAACTATTGCATATACTGGGCTGTGGGCTGCTAGCAAGCAGTGATTACCTAGCTGGGAAGGCGCGTATTAAGGCTGTTCAGATTATTCCATTGGTGGCTAGATATGTACTTGTAAAGCAAAATCTATGCGACGGGTCATCTATCATACAGTATGATTAATGGTACACCGAGCTGGTTTCTAGACAGTGTAATCATTTACAATGCGTTCCAAATAAGAATAGGATCGACGCCATGTTGTGACGTCATGTCATACTGTCAAATCGCAAGAAATTGGGCAAAATGGAAAAACTCAGAGATGAGCAAAATTGAAGAACTGGATTTCGTTCACAGTTCGTAAATAAATTAAATTTTAAAATTTTCTGGTTTTGCTCACTATAATAATTCTTCATTTTGACAGCATGACGTGACGTCACTACCTGTCAATCGATCCTATTCTTATTTGGAACGCATTGTAAATCCCTGGGCTCAATCTCCAAAACGTTATTTATTTATTAACTGTCTTCTGCAAGCGGATTCGCCTGCATGAAAGTCGGAAATTATCACAAGGGATAAAAAGTATACGCATAGTCCACCCGTATGTCAAATTTCATTCAAATCCGTTCAGCTGTTGAGGCGTGAAAAGGTTGCAAACAGACAGACAGGGAGAGTTACTTTGGCATTTATTATGTTAAGTATAGATATTCAAATACCCAGTGGCGCCGACTCCGTGGGTGCTCGGGGGCTCGAGCATTCATGATAAATAAACAGTGGGGGCCGAGCACCCCTGAGAATAGACATCAAGAAACAGATATAATATAATATTTCTTGATAATAAAAACTAGTTTCAATTTTATATAATGGTTTCATTTTATATTTTTATCAAACATAATTAGTAATTAAGTAGTCAGTTTGAAAAGTAGGTCTATTTGTCGGTCGATCAGTGTGCATTCCTCTTCTCTCACTTCGCCACTTTTTCAAGTCCATCAAATAAGCATGAGCACCCATGAGGTTTTCTAAAAGCCGGCGCCTCTGGATATATTTTCTCTAGTTCTCTACTCATTAAAAACTTCAGAGATTCGAGTCTCGACTTAGAACACTTCCTATCATTATTCACATAAATAGTATAGAAGACGGGAACTACGACAAAATCTTCAATGATTTTTATCATAATAGAAGTGACATAATATGATCGTTTTACTTTAATGCCGAAATGATCGCGGAACGGTTTAGTAAATTTTGTCATTAGTTATTTAGTAGACACGGATCGTATTTACTAAATCGAGTAAACCCTGGGTTTACAATTGGGTAATTATCCTGTGTTTATTTTCGTACAATATTTTATAGTAAACAGAAAATACAAAAAAAAACTTTTTCCTTTATAGCATCGAAATTGTTCATTGAATGAAGCAGCTATTAGAGTTTCAAATATTGCTAAAAGGATTTAGTTTTATTTGCGTTTTGGAATAAAGTCACTTTTGTTAATAAGTAGGTAGAGCATTGGTGGCCGAGTGGTAACGGCCCCGACTTAAGAGTTGTAGGTCGCGGGTTCAAACCCAGCCAGACGCATTATTTTGTGTAATAATTTATTTCATCACCACTGCTCTCAAAACGGTGAAGGAAAACATCGTTAGGAAACTGGCATGTCCTAGAACTAAAAAATTAGGAGACGTGTGACATTCACCAACCCGCACTGGGCCCGCGTGGTGGATTACGGCCCATCCCCTCTCCTAGAGAGGAGGCCTGAGTCCTAGCAGTGGGAACATTAAAAGGCTGATTGTGCTATGCAATTTTAATTTAAAAAAAATGAGTGAACTACCTTTGTCCACCTGACCTCTAACTTACTACTAGGTATCATAGCACTTGTGCGGTCTCACAACACGGCAACGCAACGTCGTACATTTTCTGAAAAGGCAAACCCGTGGTCTTAGAACGCAAAGGGCAACTGAAGGATACAGATGTGGTTTTAGTCAGTAGAAGTCTGACACGAAGAGAGCGGGAGAAGTCATTGGATTATTTCCCACTTTAACGAATCACAGCAATTTACATTCGTTTCATAATTTTCTTTCGAATAGATAATGATTTAAAACATCGATAATTTTTATATGTGTCATGATATAATCAGCTGCCTGTAGCTATTTCTGGTGCCCCAACCAGAAATCAGAAATCAGAAACGTTTATTTCAAATAGACCAATTACAGGCACTTTTGAATTGCCAAAATGTCGGTCAGTCAAAAAAAAAAACAAGTGAAGCTAAATTGCACGTTCCAAAGCGTAGATCTCTATGGAGAAGAACGTGCAAGAAACTCCATGGACACTCTTTTAAATCATATTATGAGTTACATAAATCTTGGTTACATATTTCTTGTCGCTTCTAATATGTGAGCACAATGTAGATAAGTAATAATAATTAAAAGAATATTTATTGGCTGGCTTGAGTGGAGATTCGCAAGAGCAAACATGCTCGGGAGAAGGATGTATAATCCAGTAAGGTGCTGGTAGGGATCTTGACCGTACTTCCGGGATTGTCCTGATAGCCGTGGTATACCTCTCCACTCCTTAAGCACCTCAGGATATGTTGCCCTCTTGTTGCTACGTCACTTTGTGCTAGCGACCGTTTATGGGGGCCCATTTATTGAGTGTGCAAGTCACCCCCTGCCTTTTGTCGATGGATATTAAAAACATTGTTTAGGCAGGGGCCATAGTCTTAACATATTTCCTGGTAACCAGTCCACTTAAGACTCCAAAAACCATAGCCTTATATCTTAGTTTTCCATATGTCGCAATAGTTTCCCACCAACCGGGGGTTGTCCTTGGATGCACTAGCATAGTGCGTACAGGGATAATCACCGGTTCGTACCACTTTCCATTAAAAGCGTCTAAAAGGGCCTCTGCGAGTTGGTTTCGGCTCCTCGTACGCCTTCCAAAGGTCCAGGACCTTAGGGTGCTGAGATAAATAAATGTATAAAAATATTAAAAGAATAAAATAAAAACTAATAAAAAAAAATAGAAATTGAATTAAGTCACTGGCAGCTAAGAGATGACCAGTCTCAACTGACGGCACCCGTTCACGAGCATGACGCGTGCATCAGCCCCACTCAGTTCAACCATTTTGAAGGGAACCGAATGACCCAATAACACGTGCCACCATCAGCGGGACATTTGAGTGAGCATGACAAACTCTCAACTGCCATGCTCGTAATGACAAACAAGTTGTAACCTAATAAAAATGCTCCATGGTACTTCACATTCACAAAACTTGAAAAACAAAGTGCTTCTACATTATACAATGCTATTGTTTCCAAATACAAAAGATAATAAATTATCATAAGCTCTATTGAAATAAACCAATAAAATAAAATAAAACATTTCGAAAACAACAATACAAAAAGGGGAACAGTATCTCTTCCAAAATTATAAAAAAAAACTAATTTGAAGGTAAAAGTGGCTGTGGCTGCGGAGCAGGACCGGCATTTAGCCAAGCGCTTTTATCAAGGATATAATCTTCCAGTTTATAATACGCTTGTCTACATAGTGTGCGTTTAATGCATGCTTTAAATTTGGACTCATTTAGTTGTAGAATCTCAACTGGTATTTTATTATAAAATTTTACACAGTACCCCATGAAAGAACTATGTACTTTAGCCAATCTGAACCGAGGTTGATCTAATTTGTTCCTGTTCCTAGTTTTAAAATTGTGCCTGTCACTTATCTTAGTAAAAAGATGAACATTTTTCCGAACATACATATTGTTTTCATAAATGTATTGACAAGGGACCGTCAGGATGTTTATTTCCTTAAATAGTTCACTAAGAGAATCGCGTCTGCGAAGATTATATATGGCTCTGATAGCTCTTTTCTGCAGAATAAAAATAGACTCTATATCTGCAGCCCGTTCCCATAGCAAAATACCGTAAGACATGATACTACGAAAGTAACTAAAATAAACTAGTCGCGCAGTATCCACATCAGTAAATTGACGGATTTTTCTGACAGCATATGCTGCTGAACTAAGCCGACCTGCCAGAGATGTTAAATGAGGACCCCATTGTAGCCTCGAGTCAAGCGTGATCCCTAGGAAAACTGTATTCTCGACGAATTCAAGTTTCTCCTTGTTCAATACTATGTCGGAGTAATTACTTTTAACATTCGGTAACGCAAATCTTATGCACTTAGTTTTTTTTTTCCATTTAACACTAAATTATTAACAGTAAACCAGTTTTGGACTTGCTGTAAAGCATCGTTTACGTCATCAAGATTAGTGGAACGTCTATTGATCTTAAAAATTAACGACGTATCGTCAGCAAACAATACAATATGTGGTTGTTTTTTTAATAGATGCGGTAGATCATTTATATAAACTAAAAAGAGGAAAGGACCTAATATTGAGCCTTGTGGTACACCCATTTTGACTTTCAAACCCGGAGAATTGACACCGTTTATCTGAACTTGCTGTTGCCTGTCAATTAAATAAGATTTCACCAAGCTGAGTGCAAGTTTACCTAGTCCATAATGTTCTAGCTTTAAAAGCAAGGTTTCGTGATTAACACAATCAAAAGCCTTTGAGAGGTCACAAAAAATTCCTATCGCATCTGCCCAAGATGAGAAGATTCTTCCCACGCTGCAAATATATGTTTCAATAAAGTGACTCCAGAGTCAGTCGTACAACGTCCTTTGGTGAAACCATACTGCTAATCATGAAAGATTTTATTGCTGTTAAAATGGTAAAGCATTTTATTAAGCATAACTTTTTCAAACACCTTACTGAAAACTGGCAATACTGATACAGGTCTGTAATTATTAGTGTCATTATGGTCACCAGATTTAAAAAGTGGTATAACTTTACTGTACTTCATTATATCTGGAAAGACTCCTTGGTCCACACACAAATTAAATATTAAAGCTAAGTACGGTGCTATGGTCTCTATTATAGATGCGCATACTTTAACAGACATTCCCCATCGGTCTTCGGTTAATTTGACTTTTATTTGCCGGAAAGCCTTTATGACTGTCAAAGGGTTTATATGTTTGAATTGAAATTCAACCGGACAGCCTGGCAAGTTTGCTTTCAATAAAGCAACTGAAGCTTCAGGGGAGGAATTTAGAGCTTCCGTAGTCCTAAGATGTATATCGGTGAAATAATTTACAAACTCTTGGGCTACTTCTATGTTAGATCTTTTTGGACCATGTGAAGTCTCCAATAAAAAATCCGTATTGCGTACTTTATTCCTACCAGTTTCACTATTAATAACTTTCCACACAGTCTTTATTTTATTGTCTGCCGATTTGATCTTATTGCTAATGTACAGGGCTTTCGCTACCTTGCAAATCTTTCTGAAAAGTTTAGAATATCTATTTACATATTTATTAAAGGTTTCAGTGTTGAAGAATGGCTTAAGGCCGTACAGCTCATATAGTTTTTCCCTACTTACCCTAATACCTTTAGTCGCCCAGTCACTAAATACAAACTTAGGGAAAATATTTTTCGACTTCTTTTGAAAAGCTGTATTAAATTCATTGAGTACCACTGAAAAGAAATTATCATAAAATTTATTTGCATCATCAATATCATGGCCCAGAACATTTAACTTATTTTCTAAGTTACTATTAAATTTTGTTAATTTGCCAATTGTAATTGGCCTAAATTGAATTAAAGTTTTTTTCAAGGCTGCGTGAGACTTAAAAGCTACCGTTTGTCCACTATGATCAGACGGAAGATAATTTACTATGGCTTTATCTAAATAGTCAACTATAGGAAGCTTCAAAGCTCGTTTGAAAAAATGGCTTATCGAGCAAGCTTTTTATTCTTTTGACGAATTTATGATTTAATTTAATTTAACTTTGATGCGAATGTTAATTTTGAATGAAAATTATTTTGATTTTAAATTTAATTTGACTTCGATTATTATTATTTTTTTATTCCTTGTATTTTCTTTTATTATTTGACATTGTTATGTACCTAATCATTTGTTGACAAATTTTATGTAACATTCTATAAATGACTTGTAAGAATCCCTTACCAATAAATTACTATGACTACTATGACTATCAGACCCCTAGCCAAATTACATACAACCGTTTCGTTTCGATTCTCTTTTCGTTGATCGCCTCGAGTCGGCCACGCCTCCTATTCCTTTATTCTGACCACGTGACTGAGCGTTGAGATGACGTCAAAACAAAGGAATCGGAGGCGTGGCCTACTCGAGGCGAACGACGAAAAGAGATTCGAGACGTAACGGTTGTAACTTGGCTAGAGGGGCAGACTTTTTCAACCTTTTATGGTGCTTTTACACGTGGGCCCAGCCTCGGCCAATCGCCATTGTAGCTAGGGATGGCGATTGGCCGAGGCTGGGCCCACGTGTAAACGCACTATTAAGAATACTTTATTTGATTGATTGCTCTCCCATTTATTACTTTGTTCTCTTGATCTTTACTCAAACCTATACGTTTCCAAATTCCAGGTGACACCTCGAAAAAAGTTCAAATGTCCCGAATGCACGAACACAGAGATGTTATCAGCCGACGCTCGCCACATGTCGCAGCGTTCCTCGTGCATCGCGCGCTTCGCCGAGGTGTACGGGCACATGGCTCTGCAGCCGGTGGAGTTCCGCGCGGACCCGCTGCAGTACCGGGAGACGGGGTCTGGGATACCCCATGCTTACCCTGAAATAGGATCGCTGTAAGGTAAGGTTGGAGGGGCCCTCTTGATTTTGGAGAAGATAAGTGCGTTAATATTCTATAGATACACTTTAATTACTGTACCATTGTAGTATTGGATTCCCACGTAATTAAGTGGTTTGTACATTTAAAAAAGGAATAACACCCTCTTTTCTGTCGGGGGTTAAAAATAGCATAGCAAAAGTGTTTCTGCTCTTAAATTATGTTTTCTGATAAGGATTTAAAGTCTATTATCCAACGTTCTAGGTGTCTTTGTGAATGCGATAACGCATAGCGACATGATAATGTAACCACAGGATTGATCCTGGAACGCAATGGAACACGGGTGGATTTTAGTCAGTAAAAGTCTGACACTCGCTCCACCCAGAGCGGGAGGAGTTGTGTCAAATAATAATACGATTTACGAGATTACGACGTAAAATGCACGTTTTTAAATACGAAAATTGTTTCTTATTTATTGAAGGTAGGAAACCGTCAAATGTCTGCTTCCGCTCTGGGTAGAGCAAGAGGTAGTGTCAGACTTTTATTGACTAAAACCCACGTGTGTTCCTTCAATTGCCCTTTACGTTCCAGAGCCGCAGTAACAGTTTCGAATAATGCTGACGAGAATTTGCCTTCAAATATAACCAAGACTTTTTTGTAAATCAATTTTATTTATGAGGTGAGTATTAAGAGGGCCCCAAATGTTAGATTTAAAGGAAAGTAGGTGGTACGGACAATAACAAATTGAATGAAGGCTGTAAGAGAAATAAAAAAAATGGGATTTCGTCCCCAATACCAGGGTATGTAGAGATAAACTGCCATTATTTCATTAAACTCCCAGATGCATCCCTATTTGTACATTTACGTTAGAAAATCTCTAAGTACGAAGTAATTAATAAGGAATATGTATGAAAAATATTTGTTAACTAACCAGTGTATCAATAAATATACAAAAAACATTAATTGAGCAAATAATATCAAAATTGGTAGGAAAGCAAACGAGATAATTATAACTATTTTAAACAAATAAACGTCCCAGCCCAGCTGGGTTGAAGCCTACTGGGGCCATGGGTGATGCGAAAGAGAACCCCGGGGCCCTGGAACGAAGGCAAAGATGGAACAGGAGCCCCACCCAAGGGCGGGAGATGACATTAGATGATTTCCCAACTAAAAAAAAAAGTTGGACCAAAATTACCAACCTTTGGATACCTTTTTTTTTATTAATGATAGGCTCGCGTTTGACCACCATCTCACCTGATGGTAAGCGATGATGTGGTCGACGATGGAGCACGCTTGCCTAGAAGTAGCCTATTCACTCTTGACTTAAAGACCCCTAAGTTGTAGCTACCTTTGAATACCTAGACCATGTAGGTACCAACTTGAAAAATACTGACGACATCATATAACCAAATAAAATACTACCCAATGGCTTCGCTCATGTGAAAGTAGCAAATATTCACCACTAGTTTTTAATTGATACAAATACTTAAAGGGCTTATTAGAAAAGGTCTTGTTGTTATTTAAGTAAAATCTCAATAAATAATATTCATAAATAGCAAAGTTATTAGCGTTTGTTTATATCCTAAAAGTCACTCAATTTATGGAAATGTTGTACAGGCTATTGATTATGAATGAATAATTTATGACGATCAAATTTGACAAACACAGCGCGTAGTATTTTCTAGTAGCAATTGTTATGAATGATTAATTCTATTATGAGTTTACCAATTATGACAAATTTTCGTGGACAATTTTGGGATTTCGTTTTTTTTTTTACTTTTGACTACAAAAATATGATCAGTAACGAGTACGGATAAAGCCCAATTTTTTTTTGTACTAAGTAAAAACTAGGGGTGTATAGCCTATATCACTGATTTATAAAGAAAGAAGCATTCTACAGATGAAAGAATTTTTAAAATCAGTATAGTAGTTTTTGACTTTCATTATAAACAAAAATCAAATGTTTCCTCTTAATATTTTTTAGATTAGATTATAGATTTATGACAATCACGTTCATTAGGCTTCTGCATTAATTAGAAAATAGGAAAAAAGTTGAATAAAAATACTCAATTAACCAAATTAATTAGTGAACAAAACAGTAATTGTTTTGATATAAATTATTCAATTATTTTTAATTGGCTTGACTTGTGTTGTACTAGGCATTATAAACTTATTTTTCTTTCTAAAAATGTTTCGTAATGAGATTTTCTAACGTAAATGTACAGTCAACGCGACAAATATCTACTCAACCGAGTTCATATTTTTCGTGGTCGAAATTCCCTTATCCTTATTTTAAGGACTTGCGTTGTGAGCTTACTAATGCCTTCGGATTATTTTGACGTTATACAATGTCAAATTATAGAGTAACGGATATAGTTTGTGGTTTATTTATTGTTTGTATTAAACGAGCTTTTATTGGTGTGCGTATCTCTATAGGTTTTTAATTCAATTTTCATTTTTTTATTTTTTTTAAATGTCAGTCGGTTTAAAAAAAATGTACGATTTTTTCGCTATTTTGAATCATGAATTGAATGTTTAATAAATTTTTTTACAATCTTTTTTATTTTTTTCTTTTTCAGTAAAAACGAATTAAAACAACACTGTAGAGATATAGAACGCTCGAGCTTTTAAAAACACGGTCCCTGACATTAACGCGTCTTAATAACTCAGACATATCCACTTACAGTACATTAGATAATATTGTGTGATTGTTTCTAATGATTTCAAATTTTATGCCGATATTTATGGATACCACTGTACTTTTATATCATATTATTATTGAATATTATGTTGCCTTTATTAATCCAATTGTCACAACGGTTATTTTAATCTTTTATGCCTAGGTTATCCATGTTTTTAAGATTTTTTTTTCGTGCTATCAACATTAAAATACCTAGTTATAATTATAAAAGCAAAGTTGTTATTGAGCTCTCTAATTAAGTAAGGATTACTTGTATAATGTGAATTGATCAAAATATTTTGTGTTATGCCCTAATTTCTAACTTAAAAAAAAATTAACAATAATTTCTACAAATAAAAATGTTTATTTATGTGGCGTCCATAAATATTGGTTTTAAAGATAAAGTCGTAACTTGCCATTCCTTTTAACAGTATAAAATAATTTTGTCTATGACAATAAGTTTGTAAGTAGTTAATAAAAATCTCCAATTGGTTTCAAGTCAATTCTTACTATTTAATATTGATATATTTTCTAGATGTCTGCCAAAATTGTGCATAATTTAAATCGAATAAAACACAGGCATCCAAATTGTTTTGTGTCTGAAAAAAAAAGACACTATTTTTTTTTTTTTTTTAATTACTTGTCTCTGGTCGTATATCCCATTTATATTCCCAATTTTGGCAAACAACTCGAATAAAAAAATAAATGTTTAAATGTAATGCCATCTGTCCTTAGATGAAGTAAAGAAATGATATTCTAAAGAGTTAGTGAAGGTAAAAATAGTAATATATAGATGTATAGCGAAATAGTCCATCTTAACATATCGGTGCTTGCGTGAAGAAGTAATGTAATTCCTAATAATTTTAAACTGTGTAGATATTATTATTATATATATGTAAGAAACGCACGATATATTAGTAGTGAGATATAAATAGTTTTTATTAGTGTATAATTTATGCGAATATATGTGTATTTTATTATATTTTTTTGTATTTACCGCTTTTTGGTTAGGGCGTAAAACGAGACCCCTAGCTATTGGTAAAAAATCCACGTTCATTGGTTCTGAACAGCACATTTTGGCAGCTATTCTGTATAGCTATCAAATTTGAGAGCATTTTAAGTCTTGCCCTTAAGGTGTCGAGCGAAAATTCGTTGGAAATTTAGAATTTTCAACATTAATTTATTAACAATATCATTGTATGTAGAATTAAAATGTCTCGTCTTTTGATATTTGGAAGGAATTTAATTGTCTTAGCTGTGGAGACGGGTTAGTTAACTTTAAATAAAATTTGAGCCAGTGCTTTTACTGCCAAAAACTGTAATTTTTATGTTGTTGACGATTTCCGGCTATTGCCCACTTATTCCGGGTTGTATCAACAATGATTGGTGACTATAACAATTCAACCAATATTTTACTTGTATCTATATTTAATGTGTAACCATTGAATTGTAACAAAATAAATAAATCTACCATTTTTACTTTTAAATGAAAACTAAGTTTTCGTAAAAAAAAAGCAATAGTAAGTACATGATTATTTAAAATATTTTAATACAATTTAAATTATAATTTTTAATGTATATTTTTTATAATTAAATCATGATGTTTTATTTGTATTTCTTCAGTCCTGCAGGCCAAAAAGAGCTATACCGGCTTACTAGAATAAGAGAGAGAAAGGCGAGGGATGTTTGTCATGTAAAATGTATAAGAGATGAAACTGGAATGGTTCTATCGGATGATGAAAAAATCAGAAAGAGGTGGAAGGAATATTTTGAAAGATTGATGAATGAAGAAAATAATTGGAGTGGGGTGTTAGAGAATAAACCAGTGAATGTGGGATTAGTGAGAATGGTTAGTATGGATGAAGTCAGAATAGCAGTAAATGGAATGAAGAATGGTAAAGCCATTGGTCCAGATGGAATACCAGTTGAAGTGTGGAAGTTATTGCGAGTGGATGGATGGACGTGGTTAGCTTTGTTCTTCAATAAGTTGTTGCTGGAAGAAGCCATACCTGATGAGTGGTGCAATAGCTCTTTGGTGCCGATTTTTAAAAACAAAGGTGATGTGCTTGAGTGCAACAATTATAGAGGAATAAAGCTAATGTCACATACTATGAAAGCCTGGGAGAAAGTTATTGAAAGGCGACTGAGAGAAGAGAGTGAAATTTCACAGAACCAATTCGGTTTTATGCCGGGTCGGGGTACAGCGGATGCCATTTTTGCTGTACGCCAGCTGTGCGAGAAATACAGAGGTGCGCATAAAAACTTGCACATGGTATTCATTGACCTCGAAAAGGCATACGACCGGGTACCTCGGGAGGTTCTGTGGTGGGCCCTTAAGGAGAAAGGTGTGCCTGGAAAGTATGTGCAGTTGATCCGAGCGATGTACAGCCGATGCAGTACCCAAGTCCGGTCTACAGTGGGCACCACTGGCAGCTTCAATGTGGCTGTCGGCTTACATCAAGGGTCGGCTCTCAGCCCTTACCTCTTCCTGATGATAATGGATGCTCTGACGTCGGACATTCAGGAAGAGGCTCCCTGGTGTATGCTGTTTGCCGATGACATTGTGTTGGTTGCCGAGAGTGGCCTAGAGGTCCAGAACAGATTGGAGGTGTGGTGGCACAGACTGGAGAGTGTTGGCCTGAAATTGAGTAGAACCAAAACGGAATACTTGTTCTGCGATTTCGGCGGTCTCTCCAATCCAGTGCCTTTATCTCTCGCTGGAACACCCATACCGATCTGCTCCGACTTTCGGTATCTCGGGTCACTCGTCCAAGGGGATGGTGAGGTAGACCGGGACGTAACACATCGGATCAACGCAGGATGGATGAAATGGCGACAGGTCACGGGAACAACTTGTGACCCACGGATGCCCCTCAAGTTGAAGGGTAAAATCTACAAGTCCGTGATAAGGCCTGTCATACTGTATGGATCAGAATGTTGGGCTGTGAAAAGGACGGATGAAAAAAGATTGCACGTAGCGGAGATGAGAATGTTAAGATGGATGTGTGGTGTGACGAGAATGGATAAAGTGAGAAATGAGTATATTAGGGGAAGTTTGAAAGTGGCGCCAGTGACTGAAAAGTTGAAAGGGAATCGTTTGTCTTGGTATGGTCATGTGAAGAGGAGGGATGAAACGCATGTTACTAAAAGAGTTATGAGTTTACATGTGGATGGATGGAGAGGGAGAGGGAGACCAAAGAAAAGATGGATGGATTGTGTGAAGAGTGATATGAAAGAAAAGGAAGTTAGTGATAGTATGACGAGTGACAGGGCAGATTGGAAGAAAAAAACATGTTGCGCCGACCCCAAATAACACGGGACAAGGGCAGGAAGATGATGATACTATCTGTACAAAAAATCATAATTATTTCGAACATAATTATTTTTAATAACAGTATATTATTTCGTAAGTTTTTTTTAAACATGTTTGTGTAACATTTCGTGAAATATCGATCAAAGTTTAAAATAATTAAAAAAATAATTTTGAACAGACTGAATTACAAGCTGCTTGTGTTGTAGCTGTTGATTAAATATAAATACATTTTAGGTGTTTTCTTTTAAATGTTAGCCAAAGACCTAAACGACTAGTCGAAGAGATGTATTTATAATTTTCGCATTTAATTATTTAAGTGAATGGTCTATATATTATTGTCGTGTTGTGTTGTTACCAAAACTGTCAAGTATCAGACTGATATGTTTTATGTCATAGGAGTTGTGCTAGATGCTAGGTAGTTGGTGATTAGGAGGTAATGCTACGCTGATTTGGAATGACATTGACGAAAACAACTACCCTACTATATTTTATCTCCATGTTAACTTTTAACGGTTATTAATGGGTTTTGCTTCGCAAATTGACCGGCGAATTCGACCAATACCTGTAAAATTACATTATTTTACACAATTAACACACTTCATCAATTTTCATTTTATATTATTTATTACTTTTTCTTCAAAAGTTTTGGTCAATGTCAATTCTAACTAGCCTCTAATGCAAATTGTAGAATGATTAGATTGGCCTACATGAGTGTGACAAATTAAGATGAAATATAATAATAGTGATACTTATTATTTAATGTGAACATCAGTCAATTACCTATTTACATCTATGGTAAACTTCAGCCAATGATACAAATAGGTTTTTGGTATAATCAGTAACTTAGCTGTTATTATTATTTCATGTTTAATAATTTTATTTAAAAAAATATGATAATTTCATATCTCGCAGGTCCCAAGTACAGTTGTGTATAATAAAAACCTTAGTAATTTAATTATACTGAGGTAAAGAAATCTAGCAGTCTTAGAACGGAATTTAGATGAGTTAAGAGATAAATGTTAAAAATACAAAGTTGTACATATTTTATTGTTGTGTTTCCGACGTTTATATTAATTTTATAACCTGTGGGAATCGTATTATCGAAACTGAAGCAGCTATTTTTATAAATCGCTTTAGTTGATGTACGTACTGGTTAGATTGTAAGCAATAATTATTTGATTTGTTACGAATGTACTGGGAATATATACTGTAAATATGTGTTGAGTTTAGGGATTACATGCATAATTATATATAAAGGTGTGAATGATTTGGGTTAAGTACAGAAGTGAATGCATTTTATCTTTTTGTCTAAACTCTGCTTTACAATTGTGAAGACTGCAGATAAGAATTCAGTAATAAATTATTTATAATTTTGCCTTGAATACAATAAGATATTAATTCATACTTTTCACATAAGAACAAAACAATTTTATTAAAGATTCCCAAAAATACAAGTTTTATAAATACATAAAGATTTTAATGTTAAATTTAAACCCTTAATATTTATGCACATGAGTGTACCTACCAATGATTTTGTCCATACGATGTTTGTTGACATTTTTGTAATAACTGTGTAGATAAATGTTCTAGAATATTATAAGTACTTAATAGATTAATTTGTTGCGATCATGTACAGCATGTAAATATTACACATATACTGTGAATAAAAGGAGACATATCAATTTGTAGAATATGTTTTATTTTACCTTAGTTTGGACTTGTTTTCCTTCGTGCAGTCTAAAATGGGAGAAAAACAATTTATTTGTTTTTTTTTATTTCACATAGGCCTACATGGGCACTTATAAAGCGTCAATAGCTAGTGCACGGTTCCAATTGGTCGTTTCTTATGGAGAAGAACCGGCAAGAAACTGGTTATTCTTCTAACTATTGATTTTACAGTGAGGACAGTGTAGACCAATCAATTATTTATTATTATTTTTATTTATTAGGTTCTACCAGAATTTAATTGGTCCCGACTGAACAGTGGTGACAGCCCCGATTTTCGAGTTGTAGGTCGTGTGTTCAAACCCAGGTAGACACGTGTCTTCGTGTTCTTTATTTAATCATGACTTCTCCCTAAAAATGGTGAAGGAAAATATCGTGAGGAAACGGGCATGTCCTAGAACAAAAAATTGGAATTTATGTGACTTCCATCAACTCGCACTGGGCCCGCGCGGTAGATTACGGTCCATGGCCTCTCCTAGAGAGGAGGCCTGAGTCCCAGCAGTGCGAACACTAAAAGGCTGGTTATAAATAATAGTTCTTAGACAAGTAAAAACTGATCCTCTTTATATCAAGCCAAGTATGACTATTTTATTTTAATTTTGCCTTGCCCCACTAAGAATTGAACCAGTATTTTGGGTGCTTTCCCCAAACATGAATTTACATAAATAAGATATCCAGACCCGGAAGAGCGGAAGTACTATCTATAGATTATACAAATAATGACACACACACACACACTACTTAGTTACTTTTTATTTATTTTATTGTTGTTTGTCCTGTGCAAGTCTCAAATAATTTTTTTTTTCACATCTCGCCGCATCAACGCCGTCCCAACGCCCAAGCTAAGCAGAGCTTGTGTTATGTGAGTATGCCGAGTGGTAATGGCCCCGACTTTCGAGTTGTAGGTCGCGGGTTTAAACCCAGCCAGGCGCATTACTTTGTGTAATTTATTTTCATCACCATTGCTCTCAAAACGGTGAAGGAAAACATCGTGAGGAAACCGGCATGTCCTAGAACCGAAAATTCGAAGACATGTGACATTTGCCAATCCACACTGGACCCGCGTGGTGGATTACGGCCCATTCCCTCTCCTAGAGTCCTCTGGCCTCCTGGCCTGAGTCCCAGCAGTGGGAACATTATAAGGATGATTATGCTTATGCTATATATTCTATTCTATTCGTCCGATGGATGCGAGACGCACAGGACCGTTCGTTGTGGCGACGCTTGGGGGAGGCCTATGTCCAGCAGTGGACGTCTTTCGGCTGAAATGATGATGATGATGATATATTCTATATCTTTATCTAAATATATAAAAGGAGAAACTGTCTGACTGACATATAACGCACAGCCGAAACTACTGAACCTGGGAATAAGACGTTTATTTACTTAAATTCTTTACAGCTATCTTTACAACATGCATTGTGGCGACATTTGGGGGAGGCCTATGTCC
Organism: Mythimna impura; assembly: GCA_905147345.3. NCBI lineage: Eukaryota > Metazoa > Arthropoda > Insecta > Lepidoptera > Noctuidae > Mythimna > Mythimna impura. The sequence continues at coordinate 25,435,881 of LR990355.1, forward strand.
AGCAGTGGACGTCTGTCGGCTGAAATGATGATGATGATGATCTTTACAGGCGAAGGTTAAGTGTCGTGTTAAGTGAAGACCTGGATATAGCTAGTTCGAGAGTTTCCTGCATCGGATTCAGGCGGAAGAAACGCCCGGGTGTCACCATTGTGGGAACCGCCCGGAGGACACGGTGGAGCATATGGTAGAGGTGTGCCCCGCTTGGGTGGAGCGCCGCCGTGTCCTCGTGGAGGCAATCGGTGACAGCGACCTCTCGCACCGGCCCCTGGTTCGGGCTATCTTTCGGAGCGAGGGGGAATAACAGGCGGTCGCCTCCTTCTACGTGAGGGAACGAACGTCCTCGCGCCCCAGCCGCCGAGATTCCGACCCGACTACCAGCCACGGTAGTACTTGCGGACGTCGAGCAATGGGTAGCTCGCCGTCCGGCCGTCCGGTAATCGACTGGATCGAGTCCTGTCGTTAACAGCACGTAGTGATTCACGCGCTCCTCAAAGAGATGTCAGCAAACCGTAGGGGCCCAGCAGGGCTGATCGATGCCCGCTAGGACCGCGGGGATTTTTGGAAAAGGAAACCCGTAGTCCTAGAACGCAGACGCCTTCTCGCTCCACCCAGAGCAGGAGAAGACATTGGATGATTTCCCACCTTAAAAAAAAACGCGACAGTGCAGCTCTCAACTAAGTATAATATTTAAAGCTAATTCAAATCATGTTAGCATAGCATAGCATAGTCGGCCTTATAATGTTCCCACTGTTGGGACTCAGGCCTCCTCTCTAGGAGAGGGAATGGGCCGTAATCCACCACGCGGGCCCAGTGCGGGTTGGTCAAATCATGTTATGTATTACAAATAATGGATTGATTGTTTTCTCAATATTTATTACTTTTTCTTTTGACCTTTTTATATTATCGTTAAGCTCGCATTTGACCACTATCTGACCTGATGGAAATTGACTTAGTGGTCGACGATGGAGCGCGCTTGCCTAGAAGTAACTTATTCACTCTTGCCATAAAGGCTCCCAGGTTATAGCTATCAGGAAACACAGACTCCGGCAGGGAATTCCTCTCCTTAGCCGTACGCTCTTTATGAGGGTTCTTTGCCCTGCAGAACAGTATCAGGCTAGGAGGTACTATTATAATAATTAATATCACACAACGCCGTCTAGTCCCAAGCTAAGCAGAGCTTGTGTTATGAGTACTAGACAACTGATAAACATACTTAAATATTTCTAAATACATACATATTATAGATAAATTACACCCAGACACAGAATAAATGATCGTGCTCATCACACAAACATTTATCCTGGGTGGGAATCGAACCCACGACCTCCGGCATAGCAGTCAGGGCCACTAACCACTAGACCAACAGGCCAGTCAAAACACATTATAAATCGTAACTGGGGGCTTACCATGACCTGTTATAGCAGGACTGAAGTTGAACTGCCCGGCATTTTTGTACTATGACTTCGTTATAGCAGGCCTGTAACTGGCCTGCTAAGTGATGTTTACGAAATCCGCTCAAGATTCGTTCACCTTTTTTAACACGCTTTTATTAGCTTCACTTGTAACTATGTACGAGTATGTAAGAAAATCTTGGAATCTTAATTTGACCCACTTCCCGGTCTTCGATTAGGATGAAATTTTGCACACGCTTTGAGTTCTGATGACAATACATGACTAGCTAGAAAACGTCATTACAAATCCAATATGGCGGCCTCCCCAAGATGGCGAACTGGCTGTTTGAAATCCACCTCCATGATATGGGTATCAAATGAAAGGGTTTGCTGTCAGGAAAACGAAAAAAATAGTCACGTGACTTTAATCCAATATGGCGGACGTCCAAGATGGCGGACATGCTATTTGAAATGCACCACCATGATAAATATGGCGGACATCCAAGATGGCGGATTGGCTATTTAAAATGCACCCCCATGATATGGGTATCAAATGAAAGGGTTTGCTGTCAGGAATACGAAAAAAATAATAAGAAGACTAAAAAGTATAAAATAAAAATAATAGTTTAAAAAACTAAAAAAACACGCTTTTAGCACGCGCTAAAAATTACAAAATAATTCGGACATTTAGTTTGATGACTCAAGAGTTTTCCCTTTGCCAAATCTTCATTAGATCGCAGGTAAACATAAACAATTTCAGTTCGTGATGAACGATAAATAATTACCTATGCGAAATGGTTATAAGTAGGTAATCATCTTTATTGAATATTTACTATGATTTATTATGAAAGAAAGCGTGGAGCGTTTTGTCCAAAAAGAGTAAAAATTACATAAACGCTCCACGCTTTCTTTCATAATAAATCATAGTAAATATACAATAAAGGTGATTACCTACTTATAACCATTTCGCATAGGTAATTATTTATCGTTCATCCATCACGAACTGAAATTGTTTATGTTTATCTGCGATCTAATGAAGATTTGGCAAAGGGAAAACTCTTGAGTCATCAAACTAAATGTCCGAATTATTTTGTAATTTTTAGTGCGTGCTAAAAGCGTGTTTTTTAGTTTTTTAAACTATTTTTTTTTCGTATAGACTTTTCGTACTATGGCGTGCTATTAGACGTGTATTTGACAGCAGATGACCGTCTGTAATGTCAAAATAAGCGATCTTCAAAACGTTACTACATATTTAGAAGCTGAGTTAGAAGCACAATCAAAATTGTTTTGAGACGTAGATTGGTATTCCTTTAGAACTGTCATGGTACGATTTTTAGCGACTCAGAAGCAGGCCTGCTTATGAAAGGAAATTGCCTCACTGGAAATTGAACGTTTCCATATGATGTCATGGTAAGCCCCCTGACCATGTAACTGACCGACTCGTTTAATGCCACGGTTAGCGTAATGATTGAGCAGTTAGCTACTGCGCTGCGAGTCGCGGGTTCGATTCCCGCATGGAACAAAGAAAGAAAATAAAGAAAGAAAGAAATAGAGTTTTTAATTATTTATTTTCATTTTTTGAATGAAATATTTGTATGGTGTCTATAGATAAGTGTTCTGGGTCTGGGTGTCTTATGTATGTGAGTTTACATTGTTTGTGAACTTTCCCGCGGTACAAGAGTTAATTCTAATGTGGAGGCAACGAGAACTACTTTTCCAAGAGGGAGTAAAGACCGGGTGATGCATAATTGGTCTTCGAATGCAAAGGGCAACTAAAGGACATCACTATGTCCGGTTTTGGTCAGTTAAAGTCTGACACGACCTATCGCTCCACCCTAGAGCGCGAGACTTCTTCCGCCTATTGGATATTCCACCTCAAAAAAAGAAAAAACACGATACAAGTTATTCCTAGTGTCCAATTTTTTTTAAATATTGTTACGCCGTGAAACTTGAAGACGCCATATCTTCGATGAAATCAATCAGCATCAAATAACTAAAATGCATTGCTATACTAAACGTCTTCATTGTGATTTGGATTATTCGTTGAGTGGACAGATTTGTTATTGTTTGTGGTGAATAAAGTTCTCTGCTAGTAAACCGGCATTTAATTACTCATGTTCGTAACAATATATTTAAACTTCCCTTCACTACAACAACTCACTGCTAACACAACAACGTTCTACAAAAAGGAATCTTAGACAAAAAGTCCACAATGCAAAGACTACCTACTACCAAGCAGCCAGCCAATATTTCTTCCAGCTCAATAATTTAAATTAAGCTCCAATTTTCCTTATAAACAAAATAAAACTAAAAGTCCTACCGTGCGTGCGACAAAATGTTAAGTAGGGTTCCGCATACAACATTTTATTTTCTCCTTGCTGCGACTCTTGTTCTAATAGTTCTGTAGGCAGTTCAGAAACATGTCAAAGGTAAGGTTTAGGTTCAAAGTTTTCATCATAATAATTTTTTTTTTCACAACTATCACGCAACGCCATCTAGTTCAAAACTAAGCAGAGCTTGTGCTATGAGTACTAGACAACTGTTATACATACTTATATTTCTAAATACATACATATCTATATATATAAAAGAAAGTCGTGTTAGTTACACTATTTATAACTCAAGAACGGCTGAACCGATTTGGCTGAAAGTTGATGGGGAGGTAGCTTAGAACCAGGAGACGGACATAGGATACTTTTTTTTTTATTAGAGTAGAGTAGGGTAGAGTAGGATAGAGAAGGGTAGAGAAGGGTAGAGTAGGGTAGAGTAAGGCACAGTAGGATAGAGTTGGGTAGAGTAGGATATAGTAGTCAGTTGACGGGAGCGAAGCCGCGGGCAAAAGCTTGTTATAGATAAATTACACCCAGACACAGAACAAATGATCGTGCTCATCACACAAATATTTGTCCTGGCTGTCCTATTAGGTGGCTGGTGAGGGTAGTGCGAATTCGATGGATGCGAGGCACACAGGAGCGGTCATTGTGGCGACACTTGGGGGAGGCCTATGTCATAATGTATACTGTTGGTAGTGGATGTCCTTTTTATATTATAAACTAGTGTTCGACTGCGATCCCACCTGATGGTAAACAGTGATGCAATCGTTGATGGTGAAGCGCACTAGTTTATTAGGAGCCGAGCCTTGAAGTCTTCTGAAATGGTGATGAAGATGATTTGGTAATGCAAATCTGAAAACTTAAGTAATTACATTTGTTCATTTAACTAATAAGAGACATCTTCTATTTCTAGACTTTAATATAAACTTCAAATGGTGAGCTAGTGCAAAAATGATGATTGGATTGTGTGAGGAATAATTTGAAAAAAAAAAATGTAGACAATGCTGCCGTTACGATAAACAATGAATAATAGAAGAAGAAATGGTGTTGCACTTATCTGAAGTATTGATGAAAAGAGTAGGTAGTCTACGGGATGGCACCCTTTTTGTTAAATGATGAATACGTATTAGAAACTTCATGAGTTCAAACTCCTTTGAGCGAATCTATCACACTTTATAAAGAAATTCCTGAAAAGGTAACCCGTAATCCTTGGAACACAAAGGACAACTGAAGGACACAGGTATAGTTTTATTCAGTAAAAGTCTGACACGTCCACCCAAGAGAAGAATTCATTGGATAATTTGCCACTTATTGTGTCGACTACTTTTTCCTAAAGCGCTGCCTTTTTAAGGAGGTTGCTTTTTCAAAGATAGCCCATCTTTGAAAAATTTTCTACGGAACCCCAAAAAATAAGTGAAAAAAACCTTATAAAATCCGCAGCGGGTAGTACCGTCGACAGAAGAATGGAATTCGAAGAACACGGGATTTAGCGTCGGGATGTGCGAGGCATGCGGGCGAATAGTTACAGGCATCGCGGTAATTTTATGTGCCGCGCCGTAATTCAAGGGGCCAAGAGTTTGTTGCTATTGTTGTGAATACGTTTCACGGGTGAATGAAAGAACGGTAGAATGTTGTGTTTGTGAATGATAGTGTCAATTGGGGGCATTTTTTAGGTGGGAAATCATCTAATGACTTTTCTCGCGTGTCAGACTTTTACTGACTAAAATCTACTCCTATGTTTCTTCTGTACCGCGTTCTAGGACCCTAGGTTTCCCTTTCGGAAACGAGCTGATGGCCCTACCAGTAGTCTTCGGCCCTGCTGGGCCCCTACGGTTTTGCTGACATCTCATTGAGGCGCGCGCGGAGCACTAGATACGCGATGTCGACGTCTGGGACTAAGGTACCTTTTTAGGGTTCCGTACCTCAAAAGGAAAAAAACGGAACCCTTATAGGATCACTTTGTTGTCCGTCCGTCTGTCTGTCAGTCAAGACCCTTTATTTTGGGAATGCGTGGAGGTATCGAGTTGAAATTAAAACCATATTATACTCAGGTCTGCGGTCCCTTGAAGCTGTGAAAAATCAAACATTTAAGTTAAAAAAAAGATACGTCCGTTTGTGTTGCAAAAAACGTATATTTCGGCACTTATAAAGAAATGAAAATTCGTAGGGTAGGTACTTGGTACCCGTTGACCTAGAATCCTGAAATTTGGCATGAAGCCAGGTCTCAGGAAAAAATCTGAAAACTGTTAAGTTTTAGTTACGTCACAAAAAAAAACTTTTTTATGATTCGGAAAAATCTTTGTAACTCAATTCGGGAATTGAACTGTTTTCATAGGTAAGTTTGTTTTGTACGGACCCCCCGGTCCGCGAGTCTGACGCCCATCATCATCATTTCAGCCGAAAGACGTCCACCGTTGTACATAGGCCTCCCCCAAGCGTCGCCACAACGACCGATCCTGTGCGTCTCGCATCCACCGCACTCCCGCGACTCTCACCAGGTCGTCGGTCCACCTTGTGGGAGGCCTTCCAACGCTGCGTTTTCCGGTCCGACTTGCACTTGTTTTTAATTTCGAGTCTTAGTCTGAATAACTCGATTTACCTTCCGCGCCTCATATCACTCTGAGCGTGAGTGCGATAGCTTGTACGAGGCTCGCTCTCTTACTCTATGAAACGCTTTTACCGATTTCCGTATCTAATTAAAAATAGAATTTTAAAAAATATCGGTCAGTCATAGCTGACGCTGTGTCTGTTGTCAGTCTCTTTCTTAAACTCAAGTTATATCGAACCATTAGGTAAAATAATTACTTCAATAAGTGCAGTTGGAGGCAGTCGTAGACCTTAAAGAATTGATGAAGCACCAAGATGGTAAGGTGAGGTCTGACTTCGAGGCAAGATATGCTAAATAAGAAGGACACGAGACTTACCGAAGAACGCTGGCAGCATTGCCACGTTGAATAGCAATGCTGATTCGTTGTCCGAAAAAAATCCCAGCCCACTGGTCACGTGAAGAGTTGACCAGTTGTTTGCTGCTGGCAGCATTGCTATCCAACGTGGCAATGCTGCCAGCGTTCTGAGCACTTTTCCCATTGATATCGATGTGGATGAATTTTTTGATGCCCAATAATTTGTTTTTCTACTCTTGTGTAAATATTAAGTATTTTAGTTTGTATATGTTCCTAGACAGTAAGTATATTATGTAAATATATTTAAAATACTTTACAATAAAGATGGAAGACTTAGCGATTGTCTTAAAATAGTTAGGCAGCTAGTCTTTGTGTCTGATAATGTTAACGTTTAGGATACTATGTATTTTTGACGAGTAGGAACTTACTCGCTCCATTCGGAGCGGGAGAAGTTATTTTATGATGACCCACCCCCGAAAAGGCCAAAGAGACCTTGAAAAGGCCTTTTATTTATTTATTACTAGCGTCTGCCAGCGACTTCGCCCGCGTGAAAATAGGTTTTTCCATACAAACTTTGTATCCCCGTTTCATCCCCTTAGGGGGTGAATTTTGGAAAATCCTCTATTAGTACTAATAGAGGATTTTAAGTGCTCGCCTACGTCATAAAAGGAAGCCTTGTGCAGAATTTCGTGTTCCTAGTCCCAGTAGTTTCGGCTGTGCGTGGATATGTCAGTCAGTCAGTTTCTCCTTTTATAGATATATATATATTAAAACTTCATGCAACACAAAGGTACAATCGCGGACTTAACGCCTTAGGCTTTCTCTACCAGTCAACCAAGGATGGTGAAAAGAAAAACATGGCAGGTCGAGATTTCGTTGCAGAATCTGCCGTTGCAGCTCCGTTGAAGGTTGATCATTTCTTATTTTCACCACATAGTAGGTATCACTCTCAGGCATCATGTCACTATATTGTTTCATTCTCTTATTATAGACAATAATAGACCATATTATCTATCTATGTACGTGTATGTAAACCATTGTTTGTTTATAGGGTTTTTCATATTACATCACCGCGCAAATCCTTCCTCAAAAGGGCTCATCTAGGATCGAGATGCTCCTTAATTGGCGCATTAAACCATTGTCAATTAAATAGGAGCGGATCGAGCCATACCGAAACAAAGTTAATGTAATAAATCGAACAAATCCGAACTTAACATTCACGGAGTGCGAAACAAACGTATTCTATTAGGCGGAACCGATGGGATCTGTGTGTGAACAAAGCTCCGTGTCCTCCATATATCCGCGCTAGTTTACTTACGACTCTGCTAAACGCATTGTCAGCCCCGTCGATATATTTAAAGTGCTGGCCGCAAATCGATGCGCGCCTTTGTAGCCCCCGACAAGTCTCGCATTGTACGCACCAGAGCGGAGGTGTTAATGTCAGACCCCACAAATATGTAGCAAGTGGAAAACAAAGCAAAACGCGTAACTACACGCCACCCGAGGCCGACCGCGATTTATTTCGCGCGTTACACCAGCCGAACAATTTTAATTAGTATGGCTTCGGTTTAATGAATAGAGACATAAAGTACGAAGCTGAATTCCAAGAGTTTCGATACCCCATTCGAGCGTTCTTCAATAATTGGCTACTAGATGACGATATTCGTGCGATGTTCGGCATTCGTTCTGTTAGACATTGTTTCGATAAAGGCCAACTTGTGGAAAGTTATGGGGACCACGTACGGGGAAGCTGTGCGCGGTGGCTGTGTGCGCCCATAATAAGATGCCTTCCATAAAGTCGCATCCTAATGAGGTTCTTAATTTTACAGTAGCGGTAATAGACAGCTGATTAACATTTTTTTTATAATGGACATGTTAATAAATTGTAAGGGAGGCAGTAATTGGCCGTGTGGATGAAAACACCTTTAATTTTCAACTGGAGTTGAAATGAAAAAAACTCTTCATTAGTAATATCTAAGTTTCAACAAGACAACATATACCATCACCAACTAGATAGAGACGATGCGCGAGCCAAGAGTGAATAGGTTAGTTCTATTCAAGCGAGCTCCATCGTCGCCCACATCATCGCCTACCATCAGGTGAGATTGTGGTCAAATACGAGCTAATCGATAACAAAATTAAAAAGGAATCATGGCTTAAACTGTTGTTTTTCCCGCAGAAGACCGAGCAGTAGAACTATCCTCAGTCATCTGTATTTTGTGATAGGACGGCACACAGAGACGTAGCGTGATCTTATTTAGACGTGGGCGAAGGTACATCAGCGAGGCCTTTTTCTTTCATATAGTCGAAAAGAAGACGGTGACTGTCCCAACCCAGTGTTTTACCACATCGTCGCTTACACTTAGGTGAAATAGTGGCCAAATTCAATTTGTAAAAAAAAAACTCTAAAGGCCCTGGCGTACGCGAGGCCCGTTTAAGTGCGAGGCCTTGGGCGAGGCCCAACTTCGCCCACGCCTAACTACGCTACTGACGGTACAGTGAGAGATAGAGCAGTGATGACCAGTGTTAACGACCCCGATTTAGGAGTTGTACGTCGCGGGTACAAAACCAAGCAGGTGCCCAGTGCACGCCATAATTATGGCGGTAAGTCCCCTCTATGAGGAGTGGCTGGAAGGACCTCACAGCGTCCTTACCTTCCGCATGACGCAGATTCTCACCGGACATGGTAAGTTCGGGAGGTTCCTGCACCGGATTTGTGCGGAAGAATGGCCCGGGTGTCACCACTGTGTGGACCACCCGGAGGACACGGTGGACCATACGGTAGAGGTGTGTCCCTCTTGGGCAGAGCACCGCCGTGTCCTCGTAAGGGCGATGCGCGGCAATGATCTCTCGCGCCGGGCCTTAGTACAGGCCAAGGTCTGAAGCGAGGAGGAGTGGCAGGCAGATGCCTCCTTCTGCGAAGGAGGCGTGGGCTTGCGGACGGACCTTCCGACCGTCCGGTAACCGTCCGCACCGACCCCAAGTCGTCGACGGCGCGTAATGTTACACGCGCGCCTCAAGGAGATGTCAGCAAACCGTAGGGGACCAGCAGGGTCGAATTCTACTGAGGCCATTGGTTCGCTTCTGAAAGGAAAAGCCGGCCCTGGAATGCAAGGCAACGAAGGAACTAGGAGTCAGTTTTAGTCAGTAAAAGTCTGACATGTCCTTATGAAATGTGCCATTCACCAACCCGCACTGGACCCGCGTGGTGGATTACGCTATTCTCTCTGCTAGAGAGGAGGCTTGAGTACTAGCTGTGGGAACATTATAAGGCTGATTATGTTTATGCTTATACTGTACAGATACCCAGATTCCATTTGTTTGATATCCTAGTCCTAGCATTTAGAGTTCACCAAATATAAGCATGTAGGTATAAACAATCAATGTGATGTATTATATTGGCACACGCTGCCGAATGATATCTCACTCGATGAGATCATTCTTAGATAATGTACCAGAACTAAAAGTGTGACTAAAATACATATATTTTTACCTATGTTGTTATAATCGGAGAATTGAATAGCTTAGAGACCTCGAATGTCTAAATAATTGTCTGTTAAAAACTTTTTGTGAAGTTTTATTAAGAATTGTAGTCAAAAGATATTCGATATATTTGTATTATTAGATAGGTATTTATTAATATTTAAATTGTATTATACTAAGGTAGGTTTATTTAATACCTTGTATAAAAATAATAATAAAAAAGCAAAAAAAAAAAATATATTCGTCGACTACCTAATATAGGGTGACTGGCAATTAGTGTACGATACTTAAACACTTGATTCTGCTCATGATAACCAACAATTTTTATTATGGGAGCAAAGCCGAAAACGCGAAAAAAATATCAGCTGTTCAGTACATTAGGCAAACATAAATGTACTGAACAGCTGATTTTTTTTCGCGATCTGAGGTTTGTTCCCATAGTAAAAGTTGTTGGTTATCATGAGCACAATCACGTGTTTAAGTATCGTACACTAATTACCAGTCACTCTGTATAATATTTAGGTAAGTAGTCGATTCATCTACGTAGTACCTAACCACTCCTAATATTTTTATGAGATAAATAATATAATATCTCTTGACGACTGAACTACAAATGTAGAGAACAAAAAAAATATTCCTCGAATGATATTAAATTTGAAGCCGCTTTGACAAGTCAGGATGGCCGAGCGGTCTAAGGCGCTGCGTTCAGGTCGCAGTCCACTTCTGTGGGCGTGGGTTCGAATCCCACTTCTGACAAACTATCTTTTTTGAACTATACCTATTTATTTTACATGCAGTGTGTTCCTTAGTACTTTAGAGACATGTTTTCTGATCTGTTATAACATAGGCGATTGAATATTTTTGGACCAGCAATCCAAAAGATCAATGATGATGGAGTCAGCATGTTATTTGCTAAGTCAACCTAAATGCACGTTGTTTATATTTTTTTGGTTATCTATCTATATCTTAATATATTTAGATATATTTAGATATATAATTTATAATTATTATATTTAGATATATTTAGATATATAATTATTATGTACGTGTTTGTCACCTAACTCCTCTTAAACACCGATTTGAATGAAATTTTGTGTAGTTATATGGATTTGAGTGAGTTTTTTGTTCTTTGTTGAGACAACTGCTGAGAAGCTGAGAAGGTACTTACGAAAGAAAAAAGAAGTGCGCGAAACATTAAAAAAAATACAAAAACATTAATGACTATTTAACGTCCACGCATTTGAGACCGAGACTGGGTTTTTCTCACATGATGGACGGGCATCCATCTACGGGCTGACATCAGAAAACATTGCTTAACCTTGAAGATCGATCCCTGCAGCAGTTGTTAATATTGAGCTTTATCATGATAAAAAAATACGCTTTCATAATTTAAAACTTTGGTAAAAAGTACACGAGTCAGTCTAGCATTGTGAACAATAATTAAACATTACAAAAAGTATTTGTCAGAAGTGGGATTCGAACCCACGCCCACAGAAGTGGACTGCGACCTGAACGCAGCGCCTTAGACCGCTCGGCCATCCTGACTTGTGGATAAACAGCAAATAAAATCATTCCGAGAAATATCTTCTATAGTAGGCGCCTAATAGATTTGAAATAAAGTACATTGACCTTTTCGCGTAGGTACCCGAAAAATAAACAATTTTTCTTTAGGTACTAGTAAATTTAAGGACCACGAATCACGATAGACTAAATACATATAAAAGTGTTTTCGATACCCTATAACAAAAATGCAATTTTATTATTTTTTGTTTCACTGTCTGTTTGAGTACTTATCTGTTTGTTCCGGCTCTCTGAAACAGCTCGATCGATTATGACGGGACTTTTACTGGTTGATAGCTAATGTTATATGAAGTGATTTAACCGACTTCTAATTTAAAAAAAAACTGTGTAATTGAGACATTGTGGCTGGTGTGCAAGTGAATTCGCGGGTACGAGCCAGTCAATGAATATAATTTCAACAGACGATATCACAGTCTAGTCCAATGACTCTTGTGTATAAAAATAAATAGTAAACAATTGCCGTAATGCTTAAAATAGAACATTTATTTGGCAGTTGGTATACAGTACAACGTGATAGTTGATATTAGGATATTAGTTATTTGGATTATTTTAATTACTAAATAGTTACTGTTTCCTGCATTAAACTTTATGTTTATCCTATTGTTGACTGAGGATATAGGCCTTTTAGTTTATCAATTTCCTCTTTATTGTGATTTTTCCTCCAAATGTCAGTACCTACTGGGAGTGCCACTTTTTTTGGGAGAAATATAATAGCATAGCATAATCAGCCTTTTTAATGTTCCCACTGCTGGGACTCAGGCGTCCTCTCTCTAGGAGAGGGAATGGAATGGAATCCACCACGCGGGCCCAGTGCGGATTGGTGATTGTCACATGTCTTCAAATTTTTGGTTCTAGGACATGCCGGTTTCCTCACGATGTTTTCCTTCACCGTTTTGAGAGCAGTAGTGATGAAATAAATTACACAAAGTAATGCGCCTGGACTAGATTTGAACCCGCGACCTACAACTCGTAAGTCGGGGCCGTTACCACTCGGCCGCCACTGCTCGAGAAATATAATATATTACATAAATCGTTGCAAACAAATTCAGGAAAAAAATAGTACACATTTATTTTTGAATTTTTGTAATTCATTTTAGACAGCAGTCGAAGCGTAGATTTTTATGACCGTGCCAGGGCCTGGGCATTGTTCGAAAGAGTTGCTGCGGCCCTGAAACGCAAAGGGCTACTGAAGGAACACAGGTGGGTTTTTCTCCGTAAAATTCTGATACTCCCTCTCGGTCCGTCCAGAGTGTATCTACGTCGTAGCTTTATACTCATCATCAGATGTCGGAATTAGGTAGAGTTATCCGATTTCATACAGTGAAAGACTAAAGTGGATATCCCTCAAATCCCGAGATTAATTTTAAAGAGCAGAATTTTTTTTATGACACTATCAGAAATGTAGCTGAAAAAATTACTTCCTGCATTAATGACGAGGAGGAGGAAGTGTATAAATTTGTTAACCTTACCTCAGTTGACGTAGAGAGATCTTTTTCAATGAAAAATACTAATAAAAATTGAATGTTAATTATATTTATCTTTAAATTGTTTTACCTATTTGTCTTATCTATCACTGAGGTTTTTATTATTATTTATTTGTAATATTGTTGGCCACACGGGATTTTTCATTAGAAATCCGTTTCGATGTAAGTACATGAATAACTCTACCTAATTCCGACCTCTGCTCATCATCCACTGGCTGGCTTGGGGCTATACATGTCGCTACAGTATGTTCCCTTGGGACAATTTTCTAATATCACGTGGTACAATACAACATAGTTTTTTTTTATTTTTTTTTATAGGTGGGAAAATCATCTTATGACAAATCCCGCTCTTGGGCGGAGCGGGAGATAGTGTCAGACTTTTACTGACTAAAAACCCACTCCTGTTCCTTCGTTGCCTTCATCCCAGGGCCACGGTTTCGTTTTCACACTACCCATGGCCCCAGTAGGCTTCAACCATGCTGGGCCCCTACGATTTGCTGACATCTCCCTGAGGCGCGCGCGGAACAATACGCGCCGTCGACGACTTGGGCCGGTTACCGGACGGTCGGACGGCGGGCCACCCATTGCCCGCCGTCCGCAAGCCCGCGCCTACGGTGGCCGGAAATCGGGATCGGAATCCCGGCGGCGGTTGGGGCGTGAGGACCGTTGCCGTTGCCTCACGCGATCGGCCGCCTCTTTTGCTAGCATTACTGCTTCGCAGAAGGAGGCGACCGCCTGCCACTCCTCCTCGCTCCGGACCATGGCCTGTACCAAGGCCCGGCGCGAGAGATCGCCGCCGCCGATCGCCCCCACGAGAACACGGCGTTGCTCTTCCCAAGCGGGGCACACTTCCACCGTATGCTCCACCGTGTCCTCCGGGCGGTCCACACAGTGGTGACACCCGGGCGTCGCTTCCGCACGAATCCGGTGCAGGAACTTCCCGAACTTCCCGTGTTCGGTGAGAACCTGCGTCATGCGGAAGGTGAGGACGCCGTGAGGTCTTTCCAACCACGCCTCAAAGAAGGGGATTACCGCCATAATTGTGGCGTGCCCAGCACTGGGTTGCGACAGTCGCTGTCGCCATTCCACCATGAGATCCCGCCGGAGTTCTTCCCGCCATGCCGCGACTTGGCGTGGCAGCGGAGTTTCGCCCCGGCGTTGCATCTCCATGCGCAGACAATACAACATAGTTAAAGCATATAAAGCATAATCAGCCTTTTAATGTTCCCACTGCTGGGACTCAGGCCATCGATTAACACTCTTCTGCTTCCAATCATGGACCGCCACTAGTCTCTCCCATCCATCGGATTCCCGTCCGGTCCTTCTTGTAGGAGGCCTACCTACGCTGCGTCTTGTACGCGGTCGGCTCTCCAGAACCTTTCGGCCCCATCGGCCTTCAGTTCTGCGAGCAATGTACCCTGCCCACTGCCACTTAGTTTTGGCGATTCTTCGGGCTATGTCAGCTGCAGACTCTATGTTTACTTTTTATTGATTCGTATTGGCTTTATAAAATATTGTATTAGTGACATACGCTTTGCACTACCCAAAAATATAGTTCTACAGACTCTTAAGTATGTAACATAAGTAATGAGTTTGTTACCCGCATAAAAAATATTCAACATATATTATGTTCAAACATAAATCTTCAATCAACGAGACATAAAAACTAGCAACACAATATACTTTAATATTAATAATAAATTCATTGATTAGCTGCATAAGGCTGCGTACATAAGAACAATGCCAATAGGTACATATTAGCATATGTATTGACGCAAAGATTAACATTATATACAACGCCATAAGTTGCGCTGTGAATCAAGCGCAGGTCATCGACACATACTTCTATGACAGACAGCTACCCTGTGTAGGGTGACCAATATTCGTTTCCTTTTTTTGTGAATCCTAAAAATGCACTAAACAGAAATACCTAAGAGCAAAACACAGTTAAAGGTAAATTAAAAATATATCTTATTTGTTTTTTTTTTTCATTTGAATTCTAAAAACACACTAAACAGAAATATGACATATCCAACCAAATAAAAATACAGTAGTTTCTTCTCTGCAAAGGGCGCCCGGGTGCACTTGCTGGCTTTCAATAGAAAATACCCATAACATTAATAAATAAATTAATAATACGTCAACCAGCCTCCTTTATGAGAATTTGGCGAATCTGATTATTTGTTTAAAATTATAGTAAGTAATTTAGTTAACAACACCTATAAAAACCCGGAATCATAATCATGGTGATTGAATCCCGGGAGTAACCTAGACGTCTGTATCAAATCCTGTTCAGCCGTTTGAGCGTGAGGGAGTAACGAACACACATATACCTTTCTTTTAGTTTATGGTATATACAAGCTTTCGCTTTTATAAGATTAGTGTGATTACTCGACGAAATTTACAGAACAGCTGATTTCAGTGTTTCCTGATTTCAGTGTTTCGCGATTTTAGTGATGGTACCATGGTTAGTTCCACATAATGATAAATATAAACACCCTGTATAGTATGTAAAAGCAAAGTAGATTCCTCTTTCGTACTATAATTTTTCGGTGCTCGTCAGGATTCAAAATGATCTCTTTATATTTTAAAACACCATCTAATAAGTACATTGTGGATTCCAAATAGAATAGAATAAACTTTATTGTACACCAAAATAGTATAAATTTCACAGAAACTCCGGCGTTCGTGCGGGGATCAACAGCTTAAATCTACGAGTACAATGGCGATCTTATCGCTGACAGCGATACCTACCAGACAACCTTAAATCAAATCACTAAATGATTGAGTACCTACATAAAGTACGCGCCACGTGTTCAAAAACGGGATAAATACGACACTAACTTCGAAAACCCAGTTCTTACTAATTAAAATAATCATTTGTACTGCTCCTAATTTGGAAATAAAAATTACTGTTAATATTTTAATTTAATCTGTATATGGTAATTTACATTTATTAGAGCTCACGTGAAGTTAAATTAATTTACCGAGGGATTCCCATAGGTAATTACATTACTTCTAATATACAAGCCCTCCTCGCTCATTCTGTTTTTCTCATTTATTATTTCTTTTTAAACCAACTTCAAAAAAAAAGGAGGTTCTCAAGTCGCCTGTTTTTTTTTTTGTATCATGTTCAGAGATATTTTCGTCAAATGTAAACCAATTTTGATAATTCTTTTTTTGTTTTTATTATTGAAACTAGCTGTTGCCCGCGACTTCGTCCGCAAATAACCATTATATTTCTAACACAATTTGTTTTTGCGGATAAATCATAAACCAAAACTTTACTTTTCTTATAAAACTTCTCTGTAAACCACATTTCTAGTCCTACTTTCAGGAGCCGAAATGTACAGAGATTCAGGACTGGTGACGCGGGAGCGAGCGATATACAGCTATCCGTGTGAGAAGCAGCTGTCCTGAGATCAACACCTGCAGCCTTTAGATTATTATTATTGCGAAGCATACGCTTACAGGGAACTGCACACGCTTGAATTAGAAGGGGTAATTGTGAGAGATTAGTGGTATTCGGGGTATAAACACTGTTTCCTCGACGCCACAACCCTTTAGAATTTCCACCTCAATAATATTTGAGAGATGACTTTGAGCTAGGCCCAGTTACATAGTTTAGGTGGAGTTAAATTCCGTAGCAGCATGATCGGGACACCGACCTTCAGCTGGATAGTGTGCGCAGGGAGTAGTGGACTCCGCCGTTCCACTACAGAAACTCTACGGGATAATATATAGCGTCATCTTGCTCTACAACAGTATTTATAGAGGTATAGAAATACCACTTCGTTCGCATCAATTTGCGAGAGAACGCTTTTGTTAATTGCTGCAGCTTGATCATTTTTGGGTGTTAAAATGGCTCGTTCACACACCCAAGAATTCTCTTGTAGCGGTATTCGACCGACGTCCCCGTACACCAGACAAATTAGTTCTTCAATAGTGGGAACTACTTTGCTTAGAGTCTCTGGTAGGCGCACTTCAGAGCTCTCTTCTGGCCTTCACCAAACTTTTAAAAGAACATCCAAGAATTCTTGAGTATATTCGCCCAACTGAGCTCGCATGTTAATGGTCAAGCGCAGTCTGTAAACTCGTGACCATAGATTCAATCGTTTCAACGAAGCATTCACCTCGTCAACCCTAATTTCTCGCGACACCACAGGCAAAGTTTGCCGAAAATCGCAGCTAAACAAAACAGTGACACCTCCCATCACATCTTGATTCCTGCGTATGTCCTGCAGGGTTCTGTTTACAGCCTTCACTACTTTTCTATTCGCCATAGTACATTCATCCCATACGATTAAAGAGCAATCCTTGAGTACCCAACCTTTGTCACAGTTGCGTGATAGCCCACACACTGGCATTTCGTTGCTCTCTAAATCGATGGGAATATTAAACATTACGTGCGCTGTTTTGCCCCCTGGAAGCAGTGTGGCAGCAATTCCAGAAGAGGCAGTCGCAATCACTATTTTGCCTTGTCACCTTATTTCTGCAAGGATGCCAGTGGCAATGAATGTTTTTCCTGTTCCACCGGGAGCATTAATGAAAAATATTTTACCCTGGCTGAGCCTAACGCTTTGTATGACGATGTTAAAAATGCAGGGACATTTTGTTCTGAGGTGAGTAGTGATCATTGACGATATCACCCCGATTTCCTCGACCTTGATATGCCAATGATTGCGGGGCCGGTAATTCATATTCGACCAGTCCAGTGGATTGCCACCGATGGAAATGACCACGTCTTGAAGTGAACCTAGACAACTATTCGAAACGCGTTCGTTGTTCTGTTCAATGTCACCCTCAGTAGTACATCTTAAAGCACGTAAAAAGTCTTCGGACAGATGATGGCGATGATTTACCCACAACCGACCTTTTTTTTCGGTGGGATAATCATCCAATGACATTCCCCGCTCTTGGGTGGAGCGTGAGATAGTGTTATTTTACTGACTAAAAACCCACTCCTGTTCCCTCTTTGCCTTCGTTCCAGGGCCCCGGGGTTCTCTTTCGCATCACATGGCCCCAGTAGGCTTCGACCATGCTGGGCCCCTACGGTATTGCTGACATCTCCTTGAGGCGCGCGTGGAACATTACGCGCCGTCGACAACTTGGGCTCGGTCCGGACGGTTATCGGACGGTCGGATGGCGAGCTACCCATTGCTCGCCGTCCGCAAGCCAGCGCCTACGGTGGCTGAAAATCGGGATCGGGACGGCGGCGGGGCATGAAGGCCGTTCTCTCGCACGTACGGCCGCCTCCTTTGCTAGCATTACTGCTTCGCAGAAACAGGCGACCGCCTGCCACTCCTCCTCGCTCCAGACCATACCTTGTACCAATTGAAATAAATTGATTATTATAATATTATTATTATTATTATAAAAAGCCATTTTATTATTGTTCTGGAAATATCATTCTATATTATGTACAAAAAACACCAAAACAACCACAAAAATATTAACTGTATCTGAGGATCGAACTTAGAGCGATTGTCATTCAATATCGACATTTTGGAATATTGCTCACCCCCCATAGCAAAATGCGTGATAATATGTAGCCTAACAGTTGACCCGGCCTATAAGGATTATGTATGCAAAATTTGAACAGGATTGGTTCAGTAGTTTTTGCGCCAACTAATACCAACGCTCCACCATTTTACTGTTTTATTATATGTATAGATTTTATCTACCCCCAATATTAATTACTATGAATTTTGGGGTAAACGGAAAATTTGTGTCATAATCATAGCTTAAAAGGTATGGGCTTCGGGAATATTTGAAGGAGTTACCGTAAATAAAGAAATATAGAGGGTTTTTTTTTTTAGTAAAAGTCAGACACGCCCTCTTGTTCCACTCTAGAGTGTGAGAAGTCATTTGATGATTTTCTATCTCAAAAAAAAAAAACCTTAAAAGGTATTTTCCAGCAATAAAACAAGAACCTGCCTATAAGAGCCGCTTCTGTGACTTCTTAGATACCAAGACATTAAAACTAACAAAGACCAATAATTTGTCACATTTTTTTTTGGGAGTAGGAAGCCATCAAATTACTTCTTCTAGTCTAGATGGAGTGAGAGGGAGTGTCAGACTTTTACTGATTAAAACCCAGCCGTGCTCCTTCAGTTGCGTTTTGCGTTTCAGGGTCGCGGTGACTCTTTCTAACAATCCAGCAGAATAATTTGCTGTTGGGTTATTATTAAATACAATTTGTACATATTATTAGTTTATTTTGTATACCTATTTGAATTTATAAGTTTAGTTAAATATGATTTGATTATTATTATTTTATTATCTTGCAGTAAAAAAAAATTAAATGACAATTTTTTTTTTTGTAAAATACTTAAAGTAAGGTTTACAAAATTTGACATTACAAAAATTTTTAGTAAGTAATAAATCTTGCGAGATTGTAAACTCTCGATATATTATAAACAGATCATTTCAAATACCTACATCAAAATTCGATAGTTACCAATTTATTATATTGGTATCTTTTTGAGAAGAAAGAATTTATTTATATATTACTATACCGATTTATTATAATAATATAATATAATATTCCACAATGCCGGTGACAAATATAATTATTACTCATAATATATTTTCAATTCAAGTTTCAGTAGATGAGTAGAGTCACAATATATTCATCCAATGGAAGTATAATCTAATTTGACAAATTGTCATCAAGTCAGGATGGCCGAGCGGTCTAAGGCGCTGCGTTCAGGTCGCAGTCCACTTCTGTGGGCGTGGGTTCGAATCCCACTTCTGACAATTTTTTTTTTTGTGGTACCATTATTTATCATCGTTTTCCAGGTCTAAAACTAACCCTAGATTTATAGCTAGAAGTGGTGCCTCATTATTTCATACTTTTGGTAGTTTTTGATAGGTTGGAGTCTACTTTGGACTGCAATGAGGTTTTCCTAAAGTGAAGTTCACCAGGTGGCAGCACTGAGTCGTCAAGTCACCTGTCAAAACGCTTATGTTAATGACATTTGTTAAATTGACGTCAACGTCATGTACTTTTACATTTTTAAAAGTAGAAAACCTTTCGGCTAAGTGGCGCCAACTTGTGGTCTATGAATTTTCTTGAAAGCCCTCATTGGCTGAAATAAAACTTAGAACAAATATGTTATTATTTAGTTTATTACTTATTATTATAAGTATATATTTTTTTTTACTTTTTATTCACTTTTTCTATTAATCATTTAAATTTTCACTGACATTTTGAATTTTCCCATTTTAATTTATTTACTATTTTAATATAAGTACATACTTTATTTTATTTTTTTGCATTTTGAATTTCATTGACTATTGTATGAGCTGATTTTAATTTTCGTTATTAGAAACTCTCCGTAAGTTTTATCCTAGTATGTTTATACCTAGAGCAGTGGTGGCCGAGTGGTAACGGCTCCGACTTACGAGTTGTAGGTCGCGGGTTCAAACCCAGCCAAGCGCATTACTTTGGGTAATTTATTTCATCATCACTGCTCTCAAAACGGTGAAGGAAAACATCGTGAGGAAACCGGCATGTCCTAGAACCAAAAATTCGAAGATATGTGACATCCACCGACCCGTACTGGGCCCGCGTGGTGGATTACAGCCCATTCCCTCTCCTAGAGAGGAGGCCTGAGTCCCAACAGTGGGAACATTATAAGGCCGACTATGCTATGCTATGCTATACCTATGAACTAATATAGAAATAAGAACTACTAACAAATATTAAAAAAAAATATTAAAGGGAGGCTCCAATCTCAATTCTGTTTATGTTATTTAGCTGAAGAAATAAATGTATTTTGATGTAAATGTATTTTGATTTTTTGATTTTGATATTATGAACCAAAAGTTGTCTTATCATTAATTAATTCTTATTATGTCCTGACCATGAAGATACGGTACCCTAGAATGAACACATGGTGGTACGCCTATTTATACGTACTAAGTAGAAGACCCGAGGGAAATTCTTGTTGAAAATAACACAGAATGTCATAGAATATTTCTGTTTTCCTACTCATCGTTTCATTCCGTCATTTGTCATTGTTTTTTTTATCATATTTTACTAGATTCTTTTTTTATATTTTACTAGTTTTTTTTTTATATTTTACTAGTTTTATTTTAATTTTACTAGTTATTTTTTATATTTCACTATTTTTTTTTATATTTTACTAGTTTTTTTTTATATATTACTAGTTTTTTTTAAATATTTTACTAGTTTTTTATTTATTTTACTAACTTCTGCCAGCAGCTTCGCCCGCCTGAAAGTAGGTTTCTCCATACAAACTTTGGAACCCTAAATATTTCTGTTTTCCTACTCATCGTTTCATTTCGCCATTTGTCATTGTGTTTTTTTTTATATTTTACTAGTTTTTTAGGGTTCCGTACCTCAAAAGGAAAAAATCGAACCCTTTGTTGTCCGTCCGTCAGTATCTGTCTCTCTGTCAAGACCCTTTATCTCGGGAACGTGAGGAGGTATCGAGTTGAAATTAAAACCATATACTCAAGTCCCTTCAAGCTGTGAAAAATTCAAACTTCAGAGTTAACGAAAAAAAAGATACGGCCGTTTATGTCGCAAAAAACGTATACTTCGACGCTCTCAAGGGAATCAAAATTCATAGGGTTCTTCCCGTTGACTTAGAATGCTGAAATTTAGCATAAAGCAAGGTCTTAATGCACAGGTATAGGAATAAATCTGAAAACAGTAAATTTGTTGTTACGTCACAAAAAAAAATCATACGTCAATCACAAATAAACGATTTGGAAAAATCTTTGAGATTCCATTCGGGAATTGAATTATTTACATAGGTAAGTTTGTACGGAACCCTCAGTGCGCGAGTCTAACTCGCACTTACCAAGTTTTTTTTATATTTTACTAACTTTTGCCAGCAGCTTTGCCCGCATGTAAGTAAGTTTCTCCATACAAACTTTGAACCCTCGTTTCATTCCCCCTAGAGGTTGAATTTAAAAACGTCGTTTATTATTTTTTTATATACATCATTTAAGGGAACTCTGGCTCTGTCAGAAATTTCAGCTTTTTGGGTCCATGGATTTGCACTGGGCGTTGTTGCGTCAATGTGTGAGTCAGGACTTAATCTTTTATAATACAGACTAAACAGTTAATTTATTATGCCTTATAAAACAATTAAATCAGTAAATATCCTGTTTTCTTGCTGAAACTCATGCAGTCACTATCATGTGTGGCATATTGAATGGCATTGCGTCAACATGTCCATCCCTGGCGCGAATGGTCGCCAGTTTTGGCAAGGAATGCGGCTGCCTCGTCCCTCGGTCCTCGGTCACTCGTTTGTTTAGAAAGTTGAACGCGAACTGGCCAATGTGTGATGGGGGAAACAGCTGATTGCAGGTTTGTAGGGTTACCATAGATGTAGAGCGGAGTGGTCATTATCGTCACAAAATTGGCTATCTGTAGATAGTTTTCTGGCAAATAAATCATAATATATATAGTCAAAGCGTTTGTACTACCGATTCCTATAAAGAACTACAGGCATCACAATCGCTGAGTTTCTTTCTTTAAGGGGATGCAATTCGACATACATTATCAATGTTTTTCATACAACCGCTCTTCGCGATTATGACGTTATTACACATTTTTCATTAGATATTTTGGAAACACAGTATCTTGTGGATATAGATAATATTGTGGTGGTGGTGTATGGTGTTGTCGATTTTGCATTGTCATCTGATTTACACATGCATGCAAAATTGCTGCTGAATCGGTAACCGGGAAATGAATCAAATATAATTTGCAAGATTTGACTACTGACAAACAAACATTGGGACAGACAGGGAAAAGAAAGAACACTATTCCGTGGGGACAGATGAAACTAAATAAAAGCTTGTCAAAAGACTAATGTCTTGATTAAATGTCCTTAACACTATTTACGAAAATTGTATATTATTTAACAATTCTAATATTGACGATCACAGTGCAAGTGTCTCAAGACGAAAGTCTATGACCAGTGCGTGTTGCCAGTGATGACATATGGCTCCGAAAAGTGGTCGCTTACAATGGGCCACATCAGAAGACTTAAAGTCACCCAAAGGGCAATGGAAAGGGCTATGCTCGGAGTTTCCTTGCGTGATCGAATCAGGAATGAGGATATCCGCAGGAGAACCAAGGTTACCGACATAACAAGAAGAATCGCCACACTAAAGTGGCAATGGGTAGGGCACATTGCTCGCAGAACGGATGGCCGTTGGGGCCGAAGGGTTCTGGAATGGCGACCACGTACCGGAAGACGTAGCGTTGGAAGGCCTCCTACAAGGTGGACCGATGACTTGGTAACGGTTGCGGGAGTCCAATGGATGCGAGACGCACAGGACCGTTCATTGTGGCGACACTTGGGGGCGGCTTATGTCCAGCAGTGGACGTCTTTCGGCTGAAATGATGATGATGATGATGATGAATATAAACGAAAGTAGGTAGGTACCTATGTACCCATTTAGTATTTTGGTCACGCTTTCACGGAAGGAAGGAAGTTACTAGATTTCTATCAAATCGAGTGAAATAAATCTGTTATTTTTATGTTTTCCGCATGTCTACTAACAAAGCATTAGTCTTATTTGTACAAAATGTAACAAAATAAACACACATCCTGAAACTAGTATGTTCAGAATCGGCTACAGAATTGACTACTGAATGGATTTCAACTATTTTTACAAGCTTTTTATTAACTTGCAATGTATGTATGTAACTATGTATATTCGGCTCAAATCTTGTAACCCATTTTTTTTAAACACGTAATTTTTTTTTATCCAACATTATTTCGGGGCCCCGGGACGAAGGCAACGAAGGAACAGGAGTGGGTTTTTAGTCAGTAAAAGATGAAAAAAAAATCTACCTGTTTTATAAATCTTGATTGCCTCACTAGTATATTTTGTTTGCGTGTACGTAGATACCAAAACCAATGCGCTAATTTGCCTACAATTAAACAAATAGGTAATTTCTTTAAAAAAAAATATCTAAGTACCTACATTGTAAAATTTCAGTTCGTCATTATTATGATTGTAACTAAATTTGCTTAGGTATGACCTGTTAAGGTTATGAATTATTCCAGTTACTTGTTATATTAATAGCATATAAATTAAAATATTAAATGAAATATGAGGTCACACATTATTGGCTATCGCAAGTTAATTAATTGTTGCAGTTTCCTTAGCTACAGGCTACAATTGATAAAACTTAAACTAGTCAGGTCACCGAAATTACGTCACACGTCATATAGTCACGGAGGCACTGCGGAAGGAAAAACTTAAATTTAGGATCTCCTCATTAAATAATTATATATTACATCTATTAATAATAATGCTGCAAAAGGAGCCCGTTCACCTTGGCTCCTACTTTTCGGAATGTGTCCCTGGAGTGCACCGACCGCCTTCAGCTCTTGGGAGTTGAAATTTCCTCAGACCTCAATTTTGGGCGGTTCATTGAGTCCAAAGCCAAGGTAGCTGCTAGAAAACTAGGCGTTCTTGCAAAGGTACGACGGTACTTCACACCTTCTTCACAGCTTCTAATGTTACACAAAGCACAGGTCCGATCGTGTGTGGAGTACTGCAGTCACATATGGGCTGGTGCTGCAAAATGCCATCTAGCAGCTTTGGACTCAGTGGAAAGGCGTGCGAAGAGGCTAATTGGGGATCCAGATTTAGTTAAGTCCAATCTACGAAGCCTCGAGCACAGGCGCAGGGTAGCCAGCCTATCGGTATTTTACAGGTTGCATTTTGGAGAGTGTGCGCGGGAATTGCATGACTTGATTCCGCCATCTCATTTCTACCATCGGACAACCCGACGTACGGCGAGTATCCACCCTTACGTTGTTGAAACTTCAACGGTCCGGACTAAGCGTTTCACTTCGTCGTTTATACCGCGTACATCGAAGGACTGGAACAATTTGCCTGCTGCGGTCTTCCCGTCCAACTATAATTTAGGTGCCTTCAAGGCTAGAGTGAATAGGCTCTTAATAAACTAGTGCGCCTCACCATCAATGATTGCATCACTGCTTACCATCAGGTGGGATCGCAGTCAAGCACTGGTTTATATCAATTAAAAAAAAAATGCTTTTTATTTTTCCAATTAAAATCGAGAATAGTAAGTTCAATATAAAGAATGAAATTAACTCAGTTCATTCTATTAATTCATTATAAATCTGATTTTTCCAACCAAATTCAAGTATTCAATTCAATTTAATAAATTATTCAATTCATTTTATTTTGTTAGCCTGTTCTGTGTCACTCTTCGGCAAAGGCCTCCCTCCACTCCTTCCATCTTTCGCATGCCCGCGCTTCCTCTTACCAGTTCTGGCAGAATGTGTCTAGTTCGTCTCGCCATCTCCTTCAATATCAATTCAAATATTGGAGTAAAAAAAATAAAAAATAATAAACATACAAAAGAAATAAGTAAGTCTCTATCAGCCAGAAAACCGCGTCTGTCTGCGCAAGATAATGTTGAACACGAAGATTTGTGTACCTTTCATAGCTTTGCAGTCTGTAGATAATTTTAAGGTGCTATAGGTACCGGAATTGCTTAAAATCGTAATTTAAAGTCATTAGTCAGTATGTAAGAGTGGTCATTGTATATAAATTGTATATATAATGCATTATTAA
This sequence comes from Mythimna impura, assembly GCA_905147345.3. NCBI lineage: Eukaryota > Metazoa > Arthropoda > Insecta > Lepidoptera > Noctuidae > Mythimna > Mythimna impura. The sequence continues at coordinate 25,461,662 of LR990355.1, forward strand.
TTAAACTGAAAACTCTGCAGTACCTACTAAGTTTGCGGTTTTAATTCCTAAATATAATTTCATATGGCGACACTAATTAGATGTGGTAACACACAAGCTTGGAATTAATTGTGCCCGTCATAATCGCATGCCGACGTCACTGAGTACCTAATCGCTGGCACGCTGACCAACTAGTGACCAAACTCGTAATCAGTTGCTAAGTGCATCCGAATCATTTTCCTCAATGTACCTACTACTTGGAAACAGGAACGTTACCTACTAAGAGCACTTATCCTCAAATCATTTATAAAATTAATTAATTAATTCTTAGCATTCCGATTGATGCGAGACGCACAGGACCGTTCATTGTGGCGACACTTAGGGAGGCCTATGTCCAGCAGTGGACGTCTTTCGGCTGAAATGATGATGATGATGATGAATTCTTAGCATTCATTAATTTAAATTTAATTCCGTGTATCAAAGGCCGTGTATCATTGAGCAGTGGTGGCCGAGTGGTAATGGCCCCGACTTACGAATTGTAAGTCGCGGGTTCAAACCCAGCTAGGCGCATTACTTTGTGTAATTTATTTCGTCACCAATGCTCTCAAAACGGTGAAGGAAAACATCGTGAGGAAACCGGCATGTCCTAGAACCAAAAAGTTCGAAGACATGTATGTGGCATCCACCAACCCGCACTTGGCCCGCGTGGTGGATTACTGCCCATTCCCTCTCCTAGAGAGAGGCCTGAGTCCCAGCAGTGGGAACATTAAAAGGCTGAAGATGATGAAGATGTATCAAAGGCATTCCATGCGGATTGGGGGTAAATGCAACGCTTTGTAAGTATTCGTATGATGTTTTAGTGAAGTGTTCACTGGAAAAGTCCTACAAATATTATAAACGCGAAAGTTTGTATGTATGGAAGTTTGTTACTCTTTCACGCAAAAACTACTGAACAGATTTTGATGAAACTTGGCAAACTGGTAGCCCATGTCCTAGAATAACACTTAGGATACTTTTTATCCTGGGATTATGTTCCCTAGGTATAATTTTCTACTATAACACGGGTGAAGCCGCTGGTAGCAGCTAATTTAGAATATTTCGATTACATAATTTATAGATCTTAAAAACCCATCTTTATCAAGAGCCGATGAAAAGTGGTGAGCCTGTGATAGCAGCCCTGACTATTCGAACCTGCCTGGGTTCTGGTATACAGGGTTGTTTGTAAAACACTAACAACCTTGCAGGACTAACATCAACAACAACAACTTTTTGACTTTTTACAAAACATAATTCATTTACCAAAAACAAACCTTCAAGATTTCATTATTCTATCTAACACATTTTAACTCTGTATTTTGCTATACCTACCTACTTACGTCCGTCTTCTGTATGACGCGACGCAAGCGCATCAAGCACCCCCCTATTGTACTATCGCTTGCTTCGCATAGACTTCCAATTTAAATATTTTTTGTTTTTGAAAATCTGATGAATATGATAATTTTTTAGAAGTCATAGAACAAAAGTTGTTGTTTATGATGTTAGTAACATAGTCCTGAGAGGCTGACAGTGTTTTACAAATAACCCTGTATTACTTGTAATTTTCTACAACACTAAAAAATTAAGAGAAAACATCGTGAGGTAATCAGCAAGTCCCAGAACCAACGATTCGAATACGTGTGACATCCACTAACCCGCACTGGGCCTGTGTGGTAGATTACAGTCGATTTCCTCTCCTAGAGATGGGGCCTGAATCCCTGCAGTTGGTACATTATAAAAAAGAGCCTAAAAATACGTTTCTGACTGGTACCTGCAAGTCCTGACTGCCCTGTGTCCATCCTGACTGATGTCAATGCTTCTAGATATAGATCTAAAATGCCTCCCACAATACGGAGTGATGATCTGGTTAGGGTCTGAATCCGATGGAAGCGAGACGCACAGGACCTGTCGTTGTGGCGACACTTGTGGAAGGCAGTGCAGTCCAGCAGTGGACGTCTTTTGGCTGGTCACATCATGACAAGGCATGTGCCCTGTCAGCCCATTCCATCCACTTCATTCTAATACATTTGGTTAAAGTTAGGCAGTTTATCTTGGCAAAGGAACACTCACAATATTGGCTTTATTTTGATAAAAGTATGTTCAGTCTGAATTATACAGAAGTAACAATTTTTTTATGGTTTAATTTCCGACGAATTTGCAAAGAAGGTAAGAGAGACGAGTAAGAACGTTGGAAATCTATGGGGGAGATCTTTGCCTAGCTGTGAGACCTTACCTATATTTTAAATTGACTAGCGGTTCCGACAAACTTTGTACTAGCAGAAAGCTAGTTTTTTGTCAGAAAAAAAAAATCGAGAACCCGATGGAACGCCACTTACCGGGTTTAATTGTATTTTGAAACCATCCAGGGATCTACTCAATTATACATAAAAAACTTCATAAGTAGTTGAAACCGTTTAGGAGGAGTTAGCTGATAAACACACGTATAGAAGAATTATTTATATAAAGATAGGCTTGCTCGAATTGATAGGTTAAATAAAAAAAAAAAAAAAACTTTGTGGCGAATGTTTCGGCGAAGAATTTAGCTTTAAGGACGACTATGCACTTGGAAAGTCAACAAATAATTTTCCCGCTCTGAAGTGCAAGACTTATCGACTAGAATCCACCCTTGTTCTGTCATTTGCTCTTTGCGTTTCAGGGTCGTGGTGACTTTTCAGTCTGCCTAATTACTAATTTTTATTTAAATTCCAGAAGATTGTCACCTTTTTTTTTCAATAACACTCGGTTATACTTTTGGGCACGCCATAATTAAGTATGGCGGTAAGTCCCCTCTTTGAGGAGTGGCTGGAAAGGCAACATGGCGTCCTTACCTTCCGCATGACGCAGGTCCTCACCGGACATGGTAAGTTCGGGAGGTTCCTGCACCGGATTCATGCGAAAGAAACGCCCGGGTGTCACCATTGTGTGGACTGCCCGGAGGACACGGTGGAGCACACGGTACAGGTGTGCCCCGCCTGGGCGTAGCGCCGCCGTGTCCTCGTGGGGGCGATCAGCGGCAGCGATCTCTCGCGCCGGGTACTTGGTACAGGCCATGGTCCGGAGCGAGGAGAAGTGGCAGGCAGTCGCCTCCTTCTGCGAAGCAGTAATGCTAGCAAAGGAGGCGGTCGAACGCGCGAGGCAAAGGCCCTCGCGCCCCAGCCGCCGGGATTCCGATCCCGATTTCCGGCCACCGCAGGCGCGGGCTTGCGAACGGCGAGCAATGGGCTCGCCGTCCGACTGTCCGGTAACCGTCCGGATCGAGCCCAAGTCGTCGACGGCGCGTAATGTTCCACGCGCGCCGCGGAGATGTCAGCAACCGTAGGGGCCATGGGTGATGCGAAACTCTTTCGGGGCCCTGGAACAATGGCAAAGAAGGAACAGGAGTGGGTTTTTAGTCAGACACGCCCTCTCGCTCCGCCCAAAGTCGCGGGATATCATTAGATGATTTTCCCACCCAAAAAAAAGGTTATACTTTAAACTATTTAATTTGAATGGGATTCTTTGTATTTCACATTAATTTTATTTGAACATTTTATAATCCCACAATTTTTTTAAAATTATCTATTGTATCAATATAAATTAGGATACTAGACCCGCGAGCCACACTTATTTTCACTCTTAACCATTAAAAAATAATGATCATATCAATAAAAAAAAAAACTAGACATAACAGAACACAAAGAAATATTCCCTTCACTAAAATTGTTTATGGAAAACTAGGCCCCGATCCAACGGGATTTGACAGTATCGGATATCCGGCCATTAGACAATGCAGCTATAGTCATACGCGAGTTTACTATTCATGTCATAGACAATCGTCATGTGTTTACGGATATATATGTATTTATGTCTTACTCGCCATGGGTCACGTAACCTAGTGCTTATTTTATTTTATTACAGTTAAGCTTGGGAAATAACGCTAGATTTCATGTTATATTGTGTTATCCCCATACTTTAGTGACTAGGGCTAAAGTAGAGTCGGAAAATCCGTTGCGTGCCATCAGTGTTGTCAATTTATGGTTGAATATAGTTTCTACCTCGTCCAAGTGTCTTCGCAAGATTCTGCAATTCTTTGGTCTCATTTCAGAGAATGACGGTGATTACCTCCAAAGACTCATCGTGACTGGTAATGCAGATGGCAAAAGGCCTCGTAGCGCAGCCTAATACGTTGGTCCGACCAGATCCAAACCGCTCTTGAATCTATGGTACCTATATAATGCCCTTCACACCGCCAGAGACAAACAGATGGAGAAATATCATACAAGTGAAAGTGATGAAGCAAAGAGGTCACTCATGACCCTCAGCATTGAGCAATACGATGCAAGGAGGAGGGCAGTTTCTACCAGAATTCAATACGACTCTGGCTGCAGCAGTGATGACCTAGTGGCTTCGACTTACGAGTTGTAAGTAAGTTGTAAATTATATATTTCATCACCACTGCTCACAAAATGGCGAAGAAAAACATCGTGAGGAAGCGGGCAAGTCCCAGAATCAAAAATTCAAGGACATGTGACATTGACCAATCCGCACTGGGCCCACGTGGTGGATTACGGCCCATTCTCTATATAGAGAAAATGCCCGAGTCCCAGCAGTCGGAACATTGTTAGACTGATGATGCTATGCTTATGCAGAATTCGATCGTCGGATATTAGGTACCCAAGTACGCAGGAAAAATTATTATGCACTAATATGTATGCGAACACGGGTTCACTCTCTGTTCCTTGCTCTCATAGTCCAATGGGACGGCAATCCGGTACGACCAGAGAGAGTGACGAACGACGTGCTTTTCATGGAGAAATTAACAAGGCAGTATATTTGGGATTTATAGAAAGTAGCTCTTAATAAACTAGTGCGCTTCACCAACAACGATTGCATCACTGCTTACCATCAGGTGGGATCGTAGTCAAGCACTAGTTAATGTCATTAAAAAACATAAAAAGTACGAGGATCTTGACCAGACGGTTAACATTGTCATGCTTTTTATTTAAATCAGGCCTAGAAATACGGTCAAATTTTGGGTAAAATCTTTTAGAATGTTTTTTCATTCGGTTCATTTTAACTTAAGAAGAAGAACTAAGTATAAGAGCATATAACTTAAGGTGAATATTTCCTGCTATACGTAATTTAACTTACTAGCTGCTGCTAGCGATTTCATCCAGATGGGTTCAGCCGTTCGAGAGTGAAGAAGTTACAAACATACACACACTCACAAACTTTTGCGTATATAATGTGTGATTAATAACATACGAATACAGTTTCCTCCGGTAGCTATCGGTAATACTAATAAAATTGTAGCACCATTAACTAAATTAAACCAATCAATTTTTGCGATACTTACTACGTTATTCTGGGAGTTACTCATTTAGATTAGCTCACATTATCCTCGAGATTAGCTGACGCTACCTACGTAGTTATGTAATTTACGTCGTTCCTAAGGACATAATTTTTGATAATTCATTGAGTAATGTAAACGGAAAAATTGAAAGGAAATCGTTTAGCCTGATATGATAAGGAGGGATGAAAGTATGAAACACGTGTAACTATAAAGCTAGAACTACACTACACACACGTGTGCCACACACGCCGATCTGGGCGCGTCGGTCTCCATACATTTTATATGGAAACTAGACCTGTAGAGCTACACTTGATCCACACCACGCGACGTCGTTCTACGTACAAATCAGGCGTGTTACACGTGTGCGTCGGTCTAATGTAGTTCTAGCTTAGCAGTTTTGAATAACAATGTGTCGAGAAGGAGAGAGAGGTAAGGAGTTGATGGTTGAATGGACCAATTGGACGGAAATGAAGAGGTAGACGAGATGTGCCGGTTCCAAGCGTCTAAACATGGGGCATGAGGCGTTACACGCCACAGAGTGCATTAGTGCATCAGACATTGAACTTTTTGTTTATTATTTCTTATGTTCTTTATTGTACATCATTTTAAAATTAATTAAAAATTGGACAGCTGATGTCGCGAGCTTAATCCACAATTGGTTTTTATTACAGCAAACCTTAATACATTTGTAAGAAATTTTATATAAGAGGATAACTCAAACAAATGCACAAAAAAAAATCTAAGTTAACATAAATCAGATCACATTTACTTATTTTTTAAGGGAACCATTTTTTTTTTTAATTTCGGGACTATATCCTCACGAAACAACAAAATCGGTGACTAATGCAATCTATGGCGTGTGACGTTTCATGAGCAGTTAGATGATAATGGCCTACTGAGAGTCAACAATAAATGCACTTTCCTGTAGATAGCTGTGTTTCTGGATTCATGGTACAAACGTAGCATTATCCTTACTTAAAATAATGTAGGTCTATGTTAATAATACGCAGTGTTAAGACCTTAATCAACACTAAAGTTACAGTGTTAAATCTGTGAAACTTTTTATTCATTGTCTACATATAAATGTGAATTGAGTACTTGATTAATTTTTTTAAATTATTTGTATCAAAAAGTATCTAAATTAATCCAAAATCGTAAATATAATGTATTCAAATTCGTTCAATATTTATCAAGTTAGAAACCTTTCAAATCCGGTGGAAGGGGAAACTGTCAAATAACTGTATCTATAAGGATTTACATGAAATGTGACGTCACCTCTATTTTACGTGTGCTCAAAAGAGATAGCGAAATATTCACACCATGCCTGCATTCTTCCCAAACCAATATTGGGAATATGAATTACTGCTTCATTTAATAATCAAGTTTGATGCTGTTTTCAGAAAAAGATTTCTTTTTAGTGTTATTTGTGGTTTAGTATAAAATATTGTACAAAAATAAGCATAGGTAAATACAGATACCGGCACGGATCTTGAGCGCTGACTTCTATAGTTCTACTTACGCAGAAGTGAAATATCGGGTCTCTTTAGTGGTATGAAGAGAGATGCGGGGGCGTGGAGTGCTATCTTTGTACAGTGATTGGTTCGCCGATGTTGTACGATGCGCAAAGCGATCCCCGCTCTTTCGCCGAGCGCTCAACATTCGTGCCGCTATCTATACCCAATTTTATTAGGTACTTGATTCTGAACGCAACAGTAAAATATAATACTTAAAAAACTTTTCCAATGTTCCTGGGTTTAGTGAACTCTGACTAAGCATAATAAAATATACTTAAAAAGGCGAAACATGGCAATATCGCGAAAAGTGGGCGGCTGGCTGTGGCTGGCGAGGAAATTTACAAATTTCTGCTAACAACACCGTAAATGCGTCTAATTTTAATTTTGGACATTAGGGAGGCCTCTAGGTCAGAAAACGCATATTTTACGGTGTATAGTTTGGAAAATAAATCCATGTTTGGAAAGTTTAGTGTACCTACCTTTTAGAGTTGCGAGATTCGTTGAAAGTGTTAACGAGGCCCTGAAACGCAAAAGCAACTGAAGAGACACAGGTGGGTTTTAGTTAGTAAAAGTCTGGTCACATTGCTTCCCTCTCCACAGCCTCGGATCTACGATTTTTCGAACCGGGGCAAAACCTTGATAGTGGCGCCCCCCCCGTGTTCATAAATCACTTACCTAGTATGTGTTCAAAAACTAACTGGGCGTATGGAAATAGAAAAGTTGGTTTTTCAAACTTATTATATTAAGATTCATATTATATATAAATTGTAGGAAAAGAGGCTTCACTCTTGTTCAATATTTCGAATTCTTGTCTCAAGGATTTGGCGCCTCCATGAAACTGCCGCCTGGGGCAAGAGCCCCGGTTTGCCCTCCCCTTAGATCCGGAACTGCCTCTCCAACCAGAGCGGTACAAATCATTCAAAAAATGTTCTTAGTTATTTAAGGTGTGATGTTACGTAATTTAAAGATCTAAAATTTGCCTGGAAACGTAAATTCATGTACCCATAAAACTAAGCTTCAACACTCAACTAAGCAGGACATTGTTGTTTTAAACCCTCTGTCTAACCCTGCAGGTTTACGGGATTTGTTACAGGATATCTTGTCAACGGACCTGTCTATTCATTAGTTCGCAATTGTAGTTACATTTTTATACAATTCGAGAAACTTTGACATTGCGACCGAGGCAGAATTCGATGGAAGTGTTAGATTGTAGACAAATTTCTACGTTTATCAAACGACGATTTTCAATACAATTACGAAAAAATAAATAAAAGGGAGCTGCCTGGCGACTAGTAGGTGTTGCTTGGCGACCAGCCCGATACGATCAATGTAATAAATTGTGGCGGTAGCGAGCTGGCACACTTTTCCGCACTAGTGCGAAAAACAGTAAATTGCGTGCCTAAAAGCGGTAGGGGTAGGGCGGGTTTTCGAGCAGCTTTGGCTTTATACCATTACCCTACAAAACTGTTTCACGTCTGCTACGTTACAACCTCAAGTTCAGTTGAAAACCAGCATCAGGCACTAGTTGTCTGGTATTTATGCTGAACTGGACCTTTGGTGCAGCCGTAAGGCACACTATTTTATTTTTGCTTCTCTATTATAAGTATCATATTGTTTTTTTTTTAGTTTCTAACTATATAACTCCATCTTCTTAACATTTCGATTGAGGCCGTAAAATGGGTCGCATTATGAGCTCATGGTAACACTAGAGTAGGTATTTTGCAAGAGCTAGGTAGGTTTTCAATTAGGTACCTATTCATCATGAGACTGTAGGTATTGCAACACCTGCAATATTGATTGCATTGAATATTTATATTAATATTGATCATTCAACACGTATGATGTACCTGCATAGTTACTACTAAAGTACCTACCGATAGTAAAGTAAGCAATGTATAGTTATTTAGTTATCTATAGGTAGGTAGCTTATTGGTACTCCTACCATAAGTACAGCTCAAATCGAATAGATTATAAGTAGTACTGTATGTAAGTAGTGTACCTTTGTAGATATATACTGAAGCTAGAACTACATCAGACCGACGCCGCGACGCACACGTGTAACACGCCTGCCCCTCTAGCCAAGTTACGATCGTTTCGTTTGCGTGGAACGCCTTGAGTAGCCCACGCCTTCGATTCCTTGGTTCTGACGTCATCTCAACGCTCAGTCACGTGGTCAGAACAAAGGAATCGGAGGCGTGGCCTACTCGAGGCGTTCGACGCAAACGAAACGATCGTAACTGGCTGATTTGTATGTAGGTACATAGAACGACGTCACGTGGCGTGGATCTAGTGTAGCTCTACAAGTCTAGTTTCCATACATATAAAATGTATGGAGACTGACTCGCCCAGAACGGCGTGTGTGGTACACGTGTAGTTCTACCTTTAGGCACTTGGTTCTTAGCCTGCCTAACAAGCCGTGGGCAAAATTTAAGTACTTCCAGACAAATGACTATCCTCTAAGTCCTCCAGTAATTCCTCATCATAAGGGGAAGACAAGGTGAAGAAATATCTTAAACACCTCTAAAACAACTTCCAATTTAAGAAAATAGTAACTCAGTGTTTAAAAAGTTTCAACATTGACGAAATAGAAAACACTACACACCAACTCATCCTTCACACACACATCTCACACCGGGGTGAGTGGCAGTGGAGTTGTTGTGTTTTTTTTTTCGTATTATTACTATTTTTAACCGACTCCAAAAAGAAGAAGGTTCTATGTTCGGCTGAATGTATTTTTTTTATGTATGTTCACCGATTTCTCGGTCAATTGTGGACCGATTTTGAAAATTATTTATTTGATTGAAAGGTTATACTTTCGAGTTGGTCCCATAGAAATATTATTATGTTATGATGATAAACTTTGAAGATATAGAACAGAACTCCTCATAGGATCACAGCAGAACTCGTCGTAACAAGTAAATTGCTTTGTTTTATACGTGTAGTCGATGACTGACCGAAGGATGAAGGGGAGGGAATATATCGAACTGACCTGATGATGAAACCAAAAGGTAGGCACCGGAACTCGGTAATAAATCAATGTTTATACCGCGTACATCGATGGACTGGAACAATTTGCCTGCTGCGGTCTTCCCGTCCAACTATAATTTAAGTGTCTTCAAGGCTACACTGAATAGGCTCTTAATAAACTAGTGCGCCTCACCATCAATGTTTGCATCGCTGCTTACCATCAGGTGGAATCGCAGTCAAGCACTGGTTTATATGAATTAAAAAAATAAAATAAAAAATAAAATGTAACCTAACTGTGTTTGGGATTATTATAATTTTCATGAGATACACCCTGGCTATATGGTGCCATCGTGCTAATCTGATGATGGAAGGTAGGCACGAAAACTCCGATAAAAATAAAACAATGTATCCGATCCGGGGCTTGGTTTATTGGAATTGTCATGCAATGTATTCTATAGGTAATTTCTTACTATAGAACTTGCAAACTTTAAGTTTGACTGAGGGGCACTTTTTAGTTATGGTACCGCAACTAAACAGTGTAAAATAAATAACTTTTTACAAAAAAAAAAAATGCAATCTACGTCACTAAAAAATGCAAAATAAATTTAATTTCCGAAGTCGGTGTTAAATAACGAAGCGACAAAACTATTGTAGAAACAAAGACTTCAGAAATTAAAGTTATTTTGTACTTATTCGTGTTTTTTTTTACATTGAAGTCGGTTGTATTTTTTATCTGTGATTTTTGTTTACCATGTTTCTTTTTATTAAACACCCTGTATATTGAAAGGTCTGGTACCAGAGCGCCACTGATTTTTGTGTCTATAGTGTGTTACATAAATAATTATTATCTTCATCATCATTTCGGCCCGAAAGACGACCACTGCTAGACGTAGGCTTCCACCAAGTTTCGTCCCAGCTACAGATCCGCGACTCTCACCAGGTCATCGGTCTACCTTTCGTGAGGCCTTCCAATTCCAACGCTATAAAGTAATCCATAAAGGGGATGATATTACAAAAAAGCTTCGCTTAGTAAACCCGGCGGTAAAATCTGTGCATTGTTTGTCAATGAATTTTAGATTCAACGAAAGGTATCTAATTTTTTGCTGACAGGAATCCCAAGTTCTAATATTTGCTTTTATCATTTATCTTTTTACAACTTTATCCTAGAGTAGCTTCTGCCAATTTTTTTTTTTTTAAAGTGGGAAATCATACAAATGACTTCTCGCGCTCTGGGTGGAGCGGGAGGGCGTGTCAAACTTTTACTGACTAAAGCCACACCTGTATCCTTCAATTGCCCTTTGCTCTTTGCTTTTTTTCAGCTTCTGCCAATGGCTTCGCGAGCGTGAAAGTAGAAAATGTATGGCATATGTTACTCAGTGATAAAGTAGCATTCTACTGGAGAAAGAATTTTTAAAATAGGTCCAGTACCAACCTTTTTTTTGAGTTTCTTAATTACAACCAAAATTAAAAATCTTTTCTCTTTATAGTAATAATAGGTATCAGTTTATAAAACATATCTAGCTAAAAGCCGATTGCAAAATAAATGGGAAAAAAATAATCTTTCTACAAATATTCATTACTTATGTTTACATTTTAACTATTTCTTAAAAGTGTTTCCGATTATGTACAACTATAAACTTTTCGATTATTTCTTTTATATTGTTATTTTAGCGAAAACTGTTACTGTAGGTACCGATAATGCTTGTAAGTTAGTTTCAATATTTCTCATGTAAGTGAATTGTTACATTTCTGATGGGAAATAAAGATATTTCAAACCACTATATAGGTCACCATTGTGTAAAGCTCCACTCGTACTAAATAATATACTTTGGTGATTCTTGGTATTACTTAAATAGGTACAAGTATCTTTAGGATTCATAGAAATATAAACACATAGGAGTGAGTAAATTGGTTAGAAAAAACGTTAGTATAAAACTTGATAATTTCAAATAGAACGAGCTAGGTACAGAGCTACTTAAGTGTACGAAACATACATATTAAGTAAATGTAATGAGCCATAGGTAGGTGGTAGGTATGTATCATTCAATACCTAGCTGACGTGACAAAGTTTTTAATTATTAGACGTGAAAATCGCCAGGTGCGAGTAGGAGGGATTTCAGTGGCCCCCATTTGACCGTCGATTGCCATATTTGGCACGGCTCGCGTCTAAATATGGCTCTGGCACTGCCCACCGCCCCGCCGCTCGCCCGAGCGCTCCACTTCCGACTCTATTATTTCTATTTACGAAATAAACTCAAAATAAAAGCTCTATTTTAATACGGATTTCGGGCACTGAAACGTTCGCGGGTTCCCGGCGAACGTTCGCTTTTCCTACGGATGTGTCGGGTTACGGCCGCGCTTAGCGTTTCCGTCCCCCTCGAAAGATATTGCACGCACTGTGCGAGACAGAGACAGCTAGAGGTCGAGGTGCGCGGGACGCAGCCGTGCGAAGTCAGTCGCGGTCGGAGCGGCCGACTCGTCAGTCCCGCCCTCGGCTTTTTCGCGTTTTCGGTTTGAACTTAGTCTCCGTTCGTCTTTCGGACGGTGAGGTGTGTATAGCGCGTCTGCGCACCGGTTACTGTGGCGTACTGCGAGGTTATAATGGACGCGCCCGGCGGAGCGCGGGAGCCCCGCTTCGGGTCGCCGTATGGTATGGGACTCCTCGGCGAGATGCCGGACATGTACGGGTCTGGCCGGCCGCCCAGCGCGCTTGGCGGCGGGCTGCGGCCGGGCATGCAGCCGTGCCCCATGCCGCGCGCCGGCGTCAAGAGACCCTCGGACCAGTGCTACGACGAGCGACCTCCTCAGAGCGTCGGCCTGGACCACTGCCCCATGCCCGACATAGCAGACGACGGCTATGCATCTCTCCAACCCAAGAAGTCGCCACCTTCCAATGGCAAAAAGACCAAGGGTCGTGTGAAGATCAAAATGGAATACATTGACAACAAACTGCGACGGTACACGACATTCTCCAAACGGAAGACTGGGATAATGAAGAAGGTGGGTGTGTGAGACCGGTTTTGGCAATATTCCATATGGGTCGTCAGGGAGCGCTGGCTACTTGCAACCAGCATGTGTGTCAGAGTGCATTACAATGTATAAGTTCATGGCAAGCATGAGTGAATCAAGCCATGTCTGTGCCTCTGTCCTGCCCAACTGATGAGAAATATTGTGTTTTAAGTTTTGTTTATGTGCGGAGTTGTTTACCTAAAATCCAATTTTCATACTAAAATGATTAATTAATTCAATTTGTAATCTTTGATGATTATTGAAATTTTATGTATAGTGTAAATTGTTATAATTTTACACAAATAATGTGTTTTATAGCATTCAGTAGGTACTGTCCATATTGAGTCTAATTTTACTCAAGTTCTTTGACAACTTGGAGACAACATCAACATTTGAAGAAAGATTACACCATTAACAAATATCAGTGCTAATTTTAATATTCAATACTTTAGTAAAAATTGAGATTTAAATATCTAATTTATTTGGTGATGAATTAGTGCAAGTGTAAACAGTGAGATGTCAATGTTGAATGTTCTGAAATCTTCTAAAACTAGAAGTAATGCTAATAAAATTCAATACAGCACTAACAGCTACGGCCAAATTGCTGTTTAAAGGTAAAATAATTGCATAAACTAGCTGAAAAACATAAAAATCTTTCATTGTTTTGGGCGTAGAGGTTATGATTTTCCCAACATCCGAAAATCATGGAATATTGCTGAAAACTTGTCTAGATGCTATTTTTCTGCCAGTATTTAACAATTTATCATTCGTCGAGCCCGTAAACTCGTGTTTTATGTTTATTTACAGTGTTTTTGTGAACATTTGTGATCAAAGTTTTGACAGATGTCAGTTGTTGCAAGGTTATGTTTCGTGAGTATTTTATAGTTATTATTAGCACGTATATCGTTACCATACGACGTAAAATTTTAAATATAACAACATAAACTACAAGATAATAGTTGCTCTGTGTCATAAAAGGGTATATTTTTAGTCAAACATTCTGTAAATAGAAGACAAGACAGCTGTCATAATTAACTCAGATGTCGCATCAAGAGATGGCGGTACTAGTATGATTTTGTGCATGAATTTTCATTGACGGTGCATAAAAGGTTACTTTTGACAAAATATTTTTTTGATACTTGAATACTTTTTTATAAACTATTTAGAAGAGCCAAGCGAGTTGCGAAATGTTCGTGAGGAAGTTAGTCTTGATAGTTGCGTATGATAATAATGTCTATAATCATCTGCATATAAATATTTATTTAACGGCAATCTTGTTACCATACTAATTATTGTATAAATATAATTGTATTAATTCTATTTAAGTAGGTATGTTAATATTTTCCAATTCGATTAGGATTCGTTTCTATATCGCATCCTATTGGACGGACGCCCCGCAGTGTCCCGGATTACGCCTGGACTACTTGCATGCATTTGGCGACTATTACCCAGTGTTCCAATGGCCAACGTCAAGATATTAAACGGAATAAGCAGTGCTTTATTTTGCATAAATATTGTGGCGCGCCTCTTGAAATGATCTAGCCAATAACACGTGTGATTAACGATTTAAAAATATATCTTAATTTAGTTTTATAGGTACCTTTTATTTACGGTATGGTATTTCTTGGTATGGCCATGTGAAGAGGAGGGATGAACCGCATGTTTCTAAAAAAGTTCTGTGTATACATACATGTAGATGGATGGAGAGGGAGAGGGAAGCTAAAGAAAATATGAATGGATTGTGTGAGGAGTGATATGAAAGAATAGGGAGTTAGTGATAGTGTGACGGGTGACAAGATAGAATGGAAGTAAAAAGGGCAGGAAGAAGAAGAACTGACCTTTTAGTTACGGGTGTTATTTTTTTGAATTCTCTCGCAATTTCTTTATTGCCATTAAAAAAAAACTACTACAACTGCTAAAGTCCCTGTTACGATATTTAGTAAAAATATGATAAAGTCAATAATTTAATAATATTTAACTAGTCGCAATGCGAAATAAAGTGAAACACGACAACAAAAAGATAACTCACCTAGAGCGAGAAGGCGACAGTTTTTTACTGTTGTCATAAAAATAAGCAGATAGGTAGGTATGTCTACGTATCGTCTTATTAATTCGAATTCGTGTTTTGACTTGGTGTAAATTGTCAGTTGTTTCGAAGAGTTAACTACATCTTTATCGGTTATTTTACGAACTAAGTATTTAAAAAACAAATAAAGATTAACATTCATGTCAAATTGGCCTATTTTACTCTTGAAAAAGGTTTCGAAGGAATGTTATTTTTTTGCCAATATTTCTCCAATCCTGCAAAAAAATTGTCGCCTCGTCGTATGTTATTTAATTTGTCATTGTGCGAAGTCAAGTAAACTTTTTAAAATACCTACTGTAGTTACGGTTTTAGGCTATTTTGTAAAATTATTTTATTTTGTCCTTCAAACAGCCATTGCTGAATATAGAAAATTACTGTTTTGAGCTTTCTGCACTAACTTCATCTACACTTGCCCGAATTCAGAATACAAATAAAAGGATAAAATAACTCAATTTGATTTTCATACCAGACCAATGAGCAGTATTGAAAAAGAATCCTATCTTGTTTATCTAGAATACGCGTTGCGAATATCAACGAAGGAATAGATCAATTAGTATAATTAGTGCGCACAGGAGGAATATAAATGATACGTACCTAGTTGCCTTTGTAAAAAAAAAACTTTATATTGATGGCGGACTTTTCAATATAAATACAATCTTACAAGGTAAGAAACTCTAATAAAAGTACCACTTATTTCCTATATTCCTCAACCAAATACCGAACGGTAGCTTCATTAAGCGGCAAGACATTGTCAATCTACGCGTGTAGAAACGTCTGATCCGGCCGTGTAGTGATGTCCGTCAAAATCCTCCATTGAACTGTGATGCAAATAGTGAGCGATGGCGAAGGCATGCGCTAATGCAGGAACTGGGCAGGCCTGGGTTTGCATATAAGAGAAGAAAAATCGTTTGATATAAAATCCAATTAAATTTTTTAAAGACTGCTTTGAAGTCGTCATTACAAAAAAATATTACACAATACATTACATTACAATAGTTACTATAATTTTCAGTTTAGGTGTTTCATCCAATTCATCAAATCAATTATATCGTAATGTCAATTTGAGGTTAAATCTGAATTTCAATGTAAGAGAACCTCCGAATTAAAAATAGTGTATATACATAGTTCTAAAACACCAATAAAGCATACTTCTGTCAAAAGCTATACTCTCAAATTCAGCATGGTTTTATTGTTATGCTGGAAAATATATTTTAATAAGTAGCATAAATATATCAGAAAGAAGATGAGTTGAAAATAATGAAAAAAGCTTCTAAAACCTTTAAATTTTTATTTTGTTTCAAAATCTTTAACAATTTTCGGTATAAAAGGCTCTGCTGAATCGCCTCAATCTTGCACCGCATCGGGGTCGCGCGCACGCAAGCGATCCTGTCGCGCAGCGGGTATCAAAGTCGCCGGCGTGCCCTGTTGTTACTTGTTAGGCGTGCGCCCGCGCATCCGCCCTCGTTATGCGATGTAATGCCCCTTAAAACGTGCAGCCTTACTTGCCTTTGCAATTAAACGTGCTTTACTGAATGACAGCGTTTAATAATTTAAGCAGATGAGTTTTAGGGCCAAATTAGCTGCTTTAGATCTTTGTAAATTGCGGTCACCTTGCGACCAAAATTTTGCTTTAATTAAATAAAATGCCAGATTTAACTGAATAGAGCTTTCCAAGCTTCATTTTCTTACTTACGTTAAGCCATAGTCCGAGATTGGGGATTTTGGGGTTTTTTTCGGGGATCCGAAAATGTTTCAAATGGCAGGAATATTCAAATTTATTTCTAAGGTAACCATTTCTGGCTGTCTCGTATTGTTTCTTTTTTTCTGGGTTCTAAAAGGGGTCTGACATAAAGAAGTAATATGTACATATCTTAAGCTAATCAATGTAAAGGCTTGCTCATCAATTCGGTGCACCTATCACCTCGTGCAACCGGGACTTTAATTGCGACGCCCCAGGGGCCGTCAGGCCGACACGACGGCATTTTGTTGTCGGCATGCCGTTGTATTGTGCCGACTTTGTCATGAAAATTGCCGACAATATGTTGTTTAGAATCTAACCGCCCAGCCGACTAGCAACTCGCTGTTATTGTTAAAAGCATCACTGTGTTTAAACGTAATCCATTAGATAAACATTGACTCATTTCTGCTTAGATTACCGAGCTAGCGTAATTTCCGATATTTATGGAAACTTTTAACTCAAATTTAGAAGTGCTCGCTAAATCTAAATACATACATCATAACTCATAAAACTATGACAAAATAAATAACAAGGATAGCTTTTTAGCAAGGATGATATTGCAGTGCATTTATAAATCAAAACGTGCTCTTCTAGAAATGATAATAGCCCTCATTGTTTAGCGCGTTCTTCCAATGCAAGAATAAATTATACAGTCCGATATAGGCGTTCCGATATAGTCCTTAAAGAGGACATTTTAATAAATTTAAAATAACGATTATCGTTGTCTGGCGGAGTCGTGATTTCGTTAGGTTCGTGGTTGGGTCTAGGGCCGGAATAAGTCGTCACGAACGATTACTAAATTAATTAGGACCTAGCTCGGATGTAGATTGCGCTTGAGATTATTTTCCCACACGACTTGACGACGTTTAGATCTTGAGATTTTGTGAAGTATTGTTTAATGTTAGTACATGGACGTAGATATCTGTTAATTGAGTGGCGACAGCTTCTAGTATGGCTGAAATTGTTTTGACAAAAATTTTGTGTTTGATAAAATGTTTGTAATTCTTGCGTAGATTCTTGTCGGGGCTATTAAGACCATTAATATTTTCGCGAACTATTCGCGCAGCCGTGAGAGGGACAGGCGTTACTTAAATGAAACAATTATATATTGCGCCTACACTAATTACGGCGGCGCGGCGCGGGCGCGCATCTGCGACCCATATCTCACGGCCCGCAACCGTTTTGTAATGCTAATGCCGGTGCGACCTGTGTGGCGGGCTGTTGTGTTTTGGTGGGTTCTTAAACGTTCCCCAATTAGATGGGGTAATTGTGAGTCGAATAAAAACAGAAGCCTTGATTCCGCAAGAATTAATTTCTATAAATGCTTGTTGTGGGGTGGAATAAAAGGCTATTGTTGATCTTTTGTGGAATTGGTGGTTTACCAATACCTATTGGTATTGGGTTATTTCTGGAGTTCTGGGTTAATTTGTTTACCAATTCTTAAATAATAAATCACCCAGTAATTGTTAGATTTTGACATTTCGTTCATGCACATTGGCATTGTTGCACGGTTGCAAGTAACGCATCTACCTGTCAATCGGTATCATTGCGTCATTCAAAAACACGTTTTTTTGGATGCATTACTGATTCAATCGGTTTACCAGGTGCAACATTACTTACTAATTTAATTTACTGTTTACCTAGACACAGAAGTCAATACGATTTCATTAGCATGTTTTCTGCGAATATACTTAAATATTATCACGAATTTCTAATTACGTATTCACGAATAAAGTAGGTAGCTTAAATATTTGTGTAACGATGATTAGAAATGTGAATGTCATCACACTAGCCAAATTTTCGGGTAATTTTAAATAAATCCTCATCAAAATCTTTACTGTAAGAATTTTGAATAAATCAAATTAGACAATTTTATTATTTATCAACTTTACAAAGTAAACTAGTTTTCAAATTATTATTTCTCTGAACAATAAGATAATGTCACAATCAAAATTCACAGCAACGATCAAGAACGTAAATCTCGATTCTTTAAATTATAAGTCGATTTTCGTCTGCCTCCAGTTCATACTGCCCGTGCGGACGAAATGAAAGCGCCAAATATGGACTCAAAAATACCAGGAGCGCATTAAGAATGAAGAGGTCGCTCATTCCCGTCCGTTCGACACCGTGTGCCATCTTGCGATAAAATGTATCACTATCAACTATCAAAATATTAGGCAGGTGGCGCTTTTATCGTAGTTACGTTAGAATTAGGAAATAAATGTAGTAAAACATATTTATTATTTAACATATTAAAATAGAAGTACATAGTAGCAAGTTTAAAATGTATTTATTCCGGGAATAAAGTTTTTACTAAAAAAGTATTGTGGGGAAAATAATACATTAGAAGTAAACAGAAAACAATGAGGAGTTTTTGCTCGATCCTAGTCAGCATGGGCGCCCTCTGCCATATTACGGTTCGTTAGCACCAAGCGCGACCGCGTAACCAACTCACTTACCAGGCGTCCACGACTACGAGAGAGGTTGTCAAACGCGTCCATATTATAATGGTCCCAAGTTAACTAACGCGTTACTCCCTTTTAGCTAGGAAACGAGTGTCGAGCGGGGGACGGGGTGGATCAATAGCGATTGGGCGGTGGAAAGGGAATGTCTGGCGCGTCGGCCCGCCTCCCAACGACACCTAGCGTGAACGCCTTGTTGTTATGCGCGCCTAGTACTTGGGGGGCATTGCGATGCCTTGCTAAGTTCTGCCACCAGTTGATTGATTCCGATTAAACTTTGCGCTTTGTTCATAAAGTTAAAATTGTTTGTTGATGTATAAAGTTTTTTTATATTAAGAACGCCCGAACTTTGAAATTAAGAAAAAGCAAACAGTTTAAGTGATATACTTAATCACATTATTTCATTTTAATATAAAAATATTATGAAGTTATGTGGAATATATAATTTCGGGTGAAAAGCTGCCACGACTCCGCTGTAATCGCGCATCCTTGTAGAATAATTTTGGATGACATCTTTGCATAAGTGGCATCATTTCCTTGAAGAACTCGGGTTATGTTGGTATTCAGGGCGGCAATTGTCTGTGGTTTGTTGGAATAGACCAGAGACTCAACGTAGCCTCACAGAAAATTATCAAGCGGCGTTAAGTTACATGATCTTGACAGTAAATGTGAGGTATTGACAATTGAACTCAGCGTACAGAACGGTAGGCGAACAGACGATGATTGAATAAAAATTGACTGCAATAATTTTGATAAGCAAATCACTATGAAATTCAAACCTTATTTACTAAATGAAGCAGAAATTATCATTGTAACTGGGGTACGACATCTGTCGGCATGTTGTGCCGGCTAATAGTTTGTCTTATCGGTCGGCATAGTTCGTTAGTAGTCGGGTACACATCAAAGGGTTTTTCGAGACTCACGACTGAAACGATCACGATGCGAGTTTTCGAGAAAACCAAGTTATGTGCACGAATATGTGGTAAGTTTTGTCATTAATGTCGGTCAAGATGTTAAAACAAGCGATTGTATTCAATTCACAAAGAATAATCGCATTGTTAGAATTTGGAAATGTCTGAGATTTTATGAGTTGAAATTGAAATTTTTTGAAATACCTTATAACGTAGCGAGATTGATGAAAAAATGCTATAAAATTATACTGAACATTAAACAGATCAATAGAAAGTTAATTTAACTTGACTTAATATTATTTTGGAGCAGTGGTGGCCGAGTGGTAACGGCCCCGACTTACGAGTTGTAGGTCGAGGGTTCAAACCCAGCCAGGCGCATTACTTTGTGTAATTTATTTCATCACCACTGCTCACAAAAATGGTGAAGGAAAACATCGTGAGGAAACCGGCATGTCCTAGAACCGAAAATTCGAAGACATGTGACATTCACCAATCAGCACTGGGCTCGCGTGGTGGATTACGGCCCATTCCCTCTCCTAGAGAGAGGCCTGAGTCCCAGCAGTGGGAACATTAAAAGGATGATTATGCTTATGCTAATATTATTTGTTTCCCCCATTCCCATCGCGAACTGATCTCGCTCTACATAAGTTATCAAAGCAATTTTGAAGACATCTGAATTCAAGTTGTGAAAGTATACGGTTCTATTTGATCGTGATAGGTTAGTCGTGTTCCCCTCGGCACTTCATTCCTTCCATTTTTCGCTATGATCTGTCTCTAGTTTCGTCATTGGTTTTTTGCTATCCACGCGACCCACGGAGGATATGGCAGAACGACCTGGATGTGCTCCTTAAGAATTGGAAAGAAGAAGCGACAAGTTGTGATCGCTGGATGGAATGGAGGGAGGATTTTGCTCAGCTGTGGGAAAATACGGGCTAGTAGTAATAATAATCATAATATTTTACTTTTTGGATCTAGAGGTATATTCATTCAATAAATTTTATAATAAAATTGGTAGGGTTGAGCCTTGCTAAAACTAAGACACGCATTTAAAATTACTCTATACAGCGACACAATTATACAACGTAAACAAAAACAAAAATCTGTAATTGATCTAAATATGCAAACATAAAAATAACGTTTCATCATCGTTTATGTATGTTTTGAAAATTCATTCGTGACACAAACAGTGGTCAATGAAATTCTCTATGTAGATCAGAATGATGACACAGTGACGGGTATTTTTAATTTGTCACAAGAAGTAATCTATTAATAATGTAATTTTCCTATTATATAGTAATACGTGACTTGAAAATATTCATTATTACGACGACTGACGTACAATGACCACAATAGTCCATTATTGTTGTTTATGTTTTTCAGTACGATATCTATCTCCATTAAGTAGTCAATGTGTCCTCATTTCTAATTCTAAAAATTATAATTGTATTACAAATTCACCATGTTTCGTTTCGTAAATTCTTCAACCATTTTAAAACCTTCGTCAGAGGAATTTTAAAAAACTGTTTCGAATTACTCTTCTTAATTGAATGCATTTTATATATCTCAAGGCGCCAAGCTCAATGTACGAAATGCTCTACAAAGTGGTAAATAAGTGTTTCTTTTAACAGTTTTAACCAAATGAATATTTAATAACAGTGAAGAGTACTTGTTGCAATTTGTTAAAAGCTAATTGAAAAGTTAAGGTGTTTAAACTCTGTACAGGTGTGAAGCGATACAAACAGCTAGAAATTAATTTATAGTACTTATTTTTCTTGGTACATTGTACAATCAGTTATCTTCTGTAATCTGTCTTGCTTGGAATACTTTTCTCTTAGAATCTTTTGTTTATGTACTTATTTTTGTTATGAATTCCAGTCTGGATACCTATTAAAAGTTAAAAAGCTATAAATTGGATTACCGCATATTTCATTATCGATTACGCAGAACTTTTTCTCTGCACCAATACAATTTAACAAGCACAAAACAAATAATAGCTAATCATTACTGCGATGCCAGTTGATTAGTCCATAAGATATCATCAGGTCGTGACTGAAGTACTAAAAGATGAAGTATTGTTTCCTGTCGATTGTATTTTTAAGCGTGGCACAATGGCCGCGATATCGTATTACACTTGCAGATAGATCCAGTCATTATCGCGTGTAATGAGCGCCCTGTGGACAAACAAACTGACTACGAACAAATTATAAGCGATAGCGACTTTTAAAAAACACTCAAACATTCTAAATCCGTTTAAACAAATCCATAAAAAGGTGCGACCCTCTATTGTATTGTTATCTGGAATTGTTAGTTGCTTCTGGACTAAGTCGCTGGTTACAATCAAGTGTCGATGACTAGATGATACTGTGATTGAAGTGGATTATGTTAGTTCATAAAGATTTTTGTAATAGAGAAATCGTTTAGAACAGCGGCCAAAGCTTAAATTAATAGAGTCTTGAAAGTTGGAGGCTATCATTTAATAAATTAGGTGGTATAAGGATACGCGTATATGGATGATATGATTTTAATTAGCATTTCGTGAATATGTTTAAAGCTTCTATTGTGCGTAACAAACGCTTTACATTAAAAACTCAAAACGACAATGAATAAAAAAACAAATTCAGTTTTCGTTTCGCTCAACAAAACGGTTGTTCCAAAGCTTTCGGTTGAAATGAACGGAATACGAAAATTTTAGATTAGTTTTCGCGTTTCCAGTTTAACTTTGAACGTAAAACAATGCAAAAAGTTATTTTGTCATGGTTAAGTTACTTTGTGTTCTAATTTTTAATTAAGGTGATTTAGTACTTTGTCGGAACTTCCGCTAAGTTTCACTTTACAACGTTCCGTTATTTTTGAGTTTAAGTTTCTATCTTGTGCCTTATAAACCAGTGACTAAAGAGTTAATGTGATGGCCAACTCGGTTCTTTCAAGAGATGTAGATTGCATGGGATTTATAGATAACCGTGCTTTGCATACTTTGTAACCCATCACCATAAATTAAGTATGATGTTCAATTTTTATTATGATCCGATGTGAGGCGAAGTCTGTTGATATAATTTCAGGGATTTTTTCTGAACTTATCTTTGCGTGTCTTTGTTATTTGAAGGTCAAATACTACCTACTTTCTCCAAAAATAAGTTAGAAGATCATTGAAATGAAAAATTTAGTCATCAATAGTAGGTAATGACTGTAAAATATTTAGGTTGCTTGCTACCAACCTCTACATATATTTCTGTTAAAATATGCATCAGTCTAAATGTAAAGCGTTTGCAATAGATAGAGCCTTTGTGCCCTTACCTAACTCAAGTTGACTGGTCTATGTTTATAGAGCAAGAAACGTAAAATGTCGGTAGTGTATATCAGACAGCTAGTTACTAAGTAGTGTTTATTGATCGGTGCTAGAATGTTATAAAACCTCATATTTATTTATCTACAATATTAATATCATATTCTGCATTGTTGCTAATAAACTAGATTATGTTAAACTCTAATGAAGAACGTTTGAGCTTAATCATAATTTATTTAACAAGAATTACCATAATTCTCGTATCCATAAAATATTTTTTTTTTAAATGATTATCTTGAGTAAATATTATCCAATTAAAATAAAATATTAAATTCGAATTTCCATACCTAAAGTAATTGTTAATAAATATCGTCTAATGCAAGTGTGTTGGCCACTCTACACAGCGACACCTGCGCGGTAACGATGCGCCCGCGCAACTGGTTCGACCGAAATAGTTCTTCAGGTGTCCCATCTAAACATGCCGCGATGGTCACCGTAATAAATTGTGATTGTTTACTAAATGTACCCCTATTTGTAAACGTCTTATTGCGTTGTGCAAAGATAATTATTTACTTGCAATTTGTTGGTCGGTAATTTGTTTGAAATTGAGCCGTTTATTTTTTTATTTATTATTTTAACAGTGACATGGAAACTCCATTCGCACGGCTGCGATCTTCTGTTTAAGATATTTTTTTAATTGACATATGTAGTTAATTTTCTTATGATGTGTTGCAGCGATTGAGAATAATTTTTTCAATCGACATTTCCATTCCTCACTTGATATAATTATGTTTCTTATACTGACGTTTATCTTTATATTTTCTAAGTTCAGTTTATATGAAATTCATGTTTGGTAATGCATTATTTACATAGTTAAGCGAGTTTGGGGCTGAGTAAACTTCACTCCTCTCCGACGTTATTCGACGTCAGATGTTATCGGTCGCCTGAGCCGCGTAAAAAAACCGAATGAGATCTGTGGCTACCATAGAGATCGACGATATCTGTCGTTCTGTCAAAATTTCCGAACGCGCCAAGCCAGCAGGATCCATCCTCCATCCTCCATCCATAATGTATCGGCTTCGGGAATTTCATACATAAAACATTAACGAGTAAGGTTTTTATTTGATTGCGGTTCGAGAGCACGACCACATGCTTTTTTACCCGATCAATTAAAAAAATCGCCAAACATCCAGATTTCGGTGGGAAACCTCACGTTTTGCCGTCGTTTTCATGAAATTGAACAATACCAAAGCTTTTTACCCGCAAAGCTTATTTCGATGGAATTCAAAATATTTAAGAAAACTGGATCTTGTCGCGCGCTACGGCCGATTTCAGAAACGATGTCGTTTTTACCAGGTAACCTCGATCGATAAATTGAAGGGTGACTGACAGCTTCAGCTCTAGAACTTCTGCCGAGTTTATCGAAAAGAAAACTTTATGGTTTGAAGTTTTAAAGTTGTGCGTGTAAAATACTTAGGCAAATCGTACGTTTGAAGGTATCGAATGCGCCCATCGGCGTCAGTGTTGCGGCTACCGCCCACGCGAGTGGTCGTGCAGTGGCAAACCACAAAATCACATCGTCGTCACGTGCGCGCCCACGTGACGCCTACCGTCGCATAACATTGCGAAAAAAACTAAATCTCTTAACGTAACTCCAGCTATAACCTTGAGCTTTAATGCCTTCGTTAAATTGCTGCATGTGGGCTAGTTAGGACGTCTCATAAGTTCCATTCCGATTCTTTTGTTCATTGTATTCAAAGGAATTTAAAGCTTTTGAATTTTCCTACGAAGAGAATTAAGCGCATAACAATGACAAACCATTTCCAATATCAATTTTCTCTTTTAAATGTCTTATTAAGGCAAGAAAAAAGGTATCGTCTGTTTATACTCGCTTATAAAAAGTAGAAAAAGCTTCTGGTGACGTGCACGTCCAGGGGTGAACCATTCAGATAATCTCAATAATTCTCGTGTCGCGTGTTAGCCGTTAATTAAGCTATTTGTCAGGTAGCGGGTCAATTTACATTTCTCCGGGAGTCTCGGGGATTCTCTCGGCTCGGGAGCTTCGCAACGACGTATTATTATCCTTTTAGGGAGGGCGGCATCCTCACACAGGCGCTTGGCGTCCTCCGAACCTTTTAATGGGACCACCTGTGTTTGTTTGCATGGACGTATGAATTGTCCAGTAAATAAGGTTAGCGGAATATTTGCCCGTAGCTGCCTTAATGCTATTTAGTGGCACTGCGGCTCATTTGCATAAGGCCGAGACAGAAATTAGCATTTAACACGGGGTGCATTCTTCGCGATCTAAATCTTCGATTGCATTGAATCGACGTTCGTTCCGAATTAGAAATTCTATCGGGCATCTTAACAAACGGAACGAGATCATCCACATAAAGCTCTGAGCGATAGCAAATACATTAACATGGAAGCCATCGGTCGCTGGTACACGTTGTCGTACAGAAGTATAAAAATGTCTCGCACGCAACACAATTCATGGGAACTCGTTCTGGGCTCCGACAGGCCATCAAGTTAGTTCAGATCGCAGGTGAAATGTATTGACAACTAGTCTTCCTTGATGCGTATCGGCGTGATGGTATCGTGCTGGCGGCGCTTCAGTCGGCTCCGGCTCCTGTTACCCTCGGACCCGTTGCATTGTGGAGATCACAGATAAAGCTTGTTTATTTAGCGCTAAAATTTATTCAGCCATGAGAGGCCATTAAGAAAAGAATTATTAACAGTTGGACAGGTTTACGTTCATAAGCTCGGGTAATAGCGTGTTGAGTTATGTTTGTTTTTTCGCGTGTTCCAGTAATGAATTGAATGTTAATACATTTAATAAATTCATCTCGTATATCTACAATGTATGCCGTCGACTACATTGGTTGCAGCGGCGCGCACTCGATATAATTGGACTAAGATTAGTGCTCGTGCTATATATGAATGAAGTTCATAAATCAAGGTCGAGTTAGCTTCTACAAAATTACATAGTACACGAACAACATTCGATAAATGGTAATAATCAAACAGGAAACTTATAGAAGTGTATTGCGCGACACAATAAATTAAGAACACGGACCGTCTACCATTCATAAAGCAATCTCGCATGTTTATGAATGAAACTGGCAACGAGACTATGAACGTGTAATTACCGACGCCATTGCCGTCGATATCGACGCCCGACACATTTGCATAAGGCTCTAGGCTCAATCTTAATATCTATAGAACACCCAACCTGCTTATATTGATTCAAGGATTACCCATTGTTCGGTGGATTGTGTATTGTTAGCTATAGCTCCTATTGTCGCTTGAGATTTGGTCGTTTAATTGAATCTTCCTTATATTGTTCGTCGGATAATAGTGCTAAAATTGCTCAGTGGCTTTTGGTATCTCTAACAAGCTCGCTCGGCTTTGTCTCTGAATATTCTGCAACTAGCTTTTGCTCAGGGCTTCGCCCGCGTGCATAAAATATGTACGCCTATGTCACTTAGGAATAAAGTAGCTTTCTATTGGTGAAAAAAAATTGGCAATCGGACCAGTACTTTCAGAGATTACTTCCTGCAAACAAAAAAACAAACTTTACCTCTATGTAATATTGGTGTAGATATCATAATAAGAAAAGCAGGCCTTTGCTCAGCAGTAGGATAACGCAGACAAAGTTAAAAAAAAAAACTTAATACATCATCTCGTTAACGGAATGTGACAAGTAAAGAAACAGTCTTCACCGGTTTGTATACAAATTCATTTAACCGGTCATCTTCAATGGCGGTTGTAGATTATCTCTGGCGTTCGAGTCCCGGTGACAAATTGAAACGTTGCGTTATTGGAAATTTTTGCACGGTCTCGGTATTAATCTTGATCGCAATAGTCCCCGCACTACCCGAGTTACACCGCCGATATCACACCGGTTCTCCGTAATCGGTAATTATTGTTTAAGCGTCGTTTAAACTAATCGCCGTAGACGCCGCTGAACCGCCGTCGAGTGCCACTTTGACGCCGTTCAACGTGCAATCTCTTGCTTGAGCTGAATGACAATTTCAATATTGCCGATACAGATTTTTGCTTAATGAACAAGACTAACAACATTCACTTTGTAATTATCGTGATACGTTTTCATTAACAGCTGATTTAAGCTTGCTTTGCGCAATTTGCTCCTGTTATTTCGCTCTTTTTTCTTTGTTTTTATTTTATTTACGAATGTGTCAGTTGGATGAAGAAGTAAACTTTAAATGATTGTGGCATGCGACAATTGTACGATTCCATGACTCATTTATTTTCTTCAAAGATATTCAGAAATGTTATTGCAGCGCAGTTATCTTAAATGGCATATTCTCTGAGTGCGTAGGTTTTCGTATCCGAATCCTTCTCTGTTGCATCTCCAATGTAATTTACATACTGTACCGCTATTTAAAGAAAACATCCGAACAACTGGTTTGTTCTGAATCATTACTTTTTTAGTAATCAAGTTTTCGGTCACATCTGACGACCTCTCAAAACAAACAAACCGAAATTGTTCTCAAATACTTATGCTGATATTGCTTTAAACGTGTTGATTTCTGTATGGTTACTTATATCTTCGACATTGTTGTCGGTTAGCAAATTGAAATTGGCGTGCTTAGCAGTACACAAGTATTCTTAATCGTGATTAAACGTGTGGCTCCCGATTGGATTGCACTAAGAGATAATGAAGCTCGGAACTTTCACTTTTCGATCATTACGGCGCTGGCGCTGATTACACTGAACTCTGAATTGGCAACCCCCTACAGATCCTCATGATTTATTATTATGTCCTGTACCGAAATACGAATCATCCTTTTATATTATTGATTGTATGGCCGCTTATTAGTGTCATATAACTGACCGCTTGTTAATGTTTTTGCTGGAACTTTACAGAGGCTAAAGCTCTTGCGGTACAATTCAATGAATCTTTAATGATTGAACTTTTAGAAAAACAAGCATGCAAGCAGCAAAACTTGATTACTTTCATCGCTAGCTCGATGTCAACTTGCATAACTGTGATCCCATCAGAGGTGATTCAACTCTACGTCCTTAGTGCAATGGTATCATCCTTGCCATAAAGGGTGTACGATGACGTAGTGCTGCAGACAAATACAGCCACGTGGAGTGGTACGCTTCGGTAGGCAAAAGACGAACACGGCCCGTTTAAACCTTTTACGACTAATCCAGTCGAGTGCTGCCCACAAATGGCAACCTGGCCTTTCATAACCTGTTTTTGGGGTTTCCTTAGCCCCTTGTTAAGGCTACGTTATTTTTTATTATAGAAACGCACGTGGCGTGTGACGTACCTGTACCGTTAACAGATTGACGCGTATTTTTTCAAAGCTTTTTGTTGTATTTGAAAGCGGGTCTTATCAATCCTCACGCGACGTTCGAATCTTATCATTCTGCTTTTTATATTTTCGCGTTCTATTTGTTGTGGTTGCATGTTCATATCGCCTTTTTTAGTTTATATTTTTTTTGTGTTGAATAAAAGTTAGTGATACTGTCGAGAATGTCAGTTCTGCACGATGATCTGGATGCTGAAGACATCGAATGCTCATTAATATGAATTAAGAAACTCTTTTAAAGTTTTCTTTGGAGATTCTGACTGCTTTCTCTAACCGACATTTCAGATACTTCCTTTACTTTGTCTTAAAATTTTAAAAGATTTACGGAATTATTACGAAATTATTACAAAAAAATTACTAAAATTCTTGACCTCCCATACTTTCCAACTACCGTCTCTATTATATTCAAGTTATCCACAGTTTCCTCTAAACTAATTAAAGATAATGTTCAGCGTTTAGCCTTGCCGTCAGTTGAACCTGTCGGCTACTTCATTTCCATATGAATTGCCGTCTAGCCACCGTCAGATGATAATAGGTTAACACCTTAGGCTATAGTGAAAGTGGATCGGTTCAGGCTCGTGTGGTTATGGAGAATTCATGGAATTTTGTAGACTGGGCAATAGTGGGCTGAGTATTGGACCTTGGTGAACACTGAATATTTTACCGAAGTTATTAGGTATGAAGATAACGTTTTTGTGTTATCATTCCTGTTTGAGTGTTCCTGTTATATTGTTAATCAATTAGAAAACTAATTATCGTTGAAAGTCTGTAAAAACAAAACAAGTTTCGTGAATGTTAACGGTTTTTCAGCGAATATCTTGATGTTTTGTTGATAAATTAAAGAATGGCAATAAGTTAGATCAGGAAGATGCCTTGTGTCTGTTTGATTTATTCTTCGATAGTGTCTTCTTTCTATCTAGTGGAGCTGTCATTTTTCTTTTTTTTGTTGCCTTTCGTTAGGGTTGAGACAAATTAATGTAATAAAACTGTATCGAATGCTACGCAATGGTAATTTGTCAGTTTACTTAATTTCTTTCTTAATTGCTACCTGATCAGTTTCTTCTTTCTCTTTTTTAATTAATTAATTTAATTTTCATGCAACATCATCAGTTTCATTTACCAACCAACCTAGACTCGGTTTCTATATTTTTTTAAGTACCTACTTACTACCTACTTAACATTATAATCATGATTAACGAAGTAAACGGTCAATGTGTTAGATCCTTTGTTGAGTTCCAGGCAATGTTAACTTATTGCTAGTTTTAATACTATTTGCATTGCATTACCGCAAGCTGCATCTGTCTTTACACTTCCAGTTAAAATTATTGATACTACCAACTGGAATCCTTAACTTTTTCTGCAAAAAATGACAATATCAGCCTCGTAGCTATAAAGTTGTTAAAGCAAAATTGCACAGTGATCCAACGGAATGGGCAAAATTGCATTAACCAATAAAATTAAAATGTCATAAAACGACGATTGAGGACCAAAAATCGACACAAGAATCACAGGGTATTCGTAATGTTACGTTATTATTAGTCAGTTATTGCGAGTTTTATGTGTATTCTGGTTTCTTATTTCCGAGAAATGTTACTTTTAGTGTGACGGGCGGTTTTACCGACGCTGATTTTAACAAGACTGGCTTGCAATTAAGGACTGTTTACCGGGCATTAATTTTTGGCAATAAAAGAGGAGCACGCATGAAATGATCGGTACGCATGCGCGCTCGGATGCTCCGTGGGAACAGCGGCCGCTTTGTACTCCATTGTAGTCGCAATTAGCTGGTTTTTTTGGCCCACGTTGTCGCAGGTCGCACTTGTCACAGTAATGCCGTATCGCTATGTCCCGGCCCGAATGCTTTCTCCGGTTAATTCGTGAATTTACCACAACTCTTACATCGGCGTAGGGTTTTTTATTATTAAGGTACGGGGAGGGATAAAAATTCGTAACGATCAAATGTGATTTTTTGCAATTCATTTGTTGTTATTCACGTGTGAACGGTTTGACTGACGTTTTTCATCGTCCGTTGTCCGTTTTGAATTTCTTTTGTCTTTTATTTTTCTTTATTTTAATTTGACCTTTCATTTCTTGGTCCTTTACTTTTCCCTGTGGTGGACAACTGTATTTTTCTGTTTTGTTGACATAAATTAAACTGACTTCACAAATTCTAACAGTTTTATTAACATTTGATAAACAGCAGCAATAATCTGTTTACTAAACAACTCCATTTCTCCGAAATATTTGGTAAACACATAATCATTTGGCCACTTAAATCACCTATTCGCCGCTATCACAAAATCTCTGAACTTTCATATTTTTTAAAGTATATCATAAGTCGCTGGCACGACATCTTTCCCAGCGTTTACCGGACGATTATCTTGTTTATAGAGCTATTAGTTGGCGTGCTATCGGATTCTGTATCTGATCTCGGCAAAAAGTGTAGTTTTCATCGCCCAGAGTTGGGGCGACAGCTAGGATAGTGCACCGCGAAATTCTAGGGCTGTCACGGCCTCAGATTACAATTTAATTTTTAGTTTATGGTTTTTATTATTTTTTGGTTTTACTGTAGTTATTTTTCTTTGGTGTATATAACATAAAATATTTTTCCTTATTCTAAAAATATAAAAAAAACATATACTGAACACGACATTATTATTTGACTTATATTATGTGTAAAATTTGTAAATTTCTATGGGCCTAGTTACCTGAAATAAATGAACTGAATAATTGAATAGCCTGCCCATTTCGCCACAACGGCCGGTTTGGTCCGTCTCGCATCCATTGGATTCCCGTGACTCTCACCAGGTCATCGGTCCACTTTGTGGGAGACCGTCCAAGGCTGTGCCTTCCGGTAGGTAGGTACGCAGTTGCTATTCCAGAACCTTTCGCCTCCATCGACCATCTGTTCTGCGAGCAATGTATGCTACACACTGCCAAAATTTGGCGGTTCTTCGGTTTATGTTGGTAACCGTGGTTCTCCTGCGGATATCTTATCTAGATGTAATAATCTAGAAAAAGTAGCAGTAGTTTTATTATTTGATGAGTTTTAAAAGAAACATAATTATCAAACACTTCATGCATATTTATTGCTTTTAATATCGACACTT
The DNA here is from genome assembly GCA_905147345.3 of Mythimna impura. NCBI lineage: Eukaryota > Metazoa > Arthropoda > Insecta > Lepidoptera > Noctuidae > Mythimna > Mythimna impura. Next base: position 25,493,431 of record LR990355.1, read on the forward strand.
ATCACTTCCATCTCAAAAACTATCGCAAAGCCTCATTAAGTTAAAGTAATAACTATTATAATAGAAAAAACCTCATATCTCGTTATGATAAGTGGCAAACGTAATCATCATTTACTTAGCCGGATTGCTGCGGGTTCGTAATGGCCGACTTTATTATACACATCAGATCCGAAGGTGTGGACTACACTTAAATGAGTTGCACAGTTAAATCGTTAGCTTTAGGATATGAAAGTTGAGGAAGTTGTACGGTTTTTGAGCATGTTCTTTTATAGTCTGTGCATGTAAAGATGACTTTTATGACAGCTGTCAAAATAGGTCTATGGTGCATAATCAATCAATTGTTTGAATTTTTAATTGACCACTATTATGGTTTCTACTGTCACCCCCTATCTTAATGTCATAATCTTTGATTGATTAGTGTCTTTGATTGAGTTGAAAGTGTCACCCGATCCCCCACAAAATGCGCTTACTATAACTGTAAGTACACACTGTAATTTAATTGAGGTGCTTTGCAACAAAAATAGTAGTTTATTCTCTAAGAGATCTCTATGGTGCTCCAGTCAATTGATCGGCTTAGAACTGGAGTGCTCTTTGTCCAACCTTAGATTCGAGTCTTGAAAGCTATTGTTGTTAGAATAATTCTTTGCAGTATTTATTTTTGACAAGTGTAATTTGTACAGTAGTGTTGTTCTGTATAAATGAAAACAGGCACACGGCAACACCATGGCCCTGTAATTGGGTCGTTAGTACCTAAGTAAAAGTATCACATTCTTTCCACCCAGAACGACAGAAGCTATTTGATCCACCCTCAGAATAAAAAAAAAATGTGAGCTTGAATTCAGGTGTACACCTAATGCTGGGCATTGACAGCACCTTTCTTTACCGATATTTTCACAGGACTAGACTGTTCTGTTTTTATTCGAAATGGAGTAATTAATTTGTGAGTTTTTTATATAAGTACTTAAGTAGGTCTGTTCCAAAATCCAAGAGATCCATTTCCTTACACCATCGTCTTTACTCGTTGTCCTTTTGCAGTTACTGAATATAACCATATATTCGCCGTTCCAGCGTCCGTGTAACCATACATTTTTATAACCTCAGAATAATATTGACATTTACACCTTCATTGACTTTTTAAAATTTGTATCTTACGCCTTGTATTAAACAACACTACGCGAGGATCTTCGAATTTATTTCGGACAGGTGGTTTCGTTGTTATAAAATAAAAGAAAAAAATGTTTTGTGTTTTAAGTTAAAAGTTTAAAGCTGTTTCGTTGTTATAAAATAAAAGAAAAAAATGTTTTGTGTTTTAAGTTAAAAGTTTAAAGCTCAGTGTTAATTTTTGGGTAGTATTTAACTTTTCCTCAATTTACTCCTGTTTTCTACTACAAAATATGCCTTTGTTCCACTAAAAATACAAATTGTGCACTACAATATGCTCCTCTGGGTGGTTTAAATAAAAATAACCACGAAGGGGGATAGCGGTTTCTGTTTTTTTTTTTATTTTGGTTCGCTCGCTCACTAGACTCCACCATCCCCTTCTAACCTACCCACTATCCGATTTGGGGTGCCCCAAGTCCCTTAATAATTGCAAAAAGTCAATTAATATTTGGTGTGCAATAGTATTTTTAGTGAAGAATAAGATTTTTGATGCACAGTTAAAAATATTCCTTAATTTTTTGCTTACTTTTTTATTATGCATAGGCTTGCGTTTGACCACTATACTTTGCGTAGTTCTGTATATAAAGCCTAAACGATCATAATATTCAAAATCTAAATTACTGTGTTTCCAAATCCCTTCACTCACTACGGTGAAAAAACATTGTGAGATTTGATCCCACACAGTTATATCTGCCTCCTAAATCGTCGTTATTTTAGTATGTTGATATTGTTCGAGACAATGTCCTTAACTCCTCGCGAACTATTTATACGGCCAATTGTTTGGACAGGTTGCTAAACCATCGCCTACGCACGCGTAATACGCAGGATAAGTGTTCCCTTCAGTCCTAAATTAGCGAGAAAACAATGGAACATGGAATGGAGGAACGGGAACCATCGCTTTCTTTTAATAGCCTTCCTTCCTATAGAATCGTACGTTAATTTTCAGTTGTCAATTAACAAACACACCGCTCCCACATTAAGTATAAATTTTGACAAGCTAATTGGCTTTCGATTTTCGAAACCTTCGGAAACTTTCGGCTGTATTCGGGCCTATGTCTCGTGCGCACCGGTTTTGCAGATTTTAGTTGCACCTTACTACAATCACTTGTGACTTAACTGGAGCACTTATCCGGACGTTTTTTGCAACATCACGATCGGTTTGTATAAAACGTTATGAACGGATCTGTCAATCTTACTAATACTGGCTCTTTTTAATTTAAGGATTATGTTGCGTCATTGAGGTTTGACTTTTAAGGGATTACAGTGAAAGTCGTTAATGTGTGCTAATAGAATGTTAGGGCATTCGACTGTCGTAAATCTGTTGACAGTGATGTGATCATCAAGTATCCTCAACAACGTCCATGACTAATAGATCTGCTTTCTTATTGGGTTTTGTGACTGTCATTTGATATGATTTTTTACAATTGATAAGCTAGCGCTTGACCTCTATCTCACCTGATGGTAAGCGACGATATATGGCCGACCATGGAGCACGCTTGCCTAGAAGTAATATTCATTCTTGACTTAAAGACGGTAGGTTGTTATGCTATCAGGAAACACTGACTCTGGTAGGGAATTCCACTCCTTAGCTGTAGGAATGAATAGTTAGCAAATTAAGGGTAAAAAATATTTTGGAGTAAACATAACTATTTTCCTCCGTGCCAGCCCTATCACAGGTCACCGTTGGAGTCAAACAGGGGTTAACCAATTGTTTGCCGGCTAATCATGTTTCAAACTAAGCTATTGGTTTAAACTTCGACAGTGTAATTTGAACTTAACTGTAAAATTGACGTGATAAACTTATTGAGAAACTATTTGTTTTTGTAAACAATGGGAAAGTAATTGAGATTTTCACAGGGAACGTTTTTTATTGAGATTTACTCGATCGTTTATTGGTACAATCTATTGAAATAAACTGGGTGACTGTTATAGAAGCATAGCATAGCATAGTCAGCCTTTTAATGTTCCCACTGCTGGGACTCAGGCCTCCTTTCTAGGAAAGGGAATGGGCCGTAATCCACCACGCGGGCCCAGTGCGGGCGAGCTGAGAGCAGTGGTGGCCGAGTGGTAACGGTCCCGACTTACGAGTTGTAGGTCGCGGGTTCAAACCCAGCCAGGCGCATTACTTTGTGTAATTTATTTCATCACCACTGCTCTCAAAACGGTGAAGGAAAACATCGTGAGGAAACCGGCATGTCCTAGAACCAAAAATTCGAAGACATGTGACATTCACCAACCCGTTATAGAAGATTTATTCATATTTTAATAGTTAGAAATCCCTTTATCCTATTTAGTATAGTAGATAAGTTGAAATTTATTACGGAAGGATCGTATCTGTCATTACGTAATTCTTTTCTCAAAGCTAAACTGGCTAGGCCAACTTTTATTCCCATCCTATAGGAATCTTAAGGTCGACAAAGAAGAAATAGTTTAAATTTTTCCAGGGTCAGGTCAGTCAAAAAAACTGAAGCTGAGAAGCTCGTGTTTGAAACTTCACGGATACATAAAAATCAATAAATAGTTAAAAAAAATATGGTTACATCGTTACCGTCTAAATTATATCTACATATATCTGAGAAAGATGTAGAAAGACGTGCACGTTAAAAGCGTTTGAACTAAAAAAAAACAATTCATAGAATAAATAATTAAAATAAACCGTGGCAGTTGAGAGACGACCAGTCTCAACTGACAGCGGCCGTTGACTGACATGACGCATGTGCTGGCACTATTCAGCTCAATCTTTTGAAGGGAATCCAATGATCCAGGACATGCGCCACTTTCAACTACCAGGGGCCCAGGGCCCAGAGGGCCCAGAGGGCCCAGAAAGTTAAATAATGAATAATTAAATTAATTCCTTCATTGACTTAACCAACCCGCACCGGTCCGCTTGGTGGATTACGGACAATTCCCTCCTAGAGAAGAGGCATGAGACCCAGCAGTGGGAACATTTTAAGTTTTTTTTTGGTGACGTAACTACAAATTTACAGTTTTCAGATTTTTTCCTATACTTGTTCTATGAGACCTTGCTTCATGCCAAATTTCAGAATTCTAGGTCAACGGGAAGTACCCTATGAATTTTGATTCCCTTGAGAGTGTCGAAATATACGTTTTTTGCGACATAAACGGCCGTATCTTTGTTTTTCGTTATCTTAAGGGTCTTGACAGACACAGCAAAGTGATCCTATAAGGGTTCCGTTTTTCCTTTTGAGGTACGAAATCCTAAAAATGAGGTCACTTTAAAAATGAAATGGTTAATAATAAAAGTAATTGCTTTTTATTAAATATATACCTATTATAAAAGTAGATTATAGTGACTTTGGCACAGTTGAATAAATCACGATCAAATTGAGCTCCATTTTGATTTGACCGAATTAATATTTATTTTCGATTTTATCAATGTTAATTCGCTTAGCTCCAGTGCAGTAGCGAAAATTTATGTACACATGAAAACGATCATAAAAATCAATTGCGGCCATAAAGTCGGATCTTTTAATGCAACCCGTTTGTATCGATAATCGTTTTTACATTACGCTAACTTTGATATTCTTTACCTGATAACGAAAAATAGATTGTAGGTACAGTAATTATTTCAAATGAAAATTATGCTACATATTTTCATAGGTTTTTTAAAATATATTTTTTAAATTATTTATTTTAATTTTCAATTTACTTGACAATGGCGCGTTAATGCGGGGATCAACAGCTTAATTTAATTTTATTTGGTATATTTGACGTTAATAAACTCTTTTTCTTTATTTTCTTTCTAATTTATGCTGGTTTAGAAGTATGTGGATCAGAGTGTAAAGTCCCGTACAAGTCCATTGAAAAAGGAGGATCCTCCGACGGGTGTTGTGTCTGATCCGGGTCACTGCCCGATACTTGATTTCGGGTTGTTATATTTTTATCTAATCGCGCGGAAAACTCTAATACCGCAATGCAGGATTTTGGATTTTAGTTCCTATATGGCGTCATAGATGTCGCTACACAGGAACTTAGTACCATGATTTGCGAGACTGTTGTGCATGGGGTCCTGGGTTCGATTCCCTGGTCGTGCAAAAAGTGTTATTGGGTTTTCCAATAAGATTTTTTCCGTAGCAGCCCGGAGTTTGGAAGTTGGTGGTGTGATACCCCCGTGCCTTGGAAAGCACGTTGAGCCGTTGGTTCAGCGCCTGATCTCTCTCTGGTCGTGTCAGATTGCCGTCCTATCGGACTATAAGAGTAAAGGAACAGAGAATGCACCTGTGTTTATGCACACTTTTGTGCACTGTAATATCTCCTGCGTACTTGGCTAATATCAGGAGGAGGGATGAAACGCATGTTACTAAAAGAGTTATGAGCATACATGTGGATGGATGGAGAGGGAGAGGGAGGCCAAAGAAAAGATTGTGTGAAGAGTGATATGAAAGAAAAGGAAGTTAGTGATAGCATAACGAGTGACAGGGGCATAATGGAAGAAAAAAACGTATTGCGCCGACCCCAAATAACATGAGACAAGGGCAGGAAGAAGACTTGGCTAATCTCAGTTAAGATTGGCCACCGTGATCAAAATTTGGTTGGGAGACTACAATTAGTGATTTGAATCATTTTTTCTTTGGAAATAAAATATTCGTAATATTCAGATCCCTTTCAATCACCAAAGTACCGTCAGACGTCTCATATTATTCCTGATTAATGGTATAAAATAACGTAAAAACATGATTATTCATATTCAAAAGTCCGATTTTTTAAGATTGACCTCGGTACCAATAATTTCAAGTCCACTGAAATTTCACTGAAGCCTCGTTAATCATGTATAACAACAAACCTCATTAAAGGTGCATTTGTAATTGTCAATTTCGGCAGTGTTTTATACCCGTACCAACTAAACTGAGCTGTCAGTAAGAACCATACTCTCAAGATTATAAGAATCATTTTACAGTGACCCAGTTTCAAGATTAAGGGTGTCGATGTCAAAGATGCAAGCAGTAGGTTCGCTAATTACAGCTTTATCATCAATCACTTCAATGAATGGAGAAGGGAAGTGCAAGTTTTGAGAAAAGAGCGATCACTCAGCTCTTTGTGATTTAAATAGAATCTTAAAGCAATGAGGGTTAAGTTGAGAATTCTAAATCACAGGATTCAATTAACTACAGCTTTGGTTGTCAGAGCCCATTTCCGAGGCTTATTGTCATTGTAATGATACTGTCCAAGTCCATTGATTCTCTTTGATATTTTGAAACATTGGAGCTTGATGTGGAACAAGAATGAGCTTTAAAGGATATTCAAACGATTTTATCGTAATTTTTTTACTTTTTATTTGACTCTTACTTCTTTTTCATGTCAATCTTGATTCTAATCTCAGTGCTCTTTGAACTTTGGTTACTTTTGTAACGCTAAATCATTGGCTATTGTACTATTGAAATGTTTATATAGCGGGGAAGTAGAACATGAGCTTTGAAACTAGATTTGGGACACCGAAACTGGCAAACTTATATTAAAACCTCAAAAATAAACAAAGTTACCAAAGACGTTTGTAATAAAATTCAAAATCCGATACAAAACCAAGTCAATAAGTGGTAAATAAAATGGTTTACAAACAAAACCGTTACCACGTAACCGATAATTCTAGTGGGCGAGAAAGACCGCAGACCGATACTATGCAATAGAAAAACCAAATGAGACACCAAACAATCAATTTGCATCGAACCCTGACAGAAATCCTTCACACAATCCTCTATTCCTATCGTACTAAGGCACACAGTATAGTTAGCATCAATTTGAGAGATGTACAACGCGAGCTACCTGACTTTTGTCAATTGTCCGTGTCAAATTGCTGTTTTAACAACATATTGTCACACAGCTCTTAATGCTGAGCCACTGGGGTCGAAATTAGAATGTGCCATTGGTAAATAAACGCTGGTGTAAGTAGGTGTGGGTGGATGGGCGCCAGTGGGTGTGATAATTCGTCTTGCATACACAAAGAGTGCCGTGAGAGAGTGATATGCTCCCGAAAACGAACGTGTAGTGGTTTACATACGAATTAGAGGCGTGGGAGAGGTGAAAGGTCGACGGGGAAACTTTTAGGAGCCGATAACACTGGCCAAGTAAACTTTGAAGCGCCGAGCGCCAAATTGGCTCGAGGAGAACACTCTTATCGTCTTGTTGACGAAACAAACAGTTTTTTCCGCTTTAATAGGACAACAGACTAAACAGTTCTATGAGAAAGTAGGTAATGAAAAAAGTTGCATTCTTAAAACGGTCTAGCTAAAGTCTTTCAAGACTTGCTTCATAGGTTTGGTTTTAGGTCAAGCTAAGAATTTAGATTTTCTAAATGCTTCTAGCTTAGTTGACCGAGATTTCGTAAACCCTTTTGTAAGTGTTAACTAATGGAGGCTTTAGTTAGTTTTGAATCAAAATATGCCCAGACTTTCCGACAATGCTGTAATATTTGATAAGATAACTGAGCCCATAAACTTTCAGCACAAATGTTCACAAAACGTTGGTCTCGCATTTAGCTTTGATATTATATAGGTGTTAACGAACATGTTTCTTTTTTCCAGGCATACGAGCTGTCAACCCTGACGGGGACACAAGTGATGTTGCTAGTCGCGTCAGAAACCGGCCACGTGTATACCTTCGCGACACGGAAGCTACAGCCGATGATCACGTCAGACTCCGGCAAACGGCTGATCCAGACGTGCCTGAACTCGCCCGACCCGCCCACCACCAGCGAGCAACGCATGGCCGCCACGGGCTACGAGGAAACAGAGCTCACGTATAACGTAGTAGACGAGGATATGAAGGTGAGGCAATTGGCGTACGCGGGTTCCGCTCAGTATCCGCTCGAGCACCACCCCGGGCTGGCGCCGTCGCCGCTGCAGCAGTACCACCAGCACCCGCCCTGCCCCTCGCCGCTGCCCCTCAGCTCCCTGGGCCAGCCGTACTCGCACGCGCACCTCTCACACCCCCACATGTCCCATCACCCACAACGGTAGTTCAGATGGCACTTAGACTAAATCCCCGACATCGACGCGCCCCAGCGGCAGTTACGACTGTTTAAAGAGATAGTCATTCTCTAGATTAGCTTTTTTTAGATAAGAGAAAGAATAATATACAAGCAATAAACTGTTTTGTTAATATATTTGTAAATATTTTGACGAGTAGATTGTTTTCGCTGATCACTTCTCTCCAGGTTTGAGTTACGGACGTGTTTATGAAAGTTTTGTTTTTGCGTAATATAATAAAAATGTTCAGTGTATGCTGATGAGCGAACGTCTCATAACCGATTGCGAATCAAGATTGACGTATTCATTCAGATCGTTGAAGATAAGAAGAGCCGTGGACGCAAGAAATGAATTATCACGTGGTGGAATTTTACGCTTCCGTTGACGAGGGACTTCATCATTTATCACGATTATTTTTCTCAGTTATTTTCACGTTGCTTATAAATAGATTTCTGTAATGTACACCTTATACAATTTCACCAAGGCTGGAGCTTAGAATTCAATTAAAGTAAGATGATTCAATTACAATCTATCGAAAAATCCTATCAATGAAATTGATGATCTCAGACGCAAAGATGTCGAAATGGATAGCTCGGTGTTCGGTAGCGAAATAATCTGATTTAAAATCGGTTTATAATTAACGCCGGGAACCGGTTTATCATTTAGAGTCAGAGTGACGACTCGGAAGTGGGAGCGGTCGCGCTACTATTGATTAATTATTGTGAATGAATCGGCCTTTCATTCTAGCTCTTTGTAAAGTTCACGTATTCGGAACGGCGCCTAATAGTATTGATTATAGACCAAATCGTAGAGAGACGCCTTAACGACCATTCTATTAGCATACCTACGTTGTAAAGTTAAATGCGGCCAAAGAAAAATGAACTGAAAGACTAGACTGTAAAAGTATCGTTGGCGGTGAATATTTATGAAATACCAAAGAAAAGCAACAAAAAACTAATAACAAAGTAGGTAGCAGGTGTTATTTGTAACTAGAGACAGTTTCCAATTATCAAGGGAGCGCGCTGTCGCCTCAGGTTCTAAGTCCAGCCGGCCCGTGATCCGGATTATCAAGAAACTTAATTGAAAATTACTTTCGGTGGTACCGCCAGTGATTATTATAAATTCTCCTGTCAAACTCGACGCCGGCCGTCGAGCTACGGGGAAAATCAATCCCGAGTAACGCAGTAGCTTTCTCGCGCCGCCTCGTATGTAAACAGGTCAGCGTGCACATCGCCACATCCACACGTGGACTATATTCAATTCCGATAACTATCGCGCCTAATTGTGTTCCGTATCGTCTTGTTCGCGCCAACGGTTAATCAATGGAGCTCGCGATTGATCAAATACACCCAAATACGGAGCGTTCGACGCGTCGATTCATTGAGCTGCTCGGATTCGATTCGATTCATCCATTAAGCGCTGAACACACCTTGCGCCGCTAATCGGACACTATTTATTCATCGATTTGTACCCAGTAGCTGGACTCGCGGCCGTCGCGTCGATTGCACCCGACGATTAATTCTCGTACCTGATTTGCATATCGTTTTAATTTCGAACCCATCCGGCGCCCACTGAGCCTTCGCCCCCGACCTCGAATATCGCTTGTCAGCTCCGATATGTTGAAATCGATTACGTCGATTCGTTCGTTTCGCGGGCGGACCGATAAAAATCTCTCGTCTTCAGGTGGGTCGTTCTCACCGAGTCCACGTTTGACGTACGGAAATAATACGTCCGGACTGATATCGATCATTATTGTTCGCGCATCATCGATAAGTCGAATCGATTGAAATATTCACGCGGTAATTACGATTCCCAGAGATAAGCTTGTCCCGCGACGAGCGCTCTTGAGATCTCTATCGCGCACTGTTCTATTCGCTGTACATGTTTTCATGACTTTGTTATGTGTTGGACATACCGTATCTCGTTTTATGTGTCTTAATATTCAAAGGCGGCATTTTTCTCTCCCGCTAGGAACGGTTTCACCTGTCATCACTGTGAAGTCGTTTACATAAATATAATTCTTTACGTATTCTCGGCGTGTAATATGCGTGGTGTGTCTGTTCCGTGAATATAAACGGTATTAGCTGGGCGAGTGTTTGGCGTAACGCTGCTCGTAGGATGCAGATGCTCTTGTGCATGAATTAGCGGTATAAATGTGGAAGTCGGTCAGTGCCCTCGCTCGCCGTATCCCCTAATCGAGAATACGCATGTTTCGTAACATCTCGCGAACTCTTGAGTTTTCGCTTTCGGCGTGCGCGTGCTTCATAACATTCCAGCGTCGATGGTTTCTTTCTGTTTCGCATCACGTTCGCATCTCCCGACTGGTAAAAAAGCGTAGTAGCGACCATGGGAGATGTCGACACGAATCGTAAATTGTTGATGTTTTTTAGTGGTACGAGTTCTGTAGAGTGAGGCTTAGGGCGCCTTTCCTTGGCGGCAGTGAGTCACGCGGCATAACGTATTCCGCGTGCGGCGCCCAGACGCGTGGCGTGATGGCGTCTATTCTCCACATCGCTCGGTAATCGCTCGTTAGGCGTCTCGCACCTCGCTTTATTAACTTATCAATACTATTGTTTTGATAAACGCTCGGGACGCAATTTCTGTTGACTCATCGTATTGTACCGGCTAATGTGCCTACATAATTGTCTGAGTGTAAGCCGATTGGTCGCTTTGTGCAACTCAAAGGCAACAATAAAGCTAATTTGACTAATAGGTGCCTTGTAATCATCGCCGCGTGTGGCTCTAGGATTACACGATTGCGTCGCCGACTTTCTTCACTGCTTCGTATCGCCGGTTAATGAACGTCGTTCTGCGCCTATTGTTTCAGTTTCAGCTTTATTTGTTCTTTTGTCTGAGCCGTTTTGATTATCCTCCCGGAGACATATTTGTGTGTAAATTTTAAGGAAGCGGCGCCCACAATACTGTCGGGTCCCGTGTCTCTGTTGGTGCGATCGTTAATTTATTATTCCTCGCGTGAACGCATCGCCGGTTCAATATTTTAAAAATTATTTAATGTTTGCGAAATTCACGTTAAATGATCGGTTCTCCCCTGTAATTAACGTGGTGCCGCCGACCACCCGGGCGCAAGATCGATGGACTTACAGTCGATCAGCCATAAGGCTAATATTCGTAAACCGCCTTTGCCGTGTCCCCGCGCACCGGACAAATGAAGAGATTCGTCCAGCGTCCGAACAGGAGGCTTCGCAATTTGGTGAAATTTCGACAAGAGCAATGACCGTAATAAATACCATTTGCGCCGTCATTTAGGTAATGGATCGTTGTATTAATCTGCGAGGAAAGTCGCCCGTCATCGGAAGGGTTCCGTCGCGTCTAATGTTCTCCGAGCTTTCAGTCCCCAGTGGGGAGCGTCGCTTGCTTAAGATTTGGGAGTGCGTTATTTCGAGAGCCTCGGGCTTCTGGTTCAGTTATCCACATTCGTGGTACGTATATTTTAGGAGTTGCGTTGGGCGCACTCCGTGCACTATTACGGCAGCCTGCGCCCGCGCCGCTCTGTTGCATAATTCAGACACGAGCCCCGCCGTTTGCATTCCGATACTTGATATGTGCTTTCACATGTATTTATGGACAAGATTTTGTGTCTCCGTAATGTTTGGCGAATAAATAAATTGTGTTTAAGGCATAAATACAATGGGCGAGCCGGCGGCTCCCCTCGTTACGTCGGCGAATGTAAAGTCCGAGTAGCTTCTTGTGTTGTCGACATGTCAGCCGTTGAGATATATCCGCGGGTCGCTTGATGCTCGCTTATTTCGTTGTTTAGGTGCTTCGTTACACCGCGGTTTATGTCGGCGCTTACAAATTGGCGAGCGGGACGCTCCGCGTAGGGCGTCACAAATCCTCCGACGAAATTATGCCCCGACGTTTACATTGTACATCATTCTCGTGTGGCGACGTACCACTGACACGTTTATTAATTCCGCTCTCACATTTGTTATCTCCACAACAAACAACCTGCTCATTTTGACGGGCCCCATTGCGATAAATAGTCAGTTCCCTTAGGCTTACCGGTGACACTAAATCCTTAAAGCTACGTACTATATGTCAGGTAAACATTCTAGTGGCCGGTGCCAGCTAATCCGAAGTCAACGTCATTATCTAGGAGCTGCATCGGATCTAACAATTCCGCTCACATCTCACTTACCGCAATTCTAATGATTTGCGGCGGAGGTCCCCCTTTGTATGCGTCGGACGCGGTCATTCGTATGCACGCGGTTGCGCGGCTATCCCGGCTGCATCTCCGCGCGCTTCCGCGAGACGCTTCGATTGCTCTAATTGAAATTTATCCGTGCTCCCAGAACGCGCCCCGATTACTTCTGCCTAGCTTTTTAATTCCTCCCGATTAATGAATGCAGACCGCATTGTCTTTCTGTTATGTATGCGTCCGATTATGCGATCTCGTTTACTGGATTGACGCGGGACGCGCCTCATCCATTATAGATTTAGCCGGGAGTGTATCGTCCGACTGGGTATGCCAGACGTCTGTGTCATTTCGATAATTGGACCCTCGATTATATGCCACTTGCGCAATTTACAAACATCTGTGCTAGATCCTTTGATTGGCAGCTATTGCGTCATCTGGATTTATACAAGTCCAATTAAGTGTTTTGTTTTTAATTAAATACAATGTACTGTGGCTGGCTGGCCGCATTTATGAGCTTAGTCGTTCATTGGCCCATCGGAATTAGAAGCAAAGCCTGAACAATTCTCGTTCACGTCACCGATGATGTTTGAAACGAACGGTCGGACATAACGTATCGAGATCCGACTCGATTAATTCGACGAATCTGAGTCGGCCCACTTCCTAAAACTAGACTGGGAGACGCAGATGGTTAAAATTAGGCCCGCGCCGAGAATAGCGTAAACTGCGAGCGCGCCGCGTCACCGCGCGAGCCGACCTGCTTTAGATATTGTGTTACACTACATCAAATCAAATCGATTCTGCTCCTCAGCCATCACTCCTTCTGTATTTACTACACACATGATTTAAATCATGAATCATACCAACGAAATCGTTGCGAGAATTCCGCATTTTTAAGCAGACAGCATGTTAAGAAATAGGTGAAGACAATTGGGTTTCTAAAATAGTTAAACTTTCTACAAACTGATGCTGATGTGTGTATGAAGGTCATTAAACTGATTGAAATTGAAAATAATCCGGACACGCTGAACAAACAACACAGAACTGTCCACGTGGTCGGACAAAAATAAGTTTGGTTATTTCGAATGTTTGACGGGCCGTGTTCCACACAATGAGATGATCAGAATCATCAGGTGGTTTAATAATTGCAATGACTCAAAATATTCGCCATAGATCATCGGTCATAGCTCTTTATCGTAACATGACAGCATTTTTTTTTGTATTTGTTGTTCAAACAATGTTTCCTCCTGTTATTGAAAGAACACAGCTTATCGGTCAAGCTTTTGTATCGCGATCTGTGCGCCGTTTCGGCTTCATCACTGGCGAGCTAATATCTGTAGCGTGTAGTACATCTCTGGTTTGTCTAGTAATGTCTTCACTAGTGGTCATCTTGAAATGGTATTGGATATGGTGCGGGGCGATGGTTCCGCGTCCATAAATTCAAACTAGCGTCCCAGTTGAGGTTCGACCGTTACCGCGTGGGAAATGATTGGGTCCCGGCCTCGGTCGGTAAGGCTTTGTTAGGACGATTGTCCACTGGAGTGGTGTAGATGCTCCGATAGGCTGTGTATAGAGCGCCTTCGCCCGCGGTGACAGCTACGTGGGAACGTCCACCGGGATTGTGTGTAAACACCATAGTTATTTGGATGCAATTGTCATTTTTGTTTTTGAAGATTTATGTTGGCAATTTTATGGCCTGTTGTACCGATTGAACATTCAACTGTCGACGTTCTAAGGCTTTTTGATTAAGTGTGTTGGTATGTTTCTGTGTCAACTTTTATCATTCTTCAGTCCAAGTAGGTACTAACGGTTGATCTGCTAAAGGCAAACGATTTCAATTTTCAATGCCATGTACGGCATCAGATACAGTCTCGTATTTTCCATACATATTGTTATATTCTCCTTACTACGAACACTTGAACACACAGAGTGGAATTGTACTTCCAGTTATAATGTATTCAACACGCGTCCGGCGCTAACTCGACGGCCATTCAGTACTGAAAACAAATCCTTAGCTTTTGTGACCGCCGATCCATCATAACACTTTTTCTATAGGCCAGTATCATCGAGCTTTACTCAAACAAAACCCTTTCAAATGCAAATTGTCAGTACGTGCGGATTAGTTCCGTTCTCACTCGTGGGAAATGTCCTAAACATATAACAAGAACCTTTCAAAAGAGACTAATTGTTGCTTTAAACATTAACCTTATAAGGCCACCTACATAAACGGTGATATAATCGACGTATTGGCTCATGGTTGCATTAGAATGAGGCGTAGGCGACGTCCTTCCACCGCGAGCGTCGATCGTGTAATGCCCGCGTTTGCTACACATACGGGCGCGTGCACTCCTGCGCATGATTTATGTATGACCACTGCAGTTGGTTCATTTAACTAGATATGTTCCGGAATTATTGTGTTGCGGACAACTATCGTACCGTTGCGATCGTGTCGTGAATCTCAACTTGTTGATGCGCCTAGAGCGAAGGTGATTTTCCACCATGCTGCATGTGTTATCAAGCTCGTTTGTGTTTTCATCTTGCCGAAATGAGGCTGAATTTAAAGTTACTTGGTTCATACATATCCCTTTCTTTAAATGAAATCGTTCCAAATTAATTTAGTCGTCAGGAGACCTGATATAAAAACTTCGTATCGAAGCCTTGTTTATAGTTTTCTTAATGCGTAATCAATGCCTGTCACTGTTTTCTTAATCAGTCCAGTTACCGAAATTACCTTCATTAACAAAACAGGGCCTTTCTGTATAAAAAAAAACTGTATCAAAAAACCTGTTACTGTTTTTTTCTCTAGAATCGAATGTCCCTTTTAAAATCTGTAGCAAATTAAATTGGTTACGTTCAAAAGGAAAGTAAAAATTTTGAAACCTGAATAAACAACTGTATGTGATTGTCTGGCCTACAGTTTTCACAAAATTATATATTTTTTTAAATGGTCTTCATGTCCTAATATGGACTGTTTAAAATCGATAAAAGGGTGGTCTCGTAGGTTTGGCTTCTCCAATTTGTCGGATGTTAGTGGATGCAATGTGGGGACAGATGTAGGAAGTGTCGGATGCCGTTCATAGTTCAGTGTTCTTGACGCAGGCTCTGTTCCAAAGATTGGATCGTAAAATCGTGGCTATGTTCTCTCCGTGGCTTTCGATACAGTAGAACAAGCTGTAAGAAAACAGCGGATAACAAGCACAATAGAAGCTTTGTATTTATTTCTCTGTTGAAATGTAGATGGCAAAAATAAAGCGATTCGTAGAATAATAAAAGATTGGAAATATGGAAATTAGCTTAGTAAGTAGTTCCATGAGTCAACAGAAAATAAATAATTCAATCTGGATTAATTCAAACGCAAAGTAGATAGATATTAAAGACGCCAGAATAAGTCGATTCATAGTGTAAATGAAAATCTTGTACTCGTATTTATTATGAGTTGGATTAACTTATGGTGTGTCCACACGGTACAGTATTTTTTTGGTATTGTTAGACTCGCGTTTGTCCACTATCTTACCTGATGTGCTCGATAATGGAACTCGCTTGCCTAAAAGTAACCTATTCACTCTTCATTTAAAGACCCCTAGGTTGTAGCTATCAGGGAACACTAACTCCGGCAGGGAGTTCTACTCCTTAGCTGTACGCACACTATAGAATTTTGGCTGTAGTTTGTGGTGGCACATTTAAAGAAATAATCTTTGAGTATCTTGTCAGTCGTGAGAGGCAATAGTCCATCTCTCACAACTTGCACCACAATTTAATAGAAGATAAACCGATGAAATCGCGTTAGATTCGCCGCTGATCCCGCAAATTTGACGCAAAAACGACAGACACCGGCCAATTTTATTGCTATAAGTAATCCTTTTGTCTGCCTGCACTTTAGTGTGACTGTAAAACTGTCGGCGATTACTTCAAGCTTTTCCTAAAAGTAATTTAGCGTTTAGCAATTTATCTTCTGTTGCAGCCTTTTCATTTCGATATCTAAGGCCGATATATTGTGTTACTGACACGCGTGCACACACATAATCTTTGGTAATATAACTTTTATTAAGTTATGTCGATAAAAGACTTACTATTATATTTTAACTTCAAAATACTTCTATATTACTAGATTTTCTGATCCATTCAACGTTGACAATGTTTACGAGCGCCTTTTATGTCACAAGTTACTTGCACACGCCAAGGTAGGCGCTGCTTTTACCTCGCTGTGTTACTTTTAATATCTCATTATTTAAAAAAAGTTTCTGGTTTGCGAAATGTTGGCTAACTGTATCAAATTAATGTGTATGTATGTAATTGAGCCCCGGTGGACTGCAAGCCGGTTGATCGATAACATGCCTGTTTATTTGAACCGTATCAATTCCGGTGCGATTCGCCGTAAAACCAATATTTATTAAAAAAAAAAATATATATAAGAGCATTCACGACGAAACGTGACTTGAATATTGTAATGTTTGCAATAAGCACTCGCACGATAATGACCATATTTTTCTCAATGAAAGGCACGCGTAGCTACGTTAACTTCGCATTTCAAGATCCGATCGGTTGCATCACAATCTGCACCGAAAGTGGTCGTAAACTGACGAGCCTTGACAGCCTAGTATCGGGTTTTGTGATCTGTGACATTGCGGAATTGTCTATCTAGCGTCCTTTTCACTCTAAGTCGTGTTAATTGTTGTTAGATAAGGATGCAAAGTCTCCACGTTGACGCTCTCACTTCCGCCCGCCCACGAGCGCGCGCCGCAACCTACGCGACCTAACTTACTTTTTAAATCGCAAGCCGGTGGTCTCGTCGCCACAATTGTTAGTGACTGTTGCCAGATTTAAATCAAATTGTATTCGAATGTTAAAATTTGAATTTTTAAAAGTTTTTCGCCTTCGGTTGCGCGTGACGTCACATTGAGTAGGAGGTGCGCGCGATAAAAAGCGTCCGCGGTACTCGGCGTTACACAACCTTTCGAAATGGCCATCCTCCTTAAATTATGACTTAATTCAGTTCTCTCTTTTGTGCTGTTATACGATATGTTTTGTAATAACGGTACTGCAATATCTACTTTGTGATTCGGAATATCACTATTGCTTTCAACTTTATAGTTACGGATGTTGTAAAATTCTACATTAAGTCCTGTCCCAATACGAATTTCAAAAGTTTTGTAGGGGTAATAACTCGGTTAATGATTACTGTTTTTAGTTTATATGCTCGAGACTCAACAGTTGAACATTTTTATTAAATAAGGGGTCAATTCTTAGTAAATTATCCAGCTCAAGTCGTATGTTAATCGAATAAAGTTGGTAGCAAATGTTCTCCGAGACGTATACACGGTCCGTAACTCAGTTCCTCGCAGATCGAATCATACAAATCAACAAGTCATTAACATAAAACCATCATAAATAGTTGATATATCAAAACGGAATGACGCATAGAATGTAGCGAGACAAGAGGAAAGACAAACAAACAAACTTACGTGACTCGCTTTACCAAATCACACGAGACGCGAGGCTTAGCATAATAAAACGTTTATGTTCGCTATGTACATTTTGTTCATATATTTTCGCGATATTTTAACTGTAAGGAAGGTACGGAAACGCGGAAATAAATCTTGCATCTCGCTCAATGTAGGTAAGTACAATCAAACTCAAAAATAAGTGAGATGCAAGATTTAAATCTGTGACGCAAGTCGATTACTGTAAGGTTTACTCTAATGCATTTTACTCATTAATTCTCAGGCCATTAAACGAGTGCCATCCTCTTTATAGATTTAAGTCCAACGATTACTGAATTTGAATGCATCGAATTAATTTTAAGGATTATTATTCTGTTTCAAAATCCCGTTCCCTTAACATTGGTGCTAAGTGTTGGTCCTGCTGCAGCGACTTCGAATACATTCATGGGTGATCTCTTAAAAATTGTTTCATAATAATTTTAATGGTAAAATTCTAATATATATTTTTATAATGTAGTTAGTTAGTGACGAGTCCTTAAGGACCGTGTCCTGTTATTGATACCTGTATGTACGTAACATTCCCAGTGTGCGCTTCAGTGTATATTTTTAACAATGTTTGTGATCCATCCAGAGTAACGAGCTTAATATAAGGCATGATGTGTGTTTGAGCGACTTTTGGAACATTTGGCCGATGCTTTGTTACAATATTTTTGTACTTCGTGATATCTGAGTTTGCGTGGGCGACGGCACACGACAGCCAGTCACCGGTGATCAAATAAAGTGGTTTTAGAATGAATATTAAATTAACAATCAAGCTAGTTTGCACAGACAACGTAATGATCAATCTTACCATTTATTTCTCAACATAATGATTTAGTTGCTGTAATAATTATTTATTTTTATTTAGTTTTTAAATTATTCTCATTTATATTTTAATGAAGCATCAGCCAATTTATAGTTCAATTTTACTAGTATCCAAAATTTTTATAAACGGCTAAGTTATAGTAATAAGTAATAAAGTGCTAGTAAAATTGGATCTCGCGATTTTGACGTTGATACAATAATAATAATAAATTAATATATTAAGTGTTAAGTAACGTATGTATCCTAACAAGTGATGCGGTTGTACACTCAGCCACATACATAGTTTGAATTGGCGTAATCTTGTAAATATCTGAAAGTACCTACTTAAAAAATAAAAAGTTTAATGCAAGTTCGTCAACATTTTTAAAAGTTTGTTGTTGCTGACTGTACTTATGAAGACTTATCGAAGTGTCTTATTAGTGCCTTATGAACGACCAAGTGAGAAGCCGAAGATTGTACTTAAAATTAAACTTAATGACTGTTTCTCAGTATTATATTACGGAATCTCTGAATTTTAGGCCTCTGAAAAACTGTGGTCGCGATGTTTGAATTATTGGTACTTAATTATTTTTGAAGCACTAAGTTAACCAGACGCTAGTCTAGAAGTTTTGTAAGAGATGTCAAGATTTTTGATTATTTATTATAAATACTGACAATGATAGTTCAAATATAGAGACTTGTTGACACTTCACTTGTGTTTTCCATTATTAAATCAGATCAGTATTCTGTCTGAAATATTATTAGCTTTAATGTGAAGGCGCTTGATAAGTAAAAAGCGATTCATTCCCTTATTCATCATTTCAGAACAAAAGAAAAAGTGCTATTACTGTTGAATGATACCTTAATTTAGTTCCGACATCTTGTTTTCGGCTCTCCCGACAAGCGAAGTGTCAATCATGAAATTAGGCACGCCGTTGACAGAAACATTAGCCGAACGCCGAAAAAAAAGACAAAAAAGATCGAAAACATATATTTAAATATGAAATTAAGTTTTTCGACGGGCGCTCATTGCTTTCCAAGACGATTATTCATGTTTCGCTGATAAATGTGCGACGTGCAATAATTCCATTCTCGTTTAAGAGGTTGTTCGTGTTAAGGTCTTTACACACACGCGGTAGCTACGTGTATATTTTTGTATAAAATTTATAGCTCTCATTATAATATTTATAGTACATTTTTGACGTGCGACTTTATTGTAGTCCGCGTGTGTGTAATCGCCTCTTATACTTTATTGTAACGATGAGTACAGAAAATTGTTTGCAAGCTGTAAATGAAAATTAATTACAGACTCTTGGGGTAGTGCACATTCGACTTCATAAATTATTTATGTACTCAGTATTAAGCTGTCACAAAAATTTACAATAGCCATTAAAAACTTAATGTTGAAAATGTTAATTAATTCATTTACACTTTGGACATATATTTCCGTCGGTTTCTGCAACGTTTAAATAATATTACTCAGTGTTATGACAATATTTCTGGGGTATTACTCCAATGGTTGTGAAATGGCCGTCTGTAATTCAAGTAGAAAGAAAATTACTCGATGATTAAGTTTTTTACTATGAGGTCACGCAGGGAGGTGTCTTGTGTCCCCTCGTGACGCGAATGACAATGTGATAGAAACAATACCTAAAGACGCTAGATCATTGTTACTGTAAAATACATTTTTTTTGTAAATATGTACAATAAATAACATAATAAGCGAGGTCTTGTAATACTAGATGCAATGTTGTACAAGTTTTTTCTATTTAAATATTTTTTGAAAGATTTAATCTACTCTATTTTTAATAAACTTATTTTATCGTTTCGAGTAATTTATATAATGTGGTTGTACAATGTCGTTGATGAAATCGGAAGAGACATTACAAAAAATATATATATAAAAAAATAATAAAACGTTAAAAAATCTTATCAGGTTTTGTATTGTGACTAAGTTCTTCCTTCCTCCCCATCCACGGTCGGATAATCCCCGGGAACTTGGTCCTCTGTGATGTCCTGTGCCGGAACTTGAAGTTTCACCAACGAAAAGAAAAACTTTTGAAACTTGAGTAAGTAAAGCTATCTTTACTTTTTAAATCCAACATGGTGGAACTTTAACAACGGCACCGTCAATCGGAAAATGTAAATAGGGGCGGCGACTAAGGGGCCCCAATTAGGGTACAACGCTATTTTATCGACATTCGGCACATCATTTAAAGGCCTAAAGTGATGTGTACGCATTCGATTGAATTTTGTTGTACTTTAATTCTAGTCGCCGCCAAACGGACCATAAGGATCAACCTCCCTACGCGTTTCAATATTAACGTTATTGCGAACATTGTCGTAAAGCATCCAATTTGACGTTTTTAAATATGTTACAATATTAATATCGGTGTTTTAAAGGGGTGTGTCCGATAGTGTTTGGATTTTATCGATGCTAAAGTCCGACCGAATCGAGATGCTCGCTTGTGCATGCGTGCGATTACCAAAGCGTTGTATATTCGATTCTGTCGGCTGATAGTTTTTACTGTGCCGAAGTCAAAAGCTATATTGCTGTCCCCATAATTACTTTCGCCGTTCAGACGCGAATATTACAATCATAAACATGCAATAATTGCTCAATGATCCACCTTCGGGTTTGTGAACACCGGCCGTGGAAAGGCGTTTCGGACAGCTTTCTTTTGCCTTCGACAATGTTACGTTTTAATTCTAGAATTTAAGATTGGCCAATCTTTTGCGTCTTGTGAACATTGAAGAAAGAAAACGAAGACTGCAGTAAGGTACGTGGTTTTTCCTATTATTTACTAGTTGTAACTTTAATTTATTAACGACTAACATAGAAAATTGCATTGTGTGTGTATTTTGATGTGCTTTTCAGGTATGCTTTAAGTTTACAGGTATCAATAGTTTTGTGTTTACAGAATTTCAATTTTTATGTCTATTTAGATTTTTCTTCAAATTTTTCCACAAAGAAGTTGTGTTTAGTAAAAAAACAACAGTGGATCATAAAAACATCCAAACTTTCATTCTAGAAATTGTTTTAATAGGTTATGTGCTGATTCATAAATCAGACTTCCAAAACACCATAAACTTTCAACTCTCAGCGTACAAGATAAACAACACGAAACATATTAGTTTTTTTCGCTTTCTCGCCGACGTATTGTAAGTCATGGCTTTATGCACGTTTCTGCATAAAGTAACACCTTATTTTTCCACATTCATTAAATAATATATTAAACTGGACACCAATATTATCTGTGAGGGGTCAGGACTTAATGCATCCGTTTAAAATATTGTGACGTACCATGAATAATCTTTAGTACGTGCCTCGCTTACTACATAACGCCGACCATTTTCATTTGAACCTACACTTTCGTCTCACGTTTTACCGTCTTCAAGAAATTCTTATTTTTGAGCGAGGGTAGGTGTATCTTTTTATGCTGGTCGAGTAATTTCACAAGTTGATCGTCATTTCAATGGGGTAAATTTATAGAGGAGTCTAGTGCCGTTCGTCTGCTGGCAGACTTTATTTGAGCGTCAATCTGCTTGTCCAAATGATTGTAGTATGGAGATTGTCCAGCTTATAATAGTACAATGGGCGATTGAGACCGTGTGTATTGGTAATTGTGTGTGGTCTCTGATAATTATTAGTTTGATATGTTAATATGTTCAAGTTCATAATAGGTACGTTTGCTATTGTCACGGTACATAAAATGAGGAAGCTTTCTACTCCAAGTTCAACCATTTTCTCGTTGACAGAATATTAACATAATTGCTGAATTTGTTATTTTATATTTTTTTTAGGTCATTATACATTTATTTTGTAATGAAACTAGACGTGAATAAATTACCTTGTTTATAAAGCGCATCTTTATAGTTCGAAAGCTTTTCGCTACTAAGTATTAAAATTTCTTGTCTCAAAAACTTCAGGATATATCACAGTAAACTTCAGGATATATCACATTAGCTGAGTGCTCTAATGGGACATCGCAACTTTACCCATCACGCTAAGTTTACGCTTTATTTTTGCTAAGTTTCTGTTGATACCATCGACGTACAACTTTGGAACTTATCTGAACAACAGTTTTCATTGATTCTTTTTTCTCGTAAGTTTCATAACTTGATTGTTTGTAGTAATAACAATTTGTTTTATTGTTTTCTTCGGAATTGGTGGATTAGAAGTTGGGAACTTAGGGGCAGTTTTTATTTATGAAGCCACAAAGTTACACAATCGATAACCAATATTTCGACATTAACAAAATGTTTTATAAACACATAAAACATGTTTCTAAAGCAATATGAAACAGGTTTTTCTGAGAAATCTTTTGGAACATCATCAATTATCATCATCATCTGAGGAATACTATGTACTTACATTATTTATGAAGCCACAAAATTGCACAGTTTGTAACCAACGTCATTTTGACATCAGCAACATGTTTTATGAACTCATGTTGCTGAAACAATGTTAAACAACTTTTTCTGAGGAATTACGCATCTGATATATGAATGATAGCTAATTCAATTAAACGTGCAGATCCCGTAAATTATTCTGCAGAAATTTCTACTTACGTTTTCATGCAAGGAAAAAAAAAGAATCGATTTCAGTTTCACAGACAAATGTCCATTGCGTTGTAACGCTCGATATGTGTTGCGTTATGTTGATGTATGACTGTTGATTGTCACATTATGTAGATGGTGGTCAGTGAGAGCCGTGATAGACGTGCCTGCTGTCATTATAGAGATTCCTACTTAATTATATGTAGGTATTTGAAGAAGAGTTGGTCGGTAGCAGTATTTCAACACACCTGACGCATCTTTGATCTGCTCTGTGTTTTTTTGGTTTCGCTTCTAGTCAAGTCTAGACAGTATTTAGTTGTTGATACAGTCACTATGTTTTACATAAGAATGCGTAATGTAACATAATGTTTTTGCAATTGTATCGAGGCAGCCTTCTGGGCAAACTTCGCTGAGGTGGTCCATACAACAATAAAATTCTCAACTCTATTTTACCGAGATTGCGCCTGTTTTAATAATTCCATATGCCTTTTATCTTGCATTTTCAAACTGTGTAGACACTTGAGATACAAAACTAAGGCAATAAGTCCGCCTATGTACTTTGTGTTGCATGAAGATTCAATAAATAAATAACCAATTTAACATCATAATGTCCACTAGGAATCAATTTACAAATGATTAAAATAGCCACTGTACTTCACTAAAAAAAATATCCATAAAATCCCTAAAATCTCCCTTTGGTCTGCAGATTTAAAACTACAGGATAAAGACGATTGACTGCTTTTGTTTGTTTAGCTGATTGTCTAACAACTTGTAAGAGGCGTTAACTGATAAAGGAAGTTTATAAATTGAAAAATCATTAAAGCAAACAATGGCAATGGTACGAAAATTATAGTAAAGATTGATCCAATAGACGAAGAAGAGAATGATAGATACCAAATCATCGATAACTTACTTACTTGGATAACTCCAAACACAAATGGAGATAAGACCGAAAGGGCAGCACTACCATCTAAGCCAGAAGAACTTCTCGACAACATTTCGGAGATACAACCCAACTTTCCATTTACAACCTGTGTCCCGTTCCTGTCGCATCAAACTGGCACACGAGGACGCAAACGATAAGGCGGACACGTTATATTAATGCAAATTGCCAAGCGAGCCACCAACCCGGTGTTATCGAGCATTTTTATACGCGCCAACAGAAATACCACGGTCCACGATGCCATTACTTGGATGCGTTCCGGTGCGTTCACATGCGTGAGAATGATTATATTTAATACTCTTATTGTGTTGTTTACAAATCGATTTCTTTGGTTCATGTTAAGGGATGAAAAAGGTTGAGTTACTGACGGCGTGACAGAGTTATGGTTATGGGTTCCGATGGTTGTTGATGTTTTTGTTGGGGGTTGATTAACTTTTTACTGGATGGCGAGTTTGGTCTTGCACCTTTCTTCTTCTTAATCACACTGGTCCAATTAATGCCAAACAACATCAAAAGCTTTTAATTCATTTAATATTTCTAAGAAATCTACGTCGCTAAAAACTTGATTTACCAGACAACGATGAGACTCAAAGATTCCAACACTGCATAAATAACAACAAACAGCACAGCGCTTGCAAGATTACAATTTTTGAAACACACAAAGAATTTTTGGGTGCGCCACCCAGCTATTAGTCATTAAACATAATTAATACGTATTATAGAAGTGATATTTGTATCAATTTTGGTTACTTTCTATCTACCCACGCAATAGAGAATAGCTATTTACCTGTTTGAGACCAAGAATAGAGATTAATTTGTGTAGATATTCCGATATCCAATATTGTCGGAGAGAATGGGAGCTTAGGAAGGATTAAGCTTAGGGTCAAGCTATTGTAAGTTTGCCAGTTGAGCGGGTGACCTAAATCTGTTACATGCAAGCTTGTCTAGAGGTAGGTCAAGTAATCGATTAGTCTATCGGCTAATACTGTTAAGTGACACTGATTGTCGAGACACTGAATGACTCTAATTAAGCAGCTAGCAGAACATATGTCCGTTTTGTAACTTGTCGAACAGATGGTCTTTGATAGAAAGTCAGGAGTAAATGAAAACATAAAAATATAACTTATGTGCTTACGAATGAAGCGAACGCTTTTTCTCCAGTCTCTCCAATTATTGAAGATAAAGAATGATGTATCTATTTTTTTAAATTCTACATCACCTGCATCAGTACTTCGGTCTTCATAAAGCCGGTCCTATCAGATATCAACTGATGCTTTAGTGTTTACACTGTTTTTTCTTCGCTTGGATGAATTATTGGTCATTAAAACTTATATTATGTGCTAACTACTGTCATCATTAGGTACGAACTGTCCGAGGTCTGTATTCGTAGAAAAAGCTGTTAGTGTCTCGTGGTCTTAGCACAAAGATTGTGACGCTCGAAACGACGGAAACATAAATCCGAAGAAGTACTTGGGGTCAGGCGAGCGAGCGAGAAAAAGGGATGGAGCTATAAACCCTATATAGCTCCATCCCTTACAGTTCAATAGGGCCTCAGTAAAGTACACTTAAATATAGCAGAACATTGAGAATTTACTCTCTCAATTCTTTACAAATTACTTCTGATTCATTCACCATGAATTCCGTTGAACTTTTAACAAAAAGTCATCTTATTTTAAACAAAAACGATCGGGGCGTTACTTGGTCAACTTGACCCTACAAACACATAGTAATTTTGGAAAGTACCCTCAAAAAAATCAATGCCTTTTATCTTGCATTTTCAATTACCGTCAGAGGACTTGATTTCAATTATATGGTGGGGAAATTGTTGGTTGGAACCATCATTTTAAATGTTAAGCGTTGTGTAGTCGTATTTGCTGTGCGGCGCAGAAATCACATGGCTTATGGGAGTCGGGGTTTACAGTAAATTATCATTTTTGCTCGTTCACGCAACGTTGGAATTGCGTAAGTTGATGTTTTTTGTGAGCGCGTGTTATTGTGTGAAGAGTCAGGGCACTTGTTTTATTTTCTTTTTATTACACAACAGTAAGAGTGATGCTTTTTGTCTTTCGTTTATGAGTATCATTCGTGCGGATTTGAGAGTAAAATACTGAATTAGCTTTTAGTACTCTCCATATTTGTTTATGGTGAATAAATGGAACCTTTTAGGAAATGGTTCTGAGCGATTCAAGTTAAATGAGGATTTAGGGATGTTAAAAGTTTTCTCGCAGTTAAGAAACTGTTGTCAATAACCCTTGATTTCTGATTAGGAATTGGGAAGTTGAGTATCTTTCAAGCTGTACTTTAGCCTAAACCTGTCGAAATTAATAATAATATATTTATAAAAATTAATAGCCGTTCGTTAGTCTCGTTAAAACTTGAAAACGGCTGGACCGGTTTGGCTAATTTAGGTCTTGAAATATTCGTGATAGCCCAGGGAAGGTTTAAACGGTGAGAAAATATGGAAAAATACACGAAAAAAAAAATACGAATACAACGCCATCTCGAATTAAAATGTCATTTTAAAATGAATTATGCTGGTTCTGGTAATGTCAGTAGATGGCTTTTATCCTTTGACAGTTTAGCTAACACAACAGGCGGTACGATGTTCGCCGGGTCAGCTAGTAATGAAAGAAAGAAAGAAAATGAATTTATTTTGTCACAACGCAAGGCACACAAACAATATATGTAAACACGAAACCATACAAAAGAGAATAAACTAAACTACCTACACCCCTACTACCTACTAACTAACTTTATTTGGTTCATTTTGACAATAATAATAATAATAATAATAATTAGACGATCTTGCATCATATAAGACCCATTGAAGATTCATTGTCAATTTAACAATTTGATTTGATGTCTTAATTGAATAATATGATTTTATAATTTTATCACTTAATTTATTAATTTAATTTAATTTTCTTATTCTATTTTAATTTTATATTGTAATTCTAATTTCTAATGCATGTAATTGTTTTAATTTTTAAATGCTTTTTTAAATTGTCTTAAATTGGTACCTATAGTTGTAAGTTGTAGTCTCTTTGTTATTATTACCTATATTTGCATAGTGGTGCATAGATCTAGGGAAGAGCGCTGATGTCTGAAATACGGATATTATTATCTAGTTCAGACACAGAGGTTCCTCACTAACATGTGTATCTTAAGTAGAATGTCAACTACGTCTACAATAACTTTGTTTTGTATTTATTTGGAGACAATAAATTTATTATTATTATTATTATTATTGTGTCATGGGACCCAGTCTCTTGCCACACTTTCAAGTATGAAATACTAATAGACAAAAATTACAAGTTTTTGGTAACTGGCATTAAAGTAGGGTTTACCACATTTAACTCCAAATATAAAATTCAGGATCCGGTCTTTTTGTATCAACCTAGTTTAGAGAACAGATTGTGACGTCTCAGAGTAAATGAATGCAGCAAATGTGTTTAAAATACCTATTCAAGGAGTCACTAATTGCATTCTTTAGAGTTGTTACCCTAAATGAAAGACTACTAATTCATCATTAGACATTCAGGCACTTTCACAAAGGAAATGATTTAACAGTAGCCACGTTGGAGGTAGGGTTGCCAACTTTAAATGAACTTAAAAAACTTAAAAAAAATAGATAATGGCTCATTATTTCAGCCGAAAGACTGTTGGACATAGGCTTCCCCCCAAGTGTCGCCACAACGAACAGTCCTGTGCGTCTCGCATCTATCGGATCCCGCGACCACCGCGATATCGCCACCAGGTCATCGGTCCACTTTGTGGGAGGCCTTCCAACTCTGCGTCTTCCAGTACGCGGTCGCCACTCCAGAAAATTTCGGCCCCAACGGCCATCTGTTCTGTGAGCAATGTGTTTAATTATATGTACAATACTAGCTTCAACAATTCAAACAATTGCTTATTAATATTCAACAATATTCGGAATTAGCAATAGTACTTGATTATTATATTACAAAAATAATTAAAATATAAAACTGCCAACATACTCAATTATAAAAACTTTTTAGAAAAAAAAAAATAACCGACTTCACTAAAAAAAACACTAAAAGGATCAAAATAACTTTAATTTCGGAAGTCGGTGTTTCTCAGTATTGTTTGTTTCTTATTTAACACCGACTTCCGAAATTAAAGTAATTTTGATCCTTTTAGTGTTTTTTTTTAGTGAAGTCGGTTATTTTTTTTTTTCTAAAAAGTTTTTATTTCACACTTTTTAGTTGCGATACACTTATAAACAGAGTGCCTATTTCTCATGACAATTCCAATTAACCCAAATACTGCTAGGTTACATTGTTTTATT
Organism: Mythimna impura; assembly: GCA_905147345.3. Classification (NCBI taxonomy): domain Eukaryota; kingdom Metazoa; phylum Arthropoda; class Insecta; order Lepidoptera; family Noctuidae; genus Mythimna; species Mythimna impura. The sequence continues at coordinate 25,521,827 of LR990355.1, forward strand.
ATAAAGTTCCTGTGTCTACCTTCCTCCTTCCGGCTCCATCATCAGATCAGTTCGATAGTACCTTATAGCCAAAGAGCATCTCACGACAATTCTAATAAGCCCAAACACGGCTAGGATACATTGATTAATTACGGAGTTCCTGTGCCTACCTTCCGGCTCCATCATCAGATCAGTTCGATAGTACCTTATAGCCAAAGTGCCAACCATGACAATTCTAATAAGTCCAAACACGGCTAGGTTACATTGATTAATTACGGAGTTCCAGTGCCTACCTTCCGGCTCCATCATCATCATCATATCACTTCGATGATACCATTTTCAACGTAACTATTCAGAATCATTCATTTATTTGTATTGTCATAGTCGCTTAACTATATCTTCATTGTGATATCTATTTGAGTATGAAGTTCCGTTGACCATTTCTGGTCTTCTTCATCAGTTCCACTTCATCAAATGTTACTTTTTGACTGTAAATGCTTAAGTTCTTGATGAAAGTACTAAAATTACCATAGGGTTGCCTATAATTTTTGAGGAGTTCCCTCGATTCCTCATGGATTCCATCATCAGAACTGGATTTTGAAAAAAATGGGACCAATCTGGAAGCATATCCTATAAAACGAAAAAAAAATTTTGCAAATCGGTCCATAAACGACGGAGTTCTGAGGTAACACACATAAAAAAAAAAAAAAAAATGATAAAAAAAAAAAAAAAAAAAAAAAATACAACCGAATTGATAACCTCCTCCTTTTTTTTGAAGTCGGTTAAAAAGACCTTTTTGTCATTTATGAAACCTTTGATTTAGTAGAAACGTTTGTCCAGTAACGTACGTTTGGAGTTAGGGTTGCCAACTTTTTTTAGAAGAAATGAACTGAATTTTAGAAAGAGTCAATGAAGAGTATTAGATAAAAGTTTACTTTTTACCTACCTTTATTAGTTTTTCTTCTTTTACTTTTTGTGAAACAAAAATATCATTGTTTTTATTAATATTTTTGTATTTAAAAAAAAATACTATAGAAACCATCGTGCAGTCATATTATAATCGTTTTAAAAATCAATGAAATGTTTGTTTCACAAAAAGTAAAAAATGAACCCTTTTATCGCCTTTACAATTATGATCGAAAACACAAAATCTTGTTCAGTGAAATCGAGAGTGGTACAATTTCATTCGGTTTATTTGAGAGATTCAAAATAAATCAGGATATTTTTGCAGACCTTATTATCTTTCATCAGCTCCCAACCCTTACTCAAATAGCTTGGGGTCGGCTTCCAGTCTAACCAGATGCGGCTGAATACCCGTGTTTTACATGGGGCGACTACCTATCAGATCTCCATAACCCAGTTACTGGGCGTCACGATACTCCTTTGGATAGACTGATGGTCAGACTTTCTGGCATGACTACACCACAGTATAGATAAGATATGGAACAGTACGGAAACTACCTACAAATGTTCGAAACGGCTCACTCACACAAACATACGCATCGACAAGACTCAGCGGCATTCGCTACTAACAGGACCGCGAGAAACGCTTAGGAGTCTCGTCGATGCGTATGTTTGTGTGAGTGTGCCGTTTCGAATATTTGTAGGTAGTTTCCGTACTGTTCCATATATCTATACTGTGACTACACTATTGTGCTTGTGCAATATAAAATATGCCTCTGGAAAATAGACTGCTTTACAATACTCTATTTTAGAGTAGCAACACTAGTTTTGAGTGACACAGCTCAGTAACTTAGTAGGATAATTTGTCTACGATTAAGGCAAGCTTATTTAGGGCAATAAATGCCGATGACATAAGTCCCTAAAGCTGGGTCTCCTTGGTTCATTAACCATTTGGAACACTCCAATGTTTTACGAGATACTTCCAGATCCGCGAAAACAAAACACCGATTGAATTACGAAAAAAATTAAGGTCAATTATTTTTAAATCACAAGACTCATGCGCGGACGTTAGTAGGTCGAGCAAAAGAAGATTTTAAGGGGACTATAGGAGCTTATCGCGAGTTTTATAATGCGTAAAAGTATATGATCCATTGCAGTTAACAGAGTCAGAAAAATATATTGATAGTGTTCAAAACATCATAATTTCAGCCGAAAGACGTCCACTGTTGGACATAGACCTCCCTCAAGTGTCGCAATGGCGACCACGTACCAGAAGACGTAGCGTTGGAAGGCCTCCTACAAGGTGGACCAATGACCTAGTAAGGGTTGCGGGAATCCGATGTATGTTCAAAACATAATACTGCTACTTTAGAGCGATAGAAAATATCACGAAGATGCCTTTAAAAAATATTCTATCGATTAAAAACCGGAATAATATACATGCATTCATTCTGATTGTCAGATTATTCTACAAACAACGTTTCACCGTTATAGTGTTTTCATTGTTAAAATACTTCTTTTCTGTCTTTTTCTCTTTTATCTTTTCTTCTTCTTATAATAATAAATTGTACTTCATATTTGCAAGCATTGTGTCTTTGCGCATCTCTTTCTCTTGTATGCAGTCCGAGATTGATCGCGCTTTAAGTGCAGTAGTCCTCTTAACTGGAACCGAGGAGAATGAAATAACCGAAACAAGTTTGTCATCAAGGGGAAGATTTTCAATAATTACCTACAACATTAATTTCACCGTTAGTGCTTTAATTTTATAATCAAATTTTAGATTTTAAGTAAATTGCTAAATAAAATACTTTTTTTTTTCTTTTCTTCTTCTTATAATAATAAATTGTAACAGAGATATTTGTAGTTACAAAACATGATTGAAAAGAGTGTCCATGGAGTTTCTTGCACATTCTTCTCCATAGAGATCTACGCTTTGGAATGTGCAATTAGCATCACTTTTTTCTGAATATATTTCAAAAGTGCTTGTAAATGGTTTATTTGAAATAAAATGCTTTAAATCTTCATATTTGCAAGCATTGTGTCTTTGCGCATCTCTTTCTCTTGTATGCAGTCCGAGATTGATCGCGGTTTAGGTGCTGTAGTCCTCTTAACTCGAACCGAGGAGAATGAAATAACCAAAACAAGTTTGTCATCAAGGGGAAGATTTTCAATAATTACCTACAACATTAAGGCTGTAGTTTCATTAAGCCGCTGACATAATCGAGTGAAATTAAAACGTTGGACATCAATTCCCATGTTAATACGTATTTAGTAAGAAATTGGATTTTCGATGGTGACATAAATATGGGAAATTATGCTTTAATGGGAAGGGATTATGTCGTGTTTTGCGATAAATTTGAGTGTAGCGGTAAGGTGGTTTGGGACCGTGTTATTAGGTCGGTGGGACATTATGAAAGGTCACAGAAGTAGGTAAAAGGAGATTTGGTAGTTCTTTCGCTAATAAAGTTTTAGAAATCACTTATAAAAGATGAAAGTTGTGTGTGGGTGTATGTATGTTTGTAACTTCTTCACGCTCGAACGGCTGGACGAATTTGGATGAAATTTGGCACTGGAGTAGACTATATACTCGATACTTTTTATGCCAGGAGCATGTTTTCTTGGAACGCGGGCGGAGCTGCTGTTATCAGCTAGTAGAATTATAAATAATTAACTAGCCAAAACTGTGATGATGAGATATGAAGGATTCTTTTTGTATATATATAGTCCCGATATTTTTTTTTCATTTTGGCATGCAACATTTTTTTTTTTAATTATGGATACGGTCTCGTTTGACCACTATCTCACCTGATGATGACGATGGAGCACGCTTGCCTAGAAATAACGTGTGTGAATGTGTGTTTTTGAGTTAAGAGAGAGCGGAGTCATCCTACTCCAGCAGGCTCCTTAGCGGTGAATGAACACACGATGAACGATGCATTCCAACGTAATAGAACCTTTCGTGATGTCAGTACTTGGGACATCTGTTATACGATCTAGGGTAGCATCTTAAACAACATTTGACCATGGTACCAGGATCAGAGAATATGAAAGAAATCCATCAATTTGATGTCCATAGGAACCATCACCCACAGTCAAACACCTAAAGATTGATAGCCAAAATTATACGGTCCAGGCGACGCGTTTTAAATACAAAATAACGTACAAGTAAGCATATAACAATTTCGGTGTTACCTGGAACACTGCAAAACAATTTGTTTGATGATAATATTCGGGCGTTAATTCGAGGCCCGTCGTCGATAAGATTGACGGGGCCCAGCATGGCGACGCGTAATAAAAATGTACAGGGAATTCTTTTTTCAAATTTTTTTTTTTTGCAGATGCGCCATATTTGAATGAGTTTATAGCCCTTTTAGCTGCCTGTTTTTTTTTTTGTAAGAAGGATAGATATTTCCATTATGTGCCTAGATCTAGTTAAAGAATGCTGGAAATAAGCCTCCCAAGTGTCGCCACAACGAGCGGTCCTGTGCGTCTCGCATCCATCGCATTCCCGCGAATGATTGTAGTTCAGTGAATGACTGTATTGGTTGGTTATTATTGTTATTTTTTTAAAAACTATCACACAACGCCGTATTAGTAGTAGTCTCAAGCTAAGCAGAGCTTGTGTTATGAGTACTAGACATCTGATAAACATACTTATATAATTCTAAATACATACATATTATAGTTAAATTACACCCAGACACAGAACAAATGATCGTGCACATCACACAAACATTTGTCCTGGTTGGGAATCGAACCCACGACCTCCGGCATAGCAGTCAGGGCCACTAACCACTAGACCATCAAGCTAGTCAAATTGATTATGTGGTCTCGTGTTTTCAAGCGCGAAAGCAGAGCGTTTTGTGGTTTGTTTCCGGGATTTTTTCTGTACCAGCCCGGAGAAGTTGATGGTGTGACATCCCCGTGCTTTGTAAAATACATTAGATCGTTGGTTTGCGCCCGATCTCTGGGGGGCTATTGGCTAACTTTTTCAATAACAGTTGACAACTAGCATTCGTTGCACACTGAACTTAGTTGTCAACTGACAATTTCACAAAATTGTTATTACGTATCACACAAGTGACTAACAAACTACGGTGGAAATGTGGTAAATTATAAAAAATTACGGTGCCTATTGTGACCACTCTAAAATTTTATCGACTATTATACAGCTTCAAAAGCTTACAAAATCACAATGTTAAAAGTATCGATACAATAACATCTGTCAAAACGTGTTACGGTGGCTATCAAAGGCACTAGTGACTAGTGACTAATGACGTCACTGCAGTTGGTCACTGAAGATAGGCAATATGAAACTAGCTGTCAACAGAGTTACGCAATAGCCCCGCTGGTCGTATCAGATTGATGAGAGTAAAGGAACAAAGAGTACACCTGTGCTTGCGCACGCACTTGTGCACTTGACTAAGGTTGAGACTGGCTACCGTTATCGAAATTTAGTCGGGAGGATTACAAGTAAGCAGTCTGAAAAAGAAACACTGCTATATCCTATATCTAAGTTAAATTTAAATACTAGAACTCATTTTATATCAATGACTGCTGCAGTAACCATCAGAGCGTACTTAAGTCGAGGTGTATTACTGCTGCGAGCAGGACCCAGAGCAGTTATTTACTTGACCTCAATGATCTAGAATTCTAGGCGTTATTAAATATGGAGCTATTAAATTAGACTATCCGTAACATAACAGCGCTGGTTATAATAATCTGGATCTGTAAACTTAGGTACATGTAGTGACTTTTCAATTCACAACTTTCTTCATTGTGACCCCACAATTTTAATCATTATCTTCCTGCCCTTGTCTCATGTTACTTGGGGTCCATATATTCTATATTCCACAATTTTAATAAAACTGAAAACATATTGCATATCTAGCGAGTCCTGAGTGAATTGAATTTTGGTTCCAGTCATTTTTTCTGATAAAATACCACAGTGACCGGGTTGGGAGTATTGTAGACAATGTTCTAGCTAAAGAGACTTGCCGCAAGAATTGTTTTGATAATTGTAAATACAAGTCCTAGAGATAGATGAAAAACGTTTGTATGTTCAGTCGAAAGACCTCCACTGCTGGACATTGGCCTCCTCCTAGTGTCGCCACAATGACCGTTCTGGTGCGTTTCGCTTCCATCGGATTTCAGCAACCCTCACCCGATTATAGATCCACCTTATGGAAGGCCTACCAACGCTGCGTCTTCCAGAACCTTTCGGCCTCATGGACCATCTGATCAGATCGAAAATTTTGCCTGGTTGTTTACTCTCCCTAATGTACACCAGTAGGCACTCTCCACACGCATTGGCACATTGCTCGCAGAACAGATATAAGCGAACAGAAGCGCCAGAAGGGCTCCCACAAGTCGGACTCATGACTCGGTGAGGGTCGAAACAGATGGATGCGAGAAGCAAAGGACAGGTCGTTGTGGCGACACTTTGGAAGTCTATGTTCAGCAGTGGACCTCTTTCAGCTGAAATGATGATATATATGATGATGATGACAAACAGGAATAAATAGGAAGACTGGTGGTTCCGCTTAAAGAAACTTACAAGTACCGCTGTTATGATCTTTTAGTGATCCATTGCAGAGTAATTAACGTCAATAACAAACAGACCCTTAAGGAAAGAAATCATCAAATAAATTCTCCCACTCTGGGTAGAACGAGAGTGCCTGTCAGACTTTTAATGACTAAAAGCCACTTGTGTTCTTTTAGTTGCCCTTTACGATCCAGGGCCACGGTAACTCCTTAGAAGATTCCCGCAGCCCGTCAAAAATAGACCCTAAAGAATAATTAAATAAAAATCATTCTGTCGTTGTAATCACGCGTCTGTAAGCCTATTACCGTCAACGATACCCGGGGGTCCATTTCACAGCTTGACCATCTCATTCACAGACTTAAAGTACTTTAAATTGTTTTACTTAAATATCAGCATCAGCATCACCTGTACACCATTAAATAGGTACATTAGCCCTGTACTGCTCCAAGCCACCATTCATATCTATTAAGAAATTAAATTTAAAGACCAGAAAAGTGCTTAGCTATTTGTTTGATACATTAGATTTTTTTTTTTTTTTTGACTGGCCTGTTGGTCTAGTGGTTAGTGGCCCTGACTGCTACGCCGGAGGTCGTGGGTTCGATTCCCGCCCAGGACAAATGTTTGTGTGATGAGCACGATCATTTGTTCTGTGCCTGGGTGTAATTTATCTATATATGTATGTATTTAGAAATATATAAGTATGTTTATCAGTTGTCTAGTACTCATAACACACTAGCTTGGGACTAGATAGAGTTGTGTGATAGTTGTGGAATATTATTATTATTATTTATATAAGACTAGCTTCTGCAAGCCGCTTCGCCTGCGTGAAATAAGGTTTCTTCATACAAACTTTCGATGTCCGTTTCATCTGATGAATTTTGAAAAAGTCCGTGAGAGAGTCAGGACTTTGTCTTTTATACACCACTAATTTTTAATTGGTACAAATACTTAAAGGGCTTATTAGAAAAGGTCTTGTTATTATTTAAGTAAAGTCTCAATAAATAATATTCATAAACAGCAAAATTTTGAGCGTTTGTTTATATCCCAAAATGTCACACAAATTATGGAAATAATGTACAGGCTATTGATTATGAATGAATAAATGACGATTAAAATGGAAAAACACTGCGCGTAGTATTTTCTAATAGCAATTGTTATGAATGATTGATTCTATTATGAATTTACCAATTATGACAAATTTTCGTGGACAATTTTGGGATTTCGTTTTTTTTTAATTTTGACTACAAAAATATGATCGGTAACGGGGTACGGATAGAGCCACATTTTTTTGTACTAATTAAAAAATAGGGGTGTATACCGACTAACTTCTACCACCGGTTCCTCCCGTGTGAAAGAAGAAAATTATCCCAAGGGAGTATTACCGGAATAAAAAGTATTCTGTGTGTTTTTCTAGGACATGGTCTACCCATGTGCCAAATTTCACCTAAATCTGTTCAACCTACTCCTTCACGCTCGAGTGAAGGACTAACAAAAACACACTCATACAAACACTCATACTTTCGTCTTTATAATATTGGTGTGATGTCCAGAGATCTAAGTTGTAACACATACGATAATATGGGTCTGCTTGAAGCCACGTGTATTAAAAATGCATTTTGAAAGGTAATGGCAGCTTGCGAATTCATGGGTGAGGAAGTTTAATAGAAAAATGAAAGAAAAGGAGTTCGAATGTGTAATTTATGAAATTTGTCTGAACGATATAACACAAGGTGCGTTTAAAGTATAACTAACTCTCTATGTTCAATTTACCCATAACTAAATCTTTGTATGAAGAACTTGGAGGTATCCATACTATACTACTCGAATGTATATTAAAGTAAGTAAATAATAAAAAAAAACTGGGCAAGTACGAGTTGGACTCGCTCACTGAGGGATCTGTAAAAACTGGAATATCTTAAATATTCGGGGCCCTGGGACGATGGCAACGAAGGAACAGGAGTGAGTTTTTAGTCAGTAAAAGTCTGACACTATCTCTCGCTCCGCCCAAGAGCGAGATTTGTCATTAGATGATTTTACCACCAAAAAAAAAAAAAAAAAAAAAAAACCTATGTAAATAGTTCAATTCCCGAATGGTCTCTCGAAGATTTTACCGAACCGTTTTTTTTGTGACGTAACCAAAAATTTACTGTTTTTAGATTTATTCCTATATCTGTGTCATAAGACCTTGCTTCATGCCAAATTTTAGGATTCTAGGTCAACGAGAAGTACCCTATGAATTTTGATTCCCTCGAGTGTCTCGAAATATACGTTTTTTGAGTAATTCGTCAACTCGTACCGCATACCTACGGCCCATATGGTACGAGTTTTTAAAATAAAAATAAATTATATTTTCATTGGTCAACTCGTCCAACGTTTATTTTTGTATGGAACTATAAACCTTATCAACGTTTGGTACAGTTAGTAACACAAGATTAATAGTAATTATTTTTTTTAGTTTCGTTGTGTTCTTAGATTATTTCATATTAAAAAAATCTGATGAATTAAGAACTTCCTCTTTTTTGATGTCCGTTAGAAAAGTCGGTAACTAAATTTTTTTTTGTTTCACTTTACAAGCAACCGCACAACTTCATGTGTTATCCGAAATTAATAAGAATGGTACACTTGCTGTTGGTACCAAGATTTTAAGGTAACATGTCTAAATGGCTGTATACTTTTATGCTCATGTTACAGCTAACACTTTTAACTTTATCTAGAGAGTCCTGAGCTAATTCCACGTAATTTTCTGCATTTTCTTTCTTAAGTTATTTTTGACGAATTTGACGAAAGATTTCCAAGCCGCTGATTCCAAACTATTCATTAAAATTATAAAATAGTTGTTTATCATCAAAGTTTTTATTTGATTTTATTTTATTTTGAGTCGAAAATACCAGTCGTAAGCTAATTTGAATAAACAAAAAAAAAGTAAAAAACTAAAACCCGACTACGACAAAAAAAAATGACGCTGAAAAAGTATGAAACAAGATTTTCAAGATGCTGAAATAGACAAGGTAACTGGAAAAACAAGAATAGAACAAAAAGAAAAGCCGTAATCACACGTTATAGGTAGGTAATAATCGAAACACTTTAATTGACTACGGCTTTTCTTTTTGTTCTATTCTTGTTTTTCCAGTTACCTTGTCTATTTCAGCATCTTGAAAAACTTGTTTCATACTTTTTCAGCGTCATTTTTTTTTTGTCGTAGTCGGGTTTTAGTTTTTTTACTTTTTTTTTTTTATTTAAAAGATTTTGGTGTTAAATCACTGTGCTTCTTTACTATTTATTTTGGTATGTTCAAGTAAAGCCCTTTCAAATGATACGAAACATGACATATTTATCGTATTTTTTTAACACAATATATTTTTGTCTGCTAGAGGGCGCCACATTGAATTTTGATGATATTTTTTGATAAGTACTAGCGAAGCCCTTTCAAATGATATCAAACACGGTATATTTATCTTAATTTTTTTTAAACATGACTTTTTGTCCGCTAGAGGGCGTCACTTTAAATTTGAGCAATATACTGGAAATGTACAAGTAAAGCCCTTTCAAATGATACCAAACACGACGTATTTTACTCCATATTAATTTTTAACACATTACTTTTTTTCCGCTAGAGGGCGCCATATCATTTTTTGTGACACGTCACGTAACCTATGTTCAGCGGACAATTAAGACGGTTCTAACGATACCTCATACGTCAAGTTCCGATAAGTAGATTAGGAGCTATGAGGGAGCAGATGAACATACTCACATACATACATAGCCTGTCAAAATCATAACCCTCCGTAGTCGGGTAATAAAAATAACACCCATAAAAATTTTTTTTTTTGTTTCTGACCAAATCATAGGTACCGAACGTCAATCGTGCTAGTTTATCACTCATCCACTATCGGTCGCCCACTGTCGGTCTAAGTCCTTGATATAGATCTTATAAATTAAAAGTCAAAATACGCCTTTTTACGAAAACCGCGTTTTTTTTTTTTTTTTTTCTTCCCATATACACCCTTAATGTAATAAAATGTATTCCAATTAATTAACCAACTGCACCTAGACGACAAGATGATATTACCGGTTAATAACATAAATTGGCGGAATGCAAACACAGTCAAAATACCAAAATTGGTATTTTTTTCAGATGTATTTAATTCCTGATGGCTACAACCCGGGAAAATTTAAGTCAAGAGTAAATAGGTTACTTCTAGGTAAGCGCGCTCCATCGTCGACCGCATCGTCGCTTTCTATCAGATGAGATAGCGGTCAAGCGCGAACCTACCAAGAATAAAAAAAAAATTGAAATTACACGAATTTTGACGTTCTAAAACTTTTATACTTACGACTTAATATCAAGTCATTCATCAAATTATATTATGAGATTACCAGCATCAAAAAATTTATATTTTTTGCAGACCTATGCAAGTTAATGATAAATCCTAAAAAAACTTTACTATTGGTTATATTATGATTGTATATGTGTTTATATATTATCCTTATATATATACTATTGATTGTTTAAGGACTTTAGAGTTCATTTGTAAAATTCATTTTAAAAATGTGATATCAATTATAAGACTATCATAGAAACTCTAAAGATTTTTTTGTAGTTTTGAGTTACAAGTTAATAATAAATCCTAGAAAGCTTCACTTACAACCACACATTTCTATTATATTAAGTATTGTTAAAACTTTTGAAATTGTTGATTATTTTATTTAAATTTATTCATTATTATTATTATCTTTATAATTGTTAATTAATATCTTTATAAATGTTGACTATAATCTTTATGACGATTGCTTATTATTTTATAATATTGTTTTATAGTTAATCCTACATATATTAATGTTTTCTATTACGTCGTGTGTTAATTGATGTCAAATTTGTGATAGTTTAATATTTTCTGTTTATACATATATGATAGTTTTGTGGTGATAAAATATTTTATAGCAAATTCGTAAATTTCTTTATTATTTCCACACTAACACTTTTGCTACTGATTGTACCTTTTCTTATTGTGATAGTGACGTGGGACGAGTTGACCAATGAAAATATAATTTATTTTTATCTTCTGCAACTCGTACCACATGGGCCGTAGGTATGCGGTACGAGTTGACCAATTACCCCGTTTTTTGCGACATAAACGGCCGTATCTTTTTTTTTTTGTTAACTCAAGTTTGATTTTTTTACAGCTTCAAGGGACCGCAGACCGGAGTATATAGTTTTGACACGGTAATATTATCTATAATATTACCGTGGTTTTGATTTCAATTCGATACCTCCACGCGTTCCCGAGATAAAGGGTCTTGACAGACAAACAGACGGACAAGAAAGTAATCCTATAAGGGTTCCGTTTTTTCCTTTTGAGGTACGGAACTCTAAAAACGCGCGACTGCCGCGCTACACCCGCGCTGCAGCCGTGCGCCTTTGTTATATGGAATAATAAAGCAGCGAGGCAGCAGCGTTGCAGCCGCGCTGCCGTCGCGCGGCATTTTGCGGCTAATTTGAAGGCGCCCTAAAACAAAGCAGAAATCCTCCAATATTCAAAGTAACTGTTAACCTATAACGACCGAGGTATTTCACATCAATTTACCTATCAGATTCAATAAATAGGGGCACAGCTTACAGCGGGGACTCCCATCATTGTCGATGTATCGAATTTAACACAATAATCGTCGATCATCGCTATCAACTGATTAAAATTGCGGGTCAGACGTTGTTGAACCCACTACGTTGTGCCTGAGTTTTATAGCTATCCGGATCTGGTTTGGAGAAAGATTGTCCTGAGATGGGGGGTGAGATTCGATTCGGTTTTAAAGGATGCCTTAAAAATTTAGGTAGAGTTGTGTAGTGACATTCAATGATTGATGACAATTTTTACTGTTCCGTACCTAAGGGCCTGCGCACACTCGAGACAGGACTGTCTTAGACGGAATTGTCTACGACGTCAACACTGGTCTCAAGTGTGCGCAGGCCTTAAGTCGGCAAAAAGTGGAACTATTATAGCATCACTTTGTTGTCCGTCTGTCTGTCGGTTAGGACCCTTTTTCTCCGAAACCCGTGGAGGTAAGAAGCAGAAGTTAATATCTAATACTCAGGCCAAACAAGAGTGAAAAATTCAAACTTTTAAGTCAACGCAAACTAAAGACAAAACCGTTTATGCTCCATTTAGGCGATTATTTTGACACTCGCTAGGGACTGAAAACCTATAGGGTACTTCCCGTTGAACCTAGAATCCTGAAATTTGGTATGAAGCAAGGTCTCATAGCACTAGTGTAGGAATAATCTGAAAACTGTCACAAAAAAATACATTTTTTTGCGATTCTGAAAAATCTTCGTAACTCAATTCGGGAATTGAGTTACGAAGATTTTTCAGAACTGTACTGTTTTCATAGGTAAGTTTCTACGGAACCCTCAGTGCGCGAGTCCGACTCGCACTTGCCCGGTTTTTTATTTATATGGGATAACAAAGCAACGGGGCGGCAGCGCTGCAGCCGCGCTGCCGCCGCATGGTTCCATAAAATAAAAGTTAGTTTTTGAAAGAAATGTTTTGAAAGGACCCTGTCTGCTTAGTTGACGACTAATAAATAAAAAAAAAATGAAAAAAAAAAAAAAATGGATAATGGAAGAAAAAGAAATACTGCGCCATAAGCATAGCATAATCAACTTTATAATGTTCTTGCTGCTGGGACTCAGGCCTCATCTCTAGGAAAGGAGCCATAATCCACCACGCAGGCCCATTGTGGATATGTCACATGTCTTCGAGTTATGGTTCTTGGACATACCGGTTTCCTCACGATGTTTTCCTTCACCGTTTTTTGAAGGCAGTGGTGATGAAATGAATTAAGCTGTACACAAATAATGCGCCTGGCTGGGTTTGAACCTCCGACCTACAACTCGTAAGTCGGAGCCGTTATTGCGCCAGCCTCAGGTAAATTGGGATGCGAGTTGGAGAATGATTTGTTAATTGAAACTCGAAAACAAATCTTGGAAAAAAGAGGCTTACTTCTAATTTTAATTCCGCAAACCCCTATCACATAATTTAATCTAAATTAGTATGAAAAGGTCCTTATCCTCAACAATTTATTACGTGTCGCAAACGCATCTTTTAACGCGGAAGTGTTGCCAAAAAATTGTGCTTTTAGGTGCGTTTCGTGGTACCCCATCAATTTCACGAAGCTACCCGATTTTTCTGCGAGCGTTGATTGAATCATGAAAATTAGTTTTAACACGTTTTTATAAAATGTTGGGGGAAGTTAGTGATGTTATCTAAAAGTGTTTCTTTTTAGGGTTCTGCACCCAAAGGGTAAAACGGGACCCCATTACTAAGACTCCGCTGTCCGTACGTCTGTCTGTCTGTCCGTCCGTCTGTCACCAGCCTGTATCTCATGAACCGTGATAGCTAGACAATTGAAATTTTCACAGAAGATTTATTTCTGTTGCCGCTATAACAACAAAAAACATAATAAATATTTAAGTGGAGCTCCCATATAACAAGAGTTTTTTTTTTTTGCCGTTTTTTTTTGCTACGGACAGTACGGAACCCTACGTGCGCGAGTTTGACTCGCACTTGGCCGGGTTTTTTCATATAAAGTTGGTGTTTGCCAGCAGCACCTACAACTAAGTCTGTGGACTAGCTGTTCCTTTGGAAACGAATGGGAGGAACATCACACGAACATTACACTGCAAAAGTTTATATATGTATGTGTGTGTCTGTTTGTTACTCCTTAACGCTCAAATGGCGGAACGGATTTGGATGAAATTTGGCTCACGAGTAGACTATGTCCTGGAATAGGACATGGGATACTTTTTATCCCGGGAGTATGTTCTATTTTCTATTTCCACGCGGATGAAGCCGCTGTGTGTTAGTGTACTTAAGTATGAACAAGGGTAGATAAAAGCAACCAGACTTTTTTTTTTTTTTTTTTTTTTCGGTGGGAAAATCATCTAATGACAAATCTCGCTCTTGGGCGGAGCGAGAGATAGTGTCAGACTTTTACTGACTAAAAACCCACTCCTGTTCCTTCGTTGCCTTCGTCCCAGGGCCCCGGGTTTCGTTTTCACACTACCCATGTCCCCAGTAGGCTTCGACCCTGCTGGGCCCCTACGATTTGCTGACATCTCCCTGAGGCGCGCGTGGAACAATACGCGCCGTCGACGACTTGGGCTCGGTCCGGACGGTTACCGGACGATCGGACGGCGAGCCACCCATTGCTCGCCGTCCGCAAGCCTGCGCCTACAGTGGCCGGAAATCGGGATCGGAATCCCGGCGGCGGTTGGGGCGTGAGGACCGTTGCCTCACGCGATCGGCCGCCTCCCACTTGAACCAGACTTGAGAATAGTTAAATGAATTGTTTAAAGATGTCACAGCTCGAAGATAATTAAGTCGAATCACAGTCTCATAGGAAAGCCAAAAGAAAATCACTGCTTACTACACTAAATGTTTTTTTGGGTTTCAAACACTGGATAGATTTTAAAGCGCTTCGGCTTCGCTAATTAGTGTTAGCCCGAGGAACAAAATGCACTGCTTTCATCATTATTTTAAAGGACATTGCCAATCTTTGTGTGGAAGTTAGACCAAGCGCTGCTAACTTCCATACAAAGATTGGCAATATCCTTTGAGATAAGGGCAGGAAGATGATGACATTTTAGTGAAGTTATTTGAGTCGAAGTATTAACAGTTAGCTCCAAGTTAGGTACTTAGTGAAGTCGTATCAAAGTGCCAAAAGTTAAGGGAGTAAGGAGTAAAGTTTGGTGGTTGCACTAATTGCCGATTTACTCGACTTGATACGCTTTTGAAACTGTTCTTGGTTTACGGCGTTTGTTTGCAAAGTGTTTACTCCAATTAATATCGAAGCCATTCTTAAAGAAGAGATAAAAAGTATGAAGTATTCTTTATTTGTCACAGGGAATAGTAGTGTCGTCATCGTCGTCTTAATTCTAAAAATGCCTTATGATACGAGTAGTATTCGTTGTTATTTCTTTAATTATGTCAGTAGGTAAATACAGAACAAAGACTACACTCCTAATTTTTAATTAGTACAAATACTTCAAGGGCTTATTAGGAAAGGTCTTCAATAAATAATATTCATAAACAGCAAAGTTATTAGCGTTTGTTTTTATCCCAAAATGTCACTCAATTTATGGAAATATTGTACAGATTATGAATGAATAAATAACGATCAAAATAGAAAAACACTACGCATAGTATTCTTAGTAGCCAAAAACTGACAATTTTTTGTGGACTATTTTGAGATTTCGTTTTTATTTTTTATTTTTGACTACACAAATATGATCAGTAACGGGTACGGATAGAACCCCATTTCAAAAATCAAACTTGTGAGTTAACGAAAAAAAGATATGGCCGTTTATATTGCAAAAAAACGTATATTTCGACACTCTCAAGGGAATCAAAATTCATAGGGTGCTTCCCGTTGACCTAGAATCCTGAAATTTGGCATTCAGCGAGGTCTCATAGCACAAGTATAGAAAAAATCTGAAAAATGTTAATTTGTAGTTATGTCACAAAAAATAAACTGTGTTTGCGGTTCTGAAAAATCTTCGTAACTCAATTCGGGAATTGAACTGTTTCCATAGATAAGTTTAGGGTTCCGTGCTGAAACCCTCAGTGCGCAAGTCCGATTCGCACTTGCCCGGTTTTTATTTTTTTAACATGATGACACCTTTTCCAGTCCCGATTAAAAAATAATGATGATGAATTTATTCTTCAAAATGACTTCGTCGTGCCTCATAAACAATTACAATTTTGCCCATCAGCCATAATTTTGCGTATTTATCATATTCATCATCGACCTGTCGCCATCATGTAAGAGACCGTTAACAGGTGCCTCTAGCTATGACTAGGAAATGCACTTCGATAAGAATAAATCGATTGTTGGCGGGCTATTCTACTTTCAGAGGGATTAATCTCAAATACTAAAAAACCGGTCAAATACGACGTCGACGTCGGACTCGTGCACCGATGGTTCCGTACAAACTTACTTATGTACATAGTTCGATTCCTGATGATTTTTCCGTATCGCAAAAAAATATACTATTTTGTGATATAGGCACGGTGTTCAGACATTATCCTTTATTTGTGCTATGAGCCCTTGCTTCTTGCTAAATTTCAGAATTTTCGGTCAACGAGAAGTACCCTATTTAGTCTTTGATTTTCTTGCGAGTGTCAAAATATGCGTCTAAACGGAGCTTAAACAGCCTTATCTTTAGATTACGTTGATTTAGAAGTTAAATTTTTTCAATGCTCCAAGGGGTAACAGACATATTTGATACCTATTAATTTTAGCCTAATATATCCACCCTGAGAAAGGTCTTGACAGACGGACAGCAAAGTAGTCCTAGAAGGATGCGGTTTTTACCGAATTAGGTAAGGAAACCTTAAAACCGACTTTTTTTTGAATTTCGGTTGGAAAATCATCTTATGACATCACGCGGGCGGAGCGGGAGATAGTGTCAGACTTTTACTGACTAAAAACCCAGTTCTGTTCCTTCGTTGCATTTTGTACCAGGGCCGAGTCTTCCTTTCAGAATCAGACCCTTGGCCCCAGTAGGCTTCGACCCTGCTGGGCCCCTACAGTTGCTGACATCTTCCTGAGGCGCGCGTGGAACAGTACGCGCCGTCGACGACTTGGGCTCGGTCCGGACGGACCCTAAAACCGACTGCGTTACCATAGAAGTACGAACTTACGTTATTAAATTAATAATTTAGCTCCTAATGTTTGCGATCATAATCGTATACATTACGTGCTCATTAAGTATTCATAGTAGTGCATCACCACAGTGTATAGTGTTATCAGTGTTGTTTTATTTCATCACCACTGCTCTCAAAACGGTGAAGGAAAACATCGAGAGGAAACCGGCATGTCCTAGAACCAAAAATTCAAAGACATGTGACATTAACCAATCCGCACTGGGCCTGCGTGGTGGATTACGGCCCATTCCCTCTCCTAGAGAGGAGGCCTGAGTCCCAGCAGTGGGAACATTAAAAAAGGCTGATTATGCTTATGCTATGTTAGTAGTGTATAGAATGTATGTATGATACGACGGAAGGCACATTGAGCCGTTGGTCTCGACTGTCATTTCCAAATCTTTGAGAGTGGTTACGGATAGTCAAAGCCAGATTAATCTGACACCAGTCTTGCCAAAGGGTATCGTGTTACCTAGTTAGATGTTTAATGCTGGTATCCATCTGCATCTGATTTGACTGGAAGCTGACTCCAATATGGTTAAGAAAAGGCTAGTAAACCGCGAGAAAGTAGTATACGACTATTGGTTAGTCAAATAAATAACTACGTTAATATTTCACTGATTTTATAAAAAAGAAAAAAAAAACAAATGACAGTTTTTAGTTTTTTTTCATAGGGAGGTTTTGGTCCCTCAAAAACTATAATGACACTTTTTCCGGGTTTGTCTTCTGCTCTGAGTGGAGGCAAAGGGAGTGTCAGACTTCTACTAACACTCACCGGTGTTCCTTCAGTTTCCCTTTGCGTTCCAGTGCCGGGGTAACTCTTTCAAATAATCCCGCAGAAAGAAGAATGACCCTTAAACGATTAGATCGATATTAATTGCTGTTAAAAATGTCGAGATAAAACTGTTACGTCTACTGCGGGCATATCGATAAGATAAAAATCGATTGTTGATCCGATTGTATCGATATGAATCGTTGTTAAAATGTCAAAATTAATGCGAGAATAGTTCCGAGCTTGCTGATTAATGATGAAACTTTAGATAATGTTGATCGGTTTAAAGATTATTGTAGATAGGGAGTTGTAGGAGAATGTTTTAGTTTTGCATTTAGTTAATTGACTTAATTAAAAGAAGGTAATTAAACGCCGCTCTTTTTTTGAGACTGATAATGTCAGTAATGTCAATGTGCAACTTCTGTAGTATTCAAATTTTTTATCGTATGTTACTGGCGAGTACGATTACCATATCCTATATTAGCTACATACCTCGACAAAAGAAAAGTTTTGCCTACATCGTCATAATAAAAACTTCAACATCATTTGTCGTTAAATGTAATTAGGTACGTCATTATGACCCCATCTTTCCTAATACGAACAAGAATAAGTAATAATGCGAATAGCTGCAGTTATTTGTAATTGTTTATTCTTTATGCACTGACATCTTAAAGGACAATTTTTTTTTAATCGATTCTAAAAAAATATCGATAATAGTCGATTCTATCTGCATAATGTATGCACTATTCGATGGTGGAGAGTTTCAATGTGTGTGTGTTGGTTTCATATAGTTTAGTCGTGTAAGTGTTGAAGGCATTTTTATTGTAAACGATAATCGTTTCTGTGTGGACTCTGACGGGATGATTGCATTTTTTCATTCATTTTTGACATTTAATTTGGAGAATGTTCGCTCTTTTATTGTTTGTGTCGTGATAGACGAGTTTGATCCTTGCTGTGCTTATTTTAAAGTTATTTTTCTGATCTTGATAGGTTTTCGGTTGATGTCGGTCGAAAAAGCTTTCATCGATACGTCAATCGCACTTTTTTGTTGTGGAAAGTTATTGATTATTATCAATAATTTTCGGTTATGGTTTCCATCACGGGATATTGTCACGAGACGCTGTGGAATACAATTTTTTCACCAGCCATTTAGTTTTCTTCACATTAAGGGGCTTTAGAGTTTTGTCCTGAAGAATTTTTAGAGGTAATCAAGAAATAATGACAAAATATAATATGTTTATTAGTATTACTGAAAAAATATATAATTGGATTGACGTTTATTCCTCTAGGTCGAGGAGATACACAAACAAACAAAATAATAAACCCTGCTAGAGGTAAGGTACTCACAAGGTAAGGTAATGAAAGAAAGAAAAACATTTTATTTGGCGAAACAAGGCGCAAATTTAGAACTAACAAATTATAAGTTTAATACGTGAAAAAATATGTGCCACATCCGCGCAAAACATGTGATGAAAATGAAATGAAGTTGTTTATTTCCGAATTATTGGAATCCAAATAAAAATATAAAAAAACAGATCATCATCGGGTCAAAATCCAATTTAACTGAATGCGGCTGAATACTTGTGATTTACATTGAGCGGCTGCTTATCAGAACTTTACAACCCGGTTACTTGGCAACACGGATAATCCTTGGCAACACGGATACTCCTTGGCAACACGGATACTCCTTGGATAGAGTGATAGACTGTCAAAGATCTGCGAATGACAACCGGGACTAACAGCTATACGTGCTTGCCTATGCTTGTGAACGGGAGCCGTCAGTTGAGACTGGTCATCTCTTAGCTGCCAGTGACTTAGCTTGCCATTAATTCAATTTCTATTTTTTTTAATTCGTTTTTTTATTTTAATTATTATTACTTATCTACATTGTGCTCACATATTAGAAGCGACAAGAAATATGTAACCAAGATTTATGTAACTCATAGTACGATTTAAAAGAGTGTCCATGGAGTTTCTTGCACGTTCTTCTCCATAGAGATCTACGTTTTGGAACGTGCAATTTAGGTTCACTTGTATTTTTTTTGACTGACCGACATTTTGACAATTCAAAAGTGCCTGTAATTGGTCTATTTGAAATAAACGTTTCTGATTTCTGTGAGGTACGGGGTGTCAGTAATGTTTTAGATAAACTTAGAAAATCACTTATTGGTACGGTAAATTATTTCAGTCAGACGAGGCGAAACGCTTAGTCCGGACCGTAGAAGTGTTACATATATCGTGAAATCGTACTAGTGATTTTAGCTTCCTAGAGCACTCGTCAGCCTACAATATCGAGAACCATGACACTAGACACTACCAAAGGACACCAACATAATAAAACTAACTACGCTACCAACATTACAAATCACAGTCAGACCTACGCTATCAGCATAGATTGACATTGACCCAATTCAACCTTGTACAAAATCAGATGTTATGCCACGTGGAAAATACCAAAAAAAAACACAAATATACATATAATACCGACCTTTGTAACCGTGTAGGTATAGTCTGACATATAACGCAATTTATAATGAATATTATAGAATGTATCGATCGTCATGTCGTGGATTTGGCGTAGGCGATACACTTAATTGACTGTTCGTTTTGTTTGGTGCAAGTTGCGAAAGGAGGCGGTTTCGGTTAGAGGTTGGTGGTGACGTCATTGGCAGACAGACAACAGAGCAGGGGCCCAAGTCTGCTTTTTTTATAAATTCGTCATTCCAATACGATCCTATTGTCATTTTGCTAAAAGTTCGTAATCTGCTAATTCTTAATGATCGATCACTGATTGGTCAATGGTCTTGTACTAGAATTGTGGTAGAATGACAATATCGAGCTGTCTCGTAATAAATTGAAAGCAATGACTGCACAATGACGTTCTAATGGTAGATCACTGATCAAAGGAACTGTCAAAATTTTAGCAGAGTCAGACATTCATTTGTCATTATGTACGAGATTACCAATGTCATTTCTTTCAATGGAGTGTCAGTGGTTGACCATTGGAAAGTCATAATAATGCCATTATATTAGTAGATTAGCAAACTTGTCAAAATCAACAATTATGAAATCAATGATAGACCATTCAGACACTGCTGTAATAGTAGACTTGAGGCCCTGTAAGGATCTTTGGGCCCTTGAATAATACTGATAAGGCAGCGCCATTTGTATATTTGCGAAATTGCCTGTGGAAACTAATTTGTCAGATCATAAACCATACCACGAGCTTTTGACGCGACCCATTTGACGAACTAAACTGAACTGATAAAAGGTTGGAGCTATAGCTCCATCCCTCTTTATCGCTCGCACGCCTGACATTTTAACACACCACGGTAAAGCCTCTGGCCTTTTGAGATTTTCTTTTGAGCTGATGCCTTTAGTATAAAGATACTTCGGTAATCAATAAGTAAGTTAGAATAGAATAGAATAAACCATATTGCACACCAAAAAAGTAACACAACTTATACATAAACTTAAATCTATGGGTACAATGGCGGTCTTATCGCTGACAGTGATATCTACCAGACAACCATAGGATGGATCGTAAGAACTTAAAATAATACAGGGGGTAGTCTTCGGGTGTACTGCTAAAAAATTATCAATCTCAAGCTGATGTGATATTTGAATTTCATGTAGGTAAATTTCATCACGTGGCACGTATCAGCCCTTAAAGAATTATCAATTCTAAAGTTAACATACCTTGGCACTTGTGTAAAAGTTATTTAGTGAATGGTGATGTAAACGACAACGTGGTATTCCAGGACAATGGTCTTATCATGTACCAGATTTCATTCAAATCCATTCAGCATTTCAGCCGTTGGAGCGTGGAAGAGTAACAAACCAAATAGCCACACCGTTTCGTCTTTATAATACTAGCTTCTGCCATTGGCTTCGTCCGCGTGAAAATAAGAAAATCATCTCAAAGGATATTAAGCACAAAGCATCTTAAGTGCTATTCCGGGATATAGTCTATTCGTGTCTCCAACACCCAAATCCGTTCAGCCGCTTGAGCGTGAAGAAGTAAAAGAGACACACATACGTACGCCCGGAGGACACGGTGGAGCATACGGTAGAGGTGTGGCCCGCCTGGGCAGAGCACCGCCGTGTCCTTGTGGGGGCGATCGGCGGCAGCGATCTCTCGCGCCGGGCCTTGTTACAGGCTATGGGCCGGAGCGAGGAGGAGTGGCAGGCGGTCGCCTCCTGTCTGTGAAGCAGTAATGCTAGCAAAGGAGGCGGCCGATCGCGTGAGGCAAAGGTCCTCACGCCCCAACCGCCGCCGGGATTCCGATCCCGATTTCCGGCTACTGTTGGCGCGGGCTAGCGGATGGCGAGCAATGGGTGGCTCGCCGTCCGATCGTCCGGTAACCGTCCGGACCGAGCCCAAGTCGTCGACGGCGCGTACTGTTCCACGCGCGCCTCAAGGAGATGTCAGCAACCGTAGGGGCCCAGCAGGGTCGAAGCCTACTGGGGCCATGGGTGATGCGAAAGAGATCCCCGGGGCCCTGGAAAAATGGCAAAGAAGGAACAGGAGTGGGTTTTTAGTCAGTAAAAGTCTGACACTATCAGCTCCGCCCAAGCTCCGCTCCGCTCCCGCTTCTGGGGATGTCATTAGATGATTTGCCCACCCGAAAAAAAAAAACACATACGTACAATTTTTCACCTTTATAATGTTAGCGTGATTTCTAATACCTACTAATTTTTGAAGTATTGCCGCAATCTCTCCTAACTTGGACCATCCAATCCTTGACGCCGCCCGCTCGCTGTGGGCGACACAAAAAGGTGCCGCGCTACAAATATTGTTGTTCTAACAATTTCGCTAACACGCCATATACACAGCTTTGGACATTTGTCATATATATAATTAATACTACGATAAATAATGATTAAGTTACCTTTATGATAGTTTCGACTTTTTCGTACTTCTTGATACATTTCACCGTTAAGTTTCTGAAAAGGGTATTTGTGTCGACATTTTGAGTCATGCTTACATCACTAGCTTTTGCACACGGCTCCGTTTGGACGTTAACCCTATTTTTACTATGCAAACATGCTACCATGACAATAAAAGATTCATTCAGTCGTTAGAAAAGCTCGCATGTCCAAATTTAGGTGGTTTTGTCCATATAAATTGTGTTTAAGAGTGAGAAAAGATAGCAATTAATTTGTGAGGGTTATATATTATATTTCCTTGTGGTTTTGATTGTTTATTGCGCGCTTTCTGTTTCTAATTAGCTTCAGTAGAATAGTATAATCATCAAATCAAATCAGAAATAAATTACTTATTTAATAATAGGTTAAAAATGTTTATGACAACATACGCAGTTAACGATGTAAGTTTTTCGTTTTTTTTTTTTTTAAATAAAGATTAATGCATAAAGCATCAAAATAATACTGGATTAGAAATGAACAATACGCGCCATGTTCTAGTTGATGTTTTATAAATGCCCATGTCCAAGTGACCAAGATCTATGTGAAATAAAATGTAATGAAAACTTATACAACTTTTTTTCAGTAGGTAGGTCATCATCATCATCATCATCTTCCTGCCCTTGTCCCGTTTTATTTGGTTTTTTTTTTTTGGTTTTTCAGTAGGTAGGTATGTGGATATTATTCTATTATATACTAGCATCTACTAATGTCATCATCATCATCATCATTTCAGCCGAAAGACGCCCACTGCTGGACATAGGCGTCCCCCAAGTGTCGCCACATAACGAACGTCTCGCATCCTTTCATTCCTGTGACTCTCACTAGGTCATCGGTCCATCTTCTGGGAGGCTTTCCAACGCTGCGTCTTCCGTGGGCGCCACTCCAGAACTTTTCGGCCCCATCGAACATCTGTTCTGCAATTTGCCCTGTCCACTGCCATTTAAGTTTGGCGATTCTCCGGGATGTGTCGATTATGAACATAGAACCTGACTGTGACCTGCAAAATGCAAAAAAAAAACTTAAGAAAAAATTAATTTCGCGTGCTACCCTGGTCATCATCATCATCATTTCAGCCGAAAGACGTCCACTGTTGGACATAGGCCTCCCCCAAGTGTTGTCATAATGACCGGTCCTGTGCGTCTCGCATCCATCGGATTCCCGCGACCCTCACCAGGTCATCGGTCCACCTTGTGGGAGGCCTTCCAACGCTGCGTCTTCCGGAACGTGGTACCCTGGTACTTCGACCTTATATAGGTATCGTCGATCAATGGGACTAGGACCACCTGATTCATATTCTATAATCACTTGACATGCTATCTACTATTTACTATGTAACCTCTTTTATGTACTTTTCATTTCATTTCTGAGTTCTTTATTTTGACCATGAGTTGCGTCGAGGATTTACAAAAGATAGCCATTTTTTTGCTATAATTCCTTACTTTTTACAAAACAATGTCTCCTACCGCATTTGTCCGTCTGTATGAACGCGATAAACTCAAAAACTAGGTACTGGCTGGGTTTTGATGCAGTTTCAACAATAGGCAGAGTGATTCTTGAGGAAGGTTTTGGTGTAAAATAATTGCATATTATAGTTAATTATATATATAAAAAACCGGGCAAGTGCGAGTCGGACTTGCGCACTTAGGGTTCCGTATAAACTTACCTATGAAATGAAAACAGTTCTATGCACGAATTTTGAGTTACGAAGATTTTTCCGAATCGCGAAAAAAGTTTTTATTTGTGACGTAACTACAAATTTAAAGTTTTCAGATTATTTCCTATATTTGTGCTATGATACCTTACTTCATGCAAAATTTCAGGATTCTAGGTCAACGGGAAGTACCCTATGAATTTTGATTCCCTTGAGATTGTCGAACGAAACGGTCGTATCTTTTTTTTTCGTTAACTCAGAAGTTTGATATTTTCACAGCTTCATGGGACCGCAGACCTGAGTTAATAGTTTTAATTTCAACTCGATACCTCTACGCGTTCTCGAGATAAAGGGTCTTGACAGACAGACAGACGGACAACAAAGTCATCCTATAAGGGTTCCGTTTTTTCCTTTTGTGGTACGGAACCCTAAAAAGCCTATTTTAACGACTTTTAAAACTCCCGTGTGAAGCTGAGGCGTGCCGCTAACTCGAAATAATAACCATTCGCAAGACAGCTTAAGGAAGAACGATCAGCTTTGCTCAACTCGACTGTAATCTATAAATAAACAGATCAATAGCAAGCCCATCCCTTCCCCATAATTCTACAAAATCCATATTTATCCAGCACAATCAAATTATTTATGATCCTTCATCAGGTTTTCGCCGAAATGCTCTGAACTACTGAATATAATCTTATCTCTGATCGAGAATCTTGACCATCACCCGTCTGTCACCAATAAACATGTCATGCCGTTGACGTATCGGAATAAAGTGAGCAATGGACACAATGGCATAATTTGATGAGGAATCAAAATATGAGCGGTTGTGGGGCAGGGCGGTGCACACACTGGTAGGTTTTGCAAGACGCTTCATAGGAAAATGTGACAGAAAATAAAGGAAGAAGAGATAATCAACAATTATGATTTTTTTTTAGGTGAGAAAATCATCTAATTACAAATCGCGCTCTTGGGCGGAGCGGGAGATAGTGTCAGTCTTTTACTGGCTAGAAACCCACTCCTGTTCCTTCATTGCCTTCGTCCCAGGGCCCCGGGTTTCACTTTCATACTACCCGTGGCCCCAGTTGGCTTCGACCCTGCTGGGCCCCTACGATTTGCTGACATCTCCCTGAGGCGCACGTGGAACAATACGCGCCGTCGACGACTTAGGCTTGGTCCGGACGGTTACCGGACGGTCGGACATAGGGGCTACCCATTGCTTGCCGTCCGCAAATCCGCGCTTAGAGTGGCCGGAAATCGGGATCGGAATCCCGGCGGCGGTTGCGGCGTGAGGCCCGTCGCCTCACGCGATCCGCCGCCTCCTTTGCTAGCATTACTGCTTCGCAGAAGGAGACGACCGCCTGCCACTCCTCCTCGTTCCGGATCATGGCCTGTACCAAGGCCCGGCGCGAGAGATCGCCGGCGCCGATCGCCCCCACGAAGACACGGCGTTGCTTTGCCCAAGCGGGGCACATATGATTCAGAAGATCAGAATAAAACTGTGATACTATTAAACTGACCTCTACAAGCTGGTGTTGCTAGATTAGACTTAAATATATCACGCCTAATCTATTTAGAGCTGTTCCTCCTTTCTTCTAATCCTTATCATGTTTACTTTGTGTAGTTACCTACTACTACTTTTGTTACCCAATTCTGTCCCACCCCTGGAAAAAAGCTCCCTCCACTTCTTCGTTCCTTTTAGTTTTGGCAAAATCGGTCTAGTTCGTCCCGCCATCTCTTTCGTGGTATGTCGCGTCGTCTTACTGTCTCAGGGCACCAATATTGTGCTACTTTGGCTCACAGTTTCTCGGGCATGCAGCAGACATGACGATTATATCACCTATGACTATTGAAGAGCTAAACGAGATGGAGTACCCAGTCGCAAACACACGACCCTGGCGAATAGAACACAAAAACACTCGTCGGACCAATATCGGATTAGTCCGACGAGTAAGATTTTGTGGTGAAGATATTAAATAAAATTTGTTAGAACTAGAATATTTTCAGTGTTGATCATTATGATAATGCCAATGCCACAGTATTTAGTTGTAATACAAGGTACAAATACTTAACCAGATAACAATATTTAAAGTACTTGCTGTTCTGGCTTCAAGATTTCATTCCAAGATAAAAACACAGCAATACTCATTTGTAGTACAAATGGTCGTATTGTTTGGAAATAAAAACAAAAAAGCATTAACTTCATATTTTATTGTTATGACCAGTCTCATTAGCGCAGGTTTGCAAACATTTTAACTGCCCGTTAAATAGCTTATGACTGTTGATTCGATCTTTATGCATTTTATCTTTGATTAATCATAAAGCCTATGTTTTTAACTGGCTTTTTTAGTTATCTGGAACTTTTTTACAGCTGGTTGTAACAGTAGAGAGTCTACTACGAGCTCTTAAAGCGATTCATTTACGACCTAAACTTAACTGTTAAAGGGACAATAGTAAAATTCCACAACTATCACACAACGCCATCTAGTCTCAAACTAAGCAGAGCTTGTGCTATGAGTACTAAACTACTGATAATCATAAGTATGATTATCAGTTGTTTCTAAATATATATACGTATTATAGATAAATCTAAAACAATACGAAATCCCAAAACGGTCACGATAATTTGTCATAAAATTCATAATATAATCAATCATTCATAACAATTGCTACTAGAAAATACTACGCGCAGTGTTTTTACCTTTTTATCGCCATACATTCATTCATAATCAATAGCCTGTACAATATTTCCATAAATCGAGTGACATTTTGGGATATAAACAAACGCTCATAACTTTGCTGTTTATGAAAATTATTTATTGAGACTTTACTTAAATAATAACAAGACCTTTTCTAATAAGCCCTTTAAGTATTCGTACTAATTAAAAATTTGTGGTGTATAATACAAGATGTTATTATGTCAAGAAATGAAGGGTCTCATACTGCTACTCGTCAATTAATTTTGCCATTTAGTCGCCATCATCATCATCATTTCTGCTCAAGATCGTCTACTGCTGGATACAGGAGTAACAGAAGCGTCGTCACATACACCTAATCGATCCTAACCATCTCGCATGAAAGAAAGAAAGGTTTTGTCGGAAGTCGGGCATTCGTTTCAAGTTTATCAAGTCCGCCAGTGTGTTAAATGAAATTTTAATAAGTCACCACTGCCTGAAACTGAACTGTAAGAAAAGTCTCCTATATAGATGTGTGATGTGTGTGATGTGATGAGTCTCGGTAGGGCTGATGCTTGCCGGGGTTGCTGGATTGATTCTTTTACTGACTAAAACGTACCCCAAATCCTTCTCTTTCAGTGGCCCTTTGCGCTTCTGGACCCGGTAACTCTTTCAAACAATACACTTTAGTAGAAAATCTCATTCTGCAATCAAGATCCTTAATAGCTATTTTATCCTTATTAGAAAGAAGAGTTCGATAAGTTGAGCAAACCAGTTTCTTACCTGCAGAAACGTCTTGACTTACAAAATCCGAATTATTTCCAATCGATTTGATCTCAATTCGATGTATGCCGACATTGCGATAATTCGATTTTATAACATCATTAGAACTGCCGTAACATTTAAAGAATTGTAATCGCCGCTCATTATTACTTAATAAAACGTAACTGTGTGGATGCAGCGCACCGGGCCCATGTAATAAAGATCTAAGGAACCTCCCATGAGCTGATCCGGCTAAGATAACACTCTTCAGATCATCACTACAGATAAGCGCACAGATTTGAAAGTATAAAATGTTTGGACAGCTCTCGTATAAAATCTTTCACGTTCGTAGACGCACGAATATGACGTCATTACACACCAATCAGAAATAAACCTTCGGCAACAATGGTAAGGTTCATTTTTGACTGTCTAGTCATCATACACCGAGTAATGCCCTTAACTGAAGAACAATGAGAAATACATCTTAAATCTTCAGTTGGAAAGATGAGATTCCTGTGGGATATCTTTATCTGGCTACATCGCTTGACTTTCGCACGATTGATCGATAGTATTTTTTGCGGTCGCCTTTATTTATAAAACAATCGAACATTCGATAAATGCTCGCCCCTACCACTGGTAATGGTTCCACGAAAGAAAATTACAAATGGTAAAAAGATGACGTGCTAAATACTTGGGTCGTAAACGATCTGCGGTGTCGTCAACCTACTTGCAATGTGTGGTGACTGAGACAAAAGGTATTCGCTCTCCAGGAACTCAGCTGTGCTTGTCTATGAACGTATTTGTAGGTTAGCTTAAGTTCTATATTTCCTCAGTTCTTAAATTAACATTTAAAGAGATGGAGAGGGCAATGTTCGAAGTTTCATTGCGTGATCGGATCAGAAATGAAGATTGTTATCGACATTGTATCGATAAACTTAATTGGCAGTGAAATGCAGAATAGAGGATCGATGAAGTCGAAAGGTTCTAGAGTGGCGACTACGTACCGGGAGACGCAGCGTTAGAAGGCCTGGTGAGTTTCGCGGGAATCCGATGGATGCGAGACGTATAGGATCGGTCGTTGTGACGATACCTGGGTTTGGCTTTCAGCTGGAATGATGATGATGAACTTTTAGAGTGAATCCAAGTCCTTCTACAAAAGTTGTCCCTTCTAGTCAAGAAACTGCCATCAAGGAAGTTTATTTCAAAAGTTTATCAGGCAGTAAATTGAAAAAAAAAAAAACCATTTGCAAAATCGGTTATCGGCGATCCCAGCTCTTCGTCTTACGTTGGACAAAATCTATTAGTGGTAACGATTGTTTCTTTTTATTACTGACAGGCTCGTATTTGACTACTCTCTCACCTGATGGCAAGCGATGATATGGTCGACGATGGAGCACGCTTGCTTAGAAGTAACCTATTCACTGTTGACTTAAATGCCAGATAAATGTCAAATAGAATAAGTAATGAAATCCCATGATTGACTTGCGTTACCAAAATGTCGCGTTGTCAATTCCTAGTATTCTGACTGTTTCTTAATCTGTTAAGTCTGATAGAATGTAATTTTGTTTAGAACTTCTTTTCTTGAGATGGGAAATCATCAAATTACTTCTTCCACTCTGGGTGGAGCGACATGAAGTGTCAGACTTTCACTGATCAAAACCCATCCGTGTTCCTTCAGTTACCCTTTGGGTGTTTTTATAATCGTGCGGATTTCATCACGCATGCGGGATTGCTCCGCACGCGTAGCCCCCGCTAATGTCCTTTACATACAAGTATGGCCGTTGGGGCCGAAAGGTTCTGGAATGGCGACCACGTACCGGAAGACGTAGCGTTGGAAGGCCTCCTACAAGGTGGACCGATGACTTGGTAACGGTTGCGGGAGTCCGATGGATGCGAGACGCACAGGACCGTTCGCTGTGGCGACGCTTGGGGGAGGCCTATGTCCAGCAGTGGACGTCTTTCGGCTGAAATGATGATGATGATGATGATACAAGTATTGTAATACGTGGAATACGCACGCGGGATGCGGGGCGGGATATCGCGCTGCCCCGCATGCGAAACAATTCCGCATGCGCGCGGGAACAACGATCCCGCCACCTTGGGCCTTCAAAAATCCTGATAATGCCTGATATACAATTTTTTTTTAAATTATTGATAAGCTCGCGCTTGACCACTATCTCACCTTATGGTAAGCGATGATGTGGTCGACGATGGAGCACGCTTGCTTAGTTAGAAATAACCTATTCACTTTCTATTATATTCACCTATTCACTACTTTCGACATAAAGACCCCTAGATTGTAGCTATCAGGAAACACATACTCCGAAAGGGAATTCGTCGGTCATTCCAAGGCTGCGGTGACTCTATCGAACATCACGCAGCCTTGGAGCGTCTAGATTTTTTTATTATTTTTTATTATTGATAGGCTCGCGTTAGATATTTTTGATGGTCAAATCTAATAACCAATCCTCCAGTAATTTCAAACGATACCCTATCGAGAACTCGCAGTACCTCATTGAGGGTTCGTTTCCCATTTCAGTAAGGTCGCAAGGAATCCGCTTGCTTGTCGTAGGTAATTGTCATTTCATTACAGAAGTATTCACTCAGGTTGTAACGCAGGTATTTGGGCCCAGTTTTTGGCTCGTAGCGAAATTACCGATAATCGGACCAATCGATCCCTGATCGATGTTGTATTGTATCGATTTTTGTGTGCGATGAACCGGTTGTTAATTTTGAAGGGACAGCTGATTGTAGTACGGAGGACGTTTGAAGGGAGAAATTGTTTTTATTGGTATTGGACAAAAAGTGTCAGGTGATTATTTCTTTTTTTTTTTTGCAGTTGTAAAAGTATTTCTGTTGGTTTCGCAAGCGATGAGTCATTGCTTGCTAATGTATGTGTTTTACGTGCGTGTAATGTACTAGATTTACCCGGTTTATCCCATAAGAGCAACGCATTTTTCGGGATGACAGGTTGTTTGTGGCACTCAGCGCTTGATTGAAGGTAGCTTTCTACCAGTGAATGGAAGGTTTAGAATCGAATAATCATACTTAGAGATAACTTTTTTTTTGTAAACCTCTTTATTATATTAGTACAGTATACATAAAACTATGCAAAAACAGTGACACCTGGTTAAGTGAGCTCTATTCTACTTTCTTTAAACCTTTTATTAACATAGAAATCCTACATCAATGATATAGCCAAACGAGGATTGACATATCATCAAATGTTTACGTTTTAACGATCTGGCCAGTTTTAGTTGGCCATTTCATGAACTAATCAATTTCTATGATTTGGCCACGACATATACAAACATAAAGAGTTCACACACACAGTTCTTCTGCTACTAATAATTACAATGATTTCCCAATACTTTTGCTTTAAAATACTTTTGTTAGGTACTGAAAATAATGAACCTCAATAGCTGATCTCAGCTCAAAATATATATAGGTACTAGCTTTAGCCTGCGGCTTCGCCCGCATACATAAAATATAGCCTATGTCATTCAGGAATAAAGCAGCTTTCTATCGGTGAAAAAAAATTTGCAATCGGACCAGTACTTCCAGAGATTACCTCCTACAAACAAAAAAACAAACTTTACCTCTTTATAATATTAGTGTAGATAAGTCTACATAGGCACCTATAAAACGTCAGAAGCACGGTTCCAATTGGTCATTTCATATGGAGAAGCATCGGCAAGAAACTCCATGGTTACCTATTTTTAAGTGATTGATTTTACAATATTTCCTAAATGTAATATGGAAATATTGTTAAATCAAACATTTTTTAACTTAAAAATGTTTGTTGTTTTTTTTGAAAACAATCTCAAATCAATATATAGAGGTAACTCTATATAATATGAGTGTAGATGTAACTGGAATAATGCGCACCTGAAATGCACTGAAATTTTGCTTATTATATGTACTTAGGTTGGTTTTGTTTTAAAAATAAATTGGTTACTACATAATTCTATGCAAATAATAATACTTGTTTTTTATAAATTACCTACGTTTTTATGCGTTGTACGAAAAAGAATATACATAATAAATAATAATACGGGCATCGACGCACTACATTGGCAGCGCACACACACACAAACGCGCCAGTGACGCAATCAAAATTTAACAAAATAGGTATATTTTAGAGTTCCGTACCTCAAAAGGAAAAAACGAAACCCTTGTAAGATCACTGTTGTCCGTCCGTCAGTCTAAGACCCTTTATCTCGGGAACGCGTGAGGGTATCGAGTTGAAATTATAACCATATACTCAAGTCTGCGGTCTCTTGAAGCTGAGAAAAAATCAAATTTCTAAGTTATTGAAAAAAAAAGATACGGTCGTTTAAGTCTCAAAAAACGTATACTTCGACACTCTGGAGGAAATCAAAATTCATAGGGTACTTCCCGTTGACCCAGAATCCTGAAATTTTGCATAAAGCAAGTTCTTATGCACAGGTATAGGAATAAATCTGAAAACTGTAAATTTGTTGTTACGTAACAACAAAAAAAATAATGCGATTCGGTAAAATCTTCAAAACTCCATTCGGGGATCTATAAACTATTTACGTAGTTTGTACGGAACCCTCAGGACGCGAATCCGACTCGCACTTGCCCAGTTTTTTTTATCCTAAAATAATTTTTGATTATTTAAAGATAAAAATACCTATTTTAAAATTAGCCGAGATTGATTCAGTATCCGATTCTGAGTATACTACTTTCATGGTACCTATGCGTTTATTATGTTAAATGTTATATGTTGCTAGAAATTCTAAAACTTGTGCTGCTTTCAAAGTATAATACAATTTTCTTCATTTACAAATTCTTTGAGAGATCCATCCATCGCAACCATTTTACATTTTTCAATTGCTACTCGCTTTATTTGAATAAAATTACTGAATTGCTAAGTTTCCAGTTCAGTAAGGAACTCGCTGAAAAGCTTTCAAGAAAATTGTCTTTTTAAGACCTCGACGAAATTGAAGAAGTTTCCATGAGACGCTGTTATTGCTTATCCCTTGTATTTTTCTGGAATTGAAGGATACTTTTCGTAATGATGTTGAATAAAAGGAGTATATTCGACCGAAAGTTCTATTTTTAGAACCACATATTTTTGAGCTGAGTATTGTGCTTTTGGGTATACTGGCTTTTGCTATTGACTTACCTTATTTTTGCATTACCCTACTGGGCACGAGGATCACTAGGCCTTACCGGACGGCCGGACAGTGAGCTACCCATAACTTGTCGTCCGGAAGTCCGCGCCTACGGTGGCCGAGGATCCCCCCGTCCTCTGTGGCGGCGGCTGGGACGTGAGGATATTCGTTTCCTCATGTTATTTTTTAAATATATTACTTAGTTTATACGGAACTCCAAGTTGATGACTATCTAATTAGTAGGTACTACATCTACTAGTTATGTAAAGGCATACATGACATAAGCACCAAATTCTAAGGGCCAATCTTTTTTTTAGGGGGATAAATCTTCAAATAAATACTTCCATTCTGGGTGGTGTGAGAGGTAGCGTCAGACTTTTACTAACCCACTTGTGTTTCTTCAGCTTTGCCCTTTGCAATCGAAGGCCGCGGTTACTCGAGGGCCGACCCTAAGCCTATTGAGGAATGAAGCAGATCGATCAATCAAACTGTTTGCTTACTCCAACTGTCTTTGGTTGGCAAAACGATGGCCATTTCTCTAAGTTGATTGAGCGGTACCTGCCTACTAAGGAAGCAAGACACACTAGTAATCGTCGACCAAAAATTGATGCAGATCTCGCGTGAGAGCTTTAAGAAAAATATTTTTATAGCGTGGAGCATCTTCAGATAGCAAAGAGCGCGCCGCTCCGTTATGCCTTATGACTACAAAAAACCACAACAAGAAAGCACAACATATTTGAAATATGACTTATTAAAATAACCAATAACAATATGTTACTGCCTCATCATACAAGCCATAACATAATTTGAACATCGATCGTAATCTGCAAGCATCTAACATTTTTTTTCCGCGACCATTTCTTTCATTTTGTTCTAGAGTTTAGTACACGGGCAACGTCATTCAATCATTCAGCCAATAAATATTTCGCCTCATGTTTTCATAATAAACACACATTTCACTTGTGTAATGTAACATTATGACATGGCGTAGTAATAAAAAGTTTAAACGATGTTCGTTGACTACTGAAGATACGGAATTGATGCGAACGCTATTCGTCTTTCGGCTTGACGAAAGGGATGGCCTTATGGTTGCTTGGTTTACTGATGGAAAAAATGGATACATTAAAAACTCACAAAATTGTAACTAACTCTTTGTTGATGGTAGCAACTGACTGCGGTTTTCCTCTGAGGAAGTCAGTCGGGAGCTCACAATTGGACAGTTGACTCAGCTTTTTTTTATTAACCTTTATCCAAATTCACAAATACGTAGAAATAATTTTTGAAATCCGTTCAAAATTTAATAATTTAGAAATTTTTCAAATCTGGAAAGGAAAACTGTCAAGTAATAGAATAAGGATGCACATACTGAAACGTGACGTCACTGCTATTAGGTAAGGTAGTGTGTACAAAAGATATAACGAGATATTCCCGCTACACTTTCAGTTTTTAGCCCCCCTAGCCACGTTACAACCGTTTTGTTTCGATTCTCTTTTCGACGATCGCCTCGAGTCGGCCACGCCTTCGATTCCTTTATTCTGACGTCATCTCAAAGCTCAGTCACGTGAAACGAAACGGTTGTAACTTGGCTAGGGGGGCTGAAATGTTAATTGCTGCTTCATTTAATAAGCAATTTTTAGGCTGTTTTCAGTAATAGATTTATTTTTAGTGTTATTTGTAGTTTAGTATACAATATTGTTCAAAAACAAATGCAGGCAAAAACACGATTACCATTAAATTTAGTTTATTGTGATAATAGATAACTACGTATCTATATTAATTGAACTATGACAGGCAAAAGTTGCAATTACAGCGGTACCTATATTTCTGCCAAATTATTCAGGATAGCAACGTGACAGTTGAATTAATAAGCATATTACAAAATATCCCCCGAAGAAGAAATCGAAAACTCCGATGAAAAGTTAATTGTAGAAATTTTTTGTTGCTGATACGATATGATTTCGGGCATACTTCAATAGGGTTTGTTACAGACTCCTTAGTGTGACAATCCAGTGATTCCAGCACAGTTGTTGGAATAGCTCAATAATGCAATTTAATTTACAATGACTTTTAAATAT
Source organism: Mythimna impura (assembly GCA_905147345.3). Lineage (NCBI taxonomy): Eukaryota > Metazoa > Arthropoda > Insecta > Lepidoptera > Noctuidae > Mythimna > Mythimna impura. The sequence continues at coordinate 25,556,956 of LR990355.1, forward strand.
ATTGTCCAACAGGTCCATCAAAAACCTTGCCAAATTGACATCTTTAAACTTAATACTCAACGTTGTACTTTAAATCTCAATTTCCGGTAGAATCCTGCCCTTTTGGGACATCCCTATAGGAGAGTTTCATTTGTCAATGACACGAGCATATTATGTAACTGGTTGTCAGTGAAACAACTGACAACGCAACTGTCAGGGCACACTGACAATAGCGATTTAGTCAGCAATCGTAAAATCATCAGGTTTTGTAAGTACTAAGATGTTTTGATGGTCATGTTTCGTGTTATCATATTGTTGGTCACAATGCTCTTGAAGGAGAGCAATCCCTTAGAATTCTAATAAATCTTTTTTAAAGTGATTGGTCATTACAGCCAAAAGACGCCCACTACTGGATATAAGCCTCCCCCAAGTGTCGCGACAACGACCCGTCCTGTGTGTATCTCATCAAGTTATCGGTCCACCTTGTGGTCTCTCAACGCTTCGTCTACGCGGTCCCCACTCCAGAATCTTTCAACCTCATCGACGATCTGTTTTGCGAACAATGTATTCAGCCCACTGCCATTTAAGTGTGACAAAATGTCTAGTAGTCCATTAGTACTTTATAATCGTTTAGAGAAGTGGTGGCCGAGTGGTAACGGCCCCGACTTACGAGTTGTAGGTCGCGTGTTCAAACCCAGCATTACTTTGTGCAATTTATTTCATAACCACTGCTCTCAAAACGGTGAAGGAAACCAAACCAAAAATTCAAAGACATTTGACATCCACCAACCCGCACTTGGCCCGCGTGATGGATTACGGCCCATTCCCTCTCCTAGAGAGGAGGCCTGAGTCCCAGCAGTGGGAACTTTATAAGGCCGACTATGCTATGCTATGCTATCGTTATAGCTGATAGAATGATACATTGACTAGCCTAGGGAGTCAAAGACCAAGGAGATGAGGGTTATTTGATAACCAGAGTGATCAAAGAAACTCATGCTTTGGTGGTTCCACGCACTCACTTTTAAATTACATCACAATCACATACTAATGTTATAAAGGCGAAAGATTGTGGGTATGTATATGTTTGTTACTCTTTTACGCTGAAATGGCTGAAGGGATTTGGATGAAATTTGGCACACGGGTATACCGTGTCCTAATTTTCTACTTCACACGGGCGAAACTGTTGTCTGAAGATAGTTATTTATTGGTAAAGGTTTTACTACACTATACTTCTCAGTTGCTAGCTGTATGTTAGACATTAACTCAATAATTCTCCAACCATTCGTCAGTGTCACATGCCAGACATCACTACTTGGCAAAAATTAATTTATGCCAAATGCGACAACTGTCATTAGACCAGCACAACTAGTTTTCCTAATGACGACATTTGTCACTAGGTTCAATTCCGTCATTGCGGTCCTGTGTGATGTATGAGCGTCCTACAACTCATAGATAATTAGGAGATATGCGAATTCGAATAATTTTAAGGTTCACATTTGTAACGTGTTTGCATAATTGAAGTTATATTTTATAATGTACTAGTAACACTCCCCCTTTTCAAGGCGCGAAAACATTCAATGAATTTTCACTCTCTAGGGTGGAGGGCAGGGCGTGTCAGAATATTACTGACTAAATTCTAAAAAATCACCTGTGTCCTTCAGTTGCCCTTTGCGTTCTAGGACGACGGGTTTCCTTTTTAGAAAATCTCCTAGCGGGCATCGCCCCTCTGGGCCCCTACGGTTTGCTGATATCGCCGGACGGCGAGCTTTCCATTGCTTGTCGTCCGCAAACCTGCGCCTAGTAACCCGCCCTTGCTTCGTACGGTTGTAAATTGTATACCTACATGAATCTTCTTCGTTTATTGCTCTTCTTATTATTGAAAATCGCGTCAAAATTCGGTGCGTGGCAGTGGCGTAGTTTGTCACAAAGGGTGGGCCCGGCATCAAACAATGATGAGAGTTTTTTTTTTTCGAGGGGTGGAGGTGGCCAGTTGATAACGTGGTACGAATTATTGCACACGGGGTCTAGAATGCCGGGGTCTCCAAATCATGAATACGGCTAATAAGATGGTAGCTACGCCCCTTGCTTGGTTTAGTTGGAGTTAACGAATAAACAGCCAGATTCGGAAAACGACTTTGTTTTAGGCTATAATATGTTTTACCTGAAGTTTGAGATATCTTTATTTTTCATAAAAATTTCAAATCGCTTTCATAAGAAATCTTAAAAATTAATTTACTAACATTTTCATTATTTTATTACCTTTTCACCAGAATACTGTAACTGATACTACAATACTGTGGCGGTTTATGTGGAAAATATTTTTTTGTTAGCACAAGAACCATTTACGATTAATGCAAATCGATTTTTTAAATGAAACATTATTACTTTGGGTAATTTATTTCATCACCACTGCTCTCAAAACGGTGAAGGAAAACATCGTGAGGAAACCGGCATGTCCTAGAACCAAAAATTCGAAGATATGTGACATCCACCAACCCGCACTGGGCCCGCGTGGTAAATTACAGCCCATTCCCTCTCCTAAAGAGGAGTCCTGAGTCCCAACAGTGGGAACATTATAAGGCCGACTATGCTATGCTATGCTAAATGAAACATTGTATCATGGATGTGTTCACACACATGTAACACACAAGTCTCCCAGACCCGGAACACCCATTTCTCAGACCCAGGACACTATCTGAAGGAGTGAAGGCCATACAAACATTTGTTCCGTTCGGAAATCAAACTTGCAATACCCAGTTTGCCGTTGGATCTTGACTTTCAGTATACTAACTTAATGACTGAATACTGCTGACTACTCTCATAACAAAAAACTCTAAACCCGCGGGAAGCGATGGTCTAGCCTATTCTAACCGCATTCCAGCATTCCTGGGGCTAGCATATTAAAAAAAATATAGCTTTTCATTAGTCGAACTAATTATAATAGTACTCCGTTCCACTGCTAAAGTACCTAACTCATTTAAATCCAACGACATTCCAAAAATATTACAGATACCCTCATTTCATTAATAAATTATGTTAATTGAATATTATTTAATAATAACACGGTCGATAAAGACAAAACGCCAAAAGCAATTAAGTGGGACTTAACAAAAGTGTTAATAACATAGGCTTTTTACAGCGGCGTCGCTCGCTTATTAAAAATAAAGCTAATTTTACGCGAATTATAAAGCGCTTGAATGTGATCCAGCGTTTCGCTACATATCAATTACTTGGAAGTTAGCATAAAATGCGTATTAGTTATTGTGGCAAGCGTAAAACTTAGGTCTCTTGATGTCCATTTTTTTTTTGACATTTTTTTAGTAAAGCAGGTGAGTTTAAAATTTTGATCACTTAAGAAATTGCTGAGTTAATTTTTGTACAATATTTTATACTAAACAATAAATAACACTAAAAAGAAATGTTTTTCTTAGAACTGTATCGATATATAATTGTTATTAAATGAAGCAGCAATTAACATTTCTGATATGAGGATGAGTGGGGATGTGGTGGACCTCTCGCTATTTCTTTTGGACACACGTAACGTAATGGCGGTGACGTCAAACTGTCCTTATTATTTTACTTGTATGCTTCTCCTTCTACTAGATTTGACAAGTTTCAAAAAAAATCTTTCAATAATAGAAAATAAAGGAGTCAAATAATTGTACCTATATTCTTTCATGGTACTCCCATTTCTTTTTATAAAGATTTATGGCCAGGGTGCTTTAGACTCACTAGCCGTGGCAGTAATAGTTGTATCGCTGTTTACAGCTCATAATTCCGATACTGGAGTTTTCTAACATAGAATTCCACTAAATCAAGCCCAGGCAGTTGAGGTCTTCTGGCTTGCTGCTTGTCACCAGCCAGACCGATGAGTCAATTATAAACCCTTTTTAGGTCCCAATGAACGCGCCTTATTGATTGAAACCCCACTTTCCTGCAGAATTTGAACCTACATAAAGTCCGTCAGCTTACCAGGAAAACGTATCACATCAAGCATCGATACAATGCCAATAAATCATGTTATGACTTAGAGTCCAATTTAGCCCAAGAAAGTCTAATCCGAGCCGCCGTAACTCAGCTTTCTAGGACTCACTTATTCAATTTACGTTCTAAGCCGGACAAGAGTTGGAACAATAAGCGGGAGCTACATGGGCGAGCACTACCGACCATTACGTATTCCGACCACGATCCTATCTCAACCTGAACTCGCAAGCTTACACGAGCGTTCCTACCCAACGAACAACTTTCAACGATGCTTTACTCCCCAACCAAGTTAAATCAACTCAGGTTTATGCAGCAATGGTTGGAGAGCAAAGCGATTTTTGGCATCGTATTTTCGCACAACAGCCTCCGCGAAAACGCACTAAGCAAACGTCATTGGCTGATAATTGTCGCTCCCCGGCGCGGCGCCCTTATCGCCCTAGATAACCACGCTTCCATCTTATTGTCCATTTGTTAAGATACCACAATGCACTCGGAATATTACTAATTAGGCTCTGTTTATGAGCCTACCGGCCATTGTTGAAAGAATGAGATAGTTATCTGTTTGTTGTCTGTAAATGAGATTTGCGATGCCGCTTTGTCGGTTGGCAAAATTGTATGAGCTTTGTTTCATCTGAAATATTATCTGTAAACCAGTGTGGTGGACATTGTTTTTGTGGCAGTTAGCAAGGGACCGTACATTCAGGTTGCGCTATCTGATGGCTTAAGCTAAGGTTTCGTTATGTGCCTTGTGGTGCAGTTATGTTTCGAGTTTTTCGGGATTTGACCCTTGCTACGAGAATTGCACCGGTATCGTACACTGGAATGAAATTAAATGCATGGTTTGTTGCAATGCTTTTGTCATCTTGTCCATTAATGGGTCTGAGTACATGTAGCTCAAAAACTGCGATGGAATTTCCTGATAGCTACAACCTGGGCGTCTTTAAGTCAAGACTGTATAGGTTACTTCTAGGCAAGCGTGCTCCATCGTGGACCATATCGTCGCTTATCAACAGGTGAGTTAATGGTCAAACGCGACCAAATCAATAATAAAAAAGAAAAGAAACTGTTCTCCAGCATTTTAATGAGTAATTCATTGTATATGTCTTCTACAATTCGGCTATACACAGTCTTTTTCGGGCGATTCTTTTTATTTTATTTTTGACATATCTTACTGTTGATGTATTTATTATACCTCTCCTTCCACTCCAATTACTTTAACAATATCGGCGATGAAATGAGCCAATTGGTCTTAAGAATTTATTGCATTTCAGACGCTATTTCTGCAGAAGATTTACGATTTAACACTTCGAGTACCCGCAAATAAAAAAGTGCATAAAAATTCAATATACTCGTAATGACTATTGAAATATTCACACGGGGATCGTAAAATTCAATTGTGGGGGTGTAAATGTACAATGAAGTTGAAAACTTTAAAATACACACCGTTTTATACTTCGGTTGAAATACGGCTTCTTCTGATAGTAGCGTTTGTTGGCCCAACTTGAGCAAACGTTTGATCAAACTTAAGTTATTAGGTGGTGAAATTCGATTGAAGTTTGGCAGTATGGCTATTTGTGGTTAGCGATGAATTTATTGAAGGTTTGTTTGTAGATTGTAGTTTAATACCGTAACTTGGTTTTTGGCTGTCTCATATTTTATAGAACCCATTCTTCCATTTCAGTGTTCTTTAAACCTCATAAATTAATAATTGCCGGCTTATTTTTCTTTCTTCAAAATTTATTCTTCTCGCCTCACAGGATATTGTATCTCGAAGCGTTAAAAATAAAATCTATCATCTACCCAGAACAAAATCATAAATGTAAAGGCTCCGCAAACATTTGTTCAAACGCCCGAGCTCGAAGGGCTGGCGCAAACAAGCCAATATTGGTTTTGTCGAAAAAACACGTCGGTGAATTTTACGTCGCGCCGTCTTGTCGCTAGATAAAATCGCATTTCGCGTTTATTGCACAATGAATTGTAGCGTTTTATGTTAATAACCAGCGCATGTGGGCCGAGAATGTCGAAATACTGACTAATCTGACCGTGGGTTGCCAGCGGAAAAAATGGCAATTTTAAATTATACACGCTACCCACATCGACCTGTACGATATAAGTTCTTTATTAAACACTCCTAGATTTTTAATTACTTAATTATTTATATAAGTTTGTCCTGTTCGTCGCCTACATTTTATGCTAATTTTGTTTGTCTAAATAATAGTTATGTTTTGAGTGTTAATGTATTTTGCCCATAATTAGCTTCATTTTTGGGTGATCACTATTTAGCAGTTTTGTTGCTATATCTCATGTGACTGATTAAGTTGTTTTTGGACTCCTGAACCATTTGTCTAGTGAACTGATGTTCTTTATATGGAAGGTTTACATGATCATCGTAGGCTAAATTATGAGGCTCATCTTTTTAACAGCATTTACTGTCGCTTCTTTTAAATAAAAAATTGTGCCTGAGAAGTATTTTTGAATTAACTGCGTCGTACCGACAATATAGAGCCTTAAAATTTATTGAAGATTTATATATAAAACAAATGATTTCTTTTTTGTGTCTTTCAAATTGATAAATACATAAAATGTTAACTAAATCACGTTCTTTATGTGCTCAACTATTAATTTGCTACGTCATTTTATTATAATTATCTATAACTTAACCGTTGTAAGTAACTGTTTACTTGCAATTCATTGATGAAGCTTGATCTCGATTGATTAATTCGTTGGATAGAGTAATTTTTTTGTTAATTCTAAATGGAAGGTCTTTGTCGCACATGCGATTAGCTTAGGGGCCGTCCTAGTTGGTTTAACAAAACCATACTAGTCTATATTTAACCTAACCTTAACTTTACTAGTTTGTAGGTACAGTATTCTTGGATTTTGGAATAGAGAGATAGGTTAGTGTTCTAGGTCCAGCGCTTTTTGATGCAGCTGATCAGTTTCTAAATTCCTTGTTGCGGACACACTCAGAAGTAGATTATAGATAGGATAATTTGTAAACCCAATGACTGATACACCCTAATCTTCATATTACATTGGTTACGAACGCGGTAATCGATATATTGAATGAAAAAAAAATCAAACATAGAATTGAAAGTTGATAGTAGCTATTGAGAGAATAAAAGATGAGGAGAAAAAAAACATATCGTGGGAGAAATTTTATTATGCATTTGAATGTGTATGTATGAATGTTCCCACTGCTGGGACTCAGGCCTCCTCTCTAGGAGATGGAAGGGGCCGTAATCACCCACGCGGCGCGGGCCCAGTGCGGGTTGGTGAATGTCACATGTCTTCGAATTTTTGGTTCTAGGACAAGCCGGTTTCCTTACGATGTTTTCCTTCACCGTTTTGAGAGCAGTGGTGATGAAGTAAATTACACAAAGTAATGCGCCTGGCTAGGTTTTAACCCACGACCTACAACTCGTAAGTCGGGACCATTACCACTCGGCCACCGCTGCTCTCACTTCACCGACCATCAGACTGGGTTGTGGAGGTAGTCGTTCCATGTAAAATATAGTTATTCAGCCGCATTTGGTTAGATTGGAAACCGACCCCAAGCTAGTTGAGGAATGTTACGATGACGATTATGGATTATGGATGGATAGTGCGAAAGATGATATTGCTAAATAGGAGATGGCTGTTAATATGGCAGCAAAGAGATATAAGAGCTCGTGGTTTGGCCTCAGGTGTTACAAATCTTTACGATTCTCGGCTGTTCCTTACTCCAATATTATGCATAATTATTATACACCCAAACCTTTCTCATGAATCACTGTCTTGGTGAAAATCGCATTAAAAATAGGTTCTGTCGGTTTTTTAGTTTATCTTGTTACAAATAGTTATCTGTTTACAAATAGACAGACACGGTGGAGGACTTTGTTTTATAATATGTAAGATAAGGGCATTAGTCCTCCATAGATGCGACAGCGAGACACAGGACCCTTCGTTGTAGCGAGACTTGGGGAAGACTTAGGTCCAATAGTGGACATCATTTGAAAATGATGATGATGATGACCGCTCATTGGTTGTTGCACATTTAAGCTAATTTTGTAAAACTTACATTACTCTTGTGAACTATTAAATAGGTTTTCTAAAAAAACCTCAGGGCTCACATTTAATTACTATATCTTCTAATGATTAGCGATGATGTGCTCGTCTATGGAGTACGCTTGCTTAGGAGTAACCTATTCACTCAACGACCCTAGGTTGTAGCTATCAGGAAACGCAGACTTCGGTAGGTAGTTCTACACTTTAGCTGTGCTCACTTTTAATGTGTTCCTAAGACGTTTTGTGCGTATGAGTGTGATGTTTACTATGTACGGGTAGCCCATCGCTGTAAGTCTTGTAGTCCGATGATAGAACTAAATTGTACTATTCTTATTTTGTTCTTTTCTTAGTAGGTACTGTGTTTATGTGTAATTGGTGATCCAGATCTGGTTAAGTTCAATCTACAAAGCCTTGAGCACAGGCGTAGGGTAGCCAGCCTTTCGGTGTTTTACAGGATGCATTTTGGAGAGTGTGCGCGGGAATTGCATGACTTGATTCCCCCATCTCATTTCTACTATATGACAACCCGACAAACGGCGAGTATCCACCCTTACGTTGTTGAAACCTCTATGGTCCGGACCAAGCGTTTATACCGCGTACATCGAGGGACTGGAACAACTTGCCTGCTGCGGTCTTCCCGTCCGATTATAATTTAGGTGTCTTCAAGGCTACAGTGAATAGGCTCTTAATAAACTAGTGCGCTTCACCATCAACGATTGCATCACTACTTACCATCAGATGGGATCGCAGTCAAGCACTAGTTTATAACAATTAAAAAGAAAATGTGTGTTGTATTTTCTTTTCTTGCAGCAGCGAATAAATGAAAAAATTTGCTTTACCGATTCTTCCAAAAAACCGCTCTAAAATACCGATACATGGAAAGTGATACGCGTATCAGAATCGATTACGGCTATCGAGGTGAAATCACTAGTGTTGAAAGCCACCACCCACGTCAACTGCGTCCTCTTATTAAGATGTTATTTTGTTTCCGAAGAAATTGATGAAAGTTGTTTGTCCTGCGAATGTATGTTATTGGTGAGATGTATAAGAGCCAATATGTTTGATGAGAGAGGATTTGCTGAATTGATCTGTATGTGGATCTGGACATAGATTTATGAGGTTATTAGTGGAAGTAGTTGATGGTAATGGACGATCGAAAGTATTGATAGAGCTGGCTTTACTTTGCTTTTTTCCGTATTTTTCATAAGGGGTCAAAAATCATATAGTAGTGCGGTCTTCCCGTCCAACTATAATTTAGGTGCCTTCAAGGCTTGAGTGAATAGGCTCTTAATGAACTAGTGCGCCTCAACATCAATGATTGCATCACTGCTTACCATCAGGTGGGATCGCAGTCAAGCACTGGTTTATATCAATTAAAAAAAAAAAGACTACCACTCCGGATGGAGCGAGAGAGAGAGAGAGACCGGATGAAGTCCGTGTCAGACTTGTACTGACTGAAACCTATGTTCCTTCAGTTGTCCTTTGAGTTCTATAGCTGCGGTAACTTTCGAACAATTCTGCTGCCTCTTATTCTTCTCCCTGTACTTCCATTTGTCTATATTTCAATTAGCACTGTCAGTACCATGTAAACAAATTTTAATATGAAATTATGAAGAGAACTGTCTCCTGAGATGCTAGTTAACTGCCTAGTTCAGGATACTGAGCAAGCTGCTCAGCATCAGCTATATAAATTATCAAAGAAAACAATAGGGGCGAGGGTAGGAGGCGAAGAAATAACCTTCGACCTATATTCAGCGTTAGAAGGCCTCCATCAAGGTGAACTGATGATCTGGTGAGGGTCGCGAGGATCCGATGAATGTGAGATGCACAGGACCGTTCGTTGTGGCGTCACTTGGGAAAAGCCTATGTCCAGCTATGGACATTTTTCGGCTGAAATGATGATGATGATGATGACCTATTGTCAAACCTACCAAATATACATAAAAAAGTTCATAAAAATACGGAGTTTAATAACAAACACTGTGACATGAGATTTTAATATATTAGATAAAGGTACAACAACAACAACAAAAGCAGCAGGTTAGGTTTATTTATTTCCTTTAGTTCAGTCCATCCAAAGGTTGTCTGGTAGAAATTGCCCTGTGCAATAAGACCGCCTATTGTACACTTATTTATATAAATGTTTGTCCTGTATTATGTTAAGGTGTGCAATAAAAAAGTTATATAATAATAATAATCCTCAACACCTGTCGCATCACTAGAAAGTTCCTGACTTCTTCAACACTCACATCTACCTTTTCAATTTAAACTCCACCTATATACTTGGTCCCGGCCCGTATGTAAGGTTTATCTCTCTTAAATGGGAAGAAAAAAAGAAAAAAATAATAATAATAATAAAGTAGTGTCAGTCAATGGCTTAATAGCCAAGAGCCTCGACCAACACCTTAGGAGGCTCGCGTTAGGCGGCTGGATCAAGGGCTTGATCCAGAAAGCGATACTCCTGGACACGGCTCGTATTGTTAGGAGGTTCCTTTCTCTGGAGCCCTGACCGCCGGTAGCTTGGACCCTGTTTCCGATACCGGTGGTTATATTTTTAAATGTTTTTTTTTTAATTTTTTAAGAAATATTTAAAAATGTACTTAATAAGTTTTAGATCGAATAAAGAGAATAATAATAATAAAGGAATAGATTCGTTATAAGTGTTCATGTTGTACAGAACTAGAACTAAGTACCTACAAAGTTGTTGAAAACCGACAACAATAAGCGACAACCCTCAACAAAAATCCTTTTATCACAGCCATGAAATGATAGCCATTTATTTAGTAGATACCTGCTTTCACAGTTAACTACAATATCGTTTTATGTCAACACGCAACATACCCACCGCATATTGGAACCGCATCCACTTTGGTGGGCAAATATTGAGTTTTACACCCCATACCGGTCCCCATAAAATTGTATGTTAATATTATTTGACGTTTATAGCGTTGGTGACGTCATTATGTTTTGATTTCGTTTCGATTATTGAAAAGGATGTCGCCTTTTAGTCTGGAGGTAACTAGTGTTGAAGGAATTTGTAGTTTGACTATTTGGGGAATACGTGGCCAGGGAGGTGTCTATGGTGGACTAGATTTAGATTGATCCATTGTATTACACTAAATATATCATACTTGCTTCTGAGTCTTCTGACATTTAATGACTGTATGAGTTTCATATTTTATTTACTACATTGAATGACAGCTACGAGATATGTCGTAAGACCTCCATGCCTGTGGATGACCTCTAATGAAATTTTTATTATTGTTGCCTAAGTACGAAATATTTCGTATATATACGGAGTTAGCGGCTAAACAGGCAAACGTAGAACGTGACTTTGTTTTTTACTATGTTAAAAGATAACAAACGTTGGAAGTTGGAAACGATGGAAGGCCTCCCACAAGGTGGACCGATGACCTGGTGAGGGTCGCGGGAATCCAATGGATGCGAGACGCAGAGGACCGGTCATTATGGCGAAATTTGAGGGAGGCCTATGTCCAACAGTGGGCGTCTTTCGGCTGAAATGATGATGATGATGTTAAAAGAAGCAGACCATTTTATTCACATTCGGTCAAGGAATATTCATAGGACTTTTTGGCAAAAAAAGGATTGGAACCAAAATCAATTGACTCTGGGCTCCCAATTTTTTTCTCTTGTTAAAATTGTGGGCTATGCAGTGACTGAAAAGTTGAAATGCAATTGTTTGTCTTGGTGCGGTTATGTGAAGAGAAGGGATGAAACGCATGTAAAAAAAGAGTTATGAGTATTCATTTGGATGGATGGAGAGGAAGAGGGACGCCAATGAAAAGATGAATGGATTGTGTGAGGAGTGATAACAAGGGAAAAGAGAAAATGAAGAAAAAAACGTGATGTGCCGATCCCAAATGAAACGGGACAACAGCAGACAGATGATGTTGATCAAATTTGTGGGCTCATAATGACGAAAATTGTGGATTAAAAAACCATTTACCTAAGTAACCCACCTATTTAAGTAAGTATACGGGCCCAGATTATTATACCAGTGATGTTATGATAAGAACAGTATAATTTAATAGCTCCATATTTAATAACGCCTAGAACTCTAGATCATTGAGGTCAGGCAAACGACTGCTTCAGGCTCCAGCTCGCAGCAATAATCCACTAGGATTTAAGTGCTCTCTGATGGTGACTGCAACGGTCATTGACATAAAATTAATTACACTATTTAAATTTAATTTCCGATCGTCCGGTAACTGTCCGGACCGAGCCCAAGTCGTCGACGGCGCGTAGTGTTCCACGCGCGCCTCAGGGAGATGTCAGCAACCGTAGGGGCCCAGCAGGGTCGAGGCCTACTGGGGCCATGGGTGATGCGAAAGTGATCCCCGGGGCCCTGGAAAAATGGCAAAGAAGGAACAGGAGTGGGTTTTTAGTCAGTAAAAGTCTGACACTATCTCTCGCTCCGCCCAAGAGCGCGGGATGTCATTAGATGATTTTCCCACCCGAAAAAAAAAAAAAAAAAAACTATTTAAATTTAATTTAGATCTAGTTGTTTTGGTTTTCTTCAGACAGCTTCTATGTAACAATAATACCTTCCCGATTGATTGATTCATTATTTATTTAAACTTCATGTATGTAATTACAGGACACATTTTAATTTCTAGTTATTTGTGTCCAGTATACAGTTTCGTGAATGGTATGATAAATTTTAGAAAATATAACGTTGTTTTTTTAATTTACACTTACACGCCAAAAATCAAAGGCTTTGATTGTTTTACTGCCGTAAAACGATCGCTCAGCGTCGTTACTAAACAGATGGCTGGGCAACACGTGTTCCTTTTGTTTTGGAATGACAATGGCTAACAATTTACTGAGTTCGTAGTTCATTCATTGGTCATTAAGAAAAGGCGGGGCTAGCCACGATGGTAGCTTGCAAGGGATAAATTTTAAAAAATGATCAACCGAAGAATTGGCTGACCGTACAGTAGTGGTACATAGGCGGACTTAATTCAACAAGGAATTTAAAAAAAATCGATCATGGTGTCCAATCTCAACGGAAATTAGTCTAGTACACAGGAGACATTATAGTACACAAGTGTGTGCGCTAACAAAGGTACTTTTTCCGTTCCTTTTTTATTATAGTTAGGCTCGCGTTTGACCACTATCTCACCTGCCCCCCTGACCACGTGTCTGAGCGTTGAGATGACGTCAGAACAAAGGAATCGGAGGCGTGGCCTATTCGAGGCCTTCGACGCAAGTGAATCGATACGGAACGGTCGTAACTTGGCTAGGGGGGCTGATATTAATCGATGATGTAGTCGACGATGGAGCATATTTGCCTATTAACCTATTGATTCTTAACTTAAATACACTTAGGTTGTAGCTATCAAGAAACATAGACGGCTTTCCGAGGCACGGGGGTGTCATCGCACCACCAACTTCCAAACCCGCTACTATTACAGAGTATTTCTCAAAAGAAAAGTCTGATAACAATTTTTGTCCGACCCAGGAGTCGAATCGAGAGGACCCCAAGCTTGTTGAGCTTGAGATGTGAAAGTTATTACGACAAAGATTTTTTTTTTTATGTTACCTGGATAAATATAGGTCCTTCACGTCACCTTCTGGGAAGGCAAGACGTCAGGATATAGTTTTAACATAAACTTATTTCTTCTTTATCGATCCGTCTTCATTCTTTTTCTCATGCCATTGGAAGTTCCTTGAAACCCACTGGCTGACCAGATACAAAAGCGACTTATATCTGAAAATATAAATATCATCTTTGCTTTCAATGTCATTAAATAAGTGTGCCATGCAAAATTAAACAAAAAGAAAAATCAATAACGCTACCTGCGCGTCGCATGGGCGTTTCGCGGTGCCGATAAGTAGAAAGCTGCGCATGCGCAGGTCGTGGCGATTGAATCAATCACGACGATATCTTCAGGAGCTTGTGTTGACAAAACAATATGTCTTAACACAATATTATGTATCGACATAAAGATGCATACAAAAAGATAGATTGAAGAAAAGTAAAGATTCGATTTTTTTCCTGCGGAATGCAACCATATTTTTATTTAAAAACGTGCAACCAAATTTTTTATGTGAATGCTGTACACCTTGGCGATTACCTACTCACCAGCCATGAAACAAATGTGTAGGGCAGAATCTTCCGTACCATGCTTTTTAGTCCGGACTCAGTACCTGCATGGTAACCAAAGGATCGATATTTTTACTCGCTTTATTACTGAATCGATTCTTTAGACTTCGATACGAATCGATTAAAAATCTACGTTCTTTAGGAAGAATCGCGGCCGCTGCTGTGGCCACGGTGTGTGAAATCGGCCGAATCAGGATGCCATCATCATCATTTTCATTGAAATACCATATCTTCTGGTTGAATTAAATCAAACAACTGCTAGTACTAAACTAGTGATGCAACGGAAGTGTCTTAACGGAAGCAGAAACAGATGTCAAAAGTAAATCTTTGCGGATGCGGAAGTGGAAACGAAAGCGGAAGTGTCAGTACTATGAAAAAAAAAGCACAATTTTATTTTTTGAAAACAACAGAAGGATTACGTCGTAATTACGCCATGAGGCGCGGTGATGCGCAGAATGAACCAAAAAAATATAATAATTAACTCGTTGCGACACGTTTGTGTACAGCCCCAGCCCCCCCGCACCTCTTCCGATGTGTCTAGTCGTCTTCGGGCCCCTCACCCCCGCGCTCCTCGCTGTATTCTTCCGTTTAGAGTTCTGTTATAAATTTTGCGGAAGCAGAAGCAGAGTTCTGTTACAACACTATACTAAACCATGCCTTGCACACTTGTACCGCATTCATATTTACGATCTCCATAATAACCAGTTCCTCTTGCTTCCACAATATGCGCGTTCAAGTGACAGAATCCATGTTTTCCTATCTCATTACATATTTATGTCGTTGTAAAGCCTCTGTGCATACATTATTTGTAATTATTTAATTGCCTTTAAGTTCATTAATTATGTCTAGCTGTAGCGTAAACAACATGGTAAGTATTTGCAGCAGATTTTGTCACCCGGAACTAGATGACCGTAAGGGCCCAGCGGGACAGATGCCCGCGGGGAATTTCTAAAAAGGAAACCCGCAGTCGTAGAACGCTAAAGGCAATTGAAGGACAATTGTGTGGTTTTAGTTAGTAAAAGTCTGACCGTAGGTGCGGTTTGGTGGACGATGAGCAATGGGTAGCTCGCCGTCCGGCCGTCTCTGAGTCGTTGACGGCGTGCAGGGTTCCACGTCAGCAAAAACATAGTTCACGACAATTCTTGCCCTTGGAACGCAAATGGGCAACTAAAAGACAGGTATGGTTTTAGTCAGTTATATTCTGACTGATCCTTACGCTCCACCCTGGAACGGAAGAAGTCATTAGATGATTTCCCTACCTCAAAAAAAGTCTAATTAGTAAGGTAACTGATGTTTTAGTAGTCACATTTTGGCTCTACGATTTTAGAATGATCAAAATTCTATTTACCATTTTATTTTGAGGACGGAAATTGAATTGAGACTAACTGCCGAGGCACCAGCTCCCCCTAGCCAAGTTACGATCGTTTCGTTTACGTTGAACGCCTCAAGTAGGCCACGCCTCCGATTGCTTTGTTCTGACCACGTGACTGAGCGTTGAGTTGACGTCAGAACAAAGGAATCGGAGGCGTGGCCTGCTCGAGGCGTTCGACGGAAACGAAACGATCGTAACTTGGCTGGGGGGGCAGACATATTAGGACTTTAGAATTTATTGTTAACTAGCTTGTGCTAAGTGGCTTCGCCCGCGTGAATATCCCAAAAGAATATACTCCGTGATAAAAATCCTACTGCCATTGCAAAACGTAATCTAACCGTCAACTTCACATTTCCAATTGTAATTTACTAATCACTTAGTCAAAACTAACTGTAAACTGGTCTTATCAGGTAGTTTATGGCGTCCAGATTGTCATTCAGCACCTACACACACTAATCGCTTATCATTGATAATCATTTAGTAGATAGCGAACTAGCCTGGGTAGTCAGGTTGCTCAACCAGATCAAGAGCCAATCAGAAAGAAGCCTGCATCATGCTTAAAGCCCTACTATGATGTTAAAATGTCAGGCTTGCGAGCGAGGAAGAGTGATGGAGTTATACACCCTATATAGCTCCATCCCTTTAACCCTAAATAGCTCGTGGTAGGGTCTCAGGTCAGCCAATATGACGTGTCTAGCAAGCGTTATTCTCTCTTAGTGGAGTTATATTTAATGGTGATCATGCTGTGAAGGTCGGATGCCAGTAGGTCCTTGGAAAATACTATAATTGCTTCCGAATTAGGATACAAGCGTAATCAGCCTTTTAATGTACCCACTACTGGGGCTCAGGCCTGCTCTCTAAAAGAAAGAATGGGCCGTAATCCACGCGGACCCAGTTTTTTTTTTTGGTGGTAAAATCATCCAATGACATCCCCTGCTCTTGGGCTTGTCTCACTCCTGTTCCTTCGTTGCCTTTCATACCAGGGCCGAGTCTTCCTTTCAGAAGCAACCCTTGGCCCCAGTAGGCTTCGACCCTGCTGGGCTCCTACGGTTTGCTGACATCTGCTTGAGAGGCGGACAGTACGCGCCGTCGACGACTTGGGCTCGGTCCGGACGGTATGCGGACCTAATGCGGATTGGTGGATGTCACATTAATTTTTGAATTTTTCGTTCCAGAACATGCACGTTTACATTTTGCAAAAGTAGCGTTTTCGAAACTTGAGTTGCGGGATTGCTTGAAAGAGTTGGGTACTGTCACGCTGGGCGTGCAATGAAAGGCTTATTAGGATTATTATTTAACTATTATTGATTAGAGCATTTTCAGTATAACATTTTCTATATAAATATATTCCGACATTTCTTGACGTCTCCTATCTTATTAATTGAACATCAATCAAACTAAACTTTTTATAACGTAAACCTTAAAAGTCTAACATGCCAGTTTTGCAAGTTAATAATAGTTGTGACCTTCATAGGCGTCACAGTACCGTGTAAACGCAAAAGGCAACTGAAGGATCACAGGTCTCTAGGTTTTGTTACTAAAAGTCTGACAGTCCCTTTCGCTCCACCCAGAACAAGAGGACCCATTAGATGGTTACGCATCAAAAAAAGCATATAATGGCACACTAGACTTGTTATTTTTGTCCTGAGTTTGGCAACCCCTCTGGTTGTGATCTATAAGTAAGCCTCTATACCTCTCGGTACATTTTATTCAGGTGGCATTGCATGATAGACCTTCTTTTTCATGGGAAATTATAAAATAACTTCTCCCGGTCTGGGTGGAGCGCGAGCTGACTAAAACCCACAGTGTTCCTTTAGTTGCTTTTATTTCGAGGGCAGCAATAACTCCTTCGAACAATCCGCAGTCCATTCCATGATAGACCTACTTCCTGTTGCTTATAAAAAAAAAACTAAACGTTTAAACAAACAACTCGGAAAAACAGACAGCTGTTAAGTTTTTCTCACAAATTACCATGAAAATGTATCGTTATACAAATATTATTGGTTACTTTTTTTGCTAAGTAACCTTTTGTTCCTCGTCACATGTTCAGTGGATGAATATATTAGTAGTGGTGAAGTGACAGTTCGATAGTATCAGCTGTGGCCCCCTACTGATATAGCGCAATAACTCACTATAAAGATGCGTTTTCACTGACGCAGAGCTGGGTGGAGTGGAGAGGAGCGGAGTGTGAATTAGCCAATAACTGTGCTCGATATCTCCACTCCGCATCAGTGGAAAAGTGGAGCTGAGAGGACTTTCAAATTAAACAAATGTACAAGCGACCCCTAGCCGAACAGAACGGAGTCGAACGAAGAGCACGAAGGAGGGTAAATGATAAATGATATTTATTTTGCAAATAGGTTTTAAAAAACATTTTTACACATCAATTTTTTCGTCAGTTTAATCTAGATGAGGCCAGTGTTTCCTAGCTGACTACCCTGAGAAGCGAAATAAACTCAGAGGTCAAAAGTCCATTCATCAAATATGTGATGGTTAAATCACATGAGAACCATGCAGATTAGTGTCTGAGATGGTCTTTTGAGGAAAGAACCATACGGATTTAAGTGGACCTGTCCAGTCAGTGCAAGCATTTATCAGTATTCGCAAAGCTTAACTCCGGATTACTTAGGAACTCTACCACTTGACGAACAATACCGAGGAAAGGACATTCGGGATGAAAATAATCAAATTAGTTCGGTAGCGGTAACTCAAGGTAGCTCGTCACTTGTCACTTTTCACTGCTTTTCTCCGCTCCGCTCCGCCCAGCTCTGCTTCAGTGGAAACGCACTCTTATAATCATCCTTCTCACAAACAACTGATACTAATGAATTTTTACTGTCATTTGAATAGGAATTGTTGACTACAAATTGTTAGCAGTAAAATAGACTTAATTGGCTATCTTGTATAGGCTAAAAGTTTTAGCCACTTTTGTCTCACTTATTTATTTGGTCACGTTATTTTATTAAGTTTATTTAAATTCTTGCTATTGATAATATTGACAGCCATTATTTATTAGATATCTTTTGAAAAATGTCAATGTTTTAGACATTTGTTTTGTGAACTAGACGCAAAAAGTTCAGCCATTTTTATGTTCTAATGTCGGATACAGAGTGTGTGCTACTACGCTAAAATGAATTAAGTACATTTCGTTTATTTCTTAAAAAAAATGCATTTTTAAAACACTTAGTAAATCATCTAATGAATTTCTCGCTCTAAGGCGGAGCGCAAGGGCGTGTCAGACTTTTACTGACTTTTTACTGACCACCTTGATATTATTTTGACTGGCCTGTTGGTTTAATGCTTAGTGACCCTAACTGCTGTGCCGAAGGTCGTGGGTTCAATTCCCACCCAGGACAAATGTTTGTGTGATGAGCACGATCATTTGTTCTGTGTCTGGGTGTAATTTATCTATAATATGTATGTATTTACAAATATATAAGTATGTTTATCAGTTGTCTAGTACTCATAACACAAGCTCTGCTTAGCTTGGGACTAGACAGTGTTGTGTGATAGTTGTGGAATATATATTATTATTATTGGCTTTCTACTGAAACCGGTTCGGGGTACATCGATGAAAAGGTTTCAAAGTCTATTACAGACTAGTAGAAACATCGTTTGTGTTTAATTTAAACCTATAAATAAATTCTCACTTAAATAAACAGCCCTATCTCATTATTTTTTAATCAAGAACCATCAGAGTTAACATTTTAAAACAGAAACCGCTAAATTAAAACTCAGAACCACTTCGAAAGTAGTTAGCCCCTCAGAACTCAGTTACATTAAAAAACACACGATACTCTTTCATCGTCCCATCCCTAGTCCCTATTTAATTAGTAGCTTACACAATCAACTTTCCACAGTTTCACGGAAATAAGATTTCATGGCTAATTATCACTTTTGTGCGTAATATTTTTCCCGCCGACACTATACGTGTCAACGCCATAACTCACGGGTTAATAACACGCCGGCGGTCCGTCCACATTATTCTTACGCGAAGATGCGCAAGAGTGCGATTTTTCAATGTTTGGTCCAAGTTTTGGCAAATGGCGGACGAGTTGCGAAAAGGGATGTAAGCGTGTTACATCGTGGGCTACGGCATTGTTTGATACAGTTACCGTGGCTCTGGAACGCAAAAGGCAACCGCAGGGACAAAAATGTTTTTTAGTCAGTAAAAGTCTGACATTCTCTCGCATTCCACTCGGAACGGGAGGAGATGATGATGATTTCCCACCTCAAAATAAACGTGTTCCATCGTTGATCACATCATCATGTACCATTTGGTGAAAGTACCGTCTGATAGTGGTCGAACACCCTAATTTGAAAAGCTTTGCTTATAATTGGTTCGTTATTAAAAGTTTAAGTTGGTACTTTTAAAATAGCAACAAAATAAAACAAATTTCTTAATAGTCATGGGCTTTTCCAACAGCTAGACTTGACCCACTGCTCTTTTCGGCGAATGATAAATTATGCTGATGACATGATAAATACATATATTGTGTAAAAGCACACACTGTTTCCACACGTGTTGTTTACCCAAAATCTGTTTAACCACACGTATTTTAATAAAAACAATTTATTTGAATAACAGTAGGTACCACGTAACATATCGGAGACAAAATTATTTCCACAAAATAACAACTAATAGGTAACTAAAATAAATATTAATATAATATTTTCTTCGAAGAACAGTCACCGCCACAGGCCGTCGCTCACACCGCAGTGTAACGCAACCGTTCATTAACGTACGCGTTTCGGATAATTACGTACTGATAAACCAAGCAAATTGTTCGCGAATTATCTTCTCGGGGCGTGTGTGATGAATATCATCTTGTGTCCCAAAAAATGCTTTTTTTTACTGACAAACTGTCACTGTAATTGCGTAGTGTTAATTATACAGTTATTTTGAAAGTTTTATGATGTATTCAATTTGTGCATCATTACGATCGGAGCATGCGAACACCATGACATTAAACATATAATTGGTAGAAATTATTACCGAGTATTTATAATAGCCTTTGTTAAGTTGTATTGCGGATTCGCTGCGGGCCTACACAATTTGAAAGCGCCATCGCTTCCGAGTAAATTAATACTCCGAGTAAATAAACTTTACGTTAAATAAAATCTTAAAATTATTCAAACTTTGATTTAACAGAAGGATGTCCGAATGATTTCAATCGGCAATTTAATTTAACACGACTGTTTTTACATTAACTTTTATTACATTGAACGACATGGTGGAGATAATAAATTCAATCTTGGTAATAACCGTACAATGTGACAGAAACTAAATATAAAAATTTGTGATCGATACGTGTACCAATAAAATCTTTTTCGCGAAACTGCAAGTAATGGCGGCCAAGCGTCAAATTACGCGTCAATCATCGACTACTCGTCTCGGAAGCAATTATAGTGACACGTTAAAAATCAGGTCGATAAATCTCTACGTACTTAACAAACATAAACGTGACTTATTCCCTGATATTAAAGTTGAAAATTACTTTAGCATTGTCCACAGCCTCGAGTTGTTTGCCCGAAAATCATGATCTGATGTTCTTTATGTCCTCTGTTTACTTTAAACCAGCCCACGTTAATTATCGCATCCAATTTAATTTTATGCACTCTCCTGCTTTTGTCCCTTTCTGTCTTTGTTAGTTAGAGTGAGAGGTGTCTTGAGGTGATACATTTAAATCGACAATGTAAAATTTTACGATATAATCGCAGTGAATTCGAGCAGGTTCGCTACGGTGTGAAACAAAGCGTGAACTGTTCATGTGTAGAAGTAATGTTGGTTTCTGATATAGTACTTTAGGGATGGCCTAAAACAGATATAGGTATTTAATTTTCGTTTCATATTAATTTCAGTAGGTTACCGTATCCTATACCTATTCCGAAAGTGAAAGGTTCTGCAGGAAATGATTTTGAAACATAAAACTTATGGCATCTATTATGTGCCATTAAATGCATCGGAAATCTGACCCATTAGAAAAGACCCCAAAATAATAAATACAGTAAATATCACACTCCGTTTCCTATTCGAACCAGGAGTTCATGAGATAAGCGCGTTCAACCAACCAAACAAACAAACTCTGCAGCTTTATAATATTAGTATAGATTATGTATCGTAAAGACTAGCCAACTTTCCATTACTATTTAACTCTTTTAAGGCAACACAGTTTACACTAAAATTACTGCTACCCTATCCATTGTTACCACTACCCTAGATCTTTACAATCTATTATTCACCCAAGAATTATCCTCGTTGAAAATACTATTAAATCAAACGTACAAGCGAATCCGTGTAAAATGGTAGTAATAAATAACAATACAATATTTAGGTGTAGTTACAAATCGTGTCGCTGTGTCGTCCGACGCTTTGTCGTGGTCGCGTCGTGTCGCGTCGCTTTGTTGCGCGTGTATAGCGGCACTTATGATGATAAATGTACGCGGACATATTGTGTGCGCGCTGTGTGGCTTGGCTGCGTCTGCGTGCGTACTGTACGCATAGAAAATGGATGACTAGGTTTTTGTCGCGGGTTCGGGATTTTTTAACTGTACTTTTTTGAGACATATCTCGGTATTTTTTTATTTTTGGTCAATATTACAGTAAATGTAAAGTTTTGATGTCTGACCGTTAATAATTATATATTATATCTTCTTACTAGCTTCTGTCAGTAGCTTCGCCTTCACGAAAGTAGGTTTCTCCATACAAAATTTGGAGTCCCGTTTCCATCCCTTATGGGGGTGAATTTTGGAAAAATCGCTTCTTATTCACATCATAAAAAGAACTTCGGTGCAAAATTTCAGCATTCTAGGTCCTAGGGTTGGGCGTTCATTAATCAGTGAGTGAATCAGGACTTTGACTTTTTATAATTATAAGATTTCCTAGTGGTATCAAGCAGCAACATGCCTTAGCAGCTTATTATTGTTCTATAATACTGAAAAAATCTTCCAGTTGCCAAGCTTGGCGGTTTTAGGATTTAGTTGTCAATTTCATCCCATGATAGTGTATTAATTTTGCCCTTGTTCCATTTTACTCGAGGTCGTCGCAATATATCTTCTTCCTAAACACCTGCCTACAGGGGGGCCTGTAGGCAGGCGTTATGTAAAGGACAGAGTGGACTCGAAACACTTCCTTTTTTTGAGGTGGGAAACTTTTGACTAAGCTGTCTCATAAACAGTGAGCGTTGAGGTGCGTCCGTGCACCACTGCGGGGTGCCAACTGAAAACCAGCGCTGGGTGTCTAACGCCTAGCAAATGCTGAGGTGGTCACCCTTTCGGTGCGGGCACGCTCGGCGCACTTTGTACTTTTGTTCTTTTTTACTTTGTGTTTATAACCGTTGTGCTGTGTCTGTACCTACCGAATAAAAGTATTTCTTTTCTATATTCTATTCTTTTAAGTATCTCGGTACTCTTTATTTAGGATCAAATCAAATCATCAAAAGCTTCTCTGACTCTGGTTAGAGCAAGAGGAAGTATCAAATTTTTATTGACTAAAGCCCATCCTGTGTTCCGTAATCCACTACACGGGAGCAGTGCGTGGAGACATTTGACATCCACCGACCCAGTGAATGTCACATGTCTTCGATTTTTTTGATTTTGGTCATGCTGGTTTCGTCACGATGTTTCCTTTAGCGTTTTAAAAGTAGGTAATTCGATGAAATAAATTACACAAAGTTAGGGGCCTGGAACCCGTGACGTACCTACAGTCCGGCCGTTAGGTACCACTGGGGCACCACTGTCCTAGACTTTGTTAAAGTAAAGATACTCACCTTATAATTTATTGTATAGATTAGAATTTATGATAGTTGTTTACTAGGCAGGGTGCACGTGACAGGTTCATGAATGACATTCCTAGCTTCGCTAATGCCTGCTGATGAATGAGCGTCGTAACAAAGAATACTAAGACAAAGGGAATTTGCAATTGCAATTATTTTAATGTATTACTATGTTAAATAGATTGATTTATCTGATTCCAAGTCGAACTTACACATATGGCAGAAATAATTGATAACTTTTTTTTATAATCAGCATTTTCACACTCGGTACTGACCTGTTTAAATACCGGAAACTTATCTACTGTATTTTTTTTGCATACTTTTGCCCTTATCCCTACAGCTTTTAGGCACTAGTGCGGAAAAGGGCGCGTGCCCCCGCTACTATTTTATTACATTTATCGTATCAGGCTGGGCGCTAAGCCTCATGGGGGGTCCCATGAGTCGCGCGTCAACCCCCGTTTATTTATGTTGTATTAAAAACGTCGTTTGATACACGTGGAAATTAGTCACTGCAGCCCTCGCCTACGGCTCGGGCAAATGCCGCCGCGGTCGCAATGCCAAACTTTCTCCACTTGTATCATTTTGATACAACTACGTACGTACTATTTATTTACTCAAATGTATTATGTATTGTATAATGTAATTTTTTTAACATCTTACTCTACTGTTTTATAATCTCTGTATAGTAAGATATCTGGCTCTTGTGATATAGGATCTCCTAGTATAAGAGTCAGCGTAACACTAATAAGTGTAAAATATGTATAAAGAGTTCAATAAATTATTATTATTATTTTATTCGACAGTTCATCAAATCGTGTAAAATAAAAAAAATTCTAAATTTTAAAATGTTCTGATAGATGTTTATGCGAACGGTACCTACGTCACGTGTGAATGGTTATTTTTTTTAAAGTAACAGTGGACAATATGTTTTGGAGGTGACCAGACTTTGTCCAAAGTGCGTCCATCATTTGGCCTACAGGACGATGTTATGCAATATTACGACAGTCATTTTATTTTGTGCTTACAATAAGCAGCTGGGTATTATGTAATAGGTATACTTGAAGCTTTTTATTTCGTCACTAATTACATTATTATTTTATTAACCGGAAACGGAAATAGCTACTCTAATAATTCATCCCACTTAGAAGTGAATAAAGCAATTTATTTACAGTAATCTACGATGTGTGTTATTTTGTATTACTTATGATATCCTGTTGTGAGTCTTATTATATTATTACATAAATAGTCTCGTTGAAGGTATGGTAGATAAATTATATTATAGTGATAGGTAAACTTCTGAAGATGATTTTTTTTTTCATTTTAGTACTTATACAATAGATATTTATTACCCAGCCAGGCGCATTACTTTGTGCGAATAACCTACTTTTAAGATGGTAAAGTAAAACATCGTGAGGAAAACAACATGACCAAAAAAAAAAAAAATCGAAGACATGTTGAGGAAACCGGCATGTCCTAGAACCAAAAATTCGAAGACATGTGACATCCACCAACCCGCACTGGGCCCGCGTGGTGGATTACGGCCCATTCCCTTTCCTAGAGACGAGGCCTGAGTCCCAACAGTGGGAACATTATAAGGCCGACTATACTGTGCTATGTGCACAGAAAGTAGATACAGGTTACAGGTCTTTATCAAGTTTGATGATCCATACTAGTTAGTATGGTTCATCAAAAACATGCCTTAACTAAAGCATGCAAAACACTGTTACAATAATAATATGCTTAGTACTAAAACACAAACTAAAACAGACACATTCAAGTTTATATAATACCTACAATTATCAAACCAATATAGGTTTATCAGATGAAACAATTTATGAGTCAAAAATACAAAAAAAATAATCGCTTTTAATCAGTTATAATATTTCTAACAATTAGTTAATTATATAAATTATCGTGTTGTATATAATTCTTAATTTAACATACACCTGTCTCCATGGTTAAGCACATAAATTTGTTCCGTAACAAAATTCTCCATGAGTTAATAGATTTTATGCAGAAATATTCAAATTGGTCGCAAGTGCTTGTTGCGACGTTTAACACATGTCCTGCGCTTGCGACTCTAAGCATTTTACGGACACGCCCTTTTTATGATAAAAAATGTCGGTAAATTGCATGTTTTCATACTGTATGAGTGTATAAATATTGATGAGTCAGTCTTTACTATTGCGATTTAAGATGACGCAGTAATACTTGGTTGTATTCAACATTTTGATACAAATTCGTGGTCACCCTGTTACCGAAATTTGACCGTAAGTAATCAACTAAATAAATATATATATATATGTTTTTCTAACTTTTTTTTTTTTCATAGGTTTGTGCACCTCTTCTCCAAATCATTTTAAATAAGCAAAACTTCACTCTTCTCTGTACTTGCCTTACGTTTAACAAGTAGCTATGTTACGGATATAAGAATAATATTATACCTGTTTCGGATACTGTTACGGAAATGAAATTATTTCGGATTATGCGCTAGTTTCGGTTTCGGATGTTAGAATTTTTATATTATAAGAGTCAAACAAGTAGGTACCTAACAAGATTTTACTTTTATTTCTACTCTAGATTATTATTTGTTTGGCCGGGCAAAATAACAAAACCTGTCGTGACCTTTCATTTAGACCTCGCCTTTATCCGAAACTTTTATTTCGGTTAGAGATATTTTTTAATTTCGGATATCCGATAGTTTCAGTTACGATTATGGAGCTTCATAACACCCCTGTTGAAAAGAAATGAATTAAATACAATAATTTCTCTTTTGAACCTAAAATTCTGATTCTGATGTAGGTTTAAATTTTATGTATCAAATCTTAGCGACTAGTCGCTCTCTCTCTCAAGTTAAAGTCGCAAGTGTGCAGTAGCGCTTCGATTTCTATTTCAATATTCAGTCGATGCTAATCGATGCTGTTAAGTACTTAATATCGATATTATTACTATTCAACATGTGATCAGGAATTGTATCAATCAATGATTGGTTCATTATAAGATAGCATAATTTGATATCGATTAGTATAAAGAAATGAAATAATTGAAACTATGTTTGTGATTTTATTGAGTTAATGTGCGTCTAGTTAGCATACATAAGGACTGTAGTTTACATAAATTGTTTTTTTTCCTTCATCGTATTCTAGAAGGTCTAGAGTAGTCTTGACTAGATTATTACTAGGACTCGATTTATTTACTAGTGTTGTATAGTTTTAATGCTCATGTTCAGAACATGAGCGACACGTTGAAGTGCCACAAGTGCCCATACACCTGTACTTTGGAGGACTTCATGAATGCCGTCGATACTGTAGTCATCAACGTAGCCACCTACTGGGCCGAAAGTGTTTAACAAGTTTACCATCGATTCGTAAAGATGAAGAAGATTGTTTTAATATTTTTTTAATGTGCTCACCTACCACTTTGTTGTCTTTGTTAACCCCAAGGTTGACTAGTAGAGAATGCCTTGTTGCATTAAGTCTGCCTATGTACCACTAATGTACATGAAGTTTAAATAAATAAATATGATATTAACGGTCATATTCAAGGGAATATACATAGGTTACATTTAAACAAGGTTATTTTTTTTGGTTAAAGAGATATTAGGGAAAGGTCTCTAATATCTATACAAGAAACTAACCTATGTAAGTTTTTTATTACAAATAAAAAAAAACAAGGTACAGATGACGATGAATGTCGACTACGATCGGCTTTATGTTTTCCATTTTTACAATTAACAATGTCAGTAAATGTAAGAAGGTCGTTGACGACCCTATAGTCGCGGAAAGATGCAATAAATAGATTTACTTACCTAAATGCATTTCTACAACAAAGAAACATGTCTGAACTTTGTCTAAACGTCATTTTTTCATGAGTCATCGGAAAATTAAACTGTCACTTCGTCCACACTGACAGATGCGCCATTGGGTAAACTAAACAGTTTAATCGAACGCATGTGCAAGTTTTAAGCCTAAATGTCAGGTTAACAACTCATTACCTACCAATACACATGTCTTTCAAAGAACTGTCCCTCAGGGCAGTAATTTATTTTAATTATTAAGGAACTGATGGATCTTTAACATAATCTAAGGTGTTTCAGCTGATAAAAAAATACACTGACTTTGTGTCCAAATTCACAAAAGAAATTACCGACCGAAATAAAAAACTAAAGTAACAGAGACTTAACTATGAGCGGGTTTCTGAATTGAGTATTTTGATTCAAGAACGTCTCAAATCCTAAATGCCAAATTTTGACAGGTCTTCAGGCTAAAGTAGAGTTTGAGAAATACTCAACTTGAAATGCTTAGTTCAGAAATCGGGGGAGAATCTTCAATTAAGACGGTGTCGTTTAAGGATTTGGGTATGAATTAAAAATATTTATACACCTGCAGGCTTACTCTTGAGTTCAATTCCGATCGGTCGACATTGGGATTGTGACGTTTCGTACTCGTGAATTCGATGCTAGCGCCAAATTGGTTTAAAATTGGGTGACTATTTTGAGGAACTAACTAATTTCAATCTAATGTTGACAATATTGTTTTCAAGTACCAAATCACGTAACTACAAAATTGACATTGGAATCGTATTGGCTTGAGATTGAAATTGAAATTAGTTTGGAGAGTAAGCCTGCTGACCTCTATGTCTTTGACTTGCTGTCCCTCACGGTTTCACCCGCGTCTTTGGTTTCTGCTCCAGTTCCGTAGGGCATAGCGTGATGTTATATAACTTATACTATTCGCCATAAACCTTTCGTACAGAAAGACTTTTCAAACCGACAAGCAGTTTTAAAAATTCGTGCGTTTAAACAAACAATAAAACTCTTCTGCTTTATTAGTTTAGTCGTCATAAATATCGTGGCCAGATCTTATAAATTGATCACTTCATCATATGGCCAAGTAAAACTGGCCAGATCGTTTTAAACGTTAAAGTTTGATGATATTTAAATCGTCGTCTGGCCTGCTTTCTTTAGATCTTTTATTGTCATAGAAATCCTACATCAATGTTATGGTCAAACGAGGATTGACATATCATCAAATGTTAACGTTTAAACGATCTAGCCAGTTTTAGTTGGCCATATCATGAAGTGATCGATTTCTAAGATCTGGCTACGACATAGACATGTTTCTGTAAATATTTTTATATTGTGTGTTGTTATTTATATGGATTTCTTGTATTTTCAGGTCTGTACACAACTTTATTCGCAGTTAAAGGTCGGTTAGCATGTGTGTGAGCTTTGTGTGTTGTTTCTTTAGTTATTCTGTACTGCCAAGATTATGAATTATATTGATGGAGACCACGGTATACTTGTAATTTTAGGATGTTTCGTTTTGTTTTATTATTAAACATAATATACACATAAAGCATATAGGATGCTACGTGCAGAATGAAAGAGTTCGTGGAATGGCATAAAGAAACAGCTTTTACGATATTTTTTCAAAATTTGTGTTTTTTCTCAACGTTCACGACTTTCACCTTTAAACAATTTTATTTTTCTAAAATCTATGCGCCTTGCCTTCGTTAGGAAACATTCTTTATGGATGTAAATATGTAGTTTAGAAATGGCACAATTGACTAAACTTACTATAAATTATTATAATATTTTAGTGCCTACATTCATAGTCTTAAGTAATTGTTAGATATCACACGTGATAGCCGCGCATCCTAAATGTGGAAAAAAAATATAATTAATAGCCATTGATTTACAACATGTATCTGGAATAATGAGAAAATTAAGTAGGTAACAAACATAATTTAAGGTCTAAAATTTTAGTTAGATAGTGTTTTTTTATAAGGAAATTAGTTTTCCTAATTGCATGCAAATCATGTGAGCAGCGACGCACTACATTGGTAGCACATCAATATGGGTATCTACGCACGCACACACAGACACTCCAGTGACGCAATCAAGATTTATTAAAATATTTTTATTCTAAAATAATTCTTCAGTAACCGTTTCTGACCATATTACTTTCAGGATTTACGTTTATTGTGTTAGATGTTGTTTATAGAGTTTAAAGAATCTATTTATCGTAGTATACAATACATACTTGAACTCTTGTGCTAATTGAAATATAATATTCACGAAATATACCTTCAATTTGCGTCGTGGTTCTCTACTGCATCCCATGGTCTGTGTGACACAATTCCTTGGGCTCGGTTCACGATTCGCCCTCTTTTCACCCACACAATCCTGCCAGCTCATTTAACTGCTGTTTTGGAAGTTGTTGCCAACATAACGTTTTTAATGTAGTTTTTTTAAATTTCGTTTTGCTAAAAAAAAGTAAATTGTAATGAACCTTTTAATAATAATAATGATAATAATATTCCACAACTTTTACCGCCACACAACGCCATCTAGTCCCAAACTAAGCAGAGCTCGTGCTATGAGTACTAGACAACTGAGATACATACTTATATATTTCTAAATACATATCTACATACATATTGTAGATAAATTACACCCAGACATAGAACAAGTGATCGTGCTCATCACACAAATATTTGTCCTGGGTGGGAATCGAACCCTCGACCTCCGGCACAGCAGGTCAAGTTGTCTAACCATAGACCAACATGCCAGTCAATTTTGATTGGACAGTTTGAAAAGGCAAATGTAAATGTTATGCTTACCTACTTAACCAAGTTTCTTTAGAGGCTTTATAAGTAGTATCTTTAATAATAAAGCATAATCACAATCAGCCAAGAACGACGAGTATCCACCCTTATTTTGTTGAAACCTCTACGGTCCGGATCAAGCGTTTCGCTTTATTTGCATGCTGCAGTCATCCCGTCCGATTATAATATAGGTGTCTTCAAGGCTAGAGTGAATAAGCTCTTAATAAACTAGTGCGCCTCACCATCAACGATTGCATCACTACTTACCATCAGGTGGGATTGCAGTCAAGCACTAGTTTATATCAATTAAAAAAAAAGCCTTATAATGTCGTGATGGCCCAGTGGTTAAGACACCCGCCTCTCACGTATGAGGTTACGTGTTCAAAACCGGGTAAGTACCTACCAATGTGATTTTTTCAACTCATATTGAGCCGGTTGCGGCTATTCTGCCAGTATCACGTCGGGGTCACCATTTTGGGGGTATGTGGAACAGAGTGTAAAGTCCCACATTGTACTTTACTAAGTTATCTACGACATTACTGACTCCCCATACCTCGGAAGGCACGTAGAGCCATTGGTCACGGTTGTCATTCGTATATCTTTGACAGTCGTTACAGGTATTAAGATGCCATAAAGTCTTACTATCAGTCTATCCAAGGAGGAGCATCGTGTTAGCCAGTAACTTGGTTGTGGAGGTCTGAAAGACAGTCGGTCCATTTAAACCACAGTTATCCAGCTGCAACCAGACATACTGGAAGCCGGCCCCAAGCTAGTTGAGAAAAGGCGAGGGAAGATGCTTATAATCTTATAATGTTCCCACTGCTGGGACTTGGAGTCTCATCCTTAAAAGAGGACTACGAGGGCCAGGTTCGGTTTGGTTATCTATGTAAAAGGAGAAACTGACTGACTGACATATCAACGCACAGCCAAAACTACTGGGACTAGGAGCGTGAAATTTTGCACAAAGCTTTTTTTTCACTAAGAAAGGGTTCCTCAAATTTCTCCTCCTAACGGGATGAGACGGGGTTCTAAAGCTAGTCTATACATATATATATATATATATATATATATATATATATATAAGGAGAAACTGACAAACTGACTGCCACATCAACGCACAGCCAAAACTACTGGGATTATAGTAACGTAAAATTTTACACAGGGGCCTTTTATTGGGCCAATGTATATAAAACTTCCCAAAAAATTTGCACAAATAATTCCCATAGTAAATAATAATGGTTTTCATTATTTGTTTTTTAAAACTACCCTCAAAATATGTGTTTAAGGTGTGTTAAAGTTGTTATAAAAACATTCATGCGAACGAAGTCTGGGCAAAGTGCTACCATTTTTTTAACAAATCTTCTACATTACCCAAGTACCCATACTAAGCGATCTCATTCAAAAACAATGTTACCAACATTCAAACAATGTGACCGACTCACATAATTTCTACAAACAGTATCACACACACTATTTTCTCATGTCCCTCGGCCTATTTCCCTCCAATTAGGATAAAATGGCGGGTATTTAAAATGCGCCACTAATGGCGGCGCCTGCGCTTGCGCAGATCAAGGCCCGCAATTACATCGTTATCTGGGTCGCGTCGACGACGTGTGCCAGAGTGATTTACTGCGTTTAAACTATTATGCGACTGGGTTTTGGAGAAATGGGTGAGCTAAAATGTGGATTTAAATGGGTGGAATTAATAAGGGGTTTTGGGTTCTTCCTTTCTCATGTAGACTTGAACAAGAAATGCCATTTGAAATTCCGTTGAAAACCGGCGTCAAGCAATAAATACATAGTTATACTACTTTTTAGTTATATAGGTAATATGTATGTACAGTCAGGGGTCAAAAGTGCAGTTCCACCTTACCATTGCTAAAATGTCTAAAATTTCTTTGTAGAAGAGTGTCAATGGTCCATGACTGATTTAATTGGTAGCATAGAATCTAAAGTATTGAACTAGTTGTGGACTATTGAACTTCTACAATAAAGAAATTTTAGACACTTTAGCATTGGTAGAGTGCAATTGCACTTTTGATCCGTGAATGTACATATTACCTATATTGGCGCAGCCGTGAGATACAATGTTAATTTTCTTTTTTTAATCTTAAGTTTCTATATGTTACACACCATAGAGCTGCATTCATTTTCTTGGCTGCGCCATCTGGCAGCTTCACCATGGCGTCTCAGTGAAGCACGGACCGTACAGTTAACGTTAAGTCGAGAAAACTGACCCAAATTAAAGTTAGAAGAGATTTAAATGGGTTCAGAGTTTAGTGATATTAAAATTCAGACGTTTCAATTGAGAGCTTTGCAGTAAGATAACTATATTAAACATATTGAACTCTGTAACTAAAAGCGTTTCGTAAACCGTTTAAAGAAATATCTACATCCAGATATTTCTTTAAACGGTTGTCTTATTATCAGAATGAGACGAATTTTATTCGTCATTGGATGTTATGAGAACCAGGTTACAAATGACATCACTGTGATCAGTCCACTGCCTCCCATGCAATCTTAGCTAATTCATATTGATTATCACAAACATACTTCGCGTGTAGGATGTAGGCTGACATTGTTCGAACACCTTATTTAATCATAAAGGTAATAACCCTAATTTGTTCCCCGAAAATTTCTGGGTTATATATTAATTCCATTATATCTGACACTCAGCTTAATTTTTTTCAATAAATCTGTACTTACAGCAGTTAAAATCATATGCGAACTACTTAAGCGTGTTCATCTGATATTTTCGTGACTGACTTCGATAAAACAAGGTATATACTGATTGAAGTTACTTTATTAACTTTATGTGCCATATTTATTGTTGAAGGGGACGATTAATTAATGGTATGGCCAAATTATACATGGTATGAATTGAATTTTATAGCGCATGTAAAGTTTTATTGAAGCGATTTTCGTTTAAGTGATATATTAAGTTGGTTTTGTCTTATATGATGGTAATGGTGGCACATCGAATAAATTTTACAAGAGACAATTTTTTTTAAGAAACTTATAGAATATATTAACAGAAGATTTTTATAATCTTTGTTGCAATAGAAACATATGTTATTTCTTTTATATATTTGAATAATAATTAAAAATAATAAACACTGTAGAGATTAGTTACTATACTTATGTATTACACTCTCTGTTGGTATTACATAATAAGCGCATTACTTCAGAACGGCTGCATCTATTTGGCTAATTATTTATTGAGGTGTACGTATGTCAGGGCAGGGTTTGATGGCAAGAAAATTGGAACCAAGCGAAGTCGGGGCGGGCAGCTAGTTATATATAATATTTTAGTAACGTAGCATAGCATAGCATAGTCGGCCTTATAATGTTCCCACTGCTGGGACTCAGGCCTCCTCTCTAGGAGAGGGAATGGGCTGTAATCCACCACGCGGGCCCAGTGCGGGTTGGTGGATGTCACATGTCTTCGAATTTTTGGTTCTAGGACATGCCGGTTTCCTCACGATGTTAGTAACGTACTACAACAAAATTATCACAAAAATACACTAGCATCAATATTTAGTTTAAATATAGGTACATATATTTTATTTACCATCATCCGTGCGTCACTGCGGGTGCCAGCTGAAAACCAGCGCTGGGTGTCTGACGCCCAGCAATTGCTGAGTTGGCGACCCTTTCGGTTCGGGCACGTTCAGCGCAACTGTATTGTATTTCTGTACTCTTTTTAGGGTTCCGTACCTTAAAAGAAAAAAACGGAACCCTTATAATATCACTTTGTTGTCCGTCTGCCGGTCTGTCTGTCAATACTCTTTATCTCAGGAACGCGTGGAGCTATGGAGTTGAAATTACTCGTAAAACCATGTGCTCAAGTCTGCGGTTTCTTAAAGCTGTGAAAAAATCAAACTTCTGAGTTAACAAAAAAAAAGACGGCCGTTTATGTTGCAAAAAACGTGTATTTTGACTCTCTGAAGGGAATCAAAATCCATAGAATTCTGAAATTTGGCATGAAGCAAGGTCTCATAACACAAGTATAGGAAAAAATCTGAAAACTGTAAATTTGTAGTTACGTTACAAACAAAAACTTTTTTGCGATTCGGAAAAATCTTCGTAACTCAATTCGGAAATCGAACTGTTTTCATCTGTAAGTTTGTATGGAACCCTCAGAGCAAGAGTCCGACTCGCACTTGCCTTGTTTTTTTATTATTTTGTGTTATTGCCTGCGTTGAATGACTTCTATTCTAATGTGGACGCTTTTGGTAGTAAATAGGAAGTCGTTCTTGCAGATCATGATAGAGTAGGTTTAAGTGTTCACCGATTTAGGTTATTTGGGATCACGGTGATTGGCGTTATTGATTAAGTAATTTTTGGTAGGTATTTTATGATTCTTGTTTTGATAACCTAGATTTAAGAAGATAATTTATGTTTTAAATCAACACAAAATTAAGTGTATATCAACAACAATATTTTAGGACTGTGTGATTTTTTTCTACTCTATTCTTTTTACTAATAAATATTTAAAACAAACTGTTATCTTGTTTTTTTCCCCTTCTACGACCTTACTATCCTCTAACAAAACTAGATTGCTATTGCATGCGATTGTAACCTTTCTAATCAATCTTCCTAACAAATCATATTCGTCATGTCAGTTATTATTTTGACGTGCTTGCTACGACGTAGCATAAACGTAGACAATTGCTACGAAAATTGCCGTCTACGGCTTTCGTCTACGTTCACTATTAAAAATACAAGTACCTACCTACACAGAAGTCATTTTTTTAAAAAAATTGCCGTGTTTGGTACCTCATTATTAATGTTTTTACCCTAGCGTAGTCATCAGATTGTTTAAGAATAAAACTTAAATTTAAAAAACCCATGACTCAAAATTTTAATGTAAAAATCATGCCATTTCACCTCTGCCCTCTAGCAAAGTTACGACCGTATCGTTTCGATTCTCTTGCATCGAACGCCTCGAGTAGGCCACGCCTCCGATTCCTTTTCTGACGTCATCTCAACGCTCAGTCACGTGGTCAGAACAAAGGAATCAGAGGCGTGGCCTACTCGAGGCGTACAATGCAAGAGAATCGAAACGAAACGGTCGTAACTTGGCTAGGGGGCTGAACTTTTAAGCAATTACACAGATTTTCATTTATCATACAAATTTGTATGCACATCTAGGTCCTACTGTGCTTGGGCGCGTAGCTTCATAGACGCGTATTCGTCATTATACGCTTGCGTGAAGCTTACATACGAAATTATGACCTTCTGTCCACGTATACGGTAGAGCTGTGCTCCGCTTCGGCGGAGCACCGCCATGTCCTCGTGGGGGCGATCGGCGGCAACGAACTACCAGTCTATGAAACTACGCGTCCGTCGTCGCGTCGCGTTTGGCACCGAAAGTGTTTATGACCTTTGCTATTAGCACAGGAGTTTTAGAAAACTTAACCCTTGAATTCTAACTTTGGATGGATCGCTGTCTAACAATAACTCCTCTTTTTAACAAAGTGCCTATGGCGAGTTTGTTTAACGTTAACGCGATCGACACTTTAATGAATTTCGGCGCTCCGATTGGCTCGCTCCAAGCTCTTGACCAATAAGAGAGCCAAAAGCTGTAAACGTTTTGATCGTGTTAACGTGAAAACAATTCGCACTCAGCGCACATAATAATGATCTAATTAATAACAGGACTTTCTGATTTTCTTTTGCTTGTCTAACTATTAACATTACTCTCTATTTTCCCCAACAGGACCTGGAATCTACGATTAAGAAGAAAATTACTAAGGTATGTACTTTATATGTTTCTACTAGAGCAAGATCTCAGAACCTATCAAATAAGAATAGGATCGACTTAGCGCCATGTTGTGACGTCATAGCTGTCAAATCGAATCAGCGTGAGGAAAAAAGGATATTTTTCAAATTTTTATTTACGTATCATGAACGAATAATAATTAGAATTTAGTTTTTCAATTCTGCTCTTCCCTGCATCATTGTGTGAAGGGTCTGAGTAGTAGCGGTATAAAAGAAGAAGGCGAATTGTTGCCAACAATGAAAATAAGAAAGAACAGTTTTTTTTAAAACTAATTTTGACTTAAATAACTTAGATTAGCTAATTTAGATTAATCAATAATGTGTTTCTTCACACATTTAATTAAGACTTGGTTAAACAAATTTTTGCTCGATGTTGACGATAGACGAGTGAAAAAGGACCTCTTGAATTGCAGAGTGCTAGTAGTGTGTGTGGGTATTTTTTATACTAATGTACTTTGAACGTACGCTTACCTTGGGCTGACGACCAATTTCCTGATCTGAGTATCGAATTGGGGGCTTTGGGGTCTTGGAATATAAACTTGTATTTTTAGGATGGCTATCAAAACTGTCCTATGTTTTATTTATTTTTTTCTGAATCAATTCTTAATAAATATTAATCCACTTTGAGATAAACTAATACGGATGTTATTAGCAAGTTTAATTATGATTTTATCACATAGTAAATATTCAGTACAAATATTTTAATAATGCTTAATGAAAATGATATCGTTATTTTTTATCAGCATACCTGTTTAATGATGTAGATACTATTACCAAGCCTAGGTTGTGAATCACAGTTGTTTACATTCTTACTTCCAGAAATGACATCACGAACGAGAAAAATATAAGCGTATTTTCTACAAACAGATGGTCATACTCAGTGGCTGAAAGCTGCCACATATGGCGTTTTTAAACGCACGATTGTCTTATTTTTCACTTCATACAACATGGACGTATAAAGGTGGACTTATTGCCATTGGCACCCTCTACCAGTGAACCAACAGTGGTGGAAAGACAACACGACAGTTGCATAAAAAAATCACATCATCATCATTTCAGCCGATAGACGTCTACTGC
Source organism: Mythimna impura (assembly GCA_905147345.3). Lineage (NCBI taxonomy): Eukaryota > Metazoa > Arthropoda > Insecta > Lepidoptera > Noctuidae > Mythimna > Mythimna impura. The sequence continues at coordinate 25,593,710 of LR990355.1, forward strand.
TGGACATAGGCCTCCGCCAAATGTCGCCACAATGAACGGTCCTGTGCGTCTCGCATCCATCGGATTCCCGCAATCTTCACCAGGTCATCGGTCCACCTTGTAGGGGGCCATCCAACACTACGTCTTCCGGTACGTGGTCGCCACTCCAGAACATTTCGGCCTTAACGGCCATCTGTTCTGCGAGTAATGTGCCCTGCCCATTGCCACTTAAGTTCGGCAATTCTTCGTGCTATGTCGGCAACCTTGGTTCTCCTGCGGATATCTTCATTTCTGATTCGATCACGCAAGGAAACTCCGAGCCTTTCCACTGCCCTTTGGGTGACTAAGTCTTCTGATGAGGCCCATAGTGAGCGACCATGTTTCGGAACCATACGTCATCATTGGCAACACGCACTGGTCATAGACTTTCGTCAGTAAAAAAATCAGTAAGACGATAAACTAGGTACACATGCATATATAAAGGTATAGTAAAAATAAACACATATGTATTTTAATATTATAAATGCATACATTAACGAGAGCAGTGGTGGCCGAGTGGTAACGGCCCCGACTTACGAGTTGTAGGTCGCGAGTTCAAACCCAGCCAGGCGCATTACTTTGTGTAATTTATTTCATCACCACTGCTTTAAAAACGGTGAAGGAAAACATCGTGAGGAAACCGGCATGTCCTAGAACCAAAAATTCGAAGACATGTGACATCCACCAACCCGCACTGGGCCCGCGTGGTGGATTACGGTCCATTCCCTCTCCTAGAGAGGAGGCCTGAGTCCCAACAGTGGGAACATTGTAAGGCCGACTATGCTATGTATGTATTTAGAAATATATAAGTATGTTTATCAGTTGTCTAGTACTCATATCACAAGCTCTGCTTAGCTTGGGGTGCGATAGTGGTTGGAATATTATAATACTTATATTATTATTATTTATATTTTGTTCCAAATTACCTAACCATCGAACAGGTAACTTAGAACAAATTGTCGTACATTTATTTCTTGAAAATCTGTTTAGATATTTTACAAAATGTGACAATGTATAGGTATATTATATCTTATTGGCCATGACTGTGTGTGTAATTCAACTGGCATGCAAGTAGCATTTCACTGTGATTTATGAGGTCTTGTGATTTAATTATTATAACCTTGTGTAAAGGTGGAACTCGGTAGGAGCTTCAATTAATTTATGTACCTACTTGACTTGTGTCAAGCTGCGTCTGCGATTTTTTTAATTAATCGATTACTTTATTTGTTTATTGCTTTGCAATTAATGAAATAATAATAAGCCCACGATTATCTTTATATATATATAAGTATGTATTATTCTTCTGTACGTGTGCTTGTTACCTAACTCCTTCAAAACGGCTTGACCGATTTGGAAGAGATTTTGTGTATTTATTTGAGAGGGTTCCTGGATGGTTTAAAAACAAAATCGAATCCGGCTGGTTGAAATAGGGTTCTCATTATTTTGTCTGACGAAAAGCCAACTTTCGGGAAGGACAACGTCTACTGGGACCGTTAGTTTTGTTATAATAACCACAAAGGTTTTTGAGGATATTTGAGTGTTTGGGTAAAATACTCAAATATCTTCAAGATCGTTTTTATTTCTTTGAGATGGGAAATCATTAAAAGACTTCTGCTCTATGGTGAATTAGAGAACCCTCCTATGTTCCTTCATTTGTCCCTTTGCGTTCTAGGGACACGGTAACCCTTTCAAATGTTCCCACAAAAGCAAAATGTATGTGCCTTGCACAGCCTCTTCTTGGCTTGCCCGTGTTGACATAAACCCAATTCATCGCTCAACTGCAGGCGTGATCGTGGTCAAGATAGTTTGCTTAATAAATTCAATCTGCCCAGCTTTTTGAAAACCATTTTAGGGACGGCTTCCAGTCGTATCGGATGCTGCAGAATAGGTACCAATATTAAATACTGGCATGTGCCGCCGGCTTCGCCTGCGTGATAGTAGACAATATATAGCTTATATCACGCAGTGCTATAGTAGCATTCTACTGGTACTACTACTTTAAAATCGCTCCGTTATTTTTTGAGTTCATTCGTTACATACGAAAATTTCAATCTCAACAACTCAGTGTAATCGGGTAACAGCCCCTTGGCAAGACTATTCGTAACAACTGTGTAAGATCTAAAAAGAGCTAGCTGAATATAAAAAAAAAAACAGCTTCGAAGGCTTACAGATATACGCAGAAAACCTTCAACATGGTACTCTAAATAAATATTCAACGATTGTAGATTTAGTTTAGGAGGTAAATGACCTATTACCATAGCTTATCTGCTCTCGAAATTAGCCTGAACAAATAGTCCGATAGAAAACCAGTTCTGACCTACGAGACAAGGACCACTTGATAGACTTTGTGATATATTTACTTAAAGCATATGGAGTGACAGTTTTATATAGGGTAACTGGTAATTAGTGTACGATACGTTAAACACGTGATTGTGCTCATGATAACCAACAACTTTTACTATGGGAACAAACCTGAAATCGCGAAAAAAAATCAGCTGTTCAGTACATTTATGTTTGCCTAATGTACTGAACAGCTGATATTTTTTTCGTGATTTCGGCTTTGCTCCCATAATAAAAATTGTTGGTTATCATGAGCACAATCACGTGTTTAAGTATCGTACACTAATTGCCAGTCACCCTATATAATACTAGCGGTCTCGACAGACGTTGCCCTGCCCAAAAGCTGGCAAATTATCAGAGAAAATTGAGAATCACATAGCAGCACCACCTACCGGGTTCAAATATATTTTCAAACCAACCAGGGACCCACTTAAATATATGTACAAAATTTCATTTAAATCGGTCAAAACGTTTAGCAGGAGTTCGGTGACAAATACACGTACAGAAGAATTATATATGTAAAGACAAGCGAGCGGTGACTTAATTTTCTAATTTCATACACACCGTATATCGTGGCCAGATCATAGAAATTAATCTCTTCATGATATGGCCAAGTTAAACTGGCCAGATCGTTTTAAACGTTAAACTTTGATGATATGTCAATCCTCGTTTGGCCTACTTTCTTTAGACTTTTTATTATCATAGAAATCCTACATCAATGATATGACCAAACGAGGATCGACATATTATCAAATGTTAACGTTTAATCGATCTGACCAGTTATAGTTGGCCATATCATGAAATGATCATCTTATACATGTGTATAAGGGTGCGCATTATTCTGTATTTAATGACAGCCGAAGCACCATACGAATAAAACCGAAGCACGCTTTTTAACCTCACTTATTCAGTTTGTTTGAAGAAAAAGGATGTAGGTACGATTAACTAATTAGAATTTTCATTAAGGTTTTGTGTAAAAACTAATATTTAAAAGAGTTTGATTGTTTTTTTTTTACATCATTTGGTTATTACAATGAAAACGCTGAAAACAGTGGCCATAAGCTACTGTTTTTGTTATTATCAACATTTTCCTTTTCATATTTCACAAAGCTTTACGTTGAGGTAGATTTATCAAAAAACATACCAATTAGATATTTATTATTATGGCAAAAATAGAACAATGTTTATATCGTGACGTCACAGTTATATGTCACGTCAGAGAAACAATCGTCGCGCGCCGCTTTGATGTCGATAATTGAGAGTTATTGCGGCGCGCGCGCATGGTAGCCTGTATCGCGCCGATTCGCGCCTATTTCGCTTTATAACGCGTTGGGGTCTTGAATTAGCGATCTCTGATGCATAAAATCTTCGTTCCACATTCTATGGTCTCTGAAAACATCTAACGTTGAATGAGTTTTTAACTACCAGTCCCAGGAACTGAGTAAGTTTATTTGTTACAGATATGTAAATTACATCCACTGTAACTAAGAAACTTAAATAAATTCTACCACTCTGGGTGGAGCGAGAGGGAGAGCTGTGAATAGAATAGAATAAAACTTTATTGTACACCAAAATAGTAACAAAAACATATAAACTAATTTAACCTATGGGTACAATGGCGGTCTTATCGCTAACAGCGATAACTACCAGACAACCTTAGGATGGACTGTAAGAACTGCTGTGTCAGACTTTTACTAATTAAAAATCACCCGTGTTTTTTCAGTTGCCTTTGCGTTCCAGGGTCTCGATGACTCTTTCAAACAAACAGCCTATGTCTAAGAAATTTCGAGTTTGTTTTGTATCCCCGAGAATACGGAGGGTATATAGTGACCATTCATACCAACTTTCCTACATTGCGGTATCAGAGTTCTCGGCGCGATTAGAACATAGGTATACAACAGTATACCGAAATCAACTATCGGGCACGTGCCCAGACTAAAATTACTGGAATTTAGGCGTATTCTATTCGAAGTTTATAGACCCGTAATCCACACCACACGAGCCCGGTGCGAAATTGTAGAATTCGTACCACACTTCGTTCAAATTGTTTTGTTGTACACAATTATTCAGCACCCCCAATTAAGCAATCAATTATGCAGACCCCTTCTCATCACGTTCCCCGCTCCGCTCATCCCCCCGCTGTCTCTAAGACCACACCCTCGTTTCTTCACCATGGAGGGATAGCGACGTTACGTCATTCCAACAATTTATGACAATGTTAATGTACTTTACGACTGTTCACTGTACACAGGGATTTTGACTTATCGAGGCTTTGAGAGCCTTACAGGCTTCGCATTTAGTTTTAGTACTATTTATCGTTGGCTGGTGTTCGTTATTTGCTATTGTTTCTCTTAGTTTTGGGGATTATTGAGTCGGGAGTAAATCAAGTTTAATCCGTCTTTGATAGTCCTAGGTTTTGTTGCTAATGATAATTCTGTGGTTGTGTGTTTGTTTATAAGGATTTAGATATAAGTGTAGAGGGAAAGGGAGGCCAAAGAAAATATGGATGAATTGTGTGAGGAGTGATATGTAAGAACAGATAGTGATAGCGTGACGGGTGACAAGACAGAATGGAAGAACAAAACGTGTTGTGCCGATTCCTAAGTAACATGGTGTAATGGACCTTGTAGTGCAGCCAATTTTTATCTTTCAATAGCTACTGTTAGCGCCATAATCTCGAGATGAAAAGTATTCTTTTTATTTTATTTTATTATTGATAGGCTCGCGTTTGACCTTTGAATTCTATGTGCTAATCCAGGCCTTACCATAATAATATGCAAAATTTCATCGAAATTTATTCTTTTTTTTTATAAATGATAAGCTCGCGTTTGACTACCATCTCACCTGATGGTAAGCGATGATGTGGTCGACGATGTAGCACGCTTGCCTAGAAGTAGCCTATTCACTCTTCGGTAGTAGTAGTAGGAATTCCACTTTTTGGTTGTACGCACAATAAATGTGTTCTCAAAACGCTTTGTGCGTATGGGTGGGATATGTCATTGGTTCGGGCGTGAGGAAGTTGCAAACATACACACTGGCAAACTTTCGCCTTTAAAATATTCTTGTGATCTTTCGGTGTACATTAATTTTCTCATACATAAACTTGTTTTGTAACCCTGGTATATGACAGCCTAATCTATTTTCTGGACTCTTGATTGACATTTTGTTAGGTAAGTACCAATAGTTTGCATGTCCGGTCAATCTGGGTTCCGAGGTAATTAATTCGGTTATTCTAGTTCTTAATAAATAATGGCTGTTTAGGTCTTATGACTGGATCTAGTCCAAAATGCATGTACTTAATCAACAACCCACTTTACAGTTTCGTCAGTCGAGTAAATTTACAGTTTTTTAAAAGCTATGAAGCATCCGGGCGTATGCCTGTCCGGTATGGTGAGATTACTGTCACTGCGGTGTGTGCCGTTTCTTGAGTGCTGACAATTTGCAACAAACATACAGACATTCATGGAGAGCAGTGGTGGCTGAGTGGTAACGGCCCCGACTTACGAGTTGTAGGTCGCGGGTTCAAACCCAGCTAGGCGCATTACTTTGTGTAATTTATTTCATTACCACTGCTCTCAAAACGGTGAAGGAAAAAATCGTGAGGAAACCGGCATGTCCTAGAAACAAAAATTCGAAGACATGTGACATCCATCCGCACTGGGTCCGCGTGGTGGATTACGGTACATTATAAGGCCGACTATGCTATGCTATACAGACATAAACACCAATGACAGCAAATCAAGAAAAATACGATTTTAAAACAGACAAATTGATATACAAATAAATAAACAAAACATCGACATACAGATTCATTAATCAAATAAATACTCATTTTATTAAAAGTTTTCTGAAGCATCCGGGCGTTTTCCCGTATGTCCGGCGCGCTACGAGATAATTGTCACCATGGCGTGCCGTGCCGTGAGTCCTGACAATTTGTTTCGCGTGTTGACACTACAGGGTACACCGCACGCTCAAACAAAGTTGGTTCGCATTGTATAAAACGATACATTTTGAATGACGGATAAATTATCGTGGTTTATAGTTTCATTACCCCTTGTTGCAATTGTGCCTTGATTTTGTACCTAGGTGAAGTACTATATCAAAATGGAAGAAAACTTGTCATCCTTGACGTTTTCTCTTATGTCCGGAGTATGACGAAATAATTGTCACCTAGGCGTAGGTACTGTACCATGAATTTGTTGTCGCGTGTTGACATTTTATACGCTACACTGTACGCTTGAGTTAGCTCGTATTGTTTAAGATGACGTTTTAAAGAATGGAAATTGTAATGTTTTACTATTTATTTACATACAAAATACAGAAAACTATAATATATAATAGACATTAGGTCAAAGGTACTGCTTATTCCCAAATAAATTTCTTCCAGCAGACCTGCGAAAAGAGAGATTAAAAGTTGTTAAAGTGTTTGAAGTATTTTACTAAATGAGATGTCATTAAATTGTGTGTGAAAAGTGATATTAACAGCGCTGTGAGCTCATCGCATAATGCGTGAGGCCGCAGCTTTATGCTGAGCGTTCGGCCGTTTTGCGCGGATGTGACGCATATCTTCCCTATTCAATTGATAATGTTTGTTAGCTAGTTTTAAGATTGCGTCATTTCGCGCGAATAAACAGTTTTTCTTTCTTTCTATATTCCTTGTAACTACTCTTTCTGAAAATCTCATAGAAAGTCTCATGTCCCGTCCTACAACGGAAACACCCTGTCTAGTTACCACCTGTACCAGTGTATAATTCTAAAATGGCGCCTACGGCTGTCCGCGTCATCGTTTGTATGAGGAGCAGAGTTTATTGCGGCCTTATTCGGCTGGCTTCCGGACAATCATTGCTGAAGTAAAACAAACTATAGTTATTGACATTGACATATTTAGGATTAGTGTGGTAAAAGAAAATTCGTATTTAATTATAATTAGTGCCCAACTCTACTCATATGGGTACATTTTATATTTTACTAGAGCCGCCAGCGGTTTCACCCTATCTTCATCTTCTTCTTCTTCTTCCTGCTCTTATCCCATATTACTTCGGGTCGGCGTAACACGTTTTTCGGCGCAACACGTTTTTAGTGCGCCTCAACATCAACGATTGCATCTACTTACCATCAGGTGGGATCGCAGTCAAGCAGTGGTTTATACTAAATAAAAAAAATTTAAAACCATCTGAAACTAGCGGATAGTCTGTAATAATTTCATATCCGTATCCGTATGCAGATCTTAATAAACTAGTGCGCTTCACCATTAAATATTGCATCACTGCTTACCATCAGGTGGGATCGCAGTCAAGCACTAGTTTATGTCATTAAAAAAAAAAACCACAACATCCCTCCCTGCTGCAAAAAATACAGTAAAATATTTTATAACAATTTTACCATTTTGTAAGTATGTAATTTTATTGAGCGAATTACACAGTTCATAATATCCTTAACGATATTTTTTTATTGCCACCTGGCTGTCTTAAAAGACAAAAACAGATATTTTATTAAATTATGTTAAAAATGACTTTTAAAACATAGTTTTCTTGTAGGTATCAGATGATGGCTGCTATTTTTTGAAGCTAAATAAAAACTGATGTATGCAAGCTTTAAAGAAATGAAAGCAAGAACCGGTACATTTTTACATGAATTTTATTTTAGGTATATGTTGTATTTTTTTAAATTTGATTTTAGGTTTTAAAGAGAGAAAAGAGAAAATTGACCAACTTTAATTTCAGCCACTTGTCGTTTTACATAGTATTTATTTTATTTTTATAGACTTGCGATATATCAATTTGACTACTATTCCACCCGATTTTTAATTTTAAAGTTAAAACCTATAGAGCAGTGGTGGCCGAGTGGCAACGCCCCTGACTTACGAGTTGTAGGTCGTGGGTTCAAACCCTGCCAGGCGCAATACTTTGTGTAATTTATTTCATCACCACTGCTCTCAAAACGGTGAAGGAAAACATCGTGAGGAAACCGGCATGTCCTAGAACCAAAAATCTATCAACCCGCACTGGGCCCGCGTGGTGGATTACGACCCATTCCCTCTCCTAGAAAGGAGGCCTGAGTCCCAGCAGTGGGAACATTATAAGGCCGACTAAGCTATGCTATAAAAAACTGATTAAATATGAAAGCTTTCCCAGCGCTTTATGTTATTACATTATTTTTCTGCAATCTTGAGGACTTAATATGTATCTATTTATAAGATATAAAAGTAAGTCCTATCGCTGTTTTAAAATCGTGAGAAAATCTGCCCAAAACATCCGCATTTCTAGCGCTTAAATCCCGAAATCCATCACAGAGCTACCGACCGACCTACATTAAATCTTAATGTGTTCATAGAAATTAATTAGTGAGAACATTTCTTGCTAAGCGTATTATTTCGCTTGTCACCGACCGTTACACGCAACCAGTCCGTAGATGCATCTTTATAATTAATCTCATCACTTTGAACACAAACTTAACCATGCAACCCATCAACAGCCATCAAAACGAAACACAACTCTATGATAATAAACATAAAAACCATAATCTCCCTTTTCTGAATGTATTTACTATGTTGGCGATGACATTTACAATTTTTTTCTTTGCATATCACGTCAATCTTAATATGAAAGTTGTAAGGTTGAAAATTATAGTTGTTTTAAAATGTTATTCTTGTTTAATTTTTATAGATTACAACGATAGAGGAGTCGTAACGTAAATTATCTGGTTTTAAATGTAAATATAGGTGTGTTACGGTAATGTTCATAATTTAGACATTGCGTGAGTGTCTAGATGCAGTACATAGTTTTATTGTCGTTGTAATTTTCCTATTAAGGAAGTCTGATTATTTATATATTTGCTTTTGAACTACGAACTATCATCGCTATTTATTATTAGGTAATTAATGTTATTAAAAAAAAAAAAAAAACAACTGAATACCATTTTGATTCTCTTTCCGAGAACCAGATCCCGAAAGTGTTTTTGTATTTTAAATAATTATCGTGCATTTGTAATATTCATACTATTATCGATATCCGTGTACTATTATAGTAACTAAGATTTTTTTTCAAGGAGATTGGTTTACAAAGAAGTCACCGCGATCCTATAAACGGAAAGGACAACAAAAGGAACACAGGTAGGTTTTAGTCAGTAAAACTTTGACACACCCTCTCGCCCACATAAAAATACTGGGCAAGTGCGAGTCGGACTCGCGCACTAAGGGTTCCGTACAAATCTACCTATGTAAATAGTTCAATTTCCGAATGTAGTCTCGAAGATTTTTCTGAATCGCAAATAAATGTTTTTTGTTTGTGACGTAGCAACAAATTTACTGTTTTCAGATTTATTCCTCTATCTGTGCTCTAAGACCTTGCTTTATGCCAAATTTCAGGATTCTGGGTCAACGGGAAGTACCCTATGAATTTTGATTCCCTTGAGAGTATCGAAATATACCTACGTTTTTTTGCGAAATAAACGGCCGTATCTTTTTTTTCGTGAACATAGAAATTTGATTTTTTCAGTTTCAAGGGCCCGCAGATTTGGGTATATAGTTTTAATTTCAATTCGATACCTGTTCGTGTTCCAGAGATAAATGGTCTAGACAGGCAGACGGACAACAAAGTGATCCTATAAGGGTTCTGGTTTTTTCCTTTTGAGGTACGGAACCCTAAAAAGGGATTAAGTACTGTTTTGTGAAGTCATAGATAATTAATCGTATTTCTAATAACATTGTGAGATTATTTAGTTCTTTTATAGTCTCTCCCAATTCCAAACTTCCCCCACAACACATCTAAACCTTTTTAAATTTCACACTTACAGACGAGAAGACGAGCAGATTTCGTCATAACGATATTATCTCAGAAAGTATGCGATGCTACTTTCGCGAAACTATAATGCATAAGTTAAGAGATAACGTGTTAAAATAAGTGACGTTGAGTTGATATTATCGGTGTAAACTGGTGTATTGCATTACATGTACCAACAATCAATATGGCAGGTGGTAATGTTTGCTGGACATGCTAAAGTTGTAAATCAAATTTAAAGGGACGATTGGAGAGATATCAGGAACTGTTATTACCAGTATGCTGGGTTTCTTTGTTTTTTTTTTGGCTGGATAATGGGTTTGGCGATTCTTCGGGCTATGTCGGTAACCTTAGTTCTCTTGCGGATATCTTCATTTCTGATGTGATCACGCAAGGAATCTCCGAGCATAGTCTTTCTATTGTCCTTTGGGTGACTTTAAGCTTTCTGATGAAGCCAGAAGCTATTATAAGAGTCCACGTTTCGTCGGAGCCATATGTCATCACTGGCAACACGCACTGGTCATAGACTTTTTTTCAACCCGATTGCAAGAAGGGTTAATCTTTTGACATTAAATAACTCAGAATGAAATTCCGACATTTTAATTTAATTTATCTTTTGGCATTATATTTAATTAGAATCATGCTTTGACATTTTATACATTTTTGACATTATAATTAATACTGTACGACATTATTTTAGATCGCTTGTAATTATATTTGTAACTGTTTGACACCTTATTTGAATGTTATCCAATTTTTTCTTTATTTTTTATATTATTATACGTTATTTGCGTGCATATTGTACCTGGATTCAACACAATGCAAATTGTTTTATGAATTGTGTTTTATGAATAAATAAATGAACTTTCGTTTTGAGACACTGTGGTAAATTGACAGTTATATTATATATAGAAATTATCTAGCAAGTGAGGGAACAGTGGTGCCTCAGTGGCAACGGCTCCGATTTACGAGTCGTAGGTCGTGGGTTCAAACTCAAGCTGGCAGCATCACCACTGCTCTCCAAACGGTCGCGGCGACGGGAAACATCGTTAGGAACCGGCATGTCCTTTCTTTTCGTTCTGGCTTCCAAAAGTAGCACGAAGGGAAGAAAGATAAGATATTGATAAGCATTCATGTTGTTACGAATAACTTTGCGGTTGCTGACCCCTTTTTTTGAAGTAGGATAATCTGCTAATAACTTCTGCTCTGTGTCTGACAAAATCCACCTGTGTTTTTCAGTTACCCGTGAGTTCAAGGGTTCGTTCCACAGTCACTCTAACTGGCATGTCCTGGAACCAAAAATTCGAAGACATGTGATATCCACCAATCCGCGCCCGGGCCCGCGTGGTGGTTTGCGGATCATTCCCTCTCATAGAGAGGAGGCCTGATGATAGATGAAGGCCATTGAGGAACATTATCTAACCAGAAAATTATCATCGAATCATCCAATGTTTTTGTGTAATTGTGGTTGAATCGTTCGTTTTTTCCTTGGTTTTATGCAACATAATGGTACAAAGGCGGACTAAATGCCTTAGGCATTCTCTACCAGTCAGCTGAGGGTGATGGAGACATAACCTGGCTCGGTTCTTGATAGGAATTGCCCAATAGAGGTTACAGATAATTAATATTCCCCATACGTTTTACTCTTAACGACACCTCGGAACAAAACAATTCTGACTTGATTTTCAAAATTGAATTTTAGTGTAGATTTGTGACAAAAATGTAAAGGAATTTACTTTGTAGCCCGCCTGCATAAACATAATCAGCCTTTTAATGTTCCCACTGCTGGGACTCAGGCCTCCTCTCTAGGAGAGGGAATGGGCCGTAATCCACCACGCGGGCCCACGTAACCCGCCTGGCTGTTGCAATTATTCCACGCTAGTTGCTACCAGCGGCTTCGTCTGCGTGAAAGTAGAAAATTGACACAAGAGAACATAATCTATGCTATACTAAGACATGGTCTACCCGTGTGCCAAATGTCATCTGAATCCGTTCAGCCGTTTGAGCGTAAAGAGGCAACAAACTGACACACTCACAAACTTCCACCTTTATAATACTACTAGATGCTGCCAGCGGGTTTGCTCGCGTTAAAGCAGAAAATTGTCCCAAGGGGACATACTCTCGGGCATAAAGAGGATACATAGAAAGAAAGAAAGAAAAAAACGTTTATTCGTGCCTGAAACAATCGTATAAACTAAAATTACACAATAAAAAAAAAAGAAAGGTAATCAGTGCGAAGCCAAAAAGGCACCTAACTCAGCATATATAAGGTGTAAAAAAATTAACTTTAAGAATTTCGAGGGGACATTGTACTCCTCATTATGAACAACTTTTACTATGGGACCAAACCTGAAATAGCGAAAAAAAAATCAGCTGCTCCATACGTTTTGACGAGTTATGCGAACATAAACGTAGGGAACAGCTGATTTTTTTTACACCTATATAGGGTGACTGGTAATTAGTGTACGATACTTAAACACGTGATTGTGCTCATGATAACCAACAACTTTTACTATGGGAACAAACCTGAAATCGCCAAAAAAAATCAGCTGTTCAGTACATTTATGTTTGCCTAATGTACTGAACAGCTGATATTTTTTTCGCGATTTCGTCTTTGCTCCCATAATAAAAATTATTTGTTATCATAAGCACAATCACGTGTTTAACCTTTTGAGTGCGTAATTAGAGACACAATAGTAAGACAATGGCGCGTGAACGCCGGCTTTAATGCGGGGATCAACAGCTTAAGTATCGTACACTAATTACCAGTCACCCTATATATGGTCTATCCGTATGCTAAATTTGATCCAAATCCATTCGGCCGTTCGAGCGTAAAGAAGTATCAAACATATAAACACAACGGCTTTATTATATTAGTATGTAGTGTGATAATTTTGCCCTAACATTTCCATATATTGCCTGATACCTTTATAATTTTGTTTTGATGGTATTCTCAGCATTTGATATAATCTGATTTGGGTTTTGATGATTCTGCTGGCACTTTTGAATTGTATTCTTGAACATGTTCGTCAAAATTTATTGTTTTCTTGTTAAAAGTCCAGTTGATACTTATATATACCTAAACATGTTATATAGCTTTAACCCGTCAGATGGGTTTTTTTTTTTTTTAAATAAACAAACTTCTTTAGCTTTGGGTGGAGGGAGAGTCAGACTTTAACGGATTAAAAACCCATAAGTAATGTTCTTTCTTTTACTTTATTGTTTGCGAGAGCTGCGGTTATAAAAGTCTGACCCCCACTCGCTCCGCGGGTTAGCGGACAGCGAGCAATGGGTAGCTTACTGTCCGACCGTCCGGTAACTGTCCGGTTCGAGTCCAAGTCGTCGACGGCGCGTATTGTTCCACGCGCGCCGGAGTTGTGAAATCCTAAGATTTGCTGACATCTTCGGCGCGCCCCCAAGGGGCGAAGCCTACTGGGGCCACGGGTAGTGTGAAAGTGAAACCCGGGGCCCTGGGACGAAGGTAAAGAAGGAACAGGAGTGGGTTTTTAGTCAGTAAAAGTCTGACACTATCTCGCGCTCCGCCCAAGAGCGGGGGATGTCATAAGATGATTTTCCCACCGAAAAAAAACCCCTCGCTCCACCAAAGCGGGAGAAGTTTTTTGTTGATATCCTCAAAAAAAACCAGTCACTTTCTTAATCTTAACATATTAAATTCAAAGTTAATGTTAAACATTGAAAGGTGACTCCTTCTACGAGTACAAAGTATGAAACAGCCAGACATAACAACACTACCCCATTCCCGCTGCCACATTAAACAATTTAATTAATGTCAACCTTCTAATAGTGCACACATTAGTTTATCGTACACAGATCAAGTAAATTATAAACAATTACAAAACACCTGTGTGTAACCATCATATTTAACTGAATACCCTGAGGCCACTAGCTAGAACAGTGGCACCCAACATTTCTGTAGCCTTTTTTTTGCGATAAGAAATCGAATAACTCTTTCCACTCTGTCTGAAGTGAGAAGGGGAGTGTCAGACTTTACTGACTGATCTTTGTCCCGTCACAGTCATGACAAAGATAAATGTGACCACCACGCCAAGGTCACGGCTACAAGTAATGTTTTTGTTATTTGTGTTTTTAAAGGATGAAATCGCCGTGCCCACGCTGAACGCGTTACAGTTTTTTAACATGGTGGTCAAAAGGTCGTTAAACAATTTACTTAATGTCAACCATCTAATAGTGCACACATTAGTGTATCGTACACAGATCAAGTATATTATTAACAATTACAAGACACCTGTGTGTAACCACCATATTTAACAGAACACCCCGAGGTTACAAGATAGAACAGTGGCATCCAATATTTTTTGTTTGAGGTATGAATTCATTAAATAATTTTTCACGCTCTGGGAGGAGTGAGAGGGAGGGTCAGACTTTCACTGATTAAACTTTTCAAAGTCACACACATGGGCTACAAGTGACACTTTTCAGTCATACATTACAAATAAAAATGTGTCCAGTACGCCACAGTCAATAAAGTTAAAGTCAATAGTAACATGCAATACCAAATCTATTATCCGCCCTTTGTTACACTATATTAATTTAAATCTCCTACTGTAATTTCTTATGGTGTGCAATATAGAGTATATTACTATTTATATATTAGCAAATTTTATTCGGTTTGCACTAATGTGAGATTTCAGTTAATAATTTTTAAATTTTAATTTTTTAACGGCCCATACTTTTGCTTCTGCGCACCACTGACGGTCCACGGACAACTGGTTGAGAACCAATGAGCTAGAGGCAGATGGACGGGACTCCTATCTCAACCATCATCAGGTATCATTACAACGGAAAGGCGTGCGAAAACACAGTTTGTATGCAAAACTCAATTATTTTTAAAGATCGTCTTGAAATTGCTTGTTGAAAAGTACAAGTTGATTCGCGATCCTAGGGATTGATAAAAGATCTCGATGTTTTTATTAATGCTCGTTTGTACGTTGAAATTGATGTCCCTTGTTGGAGATAGAGGAATTGAGGAGTGGAAGCTAAGATCTTCTTTGTCATTGTCACTGCAAAATGCGTGGGGTCTTGTAGTAAATTTATTAGTAGCAGTTGATTGTTGTACTAATTGTAGGATAGGTATTTAGTCATACTCTTTACAAAAAAATACAGTAGGCGCTTAAAATTTAATAGGGTGTAATAATGGGCAGACAATAGATTATCTATATATATATAAAAGCGAAATACCACTCACTGATTAATCACGAAATCTCAGAAACTATAACACCTACACACTTAAAATTTAGCAGGTAGGTTCCTTAGAGGGTGTAGACATCCGCTTAGAACGGATTTCACGAAACTCTACCCTTAAGGGGGTAAAACGGGGGTTGGAAGTTTGTATGGAGAAAGCTACTTTTACACGGGTGAAACCGCTAGCAGAAGCTAGTTTTATATATATTGTATGTGGTGTAAAAGGATCGTCTTATCGCTAAAAGAGATTTTTTACAGATAACCTGTGGGTGAATTTAAAGAGAAGGAGCAAAGATTATTTCGTTTCATTTATTCATAAACAATTTACATGGTGTTGGTATCATATCGAACAGTTTTAAATATAACGTCAAAAGCTATGTATAAATGTCGCCAAATGATTCTAAATTATATATAATGTCAAATAATTAAAAAGAGGAAAAAAAAAACAATACAACAAACAAGCCTCATCTAGTTTAAAATGACAAAAAAAATTGACGTGTAAAAGTGTTTTAAATCTATTTGCAGAATAAATATCATTTAATATAATTAATTTATTATTGTTTGTTCATATAAAAGAGATTCCTGGCCAGGTTAGGGAGCTATTTCATTTAAAAAAAAATATTATTACCTATCTATTCATAAAACAACTTATAAATGAGTACCTAATTCTGAATAGTTTGCTCAATGTCGTGTTATTAAAATTAACTTAATAAAGATTTTTGCGTTTGTACAAGCTAGGGATTTTTCTGGATGCAATTCCTACCCGTTCATGCAAATCTTCATCTATTTTAAGCAGAACATTTCAATAGTATAATTGCTCGTTGAAAACTCTAGATCGATAAGCGATCGTGTCGATTGATAGTGATGGGGATGCTTTTATTATCGATACCTTTCGATATGTTGACAACTGTCCTTTGTAATCGGAATTAACATCTAGGAATTTACTGTTGATTAAAATGTTGAAGGATTGAGATGCATTTTGCTGTTAATACTGTCATTTGATATTTTTTTGTAGATATACAACATGCAACTAGAATAATGCACATCCTTAGGTATACACCCTAATTACAAAATTAAGCTACAATCATAATTCAAGTGCTAAAACTTTATTTAAATGCACATTAGTAGTGTTTTTTTTTTAAGAAATTTGTAACCGTAATTATAGACAAATAATAAGGGGAATCGACGCACTACGTTGGTAGCGCATCGGTAGGTAATTAATATTTACGCACGTACACACAAACACCGCTAGTGATGTAATCAAGATTTATCAAAATAAGTAATTTTTTAACCTAAAATAATTCTTGATTTTTTAATATTTTCTAATAATTGTGTCCCACTGCTGGGCAAAGGCCCCCTTTTTCAAACCGCTCTGTTTAGGGCGATCTCTGGCCAAGTCTGCCCCGCGAACATGATTATTTTAGGATAAAAATACCAATTTTAAAAATAGTTGATATCGATTCAGTAGCCGATTCTAAACATACTAGGTACTTTCAGGATGTCCGTTTTAAATATTAAAAGTTGTATAAAATATATGTTTTTCATTTATCTGCTCGTAAGAATCTAAGTGTAGGCGACATAAACACGGCTGACGACACCAAGATTATAAAACCAAAGCGCGAAACATCACGTCTCCTACTGTCATATCATCTACCATATTTAGAAAAGAACAATTACAGCCTTTTGAAAGCACCAATCATCATTATGATACCGTTCGCTTTCCTAAAACGCAAGGATGGCTTCGATAAACGCTTTTTTTCTCAAGACTGCATGCGCCCGCCCGCTAATTTGCGTCTATATCGTAAACTTCGCGTAGCGTTTAACCCGCGCCGTGCGAGTGGCGACAGAAATGTCGACACATTACCAACGACCTAACGAGCCGACTCGCTACCAGTGACGTGACTTGTTATCGATAAAAAGTGCGCTATGAATATGAATTTATTTCGACGCTTCTGAAATATAATCGGCTGCTATCTTGATGTACAATGTGAATTATTAAACTGCACAGCATGGTTTCGCACGCTACATTTTTATAATTTGCTGTTTGTGTATTGTAGGTAGATTTGTTCTTGTGTATGTTGTGCAGGAACAAAGAAAGTATGAAAGCTTGAAGCAGAGGATGCAGGCTTTGTGCAAATTGTATGTAGGATATCACAGAACGTAACATTACATTGCATGCCGCACATTTTATAAATTCCTTTTCCGTTATAAACAGCAATCTCTTCACTGAACGTTTTGTAATAACAGTAATATTCCTTGAATTTCCAAGTTTACATTCTAATTCATTTGTCAGTATCGATGATACATAGTAGTACCTATAAACTATTATCCCGAGATGGTTTCCAACAAGAACTAATGGCTATAATAAACATTATCCACTAAATAATAAAGCTCATAAAATATTTTTGATATAAAAAACATAGTGAAATATTTTAAAATGACATACAACATAGACCGGTCCACCTATCGTTTCAAGTTGTTAAAATAAACAAAACTTGGTGTACATCGGTCGCTAACAAATCGGCTTGTTATCAGCCGATCGGTGGCTATAAGTCGTGGCGTCGCATCGATAAATATCGATATAAAGTATCGACACCAGTCGCTGACGACACGCGAGCTCGCACAACACTAATTCACAGGTTGACACGCGACTGTCAGGTTGTACTCGCGATATCAGAGTACTTATGTTTGTGTGTTTTTAGTACAGGAGCTGTCTTGTACTATGTAGCATTTTATGCAGATGAGCTTTGAAATTTTATCAATAAAGAAGACCAAGCTGTTAATAACTTTGAGAAACTAGGACAATAAATATGTAGGTACAGCTAGCTGCTAGCTACCAGCGTCTGCGCCTGCGTGATAGCAGGAAATTATCCCACGGGAACAAATTTCTGGGATAAATATGTTCCCGTCTACCCGTGTACCAAGTTTCATCTAAATCCGTACAGCCGTTCGAGCATGAAGAAGTAACAGACATACATACAAACTTTTGCTTTTTTATTATTATGGATAAGCTCGCGTTTGACCACTCTCTCACCTGATGGTAAGCGATGATGTGTCCGACGATGGAGCACGCTTGCCTAGAAGTAACCTATTCACTCTTGACTTAAAGACCTAGGCTTTTTATAATATTATTGTGATTGATTCGAAGCCATCAAATCTTGAGCGAGAAATTTTATCGATTAGAGGAAAACAAGCACTTGGACCATTTCTTAAATCTTTTGCTTAAATCAAATGAGGTCTTATAACTCATATCCCGTTGAATGGTTTTGGGTCTTGTCATCACATGCAAATCATTGTGGTTTATAACAAAACGTGATTACGATATTTTTAGCCAATCGATGGTCATTCTTTTGCAACAATAGTGAAACTTGGTGAGTCATAAATTTTAATACTAAACTGTGTCCAACTCAGGTTGTACAATGACACATGGCTTTTGATGGTCAAATGCTAATTTGTTAAAATTCTAAACTAGCCAGCACGTCAGTGGAAAGGCGTGCGAAGAGGCTAATTGGTGATCCAGATTTGGTTAAGTCCAATCTGCATAGCCTGGAGCACAGGCGTACGGTAGGCCAACCTTTCGGTATTTTACAGTATGCATTTTGGAGAGTGTGCGCAGGAATTACATGACTTGATTCCGCCATCTCCTTTCTACCATCAGACACCCCGTCGTACGGGGAATGTCCACCCTTACGTTGTTAAAATCTGTACGGTCTGCACTAAGCGTTTCGCCTCGTCGTTTATACCGAGAACATCGAAGGCTATATTTGCCTGCAGCGGTCTTCCCGTCCGATTATAATTTAGGTGTCTACAAGCCTAGAGCGAATATGCTCTTAATAAACTAGTGCGATTGACCATCTACGAATGCATCACTGCTTACTATCAGCTGGGATCGCAGTCAAGCACTAGTTTATTTATTTTAAAAAAATCTCTCACAGAAACCTACAATATAAAGTTGCACAGTCAAAAGTAAATGTCGTCTTATTTCATACGAACCCTTAGGACCGATCACTCTTGCCTCGAAGGTATCTCGGAGATCCCACTAGTACCGCTTGCAACTACCGTTCAGTGACGTCATCAGACAGAGACAAACATATATCGTTGGTATAAGACAGAAAAGGACAGATACAAGATAAAAACAACATACCAAATACGGCGATCACATGTGACTAAATATCCCTATAAGTGACGATACCAAGTACTTATTGAAACGAAATTTTCGCAGTTGTATCGTTTTATGTATAGAATTCATTTTACAGTACGGTGGCGGCGATTTTTCGCAAGGCGTTGCGCAGGAGTGGATGTTTTCGACACATGTGGTTTGCGAATGTGTGCGTAAGAAGATGTACTGCGTATGTTGTTCTCCGTTAGAGGTTTTTCGTGTAGAAAACCTACGGGTCGGGTTTTCTAGCGGTGATCTTGTTATTGTCATAATGTGGTGTAGATACCTTCACACTTCTCACTAATGTTCTTTAATGAAGAAAACCCTTAAGATTACGCTTTCATTAATAACTTTAGAGTATCGTTTAAGTGGCAGTGGGCAGGGCACATTGCTCGCAGAACAGATGGTCGATGGGGACGAAAGGTTCTGGAATGGCGATCAGGTACCGGAAGACGCAGCGTTGGAAGGCCTCCTACAAGGTGGACCGATGACCTGGTTAGGGTCGCGGGAATCCGCTGGATGAGAGACGCACAGGACCGGTCATTATGGCGACACTTGGGGAAGGCTTATTTCCAACAGTGTACCTACGTCTTTCGGCTGAAATGATGATGATCGTTTAATACTTACTTTCTGCATTTACTGAATATGCGTTTGTGTCGGTGTTTCTTCTCAAGGTGGTTAGCTAGGAGGCACTGGCAGGCAATTTTTTTTTTCGTCAGTTTGAACTAGATAAAGATCTAGTTCAAACTGACGAAAAAAAAATTAAAAAAAAAATATTATATCATTTTTTTATTGTTACTTATTGATTGGCTCGCGTTTGACCATTATTTCACTTGACGGTAAGCGATGATGTGGTCGATGATAGAGCACGCTTGTCTAGAAGTAACCTATTCACCCATGACTTTAAGACCCAGAATCAAAGGTTGTAGTCATCAGGAAACACAAACTCCGGCGAGGAGTTCCATTTCTTACAAAACGTTTTGTACGTTTTTATTATTAAGAGTGTTCGCAACACTAACATTAGTAAGTTTACGGACAACACTACTGAGAACCGGACACGCCGAGAGTCTGTGAAAGACACGATTTTGACAGCTGAGTTTCCGGAAAAAATGGACTAGAAGAATCTCTCTCTCTCTCTCTGCTTGCTCGCAACAACTTTATTATCTTAAGATAGTTTAAAAATTATAACTCTATGGACATTGCTGAATACATTACTGAAGAAAGAAACAAATCGTTTCACTATCGATACCTCTGGTACCTGAACTCTTCAACAAAGAGTCAGCATAGCATAGCATAGTTGGCCTTATAATGTTCCCACTGTTGGGACTCAAGCCTCCTCTCTAGGAGAGGGAATGGGCCGTAATCCACCACGTGGGCCCAGTGCGGGTTGGTGGATGTCACATGACATGTCTTCGAATTTTTTGGTTCTAGGACATGCCGGTTTCCTCACGATGTTTTCCTTCACCGTTTTGAGAGCAGTGGTGATGAATTAAATTACACAAAGTAATGCGCCTGGCTGGGTTTGAACCCGCAACCTACAACTCGTAAGTCGGGGCCGTTACCACTCGGCCACCACTGCTCAAAGAGTCAGATTTTTGTTTAATATCGCAAGTAAGGTGATCGTTCTATTTGCTCCTAGATTATAGGAGCCAATGATTAAAATGATATTCTCAGGAAAGTTGAAGGTTACGAGATTAACTTAGTTATTGGAATATGCATCTGTGTTACCGTGACAAATTCTAATTAATTCAGTGTGAACCCTAGCACCTGTTGCCTCGTTATTCTGAACTTGTACTTCATGCCATGTTATCTTACTTATTAGTTTAGCTTTAGTTTTGGATCATGTCGCATATTTACTGTTTATTGGACTTCCTCTGTAACTATAGGTATTGTAGGGTAGGTATATTGTTTTTTTTAGGTGGGAAAATCATCTAATGACAAATCCCGCTCTTGGGCGGAGCCGGAGATAGTGTCAGAGTTTTACTGACTAAAAACCCACTGCTGTTCCTTCGTTGCCTTTCGGACTAGGGCCGAGTCTTCCTTTCAGAATCAGACCCTTGGCCCCAGTAGGTTTCGACCCTGCTGGGCCCCTACGGTTTACTGACATCTCGTTGAGGGGCGCGTAGAACAGTACGCGCCGTCGACGACTTGGGCTCGGTCCGGACGATTACCGGACGGTAGGACGGCGAGCTAGGGTAGGTATATTGGTAGGTTTCTGTATAAGGGTTAAAAGTATTAGTGATTGTTAAATTAGGTAAGAAGGTACTTACCTACAGGTATTTTATGGATTTCAACAATAGATGGTTCAAATCACACTTCAAGAAAATAGAGACTTGGAAGTTTTTGTTTTTTGGGATCCGTATCCAAAGGGTAAGACGGGAGGGTCCCGTTTTTATTACTAAGATTCCGCTGTCCGTTTGTCACCAGGCTACATCTCATGAACCCTGATAGATAGACAGTTGAAATTTTGACAGATGATGTATTTCTGTTGCCACTTTAACAACAAATACTAAAAACAGAATAAAATAAATACCTGTTTAAGTGGGGCTCCCATACAACAAACGTGATTTTTTTGTCGTTTCTTGCTACGGACGGCACGGAACCCTTTGTGCGCGAGTCCGACTCGCACTTGACCGGTTTTTTGACACGACTAAACAGCGTATTGTTTTTTAAAACGTTGCCTCGGACTAGGAATTACTCCTGTATCGTGGGTATGTTCACAAATATCTAAACTTTTATAACTTATTTACTTCCCCTTTTTTAGTTTAAGTCCATCCAGCAAACCGTAGGGGCCCAGCAGGGCCGATGCCCGCTAGCTAGGACCGCGGAGAATTTCTGAAAGGGAAACCCGTAGTCCTAGTACGCAAAGGGTAATTGAAGGATACAGGTGTGGTTTTAGTCAGTAAAAGTCTGACACGCCCTCTCGCTCCACCCAGAGCGCGAGAAGTCATTTGTATGATTTCCCACCTTAAAAAAAAAGGTTTTGTGGTAGATATCGCTGTTAGCGATAAGACCGCCATAGATTTAAGCTTGTTTAAAATTATATTATTAGTTATTTTAGTGTACTATAAACTTTATACTATGATACTCTATTCTACATACATATTTATATAAAAGCGCATCAAACTTAATAATCCCACTTAAAATCTCTATAACAATCGAATATTGCTTATACACAGTTGAACTCCCAACCTTAACGAAGTTATCACGAACTTAGTTAACACCTCTTATCTCATACAATCTAACTTGAGAAGTTCAAAAGCGCTGAACATCTTAATAATAATGATATTCTACACAAGTTATAATTGCAGTAGTTCAGTACAAACAAACAGGCGGTTATCTCGAAACTATTATCTCGGTTTATAGTCATAAATTGAGATTTTAAATGTTGGGCGGAAGATACACTGGCGCATGGCGTGTTGGTTATGTGGAGTCGAGTGTTGTGTTGGTGACCAACATTTGTGTTGAAAACCAATATGAGATTTTAGCACGTGTTTTATTGTTGTATGTTGTGATTTTAGTAGTTAACACGGAAGTTTGATTGAAATATTACAAGTTTGTTAATTATGTATGAGATCGGAATAGGTAGAGCACATTTGCCTTAAGTTCGTGAAAGTAAGTAACATGGAGTTGATAATACCTCTTCTAAAATTCCGGTTTTATAAACATGAAGATTAAATCCCGGGATTTAGGAAACTATCTACCTACAAGTTGGTTTTGCTATTAAGTTTAATTATAAAATTTAACACGGTACAGGAATTGACAATGAAATATGTGAATATGTATTAGTGAGTGACTATTAGGACTATCATCTAAAATTAAATATACATAGGTACATCTACTTGAAGGGGAAGGGGAATCGTTTGTCTTGACATGGTCATGTAAAGAGGAGAGATAAAACGCATGTTACTAAAAGAGTTATGAGTATACATGTGGATGGGTGGAGAAGGAGAGGGAGGCCAAAGAAAAGATGGATGGATTGTGTGAAGAGTGATATGAAAGAAAAGGAAGTTAGTGATAGCATGACGGTTGCGAGGGTAGGTTTTAGTCAGTCACAATCTGAAACGCCCTGTCACTCCATCCTTCAGTGGCAGATGTCGTTGGATGAATTCTCACATCAAAAAAGCAGTAGTCAGAAACACACTCATTTTGCGTATAAATGTCGATGATTCTTATCACGCTTCAAAAATAAATTTAAACCTTATCATACTTTGTTGTCATTATCAGTTAAACACCATCGTCTTAAAAACGCATACTAATTAGGTTAATAAGTTCAGAAAACAAAAAGCATAAACAATCGCAATATATTAGTCAGCTGCTTCATATCCATATCAAACTGACAACATAAAGCTCCAAACTTACTGTTATGTTGCCAACATAAAGTTGTAAGTGTACACCCGGCCTTATGCCCTAGGCGCCGTGGAGACCGTATCTTTTAGATCTACGCGCATGCGTACTAACATTAGCACTGTTTATTACTTAGCTCACCGATATCATACTTAGATTTCACTTAGCACTTTAGCCTGACAAGCAAAAACTCACCTTGTGTTTGAACTTGGAAGGTTAATAATTCTTTGACGTAGATTAAAACGTTTAAACATTTTGGCTATCACGCTTACTAAGCCTATTGATTTAAACAGATAGGATAAAATTACTTTTGTCTCTTTTCCTCGCATTAGTATCAGATACGTGTATCTCTTTCTTCTTAGGAAATCTATTTGCAATGTTCGGATATCTAGGCTCAAATCTTAGTGTCCAAATGTGATTTATTGGTACAAATATGTGAAGGCTAGCGTTTGAATTGCGTTAAAGATCTTTTCTGTTTCGCGGTAAATTGTTTTATTATCAGCTTTTATGTCGAGTGAATTTTACGTGGAAATATTTGTTTGAACGTTGGATAAAATCATTACGCGATAGCTTGGAGTCTTGGTAACTGACATTGTTTTATAATCTACCACCACATCTTTGGTTAAGCAGCGTTGGTAATTCTCTCAGAAGGTAAACCGATGACCTGGTAAGGGTTGCGCGAATCTTATGGGTCCTACGACCGGTCGTAGTGACGACGCTTTGGTGAGGCCTATGACCAGCTGTGGACATCTTTCTGCTGAAAACAGGATGATGATAAACATACATTTTTTATAAGCTTTAAAAATACAAAGCCTCGAGCACAAGCGCAGGGTAGCTAGCCTTTCGGTATTTTACAGGTTGAATTTTGGAGAGTTTGAGCGGGAATTGTATGAATTGATTCCGCCATCTCCTTTCTACCATCGGACAACCCGACGTACGGCGGGTATCCGTACGTTATACGTTGTTGAAACTTCAACGGTCCGGACTAAGCGTTTCGCTTCGTCGTTTATACCGCGTACATCGAAGGGAACAATTTGCCTGCTGCGGTCTTCCCGTCCAACTATAATTTAGGTGTCTTCAAGGCTAGATTGAATAGGCTCTTAATAAACTCGTGCGCCTCACCATCAATGATTGCATCACTGCTTACTATCAGGTGGGACCGCAGTCAAGCACTGGTTTATATCAATAAAAAAAAAACTTTTTATTTTACGTGGAAAATTTATCAAAAGTCTCGTCCCGCTCTGGGTGGAACGAGAGGGACTTATGCTGAATAAATCAAATTGTTTTCCTTCAGTTAGCCTTTGAAGTCCAAGGCCATGTCCAGTAACTCTTTCAAACAATCCAGCAGGAGTTTTAAAAATAACACCTAACTTATTACTTGTAATATCTGTACCGTCAACTCTTTCTAACAATTATATTTTTCAAAATCTTCAATAGTCTGATTACCATCTGACCTCCGATTTCTGAATGAATATTCTGAAGTTAAAAACTAGACTAACTCTAAATTCGCATGAACACTACGTTGACATTAAGCATCAAAGTATAAAATATATTTATTTACATTTAGCACAATCTTCAGCCATCGGCTTCAGCCACGTGAAAGTAAAAAACTATAAGTGCTATTCCAAAATATCGTCTACTCATGTGCCAAATTTCATTCATTCAACACGAACAACTTCAACTTCTCAATTTAGGAACCAGAGATATATCTTTACTAGCTTTTGCTCGCAGTTTCGCCCGCGTACATAAAATATAGCCTCAGGAATAAAGCAGCTCTCTATCGGTGAAACCTCCTCCTACAAACAAAAAAAAAAACAAAAAAAAAACAACTTTACCTCTTTACAATATTAGTGTAGATTATTGTCTCCAACATCCGTCTCTACGTCATAGCCTTCCTCCCATTTATCAGCTTCATCATACTCGTCAAGTTCCAGATCAAAATCTGCCCTTGCATCCCCCAATCAGCGTCAGAAAACGAGACCAGTCCAGTTGTATCAATATTGATATTAATAACCAGTGAATATCAGAGCCGTAACTAGGGCAATGCCAGCGGTGCTCGCGCACAGGGCGCAGGCCCTGGAGGGGCACAGATCATCAAACTAGGGCCAAGTTTTGGATCATGCTTGGTAGTTAGTAGATTGTATCCAATACCTGTTTTTATCGTATTCATAATACCTACGGTTGATAAAACCGGGCGCCCTGCCAGGATTGCCGATTCTGTAGATGCTCAGGGCTTCATCACTCATAAGAGGTAAATAGTGGGTGATGTGTTTCAAGCCTCACGCCACGAGTACTTTTAATATTTGCTTATTTTTTTTTCACACCACTGTCGACTTGTAATGTGCCCAAAAGACTGGCGGCATTGACACGCTGTATGGCAATCCTTATCCTCTGTCCAAGGTAAAAGCCAGCACTTGGGTCACACGAAGTGTCAACAAGTCATTTTGCCATCAGTTATTTTAGTTTGATTTTGGTTAGTTGAGTTTGGGGTTTTTATTATTATTTAAAATACTTCTAACTAACACATAATAACAGTAAAACCGAATTTTACTGTTATTATGTGTTAGTTAGAATTAGGAGTATTTTTGAATGTAAATTTATGTTTATAGTCTACATTAAAATCTTCAAAAGCTTTTCATTTTATTGTTCAAGCCGGGTAAGATTAATACTTTTTTTTTTAGGGGGGGCCTGTTATAGAAGTTCGCACCAGACGTTTGAAAGGCTAGTTACGGCACTGGTGAATAGGAACAGATTGACGTGCTACCAAACCCGTTCAGTTATCTCTCAATCGAAGACAGGTGGCGAAGTGAGGTTCCAAGGATACAGCGGCCTGTATGCCATTGCTTGTATTTTGTACCTACAGTCAGTGAGACTAGAGAAAAGTTTACGGCACTGTTGGCGATGGCGCAGTGGTTGAGTGATTGGCTGCTGCTCTGCGTGTCGCAGGTTCGATTCCCGCTCGGGACAAATATTTGTTATGGTCTACACATAGTTGTTCTGGGTCTGGGAGTCTTATGTATGTGTGTTTACATGTTTGTGAAAGCAATACAGGAGTACCTAATTTAAAATTCTTTTGAAATTGATGTGTTGTGTGTGTTTGTTAGTGTGTTGTTGTGTAGTGTAGTGTTGGTTGTGTGTGAGTTAGTGTGTAGGTAATAATAATAAAAAAGTTCTTTGCCTTGTTCAAAAATTATCGCATTTTAACGTTTTTTTTCTGATGAAAACTTGTAGGTGTGTCATACTATAATACCCACTGAATTATAATTAAGCTGAATGAAAGTTGTGCTCTGATTGAAGATTTTGGAGAAAGGGACAAAACTGACAGTTTTTATGAGTACGTTTTAAAATCTGTCAATTAACCAACGCTGTGTCGCAATGGTACGCATTTTCCTGTTGGATAAATTAAGTAACTAAATTCCGATAATTGGAAAGTCGTCTTGTTTGCTAGTCCGCGCTGTCCTGTTCCTTATAAATATTAGAATGACTATGAAATGGACGACTATCTAATTGTCAAAGAACATGAAGAGATTTCTCAAATCCTTCAAAATCTCGTGTTTGAACTATTAAACTTCTTATTATCTAAGCTTTTTAAAAATCTCGTTTAAAGATTCACCGACTCAAAGCATCATACATATTTCAAATGAACCATTTTTTTATTGATTTATATAAACCTGCGATCCCACATGATGCTAAGTAGTGATGCAATCATTGATGGTGAGGCGCTCTAGTTTATTAAGAGCCTATTTACTCAACCCTTGAAGATACCTAAATTATAGTTTGACGGGAAGACCGCAGCAGGCAAATTGTTCCAGTCAGTGGCAAACAACGAAGCGAAACGCTTAGTCCAGACCGTTGAAGTTTCAACAACGTAAGGGTGGATACTTGCCGTACGTCGGGTTACAGCCACTTTAGAAATGTCAAGAAGTCAGGCAGTCAGAAAAATGATGCTAATTGCACATTCCAAAGCGTAGATCTCCATGGAGAAGAAAGTGCAGGACACTCTTTTCAATCATGTTATGTATTACAAATATCTCTGTTATATGTTTCTTGTCACTACTATTATGTGAGTCTTATCGGTTGTTATACAAATCCTTTTAAACGACTTGACCAATTTTTATAAAAAAAAATGTCTATATTTGGTAGGTCTAAGAATAAGTCGTAGGCTTTTCTTTTAGTAATATCATTGGCAGGGTAGCTGACCTGACTTTGTATATTTTAGTGCATTATTCATTTTTATATCTACAAAATAAGTTAGTACAAGCCGTTAACAGTTTTATGTGTAACGTGCTGGGTCAGAGATCAGAGCAACAAGCGAAGCTGCAAGAACAATGCTTCCCTTTGGTCTGCAAGGGCTTTTTGATAAACAGATCATAACAATCACACATGTGTGTGTATGTTTGTAACTTGGTACTCGGGTAGACTAGATCCTGGAGTAGCAAATAGGATATTTACTATCGCAACGAAACATACTTTGTTCCCTTGGGATAATTTTCTACTATCAAACGGGCGAAGCCACTGGTAGCAGATCATCATCATCATCATTTCAGCCGAAAGACGTCCACTGCTGGACATAGGCCTCCTCCAAGTGTCGCCACAATGAACGGTCCGGTGCGTCTCGCATCCATCGGACTCCCGCAACCGTTACCAAGTCATCGGTCCACCTTGTAGGAGGCCTTTCAACGCTGCGTCTTCCGGTACGTGGTCGCCATTCCAGAACCTTTCGTCTCCATCGACTATCTGTGCTGCGAGCGAGGTAGCAGCTTGTAACATTATAATTACTTCGCAAATACCTGTTTATAATATTTTTTATTCGATCGCCCCAGAAAGATTCAAGTAATCTTAAGTTGGCGACATTAATCTCAGATCGAACTAAAATAACTGTCATCAACTGCATCAGGCTTTTGTGTTGTTTATTTTTTTAATACGTGTAATCTGACGGTTTTGCAGAGCCTGTCCAAGATTCAAATCCTCCTCCTTCTCGCGTCGTTTATCCTCAATGCTGAGGGTCGTGACATTGACGAATAACTTTCTTGTGGACTATATTTCGTCATGTTGTCCTATCTTCGGCGATGTGAATGGCCTCGCAGACTATGGTCTCCAGTGTAGCACGGATTTGGTCAGACCAACATAATAATATCGGACTGCCCCTGATTCTTTTCCCATCTACTTTTCCAGGTTATCACCTCTCTTTGTGGAAATGTGGCCAAAGACATCAAAGATTATTCTTTGGCATATGGTGGTGAGTCTCATGGGTGACTTGAGTTCAGCAATTATGGAGTCAGCTTTTTCAGTAGATTTCCTTGTGTTAGCCAATTGGATTGTTTCAATTCAACCATTTATGTTATTATTCATCTACTTTCATTTGTTTTATGTAAGCCTATTGAATCACAAACATGACATAAATGGTCTTCTGAGTAGTTTCTTCACCAACACCTTTAGGCCTTTATGTCAAAAGTGAATAGGTTATTTCTAGGTAAGTGTGCTCCATCGTCGACCACATCATCGCTTAACATACATCTTTCTGCCCTATCCCGTTTTATTTGGGGTCGACGCAATCCCTTTTTGCTTCCATTCCTATCAACATGTATTAAAAAAAAACCTTGAGAATAAACACAGGACCCCATGTTTAGCAGATGCGCTTTCGACCACTATGCCAACAAGATGTAAATAAATAAACTTTCTGCAAAAAAAAACAGCAACCACAAAAAATATTGCATTACACTTCTCAAAATCTTTTACGCAACGTCAAAAGACAGTCACGTACGTAGTTTGATATGTACGAATGTCCAGTGACCCCTTGGCGGAAAGATATCGATAAATGGGGCACGCGCGACCGAGATAACGCGCGGCGGACGGGGCGCGGCGTGACGTCACTTCCTTGTCGGCGCGTGCGCCGCTCTACTAAATGTTAGGTACAAGTTATGGGCGTATGAGGGGTTTAGGGTGAGATGGAGTTTGGGTTCTGTTTTGATAGCTGTCAGTTGACCACACGACGGTTATTTTACCTTTCACTTGGCGTCGTCGTGTGCTGTGTATTTGAGTGAAAATTTGGCGTTCAATAATTTAAGCAGCAATACTCAATTCTTTATTGCATTCCATATGTACATAGATGGTATAAAACATTGTGAAGATCAATATGGACCCTGTCGGGCACAGCAAAGTTAGGAGAGAGGATGAAGGCCAAGCAACAATTCATGGAATTAATTATTATTTTAAGTAGATTCAATAGATGTATGTGTAAATTATTGTGTGGTTAATTATGTTACATATTTTAATTTATTTTTTATCATTGTTATTATTAAATTATGTGCCTATATATTTAAATAAAATTGTGTATGTATGTTATTTATTATGTATATGTATAAGTATTGGTAAATTTTGTCAGATATTTTATTTATTTTTATCATCATCATTTATTATTAAATTATGTTAGTATTGAAATAAATTTATGTATGTATATTATTAGAATGTCTTAATGTAAGTAAATTATGTCAGGTGTTTTTATTTATTTTTATTATTATTAAATTATGTATTTATTTAAATTAATTATGTATATATATTTTTATTATGTCTGTGTATTGGTAAATTATGTCAGGTATTTTAATTTATTTTTGTCGTCATTATTATTAAATTATGTCAGATATTTCAATTATTTTTGTCGTCATTATTATTAAATTATGTCAGATATTTTTTTTATTTTTGTCGTCATTTAATTATGTTATTATTGAAATTTATTTATTTATGTACTTAATGTCTTTGTATAACTAAATTAAATGTCAGGTATTTTTATTTATTTTTATCGTCATCATTATTAAATCATGTATTTATTTTAATTTAATTATGTATCAATTTAATTTATATTTTATTCACCTCAGTACTCACATTATTTTGCACATTTGTAAATACATTTATTATAACGATACAGTATATAATTAATAGTTTTTATTGTAGTTGATGTTTATCGTTATAATAATCCTCTACAGTATAGTAGCATTTGTCTATTAGAAATTGTTTTAGTTTATTGGTGAACATATTATTACTTTCTGCATTTTTGATGAATTCTGGTAACTTATTATATATTTTTATAGACATAACAAATGCACTAGAAGAGTGCATTTTCAATCGTGAAGTGGGTATATTAAGCCTATTTTTATGTCTAAGTGCGATTTTAGTTTGGATGTCCTCTCTTTTGGTATAGAATTGTGGATATTTTCGAACAAATTTGCAAATTTCCAGTATATAAATACATGGTACGGTTAATATTTTTAGCTCTTTGAAGTAAGGTTTACAGGAGTTGGTATCTTTTATATTCATTAATATCCTTATCATTTTTTTCTGTAAAGTGAACAGTGTAGGCGCATCTGTGCTATTTCCCCATAACATAATTCCATACTTGAGCCATGCAAATGCGTATGAGTAATAAGTAACTAATGCTGTTTTAAGGTCTGTTGTTTTTTTTATTTCTCTGAGGGCGTATGTAAACTTAGATAATTTAGATCTTATTTTTTGAATGTGGGATTTCCAATCTATGTGTGAATCTATGTCTAGGCCTAAAAGGGTGAATTTATTTACAACTTCCAAGTTGTGTCCATTGTAATTGAAATTGATATTTATGGGTATTTTTTGTCGTGGGTAGAAAGTTATAATTTTTGTCTTAGTAAAGTTAATTTATTAAAGTTTTACAAGTTTTTGAGACCAAAGCGCATGTGAGTTTCGATAGAGTTGTAGCTCTTTCATTCCATGAAATGTAAGTAGAGACAATAAACAAAAAAAATTGCATTATTTTATTATGACTTCTTAATGATAGTTACAAATACCCTTAAATTTTTAAGACTATTTAATTTTAACCTTCACGTGTTTGACAGATCGTGCGTCTGACAGATCGTGCGTTTGACAGGTCAGCTAGTAAATTTATAAAATTGTAAGTAATACGTTCCTAATACTAAAGAATCGGAGATTTAAAGCCTACTTCCTCAAAACCTCATTCGTCACTTATCACTTGCACCACACTATCAACGCGAGGCCGCGCCGCTTCCGTCAGAACACCAAACACAAGCACACCACCCTCCAACCCTATCAACTAGAGTATAAAGGTCATTATTGAACAGCAAAGTAGGAATCTTAAGATGGTAAAAGGTTTTTTGAGCGGCGTCGTTTAAAAGAGTTCAACGGGGTGCTTAGAGGATGTCCGTTTGTATCTTACACTAGAATCTGAGTAAACATAGATGGGTTGAAGTATTACACATAGGCAAAGTTTGTGGTAATTTTCTTGGTTAATTGGATATGAGGTTCAGTTTAGATATAAAAGATTTTGGAGGTTTATCGGCCGAAAATGGGTCGAATATTCGGCTACCCTATTAATTGGCGTAATGTTTGAAAAAAAAAAAACTATTTTTTCTTTTCAAACCAGGAATGAACGACCTGCATTTAGAATGAAATGACTATAACTTTGATTGTGAAATTAACTGTCTTCGTAGGATGCAAAAATACCCAATGGTATATGAATTGATAGATGATTATTGAGTTTTAATTAAAATATAGCTAGATACATATATAAATCATTTATGCAACATAATTCTGTTCAGAATCGGCTACTGAATCAGATTTCAGCTATTTTTATTTTTTAAATAGATTATTTTTAACCCAAAATATTTTTTATTATAAAATTAGCTATTTTTATAAATCTTGATTGTGATATCAGTGTGTGTGTGTGTGTGTGTGTGCGTGCGTAAATACCAATACCGATGGGGTAAAAATGTGGAGCGTCTAATCCCATATTATTTTCCTACAATTAGGACAGCTAATTTCTTAAAAAAAAACACTACTTAAGTGCATTTAGGTAAAATTTCAATTCTTGAATTATGATTTTCTAATTGGGTTCTTGCATTATTCCAGTTACATGTTATATGAATAAACCCTGGCTTTTCAATTTGTAATTAAAAGTTTCCTCTTGTAATCAAAAGTTAAGCCATTTCAATCCCAAACGTGTATTCCAACCAGGCATTGGATTACATGTAGGTACAACGGAAAATTGCATATTGACCCAATATTGATGGATTGGAGTGCAAACTGGTAGTTTTTGTCTACGTCCAAATAGTGAGCGCTGTTGGAAAAATTGAGAGTCGGAACTATTGTGTGCAGTATTTGACTGGCCTGTTGGTCTAGTGGTTAGTGGCCCTGACTGCTATGCCGGGCGAGGGTTTGATTCCCACCCAGGACAAATGTTTTTGTGATTAGCATGATCATTTTTTCTGTGTCTGGGTGTAATTTATCTATAATATGTATGTATTTAGAAATATATAAGTATGTTTATCAGTTGTCTAGGACTCATAACACAAGCTTTGCTTAGCTTGGGACTAGACGGCGTTGTGTGATAGTTGTGGAATATTATTTATTATTATTATTTCTTATTATTGTGTTTGAAGCAGTAATAAGCATAAAATCATAAGCATAATCAGCCTTATAATGTTCCCACGGCTGGGAATTAAGCCTCTTCTCTAAGAGAGGGAATGGGCTGTATTCAACCACCACATGGGCCCACTGCTTGGTGGATATCACATATCTGAATTTAAGTTCTTGGACATACCCACGATTCCTCACGATGTTTTCCTTCATCATTTTGAGGAGTAGTGGTGATAAAATAAATTACATAAAGTAGTGCATCTGGCTGGGTTTGAACTAACAACTCGTAAGTCGGGGCCGTTACCACTGGGGCACCACTGCTCTTGAAGCAGTAATGGTAAGCAGTGGTGGTATATATTCATGCAATTATTCTTCACGTGACACAACAAAGGCTCACTTTTGAAGCATGCTGTATCTTCTGCGAACTGAGATCGACACCGACTATGATGTCATTTGTTAAGGGACAGTATTTTACTGTTTCTCTTTCTTTATAATAATAATAATAATAATATTCATTTTATTTTCAGACATAGTCCATAGATTACACACAAAATCAAAATCAAATAAAACATTAAAATAATCAAATCACGTACTTATGATGTCATTATACACATGAAATTAAAATACAAATAAAATAACACATTATGTATGTCATAAATCAAAGAAATAAATAAATAAAAATAAATAAATAAAAATAAATTAAGATACAACAATTACAATAAATTTCACACACACAATGTCACAAAGTCAAATTATACGAGGAGAGCCGCTAACATGAAGTTGCATCCACCTCTGTATCAGGGACAGGTCCCACCGCTCGGACAACACCCTCAGGAGACTGTTCGAGCTGCTTCGTAGGCGACTTAATAGTGAAGCGCTCCGCTTCCTTATGATTGCGAAAAAATCATCCGTCCGTGCCTCAGCAAACATCGTCGAAGCACTACAAAACCGCGGAAGCCCTAACAGTATCCTGAAAGCATTGTTGTACTGCACACGCAGTGCGCTGTACGCCCACTGCGTAAAGTTGGTCCACAGGCTGCACTTGTAAAACGACTGGCAATATGCCTTAAATAGAGTCACCTTCACAGGTCTAGTACATCGCGCAAACCTGCGAGCCAACATATTACACCGGACCGACAGCGCCCTGCGTTCTCGCTCAATGTCCAGATTGTCACATAAGTCGTCAGAGACCCAGTGGCCCAAGTATTTGAATTGCGACACCCTTTTTAAAGGAATGCCGCAAAGAGTGATAGGAGGTACAGAAGAGTAACATTTGGTACCGGCTTTGAAGATGATGAATTCACTCTTTTTAGCATTATACCTGAGCCCATGGGCCTCCGCATACGACTTACAAATGCGCAAAAGTTTACGTAAGCCACTGACCGATGGACTCAGCAACACCATATCATCTGCGTAACTTATATTGTTCATACAAACTCCGTCAATGGAACAACCAACATTAGTGCTGCTGAGTTCACCGATCAGCTGGTTCATGTACAGGTTGAAAAGGCGAGGCGAGGTTAAACCCCCTTGCCTCACTCCGCAATCCAACCTGTACACGTCCGACCGCGCACCCATCCATCTCACGGTATTCTGCTGCTCACTGTACCAGTACCGGAGCAAGGATACTATCTCATGTGGCACATCTGTTTCACATTGCAGCTTCTGCCACAGCTTGTCATAACACACCAGATCAAAAGCTTTTGAAAGATCTAAGAAGCATGCATATACTGGTGTGTTTCTGTCCGTGTAGTACTGCACAGTCTGCTTGAGACAGAGGATAGCACTCTCAGTCGACAACCCGGGTCTGAATCCAAACTGAGCGTCATGCAAATGTAGGTGCCTTCCCAACTGTTGGTTAAGCAAACTGTCCAGCACCTTAGCTATGACAGTCGCAAGCGAGATCGGTCTGTAATTAGACAGATCCGATGAGTCACCCGTCTTATCTTTGATAATCGGCACTACGACTGTGTGCATTAAATCATTGGGCAAATACCCATGACTAACACACAAGTTAAATAATAGTGCAAGGACTCTTGGCAGATGCACGCCCGCGTACTTCAAATGCTCGATGCTAAGGCTATCGTGACCTGGGGACTTGCCTCTCACCATCTTCCTTATGATTTGGGCCACATCCTTGGCAGAGAATCTGACGTTAACATGACCAGACCGGTCCTCGGCAGCGAGCACCTGCGACGCGGACCCGAGCGGTGACACCACACTAAAATGCCGTTGAAAGGCACAGGCTATGTCCCGTGGTTCATGCGCACCACCCACACTCGCCGGAGAGCCCGGCCTTGGATTAAGTTTGTGAGTATTTTTCCAAAAATCACCAAAGTTCTTACTCGAGTGATTTTCTGCCATGATGTCCATCTTTATCTGATATTCATTATTTTGGCAGTATTTTAATTTTTCTTTAAATAATTTTCTAGACTGACACATATTATTATAATGATACCCTGATCTAGGACGTCCATAAGATACCCACATCTGAAAACAAAGCCTGGCCCTCCGATGAGCGTCACTAACGTGCCTATTCCACCCAGTCACATATTTAAAATTGCTGCACTTAGGCATAATACAGCTCCTCTTAGCGGCTTCAGTCAAAATATTTACAATGTCATTATACATTTTATTTATCGTCAATTTATGGTTCTGATCACTACACATTCCATCCGCACAATTACCAAACTCAGATGGGAAGTCAATCTGTTTTAGTTTTAAATTACAGTAACTAGTATAATCTTGGATCTGTATACTGTCCCTAAGTCCCCACTTGATACAATTGAAAATATTTGAACTAGTTGTAACTTTAGGTTTTACAATATTTACATCACACTCAATCAGTAGCGGATAGTGATCAGACCAATATGTGTCATACAGTACGCACATATCCACAACTGCGCGCCGCGCCGCACCCGTCACTACGCAGTGATCGAGCCATCGCTGACACCCGTGCGCGTCGCTCACAAATGTATAAGTATCGCGGGGCAGCCACTCAATGATTTATGATAAATTATATTTATCTTTATCCGCCAGACGTCATTGTGACAAAAACACTTTCAAGAAAATAAGATTTTTTTTAGGTGGGAAATCATCTAATGATATCTCCCGCCCTTGGGTGGAGCGAGAGGGTGTGTCAGACTTTTACTGACTATAACCCATTCTTGTTATTCCTTCTTTGCCTTCGTCCCCGGGGTTCTCTTTCGAACAGCCCATGGCCCAAGTAGGCTCCGACCTTGCTGGGCCCCTTCGGTTTTGCTGACATCTCCTGGAAACGCGCGTGGAATACTACGTGCCGTCGACGACTTGGGCTCGGTCCGGACGGTTACCGGACGGGACCACTGCTCACAAAACGGAAACCGGCATGTCCTAGAACCAAAAATTGGAAAACATGTGACATCCACCAATTCGCACTGGGCCTGCGTGGTAGATTACGGCCCATTCCCTCTCCTAGAGAGGAGGCCTGATTCCCAGCAGTGGGAACATTATAAGGCTGATTATGCTTATCCCGGGAGTATGTCCCCTTGGGTTAATTGTCTACTATCAGGCGGGCGAAGCCATTAACAGCAGCTACAAATAATATGTAAAAGATTTGGTCACATTGTATCGTTGTTACGACTCACGATACCGATTCTTCGTGAGCCTTCACAATCTCTCGAGAAAGTGTCTTCATCATTTTTTGCCGTAACACTTCGCCACAAAATCCATATTATTTACGTAGAGTTCATATTTATGAGCGGCTGCCCAACGGTTGATGGTGCTTCAATTAAAGCGTGGGATATACTGGCCAATTCGGCTGGTGCATTAAAAATCAATTATGGTGTACGCCTGCGGCCTCCTGTGTTCGTGATTAATATTGATATGAAAATATACTACTATGACCTCTTTGACCGACGGTTTGGTTTGCTAGAGCTTTTAATAAGCCATGGTCGAAAGTTTCATACAATATAGCAACACCTACGAAGTACAGTTAAAAAAAAACTCATGGACCTAGACGGCAAAGGGCAACTGACGGACACAGGTGTTGTTTTAGTTAGTAAAAGTCTGATACGGCCTCCCGCTCCACTCTAAAAAGAAATCATTGGATGATTTCCCACCTTAAAAAAGCGCAGTCGTAAGTTGAAATAGATTTAATTTTGGCAATTTCAAATTCATGTTGCAGTCTTGTCTCAGTGAAGATTACAGTTGCAAAAATCATCATCATCTTCCTGCCCTTGTCCCGTTTTATTTGGGGTCGGCGCAACACGTTCTTTTCTTCCATTCTGTCCTGCTACTCGTCACGCTATCACTATGTTATGGTCTAATCATATGAGAACCATGCAGATTAGAGTCTGAGATGGTCTTTTGAGGAAAAAACCTACACAGATTTAATTTAAGTGGACCTGTCCAAGCAGTGACCTCCAAAACCCAGGTATTAGGTATCACGATACTTCTTGGAGTCATTGGATAGACTGAAAAATTATAAATGAAAAAAAAAAAAACTTAAGTAACAATAACTCTCTCTTCAAGTCAGAATTTGTTCTTTTATAGATACACTGGCTTTTGCCTGCGGCTTCGCTCCCGTCTACTGACTACTATATTCTACTCTACCCAACTCTACCCTACTCTACCCTGCTCTACCTCACTCTACCCTACTCTACCCCACTCTACCCTACTCTACCCCACTCTACCCTACTCTACCCTACTCTACCCCACTCTACCCTACTCTACCCTACCCGATAAAAAGTATCTTATGTCCGTCTCCTGGTTCTAAGCTACCTCCCCACTAATTTTCCTGAGTTATAAATAGTGTAACTAACACGAATTTCTTTTAATGTATACGACTATATACGACTTGATTTTAGAAAGAGCAAAAAATTTCTTTCTTTAGTTCCTGCTTCATTTGCATGTGTAACCTGTAGTGCTATGTGTCAGATTTCGGCACGTGTGTATCAAATAACGCTGGGTAGGCATACAGCTTACTTCATCGGGTTGCGATCTGTTCTCAGAATGATGATGACGCTCCAGATTTTAGAGATATATCATCGGCTTAGAGGTGCTCAACATTCTCCTCATTCTTATACATAGATAAATAAATGCTACATATCGTCTCTTGTCCTACGTTTATAGAAGAAGAGAATGGACATAAGTTGAATAGATATTTTGAAGCTAGAATGTGTCTAGGGAGTCAACAAGTAGGTAGATAATCTTTTACAATGGACATCTTTAACTATGACCAAGCTCTGAGTTAAAAAGCTGCATTGAGTCTGACGACCAGAAAATGCTGAGCTGTCTGACTGTCTGTTAAGACCACTTATCACGGGAACGCGTGGAGGCATCGAGTTGAAATTAAAACCATATACTTAGGTCTACGGTCCCTTGAAGCAGTGGAAAAATAGAGTTAACAAAAAAAAGATACGACCGTTTTTGTCGTATCAAAAAACGTGTATTTCGACACTCTCAAGGGAATCAAAATTCATAGGGTAGGTACTTCCTGTTGACCTAGAATCCTGAAATTTGGCATGAAGCGAAGTCTCATAGCACAAATATAGAAAAAAATCTGGAAAGTGTAAATTTTTAGATACGTTACAAAAAAATATTTTTTTTTGCGATTCGGAAAAATCTTCGTAACTCAATTCGGGAATTGAACTGTTTTCATAGGTACGTTTGTACCGAACCCTCAGTGCGCAAGTCCGACTCGCACTTTCCTGGTTTTTTTTCTCTTTTATTATGTGTTTGTCACAGTTGTGCTGTGTTTTTCTTTTCTATTCCAATAGTGACTAGATTTTTTGTACCTAGGTTTCCCTCTGATAACTATCAGACTGAAACATATCGTACAAGTGAACTCACTTGTAACCGTGTATGATCTTTTTCAGTAACCAAACTTATTATAAGCACACCTTTACAAGAGAAAACGGCACAGCTTCTTCCTTACGTAAGAGGATTATCTTCGCAAAAAAAGCGTGTAATTTAATCTCGTTTTGAATCGAGTTGAATCTTTATAAAATGTTGGCGATCTCGCATGGATCCGCACAAATCTGAGCCGTGTCTGATTGTATTACAATCAGCGGTCATTATTTTAAACATTTGCATTGACAGGTCAAAGTACGAAGCGTCCATCTTGAATGATCTTGATACTTTCACTGCCAGGACGTAGGTACCTTGATTTGTTTTTTTTTTATGAAGTACTTAGTCATATTAACAGTAAAATCTCCATGTCAGAACATTGTCTTTGTCATTCATGCACCTCCAAATTACATATCCTTTTTCGGGTAGATATCTGAATAATTGCGTTAATAGTTTTTTTTTAATCTTGAATCGAAGTGAAGACAAGAAAGGCAAGAAATTATGTAATTTATTTATGAATGAATAAAAATTCCAAGACATTATAAGAAAACTCGCATTACACATCAAGCTCGAAGACACGTTGTTGTCCAGACTTTTTGTGACCATGCAAGTACAAAACGATCTTCAAATCAGCAAAAAATAAACAAAGAAAATAAAAACAATATAAATAAATTACTGTATGTTCTTACTACGGTTTTTCATCGATAACAATTTACTACATGCAGTTGACATCTTGCGGGACACGAGTATTCGTGCAAACTTCAAACTGTCATCGAATGTTTAGTTTTTAAAAGACCAGTAAAAAGAGAATTGCCCTGCCATACCAATTCGAGCTATCGGCATTAAGTTTTGACAGGTGACACAATTCTCCACGTCCAATGCACATCGACTACCGACTTTCCAAATGGAAACAGGCAGCATTTAAAATTGAATATCTTTATTTCAATAAAGAAATTTGCATTCATTCGTCCCCCTATCTTGTTTCACCACGTTTAACGTAATAGTCCATGTAATGAAATCTAATCAACTCTATGTAAATTTTATTCGCTTTGAGTCTGGAAGACATTTAATTATATCGCATTGGTGAATAAAAAAATGATTCGTCAAATCGAGTTTGGCGGCTGTGAGTGCCGGCTTTTTGCCGGGACTCAATGTTAATTTTATGAAGTTTAATTAAAATTGTATTAACAATTCATGAGTCCGCGGGGAACCTTTCGTTAAACTTACTGGCTTTAATTTATCCGCGAGGCCGGTGTGAGATCCAAAGTCTTGCTGGCCGGGGATCAATTAGACAGTTGGCAGGAGAATGGGAATGTCTAAGTCTAACGAGACTCGCATTTTTCTCGGTTTCTGAAGTAAACGCTATATGAATCGTTTTTACACTATCGATATCTACAACTACGCGAAATTTTTCCGAGAATTCTTGGTCATTTCGGTAAGTGATATTTATCATTTTAATTGTTTTTTTTTTAATACCCCGTAGTGTCAAGACTGCCATGTCACAGTAGGACAGATGCCTGGTATTTGCGATTTTTTTGTGTTAACAATACTTAAAGCAGTTATTGCTCTTGGGATTGAATTGATACTTGAATTCGAAAAAATAAAAAGAAATCTACTTAAAACAATTGCCGCATTGTTACGCTCAATCAACGGAGTACATTATCGAAATTAAAATAATTACGAAAGTTTTTCTGTTTGTCGAAACAATGCGAACCACTGGACCTTTTAACCATGACGTACTCTTTTATCGTTAAATTATTTTAACTGTTATTGCACTGTGAATATTTATTCAAACTTGGATTTTTTCTTAATTTAATCGGATTAGATGCGAGAAAGACCGAAAAGGAGGCAGGTGTCGTCAACATTTCGGGAAAATAAAATTTGAATTCAATGTGTCGTGATGATGTAAATTCTACATTCTGAATTCAAATGTTACCAAGTTAAATATTCATTTGGTAACGAGAAGAGGAGCTTTAATACTTATTACTTTAGTACACAATGGTTCATGATTATTTCAGATATTTTTGATGATGATAATAAATATGTATTTTTTATGTCAATTAAATTTATTTTTACGAGTATATTGCATTAAAGCTTGTAATTCTTACAATACCTTTTGATAATAATCTATAATACAAAATAAAAATGTCCATATCGTGTAGATCGTATCGTATCCACATCGTATTTAAACTGACAATAATCGCTGACAGTAGCTGTCAAAAAATTGTCCAACCTCGTGACAGATTGTCAACTCATCGCCAATCTACTAGAGCTACAGGCTGTTGACAACAGTACGTCGGATACTACATCAGTTTAATTAATTCTGTATGTGACATGGTTCCCTACCTTTAGCCGTATTGCCGTTGAGTTGGTATCGCGTGTGTAAACAATTATGTATACACGCAACACGTTGGTACAGCTGGGCTGTAACTGTTAGGACTGAAGTTAGGTTAGTAGGTTAGGAAGTGGACTGCAGATCTATCTAGCTATCTAGTTTATGGTGTGTTGAGATATGGGCATAGATTACGTACCTATTTGGTTTTGAATGTGTCATATTATTATGTTAATGATTTAAGTTTGATTCTAGCTAGACAATAAATTGACTGGCCTGTTGGTCTAGTGGTTAGTGGCCCTGACTGCTATGCCGGAGGTCGTGGGTTCGATTCCCACCCAGGACAAATGTTTGTGTGATGAGCACGATCATTTGTTCTGTGTCTGGGTGTAATTTATCTATATATTTATTATTTATTTATTTATTATATTCTTTATTGTACACCACATAAACAAAAATACAGGACAAACATAATTAAAAATAAGTGTACAATGGGCGGTCTTATCGCACAGGGCAATTTCTTACAGACAACCTTTGGATGGACTGAAAGAAAGAAGATGGATTTAGGGTTGTCAGTGTACAACATCAGAAAATACTAATAAGACAATAACACAAATACATACATACAATATAAGAAAAACATATACTAATAAATATTAAATATATAATTGAGCCAGGAGAAGAAAAAAATCAAAGTGAAAGGTAATGCTCCTTCACCATTTTTTTAAACGTAGGTAGCGTTTGGGCACGCCTCACTTCTAAGGGTAACGCATTCCACAAACGAGCTGCTTGAATTGTGAAAGATTTATCAACGAAAGAAGTGGAATGCGTGCGAATACTTAATTTTAGGTTTTCCGATGATCTCAAGGACCTACTATGTGTGTCACTGAGAAACTGAAAGCGTTCCTTAAGATAAAACGGGGTACAAGGATTAAATAGCACATTATAAAGCAAAGAAAGTATGTGGGCGTTCCGGCGAAGGCGAATAGGAAGCCATTTGAGCTTAGTACGAAATTCAGAAACGTGGTCATACTTACGCAAGCCAAATATGAACCTTATACAGAGATTTTGAAGTCGCTCAAGCTTATCAAATATT
This sequence comes from Mythimna impura, assembly GCA_905147345.3. NCBI lineage: Eukaryota > Metazoa > Arthropoda > Insecta > Lepidoptera > Noctuidae > Mythimna > Mythimna impura. Next base: position 25,636,234 of record LR990355.1, read on the forward strand.
ATATATGTATGTATTTAGAAATATATAAGTATGTATATCAGGTGTCTAGTACCCATAACACAAGCTCTGCTTAGCTTGGGACTAGACGGCGTTGTGTGATAGTTGTGGATAGTTGTGTATATTATATTATATTATATTATATTATATTATATTATATTATATTATATTATATTATATTATATTATATTATATTATATTATATTATATTATATTATATTATATTATATTATATTATATTAATAAAAAGTTTATGACTCCTGGTTTTTGTAAAATTATTTTCCACTAGCTGACTCGACAGATGTTGTCCTGTCTTAACTATAAACTGTCAAACGCGCGAGGATAAAATAGTCGTCGTAGGTTTCTGCGCAACTCTCTTAATTTTTTACATAAGAACCTCCTGACAATAGCAAATACAACAAAAAAAAATAGCCAAATTCGTGAAGCCGTTCACGCATGATGACGTGACCAAAGGAAGTAGGGATACATTTATACATATAGATTTTGTGTTTGACTGATGGTTAATAAATCAAAACACATCGATTTATGTAGATTCTCAAGGGTCTCAAAAGTTAATTATTATCACTGACAGCTGCTAATACTTTTTGATTTTATCATTTGTCCCCAAGTAAACTGATACGTCTATACGTATCAGTTACAACAAACACAAAATCACACAAAACGACGACACAAACACACACACACACACACACACACACACATCAACACACACAACACAACAACCAAACACATCACAACACACACACACACACATCACACACACATCACACATCGATTTATGTAGATTCTCAAGGGTCTCAAAAGTTAAATTTTATTATTACTGACAGCTGCTAATACTTTTTGATTTTATCGTTTGTCGCCAAGTAAACTGCGAAAATTCTTGCATTTTGAATTGATCCTCTTCAGCATAAACTCAATCTTCCTTAACGACAAATATTACCATAACACACTGGTCGTATTTAGTACCTCATCTCACAAAACCAATGAGGATTAACGTTCAACCAATTTGCAGACAATGCGCCAACTAGCAACATCGATATACTAGCCACGATGCACCTGTTGAGCGCGCTCAGTAATGAATGTGTTTCAATCATAAGTGCATACTTAGCGCATCTAGAAGACGATGATTTGTGATCGGTGATGTATGTGATGATTATAATAAATTCTTGTAATGGCCAGCTGCGAATTGTTGGTTTTTTAGGGGTCCACAAAGGTGGAAGGCAGAAGATCTAAAGACCTGTAGAATTACGACGAAAATGTTTTTTACATCTGGTTTTGAAATCTAGTTTAATCTAATAAGTCTTTTATTTCCCCACTTCTACTACAGGACAAAGTCCTCGCTATCCCTTGTCCACACAATTCTGTTTTCAGATAAGTCCTTTTTGGTCTTCAGTTTTTTTTTCTGTGTTCAATAACACAGAAAAAAAAACTGAAATGAATTGTACAGTAGCAGCTTTCAGCGCTTGGTTGATTAATACGTCTGCCACTAAATTAGAATGCACGTTGCCATGATACTGCAGGACCCTGGAACTGATAAATTTTTCTACGTTCTGGCTTCCAAAAGCACAATGGAAAGACAAAACAAGATTTGGATAAGCAATCATGTTGTAATGTGCTTATTGACCCTCAGGCACCGAAAGACAGGTTCAATGTGACAATCCGACAATCCTTTTTCGAAGGGTTATCTTATAAATAATAGTTGTATGAATGTTCATCGAGTCGTTAAGATTAGTAGTCCTGCGGGCTGCGTTGAGCTACACAAATACCTACTGCCAAGTGTACTGAGATGATAGATAGCTCCACTCAAATCTGTGTGGTTCTTACTTCAAAAGACCATCTCTAACACTAAACTGCGTGGTTCTCATATGATTTGAACATATGTAATTGTAATAAAAAACTTTTTACAAAAAAACGATAACTGATTTCACTAAAAAAACACTAAAAGGATCAAAATAACTTTAATTTCGGAAGTCGGTGTTTCTCGGTAGTTTGTTTCTTATTTAACACCGATTTCCGAAGAAAAAAAAAAATTTGCAAATCGGTCCATAAACGTCGGTAAGGTAAAGAAACACAAAAAAAAAATACAAGCAAATTGATAGAAATAGATCACTTCATGAAATGGCCAACTAAAACTAGCCAGATCGTTTTAAACGTTAAAGTTTGATGATATGTCAATCCTCGTTTGACCTACTTTCTTTAGACCTTTTATTATCATAGAAATCCTACATCAATGATATGGCCAAACGAGGATTGACATATCATCAAATGTTCGGTGTTTCTTCGCAAGCTAGGAAACACCAACCTCATTTATTTACTTATTTATATACAGACAAACACTTAAAAGCGGAAATAACAAACATAGAGTACAAAGGTGCTGCTTATTTCAAAAGAAATTGCCATTTTTTTCCTCATCTGGTTTTGAGGAAAAAGATTGATATGTGAAAGTGTTATTTATAACCTATTTACAAAATAAATATAATTTTTGTCTGCGGAAGCCTTTAACTGAAAAGTCCGATTCACACTTGCCCCTCGATGATAGTTATTTATGATATCATCCGTTGTCTATTAAATGTGATTTACAATAACTGTACAGTTCTTGTGCGATATTTAAGTTACGCTGCAGTTTTTAGTTCCATTACACTATGAACGAATGTTTGGGTACAAAACTGTTTTGTATGTGAGTTTTTTCTTCATTTAATAGAAATTCAGAAGAAACTTCTAGGTCTATGTAGGTAGCTGACTGGGTAAATATGTTTTTACTAATTTGTCTTTATCTGACTTCCATATTATTCTACTGTCGAAACATTAGACATTCGTATATGCTGTGAACGTAACCGTCATCAAATTTCTACGTTCTATGAGTATACTAGCGGTTTCGCTTGTAAAAAAATCAGAAAACTTTTAAGAGCATCCAACTCGAGATACATTTTCATTATTTTTCATACAACTGTTTTTACGTGATTATGACGTTATACATATCTTTCTCTAGATATTTTGGAAATACAAATATCTTCTGGATATTATCTAGATTTCTATTGAAATCAAATCATTAATTTGTGTATAACTAATTCAGTATAGACCTCTGAAAGTCTGCTATTTTGCGTGAACTTTGGCTTCATAATAAATATACTTATAAATTAAAGAAATAAGATATAAGTATAGAAAGAAACCTTGCACATTTAATCAAGATTCTGAATTACTATTTTTTTCCAAAACTCTTAAGGTTTTTAAAAAAAACACGTATTTTCTGGAACAAGTTTTGTGAAATATTCGAATAAATGACGGAATTATCGAATGCCAACAGAGCGTTCAGGGGTTATCTCTCTTTTTTCACGTTGCCTCTTTAACAAACATTGCGTTGAATGAACCAACAAACTTTTAAACCATGCTCAGATTGAAGATAGACGGGTCGGGGAGGGCCCTCTTAAGGACTATTTAACCTTCACACGTTTGAAAAAATAAAGAACATAATAAATAAATAGTTCATAGCTAGCTAACACAGGATAACGTGTGTCGGGTCAGTTAGTGATAATTGTAAACTGCCGGACTACCAGGCATCCCACCTATACGCACAAAATTGGGAACACATTCATTGTGCGTACAGCTAAGGAGTGGAATTCCTTGCCGGAATCTGTTTTTCCTAATGGCTACAACCCGGGAATCTTTAAGTCAAGAGTGAATAGGTTACTTCTAGGTAAGCGCGCTCCATCGTCGACCGCATCGTCGCTTTCCATCAGGTGAGATAGCGGTCAAGCGCGAACCTATCAAGAATTAAAAAAAAAAAGTTCTTATTGACTCTAATTAACCTAAAACTTCGTTGCACTACCGTACTTTTTCCTTCAACACCTAAATAACTCATAATTATCTCGATAGAGAATGGAAAACTTTCTTGAAATGATCAGAACACATACATACCACTGTATTATACATTATTACCCGTATGAAGAACTTTTCCATTCCACAAACTTTAGAACCCGATACAAGATAAAAGCATCACCCCACGCGAAAGTTTACTTTTAATACACCGATATTTTTACACTGTGGTGTACTTCAGTTAATAAAGTGTGCTGTCAGTGAGTGAAAGTCGTCAGATTTATACCGCAGTACGTGTTTTACTCATCCTTATGTAACTTCAGCAGTAGGTTAATCGAATTTTATTAACATACGAGTACCTATATCTCGCGCCTAGGGCGTGCGCGGGCTAGCTTTAATTTTGATGATAGTACTTTTATCTGTTGGTACCTAATTATGTATGTTAATTAGAGTACCTACTTAAAGGAAGGTTTGAATGAAAGTAAAAAAAGCGAAAACTGATAATAATATCTACTTCAGAAGTTATCTATCTCCCTTTTTTTTTGAGGTGAGCAATCATCCAATGATTTATCACGCTCTAGGGTGGAGCGAGAAGGTAAACGGCGAGCTACCCATTGCTCGTCGTACGCGAACCCACGCATACGGTGGATGGGATCGCCCTGTGACTTCCAATGCCCGGGGCGTCTTCTGTGGCGGCGATTGGGGCGTGAGGATGTTCGTTCCCTCACGTTTGCAGCCATTTCCTTTCCTAGCATTACTACTTCGCAGAAGGAGGCGTTCGCATCCTATTCTCTGTCGCTCCGGACCATGGCCTTAACTAGTACCTATAGAGTTCCTGAATATAGATTTTCACTCTCTTTTTCTTTATAGATAAAACCGGGTCATACACAGCTTTCTTTACCAATTAAACGTACCATAGTTTAGCTAAACCTAACTGTATCCGAACAAAAAACTCGCCACCAAATAAGTCATCAATTGAGATAAACAGAACGTAGAATGACGAAACAAAAACATGTGGTACGTGATGAGCATGTAAACATCACGCTGAGTCAGCGGGTTCCCGGTAGAGAGGCTAGTGTCCCGCGGTATTAGCACGTCTGTATGTAGCACGGTTTCCATTGTGTGAAATATTGTCAAGGTTCTGTTCTAGGTTGGGCTTCAGGGTGAAAGGTATCGATTTCTGTGACACGTCATTTTTCATCTGGTAGAACTAATTTTTGAATAAGCACGATAGATATGTGTCTCCTTACGGTAATTGAGATGACACGTATATAACGTGTAACATAATAAACACACATCTTGAAAGTAGTATATTTAGAATCAAATGCTGAATTGACTTCAACAATTTTTAAAATATGAGTTTTTTATCACATCTTTTTTATTTATTTATTATATACTTTATTGTAGATACATAAAGAAACATAACAAAGAAAAACTTATATCTAAAACACTATAACATATCATTGATGGAGGATTTTAATGATAATAAGAGGTCGAAAGAAAGTAGGCCAAATGAAGATTGAAATATCATCAAACTTTAACGTTTAAAACGATCTGGCCAGTTTAACTTGGCTATATCTTGAAGTGATCAACATCTAAGGTCTAGCCACGACATATATATATAGATATACTTTATTGTAGATACTAAGAACAAGAAACACAAGAAAGAAAAACTTATATCTAAAACAAATGCAATGGGCGGCCTTATCGCATTCCGCGATCTCTTCCAGTCAACCTGGCATGGACAGTAATTGTCAGAACATGTTATGGGGCTTTTATAAGTGAGACCAGCTTCTTTATATTTATGGTGTCGTATGCAGCTGACAAGTCCACAAATACGACACCTGTAACCCTTTGAGCCTCGTAACCATCCTCTATGTGCTGAGTTAGCCGCAGGACTTGGCCGGAACAAGACTTGCCGGGTCTGAAGCCAGCCTGCTCCGGGATGAGCTTAGATGATATGCCCCAAGTGCCCATACACCTGCACTTTGGAGGATTTGATGAGTGCTACCGATGCTGCTATTAATGTAGCCACCTATTGGGCCCAGACAGTTTGACGAGTTTACCATCGAATCGATAAGAAGAAGAATAAGTTAGACAAAAAGCACCAAACTTTGTTCGTTTGATCATCACTTTTCTAACGCAGTCTATTCTTCCATTTTATTCAAGTTTTATTTTATTTATCTCGTTTTAGCTGTGAACATCTACAGGGCTAAACGTAGATGACTCCCACGGTATCGATATCGTAAGATTGAAAGATGTATGGCGATAATATCCCATCGGCGACGCTATTGACTTGCCATCAAAAGGTCGCGGGTTCAAATCTTAACCCGTTGGTAAAATACGTTGTGGACTCATGCTTAAATCAGAACCATTGGCTTAGCTAGTGAGGTTAGGTTTGAATTATTAAGAACTATAACTTCTGACAGTGGTTTTGCCTGCGTAAATATAGAAAATGACACCGACGAACGGCGAGTATCCACCCTTATATTGTTGAAACCTCTACGGTCCGGACCAAGCGTTCCGCCTCGTCGTTTATACCGCGTACATCGAGGGACTGGAACAACTTGCCTGCTGCGGTCTTCCCGTCCGATTATAATTTAGGTGTCTTCAAGGCTAGAGTGAATAGGCTCCTTATAAACTAGTGCGCTTCACCATCAATGATTGCATCACTACTTACCATCAGGTGGGATCGCAGTCAAGCACTAGTTTATATCAAATAAAAAAAAATGATCTCAAGGAAACATTAACTGATCTTTTAGAGAGGAGACCTGAGTTATAAGGAAGCATACTCCCGGGATAAAAAGTGCTATTCCAGAACTTGGTCTACCGGTGTGGTAAATTTTATCGAAATCCGTTCAGCCATTTAAGCGTGAAAGAATAACAAACATACTCACATTTTGAAGGCACGGTTGGCGCAGTGGTTAAGCGTTTGGTTGCTGCACTGCATGTTGTGTGTTCGGTTCCCGAACGGAATTACCTATAGCCTAAAGGTTACCTGTATGGCCTACAGGTTATAAATAGTTCCGGGTATGGCTGTCCTATGTGTGTAAGTTTACATGATTGTATCCGCATCCACGATATACGAGTAATTTCTAGTGCGTGGCGACAGTTCTTTAACACTAGAGCTTTTTTTTTCGGGTGGGAAAATCATCTAATGACATCCAGCGCTCTTGGGCGGAGCGGGAGATAGTGTCAGACTTTTACTGACTAAAAACCCACTCCTGTTCCTTCTTTGCCATTTTTCCAGGGCCCCGGGGATCACTTTCGCATCACCCATGGCCCCAGTAGGCCTCGACCCTGCTGGGCCCCTACGGTTGCTGACATCTCCCTGAGGCGCGCGTGGAACACTACGCGCCGTCGACGACTTGGGCTCAGTCCGGACAGTTACCGGACGATCGGACGACGAGCCACCTATTGCTCGCCGTCCGCAAGCCCGCGCCTACGGTGGCCGGAAATCGGGATCGGAATCCCGGCGGCGGTTGGGGCGTGAGGACCGTTGCCTCACGCGATCGGCCGCCTCCTTTGCTAGCATTACTGCTTCGCAGAAGGAGGCAACCGCCTGCCACTCCCCCTCGCTCCGGACCATGGCCTGTACCAAGGCCCGGCGCGGGAGATCGCTGCCGCCGACCGTCCCCACGAGGACACGGCGGTGCTCTGCCCAAGCGGGGCACACCTCTACAGTATGCTCCACCGTGTCCTCCGGGCAGTCCACACAATGGTGGCACCCGGGCGTCTCTTCTGCACGAACACTAGAGCTCACTCGCCCTTTTTTTAGGGTTCCATACCCAAAGGATAGAAACGGAACCGATAATAAATAATTAAATAGTAAATAATTTAATACAATAATTTTATAAATTAATAATATAAAATTATATATTTATAGTTATTAAAATTAGAATAAAATCATTATCCTTATATAATGAATATCTAATTATTATAAAAAAACACAAACTTTCGCCTTTTTAATATTAGTCTGATAGGTACGTACATTACGTACTGACCTACAAAGTTTATATATTTTTACTTTCGTAATGATTCGTCTCATCAACATCCTCTTGACCTGTTTCTCATTTCATTCTGACGTCGGCACATTACGTCTCATTTTTCCATGAATCTCAAGCGTTAGCCCAGTGTTCACTTACTTCTAAAAAGTTAAAGAAAATAAGGTTTGTCTGAATCTTTTAAACAAACTTTGTTTTCTTTAGCCTTCCTTTCTCTCATTTTCATACTTAACACTTCTTTCTCATGTTCTTATTTTATTTTAGTTAATAATTTATTTGGTTTTGTTGTTTGCCGTATTTGAGTCACATATAGGTAACCTACTTTTTCTTTTCTTTTTATGGTTCCTTATCTTAAAAGGATAAAACGGAACCCTTATAGGATCACTTTGTTGTCCGTCTGTCTGTCTGTCTGTCTGTCAAGACCCTTTATCTCGGAAACACGTGGAGGTATTGAGTTGAAATTAAAACCAATTGTTCTCAGATCTGCGTTCCCGCTGAAGCTGCAAAAAAAAAACACGTATATTTTGACACTCTCAATCAATCAATCATAATTCATAAGGTACTTCCCGTTGACCTAAAATCCTGAAATTTAGCATGAGGCAAGGTCTCATAGGTATAGGAAAAAAAGTGAAAAAAGTAAATTTGTAGTTACGTCACAAAAAAAAACTTTTTTGTTGTTCGGAAAAATCTTCGTAGCTCAATTCGGTAACTGAACTGTTTTCATAGGGTAAGTTTGTACGGAACCCTTAGTGCGCGAGTCCGATTCGCACTTGTCTGGTTTTTTCTTTCACAAAATAATCCTCACAACTTTTGACCCATGTAGTCTTGAAATAAAGAATTTGAATTTGAGTACTTTTTGCCCCAATGAATCCCAATTTATTTATGGTTGGAGCTGCATATCGGGTGTGTCAGACTTTTACTGACTAAAAGATCCCTAGGTTTCTTCATTTGCCCTTTGCGTTCTAAGGCCACGGTAACTCTGCCGTCCTAGCTGGTATCGGCAAACACAGACTCCGGCAGGGAATTCCACTCCTTAGCTGTACGCATGATGAATGTGTTCCCAAAACGCTTTGTAGATACGTATGGGTGGGATGTCCACCATGTACCGATGGCGCAACGCCGTACGTTTATTTTAATGACCAGTATTAATTATAAATACAGTCTATCTGATGATTGCCTCCTTGTGGCCTGCGATGAGTTAAAGGTAATGTTAACGATGTTATAATATTATCTGCTACAGCAATCTGTGAGATGTGTGTTAACTGGTGAAATAGCTGGAGGCGGTAACATGTTTGTTTGTTTAGTAGTAAGTTGAAATTACAACTGTTAAACCATAGGGTGGCTCTAGAAATGAATATCTAGATGAATTTGGGGGAAGTCCTTGCCCAGCTGTGAGATAAACTAAATAAAAAAACAGGGCAAGTACGAGCCGGACTCGCGCACTGAGGGTTCCGTACAAACTTACCTATGAAAACACTTCGATTCCCGAATTGAGTTACGAAGATTTTTCCTAATCTACTTATCTACAAATTTACAGTTTTCAGATTTTTTTATACCTGTTTCATGCCAAATTTCCGGATTCTAGGTCATTTCTCGTTGACTCAGAAATTTAATTTTTTCAGGATCAAGGGACCGCAGATCTGAGTATATGGTTTTAATTTCAACTCGATACCTCCACGCGTTCCCGAGATAAAAGGTCTTGACAGACAGACAGACAGACAGACGGACGGAAAACAAACTGATTCTGTAAGGGTTCCGTTTTTTCCTTCTGAGCTAAAAAAAACGAAAAAACGCAGAGTTTTACGTTACAACTTTACCTATCTTATATTATCTTTTTTTTTTTTTTTTTAATCTGTTTTTGTTTAGGGGCTTTTACAGAGTATGTCAGCCCCATCGTATCTTATATTATCTTATTTTGTAATCATACATGTAATAATCTCTTTAATCAAACTGCGGTGATGTTCTAAAGGAGGGTAGGTAAAAAAAAAACTTAGAGTTTTTGCAATTAAACAATTCTATTACATAAATCTCCTTGCAGACTGCGACGTATTTTAAAAAGTGCTTACTTGTACAATTAGTAATTGTAATTGAGGTATTTTTTTGAGTTGGGAAGTCATCAAATAACTCCACTTGCTCTGGGCTCCACCCAGAGTCAGATATTTACTGAATAAAACCCACCGGTGTTTCTTCAGCTGCTCTTTGCGTTCCAAGGCCACTTTCTCACAGATACAGGGCCTAAGTCCAGTAATAGGGCCATGGGGTTGACCTCTGAAAGGGTTACCCGTGGTCCAGGGACGCAAAAGACAACAGAAGGAACATAGGTGTTTTTTAAAAAGTCAGTAAAAGTAATTCATCCATCATTCAATCCATCCTCTCCGCCTTAGAGCGAGAGAAGTCATTAGATGATATCCCACCTTAAAAGTGTTAGTTTGTCAACTCTTTCGAATAATCCCGAAGATTTGGTTACACCTATAACATTCGTCATTATCATCATTTCATCCGAAAGACGTCCACTGTTGGACATAGCCCTTCTCCAAGACCGGTCCTATTCGGATTGCAACAACAAAATCTAATACGAAAATTCAGTTATTTATTTATTCTTCATGTACACTAGTGGTACGATGTACGATGTACGACGATTATGAGTATACATGTGGATGGGTGGAGAGGGAGAGGGAGGCCAAAGAAAAGATGAATGGATTGTGTGAACAGTGATATGAAAGAAAAGGAAGTTAGTGATAGCATGACGGTTGACAGGATAGAATGGCAGAAAAAAACGTGTTGCACCGACCCCAAATAAGATGGGAAAAGGGCAGGAAAATGATGATGTACGGTAGTGGTACATAGGCGGACTTAAAGCCACAAGGCATTCTCTTCCAGTCAACCATTGAGTTATTAAACGAAACGTTTAAACACCTTAACAGAAGGACCTCAAAACGTCCAAAACATCTGGCCCTCACAATATAATGCCAGACGTCGATCCCCGACCTACATCCTCCATCTTGAGTCTAAAACGATAATTTACCGATGACGTCACGAGTATTGTGTGACAAAAGCTAACTGAAGGCAAACATGTTCCTGCGTTTGATAAGTTTGAGTGAAACGGACACAGTGTGACCTTTGGTTCTGTGGCGCTGTGGCCAGTTTAAGTTGGCCGATGTATAATGTTACTGGTTTTAAGTATGGAGATTGTAGAGCGCGTTTAGGAAAGCATTCAGTGCTGGTACATTTTTGATAAATCGGGGCGTAGCTAAAAAGGCTCAAAGTCACCCAAAGGGCAATGGAAAGGGCTATGCTCGGAGTTTCCTTGCGTGATCGAATCAGAAATGAAGATATCCGCAGGAGAACCAAGGTTGCCGACATAGCACGAAGAATCGCCAAACTAAAGTGGCAATGGGCAGGGCACATTGCTCGCAGAACGGATGGCCGTTGGGGCCGAAAGGTTCTGGAGTGACGACCGCGTACCGGAAGACGCAGTGTTGGAAGGCCCCCTACAAGGTGGACCGATGACCTGGTGAAGGTTGCGGGAATCCGATGGATGCGAGACGCACAGGATCGTTCATTGTGGCGACATTTGGGGGAGGCCTATGTCCAGCAGTGGACGTCTTTCGGCTGAAATGATGATGATGATGATGGGGCGTAGCTACCGCTGTATCAGCTATAGGTATCAATGACACATGAATTTTGTTGAAATTGGCACACAGGTAGCCCATGTCCTGGAATAGCACATAAGATACTTTTAATCTCGGAAGTATGATCCCTTGGGATAAATCTCTGCTATCGCTCGAGCAAAGCCGCTGGTAGCAGCTAGTTAGAATAATAATCAAAAAAATATAACAACAGTTTTAAAGCTAGCTAAAATTCAACTACTGACTAATAGATCATCATCATCATTTCAGCCGAATCCGACTCGGCTGGGCAGCGTTCGGGAAGCTGCGCGGTGTCTTCTCGTCCAATATACCACAGTGTCTCAAGACGAAAGTCTATGACCAGTGCGTGTTGCCAGTGATGACATATGGCCCCGAAACGTGGTCGCTTACAATGGGCCTCATTAGAAGGCTTAAAGTCACCCAAAGGGCAATGGAGAGGGCTATGCTCGGAGTTTCCTTGCGTGATCGAATCAGGAATGAGTATATCCGCAGGAGAACCAAGGTTGCCGACATAGCACGAAGAATCGCCAAACTAAAGTGGCAATGGGCAGGGCACATTGCTCGCAGAACAGATGGCCGTTGGGGCCGAAAGGTTCTGGAATGGCGACCACGTACCGGAAGACGTAGCGTTGGACGGCCTCCTACAAGGTGGACCGATGACTTGGTAACGGTTGCGGGAGTCCGATGGATGCGAGACGCACAGGACCGTTCGTTGTGGCGACGCTTGGGGGAGGCCTATGTCCAGCAGTGGACGTCTTTCGGCTGAAATGATGATGATGATGATCATTTCAGCGGAAAGACGTCCACTGCTAGACAAAGGCGTCCTCCATGTGTCAGGACTTCCAACGCTGCATCTTCCGCTGCGCGGTCGCCACTCTAAAACCTTTCGGCCCCATCGACTATCTGCCCCCCTAGCCAAGTTACAACCGTTTCGTTTCGATTCTCTTTTCGTCGATCGCCTCGAGTAGGCCACGCCTCCGATTCCTTTGTTCTGACGTCATCTCAACGGTCAGTCACGTGGTCAAAACAAAGGAATAGGAGGCGTGGTCGACTCGAGGCGATCAATGAAAAGAGAATCGAAATGAAACGGTTTTAATTTGGCTAGGAGGGCTGTTCTATGAGCAACGTTTCGACTAATAGATACGTTGTCATGTTAATACCCTTATGTTGTGGTCTAAAATTATTTAACAAAGGTAACTAAGTCGTGATGCGTAGGAGTTAAGTGGAGTTAATGTATCTTTGTTTTACGTCACAACGGTTAAGTTGGGGTCAGACCTGAACTTACTGGAGTGTGCAACTTTAAACAAATGATTCATCGACAAAAAAATAAGAAAAAGTTCTAAGAAAAAATTTTTCACCCTCAAAAAAAGGAGGCAGGCCATAAGCTAGATGATCACAGCCTAATCAAAGTAACAAGTAGGGCTTGATATGTGAGACCCAAAATGAAGTAGTATGAAGGAGACGCACGCGCAGCATTAGGATCATTTCCGTGTTGAAGAAAAATATATGACGAAATCTTTTCTACACAAGTGGTTTCAAAGCAAAGAGGTCATTTGAGCTTTCCTTAGTTTTTTTCGTTATACATAATATATACCTAGTATGAGTTTCTGGTCAACCAAAATTAAGAAGATAATCAATTTGCCTACTTATTCGTATTTATAGCAAGTAATTCTAATTCTTAACCAAAGTAACAAATATCACGGTAATATTTTAAAGGTGAAAGTTTATGAGTGTGTATGTTAGTTACTTCTTCACGCACAGCTGAACGGATTCGGATTAAATTTGACACACGGGTAGATCACGTCCAGGAATAGAAAATCGGACTTTTTATCCCAGGAGTATGCTCCCTTGGGTTAATATTCTAATTTCATAAAAGAATGGCCTATATAAGAACATTAGTCAATTGATATAAAAAAATATTGTATTGCCTGAATCGAATAAATACTGTTTTATTCTATTTTAATCTAATTACTCCTTTTTAAAAGCATCTCTCTCAGCAAAACATCTCCATAACCAAGTTAATTATCCAAGTACTAACGACTTAACTAGCCATCAGTATCATAATTAACTAACTCAATCAGACGGTAAGTAGTCAGATAACAATCTAACTGATTACTGATTAAGCAGAAGGAACAAACCGAGTCTTAATCAATTAATTAGCGAATAAATCTCGCCGCCAAATAAGCTTAATTTCTTGTATTAAAAGTTTATCAGTGGACGCTGCATCTTGCCCTTGCGCAGCGAATTGTTAGTGGCACAAAATAGTAAAAATCAGAAGGGCTAAAGAGCCAATTTCCCTTTGTGAAATGATGCATCCATTTTTTTTTCTTATTATTGATAGGCTTACGCTTGACCGCTTTCCCACCTAATGGTAAGTGATGATGTGAACCTTGTTGGAGCACGCTTGCCTAGAAGTAACCTATTCACTCTTGGTTTACCCCTAGGTTCATCATGAAACATAGACTCCGGCAGGGAAATTCACTACTTAGCTGTACGCACATTGTATTTGTTCCCAAAACGTTTTGTGCGAATGGGTGGGATGTCCACTATGTACCGGTGGTGTATCACTTTAAGTTTTATAGCCCGGTAATAGAACGGGCTTGGCTTTTTTTTTTGCTGTTTGAAAATCATCTTATGACATCCCCCGCTCTTGGGCGGAGTGGGAGATAGTGTCAGACTTTTACTGACTAAAAACCCACTCCTGTTCCGTCGTTGCCTTTCGTACCGGGCCCGAGTCTTCCTTTCAGAATCAGACCCTTGGCCCCAGTAGGCTTCGACCCTGCTGGGCCCTTACGGTTTGCTGACATCTCTTTGAGGTGCGCGTAGAACAGTACGCGCCGTCGACAACTTGGGCTCGGTCCGACGGCGAGCTACCCATTGCTCGCCGTCCGCAAGCAGAACGGGCTTGGTGGAATTAAGTTATGCAATTCCGACGCACACTCCCCGAAATACAACTGGTAGAAATCCGTATATTTATTTTGTTATCTTTATTTCTATTGATGTTAAGTAGTAGACTGGCAATAGGCTTTTCTCTTTATTTATGAAGTGGGTCTTCTGCCATAGCTGCGCTTGCGCCGTATGATTCACCGGTCGCCGGTCAAGGGTACGTCAGTCCGCGTTAATTTTAACATTACGCTCTTTATGCAAAAGGTTGCGCAAATTGCGCGACTCCTTTTGTTGTAATCTTTTGTTTTTGAGGGCATGCATTGTGTTCTAGATTTCTTTTTTTTTCTGTTTTGTTTAAAAAGACTTATATTGTGGCTTCAGGATATTTTTTGAAACGAAGTCATCGTAGTTTCAGCCGAAAGTCCATTGTTGAATATGGGCCTCGTCCAAGCGTTGTCAAAAAAACCGGTCCTATGCATCTCGCATCCATCAGATTCCCGCAACCCTCACCAGGTTATTTGATCACCTTGTAGGAGGCCTTCTAACGCTGGGTCTTCCGGTACGCGGTCACCACTCCGGAACATTTCAGCCCCATTAACAATCTGTTCTGCTAGCAATATGTCCATTACCACTTGAATTTGGAGATTCTGCGGGCTATGTTGGTAATGTTGTGAAAAATTTTTGACCGAAAGATCTCAATTCTAAACCGGAGCTTGTCTTTTATAAAAGAAGTTTCAGCCCCCAGCCCTTCTAGTAGATAGAATTTAGCGTGACGACCAAAACCCTCTTTGTATTTCGGGCTGGTGTCTGCAATTCCTCGTCCAAAGCGTGTATTGTTCGTATTGGGACAAATGTGTCATTCGATCCACCCCAGCTCCTCAAAGAAGCCCAACAACGCCTTGGTGTTACTGACCATTTCGCGGAGGGAACCTGGATTCCCCAAGTATTTTGCCCTGTATCCAGCGACCACTGGGCAGCTTAGAAGAAGATGAGCTGCTGTCTCGTCCTCCTCCGTGCAGGTTCTTCAGAGTAGGCTACTAAAAACTCCAATGACAGAGAGGTTATCAAATTTACCCCCTGTTAAACAAACACAATTTCTCCTTTAACATTGTAACAAAGCAAGAATTGCAAACGCTGCATTTAAAATACACGTGCAAGATCAACTTTGACCGCTTCGACACAAACTAGTCGACACTTTGACCCGTCGCGAACACGTGCAAAACTCGAGCCACGGACACAGTAAATTGTACTAAAATACATTTTATTATTTGCTAGGAAGCAGAACCTCAGGGTTTTTGTAACCGCCACCACGACAAAGGAGTTACGGAACAAGTTTTCCTAACAAGGGAAATAATCTTTGAGGACCGGTTGCAAAGAAAATGGGGTTTTCTATTTTCTCTCGCTTTTTGATGTCGTGACGCGGTCGCACTGAAATGATACGGGTTTATTTTAATGGGATGATATTTCCTGCATTTTCTTTTCTGAAAACAGTGAAATTGCTTGTTAATTTCGATCTTTTAAGCGAAAATGTTTCTCATATAATTTGGAGTTGGCTACTGGGGCCCTGGGTTGTGCGAAACAAAACCCCAGGGCCCGGGAACGAAGGCAAAGAAGGAACAGGAGTGGGTCTTAGTCAGAAAAAGTCTGACACGTCTGCCCCGCCCAAGTGCGGGAGAAGTCATTGGATGATTCCACCTAAAAAAGTCAAAAGTACTTCTCGCACTTGCCCAGTTTTTATCCTGGGAGTCCCTACTGCCTCAAATTATCCATATAATTTTCTACTATCACGCGGCCAAAACTGATGAGAGCAGCTAATAGTATCTATATATTAATTAATTAGTAAATAAGCTTTAATTTCATGTCAATTGAGCACATAATCACTTGACACTGTTATGGGCAATTATTGCCTTTTCGTTCTACGCCAACAATTTACCTTAAACCATTTTTCCTTAGCAACATTTTCGCAGCGAACATGACTTAGCCCCTCTCCTACCAATTACGTTCCCAGTAAAATTAACAAAAGAAAAAGAGAATTACAGGTGTTAATGCTAAAAACAATCATCTTCAAGCTCAAAGAGGCTTACAGTGTAAAACAATTACTTCTCGTTTGCCACTTAAGTTAGTTTAACTTACAATTAGCGTATAACGTGGTGGCTGGGGTGTATGGCAGAAGAGATGGAGGGTTGGGAATGGAATTGGAGAAAGGTTATGCTGCTCTTATGGGTAAAATCTTATAAAGCACTATTGACTTGCCACAGCTTCGCACGGGTCTAAATTATATAGGTATGTCGAAGAAGTCAATAAATAGTACTTTGTAAATCATAATAAATCAGTTGAGTGATCTGGAATAGTTTGTTTATTGCTCGATACCCAGCCATCACACACTTCATCATCACCACAAAACAGTGTCCCTAGACAGAGCTTCAATGATGATCGGCATCCTGCGTCGACATATACATATTTACATAGACCTTTCTCGTTTATTGTTAGTTTTGTAGGTATGTACCATAACTAATCATCATAATCTGAATGACTGGCCTGTTGGTCTAGTGGTTAGTGACCCTGACTGCTATGCCGGAGGTCGTGGGTTCGATTCGCACCCAGGACAAATGTTTGTGCGGTGAGCACGATCATTTGTTCTGTAGCATAGCATAGTCGGCCTTATAATGTTCCCACTGTTGGGACTCAGGCCTCCTCTCTAGGAGAGGGATTTGTTCTGTGTCTGGGTGTAATTTATTTAATATGTATGTATCAGTTGCCCAGTATTCATAACACAAGCTCTGCTTAGCTTGGGACTAGACGGCGTTGTGTGATAGTTGTGGAATATTATTATTATAATATCTCAATGCGTATTTTGAGAGTTTTTTTTTTCAGAATTTCAATACTTTAGATAGTGATCTATTAACCTAACGTTGTACATTGATTAAAAGCTGTATTTTGTACTAAAATACATCGAACCAATTAATAGATACCTACTCATCAATCAATTAGCGGAGTTGATTCCAAAAGCAACCTTATTAATTTTGCGGGAATGTTCGAAAGAGTTACCTTGGCCCTTGAACGCAAAGGGTAACTGAAGTAGTCAGTAAAAGTCACACGTTTAACACTCCCTCACGCTCCACCCAGAGCGGAAGAAGTTATTTGATGATTTCCCGCCTCTAAAAAAAAAAAAACAATTATTAAATAGGCAATATTAATCTTCAAACTTTTTCAGACCTTCAGCTTGCGCAGTTTCTAACCCTTCCTCCAAGTCAAGTCAAGTCAAAAAGTTTTTATTTCACATAGGCCTACATGGGCACTTATAAAACGTCAGAAGCTAGTGCACGGTTCCAAATTGGTCGTTTCCTATGGAGAAGAACCGGCAAGAAACTCCATGGTTACTCTTTTAAAAAAGTGGTTGTTTACAATATTTTCATATTACAGCATTAATAGACATTATGTAAGGACATCGTAGACCAGTCGATATTGTACCCAAAAGCACAATAAAAATAATCAAAAAAAAAAGTGAGTCGTAATAGGAAGTAACCTAAGAATTCGCGGAGTCTACAGTGTTCTCACATTCACATTATAAAAAAAAGACTAAATAAAATACTCCTCCATTATATCCGCTCCGTCTCCCAACTTACACCCCCATCAAATTCACCAAGTAACATAAGCCTGGGTCTGTATCTCTTGGTTCCCATGCCCCGCCCACCGCCTGGCGTTTAGTACTCTCCGTTTAATTAGTGATAACTGGGTGGCAGCCAATCACCACTAGTGTTTGTACTTCACTTACTTTTCAGTGGTATTGTGCCTACTGGTAGGTATGTTCGTTTTTTGTAAATAGTTAGGCGACTCCGTTGATTTTGCTGTTTTTGTTGTCATTTTTGAGAAATTTTACCTGCGTGTCGGACTCACGCGCTGAGGATTCCGTACAAAATTATCTATGAAAACGGTTCAATTTCCGAATTGAGTTACGAAGATTTTTACGACGCTAAAAAAGTTTTTTGTTTTGTGACGTAACTACAAATTTACAGTTTTCAGATTTTTTCCTATACTTTTGCTATGAGACCTTGTTTTAAAAAATAAGTTTTTCACACTAATATTATAAAGGCGAAAGTTTTTGAGTGTATGTTTGTTATTTTTTTACGCTCGAACGGCTGAATAAGTTTGGATGAAATTTGGCACAAGGGTAGATCTTGCCCTGGAATAGCATATAGAATTTTATTTTTTATTCTAGGAGTATGTTTCCTTGGGATTGTTTTTTATTTTGACGCGGGCAAAGCTGCTGTCAGAATCTGGTTATTATAATAAATACTAATAATATAAAAGATTTTCAATATTAGTACATATAAAACTCTCTTACATAAAATACATAAATATTAACTAAACTATACTAAAACCTAACTATGTACATAAATATAATACAAAAACACAAAATACACTCAGGCGTCGAAATACTCCTCCACATCGCTGTCATCCGGGAATGTGCCCAGAAGACTGGCAGCATTGCCACGTTGAATGGCAATGATAATTCTTTGGGCGAAGAACGAGCCAGCCCTCTGGTCACGAAGTGTCGATCAGTCGGCGTGAAAGTGGTTTTATCTGATCGAAAGAACTTCTATAGTCAGAAATACCTTCTTGCAGAAAAGCGTTCAAGCAGTTAATATTAGTTTTGAATAAAGGTTTAGGATTCGTAAAGCGGTATACGAAATACATAGCTTCTGTGTATCTAAAAGTGACAGATCATAAAACATGCATGGTAATAAACGAAATGACCTATTACATTTCAAATTCTATTACATAAGAATTGCAAAACAAAAACAATGACACTATAAGTTCCAAACCCAAACGACCAGCACTAAAGTTCAGTCGGACTATAAATCTTCAAATGTTAAGTCGGTCTGAGCTGATCTATCTGATTGACAAATGTATGGACACGCGAACAAAGTATGAGGTTGTATGGAGGAACAATTGCGGTGTTTACAATGCTCAATAGATGATTAGATTGTGTATGACTTGAGAAAATAATGTATGATTGCTACTGGTATTTTTGAAGTGATTATGATCGATTTGGATGTGAAAGGTCTCATTGACTTATTTAAGTTAATATTTTAGTGTTTAGGGTCCCGTACCTCAAAAGGAAAAAACGGAATCCTTATAGGATCACGTTTTTGTCCGTCTGTCTGTCTGTCAAGACCCTTTATCTCGGAAACGCGTGATGGTATCGAGTTGAAATTAAAACTATATACTCATGGCCCCTTGAAGCTGTGAAAAAATTAGACTTCTGAGTTCCGAGAAAAACGATACAGCCGTTAATGTCGTAAAAAACGTATATTTCGACACTCTCAAGGGAATCAAAATTCATAGAGTACTTCCCGTTGACCTAGAATCCTGAAATTTGGCATGAAGCAAGGTATCATAGCAAAAATATAGCAAAAAAACTCTAAAAAATGTAGTTACGAGTAGGCACGTCACAAAAAACATTTTTTTTTGCGATTCGGAAAAATCTTCGTAACTCAATTCGGGAATTGAACTGAACAGTATGTCTATCGACATACTGTTCTTGGTGGAATGAAAACACCAGGATGTTTAAATCTTTCTCAGTCTAGTGAAATGGTGGCTTGATGCATTTATGTGGTGGGCTATCGTCGTCTTCTCAGCCGAAAGAATTCCAATATTGAGCACAGGCCTTTCCCATGCAACGTTTTATCAACCAAGTATCATCTATTGAGCCTACTCCATCGGCTACTGATCCTACGTGATGCATGGCCGATGCCTTCACCTTCGATGGCTTCTTCACCTTGTTAACTCTGCAAGTACGTTTGTGATAACTCTTGAAAGTTATAAGGTGCTAGGTCTACAGCTACAGTATAGTAGTGTAATAGAAAACTATTTTATAAGGTTGGAAATCATCTAAAGACTTCTCTCGCTCTAGGGTTAAGCGAGAGGGCATGTCAGACTCTTACTGACTAAAACCACACCTATGAAAGGAACACAAACGATTATGGTGCAACTTATGAATGTTTTATTTCTGTTAATGATTTTTTTAGGTGGGAAGTCATCCAATGACTCCTCTCACTCTAGGGCGGAGCGAGAAGGCGTTTCAGACTTTTACTGACTAAAACCCACTCCTATGTTCCTTTTTTACCTTGCGTTCCAAGACTTCGGATTTTCCTTTCAGCCCTAGTAGGCATCAGCCCTGCTAGGCCTACGGTTTGTGGAAATCTATTTGAGACGCGCGTGGAACACTACGTACCTTCGACGGATTGAGCTCGGTTTTTATAGAATGAGCGGACAGCGAGCTATCCGTTGCTTGTCGTCCGCAAGCCCGCACCTACGGTGGCCGGAGCTCGCTCTGGAATTCCCGTCGCCTCGGGAGTCTTCTGTCTCGGTGGCTGGAGCGTGAGGATGTAAGTTCTCTCACTCTTGCGGCTGCCACCTTCGCTAGCACTACTAGTATGCGACTGCATTCTCTCTCGCTCCAGACCATGGCCTGAACCAGTGCCGCCACTAAGTCACGGCGGTGCTCTGTCTATCAATTCAGGCTTGAATGCTCTTCTGCGAAATTATATGACGCTGAGTGAGAGACAGAACTAAAAGAATATCATGGTCTTTAACCCGACACTTACAATCCTCATTAGATGATATCGTCGGTAAAATTAATGTTACCTCGTTCAACAGGCATTGTTGAACACGCAGGAGTTGCATGAGGGCGTTACTGATCATTATCGAATTGTATTGTTAATTTTTTATTCAGTTAAATGGGTACCGACTTGTATTTTTTTATGTAGTTGTAGTTTTAATGTGAATTAATGGGGTTAGTAACAAGTAGATAACAGAAATAAAACAAACAAACTTATAGATAAATTATTTGACCCAATAAACGTTGTCCTACGATATAAATTCGACTGACCTGTTGGTCTAGTGGTTAGTGGCCCTGACTGCTATGCCGGGGGTCGTGGGTTCGATTCCCACCCAGGACAAATGTTTGTGTGATGAGCACATTCATTTGTTCTGTGTCTGGGTGTAATTTATCTATAATATGTATGTATTTAGAAATATATAAGTAGGTTTATCAGTTGTCTAGTACTCATAACACAAGCTCTGCTTAGCTTGAGACTAGACGGCGCTGTGTGATAGTTGTAGAAAAAAAAAAAAAACTGTTCCATTACTGTCTTGGTACAAAACTTCTTCTGACATAATTATATATCGACCGTGAAGTACCCCTGTATATAAGTATACCTCCTAAAAATATATATATATATTAATTTTAAATAAAAAAAAAATCGTGTGATGAAGGAGGGTAAAAAATAAACTACGACCTATTCACAGACTTTCTTACACAAAAAAAAAAACACTTTGTCACTAGGTTTTTATAAGTACATTAGAAGAAAATAAAGTCAAAGTCTATGACTATTTATCTATATATATATATAAAACGAGAAACTGACTGACTGACATATCAACGCATAACTACTGGGACTCTAGAAGCGTGAAATTTTGTATAAGGCTTCTTTTTGTGACGTAGGCGAGCACTAAGCGAGTTTTTCAAAATTCGCCCCCTAAAGGGATACGGGAGTTCAAAGTTTGTATGGAGAAAACTTTAGAACTAGTTAGCAATAAATACGATACAAGAGATAGTAAAATATATAAAAATCAGTGCTTTCAAAATAAACATTGCAAAATCAGAATGTCATCCATCATTCACTTTTATAACGTAACAAACAACAATTTGAATCAACTTTTATCTTAAATTTCATCATTCAAAATTTATAACTATCCAATAAATTTTCTCTAACATGTGATCTACACATAATCTAGTTGAAACAGCACTAAAAAAATTAAGTAGAACCTTGGGTCGAGTCCCGCCCACACTGCGTTTATAACCGACTCTAATATGACGTTATTTATTAAGCCACCGTAAGCCCTTATCTGGGTTACCCTTTGTTGCCATAGCAACGTATAAATATCGTACATGAATTAGTTAATATGAACGGGAAGATGGATTGGGGCTGTGTGAATGGACTTTGTTGTGTATTGTGCCTTGTGAAGCGGTTATTTTCTAAGTGATTTGATCAATGGAGAGAAGCTATTAAGCATAGTTATAGCAATATAATTAACATTAATTAATCAAATCGCGACTAATGAGAAACAAAGTTGTGCATGAAGTTTGTAATGCTTGACTGCGATCCCATCTGATGGTAAGCAGTGGTAGAATAGTTGATGGTAAAGCGCACTAGTTTATTAAGAGCCTATTCACTCTAGCCTTGAAGACACCTAAATTATAACACGACGGGAAGACCGCAGCAGGTAAATTGTTCCAATCCTTCGAAGTACGCAGTATAAACGACGAGGCGAATCGCTTAGTCTGGACCGTAGAGATGTTGACAATGTAAGGATGGATACTCGCCCCACGTCAGGTTGTCCGATGGTAGAAACAGGTGATGGCGGAAGCAAGTCATGCGATTCCCGCGCACACTCAATATTAGCAATAAACGCTGCTAGTAATCCCAAAACGGCCTATTTATGTTTCATATAGTGTGTTCAAAAACCGAAAGCAAAATTTTAACCCATTTGATTCATCGCTATGTAAATAAGTAATTTGATGGTCAAACAATAAAACAAACGACGCAGTCGGGGTCAGGAGGCAGACTTTTGATTTATCACAAAAACAGCAATTTAAACTTGGGACCTTTTTGCGTGACACTCCCACGCTCCTCCCACACCTCACTTTGTGTTATTAACAATGTCGAAAACCTGCTTGGAGATTTGAATTTGTTTTGCAGTTAGTTACTTTTTTTTTTCCTGTGTTTCTGACTGTTTTTTTCCGGCGAGTGGCTTTTAAAGACAGTTGTGCCAGTATTTTTTTTTTCTGAGTTTTTTTTTTGATTGATTAGCTTGCGTTTGACCACTATCTCAGCTGATGGTGAGCGATTGTTGACATTTACATGAAAAAAAAATTTGCTACTTTTGATTTCCTTATTTGAAAATACTCTTTTTTTCCTTAAATTTGTTTAGGTAGCCTTTTTCCTGTCTGGGTAGAACGAGAGGTAGTATCAAACTTTTACTGACTAAAAAAGTCTGACACTTACGTTACTTCATACGTTCCAGGGCCGCAGTGTCGCACAATGCCTGCCAGAGGCATCGGCCCTCACGAGCCCAGTCACTCATGCTAACATCTCTTTGAGAGCTTCTATTGGCCTAAGACCATATATAAGGAGGCATAACACCATGATTTTAATAGTTTTTGTATGGGAAACATGTCAAACGCATATTTAGCTATACGATTATTGAAAATAAGTCTTCAGTCGTTCAAACATTATCATTTATCGATCACTCTAACAGAACTCCGACTATTCCCTTACCCTACACTCAAACTAAAAAACGATGTAACAGCAAAACCTAAAACATTCACATCACATTTACATCTATTACAAGGAAAACACGAGAAAAAACATCAAAATGGCCGGCACACAATAACAAACGAGATTAATACGATACAAAACGCTCATGCTCGATGCTATCACAGTTTGTCCCGCACAGTATTCGTTACAGAATGTAAACAGCTGTCTTGTCGTCGCCGTAGCATTGTGCTGTCATAATAATTATGTATCGCAAAGCGTTAAATATCGCATCGGATTTTGCAGTTGCTACTTTGTGCTTGAGGAGCGTGTTTGTTTTGTTTTTCGGATTGTATGAGTTGCTTTTGTGAACTCTGATCTGGGGCACAGTATAGATATATAGAACAGTACGGAAACTACCTACAAATATTCAAAACGGCACACTCACACAAACATACGCATCGACGAGACTCCTAAGCGTTTCTCGCGGTCCTGTCAGTAGCGAATACCGCTTAGGAGTCTCGTCGATGCGTATGTTTGTGTGAGTGAGCCGTTTCGAACATTTGTAGGTAGTTTCCGTACTGTTCCATATATCTATACTGTGTCTGGGGTCTTACCAACGTGTTAAAATTTCAGGCTTGCGAGCCAGAAAGAGGGATGGATATACACCTTATATAGCTCCATCCCTTTAACTGAACTCAGTTTACATCGTCAAATGGGTCACGTTAAGAGGACCCTTTTTCACTCACTCGCCTATCGTCAACGGTCGAGCATGGTTTAAAAGCTTCTTGCTTCATCTAATGCAATCCAGCGCGATGTTTGATGAAGAGGCAATGTGAAAAAAGAGAGATAACGCCTGAAAACTCTGTTGGCATTCGATAATTCCGTGATTTACTCGAATATTTCAAAATACTTGTTCTAGAAAATTCGTGTTTTTTTAAACCCTCAAAAGTTTTTCAGAAAAATTGTCGTCATTCAGAATCTCGATCAAATGTGCAAGGCTTCTATGGATGTACTTTTTATATTTTTAATAAATGAGTACTCACATTATGTAGGGCCAAATTTCACGTAAAATAGCATATTTTCAAAGGTCTTTACTGGATTAGTTTTACACAAATTTGTATTTTGATTTCTATAAAAGCCTAGATAATATCCACAAGATATCTGTGTATCCAAAATATCTGGTGAAAGATGTGTAATAACATCATAATCACGTAAGAGCGGTTGTATGAGAATGTACCTCGGGTTGGCCGCTCGTAGAGCTAGTAGCGCCTCTGTTTATGAGAAACTCTGTCTAAGCGTCTTGTTGACACTTCGCGTGACCCAAGGAACCCTAACTTATCCCTTAACAGAGCATAAGCATTGTGGAGGAGTTTTTTTGAGCGTGAAGGAGTAACATACATACGCACACTTACCTACATACAAACTTTCGTCTTTATAGTGGAACTCATAAATCGTCCATTTATCATCATACAAAATAAAAATACAATACACTTTGATCGTGTATTGGTTTTATAATGTCAAAGTACTGTGAGAATAGTAGAAGAGTTAAGCGAGAACTACACTAGACCGACGCACACGTGGACCACGCCTGATCAAGTACGCACCGGCGCGTTGCGTGGCGTCGCGTGGCGTGGATCTAATGTAGCTCTGCAAGTCTAGTTGCCGTATAAAACGTATGGAGACCGACGCGTCCCGATCGGCGTACGTGGCACACGTGTGCGCAATGTAGTGAACTACCTTTATAAACCGGTAGGTTAGGTAGACAGATACATCTAGAAAGGGGGTGAATGCTGAGATGACGGTTTATCACACTAATATTATAAAGTTTGTGTATGTTTGTTACTTTTTCACGCTCGAACGGCTGAACGGATTTCGATGAAACTTGGTACACGGGTAGACCATGTCCTGGAATAGCTCATGGGATTTTTTCGGGAGTATGTTCCCTTGGGATAATTTTCTACAATCACACAAGCGAAGCCGCTCGCAGCAGTTAGTAAATACATATTTGAAGAAGCTGACATCCTGTGCCGACTTCAAATAAATTTAGATAAGAACCGGAAGATAATGATGATAGTGAACTTTCGAAAACATTAGCCTGAGGATGAGAAAGAAAGAAAACAAAGTTAATTTGTGAGTCACACAGTACAATCAATGAAATAAAAATTATTAACTAAAAAAAATAAGAAAAAAAATCTCAATCACTCAATGGTTTGCTGGAAGAACTCAACTTTGAGTTAAGCTCGCCTATGTACATGAACTCTGATATCCATATGTTTTGTAACTAACTTATCATGGTGTACAATAAAGAATAAAGTAAAGTAAAAAAAAGCAGAGCGATGCCAAAAAGGCTCATATCTCAGCGTATGCTGCGATGGACGGCGAGCAATGGTTAACTCGCCGTCCAGCTGTCCGGTAACCGTCCGAATCGGGCTCGAATCATCGATGGCGCGTAGTGATCCACGCGCGCCTTAAAGAGATGTCAACAAAAACGTAATGGCCCAGCAGAGTCGAAGCCTACTGGGGCCATGGGTTGTGTAAAAGAGAACCCCGGAGCCCTGGAACGAAGGCATTGAAGGTACATAGGAGTGGGTTTTAGTCAGTAAAAGTCTGACACGCTCTCTCGCTCTGCCCGAGAGCGAGAGAAGTCATTGGATGATTAGATATTTAAAAAAAAATGGATAAAGAGGATTTATGACAACCATAATTATGTCTATTAAGAAGAAATCTGCTGATGGAATGTGCTAGGAACAAAGATGAAAGGGAATCTCTGGCTCGGGAATTTAAACTTAATTCATTAACGCTCAGGCGGTAGCCGGCGCCCGGAAGCCATTGTCTTACTATTGTGTCTCTAATTACGCACGTCAAAAGGTTAATATGTGGGATGTTGGACTTATCCAAAATATATTGGCATACCCTAAGTCAGAAAGGACTAAACGCATAATTTGTGGGTTGATTCAGAAGTTAAGGCAGTAAATCCCTTTCCTTTTCTATAGTATAAGAGTGTGTTTATGATTATGTGTGTAAATAGACTATAAGGTACAATGGGGTTGACGTAAAAACCCCTTAACAATAAAGAAAAAAAAAAAAAAAAAAGATGAAATCAAAGCTTTTTTAGCTTATTACGAACCCATTCTGTAGTTATAGATTAACTTTATAAATTACTTTACTTTATGTAAATTCACGGTTATTAAGACCTTGGAACCGAAGCGGAAAGAATTAAATGAAAACAATTTAGCTAGCGGTGGGTTTCAAATTAAATGAACGAAATCAATTATGTTATCTTTAGATTTGAATTTAATTATGTCAATTAATTTGTATATGCGGCTTTGATTACTTCATTTTGGTTTAGTTAAGTTTTAGCTTCATTAGATCAATTATTTTGTTTGATAGCATTCGCTTATTAAGCGAAATAGAGAGTGATCAGTTTCTGTTTTTTTTTTTCTAGGTCATCTGTGTTTGATGGCGATGCTTTATTTTTTTTGTGGGATAAATCGTCAAATAACTTCTCCCGCTCTGGGTGGAGTGAGAGGGAGTGTCAGACTGTTGCTGACTAAACCCGCCCGTGTTCCCTCAGTTGCCCTTTGCGTTCTAGGAACGCGGTAACCCTTCCGAATAATCTCGCTCTTGCTCTTGATGATTAGTCTGGACCTGTTTTTATACATTATTTTTAGGATTAGGCGCACAATGCCACATTCGCAAAATGACATATTGACACACATTCTCAATTTTGCGAAAATGACTTTTGCGATAAGACATTTTGCAAAAATAGCATTTTGCTAATGTGACGTTTTGCGATTTGGCGTTTTGAGAATATGACATTTTGCGAAAATCCAATGTGTCATTTTGCGAATGTGGCATTGTGCGCCTAATCCAAATAAAGTATAAAACGTGTTGCGCCGACCCCAAATAACATGGGACAAAGGCAGGAAGATGATGATGATGATTTTTACTATAAGCGAAACCTAAATAGTCTGTTCAGAATCAGTAATTGAATCGATTCCAATAATTTTTACACCATGTTATATTTTTTACCAAAAATATTTAAAAAAGGTCAAAAGTTGGACACCACCGACACTAAGTACAACACAGGTCACGGCAGGTCATAGCGGGCATTAGGCGCCAGCGCACAGCTGGGTGCGGGAGTAAAACAACCCCTCAGTCCACCTAATGACCCGGTGACCATGTATTTGTGCGAACAACCAGGTAACATAACTTTGTGATTTTTCATGATACATTTTTATTAAATTTTGTATATAGATTCTTTACATAAAAATACCAGACACGTTCGGACGGACACACGGACTATAGTTCAGACCATAGAAATACAAACGTATTTCTATGGTCTGAACTATAGTCTAGATATACAACGTTTCAAATTGATTTCGCCCTTTATAATTATTTCATGTTCGCTACAATATATCGGTGACTAAGTAGGAACTCGCTTAGTTTTACCTGTCTGCGTCAGGAGGGTTAATTGAGTGTATGTATGTAAGCATGTTTATTATGTATGTATGTTTAAGTATTTCTTCGGCACACTCTAGACCCTAAACGTCTAGTTGTGATTTAGCTTGAGAGATGCTGTTACATTTTTCTTAATTGTGAGAGTGTCACTGCGTAGATATACTAAAATTGTAAAAAATTTAAATGGTTGACTTTTGACTTCAAAATATATGTTATAAATTATTTTTTTCGCGACTTTCATGTAGAGTTTCAAAATAAAGGATTTCAAAAGCTCGCTATTTTAGTAGGTGATAATGATAAATGCAGTTTTATCTCGCAAAACATTTAATTATTACTTTTATTTAGAAAAAGTACAACGTTACGAAAACGGCGCGCAATTCTCTGTGTCCCAGTTGTTAAAGATGCTAGTGCGGGGCGATGGGACGCGGTGACGTAGGGATGCGCTCACTCATCGACTTTTTAGTCTAACAGTAGCAAGTAAAAAAGTTGACAAAGTTAAAAAAGTCGACCGCAAAAAAGAAAGATTGAAAAGTTCAAAACAAGTCACTTTAATAAGCCTGATGCAGTCGATAGAGACAAATCTGTAAGTCAACTTTTTATTATTATACTAGATGAAGCTAGAAACTAGAGCAAACAATTGACAATCTTAACTTGAAAATAGAATATGAACTACATTTTGCTCCATTTTATGCAGATGCGATAATTACCGTATCAGTTGCGTATCTTTCTGCATTCTCAGTCTTGTAAACTAATTGAATATGTTTAATTAGCATAGATAAAAGTGGGATGGTTGGCCTTCGATTTTTCTTATCTTCTGTTACATCTTGAAGAATAATTTGCTTAACTAGAGCTTGTTGGTTATCTCCAATGGTGGTTTAGGCTTGATATTTTTTTTCTTAAGTTTTTGTACTTTATCTAATCATGGCCCGACAGAACTGATTTTTGTTTGTGCTAAGTGATCTTTTGTAATTTATTCTGCGTCTATTCAGGCAGAATAAACATATTTTCTTTCTTTCCATGTTGGTAATCCTCATCAGTAACAACCTAATTCGTTGCATCTTCCTTGTTGAATTCCTTGCCGGAGTCTGTGTTTCCTGATAGCTACAACTTAGGGGTCTTTAAGTCAAGAGTGAATAGGCTACTTCTAGGCAAGCGTGCTCCATCGTCGACCACATCATCGCTTACCATCAGGTGAGATGGTGGTCAAACGCGAGCCTATCATTAATAAAAAAAAAAAAAAAAAATCTACAACCTATAAGGTCTTTAAGTCAAAAGTGAATAGGTTATTTCTAGGCAAGCGTGCTCCATCGTTGACCATATCATCGCTTATCATCAGGTAAGATTAGTAGTCGGCGATGGAGCACATTTATCATTTTGACGGGTTGATTCTTCAAAACATAATATTCTCTCAAATTTCGTAATACTCTTGCGCGCAACGTTTTGTGATTTGTCATTACTGTAACAGAAAAACCATTCCCCGTCTCCATTGACGGTTGTATCACTGAGTCAAGTCGCCGCCTTGCGCCAGTTCATACAATATCTCAGAGTCAATATTTGATATCCGCGGCGTCTTCCCGCCACACATCCTCGGTTACTCATGTTGGTACTCCGTCACTATGTATCATTTTAGCCTTCGGGCCTTTTTGGAACCTTGAACTTTGACGATTATTCTTTATTTTTACCTTAGGACGTGGGTGTCGGTTATGTGCAAGTTATAACTGTTGATGTTTATTTGGATGTTTTTTTTATTATTTCTTTTTAAAATTCAGTATTTTTTTTACTCTTGGCTAAAATTACAATAGAAAATTGAGAGGCGAGCCAGGAGGATCATTGGCAATGATGCACTCGTCGAGTCGAGGCTTCAAAGTCTTGAGCATCGACGCCGAGTTGCTAGCCTGTCAGTTTTCTACCGGTTGCATTGCGGGGAGTGTGCGTCGGTATTGCATAGCCTAATTCCGCCTAGCTCGTTCCACCATCGGACCACCAGGCGTACGGCGATGCGCCACCAGTGCATCCCACCTATACGGACAAAACGTTTTGGGAACACATTCATTGTGCGTACAGCTAAGGAGTGTAATTCCCTGCCGGAGTCTGTGTTTCCTGATGGCTACAACCCGGGAATTTTTAAGTCAAGAATGAATAGGTTACTTCTAGGTAAGCGCGCTTCATCGTGGACCGCATCGTCGCTTTCCATCAGGTGAGATAGCGGTCAAGCGCGAACCTATCAAGAAAAAAAAAAAACCTTTCTAACGTGAAGAAGTTACAAAAATACACACACACAGTCACGAATGTTTGCCTTTATAATGCTAGTGTGATTTCTTTCCTAACTTTAAGGTTTCATTTTAAAATCAAATCAAATCTTAAACAATTATTTCACTCCTCTAATTCGTCGGTCCTGCATCACAACTCCCAGCGCTATCAGCACCCGGTGAAAGCGCCTATCTGAGTATCTTGGTCGTGGTCGCGCGCTCGTGCGATGCGCGGCAAAGGTGCCGCGCGTTTGTGTGTACCGACGCGCCGCCGCGCCGCGCCGCGGTGTGTGAGTACTGTTTGATGTTCGTAGTGATTATGAATTTAGAATGAAGGTGGAATTTTGAGAAGTTTTTTGTAATGCTTGAATGGAGAATTAGTTGTGAAGGCTTGTGTTTTGTAGTTACACTAGGGTGCATCTCACATCTGTCAAAGCTACGTCAAGTCAGGTATGATCCAAGAAATTATAAAAGTCTTGTATAGGGACATTCAAATCAATGGAGCTCTTGATAATTACGCCACTGACAAATGAGAAAGGGTCTTAGTCGTATTTCCTGCGGCCTACCCAAACGTCCTTTCTTTAAAATAAAAATGCGTATATGATCCTCACATGTTTCTGATGACAGTTTAAAAACCCAAAAAAAAAAACAAGAGCAAGGGTCCTATGATCCTTGCTTTTGCTTTTTTTTCTACTCTGAAAATGATTTTTAATTTTACAAAAGAAGACTATTGATCTGCAGTCAAATTCGGTTCCTATTAGAAAATGTTTTTTGTAGATAATAATAAAATTTGATGATTTTATCGAGCCGTCGGAGAGCCTCTAGCCTGGACACGAGTTCCATTGTCAACCTGGAAAACTCTAAACAGACTCCACACCCAGGTTGGTCGCAGCAAAGGCAATTTCCACAGATGGGGGTTCTCGGACGGTTCCGATCAGTGTTTGTGCGGCGTCTCTCCGCAGATTATGTCTCACCTTCCAATCTGCGTCACGTGCCCTGTTACCTGTTCATGTAGGGATCATAATGACAGCGTCAGCAGACGGCATTGCTGTGGCCGAGTACTGGGCTAGGCAAGGAATTTAACTTGAACAAAAATCTAGTTTTCCTATTGACATGCTAAAAAGACATACGGTGAAGGCAAGTATAGTAAGTACTGAGTTGCATTTTATTCGCATTCAGATAAAGCTTTATTACCGCAAGTAATTCAATAAGATAATGAACTCAACTACTAAAGATAACTTACAAATCGAATCACAAATACAAATAGAGAGTATTGCCTGCAATTCTTTACCATATACATAGTCTTACACCATTCGCCACCCAGCCTAGCTACCGCGTGGACAATTTATAAAGCCTGCCACCGACCGCCCACCGATTCAACCGGGAATCGAACCCGCACCCCGCAATTAAACGACGCCTCGGGACCTCTCGGTCATCCGATACTATCTGTATGACCCGGCGCCGCCTGCGGAGATCTCCTTTATTTTTCGTTTGTTGGATGAAACATCCTTTCTCGTATACCGCTTCACTTAAATCTCAACCTTAATTTGTACTTTATTAGTCTCAGTTTTATGTAAATTCTATCGGCTTTTCACCTTCATTCAAAATTCAACTTTATAAGTTCAGTTTCAGGGTTGTGTTTCTTGTATACTATGTACTAAGTGACGTTATTATGTATTATATTTGTTTGGTAACTATCACGAGCGTCGTGACCCCGTCCAGTGGTCATAGTTGAGTCCACGCTAAAATTATGGAGTTTTAGAAATCCGTTCGGACCTATAAAGTTAGGTTTTAGGACGCCTATCTATTTCTTCGATTTATTGTTGTCTTTGGGCTGAAAGCTGTAGTTAACCCATTGAATATCAACTACGCAATATTTCGTAGGTCTTTAATACAGAATATGGTAAGCAATCTAGATAAAATAAATGTTAGTGGTCCCTAATCTAACCTCGCAATATTACGTACTATGACAAACTTCTATAAATTTATAATGCATGATGCCAACTACGAAATATTACGTAGCAAGCCTTTTATATTGTAGCCAATGGTGATTTGGCATTCAATGGGTTAGTGAGTCACCGTAGGCGCGGACTTGCGGACGGCGGGCAATGGGTAGCCCGCCGTCTGACCGTCCGGTAACCGTCCGGACCGAGCCCAAGTCGTCGATACGCGTATTGTTCCACGCGCGCCTCAGGGAGATGTCAGTAAATCGTAGGGGCCCAGCAGGGTCGAAGCCTACTGGGTCCATGGGTAGTGTGAAAACGAAACCCGGGGTCCTAGGACGAAGGCAAAGAAGGAACAAGAGTGGGTTTTTAGTCAGTAAAAGTCTGACACTATCTCCCGCTCCGTCCAAGAGCGAGATTTGTCATCAAGATGATTTTCCCACATAAAAAAAAATGGGTTAATGAGTTATGTTAGTTAGACTTACTGGCATATCATAGAAACGATTCGATTCACTCAGTGTGCAGTGGTGATGACTTATTACTAGCTTCTGTCAGCGGCTTGGTCCGAGCGATAGTAGATAATTGACCCAAGGGAGCACACTTTCGGAATAAATAGTATTCTATGTGCTATTCTATGTGCTGTTGCTTATATAGGGTGACTGGTAATTAGTGTACGATACTTAAACACGTGATTGTGCTCATGATAACCAACAACTTTTACTATGGGAACAAACCTGAAATTGCGAAAAAAAAAACAGCTGTTCAGTACATTTATGTTTGCCTAATGTACTGAACAGCTGATATTTTTTTCGCGATTTTGGCTTTGCTCCCATAATAAAAATTGTTTGTTATCATGAGCACAATCACGTGTTTAAGTATCGTACACTAATTACCAGTCACCCTATATGTGAGAGCAGTGGTGGCCGAGTGGTAATGGCCCCGACTTACGGAGTTGTAGGTCGCGAGTTCAAACCCAGCCAGGCGCATTACTTTGTGTAATTTATTTCATCACCACTGCTCTCAAAACGGTGAAGGAAAACATCGTGAGGAAACCGGCATGTCCTAGAACCAAAAATTCGAAGACTTGTGATATCCACCAACCCGCACTGGGCCCACGTGGTGGATTACGGCCCATACCCTCTCCTAGAGAGGAGGCCTGAGTCCCAGCAGTGGGAACATTATAAGGCCGACTATGCTATGCTATATGTGCTATTCTAAGGCATGGTCTATCCGTGTATCACATTTTATTCAAATCTGTTGAGCCGTTATAGCGTGCAGAAGTAACAAACATAAGCGCGCACACGCTCAAATAACTACTTACATACAAACTATTCTTTACATATTTTTCTAGAATTTTGTGAGGACTTTGGTCAAATCAGTATTTTGTGATTAGTGATTATTTATTAGCAGAGGTCGGAATTAGGTAGAGATATTCATGTACTTAGGCTGATTTCGTCCAGCGAAAGAATAAAGTGGATATGCCTCAAATCCCGAGATTAATTTTAAAGCAGAATTTTTTATGACTCTATCAGAAATATAGCAAAAAATGTCTTCTTGTATTAATGACGAAGAGGAGGAAGTGTGTCCTGACCTCTGTTTATTAGTTATTTTAGTAGCCCATGGTAAAAGTTATAAATCTTGCTGCAAGTGTGGTATTGTCCAATTAATATTTCAAGAATTTAAATAGAAAATACCATATTTACAACACAAATAAACATCACCACTATCATTTTAAACGAAAGACTTCCACTGCTGGACGTAGGCCTCCCCTAAATGTCACCACAACGACCAGCTCTGTGCTGCTTGTATCCATCGGATTCCCGCGACCCTCACCAGGTCTACGGTCCACCATGTGGGAGGCATTCCAGCGCTGCGTCTGCGTACGCGGTCGGTACTTCAGAACCTTTCGGTCCCATCGATACTGCCGCTTAAGTTTGCCGATTTTTCAGGCTTCATCAGTAACCTTAGTTCTCTGCAGATCTTCATTTATGATTTTATCTCTCTCTTATCCAGCTCTCTCCATTGCCCTTTTGCGACTTAAACATGCCAAAAATATATTAAGTATTCAACGTTATGTCACAAATACATGATTCACTTGACACACATTGATGAGCTAATATTTTCTTCATAAGCAAAATTGACATAGAACTGATTAAGTACTTACTTACTCCCAATGACCATTATTCCACCACAGCGCATTCCGCAGTCGGCTTCAAATAAAGATATTATCCGTTTCAAGGAACTGCGATGCAAATACAACCATCTTAATTTACAAAAACAACATCGCCCACTGCGGCTAATCTCGTTTATAATAAAACAATAGATAGGTTTTCATAAGCATCCCATTTCTTACACAAAATGACTCATCCAGTCCTCTAACTTTGCATAAATATGTCCTTTTAATTATATATTATCGTATCAACTCAAACCCTCAAACAAAAATCAACCTTAGAACCACAACACACGTTTAATTTTCAAATCAACAACACACGCTTCGATATGTCATTTTTCATAACGTAGTAAATGCAAAATCTGAAGATCAATTTTCAACTTAAAGCTTTAGGAGTAAAGTTGAAAGTACAATGTGTGAAGGTATCGTTTTTGTAAGTGCACTGATTCAAACAGCTAGTTTTGACTCCCGGGGTGGCTTGTACATTGTAGGCGCGCGTGACACTGCTCTATTTACGACTGAGTTGCTCGCACGGACCCATAAAGGTGTACCACGGTTCATAAGAAGAGGATTACTGAAGGATTTTTTTTCAAGTTATCGGGTTATATTGTTTTTTGCAACAAATTATCTTGATCTTCGTTCGAAACTTATACTTGAACAAACATAAAGTCATTCGTCTAGTAGACGACTTTGTCATCCGTATAATTTAGCTTGAGAAACTAATTCCTCCCCCCCTTCCCTCATGCTACCAATGAATACGAACGTCATTTAAATACAAATCGACTTAATCTATATATACATATATATATGAATAGCTGTTCGTTAGTCTCGCTAAAATTCAAAAACGGCTGGACCGATTTGGCTAATTTTGGTCTTGAAATATTCGAAATAGTCCAGGGAAGGTTTAAACGGTGGTAAAAAATGGTAAAAATCTCGAAAAAAAAATCCGAATACATTGCCATCTCTAATTAAAATGTCATTATAAAATTAATTATGTTGTTCTGGTAATGCCAGTAGATGGCGTTATCCTTACCATTGGGCGGTACGAAGTTCGCCGGGACAGCTAGTTAGACATATTTTACACAAAAGTATTGAGTAAGATCTTACAATCACATTACCTTAACTTCTTTCAAAGCGAGGCTCCGACTTGTCATTTGATTACACTTTTAGGGCATGAAATGTGCTGGTGAGCTGGATTCGATCGCTCTGGTCTGTTATAATTTACCCCTGCAGTGGTAACAACCCCCAGGTTAGGAATTGTGGATCTACACTCTAGACAAAAAAAACCGCTAGGTTTTTTTTTAATTTTCATTTTGACCAATAGGTATTTAGATTACCTACATCAAACTGACTCAGTAAAGTAAGCTTTTCACATAATAAACTTCATCGATACAGCAAATATGACATCGCGAAAGTTTGTTCACTTTGACTACTATAATTTGCGGTTCCTTTTTCAAGAGAACAGGTTCTTAGCACCCACAGGGGATGCCAAGAATCTGTCACTACTTACACTTTATTACGATGTCCCATGTCCAAAACGTAGCTTGCTTCGAGCGTCCATACATTTTGGTACACCTGGTTTTATATGTAAAGGGATACGGTTTAAAACGAGTAGTAGTTGTAATCATAATAAAATCATGTTTCGTGTTTATTGCCACCGCAAATAATCCATTACGGCTCATTTTTATTCGTAATCTGATGCAATAGCTCCAGCAAATTGCATAATTAAAGTTTGATGAAAGTTTTCTTGAATGTATTTCAAGTTAAATGGAGATGAATAGATTTTATCTATTCCATTTACCACTTTCATGGAGATTCAGTTTTCATTAGAAAACTTACGGGATGTGAACGGTTTACATCTAATGCCGTACCGAGCGAGGCCGATGCTGCCACGGATGGTTTGAAGGAGTACCATGGCCCTGAAACTCAAAACGCAACTTAAAGCACACTGCTGGGGTTTTTAGTCAGTAAAAGTTTAATACTCCCTCTTTTTCCATCCAGTACGGGTGAATTTATTATATTTCCAACACTCATAAAAATGCCATACACAGCGTAATTTTGCAATAGACAAATGTTGTGGATACTTTGTTGATATGGTGGTTAGAGGGTGGTGGCATGAAGTCCTGAGGTCGAGCAAAGTGTTATTACGTTTTTGCATCTGGAGTTTCTCAATAGCAGCCTTTTTAATAAATAAAAAATTTTATGGGTGGAAAATCATCAACCTTCTCTTGTTCCGATTGGAGCGAGAGGGATTGTCAACTTACTGACTAAAGATCATCCACGTTCAGTTAGTTGCCCTTTGCTCTCCAGGGTTGCGATGACTCTTTCGAACAATTCCACTTCCTGGCTCTCAGTAGCAGCCTCTGGAGTTGTACTTGACACTGATCCCGTCCCCATTACAATATGTATGTGATTGTAGGTGCACCTCTGCCTAAGCCCTTGGAAGATACTAGAGTGATGTTTTGTTACTTTAATATGTCTCGCTGATCATAAGCCAAAACAATTTTTTACCTTATACCAACTTAATCTTCGTGTTATTTCGTGTACCGCGTCACACTTAAGTTTAGCTTATAGTAAGGGCAATGCAGTAGTATTGTGTGCCATGTCCACACTATTAACGGCCGATTTATATGCCCTTAGCAGTCGCCCTCGAAGATTTTGAATAATTACAAAAGATGCGCGCGCCATTGGGATTTATGTACACGTTGGCGCGCCGTCTTATTGGCTAATTCAAGTGTCCGTTACGTTTGAATTTTGAAATTGGTTTATAAAGATTTCAGATGGGTTTGTGATTGGTTGATTAATGGTTTGTTCGAGATAAAATGTGCATAATATTTCCCAATACCGTATGTTTTTTATTCATATTATGTAGAGACATAATATAGGCATACTGCGCAAAGCAGTTAAATATTCCAATATTGTATGGTTATTATCATCATCATCATTTCAGCCGAAAGACGTCCACAGTTAGACATAGACTTCCCTCAATGTCGACACAACGATCTGTCCTGTGCGTCTTGCATCCATAGAATCCGCACGACCCTCACCAGGTCATCGGTCACCTTGTGGGAGGCCTTCCAACGCTGAGTCTTCCGGTACACGGTCGCCACTATAGAACCACCACGCTTTCCACACTTACTCGTATTGTTAAAGGGTTGCAAATTAAATCGAAAACAGTAATTACTTTTTTTTTAGTTAGCCTATTCTGTCCCACTGTTGGGTAAAGGCTTCCCTCAACTCTTTACATCTTTCGCGGGTCCGCGCTTCCTCTTGCCAGTTCTCGTGAAATCTGTCTAGTTCATCCCGCCATCTTCTTCGTAGTCTGCGCCGTCGAACTGTTTCGGGGCACCAACTTTGGCCCACAGTTTGTCGGGCATGCGGCAGACATGTCCTGCCCAGTCCCTTTTCAATTGGGCAGCTTTTTGAGTGTGTTTTGAACTCGATCCATTAATTGACTTACAAATTGAGATTCTTAGAGGCTTGGTTTTCAGTCTATACAACGTGTTCTTTTTGATATCCCATAACTCAAGGTTTATATTCTATAAGGAAAGATAATACTAAAAGTCCTAGAATATATGGTCCAAAAATACATGGTTTCGAAGATATCATCAATCACAATTAATTTAGATCAAAAATTGTTAACCGTATGACAAATCTTTACTTTTATGACGTTGCCAAACTTCGCAGTAGTGTAGTACAGTTATTAAAAATATGACAGCGTAAATATAATGACATTACATATTTACGCTGTCATATTTCACGTAAGGGTATTTTACATTAATAATCGTGAACTTATCGAAATATTATATATCGAAAATGAAAACAAAAAAAAAATCGAAAGATTATTCATATGCCTGTTGATTCTTTGATGTGGACTCATACCCTAGAGTTATGGGATAAAAAAAACACGGTGTGTAATAAAAACATAGCTCTATTCTTTTTAGCTTTCGAATCGTCATCATTACGAATCCACTTCAGTCTCTCTCCAACCTTCGCCTACTTTAAACCGGCCATTACCAATTTCAGGTCGCCAGCCGCTAGGAGACAACCAAATTACATACCTCAAAAAAAATCACTTGCGTCTTAATTCTGCGGCACCGATAATACGATTTTAATTTCAAGTAAAATATCGAATTAAATGCTCATCCATTTTAATCATTTTTCCACACAAAAAAGGCTTAAATCATTGATAAATTTTTCGAAGAAAAAACAATCTTATGCCTTCGGAATAAGGGTGTTTGAAGGTGAAAACTGTCTTTTGTTTTATGGGAAAGGTTTCGATAGTGGTCCAGCGACAGGTTTGTGACGTAACAAGAAAGTTCACGTATTTGAGAATGCAATGGTTTTCTTAATTACTATAAAAGCATGAAAAAACAAAATTACGTAGGTAGGTGCTTACTTATTTAATCAAACAAATGACTTAAGTATGGACTTTTAATACATTCGTCGTTAAGCATTTAATTGTAATTGAATAATTTTTAATATTACATATTTGAGGAATCATGCAATTTCGATGTAATTGGTAGGTAGGTATGGTTCGGGCTTGTTACAATTTTGATTTACTGTTTTAATATGTAGGTTCCGTATTCGCAAAGTGACCCGTTATCGCAATGAATTCAATATTATTTTTGAAGTGGTGTGTCTTGAACAAGAAAGCAGTTTCTTTGTTTAAAAAAAAATGCAGATCTAATTAGTTTCACCCGCTTTTGGCTGACCTACCTATAGTAGGAAAATCTGCGCGATTTTTAACATCACATTTTCCAGGGGTTGATCGTCAAAAAATATAAAATGTATGAGAGAAGTCAAAGAAACAAACCAACCAAAATGCACGGATTTTTGTCTTATTTAAAAATTAAACGTTGCGCTACTCTAGGAATTACTCTTGTAACGTGGGTGCGATCACAAACAAACTCATATACACAAGACACCAGATACAAATTTTGTTCCATGCGGGAATCGAACTCACGACACGCAGCGCGGCAGCCAATCGTTCCACCACTTTTTTTTTTTCGGGTGTGAAAATCATCTTATGACATCCCCCGCTCTTGGGTGGGGCGGGAGATAGTGTCAGACTTTTACTGACTAAAAACCCACTCCTGTTCCTTCTTTGCCATTTTTTCAGGACCCCGGGGATCTCTTTCGCATCACCCATGGCCCCAGTAGGCTTCGACCCTGCTGGGCCCCTACGGTTTCTGACATCTCCTTGAGGCGGGCATGGAACAGTACGCGCCGTCGACGATTTAGGCTCGGTCCGGACAATTACCGGACGATCGGACGGCGAGCTACCCATTGCGCGCCGTCCGCAATCGTTCCACCAATGCGTCAACCCTGCCGTCAGATTAGGTCAATTAAACACGAATTCAAATTGAGCCTCTAGTCTAAAGGAACTCTTCAAGAAATTCAATTCAAAAACTCTTTAGCAACCTTTTCAGATAGATCGTACCTCCATTACGATTAGACAAAACAGCAGTAACATCTGTGAATGCCATTCAATCCTCCAATTTACTTGCTAACCCACCATTAACTTGCCCTCTAACGCCGCCTGCATCCAGTAGCGAAAACACTTGGGTTTTACAACATCGTATAGCACCCGACAAAGTAATGCTGTACTGCCGTCTAAAGATTAAAGGGCGCATCTGCTTTTTTATGCAAAACTAGCGATCAGCCCAGACTTCGCAACCCTGTGCAATTTAATTTTAAGTGGAATGGATTTAACTAAAAAAAAATGTACATTAACAAAAAAAAAAAAAACGTTGCCTTACACTAGGTTGTTATTACACCATAATGGGTGCAACAACCCTGGTAAATTAAAAAAATGTAGGTGGAATTGTATATATTTTATAGTTACTTACGTCGAAATATTAAAAAAAATAGGCAGTCAGATTAAGACGAATTTAGAGGGTGTATTGATGATTTTAATCATTTTAATTTCTTAATTAAATACGTGTTACGGCCGCCAATATATTTTAATCAATATACAACTGACCTGCAAAATGAAAAAAAAAAAACAAAAAAAAAAAATTTGAATTTCGAGGACTACCCTGGTTTTTTTGGTGCTTTTTTCACCTTAAGAAATTCAGTTCTTTTATTTTCTCCATTTTATGTTTTATTTTCAGTTCTTTTATTTTCTCCATTTTATGTTTTATTTAGATGCGCTCTTTTCCCTTATGGCAGCAGGCAGTATACTAATTCCGATTTAACGCGAACCAATCCACGATAGGAGATGGCTTCCGTACTTTCGATTTTATTGCTTTTGGATTAGATTCTCTGGTTATAGCGTACCTGCAGTAAGCTTGGATTGTTGTAAAGATTAATTTGAAAAAAAAAAAACGTGGACAAATTTTGGCCTGATCTTGACGGATGACCGTCAATTACTACAAAAGCCCTACCAAGAGCTCTTAGCATAGTAGCATAGTCGGCCTTATAATGTTCCCACTGTTGGGACTCAGGCCTCCTCTCTAGGAGAGGGAATGGGCCGTAATCCAACACGCGGGCCCAGTGCGGGTTGGTGGATGTCACATGTCTTCGAATTTTTGGTTCTAGGACATGCCGGTTTCCTCACGATGTTTTCCTTCACCGTTTTGAGAGCAGTGGTGATGAAATAAATTGCACAAAGTAATGCGCCTGCCTGGGTTTGATCCATCAACCTACTACTCGTAAGTCGGGGCCGTTACCATTTGGCCACCACTGCTCTCTACCAAGAGCTCTTAATGCGATCCATTTGACGATATGTCGTGGCCAGATCATAGAAATGGATCAATTCATTATATGGCCAACTAAAACTGGTCAGATCATTTTAAACGTTAAAGTTTAACGATATTTCAATCCTCGTTTGGCCTACTTTCTTTAGATTTTTTACTATCATAGAAATCCTACATCAATGATAAGACCAAACGAGGTTCGGCATATCATCAAATATTAACGTTTAAATGATCTGGCCAGTTTTAGTTGGCCATATCATGAAGTGATCAATTTCTATGATCTGGCGACGACAGATATAAACTGAACTGTTAAAGGGATGGAGCAAGGTTATACACTTTATATAGCTTCATCCCTTTGCAA
Source organism: Mythimna impura (assembly GCA_905147345.3). Lineage (NCBI taxonomy): Eukaryota > Metazoa > Arthropoda > Insecta > Lepidoptera > Noctuidae > Mythimna > Mythimna impura. The sequence goes on from LR990355.1 coordinate 25,677,816, forward strand.
AAAAACCCCAAAAGAAGGATGGAGCTGTACAGCTCCATTCCTTTTTCTCGCTCGCTTGTTTGACCATTTAACACGTCATGGTAAGGTCACTTGTCGGCTTGTAAAGGTCATGGTCCGGAGTGAGGAGGAGTGGCAGGCGGTCGCCTCCTTCTGCGAAGCAGTAATGCTAGCAAAGGAGGCGGCCGATCGCGTAAGGCAGCGATCCTCACGCCCCAACCGACGCCGGGATTCCGATCCCGATTTCCGGCCACCGTAGGCGCGGGCTTGCGGACGGCGAGCAATGGGTGGCTCGCCGTCCGACCGTCCGGTAACTGTCCGGACCGAGCCCAGGTCGTCGGCGGCGCGTACTGTTCCACGCGCGCTTCAGGGAGATGTGAGCAAGTCGTAGGGGCCCAGCGGGGTCGAAGTCTACTGGGGCTACGGGTAGTGTGAAAGCGAAGCCCGGGGCTCCGGGACGAAGGCAAGGACAGGAGTGTGAGTCACTTGTCGAAGAACCATATGGATTATTGTCCCTCGTTTGGTTAGATTCGAATAAGTAGTTTAAAAAGTATCTATTCGACACAGACACAACACACGGATATCATAGATCCAAGTGACTCGTTTTAAAAAACGCCAATTTAAAGGACCTACTCGAGCTCTATTTTCAATGGTTCAAGAATGTTATTGTAAAATAATTAATTAAAATCATGTTAACAAACAACCTTTAAAACATGCCTTGTAAGCTATAAATATAGATTCCGGTTACCTCAACGGTCGATTAGGTCTTAATAACCATGAATTCACCCCCAACACCACACACCGACGCTTTCAAATGAAACTCACTCACCAAGAAAAAGAACGGTTGGCCCTTTTAAAATTCATAAAACGAACACTTTGTGGCATCCTCGATACACGTTCCTTTCACAGAAGAAAATCCAATTAAAAGTAAGGACAATTAGTAAATCATTGTCTGTTTTTGCAGCAGAGCTCAGCCGTTAAAATTCGCACCTCAGTTCTGTGTAGGTTCGTCAGAAAATCTTGAAACTTAACGATCCATTGATTCGGATAAAGTTGTTGTCCAAAAACCGCGTAAGTGGGGCCTGCCACTATTGTGGCAGCCACAATGGGCTGTTACGCGTAATGTGGACTGTCCACTGGCCTGAAGTGAGCTGTGACGAAGAATTTATGGCTTGGATTTTGTAGTGTTTAAGATGTTAAATACTAATGAAATTGCTGTAGTGATTTTAAAGATAAAATGGAAGTATCGTAGTTGAAAAATCTGTCTGTCAGAAAAATTTAGTTCCAAAAAATACGAAACTTCAGCTGGTTTTTAGTATTGATATCCTCACGTTTGACCACTATCGCACCTGTTGGTAAGCGATGATATGGTCGACGTTGAACACGCTTGCCTAGAAGTAACCTATTCACTCTTGACTTAAGGACTGAAGGTTGTAGCTATCAGGAATTTCACTCCTTAGCTGTAACGCACAAGAAATACTTTGGTTTAAATTCTTGTCAGCACTACATAAAAAAATTTGAAATCCATCAGCCCAAAGTAAGTATTTGAACTTTTACTAGTTAGGTATACAGAAATCGAAATAACGCAAAAAAAAAGTCAGCGTAGACTGTACTACCAACAAAATCAAAAATAGACTATCATCCAATGTGTACGGCCAACAAGCTCGATGGTTCGAAAATTGATTAGCCGACAAAAAGCAGGCGACAATCGACTCCGGCCGCACGTGTATGTGGCAGCGATAAAAAAAAAACGCAACGCGACGCGACACTACGCGCGGATTTCCGAAACGGAATGCAAAAAAAAAACGCAGACCGGAAAAAAATGGCGAATGAAAATTTTCCAAAGAATTTATAAGCGCAAAAAGTGTGGATTGTTCTATGGTTCGCTTAACTTGAAACATGTTTTACGATTGCTTTTTCTGATAAGTATCTCAAAATGTTGGGTTTGAAAGTTTTGTCTTCAAACTATAAACTTACTTTTGTCTACAAACTTACTTTTGTGTCCTAATGCATTTGCTAGTCGAGGGTTTGACCGGCTTGGAACCTTTAAAGGAGTATTATCGCGATTCTTTATTGTATTTCAAATAGTTATTACTTAGTGAACATGAAGATATCCGCAGGAGAACCAAGGTTGCCGACATAGCACGAAGATTCGCCAAACTTAAGTGGCAATGGGCAGGGCACATTGCTCGCAGAACAGATGGCCGCTGGGGCCGAAAGGTTCTGGAGTGGCGACCGCGTACCGGAAGACGCAGTGTTGGAAGGCCCCCTACAAGGTGGACCGATGACCTGGTGAAGGTTGCGGGAATCCGATGGATGCGAGATGCACAGGACCGTTCGTTGTGGCGACATTTGGGGGAGGCCTATGTCCAGCAGTGGACGTCTATCGGCTGAAAAGATGATGATGATGATGAATTGTGAACAGGCGACTTCTAGGGAAGCTCTATCGTCGACACATCCCTTACCATCAAGTGAGATAATATACAAGCGCGAACCCATCAATAAACACTGTTTTAGAAATTACATTCAAACACATCAAATTAAGCATCGAACCAGAGAAAGGACGTAAAAAATACTTTTTTAAATTTTGGGATCTTTAATAGTTACTTATACTTACAAAAGATATACTAAGACGATGACTAATAGAGAAACAGGAAATCGATTTCGAATCAGGATCGATTTCTGTACACAGAAAATATTTGAATAATAATAATAATATTTTATTGCCGTATTGAGAGCAGTCTGTGGTGATAAAATAAATTACACTAAGTAACAACAACAACAGTAACAGTATTTTGCATGCCTTAGTTATGGTAGTTAGCATGGATCATCAAACTTGACAAAACCTGTACCTACTTTCTGTGTAAATAAAGACCTATTATATTCTATTCTAATGCACCGGACTGGGTTTGAACACGTGACCTACAACTCTTAGGCCGCGGGTTCAAAGCCTGGCATTGTGATGATCATCATCATCATCAATTTCAGCCGAAAGACGTCCGCTGTTGGACGTAGGCCTCCCACAAGCGTCGCCATAACGACCGGTCCTATACGTCTGGCATCCATCGGATTCTCGCGACGCTCACCAGGTCATCGGTCTTCCGCTACGTGGTTGCTACTCCAGAACTTTTCAGCTCTATCGACCATCTGTTCTGCGAGCAATGTGCCCTGCCCACTGCCACTTAAATTTGACGATTCTTCGCTCTATGTCTTTAACCTTGGTTCTCCTGCTGATATCTTCATGCCTGACTCGGTCACGCAAGGAAACTCCGAGCATAGCCCTTTCCGGTACCCTTTGGGTGACTTTAAGTCTTCTGATGAGGCCGATTTGTGATGATAAACAGCCCTAATCTATTTTGGTACTGCTACTAATATAATCATATCGAAACTACTATTTCTCATTCAATTTCAGATCGTTGCTAATTGTATAACTCCTACATAAGCAGTGTACCTATGTGTTAAAACAATTAAACTCAAAATGGATCAGACGAAGCCAGTGCCTTTTACGTCGAGGTCCCGAGTTCGAGCCCCGTATCGGGAAAATATTTGACCTACAGATTTGTAGCCAGGCCGGATGTTTGTGTACGTGATTTGTTTGTATGGAGGATTTTATAGGGTTGTGATTAAGCATTTTATTTTATTTTGAACGAACTCTTTATCCTGTCTGTCTTTATGATGATACTTATTATCTAGAATATAACTTTTGGTCTTGTTATGAGATAGTAGTCTTATTTTTTTTATTTTTAATGGATATAAACTATGGTAAACCAGGCATACATGCCCGCAGCAGTCGGTAACGTGATAAAATTTAAATTTGGTGCTTATTTGAGCCGATTTGGTTAGTTTATAAGTATGACTATTTGTAGAGCAGTGGTGGCCGAGAGGTAACTGCCCCGACTTACGAGTTGTAGGTTGCAGGTTCAAACCCATCCAGGCGTATTACTTTGTGTAAATTATTTAATCACCACTGCTCTCAAAACGGTGAAGGAAAACATCGTGAGGAAACCGGCATATCCTCGAACCAAAAATTCGAAGATATGTGACATCCACCGACCCGCACTGGGCCCGCGTGGTGGATTACGGCCCATTCCCTCTCCTGGAGAGGAGGCCTGAGTCCCAACAGTGGGAACATTATAAGGCCGACTATACTGTAAATATGACAGTGATGTAAACTATACAATGCAAGTTTAACTTACGTTGTTTTGTTATACTGACCTGTTGGTTTAGCGGTTAGTGGCCCTGACTGCTATGCCGGAGGTTGTGGGTTCGATTGTCACCCAGGACAAATGTTTGTGTGATGAGCACGATCATTTGTTCTGTGTCTGGGTGTAATTTATCTATACATATAATAAAACAGTAAAATTATTTTGCGATGGTATTAATTGGCGCAAAAACTACTGAACCGATCCTGTTCAAATTTTGCATACATAATCCTTATAGGTCAGTGCATCTGTTAGGCTATAAATTATCACGCTATTTGCTATGGGGGGTGAGCAATAATCCAAAACGTCCGTGTTGAACGACATTTGCCGCGAGTTCGATTCCCAGCTACAGTTAAAATTTTTGTCATTATTTTATCTTCTTTTTTGTAATAAAATAACTTTTACCATTTTTTCAAAATAAAATTGACATTTCTATTCGATGTCTTCTAAATATATTGTAAAAACTAATCAAAACACATAATAAAATCGAATTAGTCAAATATGGCACCACTCGCAATTTAGATACTCGCAACGCCATCTAAAGACTCAAAGTAGAAATAATGATGACAATGACAGTTGAACTTTATATTTGATAGATGGCATTGTGTATTTTGTGTAATTTTCTGAATGGCGGAAGAATGACCATCGCCCACGTTTGCAGACAGTTCTATTGTTCAAAATTGGACGAAAATAGTTATGGTTAAACTGGTGTTGGACGGAGGCATTTTTAACAATCCTACTGCTTTTTTTTTCCATGATTGTAACAAGATAATTGACCATGATTATTCAAGGGATACGAACCAAAAAAGGAGATAAGAGTAAACAAGTATATGTATTTAATTATTGATTTTAAAATAACACGGCCAAATTTTCGGAAGGGGTTGCATGGCACCTTGTGTTGGAAGGCCCCCAGGTAGACCGATGACCTGGTGAGGGTCGCGGGAATCCGATGGATGCGAGACACACAGGACCAGTCATTATGGCGCCACTTGGGGAGGCCTATGTCCATGATAATGATAATGATAATGATGGTACTTTTTTTTTCTTTTTTTATGAGTGGAAATCATCCAATGACTTCTCTGGTTGGAGCGAGAGGGCGTGTCAAACTTTTACTGACGAAAACCACACTTGTGTCCTTCAGTTACGCTTTGAAACATCTCTTTGAGGAGCGCGTGGATCACTACGTGCTGTTGACGACTGGGCTCGGTTTGGTTAATTACCGGACGGCCGGAGGGCTAGCTACCCATTGTTCGATGTCTGCAAGCCTACGTCTACCGTGGCTGGTCGTCGGGGTCGGAATCTCGGCTCGGCGTGGGGACGTTCGTTCCCTCACGCGTGCGGCCTCCTCCTTCGCTAGCATTGCGGCTTTGCAGAAGGAGGCGACCGCCTACCATTCCTCCTCGCTCCGGACTATAGCCCAAACCAGGCCCCGGCGCGAGAGGTGACTGACGCCGATTGCCTCCACGAGGACACGGCGGTGATCCGCCCTTGCGGGACACACCACTGCATGCTCCACTATGTCCTCCGGGATGGCACTTTGCGGCCTAATAATGGCGTGATTTATTGTTTGCAGTTTCTGCTCCATATAAAACGGGGTCGAAAGTGGTTTACGTTCCTGATCACTGATGTATCTCAGATTCCTGGCAGCCTTGCGTCGACATCTGGACGTTACCTCCTTGCAGTGAGTGGTGACCAACACTGGAACAACCCTCTGAGGGAGGCCAGTTTCAGGGATAACACTAATCGGCTGCTACATTTGTTTACCGTAATTTCATTGTTTTATGGATACACAAGCTCAGGACTGTTGAGGGTGTTTCGAGCGGTTTCTGTTCCGGATTCGGTTGGAAGTATCCTGATATTACCATTTTGCGAATCGCCCGGAGGACCCGGTGTAACATGCGGTGGAGGTCTATCACATTTGGGTGAACCGCCGTGTCCTCATAGAGGCAATCGGTGACAGTGACCTCTCGGTTTGGCCATCAATATGCGAGTTTGATTGGGCGGGGATACACGCGCTCAAGATTTCGCCGAAATTCATTCAACGGGGACGTCACGTCAGTTAAATACACACCAAAAAATCCTAGGTAGGTAAATGAACAAGTAATTTTTACGCCCAAAATGAGCAAGCTGCAACAATCAATGCAAGCATGCTCTCGCAAATTCTTCATAAGTACTGTTGTGGAGGAAGATAGTTGATGATGATGATGGTAGTTTTTGGATTCACTGGCTTTTTGGCTTTGCACTATCAGTGCACGTTATTCAGTTGAAGGTCAGTGTCCCGATTATGTTCCTTCATTTACCTCTACCAAAGCTGTCTAACGGCTTAAACTCTTCAGTGAAAAATTATTGAGGTGAAAATTTTACGGGAGGTAACTCTTTCGAACAATCTCGCAGACATAGGCCCTAGAGGGCCCTATCCATTTGCTGACATCTCTTTGAGTCCGGTGTAGAATACAACGCGCCGTCGATTCAGGATTGCTTTGACGAGACGGCCGGACGGCACCACCGCAATCCCGGTTTGCGATGGCTGGTAATCGCCCTGCGGCTTTCAACACCCGGAGCATCACTTGCAGCGACAGTTAAGGAGTCAGAATGTCCCTCATAGTTTCAGCCACCTTCTTCGATCGTAGTGCTTCACTGAAGGAGGCTACTGGTTGACATTTTCTCCACCAATCGCCTCCATGAGGACACAGCGGTGCTGGCGCTCCGACCAAGCGGGACCGACTTCCACCGTATGCTTCATCGTATTCTCCAGGCGATCCGCACAATGGTGATACCCGAGTGTTTCTTCCCGTTGAATTCGATACAGATACCTCCCAAAACACCCACATCCGGTGAGTCCTGCACAAAGAGAGGATGCCGTGACGCCTCTGTAGACACTCTTCAAAGACAGGCATTACCGCTGCGATTGTGACGTGCTCACTGTGGCGAGGGGTTAAAATCATACAATGTTGTTTCACCAGAACATAAACCAGAAACATACATAAACTAATTTCTTTTCTTTTGGGGTAGGCAGAAATGCCAACTGCTACGACCCTTACATACTCTTTATATTCATTGACATTCATACATTTGGATCTGGACAAGTACATAACATGTTTCCTGAAGGTAATTTGCGTTTTTACTTTTAACCGTTTTATGTTAAAGTACAATAAATAATTGCGTTGCTTTCAGAATTAATTGCAAGCTCAGAATGATTGTACGTTTTTACAAACTTAACGCAGACGAAGTCGCGGGCCACAGCTAGTCTATAATATGTATGTATTTAGAAATATATAAGTATGTTTATCAGTTGTCTAGTACTCATAACACAAGCTCTGCTTAGCTTGGGGCTAGACGACGTTGTGTAATAGTTAGGAATATTATTATATTATTAATAGTAATTTTAAATGCATGTTTTAGTTTTGGAAGTGGGGCATGTTACCGACTAGGTCACGTATGCCTGGTTTACCCTAGTGCTTGACTGCGATCCCATCTGATGGTAAGCAGTGATGCAATCGTTGATGATGAGACACACTAGTTTATTAAGAGCCTATTCACTCTAGCCTTTATTTATTTAAACTGTATGTATACCTAGTAGTGATAGGTACTCGTACATAGGCGGACTTAATGTAACAAGGCATTCTCTATCAGTCAACCGTTTTTTTTTATTGTTGACAAGTTTGACCACCTAATGGAAAGCGACGATGTGGTCGACGATGGAGCACATATGCCTAGAAGTAACCTATTCACTCTTGACTTAAAGATCCCTAGGTTGTAGCTATCAGGAAACACAAACTACGGCGGGGAACTCCACTCCTTAACTGTACGCACAATTAATTTGTACCCAAAACGTTTTGTTTGTATGGGTGGGTTGAACTTTTGGGTTAAAAAGAGAGTACTAAGAGCTCAAGAGTTGATTCGAGAGAAAAATTCAACTCGAATCAACTCTTGAGCTTTCTAATATTAGTAAAGATATTAGAAAGCTGAAGGAGCTTTGTGCTATTTGAATTATTTAATATAGGTACATAATTATTATATTTATTTATTTCAATTAACATTGGATCATAGAATTACATTAATTTCATAATTATGAATAAAGATTAATAAGATTCAAAGCATTTTATTTCAAATAAACCAATTATAGGCACTTTTGAAATTTCAAGAAGTCAGTCAGTCAGAAAAAAAAAGATGCTAATTGCACATTCCAAAGCGTAGATCTTTATGGAGAACAATGTGCAAGTACACGACATAATAGTTCAATTTATAATTAAAATAATATCTTAAAATGACTAAGTAATTCATGAACTTACTTAACTTTAACTTATCATACAACAGTGGTTCACGTACTGACAGTTGAAACGTTCGGCAAAAGCGATCAGCAAAAGAAATGTTCCATCGCAATTTCGACAAAAGCAGATACCTAGTAGTACATTCGTACTACTATAATTTAAATAACACAGCCTCTTTGATCTGTGATCAAATACATCCTACTAATCTCAACGTCTAACGGTGTTCAGACCTAGAATCCTTATCACAACGCTACAGCATCGTTTCGAATGGCGTGTAGTGAAACGTGTCGAGATTACGAAACACTAGTCTGCATAATTAGATCGCTTTACTTGCTTGTCGCTTAGGAGCATCGCAGTCAGACTGTTCGCTCGGTTGAGTGGGGTGAAAAGCGAGGGGGGTAGCATAGCATAGTCGGCCTTATAATGTTCCCACTGTTGGGACTCAGGCCTCCTCTCTAGGAGAGGGAATGGGCCGTAATCCACCACGCGGGCCCAGTGCGGGTTGGTGGATGTCACATGTCTTCGAATTTTTGGTTGAGGGGGGTAATATGACTTAATGATATTGAGAGGTAAAAGGCTAATGATGTTTCGTGCTTACAAGTTATCATAGTATTAATTGTAGACATAATGAAGGCCCACTGTAGGCGCGGGTTTGCGGACGGCGAGCAATTGGTAGCTCACCGTAAGGCCGTCCGGTAAGGATCAAGCCCGGGTGCACGATGTCAGTAAATTTGACGGGCCCAGTTAAGGCTGATGCCTGCCAAGACTGCGGATTGTTCGAAGGAGTTGCTGCAACCCTCGCAAAAAGCGCAACTAAAGGAACACTATGGGTTTTAGTCACTAAAAGTCTGGCACTCCCTCCCGTCTAACTAGAGCGAGACTCAAATGAGTTCTCATTTGATGATTTCCTACGTAAAAAATGACATAAGATAGTAAGATATTATGATTACGATAGGTACATATTTGTATGGTATAAAAAATAAAATATTTCCAATAAATAAAATAAAAAATTACACTGATATTATAAAAGGGGTAAAGTTGTTTTTTTTTTGTTTGTAGGAGGGAATCTCTGAAAGTACTGGTCCGATTGCTAAATTTTTTTCACCGATAGAAAGCTGCTTTATTCCTGAGTGAAATAATTACAATAGAATACAGAATTTCAGTAATCTTTTAGCCACAACTAATTGTTTGACTTTCACACAAGATTACTATATGAGTACGAGAACACTGTAACTAAGTCGTCATCATCATTTCAGCCGAAAAACGTCCACTGTTGGACATAGGTGTCGCCCAAGCGTCGCCACAACGAACGGTCCTGTGCGTCTCGCATCCATCGGATTCCCGCGACCGTCACCAGGGTCACCAAACTTATGTGGCAGTGGACTAGGCACATTGCAGAACAGATGGTCGAAGAGGCCGAAAAGTTCTGGACTGGAGACCGCGTACCGAAAGCCGAAAGACGCAGCTTTTATGTGAAGTCCAGTAAAATCTTGAACGTCTCAACGGGAATCGACCATCATATTTACAACGGTACCTGCCAATCCACATAAGGGCCAAGGAAACCGCTTATGTCAGTCGTTCCGGTAGACAGGTAACACAGCATAGTAGCACATTTGTACGTGTTAGAAATAAAATAGATACAGCTACAAACAAAAAGCAATCGTGGTCAACGTAGGCATCGTAAGGGTGAGTACACACTGTCGCGATATTGATCATCGGGCGACGCTCCCACGCTGTCGCGCGACAAAAACCCGCGCTCATTAGAATGCAGCGCGCGACAGACGCGCGTCGCCGCGGCCGCCAGACAATTGAGCTTTTTGACCGCGCACCGCCATCGCGTATACGAAATTCGAATTATTTTTAAATGAATTGTTTTCAAAAGTGTACGTACCGCGGTTTTTGTTGCAGTTTAATGATATTGTGGTCGAATAGCTGTGAGGTGACAATGGGCAGTTACGTAACTCGAAGAAGTTGAGCATTGACAGCCGATATGGTAGAGAATGTTCTTGAGTGGCGGGTTGGCACCGGAAAACGTATTCTAGATTGAAACGACCTGATTAAGGTCATACGCACAGTAAACTATACAACAACTTGTAAGTGTCCGATTTTTTAATGACTTGAATAGTTTTATAATAGGAGAATTTGATACTCTTTGCCCCGTACTAGGAATTACTACTGTATCGTGGGTGCGTTCACAGACATGTAATCTCACATACACAAGACAACTAGACCCGAAACAACAATCTACACACAAACGACACAAAGCGCAGCAGTCAATCTCTCAACCACTGCGCCAACCATGCTGTCAGCTTTGTTGTATTTGTTCATTGAGATCTGTGATTTAACAGACACATCAGTTCAAATAAAATTTTAGGAAACAACAATGAGAAATTGCTGGCATTTGAACGTCACATAATTTTTCTCCAATCTTTTTGTCTTTGAAAGCAGGAAAATAAATTTTATAATTATCTAGTTCTTCCGACATTTCTTCTTCTCGAATCGATGGTTTTCTTTTCCCCTCAATGTTTTTGGCTCCAGTACCACGTTTATACCGGAATCAGTGGCGTTTTTTAGGTCCTCCAGAGTGCATATGTAGGGCCATTTTGGACACTAATAAGTGGACCATCGTCTGATCAGGAGCACCGCACTCGCGCTGGGTGTCGGAGACGTCTATAATCCCCCATTTTGCCACGTTGTGTTTGCAACGGCCTACTTATCTAACTATCTGTCTATTTTCCGACGCAAACCAGTACACATATTCCATACCTAGTTCCTCCACCAGTACCTACATATAAACCCAATTACACAATTTGCATCCTCAGCAAAGTATAGTGAACAAAAAACATTTCCTATATCTCCGATCAAGTTGCAGCAGTAATAGGCGAATCCGGCCCCTGTGCCGGTATGCCAGTGGCCCATCCGGCAGAGTAATGGCCCAGACCGGGGGGCGCCGAGGTTCGCAGAATCGTACGGGAGACATCCTATTAGAAATTATTATGGATGACTGTACTTGCGTATGGTGGGTGAGGCGATGTCGGAATAATGGATTAATTAGTTTCTAGGATAGTGTAATTGGTTATTAATTTATGTGTATGATGTATTGTTTATGTTGCCATCAGCATACAAATATGTCTGAAAAACATTGTATATCTAACTGTTAGTAAGTACAGTCAGGGATAAAAAGTGCAGTTGCACTCTACCAATGCTAAAGTGTCTAAAATTTCTTTGTTGTAGAAGTTCAATAGTCCACAACTAGTTTATTCAATACTTCAGATTCTATGCTACCAATTAAATCAATCATGAACCATTGACCCTCTTCTACAAAGAAATTTTAGACATTTTAGCATTGGTAAGGTGGAACTGCACTTTTGACCCCTGACTGTACCTAATGTAAGCAGTACCCTCTCTTGGAGAGGAGGCCTAAGTCCCACCAGTGGGAGCATTATAAGGCCGATTATGCTTGTGTAAGCAAAGAATTGAGCTATTGTGTCTTTTTGTTTTTATTCAACTAAACATCGTTATTCATATGACTTTTGAATCCAGTTTCTCTTGAGTAAGAATTACAATAAAGATATGCTCGAACGGCTGAACGGATTTGTATGAAATTTGACACGTGGGTAGACCATGTCCTGGAATAGCAGGTAGGATAATATTTATTATCCCGGGAGTATGGTTCCTTTTAACTATTTTCTATTCACGTGGTCGAAGCCGCTGGCTCGATTGCTTGAAGACGTTACGAATTATCAGTTTTAAAAGACCTTCTAAAAGGTGGACTGATGATCTGGTGAGGGTTAGGACCCACCCAATCCCATTTTAGCTTGGCAGCCTTTTTCCCTATGTTTATGATCCCTGTTTTGAAGCGCATCGTAGTGTTTCTTATTCTGTCGGCTCATTTGACACCCAGAGTGCTGCGCGCCATAGCTCTTTGACAACTAACGACACGACGCGCTGGCGAAACTTGTGTGGCTCGGTGAGCGACCACGTCTGAGCACCGTAGGTCAGGATAGGCAATTTCCACGTAGTGGGTGCCTGATGGACGACGCCGCCAAGGCCGGCCTGGATAGAGGTGCACCAAGAGCAAAGGCTGGTTCGAGGTGGCTCGAGAAAAAAATACCTGGAAGAAGTTGGGGGAGGCCTTTGCCCAGCAGTGGGAAAGTATAGGCAAAAAAAAACCTCTTTATAATATTAGGTATAGATATAATGATAATATTTATTTAAAAGAACATTTGCATTGGTCCAATGGTTAGTGTAACAACTTAAGTAACTAAAGCATTAGTTATATTTAAAAAGACCTAAAAAAAAACTTACCTACTGATGACTGACCCGTTGGTCTAGTGGTTAGTGACCCTGACTGCTATGCTGGACCTCCAGCATAGCAGTGGGTTTTTATTCCCACCCAGGACAAATGTTTGTGTGATGAGCACGATCATTAAATTTGTTCTGTGTCGGGGTGTAATTTATCTATAATATGTTACATGTATTTAGAAATATATAAGTATGTTTATCAGTTATCTAGTACTCAGTACACAAGCTCTGCTTAGCTTGAGACTAGACGGCGTTGTGTGATAAAGTTGTCAAAAAATAATAGGCCCTTTTTTTTCTACCGCCGCACCAGTAATCGCAACCAATGATTGATCACCGGCGCATCCTGCTTATCGGCGAAGAATGCCATTGGAGCTGGTCCTAGATCTGCTTAGCAACGAGGCAGCCTTCTTACAAATTATAGCGTGAAAATTATCCACACGTGCTAAAAAAAAATAAAAAAATTTTTAGGTGGGAAAATCATCTTATGACAAATCCCGCTATTGGGCGGAGCGAGAGATAGTGTCAGACTTTTACTGACTAAAAACCCACTCCTGTTCCTTCGTTGCCTTCGTCCCAGGGCCCCGGGTTTCGTTTTCACACTACCCATGGCCCCAGTAGGCTTCGACCCTGCTTGGCCCCTACGATTTGCTGACATCTCCCTGAGGCGCGCGTGGAACAATACGCGCCGTCGACAAAGATAACATGCCCGATGCACTGCAGTATCTAGGCAGCCCCAACAGCACCCTGAAATGTCTGGCGCCTACCAAAAGCAGATTGATTGCTTGAAAACCTAGTAAAAATGAATACACCTATATTCTATCAGCTTATCATATACGAGACTTGAATGCAATAAACATTTATAGGTGCAAAGCTCATCAAATATAAACCCTTACCGTGAGAACAACACCGATACCGTTAATTCCAAGCATCGCACACTTAATGTTTAATTACTAGAACCCAATGCCAATCATTTGAAATGTTTTCTTTTATGTGAGGGACAGATATCTTCCTCGTATGGTCTTAGATCGGTTAGGCACAGTTTACGATGTTTTACAAGTAGATAAAGGTGTTTCAAGTTATATGACATCGCGTGCCCAGTTTATTACAGTTCCTCGAAATGTTAGGACGTTTGCTTGATCGAGAATTTGTTTTAGACGTTCAATAGAAGTAGAGTTTGCTAGGACTAATAATAGATCGGTTTCTTTATGAGTGTTTAAGATTGAGTAGTAAACTATAAAATGGCTGTAATGTTTTATTTTTGTTTGAAGCACGTTGAAATTGATACAGTCTTGTTGTATATATCACGCTTGTTTTCGTGTTCCGTAGAAATAGAGAGGTGTAGCACTTTTCCGTTTTCATAGTTCTCCTTTTTTAAGGTGAGAAATTATCCAGAAATTATCCCACTCCAGGGCGGACCGGGATTGCGTATCAAACTTTTACTGACTAAAACTACACCCATGTCCAGCCAAATTAGATAAAAAAATAGGAGTGAGGTTACAATAATTCGCACCCAGCTGAGAATTGGTAGGATTGTTCAAAACACCATTATAAATGAAATCTAGAAAGTCCTCATTGATCCAACACCTGGTAAATAAATTTATTCTGGGTCAAATGTCACAAAAACGAGTTTTTCGAGATTTTCAGCAAAACGGTAAGTTTTAGATTCAAAGATTCAAAAGCATTTATTTCAAATAAACCATTTACAGGCACTTTTGAAATGTCAAGAAGTCAGTCAGTCAGAAAAAATGATGCTAATTGCACATTCCAAAGCGTAGATCTCTATGGAGAAGAATGTGCTAGAAACTCCATGGACACTCTTTTCAATCATGTTTTGCAATTACAAATATCTCTGTTACATGTTTCTTGTCGCTATCATGTGAGAACAATGTCAATAAAGTAAAAATAAAAACTAAATATAGATATTAAAATAGCAACTGGCAGCTAAGAGATGACCAGTCTCAACTGACAGCGCCCGTTCACGGACCTGACGCGAATATTAGCACCACTCAGCTCAACCATTTTGAAGGGAACCGAATGATCCAACACACGCGCCACCATCAGTGAGACATTTGAGTGAGCATGACAAACTCTCAACTGCCATGCTCATTTATGTCAAACAAGTCCAATAGTAACCTAAAAACCATAAAATAGCTCCATGGTACTCACATTTAAAAACTTTGAAAAAAAAATGCTTCTACATTATGCAATAAAAATACAATAATAATTAACTACAATTATATTTTACAAATTTAACAAATAGTTTCAAAACTAATCAATTTGTACACCCCGGTGGTAGTGGAGCTGGACCAGCATTGAGCCAAGCATTTTTATCTTGAATATAATCCTCCAACTCCAACTTATAATATGCTTGCCTGCATAGTGTGCGTTTAATACAAGATTTAAATTTCGTTTCATTGAGTTCTAATATTATCATAAATAGTCCAGACAAAAATTGTAGATCAAATAATTATCTATAAAAAACTTCTAAATATTTTTTTTCTATGAGCCACCGTTTTTTGTAATCGTCATAATATGTATAAGTACACCACGTATATACTCGTTCATCACTCCCTATATTAATGAGAATAACATTGTGAAAGGCAGCAACGAGAAAGTTACATTTGGTTAGTTTACTGTTTGGAGTTGTTACTACACAGAAACCAAAATACTTATTGGACAAACTAAGTTGGAGACACAGCAAATATGAACCACGATTCTCCACATATCCTCTATATACATCACATCACAGAACCGCGGCATTCAGGGGTAGTCTATGCCAGTTAAAGTCCTGAAGGTTAAAAAAACATTTCTTTAAATTTTTAAAAAAATATTTCATACAAATTCATCAATCGACATAACTTGATTTAATTCATTTAGATTATAATAATTCTTTTAATCTTTTACCTCTTTGGTCATGGACTTCAGGCTAATGGGTATGGTTTTCCACAGTGGTAATTTTTTTTCGGTGGGAATATCATCCAATGACATTCCCCGCTCTTGGGCGCAGCGAGAGGGTGTTTCAGACTTTTACTGACTAAAACCCACTCCTGTTCCTTCGTTACCTTTCATACCAGGGCCGAGTCATCCTTTCAGAAGCAGACCCTTGGCCCCAGTAGGCTTCGACCCTGCTGGGCCCCTACGGTTGCGGTTGTGATGGTCTTCCGACTTGATCCTAGTGATCTTGACGAGCCAATTATGCGAGTCGCTGCTATCATGCCGCCTCCCCATATTATGGTGCAATTGTTGTTGTCTACCATCGATAAAAAATGATAGCTGCAATGATATTATGAGTCCAGCATCAGTTATTTTGGGTACAGAAATGTTTTATGTAGTGTATTTGTGTAAATTTAGTATTATTTATTGTGTTTGTTATGTTGTTATCTTCGTGTTATAGAAATTGTTCATGTATATATAGGTACTAACCTGCCGTTTTAGATATGTACTATAAGTAGTTACTCACGGAAAGAACGCCAAAGTGTCACTAGAACGGTGGTTGCTGGAAATCAGTATTGTAGATTGCTGGATTTGCCCAGCATCACGGTATAAGCTGAGCAACAACTTATTTTTGCCTAGATACGATGCACAACTTGGATTTATAAATTGTATTGGTTTTTCTTATAATTTTGTTTATATTTTTGTTATGTTTGTCTCGGTCGGTCCCGGCCAGGTACAACAGACAACCACAGACTAAGCTGTAGACAACATTGGACTTAGACAACTGTGTTCTGTCTAGTGTCTATGGTGCAGCACAGTTATGCCCGGTTCACACATGGCCCGAAAGATTGCTGTATTTTATTATGTGTCTATTCGGGCAAAATAAACATGTTTTCATTCTGTCTCTTTACATCACTGAAGCTGTAGTACAAGTAAAAATATTATTTCCAATGGTAAATAAAAAAATGAAACGCATGTTACTAAAAGAATTATGAGCATACATGTGGATGTATGGAGAGGGAGAGGGAGGCCAAAGAAAAGATGGATGGATTGTGTGAAGAGTGATATGAAAGAAAAGGAAGTTAGTGATAGCATGACGAGTGACAGGGCAGAATGGAAGAAAAAAACGTGTTGCAGCGACCCCAAATAACACGGGACAAGGGCAGGAAGATGATGATGGTAAATAAAAAAATATTTACCATTATTATTAAGACGTAATATTAGTTACGTCTTAATATTTACATTTTGGATTTCCAAATATTCCGGAACTTAAAGAAAAGTGGATTAATGGAGCTCACATAACCTTGGTTGCCAAAAAAGTATTGCATTATTTGTTCAAGGCATTTCACAGCTGATTGATTGCTTTGAAACTTCAAAAGACCGACGCCGTTTATTTAGTTCAGCAACGCGTTATAAAAAATACTTTGATGCAAACTTGTATTTTTTTAAATAAAAGACCCCAAATCTTATATCCGGAAAACTTTTTATTAAATTAATCCATTTCAAAAACCAGTAATAGTCTGAGGGGCATCGAATTAAAATTAGGAACTTTTAATAGACATACCTGCTTTCTGTCGATTAAATTAGCTGATTGATTTACTAAATCGACGAAAACCGGAGATTGTAAAGGTCAGCACGGTTGATATATTATATCGGGGGTGTCACCATCCGGGAGAATCAATTCGTCACATTATCTCTGGTTGTTCTCGTCTAGCTAACGGAGAGTACTTGTATAGGCAAAACTTTGTAGCCAGGTTTATCCATCTACAACTTACTCTGAAATACTCTCTTTCACAATCGACAGTGCTGCACTACAGATATGTGCCCGTCCCAGTTCTCGGTAATGGTCTTATCACTTTGTACTGGAATAGGCCCTTCATCGGTGACAAGATTATTTTAGCCAATAAGCCTGATGTAGTGGTGGTGAACCGATACGAAAGGCCTGCAATGATAGTTGATATAACTGTCCCTCATGACGAGAACCACGTGAAAGCCGAGAAAGATAAACTGATCAAGTATCTTGACTAGGTCCACGAGGTTATCAACATGTGGGATGTGGACTCAGCAGAAGTATTAGAGAATAGGTCTACCGGGGAAACATTAAAAAAATGCGCTAAGTACACTACCTCAAAAATGGCGTAGAAACGTGCGTGCCGTGACTGGATACTGGATCAAACATACTATTTAATATTTAAAAACGAAAGATGCAGGAGTAAAAGTTCGTTCATCCTACTTAGGTACATTATTCTCTCATTTCAACAAACCAACACATCTGTAAATTCTCCATCCAGCTTTGCACTCTTTTCTCAATGTCAGCCAACATGCCAGTGCGTACAAGTTTTTGTATCTAAGAGCGATGAGTGAGCATTTCGTTAGTAACTTAGTAACGATCCTTCACTTACGACATTACGCTATATATAAACACATTAAAATCGTCTCAGTGTAGGTGAGGTATACCTAGACTGAGATAGTTATTTTTTTCCTTAGGAGATGAGATTCTTATGTCTGTAAGATCTATCTTATTTTTATTTATCAACATTCCAATGTGCTTGAAGCAATCGGTACAATCAATCGTTTTTTTTTATTGATATAAACTAGTGCTTGACTGCGATCCCACCTAATGGTAAGCAGCGATGCAATCGTTGACGGTGAGGCGCACTAGTTTATTAAGAGCCTATTCACTCTAGCCTTATAGACACCTAAGTTATAATCGGAAGGGAAAACGGCAGTAGGCAATCTTCTAAAATTATATAGTTTTTCATACATACGTTTATCAGAATCTTTTTATGCCTGTATCTACAAAACGTTTTGGAAAAACATTCATTGTGCGTACAGCTGAGGAGTGGTTTTCCCTAACGGAGTCTGTGTTTCTTGATAGCTACAACGTAGGGGTATTTAAGTTAAGAGTGAATGGGTTACTTCTAAGTAAGCGTGCTCCATCGTCGACCACATATTCGTTTAACATTGGGTGAGATGTAATTTATAAAAAAAGAAAGTTTTGTTTGTAATGAATAAACTCAAAAACTACTGGACCGATTTCCAAAATTCTTTTTTTTTCTCTTGATAGGTTCGCACTTGACCGCTTTCAATTCTTTCACCAATAGAATGCTACTTTGTCACTGAGTAACATAGACGTGTTTATTTTCTATTTACACGCGGGAAACCGCTGCCAGAAGCTAGTCAACAATAAAAAATAGCATCGTCATCCCTTGTTTGGGAAAACTTCTTTCATTCTGACTTGCTCGACGATTGTTAATACTACTGGTTTTTTTTTTTTTAAATAATGCTTTCAGCTGTTAAGCCCTTCATTTTTATATAATCCCGAGTTTTCTGAAATTTGGGTTATAGATTAAGTATCTAGACTTTTTTACAATGCTAAATCCGGTTCGAAGTACCAATACTCTTATCTCATACCTAAACTACAAAAAAAAAAACAGGTCATCATGTTGCTCCTCATTCCTAAATTTAAGGGTGATTTCGATAAAAACGCATTTAAAATTTAGATACAAAAATCGGAACTACCAATAAAGTTTTAATAGAGCCCAGTCCTCCTATGCTACTATTTCCTATAATTCAAAAAGAATTAGTTTTAATTAAAAAACCGGTCAATGCGAGTCGAATGTGCGCACCAAGAGTTCCGTACAAACTTATTTATGTAATTAGTTCGATTCTCGAATCGAGTCTTAAAGATTTTTCCGAATTGCAAAATAGTTATTGTTTTGTGATGTATCTACAAATCTGCGGTTTTCAGGCTTTTTCCTTTGCATGTGCTATACGTCTTGCTTCTTGTCGAATTTCAGGATTCTAGGTCAACGGGAACTACCCTATAGGTTTTGATTTCATGGCGAGTGTCAAAATATGCACCTTATAAAAGGAGCAAGAATGGCCTTAGGTTACATTTACTTAGAAGTTTGATTTTTTCACTGCTTCACTGGGTAGTAGATCCAAATACTTGGTACTAATTTCCCTCTACGCGTTCCTGAGAAAAAAGGTTTTCACAGACGAACAGACAGACATACAGATGGACAACAAAGTGAAGGTCCTATAAAGGTTCCGTTTTTGCCGAATGAGGTACGGAACCCTAAAAAAAGCAAGTAAAATAAAACAATAAAATAATCAGTAGTGGTCGGCGATCGCGCGTGGTCGTCTGGTCGTGTCCTTTGTTATGATTGCTTTTTATACGACCGCATCTTTTTGTTATCTGCGATGCACCTACTGTGTAATGATTATGTACACGTACTGAGCGCAGATTCAGTTGGAATTGAATTTAATAAAGTTTGCAATTATGATGCCATCTGTCCTCAAGATTTATAAGAATTTGTGCTCAATATTGGCAAATTTTTTTTGTGAGGTGGAAAATCATCCAATGATTTTTTCCGTGGAGCGTGAGGGCGTGTCAGAATTTTTCTGTCTAAAATCGCACCTGTGTCCTTCAGTTGTCCTTTACAATCTAGGATCACGGGTTTCCTTTTCAAAAATTCCCGCGGCCTTAGCGGGCGGGTCTGGGCCCCTACAGTTTGCTGACATCTCGTAGATTTGGTAACTACATAACATAAAATTGTATAGTATATTGCCCTCTTAATGTTTCTATGGTGTTAAATAACGAAGAGACAAAACTATTATAGAAACATCGACTTCCGAAATTAAAGTTATTTTGCACTTTTCAGTGTTTTTTTTTACATTATAGTCGGTTGTATTTTTTTTGTATAAAGTTTTTTATTAATTTCTTTGTCTATTCTGTAGACATTATCAAAAAAATAAAAGGTCTTACGTCTTTTGGCTAAAATGATGATGTTTTTAAAAGGTATACGAATACCTATAACCAGGCGATTAAAGGCCTTTCTAGATAAAATAATATTAAAGGAGATTGTTTGCTCCGGATATCGATTCATTCCGCTACAAAGGACGTAACTCAAAATCTCATACTTTTAGCAATGAGCAAAAAAATTTTGTAAACAGATAATTATTGAGAGCATTAAAAATATGATGGGTGGTAAAAATCTATAGATTTCACCGTATCTAGTACAAGTTTTAAACATATAAATTAAAAGAGCGCAAAAAAAACTGATTAAGAGTGCATCAAAAACTCAATTTCACCAAAATGGTCTTTACGCTCTTTGATTTAAAGAGTAGGTACCTATATGTATATATTATGAACACCGGGAAAAAAAATATACTCATTCATGTAGGGTAAAGAGGAGGACGAGGCCATAAGTAACCTAAATCCAAAATTAATTAATTAACAAATTATGCCTATGCAAAAAATTATGAACACACTCGTAAATGATCCGCTTCCATATTAAAATAAACAGATTTCCGCACGAGTTAATTTAATTGTTAAAATATTTCCATTGTACAAAGTAAATTGTCGACACCCGTCACGTGTTTACATAATTCCGTGAACGTTCCTGCCTTTTATTTATGAAAAGTCCGGTTTTCAGCATATTTGCTGAAATTAAGTCTGAATAAATATTAACATTTTGTGTGAGCACTTTTCCTAGCAGGTGGTTCGTCATTATTTTAAGGCTTTTTTTTTTGCTGGTTTTCAGTTGATGCGGGTTTAAAACCGGGTAATGAATGAGGTACCAATGTGAATTTTTCAATTCATATCTACATATGTACTTTTATAAGTTTATCTAGAACTTTACTGACACCTTGTGCCTCAGAAAGCACGTAAAAGCAGGCAAGAAACTTCATTATTTCTCTTTTAAAATAATGATTGATTTTACAATATCTCTTTATTAAATTATCAATAAGTATGAGAGAGGACGGTGTAGACCGATCAACATTTTACCCAAAAGCATATTAAAAATAACAAGAATTAAAAAATAAGTCATCATATTTTCTTACTTAACTTCTTTTCAGTGGCGCCAGTGACTGAAAAGTTGAAAGGGAATCGTTTGTCTTGGTATGGCTTGTAAAGAGGAGGGATGAAACGCATGTTACTAAAAGAGTTATGAGTATACATGTGGATGGATGGAGAGGGAGAGGGAAACCAAAGAAAAGATGGATGGATTGTATGAGAAGTGATATGAAAGAAAAAGGAGTTAGTGATAGCGTGACGGGTGACAGGACAGAATGGAAGAAAAAAACGTGTTGCGCCGACCCCAAAAAAAACGGGACACGGGCAGGAAGATGATGATGATTTACAAACTTAAAGGCTTTAGTCACGCTCTATTATATTTTCCGTTTTAATATGTGACATTACCTATGCACAGTGCCGTAACTAGGGCGTTGCCAGCGGTGCCCAGGCATAAGGCGCAGACCCTGATGGGGCGCAGAAATAATTCATATAAATTATTTCATCAGAAGGAGGTTACTATCTCTTATACCCTCTCGCTCCGTACCATGGCCTGAACCAGGATCGGATGCTCAGGTCGCCACTATCGATTGCCCCATGAGGACACGGCGGAGCTCCACCTTATGTTTCAACAAGTGCTCCGGGCGATCGTATCAATGATGACACCCGAGCACTTCTTCCCGCCAAATTCGAAACGTAACAAGCAATAAAACAGTCCGGTGAGGACCTCAGTTACGCGGATTAGACTTACTCAGCTTGAACTTTTTTTAGGAGCGCAGTTACAGAAACTGGCACCAGGTGTAGAAAACGCTAGTCACGGCACTGCCTATGCATACTGTTTCGTATCCACAATACCTAAATCAAATTTGTTATCACTACCGAAACATCCCTTAATTAATAATCCTTATCTAAACGAGACACATTCGTTTGCTATCGGTACAAATTAATTAATACAGTATTTACGTGAGTCCCTTGTCGTGTTTAAAGGCAACCCGCTCCGCAGATCATGCCTTAAGGCTAACATTGTTGCGATAATTCCATTTTGTTATTATTGTTTAGCAACGTAAGTATATGAATATTGTTTACCACGGTGTTGTTGTACCGAAGTGTAATTTTGCTTTGATTTTGATTAGGCTGTGATAAAATGGCTAAATCTACTAATTAGTAATTGCCACGGTGATTACTGTCAAGAGAGCCAGAGTGGCTTAACTGTAATTTTTGATTGAAATCGAAAATGACTTCTCCCGGCCTAAGGTGGAGCGCGAAAGCGTGTCAACTTTTACTGAAATTGTTCCTTCTTTGCCCTTGCGTTCCACAGGTTTTCCTTATGGAAGACAACCCATTGCCCCAGCTCGTTAGATGACTAGAATAGGGGCTTGAATTATTCCATACCTTAAAAAAAAGCTGTCTAACGGGAGCCTCCTTTTTTTTTCGGTGGGAGAATCATCTTATGACATCCCCCGCTCTTGGGCGGAGCGAAAGAGTGTCAGACTTTTACTGACTAAAAACCCACTCCAGTTCCTTCGTTGCCTTTTGTACCAGGGCCGAGTCTTCCTTTCAGAATCAGACCCTTGGTCCCAGTAGGCTTCGACCCTGCTGGGCCCCTACAGTTGCTGACATCTCCTTGGAGCTTCCTAAGGTGTTGGTCGAGGTTTCGGGCTGTTAAGCTTTAAGTTATTAGTTGACACGTCTATCCAATATACTTCATCATCATCATTTCAGCCGAAAGACGTCCACTGTTGGACATAGGCCTCCCCAAGTGTCGCCACAATGAACGGTCCTGTGCGTCTCGCATCCATCGGATTCCCGCAAACCTTACCCGGTTATCGGTCCACCATGTAAGAGGCCTTCCAACGCTACGTCTTCTGGTATATGGTATCCAATATACTTGATAACAAATTATTGTTATTGCAAATCATTACCACTCGAATTGGTTCATCATCATCATTAAAAACGTCGTTGTCGCCAGTCTAGAAACTTTCGACCCCGTCGACTCTCTATTCTGCAAACGATTCTTCGGGCTGTGTCGGTAACCTTGATTCTCCTGCGGATATCTTCATTTTTGATGCGATCACGCAAGGAAACTCCAAGGAAACCCTTTCCATTGTCCTCTGGGTGACTTTAAGCCTTCTGATGAAGCTCATTGGGAGCGACCGTGTTTCTCGAATTCATTCATCATCAATTCAGCCAAAAGACGTCCACTGCTGGACATAGGCCTCCCCCAAGCGTCGCCACAAAGACCGGTCCTGTGCGTCTCGAATCCATCAGATTCCAGCGACCCTGACCAGGTCATCGGTCCATCTTGTGGGAGACCTTCCAACGCTGCGTCTTCCGTACGCGGTCGTCACTCCAGAACCTTTCGGCCCCAACGGCCATCAGTACTGTGTGCCCTGCCCATTGCCACTTAAGTTTGGCGATTCTTCGTGCTATGTCAGCAACCATGGTTCTCCTGCGGATATTTGCATTTCTGATTCGATCACGCAAGGAAACTCCGGCGGTGTCTTCTCATCCAATATACCACAGTGTCTCAAGACGAAAGTCTATCACCAGTGCGTGTAGTCAGTGATGACCTATGTCTCCGAAACGTGGTCGCTTACAATGGAAATCAGAAATCAGAAACGTTTATTTCAAATAGACCAATTACAGGCACTTTTGAATTGTCAAAATGTCGGTCAGTCAAAAAAAAATACAAGTGAAGCTAAATTGCACGTTCCAAAGCGTAGATCTCTATGGAGAAGAACGTGCAAGAAACTCCATGGACACTCTTTTAAATCATATTATGAGTTACATAAATCTTGGTTACATATTTCTTGTCGCTTCTAATATGTGAGCACAATGTAGATAAGTAATAATAATTAAAAGAATAAAATAAAAACTTATTAAAAAAAAATATAGAAATTGAATTAAGTCACTGGCAGCTAAGAGATGACCAGTCTCAACTGACGGCACCCGTTCACGAGCATGAAGCGTGCATCAGCCCCACTCAGTTCAACCATTTTGAAGGGAACCGAATGACCCAATAACACGCGCCACCATCAGCGAGACATTTGAGTGAGCATGACAAACTCTCAACTGCCATGCTCGTAATGACAAACAAGTTGTAACCTAATAAAAATGCTCCATGGTACTTCACATTCACAAAACTTGAAAAAAAAAAGTGCTTCTACATTATACAATGCTATTGTTTCCAAATACAAAAGATAATAAATTATCATAAGCTCTATTGAAATAAACCAATAAAATAAAATAAAAAAAACATTTCGAAAACAACAATACAAAAAGGGGAACAGTATCTCTTCCAAAATTATAAAAAAAAACTAATTTGAAGGTAAAAGTGGCTGTGGCTGCGGAGTAGGACCGGCATTTAGCCAAGCGCTTTTATCAAGGATATAATCTTCCAGTTTATAATACGCTTGTCTACATAGTGTGCGTTTAATGCATGCTTTAAATTTGGACTCATTTAGTTGTAGAATCTCAACTGGTATTTTATTATAAAATTTTACACAGTACCCCATGAAAGAACTATGTACTTTAGCCAATCTGAACCGAGGTTGATCTAATTTGTTCCTGTTCCTAGTATTAAAATTGTGCCTGTCACTTATCTTAGTAAAAAGATGAATATTTTTCCGAACATACATAATGTTTTCATAAATGTATTGACAAGGGACCGTCAGGATGTTTATTTCCTTAAATAGTTCCCTAAGAGAATCGCGTCTGCGAAGATTATATATGGCTCTGATAGCTCTTTTCTGCAGAATAAAAATAGACTCTATATCTGCAGCCCGTCCCCATAGCAAAATACCGTAAGACATGATACTATGGTGTGGTGTGAGCAGTGGTGGCCGAGTGGTAACGGCCTCGACTTACGGAGTTGTAGGTCGCGGGTTCAAACCCAGCCAGGCGCGCATTACTTTGTGTAATTTATTTCATCACCACTGCTCTCAAAACGGTGAAGGAAAACATCGTGAGGAAACCGGCATGTCCTAGAACCAAAAATTCGAAGACATGTGACATCCACCAACCCGCACTGGGCCCGCGTGGTGGATTACGGCCCATTCCCTCTCCTAGAGAGGAGGCCTGAGTCCCAACAGTGGGAACATTATAAGGCCGACTATGCTATGCTATGCTATGATACTATGAAAGTAACTGAAATAAACTAGTCGCGCAGTATCCACATCAGTAAATTGACGGATTTTTCTGACAGCATATGCTGCTGAACTAAGCCGACCTGCCAGAGATGTTAAATGAGGACCCCATTGTAGCCTCGAGTCAAGCGTGATCCCTAGGAAAACCGTATTCTCGACGAATTCGAGTTTCTCCCTGTTCAATACTATGTCGGAGTAATTACTTTTAACATTCAGTAACGCAAATCTTATGCACTTAGTTTTTTTTCCATTTAATACTAAATTATTAACAGTAAACCAGTTTTGGACTTGCTGTAAAGCATCGTTTACGTCATCAAGATTAGTGGAACGTCTATTGATCTTAAAAATTAACGACGTATCGTCAGCAAACAATACAATATGTGGTTGTTTTTTTAATAGATGCGGTAGATCATTTATATATACTAAAAAGAGGAAAGGACCTAATATTGAGCCTTGTGGTACACCCATTTTGACTTTCAAACCCGGAGAATTGACACCGTTTATCTGAACTTGCTGTTGCCTGTCAATTAAATAAGATTTCACCAAGCTGAGTGCAAGTTTACCTAGTCCATAATGTTCTAGCTTTAAAAGCAAGGTTTCGTGATTAACACAATCAAAAGCCTTTGAGAGGTCACAAAAAATTCCTATCGCATCTTGGGCTTCTTCCCACGCTGCAAATATATGTTTCAATAAAGTGACTCCAGCGTCAGTCGTACAACGTCCTTTGGTGAAACCATACTGCTGATCATGAAAGATTTTATTGCTGTTAAAATGGTAAAGCATTTGATTAAGCATAACTTTTTCAAACACCTTACTGAAAACTGGCAATACTGATACAGGTCTGTAATTATTAGTGTCATTATGGTCACCAGATTTAAAAAGTGGTATAACTTTACTGTACTTCATTATATCTGGAAAGACTCCTTGGTCCACACACAAATTAAATATTAAAGCTAAGTACGGTGCTATGGTCTCTATTATAGATGCGCATACTTTAACAGACATTCCCCATAGGTCTTCGGTTAATTTGACTTTTATTTGCCGGAAAGCCTTTATGACTGTCAAAGGGTTTATATGTTTGAATTGAAATTCAACCGGACAGCCTGGCAAGTTTGCTTTCAATAAAGCAACTGAAGCTTCAGGGGAGGAATTTAGAGCTTCCGTAGTCCTAAGAGGTATATCGGTGAAATAATTCACAAACTCTTGGGCTACTTCTATGTTAGATCTTTTGGGACCATGTGAAGTCTCCAATAAAAAATCCGTATTGCGTACTTTATTCCTACCAGTTTCACTATTAATAACTTTCCACACAGTCTTTATTTTATTGTCTGCCGATTTGATCTTATTGCTAATGTACAGGGCTTTCGCTACCTTGCAAATCTTTCTGAAAAGTTTAGAATATCTATTTACATATTTATTAAAGGTTTCAGTGTTGAAGAATGGCTTAAGGCCGTACAGCTCATATAGTTTTTCCCTACTTACCCTAATACCTTTAGTCGCCCAGTCACTAAATACAAACTTAGGGAAAATATTTTTCGACTTCTTTTGAAAAGCTGTATTAAATTCATTGAGTACCACTGAAAAGAAATTATCATAAAATTTATTTGCATCATCAATATCATGGCCCAGAACATTTAACTTATTTTCTAAGTTACTATTAAATTTTGTTAATTTGCCAATTGTAATTGGCCTAAATTGAATTAAAGTTTTTTCCAAGGCTGCGTGAGACTTAAAAGCTACCGTTTGTCCACTATGATCAGACGGAAGATAATTTACTATGGCTTTATCTAAATAGTCACAATTGCAGAAAACATTATCAATACAAGTAGCAGAGGTTGGAGTTACTCTAGTTGGCTCTTTAAAAACATTAGTCAAATTAAATGATTTAAAAAGGCTTAAAAATCTGATACTATTTGAATTATTCTCCAAAATATTAATATTAAAATCTCCACAAATAATTACGGATTTGTTTCTATCTGCAAGTTTGGCTAAAACATCTTCCATTGTTGATTCAAAAAGACTAAAGTTCTGAGGGTTCGGGGGTCTGTACACGCACACTATAACATGCTTATCCAGCTCAACACAGGACAGTTCAATGCAATGTTCCGTTGACAAGTTAACTATGTCATTACGTTGCTTAAATTTTAAGCATTTTTTAATTAAGATTAGGGAACCACCACGCAGCATTGATTTACGGTTAAAACAACTACCCACACTATAATTTTCATAACTGAGTAGCCCCTGGTAGTCCTTCAACCAATGTTCACTAAGACATACAACGTCAAACATTGTTCTTTCTAATAACATTTCAATTTCTAATAATTTAGAAGAGATACCTTGAATATTTTGATGAAACAATTTCAATTCATGCTGCTGAGACCCCTTTTGCTGCTTAACTATTTGAGAGCAAGAAGATACCGTATTGATGGATGGTATAACTACGGTGTTTCTGGTACCCTCTGTTGTCCTATGAACTAGTTTAAATGATCCGGAGTTTGTTCCAAATCTATAATATTATCACTTAGCAGTGAGTTGCAACTAATTGTAGCCTCCACGTTAAATAAAGAATTTTCCAAAGTGGTACTTGGAACCTCCTTCGTACACTTCATAAAAATATTCATAGCAATTGTGCTACCGTTAATTTGGTCCACCACATGATTATTAGTATGATTACTAAACATTGTGGTGTCAATTATACAAGACTTCGACATACTACTTATGTCTGTGTTAATATAATAAGCTAATAGCCTTGCTATTGTGTGTCTATAACTAATTGGCAGATACGTTGTACCCCTGGTCGACTTTAAATGGTCAACAAAAATGTTGGTGTCAAAAAACATAAACTTGTCACTATAGTGACTAACTAAAAAGTACATTATGTTTGTTAAGCATATGAATATAATTATTTTGTCTATTTGACAATTGTTCAAAATATGGAAAAGCACACAATATTATTTTTTTACATTTTAATTTTAACATCTTAGTTACATAGTCTGTGATATCTTCCTTTTGTACCTTTAAACTATTGCCTATACACACAGTTAAATTAGTAGCATAATTATATGTTTTTTCAATTATTAATTCCATAATATGCTTGTATGTTGCCCCAGGTATACAATAATTCTGAGTAGAATAGCTAAGGTTGTTGTTTATTAATTTGCCTAAACCTCTTCCCATACTATCTGAGAACACAACTGAATGATTATAATCCTGACTATTACAGTATTGGAAATCACCAAACTCAGCCTGGTTACCCTGAGATAATTCCTGTCCAAAATCAGGTAAACCTTGTTCAGCAACACAGTCTTGAGAAGAACTCTCAGCCTGGGACGGGTCCTCCGTTGCCTCAGGCTGGCCAGCCTCTAGGTCTGAGACTGTCTGACATGTGCACTGACTCATAACTAATTCATTTGCAGCAAGAATGTGTTCTTTAATTTGGTTCTGAGATTGTACATACTTACTGTAAAGAGAACTGAGTGAATTCTCAAGTACTTTCATTTCCGACTGTAATTGCTGTGTATCTATTTCATAAATCTTCTTGCTGTCTTCCAATTTAATCTGATAATTATTTAATTTATTTATTAAGTCAACACGTTCTTTCCTAAGTGGAATATATTTGGAAAAGCGTTTATGTTGTTTTTTTAATTGGTGACATTTTTTAATTATTCGTTTTAGTTTTGCATATTTTTTTTAATTTTTTGTGACTAACTGTTAAACTATTGTTATGATTCAATAAGGAATCCTCAGTTAGGTCGATAGTAAGCATGGGATGGGGGTTACAATTGGAGCTTAATAATTCATTATATAAATGGTTAGTTTCCCTAGCCTGAGTACTTTCTTTTTCTTTTTGCAATGTGACAATTTTACTGTTGGCATAATTTAATTCATCCTGGAGATCCCTAACTTTGCATAAAGCCTCCTCATATAAATTACTACAGTCCCTAAAACCATCCGTGATCACCCGCAGTTTGTCGCACTCATCAACAATGTCTTGATATTGCTGAGCTTGGTCTACGAGCTCCCGTTTAAGGCTTGTGTTTTTTAAAATAATGTTCTTAATTTCGGCCTCACTTTCATCCCTCTCCAACAATAATTGTTCACACTGTTGTTTCGATTCTTTAAGTCCCTCGAGGGCCGTTTTCAATTTCAGCTCCATATCCTTTGCAGTAGCCTTACGGGTCATCACAGACATGGTTTCAGGATTAGTGACTGAAAATAGAAACGAAGAAACAGTAAGAATCAAAGGGTAGACAAAGTAAAAAAAAAAGGAGAGGAAATGAATGAGAAAAGTTAGTGCAGTTACTTATGTGGAAATTCGAGGTAAGCTGCTGAATCGATATGAATTGAAAAAGCTATTGAATAATGAATTTTGTAGCTTTTGCTGACCTAAAGATTATAATTTTGTAAAAGTGGGTAGGATGTCCAGATCATAAAATAAACTTTGTTTGATGATTTACAACTAATACAGTGCAAAATAACGATCGAAAGTTATATTATTGAAGAAAATTAGATCTAAACTAACAGAAATAAGAAATTATGACCATTTGCACAATGTAAACAAAGCGTTTTAGAACAAACGCAAAATTCTAAATTGCCGTAAACAGTATGTAGAAATTAGTTAGTACGACGTGTAACTGATATAAGGTACATGAATGTGTGCTATTGTTAGAAATAGTAAATAAAGTAAACAATACTTCCCCGTTTTATTCCTTAGTTTGGACGTCAGATGATTTTAGGTTACCGTTGACAGCCGCCGGTACTAAATATCGTATTTTACTTGGTCTATTGACAGGAAAACAATAATCCTGTATATTTATGCAGTTATCTTACGATTAAATTAACAATTACACCTTATTTTTACTTAAATACTAATTAAAATTAATTTTAAAATACGGAACAAAAATTTGACAAGTTACTTAGGCAGTGTTGCCAGGGGAATCTGTAATGGGCCTCATAAGAAGACTTAAAGTCGCCCAGAGGGCAATGGAAAGATGGAAAGAGCGAATTCATTACTTCCATTTAATTTCCCCAAAAGCAAGCTTGTCCTTAACAAGTATCAAAATCGTTATCTGTATCTGCACACGAGTTATCTGCTGAATATTAATAATGAGCTTCATTGTATTGTATTATTCCGGTTCGATCTGTACTTTCGGCTATGCTTCGATTTCCCCTCGGTTACGAACGCTACTTGTTTCATTACGATTCGGGGATTTCTTTTGCCTTTTATTGTGTATGATTGTACCATTTTTAGGCTTCATGTTTTAATGTTAGTTTCTGATCTGGTTCTGTATCTATTATTAATTATATGTTACTAGGTTCTGCCTGTGGTTTTGCTCTTGTGAAAGTAGAAATGATATGTCTATATCACACAGTGATATGTCTGCATTCTGCTGGTGAAACAATTTTATAAATTGGTCCAGTAGTATTTCAGTTTATTCTTTATTATATTGTTATATTTCTATACCCGTATGGGTTGTATAAAAAAAATAACATCTTTAGCAGTCCGCCATATTGGATTTAGAATGACGTCACTTAGCTCACCGTACATTGTTTTCAAACTGCACATGTCTGCAAAATTTTAGGTTATAGAAAATTGTTTTAAAATTCAAGATGCAAGATTTGTCAAACATACACACATAAATACATTGCAAGTTAAATAAAAGCTTGTAAAAATAAAATAATAAACACACTACGGGGGGGCAACCATGACTGTCAATGCTTAATTTCGTTATTGCTTTTCTCTGTAAACATTAAAAAAATATATATTTTCCACACTAGGAATAGTTCATGTATCGTGTGTAACTGTAATCTGTAGGTTGTACAAATATGTTGATATGTTCCGAGCGAGACTCGAACCCGCGACACGCAGCGCAGCAGTCAATCATTCAACCACTACGTCAACCATTGACGTAGTGGTTGAATGAACGCCTTCAAAGGTATCTATGATAGTTTGTCCTATCTCTAGGAATAAATAAAGAAAAAGAAAGAAAATGAATTTATTTTCCATAACACTGTAGTTAGGTAGGTACTGTGATATCGAAAGGAGATCGCATGAGGTAAGTTAGCGAACTGGCATGTAAAATATATTTCTAAGGATTTTGTTGTTCTAGAATAGGTTTAAAAATTGAATAGAACAAAATAATGTCTAGTTTTTGCAGTTCGGACGCGACCATTGTAAAGTGAAGTCATCTACGTGAAGCAATACAAATATTCAATGAAATAAGTGTTTCATTGCTAGAAGCCCCAACGAACCTGGTACTGTCGCATAGAGAGTGCGACAGTACACACGAAACAAAAAAAAAACCGGGCAAGTGCGAGTCGGACTCGCGCACTGAGGGTTCTGAAAACACTTCAATTCCCGAATTGAGTTACGAAGATTTTTCCGAATCCCAAAAAACAGTTTTTTTTTGTGGCGTAACTATAAATTTTCAGTTTTCAGATTTTTTCCTATACTTGTGATATGAGACCTTGCTTTATACCAAATTTCAGGATTCTAGGTCAACGGGAAGTACCCTATGAATTTTGATTCCCTTGAGAGTGCCGAAAGACACGTTTTTTGCGACATAAGCGGCCGTAACTTTTTTTTTCGTAAACTCAGAAGTTTGATTTTTTCACAACTTCAAGGGACCGCAGACCTGAGTATATTGTTTTAATTTCAACTCGATACCTGTACGCGTTCCCGAGATAAAGGGTCTTGACAGACAGACAGACTGACGGACAACAAAGTAATCCTATAAGAGTTCCGTTTTTTCCTTTTGAGGTACCGAAACCAAAAAAAGAAGCAAAAAAACAAGTTCTAAAAAAAAATGGATAATGGGTATGGATGAAAGTTTCCTTTTAAAATCACGAGGGTGTTTTTACGGTTTCTACTACCACTATTATTCGCAGAAGGCTTGATGTATTCATTCAAAGCGTGCGAGCCCCTGGCGGGTAGTTTTACATAAATCTTGTCTACCAAGTTAGCCTGCGGTACTGTTGAGAGCTGGTCAAGACTGTAGATAGTGTGCTTGAGGGCTGAGGCATTACTAGAGATTGTTGTGTGAATTGGTGTGATGCTGTTTGAAATGCTGTCATCATTATCTTACCATAATATTACCATCGATTTTCAGGAATCTACTCCTTGATAGTGACAGGCATTTTACTGGCTTCCTTTGCAACTAGTAAAATTTTGATGATGACCTGCTTAAGGTCACGGAAAATTAACTTACCTTAGTCATGGGAGGTTTAGAGAAGTTTTATTTACTTTAACGTAACGCAGTCAAAAGCCGATTACATACAGACATGTTTTTGTCATGAAGTATGAACAAAATAACAGTGAAATATAACAACATAGCAGCCATTTTTTATGTGTTTAGGAAGCGAGTAAAGGGTATTTTATTGACTTAATTTTCGAGAACATCAATGCTTTTTGATCAGGTAATAAATTTAATTTCAAATTAAGAAAACACCAAAGTCTAACACTTGGCATAAAAAATAAAGTCTATCAGGCATAAAAATAAAGCCTATCGGGCATAAAAAATAAAGCCTATCTGGAATAAAAAAACATCACGTACCTAACAACTGATCGTGACGTGATGCCCATTGCTACACAGACCCTTTGCCAATATTTTATCGATCTTTATTGCCTATAGGTAGTAGGTCCCACGACAATTATACGAAAACAAGGAATATGTAAAAAATGCTTCGATTGACTAAGAGGCAATGTTTATAGCTTGCGTGTCACAAAGTAGAGCAAATAAATATCAATTACAGAGTTTAATTTGGTTGTTTTTGCGTTGGTGTTTTGGTACAAGTTATGGGAATAACGCGACTTAAACATGGGATTTTGCCATACATTTGGATCCACTTATGGCTTTGTTGTATGTTTGATTTCTAGCGGATACTTCAAAGAGGTAAATTTGTACAAAATAGAGTATAAAAAGATCTTTATACTCAATAATAAGAGGTAATGTCTTATCTGAGTGATCGCGGGAATCGACTAATCGGTTGAAATAAATGTTTCTGATTTCTAAAACTAAGTTGGAGATAGTTAGATTTATGAAAATTTGAAATCAGTAGCTATGGGATTGTTGGATATTTCTAATGTACGAGGTCATTTTAAACTTTCATTTACAAATACACAAGGCGGGCCATTGTGTGATATTTGGTAGAGACCTATGCCCAGCCGTGGACGTCTTTCTGTTAAAATGATGATAATCATATCTGAAAAGGTATTATTCAATCACTGTGTTTTCATCTTCAATCTAAGAATGGTTCTTTTCTATTTCTTCCTCAAAATGTAGTACCAAAATCAGCTTTTTTTAATGGGGGTGTACCTTCAAAAGGGGCCTGCTGTCCTCATTAAAATCACACCGGTGATCACCCCCATTACCTCTTAAAAGACCTCTCCGAAGCCTGCTGCAGCTGCAAAAAAAAACATTGTTTCTAATCCTAGAGTCTTTGCCCGAAGTAAAGCTAAGTTTAAGTGTCCCCCTGTCATCACGCGGTACTAATAGATAACTGGAGAACTGTGAGTGAATTATAGCTACACTTTTTCCATACTCTTCAGGGCATATATGCGTGACTAGCTTCTGCCAGCGGCTTCGCCCGCGTGTAAGCAGGTTTTTCCATACAAACTTTAGACTCCCGTTTCATCCCTTTAGGGGGTGATTTTTAAGAAACCCTTTCTTAGTGCTCGCCTACGTCATAAAAGGAAACCTTGTGCAAAAATTCAAGTTCCTAGTCACAGTAGTTTCGGCCGTGCGTTGATATGTCAGTCAGTCAGTTTCTTATTTTATATATATAGATTATAAACGCAACATAAATCTATGAGAAAATCAAATCGCTACAACTCCCACATTGGACCAACATAAGCCGGCGCAATGGTCAGTCGAAAGCAGTTTTGTTAACAATTAATGCCCTTTAATTAACAAAAAAAACGTACATTTAAACTGTATCAAAATCTCGGCTAATGAATATTGAGAGGCGTGCTACCGCCACTGTTCGAAAGCGCGTAACTTATTGTGACGTTGCGTTGCAGAAGTTCAAGTCTGTAATGGTTTTGTAGCACCAGGTTCAGCAGAAAGATATTAGTAACGGCTCACAGACTGAGATCTGGACACATGCCGCTCAATAAGTTTGCATTTTTAGTGAAAAAAACTAATTCACCATATTGTGAGGAGTGTGGCACAGTAGATGTTATACATCTGTTGACGGAATGTGTCAGATTTCAATGTGCAAGAGAAGAATTGTATAAAGAGCTAGGTACAAACATGTACTATGTTGGAATTTTTCATCATATTTTGTCGACACCTAACTCAGAGGCTGCTCATAGCTTAATTAAGTTTGCGCTGTTACGTTTTACTATATAAGGTAAAGTAGGTAAGGTATTTACTATATAATGTCCGATGGGACTGGTATGTACATTCGAATAAAAGTCCCTAATACAAAATAAGTGTCTCAAGACGAAAGTCTATGACCAGTGCGTGTTGCCAGTGATGACATATGGCTCCGAAACGTGGTCGCTTACAATAGGCCTCATCAGAAGACTTAAAGTCACCCAAAGGGCAATGGAGAGGGCGATGCTCGGAGTTTCCTTGCGTGATCGAATCAGGAATGAGGATATCCGCAGGAGAACCAAGGTTGCCGACATAGCACGAAGAATCGCCAAACTAAAGTGGCAATGGGCAGGGCACATTGCTCGCAGAACAGATGGCCGTTGGGGCCGAAAGGTTCTGGAATGGCGACCACTTACCGGAAGACGTAGCGTTGGAAGGCCTCCTACAAGGTGGACCGATGACTTGGTAACGGTTGCGGGAGTCCGATGGATGCGAGACGCACAGGACCGTTCGTTGTGGCGACGCTTGGGGGAGGCCTATGTCCAGCAGTGGATGTCTTTCGGCTGAAATGATGATGATGATGATGAATACAAAATAAAGAGAAAAAAAAATAAAAAGTCTGTAGTGCTCTATCAAAATTAAAAAAAAAAAAACAAAAGACATCGGGTCTACCGGGTCCCGTCAATCTTGTTAACATCTCTTTGAGATGCGCGTGGAATACAATGCGTCGTCAACCCGGGCTTGGTCTGTACCGGACGGTGAGTTACCCTTTGCTCGCCGTCTGCAAGCCCGCACTAAAGGTGGCTGGGAATCCTACTGTCCTAATTATAGTACAAACTATTACTACTAACTTAAGTCTACTACGTCTGGACTTTTGGTAATTGATTGCTCATTAACGTTTGCATGGATTGTGCTGAAAATTGGCAGACTTGTAGATAATTACCTTAATTAGGCTATTGAATAAATGTTGCACTTTCGGGATAATAAAACCTTTCAGAAGTAATAATATAATATAATAATATTCACACAACGCCGTCTAGTCCCAAGCTAAGCAGAGCTTGTGTTATGAGTAATAGACAACTGATAAACATACTTATATATTTCTAAATACATACATATTATAGATAAATTACACCCATATAGTGACAAAGTAAAAGCTAGGGTTAGATAAAATCGCATAGCAATTGAGAATACTTAAACCTATTATATGTTGTATGTACTGTTGTTGTGATATCCTTTCGATTGAGTACTAGAGCCACACTACGATTTTAAATTGTTTGGCAAGAGCATCGATTTTTAATTGAGTTCTGATCGTTGATTGAGATTAATTAACGACTAAATAAATCGATTAATAAGAGTTACGGTTAATCTATCGACTAAATTGTCTTGTTTTGATATGGTGCAAATGAGTTGTTTTCTTGAACCCAACCACAATATAATAATTTAAATAAAAAATTTAACAAAAAAACAATCAGCTGCTCCACACATTTTTGTTCACATGACTCGACAAAATGTATGGAGCAGCAGATTTTTTTGTTCAATTTTTAGTTGAAAATAATCTTATTCGAATGTATGGACGAAGCAAAATCGTTTACCCTCGGGTCAAGAACTATTTAAATTTCACCGTGTACGTATAAAAAAAAGGCCTGACTCATCAACCCCCAGCACAACACTTGAACTTAGAAGGCTGAGATTTTTTCCCTAACTGTTATTTTTAGGTCGTAGACGAGAAAAAAGGACGAATTTTTTGGCTGAAATGATGATGATGATGAAATTTTACGTTAGTGTTTCTCTCAAAAGAATATCGCCATAACGGTTCTATAATAATATATGAAACCGTGTACTAGCTTCTGGCGTTTTATAAGTACTCGTAAGTCCTATGTGAGATAAATATTTTTAAATTGAATTTTCGACGCCATACTTTAGAATAATTTTTAGTTCTTTAGGGCTTTTATTTTTATTTAGTGTATATGTTGCAGTCAAAACTCTTAACCAGTCAAAAGTACTATTGACTAGAAAAATCAGTCAAAAGTACTTTTGACCGTATGCTTTAGTCAATAATACTTTTGACTAAAATAACAGTTAAAAGTACTTTTGCCCAATGGAGCTGGTTAAAAGTACTTTTGACTAAGTGATTCCGTCAAAAGTGGTTTTGACTGGTCGTATAAGTCAAAACTCTTAAAAAGTTAAGGTTGTCGATAAAAAAAAAACGACAAACGCACTTAAAAACTTTTATATTACTCATTATTAGTGGAGAACGTGCTGATATTAGAAAAACAATGAGTGACTACGAAAAGAAAGAACGCTTTTTGCAAAGAATTTTAGCGATAGAAGATATGAAAGATAGTCATTTCAATGTGATGATAAAATAAAAATTTGAAAAGTTTGCAATGGATGTGGAAGACGTGAAATTTGATGAAAAGAAAACACCATTACAGTACAGTAAACAGTAGAGTTAATAGTGCTTTTGACTGATGCTTTATTGCAGTTAAAACTACTTTTGACGAAGAGCGTCAGTCAAAAGTACTTTTAACCGCAAATTTGCAGTCAAAACCAATAATTTACTAATAACCAATAATTTTTAGTCAAAACCACTTTTGACCAACCTGTTCAGTCAAAAGTAATTTTGACTGAATTTGCTAGTCAATAGTACTTTTGACTGGTTAAGAGTTTTGACTGCAACATATATAATGATAGTTAAGTGTTTATTTTTAATATTTAATGTGCTAGTTTATTATAACTAAATAAATGGTTTACTGAAAAATCTTATCAGTGACAAAAACTTACACAAATCATCATAAAATTTGACGATAATCCAAACATTTTTGGAAACGAAACTACTGACATTCTTCTGTCGTTATCAAAGTGGATAGTCGATTTTGATCTCAGAGATTGATAAATAAATTGTGACAGATATTACAGATACTTTAGACAGGCAACAAGTAACCTTTATGACAATCATTTTTGTTACTTTCGAAATGGCGAAAATTTACATATTAAAAAAATATATAATATTATTTTTAAGGCGTAATTTGCGGTTCATAGCGGTATTTGAGAGTATATTTCAGTTTGATTGGACTTAATAATAATAATAATAAGCCGTATTCGACGGTACAAGCGGCGAGTGGAGCGGTACACTCAGAATCGCACATTCCAAAGCAATGAAAGGTGGGTTTACAGGACTTGGGAGCGACCGGACCAAGATGTGACTGATACGCGCCTACCGGATGATGACGCCATGTGTTCATTCTGGCGCAGAATCTGGTCGGTACCTGTCAGTCACATCGAGGGTGATTGGATTCGAGAGGTCGAACGCACGTGCGATCTTTTACCAGAAATGGGGGCAATTACCATCAGCCCCC
This sequence comes from Mythimna impura, assembly GCA_905147345.3. NCBI lineage: Eukaryota > Metazoa > Arthropoda > Insecta > Lepidoptera > Noctuidae > Mythimna > Mythimna impura. The sequence continues at coordinate 25,716,149 of LR990355.1, forward strand.
AAGATGTAGCTCGTGCAGTCCGCCCGCTGCCTAACTGGAAATCTCCAGGGCCGGACGGACTGCACAATTTCTGGATAAAATGGTTTCAAGGGTCGCACGCTCGCTTGGCATCTCAGTTCCAGTCTGCCTTAGAGTCAGGGTCGCTACCCGAGTTTTTGACGACTGGAATAACCCACCTGCTCCATAAATCAGGTAGTACTGCGGACCCCAAAAATTATAGACCGATCACGTGTTTACCGACGGTCTATAAAGTTCTTACATCCATACTGAGAGCTAAAATTAATACTCACATTGAAACAAATTCTATCATGTCTGCCTCTCAGAATGGATGTAGGAACGGGTCCCGCGGTACTAAGGAGCTGCTCCTCATAGATATGGCCATTAGCCAACAGGTTCGACGTTCCCGAAAGGATCTGTCGACATGTTGGATAGATTATAAGAAGGCCTATGACTCTGTTCCTCATACATGGCTCATGAGGGTGCTGGAACTTTATAAAGTTGATACAACTCTGCGCACCTTCCTGATGTCATGTATGAGGCAGTGGAGAACAGTCCTTCACTATCCGGGATGTCGACAGATTCGGGAGAACAGCGAGCCGATAAGGATTGAGCGTGGCATATTCCAGGGCGACAGTCTGAGTCCACTGTGGTTTTGTCTAGCCTTGAACCCTCTTAGCACACTACTGGAGGGGTCGGGCTTAGGCTACCGGTTGAAAAGAGGTGGTCAGGTTATATCTCACCTTCTTTACATGGATGATCTGAAACTCTTTGCCCCCAACAACTTGCACCTGATGGAGTTACTGAAGGTAACTGAAACCTTCAGTAACGCCATCAGGATGGAATTTGGTGTGGATAAATGTGCAGTCATGCATGTAAAGCGAGGGGAGATTATGGAATCCGTGGGAACTCAGCTCTCGGATTCCATATACCTTAGATCCCTCTGTTCAACCGAAACTTACAAGTATTTGGGTATGTCGGAAGCGTTAGGCATCAATGCTGCTGACGTGAAAAAATCGTTGAAGGAGCGCTTCTTTGGCCGCCTGAATAGGGTACTAAAAAGTCTCTTATCAGGTGGGAATAAGGTGCGCGCCTTCAACGGTTGGGTCATGCCGGTTTTGATGTATTCTTTCGGCATACTCAAATGGACTCAGACAGAACTTGACGCTCTGGATAGGAGGGTCCGCACACTGCTTACCGCAAATCGAATGCATCACCCACGGTCATCGGTGATGAGACTGTATATCCCGCGGAAATGTGGGGGTCGTGGCTTTTTAAATGCTAAGACCCTACACAACCGCGAGGTATGCAGTCTCAGGGAATACTTCCTAGAAACCGACGTGGGTATGCACCGAGATGTGGTAGCGGTGGACAAGGGCCTCACTCCGCTCTCCTTGGCTAGCGGGAACTGGCGCAAACCTATAATACTGGATACTAATGACCGCAGGGAAGTATGGCAGAGTAAGGAGCTTCACGGGCGCTTTTACCGGGCTCTACATGGACCCGATGTAGACCTATTAGCGTCTGTATCCTGGCTGCGCTTTGGTGACCTCTTCGGGGAAACCGAAGGTTTTGTCTGTGCGATAATGGACGAAGTTGTGATGACGAACAACTACCGGAAATATATTGTGAAGGACGGTACGGCTGACATCTGTCGGGCATGCCACCGGCCCGGGGAATCAATCCGACACATTATTTCTGGGTGTTCTCACCTAGCCAACGGAGACTATTTGCATAGACACAACCTCGTAGCCAAGATTATTCACCAGCAACTTGCTCTTAAATACAATCTTGTGGAATCAGAAGTACCGTACTATAAGTATGTGCCCGACCCAGTTCTCGACAATGGCAGTATCACGTTGTATTGGGATCGATCTATCATCACTGACAGGACTATTGTTGCCAATAAGCCTGATATAGTGGTGATAGATCGACTAGAGCGTCGTACAGTGATTGTTGATATAGCGGTCCCTCATGACGACAATCTCGTGAAAGCTGAGGAAGATAAGCAAACTAAGTATCTTGACTTGGCTCGCGAGGTTGTCGACATGTGGGAAGTGGATACAGCAGTCATTGTACCGATAGTCGTGACGGCCAATGGATTAATATCAAAGAGCCTCGATCAACATCTAAGGAGGCTCACGTTAGGCAGTTGGATCAAGGGCTTGATCCAGAAAGCAGTACTCTTAGACACGGCGCGTATTGTCCGGAGGTTCCTCTCTCAGGAGCCCTGACCACCGGTAGCTTGGACCCTGTTCCCGATGCCGGTGGGCTACTATTTTTTATATTTTTAAATGTTTTTTTTTAATAGGTTTTTTTAAGGAAATATTTAAAAATGTATAAAATATGTATTGAAATATAAATAAATGTAATAATAATAATAATATTCCACAACTACCACACAACGGCGTCTAGTCCCAAGCTAAGCAGAGCTTGTGTTATGGGTACTAGACAACTGATAAACATACTTACATATTTCTAAATACATACATATATACAACGTGTTAATGAAATAACCCAAAACCTCGGACACCCCCTCCGATTTTTATATTAATAAATTGATATGACATATAATTATTTATTTTTATAAATTATAGTAAAAGATATTTGTAAATGTTGTTGTCGCGCTACTTCTTACAGATTCGTAGCTCTATCGCCCGGCTCGCCAGCTCTAGCGCCCGCGCTGTTTGTTTACATCGCGTTGGACAGTAGTGTACAGCGTCGTTGAAAATATTAGAGGCGGCATGACAAATAATTTTTTTTTTGAAAAAAAATAACCTATATTAAAAATTATTGTAATCGATTTTGCTGCCGATTCTAAACAAACTAGTTTCAGGTTTTGGGTTATTTCATTAACACCTTGTATAGATAAATTACACCCAGACACAGAACAAATGATCGTGCTCATCACACAAACATTTGTCCTGGGTGGGAATCGAACCCACGACCTCCGGCATAGCCGTCAGGGCCACTTGTTTTCAAGATAAAGGTACCTACTAGTTAAAGAGAGCAGTGGTGGCCGAGTGGTAACGGCCCCGAAGTACGAGTTGTAGGTCGCGGGTTCAAACCCAGCCAGGCGCATTACTTTGTGTAATTTATTTCATCACCACTGCTCTCAAAACGGTGAAGGAAAACATCGTGAGGAAACCGGCATGTCCTATAACCAAAAATTCGAAGACATGTGACATCCACCAACCCGCACTGGGCCCGCGTGGTGGATTACGGCCCATTCTTTCTCCCAGAGAGGAGGCCTGAGTCCCTACAGTGGGAACATTATAAGGCCGACTATACTATAACTCACCATCATCTTCCTGCCCTTTTCCCATCTTATTTGGGGTCGGCGCAACATGTTTTTTTCTTCCAGTCTATCCTGTCAACCGTCATGCTATCACTAACTTCCTTTTCTTTCATATCACTGTTCACACAATCCATCCATCTTTTCTTTGGCCTCCCTCTCCCTCTCCACCCATCTACCACTACAACACTACACCACTACACACTACACTATACTATAACTATACTAGTTAAAAGCTTTTAAACAATTATCTCACAATTTCTTCATCATTTTCCTGCTGTTACCTCAATGGTCCTCCTTCCGTCTCTACCAGACGTCAGTATGATTACCCCGCAAACGTGAGGGTACAGATATCCTCACATACGCCCCAGCCACCGCTACAGGAAAGGCGTCGGAAGTCGCAGGGCGATCCCTGGCTCCCGTACGAGGGCTTGCGGACGACGAGGAGTGGGTAACTTGCCGTCTGCCCGTTCAGTAAGGACCGAGCCCGAGAATTCAGCGGCGCGTAGTGTTCCTCAAAGAAGTGTCAGTAAAACCTGGGGGCTCAGGAGGGCCGATGGCCGCGAGGAATATCTGAAAAGGAAACCTGTGGTCCTATAATGCAAAGGGCAATTTAAGGACACAGGTAAAGTTTTAGTCACTGAATGTCTGACACGCCCTCGTAATCCACACTGAAGCGAGAGAAGCCATTGAAAGATTTCCCACTTAAAAACCGGGCAAGTGCGAGTCGGACTCACGCAACTTTGTTTTTCTTTAACTCAAAAGTTTGACTTTTTTACTACTTCAAGGAACCGCAGACTTGAGTATATGGTTTTAATTTCAACTCGTTACCTCCACGCGTTCCCGAGATAAAGAGTCTTGACAGACAGACAGAAAGACGGACGGACAAAGTGATCCTATAAGGGTTCCGTTTTTTCCTTTTGAGGTACGGAACCCTAAAAAAGTATTATCCCCTCTTTTTTTCCTTTTTGGCTTTGTATGTTTTGTGCATTTATTCAGTGCCAAGTTTAAACAGTATTTAGTTTTCGATACAGACTAAAGTCACTTTATTTTCCATTACAATGTCATTTCTTCTCGGCAAGCTTCGGCAGTCAAAAATTCTTAGCCTCATTTTACCGAGAGCGTAACTATTTCAGTGATCATTTTTGGGGTGCAATTTTTCTAATTTGGTAGCGTGAGTGGAAAAGGCAATGTGAAAAGTATACCTAAAAGTTGTTTATAAAATTAAATCTCCCATTTTCGAAACTCCCTGAAAACTTGTTGTTGTGTCTTGTTAGTTTAAAAGTTTTGTTACCTACTGTTTTGGTGTACAATAAAGTTTAGCATAAGCATAAGCATAATCAGCCTTTTAATGTTCCCACTGCTGGGACTCAGGCCTCCTCTCTAAGAGAGGGAATGGGCCAATAATCCACCACGCGGGCCCAGTCCGGGTTGGTGAATGTCACTTGTCTTCGAATTTTTGGCTCTAGGACATGCCGGTTTCCTCAATAAAGTTTATTTTAATCTATTCTATATTACAAATCAATTTGTAATTATTTCTTTGGTTTTTCTCTATACAAAGCCTTTCATAATAATTATATTATTTTCTCAAGACGTCATTTATCTTTCTAAGAAAAGAAATTTACCTTAAATACCTTTCCAAATCAGCTTCGTAAAGATATTTCCCAAAGGTACCCAATTAAACTAAAAGCACTTAGCATAATTGGCAGCAGTTCATCACACAGGTCACTGTCAGTTGTGGGGGTCAGATTTGAACTCCCGACCTCGACGACTGGACATCGACTGTCGCCGATTGATCGTATGTTAGGTAACTGACCACTCTTTGGCCGTAAGGGAATCTAAATCGCTAATGATGACGTTGGGCCGCTAACCCTTTAGTATATTTGCAATGGGGTATACATTTTACAAGTCTTTACATATTTAAAGTGCAGTGGTGGATTAGTGATTATCAGTTGAGTTAGGGGTCAACCGCGAGCCTCATCGTCTTCCTGCCCTTGTGCCGTTTTATTTGGGGTTGGCGCAACACGTTTTTTCTTCTATTCTGTCCTGTCACTCGCCACGCTATCACTAACTCCCTTTTCTTTCATATCACTTCTCACACAATCCATCCATCTTTTCTTTGATCTCCCCCTCCCTCTCCATCCATCCACATGTCAGGTCAAGCGCAAGCCTATCAACATAAAAAAAACTGGGCAAGTGCGAGTCGGACTCGCGCACTCGAGGGTTCCGTACAAACTTACCTATGTAAATACTTCAATTCCCGAACGGAGTTTCGAAGATTCAACTCGATACCTCCACGCGTTTCTGAGATAAAGGGTCTTGACAGACAGACGGATAACAAAGTGATCCTATAAGGGTTCCGTTTTTTCCTTTTGAGGTACGGAATCCTAAAAATGGTAACAGCCCCTCGACTTATGAATGGTAAGTTGTCGAACCCAACCAGGCGCATTACTTTGTGTAATTTATTTCATCACCGTTGCTCTCAATACGGTGAAGAAAACATCGTGAGGTAACCGGCATTTCCTAGAACCAAAATTTCGAAAACGTGACATCCACCAATCCGTACTGGGTCCGCGTGGTGGATTACGGTCCATTCCCTCTCTTAGAGAGGAGACTTGAGTCCCAACACATCATAAGGCTAAATATTTGTGTATATGGTGTCTGGATTGGCGAAAGGATAGAAATGAAACGCCCGAATGCTGTTGTAAGACTACTCGTTTATTGGGATAACATACCGTTACACATGCCTTAAAATTACTTAGGCATACTACCACTATAGAAGATTGAAGTCTAATTTTTCAATTGTCATATTAAAATCTTAAAAAAAAAAACGTAGATTTAAAATTAGAATTGTAATTTTTTATATAATTGATTTGTAATTCCCTACCGGAATCTGTGTTTCCTGATAGCTACAACTTAGGTATCTTTAAGTCAACAATAAATAGGTACAATGCGTTCCAAATAAGAATAGGATCGATTGCCATGTTGTGACGTCACGTCATACCGTCAAATCGAAGAATTAATAGGGTGAACAAAACAATAAATTTTTAAAACTAGATTTATTTACGAACTGTAAACGAAAAAAGTTTAATCAGAATCCAGTTCTTCAATTTTTCTCATCTCTAAGTTTTTCAATTTTGCCCAATTTCTAGCGATTTGACAGTATGACGTAACGTCACAACATGGCATTCGATCCTATTCTTATTTGGAACGCATTGAAGGTTACTTTTAGGCAAAAGTGCTTCATTGTCGATCACATCATCGCTCACCATCAACTGAGATAGCGGTCAAGCGTGAACTTATCAATAACAATAAAATAAAAAGTGTGCGGTAAACTCCACAGTACAGTTTTCCCACCACCATTTCCAAGGTCCCGTTAGTAACTACTCATTGACAAATAGTTTTCGATATCTGACCGTCAATTCTGGATCGAAGCGGGAATCGAACCCGCTATCTGTGAGTTAGGAGCGAGAATAATTTGGTTAGTGTCGGGGGTCACGGTACATTTTTAGCGAAACGATAACGCGCGTGGTGGCCTAGGGCGGCGTAGTGATGTGCTGAAGATCGATAGAGTTGTCGATAGACTGGGTATTTTATTTTAGTTTTTATTTTATTGTAATCGGAAAACAAACAGTATTAACAACTAATAAAAACAACAAATTATGCAACTATAAACCAATCACATGTTTTCGCATTTAAATCGCTATGAAGAGCATGCTTGATAGAGAAAAAATAAAGGTAATTACAATAATGGTATGCACTTTAACAATACGACACAATCATAATATTACGTGTTACAATGTATGTTTAAATCTTTGGACTATTTTGAACAGCCTTTGAGTTAAGTGTCCACACGTGTTAATTGCTCTCTGGAACTCAGTTAGATTCATGAAATCGACCAATCCAACAATCCATAGCTATTGCTATGGGGTTCTTGGATTTGGTTTTTGCTAATGTACCAGGCAATTTTAACTTTTCATTTACATAAACATAAGGCCAGTAGCCTATCGGCATTTTAGCTAGACTTTCGGTATTTTACAGGAAGCAATTTGGAGAGTGTGCGTGGGAATTGCATGACATGATTCCACCATCTCCTTTCTACCATCGGACAACCCAACGTACGGCGAGTATCCATTCTTACGTTGTTGAAACCTCTACGGTCTTTACTAAGCGTTTTGCTTCATCGTTTATACCGCGTACATTGAAGGACTGGAACAATTTGCCTGCTGCGGTCTTCCCGTTCGATTATAATTTAGGTGTCTTCAAGGCTAGAGTGAATAGGCTCTTAATGAACTAGTGCGCCTCACCATCAACGATTGCATCACTGTTTATCATCAGGTAGGATCGCAGTCAAGCACTAGTTTATATCAGTTAAATAAAAAATAAGGTCGGTCATTGTGGCGACTCTTAGGAGAGGCCTATTCTTTCGGCTGAAAATAATAATGATGATGATGATGATGATGATTTACTTTAACTTTTTATGGTACTAAACTATTGAATGACACAGAAATATTGCCTTTTTATCCAAGCACCTGCAAATAAATAAAACACATTTATACATACAACATAAACCACACATCTCACAAACAACCTTCTTCAGTAAACTCTTCTTTTATTTTATATTTATATCGATATCGAAATGGCGCATCACTGGCACAACTATGACGCGCGTAAATCGATGCGCGTGCGCGCCGCTGGGCGACGCGGGCTCGTAATTCGCGCCGCCCCCTCCTTGTTGCGCAGGATTCGAACCCATACTACTTATCTATACACTTTACTATGTTACTTACTTGACTGAGAAATTGGAACTGACAAGTACGATTGTTTACGAAATTGTGAGCTGTTTGGGCATCATATTTCAGGTATTTAGATTTTATGATCATTGAATTCAAACTGTTTATGGTATTCAGCTCAATGGTATTAGATTTCTGAATGAAAAATTAAATGCAGCATAAATACCTTTCACTGATTTGCTGGCGCTGTGGTTGAGCGATTGGTTGCTACGCTGCATATCGCAGTTTCGATTCCCACACGGAAAAAATATTTTTATGGTCTACTGCTAGTGGTTCCGGGTTTGTGTTGTCTTTTATATGTCGGTTTACATGTCCAGGAATTACTCCTGTGTCGTGGTTGCAGTAATTCCTGGTGTGTTGCAAAGTTAAAAAACCGGACTAGTGCGAGTCGAACTCGCGCAGTGAGGGTTCCGTACAAACTTACCTATGAAAACAGTTCAATTCCCGAATTGAGTTACTAAAATTTTTCCAAATCGCAATAAATGTTTTTTTTTGTGATTAAACTACAAATTTACAGTTTTTAGATTTTTGCCTATACTTGTGCTACGAGACCTTGCTTCATGCCAAATTTTAGGATTTTAGGTCAACGCAAAGTACTCTATGAATTTTGATTCCCTTGAGAGTGTCGAAATATACGTTTTTTGTGACATAAACGGCCGCATCTTGTTTTTTTCGTTAACTCAGAAGTTTGATTTTTTCACAGCTTCAAGGGACCGCAGACCTAAGTATATGGTTTTAATTTCAACTCGATACCTCCACGCATTCCCGAGATAAAGTGTCAGACAGACAGACGGACGGACAACAAAGTGATCCTATAAAGGTTCCGCTTTTTTCTTTTGAGGTACGGAACCCTAAAAAAAAAACAAAATCAAACTGGGCAATAGAGAACAGAAAACCTAAAGGTGTAAACTTTATCGTTAAAGCTTTTTGGGTAGGTACTTTTTATATGTACCTAGAGAAAATGCAATCGTGGGCGCGAAGTTATAAAAAGTCATAGCGACTGTTATTTTACGACTACAGTTTCAAAAACTTTCCTCAAAAAGTAAAAAGCATAAATTAAAACCAAAAACCCCTTTTAATACGCATACTCCTTAAGTTAGCTTAAGCAACAATATAGCATTATATTTTCAAGCACGTCTCATTGTCCAGCACGCCTTCACTACGCCCTTAAGAAAAAAAAAACAAAAAAGTCCGCATATGATTATAGCGAGCAATATCCGAAAAGATTACGATCTTATCTTAAGATCGAGACATGAAGCGCATCTTGAGACGTTTTCACCTTTCGACTTTTTCAGTAAATAAAATAAAAAAATAAAAACGAATATAAATGTCCCTTTCACTAATAAATGACCTAGCAAATGTAGGTCAGATAAACAGAAAAAGGTTTTTTTTTAATTTATTTATTTTTTACAACGTTTGCACCTGTCACTAAAAAACTAGTCATGTTTTTTGCATTCAAATATAATGTTCGTTTATAAGTTTTTCATAATTCTTTATAGTTCATTTACATAAATATCAAATGTTTATGTTAAAAATAGCTTTTTAAAATAAAAATAGCTTTATTGCATATTATATGTCTGGCTACTACGCCCACGTCATAGTAGAAAATTATCCCAAGGGAACATGTTCCCTGGATAAGAATTATCCCATGTGCTATTCCAGGACATGGCCTACCCGTTTACCAAGTTTCATCGAAATCCATTCAGCCGTTCGAGCCTACAGAAGTAACAAACATATACACAAACTTTCACCTTTATAATATTAATGTGATGAAGATCTGATCTTCTGTTCCAGTTCACCAGAATCGTGTCGGATGCAAATCGAATCACGTTGTGTAAACGTCACCTTATTAATGCGCCCCTCTGTAATCTGTCTTGTGAAATCCCGCATTGTGTCCACTTTCTTCTGGTCGTTTGCGAAACACCAGCATCGCGCCAGCGACCATCTTTTACAAAACAACAAAAAATACTGACGAAAAATTCTCGGCCGACACTTAAAACCATCAAGAAAATTTAATTACCACATTTGTTTGTTCCAAACAAAATTAAATTGCAAACTTTTTGAATAAAGTAAGAGAACTTATTTAATTTTCTATGCCTAAGGCGAGTGGCTGACAATTCGGACACAATATATTCGGACACAGTGTCCGAATTGACACATTTTTATTTCAATATTTTTTTCACTGTCGATTCGGACACACACAGTGTTAAGTACAGTTAGATAAAGTTTTAAAAGATTTACCTCTTTATATTATTTTGTAAAGTTCGTTTTTGTGTTTTTTTGTTTGTAGGAGGTAATCTCAGGAAGAACTGGTTCGATTGCTAAAATTTTTTCACCGATAGAAAGCTGCTATATTTTATGCACGCGAGCGAAGCCCCGGGCTTTTTCTAGTATAATATGTAGGGGAAAAAACCGTTACCAAAACTATTTTAGGCTGGATTAAAGGCGGCAACTTTTCGGGTAATAAATTGCTTTATATTATAATAGTTTTAAGACATTTTTTTATCTTCTGACTGTACTCAACATCTTCAATAAATTTGGTGGTGTGCAAATCGTTAGTAAAAAGTATTGAAAATAAAATGTGTCGATACGGACACTGTGTCCGAATCGTCAGCAACTCTCTAAACCTAAGGCTGCATAAAAACTTCGACAATATTGTCTCCTTCGTTCAATTAAGGCGGGCTCAGAAAGAGATTGCCGAAGAATTTCGCGCGAGCCGGCGCGCCGGCCGCGGTCCTCCCGTCTTGTCAATAAACTCCATATAAATTGCCTTCCGAAGTGAATTTGAATATAATAGCCTCTATCCTACGAGGCCTTTTTACCCCCCTTTTCTTGAAGTCGCAATCTTTGTACGATTATATTGTAAGCAAATTATCTGCTCGGATCTGGCAAGCGGATTGAAGTTGCAAAAAGTTTTTCCTTGATATTTTATTTCGTTTATTAATTTTTGTTTATTGAATGGGTATTATTTCAATTGATATTTGAGAATCGCTGTTTTCTCAACTCAAATCTTGAGGACCGTAATAATATCTTTCTATAAATAGTTAGTTAAAAATAAAATAGTCTCCAGATAATATACAATTTTATTTGAAGTGCTATTTTCATCGACTCCATTATGTTGTCAAAACAGCTAGATCATTACGAGTTTTATCAATTTTATTCAGTCATTAAATGTAGTGAGTTCATTGTGTAGTGGCAGATTATGTTAATTTGTGTTAATGATATAATTATATCGTTAAGAGTTATAACAAAATAAGATGTAGGTATGTAGATGTAAGGTTTCGTATGCTGTTGCTGGTTATTTATCATAATCGTCATCATTTCAGCAGAAAAACGTCCACTGTTGGACATGGGCCTCCCCCAACTGTCGCCATAACGACCGGTCTTGTTCATCTCGCATCCATCGGATTCCAGCGACCCTCACCAAGTCATTGGTCCACCTTGTGGGAGGCCTTCCAACACTGCGTCTTCCGGTACGTGGTATGTCACTCCAGAACCTTTCGACCCCATCGACCATCTGTTCTGCGAGCAATGAGCCCTGCCCAGTGCCACTTAAGTTTGGCGATTCTTCGAGCTATGTCGGTAACCTAGGTTCTCCTGTGGATATCTTCATTTTTGATGTGATCACGCTAGGAAACTCCAAGCATAGCCCTTAAATTAATACCTACCTTTTTCTTTAAACTTACAGTGTTATAAAAAGCCATGAAGTGCATAGAATGTTGCCCAATTTAAAGGTGAACGCCGTCCATAACCTCAAAAACGAACAAACCCGCATCCAAAAGCATTTTTTATTTAATTTCGCTTCCCGATAAACACTGACAAGTTGGCAAACCACGACAACGTTGTTTGTGTCACATGGCGAGCTTGTCGCGCATCGGCGGCTATTTTCGAAATTCAAAATTCGAAACAAAATTGCAATGGCGCGAAATTAAGAGGAAATTATGTTTGACGGACGAGTTACGAATGACGTAAGACGTGTAACGGGCGGGTAAACGTTTAATTTGTTTATTGACATTGATGTATGGGACACCATTGTTGGGTGCTTCTATGTGATGTATTGGATTCCGTTTTGTCAGTGTGGTAGTTCGGAGTTTCAGTGATGTTATTAGAAAAAAAACCTAACTGCAAAAAAAAAGTCCAATTTAGATCGATATTGCCATTTCGTCTTATTTTTTTTTCACGTTCTGCGTAAATGTTAGAGGCTACTTTTTTTTCCTTCGCCCTTTTTAGGCAGGCTAAAAGTCTTTAGACCATACCGCCTCGTCATCAGTATCCAAAATTATTTCAAGCTACTAAGACTGCAGAATGAAGTTTTTTTTTTAATAATAATAATAATTTATTAAGAAAAATTAGGTTACAGGGAGTGGGCAGTTCTATAAAAAATTTTTCATTATATAATTAACAGAGCATGGTTTCCTAAGACTTCCTGCACTAGGCGAGGCCTGTCCCGCAGGAAGCTTACAAGTTTTTATAAGTTATAAATTATAATGATAATACATGTCTCTTATAAGTAACATTTTGTTTCTAAACATACTCTGTAGATATGCATCGGGGCTGGTATTCTCTAATTTCTCCATTTTCTATCCATCCATGTCTTTTCGAGGCAGGGTGACTGGAGAAAGGACTCCATATTCTAATGGTAAACAAATTACTATTCATACGAAGACATGTCTTAAAGGACTTAGTATCCATGCCAAAAACATGAACAAAAAAAAAGTATTTTAAGTGCACAATAAAATGAGGGTATTTTTTGGCCTGGTAAACGGGCCCACCGTTTCATCAATATTATGGAGTCAAATATTAAAATCAGCACGGCCATAGCGCGCAAAGGGCAGCTAAAGACACACGAGTGAGTTATAGTCAGTAAAAGTCTGACACTCCCTTTCGGTCCACTCAGAGCGGGAGAAGTTATTTGATGATTCCCCAGAACCTTATTATTAAATGGCTAATATTTACGGTTTTCTCCAATCAAGTCAATCTGTTTCCAAGATTCACTTTAGTAGCGTGTCGCAAAATTTGCTCTCATTAATTACTTTTACAATTAAATATTTTAATGCCCAATAAAATAGCATTCTTTAATGTCAAATAAAGTTTTTTACATATTTCTCAACGCCATAAATTATTTTTATCGTTAACTAAATTTTAATTTTAAATGCTCTTCGTTGCATATGATTGCATATTTTGTTGCCTGATAAAAATTAACTGTATTCTGATTTTACTGCTCAAAATTATTAAACGAATAATTACTATATTATCGCCACTTTAAAAGGGATATTTCGAGTTAAGTTTTGTTACATGGTTTGCCTACTGATTTTTTTTATTATGCATAGGCTCGCGTTTGACCACTATCTCACCTGATGGTAAGCGATGACGTGGCGTGGCGTGGTGACGTGGTGACGTGGGTGGTGAGCGTGGTGGTGGAAAAGGTTACCTTTTGAGTAGCGTAATTAGAGACACAATAGAAAGACAATGGCGCGTGAACGCCGGCGTTAATGCGGGGATCAACAGCTTACAAACACAGACTCCGGCAGGAAATTCCACTCCTTAGCTGTACGTTTAATGAATGTGTTCCCAAAACGCTTTGTGAACACATTCACTGTATTTTTTTAAAATCTGTTTATCACAGTATAGTCAATGTGCAAGTGAAATTACTTCAAGCTGGCTAAGATCGCTCAACTGTAGTTTCTTGTAAGTTTTAGTAATTTCATCAAGGTAGTTTACACGCACATATTAGGAATGATAGATTGAATGACGAATGAAAAGTTTTGCATTTAAACTGAAACAGTAAACATTGCGAAAAAGAAATTGCCAAGATCTTCCTAAACCATCAAATTTTCTCTAGCACGTTAGATATTTGCACATGAATATATGTAATCTAAATCTGTGTAATCTAGAATGATTTTACGAAACAGCTTTTCAAATAAAACGGCAATATAGACTCTTTTATTTTCCAACAGACTCCTACTTCAACATTCTTATTTATAAACATATCAATTTTTAAAAACATCATAAAATCGTCGATTTACGATAAATGAAAGTAACTTCAGCCTGATTTACTCACAGCGTTCGGAAAAATTAAATTCGCAGTAGCAATTAAAGTTTTTTTTTTTAAGTTCAATTAAAACGGTAGCATTTTAGTGTTGCGTAAGGAATCGCGTAATTAACCGACAAATTTACGCAATACGATCGCGTCCGATAACAGACAGGTTTGTGGTGCAAGCTGGAGGTTGAAACGAGTTTCATGAGAAGTGCGATTGAGGAGTGATACACCGATCAAGTACTTTTGTTATTTTCAACAAAGATTGATGAAAGAGACTGAGCTTAATGTCCACAGCCAAAGATTAAGCAAGAATTTCTTTTTTTCCATAAATATCTACTGCTGAAAAGAGAGTCTAGGTAACGTTTTCTTTTTTTTTCATTGACTAGTTACTGCCAGGACCTTCGGATGATAGTAGAAAAGTATCCTATGTGCTATTCCAGGACATAATCTACCCGTGTATTAAGTTTTATCGAAATCTGTTCATCCGTTCGAGCGTGAGGAAGTAACAAACAAACAAACACATTCACAAATTTTCACTTATATAATATTAAATGTGGTTACTGAAAGGTTCTAGCGTGACGTGTGTTTTCTTATTATATTATTACAATACAAGATTATTTAATACCACTTTTTATAAATAATATATTTTCTTCTTCAAATCGCTACATTCTATGCTTTGGTCTTATCACTTCCCTGTTACCAATACCTAATTATTTTTTAAATTTATACCCTTCCTCGTAATCTATCATCTTTAGGTATAATATAAGTAAAGACCCTTCGTTATTGGAAACCGTAATTGCAATTATAGATCACAAATATCTGGTATTGATATCGGATTCGACGAATAGTCTTAGGTAAGATTTTTCTTTGAAATTAATTCATGTACTAAATGAATGAATCAATCAAACAAAGCATTTATTTCAAATAAACTATTTACAGGCACTTTAGAATTCATAGATATGTCACAAAAAAAAAAATGTGATTCGGAAAAATCTTCGTCAATTCGGAAATTGAAATGTTTTCATAGATAAGTTTGTACGGAACTTTCAGTGCGCGAGTCCGACTCGCACTTGCCCAGTATTTTGGGACGTGGTCGAAAAAAAGCCTTTTAGTCTTCTCACATCTAAAGACAAAATAGTCTATAACATGTAACATAACAAACGCATATCCTGAAAGTTGTATATTCAGAAACGGCTACTGAATTGATTTCAGATATTTTTAGAATAGATTTTTTTTTCTAAAACTGAAGAATTATGAATTGTTGCTGTTCGTTAGTCTCGCTAAAACTCGAGAACGACTGGACCGATTTGGCTAATTTTGGTCTTGAAATATTCGTGATAGTCCAGGGAAAGTTCAAACAGTGAGAAAAAATAGAAAAAAATCACGAAAAAAATATATGAATACAACGCCATCTCTAATTAAAATGTCATTATAAAATGAATTATGCTTTTCTGGTAATGCCAGTAGATGGCGTTATCCTTACTATTAGGCGGTACGAAGTTTGTCGGGTCGTCAGCTAGTTTGAAATAAATATTTTCGATTAAAGCATACGGAATTTCCTTCGCGTAACCTTTACAGATGTACCTCCATACTTAAGTATTATACTCGTCATACTCCACAAATCCCAAACCTCAATCCCCACATGTACCTACGAGATCGTGCAAACAGCATCGATTAGCGCTCCTCCCGGGTGTCCTAGACGAGACTGTGTGGTCCGGCCAGGGTCCGGAGCGCGCCCCGTGGCGACCCATTCATCCACACTCATACTGCACTTTATCTTACGATCCCCACCCAGCCCATGATTTAGAAACTTAGCTTTGTGGTATCGGTGTTGTGGGAACTGGAGCGAAACGTGGATAAGGAGATTCAGAATGTGGTGATGGTCCAGCCATTGCATGTCCCGAATTGTTAGACTATAATGTCCGGTTGTTGTTTGGGTACGTATTAAACCTATTTTTTTTTTTAATTGATATAAACTAGTGGTAAGCACTAGTTTATATCAATTAATTTTTTTTTGAAAAGTATCTCAATTACATCTCAAGGGGTTAATAAACTCGTTGAATCCTATATTCAACCTCCTAAACACATACACACACTGTCACATCACACACAAGGAGGCTTACCTACATTTTACAACTCTAAATTATTAATTGAATATTTACTGATCTGACTGGTTTAGGTACAATTAAATGTGGTACAATTAACCTACAAGGGAAGAGCGCTGCTGTCTGAGACACAGATAGTACAGACACAGATTTTCATTGTATTGAATTTTATTATTAAGCTCGTATCTAAAAACAATCTGCCAAGTGCTAGTCGGACTCGCGTACGAAGGGTTCCGTACAGTCCTTAGCAAAAAACGGCAAAAAAAAAACACGTTTGTGGTATGGGACTTAAACCACTTAAATATTTATTTTATTCTGTTTTTAGTATTTGTTGTTATAGCGGCAACAGAAATACATCATCTGTGAAAATGTCAACTGTCTTGTTATCACAGTTTGTGAGATACAGCCTGGCGACAGAGAGACAGACTGACGGACATTGGGAGTCTTAGTAACGGACATTGGGTCCCGTTTTACTTTTTGGATACGGAACCCTAAAATTATACAAAAAAATACACAATATTTCATCATAGTAAGCGACAGTTTCCGTTTTTTTTTACAGGAAAGAGATTTTTTCCTTGTCAATTAAAAAGTAAGTATTTTGTATTATTTTTGTAAAACAAATATGACTTGTTATTCATACAACTACTGATCTATTTGAATACTTTTTAATTAGGAAAGGAAAAACTCTGTTTCTGCAAAATACATCAGATTTTCGCTTACGATGTTCTTTCTGAAAAGGCTCGATTTGTCATGTCAATCTCAAATGGGTTCAGCTACAGTGTTACTTTGTCAAAACAGCTATAGAGAATTACACTCAAATCTCAGTAGTTATTTCCTCAAAATACCATCTCAGTCACTATTTTGCACGGTTCTCATATGATTTGACCATTACATGTTTACTGTACTTATAGACTTTAAAAGAGACTTTGACCCCTAAGTTTGTTTCAGTGTTTCTTCTCAGGGTAGTCAGCTAGGAAACACCGGCCTCGTCTAGTTTAAACTGACGAAAAATTGTCGCGTAAAAATGTTTTTTAACCCTATTGGCAAAATAAATATCATTTGTTATTTAATTTATCAGATGACACTAGAAACCAGATATTATTATATGTTGAGCTTTGTGAATACTGACAAATGCACTGACTGGACAGGTGTACTCAAATCTGTATGGTTCTTTCTTCAAAAGAACACCTCAGACAAATCTGCATGGTTCTCATGTGATTTGACCATTACATATTTACTGTATGGACTTTAAAAGAGACTTTGACCCCTGGGTTTGTTTCGGTGTTTCTTCTCAGGGTAGTCAGCCAGGAATCACCGGTCTCATCTAGTTTAAAATGACGTAGAAATTGACGTGTAAAAGTGTTTTTTTTTTTTTTAAATAAATATCATGGTTATTTATCCACCATTATGCATCTTAGAAAAAGCAACACATTTGCCTACACGTTTCATTGTTCAAACACTATCAGATAAACTCGCACAGAATATATATATGAGAAAATAAACTCCTGAGCTAATTTCAATAATATACGAGTTAATTCTTACATCGTAATTCATATGATACGCCTTACTCCCCGAGGGAATAAGATACCACAGTTGTACACCCACTATGTTCCGATTACTCGGCAGTACCTACTGTGTAGATAGACTTAAATGGTATAGAGACCTAGCCCTTTAACGAGGTACTCCTTTTTTTACATGGAAAATCTATCTATAAAATAAAAGGAGAAACTGACTGACTGACATGTCAATGCACAGCCGAAATACTGGGACTAGGAACGTGATATTTTGCACAAGGTTTCCTTTTATAACGTAGGCGAGCACTAAGAAGGCGTTCTTGTTTTTTGTCAATTACTAGTTTATAGCGGGATCTTGGAAATGGTTATGGTAAAACCAAACTAAATTGTACAGATTGCAGTGAACGTTTATTTTTGTTGTTATTGAAAGGCTCGAGCTCCACCACTATCTCACTTGATGGTTAGCGATGATGCGGTCGACGATGGAGCATGCTTGCCATTTTTTCCGTTATCAGTGTTCACCTGTGTGGTGTGATTCTTTAGTTTCAAACAGTCAAAAGTATAGTATAGGAGTGCTTCCTTCCTTACCGGAGATGCTGGGAGTCTCAGAGCAATCTCTGGCCAGCGTTGGTTCGGGCTTGCTGACAAAGAGCAATGGGTAGCTCTCTGTCCGGTCATCCTATAAGCACCGAGCCTGAATCGTCGACGGCGCGTAGTGTTCTACCTCAAAGAGATGTCAGAAAAACCGTATGGGCCCAGCAGGGTCGATGCCTGCTAGGGCCATAGGAAAACGTATGAAAAGGATACTCGTGGTCCTAAAACGCAAAAGGCAACTAAATTTTGTTATTACAGTGTTAAATATTATTCTTTCTTTTCTTTTCTTTTCTTTTCTTTTCTTTTCTTTTCTTTTCTTTTCTTTTCTTTTCTTTTCTTTTCTTTTCTTTTCTTTTCTTTTCTTTTCTTTTCTTTTCTTTTCTTTTCTTTTCTTTTCTTTTCTTTTCTTTTCTTTTCTTTTCTTTTCTCTTCTTTTCTTTTCTTTTCTTTTCTTTTCTTTTCTTTTCTTTTCTTTTCTTTTCTTTTCTTTTCTTTTCTTTTCTTTTCTTTTCTTTTCTTTTCTTTTCTTTTCTTTTCTTTTCTTTTCTTTTCTTTTCTTTCCTTTTTTTTCTTTTCTTTCTTTCTTTCTTTCTTGAAAGTACGTAGGTGTGGTTTTAGTAGGTAAAAGACTTGACACGTCCTCTCGCCCCGCCCTAGAGCGACAGAAGTCATTAGATGATTTCCCACCTCAAAACAAAACACCCAGACCTGGAACAACTAGGTACCTTAGATACTCTGTAGGTCATACAAATATGTATATAAGTGACAAACGTGCTGTCAAAAATCGCACCCAAAACGAAGGAACAGGAGTGGGTTTTTAGTCAGTAAAAGTCTGACACTATCTTCCGCTCCACCCAAGAGCGGGGGATGTCATTGGATGATTGGATGGTTGTTGAACCATCAAGTGAGGTAGTGGTGAAGCTCGAGCCTTTCAATAACAACAAAAAAACGTTCACTGCAAGCTGTTTTCCCACCGAAAAAAAAACCCAAAATCATCTTCACACTGTTTATCAAACTTTTTATTACCTTTACTCCCGAAGTGTTGACATTTACCAAACAATATACATACGAACTGGTGATGTGTCGACTTGTCGAGGTGCCGAAACTCAAAGTTGCCGGCGACTTTTAATTTCGCCACACAATCAGTGTTCAAGTAAATTAACCAATAAATCAATGGCCACAGTGCAGAGTAATTGGTTATTTAAATTCGAATCTGCCTTCAGGCGAAACTCTTCAAAGTGAGCGCTTTTGGTTTTATTGTGATGTATTGTTGATTTTCAGTTGTTGTAAGTAATAATATAAAGATAACTGAAGTTTCTTAGTAACGATGATTGTAAAATTGGCATACGTTTGTTATCGAATATACTCGTAGGTACGATATGTAACGTAATGAACGCTCGTTTTGAAAATAGTATGTTCAGAATCGGCTAGTGAATCGATTTCAGCTATTTTTAGAGTTCCGTACCCAAAGGATAAAAACGGGACCCTATTACTAAGACTTCGCTGTCCGTTGGCCTGTCACCAGGCTGGATCTCATGAACCGCGATACCTAGGTAGTTGAAATTTTTACAGATGATGTATTTCTGTTGCCGCTATAACAACAAATATTAAAAACAGAATAAAATAAATATTTAATTGGGGTTCCCATACAACAAACGTAATTTTTATGCCGTTTTTTTTACAGGCCGTATGAATTGTTTTAGGATAATTTCCTATTTTGATAAATTCTTGATTGTGTTACTAGAGTGTTTGTATTGACACACAACTTTGGTAGCACATATTATACACATAAATATATGTACATATGCTGTGAGATAGAGGTTAAACACGAGCCTATATTTATTAAATTAAAAATTAAAAAAAAATGTTTCTATTCGCAAAGTCATCGTCTTAGAAACTGACAGAGATGAACTTTTGAGAATAAAACATATTTATTTAGCGTTTGCACTGATATCTCACGGCCCTTCGCCAGCACATTCCATTAGTCCATACCTCCATGTTATGCAGTCATTCCTCCGAAAGCAGACCACAATTGCATAAGTAATTAGAGGCACGTATCATAACAATCGTAAGTTCTACGATTACAGTCATAGAACACGGAATAGACGCGCTGGCGCGACTCTGCGACTCTTCTTCTAGAATATAATAAACTTTATTGTTTTTAACAATAAAGAAAAAAGAAAGAAAAACACGTTTATTTGGCACACAGATAAACACAATGAAAACAGATACACAGATAAACATAACAATTATATTGAAACTTAAATAGGTCTAGCAGCATAATGCCAGGTCACTACGAAAATACATTAAAACAGTTTTGAAATTAGTATCTCGGCAAACGTTGTTCTGCAATATAATTTTTTGAAGAAATAAATGGAGGGTGGGGGTTACTTACGACCTATTCTCAGACTTATCAAATGTACACAAAAAAATTCATAAAAATCGATCAAGCTGTTTCGGAGGAGTTCAATAGGAAACACTGTGACAAGATATTTTTCTATATTCGTATTAGATTTACACAGACTTTTTTTTCTGTTTAAGCCGATGGTTAACTCCTTAGGTTGTTTGTGCCAATACTCTAGTCTTTGAAAGCGTAGGTGTATGAGCACTTAGGGCACTCTAACGTGTGGCTCTGATGGCTCATGTTCTGAACAAGGGCACTTGTGGGTGTACTTGTGTTTGAATTTTGTCAAAGGGCACCCACACACACAAACACACTGAATGCCAACAAACATTTACGAGGACATTCCTTTAAGTTATGGGGAAATGCTTCCAAAAAGAAGCCTTCGAAGCAATTTCTACCTAACCGAGTTGTAACGGCATGGAACAGGCTCCCGGAAAATGTTGTGAAAGCTCCCACATTGAACTGCTTTAAAAATCAGTTAGACTTCTCTTCTCCTCTTTAATCGGGCAGACTAAACATCTCCAAACTATATGAAACACACGCATCAGCTAAATAGCTGCTAGTGTGTCTTACCAAATAATAATAATAATAATAATAAAAAAATAAAAGAGTCTGGGTTAAATTTTCCTTCCTTCCTTCCTATCTTTCTTTGCATTTTGCTCTAGCAGTGACCGCAGAAGCGCCTCTATAGTCTGTGCAAAAGCTCTCCCGCGCAATCTGGATCAATTTAACGTGACGTCATCGTGCGCGTGCGATTACCGTGTGTCACAATACGCTGAGTCATGTAATTGTTTCAGGTCACCGCTGTTTTAGTAATCTGCGCTTTTACTGAGACTAGAGGACACCTGTGGCTTTCGTCATTGTTCTTTTTGATGTCGGTGCTGTGAGCAAAGTTCTGGCTTGCTACAGTTGCGGCGTTGTTCGAAAGAGTTATTGCAGCTTTGGAACGTAAAGGGCAACGAAATTGACACAGACGCCCTTAACGCGAGCCATTTGACAACCTAAACTGAACTGTTAAAGGGATGGAGCTATATAGGGGATATCGCTCCATCCCTCTTTCTCGCCCGCAAGCCTGATATTTTAACACGTTATTGTAAGGCCACAGGTGTTTGTAAAAATCTCACACTCCCTCTCTCTCCAGCCGGAGCGGAAAAAGTCATAATGATTTCCACAAAAAGAAACGGGTCTAGCCAATATATTGCTTAACAAAATGGTCACAATGGAAAAAAAATATCCCTAATAGTGACAATTACTGGTTGAAAGTGTATGTTGTTTTTCCTCTCATTCCTTCTCAGCCTAAATGTCTTTTAGTTATAATCGCTTTTTTGCCACTTTTGCACTTTTAAATCCCATATCTTCTAACATCTAGGAGTATATACCTACTTAATATTTTAGAGATTAAGAGTTTGTTTCTTTGGTTGGTCGCGCTAATCTCAGGAACTATTAATTTGCATTTGGAAAATCTTTTATTGTTGGACAGCTCATTTAACAAGGAAGGCTCTAGTATGAATGGGATATTATAACAACTCAATACGACTAATAGAACCGGAGTAGTATCCAAAGAGGAGGGCAAAACTCTTGTCTCTTATCACAGCCTTTTTTTATTAAACTCTTCCGAAACTCCTTTACCGATTTTTTTAGGTTTTTTTTTTGTGTTTATTTGTTAGGTCTGAAGTTGGTGGGTTTGGTTGTAGGCTATTTTTTACCCTTGTACCCATACCCCCATGTTTTTCTTTCTTAATATACACCTATATTTTTTAATTAGTACAAAAAAATGGGCTCGATCATATTTTTGTAGTCAAAAGTAAAAAAAACGTAATCCCAAAAGTGTTCACGAAAATTGGTCACAATTGGTAAATTTATAATAGAATAAATCATTTGTAACAATTGCTACTAGAAAACTTTACGCGCAGGGTTTTTCCATTTTGAAATCAATAGCCTGTACAATATTTCCATAAATTGAGTGACATTTTGGGATATAAACAAACCCTAATAACTTTGCTGTTTATGAATACTATTTATTGAGACTTTACTTAAATGATAACAATACCTTTTCTAATAAGCTCTTTAAGTATTTGTACTAATTAAAAATTAGTGGTGTATATGTCAGAACAACGTTTTCCGAGTCAGCAAGTATAGGTACAGATAAAAGTAAATTTACTAATAAAAACGAAGATGACTGAATTGGCGCGATGACGTCACGCGCGAATCGCGTTCGCGTGACTTTGAGAAGGAGGACCCGACGTACGGCAAGTAAACCTCTACGGTCCGGACTAAGCATTTCACCTCGCCGTTTATACCGCGTACATCGAAGGACTGGAACAATTTGCCTGCTGCGGTCTTCTCGTCCGATTATAATTTAGTTGTCTTCAAGGCTACAATGAATAGTCTCTAATAAACTAGTGCGCCTTACCATCAACGATTGCATCAGGTGGGATCGCAGTCAAGCACTAATTTATATCTATTAAAAAAAAAGTTACTACTGACGGACAAACCAACTTTGTTAAGCAAAGTTGTAATGATAGTGATCTTATTGTAGCGTGGGCAGATCTAACTTGTTGATTTAAATATTTACTGCTAAAAACATTAAGTAGGTGCACCGAAGATGGTAAAGACGAGGTAGTAATATATCGATTGTTTGAAGACCTCCTTTTTAAATTAGAGGCAGGTGATCTTTGTGGAACAAAGCAATTGTATATCGTAATGTTGATGCATGGTTATTTAGAAGAGACTAAAGGCCCTTTTAAGTAAAAGTCATTAACTTATGTGATGCTGAATGTTCGATCTACTAATTCCTATCATGTTAGCATTAAAACATCTGAAAAAAGGTACTTATTTTTGTTATATGGGTTAGTATATCTTAGAACCTTGGGGTTCCAGGACCTTTGGAAAGTAAACGAGGGACCGAAGCCAACTTCATGAGATATGGTACCAACCGAGCGGTTGATGAGAAACTATTGCGACATATGGAAAACTAAGATATACGGTTATGGTTTTGGGAGGCTTAAGTGGAAAATTTAAGATCTTATTGTATTATTATTGGCTGCTATCAGCGCCTTTGCCCGCGTGGATAAAACTGAGCTATAAAATGGTTCCTAGGGAACATACTTCCGGGATAAAATTATTTGGGATTGTTGGAGTAGTGGTGGTGGTGATATTAATTGATTAGACCAGTAGATATTTTATAGTACGTTTATTACCGCTCAGCACACAGATCACAGGTTTTACATCTTGTTAGAAAAAAGGGGAGTGACGCCATGACATGATGACAGTCTACATTTCTTTTTTTTTTATAAAGGCTAAGGGAAGGCGCTTATGTTGCCACATGAAAACCAGATTATAATATTTAATACATTGCAATACGCCTCCTTAAATTTATAATCTTGTTTTTTTTTATTTACATAAACAGTATTATTAATAAAAACATAACTACCCGTGTGTCAATTTTCATCCATATTCATTTAGCCGTTCGAGCGCAAAGAAGTAACAAACATACAAACACACTCACAAACTATCGCCTTTATAATATTAGTGTGATTATTGATAGGTTTGCGTTTGACCACTATCAGCATTGTATACATACAAGTATGCCTAAAATTTTGTTAAAGCCGTTAACACTGTCATCAAAATTCAGCTGACACACCAATTAACATTTTAACTACCGTATTGGTCTTTCCCTCTTATCCCATTAGTAATCATCATATATTTTATCTCTTTATCTGATGGTGGTGAAATAAAACTTTTTATAGTATGCTGATTACTTTGTATGAAACATATTATACCTTTAACTCATGTCTGTCTCTCTCCCAATTAAATTGACATGGATGGCGGGAGGCTGCGCGGTATCTTCTCGTCCAACATACCACAGTGTCTCAAGACGAAAGTCTATGACCAGTGCGTGTTGCCAGTGATGACATATGGCTCTGAAACATGGTCGCTTACAATGGGCCTCATCAGAAGGCTTACAGTCACCCAAAGGGCAATGCAAAGGGCTATGCTCGGAGTTTCCTTGCGTGATCGCATAAAGAATGAAGATATCCGCAGGAGAACCAAGGTCGCCGACATAGCCCGAAGAATCGCCAAACTAAAGTGGCAGTGGGCAGGGCACATTGCTCGTAAAACGGATGGTCAATGGGGCCGAAAGGTTCTAGAGTGGCGACCGCGCACCGGAAGACGCAGCGAGGGAAGGCCTCCCACAAGGTGGACCGACGACCTGGTGAGGGTCGCGGGAGTGCGGTTGATGCGAGAAGCACAGGATCGGTCGTTGTGGCGACGCTTGGGGGAGGCCTATGTCCAACAGTGGACGTCTTTCGGCTGAAATGATGATGATGATGATGATGGATGGCGCAGTAATTGAGCGATTAACTGCGTGTCGTGGTTTTGATTCCCACACGAAACAAATATTTGTATTGCCAACAATTAGCTGTTCCAGGTCTGGGTGTCTTGTGTTTACATGTTTGTGAATGGATCCACGACACAGGAAATATTCCTAAATAAAAACAAGTGGATTTCTTTAACAGGCCTGTTGGTCTAGTGGTTAGTGGCCCTGACGGTTATTCCGGAGGTCGCGGGTTCGATTCCCATCCAAGACAAATGTTTGTGTGAGCACGATCATTTGTTCTGTGTCTGGGTGTAATTTATCTATAATAATGTATGTATTTAGAAATATATAAGTATGTTTATCAGTTGTCTAG
Organism: Mythimna impura; assembly: GCA_905147345.3. Classification (NCBI taxonomy): domain Eukaryota; kingdom Metazoa; phylum Arthropoda; class Insecta; order Lepidoptera; family Noctuidae; genus Mythimna; species Mythimna impura. The sequence continues at coordinate 25,741,585 of LR990355.1, forward strand.
TACTCATAACACAAGCTCTGCTTAGCTTGGGACTAGACGACGTTGTTTGATAGTTGTGGAATATTATTATATTTAACTACATTTTACGAGTCAGACTGAAAATGAAACTTATATAGGTACTCTATCGTAGTATTACGTGATGTTGTAAGCCTATTGTGTATTTTATTGTAATTGTACCATAAGATGTATTGCATGCTTCGTCATTAGCCGACAACTATTTAACTAAAATTTTAAATCTCATTATGTGAACGTTTATAATATGTTTCGCGGGCCCGCGCTTCCTCTTACCTGCCCCCCTAGCCAAGTTGCAAACGATAAACGTGAACGCTTAGTAATCTCCAATAGATTTTCAACTTTATACCTAAGATCATAAAGTTGAAAATCTATTAAAGACTACTGAGCGTTAGCGACCGGAACGAACGAAAACACTATGTAATCTTCAATAGATTTTCAACTTTATATCCAATAACATAAAGTTGAAAATCTATTAAAGACTACTGAGAGTTTACGTTTATCATTTGTGACTTGGCTAGGGGGGCTGTTCTCGCGGAATCTGTCTAGTTCGTCACGCCATCTCCTCCATGGTCTGCCGCGACCCCGTCGCACACTAAGTCTAAAGTCTAAATTTACTGATGAATTTCCAGGGAACATTACTACTAATGTTTTCTTGGCTACTAACTGTCCCAAGCAGTCTAGCCCCTGGCAGATCCTGAGATCCCTTATCTCCACAACACGAAGGTTCTCAAGTCAAGTGTTGTTCTGCTTTAGGAAGTCATTTGTGACGTCTCTCGTGTTATTGGCCGGCACACGCCTGAAGAATTCTGCTTAGCGACCACCAGGGGAGATGTAGCGTATTCTGGAGAGCTTTCTCAAGGCAATATTAATTTTGATTTTTTGAGTGGTTTTGTTATTTTATGGACTAACCTCACAAGGATACATAACAGTTATAGAATTGTGTTTGTCTGCTCGTATGACTATACTCGTATCATGTACTACTTATGCTGTGTCATCTAAATTGTTCGCTGAAAAAATATTTTTCGCTTTTGATAATGACATATTTTAACCGACTGCAACAAGGAGGAGGTTCTATGTTCGGCTGAACGTATTTTTTTTAACCGACTTCAAAAAGGAGGAGGTTCTATGTTCGGCTGAATGTATTTTTTTTTTATGTATGTTCACCTATTTCTCGATCAATTGTGTACCGATTTTGAAATAATTTTTTTTTGGTTGACAAGTTATGCTTCCGAGTTGGTCCCATAGAATTATATTATATAGAAGTCGGTGTTAAATAACGAAGAGACAAAACTATTATAGAAACACCCACTTCCGAAATTAAAGTTATTTTGCACTTTTCAGTTTTTTTTTTCATCGTTTGTATTTTTTTTGTAAAAAGTTTTTTATCAGGACAACAATAACAGAATCTTCATTAATAAGATAATTTTGCTAATTTAGTATTCTTGCTAATTTCCAATAAACATGATATTTGTCCAAAGTTTGTCCATCCGTAATACGAGTACCAATAGAACGAAATTATTCAAATAAATTGTATCTAACTATACCTTTGAATTATTATATTTTTGCTCTAGGGTGAATCATAAGTGTTTTTTTAAAAATGGGATTCATCCAATGACCTTTCGCACACTAGGGTGGAGTGGGAGGGCGTGTCAGACTTTCACTGACTGAAACCACACCTGTTTCTTCTTTACCTTGCGTTCCAGGACCCCGGAAAGCTTGAGGGTGTGTCAGATTTTTACTGAAAAACACCTACCTATGTGTCTTTCCTTCACTTACCCTTTCAAACGTTTCTGCAGACACCATTGAAGCTAAGCAATTTAATTTCATAATTATCACTAAATATAAGACTTATTTTCTAAAAGAAAACAGTTCAAACAGAAAATTATTATCAAAACCGTCGCGATACAGCATCGATCCTCCAGAATAGTTCCTCAGGCACAATCTGCCACAGCGGGGGCTCGAACCAGCGCTATGCGTAATGCATGCGATATTTTTTATATAAATATGGTATTAAACATGAGTTGGAGGTTTTTCTCTGCATTTCCATTAGTAACTTGCTCGCTAATATAAATCAGTTTTGTGATGAAATGTCGGTACTTGAAAGAAGTCATGAATTTTTATTACATTTACAAAACTATAATAATGATTTTGAAGTTTTATTTAAAGAAAGAAAGAAAACACGTTTATTTAGCACACAGGTGCGTAGGTGGTGGTCAGGTGGTGGTGGTGGTTTATTTGGCACAATGAGATAAAAATTATAATTTAGAAAATTAAATACTTAAACTTAAAAATACATCAACATCAATTAGACGATTGTGTTCTCAAAACGGTGAAGGAAATCATCGTGAGGAATCATGTTGGCATGTTCAACCAAAAATTCGAAGACTTGACATCCATTAGTCTGCACTAGGCCCGCTTGGTGGATTACGGCCCGTACCCTCTCATAGAGCATAGAGTCCCAACAGTGGGAACGTTATTAGGCTAATTATACATTGATGATTAATTATAAACAACAAGTTCTCTAAAACGAACACTTGTTCTGCGATTTTGGCGGTCTTTCAGGTCACTGGAACAACTTGTGACCCACGGATGCCCCTCAAGTTGAAGGGTGAAATCTACAAGTCCGTGATAAGATCTGTCACGCTGTATGGATCAGAATGTTGAGCTGTGAAAAAGACTTATGAAAAAGATTTCATGTAGCGGATATGAGAATGTTGAGATGGATGTGTGGTGTGACGAGAATGGATAAAGTGAGAAGCTTCCTCTAATATACTCAATTAGAAGAAGTTTGAAAGTGGTGCCAGTGACTGAAAAGTTGAAAAGGAATCGTTTGTCTTGGTATGGTTATGTGAAGAGGAGGGATGAAACACATGTTACAAAAAGAGTTATGAGTATACATGTGTGAAGAGTGATATGAAAGAAAAGGAAGTTAGTGATAGCATGACGAGTGACAGGATAGAATGGAAGAAAAAAATATGTTGGGCCGACCCCTAATAAGACGGGACTAGGGCAGAAAAATTATGAAATTCTCTTCAAAATAATTGGTAAATTTTAAATAAGTGATTGAGAAATATCAAAAGCCCTACTATAAGTTTGGATTCAATATTAGCATAAGCATAATCAGTCTTATAATGTCCCCACTGCTGAGACTCAGACCTTCTCTCTAGGAGAGGAAATAGGGTGTAACCCACCATGCGGGCCCAGTACATCTTTCTTCGAATGTTTGTTTCCTCACATTTTTCTTCACCTTTTTGAGAGTTGCGGTGATGAAATAAATTAGGTACACAAAGTAATGCGCCTGGCTTGTTTTGAAACCATGACCTACAATTTGTAAGTTGGGGCCGTTAAGGGTTATTATTAAATGCCACTATCATTATCAATATAAAAAAATCCGTGTCAAAATGATCATCTATCTATCTATACATAAAATAAATCTGTAGAAGTTTTTAGTTGTGTGCGCATCACGTAAAATGTACGAAATCGATGTAGATAACTTTTATACATTAAAATTGTGTGTAACTTTATATATTACATATGCTTTGTTTCATCGCAATCGCTTGACTATATCGAAAGATATACTACATTCATTGACTGTTAAGCGGTACGAAGTTCACCGGGTCAGCTGGTAGATAAATATTTTCGGCCCAACCTTAATTTAATGCCAACGTATTTACTTGTAACTCATCTTTGTTCTACAACCAAAAATTCGAAGACATGTGACATTCACCAATCCGCACTGGGCCCGCGTGGTGGATTACGGCCCATTCCCTCTCCTAAAGAGACAAGGCCTGAGTCCCTGCAGTGGGCACATAAAAGGCTGAAAATGCATTAATATGCAGTTATCTTTCAAAAACAAACAATAACCTGGCCAAATCCACATACATAAATTGAAATCCTCACACATGATTTAAAATTGAATCTCATCGCTATCCACTAATCTAATTTAGACGAAAATAGCGTAACACGGTAGTATTTCATCGATAGTGCACATAATCGATTAATTTAGTATCGATACAATCGGATCGCGCTGCCGAGATATTTCGCTAATCGAAATCAATTAATCTAGACCAATAATTCCCAAAGTGCTCTAACCTAGACCCCTAGGGATCTACACAGACCTGAGATACAAAACACAGTAAAATAAAATTAAAGATACATGTGTGGTAATTGCAGGTTTAGAAGATCAAAACAGTAGGGACTAACTACCTAAACAGAAAAATTCTCCAAGGGGTTCATAGGTCAACAAGTTTGAGAATCTCTGATCTAGACATTGCATGGTCTCGACTCGGGTAATAGTTGTAATTATTAACAGTTTTGATACGCAATGAGATTATGGATATCTCGGTATTTAGATTTTTAGTGTTCGAGAGAGGTGTTAGGCAAGAACCTGAGATTTCTCTGGAATGTTCATTATCGCAATACTGGACTTAGTTCTAGTAAATCACTTTAATTGAATTAGCTTTTAATCAAGTTTATGTGATTTCCTGGATCACAGTATGCTCGTTAATGGTACTGAGAGAGTCACCGTGGCTCTGGAATTCAATGGGTAACTGAAGCAAAATGGATGAGTTTTAGACAGTAAAAGTATAACAAGGAGTGTTAGATTCGCTGCGCCCAGAGCAGAAGAAGTTATTCGATAATTATCTACCCAAAAAAGGGTACAGGTACTGGTAAAAGTGGTTGAGCATACGGAGGAGGTATACCTCGCTTGGACGAAGAACTGCCGTGTCTCCGAGGAGGCGAGCGGCGGCGGTGACCTCTCGCGCTGGGAATGGGAAGCGGTCATCTTCTTCGAAGCAGTACTAATGCTAGCGAAGGAGATGGTCGCAACCATGAGGGAACGGCCCTCACGGGATCCTCACGCCCCAGTTGCCGCCACAGGCCACCGTAAGTGCAGGCTTGCAGACGACGGGCAAGGCCGTCTGGTAAAGAATGAGACCAAGTCGTCAACAGCGCGTAGTGTTCCGCGCGCGCCTCAAGGAGATGTTACCAAAACCGTAAGGGCCCAGCAGAGTCAATGACCGCTAGGGTCACGAGAATTTTTGAAAGAAATACCATGGTCCTGGAAAGCAAAGGGTAACTGAGGGATATAAGTAGGTGGTTTTACTGGTGGTGGGTACTGCTCACTGAACAAACACTTCTTCACAATGAATATCACGGATAATCCTCTGTACAGAGGATGCATGGAGTCAGAGGAAACTGTCGCGCATGTGGTACTCGAGTGCACAGCCGTCAGCGAAATAAGAACACGAACTTTGGGAGCACCGAATTCACTCATAGATGCCCTGAGCAAACTGAAAAGACTCATCTACTTCTGGAGTGAGGTGGGCTGGTGGAGTGAAGGCCGCCATGGCTCACGCACAATGGTCCGCCAAGGACTAAGTGCGGAAACCAGACCACAATAGATAGTAGGTAGGTTTTAGTCGGCGGTAGACCGGGAGAAATTCTTTGACGATTTTCCGGCTCAAAAAAAAAAGGTTGAATATGCAACTAACCGTTCTAGTAAATAAAAATTGTCCCTTTAAATATACTTAACCACTATCTATTTGTGTTTACCAGGTTGATAGTACATCTCTTATAAATTATTTAATGATATATTATTGTACAATATAATAAATATTACGAGGTTTTATTTAATTGTATACTAGTGTGGCCGCGAAAACAGCGAACGCAAATTGAAAAATCGATTGTCGTCTCGCTTTAGCTTTGCACCGGTGTTAGAAATCTTTGATATTCTCCGCTGTTCCCTACTAAAACATGCATGTTTTATACACTTAAACCTTCCTCGTGAATCACTGTCTAATGGTGAAAACTGCATAAAAATCCATTCTGTAGTTTTTGGTTTATCGCGAACAAACAGACAGACAGACGCAGGGTGTATTATTCTATGTACTTAATGTAAGGATTGTAGTCACTATATTTCGCGCACGTATGACCGTATCCTAAACCTCATGAATTACTAACCTTAGTTCGTTAATAGGTGCTACTTCGAACCAAATTATGCAAATTAATGAACGCAACTAGATTAGTGGTCGGTTAATTAATAGAACTTCCAAAAGCGATAACTGTACCTAATGCAGTAAACCTTGTTATCAACCTTACTCAACTAACCATTAAACCACGATATTTAAGGGGATGCTCAAAGATAGTCCGCAATTTTAATTTTTTATTTTGCCTTATTTGCATTTTTAATGGGATGTCCACAATGTGCCGATAGCGCAAAGCCGTACTTCTAGACGTTCGATAATGGAACGGATGGATTAAGCTAGAACTACATTAGACCGACGCACACGTGGACCACACCAGCCCCCCCTAGCCAAGTTACGATCATTTCGTTTCGATTCTCTTGCGTCGAACGCCTCGAGTAGGCCACGCCTAAAAGAAAGAAAACACGTTTATTTGGCACACAGGTACACACAATGAGATAACAGTTATAACATAGAAACTGAAATACTAAAACTTAAAAAAATACATCAATAGACCACATGACTGAGCATTGAGATGACGTCAGAACAAAGGAATCGGAGGCGTGGCCTACTCGAGACGTTCGACTCGAGAGAATCGAAACGAAGCGGTCGTAGCTTGGCTAGGGGGGCTGATTTGTACGTAGAACGACGCCGCGTGGCGTGGATCTAATGTAGCTCTACAAGTCTAGTTTCCATATAAAATGTATGGAGACCGACGCGCCCAGATCGGCGTACGTGGACCACGTGTGCGCAATGTATAGTTCTAGCATTACCCTTTTGAATGGTTATGGTTTCATGAAAAAGACATTCAAAAGGGTAAAATGAACTGAGACTGGGACACTGTGACACCGGGGCTTTTACCTTAAGCATGCAACAGAGATATTAAAATTTGTAATACATAACATGATTAAAAAGAGTTTCCATGGTGTTTCTTGCACATTCTTCTCTATAGAGATCTAAGCTTTGGAATTTGCAATTAGCATCATTTTTTTCTGACTGACTGACTTCTTGACATTTCAAAAATGCCTGTAAATGGTTTATTTGAAATAATGCTTTGAATCTTTCATTTTGAATATTTCTCCCCCTTTTAGCGCAAATTTTGAAATTTTTATAGTGCATATAATCCAGTATCTAGTTATGATAATTCTCATGATCAGGCCGTCAAGAAAGCAAAACACTTGAAGAAACATCTTTTTCCTACATGCCACTTCGATCAATATTCCTCGTACCACATCCCCAGTCTCAATTCGTATACAATCTCTATTTTTATGGCCGCACCAGATGATATACTCGCCTATTACCTCGTCAAAATGCAAGCTCTCGGCGACGTGAAAATGACACGATTTACGAGCTTTAACACGGCACAGCGTAAAAAATGGAATTGCACGCGCGTGACACCGCTGACACTTGTGATACTTGTGACGTGACACTTTACTGGTGCTTGTAAGCTAATGTACTGCGTGCTGGAGTTCGGTGTTTGCTGTGGAGTGATGGATACGAGTGTTTATTTGTGTGTATTTTTAAAATAAATGTGTTCTCGCATTTTTTTTTATTGATATAAACTAGTGCTTGACTGCGATCCCACCTGATGGTAAGCAATCGTTGATGGTGAGGCGCACCAGTTTATTAAGAGCCTATTCACTCTAGGCTTCAAGACACCCAAATTATAATCGGATGGTAAGACCTCAGCAGGCAAATTGTTTCAGTCCTTCGATGTACGCGGTATAAACGACGAGGCGAAACGATTAGTCCGGGCCGTAGAGGTTTCAACAACGTTAGGGTGGATACTCCCCGTACGTCGGATTGTCCGATGGTAGAAATGAGATGGCGGAATCAACTCATGCAATTCTTGCGCACAATGCAACCTGTAAAACACCGTAAGGCTGGCTACCCTACGCTTGTGCTCAAGGCTTTGAAGACTGGACTTAACCGAATCTGGATCACCAATTAACCTCTTCGCACGCTTTTCCACCGAGTCCAAAGCTGGTAGGTGGCATTTTGCAGCACCAGCCCATAATGTGGCTGCAGTACTCCACACACGATCGGACCTTGATTTGATGATTTTCCACAAAAAAGCCTCACATACCTCCGTTAAAAAAGGAGGATCCTCTGACCAGACGTGTGATGTGTCTGGTTCGGTCATCTGGGCGATGATTGTATTCGAGCTGCTGTATATGCGCGGAGAAATTTGCTTGCAATGTATATTTTCTATTTTCGAGCATATGGCACTTATGCTGCAGCTGAAAATCAGCGTTAGATGATGACCATTTGGCATTATGCTGAGCTGGGGTCCTAGTTCGTATGTGGGGGCATAGACAACGCTACATGTCTGTATACACACTACCGTCAAATTTTGCGATTCGGAAAAATCTTCGTAATTCAATTCGGGAATTGAACTGTTTTCATAGATAAGTTTGTACAGAACCCTCATTGCGCGAGTCCGACTCGCACTTGCCCAGTTTTTTTTATTAAGACGAATTGTTGCTCCCATACTAGGAGTTACACCTTACACTATAGAATAAGATCAACGAAGTAAATGTAAAATGTATTACCTTTATTAATCGTGAATAATTTAATGACCAACCAACAATTAGTTTCTTAATTACCGCCTCAAAGTAAATAATGACAACAGGCTTTTAAAACTAAACCAAAATAACCGACTTAATTTTTTTTCATTCATCTCATTGAGAGATCACATCCTCTACTTTAACATTCATCGTATCGATTAACGTAACAAATAAAACGAAATCGGTAATTACATGAGATATCGATCAATCGTCACAAATAGTTCGGATCGATGGATAGTTCGAATCAATTACTCGGTAATGATCGTTGGTAGTGTAATCATCTTTTCTTATTTGTCATTCAACGAAATTGTTGCATGTGTGGTCGAAGTAACGAGCGGTTAGCGGATATATCTTGAGTTCCAGACAAAGGGATCTATCTCCTTTCGTTCAGTCCATCCTAAGGTTGTCTGTAAGAGATTGCCCTGTGCGATAAGACCACCCTTTGTACACTTTGTTTTTGTATATGTTTATCCTGTCCACATTATGAGGTGTACAATAATATAATAAAGAGACATTTATTAAATCATAAATATCGGTTGTTAAAAATTGAAATACACAACGACCACACAGTTGGCACTGTGGTTTAGGCGTTGAGCGATAAGGGGTAGTGTCCCCTGCGTGTCGCGGATTCGATTCTCGGACGGAACAAATATATCTTTATATGGCTTGCAGATAGTTATTCCGGGTATGGGTATCTTGTGTATGTGATTTTAAATGATTGTGAATGCGCCCACGATACAAGAGTAATTCCTAGAATAGTTCAACGTTTTTAAAGCTTATAGCTTATGCAGCCTTTTAATGTTCCCACTGCTGGGACTTAGGCCTCCTCTCTCTAGGAGAGGGAATGGGCCGTAATCCACCACGCGGGCCCAGTGCGGATTGGTGAATGTCACATGTCTTCGAATTTTTCGTTCTAGGACATGCCGGTTTCCTCACGATGTTTTCCTTCACCGTTTTGAGAGCAGTGGTGATGATATAAATTACAGAAAGTAGTACGCCTGGCTGGGTTTGAACCCGTGACCTACAACTAGTAAGTCGGGGTTCTATAAGAATAAAATAAAAATAAAAATTGTTCAAGTGACAGGAGCACTGTGATTTAATTTGATAAATCCCAACAAACCCGGAACAGCGACTTTTAGGCCATAAAAATATTTGTTCCATGCAGGAATCGAACCTATAACATTCAGAGCAGCAGCCAATGGCTCAACCACTGCGCTGACTGTGCCCTCAAAACGCTTTCTTTTATAACTTGGACAACACTCACCACATATTGAATCCGTAATAGATTTAAACAAACATTCCTATTACGACCGTCTCTCAAACCGGACAGGACAAAAAATAATCATCATTACACTTATATAAAGAGCAGGTGATAATTTTAGTAATAACTATGTTTAGCACCTATGGTGATGATAGGTCATTTTGGATTAGGGTTCCGGAGAGATTATCTTAGTCCACAAACGACCCAAAAAAAAAATTTGTAAAGAATTTAGTATATTTATTATTACTTTTTTTTTCTGGTAGGTATATCAATTTACTACTTATTCTGATGTTTTATAACTGCCGATGTAGGCCTACGCCTACAACAACAACAACAACAACAACAACAACTGAACGGATATCGATGAAACTACGGAAAACGGGTAGACCATGCCCTGCAAGGAAGAGCACATCCTTCCTTCCTTCCTTGTCGGTATCATTCTTGACAGTGTTGGTGGCAAGATTCACAACACGCCGCCACTCTTCTCTGATGGCCGCCTTCCTCGTGCATTCGTGCAGTGATGATGAGCCATTTACTACCGCTTTTATCTGGTCAGTCCACCGCATAGGCGATCTTCCTCGTGGCCTGGTACCCTCAACCTTTCCCCAAAGGTGAGAATACGAGACTGTACCAAGGATGATAAAGGCGATGCAAAGTTCTCGAAGTATAGACTTGTTGGAGTACGGTATTCAGTCTATGATAATCCGAGCATTCTCCTCCAGCACCACATCTAGTAGTACATAGAATACTTTTTATATTGAGATGATTGTCTACTATAACGAGGTCAAAGCCGCTAGTAGCATCAAGTAATGTCATGAAACTGAAGAGTTTGTTTGAACGCGCTCATCTCGGGAACTCATCATCTTCCTGCCCTACTCCCATATTACTTGGGGTCGGCCCAACACTTATTTTTCTTCCATTCTGTCCTGTCACCCGTCACGCTATCACTAACTCCGCTAGGGCTAATCTCAGGAACTCAGTTTTTTTTTTTTGTTGTGTTGGATAGCTCTCTTAGTGAGGAAGGTTTATAGGCTATATAAAATCACGGTGCGACTAATAGGAGTCTCCACTCCTAGTAACCAAAGAGGAGGGTTAAAATGCCCCCCCAGCTAGTGTGAAATAAAACATGTAAGAAAACAACAAATTTTATACATAATCTTAAGAAATGTGTTGTTCCCTACATTTTGTCGAGTTGTATTTTTTTTTAAGAAGTTATTTTTCCAATACACGTGTCTTTAATGGATCTTAATGACCAGAAAAAAAATGAACGATGAAGAAAAACACGGCCTATCTATAAGGGGAAAAGTTGTTTATTGAGTACCGTTAGTAAATATGTAAAAAAGTTTCAGGGTGGCTGGCAAACAGTTATTTTTGGGTTCCCTTATGATTGTATAAAAACGTTTTGCTAAACAATTGAAATACTGCAATATAATTTATTTTAAAGTGGGTAATAAGCTCCACATTTGATAGAAAAAAAAAACTAAACATAGCTGACTATTGAAGTCTTAAAATTATTAGTATTTATTATTATACATCTATCACAAAAAAGGGAACACTTGTATGTCTGCACGGGTAGTGTGAAAGTGAAACCCGGGGCCCTGGGACGAAGGCAAAGAAGGAACAGGAGTGGGTTTTTAGTCAGTAAAAGTCTGACACTGTCTCCCGCTCTGCCAAAGAGCAGGATTTGTCATTAGATGATTTCCCACCTAAAAAAAAAACACTTATATGTCTAATAAATATCTTTAAAGTTGAATCAGTTGATACAACTTTTTAAATTACCTATTAATGCTTCACTTTCCTGTAAAAATATCAATAGAAACTTTTTAAATTAGAAATAAGACGCTTCGCTCTTCTAAAGTAAACTGTGACAGTTTTTTCTTTGAACCTCTTTACATTACACATAAGGACATAAATATATGGACACGATATGATAGATGGGACGTGTTGGTTATTTTTCTTGTGCTGCTTCTTGGCTCCAAGTGTAACACGTTGCTATGCGATATCTGTATGCCTATTAAAAAGTAGTGGCTGTGTAAAGAGATCATTATAATGTTGACGCTTCCAGCAATACACTTATCAACTATACATTTCATAGTCTATTTATAAAACTAAGGTTTTGATCCGGTTTGGTGATCCCAGTCAGATCCCATGAACAAAAAGCACGTTGATATTTCAATTGCTGTAAAAATTGCAAGTCTAAATCTAAATGTACGGAATCTGTTGCTCATAATCTAGTCGCGCTTTACCAACTTTTTGTTGCTCACTTTCAAGAAGACGCTCCTAAAAAGAAAGTATACCCAAGTGAAAAAAAGACAAGTTATGAGATCGCCCCAGGCGCACGACGGGACTCGGAAACAAAATGCTCCATTCATAATTATCGACCTCTGTTGTAGTGTTGTCATTATATCGATAACGACAGTTATGAACTTAATGCGTATCATCACGTTGAATGACTTTTTTTTAATATTTATGTGGGGTACTGGGTGAGTGATATGAATGAGTGGTCAGATTTGTTTTTTTAAAAGCTACAAAAGAACTATACATAAAAATATCATAATAACGAGTGAAATATCGAGTGATTGCAACTAGAAAAATCATAATTTCCTTCCTTGTATTATCAACAGTATTATTTAATTAAGTAAAAATAACAATAGCGACAATTTCAATTGTAAAATATGTCTATTGTTTTAGCAGATTTTTCCAATATGTGTCTATTTAATTTAACATCTAAATAAAATCTGACTCATATTCAGGTTTTATTTCTGAAAACCGCGATGCTAAAATGTATCGATAAATTCGCATCCCTATTCGCAATTACGGCTGGCGAGCGTGACGTTTACTTAGCGCTCACATCAAACGCGCCGCACCGACCGCCGCCACTCGCCAAAATTTACTTAATCGAACACAATTCTGGCGCACTTTGCACGCGACGCGAATAGTGTGCATTTTTCGGCTAAATTCGGAGAATTTCGGAATTGTTCGGGGTTTCGGTAAAGCATTATCGCGATTAAATCAGTTTTAATGAAGGTGTGAGGTTGGAAACAATTGGACGTTACGCCCTGATGTTTTAATTTACTAAATATTTTTCGAATATTCGATATTAAATCGGGATACTAGTTTTATGGTATATTCACAAGGGAGTCAAAACAAAATTTCAAGAATTAAACAACAAGCTCTCCACCACATTTTACTAGTCAGAGCTGAAAAGTAGTATAGATTGGATTAATAAAAAGGTATCATTAATTTTGATGGACAGTAGATATATAAGTCAGCCAAATGTCTTTACTAAACATTATCGACAGAACCTAAGTTATGACTTTATAATAATGTAATATTTTTATTTACAGGTAAGTCATCAACACAATACACCCTCCTCGCTCTATCGCCCAGGTAAGGCAATTCTTTTCCATACAAACAATTATCGTAACTTTTACATAAAAGTCATTAATATCGCATACAAAGCGAAATGTAATCGAAACGGTTAATGAAAGGCTCGTGCGCCGTTCGTTAGTACGCATGCGCGTCGACATGGTGCGATTTATCGACGCGCCGCACAGCGACAAAGTAATCGATATCGACATGCTAAATCATAACTGTATGGTGCGCAACACTAGTGTGCGAATTTGGCAAATATTATTTCGTTAAATTTTAATTTTATGTGATAATTATATCGATGAAGCTTCTATAATTTATGATTGCTGTTGGATAACAAATTGAGTGCTGGTCAGAGGTTAATATCGCACATTATTTAGTTATTTTAACGTGTAAATATGCAGTAGAATAAAAATTTATTGTCATAATAAAATATGTGCAAGCAAACTGAGGCCTTGTTTCCTGTGCTAGGTGGGAACACCTCTGTTACAGGAATCAATGTCATCTCCCAAACGATAGGTGAATTAATGCAACACAACCATAGAATCCCGTCCGGTAGCCGTCCGGACCGAGCCCAAGTCGTCGACGGCGCGTAATATTCCACGCGCGCCTCTAGGAGTTATCAGCAATCGTAGGGGCCCAGCAGGGTCGAAGCCTACTGGGGCCATGGGTGATGCGAAAGAGATCCCCGGGGCCCTGGAACAATGACAAAGAAGGAACAGGTGTGGGTTTTTAGTCAGTAAAAGTCTGACACGCCCTCGCGCTCCGCCCAAGAGCGAGGGATGTCATTAGATGATTTTCCCACCCAAAAAAAACCATGGAATAATTAATGCAAAGATTATGCTTATTATTAGTAAACGGTACTTATTAAAACCTATTTAACCAAGATAAGTACTGGCCGTCTACTGGACAAAGGTTTTCCCCAAGCTCTTTCAGACTTCCTTCGACACCCAGGGTCATGACGTCCAGATGTCTTGTCATCTCTTTCGTTATTACAGGATAGGTTAGGTACCAGGGTTGCATGGTTCCAAAGAGTTATCGCGGGCCGGGAAGGCAAACAGCAACTAGAAGAATAAATGTGGGTTTTAGTAAAAGTCTGACAGGCTCTTTCTCTATCCCATCTTTAAAATACTGGGCAAGTGTGAATCGGAGTCGCGCACTGAGGGTTCCGTACAAACTTACCTATGTAAATAGTTCAATTCCCGAATGATGGAGTCTCGAAGACTTTTCAGAATAAAAAAAAAATTGTGACGTAACAACAAATTTATTGTTTTCAGATTTATTCTATACCTGTGTTATAAGACCTTGCTTTATGTTAAATTTCAGGATTCTGGGTCAACGGGAAGTACCCTATGAATTTTGATTCCCTTGAGAGTGTCGAAACATACGTTCTTTGCAACATCAACGGCCGTATCTGTTTTTAACGTTAACTTAGAAGTTTGATTTTTTCACAGCTTCAAGGGACCGCAAACCTGAGTTTGCGAGGTTTTAATTTCAACCCGATACCTCCACGGGTTCTCGAGATAATTTTCCTTTTGCGGTACGGATCCCTAAAAAGGATAGATTAGGCGAAATGAGTAAGAGTTTTTCTAAAGTTTATAGACGGAAAGCTCTAGGAAGGTAATATAGTAAGGACTTATGTCACTAGACTGCTTGCCTTGGACAGCAAAAATTTAATTTTTTACCGTTTATTGTTAAAAGTTATAACAGAAGATTGTAAAAAAAATAAAAAGAAAATGGCGACGCGCGTGTGCCACACGATAGAAGTGACAACTTCATCAAGGGCGAGGTTAATAATACTCGTACAAAATAGATTTTTTTTAAATCTATTATCACTAGCAGTGATTTGTTGACAATTTCTTTCTCGCTTCCTTAGTTGAGTCGAGCCGATCTTACCCGAATGAGCGTTACACAGCCGACCGTGACGGTTCGGTCTGATTCAATACCCAGAAGTTTTCACTTCAAAAAACTTATTTTATTTATTTTTTATTTATTTATTATTTTAAGATACCTTTATTAATTTGTCGACATCTTATTCATATTCCTACGTAAGTCTTTCATTCACAAGTATCCTTACTTGATCGTTTCGTCTGACCATACTAGCGATCTTTATGACCGTTTCTCATATGCGTAGGCGCCGCTTTTTAATTCGCCATTTAAAAAGACGCTCTAGGAACTTCGAAATAAAGTTGTTTTTTGATTAATTTTTTTTTTTTGTGCTAACAAAAGTAAGAGTTGAAGACTTTTTATGTATTGTAATGACACTTGTTTACAGAGACCCATGTAAATATGATGGAAATTAAACGTTCTATAGTTTGTCGTGTTTTCTTTAAGTAGTTGTAAGCCTGCAGATAATTGGGAGATAAAATGCCTTGGACCCTAATTACATGATCATTTAACATTGTATAAGTTCAGTCTTGGTTTATTATGTGCCTGTTAATGGGCTAGAATTTCTTGTCTGAGTTCATCAATCTTTACTTAATTTTTTTTTTTTTTTAGTCTTTCTCCAGGGTAACGGGATTATCGAAAGATTCACCGTGGTCTTTGAATGCAAAAGGCACCTGAAGGAGATGTCAGCAAACCGTAGGGGCCCAGCAGGGTCGAAGCCTACTGGGGCCATGGGTTCGCTTCTGAAAGGAAAACTGGTATGAAAGGCAAAGAAGGAACAGGAGTGGGTTTTTAGTCAGTAAAAGTCTGACACACCCTTACGCTCCACCCAAGAGCGTGAGATGTCATTGAATGATTTCCCACCTAAAAAAAAAATTAACACAGGTGGTCAGTAAAAGTCTGAAACTTTCGTTCGCTCCACTCAATTGACTTTGTCTATGTAACCGTAACCTTTTAATAAGTTAAATCATTGTGTTAAGGACTGTTTATGCTCACGTTTCAATTTCGGAGGCTCTACCACGAGCTCTTAACGCAATTCATTTTACGACCTTAACTGAACTGTTAAAAAGGGATGGAGCTATATAAGGTGTAGAGCTCCATCCCTCTTTCTCTCTCGCACGACAGATATTTTAACACGTCATGGTAAGATCCGTCATGAACACTATATGTGAGGTCTTTAATTGGCTTCAGCTGTCGTCTAAGATTCTTAGGGTTCCGCACCTCAAAAGGAAAAATCCGGAACCCTTATAGGATCACTTTGTTGTCCGTCCGTCTGTCTGTCGGTCTGTCAAGACCTTTTATCTCAGAAACGCGCGGAGGCATCGAGTTAAAATTAAAACCGCCGCCGGTCCCTTGAAGCTGTGAAAAAATCAAGCTTTTAAGTTAACGGAAAAAAAAAGATATGGCCGTTTATATCGCAAAAACTTACATTTCAAGACTCTCAAAGGAATCGAAATTCATAGGATACTTCCCGTTGACCTAGAATCCTGAAATTTCGCATAAAGCAAGGTCATATAGTATAGATATAGGCATAAATCTGAAAATTTGTAGTCACGTCACAAAAAAAAATCACAATAACAATTCGGAAAAATCTTTGTAACTCAATTCGGGAATCGAACTGTTTTCATAGGTAAGTTTGTGCGGAACCCTCAGTACGCGAGTCCGACTCGCACTTGCCCTGTTTTTTTTTAAGCTGTTAAGTCCTTCAAGCTGTAATAAATAAATAAACAAATAAAACCAAATCTCCAAGATTCATACGACCAGAGATACGATACGCTATCTCCAGCGTTCTTTACCGTCCGGAAAACGGTTACTCAGCCACTTAACCGCACAATTAAAACGCACTAAGTTATCACCACCTAGCACTACACAAGATAATGGGGAAATAGAAAGCAAATAGAAATATTGCATAGCGTTTAATCGCGCGAGCGCAGAGCGGCAAGCTTCTGCATCTTAGTTCGCAAAGGTGCCGCGAGATGCCGCCACCAACGCCGATTAGATGCGCATGCGCAAGATTTACTGCCGGGGTGTGTACTATCGCGCACAATAAATTAGAAATTCGTTAGATAGAGACGTCCCGTGTTGCGAATTCCAATTATTCTGTGCTTTGGTTTAACTATGTCTGTACTTTTTTTAATGCGTCGCATTGTTGCTGGTGGGTTTGATGTGGAATACCAGATTTGCGTGTTTTTTTTTTAATAGCTTCACTTTTATATGTACACTACAAATCACAATCATCATTATATTCTTGTCCTTATCTCAATTTACTTGGAGTTGTCACATTTCTTCCATATTTTCCATCATCTCAATAGTCACAGATCAGAATATCTGGATGACATCTGAATACATCATACCCAATTTTATATCCGACTAGCTGTCCCCCGCGGTTTAACCCGTGTCGTTGGGTACTGTTCGGGTTTTTTGGTTCGTAGTGTGATGTTTTACATAGCTTATAACTATTCGTCATGAACTTAGCTGTCCCATACAGACAGATTTTTATCAATCAAGCAATTACTTTATTACATTTTATTAGTAGGTATAGATGTGGAATAAAATATGATCTTTGTTTCCTCATACAAATGAAATAGGTAAAGATTTTGTTATTAATGGAAAAAAAATGTGACTAAACTATAGATAACTTAAAATATAAAAAAAAAACATTAAAAAGAAAAAAAAAACTGTGCAAGGCCAAAAAGGATCCTATTTGAGTAAATACTGCGGTATTTAAAACAAAAAAGTAAAATAACGCAACTCTATGGTACTGCATAGTGGTAAAGTCTTGACATGGAAATACTACTAGAATTATTCGAGCAGTATTAGCTGAGACCTAGGTATGTCTCCAGTCGTGGACAGCAGGAAAAGTCATCTGATGATTCAACACCTCAAAAAAGGAGTAGTATTGTTTTTTTTATTTTTTTTAATACGGAAAGGCTCGCGTTAGATCACTATCTCACCTGATGGTAGGCGATGATGTGGCCGACGATGGAGCACACTTACCTAGAAGTAACCTATTCAATCTTGACTTAAAGATCCCTAGGTTGTAGCTATCAAACACAGACTCCGGCAGGTAATTCCACTCCTAAGACAGCTAAAAAAAACAAAACAAAATACAATAAAAAACAAAAACAAATACAATACCTACAAAAAAAAAACAACATACACAATGTTGTTATTTTAATGTCAAATATTCTTGTCTCAATTCTCCCAAACAAAAGAAATTCAATTGGAAAACTTTAAGTAATTAAATAGTTGAGAACAAAACAACGGCTACCTCACTTCATCTACTTACTTGCTGACAACTTTCGCTTGAAGAACTTTATTATTATCATTAAAAGAAAAGAAAAGATAACTTCCTGTTTTAGTGTAGGAAGCTGTTAGTTTTGATGGGAAATTCAGAAGTTTTATTGGAGTCTCTATTTATTAGGTAAAGTCCGTTTTGGATTTTATTTTTCACAGTCAACTGTACAACGCGTTCCAAATAAAAATAGGATCGATTGCCATGTTGTGACGTCACGTCATATTGTCAAAAAGAAACAAAAGTTTTTTTAAATTTAATTTATTTACGAACTCTGAACGAAAAAAAATTTACTCAGAATCCAGTTCTTCAATTTTGCTCATCTCTGAGTTCTTCAATTTTGCCCAATTTCTTGCGATTTGACAGTATGACGTGACGTCACAACATGGCAATCGATCCTATTCATATTTGGAACGCATTGTATCCGTATTGATGACAGTATCGTATCGAAAACAAAAAAATATAGTAGAAAAAGACAAAAATTGAATTTATCAACGGTCTGCTTCCAGTCTAACCGAATGTGGCTGAATACCCGAGTTTTACATGGAGTGACTGCCTATCAGAACTCCAAAACCCAGTTACTGGGCACACACGATACTCTTTGGATAGACAGATGGTCAGACTTTCTGGCGTCTGACCACCTTTACGACTGTCAAAGATCTACGAATGACAACTGGGACCAAAGGCTTTTACATGCTTTCCGAGGCACGGGGTGTCAGTAGACAAACTTAGTATAAAAGTACATATGAATTGAAAAATTCACATAGGTACTTGCTCATATTAATAAAATTGACGTATATCTGTTTATAATATCAAAACAACTTTTTTTTACCAAGTCTATACCAAAAAAGTTTTATTTTTTTTAATTTTTGCTGTCTGTCTAGCCAATATTGACGAGACTGTCACCGGTAGATAGCTAATGTTAGAAAGAATAACTTATACTACTTTTATTTTAGAAAAAGAATTAGGGTTCCGCATACAAAAAAAAAACTTGAAATTGTGACTAAATGGCATTGTGTTGCTGAGTTTGATGCGGATGAAGCTGCAGGCACTAACTAGTATCACACTACTATTATAAAGGCGAGTGCGTATGTTTATTACTTCTTCCCACCCGAACGGCTGAACTGCTTTCGATGAAACTTGGCACACGGATAGACCATGTCCTGGACTAGCACACGAGATAATTTTTATCCTTGGAGTATGTTCCCTTCCAAAGTTGCTGGTAGATGCTAGTATGTAATAAAATTGAGAAAAGAGAAGAAAAAATACAACTGTTTACAGATCGGCGGCGGCGATCTCTCGCGCCGGGCCTTGGTACAGGCCATGGTCTGGAGCGAGGAGTGGCAAGCGGTCGCCTCCTTCTGCGAAGCAATAATAATAGCAAAGTCGGTCCTCACGCCCCAACCGCCGCCGGGATTCCGATCCCGATTTCCGGCCACCGTAGGCGCGGGCTTGCGGACGGCGAGCAATGGGTAGCTCGCCGACCGACCGTCCGGTAACCGTTCGGACCGAGCCCAAGTCGTCGACGGCACGTACTGTTCCACGCGCGCTTCAAGAAGATTTCAGCAGCTGTAGGGGCCCAGCAGGGTCGAAGCATACTGGGACCAAGGGTCTGATTCTGAAAGATAGACTCGGCCCTGGTACGAAAGGCAACGAAGGAACAGGAGTGGGTTTTTAGTCAGTAAAAGTCTGACACTATCTCCCGCTCCGTCCAAAAGCTTTGAGATTTGTCATTAGATGATTTTCCACCGAAAAAAAAAAACAACTGATAACAGATAGTTTTAACTTTTAACAACTAAAAACCATTTATTCACTTAGTGAAACTCCCGAATTCTGCCACTTTATAGCTACTTACGTTTAGCAGTATACCCGTATTTGTTGGGCAAGTAATTACTTACTCGGCATCAAATGTGAAGAACTTTGCCGTAAAATAAACACAAGTTAAGTTTAATTGGGGAACTTTGATTGGAATAACTTGAGCTCTCTTTTGATGATCTTTGTGTTCGGTGAATTATGAGTTCTCGTTAATTAGCAGTGCATCCGAAAGAAGCAAGCAAGACTCAGTATCTTCTTTACAAGAAGTTTACATGGAAACAATCGATACTAATATTTAAGAGGATCTTTTTTTGGTAAGATAGCGCCGCCCAAGTGCTTGAATGTCCAATAGCTTACTATACATGGTTGACATCCCACCTATATGCACAAAACGTTTTGGGAACACATTTATTGTGCGTACAGCTAAGGAGTGGAACTCCTTGCCGGAATCTGTGTTTCCTGATGGCTACAACCCGGGAGTCTTT
Source organism: Mythimna impura (assembly GCA_905147345.3). Classification (NCBI taxonomy): domain Eukaryota; kingdom Metazoa; phylum Arthropoda; class Insecta; order Lepidoptera; family Noctuidae; genus Mythimna; species Mythimna impura. The sequence goes on from LR990355.1 coordinate 25,762,248, forward strand.
AAGTCAAGAGTGAATAGGTTACTTCTAGGTAAGCGCGCTCCATCGTCGACCGCATGCATCGTCGCTTTCCATCAGCCCCCCTAGCCAAGTTGCAAACGATAAACGTGAACGCTTAGTAATCTCCAATAGATTTTCAACTTTATACCTAAGAACATAAAGTTGAAAATCTATTAAAGACTACTGAGCGTTAGCGACCGGAACGAACAAAAACACTATGTAATCTTCAATAGATTTTCAAATTTATATCCAATAACATAAAGTTGAAAATCTATTAAAGACTACTGAGAGTTTACGTTTATCGTTTGTGACTTCGCTAGGGGGGCAGGTGAGATAGCGGTCAAGCGCGAACGGATCAATTAATAAGGGGATGGTGAAAGATGGTGGTCAAACGCAAGCTTATCCATAATAAATTTAAAAAAAAATCGACCAGTGAGCAAATTTTACAGGAGACATTTTTTTTAAAGAAACTTATGGATATAATTAGAAGTTCATTAAAATCTTTCACACAATAGAAACATGTAGTATTTCTTTACATACATATATCTGAATAATAGGTAATTATTAAAATAATTAACACTGTAGAGATTAGTTGCTGTACTTTGAATTAAAAAAAAAAAAACACAATTTTGGTAAAATTGGTCGGTTGGTCATTTAAGCACTAGGTCAACGATAGGTAACGATTCCAGCGCCATCTATTTCATTTTTTATTTAGGTAACAATTCGTTTAAATCAAACGTATTTAAAAGGCGGAAGTTAGTGTATGTATGACTATATTTATTATTTCATCACCCTCGAAAGGCTGGTCGGATTTGGGTGAAACTTGGCACACGGGCAGACCATCGGGCACCGACGACTTGGGCTCGGTCCGGACGGTTACCAGACGGTCGGACGGCGAGCTAACCATTGCTCGCCGTCCGCAAGCCCGCGCCTACGGTAGCCGGAAATCGGGATCGGGATCCCGGCGGCTGGGGCGTGAGGGCCGCTCCTCCTTTGCTAACTGGCAGCAGCCAGTAGGTACAGATTAGTATTATTATAAAAATGATTCTACTAAAAAAAAAAATGTCCTTCAACATAAATAACAAGGCTTTTGCTATGACCTCGTCTTATTCTGAAATCCATTATTTCCGAAGTTAAAAGAAATATTCCAGCAAGTCGCAAAAATATAGTGGCCTTTGCCAGTCTTTCAACGAAAACTCACTTTCGAAGCTAACCCAAAGTTTATGATAGCAGTAACTTCAGATATAAACACACAAACGTGGTCCATTTATTATATTTACGCAGTAAGGGAGTCTGAGATGTGTATCAGACACGGTAGAGTCACTGAAAGATAACTTTGTTCCTAAGTTACTCTTAGTTTGAACTTGTAAGTTTACCCATTAACTTTATAATGGTCTGCTTCCTTGAGTTCCCTGCTCATCTGGGTGAAATGTAGAGTGTTTGAAGTTTATAATGTGAAGATAAGTTCATTTAGGCTTAAAATATAATTTTGACTTTGATTTGGATATTAATTTTTTATTTTGATGTTAATTTTAATTTTAAATCGGACTTCGTCTGTGTTCCCTGATAGGAACAACTTAGGAGTTTTGAAGTCAAGAGTGAATGAGTTACTCCTAAAGCGTATTCCATCGTTGCCCACATCATCCTTTACCATCAGGTGAGATCGTGGTCAAACACGAGTCGGGCAATAATAAAAAGTAAACACAGATAAAGTAATATTTTATTGTAGTCTCCTCGTAAACATACTTTAGATTCAAGATCAATGTTCAAGCAAAAAACTAAAAACTTAAGCAATGATTCACTGAAAAAGAAAAACTCTCAGGAATCCGGTATAATCATAGTATCGACTATAATCATTTATACCAAGTTTTCTTACAATCTGACCATAAAATGGAACCTAAGTTATGGAAAACGTTAAATTAATTTCTCAAGAAAAACTACAGCCCGTATCATTTATCAAAGTGGCATGAATTTCAAACAATCGCAGTATCCAGCTCAAAAACCCAGTTCATCATTATCCCTAATTGACGTTCCCTCGAACAATGTCACCAGGACTAGTGAGGTGACCAGCAAAAACTATAATCTATCGATTCTTTCGTCGCACGTAGCCGCTTTTTATTTCCGAACGCATGCCGATCTCCGCCGAGCTCAAATTGCGTACCAATTATAATATCGACCTTATGTACAGCACTATAGTTTCGTAAAAAAATCCATCTCTTTCAGTCCCACGCCATAAGGTCGCTGTGTTTCGTTTTATTTTCTGTAATAGTTTTATACGCACTTTACTGCAAAAACGGCATCATGAATTAATCATGAGGAGCGACAAATAGTGTGTGCAAAGGTCGGTAGCTTCATTATGCCTGTTAGACTGAGTATAGAGGTGAGCATTCAAGTGTCGAATAGTAGGATCATGCAATTTAGGATTTAGTAAGTTTGTCGGTAAAGTTTTGGGTCGAGTGTTGGTGGCTGGCGAGCCAGGCTCACGCTGGAGAGCGCGCGGCGGAGTGACATGGAGACGTGGTCGCGCGGCGGCGTCACACCCCGCTCCGCCTCCGCCCCGCCCACCGCAGTGTTGCCAACTTCACGCCGGTCCGGGAAAGTGGGAAACTCGCAGGCTAGTGGGGCTAAGGTGCTATGGTCGCCGTGGTGGGGTGTCGACGTGTTGCTGCATTTGTCAATACCCAACATTTTGATCGATCACGCTCCAGCGACGTGCTTCGATATTCTCTGATACAAACATTTTTCTGCTCCGTAATGTATTGTTTTTTTGCGCGTGATGCAGCCTGATGATATCGTTTGTTTTAATTATCTTGCATACTATTGTATATTTTAACAATAACAGAAACTATAAGCCTTAATTAAATCATTATTTAGCTGTAGATGTCGAGTCATAAAACGCATAAACCATTAAGGAAATTGTGAAATTGTTTGGTACTAACTTTTCGTAATCAACACAAATTGCACCGTTCTCGCAATAAGTATTCTTTAATATCAAAAGCGATACATTTGTATTTAAAACAACAATTTTTGTAATAACACTAATATTATAAAAGCGAAAAATGGTGAGTGTGTGTGTATGTTTGTTATTTCTTCACACTCGAACTGCTGCACGGATTTCGATGAAACTTGGTATACGGGAAGACCATGTCCTGGAATGGCATATAGGATACTTTGTAGCTCGGGAGTATGTTCCCTTGGGATCATTTTCTACTATCACACGGACAAAGCCGCTGGCAGTAACAAGTACATTAATAATGTTCAGGACCGGTCATTGTGGCGACACTCGAGGGAGGGCTTACAGCTGAAACGATGTAGAGATAAATAACGTGACCTCTTCCTAAATCTCGAATCATACAACAACCAGTCTACTAAACAAAAACTTTAGTAATATTAGGTAACGTTTAGAACTGAAAAATTTTAACCTGTGATTTAAGTCACTCCCTAGACCAAAAGGGATTGTCTGAAAGAGTCACCACGGTCCTGCAGTGAAGACCTGCTGAGTTACCACGTGACAATTGGCGTGACACGTAATGTCTATTTGTCTTGACTATGTGAATTGTTTTTTTTTTCAGTAATTTTAAAGTACATCTGGCATTTTGGATATTTTCAATGGCCTACCCAAATATCGTTATCATATTGTTCGTCGTTCAGCTTCTTCATAGTCCTGAGTTGAGCTTTACGAATACTGACATTTGATTGCACTGAATGGACAGGTTCACTCAAATCTGTATGGTTCTTTCCTCAAAAGACCATCTCAGACACTAATCTGAATGGTTCTCATATGCTTTGATCATTACATATGTACTGCATGGACTTTAAAAGAGACTTTGGCCCCTGAGTTTGTTTCGGTGTTATTTCTCAGGGTAGTCAGCTCGGAAAATCTTTTTAAAAGCATTGGGTGTACAGTAAATCTTTCCATACCAATAATTTAGTGATGATATTTTAACGGTTGTCTGTATCATATTTCCTTGTTTGTACAACATGCAAATATTTGTAATATAAGTCTGTAAACATGACAGTCACGACGGAGATCACATCGATCATATTCGCGATGCAGTACATCAGATTCTACATAATTTTGTTTAGAAACGTTGACATGAATGCATGGAGACAGATTATGGTTTGCTATTTGTATAGTCGAGCAATTTGTTGCTTAACCCTTTTCTTGGTAGAAAAACAAATGTATGGAATTAGTTTTTTTGTTTAATTCTCTGTTAAAGACAAATTATAAATGACATAATTTTTTTTAAAAAATCGTTCAAAAAATATAAATTATTGTGTGAAGTTTCATGTCATTCACTATATTTTCGAAACTGGGAATTTTTAAAGTTGCTGACAAGATACATTGTCAAGAAAAGGGTTAAAATGTGAAAATGTAGATAATTTGGAGGATTATTTAAAGGTTTTTTTTTTAATTGTTATAAACCAGTGCTAGACTGCAATCCTACCTGATGGTAAGCAGTGATGCAATCATTGATGGTGAGGCGCACTAGTTTATTAAGAGCCTATTCACTCTAGCCTTGAAAACACCTAAATTATATTTAAGTTAGTTTTCACTTTTGTTGACTTTTTTTTTTCGGGTGGGAAATTCATCTAATGACATCCCCCGCCCTTGGGCGGAGCGCGAGATAGTGTCAGACTTTTACTGACTAAAAACCCACTCCTGTTCCTTCTTTGGCATTTTTTTTCCAGGGCCCCGGGGATCTCTTTCGCATCACCCATGGCCCCAGTAGGCTTCGACCCTGCTGGGCCCCTACGGTTGCTGACGTCTCCTTGAGGCGCGCGTATGGAACACTACCTGCCTTTTGTTGATTTGACCCTTCAATTATGCAACAACAACAACACACACAAGCACAAAGTCTAAGAGCACAAAGACTAAGAGTGCTACATAATAATAGTGCCATTTTTAAGACTCCTCCTCTAGGGTTGAGCGAGAGAACGTGTCAGACTTTTACAGATTAAAACCACACCTATGTTCCTTCAGTTGCCTTTTGCATTTCAGCAACATGATTATATCTTTTTCGACGACTCGGGCTCGGTCTTTACGTACCTATAGGACGAGTGGACGGCGAGCAACCCATTGCTCGTATTTTTTTAAAGGGTGGAAAATCATCAAACATCTACTCCCGCTCTGGGTAGAGCTACTAAACTTTGTCTGATAAATACGAACACAACAAATAAATAATTACAGCCGTTCTAAATTGATGCATTTATGTACACATGGGTTCAGCAATAAATTTTTATTCATAACTAGCTGACCCGGCGAACTTCATACCGCCTAACAATCGTCAACTTACTACTATATCCTACTCTACCCAACTCTATCCTAGTCTACCTTACTCTACAATACTCTACCCTACTCTACCCCACTCTACCCTACTTTACCCTACTCTACCTACCCTACTCTACCCTACTGTACCCTACTCTACCCTACTCAAAAAAAAAGCCTATCCTATGTCCGTCTCCTGGTTCTAAGCTACCTCCCCACCAACTTTCAGCCAAATCGGTTCAGCCGTTCTTGAGTTATAAATAGTGTAACTAACACGACTTTCTTTTATATATATATATAGAACTTATATCATACTCGTAAGCTCACAAAGCGAATACCTACCTCTATTTGTAGCAAAATTTCCTTATTTTTTAAGGTTTGCAATCATCCAATGACTTATTCCGCTTTAGGTTAGAACGCGAGGGAGTGTCAGACTTTTACCGACTAAAATCCACCTAGGTTCCTTCAGTTGCTCTTCGCGTTCCAGGGCCGCGATTATTCTTTCGATCAGTGTTTGGCAGGTATAGGTGCCTAGTCATCATCATCATTTCAGCCGAAAGACGTCCACTGCTGGACATAGGTCTCCCTCAAGCGTCCCCAGAGCGACCGATCCTGTGTGTCTCGCATCCACCGCATTCCCGCGACTCTCACTCTTCTTTATAATATTAGTGTAGATTTGTATTTCTCTCTCAAGTTTATTAATTCTCTTTTGCACGCTATGAAAAAATATTTCATACACCTTATTTATCACAATTTATAGAAATATTTATTAAGCACCCCCGCCGCCCGATCTCCATGATGTTAATATCATAGTCCTGAGAGGTTGCCAGTGTTTTACAAATAACTCTGTAGGTATATAGTGTTTAATTTTATTACTAAAATATATATATTAATTGTTGCGGTTACATACGTACCTAATTAGATTTTATTATACGATTTTGCGATATCAACTGGTTTTCCCCTGACAACAAACGTGCCCGGGTGTCACCCGGAAAAATTCGGGGAAAACTAGGACAAATTTGGGGAAACCCGAACGGATGGCAGCCCTAGTGGTAGGGCACACATTGATCGCAGAACAGATGGTCGATGGCGCCGAAAAGTTCTCGAGTGGCGACCGCGTACCGGAGACATAGTTTTGGAAGGCCTACCATAAGGTAAATACAAATACAAAAAGTTTATATTTGTGCACACAGGTGCAATTTAGTTGTTACAAATGTATTAATGTCTCTGTGTTCTGCCACAAAGGTTTTTTTTTTATAATATTCCACAACTATCACACAACGCCGTCTAGTCCCAAGCTAAGCAGAGCTTGTGTTATGGGTACTAGACAACTGATAAACATACGAGTACTTATATATTTCTAAATACAAACTTATATAGATAAATTACACCCAGACACAGAACAAATGATCATGCTCATCACACAAACATTTATCCTGGGTGGGAATCGAACCCACGACCCCCGGCATAGCAGTCAGGGCCACTAACCACTAGACCAACAGGCCAGTCAAAAAGGTAGACCGATGATCTGGTGAAGGTCGCAGGAATCTGATGGATGCGAGACGCACAGGACCATACGTTGTGGTGATACTTGGGGGAGGCCTGTATCCAACAGTGGACATCTGTCGGCTAAAATTATGAGAGAGTAATTTTAGCCTGAGTGATACGCGGGTGAAGCCAGTAGCAGAAGCTATTATAATATAAATAGCCAAAAAAACGAATAATTATTACGCATGCAGGACCATTTTTTATCCAGTAGCTAAAATGCAAGCGAAAAACCATTACTCCTCAACATATTCCATATATTTTCATGACCATATTTCAATATGGATGGCTCGTATGAATTTCAAACGTTATTATGTAAAGATGTGTCTATCTTTGCATCGCATCGGCAAGATTTCCCGGGAGTCTGGGAATCTCGTTTTCCTGTACGATGTGGGATATCATCACGCTTGTAATCTCTTTGGGGTGGACTGGGGTAGTTTGGTTGATGTCTGAGGTGCTCATAAAAGGGTATTATGTTAGTCCTACTGATACCTCCTGTACTGTTTTATGGTAAAAGGTAAAGTAAATAACCTTGTGGGAGTCGTATTATGTTGTTTCGTAAAAAGCATGTAAATAATAAGAAGGATTTCGCTCCGAAGATGCCATAATTATATGAATGTTTCTTAACCTTTTGAGTGCGTAATTAGAGACACAATAGTAAGACAATGGCGCGTGAACGCCGGCGTTAATGCGGGGATCAACAGCTTAAAATTATAAAAAACTTTTTACAAAAAAAATACAACCGACTTCAATGTAAAAAATACACTGAAATGTGCAAAATAACTTTAATTTCGGAAGTCGGTGTTAAATAACGAAGAGAAAACTATTATAGAAACACCGACTCCCGAAATTAAAGTTATTTTGCACTTTTCAGTGTATTTTTTTACATTGAAGTCGGTTGTAGGATGTGTTTTTTGTAAAAAGTTTTTTATTTTACACTTTTTAGTTATGATAACACCACTAAAAAGTACCCCTCAGCCATTCTTATATACCTTATAGCAGAGTGCATCTCATGACAATTCTAATAATACCAAACACGGTTAGATTAAATTCATTTATTACAGAGTTCCGGTGCCTAACTTCAGGCTTCATCATCAGATCAGTTCGATATATTCTCCCCTATTCTTTCAGTCAGTCATCGACTACACGTATAAATAAAGCAATTTTACTTGTTACGACAGTTCTTCTGTGATCCTATGAGGAGTTCTGTTCCATATCTTCGAAGTGTATGATCAGATCGTAACAATATTTCTATGGGGCCAACTTGAAAGCATAAATATTCAATAAAAAAAAAAAAAAATTCAGAATCGGTTTACAATTGACCGATAAATCGGTAAACATAATAAAAAAAAATAAACATACATTCAGCCGAACATAGAACCTCGTCCTTTTTGAAGTCGGTAAAAAAGAAATCATTGTAAAACTGCAAATACACTTAAAGCCACATATCATTCAATTTTCTATTATTTTTCATATTCATCTATGTGCATTGTACAATTTTCTTGCCGTTTGCGTTTGTTATTATTATTATTATTATTAAATAGTGGAATACCTTACCGAAGTCTGTGTTTCCTGATCGCTACAAACTGACGGTCTTACTGGGGGCTACTTCTAGGCAAGCGTGCTCCAACGTCGACCACAACATCGCTTAAAGAAAGAAAGAAAGAAGGAAAGAAAGCATTTATTACCATCAGGCGAGATATTCAAGGAGGTTAGGATACCTAGGCTAGCGCGAGTCTACCAATAACAAAAAATTAAAAATATGATTTAAAAATCGGCGCTATGCAGTTTTTATTCTCGCCTAAAATTGCGTTACGGCTGTATCTTTTTTTTTCGTTAACTCAGAAGTTTGATTTTTTCACAGCTTCGAGGGACCGCAGACCTAAGTATATTGTTTTAATTTCAACTTGATACCTCCACGGGTTCCCGAGTTAAAGGGTCTTGACAGACAGACGGGCAACAAAGTGATCCTATAAGGGTTTCGTTTTTACTCTCTTTCTCGATATAGTTATTACAACATTATCGACAAACAGTCCCAATCTTTAAGCCACAACCAAAGACAGTACCTACCAGGACCACAAAGCATCAAAGGAGTACACGTGCACATCACAAAGCACTGCTAGGCCATTAATTATTTCCACAACCGGACTTCCTAGCCAGAATAATGGGTGGGTTCTCTCTGTTAGCAGATTGAGCCTAGTCGTCATAATAATTCCCATTGCTCCGGAGGCATGATTGCATGGCTAGACTCGGTCTAGGTATTTGTTTGTTGATGAATATTCGACAATCCTAGATTGATTGGAATTCATTGGAAATATCAGTTTCAATGGCTTTAGAGGCCTGTTAGGTGATATTGATTTATTGATTGATTGTTGTAACATAACGTTTTTTGGGAATAAATTCATTGTGCGTACAGCTAAGGAGTGGAATTCACTGCCGGAGTCTGTGTTTCCTGATAGCTACACGCTGGGGGTTTTTAATTTTAGAGTGAATAGGTTAGTTCTAGGCAAGCGTGCTTCATCGTCGACCACATCGTTGCTTACCATCAAGTGAAGTTATGGTCAAACGTGAGCTTAGCAATATAATTAAAAAAAAACGTTCGTTTAGGTGTGTTGGTGAGTACTGAGTAAGTACTACTGCATAAGCATGGCATATTCAGCCTTATAATGTTCCCACTGCTGGGACTCAGGCCTCCTCTCTAGGAGAGGGAATGGGCCGTAATCCACCACGCGGGCCCAGTGCGGATTGGTGGATGTCACATGTCTTCGAATTTTTGGTTCTAGGATATGCTGGTGTCCTCACGATGTTTTCCTTCACTGTTTTGAGAGCAGTGGTGATGAAAATAAATTACGCAAAGAAATGCGCGTGGCTGGGTCTGAACCCGCAACTTACAACTCATAAGTCGGGGCCGTTACCACTCGGCCACCGTCCGAGCTCAAGTACTACTGGCTCAGTGATAATGATCGCGATTTACAAGTTTAAGTAAGTGGTTTAAACCCGAGGTAGGAACTTAATAATGTACTAATAAATAGTCTTTATTAATAATCATTTTCAGTTTTTAGCATTTACAAGTTCCGTATCCGATGGATGTGAGACGCACAAGATGTCATTATGGCGATACTTGGGGGAGGCCTATGTCCAACAGTGGACGTCTTGCGGCTGAAATGAGCATGAAGTCCCGCATCATGCGTGCGTTCACAAACATGTAACCTCATGAGGCCATACAAATATTTTGTTCCGTGCGAGAATCGAATCCGTAACACGCTACGTGCCAGCCAATTGCTCAACCACTGACTGCCACCAGGCTCTTCCAGTGATCACGGTCGTGGCACTTCACAGCACTCTTGCGACATTTTTAATCGTCGGTCGTTTAAATTCGAAGACACGTGACATTCACCAACCCGCACTGGGCCCGCGTGGTGGATTACGGCCCATTCCCTCTCCTGGAGAAGAGGCCTGAGTCCCAGCAGTGAGAACATTAAAAGGCTGATTATGCTTTATGCCAAAAACGTGTCAACGAGGAATGGAGCGGAGTATGCTAAACATAAAAACAATAAATAAAATAAAGCATACAAAAATACGCAACATCACAAAAGCAACAGACGGTTTAGCACAAGCTCTTACACTAAAATGGAAGTGGGCCGGACACATAGCACGCGTGCAAGATCAAAGGTGGACAAAAAGAGTCACGGAATGGAGGGGGCCAGTAGGCAAAATAAAGAAAGGGAGACCTTGCAACAGATGGGAAGATGAAATTAAACGGACAGCGGGTCCAAACTGGATGCAAACAGCGCAATCCATTATTTTTTTTTTAAAATTTTTAAATTATTTATGCTTTATGCCACCATCAAGGCAGTTACTGTAAAGTATTTCATTACCTATGTTATCAAAACGGTAAAGGAAAACGTGAAAAGAGTGACAAGGGTGACAAGATTAGGGACCGGTCCTCCTAACAGAGAGGACGGCTGTGTCCCAGCAGTGGGAATAGCATAGGCTGATTATGCTAGTTTAGATATTAGTTCAAATTATGGGTAAGTAATATTGTGTTCATTTGGCGCTTACTTAAGTCCCGAAGGACCAATTTTACCAAACTAATTTACGTTATGGTTCTAAGTTGTTTCATAATTATGTATGTGTACATGGTATGAGCAGTGATGTCCCAGTGGTGACGGCCCTGAATTCGGAAAAATCTTCGTAAGTGAATTCGGGAATTGAACTGTTTTCATAGGTAAGTTTTTACGGAATCCTCAGTGCGCGATTCCGACTCGCACTTGCCCTTGTGTTGTATGATTTTATTTTTAATGTTAATGTTTTCACATCAATATATTTAAGCCATTTTTTTTATTTAATTCACCAAATGTTTGGGAGAATGGACTGATTCCTGTAACACAAGTGTCCCACCTAGCACAGGACTCCTAAACCAGCCGTATATTCATCAAAATCCATCCACATCCTTACCTCATAATCACAAAGAATAGATATCAATCTAAACAGTAGTAAGTACAAACAAAAGGACAATATATTAACAGTCTGACACGAGCTCTTTACAGCCGTATCTGAGAGAAAGTACCCCAAAAACGGCTAACAATTAATCTAAACATCACTTTATAACCATTGTAAATTCGTAAGTGGTCCTTTCAAACACAGTAGCTCCCATAAAAGGTGACATCGTGGAGATTTGGACAGAAACCTCAGATTTAATTGTTGTTTTCTATTTTTGGGGGCTAGGAGACGAAAATGTCCTTTTTGGGGGCATGAGTCGATCGCCCACACTGCTGTGATGTTATACGATTGAATGAACTTAGATATTGTCATGATGTTGGTTTGTTTACGTTTTGTGTGACGATAAGGTAATTTCCTGTGTTGATTTTTGTACAATAGGTATTTTATTATCATCATTATTTCAAACGAAAGACGTTCACTATTGGACATAACTCTCCCTCAAGTGTTGTCACAACGATTGGTCCTATGCGTCCTCGGATCCATCGGAATCCCGCGACCCTCACCAAGTCATCGGTCCATCTTGTGGGAGGCCTTCCAACGCTGCGCCTTTCGGTACTTGGTCGCCACTCCAGAACCTTTCAGCCCCATCTGTTCTGCGAGCAATGTCCTGCCACTTTAGTTTGACACAATATTTTATATTAAACAATGTTTAACACTAAATTTAAATCTTTTACTGAAAAGAACATCAAAATTGGCTTCCAAAAAAACGAGGAGGTTATCAATTTGGTTGTATTTTTTTTATGTTTGCTACCTCAGAACCCCGTGGTTTATGGACCGATTTGCAAAAAGTTTTTTTCCCCTTAAAGGATATGCTTCCAGATCATCATCATCTTCCTGCCCTTGTCCCAGATATTTTATTTTTATTATTTTATTTTTTTATTATTCCAGCTTCCAGATATTTTTCGAAATCCAGTTCTGATGATGGGATCCATGGGGAATCGAGGAAACTCCTCAAATATTATAGGCAATCATATAGTGATTTTGGGTATTTTCATCGAGAACTTAAGCATTTACAGTCAAAAAGTAATTTGATGAAGTGGAACTGATGAAGAAGACCAGAAATGGCCAACAGAACTTCATACTCACATAGATATCACAATGAAGATAGTTAAGCGACAATGATATGACATGACAATACAAATAAATAAATGGTTCTGATTAGTTATGTTGAAAATAGTATCGATGATGATGATGGACCCGGGAAATAGGCACCGGAACTCCATAATTAATCAATGTATCCTAGCCGTGTTTGGGCTTATTAGAACTGTCATGAGATGCATGCACTTTGGCTATAAGGTACTATCGAACTGATCTGATGATGGAGCCGGAAGGTGGAAGGTGGACACGGGAACTTCATAATAAAAGAATGTATCCTAGCAGTGTTTGGGTTAATTGGAATTGTCATGAGAAATAGGTACTCTGGCTGTAAGCGTATCGCAACTAAAAAGTGGGAACATGGTGGAAGCTTTTTTTTTTGTACGCGCGTAACCTAATGACGGTGACGTCACATTTTAGTTTTTCTTTTTCTGTTACATGCCAGTTTCCCGTTCCACAAGATTTGAAAATGAAATGGAAAGGTTTCAAAGTAACTTCATTATGATCGAATTTGAAAAATTCTTTCTATTGGTTATTTTGGATAAAAATACGTTTTTTTTCTAATAATAGTTTTCACCAATAGATAGAGTGATTCATGAGGAAGATTTAAATTAGAATATTTTTTATTATTACTTTTTATTAATACATAAAGCTATGAAGATTGTTTGATCGCGCTAATCTCATCAACTACTGGTTTGAATTAAAAATTCTTTTAATATTGGATAACCCATTTTGGAGGGTGGGACCGTTCGTTGTGGCGACACTTGGGGGAGGCATATGTTCAACAGTGGACGTCCTTCGGAAGAAATGATGATGGATAAAGTGGATAACCCATTTATCAAGGAAGCTGTATAGCATCACGCTGTGACCAACGGGAGCGGAGCAGTAACTAAAGCATAGCATAGCATAGTCGGCCTTATAATGTTCCCACTGCTGGGACTCAGGCCTCCTCTCTAGGAGAGGGAATGGGCCGTAATCCACCACGCGGGCCCAGTGCGGGTTGGTGGATGTCACATGTCTTCGAATTTTTGGTTCTAGGACATGCCGGTTCCTCACGATGTTTTCCTTCACCGTTTTGAGAGCAGTGGTGATGAAATAAATTACACAAAATAATGCTCCAGGCTGGTTTTGAACCCGCGACCTACAACTCGTAAGTCAGAGCCGTTACCACTCGGCCACCACTGCTCTTAGTAACTAAAGATGCGGGTGAAACCGCGTGGGGCATCTTGTTAAAATAAATATAGCATATCTTGAAAGATATCGGTATGCCAATTCTTTATGGAAACTCTTATAAGGCATCTACAGAAGATATTTGTTGTGGTATGCGTACGGCTAAATATCTTCGTGATATACATCTGAAAGGATATACAGATACGATACAGATCTAATAAATATTACATCTATAAACCAACCAGTTCTAATTACTCTAATTAGTTGACAATTCCAAACTAGAAACCTTAAATATCCATGAAAGGGAATCCTACATTCACATCCTTACTCTATCTACACGACCATAGAGAATGAAGAATTAAGTTGTTAACTCTATAAACTTTATGATTTATTAACATATACCGTACACCTGTGATATCAATTTACTCGATAAAAACAATTCATAATCTCCACGCGTCAATCAGGCTTGTTTTTAATCGTTCATTAATACCATGTTTAGATATTGAAACTAAATCACTTAAAATGACCTTATTCGATTGTAAATCTTACTATTTCGCCTTAGAGATTAATATCGTTTGGAGTCGATATTTCATTATTAGGAGTTCGAAAGGCAATTTGAAAATGGAATCTGCTTATAAGGTAGTAAGGTTGGTATTGGTCGGCTGGAGGGTGACGTCATCGACTCCTGCGCATCCCACACAGTACAGAACCCTCATTCACAATCTGGTTAAACAGATGATTTATTCATCACGACACATGATAATAGTCGTGATCCAGATTGCTAAATGGTGGCCTTTGATTGTACTGAGCTTTAGTTACTGATTTTCCTATTTATATGTAGGTACTTAGATTTAGTTTGAGGTTGGATTACTATTTCGTAATAGTGCATTGCTAATTATGTGTGTGTATCATATACTAATATTATAAAACGGAAATAATTGTTTTCTTTTTTTTTATCATCATCATCATCATCATCATCATCATTTAAGCCGAAAGACGTCCACTGCTGGACATAGGCCTCCCCCAAGCGTCTCCACAACGACCGATCCTGTGCGTCTCGCATCCACCGCACTCCCGCGACTCTCACCAGGTCGTCGGTCCACCTTGTGGGAGGCCTTCCAACGCTGCGCCTTCCGTTGCGCGGTCGCCACTCTAGAACCTTTCGGCCCCATCGACCATCCGTTCTACGAGCAATGTGCCCTGCCCACTGCCACTTTAGTTTGGCGTTTTTTTATAGTCTGTTTGGAAATAGTACCTACATTTTGATACAAGTGCAGAAAGTTTGTCATTGCGACCGAGGCGGAATTCGCACGAGCCGTAGGCGAGTGTGTTATGGAGCCGATGGCTGCAGTGACAAATTTGCACGTGTATCAAACGACATTTTTCAATACACTTACGAAATGAATAAACGGGGGTTGACCAGCGACTCGTTTGTGTCGACGCGCGCCCAGCCTGATACGATAAATGTAATAAAATTGTGGCGGAGGAGAGCACGCGCACTTTCCTGCACTAGTGCGGGAAACAGTCTATTGTGTGCCTAAAAGCGGTGGGATAAGAGCGGATTTTTGAGTAAGTGTATTGAAAAGATCTTAAGTAATAGGTACCTATATAATATTTTTTTCAAACCTATTGACCTAGCCGTATCGAGGAGTAGGCTTCAGAGAGTCACTGTTTTATAGCACTGCTCGAGAGTTAGAGCCTTAAGGCGTGCGTCGTCGACTCGGCAAATGTGATAAGTAACCATCAGGGTTCATTTCCAACACGGCACATATTATATTTGTACTGCCATACAGATACTTGTCCAGGGTCTGGATGTCTTCTGCTTGTGAGTTTACATGTTTACAAACCAAGGGATCTTTGAGTCAAGAATGATTAGGTCACTTCTAGGCAAACGTGCTTCACCATCACCCACATCATCGCTTACCATCAGGTGAGATAGTTGTAAAGCGCGAACCAATCAGTGATAAAAAAAAAGACTATCGAGATGAATAGTATAAAAATACCTGCCTATAAATATATATATATATTCCACAACTATCACACAACGCCGTCTAGTCCCAAGCTAAGCAGAGCTTGTGTTATGAATACTAGACAACTGATAAACACACTATATATTTCTAAATACACACATATTATATAAAAAATACACCCAGACACAGAACAAATGATCCTGCTCATCACACAAACATTTGTCCTGGGTGGGAATCGAACCCACGACCTCCGGCATAGCAGTCAGGGCCACTAACTACTAGACCTACAGGCCAGTCATATAATTCCTAGTGACAGTAGACAACTGCCCCCCTAGCCAAGTTGCAAACGATAAACGTGAACGCTTAGTAATCTCCAATAGATTTTCAACTTTATACCTAAGATCATAAAGTTGAAAATCTATTAAAGACTACTGAGCGTTAGCGACCGGAACGAACGAAAACACTATGTAATCTTCAATAGATTTTCAACTTTATATCCAATAACATAAAGTTGAAAATCTATTAAAGACTACTGAGAGTTTACGTTTATCGTTTGTGACTTAGCTAGGGGGGCTGAGACGTGAAAGTGAGACATTATATATTATAGTACCTGACTTGCAAAGCATTTTTTTTAATGATTAGAGACACTTACAAAAATTCCTCTAAACCACCTTTTCATAATTCCACCCTTTTAATAGCTCAGCTGGAAAAATATAGACTCATGTACTCAGGTGTTGCCTTCCGCGTAGGTCGTGAGTTCGTTCCCGACCTCGCTGAACCGTTGTGAACCTGCTCTGGGCACGGCCACATTTATCTTTGTTCAGTAACAGGGATATTATTTATGCTTCGTGATTTGCTCCATTCTTTGGTAGGGAAAAAAAAATAGATTTATGATAATGACAAAGGAATTGAGTGGTGTATTGTCATGCTGGTCTGCTTTTCGGATCGTTTTGATGAGTTTATTTGAATTAAATAGTAATTTGTACTGTTTTATGGGACGTGTGTGCCCAAAGACCGATTTCATAGGTATGTACTCGTATATAGTAACTAGTGCGATAGTAGATAATTACCCCAAAGGAAAATACTCCGGGGTGAAATATCCTATGTGCTATTCCAGGACATGGTCTATCCGTGTACAAAGTTTCGTTGAAATCCGTTCAGCCGTTCGAGAGTGAAGAAGTAACAGACATACACACAAACCGACTCTCACAAACTTTTGCTCATATAATATTAGTGTGTTAAACAGTGATAGATGAATGGTTTTCTATCTGGATTTTATATTCAAAAAAACGTAGGAGATAATGCAACATTAAGACTGCAGCTAATCGTCCATAATACGGCCCTGAAACTCAAAGGGCAACTGAAGTAACACAGGTGGGATCCTGAGCGAGAAAAGTCATTTGATGATTGCTCACCTCGAAAAAAAGTAAGAGATATGATATACAATGATGATATACAACTTTATGAGATCCTTTCTACCATCGGACAACCCGACGTACGGCGATTATCCCTTAGGTTGTTGAAACTTCAACGGTCCGGACTAAGCGTTTCGCTTCGTCGTTTATATCCCGTACATCGAAGGACTGGAACAATTTGCCTGATTGCGGTCTTTCCGTTCAACTATAATTTAGGTGTCTTCAAGACTAGAGTGCATAGGCTCTTAATAAACTAGTGCGCCTCACCATCAATGATTGCATCACTGCTTACCATCAGGTGGGATCGCAGTCAAGCCCTGGTTTATATCGATTAAAAAAAAAAGATGGGCAAGCAATATTTTTTTAAATAGTAACAATTTGGTCCCTATCCTTTGTCGAGTAACTTAGCTCATTTTAATCGACCTTATACGAGTACTTAGATAAGTGTAAGTGTAAAATCAGAAAACTCCTCCCAGTATTTGAGTAACACGAGACCACTTAGCAAGACTGTTATCAGATTTACTGGCTTCTCTACTATCCGTAACGACAATCAAGAGGGGCGCCGACTCCGTGGGTGCTCGGGGGCTCGAGCACCCATGAGAAATAGACTGTGGGTGCCGAGCACCCCTGAGAATAGACATCAAGAAACAGATCAGTAATCGCCTTTTAGGGATGGGCGTTTTTTCATTACCCGACGACCCGTTTGAGACGCAAGGTCGCCGGTTGAGACGCAAGGGCCGCGAGTTCGATTCCCGCACCAACACAATTTTTTGTTGATGAAACAGATATTTGTGTTGGGTCTGGGTGTTTGTGGTACCTTCGTTGTTTGTGGTTTCCATAGTAAGGGAAAACCTTAGTTTGGAACCAGGACAATGTATGTGATGTTGTCTTAATTTATTATTATTTATTTTCATCAAACATAATTTGTAATTAAGTACGCATTATTATGTAGGACATTTATTTATTTGTTGGTCGATCAATGTGCATTTCTCTTCTCACACTTCGCCACTTTTTCGAGTCATCAAATGAGCATGGCACCCACGAGATTTTCTAAAAGCCGGCGCCCCTGACAATCAAAGATCTACGAATGGCAGCCGGGACCAACAACTTAATGCTCTTTCAAAGGCACGGTGGAGACTTGTTATATTAGGATGATCACCCATCGATAGACCGACCTCGGCATACGTTGCTTAATCTTGAAAAATCCCAGAAGTACTAGGCATACATAAATACTAGAAGTTTTTCATACCTAGCATCCAATGAACTTAAAATATCCTCAAACACTTCAGCATGGCGCTAAACCATAAACCTTATTTGGTGCCAATGTCCTCACAAGAAAAACGTAATATCCTGCGAATCGAAATACTTATAGCTATTAAAAAAATGCACAATGAGTACTTCCCGGTTTCCGTGCAGACGATACTTCCGCCTAAATCGGGTTAATGACACGAACATAAAAAAAAATTTAGAAATGCAGGACCATCGCCGAATTACGATTTTTCAAACAGGTGTAGGATGTGTCCCCGTTTGATAACATTTTAGGACAACTGGGACACTACGGGCTTTGACTTTTGGCAATCGAATAAGGTGAAATGAGCATCGATGAGTAAAGTTTTTAGAAAAAAATATTTGAATGATTAACATGAGTTTGAACAAAGAAAAAATCTTTATTACGACAGCAAAAACGAATTTTCTTTTTTATTTTTGAATTGAAAAATCATTTAATAATTTCTTTCACTTTAAGGTGGAGCAAGAGAGTGTGGCAGACTTTTACTGACTAAAATTACACCTGTGACCTTCAGTTACCCTTATTCGATCTAGGACCACGGTTTCGTTTCCAGAAATTCCTTATGGCCCTAGCGGGAGCAAAAACAAGAAAAAACATACTGTCCTAAAACGCTTAATTTTTAATATGATTGTGATGTGTATTTTTACTTTCCAAGAAATTGTCATCTTATGTCTATTTCGTATTTAGTCTAATGGTGATTTAAATTTAAATATTTATATAAAAAATAATTATCTGTTTATTCGCATATACTTATTTCAAAAAAATGTAAAAGTTTTATTTAGCTTTTCAGCTTTTTCGTCATGTTAATGGCAAAAGTCTGTCCATTTTAGTTATATTTCGCACTATAAAATTCTTAATCTAACTAATCTATGACATCCCACTACGAAATAAAACATGGACACTCGAACGTCACCGAAACTTGGCGGAAATGACCGAACGTGTCGCCGAAGCACGTCACACATGTTCCTAAACATAATTACTTTTATTTATAATATGGTTACGTTACTTTTGTGATTTAAAATAACATTAATATGTGCTTAATTTTATAAATAAACCAGCAATAGGCTGAAACTAGAAAATTATCCCAAGGGGACTTACTCCCGGGAAAAAAAGTATTTTATGTGCTATTCAAGGACATGTTCTTCTCCTACCCTTGTGCCAAATTTCATCCAAATCCATTCAGCTTAAAAAGTTACAGCTGTTAATATTTAGGGGCGAGCTTTTCAGGGTCATGTAAAATAAATTAAAGAAATTACGAAAGCCAACAAAAACTATATATTTATTTTGTACTTTAAAAACTTTACTCTACTTAGGTTTGCCAACGTGCTATGGAGCGCAGCATACTAGGTGTTAAAGTAACGGATCGCGTTCGAAACACTATACTGCGCTCCAAAACGACGATGATCAGATCATCGACGTGGCTCAGAAGACTGCTCAGCTTAAGTGTGACTGGGCTGGACATGTCTGCCGCATGCCGATCGAGCGGTGGGCCAATAAAGCACAAAGTTAGTAGCCTGAAATTGCACGACGGGGTCGCGCTAGGGTTATCCTAGCGCCCAAGAGTCCAAAAATCCAGATATCTCAGGATTTGTTCTGAGATTTCTGGATTTTTGGACTCTTCTCAAGATTGCGGCTGGATTTTGCAAATCACATAAAATCTCAGGATTTTTAGAATTTTCTATAAAATACAGCTTAGGTGCACTTAGAAATAAAACAAGCAAAAAAAAAATTCATAAAAATTTAAAATTAAAACTAAAATTAACCTTCCTTTGGTAAAGGGGGGTTCCGCTTCCACCCCCACCACTTTAAGTGCGATGTGCAACGCATGAGTTAGATTATTATTTTTATTATTAGATCCGCAGTGTGAAAACATTTTCAAACTGTAAAAATCTCAGGATTTTTCAATGGAAATCGGGCCTTTTCTCCGGACTTTTGGTTTTTTCAACTGGTAACCCTAGTCGCGGCAGACCAAGAAAGAGATGGCGGGATGGCTCAGAAATCAGAGCCGGGAACAATGGAAGGAATGGAGGGAGGCCTTTGCCCAGCAGTGGGACAGTATAGGCTAGATATAATAATAACAATAATAATATAATTCATCATATTTTTTATATTTTTAAATCTTTTTTTTTGTATACAAAAATATAAATGTAATTTATACCTGTGTTTACAAAGAATAAAGAAAATAAATAATAATATAATAAAAACTTTAAAAAACTATTTTTATTCTTCAGTTTTGAATAGACAATGCAACATAAGTGTCGTAAATAAAAAGTATAGAAATCTCGTGCCCAGCGTTTGTATTCATCAGCACCACAACCCTGAGGGCCCTAAGACGCTACGCCCTTAGACTCATATAAAAATCTTAATAAAAAAAATAAAAAAATATTTCATGTACAAACTCATATAAGATATCATCCATCGACAAAAGGCAGGGGGTGACTTGCACACTCAATAAATGGGATCCATATTATTAATTCATTAACGCTCAGGCGGTAGCCGGCGCCCGCAAGCCATTGTCTTACTATTGTGTCTCTAATTACGCACGTCAAAAGGTTAAGATTAAACAAATACAAAATTCAATAAATAAAATTATTACAAAATAAATTAAAATCATTATAAGCTTTCAAAAAATTAAAATATGTCTTCACAATATCAATACTTTACATGTGACGACTGCCTATCAAATCTTCACAACCCAGTGTCTAGATTCCATCTGTAGACTGATGAAGTGAAACCTTTGGGAACTAGGAGTGGAATTACCTGCCGCAGTCTGTGTCCTAATAGCTGCAAACTGGAAGTTTTTAAGTCAAGAGTGAATAGGTTACTTCTAGGAGTGGTGGGGTAATGGTGCTCCATCGTCGACCACATCGTCGCTGTCCATCATTTTTTTTTTAAGGTGGGAAGTCATCCAATGACATCTCCTGCCCTTTCGTGTCAGACTTTTACTGACTAAAACTCACTCCTGTCCCTTCTTTGCCCTCGTTCCAGGGCCCCGGGGTTCTCTTTCGCATTACCCATGGCCCCAGTAGGCTTCCTGCTGGGCCCCTACGGTTGCTGAAATCTCCTTGAGACGCGCGTGGAACACTACGCGCCGTCGACGACTTGGGCTTGGTCCGGACAGTTACCGGATGGTTAGACGGCGAGCTACCCATTGCTTGCCGTCCACAAGCCCTCGCCTACGGTGGCCGGAAATCGGGATCGGAATCCCAGCGGCTGGGGCGTGAGGGCCATTTCCTCGCGCGTGCGGCCACTTCCTTTGCTAGCATTACTGCTTCGCAGATAGTGGCGACCACCTGCCACTTCTCCTCGCTCCGGACCATGGCCTGTACCAAGGCCCGGCGCGAGAGAGGCTGTCCATCAGGTGAGATAGTGGTCAAGTGCGAGCCTATCACTAAAAGAAAATTAAAATTGTTAAGTTTTCACAATATCACTTACTGGTACATATAAACTAATAGGTCTTTTAAAGAAGAAAGATTTAATTTTTGTTTGTTTGTATATTAAGATTTAACTCAAAAACTACTAAATTTCATTCACCATTAGCTACATCTCTATACTGAGTAACGTAGGATATATTATACTAAAAAAAAAAATAGAGATCCCTACCTAAATTGGAACAATGTAACCTACGGTATCAAAAAATTGCACCCGAGCGAAGCCGGGGCGGGCCGCTAGTATCATATATTCTTACCGTCTCACACTATCACTCACCGGCTTATTAAATTCTTAAGGTGCCAGATCACGTGCCACGCCATCGTCACCATGTCACGTTCCAGCCTGTCCTAATTGCCTCACCGCATCGTGCATAGTGAATGCACTCCCTAAAATTTATGACCATTTTATTTTTATTTCCTGGCGCCAATAGTCTGGCCCTTTTGGGCATTTGAAGTTTGACAGAACTCTTTTCGAATTTGGAACTAAGCATGAAAAATATTTTTTTTTTTTTATATAGGAATGTTGAAGTTAATCTTAATTTTCCAATTTATTTATCTTTCTTTATTTATTGTTCTTTATGCTATTATTAGCTAACATAGCGTTAATCTTAATTATCCAATTTATTTATCTAATTATGTTATAAATATTTGTATGATATTATTAGCTAACATAGCGTTAAAAATTGTTATTAAAGACCTTAACGTTACCTATGTCCACAAATTCATAAATTAATGTGAATGTAAGTATTTATCGAAAACTAATTTAGCCCTCTTGGAGGAAATTAGCATGTCCTAGAACTAAGAAATACTTAAAAATGGCGAGCAAACTGGCATGTCATAGAACAAAGAAATACTTAAAAATGGCGAAAAAACTGGCATATCCCAGACCCAAGAAATACTCAAAACTGGTGAAAAAACAGGCATGTCCTAGAACAAAGAAATACTCAAAAATGGCGAGGAAACTGGCATGTCATAGAACAAAGAAATACTTAGAAATGGTGAAGAAACTGGCATATCCCAGACCCAAGAAATACCCAAAACTGGTGAAGAAACAGGCATGTCATAGAACAATGAAATACTTAAAAATGGCGAAGAAACTGGCGTATCCTAGACCCAAGAAATACTCAAAACTGGTGAAGAAACTGGCATGTCCTAGAATCAAGAAATATTTAAAAATGGCGAAGAAACTGGCATGTCCTAGACAAAAAAATACTGAAAAATGGTGAGGAAATAGGCATGTCCCAGGACAAAAAAAAATACTCAAAAATGATGAGGAAACTGACATGTCCTAGAACAAAGAAATACTCAAAAATGGCGAAGAAACTGGCATGTCCTAGACAAAAAAATACTGAAAAATGGTGAGGAAATAGGCATGTCCCAGGACAAAAAAAAATACTCAAAAATGATGAGGAAACTGACATGTCCTAGAACAAAGAAATACTCAAAAATGGCGAAGAAACTGGCATGTCCTAGACAAAAAAATACTGAAAAATGGTGAGGAAATAGGCATGTCCCAGGACAAAAAAAAATACTCAAAAATGATGAGGAAACTGACATGTCCTAGAACAAAGAAATACTCAAAAATGGCGAAGAAACTGGCATGTCCTAGACAAAAAAATACTGAAAAATGGTGAGGAAATAGGCATGTCCCAGGACAAAAAAAAATACTCAAAAATGATGAGGAAACTGACATGTCCTAGAACAAAGAAATACTCAAAAATGGCGAAGAAACTGGCATGTCCTAGACAAAAAAATACTGAAAAATGGTGAGGAAATAGGCATGTCCCAGGACAAAAAAAAATACTCAAAAATGATGAGGAAACTGACATGTCCTAGAACAAAGAAATACTCAAAAATGGCGAAGAAACTGGCATGTCCTAGACAAAAAAATACTGAAAAATGGTGAGGAAATAGGCATGTCCCAGGACAAAAAAAAATACTCAAAAATGATGAGGAAACTGACATGTCCTAGAACAAAGAAATACTCAAAAATGGCGAAGAAACTGGCATGTCCTAGACAAAAAAATACTGAAAAATGGTGAGGAAATAGGCATGTCCCAGGACAAAAAAAAATACTCAAAAATGATGAGGAAACTGACATGTCCTAGAACAAAGAAATACTCAAAAATGGCGAAGAAACTGGCATGTCCTAGACAAAAAAATACTGAAAAATGGTGAGGAAATAGGCATGTCCCAGGACAAAAAAAAATACTCAAAAATGATGAGGAAACTGACATGTCCTAGAACAAAGAAATACTCAAAAATGGCGAGGAAACTGGCATCTAAATCAACCAACCCGCACTGGGCCTGCGTGGTGATGGTTTACAGCCCATTCCCTCTCCAAGAGAGGAGGCTTGAGTCCCAGAACATTATAAGGCTGATTGCGTATGTACTTTAACTCGAAAACTTATGTAATCAAACACTTCTTTTGGCGCGAAAACAGGTAGGAGTTGACACAATCTCAACTTAACAAATCAACATTCTCAATTTAGAAACCGGATATACATATTTATGTATATTCTAACATACGTGTAACATTTTCTTGGCTTTTTTTGAGGTGGTAAAACAATCAAATAACTTCTCTCGCTCTGGGTGGGGCGAGAGGACGTGTCAGGCTTTTACTGGCTAAAACCCACCTATGTTCCTTCAGCTCCCAGCGGTAACTGTTTCGAACATTTCCGCAGTCTAAAGCCTAATATTTTCAGCATGGAGAAGAGATCATCAAAATGCACGTAGCAGATGTTGCCGGTCGCAAATTTTCGCCTCCCGTCAATGCATGAAAGAATGCTTATCATAAATAATGCATTATCCTATATTCCTAACTTGAATCGGGCCGACGGACTCGTAAAATAATATTTTGCAGACTCTGTCTATTGTTTAACCTAACTTATATCTATGCTAGTGTCGTTCAGATCTATTACATGTACCGAAATGGAAATATTGTCGATGTAGGACACGTCTCAAAACTATTATGTCATCAATGTATACTCAGTACTTCCTTTACATGAAAAAGTTACAAAACAAACTATAAATCAACACTTTAATTTACATAAACAAACCTTAATGCTTTCAAAATAAGAGTGAAAGTCGCATTGTAAATTGTTTAGTAAACTGTAAGTTTAAAATTGCCATTTGGAAAGTTCACACAAGACGTCCGGTGTGATTTTGTATGCGGAGGACATTGGCAACGAGGAAGTTAAGGTGTCTGCACTTTTGACAACTTTGTACTTTGAAATCACATATTATCCAACTGGACTTATTGTTATACTATACATATAGATTCATACGTACATCCGCAGTGGTATTAGCCAATCAGAGGGCCAAAAGATGACCGAGTTGAAGACGTAAGATGAAGTAAAGCTAACTGCTTACAAAATATTGACCTAAAAACTCTCTTAAAAAGAATTGGGTTGTGGAGGTCATATTGGTTGTGATCACCTTCATCATTCCATCCGAAAAACGTCTACTGTTGGACATGTGACAGTCCTGTGCGTCTCGCATCCTTCGGATTCCTGCGACCCGCACCAAGTTATCGGTCCATCTTGTGGGAGGCCTTCCTACGCTGCGTCTTCTCTTTGGTCCCCATCTACCATCTGTTATGCGAGCAATGTTGCTTGTCGCTTCATCTAAAATACTACAATACTGCTTTATCAAGTAAGACTCTAAAAGTCTTTGGTCAACTGAATGACATGCACAAAGCGGGTGCCGGATGCCGCCGACGCTGGACTAGTGGAAGAGGTGGCGAAATGATCTAGAAGCCTATCGCAAGGGCTGGTTTGAAGTGGGTCGAGAAAAGAATACCTGGCTTTTGAAAAAAGCTAAAAGTAAATTTTCCTTCAAGCGTAAAATTCGGAACTACTACTTGAAGTCCTTTCAACCTTAGTTCAGTCTTCGTCATAATTGTTATATTTTAAGTTCTCTAAATTATAATGTTTTCATATTTATCATAGTATTTATTAGTTTATTATATTAGCATAAATACGTATTTTATTTATGCAACTTAATTTAACGATACTACATTCTATTTCAAATACCTGTTATTTATTTATTGTGCACACCTACCACAGTGTTGTCTTTTTAACCCAAAGGTTGACTGGTAGAGAATGCCTTGTGGCATTAAGTCCGCCTATGTACCAGTACTGTACATGAAGTTTAAATAAATAAATGAATAAATAAATAGACTTGTGCTAGACCACTATCTCACCTGCAGCTGGTAAACAACGATGTGGTCGACGGTAGAGCACGCTTACCTAGAAGTAACCTATTCACTCTTGACTTAGAGACGCCTAGGTTGTAGCTATCAGGGAACTCAGACTCCGACGACTGTGTTCCCAAAACTTTTTGTACTTATGGGTGGGATAAAAAATAAAAGAATCAAAACATTTTTGGAGAACGGTAAGGCAGACTGGTTAGTTCAGCCGCGTCTCCTTATAGCCAGGAAGTCGACTCCTAAATAGGTAGGAACGGTTAACCCTTGGGCATAGATTTTGGTAATTTGACGGGCTTGTGGTTAAAAGGCTACCACAAGCCGACGGATCTGCGAGGTTTGACAACGTGCTCCAACGGTAACATCTTGAATTAGTGACCGTATTTTACATCAGAACCTTGGAACTTACCCGTTCCACAACCAGGTAAAGCTATCGGTCCTAATAGCCAGGACTATCATACACGTCATTATTTACAGATAATCTTGTATTGGGGTTAGATTCACGAAAAAAGGAAATTCCTAATAAGCAATTGCATTTTATAAATACCTCATCGAGTTGTTCGGAATATCAGCATATTCCCTTGAGAAAAATAAAAACTGGGCAAGTGCAAGTCGGACTCGCGCACAGAGGGTTCCGTACAAACTTACATATGTAAATAGTAGTTTGAGAGTCGAAATTTACGTTTCTTGCGACCTAAACGGCCGTAACTTTTTTTTAGTTAACTTAGAAGTTTGATTTTTTCTCAGTTTCAAGGGACTGCAGACCTGAGTATATAATTATATGGTTTTAATTTGAACTCGATACTTCTACGCATTCCCGTGATAAAGGGTCTTGACAGACAGACAGACAAATAATGACAACCTTTATTATTTACTTAAGTTACTATTTGTGTTAACTTTCAAGTATATTGGTACACAGAGTGAGATTTTGCATACAAACGCGATTCCCCTTTTTTACCCCTTTAAAGATTATTTTCAAAAACCCCTTCTTAGTACCGACTCGCCTACATCATTAAAGGAAGATCATTTTCATGTTCCTAGGCCCAGTAATTTTGGCTGTGCGTTGATATGTCAGTCAGTCAGTTTCTCCTTGTTAGGGTTCCGTGCCCAAAGGGTAAAAACGGGACACTATTATTAAGACTTCTCTGTCCGTCTGTCTATCACCTTGCTGTATCTCATAGCTAGACAGTTGAAATTTTAACAGATGATAGAATAGAATAGAATAAAACTTTATTGTACACCAAAATAGTAACAAAAACTTATAAACTAACTTAATCTATGGATATAATGGCGGTCATAGATGATGTATTTCTGTTGCCGCTTTAACAGCAAATAGGTACTAAATACTGAATAAAACAAATTTTGTAAAAAAGAAAAGTTGTATAGATGATGGTACGGAACCCTTGCGCGAGTCCGACTCGCACTTGGCATGTTATATATAAATATTTTATTGATAAACTGGTTAGGTTAAGCTCTGCTTAGCTTGGGATTAGACGGCGTTGTGTGATAGTTGCGTGAATATAATCTATTATTATTCCATTTATTTATTTTATATACATATACATTTTTAAATATTTCTTTAAAAAAAAAAACATTTAAAAATATAAAAAATAGTAGCCCACCGGCATCGGGAACAGGGTCCAAGCTACCGGCGGTCAGGGCTCCAGAGAGAGGAGTACAGCTTTCTAGATAAGGCCCTTGATCCAGCTGCCTAACGAGAGCCTCTTCAGATATGGTTTTTTTTTTTTTATTATTAATGATAGGCTCGCGTTTGACCACCATCTCACCTGATGGTAAGCGATGATGTGGTCGACGATGGAGCACGCTTGTCTTGTTCGAGGCTATTGGCTATTAAGCCATTGGCCGTTACGACTATCGTTATTATTATTATATTTTTTCTTGAATAGGTATTGCAATGGCGTGACTAGAGTTAAGGAAAAAGAAAATGATATTATACAAAATATGTATAGAAACAGACTAATATGGTCAAAAAACGTAATTAACAAATTGGCACGGAAGATCACTAATAATGTTGGGTTTTCTCTAACCGCTAACAGGATATTGATAGCCATAAGTATTGCTTAAGGTTATGGGGAATAAAATATTTAAACTGGAATGAAATAAATTAATTACTTACCTTCCTTTTGAAAATTATCGTAGGTTACAAGGTTGCCGACATAGTATGAAGAATCGCCAAACTTAAGTGGCAATGGGCAGGGCACATTGCTCGCAGAACAGATGGCCGTTGGGGCCGAAAGGTTCTGGAGTGGCGACCGCGTACCGAAAGACGCAGTGTTGGAAGGCCCCCTAAAAGGTGGACCGATGACCTGGTGAAGGTTGCGGGAATCCGATGGATGCGAGACGCGCAGGACCGTTCATTGTGGCGACAATTGGGGAGGCCTATGTCCACAGTGGACGTCTATCGGTTGAAATGATAATGATGATGACTAAGGTGAAAATTACCTATATTTTTATATTAACGTGTACAGAATGAAAAATCTCACACCGTTTTAAACGCAACTTTTTTTCTTAAGACATTATGTATTATGTGCAGTAATACGGAACATAGACGAGCTCTGGACTGTATGTATGGTGAGATTGTTAATATTTTGTCAGTAGCATCAGTGCAGCCCTGGGAAGACCAGCAACCTCGAAGGGCAAATCGGGTGGCGGGCTGGATCAAACACGTCCAGGGCGTTCATGGGGAGGCACGGTCTAAGTATCGGATATGGTTGCTTTACAACAAGCCTAAGTCAGGAAAAATTTGGGAAGAAATGAGATCTAGTCAAAGATTTTTAAAAGTAGGCTTAAGTGGTGTCAAAATCACCAGGACCAGATTATTTTTCTACAGATATCCGTGTGTGAGTGTTGTGTATGGTTAAGAGGCACCCGCCTCTCATGTCTGAGGTTGTGGCTTGCTTGCGACAAGTCAAAGTTTTGAGCTTCGACGCCGACTTGCTAGCCTGTCGGTTTTCTACCGGTTGCATTTCGGGGAGAGTGCGTCGGAATTGCATAACCTAATTCCGCCTAGCCCGTTCCATCATCGGACCACCAGGCGTACGGCAATGCGCCACCGGTGCATGGTTGACATCCCACCTATACGCACAAAACATTTTGGGAACACATTCATTGTGCGTACAGCTAAGGAGTGGAATTCCTTGCCGGAATCTGTGTTTCCTGATGGCTACAACCCGGGAATCTTTAAGTCAAGAGTGAATAGGTTACTTCTAGATAAGCGCGCTCCATCGTCGACCGCATCGTCGCTTTCCATCAGGTGAGATAGCGGTCAAGCGCGAACTTATCAAGAATAAAAAAAAAAGTAGAAATGTGAATTAAAGCACGTAAAGCCGTTGGTCCCCCTTGTAATTAGTAGATCTTTGACAGTCGTTGCAGGTAGACAGACGCAAGATAGTCTAACCATCAATCTATCCAAAGAGTATATAGTTTGTTGCCCAGTAACTGGGTTGTAGAGGTCTGATAGGTAGTCCATGTAAAACACATGTGACCCCAAGCTAATGAGGATCAGTCATGATTTTTGTGGAGTATGCAGACTTATAGCGTCAAAAAAAAACAGTAAATACTGTGAAGAAATTATTTAAATCGGACCAAAAATGACGAAGATACAGCATAGTTTATTAGTTCCAGAAACGCGCCCGAGAATGAAACGACTCGTTCTGACGTCATCTGTCATGATCGGTCTCCACCGGCGAATGAATACGATCAAGCCGTTCGTCGCACGGATCATGACAGATGACGTCATCGTAAACAGTCCAGCGAGAGCGCGCGTTTCCAAATAGCCGTTCAGAAAATCTTTAATAAATCCACCATTTCTTTACGGATTTTAATAATTTAAAAAATTGAATGCTCAGTAAATTATTACAAATACGATGTACTTACTAAAAATCGGATTTGCTATTATGTGATTGATCCCCATTGTGAAAAGTTTAGGGACATGGTAAAGTGGCAGTCGCATCGATGCCACATTTACATGTTACGCTTATCTACAAAGTAAAGCTATGTTTACATAACCCTACGATCTCCCCAATCTCAGAGTACCCACATGGATCTTGCCAGGACTCGCTAAGTCCCATGTCTGCTGGAACTGCAGCACTGAACGAAAGACTTTTCCTGGAACGCCTGGATCGCAAAGGGCTACTAACTAACTGCACGGGTGGATTTTAATCAGTAAAATGACAATAAAATAAACTAACTTTTGCTCGCAGCTTCGCCCGCGTACCTACATAAAATATAGCCCATGTCACTCAGAAATAAAGCAGCTTTCTATCGGTGAAAAACTTTTAGCAATCGGACCAGTACTTTCAGAGATTACCTCCTACAAACAAAAAAATAAAAAGAAACAAACTTTACCTTTTTAGTGTAGATGTAATATATTAGTGTAATGTATATAATAATAGTGTAAATGACAGTAGAATGACACTCGGGCAGTATACCAGGTTTTTTTTTTTTTTTTCGGTGGGAAAATCATCTTATGACATCCCCCGCCCTTGGGCGGGGCGGGTGATAGTGTCAGACTTTTACTGACTAAAAACCCACTCCTGTTCCTTCGTTGCCTTTCGTACCAGGGCCGAGTCTTCCTTTCAGAATCAGACCCTTGGCCCCAGTAGGCTTCGACCCTGCTAGGCCCCTACAGTTGCTGACATCTCCTTGAGGCGCGCGTGGAACAGCACGCGCCGTCGACGACTTGGGCTCGGTCCGGACGGTTACCGGACGGTCGGACGGCAAGCCACCCATTGCTCGCCGTCCGCAAGCCTGCGCCTACGATGGCCGGAAATCGGGATCGGAATCCCGGCGGCGATTGGGGCGTGAGGACCGTTGCCTCACGCGATCTGCCGCCTCCTTTGCTAGCATTACTGCTTCGCAGAAGGAGGCGACCGCTTGCCACTCCTCCTCGCCCCGGACCATGGCCTGTACCAAGGCCCGGCGCGAGAGATCGCCGCCGCCGATCGCCCCCACGAGGACACGGCGTTGCTCTGCCCAAGCGGGACACACCTCCACCGTGTGCTCCACCGTGTCCTCCGGGTGGTCCACACAATGGTGACACCCGGGCGTTTCATGTCACTCAGAAATAAAGCTGCTTTCTATCGGTGAAAAACTTTTAGCAATCAGACCAGTACTTGCAGAGATTACCTCCTACAAACAAAAAAATAAAAAAAACAAACTACCTTTTTAGTGTAGATGTAATATATTAGTGTAATGTATATAATAATAGTGTAAATGACAGTAGAATGACACTCGGGTAGTATACCAGGTAAAAGCGGTATAAGTAACTTGATGATTTTCCAAACCGCAAAAATGATTTTTTTTTTTTTTATGGTGGGAAATCATCCAAATGACTTCTCGCGCTCTTCGTGTCAGACTTTTACTGACTAAAACCACACCTGTATCCTTGAAATGGGTAGGATTGGAATATAAAACAGCCTCATCATGTTACCTTGATGTTGCCCGTCCGTTCCATCTGCCCTTGTCCCGTGTTATTTTGGGTCGTCGCAACTTATTTTTTTCTTCCATTCTACCCGTCACGCTATCACTAACTCCCTCTTCTTTTATATCACTCCTCACACAATCCATCCTTCTTTTCTTTGGCCTCCCTCTCCATCCATCCAGATGTATACTCGTAACATGAATATACTCAAACTGCCACCGGCTTTGCTTGTGAAAAAGTGTAAAATATAATGTAGCCTTTGTTACTCAGTAATAAAGTAGTATTCTACTGGTGAAAGATTTTTTTAAATCCGTCCAGTAGTTTTGAATTTATTCATTACAAACAAAAATCTAAAAATAATAGTACATTTTGATACAAGTGCAGAAAGTTTGTCATTGCGACCGAGGCGAAATTCGCACGAGCCGTAGGCAAGTGTGTATTGGAGACGAGGGCTGCAGTGTTTGTATCAAACTAATTTTTTCAATAAACTTACGAAGAAATGAATAAACGGGGGTTGACGAGTGCCCAGCCTGATACGATACATATTGTAATAACACTAATAAAATTAAGGCGGGGGTGAGCACGCGCACTTTTCTGCTTTAGTGCGGAAAACAGTCTATTGCGTGCCTAAAAGCCGTGGGATAAGAGCGGGTTTTTGAGTAAGTGTATTTAAAAAATCTTTTCTCTTTATTATCATTAGTGTAGATATAGATAGTTAGATAAATAATTCGAGTAAAACATATTGCTTTCAATAAGTCGGGTTCGAATTTTGCAATGTGTACAATATAATAAGTGTTTAATTTATTTATTGAGGTTGTTACAATTTATGAAGCATCTGACTCCTGAACTAGGTGGATGTTGAGTACGTGATTATGACGACCTCTACAAACAGCACACCTCGTATAGGTCACGTTAGCTTTATTAAAAATAGTTTTAGAGTACCTACATGGAATTTTATTACACGTAAATTCTACATAAAATTATATTAATTCAATTTATTAATTTTATTAATCATAATGTAAAGGTAAATGCTTGGGAAGCCCTGTTAAATAATTTAAGAGTTACCCAATCGTAATTATCAATAACCACAACACAAAAGTAACATTACCCATAGTTATCAATTCTAGTTAATACAGTAAATTATAACATAGTAACAATCCATAATTGAGTTTTAACTTTTAGTTACTTGAATAATGTTTCCTTATTCATATTTAAATTCGACAACTGCACTGAAACAAAACATCATTCATTCATTCATTCATTCGTTTTATTTGCTTGTTAGTTGGGATAGCAGGTGCTCTTCAAGTAAGATCATATTCACTCGTGTCATCATCATCATCATCATTTCAGCCGAAAGACGTCCACTGTTGGACATAGGCCTACCCCAAGTATCGCCACAATGAACGGTCCTGTGCGTCTCGCACCCATCGGATTCCCGCGACCTTTACCAGGTCATCGATCCACCTTGTAGGAGGCCTTCCAATGCTGAGTCTTCCGGTACGCGATCGCCACTCCAGAACCTTTCGGCCCCAACGGCCATCTGTTCTGCGAACACCATTCTTCATATAATATTCCCACTGCTGGGACTCAGGCCTTCTCTCTAGGAGAAGGAATGGGCTGAACTCCACCACGCGGGCCATTGCGGGTTAGTAGACGTAACATGTTTTAGGATTTCAATTCAAGAATATGCCAGTTTCTCACGATGTTTTCTTTCGGGTGACGAAATAGATTACAGAACTTTATGCCAGCCTGCCTTTATTCAAAACGGTGAAGGAAAACATCGTGAGGAAACCGGCATGTACTAGAACCAAAAATTCGAAAACATGTGACATCCACCAACCCGCACTGGGCCCGCGTGGTGGATTACGGTCCATTCCCTCTCCTAGAGAGGAGGCCTGAGTCCCAACAGTGGCAACATTATAAGGCCGACTATGCTATGCTATGCTATGCCAGCCTGGGTTTGGACCCACAACATACAACTTTCAAGTCGGGGTCGTTGCCTCTGTGCGACTAATGCTCCTGATAAAGGTTTATTGTTATTTTAAGATAGATCACTGACTGTTGGTACTGTCATGCAGAAAGACCTCCACTGTTGGAAATAGGCCTTCTCCAAGCGTCACCATAATGACCGGCCCTGTGCATCTTGCATCCATCGGATTCCCGCGACCCTCACCAAATCATCGGTCCACCTTATGGGAGGCCTTCCAACGCTGCGTCTTCCGGTAATTCGTCGACACTCCAGAACCTTTCGATCCCATCGACCATCTGTTCTACGAGCAATGTGCCCTGCCCACTGTCACTTAAGTTTGGCGATTCTTCGGGCTGTGTCGGCTACCTTGGTTCTCCCGGTACAGTGGTCACTAGCATTCTTATTGAGCATCTTCGTCTGCGATCCAAGGTTCAATTCCCACGTTAGGCACTGCTATATACTAAAATAACCACCCGATGATACAGGAGAGTTACCAAAAAACCTATGAAAAATAATACCAAAAAATATGGATCAATATTCCAGACATGGCGCGTCTATAACTTCCGGTGCGACGTTCTAATCGGAAGTGACGCCCTTCCAAAGATTAACACCCGCCAAATATTGCGTTTAAAAAGTTCACTCACACGCGATGTGTCGTAAATGTGCAATTTGAATTGAACACACCGCTTGAATGACAATTAGGAATGTAAAATACTTTGTATCCATGCACGCTTTCGTGGTATTAATCCTAGCAGACAGAAATCTTAGAAGTGTTCTATTATTTAGATTTATAGACGTAACAGCAACACACTTTAGTCAATCTACCCAGTTTTTTTTCCAACTATATTGGGGTCAGCATCTCGCCTAACTGGGTGCAGTTGAATATCAGTATTTATTCTATATAAGTTGCCCTGACCTATAAGGATTATGTATGCAAAATTTGAACAGGATAGGTTCAGTAGTTTTTGCGCCAATTAATACCATCGCAAAATAATTTTACTGTTTTATTATATGTATAGATAACCTCCAAAAACAAGTAACAGGGTATCAAGATACCCTTTGGTAAGACTGATGTCAGATTCTTATTTATTCATTATCTATCTCCATTCTTTTTTTTCCATTCTTATAAACATTTCCATAAGTATTTTGTTAGTAACAATGGCTTAAAAACTAATGTTAGTAGGTATTAATAACACAATTACAAACACTATTATAACTTCTGACTGTATAAAACCTATAATTATGACAGCTGGGTAGATGGGCACGCGCACGCCACAATCATGGCGGTAAATCTTTGAGGAGTGTCGTCAACGGCGCGTATCGTTGCACGCGCGCATCAAAGAGATGTCAGCAAACCTTAGGAGCCCAGCAGGGCCGATCCTTAGAACGCAGTGGGCAACTGTAGGAACCTACATAGGTGGGTTTTAGTCAGTAAGAGTGTGACACGCCCTCTAGCTCCACCCTAGAACGAGAGAACTAATTAGATGATAGCCCACCTCCGAAAAAAAAAACACGTCAATTAGGGATAAATTGATGACAGTTCTACCGTCTACGGTTTAACTACATAAACAGTTCATTTAAAGGTTTCCTATACTATTATCACTATGCTAAATATGGGCATTCACCATCGATAATAATTGTTTATCTATTTATTTTTTTATAGCCGCTGAGGTCTTTTGACATTTTGCGCATCATATATTTAATTGGGCGCCAAAATGCGAGGCAGGTGTCATGTCGCTCAAAACTTATTGTGAAGTGGTGTCTGACAGGCTTTGGGTCGGGCATCAGGGGTCCAATCTACCCCCCGTCGTCACTGAACAGGTTAAAAGCCAAAATTAACATAAACTTACATAAGACATTCTTTAAAGTAAAATTTAATTATTTCAACGGACTAATGATTGTTAATTGATTTTTTTTATTCGCACGGCTCGGATGTCAAAAGGAATTTCTAAATGCTTGCCTAATGACGGATGAACTAATTGAGAAACTGGAATGTTGGTGTTGGAATCTGTATCTAATACTTATTTTATGCATTGGTTTGCGAAAATAATAACACTTTTCTTAAAGATACGTTCGTATATCTTACAAGTGATTAGTAATGAAATCTGCTACTTTTCTGTTTGATGTTGGTCTAGTGGTTAGTGGCCCTGACTGCTATGCTGGAGATCGTGGGTTCGATTCCCACCCAGGACAAATGTTTGTGTGATGAGCACGATCATTTGTTCTGTGTCTGGGTGTAATTTATCTATAATATGTATTTATTTAGAAATATATAAGTATGTTTATCAGTTGTCTAGTACTCATAACACAAGCTCTGCTTAGCTTGAGATTAGACGGCGTTGTGTGATAGTTGTGGAATATATATATATGGGCAGGCATTCTTATACTATTCATCGACTCAAAGACCCCTAGGTTGTAGCTATCAGGAAATGCAGACTTCGGCAAGGAATATCTCTTTGCAACCTGGGCGCCAGTCATTTTAATTTTATTGTTTATTGTTTTGCAAAAAGTCAGGACCAGAAAAATACATCATTTCTCGCCTAAAATCCACTAGCTGGGCATTATTGGAAAGTTCAAATGTCCAGTGTGACATCGTTCCGGGATAGCTCAAGTGCACGCATAAAAGTAGCAAAAGTTTCTTGAGACATACGACTTCCTCTAAAACCATGGAAGAACACAAACCCCTACACATTCTATCACTCCTGCAGAGCTTCTTCCTCCTGGACAGGATCTGCAGTGGCCAATACGGAAATCTCTCAACCTGTTGCGGGCCTGGGTTAGCCACCATGAGCACTCCCTTTTTACCCGTATTTTAACACCCTGAAAGGTTAATCAATCATTTTGAAATCAGCCTGTACAATTCAAACTGGAAACACTGAATAAATAATTTAAATATTTTTCTATCACTAATTAAAACCCATGATTATAAACATGTGACATTTAAAGCGGTGTTTTTGTATCTTATATATTATGTTACATTTGACATTTATATAGATCAAGCGGTGTTCTGTCACTCTGTTTGTCCGTCACTACATAATTGCTACATCTAACTGCGTGGTATTATCGGCTATGGTACCGCTTTTGTAACCAAAACTGGCATTGCCCTAAATAGTGTCCACTAACCCTTTTTATGTAGGTACTAATTAGTGTTCTTAATGACAACAACAAGTTTAAATCAATTTATGCATTTATAACAGAGTTATAGCTATGTATGACATTTTGTTTCAACTTCGTCGCATTTTGCGTGTGGTCACGGCATTATACTAAGCGTTCGGCCACTTTGCCCGGATGTGGCGCATATTTTTCCTATAATTCTATATAATTTGTAAGTTAGTCCTTAGAATAGAATAGAATAAACTTTATTGTACACCAAAAAAGTAACACAACTTAAACATAAACTTAAATCTATGGGTACAATGGCGGTCTTATCGCTGACAGCGATATCTACCAAACAACCTTAGGATGGATCGTAAGAACTTAAAATAATACAGGAGGTACTGCTAACAAATTAATCAATCTCTATATAAACACAATACATAACTATAACTATATACTCGTACATACATATTATAATATGTTATACAATTTCATTAAAAAATGGGACGAAAAAAAAAGGAAAAAAGGGAAAAAAATAGAATGAGGTGGGGTTGGTGGAATAAATTAAATTACGCTAGTGCTTGACTGCGAGTTCTTTCTTTTCTTTTCTTTCTTTCAACTGAATTATACTTTTATTCGGCGGTTTTGCTTTAGATGACCAAGTGTGACATTATTGAGGTAAAGAGTAGGTAACCAATTAGCAACACTGTCGTAGTTGATTCAAAAATAGAAGAAAAAAGAAGGTCCATAATCTATACATATAGTAAATCTGTAGAAGTTTTTAGTTGTGCGCGCATCACGTAAAATGTACGAAATCGATGTAGATCATTTTTATACATGAAAATTGTGTGTAACTTTATATATTACTTAGGCTTTGTTTTATCGCAATCGGTTGACTATATCGAAAGATATACTACGAGTACATTCATTGACCGTTAAGGGCCTATTACACTACTCGATATTCAGACAGTTTTAGTCGATGTCACGTAGTGTTTAAGGGTTACACCGGTCTTACTCGGTACAAAAAATAAGACAGTCTGAATATCGTGTGCTGAATATCGCGTAGTGTAATAGGCCCTTTAGGCGGTACAAAGTTCGCCGGGTCAGCTAGTTAAGAATAGATAATAACTAAGTTGGCGTTAAACTTGTTATCATAGCTTTGTTGCACCCTGTAAAATCATTTTAATGAGGTAATTCTTTTTGTTGTCATTTAATGTTAGTCAAAATGCGCACGAGGTACCAGCGTAACTAAGCTTTACGATTTTTTAGGCATCATACTAAATCTAGAACTACATTAGACCGACGCACACGTGTAACACGCCTGATTTGAACGCAGAACGACGTCGCGTGGCGTGGATCTAGTGTAGCTCTACAAGTCTAGTTTCCATATAAAATGTATGGAGACCGACGCGCCCGGATCGGTGTGCGCAGTGTAATTCTAGCATTAAAGTTACAAAGTAAACTTTTTTTTTACAGTTTTTGGCATTAAACGTATCGAGTAAGCCTTCTCGGGAAGCTTCGTTAAGTTGTACGATTTAAATAAAGTTTCAAATGAACTAAAAAGTACCAAATATTATAACTTGTAAATATACACGATATTATTATTTTTGGATTTGGTAATTAGCAAATATTTTTCCCTCCTGGATGGTGCGAAAGGGAGTGTCAAACTTTTATAAAGTTTTTTTTTTTTAAATTACTAGTGCTTGACTGCGATCGCACCTGATGGTAAGCAGTGATGCAATCGTTGATGGTGAGGCGCTAGTTTATTAAGAGCCTACTCACTCTAGCCTTGAAGACATCTAAATTATAATCGGATGGGAAGACCGCGGCAGGCAAATTGTCCCAATCCTTCGATGTTATAGACGACGCCGAGGCAAAACGCTTAGTTTGGACCGTAGAGGTTAACTAAAACCAACCCACATTCCTTCAGTTGCCCTTTGCGTTCCAGGGTCTCACGGTGACGCTACGAACAATCCCGCTAAAAACTCTAACTTTACATGATGACAGATAATACAGTCAATGGACTGAAATTTCAAAACAGAAGAAAACTTGGAAAAGGAACCCTGACAAGAAAAAACCGGCGTGTAGTGCGAGTCGTACTCGCTCACGAAGGTTCCCTACCGTCCGTAGTAAAAAACGCCCACTTGCCTAAATTTTTTTTTATTTTTATTAATGATAGGCTCGCTTTTGACCACCATCTCACCTGATGGTAAGCGATGATGTGGTCGACGATGGAGCACGCTTGCCTAGAAGTAGCCTATTCACTCTTGACTTAAAGACCCCTAAGTTGTAGCTATCAGGAAACACAGACTCCGGCAAGGAATTCCACTCCTTGGCTGTACGCATAATAAATGTGTTCTCAAAACGTTTTGTGCGTATGGGTGGGATGTCTACCATGTACCGGTGGCGCAATGCCGTACGTCTAGTGGTCCGATGATGGAACGGACTTGCCGGAATTAGATTGTACAATTCCAGTGCACACTCCCCGAAATGTAAACGATAGAAAACCGACAGGCTAGCAACTCGGCGGCGATGCCCAAGGCTTTGGAGCTTCGACTCAACAAGAGCATTATTGCCGATGATCCTCGTGGCTCGCCTCTCAATCGACTCTAGCGCATCAAGCTGGTATTTGTTTGTTAATATTTGTTTTATTCAGTTTTTAGTAATTGATATTATAGCGGCAAAAAAATACATCATCTGTGAAAATTTCAATTGTTCCTGAGTGTTGTGTGTTTCACGGTTCATGAGATACAGCCTGGTGACAGACAGACGTACAGCGGAGTTTTAGCCATAGGGTCCCATTTTTACCCTTTGGGTTCGGAACGGAGATGAGAATGTTGAGATGGATGTGTGGTGTGACTAGAAATAGATAGAATAGATAAAGAACTAGTAGAATAGATAAAGTGAGAAATGAGTATATTAGAGGAACTTTGAAAGTTGCGCCACTGACTGAAAAGTTGAAAGAGAATCGTTTGTCTTGGTATGGTCATGTAAAGAGGAGGGATGAAACGTATGTTACTAAAAGAGTTATGAGTATACATGTGGAAGGATAGAGAGGGAGAGGGAGGCCAAAGAAAAGATGGATGGATTGTGTGAAGAGTGATATGAAAGAACAGGAAGTTAGTGATAGCATGACGGGTGACAGGGCAGAATGGAAGGAAAAAACGTGTTGCGCCAACCCCAAATAATACGGGACAACGGCAGGAAGATGATGATGGGTTCGGAACCCTAAAAACCAACTTGTTACAGATTCATGATACAATTTCCATTTCAGTAATTTCGGAAACGATTTTCCAATCCTCACATGAATGAACAAGTACGATGTATGAAACTTAGATCATATTTCAGCGGAACTTCGAAACTCGCATTAAAATGACGAACGATCACATTAAGGTGTTTCCTTTCCACTTTTCTACACGCTAAATTATACTTTGTCAAATCTAGAATAATTTGTAGCTTTTTGTTGTTAAAAAATGCTTTAGTTATTTTGAGTTAGGTCACTGTCATTCATTTATGAATAAATCATTTCAGCCGAAGGACGTCCACTGTTGGATATAGGCTACCCCCAAGTGTCGCAAAAACGAACAGCCCTGTGCGTCTCGCATCCACCGCATTTCCGCGACTCTCTTGTGGGAGGCCATCCAACGCTGCGTTTTCCGGTGCGCGGTCGCCACTCTAGAACCTTTCGGCCCCATCGACCATCCTTTCTACGAGCAATGTGCCCTGCCCACTGCCACTTAAGTTTGGCGATTCTTTGGGCTATGTCGGCGACCTTGGTTCTCCTGCTATCTTCACTCCTGATGCGATCACGCAAGGAAACTCTGAGCATAGCCCTTTACATTGCCCTTTGGGTGATTGTAAGCCTTCTAATGAGGCCCATTGTAAATGACCACGTTTCAGTGCCATATGTCATCACTACAGGCAATACGCACTGGTCATGGCTATTGTCTTGAGACACTGAGTTCATTGAAAACAATATTAACTAAAAAACTCAGTGAAATATTGCCAAAATGATAAAAATATTTAATTTCTAGTTAAATATTTGGATATTTTATTATAATTTTCATCTGATTATTAACTAATCGGTCTATCAACACCATCATTTTTTTCAAAATTCTACATGTTTCATAGGCCTAGTGTATAATTTCCAACAATAGCTCTGCTAGTAGCGATAGACCGTTACATGGTAATTTTTGACAACTGGGACGGGCGTACTAATTTGTATGTGTATTAAAATGGATTCCTAGTTAAATATTCGGACTTTGATCATATTCACCTTAAAGTAAGATATTATATTTTTTTTTTAGGTTTTGATTGGAAACTTGAGATAGGTGCAGTGCAGATCTTCACAGAGTGTTTGGCAGCATCTGAAAGACAGTTGCGAATGTAATACGATTTTTTTTAGAGCGATAAAGATATTGTCAACATGTCACTGTACTCGCTCATTGTAAATGTTATTCAATTCATGAAAATAGATTTTAAAAAAATGGTATTTTGTATTATTAACCTTAGATGAAGTTTTTTTTAAAAAAGAATACGTTGCTCCACACTAGGCTCCACACCCTGTATTGCGAGTGTGTTCACAAACTTGTAACCTCACATACACCCAGACCCGCATAACTTATCTGCAGGCCATAAAAATATTTGTTCCGTGTGGGTATCGAACCGGCGATACGGAGCACAGCAGCCAACGCTCGACCACAGCGCTAATTAAGCGTCTAATTAAACGGAGAACCTATAAGTTTCTTTAAAAAAATATGTTTTAGAGGTTTTTTAACAATCATTTCGTTCAGCAAGAGATCAGAGAGAGACCTACCCTTAAACAAAAATATCATAACACGTTAACTGCCCACGCCACATCGAATTGTTTTTTTTTTTTTTTTTTTTTTTATTAATGATAGGCTCGCGTTTGACCACCATCTCACCTGATGGTAAGCGATGATGTGGTCGACGATGGAGCACGCTTGCCTAGAAGTAGCCTATTCACTCTTGACTTAAAGACCCCTAAGTTGTAGCTATCAGGAAACACAGACTCCGGCAAGGAATTCCACTCCTTGGCTGTACGCATAATAAATGTGTTCTTAAAACGTTTTGTGCGTATGGGTGGGATGTCCACCATGTACCGGTGGCGCAACGCCGTACGTCTAGTGGTCCGATGATGGAACGGACTTGGCGGAATTAGATTGTGCAATTCCAGTGCACACTCCCCGAAATGTAAACGATAGAAAACCGACAGGCCAGCAACTCGGCGGCGATGTCCAAGGCTTTGGAGCTTCGACTCAACAAGTGCATCATTGCCAATGATCCTCTTGGCTCGCCTCTCAATTGACTCTATCGCATCAAGCTGGTATTTGGCAGACCCGTCCCAAAGATGAGAGCAGTACTCCATACACGATCGAACTTGCGCTTGATAAAGTTTTAGCAGCTGTTCCGGCGTGAAGTACCGTCTGACCTTCGCGAGGATTCCCAGCTTTTTTGCTGCCAGTTGAGCCTTTGCTTCGATGTATGGCCCAAAGTTGAGAGTTGACGTCAGCGTAACGCCAAGAAGATCAAGATGGTCGGTTATTGGCACGGTCACACCTCGGAAAGATGGAGCCAGGTGGAATTGACTCCGTTTAGCGGAAAAAAGACACGCTTGGGTTTTAGCTGCATTGAACTTGACCAGATTGGCATCGCCCCAATCGGAGACCGCCTTCAAGGACGAGTTCAAGCGTTCAACCATAGCCTCTCGGGATGACTGGATCTGTGACCCACTAGCGCGTGCGTCAGCCACATATCTCTCGGCAACAGTGCTGTCGTCTGCATACCCAAAGATACCGGGTTTAAGTAAGTCATTTATGTGCAGCAAAAACAGTGTTGCCGAGAGTACCGACCCCTGAGGGACCCCGGCATTAATATCCATTTGACCGGACGAGCAGCCATCAACGACCACTCGGATGGATCGATCCCTCAAGAAGTCTGCGATCCAATCACACAGACCAGTGGGTAGACCGAAGGAAGGAAGCTTAGCAATGAGGCTTTCGTGCCAGACCCTATCGAAAGCCTTCGAGATATCAAGGGAGACGGCAAGCGCTTCCCCATGCTTCTCGATGGCTTCGCTCCAGATGTGAATGGCATACGGTAGAAGGTCCCCAGTGGACCGATTTTGGCGAAAACCGTATTGCCGGTCACTGAGGATGTCGTTAGCTTCTAGGTATGAATGAATTGTGTCACCGTCCCTTTTATTTATCGCCTTGATTAAGTAATTATGTAATTAAAAGACATCGTTGGTACACTTTATTCGCTTTTAAAGAGTCTTGACATAATGCCGCCATCAGTAATTTTATTTGGGGAAATACTCGAAATGTCTTCCTGTTTCGGTAGAAGAACGTGAGATATCCTTTTAATTGTTTATTAAAATAACTTGGTTCTTGCCAGATTTATCGTCGGTTCAAAAGAGTTTAACTGTGTGTTTGAACTGTTGGATTGTTGACGGGTTGTTTGCGTGGTTTGTTTTTAAGGGGAGATGGTTCATTTTGGAAAATCAGTCGGGAATATGCATTAAACAAGCTTAATCAGCCTTTTAATGTTCCCACTGCTGGGACTCTGGCCTCCTTTCTCTAGGAGAGAGATTGGGCCGTAATCCACCACGCGGGCCCAGTGCGGTTTACGAAGGAACAGGAGTGGGTTTTTAGT
Organism: Mythimna impura; assembly: GCA_905147345.3. Taxonomy (NCBI): domain Eukaryota; kingdom Metazoa; phylum Arthropoda; class Insecta; order Lepidoptera; family Noctuidae; genus Mythimna; species Mythimna impura. Next base: position 25,805,321 of record LR990355.1, read on the forward strand.
CAGTAAAAGTCTGACACTATCTCCCGCCTCGCCCAAGAGCGGGGGATGTCATAAGATGATTTTCCCACCGAAAAAAAAAAAAAGTGCGGTTTGGTGAATGTCACATGTTTTCGAATTTTTGGTTCTAGGACATGCCGGTTTCCGCACGATGTTTTCCTTCACCGTTTTGAGAGCAGTGGTGATGAAATAAATTACGCAAAGTAATGCCCCTGGCTGGGTTTGAACTCGCGACCTACAACTCGTAAGTCGGTGCCGTTACACTCGGCCACAACTGCTCTCAATCTCATTTATTTTTTTATTTGCTAAATTAAATACATGCTCTAGTGAACAAATATGAAAAAAAAAAAATTCATCAACAACGAATTTATAAAGCTTAAAAGCTGCTATTACTAAAGAGAAGTCTGAAATGTTTAAAATTGTTATAAATATCTCGATTGCTTTCCTACCAATTTTATTTTATTTTTTCACAATTAGTTTTTTTTTTTTGATTATTGATAGGTTCGCGTTTGACCACTATTTCCGTCTAATGGTAAGCGATGATGTGGCCGACGATGGAGCACGCTTGTCTAGAAGTAACCTATTCACTCTTGACTTAAAGACCCCTAGGTTGTAGCTATCAGGAAACACAGACTCCGGCAGCGAATTCCACTCCTTAGCTGTACGCATTATGAATGTGTTCCCAAAACGCTTTGTACGTATGGGTGGGATGTCCACCATGTACCGATGGATAGTATTCTATTTTTCTATATTTATAGATAGATTGCAGGTTAGTTAACTAATATTTTTTTCATGCATATTCCCTGTTCTACTGTAGAAATATGCCAATGGTTTTGATTAGTCATAGAGCTAGGCGTGTCCAGTGCATTGATCATCGCCTAAGTACTACCTAAACAGTTGTATCACATTTAATACTTTTGACTGGCCTTTTGGTGTAGTGGTTAGTGGCCCTGACTAATATGCCGAAGCTCGTGGGTTGATTCTTACCCAGCACAAATGTTTGTGTGATTAGCACGATCATTTGTTCTGTGTCTGGGTGTAATTTATCTATAATATGTATGTATTTAGAAATATACAAGTATGTTTATTAGTTGTCTAGTACTCAAACACAAGCTCTGCTGAGTTTGGGACTAGGCAGCATTGTGTGATAGTTGTGGAATATTATATTATTATTAATATTATAAAGGCGAAAGTTTGTATTATATGTGTGTATGTTTGTTTCTCCTTCAAGCTCAAACGACTGAATGGATTTGAATGAAATTTGGCACAAGGGTAGATTATGCCCTGGAATAGCATATATGATACTTTTTATCCTGAGAGTACACTCTCTTGAGATATTTTTTTATTATCACACGGTCGAAGCCGCCGGAAGACGCTAATAATAATATAATTTGTAATGATAATGTAGAGAGCCTTCGAATAGTGTCCTGACTAATTTATTTGTTGCCAAAACAATAGGCCAACATTATCTTCCAATCAACACGGAAATATAAGTATTCACGTCTCACAGGTCATCAATTTTGCAATACTGAACTGGCATATTAATTTGTTTAGTTACTGAAAATCTCACGTGGACTATTACAATGAACAAGCCAGGAAGCAATATTTCGGCGGCGACCTTTCGCACCCGGCCCTGGTTCTTCAGACCATGATACGGAGCGAGATGGGAAACAGGCACCTTCTTCTGTAAAACGTAAGGGAGAGGCGGTCCTCACGCCCCAGCCACTGCAAGAGACGCCCCAGGTATGGGGAGTCTAAGGGCGATTTCCAGCCATCGTAAGTGCGGGCTTGCGGAGAGCTAACAAAAGGGCCAAGGACCAAACCCGGGTTGATGGCCCGTTGTGTTCCATGCGTGCCTTAAAGAAAGGTCAGTAAAATTGATGAGGCCCGCTAGGGTCGATGTCTGACAGGGCTCCAGGATTATTCAAAAACAACTACATTATATGATCCCAAGTGAGCATATTTTCCGGCCACCGTAGGCGTGTACTTGGGGATATGTCCGGCCGTCCGATAACCATCCGGACTGAGCCCGGGTCGTCGACGGCGCGTAGTGTTCCAGCAGGGTCGAAGCCTACTGGGGCCACGGGTTGACGTACGAAAGGGAACATAGGTGTGGTTTTAGTCAGTAATAGTCTGATATTCCCTCGCGCTCCCCCCTAGAGTGGTATAAGTCATTGGATGATTTCCCACCTTATGGTGGGAATAAGATGGGTTCAATTTCATTCAGTCAATAAAAATCTGACACTTTCGCTCCACCCAAAGCGGCTGCTCTCAGTCTAAATATGTAGGTAGATAAGTCGCTAATTTATGATTTCCCACCTCACAAAAATATAATAATATATTAAAATAATAAAGTATATTTTTAAATAATATTCTAACTTATTTGTATACACTGTGTCTACATCTCTCATCCAACTCTCCTGTCGCAGGTCTGCTGGAAGCAATTTCATTTGAAATAAACAGTACCTTTGTGCTCTTATATCTGCTTTTGTTCTTTTCTTTTCTAAGTGTTTGTGTGTACATAAATAAATAAATAACAGGAAGCAATATTCTTTAAAAATTCCAACATAAAGTTATAACCATTGCCCAAGGTGGAAAAAAATGAATGATATTCTCCCTTAGACCCCTGTCCAACTACCTGTAGCCCGCCTAACTTTGACAGCTACCTACGAGCCACAGACGTCATATACCATCTTAATATGCAAGCACCATTGATTAGTGGATAATGCAACATAAATGTCATTGTTATACCTCTTTGTATGCCGCACGTGACCGCCATGGTAAAGCCTTAGGGTCAGATCACACTGAGACGCGATGCTACTCGCTTTTTGAGATAGCGATACATTATATTAATATGTCTAAGGATTTCTCAACCGTGTTGGGGTATTCGAATGTAGTTAAATTCCAGTATTATACGTAGGGTCATAATAGGCAATCATATATTACTACCTACAGAAGCAAAAGCCAGTAACTCGGTATACCCATAGCTCTTGGCAAGTCAGGGGTCTGATTTTCTGGCTTCGGACTACTAGGTCGAGACCAAAGGCTTAATTTGAACGCCAAAGTAAAATAGCTCCGACACACCCAGCATGCTTATGGTTTCCAACAGTACTCTAATATCTGTATTTACAACAATACTCTGGTATTGTACTCTATTTTGCGGAGGAGTATTTTATAATCTACATTATAATCTTAGTTTTTGTTTTTTTTTTTGACAATTGTTCTACCAAATGTGGACACATTTATCATACAGGATACATTTTCATTTGTCACGTAGGTATATGTGACAAATTGGGTCTAAAATGTATTACAGGGCAGTCTCGGTATAAATGTCAAGAAGGTGGGTTGATTTTGTGTGGTATATAGATTTACATGTATGTTGTTTCTGTGTACGTAAACTATTATTATTACAACGAGTTTCCCTGAAAAATGCACCTTTTTTATGTGGTTAGTAAGCTTTTATATCGTATCGCTATCCTTGTGTAGTCTGACCCTTACCGAAACATTAGCAATTTGATATTAGTCACACAATCAAGGACATACTGCATACTTTTATATAGTTATCATATCAATTTCTTGGAAATATGTCGTTAAATAGCGTTGATTCGACGTATGGGACAAATTCGGGGAAATTGTATAGTAGTGGAGTAAAAGTGTATGTATGTTTGTGTTTGCTTTGAAAGTGATAGTGAAGTACCTAGCGTGTGCGTATGCCAACACTAGTAAAGGCTATGGTCAGTTAGTTCAATGTAAAATGTTAAATAATGCTTGCCTTTTTAATTTATTTATTTATTTAAACTTCATGTACAGTAGTGGTACATAGGCGGACTTAATGCAACATGGCATTCTCTACCAGTCAACCTTTGGGTTAAAAAAGACAACACTGTGGTGTGTGGTGTGGTGTGCACTGTGTGTGTGTGTGTGATTAATCCTTTGGATTCTAAAACTATCATAAGTGATGACGGAACGGATATAGTTGTCTTCACGGTTGGAAAATCATCAAAAGACTTCTTCCGCTCTGGAGTGGAGTTAGGTGTGTCAGACTTTTACTGGCTAAAACCCAGCTGTGACTTTCAGTTGTTCTTCGCATTCTAGGGCCTCGGTAAACTCTTTCGAACATTCTCGGAGCTTTGTAAGTCTATATGTTTGTTACTCCCTCATGCTCAGACGGCTGAACGGTTTTGGATGAAATCTCGGCCATATTTTGGAATAAGACGGGATACACTCAAATGGGGTGAATAGAAACAAAACTTCAAAGGGTATTTTCACGATATTTGAATATTTTTAGCAGCGTTTAACTATATCAATTTATTAATTAATTGTTATTCTAAATAGACGATGCTTTGTTAGAAGCCGATAATAGGGTATCAAAGTGAAAAACCAAACCAAAGTTTTGTTTCTATTCACCCCGTTTTACGGTACTGCTTACCCCAGGAGTATGTTTTCTTGACATAATTTTCTACATACTTTCTCGCAAGCCAAGCCAATTACAGAAGCTGGTGATAAATCGTTAATCTTAACCAATAATCCAACTAAATATTCTTTAACAATCAAGTAGTGTCTATCAAAGACTAGTAAACAAGGTGATTCCGACGCCCACACACTAATTAATTATTTAAAGGAGATCAAGCTGACGAGTGGGCACAATTTATTAGCCGATTGTCACCATGAATTATTATCATCGAAAAATAAATGACTAGATTCGATTTTAAACAGATTTCCGGTTAATTTGGTCACCCTATTCCCTCTAGTAATTTCAAGAATATATGAAATCCTGAAATATTTATCCTTTAGGTAAAAAATATCTGGTTAATCATTAAATTATAAGTCGTGAAGATTATGTTATTTTATTCTGACTTCTAATCCACTCGTGCAGTTTAGGAGTCAGAGCGTTTCAAAACGACATGATTATTTTAAGCTTTTATTTAATTATTGTCTATAGAGTTAGGAATTTTGTAACACCTGCTGTTACAAAATTCCTAACTATACTATACATAAGGTGAAATAAATTATTATTCTTTTACTATGTATTACTTTTACTATAAAAAAACACAATGGTCACACTCACTAAAATGTCACATTATTTTTAATTGATAGGCTCGCGTTTGACTAAAGGTAGAACTACACTGCTCACACGTATGCCACACGGTAAGGGATGCGAGAACCCGATGGATGCGAGACGCACAGGACCGTTCATTGTGGCGACGCTTGCGGGAGGCCTATGTCCAACAATGTACGTCTTTCGGCTGAAATGATGATGATGATGTTGAATGCAAAAACATTAGAATTTGTTACATTCAAATTCTAAGTGAAAACAAAATGACTGTATCCTGTATCAAAAATTAAATGCTTTCTTATTATTATTTTGTAAACTGCCACACAATAGGAATAACTCCCTGTATCGTGGGTGCGTTCAAAAACATGTAAACTCATATACACAAGACACCCAGACTCGGAACACTGACCTATCTGTAGGCCATATAAATATCGACGACCGCATCGAACAAGGCAGTATCTCAGATTACAGTCCAAACAAAATTAAAACATAGAACTATCACTTTATGGTTCATTTTAAAAAATGACTGAATTAATTTTACGGCCTTGTTCGTTGCGGGTGTCGGACTCCCGTGTCCATCGCTCAACCACTGCCCCACCGTGCCGTCCAAATTCTCTTCTTCTTCTTCTTAGTCGAACACTCTTGTCAGAGTGATCGTGGCTATTGATGATGAACAGGACTGCAACGCGCCGCCGCCTCTCCATTTCAGGTGGTTGATGGCATTACGCGCATACTGTACTGTCTCCCTCTAGCCAAGTTACAACCGTTTCGTTTCGATTCTCTTTTCGTCGATCGCCTCGAGTCGACCACGCCTCCGATTCCTTTGTTCTGACGTCATCACAACGTGGTCAGAACAAAGGAATAAGAGGCGTGGCCTACTCGAGGCGATCAACGAAAAGAGAATCGAAACGAAACAAACAGTTGTAACTTGGCTAGGGGGGCTGCGGTTGACTGCGTAGCCCTGGCGATAAGATCGATCCAGCGAGTTGGAGATCGACCACGGGCTCTCTTGCCTTCAACGCGACCGTGAACCACAAGTCTTTCCATAGAATTCTCGCTTCTGGAGATGTGCCCATTTGGGCAATAATTTTATTTAAAATAAATAAAAAATAAAAAAGCCATTTATTCTACTACATAATCAATCTCAAAATATACATCATTATTCCATTAAATTCATAATAATCATTAGTAATTCAATTCAATTATACCATAAAAGTTTTACAAATTTTACACAAAATATATTTCAAATTATAATAATAATACAATAAAATTCACAATAGTAATAAATGTCAAATAAAAATGAAATAAATTAAAATACAATAAAATAAAAATCATATAGTCAAAAATTAAAAATACAATAAAATAAGATTCATGATAAATGTCCAAAATCTATAAAATTATATAAGTAAAAAATTGCATTTATAATTATTTCATTATTTTTGGTTTTTTAAGGCTGCATTTTGAGTTTATTTAAAATAAAGTTTTATCACAGTTTGTATGAAGTGTTAATCTCATTTATAGCTATCTAAACTCAACGTAGTAGTCGCCTCTTTGGCGTAGGCCTCCCCCAACTCTTTCCAGTATTTCCTATCTATAGCTTTGGACATCCAGTCCGGTCCTGTGCCCAAATTAGACACTGGCTAAATACACAAATCAGGTCAAATAAAAAAAAACAAATGAGTAATCGTTTACTTTCACGTCGATCACTATCACACCAATACATAAAGACATCATAATATCTTAACCAACTTTAAAACCTTAAAAACACATTTAAACCATTTGAAACCACTATATTACTATAATTTTCTTGTCATAATCAGCGTCAACGATTGCACACGGTACGACTGTACAAAAACCCAATTGATTTTCAACCTAATTCACTTGGATTTAGGTATCAATTAGCTTGAGTGAGTATTAGAATAAAATCATTTCTGTCCAGTCCTTATAAGGCCACTATTAAATTGAGGTTACATTTTACTTCATTTTTTTTTCTCGCTCTAGCGCTTGTGTTTTTATATTTCTGTCTCTTTCTGTCGTATCTATATTGTATATTATTAATTAGTATGTCTAGGTATGTCCATTGATAAAATTATATACAGTTTTGTATTGATATTATTGCTTTTTATGCTAGTTTTGTGTTGTTGAAACCTAGATAAGGGTTCATTTTGTAAATATCTCTATTTGAGAACTTTTAAAAGTAATTTGTTATAAGGCGCAGAGCGCTTTACTTTCCAAAGATCTTTAACAAGGCATGTAATAAGTTGCCTCGGACGTCTGGAGTCGCAGGGCAATTTCCGACCACCGTAGGCGCGGGCTGCGGACGGCGAGCAATGCGTACCTCGTCGTCCACCCCTCCAGTAAGGACGCCAGCTAGGGTTGCAGGAAAGTTTGAAACAGTGACCATGGCCCTAGAACGCAAAGCGCAACTAAAGGACAAAGGTGTGTTTTAGTCAGTAAAAGTCTGTAACGCTCTCTCGTTCCACCCTAGACCGGGAGAAGACATTGGAAGATTTTCCACCTTAAAAACAAAAGGTTTTGTAAAAAGAGTTTGTAGTTTTCACACCGATTTGAAAGCCGCTAATAAAAGATTAATAGACTTTTTAGGGTTCCGTAGCCAAATGGCAAAAAACGGAACCCTTATAGATTCGTCATGTGTCTGTCTGTCCGTCCGTATGTCACAGCCACTTTTTTCCGAAACTATAAGAGCTATACTGTTGAAACTTGGTAAGTAGATGTATTCTGTGAACCGCATTAAGATTTTCACAAAAAATAGAAAAAAAAAACAATAAATTTTGGGGGTTCCCCAAACTTAGAACTGAAACTCAAAATTTTTTTTTCATCAAACCCATACGTGTGGGGATCTATGGATAGGTCTTCAAAAATGATATTAAGATTTCTAATATCATTTTTTTATATACTGAATAGTTTGCGCGAGAGACACTTCCAAAGTGGTAAAATGTGTGTCCCCCCCGTAACTTTTAAAATAAGAGAATGATAAAACTAAAAAAATATATGATGTACATTACCTTATAAACTTCCACCGAAAATTGGTTTGAACGAGATCTAGTAAGTAGTTTTTTTTTAATACGTCATAAATCGTAAACCGCAATTTGCCTTTCAACTTTGTACGGAGCCCTCAGTGCGCGAGTCCGACTCGCACTTGCCCAGTTTTTTTGTAAAGCTTATACATTTAGTAAAAATATGTTATTTTGATATTACAAACAGACAATTCGATTTTATTTATATGTATAGATTTAAGATAAGTTTTTCGTGATCGTAATCAGTGAGTGGTATTTCGCTTTTATGTATATAGATTTGTAAATAAATAAGAGAAAATATGTTACTATCATGATTGCTTATAAGCAAGTAACTAGGCAACATAAATATTTTTAAACTAGCTGACCCGGCGAACATCGTAACGCCTAACATTCAATGAATGCAGTATATCTTACGAAATAGTCAACCGATTGCGATGAAACAAAGCCTAAGTAATATATCAGCTACACACAATTTTAATGTATAAAAGTTATCTACATCGATGTCGTACCTTTAACAGATTTATTATAAATATAAAGATAAGCTCCAAAGCCTTGGGCATCGCCGCCGAGTTGCTAGCCTGTCGGTTTTCTATCGTTTACATTTCGGGGAGTGTGCACTGGAATTGCACAATCTAATTCCGCCAAGTCCGTTCCATCATCGGACCACTAGACGTACGGCGTTGCGCCACCGGTACATGGTGGACATCCCACCCATACGCACAAAACGTTTTGAGAACACATTTATTATGCGTACAGCCAAGGAGTGGAATTCCTTGCCGGAGTCTGTGTTTCCTGATAGCTACAACTTAGGGGTCTTTAAGTCAAGAGTGAATAGGCTACTTCTAGGCAAGCGTGCTCCATCGTCGACCACATCATCGCTTACCATCGGGTGAGATGGTGGTCAAACGTGAGCCTATCATTAATAAAAATAAAAAAAAGATATAGAACATTCAAATGAATAACCCAGTAAAAGAAAATAAACTTGGAATGGAAATACTCGTAGGTCTACACAATACGGATTAGCCAGTATATAGTCTACAATGGTTTGTAATTGACAACTATCCCATCTAATGGAGTAAACGCCAATATATATAACTGTTGACACACTTAAAATTACATTTGTGGTTTATTTAAATTACATGTCATAATTATTAACAGTGTAAATTACAATTATTCACGTTTTATCTAAATAAATTAATCATTTACGTACGAATCACACTAACAAAATATTATAACTTCGAAAGTATGTGTGTATATGTATGTTTGTTACTCCTTCACGCTAAAACTGCTGAAGGGATTTGCATGAAATTTGGCACATGGGTAGACTATATCCTGGAATAGCACGTAGGAGTATGCTCACATGGGATAATTTTCTACTTCCACGCGGGTGAAACCGCTGATAAAAGCTAGTTTTATTGTAATGTTTTATTTTATTTTATTTTATTTTATTGTGGGACAATAAACAGCTACAACATACATATTATTATAGAAAAAAAAAACAGTACAAACTAGTTTACAATATTGCAGCCCACTGCATTATCCACATATTGACGCATAAGATTGCCGGCAGTAAATGCCGCTGGATAAATAAATATACTAAGTATATATCAAATCATTACTATAACAATTTGTCAAAAATTACATATAAAATTATTAAAACAAGCAAAAACATGCATTAAATTAAATTAAAATTATAAATTAAATTAAAAGTTTTAAAATTACACATTAAATTAAATTGTACATGAAATTAAATTATAAAATACAAAATAAGAAAAAATAAATAATAAATAAAAAATAAAGATTGAAGGGGCTCATAAATTATTGCCATATACAATTACATTTAAATCTAAATCTACATTTAAATCAAATTCATAAATTAATTAATTAAACATATTCTAAGACGGCGCGTATAAAATCTTGAGTACGTTATTTTTAAATTTAGATTTAGAGCACATAAAAACATCAACATCTATAAAATTTCTATTGTAAGTGTCAACCATTCGACGAGTAGGGCACCGTAATCCCGAGTTTGTGCGACAACTGTTCACAGCAAATAGTGTTCCGGCTCGAACACTACGCAAGTTGACTGTGCGGGGCACTGTCTAACACAGTTTACTTGTAACCTCAATCGAGTCAAAGTTATTATGGACAATATTATGCCGTGAAACTTTAAACAAGTCATATATCCGCCGAAATCAAAAGTAAAGTCAAACAATTAAAACGCATTGCTGAGCGAAAGTTCCAGAATCGAAGTACGTACCAAGGTCTAGCGAATTCCAGAAAAAGTCCGCCATAATTTCTTCTATTATTATTAGTTGATAATAGTTGATAAGGGAATTTCTTCCTTCCGTCTTATCAATAGAGTCAAAATTAGCATGAAGCCGCGAGAGATAATTATTATTACATGTTTGTAATAATAATGATTTATTACCCCGCGATGCGACTACGTTGTTCTAGAGTGGTCAAAAAACGTCTGTATCTAGAATTTTCCTGGCTCTGCGTATAAATACGAGCACCCGACCGGAAGTGAGTTTGATTTCGACAGCGACACAAGTGCGAACCGCGATAAAAGCGATGAGCGATTTTACCTCGAGACTTAAGCGATAGTGAAACGGATTCTAGTACTCATAGCGATTGGATTGTTGATTGGTCAATAATGGACATATTTGTTATTGTTTTTGGTAAATAAAGTTCTCTACTAGTAATCTGGCGTTTGAATACCCACGTACGGTGTAACAGTAATAATGAGTTATATTAGATAAAAATTATGAGGTAAACGGATATTTTATTAAAAAATGTAACCGCAGAAGGAATGATTATAAGTAATTTAATTACTTATAAATTACGAGGCAAATTGTTGTTATGTGTAATTTTTGATATTAATAAAAACCTGTAAGAAGGATAATGTTTGTGAGTAGATTTTTCCGTGAAACTTGGCCATGACTTAATTCAATTTTGTTGATAAAATTTTACTAACCTCTTCATTTCAAAACCTATGGTTAAAGAAGAGCAGTTCTGGCCGAGTGGTAACGGCCCCGACTTACGAATTGTAGGTCGCGGGTTCAAACCCAGCCAGGCGCATTACTTTGTGTAATTTATTTCATCACCACTGCTCTCAAAACGGTAAAGGAAAACATCGTGAGGAAACCGGCATGTACGAGAACCAAAACTTCAAAGACATGTGACATCCACCAAACCGCACTGGGCCCGCGTGGTGGATTACTGCCCATTCCCTCTCCTAGAGAGAGGAGGCTTGACTCCCAGCAGTGGGAAAATTAAAAGACTGAATATGAATGATGGTTAAAAGAACTGTAGGCAAAAATAGGTAACAGAAATCTGAAACGTTTATTTCAAATAGACCATTTACAGGCACTTTTGAATTGTCAAAATGTCGTCAATCAAAGAAAAAAGTGAAGCTAAGTTGCGCGTTCCAAAGCACGATCTCTTGGCAGAAGAAGGTGCAAGAAATAATAATTATTATTATTTCTTCAAACAGTATCAAATAATAATTTTTTCAAACAGTTTTAGATTCTATCCTTTTATTGCATTACATGCCATTGCTTCTTGCCTTTCATGATAAGGTAATTTATGTCTATAATTTATGTGTCTTCAAGGCTAGAGTGAATAGGCTCTTAATAAACTAGTGCGCCTCACCATCAATGATTGCATCACTGCTTACCATCGAGTGGGATCGCAGTCAAGCACTGGTCCGCGCGCGCCTCAGGGAGATGTCAGCAAATCGTAGGGGCCCAGCAGGGTCGAAGCCTACTGGGGCCATGGGTAGTGTGAAAACGAAACCGTGGCCCTGGGACGAAGGCAACGAAGGAACAGGAGTGGGTTTTTAGTCAGTAAAAGTCTGACACTATCTCCCGCTCCGCCCAAGAGCGGGATTTGTCATAAGATGATTTTCCCACCTATAAAAAAAAAAAAAGTCAAGCACTGGTTTATATCAATAAAAAAATAAAATAAAAAAAGAACGAGAACTCACTTTATTTATTTTTTTAGATATGAGTAGTCAACAATTGATTTTTCTCGTTCTAGGGTGGAGCGAGGGCATGGCAGACTTTAACTGACTAAAACCCACTTGTATTCTTCAGTTGCCTTTTGCATTCTGGGGCCACGGTCACTCTTTGAAACGTTTCTGCAAGAAGTCCCCTATAGATTTTGATTGCCTTGAAGCGACAAAATTGGCCTTCTCCCCTAGACAAGTAACAACCGCTTCGTTTCAATTCTCTTTCGTTGATCGCCTCGAGTCAGCCACGACTCCTATTCCTTTGTTCTGACCACGTGACTGAGCGTTGAGATGACGTCAGAATAAAGGAATCGGAGGCGTGGCCGACTCGAGGCGATCGACGAAAAGAGAATCGAAACGAAACGGTTATAACTTGGCTACGGCTTATCTTTTAGATTACGGTGACTTAGAAGTTTGATTTTCACTGTTTCAAGGGTAAGCAGACATGAGTATTCGATATATATATATATACATATATATTTAAATTCTTGATAGGTTCGCGCTTGACCGCTATCTCACCTGATGGAAAGCGACGATGCGGTTGACGATGGAGCGCGCTTACCTAGAAGTAACCTATTCACTCTTGACTTTTAAAGATTCCCGGGTTGTAGCCATCAGGAAACACAGATTCCGACAAGGAATTACACGCTTTAGCTGTACGCACAATGAATGTGTTCCCTCCCAAAACGTTTTGTGCGTATAAGTGGGATGTCCACCATGTACTGGTGGCGCATCGCCGTACGCCTGGTGGTCCGATGATGGAACAGGCTAGGCGGAATTAGGATATATTAAATTCAGCTTAATACCTCCACACATTCCTGGGAAAAAGGGTCTCTTCACCACCCTTAGAGAATGCCTAAGACATTAAGTTCGCCTTTGTACCTTTGTTTTGAATGAAGTTTTAAATAAATGAACAAAATGATCCTATAAGGTTTTCGTTTTTACCGACCGAGGTACAACCCCTAAAAAAAAATAACCTCATAGGTTCGTAATAGAGAGATTCTGTTCAACAAAAACTGACAAGCACTTAGCTACTTAACACCAGCGCAAACAAAAACACGGCTATCCGATTACTATAGCTTTCATCATAATTACTATTTCACTATCACTACACCGAGCGGATAGGACGTGTGAAATTATTATAATGAGACGACTAAATCATCTGGTGTAGGGTGACCATGAAAGATGAAAAAGAAATGGTGTACCAAGTATGACGAAAGTATGCTAGTTTATAGGTATATTTTTTTTTAAGTTGGGAATCATCCAATGACATCTCCTGCCCTTTCGTGTCAGATTTTTACTGACTAAAACCCACTCCTTCTTTGCCCTCGTTCCAGGGCCCCGGGGTTCTCTATCGCATCATCCATGGCCCCTTTAGGCTTCGACCCTACTGGGCCCCTATGGTTGCTGACATCTCCTTGAGGCGCGCGTGGAACACTATGCGCCGTCGACCACTTGGGCTCGGTCCGGACGGTTACCGGACGGTCGGACGGCGAGCTACCCATGGCTCGCCGTCCGGTATCCCGCGCTAGTTTAGAAGTATGTGGAAGAGGGGGTAAAGTCCCGCTAATCTCCGTTGAAAAGTGAGGGTTCTTCGATCAGACGGGTGTTGTGTCGGGTCCGGGCAACTGTCCGATAGTTGATTTAAGACTGTTGTAAATATTCTAATCGCGCGGAGATTTCAAAATAAATTGAGAATTACAAATTTATATATTAATTACATGCAGATGTACTTATTTTATTATGAAAATGATAAAATATTCATTAATTTTTTTTTAATGTTTAGTTCATGTTCATTTTTTTTTTGTATTATATTTAAGTACATAATTCTTATTATTATTAGATTAAAGTGATGCAAGAATCCATTTGAAAGTAATATTTGTGTGTAAATAAAATAAAACAGGAAAAATTTCTTTATGCGCAATAACATTTAGCTTGAGACTAGACGGCGTTGTGTGATAGTTGTGGAATATTATTATTATTTCCAAGATACGTATTAAAAAAAAAAACTGTTTTTGCCTGTGGTTGAATATAGACTAACCTTCTGCAACAAAGTGACTAGTCAGTTCTGATATTGTAATTCATTCGTAACAAGTATATCCAACAATTACTCGTAAATTCTCAGAATAATAATACTGCAATCAACACTAAATTAGGAATTCCTAACTGCAAATGGGAACTAAAATTACGTGTATTAAATTTTAAACAAATATCTGTAAGTTGTAGATATCAGGAAACACAGACACCGGTGGGGAACTCCGCTCCTTCGCCATACGCACAATAAATGTGTTCCCAAAACGCTTTGTACGCATGGGTGGGATGTCTACTATGTACCGTTGGCACAACGCCATACGTCCAGTGGTCCGACGATGGAACGGACTTAGCGAAATTAGATTGTGCAATTCCCATACACACTCCCCGAAATGTAATCGATAGAAAACCGACAGGCTGGCAACTCGGCGTCGATGCTCAAGAGTTTGGAGTTTTCACTCGACAAGTGTATCATGGATGCGAGACGCACGGGAGCGGTCATTATGGCGACAAGGCGACTACTGAAAAAAAAAAAAAAAAACTGAAATGATGATGATGAGTGCACCATTGCCAATGATCCACTTGGCACGCCTCTCAATACTGCACTAATTGCATACAAAAATACTTCGCACTGCTTTTCGTTTTTAAGGCAGACATTTTGTTATTCTGTGGATGAAAGATTTTTATGAAATACTAGCTTCTGCTAGCAATCAGTCCGAAGGAACCATACTCTCAATATGAAAATTCTATCCTATGATCTATTCCAAGACATTATCTACCCGTGTGCTAAGATGTATCAAAATCCGTTTAAGAGGCAACAGACCTACAGACAGAGATTTACTTTCGTATTAATAAAATTAACTTAAATTCCTACAAAAGAGTGTCGTAAGTTTGAAATTGGAACCATCACAATGCATGTGCCTAAAAATAAATCTCTGCAAAGTAAAGAAAAGACAAGACTTATCCTTTGAAATCCGATCGTGTGGTTGACGGAACATCAGTCATTCTCGCACTTATTAGTTCCCAGTTAATGAACGGTTTTAAGATGGCGCGATACGCAATCAGTGGAGAACTTATATTTGTTTTTTTTTTTTGTTTTTTAAATGTTGCCACTGTTGCTTTTATTTTAGTTGCCAGTTATTAAAATTGTGATGAAAGGCTTTTATCTATTGTGGGTTTTGTAAGCGCGTTCGACGCAGTGAATGATTAATGTTATTATGTAAATGTTTACAAAATAATACTATATGAATAAAATGTTTATTTTAAGTTAAACTTATATGAGTAAGCATGGGCACGCCACAATTATGGCGGTAAGTCCCCTCTTTGAGGAGTGGCTGGAAAGACCACATGGCGTCCTTACCTACCGCATGACGCAGGTCCTCACCGGACATGGTAAGTTCGGGAGGTTCCTGCACCGAATTCGTGCGGAAGAAACGCCTGGGTGCCGCCATTGTGTGGACCGTCCGGAGGACACGGTGGAGCATACGGTAGAGGTGTGCCCCGCCTGGGCAGAGCAACGCCGTGTCCTCGTGGGGGCGATCGGCGGCAGTGATCTCTCGCGCCGGGCATTGGTACAGGCCATGGTCCGGAGTGAGGAGGAGTGGCAGGCGGTCGCCTCCTTCTGCGAAGCAGTAATGCTAGCAAAGGAGGCGGCCGATCGCGTGAGGCAACGGCCCTCACGCCCTAACCGCCGCCGGGATTCCGATCCCGATTTCCGGCCACCGTAGGCGCGGGCTTGTGGACGGCGAGTAATGGGTGGCTCGCCGTCCGACCGTCCGTTAACTCTCCGGACCGAGCCCAAGCCGTCGACGGCGCGTATTGTTCCACGCGCGCCTCAGGGAGATGTCAGCAAATCGTAGGGGCCCAGCAGGGCCGAAGCCTACTGGGGCCACGGGTAGTGTGAAAGCGAAGCCCGGGGCCCCGGGATGAAGGCAAAGAATAATAATAATAATAATAATAACCCCATCGCCGTATCTCTACGTTGACGTCGTGGTGGGGCTTGCGTGCTCCAATATACCCTAGGTCTGTATCGGTGAAGTTTGCTTTGCCGTAATATGCCTAGGGTGAGGGGTCAGACTAAGAGAGATACAATCCGCAGTGCAGTTTTGTGGCGAACTGTTGGGCATTAGCGACCCCACGGACCTGATCTCCCGGGAGAATTCTTGTTCTTCATCTCCGGCTTGCCTTTATTGGCCGGCCGTAGTGTGTTCACTACGACGAGGACTGACGAGGAACTGAGCTCCCACCTCTCTCTTGCCTTTATTGGCTGGCTTGAGTGGAGATTCGCAAGAGCAAACGTGCTCGGGAGAAGGATGTATAATCCAGTAAGGTGCTGGTAGGGATCTTGACCGTACTTCCGGGATTGTCCTGATAGCCGTGGTATACCTCTCCACTCCTCAAGCACCTCAGAATATGTTGCCCTCTTGTTGCTACGTCACTTCGTGCTAGCGACCGTTTATTGGGGGCCCATTTATTGAGTGTGCAAGTCACCCCCTGCCTTTTTTCGATGGATATTAATAACGTTGTTCAGGCAGGGGCCATAGTCTTAACATAGTTCCATGTTACCAGTCCACTTAAGACTCCAAAAACCATAGCCCTATTATCTTTGTTCTCCATATGTCGCAATAGTTTTTCAACAACCGGGGGTTGTCATTGGGTGCACTAGCATAGCGCGTACAGGGATAATCGTCGGTTGGTATCATGTTCCATTATAATTATCTAAAGGGCCTCTGCGAGTTGGCTTCGGCTCCTCGTACGCCTTCCAAAGGTCCAGGACCTCAGGGTCCTGAGATAAATATTGAATAATAATAATAAATGTAATAACCCCATCGCCGTATCTCTACGTTGACGTCGTGGTGGGGCTTGCGTGCTCCAATATACCCTGGGTCTGTATCGGTAAAGTTTGCTTTGCCGTAATATGCCTAGGGTGAGGGGCCAGACTAAGAGAGATACAATCCGCAGTGCAGTTTTGTGGCGAACTGTTGGGCATTAGCGACCCCACGGACCCGATCTCCCGGGAGAATTCTTGTTCTTCATCTCCGGCTTGCCTTTATTGGCCGGCCGTAGTGAACACTGACGAGGAACTGAGCTCCCACCTCTCTCTTGCCTTTATTGGCTGGCTTGAGTGGAGATTCGCAAGAGCAAACGTGCTCGGGAGAAGGATGTATAATCCAGTAAGGTGCTGGTAGGGATCTTGACCGTACTTCCGGGATTGTCCTGATAGCCGTGGTATACCTCTCCACTCCTTAAGCACCTCAGGATATGTTGCCCTCTTGTTGCTACGTCACTTCGTGCTAGCGGCCGTTTTTGGGGGCCCATTTATTGAGTGTGCAAGTCACCCCCTGCCTTTTTTCGATGCATATTAATAATGTCAAGACATTAATAATGTCTATGTCAAGACTATGGCCCCTGCCTGAACGTTGTTCAGGCAGGGGCCATAGTCTTGACATAGTTCCATGTTACCAGTCCACTTAAGACTCCAAAAACCATAGCCCTATTATCTTTGTTCTCCATATGTCGCAATAGTTTTTCAATAACCTGGGGTTGTCCTTGGGTGCACTAGCATAGCGCGGACAGGGATAATCGTCGGTTGGTATCATGTTCCATTGTAATTGTTTAAAGGGCCTCTGCGAGTTGGCTTCGGCTCCTCGTACGCCTCCCAAAGGTCCAGGACCTCAGGGTCCTGAGATAAATAAAAAAAAAAAAAAAAAATGTAATAATAATATTCCACAACTATCACACAACGCCGTCTAGTCCCAAGCTAAGCAGAGCTTGTGTTATAAGTACTAGACAACTGTTAAACATACTTATATATTTCTAAATACATACATATTGTAGATAAATTACACCCAGACAGAACAAATGATCGTGCTCATCACACAAACATTTATCCTGGGTGGGAATCGAACCCACGACCTCCGGCATAGCAGTCAGGGCCACTAACCACTAGACCAACAGGCCAGTCCAAGAAGGAACAGGAGTGGGTTTTTAGTCAGTAAAAGTCTGACACTATCTCTCGCTCCGCCCAAGGCGGGATTTGTCATTAGATGATTTTCCCACCTAAAAAATATATATATATATATGAGTAAGCAATCATTTTGAATATGTCGCAGAATAATTGTAAAAATTATGTTTTCAAAACCTGACTATGAGGACTTAAGAACAGGTGCACAAAATTTATAATCATGAGCTTAAAATTGAATTTCCTGATTAACCCGCAACATATAAAAGAAGCAAAAAATATTGTGAAGCTAATTGACGAAGTGACGGAAGTCTGAGTTAAAATACAAATGAAAAAATTAAAAGAAATCTGCAAACAAATACAGGTAGCAATCGATTTGATTGTGAAACCACTACCACAGAAGCAGTAAATAAAGTGTACGGGAAGCTGAATACAACACGAAAGACGCAAATAAAAGAATCCCCAAACATGAGAATTTAAGGACATTAATACAGGCATTGTCAAATGGAAGTCACAAAAAGAATATTTAAGAGCATCACATTATACAATTTAACGTTTGAGAGTATCCAAAGTTCCTTGCTGCAACCCATGTCCGACATTCGAATTGTATTAATTCGATTTAAAGGGACCCAATTGCCGGGTTATTCGATATTTGGATTCCAGTAAGGCGTTTGATTGCGTTGTCATCACACGAATTCTCGGTACACAAAAGTCAATAAAAATCAAAGAAATGACAGTTTTATTATTTACAAATATTGCTTTTATTGGATATTATTACTGTTGGTAATGGTCAGTTCGTAATTCAGTTTTATTGTGAAGAGTGATGAAAGTCATTTAGATGTTAGGTATTTTGTCTTCTTCTTTAGCGCTCTAAAATTCTATTGCAGAAAGCTTTATTCTTATATTTATTTTTTATAGTTTAAGTTGTGTTTTACTAGATAAACCACAATAGTATGTTGTTGAATATTGCGATTCCGATTCATAGATTAATGTTTTATGATCCCATCAAATAACAGAACTAGAGGATTACCGAGAACATTTACACAAAACATTAGAACGTGTTCCTGGAAAATTATTGAAAAAAAAATAAACGTGGCGACTGCACCATTCTTTCCTCAATTCATTAATTCCCAACAGCTTAAAAATTCTCTTCACAAACATTCTTATAAATTCGTTTCATTTTTATCAAAATAAATCGATTTTCTTTCCGCTCTCGTTTCGAGAATCGCGGCATCGGCCCATCATTTCGGATTCATGCATAAGTAGACAAGTTTGGACATGTCTACAAAAACCCGGGACATGTCCTGGACCGTGTTAGAACCGTGTTCGGGACATTTGCTGTGCAGTTTTTGTGCATATTGTAAACCTGTGTTTCGCTTGTTAGACTCGCTGTGGCATTTTTGGGCCATTTTGTGGTAACAGCTTGAATTAAATTATCTATTTTTACTTGGATATTTTTGTAAAACGTTTGTTGTGCGACTGACTTGTGTACCAATGGTTTCATTAGCGCGAGTAAACGTATAATTCAGGGGTTTAAAGGTTTAATTCCAATGCCGGTATGTATGGTTTTTATTAGAAACAAAAGGTAGGCCTAAATTTTGGAGTATTTACGAATATAAATATTTACCAGACGATCTAAATTGCAGAGACTTTGAGCAAAAGTTGGTCCATTCTGGCATGAGCATTGTTCTTAGTAATTATTGTGCGAAATAATATCTAGGGACATACTGGCACGTGAACACATTCGCAAGAAGTTGGTAGAATCACCGCAGCGTTGATTTGTTAGATTGGTTTCTCAAAATATTTTGGTTATTTGTATGTATTTATAAAAAAACGTGTTGCGCCGACCCCAAATAAGACGGGTCAAGGGCAGGAAGACGATGATGATGTATGTATTAATATAAGTATGTATTTATTGCTGTACTGTGTACCTCTGATTGTTTGTTTACCATTAAGTTGCACCTATGTTATGTTTCTTCACCACCCTAAGGTCGTCTGGTAGAAAATGCCTATGGCATTAAGTCCG
Source organism: Mythimna impura (assembly GCA_905147345.3). Classification (NCBI taxonomy): domain Eukaryota; kingdom Metazoa; phylum Arthropoda; class Insecta; order Lepidoptera; family Noctuidae; genus Mythimna; species Mythimna impura. Next base: position 25,825,442 of record LR990355.1, read on the forward strand.
CCTTTTTACAATGTTTACTAGTGCATAAAGCTTCAATAAATAAATAAAGAATGCTATTCGATGTTAAGCCAAATGGTCGTTTTGCTATACCCTGCCACTAGCAGACAAAAGGTGTTCTGTTTCTGCGTCATCCTTTTTTACAGTGGAAATCATCAAATGATATGTCAGCCTACTCTTTGCGTGCCACGGTAACTTTTTCGAACAATTCGGCTAACCTGGCAGGCATCGGCCATAGCGGGTCCCGTCAATGTTGCTGACATCTCTTTGAGGCGCGCGTGGAATACAACGCGTCGTCTACCGGCTTGGTGGTCCTTACCGGAACACTATCACACCTGATGGTCGACGATGTAGCACGCTTGCCTAGAAAAAATCTATTCAATCTTAACTTAAAGTCCCAAAGGTTCATTGATAGAAAATTCTTAAGGCATTAAGTCCACCTTCGTACAGCATTTCTTAATAGAGCGTAAAGAATGTTTTACTCTGTGGTGTGGCGAACAGTACCTCGTAAAGCGAATGACATTTAAAAACTACCAGATTGACAACATCGAGAGAACAGCTCGTAATTGACTGCAATTTTCATCCAGCACCCGTATTTCAAGCGACAGCAAAAAAATTCAATCAATCACATTAACTTCTTCAAAGTAATAGTTTATAGCGTGACTATTTACGAAGAAAATACAGTTATTAAAGTCATTTATCACCTACAAACTATCTGCCTTAAATAGGCAGGTAATAGGCAACGTGCGTGCTTCTGAAAGCTGGTGGGGTCGTGGCTGCAGGTTTGTTAGCGCCCTTATACAGCCTCTCATTAGTCCGCAAATTACCTTTAATTTAATATTATATTAATGGTGCGTACTTTTTTAAGGTTCCTTACCTCAAAAGGAAAAAAACGGAACCCTTATAGGATCACTTTGTTGTCCGTCCGTCTGTCTGTCAAGACCCTTTATCTCGGGAACGCGTGGAGGTATTGAGTTGAAATTAAAACTATATACTCTAGTTTTCGGTCTCTTGAAACTGTGAAAAAATCAAAATTCTAAGTTAACGAAAAAAAAAAGATACGGCCATTTATGTCTCAAAAAACGTATATTTCGACACTCTCGAGGAAATCAAAATTCATAGGGTACTTCCCGTTGACCCAGAATTCTGAAATTAGGCATAAAGCAAGGTCTTATAGCACAGGTATAGGAATAAATCTGAAAACTGTAAATTTGTTGTTACGTCACAACATTTTTTTTTTGTTATCGGAAAAAAATTCGAGACTCCATTTGGGAATTGAACTATTTACATAGGTAAGTTTGTACGGAACCCTCAGTGCGCGAGTCCGACTCGCTGATGTCCAGTTTTTTTTAGTATTTATAGGCTCGTTTTTGACCACTATCTTACTTCATGGTAAGTGATGATGTAGTCGACCATGAAGAAGAAAGACTGTTGGTCGTAGTCCTGAAGGGAACCGTTTGAGTTTACCATCGTGGTGAAAGGATTAGTCAGCTAGACTCTGCGTTACCGAGTGCTAGCTGTCCAGGGTGCGCCGGGCGTTTGGAATCGCAGAACGATATATTTAGTGCCCATACACCTGCACTTTGGGAGGATTTGACGAGTGCTACCGATGCTGCTATTAATGTAGCCACCTATTGGGCCCAGACAGTTTGACGAGTTTACCATCGAATCGAAAAGAAGAAGAAGTCGACCATAGAGCATGCTTACCTAGAAGTAACCTATCCAATCTTGACTTAAAGACCCTAAGGTTGTGCTATCGGGAAATACAGATTCCGACAGGGGATTCTAGACCTTAGCTTTACACATAATGAATATGTTCCCAAAACGTTTTTTAAGTATTGGTGGGATGACCACTGTGTATCGGTGGCGCATTGCCGTATGTCTAGTGGTCCGATGAGCGAACGGATTTGGCGGAATTAAGTTATGCAATTCCGATGCTCACTCTCCGAAATGCAACCGGTAGAAAAACGACAGGCTAGTAACTTGACGTCGACTTTATGTGCTGTTATTGTTATTTATTCAAACTTTATGTATAGTTAGGGGTCAAAAGTACCGTCCAGTAACCGTCCAGACCAAGCCGTGCTGTTTCACGCGCGCCTCAAGGAGATGTCAGCAACTGTAGGGGCCTAGCAGGGTCGAAGCCTACCGGGGCCAAGGGTCTGATTCTGAAAGGAAGACTCGGCCCTGATACGAAAGGCAACGAAGGAGTGGGTTTTTAGTCAGTAAAAGTCTGACACTATCTCCCGCCCCGCCACTGTCATAAGATGATTTTCCCCCCGAAAAAAAAGGGGGTCAAAAGTGCAGCTGCACTCTACTGATACTAAAGTGTGTAAAATTTCTTTGTAGCAGAAGTAGGTACCATAGTCCACAACTACTTTATTTTATATTAGATTCTACGCTACAAATGGGGAGGGCTGTGGGAGTGTCAGACTTTTACTGGCTAAAACCCGTGTTCTTTCAGTTGCTTTTTGCGTTCCAGGGCCACAGTAACTTTTTCGAACAATATTGACTGGCCTGTTGGTCTAGTGATTAGTGGCCCTGACTGCTATACCGGAGGTCGTGGGTTCGATTGGGAACCCAGAACAAAATATTTGTGTGATGAGCACGATCATTTGTTCTGTGTCTGGGTGTAATTTATGTATAATATGTATGTATTTAGACATATAATAAGTATGTTTATCAGTTGTCTAGTACTCATAACACTAGTTCTGCTTAGCTTGGGACTAGACGGCGTTGTGTGATAATGGTGGAATAATATTACTATTTATTAGTGATACATAGGCTGACAGACTGACAACAAAGTGATCCTATTAAGGGTTCCATTTTTTTCAACTGAAGTACGGAACTCTAAAAGTATAGCAAATAAATCAATACTACAGAATAAGAAGGCAATTTTTTTTTGTTGATTTAAACGCTCTAATCTCTAGAATTACCTACCAGTCGGATTGGAAGAAATCTTTCTTTATAGGATAGCTAGGTTCATGACAAATAGTAGTATATAGCCTTCATATAATAACATCATGCTACGATATGAACCACGGAAGCGGAGCAGTAAACAAAGCATAAGCATAAGCATAATCAGCCTTTTTTAATGTTCCCACTGCTGGGACTCAGGCCTCCTCTCTTTAGGAGAGGGAATGGGCCGTAATGCACGCACTGGGCCCGCGTGGTGGCCCAGTGCGTGTTGGTAGTAAACAAAGACGCGGCTTTAATCGCAGGTGACAATATCTTTTTAAAAAAGATGGCATAAAGGCCCTAATAAAAAGAGATGGATAAATGGCAAATTTTCTGCTAACTCAGTTTTTCTGTCCCCATTAAATGACTTGTGGTGGCTGTTTTAAAACGAGCAAGTTCGTTTTAATAAATCTGATTATAAAGCAAGCTAGTGCTAGAATTGCTTTAAAGAACCCTACATTTTGCACTTTATTTCATTTTAATTTGATGAGAGCAATCTGAGAAATCGTAAGAAATTAAAAATAAATTAGACACCGTTAAGAAGTGGTTGAGGAAGAAGTAATATTTAATTTCCATTCAGTTAAAGGAATGTTTTACTTGAGGTTTTGGAAACCTATGTTTCGATAAGATTTAGCATTATTAAAAAAAAACTGGGCAAGTGCGAGTCGGACTCGCGCACTGAGGGTTCCGTACAAACTTACCTATGTACTTCAATTCCTGAATGGAGTCTCGATGATTTTTCAGAATCACATTTTTTTTGTGAAGTTATAACATTTACTGTTTTCAGATTTATTCCTATAGGTATCTGTGCTATAAAATCTTGTTTTATGCCAAATTTCAGGATTCTGGGTCAACGGAAGAGTCGAAATGTACGTTTTTTGCGACATAAACGGTCGTATCTTTTTTTTTTCGTTAACTTGGAAGTTGATGTTTTTACAGATTCAAAGGACAGCAAACTTGAGTATATGGTTCAATGGACAACAAAGTGATCCTATAAGAATTCCGTTTTTTTCCTTTTGTGGTATAAAACCCTGAAAACAACCATGTCATTAGGTACTTTAAACAATGATTAGCTCTTCTTTTTTTAGCTTCACCCGTTTCGACTATTCACCGCATTTATGACATAAAATAGACTTGTACAATATAAAGCGCATTTTGTTTTTCATTGGAATGCGAATGTAACACATTCTAATGTGTCCCATTCGCATTCGAAAATGTATCGAGTCAATATTCTCGGCGAGTTTCGCTGAGGCAGTCAGTACTACAATAAAGTCCACAGCTCCATTTTGCCGAAATAGCGCCAAAATTCAATGATTCTACATATTGTTCAGTTGAGCAGACAAAACTACACCAATTTTATTTCTCAATATCCACTAGGAATCAATTTGCGAATAATTAAAACAGCCACTGAACTTCAGTCGTAAAAATCCCACCAAAAAAAAAGAATTGAGCAGGTTTTTAATTCAAATTTTTCAATGAAGAGTTTGAAAGAAATAAAGAAGAAAAAATAATTTATTTCGAAATTCAAAAGAATTTGAATTTCGAATCTGTTAATCAGTATTTAAAATAAGCGGGTTAGCGTGTTTAATAAACACAAGCTTATGTTAAATGTACATAATGTAACTTTTTAATGAAATTGAAATTATTCCTGTTGTTTGGAACTAAAACATTTTACAAACTCACATAAACTAAACACGTTTGCAGTAAACCTTCCTGTTTTACCAAAAAGTTAATGCAAATTCAGCGAGTGGAATACTGGGACCACCAAAGTTTCCCTAATACGTCCAACTTTTATCCAATTTCCTTACAAAAACCCGGCTAAAATCGCTTATAACTTGTTGTTTATTCATTGAAAACTGATTAAACAATACAAAACTTCTCCATTTGTCGTCACAACGTCACCCCCACTGTGATCGACGAGGGAGGTCGGTAGAAAGAAAAAAAAAACGGAAAATTTATTAGTACAAAATTCTTTTATTTTCAACAATTAATTGGAGATATCGGTCGCGACGAAATCATTTCGCTTTGACAGGTCCTAAGCCAATTATTTGGATGTTTTTTTCTACAAACATAATTTTTACATGCTCCTGGTCTTTGTTACGTTGAGATAAGGTTCATTTTCAGTGATAGTTCTTTATAGGAAAATGTAGATGTAATTTTGTTTTATAAAAAGCGAATCGGTAAGTTTTTGTGGTGAAATGAGTAGGACGAGACCACACAAGATGAGTTCGAAATGTCCGGTGAATCTGTCATGCGTCTTAACTTTCCATCTACAGCACGACACGATATGAAAGTATCGCCGAAAGACTCCACTTTGAACACAACAAAATGTCGTAATTCGTTTAAAAAATCATTAAAAACAGTTAAATTAATATACGAGTAAATAGTACTAGGAAGTTTGAAGTGACAGTGGACAGGGCACATTGCTCGCAGAACAGAGGGTCGATGGGGCCAAAAGGTTCTGGAGTGGCGATCACTTACCGGAAGATGAAGCGTTGGAAGCTCTCCTACAAGGTGGTCCGATGATCTGGTGAGGATCTCGGAAATCCGATAGATGCGAGACGCACAGGACCGGTCGTTGTGGCGGCACTTGGGGGAGGCCTATGTCCAACAGTGGACGTCTTTCGTTCATAATGATGATGATGAATGTAACTAAGGTAGATGTTATTTACATTAATGAAACTATTTTTACACTATTTTATTTTTTGATGATTGGATTTTTCACACGTTTGCTGCAGCTAGTTGACCAGAACAGATCTGTTTATCAAATAGAAAAGGCAAGCACTAAATATCATACTATGTACCTATCACAATATTATTTATTCAAAACTTAGTAACCTAGCTTCAAAACTGATAAATTTTTGCATTCATTTAATTAGGCGCCCGGAACAAAATTTTAACATGAAAGCTTAAGTAAAAAAGTATGACCTATTAAATTATTTATTATTTTAATTATTTATAAGTGTATTATAAGTAAGTAAGTAAAATGAAACAGGATATCTATAAAAAGGTAAAAGTAAATTTGTATATTGGGGGAAAACTCTGAAACTACTCAACCTAATACATTCACGCGGGCAAAACCGCTAGTAAAAACTAGTTTTATTTACCTATGTAGGTATATAAATTATGTATTGATGTTAAAACCTTATGATGCATTCATACAACAAACACAGTGCGAACAAGTGGATTTCATAACAAAGTCTCTTAGAATCGTCCAAAACAAAAAACGTAACTTTTGCAACCTCTACATTTTGTCAACGTGCCGGGACATGGAAGAAATGTATGTATAATTAATATTTTTTGCATCGCCGGCGATCATGAAAGCTCGACAAAATACTAAATACGTCACAATTGAAGGGAATACGCCTTTTCTCTTGTCTGTGAGAACAAAAAGTATTGTTGAGAAGATGTATGTATGAGTTGAATCAGTTGATCAACTGTGTTTTTATGCAAAATGAAGATAATATCGTAAATCGGGGTCTAGAAAAATCTTTTTGTTTGCAGGGTCGCCTCTTATTATTTGTTGGCCACATTACTGATATACAAAGATATATCAGTAATGTGGTAACAATTTAGTGTTTCAAGAAGGATAACTGATATCTTATATAACTATCATATACATATATCTGCTTCTGACTATCAGCTATAGTCAGAAGCAGTTATATAGAATAGAATTAACTTATTTGTACACCAAAATCAATCTAATCGCACTTAAACACACCTATTTTTAATTAGTCCAAAAAAATATAGGACTCTATCCGTACCCGTTACTGATCATATTTGTGTAGTCAAAAGTAACAAAAAGGAAATCCTAAAATTGTCCACGAAAATTTGTCATAATTGAATCAGTCATTCATAACAATTGCTACTAGAATACTACGCGCAGTGTTTTTCCATTTTGATCGTCATTTATTCATTCATAATCAATAGCCTGTACAATATTTCCATAAATTGAGTGACATTTTGGGATATAAACAAACGCTAATAACTTTGTTGTTTATGAATGTTATTTATTGAGACTTTGCTTCAATAACAACAAGACCTTTTCTAATAAGCTCTTTAAATATTTGTACTAATTAAAAATTAGTGGTGTATACAGGATTAGAACAATTTGCCTGCAGAGGTCTTCCTGTCCGATTATAATTTAGATGTCTTCAAGGCTAGAGTGAATAGGATCACCTAGTGTACAATCGCGGGTGTAATCTGTGAGTACAATCGCGGTCTTATCGCTGACAGCGATAACTAGGATTTCTTCTAATGTTTCATCTTTCTCCTGTAGTTTTAAAAGCAGCAATATTTTCTCACGACTTCTAGTAAACCTATCTTTATTAATGCTGTGAAACTCTGTTCTTGGCTTAAGAAATAATTGCCATCATCTCGCTATCACTGTGCGGCGTGTGCAGGCCCAAAGATGTAATAACTTGAGGCTGCTCATTGGCTGTTCATTGATAGTGAGATGATTATTCAAAACTCTGTAAATTATGACTACTCACATTTTTGACTGGTCTGTTGATCTGCTGGTTAGTGGCCCTGACTGCTATGCCGGAGGTTGTGGGTTCGAGACAGAACAAATGTTCGTGTGATAAGCCCTATCATTTGTTCTGTGTCTGGGTATGTAACTTATATATAATATGTATGTATTTAGAAAAATAAAAAATATAAGTATGTTTATCAGTTGTCTAGTACTCATAGCACAAGCTCTGCTTTGTTTGGGATAGATGGCGTTGTATGATAGTTGTGGATTATGATTAATATTCCATTTATTTATTTTATATAGGTACATACTTTTTTATATTTCTTAAATAAATCAGAAAAAAATAGTAGCCCTCCGGCATTCGAAACAGGGTCCAAGCTACTGATAGTCAGGTTATTATTATCATTGTTTATCGTTTATTTTCAGGCCTTTTACCTATAAAAACATTATTGAATTATTTAAACTGTTACAGCTTAATAGATAAATTAAATATTTATTATTATTGTTAGTAATAAGGTCCAAATAAATCCCTTGTAAGCAGGAATTTTGATTTGGTTTACTTTGAAAAAAGTATATTCTTTCCTCAGCTGACAAAACTCCCTAATAACTGGAACAACAAAATTCGAGATAAAGCCCCACAAAAACCCTCAGTGAATTCCGCCCAGAATTCGTAATACAGTAACAACAAAAACATTTTCCCGTATAATTGATATTGTCCCTTTCCATCTCTCAATAGTTCATAACATCACAATACAATTTAATTCAATTAAAACCATTTCTGTCCACTTCTTCGTAACTCATAACTGTCGCGTATTTACAACATACAATATTTCCTCACGTAACATAAATTATTATATAAAAAAAACCCTATAGGAACTCAGACAGCACAATGAAGCTTTCCCTCATAAGTTTTTTAGTTTCCAAATAACGTCTTAATGAGACAGGATGATGTGTGACCCGACGTTTGGTTATGATTGAATTCTGTATAAAACTGAGAAAAAATAATCATATTGTATACGGTGGTATAAATCAATATGATTCGGTGACGTCTGCTATGATTCATTGGTTTAATGTTTTAATAGGGGTTGGTAAATACGCGGCCCTGGTGATTCTCAATTGAATTATACATTGTTGATACTTTCAGGCCAGAATACAAACACAATAACATACTTATACACTATAAGTTAGTTATAAAATCCAGCTATAATTTTGTAAAAAAAATGTTGGCAGTGTTAAAAAATCCACCGCAAAAAACTACTAAAAAGTTCGAAATAAATCATTTTAAGCAGTCTGATGAAGTTTCTGGAATTTATTTTAGTTCAATCATAGATTTGACGCCATCATTTCAGTGAGTAATGCTTTTGAAATTATGTCTCCAAGCCCTTTATTTTGATACTCTACATGACTGTTACAACAAAAAAAAGTATTTAGAAACATAATTTGAAGCCAAAAATCCGGCCATTTTATTTTTAATAATTTTATTGTCCTCAATATCACTCTCACAACTAAGGCAAATCTAATAACACCTCCCAAGGTAAAATGTAACAAGCTGTTTAAGCTATAGAGTACGCCAAAGGTATATATACATACCTATACTCGAAAAACATAACCTCCCTTCTGGCGCGGACGGGTAAAAAAACAGTAACTTCATATTATTCTAGACCGCCGATAAAAAGACCAACGGTCCATCGAATATAAAAAACAAATCGGAGAGTACAAAAAAAATAAAATAAACAACTTTATCTATTGAATTTACAATCTATTCACAGGAAGAAATTACAAGTTCTCAGCTCATAACTCTAGAAAAGGACTTTCTAAATGTTAGTAACAAGTGCAAACCCGTGACAGGACTTGAAAAAATATCTTCTATCGACATCCATTGAACATTTTCTGTGACAGTCTTAAAGTAGATCCGCGTAAAACTGTCAATGCATGGGGTGGACAGCGATGAGAGCTGTGAGACATTTGATCCTATGTTTATGACTGCGCCTTTGCTCTGCAGGACACAAAAGCTGGCCTTTGAAAAACAAGAGCTAGATGTAGGGTGACCATGTGTTTTGTGGGACAGATATTTTTAAAATGAACATATGGATTAATAGTTGACACTCTGTTGGTTTGTCTGTTACACTTTACCTAGGTGTAGAAATTTATACGTAGCTATAGTACCAGGTAGCGGTATTGTTCGAAATAGTCACCGCGGTGCGAAACAAAAACAAAAAAGCTATAGGCAGTGCCTACTTATTTTTTGAAGTGGGAAATCATCTAGTGACTTCTCGCGCTATAGGGTGAAGCGAAAGGGCGTATCAGACTTTTACTGAATAGAACCCTGTGTCCTTCAGTGGCCGTTTGCGTTCCAAGACCATGGTATCCCTTTCAGAAATTCTCCGTGGCCTCATTGGGCATCGGTCCTGCTGAGCCCCTTCGATTTTGCTGACACCTCTTTGAGGCGCGCGTGAAATACTCCATCGACGACTTGGACTCGGTTCTTGTCGAATGGCCGGATTGCGAGCTACCCTCTACTCCGTTTAAAAGCAGTACATCAACAACTGCTTATATGAAATTTAGAAACTTTCAGAGACTCCCCCCTTCTGAATATACAGCTAAAGTCCAAATCTGTGCCTACCAATTTTTTTTGAGGTGGAAAATTATCAAATAACTTCTCCCGCTCTCAGCGAAACGAGAAGGTGTGTCAGACTTTTACAGACTAAAACCTACCCGATTTCCTTCAGTTGCCCATTGCATTTCAGGATCGTGGTAACTCTCTTGAGCATTCGCGGCGCAATCTTTGCCAACCTTTCGAAGCTTTATGACCGCTTTATAGACCACATATCCCATATACCTCAAAACGTCTTGTCACAACAGAGGTCAAGGGGTGAAGTCGGTAGCAGAGATGATACGATCCGATACGCCAAGCTAAAGGTCAGGGCTCCCGTATTGAGGGGTATTGTCTGATATGTGGCCGTGTGGCTGCCGTGGCCACCATTTTTAATGGCTGACGAAGAATGTTGTAACGCGTGTTCTATGGCTTAGAATGTGATTCAAGGGGCATTTGACATGCAATGTTCTTGAAGAAGTTCGTATTTCTGTTAGTTGATCATCTTGAGAAGGTTATTTGTATGTATCCATCTTTTTTTGCTATTGTGGTGGACCATCAGACAGCGCAACTTTTATTTATTTATTTATCTATTTATTTCAAGTACCAAAGACTCATTTTAGTTACATAAACACATACAGACAATAAATATCATAAAATTACATACAATGAAATGTTAAAATTAAAATTAAATTAATTTAAATTACATTCGATTATCATTAAACGGCATTGAATTGTCATTGGATTATCATTTAATTAAATTTTATTTTATTACAACTTCAGTCAGTCAAACATTAAAAGAATTGTATTAAATATTAAAATAAATTATATAAAATTAAAATTCAAATAAATGTCATTATTATATTAAAATACATTAATAGTTTTATTACAATTTCCTAACAGGAATTGATATAACCAGGTTATTGATAGGACCAGGGAGTATTGGATTATTACTCTACTATAATAATCCCGGTGAATGCCACCAACCTTTTAAAAGACCACTCAGGAACCCCCTTTTATTGATAAGCTCACGCTTGACCAATACCTTAGCTGATGGTAAGCAATGTTGTCGACGGTGGAGCACGCTTACCTAGATGTACCTACTGGTACTACCCGAAATGAAACTAGTAGAAAATAAACAGGTTAGCAACTGAGTGTCAGTGCTCAAACTTATAGCTTCGACTCAGCGAGTGTATCATTACCAATAATCCTCTATTTCCAACGTCTGATAGGGCACATCATTTGGAAATCTAGCATATTGACACTGGAAATATGAAATAACGTAAGGGACATTTACCTAAAATATAAAAATGTACCTTACGATGATTGATCTAAGGGTATTTTACGCGAAACCTAAAAATGTCCTTTACATTATTTTATATTTCTAGTACCGATATCTTACCTAAGTATATAGTTAAATTGGATTTCCTATACAAAGCGTCAAACTGCATTGATTATCTACATTAAAACAGATACATTCTTGTAGTCTTTTTAATATTCCTTCCTTTCAAAAGTAACAGTTGAACGTATGCAGACTTTTGAAATACATAGTTAAGAACTTTGATTCCATTTTATGAAATCACAAAAAAAACATTTTAGAGTAAACCCAATCTCATTATTCCATCTAGTTCAAATTCAAGAACGATGAATTCAAGATGGTCGACATAAAACATGAAAAAGGCGAAAATAAAGAAAGAAAAATGTTAGAAACATTAAAATTCAAAGCAAATAGGAAGGTTATCATAACAAAATCGCGAATAAAGAATTCTTTGTAACATGGGACATCAAAATGTTATGACAGAAAACGATTTTTGTCGGCGCTTATAAAAGCGACTTCGCTAATAATAACATAAGGTTCCTTTTGTGTCTGTTTGTTGACTATTATTTACATGTTCGGATTAAATTTCATTCTGCTGATATTTTTAGTGGAAAGCAAAATAATAAAGTAAATATGCCTTTATTTTCCTTATTTAAATGCAAATGATAATATTTCTAATAGTAAGGTCAGCTGGTCCTTTTGTTCACTATTGAGAAACCCCTCTTATTCCCTTTTATTAAAGGGGATACTCAGAGGTAGCCCGCAAAATTCTTTCTTAAGTGTCAAGTTATGTTGATATAAAATTCATTGAGACTTTTCATGAAATAGTCATTGAATAGATAGATGGATTGTGTGAGGAGTGATATGATAGAAAAGGGAGTCTGTGATAGCGTGACAGATGACAGAACGGAATAAAATTTATGGTTGAACGGAAGTTGCGCCGACCCCAAATAATATGGGACAAAAGCAGGAAGATAATGATGAATCATTGAATAAGGTAAGAAGAAGCAACAGGGAGGGTATTGATGATTTTAATGATGATCATTCCGTACATAAATACATAATATGCCTGCTAATTATATTTAACAAGCTTTTGCCCGCGGCTTCGCCCGCGTACATAAAATATAGCCTATGTCACTCAGGAATAAAGCAGCTTTCTACCGGTGAAAAAATTTTAGCAATCGGACCAGTACTTTCAGAGATTAAGTAACTCCTACACACAAAAAACAAGCTTTACCTCTTTATAATATTAGTGTAGATTAAACATACAACTTGATTCTGACCTGCAAAATGCAAAAAACTTAAGAAAATGTGAATTTCGCGGGTTATTCGCGAATATCATAGTTGTAAGTTTTCGCAGCATAACTTCAGGTTTTGTAGTTAAATATCTAATGATGCTGAATTCTGGAGTTTTTACAATTACCTAATATCTAATAGAACTAATAAGCCTTCATTTTGACACACAAAATGAACAGACAAAACGAAGGCTCATGAGGTGGATTTAAGATGCACAAAAGACATCTTCAAGTAAAAAAAAAACAACTGAGAACTTTTGTGGTAATATTCCTAATATGATTTGGGCGTATCACAATAGAACAATTCAAAGAAGAGAAGCCAGGTTTCGATCCTAGTCGAAAAATTATCTTTAGTCTAAATCCCAGAAATGTCGTCACAAAAATGATATCGGGCAACATCAAACATTTAAAAGACTCAAAAATAAATAATTTATCAAATCGAATCGTTTCTCGTATTAATTCGAATATTTAATATCGGTCATCAATCATAACCCTCATGCTCGGTGGACATTATCACAAAAGTGCATCGCCGAAGAATCGAACCCCATACCTTTGTGTTTCTTGTCAACTCCGAACAACAATTAACTATTGTTTATTGTATTTCAATACGAATTGTATTGAATTGGAATCGCAAAAAGGTATTTTATACCATACTTAAATAAATTTATTTCTGTGGGAGTAGATAAATTTTTCGTTTACCGAAGGGCTTTGGTAGCCTTGGTACACGGCCTATTTTATCGTTCATAAAAGTATAAAGTAATCATCATTATTTTTCTTGAGGTTTGTGTACACGTAATTATGAGGAAGAGGGCTGTTAAGAATCAAGAACAATGTTTTAAGGCTCTTGCTCCCATTTAGTGTCATAAAACAGTGACTTTCTGAAGCCTTACTCCTCGGTAACGGCTAGGTAAATAAGTTTGAAAAAAAAAATGATTATATATTCATAACATTATCAACATATGATTTTTTTCGTATGACTAATACTTTTGGTAAAGAAAAAAAATAACAACATGATATATTTTCGCTTGTTTTCCCGTAGTCCTTTCAAAGGGTTTTGATCTTCATGATCTTCAGAAATATGTTTACACAAAAAAATTGGTGGTTAAATATTTTTCAAAAGTACATAGTACTTTTTCTTTTATTAATGATAGGCTCTCGTTTGACCACCATCTCACCTGATGGTAAACGATGATGTGGTCGACGATGGAGCACGCTTGCCTAAAAGTAGCCTATTCACTCTTAACTTAAAGACCCCTAAGTTGTAGCTATCCAGAAACACAGACTCCGGCAAGGAATCCCACTCCTTGGCTGTACGCACAATAAATGTGTTCTCAAAACGCTTTATGTTGTTTTTTGTAGTATATTTAAATCAATTAATATTTTGCAAAGAAAATGGTTTTAAAGATCAGCGGAGCTCTATGCCCATAGGTGGCAGTACGAATATGTGTGCATTTAACTCCGCCCAGATGTTTATGGGACTATATGCCTTAAGAGGGCTCTTCCCCAATAGTCTATCGTCAATGTGAGCATGGTTTGAAAGCTTGTTGCTTTATCCGACGCAATGTTCATTCGATAATTCTGTCATGTGCTCGAATATTTCACAAAACTAGTTTCAGTAAATGTGTTTTTATCTTGAATGTTTTTGGAAAATAATTCCGTTAATCAGAATCTTAATTAAGTATGCGAAGTTTCTTTAGATTTATTTTTTATATTTTTAATTTATGAGTATATTATGAAGGGCTATATCACGCAAAATAGCAGATTTTCAGTACTTTTTACTGGACTAGGTTTACGCTGTGTTTTGGTTTCCATAGAAACCTCCAAAATATCTGGAGAAAGATGTGTAATAATGTCATAATCACGCAAGAGCGGTTTGATGGAAATGTATCTCTGGTTAGCCATTCTTATGAACGGGCACGCTCGCAATCACGTCTGCACTCGTCTCGTTACTAAACTACTTTTCTATCTGCTTTTTTTTGAGGTGGGATATCATCCAATAACTTCTCTCGCTCTAAGGTGGAGCGAGAGGGCGTGTCAGACTTTCATTGACTGAAACCACACCTGTGTCCTTCAGTTCTAGGATAGGGTGGACGGCGAGCTACCCACCCATTGCTCGTCGTCCACAAGGCCACGCCTATGATGACCGGGGATCGCCCTGTGAATCCCAATATTCCAGGACGTTTCTTGTGGCGGTGACTGGGACATGAGGATGTCCATTCTCTCACATTAGTGGCCATCTCCTCCGCTAGCATTTTTGTTTCGCAGAAGGAGGCGAGTGCATCCCGTTCCCTCTCACTCCGCACCATGGCCTGAACCATGGCCTGGAGCTAGAGCTCACCGCCACCAATCGGTCTTTTCTACCTGCTGATGTTACATTTGATATGTAAAATTAGCGTGATAGACAGGGGTCGGAATAGGTAGTATATTTACCTAAACTTCGTGAAAGTATGTAACATATAGTTGATAATACCTCTTCTAAAATCCTGGAATCATAGACATAACGATTAAATTCCGGGTTTTATGAAATCGCAAATTACTTATTGCTCAAAGCGCAATAAGTAATTTAATTTATATTTATACGTTTGAATTATTTTTTTATATTAAAGAATCTTATTATGTTTTTGGAGTTTTGTAGATACTAAAACTGTTAAATCAAAAAGCTTCATTTTAATGTAACTGTTTTAGTACACAACTTTAAAACAGATAAACATAATAAAATGTACAATATAATAATTTAGTTCAAATCCTCAAATCCCGGGATTTAATCGTCATGTTTATGATTCTGGAATTTTAGGGAGGTATTATCAACTTTATGTTATTTGACATACATACAACATACACACATACAACTTTCGCCTTTATAATATTAGAGTGATGTATCACTGTGTGTGTGAGTGTGTTTTATTGGGGGATATTGTAATATCCCCCAATAAAATACCGAGTCCATTCAATTCGTACTGAAATAAGTCCAAATAAACTTAAATACATTCACTCTGTCACATTAAGGGATATAATAAACACAAAAATATTCTATCAGATACCTCCGCAGCAAAACCTTGGGTTTGTTATAACAAATAAATTCTTCTATGCGTCCACTGTTTTTAGATCATTATACAATTCTGGTATGTCCGCTGAATCATATTTAGTTTTTTGTCGACACCAAATGATACTTGTTATATCTTTTGGCGCTTTGTTCGGTTTATAGTATATGTAAGTTTTTGAGATGTTTTCCGGATACAATGTAATGTTGCACATCTTTATTCTACGCGAAAGATGTCCACTATTGAACATAGACCTCGCCATGTATCGCCACAATTAACACTTCTGTGCATATCCAAACTATCGCATTCCCGTGACTCTCGCCAGGTCATCGGTCCAACTTGTGAGAGAACCTTTCGGCCCCATCAACCATCTGTTCCACGAGCAATTTGCACGTATTTTGGCATATTACTAGTTTACTACATGAAGGTCTATTTTAAATATATTAGTAAATAATTTTCAAAAATTCCGGGATTTAATCGTCACGTTTATGATTCTAGGATTTTAGGAGGTATTATCAATTCTATGTTACTTACTTCCACAAACTTTAAGTAAATATACTCTACCTATTCCGATCTCTGCAAATACCTCAACATAAGTTTGCATTTTCTTCGCTGACGTCGGTCCGTTTATTTGCTAACCCCTCCTGAACCTCGCAATGACTTTTGATGTGGTTTTCGCTGAAGGAATGTAACTTGTACCTGTTCAAAGTCGGGGCAGGTCACTATTGACTTATTAGCCTAAAGAAACCTGCTTGAAAACTAAGAAACAACTAGTTGCTTTGAAATACTAAAGCAGGCTCACAAAGCTTCTGAATCTTACCCATATACTGTGTAAACATTCTCAAGTCAATCGTATCTAAGGTGCATTTATGATATGAGTTTTTGCGAGATACACGAACTCAGGCGCCGGCTGTTATGGCACCGTGTTATTCGCTCGCTAGTTCAATAACAATTTATTAATAATCCCTTTTTTGCTCCAACCCTCGGACATAAATATGTCATTATTCGCACTGCTCAATTAGGGAACCCTTAATTTTTTTTTCAGATTAATTTTTTTTTTTTTCAAAAGATGAATTTGAGATGTTATGAATATTACATTGATTTGAGCTTGGATTTGTGGCCAGTTTTGATGGTACGAGCATTTGTGTAGGTTATGCTCGTTGATATCTTTTGTTCGACTGGGCTGGTCTCAATAAATGTAGGTCGACTGACCAATATAAGTTTACCTATAGTATAAGTAATTAGAAATATGCATGCAATTTTTTTTAGCTATAATAAATAAATAAGGTTTTTTTTTTTAAATATCTTTATTAACAACGAAGTTATAAAGCTCCATAGCTGCTGCTAATAAGAATGAGAAGTCCGACGTGGACTTTGACGTCAAAGTTCTTCACTTTTAAACGGCATTTTGACGAGAGAGACAGATATATATATTTATTTAAAATTATTATATCTCGTCTAACAATTTTTTATATTGTTTTCACTGTTAATATTTTATTTCTGTATATTTATTGATTGAAACTGATTAGAAAACAAATATTTATTTCATGCATATTTTCTATTCTCTTTAGGATTCCATACCTTAAAAGGAAAGAACGGAACCCTTATAGGATCACTTTGTTGTTCGTCTGTCTGTCTGTCTGTCAAGACTCTTTATCTCGGAAACGCGTGGAGGTATCGAGTTGAAATTAAAACCATGTACTCAGGTCTGCGGTCCCTTGAAGTTGTGAAAAAATAAAACTTCTGAGTTAACGAAAAAAAAGATACGGCCGTTTATGTCGCAAAAAACGTATATTTCGACACTCTCAAGAGAATCAAAATTCATAGGGTAGTTCCCGTAGACCTAGAATCCTGAAATTTGCCATGAAGCAAGGTTTTATAGCACAAGCATAGGAAAAAATCTGAAAACTGTAAATTTGCAGTTACGTAATAAAAAAAAAAATATGATTCGGAAAAATCTTCCTAACTCAATTCGGTAATTGAACTGTTTTCATTGGTAAGTTTGTACGGAACCCTCAGTGTGCGAGTCCGACTCGCACTTGCCCGGTTTTTTATATTATGGATATTGAATAGGCATGCGTTTGACCACTATCTCACCTATTAGTAAGCGATGATGTGGTTGACAACGGAACACGCTTAGCTAGAAGTAACCTATTCTCCCTTTGGCCTAATTGTTGATCTAATCGTATTACTGAGTATTTTTTTATTTTTATTGATATAAACCAGTGCTTGACCGCGATCCCACCTGATGGTAAGCAGTGATGCAATAATTGATGGTGAGGCGCACTAGTTGAGCCTATTCACTCTAGCCTTGAAGGCACCTAAATTATAGTTGGACGGGAAGACCGCAGCAGGCAAATTGTTCCAGTCCTTCGATGTACACGGTATGAACGATGAAGCTAAACGCTTAGTCCGAACCGTTGAAGTTTCAACAACGTAAGGGTGGATACTAGCCGTACGTCGGGTTGTCCGATGGTAGAAAAGAGATGGCGGAATCAAGTCATGCAATTCCCGCGCTCACTCACTAAAATGCAACCTGTAAAATACCGATAGGCTGGCTACCCTGCGTCTGTGCTCGAAGCTTTGTAGATTGGACTTAACCAAATCTGGATCCCCAATTAGCCTCTTCGCACGCCTTTTCACTGAGTCCAAAGCTACTAGATGGGATTTTGCAGCACCAACCCATATCTGACTGCAGTACTCTTCACACGATCGGACCTGTAATTAAACTTGACCTGTAATTATACTTACCAACGAATAATTTGCTAATATTATATTTCATTTTGTTACAGGTAAGAAAGGAGCTTGCAACAACAAAGTCGTTGTGTGTAACGGTACTTGTATTAAAATTGAGTTTATTTTGTACAATATTTTATAGTAAACAACAACTAACACTAAAAATAATCTGTTTGTCTAAAAACAGCATCAACATTTGTGAATAAATTTCAAATTTAATGAGAGAGAGTTGGGGCGGGTGAGAATATTTCGCTATCTCTTTTGTACTTACGTATCCTAATGACTGTGACAATTCAGCTGGTGCCTTCTTTGTCTTTCACTAGAAAACTTTCTCTTACACCAGATTTGAAAGTTTTCTAATTTATTTAATTTGAATCGATTTGAAAAAAAAAAATCTATTTGCGATTTTGGCTAAAGTTGATTTTATTATTATTATTATTCTCTTTATTTATTTTTTATACATATTTTATATATATTTTTTAATATTTTTTAAATCACATATATTATTAAAAAAAAAACCGCCGGTGTCGGGAGCAGGGTCCAAGCTACCGGTGGTTAGGGCTCCAGAGACAGGAACCTCCTCACAATGCGAGCCGCATCGAGGAGTACTGCCTTCTGTATTATTATTAAGTTGATTTTAATACAAATAATAAAATGAAACAAGTCACATTTTCAATCACATGTTCGACGTGGTTACTTTTTCATCGAACATCGAACGAAAACGACATTAAAGATTTTGAGAACGAATATTAAAGATTTACCACTCACTCATTATTAAATACTTAGATACTATTTTTTTAATGATATAAACTAGTGCTTGATTGCGATCCCACTGGTGGACACTGATGGTAAGTAGTGATGCAATCGTTGATGGTGAATCGCACTACTTTATTGAGAGTCTATTCACTCTAGCCTTGAAGTCACCTAATTATAATCAGACGGGAACACCACTGTAGGCAAATTGTTCCAAACCTCCGATGTAAGCGTTATAAACGACGAGGCGAAACGCTTAGGACCGTAGTGGTGTCAACAACGTAAGAGTGACGGTTGTACGATGGTACAAATTAAAGTTATCTCAACTCAGGACCTCAAGATACAGGTTCTACTTTGTTTGGGGACCACCATTAAAATATATGTATAATTACTAATTAGTTACAGACAATATTAATCATTATGTAGTAGTTTTTAAGGTGTTCGTTATTTATTGTAACAATGAACAATAAACATTATTCTTATTCTTATTCTAAATAAACGAAGTAATCTGAGGACTTACAATTAAGTAAAATACGTGTTGATACAAAGCTATGAAATGAATAAACAGTTACAAAATGGTGATGGCGGAATCAAGTCATGCAATTCCTGTACACACGCTCCAAAATGCATCCTATAGCTAAAATTATTATCGAAATCTCTGACGTAGCTCTTTTAAACGATGACATCGTTTCAAGTTTTAACAGTCAGTGAACTTAAAAATGACCGAAGTTTATAAAGCTTCAACAATATACATCCGATTTACAACAAAAAGTTTCCTTAATCTGCTATCCAATATTTCAGTTTCACATCTACCAACATTCATCGTGCGTCTGCGTTCACACCGACGCGCCGCGCTCCCCGGCCGCCCATTACATCGCGCCGAACATTACGAAAATTATCATTTGTGATAACGCGAGACATCCTCTCTTTAATAGCCACAAGCCAAACAGTTAATTTTTAAAAACCGACGATACTTATAACTCATTCGCAAGGCGTTATTTTTCGTGCGTTTATCTGTGAATCTGCGGCGTAACAAGCGTGATTAATTTACCGTGTGATCTTTAGTACCGACCCATCTGCCTTCGGGCGGCGGCCATTTAAATTTTACCGTTTTCCTTTGCGAATGTTTATTTGCCGCGTTTTTGAGAGAGGTTTAAGTACGATGTAACAGTTTCCATTTTAATGGTTACAATTATTATTGATGCTCCTGTCCGTGATGTATATAAACTGCTTTTAGTGAGAATGTTGCATTTTTTTAGTTTTGTTAAGTACCAATTTATTCGTTTCGATGTAATTACTAATTAGTTCGTTTAATGACGGCTAATTGAAATATCGGATAGTTGAGTAATTTTGTTCGTTTATAATTTTATCTTCGACTGTATGTGTACCTACAAATATCATTGAAGAAAAAATGGGTCATTCTGAGATAATTGATATTATACTCTTTAGCAAGTAAAAACTATCCTACTTATTAGTCAACTTAAAGTCGATATTATTTACTTTAAAATTAAATTGTTCCAAAAAAGGAACTGCGAGCCAAAAGTGGTGATCGAATTTACAATTTTTATTTTATATTCGTAATTTACTTAAAAGTATTAATTTTAAAACGAGTGACAAACCCGCTGGGTTTGCACCAAAATCTTATGAATATAAAAGACAAAAATGAGTAGACAACAGACGTCTGCATGTCATGAAAGTCAGATAGCCCAAAAGAAATGTTCCACTCCAACAATCCTTAGAATATTTCAGTATTCATTTTATGCATAGAATTATTTTGAAAGTAAAAACGAAACACTACTCCTTTGGAAATATATTGATTTTGATTTGATTTAAATCAGTCTTGAATAATACGAAACATTATTCTGAAGAAACATAAGTTATCCATTAGCAACCAAAATGACTACTTTTTCGTTAGTTATCTAATCAGTAATTTCATGTTTCGTTAACAAGTTATAAAAATCATGAAAAGAAAATTTCACAAAGCAATTATAGGCTTTTTATACTCAGTTTGCAACTGCCAAAACATTTGTTTTACACAAAATACTATGAAGCCTATTTTCTAAAACTATAATTAACAGGTCATCATGCATGGTCTTTTTACATGATTAATAGTTTGATTATTTAATTCTCACTTCATCACCCTAACAGAACATCTCCCCTCTGGACGCGAATTGCAGTGGCCAATCTGGAAATCTTTTAACCGACCCAGGTTGGTCGCTGCAAAAACAAACTCGCCAAATGGTGCTTCCTCGATCCATCTCTAACACAGGACCAACATCACCTGCTATGCTGCTCATCCTGCACAACCACCGCACTTTTCAGAACTTGTACGATGCCAATAACAGAGCTGCACTGGTTGCCAGAAAAAAAATAATAAGATGATTAATAAATATAGGGTGACTGGTAATTAGTGTACGATACTTAAACACGTGATTGTGCTCATGATAACCAACAACTTTTACTATGGGAACAAACCTGAAATCGCAAAAAAAAATCAGCTGTTCAGTACATTTATGTTTGCCTAATGTACTGAACAGCTGATATTTTTTTCGCGATTTCGGCTTTGCTCCCATAATAAAAGTTGTTTGTTATCATGAGCACAATCACGTGTTTAAGTATCGTATACTAATTGCCAGTCACCCTATATAATAGTTTGGAATCTGAAAAAATATGTGTGTTTAAAATTATACTAAAAGCAAAAATATAATCACTTCATTGAAATCAACGAAAGCATCACCAAGTAACAAATCACTACAACAACCTAAGATTAATTTGTCACTTCATTTTCATATCGCAATCTACCAAATAAAACTACAACAACTGGAGCCAACACTACGGGCTATGCAAATCGCTCGATATCGCAACCGTCAACAATAATTAAGCCTGCAAACCGCCTCGATACATATAATCGATTAAACACACATGATTATAATCGTCGAATCGATCATCGTACGATTTGAGGTCGGCGCGAGTGGGCTGTCAGAGAATTGCACCTTCATTACTATACAGGAGCGGGTAGCAAATCAAGTAGACAGACAGACGGACAGACGAGCCCTGGATACAATAAGATATTTACAAGCGCTTGCGAACGAGTCGATATACGAGTATGCATTGTTGCAACGTTGATCGAAATGTGTGCGGGATTGTAGGGTAATTTTTGTTTTGACAATACAAATGCGTTTTATATCGTTATATCGGTTTGTGGGTTTGTATGTACTTGTTGTGGTGTTTCGTAATTGTTAATTTCATGTGTTTTATTTATGATTGGTGTCAATATGAACACTTGAACCTTTGGGAACTCCAAGTATCTTTTCAATATTATATAGTACAGTTTGTACTCACAAATTGTTCTGTTGTGTTGTGTATGATATGTAGTTGCTGTGGTGTTTCGTAATTTTTAATTTGAGTTGTTTTACGATTGGAGTCAATATGAAAATCTTAACCTTTAAGAACTCCAACTATCTTTGCAGTATTGTATTGTTTTGTTTATTTTGAGTGTTTAAATGTAGTTGTTGTGGTATTTTGTAATGTTTTAATTTGATTTGTTTTATGATTGGTATCAATATGAAAATCTTAACCTTTAGGAACTCCAAGTATCGCTTCCGTATTGTAAAGTACAGTTTATGGGGTTATAATTATGTAGTTGTTGTTGTGTTTCGTAATTTTTTGATTTCTTTTATTATTCATTTATTTATTTATTTATTTATTTATGACAGGTACTCTCTGCACTTACAGTCGAAACCAACACGTACGTTACGTACACGTTTTATAATTTATATCAATATGATAACCTGAACCTTTAGGAACTCCAACTATCTCTTCCACTTAAGAACCTATGACATTGTTGGCTGATTTGGTCTACAAAAACTTTCTGATCTTATTAATAAGATACATTTTTTTTTTCATTTCTCACTAAGGCTGCGACAATCTTTGAGTTAATCCAGTTTACATTGACCACTCGAACGTCGAAATATCATGATGTCCATGTCAAAGATCAGACTTCAATCCAGTCGATCATGTGACAGTGTCATACAACAAACAGACTGTCCACTGAACCCCACAGCCGATATCATTAGAAATCATTAAAATCAATTCACGTGTACGATAGACCACTTTTTTTGAGTCACGATCGCTCTTAATGATGCACTATTTTCGAATAAATCGTGTTAGCTACGCAAAGAATCTACCGTGGCCTCTCGTGTTGGCCAGCCCTTTTATATACTTTAAATTTATTTCTGTTCAAGGCATTTTTATATCATTATCTTCGCTAATATTGGGAATATTACTCTGTAAATTAATGTCTTCAACGATTATATTACTCAGTTTTTGTCCAATGTTTCTAGTAGCTCAGAAATTTTCAAGCATCTTCATGATACCATTTCAATTAGCATAATCAGCCTTTTTTAATGTTCCCACTGCTGGGACTCAGGCCTCCTCTCTGAAAGAGGGAATGGGCCGTAAATCCACCACGCGGGCCCTGTGCGGGTTGGTGAATGTCACATTTCTTCGAATTTTTGGTTCTAGGACATGCCGGTTTCCTCACGATGTTTTCCTTCACCGTTTTGAGAACAGTGGTGATGAATAAATTACACAAAGTAATGCGCCTGGCTGGGTTTGAACCCGCGACCTACAATTCGTAAGTCGGGGCCGTTCCCACTCGGCCACCACTGCTCTCATTTCAATTGGCATTCTTCTATTTCAAAATGAACCAGTTCATAACTGTTATCTTTCATCTGTTTATTAGTAATATAGTTTAATAACATTGCATTAATAGCGAGCTCATAATGCAGCAAATATGAAGACATTAATTAGACTATCACTATTATTGCAACTGTCATTTAACTTACCGCCCGCTTAAAGGTGAACCATATTACAATTGAATTTATATCATTAAGTTCTTCTTCTATTGCGAATATAAACTTTACTACTTCGAGTTTAGGTCGTGAGTTGTCTGTTGATTACGTAACTTTTATGTTGTTACGGTATTGTTCAAAAAGAACCGTAGCATAGCAGGGTGATCCAAAGTGCTGGCCATGTAGGGTAGTCGCGCGCTCAGCGCGTGGCAACGAAACTTCTTCAAACTTTTTAAAAGGTTAATTGCACGCGAAAAACTGACTACACCACTCCTGGAATCCTACTGTGTAAGGCCACCACCAAGGTTTTCTGTATACCCATGAATATTGATAAGAGCCAAAATTGTTTAGATTTTTATGTTTTTCCTTCGAAATCTGGTTAGTCCGTGGGTGTTCACATTTTTTGATGTGATGTGTTTATTGGTGTAAAAAGCGGAGTGGAGTCGTTGGCAGTTTTATTTTCTACCGGAGCGCTATTGTTCTGTGCGGTAATTGAATTATATCTGTTTCTGGAAGAGATTTAAGTCTTGACTGTTCGGTTTTTATTTGCGTTTTAAAAGCTAAGTACTTCTCCGTAATCGTAATGAGAAGTATCTGGCTCGTCACTTTGTCTTTCACATGCTATGAATAATTTTGTAAATATATATGCTTAAACACATTTGTGTTTAAGTTGAGCTTGCTCCTATCACTTGCGAAGTTGAAGTGCTTTTAGTTAAACGAGTTAACATGAATGCCGAAGCACTGACCTGTGCTATATTTATGATCCACGCTTATTAACATAGTATGATCTTGCTTATCGTCACTTTACAGTGAAAACATCATTAATGCGGAAGAGATGCCCTGTGAAGTTTTGTTATACATCTTATGCAATATGTAACTGGAATAATGCACACTTTTGTACACTCCAATTAGAAAATTAAGTTAAAATATTACACTAACTGTAGTATTTTTTGAAGAAATTAGTTATCCTAATAGTAATAGTATTGGTCTCTACGTATGCACAAACCAACACTTTAGTGACGCAATCAAGATTTATGAAAATTGATAATTATTTTATCCTAAAATAATCAAGAATTATTTTAAATAGCGTGGTAATGATGGTAGAGTGGTAATGGCCCCGACTAGAGTAGTGGTGTCCGAGTGGTAATGACCCCGACTTAAGAGTGGTAAGTCGCGAGTTCAAACCCAGCCAGGCGCATTACTTTGCGTAATTTATTTCATCACCACTGCTCTCAAAAATGGTGAAGGAAAACATCGTGACGAACCAGCATATCTTAGAACCAGAAATTCGAAAACATGTGACATTCACCAACCCGCACTGGGCCCGCGTGGTGGATTACGGCCCATTCCCTCTCTTAAAGAGGAGGCCTGAGTCCCAGCAGTGGGAACATTAAAAAAGGCTGATTATGCTATGCTATGCTTATATGCTATTTTAAATAGCTAAAATTGATGGATGTGTGTTTATTATGTTACATGTTGTCTAAGTCATTCATTTATGTGTCTTTCTCTTAGTTTGTAATTCACATTTACATTTACGTTATATATTTCAAGTTATTATCGTATAAAACTCTAATATTCTACTTCCGAGTTTTTTTCAGACACTTTCGTATTTTTGCGAGGTTCTCATGAACCGTCATTGATAGTTTTACAGATTATAATATTTTTTTTGTGTGAAATTAGGACGTGCCTCCCGTTGCATTATTTCTAACATTGTAATTTAAATTAAACAAAACTTGACAAAATTAGATTCCCGAGATTTCATTAAGTACAAATAATTTTATGTACCTACGTACACATTTTGCAAAGAAAGATTTGGCGGTTATACTTATAGGCCATTAAATATATAATCGAGAATGAGATTGATCTAACCATAATCTTAAGTAGAAGACCAAAAGGCGACGGATAGAAAGTAGAAAAGATGATAAGGTGTCGAGTATTGGGACGATAGACAATAGAGATGAATCTAAGAAAAAGAAATGCAGTCTTTCCGTCTAGTCTATTTAATTCCACCAAGTCCGTTTCATCATTGGACCACTAGACGTACGGCGTTGCGCCATCGGTACATGGTGGACATCCCACCCATAGGTACAAAGCGTTTTGGGAACACATTCATTATGCGTACAGCTAAAGAATGGAATTCCCTGCCGGAGTCTGTGTTTCCTGATAGCTACAACCTAGGGGTCTTTAAGTCAAGAGTGAATAGGTTACTTCTTCTAGGCAAGCGTGCTCCATCGCCGGCCACATCTTCGCTTACCATCAGGTGAGATAGTGGTCAAACGCGAGCCTATCAATAATAAAAAATAAATAAATACTATTGACTACCTCAGTGAGCCTTGCTGATAAAGCTGACAAGACCCATTTGCTGTCAAATACAAATATACAAATGTGTTACATCCGCATACATAGTGACAATACTCTGTATCAAAAACTAAATACTTTATAAAGACACTCATCATCATCATCATTTCAGCCGATAAATGTCTACTGCTGGACATAGGCCTCCCCCGAATGTCGCCACAATGAACGGTCCTGTGCGTCTCGCATCCATCGGATTCTCGCAACCTTCACCAGGTCATCGGTCCACCTTGTAGGGGGGCCTTCCAACACTGCGTCTTCCGGTACGCGGTCGCCACTC
Organism: Mythimna impura; assembly: GCA_905147345.3. Classification (NCBI taxonomy): domain Eukaryota; kingdom Metazoa; phylum Arthropoda; class Insecta; order Lepidoptera; family Noctuidae; genus Mythimna; species Mythimna impura. The sequence goes on from LR990355.1 coordinate 25,852,092, forward strand.
CAGAACCCTTCGGCCCCAACGGCCATCCGTTCAGCGAGCAACGACAAAAACGTAAAGACACTGTGTAAGTGTAAAATGTGCGAAGCAAAAAAAAAATCCATTGAGATAAGCGCAGGCGGCTGATTTACTTATAAATTCCATGCAATTTAAAAAATCAGTCACTAAAACGATAAGAGAGAACTTTAAATTTCCACAAAATCGTAATCTTACAACACTGACTACAAGTAATGATTTACCAATAAATCAATACAAAAATAACGACTTGTAATATACTGATATAGTTCCTGATTTTTTACCGCTGTTCAATATGAGCCAGGAGAGCACAATTAAGCAGATCTAACAAGTGGACAATCAATGAGGTTTTTATTCAACGATGACCATATAAGAAACCTCACCAGGAAGGTCTGATGTAAACATAGCTCTTTAAATATGTAGCGACAATCGAGGGTTATAAAAAATATCTTGTTAGGCATGATCCATATGGGTGTATGACCACAATGTAACTGTTGTTGTGGTCTTTAGGAAGGTTTGATTGTGTAGGCTTTAGTTAATAAATAAATAACATAATTAGCTTTATAATGTTTCCACTGCTGGGACTCAGGTCTCCTCTCTAGGAGAGGGAATGGGCCGTAATCCATCACGCGGGCCCAGTGTGGGTTTTTGCATGTCACATATCTTCTTTCTTCTTGTTCTAGGACATGTCACCGGTTTCAGATCAGTGGTGGTAAATATATGACACTCCCTCTCGCTCCACCGAGAGCGGGAGAAGTTAAAAAAATAAAATTATTTAGCCACAATAACACATTTACTGTGCGTAGAGCTAAGGACTGGAATTCCTTGCCGGATTCTGTGTTTTCTGATAGCTCCAGGAACCTAATCTTTAAGTCAAGAGTGAATATACTTCTTAATACTTCTAGGCGGCCGTGCTCCACCATAGGCCGCTGCATCACTTACCATCAGGTGAGATAGTGGTCAAGCGCGAACCTATCAATGATAAAAAACCGGCCAAGTGCGAAGGTTTCGTACCGTTCGTAGCAAAAAACGGCAATAAAAATCACGTTTGTTGTAAAGGACCCCACTTAAATATTTATTTTATTTGGTTTTTAGTATTTATTTTTATAGTGGCAACAGAAATACATCATCTGTGAAAATTCCATCTAGCTATAACGGTTCATGAGATACAGCCTGTTGACAGACAGACGGACAGCGGAGTCTTAGCAATATGGTTCTGTTTTTACCGTTTGGGTACGGAACACTAAAAAAAGAACACCAGAAATTCCCTCAACTAAACAGAACAATCCATTAGCGACGCGTGGTCTATAATCCACCAGTGTAACCCAACCTTGGAAGCACATAATTAAATCAGTGTTAGGCCGGTACACATTGCCACCTTGTTAGTTAGAGTTACGTCTCTAGAACATAATATATGTCGACTCTTGTCGACACTTGGCAGGTGTTAAATTAATTGCTATTTCAATTGATAAGGCTTTATTGTTCGTATTTGCCTTTTTGGTTGAGTTCTTTGCAGTGATTTACTTCAGGTCGGCAGGTAATAGATTATTGTACGGGCAATTTAAGGGTACTAAACTAATCAAAACCAATTGCCTGTTTGTCGGTTTTCTATCGATTATATTACGGAAAGTTCTGCGAAGCCCGTTCCATCATCGGACCCCTAGACTCAAGGTGATTCATCACCGATACATGGTGGATATCCCACACTTACCTACGTACAAAGCGTTTTGGGAGAAGTCTATCAGGCCTCAACGGCAGAATGATTTCGCATATAATTGGAACACACTTTTTTTTTTGATGAGAAAATCATCCAATAATAATAATAATAATAACCCCATCGCCGTATCTCTACGTTGACGTCGTGGTGGGGCTTGCGTGCTCCAATATACCCTAGGTCTGTATCGGTAAAGTTTGCTTTGCCGTAATATGCCTAGGGTGAGGGGCCAGACTAAGAGAGATACAATCCGCAGTGCAATTTTGTGGCGAACTGTTGGGCATTAGCGACCCCACGGACCCGATCTCCCGGGAGAATTCTTGTTCTTCATCTCCGGCTTGCCTTTATTGGCCGGCCGTAGTGAACACTGACGAGGAACTGAGCTCCCACCTCTCTCTTGCCTTTATTGGCTGGCTTGAGTGGAGATTCGCAAGAGCAAACGTGCTCGGGAGAAGGATGTATAATCCAGTAAGGTGCTGGTAGGGATCTTGACCGTAATTCCGGGATTGTCCTGATAGCCGTGGTATACCTCTCCACTCCTCAAGCACCTCAGGATATGTTGCCCTCTTGTTGCTACGTCACTTCGTGCTAGCGGCCGTTTTTGGGGGCCCATTTATTGAGTGTGCAAGTCACCCCCTGCCTTTTTTCGATGCATATTAATAACGTTGTTCAGGCAGGGGCCATAGTTTTGACATAGTTCCATGTTACCAGTCCACTTAAGACTCAAACCATAGCCCTATTATCTTTGTTCTCCATATGTCGCAACAGTTTTTCAATAACCGGGGGTTGTCCTTGGGTGCACTAGCATAGCGCGTACAGGGATAATCGTCGGTTGGTATCATGTTCCATTATAATTATCTAAAGAGCCTCTGCGAGTTGGCTTCGGCTCCTCGTACGCCTCCCAAAGGTCCAGGACCTCAGGGTCCTGAGATAAATAAAATATATAAAAATAATAATAATAATCCTTTATTATCAGGCAACTAAGGCCCATAGAAAAAATACACAAATAATCTTATAAAATAATAAACTAATACATATGTATAAAAGAAACTATAACAATTATTAAACACTATTGCACACGAAGTGACGGCGTCGTGTTCCACTGCGAGGTCGGTATCCTTCCACGAAATCGTCGATACACGACACCCTTCGGCCAAAACTCTCCTTTGAGGAAGGTCTCCAAATGGTGAGTCGGCACCCGCACCACAAACGACTTGAAATTGGTGTTATGGCGCAGCTCCAACTGCACGACTCTCAAAGTCCAGTTTGTCTTCACGCGTACATACTCCACGATCTCCTCAGCCTTCGTGGTGTGATGTAGCCTAGAAACGTACAGCTGCGTCGTAGGTACTGCTGGACGCAGCAGCATGTTGGGTCCTGCCAGCGCGGTACCGCACTGGTTCTGACTAGTAGGCTTCTTCCTCTTCTTCTTCTCTACCTTAGTGAAGCCATCTTCATCGCTCTGCTTATCCCCTTTCGTTTTACCTGCTTGTCGCGTTGTTTGCGACACAGCAGGTTTATTTGCAGCAACAATAGCGGAATAGGCACGTTTAGGGGTCGACGTACCTACATGCGTCACCACTTCGACCGGTGACGATACAGCGACGGCAGCGGCGGAGCAAGATGCAAAGCAAGCATTATCAGCAGCGGGTGACGCACTGCAGCTCGCCGACTCAAAACTGCCGATGTATGCATTTTGTGCTCCGCGACGTATGTTCACGCTGGAGTTGTTAGGCGCCCTACTTTCCGAAACAGCGTTGCGCAACAACTCTACTTCGGCACGCAGCGCACCTACGGTGGTATTGGACACCTCCAGCTTGGATTGTACTTCGGCCAAGCTTGCTCCAATGACATCCCCCGCTCTTGGGCGGTGCGCGAGGGTGTGTCAGACTTTAACTGACTAAAAACCCACTCCTGTTCCTTCGTTGCCTTTCATACCAGGGCCGAGTCTTCCTTTATAATATTAGTTTTGATTAGTATACATAAATATACTCGGATGAATAAATAAAATACCCGAAAATGTTTAAACAAAAAAGATATGTTTACCAGGTTACCAGGATATATATGTCGCATCAAGGGTGGCCGAGATGCGCAACATCGGGTCTTCATCACGATCCGACATAGTTCTTGGGAAGTGTGGGCACTGACTTGGGTAGTCGAACGAAAGATAATTTGAATCAGAATAATTTTATTTTGATAACGGTTTTACAAAAGGAAACAAACACGTACTAAGCGTATGCCGAGGCTGTCCGAGGTAGAATGCCGCACCTCTCGGGCTTCCCTCCAGTCCTCGCTGCATCCCCCCCTACCGACGATCGTGTCCAAGCGGTAGGATGCCGCTTGCGTTTCCGGTGACGATATTATTAGTTTACGAAACTAATTGTTAGATGGCGCTGTCCGTCGCACCCTTGCGCCATCAATCCACGACATATATCTTATATGTTTCGTGAACTTTAACTTTGAAAGCCGACCTGTTGGTTATACCGCTATCACCCGGGCGCACCCACTGACAAAAGTAACTGAAAAATATTGAAGTTAATGAGTCCCGGCGACTTATAATGATTTACTGATATTCGTGCAGCGAAATGCTTCTCTGATATCAATTTCAGTTAATTTTAATTGAATTCTCTTTTGCGTTTCACGTTTTGTAATGTGCACCCAATTGTGATATTCAGTTTTCAATTAAATTAATCGCGAAGTTATCGATGTGACTTATTGAAATTGATTGGGAGATAAAAGGTATTTTTTCAAAGTAAGAAAACAATAATCTTAATTTTATTCATTGTTTATCAAAGGTTCTATAAGTAAGTATAAAATATAATTTAAGAATTTGTATGTTTGCTTTTTTCGTTATCAAAAATATCTTTGAAAAACTTTACAAAAGAAAAACACTAAAAGGATCAAAATAACTTTAATTTCGGAAGTCGGTGTTTCTCGATATTGTTTGTTTCTTATTTAATACCGACTTCCAAAATTAAAGTTATTTTGATCCTTTTAGTGTTTTTTTTAGTGAAGTCGGTTATTATTATTTTTTTTTGTAAAAAGGTTTTTATTTCACACTTTTTAGTTGAGATACACTTATAACCAGAATGCCTATTTCTCATGACAATTCCAATTAACTCTAACACTGCTAGCATACATTGTTTTATTAGGAAGTACTCGTGTTTACCTTCCGGCTCCATCATCTGTTAATTTCGATAGTACCTTATAGCCAAAGTGCATCTCATGATAATTCTAATAAGCCCAAACACGGCTAGGATACATTGCTTAATTACAGAGTTCCGGTGCCTATCTTCCGGCTCCATCATCATCATCAGGTCACGTCGATGATACCATTTTCAACATTCAGAACCATTTATTTATTTGTATTGTCATAGTCGCTTAACTGTCTTCATTGTGATATCTATTTGAGTATGAAGTTCCGTTGGCCATTTCTGGTCTTCTTCGTCAGTTCCACTTCATCAAATGTTACTTTTTGATTGTAAATGCTTAAGTTCTCGATGAAAATACCAAAATTTCTATATGGTTGCCTATAATATTTGAGGAGTTCCCTCGATTGCTCATGGATCTCATCATCAGAACTGGATTTTGAAAAAAATTGAACCAATCTGGAAGCATATCTTTTAAGTGGAAAAATTATTTTTCAAAGCTATCCATAAACGATGGAGTTCTGAGGTAACACACATAAAAAATAAAAAAAATTAACAACCGAATTGATAACTTTCTCCTATTTTTGAAGTCGGTTAAAAAGAGTTACCTTTTTTGGTCTGGCCATTTTTTTTTTGGAATGTCATTGTCATTATTAATTATCATCCAATAACCTCTCTCATATTGGGTAGAGTGAGAGGGAGAGTCATGCCTTTATTGTCTAAAACCCATCCACTGCAACATCAGGAATTTACGAAAAAGATACCGTGATCCTGGAACGCAATAGGCAACTGAAGGAAATAGTGGGTTTTAGCCAGTAAAAGTCTCTCTCCATCCTAGAGTTGATGAAGTCATTTCCAAACTCAATAAAAAAAAAAACGGGCAAGTGCGAGTCGGACTCGCGCACTGAGGGTCCCTTACAAACTTATTTATGAAAACAGTTCAATTCCCAAATTGAGTTAGGAAGATTTTTCCGAATCGAATTTTTTTTTTTTTGTGACGTAACTACAAATTTACAGTTTTCAGATTTTTTCCTATACTTGTATGTGTTCCTAACCAAGCCAGTAAACGTGATTTTAGAATTAAAATCTACCTTTTTGAGTCCAATGAAATCATTTCGAGCCATCACCCGTCTGTGCGTGCTAAGCTTAAACCATAAAGCCGTTCCTCCAAAGATGTACGAAGCTACGTAGCATTGATAGCTGAACGATAGCGTAGTCTGGCTTGGTTCGGAGGTCCTTTTGCGAGTTTTTTAAAGTACTCGACGAGTTTGTTCGAATGAGTCACCGCGGCTTTGGAACGCAAATGTAGTGGCGTAGCTACCGAAGGCCTAGGTCGGAGTAGTGCCCCAAGCTCGGGGGGGGGGGGGGGCGAACCTGATCTGATCGACAAACCTTTTACTGAACTAGCGAAAAATTCTCCAACCTTCAAAATCTAAATCAAACACTAATTATGGCAACTCGTTTTAGTCAGTAAAAGTCTGACACCCCCTCGCGCTCCACCCGGAGCAAAAGTCAAATAACTTTGATAATTTCCCACTTAAAAAGGGGCTCTATTTTTTTTGCCCCTGGGTCGTTTGTCATCTAGCTACGCCACTGCGCAAAGGGTGCCTGAAGGAACACGGATAAGTTTTAGTTAGTAAAAGTCTGACAATCTCTCCCGCTCAACCCTGAGCGGGAGAAGATATTTGGAAAATTTCCCAGTCTCGAAAAAAATAGCGCTTATACTAACTAGCTTAGCTCTTTGTCTACAATCAGCTTTATATCGGTAATTCTGAGCTATAAATTTATTTTTTCTGTCACCCCAGGGGTCCAGTCACACTGGGCTTATAATCGTCACCATTGAATTGTAGATAGAAGCTAATCATTAGTAGCTGTTTGTTTTTATAATTTTCACCCGGTGTGATACGGACAAAGAAATCGTTGGAATATTTTTACAAGAGAATTTTCTTGATGTTATTTTGAAAGGAATTAATTAATAGGTGCTTTATCGTGTAGTTCCTTATTTGATAAAATCTGTATTAAACTAGTCTTCTAATATATAAAAATCTTGGCTTGACGGAATTTTATGATTTTTTTTTGTGTATATTTGATAGGTCGGAGACTATTCTTTAGCCTCCTACCCCCATCCTCCATTTTTTTCTTTGATGTTATTTATGGCAGAACAATGTTTGCCGTGTCAGCTAGTAAAATATAATTATATGAATTTATAGGAAATAATTCTTCAGAAATAAAGTAAATTTCTACCAATTATTTTTGGGTAATTAGTAGTAATCTTGCAAGAACTTTGAATATACAATCATGTGGATACATAAAGAGAGAGAGGGAGGAAAAAGAACTACCAACCTTAAGTAAAATAGGACAAGTGCTAGAAGTTGATGATGACTACATAATTATTTAACTTTTTTATTTACACTATTAGTCTCAATCTATGTAAAATTGTTAGAAAAACCTTTACGTATAGTTTAGAATCCTGTCCTTTTGGTAATAAAATTGATGACCAAGTTAACTTATGTTACTGCGGTCAAAACTTTGAATATAACAACCTAGGGATCTTTAAGTCAAGAGTGAATAGGTTACTTCTAGGTAAGCGCGCTCCATCGTCGACCGCATCATCGCTTTCCATCAGGTGAGATAGCGGTCAAACGCGAACCTGTCAACAATAAAAAAAGAATATTAAACACCAAATTTGACAAACGGTAATCCTAGAACTTCAAAAATATTCCACATCTCATCAGCCTGGCAATAAATCCTTCTTTCAACCGTCTTTATCACAAAATCTGCATCCCCCTCCCTCCCTTTCTAAAAAGAATATCAGGGATAAGTAAAATTCCAACTGAATACATTCCAGCACGCGCCGAAAGTCTTGCGATACGTTTCGTGTGCTGCGCATGTGCATAAACCTGACGAGCGCACGTCAGCGAACAGTATCTGAACTGTATATCTATGTTCGAGGTGCACGGGGGTATTCTGGAGGGAAGATGTGGGGAGAGATTGGGTTTGAAGTTAATTAAATGGATAGATATTTAATGGATGAACACTGTGATCCTCTTTATTGTAAACCATAAAAAAAATTACAATGGGCAATCTTATCGCTAAAAGCGATTTTTTACAGACAACCTTTGGATGGAACCGTTTGATTCCGAATTACTTGCGATTGAAAATGCCTATATCTAACTGTGGTCCATTGAAGGCTGATTATGAAATGTTTCGATTAAAGAGACTAAATCAACATAGAGGTAAATACGCTATATAACATCAATTTAGCAACAAGATACTAAGCACAAACGTTTGAATACAGTTCAAAAGCTTTCTTCAGGAAGGTCTTCCATAGAAAAGAATAAAATAAACTTCATTGTACACCAAAACAGTAACACAACTTATACACAAACTTAAATCTATGAGTACAATGGCGGTCTTATCGTTGATAGCGATACTAGAGAACCTTAGGATGGATGTAAGAATTTACATTAAGAGCGTCCTTTTCGAGGTACATTTTCATACAACCGCTCTTACGCGATTATGATGATAATACACATTTTTTTCTCTAGTTATTTTGGGTACATCGCTAACTTGTGGATATTATCTAAGCTTCTATAGAAATCAAAACATAAATTTGTGTAAACCTAATCTAGTAAAGACCTCTGAAAATCTGCTCTTTTACGTGAACTTTGACCCTCTATAATGTACTCATATATTGAAAAGATAAAAAAGTACATCAATAGAACCCTTGCACATTTAATCGAGATTCTGAATGACGACAATTTTTCTGAAACATTTTTAAGGGTTTAAAAAAAACGCGTATTTCCTGGAACAAGTTTTGTGAAATATTCGAGTAAATTACGGAATTATCGAATGCCAACAGAGTTTACCGGCGTTATCTCGTATTTTTTCAACGTTAGATGAAGCAACAAGCCTTTAAACCATGCTCGATGTTGACGATAGGCGAGTGGAAAAGGCCCTCTTAAGCTTTTGCTTCAGTATTTCCACTTAAAAATATACTAAATTGTCTTTAAGAAATACTCTAGATTTCTTATGAAAAGAAAAGCTTGAGTTTCTTGGGACCTTACCATGACATTTTTTTTTCGGTGGGAAAATCATCTTATGACATCCCCCGCTCTTGGGCGGACCACTAAAAACTACTACTACTACAACCTAACCTCTACTACCACTCTAAACTTACACTAACTACTAAAAACCCACTCCTGTTCCTTCGTTGCCTTGCGTACCAGGGCCGAGTCTTCCTTTCAGAATCACTGGCCCAAGTAGGCTTCGACCCTGCCGTGTTAAAATATCTGGCGTGTGAGCGAGAAAGAGGGATGTAGCTAAACACTACATAGCTATAATGCTAGCAAAGAAGGAGGCCACACGTGCACGCGCGAGGCAATGGCTCTTGCGCCCCAGCCGCCGGGATTCCGACCACGATTTTCAGCCACCGTAGGCGCGGGCTTGCGGACGGCGAGCAATGGGTAGCTCCCCATCCGACCGACCGGACCGAGCCCAAGTCGTTGACGGCGAGTAGTGTTCCACGCGCGCCTCAAGGAGATGTCAGCAACCGTGGGGCCCAGCAGGGTCGAAGCCTACTGGGGCCATGGGTGATGCGAAAGAGATCCTCGGGGCCCTGGAAAAATGGCAAAGAAGGAACAGGGGTGGGTTTTTAGTCAGTAAAAAAAAAAGAGAAAAAAAAAAGCTCTAAACAGAAATAAATCTTCAAACTTTGGTATTCGCATTACTCCGCTCGTTGCATCGATCTCCAGAATAAGTCCCTCATGATTGGTGAACAAATATTTCAGCTGCGACATATTTGTGCCGCCACCAAAACAATTTGTTCTCGTTTTTAGTTCAAACCGAATCGTTTGCAGAACTTATAAATTGTATACTTTTTAGTGCTATGATAACGTAAATTAAATAGTTACTTTAAAAAAATGCTATTGTTGGGATTTCGAACTTAGTAGGAATTTTGTACAAAAAACTTTTGGCCAATTTTTTTCTCATTCTTTTGATTTAATGTCTATTGTTACTTCCATCATCGGACCACTAGAGTACGGCGTTGCACCACCGGTAAATGGTGGACATCCCACCTATACGTACAAAGCGTTTTCTGAATACATTAATTGTGCGTACAGCCAAGTACAGTGGAATTCCCTGCCGGAGTCTGTGTTTCCTGATAGCTACAACCTATGAGTCTTTAAGTCAATTGTGAATAGGTTACTTCTAGGAAAGCGTGCTCCATCGTCGACCACATCATCGCTTACCATCAGATGAGATAGTGGTCAAACTCGAGGCTATAAATAATAATAAAAAAACCTCAAAGTACGGTTTTTTCTTAATATTTTGATTTAATGTCTAATGTTACTTGAAAAGGAAAATTGGCTCGAATTTTTTTTTATAAATTGTACAGTGACAAAAGAAAATCGTGTCCTTTTGACCGCTACAGCCCAGAAAGCTTGGTTGAGCTCGACAGTTTTTAAAGAAAATTGTCTGCGGAGAAAATCTATTTTGTATTTTATTCTATTCATTTTATTCCACTTCTTGGAATGAAATTCAGTGTGTCTGATATCCTCGAAGCAAAATCTCAATAAGAATTGAGATTGCAAATTCTATTCTTGGTTAGATTTCGTTATGTTATTTTGTTTCCTAAACTTTTCAACGTTTTATCTATAAACTCCAGAATTTACACCCCCCCCCCCGCAACCGCTTACGTTGAGGTGCGACACTCCACTCTTGAATAGAAGATAACTATTTACTTGAGTAGAAGACTTTCCTACGTCATAACTATCGGGAAATAGACACCGAGATAAAGGCAATATTTCCTATTTTTTGTAACTACTTTCAACGCGATTGATATAAGCTTTTTGATAGCCCATCCTTCTCTATAAAAATGGCCCTTCGAGCCGGATACATGTCATGGGCTCATCATTATAATTGATAGAATGTCACAGAATCAAGGTCTTCTGGGGCTTTTGACATTGTAGTAACCACATAATTTGTGATATATCGGAAGCGCATGACAATCCCATACATTTTTGACTTTTCGTCATCTACCTGGACTTTCTGGCAAACAGTTAGACTTTATAACTGTGACTTATAAAATCAATTCTGAAACTGGTTTTTTTAAACTCCAGCAGCACATCCTTGATCGGCCTCGACACTCGTTCGCGACAGCCCTCATCCTGGCATCCCCGTACGTTGCGTACGCACTCGTAGCGTAGATTTTTTGCTGCGCGCGCGACTGGACTCGAATATAAAGCCGATGCGAACTTCCCCCGCCTTTTATGGCCAGGCCCTTAGTCCGGATTCCACCGGGGGACGTGTCCACACAATAAAAAGATTTATATTTATTTATCGGATAAATAAGAGGACGATCGGACCGCGCGTTCCTTGAAAGTGTTTTAAATTAGTGTTTCTTCCGTGCCGCGTGCTATGTGCTGGTAAATTGGGCAGCTTTTTTAGTGTATGGTTTAGGGTAAGTGTAGTACTGACATTCAAAGTGGTTCTAAGGTCGTGATAGATTATTTTACCTTATGAGAAGCTGACTGGGAGATTATCCTGAGACTATTCTGAATATATCGAATTTTTAGTGCAGTCGGTTTTCTTTCTTTCTTATTTATTTGATTATCGTTTATTTCAGGCACTAACCCGAAGAAACTTTATTGAATTAAATTAAATTATTACAGCATAATAGATAAAAGCAAGAGCTATAAGTAAGAGCATTGAGCAGTATTAGGTATAGGTAGATCACGCCAATTTGGCCACTGGAGCTAACTAGAGCCGATAAACACATTTCCAAGAAAACTCATAGTTACATAGTTTGGTACAGTACAGTTGCTGACGCCGGAATCTATGGTGGATAGATCATTTAGCCGATCAATGGATTGTATTTTTATTTTCAAAGCAGTTCAAAATATTCCGGACGCTTCGATCCATATTTCTCCGTAACCAAGACCATATACATTACAGAACATTTTTAGCATGAAAATTAATAATTAAATTCACGAGAAAATTAATTGATTTAATTAATTTATCATAGTTTACTTCTCATTAAAGTCACGGCCCTATTTGGACACTCCATGTTTCTTGTACTTGACAGGAATAATTATAAAAACTTACATCTTATAATTTTTAGTATTCCATACACTTTATAGATCATACTTACTGATATCGATAAAATCATATACTTATTCTGAAAAAAATAACGATATTATCGATTATTATTACACGCTACTTCTTCATTATTTAATATCAATTATAGATCTATCCACTTTCTATGTATAGAAATGCGTGGTCCTAACATACCAATGTTTTATAGTACGGCTGTCCTAGTAGGGAGAGGGAGGAATAGGTGAGAGTATCGATAGAATATCGATATCATGTTATCGATAAAGAAGGAAACACAACATTTGAGTAGCGGTATTTGGTATGAATCTGCACTTTACTTTGAACACTATTGGGTAATCAAGACAAAAACATTATTTCTTACTGTTAGAGCACTCTTAAAGGAAAAAAAAAATATTCCTTTCAAATGTCAAAAATGACATATACACTCTACAAAATTTCCCTATAGTCTATGTCACACAAAATGGCGACTACGATGCAACCAGTCGCATCCCTACGCATCCAAGAAAAACTGCCTCGAGGCCCGTAGCGTATAGTTCCCAGCCAATGTTCCGGGTTTTATTCCACGTAGCACGTGGGAAAATCGTGTCTATAAATCAGCGCCTATATTTTTTACTTGAAACTCCTTTAAAATCATCAGGAGTTATTAGTTAGTTGTTGACATTTTTTTCGGTCGCGATCGTCCAGCCGGTTGCCGTTGCGAAGTACACGATAGTATTAATTACTGACAGTGGTTTGTTCGGTATGTATTGTTTGTTAGTTGTATTGGATTCTTGCATTCTATTCGGTTCTTAGTTAGTTAGGAGTAGTTACTATGTATGAAAAAATATTTGTTATGTAACTAGTTTAACAAACAGAAATAAAAAAAAACGCAAGTGCGAGTCGGATTCGCGCACTGAGGGTTCTTTACTAACTTACCTAATAAAACAGTTCAATATCCAAATCGAGTCTCAAAGATTTTTACGAATCACAATTTTTTTTGTGACGTAAATTCAGATTTTTTCCTATACTTATACTAAATTTCAGGATTCTAGGACAACGAGAAGTACCCTATGAATTTTGATTTCCTTGAGAGTGTCGAAATATACGTTTTTGGCAACTTATACGGCCATATCTTCTTTTTTATTTTTTCTAGGGTCTTGACAGACAGACAGACAGACGATCGAACAAGAAAGTGATCCTATAAGGGTTCCGTTTTTTCCTTTTGAGGTACGGAACCCTAAAAACCTTTATATTATTTCTTGCAAATAAAAAAACATGGTGACTAAAACTAAACTTAATCCTCATAATCATCATCATCATTTCACCCGAAAGACGTCCACTGTTGGACATAAGCCTACCCCAAGTGTCGCCATAATCACCGGTCATGTGCGTCTCGCATCCATCGAATTCCCGCGACCCTTACCAGGTCATCGGTCCACCTTGTGGGAGGCCTTTCAACGCTGCGTCTTTCGGTACGTGATCGCCAGTCCAGAACCTTTCGTCCCCATCAACTATTTTCTGCAAGCAATGTGCCCAGCCCCTGTCGTGACGTGTGTAAACTTAATTCTATTTCGGTGCAAAGTAATTAAAAATTACTTTTAATCCTAATATAATATTAATTGATTATTTTGCAAGAACCCCTCCGCAGGTCCAAGTAACCTCATCTTTTTCTATCTTGGGCTATTTGCATCCAGCTAGAACCAGTCGTTTTTAAAATATCGTCCGCCCTTCTCGTATGCGGTCTTCCTCTGTATCGTTTTCCACTTGGGCCTCTTCATCGAGTCGCTCTCATGGTCCATCGCTCGTCTGACATGCTTGCCACATGCCCCGCCCATTTCCATTTCAGCTTTTTAACATAGTCCAGGGCATCCGTGGCTTTGGTTATGCTTCTTATTGTGAAGAGTTTATCAATATATCGTACCCTTATTGCAAAAACCAACTAAATGCATCAACATTTTTGTATTATTATATTATGTTGTTACTGTTATATTCAATCAAATTTGTAGGTTATTTACTTTTTGCCGAAGCTATCTTTGTAAATAATTGTCGTAGCTAATAACCGGTTTTACCTGTAGATTCATCTTGATGAGACGAATGGATGAATGGATTTAACTTTAATTTGGGTAAAAATTACAGATAGTTGGTTTTTGCAATAAGGGTACGATTTATACAAAAATAGAATTCTAACTCTGAAAATAATATCAAAATTGGTATAAAAGCAAACGAGATATAGTAGTTACAAACAAATATATCAGAATCTGTCTCTCTCGTTGGTTCGTTCAAAACTTGAATTTTCATATTGGTACGAAAAAATTAAGTTTTTACTGCACTTGTTTTTTTTTTAATATTTTATCGGGTCAGTTGTTGATTGATTGACGTATTTTATTTTATAGCCTGATAAAAGGTAACACTCGCTTTTAACATCAAAAATCAAACTTCAGTTAGATAAAACCTAATATTTGTTTACGTTATAAAAAAAATTTTGCGGTGTTTTTAATACGCTTGTTTTATTTGTACATGCGAATATGAACTTTATGATCGATACATAAATGAACAAAATGTGTTAAAAAACAGGAAATGAAAAAGAGTAAAAATAAAGCAGTTGAGAGTATCTAAATACTACTCACACACACACACACACACCACACTCACACCCACCACACCACACCCACACTCACACACACACCCCACTCACCCCCCCCCCACACACACACACGCTCACTCTTCTGCTCTCTTGTGTATACTCTTCATTCGCATTATTGCAACTAGTTAATAGTTGTATCTAAATAAAACAGATACAAGTACCTATAACTGAATTTCACCTAGCATAAAATAATTAAAAAACCACAATGTATCAAAAGTGGAATACATTACCAGTGCATTTCTCGTCCATTAAAACACACATTAATCAAGTTAATACAACTTAATTAATTATACATACACAACTTTTTTTATTCTGATTTACATTAAAGTAACATCAGCTCAGTCCTTTGTCTCAAAATGTAAACAAACCTGGATGACGTCACATGTTGTGTATGTCCAACTATTTAATAAACATGAGTGACCATAGCGTTCCCAGGGACCAGAGGTTACGGCGACATTTTTTTTTTAATTAAACTTATAAGGCATTTGACAGATGACGTTTAGTGTCAAATGCGTGATTGATTTTTCTTCGTTCCTCTTTTGAATTCTCAACTTTATGTTTGAAAAAGTAGGGTTTAAAATTGACTGCGAAGGATGTGTAGCCAATAATAGGTATGATCCATTTTTGAACATGAATGCATTATAATTTGAGACTATTTTGGAAATGGTTCAGTTGAAGAATGGTTGTCCTTTATGAAGATTGCGTTAGTGAGTGCATTGGAGTGATTGAGGCGAGTCTTTTGTAGAGATTCTTTCTTGGTGGCTTTATGTGACCTGCCTCTTTACTTGTGGGATTTTTTCTAACAAAAAAAAACCTGTAAAGCTGTGCTTGCATGGTGTCGTATTGGGGCTCAAACAAAAAAAAACCTAAAAAATTATTGATTATTTTTTAGTGTTTATTAGGTACTCTTAACTTACTTAGTGTTTATTTAGTGTTAATTTATTGTTTGATATTCACTATTTATTAGTTTTTAGCTGTTATAAATTAATTAATGTACGAGAAAATTTAAACACAACGTAAATTGTTGTATGAATAAATAAATAAATAAAGTTGTCCGGGAGTTTTGAAAACAAAATGTATTTTCTATAGCTTTTTAAGTATTATTGCCGCCACTTTGCAAGAATACCTACCGAAATCTGTAAGCATAAAGTATAATCAGCCTTTTAGTATTCCCACTGCTGGGAATCAGACCTCCTCTCTCTAGGAGAGGAATGGGCCGTAAACTACCACGCGGGCCCAGTGCGGATTGGTGAATGTCACATGTCTTCGAATTTTTGGTTCGAGGACAAACCGGTTTTCTCGCGATGTTTTCCTTCACTGTTTTGAGAGCAGTGGTGATGAAATAAATTACACAAAGTAATTCGCCTGACTGGGTTTGAACCCGCGACCTACAACTCGTAAGTCGGGGCCGTTACCACTCGGCCACCACTGCTCTAAAAATTAAAAATCTGTAAGACTTAAACCAAAAGTTTAATTAATTGTGAAATAATTTCTAATAAAAGATAAGCGGTAGGTACTTCAATGACTTTCCGTGCAATGGCAAAGTTATTCCTCTTTTGCATAATCCTTGCGACGAGAAACTTCGGAGACATGTTGTACTAGGACAAAAAGTTAGTTGTGAACTGAAAACAATTAATAAGCCGCGGGACTTGGAATCATGCTCCGTGTCAAAACCTTTCGCGTGCCATTTAGGATGGAGCCACTAAACCAGCTGGCGAGGAAAGCAAAAATCAAAATCAAAACATTTTTATTACTCACTAGCTTTTGCCCGCGGCTTCGCCCGCATACACTTGACCAGTACTTTCAGAGATGACCTCCCAAACAAAAAAAAAACGAAAAATCCAACTTTTCCTCTTTATAATATTATAGTCTAGATAGGCTTACATAGGCACTTGTAAAATGTCAAAGGCTAGTTCCAATTGGTCATTTCCACTCCATGGTTACTCTTTTAAAAAAAAATATTGATTTTACAATATCTCCATATTGCAATATTAATAGGAATTAGAGAACAGAATAGACCAGTCAAAATTATATCCAAAAGCAAAATAATAATATTAATTTTCGAATCGTTAACGAATGTAGGATAAGCACTAGGCAATCAATGAAACGAGTGTAAAATTTTGATTAATTGTGTACTCGTCTTATTTAACTTATTGTATTGAATTAACAATCAGAATGGAACAAAAAAACGTGTTGCGCCGACCCCAAATAACACGGGACAAGGGCAGGAAGATGATGATGATGATGATGTATTGAATTAACAATGTAGTTGATTACGGTACTTAAGTACAGTAAGCAACGATTTTTTGGTTTTATATTGCTGATATTTTTATTCTATGACATGCAAATAGCTACTACCTATTGAAAGTACTCGAATTTTTATAACACTTTTTTCGTGGTTTTTCCGATTTTACGTTGTAAACACTAAAAAAAAAATGTCAAAGGCTCGCTAAAATATTTTAACACAGCTACATAAATGTGTAGAATGAAGCCTAAATCTATTAAAAATAACACAACTTTTTCGCTTCCTGTTGAAAATGTTAGCATGAAAAATTTGTTCACCACAAACCATCATGAAAAATACACAAGTACTTCCCGTTATTTTTTGTTCAACACTCAATGCTCACAAATGCATAGAACTGGACTTAATGTCATAGGCATTTTCTATAATGCTAATATTATTGATTGATTAAATAGAACAGTTACAATATTGAGATATAATATTAAGATGTTACCCGAAAAGCTGCATCACTAAAGTGGAATTGGGTCTAGGCGAGAGTAACTCTTTACTGAACCGTCTCACTGTTCCGAAACATTTTAGTGTTCCGAAAGATTGGAACGTCAGTAATGTTTGAGAATAATTTTTAACAGATGTTTTTAGTTGAGGTCATTAATTATAATTATTTGTGTACACAATTTACGTTTTGTTTTGAATTAAAAAAAAAAAAAACTGCAGGTCACTTAAAGCAAAGAGTGTTCTAATTGTTCCAAATGATACATATCACTGTTCCGGAACATTTCAGTGATTGAGATGCAAATGTTCCAATCACAAAGATGTTCCACACACTTTGCCCACGCCTATTTGGGTCAGACCTGACTACTATCGCATATCAGATGAGCTGTGGGCTAAAGATTAACTTTCTTTCTTTCGTGCCTAGCAACTGAGTTTTATAGGTCTAGTAGGCATGTAGAACACGGGTATTCAGCCGCATCTGGTTAGACTGAAAGCCGACCCCAAACTAGTTGGGAAAAGGCTAGGGAAATGATGATTGATACCTTTTTTCCCAGTCGACCAGCCGTAAAATCCCGGTAATTTTAGACTGCTGCTCTTGTGGCCCCACCGTTAATGTTTACTCAGAGGCGGGGCAGTCCACCCTCCTCATCTATATGCTAATGCTGCAATAACCGCTGCAGCCTCGATGACGCCTCGCCAACTATTTACAACCTATATTCGAGAGATATAATCGATACAGACTTCTTTAAGTCGATTGTTGAGGTATGATGATATAGAGACAGTATGCTTGACCTTAGTCTTTGAACATATTCACCGTATGCGTGGACTTGCGGACGATGAGCAACAGTGGACGTCTTTCGGCTGAAATGATGATGATGATGATGATCAAAAAGAGTACAGGTGATATGAAAAAACAAAATATAAACTACTAAAAAGCAAGATATATGAGGTTATTTAACCACATTACGAGTATATGGGAGAATATATTGGTGGAAATACATGGTACATCTGTTTAGAAATTACGTTTCCCTGACTCTTAAACTAGGGTATACCTGTATCTTAAGAGACAGTGAATGGATTCATAACTAATAGGACTTACCAGAATCACTCCATCACTGTTCAACGGCTACCGTATAGATTGGATGACAGCGAGCAATGGGTAGCTCGCCGTCCGACCGTCCGGTAACCGTTCAGACCAAGTCCAAGTCGTCGACGGCGCGTACTGTTCCACGCGCGCCTCAGGGAGATGTCAGCAAACCGTAGGGGCCCAGCAGGGTCGAAGCCTACTGGGGCCAAGGGTCTGATTCTGAAAGGAAGACTCGGCCCTGGTACGAAAGGCAACGAAGGAACAGGAGTGGGTTTTTAGTCAGTAAAAGTCTGACACTATCTCTCGCTCCGCCCAAGAGCGGGGGATGTCATAAGATGATTTTCCCACCGAAAAAAAAACCGTATAGATTGGATAATAGGTTTCAGAAAATGCTTTCAAGATCAGCTACATGAGGACTTGAACAACAATCGTATTGCTGCTTTTGAATCTACTTCACAACCTGCAAATATCTACTACCACGTCTAAATTGCAAAGAAGCGGGCCGCCACCTTTAATGTTACAAGCTCAATTTCCAAGATAAGCATAACCTTAAAAGCCTTCAGAATATTTCATAGGCAACGCTAAGCACCGCTTACTTACGTACATTTTACAGTAAACGTAGAGAATGGACTGAGCTTTCTCTGTCCGGTATGAAATGGATACTGGTAGAAAACTGTGTGAGAGAGAAAGTGATCGCCGGGTCAATTGTTGCCTTTTTCTATGTGGTTCACGGCACAAGCTGACAGTCTCAAATGAAACGAAAACGAGACAAGTGTCGGCCGCATAGTTAATTGGTCTCTCACTGCTGAGCGGTTAATTCTGTGAGGCTAATTACTCAGTCCGCCAAGTAGTATCATATTATCCAGTTACAAGTCTGTAAAAGTCAGACTGGCAGATGCTCCATGTAAAATACTGGAACTCTGTTGCATCCGGTTAGACTAGAGGCTGGTACTAACATGATTGGGAAAAGGTTACGAATTTTTTTATTTGTTTGTAGGCTCGCGCTGGACCGGATGGAAAGCGACGATGTGGTCGACGATGAAGCACGCTTGACTTAAAGATCCCTGGGTTGTAGCAATCAGGAAACACAGATCCTTAGCTGTACGTACAATGAATGTGTTCCTAAAACGTTTTGTTCGTATGTCCACCATGTACTAGTGACGCATTGCCATAGATATTGCTCAGTCCATTCTACATATATCTATGCATATTACAGTAGCCAGGCTAAAGTTCCTATTTTATCTGTGGCAGGGCCAGACGCTACTAGCGCCACGCCTCCATTAAATAATAACCAGTGCGGACGGCCCGCGAACTAAGTTAGTGATATTAAAATGTAATGTTTACTAGTGATTGCATGCGGTTTCGTACGCGTTATTACGAACATTGTATGGGCAGTTTGGAATGGGTTATTAAATGGATTAACACCGACAAATGGGCTTTGGTTGGAATTGTAACCACTGAGTAATGGTCATGTTATTGCTGTATGTAAAAACTTCTCTGGAAGAGTTGGACATTTAGTGATGCCAGCTTCAGTTTCTTTAGCATAGTTATCTATTATATGTTGACTATAGAATTATATTATCTTAATTCTTGCGAGACGGTCGACGTTTTAAGGTCTACTGAGAAATGGGTCACGTCTAACAAATAAACAAGTGTTGGATTAGATTACTATAGTCCGCTAGATGCTTATAAAGCCTATAAACTAATCTAACCTAAGGGAGAGCAGCACACCCTGTATTTTCGGTAGGAAATCATGAAATGACTTCTCCAGCTCTGGGTAGGGCGAGAGTGAGTGGCTCTTACTGACTAAAACCCACCCGTGTTCCTTCAGTTACCCCTCTGCGTTCCAGGGCCGTGACAATTCTTTCGATTAGTCCCGCAACCCTGGCAGGAATTGGGCCTAGAAGGTTCCGTCAATTTTGCTGACTATAGGATGTAATAAATCATATAAGATTAGTCTCGCTGGTTCTTTATTTAGTCATGTTAATGAGAAACATGTATGATAAAAGGTACATGGTAAACATTCCACCCATACGCATAAAACGTTTTAGGATAGATACAACCTGGGGTCTTTAAGTCAATAGTGAATAGGTTACTTCTCAGTAACCGTGCTCCCAGGTATGTGTGCTTCTAGATGAGCGTGCTTCTAGATGAGCGTGCTTCTAGATGACCGTACTTCTAGATGAGCGTTGTGGCATGGCAGTGGGCAGGGCACATTGCACTCGCAAAACAGATGGTCGATGGGGACGAAAAATTCTAGTGTGGCGACCGCATACAGAAAGACGCAGCGTTGGAAGGCCCTCACAAGGTGGACCGATGACCTGGTGAGGGTTGCGGGAATGCGATAATGCGAGACGCACAGGACCGGTCATTATGGTGACACTTGGGGGAGGCCTATGTCCAACAGTGGACGTCATTCGGCTGAAATGATGATGAAACATGCTCCATCGTCGACCATCGCTTTCCATCAGGTGAGATAGTGGTCAAGCGTAATCCTAAAGCCTATCAATAATAAAAAAATAAATGTTTAATTCTTTATTTCTAATTATACCTAGTCTACAAAAGCACATACATCCAATTTCATTCGCCATTCAATAATATACAGTCCAAGAGATGTACACACACATTTATATAGATGCAGCCATGATGCAGCTCATCGGATAATGCGATCCATTAAAATAACACGCAGCGGCTGGACCGATATTGATTTACATCAGCGAACACTGGGGATGTAACGATACAGTTTTAATTGTGTAGGCCTATTTATTGAGGGCATAAATATATAGAAGGTCTCATAGATAAAGATTTAATTATATCAAGAAAGTGGTCAGATAATCTCAGATCTTTTAATGTCTCTTATATTAGTTCTATTATCTACTTAGAAGTAAATACCTTACAGCCTTTTTATAAATAAAAAACTCGACTTGGAAGTTTATTTTTTCACAGCTTTAAAGGACCGCAGACTAGAGTATATGGTTTTAATTTCAACTCGATACCTCCACGCGTTCTCGAGATAAAGGGTCTTAACAGACAGAGGGACGGACAACAAAGTGATCCTTTATGGATTCCGTTTTTTTCCTTTTGAGGTACGAAACCCTAAAAAATGGTCCAAATGAGTGTCTTCTTTATTTTTAGAGCTTGAGTAAGGCAAACTCTAAATCAAAGGCATAAACACTTTAAATATTGGTCCATAAGGCACAAACACTTCTAATGTCGATGACACGAAGTCTACGAAACCAATGTCCTCAAAGCTAACGACCATCAAAGTTCGTCCACAATTCATATCAAGCTCTTCCCGTCAATGATTTAGCATTAGAAGTGTAGGCCGCGGGCCGCCGGCCTATCACGACAGCGCCTATCTGACATCCGGCAGACACGAGCGAGATCCAGACTCATGTTTAAATGTTCTGGACAAGTGTGAGAGCGGAGTGTGTAGTATTCCGTAGGTACAGGTCTTGAAAAAGGTCTTCTTGTAATGAAGTATTTTGGCTTCTGACTACACTCAGCACATAACATACTTAGCTCATCGAGTTGTGCGTGATATCAGCAAACAGTCGACTCTTCGCATGACTAGAGGGCTGGGCTTTTCTTCGGTCAACGAATCAGCAAACGTGACAATGCTGCCAGCGTTCTGGGCACTTTTACCATTGACATCGATGTGTATGAATTTTTTGATGCCCAATGAGTTTTCTTTTACCCGTTTGTAAATATTATTATTTTTAGTTTGTATATATACCTTTTAAGTTGTAATATTGACCTGGTGAGAGTCGCGGGAGTGCCGTGGATGCGAGACGCACAGGATCGGTCATTGTGGAGACGCTTGGGGGAGGCCTATGTCCAACAGTGGACGTCTTTCGGCTGAAATGATGATGATGATGAAGTTGTAATATTTATTAGTTTAGAAATTTATAAGTAGTAACATTCACAGTCAAAATATTAGGAATATCTACTTACTTAGCACATAACACACTTTCAGCACATATCACAATAGCTTTCAAGCCGAATCAGGATCCATTTGTTTCTTAGGATTAGGTCATTATGTTTTACCTTGCCGCCTAAAACTTTGTTAGTATCAACTAGCTTGAGGGGAGTTTATAGCGGGATTTTTTCGAGGTAAGGTCAGTGACTGTTTTATTCTCTCGCAAATTAGTTCCTAGTGGAAAAAACAGGCTGGAGATAGATGGACAACTACCCAATACCGTTTGGTAACCGTCCGGACCGAGCCCAAGTCGTCGACGGCGCGTATTGTTCCACGCGCGCCTCAGGGAGATGTCAGCAAATCGTAGGGGCCCAACAGGGTCGAAGCCTACTGGGGCCACGGGTAGTGTGATAGTGAAACCCGGGGCCCTGGGACGAAGGCAAAGATGGAGCAGGAGTGGGTTTTTAGTCAGTAAAAGTCTGACACTATTTTTCGCTCCGTCCAAGAGTGGGATTTGTCATAAGATGATTTTCCCAATTAAAAAAAAAAAACTGCCCAATACGTCCTTCTGTAACTTGCTATTTCGCTCACGGAACTCTAAAGGCAATTTGTTTACACTATCGCGAGAAAATTATTTATGACTTTAAGCAATCAGATCTAGGAAATAAAACACAGTCTCTAGTTGCGTATCATCAAGAGCCAGTTTTTTTTTTTAAATCTGCTGTAAGGAGTTGCCGATGTCCTGATCATTTTTGTCAAACCGTAATTAAAAATACTCGTACCTACTCGTAAATGAAGTCTCTCGAGTCATAAGTAATTTATTTTCGAACAATATACGTAGACAAGAAAATATAAAAAATAAAATAAAAATTAAGCCAATAAATATGAAATTCCATCTGCACATCACAAACGCAACAAACACAACAGCGGTACGGCATACCACACAGCGTGCCCACCCGTCAGTCACAACAAACTGAACAAGGCCAGGCCAGACCGTACGAGACCATCGAGCTGTACCAAATGGAGTCCCGTTCCTGAGAGTCGCCAGGATGTTCAATGTTACCTTTGGACATTGACTCAGCACTCGGCCTGGCTCACGCGCGGCCCAGTTAAAATAATGATTTGGTTGCATCTTACACGCATAGAATACATAGAATTAGTATAATAGTGTGTGTTAAGAAAAAGTAGTATATAAGCAGAACATTTGGTAAATAAATCAGATTTGAATTTTATATTCTTGTCTCATTACCCCTCGCTGTGGCCAAGACACCTTTAGCCATCTTCGGATCAGTCCCGTGAGTCTGCGGGATTGGCAGTGAGTTTATCCTTCCCGAACCTGGTATTCCTGTCTACTATCCGTCTGTAACCTTAGGTCGCATGGTGCAGACATCCTGAACTTATTTATATATTTATTTATCACATACTAGGTATATGGTAGGTTAGGGCTGTAGGGCTTATAGGGCTTAGGGTCATAGGGACTGTTAGGCTTGTAGGTCTCTGTAGGTTCCTTTATCTTACCATATATTTCCATGTACCGTCACACCCTTGACAGTATTGCGGCCTTACGTGACGTTTGTTAAGGGTGGATGTACATTTTGCTGCACAGGCGGCACCGTTTTCCTTCTTGCTGCAATGGTGGCTCGAAGTTTATTCACCACCTGTGGACCGAAATAAATTAAAACACATGCTAAACTTATAATAACAAGTGAAGTGGTGATGCTAGCGATGTATGTATGAGACTCTAATTGTTTCCAAATTGTGTTTTGTAGCTCAGTTTGTAAGTTTGTTTCGGATGTAAGTAAGTGGTCGAAAACTCCTTTTGACTTGTCTAAAACTAATTCCTCCTTGGATATATCGTTTATATTTGTTGGTAAGATCTGCGTATTAATGGAGAAGTTCATTGTTTTAGCATAAGAAGCTAGTACTGTTACAGTTGTTGTTCTTTTTGCAGCAAGTATGTTGTTAAGTGTTTTAATGACGCAATTCTCGGAGATGTGTAGAACTCCGACATCATGAATAGTAATTTCTTTTCTTTGACCGTCACACACAATCGATATGGCTACGGATTTAGTTGTAATGAAAAGCCAGGTGTTTTGCATGTATAATTGCTTCCATACAACATCCGTCGATATTTTGTAGGTCTTTGACGTGCATTGGGTGTGGGTGTAATTCTCTGTTCTAAAGAGTTGTTCAACTATGCAATTTTTATTTAATTGCATGTTCTTGACAGCTACAGGATAGCAGACAAACCCTGCATCACTATGAAGACAGTCTTTAAATTCTTCTTGATTTAATTCAAAGTAGCGCTCGTTGTTGTAATCGAAACCCTGTAGTAATATTCTGCTGTATTCTTGGGCACCTAATATTATATCAATTGGTCCCTTTTTATAATACGTTGGGTCTGCTATAAGAGCGTTATCCAAGATTTTTTCTTGTAATTGTTGGAAATCGTTCCTTGGTAATGAACTTGTTAGTTTTGGTAGTACTATTAGCGTCACTGGCAGTTTGTAATCGCTGGAGTACCTTGGTTGTAGAGTAATGTTGATTGTGTAGTTTGAAGTTTTTGGTTTTTCATCTCCGATACCCTTTATTTCGGCTTGGATTTTTTGTCGTGGGTAAGACAACAATTGTGCTACTTCTTCAGTGCAAAATGACGCTTCTGATCCCTGATCACATAATACTCTAAGCATCTGCGGCATCCCATCGTACGAGGTAGTCCTTACTATGGCAGTAGCTAGTAAAGTTGTATTTTTAGCGTCATTTTTAGTTGCTGATAAGTTCGATGTCGCTATATTTTGTGACTTCTCTGTACCTGTATTTTTTGATGTGTATTTTTTAGCGTTGTCTTTGTTTTGAAACGGCCTAGATTGATGCAATAACACGTTGTGTCCCTTATGTTGACAAATTTCACATTGTTTATAAACTGCACTCACACATTGTTTCTGATCATCGTGATTTAAGCAACGTTTGCACATTCTTTTTTGCGTGACGGCCTTGTATCGATCGTTGACGCTTAACGCCTTGAAACTAGGGCAGTGATGAATAATATGATCATTCTTTTGACAAAACCAACAGCGCTTATATTTTTCTGTTGTTTGTTTTTCCCGCGATAGTTGTTTTGAGGTATTAGTATATGAAGTAGATCCGTCACAGGACTTAAGGCAATTAAAACGGTTCAACATAAATTAAAAAAAAAACACAAACATTAAAATGACAATAACTTAAATATTAATGATTATTTATGAACGACAGAATAATAAGCTCAACAATATATGTCACACAGGAAAATAAAATAATAATTTGAAAATTTCAAAGAATTCTAACACCCGTGCGAAGCTCGAGTACGGGATGCTAGTTATTCATTATAGGTATTGTGTTGCTACTTCGAGTGTGCGCGAACCAAAGGGGTCACCATGTCAGCATTTTCTGGCAGGTTGGTTTTCAACTCAAATCTTAACGCCTCAGATACATTATGAATTAGACTAACGCATAATTAAGCCTCGAGATACATTAGGGGACCAAATGTCCCCCTATATGACGCGCAACGCTCAATCTAGGTGACGCTGCAACGTTGTCCAGTGTCCCGCAACTTGTCCCTTATTCTTTTACGTGATGCGGGACATTTTGTTGGACAATTTGACAGCGTTGCGTATCAATATTGGGGACATTTTGTCTCCCCTAAGGCTTTGACTTGTCTTCTACACTGTTGACACCATTCTAACAGCCATTACCAAACAAAAACAACACATTAAAATGTACCAAAACAGCTGTTAAAAGACCAAGATTAATTACGTCTCAGTTCCAAGCCCCGTTACGTTTTGTCCTAGCGGGCGGTGACACACGTGACCGTTTTCTTAAACCTGTGACCCGGCGCCGTGTGTGGTCCAATCGTTGATCTTACGCTTCCCAGTATTGATGGGTGATTGGTGAGCGTTTAATGTGAGGGGCACATGAGAAGCGACTAGTGTGGATGCACAGTTGGTGCTACTGTTTAAGAATTTCGAATTTGGAATTAGTGATGTTCAATTGTTTTCGATAAAAGTTTGCTTAAATTGCTGAATATCTATTTTTTTTTCAATTTTAAATTATTTTTACTTTGTTTTTAATAAATTTTTTAAATTATTTGTACAAAATGTACTCACATAATAGAAGCGGCAAGAAATATGTAACTAAGATTTATGTAACTCATAATTATGATTTAAAAGGGTGTCCATGGAGTTTCTTACACGTTCTTCTTCATAGAGATTTACGCTTTGGAACGTGCAATTAAAGGTGCCATTCGAACCTCGGCTGCAGGCTGCGAAACCCGCGAATGCAGGTAGCACACATAATCACTTAAAAATAAGTTTGTTTAATTATCAATAAAAACATAAATATTTAACAACTTGTATTCAACTAAACTTATAAACGTTATAGCTTAATAGGTAAGTATATATACAAACTAAAAATAATATTATGTGCAAATAGATAGAGAAATCTCTTTGGGCATCAATAAATTCATTTTCACTTATTTCACCTACACGGATCTGTAAGGCCACATCGTTGAGATCATCTTCGAATCTAAGCCAATCTCAACGATCTACAGATCAGTACAGCAACAAATTGATGAGCGAAACGTCTACGATGGTGTTCGTACGCGGATCGCGAGACGCCCGCGGGTTGCGCAGGCGCAGCTCCCACGTGCCGCGATGCTATAATGTAGGTAACTGGCAGGGAAATGCTGTTTTAAGTGATAAAAAAGTAAAGGGGTTGCTTCGAGGTAGCCCGGGAAATTAAGATGTTAATAAGTTTTTGGCACTTTGCAAAGGAATTATAATTGTTAAAACCATATATTTCATGAAACCCTAGTAATGTCTATTTCATGAAAAGTTCCAAAGCCCAGCAGGGTCGAAGCGTACTGGGGCCACGGGTAGTGTGAAAGTGAACTGGGTTTCACATTGCCCTGGGACGAAGGCAAAGAAAGAACAGGAGTGGGTTTTTAGTCACTAAAAGTCTGACACTATTTCTCGCACCGTCCAAGAGTGGGATTTGTCATTAGATGATTTTCACACCCAAAAAAAAAAAACACTGACCTGCAAAATGCAAGAAACTTAAGAAAATTTGAATTTCGCGGGCTACCATGTCGCTTTCACCTTAACGCTGAAAGCATCAATACTTCGCATTAGAATGTCATGTCTGTTGAGAACCCAAACATGGGTTTATGCTCATTTTAAACAGGTTCTAATCATCAAGATAGTATAGTAAAATTCTGCAAAATTGTTTGGAATAGTTAAAATCCCAACGGTGTCCTTGAAAGAGCTGCCCGCGTTCCGGGTAACTTTTTCAACAATTGCCGCGGTTCTAGCGGGGCCTAATCAGCCTAAAAATCTCTATCAATCGATCTAACCAGTATTTTTTTCTAAACTATTGATAGTATCGATAGATTTTCAGATATATAAAAAAAAAACAAATCACCTTTTTATTCTCTTGACTTCTATGTAATTCTACGCTGTTTGTTTTTCTGCGTAAATCAACGATTGGGTCTGATAATGACATTATAGTTTGAGGACATAAGTACGTATCTAGTGTTTCCCAGCTACCTACCACACTGCGATCAAGTGTGAACTGTTTATACGGAGCGCGCTCTAACGCTCAACCGTCTCATTGGTCCGCATCGTGTCTGACACAGACTCCAGCACAGGCTCTATCATTAACCTTTTTACCCGACAAATTGAAAAATATTCACAGAAGTATTGTTTTTTACTATTTCATTTGGGGTTGAATATTGTTTTGTTGATCGCACAAACCATATAATTTAATGTCGTTATTGGAATCCATATAAAAGGAGAAACTGACTGACTGACATATCAACGTACAGCCGAAATTACTGGGACTAGAGGCGTGAAATTTTGCACAAAGCTTCCTTTTATGACGTATGCGAGCACTAAGAGAGGATATTCCAAAATTCACCCCTAAAGGGATTAAACGGGGGTCCGAAGTTTGTATGGAGAACCCTACTTTCTCGCAAGAGAAGCCGCTGGCAGAAGCTAGTATAACTATACTTTTTCAAACTGTACCTCGGAATCTTATAAAAATAAACCTGGATCTTTCAGTTCAAAAGTTGTTTGGTAGATATCGCCATAGATTTAAGTTCGTAAGAGCTGTAACTGTGTGTACCTAACTGTTCTGGCGTACAATAAGGTACTCTATCTCTCTCTAAAGTACCTGGATTGAAAAACCGGGTAGGTATCAGAGAGCCTTTTTTTTTGAGGTGAGTAACCATCAAATAACCTCTGCTCTGGATGGAGCGAGACGGAGTATCATACTTTTATTGACTAAAACCGACTCGTGTTCTTTCAGTTGCCCTTTGTGATCCAGGACCGCGGTTACTCTTTCTAACATTGTCGCAGCCCTAGCAGAGCCGTGACAGTGATATTCTATCACCGATAATATTGAAGTCCTAGAAAGAGAGAAGATTCAAAGATTCAAAGATTCAAAAGCATTTATTTCAAATAAACCATTTACAGGCACTTTTGAAATGTCAAGAAGTCAGTCAGTCAGAAAAAATGATGCTAATTGCACATTCCAAAGCGTAGATCTCTATGGA
Source organism: Mythimna impura (assembly GCA_905147345.3). Classification (NCBI taxonomy): domain Eukaryota; kingdom Metazoa; phylum Arthropoda; class Insecta; order Lepidoptera; family Noctuidae; genus Mythimna; species Mythimna impura. The sequence continues at coordinate 25,881,032 of LR990355.1, forward strand.
GAAGAATGTGCAAGAAACTCCATGGACACTCTTTTCAATCATGTTTTGCAATTACAAATATCTCTGTTACATGTTTCTTGTCGCTATCATGTGAGAACAATGTCAATAATGTAAAAATAAAAACTAAATATAGATATTAAAATAGCAACTGGCAGCTAAGAGATGACCAGTCTCAACTGACAGCGCCCGTTCACGGAACCGACGCGAATATTAGCACCACTCAGCTCAACCATTTTGAAGGGAACCGAATGATCCAACACACGCGCCACCATCAGTGAGACATTTGAGCGAGCATGACAAACTCTCAACTGCCATGCTCATTTATGTCAAACAAATCCAATAGTAACCTAAAAACCATAAAATAGCTCCATGGTACTCACATTTACAAAGTTTGAAAAAAAATGCTTCTACATTATACAATACTTAATACAATAATAATTAACTACAATAATACTTTACAAATTTAACAAATTCTAATCAATTTGTACCCCCAGTGGTAGTGGAGCTGGACCAGCATTGAGCCAGGCATTTTTATCTTGAATATAATCCTCCAACTTATAATATGCTTGCCTGCATAGTGTGCGTTTAATACAAGATTTAAATTTCGTTTCATTGAGTTCTAATATTTGGGGAGGTATTTTATTATAACATTTCAAACAGTACCCCATGAAAGAAGAGGCCACTTTAGCCAGTCTGAAACCTGGTTGAACTAATTGGTCCCTATTTCTTGTAGCATAATTATGTCTATCGCCTCTTTTGCTAAAAAGATGAAGATTTTTTCTAACGTACATGATGTTTTCATAGATATATTGACAAGGCACCGTCATGATGTTAATATCCTTAAACAGTTCCCTTAGAGAATCGCACCGGCGGAGATTGTAAATAGCTCTGATAGCTCTTTTCTGTAGAATAAAAATTGAGTCAATGTCTGCAGCCCGTCCCCATAATAAGATACCGTATGACATGATACTATGAAAATAACTAAAATAGACTAGTCTAGCGGTATCAACATCCGTAAATTGGCGGATTTTTCTAACAGCATATGCAGCTGAGCTAAGCCGTCCTGCAAGAGATGTTAAGTGAGGACCCCATTGTAGCCTTGAGTCAAGCGTTATCCCCAGGAAAACAGTTTTGTCGACAAATTCTAGTTTTTCATCGTTTAATATTACGTCACAATCACTACTTTTGACATTCGGTAAGGAAAATCTTATGCATTTAGTTTTTTTCCCGTTTAAAACTAGATTATTAGCAGTGAACCAGTTTTGGACCTGCAGTAGTGCGTTATTTTCGTCGTCAAGATTATTAGTCCTTCTATTTATCTTAAAAATCAAAGAAGTGTCGTCGGCAAACAACACCATATTAAGTTTATTTTGCAACAAATAGGGTAAATCATTAATATAAACTAAAAATAAAAAAGGACCTAAAATTGAACCTTGGGGTACCCCCATTTTCACATTTAATCCCGACGAATTGACACCGTTTATTTGAACTTGTTGCTGTCTGTCAATCAAATAAGATTTTAATAAGTTTAAAGCTGTTTTGCCTAGTCCGTAATGCTCAAGTTTCAGGAGTAATGTTTCATGAACCACACAATCAAACGCCTTAGACAGGTCACAGAAGATGCCTATAGCATCCTGTGCCTCTTCCCACGCATTAAAAATGTGTTTTAGTAAGGAGACACCAGCGTCAGTTGTACAACGTCCTTTGGTGAAACCATACTGTTTATCGTGTAAGATGTTATTTGTGTTAAAATGATTAAGCATTTGATTTAACATCACCTTTTCAAATATCTTGCTAAAAACCGGCGCGAGACTATCAATATTTAAAAAATCTTCCTAGCCATTTATCAACTATGTTCGGATCTGCTGCCAGTCTATCACGGATGACATAGAATGCGCTACCAAATGTCACATGATTTTTACAAACTACTCATTGTCTGTCATTAATTTTATTGATGACTAGCTGTCCCGGCGAACTTCTTACCGCCTAATAGTAAGGATAACGCCATCTACTGGCGTTACCAGAACAGCATAATTCATTTTATTATGACATTTTAATTAGAGATGGCGTTGTATTCGGATTTTTTTTTCCACGATTTTTTCCATTTTTTTTCACCGTTTAAACTTTCCCTGGACTATCTCGAATGTTTAAAGACCAAAATTAGCCAAATCGGTCCAGCCGTTTTTGAGTTTTAGCGAGACTAACAAACAGCTATTCATTTTTTGTTTTATATAGATGTCGTGGCCAGATCATAGAAATTGATCACTTTATGGTATGGCCAAGTAAAACTGGCCAGATCGTTTTAAACTTTAAAGTTTGATGATATTTATAGACATAGATACAACGACACAAAGAAGCAATAAACATGGAACTGTGCTAAATTTAACTAAAACTTTCACAGATTTTTTTTTCATGCACTCTAGGTAGGCGTTTGCTTTTAGCCCTGCAGTCGCTGAGTCGATCCCAGATAAAAGGCGATTTTGACGTATTTTCCAAAATTTACCAATTCGCAGATATATTTTTTTATTATTCCAATTTTTCATGCACACTACGCGTCTATCGTCAGCCCTCGCGTCGCTCGGGGCAAGCACGACAAGCCGATCGGATCGCCTCCGCCCGTCATTTGCGTTAGACGATGTTTGCAGCATCGATTTGAATTCGTCACGTTCGGACGCAATACCGACGTGGTGCAAATTTTCGAGGCGGTGCCCGAAACGCTTCGGTGTGAAGCCTGTGTGAACTGTGTGTTGAGGATTTTGTGGTTATACAGCAGGATTTTTATTGGAACTTTAGGTTTTGGCTGTGTGTTTCTTGCTAGAATTTCATGATTATTTTCTTGCACTTGCACGGCAAAACATGTTGAACTGTATTGACTGTCATCTCCATCTTAACATACACATGTTTATACAAATAAATGATCTTATCTTATCTTATCTTATCTTGTCCCGTTTTAATTGGAGTCATCGCAACATGTTTTTTTTTATTCTGTCCTGTCATCCAACGGGCTATAACTGACTCTATTATATGGATAGATTGTGTGGGAAGTGATATGAAAGAAAAGGTGAACACAATTCACCTACATACAATTTAATAACCTAACATAATTTAATAAGTAGATAAATCGTTGCGTTGCTACTGGTATCTTGTTTTAAAACAGATAGTAAGTGCCCTAACGTAGATATGAATTTTTCTTAATTGTTTACTAACGTATAAGGATGTCACTAATCCGTTTTTTTTTTTATTAAAATAATCCAAATCATACTTTCATCAAGTGTAATTTAATTTTCTGAACGGTTCTAATTTCGATTTTTTTCTTATGTGTTCTTGCATCTTCAGATTTAAATTAGGAACTATAATCAGTTCCTTTTTTTAAATTAAAATGGTTCGCATCATACTTTCATCGGATCTAATTTAATTTTCGGAACCGTTCTAATTTTGAATTAGTTTTTCCCCTTTCTTACACTTCAAAATTAAATTGGGAATTGAAAATAACTCTAAAGTTACAATACTGAAATGGAAACAGCCAGCAGCCAGTCTGTACGAAGACAATGCTAAAGTTGGGCCAAGTGCGACTTAAAGTTAACTTTGAGGAACCAGCTGCAGCTTAGAACAGAATACTTGAATGTTGTGCTGTGCAATATTCTAAGAAAGCAGGTGTGTTACTACGCTTATTACGCATTAGTCCCTATCGTATTACAATTTGTGGTCCAAATATATCTTCGTGCATGAATAAGATCCTAACGTATTTTATTTATTTTATAATTTTTGTACACACATACCTATATACAATTTCTTCCAGCAGACCTGCGAAACGAGAAATATCGAGTTGAAATTAAATTGAGGTATAGAGTTGAAATTAAAACGATATACTCAGGTCTTTGGTCCCTTGAAGCTGCGAAAAAATCAAACTTGAAAGTTAACGAAAAAGAAAGATGCGGCCGTTTATATCGCTAAAAACGTGTATTTCGACACTCTCAAGGAAATCAAAACTCCTAGGGTACTTCCCGTTGACCTAGAATCATGAAATTTGGCATGATTCAAGGTCTCATAGCATAAAAAAAAAATGTAATAAATAGTATATTAAGTCATAAAAAAAAATTTAGCGAGTCGGAAAAATTTTCGTAACTCAATTCGAGAATTGAACTGTTTTCATAGGTAAGTTTGTACGGAACCCTCAGCGCGCAAGTCCGACTCACACTTGCCCAGTTTTTTTCAGTTTATTACAGCGCGAATAGAAAATTTTAAAATAATCATTATAAACTTTGATGACATGAAGACAACTAGACCAGTTTACTTATTGGAGTAGAATGTAACTGTACTCCGCGATTATTATGTAAATGGTTTCTTGTGATACATAAAAGACAAGGTTTTATAAATTAATACAGCGATATCTCTGTGTTATCTTTTAACGGGTAGATTACGTTAATTTCTAATAGGACGGTACTTGGAGAAAACTGTGATTATACACTTTGCAAGGATTTTTTTTTTGTAAGAAGTGTTTATCTCAGATATGGAAACATCATACAGCCCATGCGGCATCCCGGGCGTCGCTGTCGGGAATCGCAAGTCGCAAAGCGATCGCCAGCTACTGTAAGCACGAGCTTGCGGACGCTGAACAATGGCTCGGTGTCCGACTGTCCGGTAGGGGTCGAGCCCGAGTCGTCGACGACGCGTGGTGTTCAAAGCACGCCTCAAAGATATATCAGCAAATCTGCCGGATAGGGACGGGAATGGGTCGTTATCCACCACTTGGGTCCAGTGCAGGTTGATGAATATCATATTGTGTATTCGGTTTTTTTTTTTCTAGGACATGCTCGTTTTCCTTACGATGTTTTCAATTACAAAAAGTAATGCGCCTGATACACGACCTAACATCACGTAAAGTCGGGGCCATAGGGCCACCGCTGCTCTTAGTTGTCCAAAGTTTAATGTAATAAACATTGTTACTGAAAACCGAAATCTGTGAAATACTTCCGGCATTATTGCACACACCCTGTATGTAACCGTGGGCGATTTGCTTGTAGGTCTGCAAGTACCGCATCGGTGCACCAATATCGCTCCGCTATAGATGCACCAGTGAGCAGTGATGCCGGTGATGCGCTGTTATCAGTTTTCGAATTTCTCACGTTAAACTCTTCCATTTAATCGTCGCTTCCTACGATAGATATGTCGCAAGTTATGATGGGGTAAACCTCATCATTGCCTAGTTTCAACTTAAAACCAGCATCAACCATCAAGCAACTACCAAGTACTTAGTGGTCTGGCATTTTTGCTGAACTGGACCTCTTTAGCGCAACCGTGAGACACACAATGTTAATAGAATTCTTTCTTTTTTATTTTAAGTTTATACATGTACTTTTTTCTACACTATGTGTAGAATGTGACAAATAAATATTTTTTCTTCACTACTGCAAGATGGAACTTTTATCATGGTTCCGTTTTTTTGTAAGTCGATGTAGGTACTGTGATATCGAAAGGAGATCGCATGAGGTAAGTTAACGAACTGGCATGCAAAATATACTTCTAGGGATTTTGTTGTTCTAGAATAGGTTTAAAAATTGAATAGAACAAAGAAATGTCTAGTTTTTCCAGTCCGGACGCAACCGTTGTAAAGTCATGTAATAATATTGAGATCCAGTAAAGAAAACAAGTCAATGCAATAAAAGTGTATAATCGCAAGAAGTAATAAAGATCCTGATACCGTCGCAGAGTGCGACAGTACCTTCCTTCCCTACACCTACTGGGTCTGGTGATAACTACCGTATGGATGGCTGCGTGACTGTTCGGAAGTACCGCGGAACATAAGAAAATATCCTACGTGCTATTCTAAGACATTATATACTTGTGTACTAAATTGCATCCAAATCCGGTCAGCCGTTTGAGCGTGAAAGAGTAACAAACTTACACACACATACAAACTTTTGCCTTTAAAATATTGGTGTGATCAATACGTAGTCAAGTACAGTGCTGTACTTTTAGCCTTTATACGACTGGTGCAAACAATAAAAAAACTACTATCTAATAATTTACACGATTTGATGTGATATTTCGAACACCACCCACCATCACCGCCCACTATTTATCTCTTGTGGATAGTAGAGCCCTGAGCACCTACCGAATCAGCACTCCTAGGGCCCAAGTCTGTTATTTTTATAAATCTGTCATTCCAACACGATCCCATTGTCATTTTGCTAAAAATTCGTAGTCTGCTAAATTCATAATGGTCGATCATTGGTGAGTCATTGATCTCGTAATACAATTGTGGTAGAATGACAATATCGAGTTGTCTCGTAACAAATTAAAAGCAATAATAATAATAATAATAATATACTTTATTTCGAGCAACAAGACTCATTTTGTGTTAGTAAAAAACAAAACAAACTTACAACTATGTTAGTGATACAAATACAACTAAAAAAAAAATTACATACACACTCACAATAAAACAATCATTGCTACACAAAACAATGCAATGACTACACATCGACATTCTAATGGTGGGCTACTGATCAAAGGAACTGTCAAAATTTTAGCAGATAACCATTCTTTTACGTCAGACATTCATTTGTCATTATGTAAAAGATTACCATTTTATGCCATTTCTTTCAATGAAGTGTCAGTGGTTGACCATTGGAAAGTCATAATGACGCCATTATATAAGTAGATTACCAAATTTGTCAAAATCAACAATTATGAAATCAATGATAGACCATTCTGACACTATTGTAATAGCAGACTTGAGGCCCTGGTTGAGTGCATCTACAACAGTATTAGTTACAAGATAAATAATAGGTATTACATGTATGCTAATTTAACTAAGCTTTGGATCATCAAAACTTGGTCCTGGTTTGATAATTTCTGCGCCCCTCCAGAGTCTGCGCCCTGTGCCTGGGCACCGCTGGCACGGCCCTAGTTACGGCACTGGTCAAGTATGTAGTTTAGTAATTATTGTAACACTTTCACAGATTACAGTGCAAACTTAAGCTTAGGCAACAAATGAGAAAACTGGTTCAGTGTTAAACAGCCTCCATTGTTTACCTTAACTTAATTACCGACTAACGAAATTCTAGTCTTTGGACTCAAGCGAAATCACGATTGTTGAAATATTGAAATGTTTAGGACTAGCTTCTGTTAGCGGTTCTGCCCGCGTGAAAGTAGGAAATATACACCACTATTTTTTAATGAGTACAAAAAAAAAATGGGGCTCAATCCGTGCCCGTTACTGATCATAATTCATTCATTGTGCGTACAGCTAAGTTGTGGAATTCCTTGCCGGAATCTGTGTTTCCTGATGGCTACAACATCTTTAAGTCAAGAGTGAATAGGTTACTTCTAGGTAAGCGCGCTCCATCGTCGACCGCATCGTCGCTTTCCATCAGGTGAGATAGCGGTCAAGCGCGTACCTATTAAGAATAAAAAAAAATGTAGTCAAAAGTAAATAAAAAAAACTAAATCCCAAAATTGTCCACGAAAATTTGTCATAATTGGTAAATTCATAATAGAATCAATCATTCTTAACAATTGCTACTAGAAAATACTACGCGCAGTGTTTTTCCGTTTTTATCGTCATTTATTTGTAGCGACATCTATGGCATCACATAAGAACTAATCCTGCATCGCGCAATCAAAGTTCTCCGCGCGATTAGAATATATACGAAAGCCCGAAATCATCTATCGGGCAGTTGCCCACCAGACATAACACCCGTCTGGCCGGAGGATCCTCCCTTTTCAACGGAGGTTTGCGGGACTTTACTCTCTGTTCCGCATACCTCCAAATATTCATTCATAATCAGTAGCCTGTACAATATTTCCATAAACTGAGTGACATTTTGGGATATAAACAAACGCTAATAACTTTGCTGTTTATGAATATTATTTATTGAGACTTTACTTAAATAATAACAAGAGCTTTTCTAATAAGCCCTTTATGTATTTGTATAACCTTTAGCACTCAGTGATAAATAGCATTCTATTGGTGAAAGAATTTTCAGAATCGGTTCAGGATAGTTTCAGTGATACCCCTATATACAAACTTACAAATTTTACCTCTTTAGACATGCATAATATTATTTATTTATTTCTTTATGCACACAAAAGTATAGAGGCAGACATAATGCCTTAAGGCATTTTCTACCAATAATATTAGTATAGATTGAACACATACTTGTTTTTTATTGTCAATTCGGTAGCCCATACATACATATTTCAGTTGTCGTCCTACTTTTATCGCTAATATCACTGTGCAGAGATTTTTCTGTTACCTGATAGCTGTAACCTGGGACTTTAAGGCCTATAGGACACTCAAATGTCTCGCTGATGGTGGCACGTGTTATTGGGTCATTCGGTTCCCTTAAAAATGGTTGAGCTGAGTGGGGCTGATGCACGCGTCATGCTCGTGAACGGGTGCCGTCAGTTGAGACTGGTCATCTCTTAGCTGCCAGTGACTTAATTCAATTTCTATTTTTTTTTTTAATTAGTCTTTTTTAAGTATATTTTTTTTATTTTAATTATTATTACTTATCTACATTGTGCTCACATATTAGAAGCGACAAGAAATATGTAACCAAGATTTATGTAACTCATAACATGATTTAAAAGAGTGTCCATGGAGTTTCTTGCACGTTCTTCTCCATAGAGATCTACGCTTTGGAACGTGCAATTTAGCTTCACGTGTTTTTTTTTTTGACTGACTGACATTTTGACAATTCAAAAGTGCCTGTAATTGGTCTATTTGAAATAAACCTTTCTGATTTCTGATTTCTGATTTCATGTAGTCACCAGCATAGTCGCACTTCCAAAAAATTTATGATTGGTAACCATGGCCTGAACCAGGTCCTAGCGTAAGAGTTCGCCGAACATTATTTTTATTTAGGTATTTCTTTTAACACAATACTCTTTGTCAGACTCTCTGGCGTCTGTCTACCTGGACCGGGGTTTTACGTGCTTCCCGAGGCACTGGGTGTCAGTAATATTCTAGATAAACTTAGAAAAGTACATATGAAATGAAAAATTCGAATTGGTACTTGCCCGGATTTGGCACCACAACCTCATTCATGAGAGGCGGGTGCCACTGGGCCATCACGACACTATAACGCAAGCCTATCAATAAATTAAAACATTCTTACGATAGGAAATGTCGGCAAGTTAGCTGTGATCTACATACACCACGGAAATGCCGGTGTGGTCTCCAAACATCCTACACACACAATACCACATCCGCAATAATGGAAAAAGATCGGCAAATCTCGATGGTGTGCGATAAGGAGACAACAATGACCAGCGACCACCATTAGCAGCCATTACGTAACGCATATTAAGTGCGCTTTCATCTCGCCGCCTATTGTGCACTGTGACCGTCGCGACTTCCGTGTGCCTTGTACGAAATGGCCGGCTGAGGGAATGGGGTAAGTCTGAAACAGGAGTTTTTGAGATAAAAGTAACAATTTCCATTCTCTAAAAAACATTTTTTTTTTATTATTAAAAACGGGTTGTAAAGTTTGCGTGTTTGGGAGGTCCCTAGCTTTAGAAAAAAAAACATTTGTTTTTTTTTGTGTTCTAGTGTTTTTAAAACGGCTTCCACTGGAGCTGTATTAAAAAGTACTGGCTTCGCCCGCGTGAGAGTAGCATAATTATATATATATATATGCTTACCATAGGGAACTTAGTGACAAATTAGCATTTTACTAGTAAAAGAATTATTGAAATTTTTCCAGTAGGTTTTCAGTTTCTTCATTAAAACAAAAATGCAAATCTTTCCTCTTTATAATATTAGCCTTTATAATATTTTAATATTAGCTTTATAATATAATTTATTAATGCCATTATAATTCTCGTCTGAAAAAGAGGCTATATATAGGTTTTGATTTTATCCATGTCAATAGAGTTTGACATTATTTTAATTTTTTTAGATGTCTTTAAGTCAAGAGTGAATAGGCTACTTCTAGGTAACCGTCGACTACATCATCGCTTACAATCAGGTTAGATAATGGTCAAGCGCGAGTTTATTAATAATTTAAGAAAAAACATCATTAGCGCAGCCATAAACTTTACACAGTATATAAATTTAATAAAATTTGTACCCTTAGTACCCAAATTACCAGAGTAACGGAACTGTATCAATAGATCAACAGTAATCAAACAAGCTCAATAAAAAACAAACACCTCAGCAACTTTGAACCCAAACGTGCCGTAACATAAAACAAAATGCGGACTCGAAATAAAATAACCATATAAACGAAATAACGATGGGAAAAGCCAATAACATTGAAGAAGTGAACCACACTTACTTTTATACCAATCCCTGGAGTTCTAATATACATCAATAAATATAATTGATGTGTCTGTTTGTAAAACCAAAATAAAATAAAAAACTTGGCAAGTGCGAGTCGGACTCGTGCTCTGAGGGTTCCGTACAAACTTACTTATGTAAATAGTTCAATTCTCCAATGGAGCCTCAAAGATTTTTTTTAGTGAGCTACCAACAATTTTACTGTTTTCAGATTTATTCCTGTACTTGTGCTATATATGACTTTGCTTTATCCCAAATTTTAGGATTCTAGGTCAACGGAAATACCCTACCCGTACCCGTACCCTATAAATTTTGATTCCCATGAGAGTGTAGATACGTTTTTTGTGACAGAAATAGTCATATCTTTTTTTTTCGTTAACTTAGAAGTTTAATTTTTTTTCACAGCTTCGAGGGACCGCAGACCTGAGTATATGATTTTAATTTCAACTCGTTGCCTCCACGCGTTTCCGAGATAAAGGGTCTTGACAGACAGACAGACAACAAAGTGATCCTATAAGGTTTCTGTTTTTTCTTTTTGAGGTACGGAACCCTAAAGAACAACATTTCATCCATATGAAATTATATTCGATACCAATAAAAATATTTTTTTGTCTGTCTATCGGTCTGTTTGTTCTGGTTAATCTCCGAAACGGTTGGATCAATTTTGACGGGATTTCAACTGACAGATAGCTAATATTATAAGAAGTAACTTAGGCTCTTACTTTAATTTTAGAAAAAAAAAAATAGGGATCCGTGCAAAAAAAAGCTTGACATTGTAACCAAATGGCATTATGCTATTTCACGAGTCTGCCGTGGACGAAGTCACGGGTACAAGCTAGTGATGTTAATAAAAATCTGTACGATTAGATGTTTATTAATCAATCAAACCTCGACCGCTGAATATATTTTCACCAAAGATTGACTCACGAGTAAACCATTTTTTTTAGGAGAAAAATCTTATATCTTCTTCCGCTGGATGGAGCAAGACTTTTACTAACTAATACCCACCTTGACCTGTGTTCCTTCAATTGCCCTTTGCGTTTCAGCGCTGCGGTGACACTTTCGGGTAGACCAATCTTTATTTTGATAGGTTGATAGGTGAGATAGTGGTCAAAGGCAAGCCCTCTGTCCACTATCTCACCTAATGGTAAGTGATGTGGTCAACGATGGACCCAGGTGTAGAAGCATTTGGGACTTAAAAACTTCCAGTCTGTAGCTGTCAGAACACATATACGCCAGCAGTATTTAATAATCCCTGATTCAAAGATTTTATTTCAAATAAAACATTTACTAGGCACTTTTGAAATGTCAAGAAGTCAGTCAGTCAAAAGAAATATGCTAACTGCACATTCCGAAGCGTAGATCTCTATGGAGAAGAATGTACAAGAAACTCCATGGACACTCTGGTCAATCATGTTATGTATTACAAATATCTCGGTTACTGTTTCTTGTCACTACTATCATGTGAGAACAATGTAAATTAAGTAAAAATAAAAACTAAATATAGACATTAATATAGCAACTGGCAGCTAAGAGATGACCAGTCTCAACTGACAGCACCCGTTCACGGACATGACGTGATTATTAGCATCACTCAACCATTTGATCATCGTTTACCATCAGGTGAGTTTTTTTTTTTTTTTTTATAGGTGGGAAAATCATCTTATGACAAATCCCGCTCTTGGGCGGAGCGGGAGATAGTGTCAGACTTTTACTGACTAAAAACCCACTCCTGTTCCTTCGTTGCCTTCGTCCCAGGGCCACGGTTTCGTTTTCACACTACCCATGGCCCCAGTAGGCTTCGACCCTGCTGGGCCCCTACGATTTGCTGACATCTCCCTAAGGCGCGCGCGGAACAATACGCGCTGTCGACGACTTGGGCTCGGTCCGGATGGTTACCGGACGGTCGGACGGCGGGCCACCCATTGCCCGCCGTCCGCAAGCTCGCGCCTACGATGGCCGGAAATCGGGATCGGAATCCCGGCGGCGGTTGGGGCGTGAGGACTGTTGCCGTTGCCTCACGCGATCGGCCGCCTCTTTTGCTAGCATTACTGCTTCGCAGAAGGAGGCGACCGCCTGCCACTCCTCCTCGCTCCGGACCATGGCCTGTACCAAGGCCCGGCGCGAGAGATCGCCGCCGCCGATCGCCCCCACGAGGACACGGCGTTGCTCTTCCCAAGCGGGGCACACCTCCACCGTATGCTCCACCGTGTCCTCCGGGCGGTCCACACAGTGGTGACACCCGGGCGTCGCTTCCGCACGAATCTGGTGCAGGAACTTCCCGAACTTCCCGTGTTCGGTGAGAACCTGCGTCATGCGGAAGGTGAGGACGCCGTGAGGTCTTTCCAACCACGCCTCAAAGAAGGGACTTACCGCCATAATTGTGGCGTGCCCAACCATCAGGTGAGATAGTGGTCAAACGCGAGGCCAATCTATAATAAAATAAAAATAATTTTACGCAGGCAAAACCACTGGTATAAGCGAGTGTGGCATAAAGCTGGGGGCTGTGGAACCACTAGGGCGGAAGGACGTAAAGTTTGGGCAGTAAAAACGTCGGAACACAAACTGAGGATTATGGCAATTTAGTCAATTACTGGAGCCATGATGGTAAATAAAATTAGGTGTTTACAAGCGTTTTCATTAGGTTTACTATGTAAGGGGGCTATTTTAACAAAAAACTGAACGCGATCAGCACAATTCAATTCAAATAAAGATATTTTATTTCATTACATTACACATTCATAATGCGGACAGCTAAGGAGTGGAATTCCCTGCCGAAGTCTGTGTTTCCTGATAGCTACAACCTAGGGGTCTTTAAGTCAAAAGTGAATAGGTTACTTCTAGGCAAGCGTGCTCCATCGTCGGCCACATCATCGCTTACCATCAGGTGAGATAGTGGTCGAACGCGACCCTATCAATAATAAAAAAAAAAAAAAGAAATTACATTTTATTTTCACCCGTGTTTTTATTGGAGCCTATCAGACTTTCATTACCCAGTTACTGGGGAACACGATACTCCTTGGATAGACTGATGGTCAGATTGTTTGGCGTCTATCTGACTATCTGTAACGACTGTCAAAGATATACGAATTACTACCGGGTTCCTTCAAGCGTAAAATTCGGAACTACTACTTGAAGTCCTCTCAACCTTAGTTTGGTCTTCGTCATAATTGTTATTTTTAAGTTCTCCTAGTTATAATGTATTTATTAGTTTATAATATTAGCATATATAAGTATTTTATTATTGTAACTTAATTTATTGATACTACTTTTCATTTGATATTTATCTGTTATTTATTTATTGTGCACACCTACCACAGTGTTGTCTCTTTTAACCCAAAGGTTGACTGGTAGAGAATGCCTTGTTGCATTAAGTCCGCCTATGTACCACTACTGTACATGAAGTTTAAATAAATAAATAAATAATGTTCTAGATAAACTTCGAAAATGACTTATGAAGTGAAAAATGTATTAAATGTTTATTCAGTTTCGTATCTTCCTTCCTTTAAATTATATAATTATCTTAATTCAGTGTGCCTCCTGGCAAAAGGCTTCTCTAGCTGTTTCCACTGTACTCTATCACGAGCCACTCTCCTCCAGTTGGGGCCCGCTGTCAGTTTCAACTCATTCTCCGATCTCAACAGTTGTTTTCCCCTACTCCGTTTCCCATCCCTCGGGTACCAATTTGTCACTATTTAGCTCCACTTTTCCTGGTTGTCTCTCATCATGTTAATATTCATCTCTAAAAAAATAAATAAAAAAATGACTGTACTTAGGTGTTATCATTATAAATCCCAACTTTTCGCATAATTCCAATAATATTCTCACGATTCTCTATTACCCATCAGTAAAACCTTAAATTTCGCGGTGGATGGGGTAACCAATGTTTAGTAGTGGACGTGCTAAGGGAGAATTTCCCTTTAAAGATGAAACTTATATTTCTTTTTCACATTCCATACGCTTTCTTTGTTGGAGTTAATTATGTAAATTGAGAAACTTTGTTGGTTACGATTTTAATATTTTATCTATACGTAATGTATACATATAAGACACTATTATGACACGATCCACCTTCTCCTGCCTTAGCTATGAATATTGTCATGCGCGCGAACTGTCAAACATGTGAACTATCGAACGCGCGAAGTTTACACAATAGTAATTTTCTGCTACTTTTTTAAATTATGTGCTATTTTCAAATTTTCTGCTCAATTTTCTTTGCGTAAGAACCTTTAAAAATATTGGAAAACTTAAAAAAAAAATCAAATCAAAATCCCCGGAAAAATACAGTACTTAGGTATTATGTTAAATTTTTTTACTAACTGACTTAATCATACACAGTTCGACTAAAAAATACAGAGCAATGCCTTTAAGATAATTATAGAATATAGACTAATCAACGATTGAATCACTGCTTACCATCAGGTGGAATCGCAGTCAAGCACTGGTTTATATCAATTTTTAAAAAAAACCGTACCAGTATTTTTGCGCGTAAGTGATATATTTTTCTTGACGAAGAATTGGCCACTTCATGATGTAGTCGGCCATTTTACATTCTGGTTGGCCACTTCATGAAATGGCGACCTCAAAACTAACCTAACTTTGACCATATCATGAAATGGCCAATTCTGCGATAGGTATAGCTACGACATTACAGATTAATCTAACAAACTTTTCACGCACTTTAAACCAGATAAATAAAATATAAAAATTCACAATTTCAAACAAATGGTTCCAATTTCGCTGAACTCATTAAGCGGGGGTATTCAACCCTATCGTCTGGCCAGTGAGGTGTTGAAACAAGCGCGAATACAAAACAAACAGGCTTTCATTGCTGGTTGTTCGTAACACAAAGGAGTTTCCATTGTGTAACAACGCATCAATGGACCGTGGCATTTCAAAAGCAACACTTATTTTTATCGCAGTTTCTATCGTTTCGTGAATTTTTAATGATTTGTGGGTTTTGTAGGAGTTTTATAAGAAAGTAATTATTGTTTTTTACAATTTTTGTATTTGTATTTTTTTCTTTTTTATGCTAGGGAAAGTATGAAGTGGTCAAATAAAAAGCGTAGCGTACTTGCGGTTCAAATAAGAATGGGGTCGACTCAGCGCCATTTTGTGACGTCATAGCTGTCAAATCGAATCAGTTGGTTAGCTTGAACAAAACAAGATATTTATTTACGAATCATGAAGGGAAACAGTTTGATCAGAATCTAGTTCTTTAATTCCGGTCATCTTGGTAACACTGTGTAAAGTGTCTGAGTAGTGGCGAATGGAAGAAGAAGGTGAATTATATAGCCAATAATGATGAAATGAAATCTAAGTAGATTTAAGCTGTTGATCCCCGCATTAACGCCAGAGTTAACGCGCCATTGTCTTTCTATTGTGTCTCTAATTACGCACTCAAAAGGTTAACTAAGAGCTATTTAAACAAAGTAAAAACAAAAACCGTTATAGATACGCAAATAAATTTTCTTTGCAAACCGTACTTTTCAAGTAACATTTGACAGACAGAGGTCATTGACGTTGTTGAATCTATTTCAGAGAATTGAACGTCTATGATACATATTTTTGCTTTTTCCTGCTCCCTTGAGTTCAAGGGTTCAAGAAGTTTCTGTGTGACTAAAAGTCTAAAAAGACATGTACAGTCAGGGTCAAAAGTGCAGTTGCACTCTACCAATGCTAAAATGTCTACAATTTCTTTGTAGAAAATGGTTAATGGTTTATGACTGATTTAATTTGTAGTATAGAATCTAGAGTATTCAATAAACTAGTTGTAAACCATTGAACAAAAAAATTTTAGACACTAAGGGCGGAATTCACCAATAAAACTAATCGCGTTTTATCATTTGGCTCGCATAATCGCGTTTAGCCGCTGTACTAGTGTCACTTGTCTGTATTTTTACAAGTGACACTGGTGACAGCGGCTAAACGCGATTATGCGAGCTAAACGTTAAAACGCGATTAGTTTTATTGGTGAATTCCGCCCTTAGACATTGGTAGAGCAACTGCTCTTCTGACCGCTGACTATGTATAATTATTTTTCTAAAGACTAGGTAGACAAATTATGCTTTTATATGGATATTTGGCAGTGCTTTTGAAGTTGAAAATCATCAACTGACATAATTATCTCGCTTTAGGGTGGAGCGAAAAGGCTGTCGGTTAAAGTGTTCTTCCTGATAAGGTTAAAAAATAATGATAAAAAACATTAATAAGTCCCAAAAATCTCAAAACCTCACATAACCCACTTTGCCTTCCACCGCACGCTCCCGTTCTGTTACAATTTCAATCCAAAATAGGTTCTGGCTTGTTATTATGTTATTAACATTAGAAATTACGACATCTCTTTGTACTGTAATCGGTAGAGCTTGCCTTTGTATCAGCTCCATAGCATGTTACTTCATCTGATTCACATTATATCTATGCTAATTTATAAATAGGTTACTATATTGTATGTTACCTAAAGAATAGTATGACTGGACTTTAGGAAACGGTCGAAAATAAAAAAATCTTGGGAAATATCTTAAAGGCTTAGTCACCCAAAGGACAATGGAAAGGGCTATGCTCGGAGTTTCCTTGCGTGATCGAATCAAGAAATGAAGATATCTGCAGGAGAACTAAGGCTACAGACATAGCGCGAGGAATCGCCAAACTTAAGTGGCAATGGGCAGGATACATTGCACACAGAACAGATGGGCGTTGGAGCCGAAAAGTTCTGGAGTGGCGACCGCGTACCGGAAGACGCAGAGCTGGAAGGCCTCCCTACAAGGTGGACCGATGACTTGGTAAGGGTTGCGGGAATTGAATGGATGCGAGACGCACAGGATCATTCATTGTGGTGACACTTGGGGGAGGCCTGTGTCCAACAGTGGACGTCTTTCGGCTGAATTGATGATGATGATGATGATGAGGGAAATATCTCATAACTAGCTGCTGCTGAAATTAGAAAATGGTCCTAAGGAAACATATTCCCGGGATAAAAAGTATTCTATGTGCTACTCCAGGACATGGTCTACCCGTGTGCCAAATTTCATCCTAATCCGTTCAACCGTTCGAGTGTGAACAAGTAGGCAACAAACAACATTAAAACATTGAAACTTATGGATGCGAGACGTACAGGACTGGTCATTGTGGCGACATTTAGAGAGGCTTTTTAGGGTTCCGTACCTCAAAAGGAAAAAACGGAACCCTTATTGGATCACTTTTTTGTCCGTCTGTCTGTCTGTCTGTCTGACTGTCTGTCAAGACTCTTTATCTCTAGAACGCGTGGAGTTATCGAGTTGAAATTAAAACCTATTCTCAGGTCTGGGGTCCCTTGAAGCTATGATAAAATCAAACTTCTAAGTTAACGAAACAACATGATACGACCGTTTATGTCGCAAAAAACGTATATTTCGACACTCTCAAGGGAATCCGTTGACCTACAATCCTGACATTTGGCACAAAGCAAGGTCTCATAGCACAGATATAGAGATAAATCTGAAAATAGTAAATTTGTTATTACGTCACAAAAAATTTTTTTTTTTGCGATTCGGAAAAATCTTCGAGACTCCGATTCGGGAATTGAACTATTTACACAGGTAAGTTTATACGGAACCCTCAGTGCGCGAGCCCGACTCGCACTTGCCCAGTTTTTTTTATTATTCTTAGTGGTGACGCGCTGCTGGCGTCTGACGTCTAGTTGCAGCAGCGCCGGTATTTTAAAAGAGCTTGGTGATGCACAACAATCTGGACAACTACCAACTTTACAAATAGTAGTAACGATCAATGATATTTCCAAATATTATTCAACTCTTTCGAACCGGTATCATACTGTAAAACTGCCATTTCTAAACATGGGCCTCGACAATCACAATCTCCATAACGTGCAATGCACGACCATCGGAAATATTGTCATAATCAGACCATGTGGCAACCATGCACTGACAACCATTATTGGATAGCATCATAGTTATCTAGCCTCTCCTGTAGGTTTTTTTAAGCCTATACTTTTTAAGCCTATACTTTCACACTACTGGGTGAGGGCACGTTGGTGTAGAAGTTGAGTTATTGACTGCTGTGCGTGCCGTGAGTTCGATTCTCTTTCTCGTCTTTTTTTTTATCCTTGATAGGTTCGCGCTTGACCGCTATCTCACCTGATGGAAAGCGACAATGCGGTCGACGATGGAGAGCGCTTACCTAGAAGTAACCTATTCACTCTTGACTTAAAGATCCCCGGGTTGTAGCCATCAGGAAACACAGATTCCGGCAAGGCATTCCACTCCTTAGCTGTTCGCACAATGAATGTGTTCCCAAAACGTTTTGTGCGTATAGGTGGGATGTCCACCATGTACCGGTAGCGCATTGCCGTACGCCTGGTGGTCCGATGATGGAACTATGATCTACGGATAGTTGTTCCGGATCTGGCTAAGACACCCAGACAACTTTAGTTTTAGTGTATGCGAAATCCGAAACACGCGTTTAGTATTTTTATCTTAAAAAATCTTTGTACAAATTATCATAACTGTATTACGAAAAATCACAAAGCTATAAGCTTGTTATGTTACCTGGTTGTCCGCACAAATGCATGGTTACCAAGCCATCCGGGCGTCTGAGGGGTTGTTTTACTCCTGAACCCGATGCGCTGGCGTCTTATGCCCGCTATGACCTGATGTGACCTGAGTTGTACTTAGTTTCGGTGGTGTCCAGCTTGGGACCTTTTTTAAATATTTTTGGGAAAAAATATAACATGGTGTAGAAAATATTGGAATCGATTCAGTTACCTACTGATTCTTAACAAACTATGTTCAGGTTTCGCATATACCTACTAAAAATAATATTGTATATGTGAGTTGTGAGTTCACATGTTTGTGAATGCAATCACAATATAGGACCTATGGAGAATTTCTGAAAAGGAAACCCGTGGTCCTAGAACGCAAAGGGCAACTGAAGGAACACAAGTGGAAAGTCCACTTGTGTTCCTTCATTTGCCAAGTCAATAAATGTCTGACACGACTTTCCGCTCTACCCTAGAGTAGAAGAAGTCATTAGATAATTTCCCGCCTCCCAAAAAAACTCCCATGATTCAAATGTAATGTTCTTAATGTGAGGCTCAGTTTAAAAAAAAGCTTCTTTCCACGTATTCTCTTCTCGAGCTGGTAAGTTAATACCGACGATATATAAATGTTTATTTAAATAGGTATCTATATATATATATATTTTTTACCGACTTACTTCATCATTTTAATTGCTTACCCTCATTAATTCCGAGTCCAATCAGGGAACGTCAACCTCCAACACATCCCATCTAACACAATCGATATCTGCCCCTAAATCCGACATCACAATAAAAATAACTTTCGAGTTATTTTCCATTATTATTTTCCTTTTCAACCCAAATAATATGAGGAGTACATGTATAAAAATATAATCTAGAAGGGACGGGGGATGACAGTGACAGCAAATGTGGAGGAGCCCATGTCACTAAAAGTAACACGGAACGTTTTTCAGCCCTGCTGGGGCGCGAATGACAGTAAAATAATAAACAACTTGTGCTTTCTATTTTCTTTCGTGTTCCACCAGTGCCGGACTAAGTCAACGCGGGGCCTGTAGCAAATTCTACCATGGGGGCCCCCCACTAGATCTTTGTTAAATGAAAACTAATTAAAACTCGATTCTGATTCCGAAAAATCGGAACTTCCGATTGATTTTGCATTTTTGGTTCCGATAAATTTTAACCGGAACTTATATACGAGTTTATGCTTGTCGCGTGGGGAACTTCCCTCCCCCTTACCTTCTGTCGATTACTCTTTCATTTGTTTTGATTGGCATTTGGAATGTTGTGAGTTTGCTCTTCATTTATACTTATCTGAACTTTTGATTAGTTTTAGTGGTGTTTCATTTGATACTTCTGCCTCCGCCTCGACCTCCAATTCCGGTCCCAATTCCAGTTCTGATAAACCAAATTTAAGAACTCCGGTACCTAATTCGATTCTGATTTAATCACTTTCGTTACATCCTTATTTTATATGGTATAGGTACCCCTGATTTCTATTTGTACATCTAAGCGGGTCCCACCGATGCACGGGGACCCGGAGGCGCGGGGCCCGCAGCATTTGCTTCTCTTGCTATGAAGCTAATCCGACTCTGGGGTCACGTTGGAAGTAGTTCTATCTGTTAATGGATTGTTGACTGCCTCTTTGATTGATAGTTTGTTATTTTCTTAGCAAAGGTGCCGTTAATTACTATCAGATGGATTAGTGATGGCTATGTGTTAGTTTTAGCAGGATATAAGTGGTCTACTCTCAAAAATGGTGTATGATAACTTCATGTCCTGGAACCAAAAACCGGCCCGCGTGGAACTTAAGGAAACTCCAAGCCCTTTCCATTGCGCTTTGAGTGACTTTAAGCCTTCTGATGAAACCCATTTTCAATTATTTTTTATCTACAGAAACTCGAAAAACATCCTCTCAACTAAAAATAATCGAACCTCCATTAAAAAAAATATCAAAAACTCAAGTAATTGGCACCTCAGCTCGTTTAAAATTCAGGTGTGCCGTGTCAGCCGTTATCTGCGTCGCGCGGAATCGAACCCGCGTACAATGGACATGCGTCAACACCTCTGGGACAGACACGCTTCGATGGTTTGCTCCTATTTGTCTTTTAGTTACAGGCTATGTACTTTATATACTTGTTAAGGAGAATTTCTCTGTAGGGATGAAGACGGAGTACAGCTAAGGAGTGGAATTCCTTACCGGAATCTGTCTTTCCTGATGGCTACAACCCGGGAATCTTTAAGTCAAGAGTGAATAGGTTACTTCTAGGTAAGCGCGCTCCATCGTCGACCGCATCGTCGCTTTCCATCAGGTGAGATAGCGGTCAAGCGCGAACCTATCAAGATTAAAAAAAAAAGTAAAATGTAAGAAACCGTAGACCTATCAACATAGTAAATCTGTCATCTTATCCTCTCTCAGTCTCTTGTCATGGTAAATGTGTCTGTGTGTGTGTGCGTTAGAAATCTGTCTTCCGTTAGTCTTATTGTATTTCATTTTAAGCTCCTACTGTAATTATATATATATATAACACAACTATCACACAACGCCATCTAGTCCCAGGCTAAGCAGAGCTTGTATCATGAGTACTAGATAACTGATAAACATGAATATATATTTCTAAATACATACATATTATAGATAAATTACACCCAGACACAGAACAAATGATTGTGCTCATCACACAAACAATTGTCCTGGGTGGGAGTCGAACCCACGACCTCCGGCATAGCAGTTAGGGCCAGTAACCACTAGGCCAACAGGCCAGTCTAAGGATTTGTATTTATGGTGTAAAATAAAGGGTATATCTATGTATATCATTAACTCTGCTGTGCTCCTTGCATTATTGGTGAACTGATAGTGATAGGTCTGTGTTCTGAAGGGGGCCAGCAGAACCAATACCCGCTAGTGCTGCGGAATTTTAAAGAGTTACTGTGGCTCTAGAACGCAAGGGCAACTGAAGGAACTCAGGTGGGATTTGGTAAAAAAAAATGTATCACTGGCCCTCTCGCTCCATCCGTTACGGAAGAAGTTCTTGACGATTTCCCACCTGAAAGAAAAATTTGTACCTGATAGACCTTCGCTGTTTTTGCCACCAACCTTACTGATGACTGGCGTATGAGTACTCTCGAATCAGTACTTGTGCGATAGAAAAGAAGAATTATTTCTTGTGTCGTTTTAATGTAGTTGTATTTTTTTACAGACAACTATATGACTGGTCCATGATTTTGAAAGCGCGTTCTTATTCACAGTAAACCTTATCTTATGCTATTGACGAAAAATTTTCAAAACATGTTATTGCCAATTCGACAAGAATTGGCAATAACATGCCAAAATTCGTTGCAAATGCAAATGCCATTTGCCAAAATTCGTTGAAATCCCTTAAATCTTACAAAACCCCACATTTCCCTACACCACCACTACCCAAGGTCCTGTAAAGCACAAATCTCCACCTCGTTACTCAGATCCCTATCAGTGCTACACTTCAGACACAAACTGGAAACCGTGTAAGTTAAATTCTGTACACAGAGTACGGAATGGCGCACCGGCAGTAATTACTGATTAAACACAATTTGCTCTCAAAACGGTGAAGGAAAACGTCGTCAGGAAACCGGCATCTCCTGGACCCAAAAATTTGAAGATATCTGACATCCACCAATTCATACTGGGCCCGCGTTTTGGATAATGGGCCATTCCCTCTCCTGGAGAGGAGACCTCAGCCCCATCAGTTACAATGCTATAAGGCTGATTATACTATATTTATCCGGAGAATCGCCAAACTAAAGTGGCAGTGGGCAGGGCACATAGCTCGTAGAACGGATGGTCGAAAGGTTCTAGAGTGGCGACCGCGCACCGGAAAACGCAGCAGCACCTGGTGAGAGTCGCGGGAATGCGGTGGATGCGAGACGCACAGGTTCGGTCGTTGTGGAGACGCTTGGGGGAGGCATATGTCCAACAGTGGACGTCTTTCGGGTGAAATGATGATGATGATGATGATGACTATATTTATGCTAGACACAATCAATCAGCACAGCATTAGCTGAACAACCTAACAATCATGTTAGGATCGGCTTCTGGTCTAACTGAATGCAGCTGAATACCGTATTATATATTCCATCAATCGTCTGTCTATCTGACCTCCACAATACAGCAACTATATAATGCAGGTACAGTATTCTCTGCTGGCAAGACTAGTAGCAAGACTATACCGACTGTAACGACCAACGCACACATCTGTAGTTTTTTCGTAGTTACAAACCTCTAGTTCCACTAACCTTTTCATAAAAGACCGGTTTTAAGACTATTAAATCCCATCCCTTAACCTTGGCCCTAACCCTTAAAAATATCTGATGGAAAGCACCCTAAGCGGTACCACAGTATAGATATATGGAACAGTACGGAAACTACCTACAAATATTCGAAACGGCACACTCACACAAACATACGCATCGACGAGACTCCTAAGCGTTTCTCGCGGTCCTGTCAGTAGCGAATGCCGCTTAGGAGTCTCGTCGATGCGTATGTTTGTGTGAGTGTGCCGTTTCAAACATTTGTAAGTAGTTTCCGTACTGTTCCATATATCTATACTGTGGCGGTACCCTGCCGCTCGCTAGGGCTGTAGGTGGGTTATCAAATAACTTTTCCCTCACTTGGTGGAGCGGGCGAGACTAAAACCCACCTGTGTTTATTTAGTTGCCCTTTGCGTTCTCGGGTCCGGTTACTCTTTTCAAACATCCCACAGCTTTGGTAGCGTTTCGTCACTCTGTGGTCTATACCTACGGAACCAAGGCTCAATGCTGCGGATTAGACCAGCTCTGACTTAGTTAGTCCTGTTGCTCGGATGTACGTTTTGTAGGTTAATCAGATTATTTGTCGCCAGGTGTACGGTGTGGGAGGTTTGTGTTACAATTAGTTAGATTGGGACTGTATTTGTGTTGACTGGATGCTGACAACTTTATCTACATGACTTCGTATCTTTCAAACGGTGGATAGTGTTTTGGAGACAATTTCTAGTCAGTCTTGTGCGTTCAGCTATAGAGTGGAATATCTGACGGAGTCTGTGTTTCTTGATAGCTACAACCTCTTAAAGTTCTATAATACTCTATTCCTTGCGTAGATTTCCTTAGGTTACCGTCAAAAATGGACATCCAGGGTAGGTGATCATTTTTGACGACAATCGACAACCAATCCTATCAGTTAGGGTTCCAAAAAAAAACACTCTAACTTTAGCAATTTTTATTTTATTTTATTATTATTGATAGGCTCGCGTTTGACCACTATCTCACCTGATGGTAAGCGATGATGTGGCCGACGATGGTGCACGCTTGCCTAGAAGTAACCTATTCACTGTTGACTTAAAGACCCCTAGGTTGTAGCTATCATGCTGTTGCTTGTTGTTGTTGTGTTGGTTGTTGTTGTGGTTGTTTTGGTGTACAATAAAGTTTTATTCTATTCTATCAGGGAACACAGACACCGGCACGGAATTCCACTCCTTAGCTGTACGCATTATGAATGTGTTCCCAAAACGCTTTGTACGTATGGGTGGGATGTCCACCATGATATAAACACTCTCTTCAAAAACATCTACATATTATCCACTTTTCACGACCAATAACTTCAACCACGTCTCCCAGACGACGGACAGTGTGTATGGACGTAACACATACACGCTCTTTACCAATTGTGCCTCGGCGGCAACATTAGCCCGATTGACGCGAACATGCCCCTTGTTACTGCACTATCGAGATGCGTATCAAACGCCTTTGGGCTACTGTTTTCGTATCTTCGTTGCGGAGTTAAAGTTTTGATGGAAGTGTTAATGAATTTTTGTGGGAGATTTAGGAGAGGAGCTACTTAGATATCAGGTGGATGGGTTCAGAACAATATAAGTTGTATTGCTATGTAGGGAATCATTAATATACACACACATCATCCTAACACTATAGACGCGAAAGTTTGTATTTAAGTGTCTGTGTATGTTTTTTATTCCTTCACATTCAAACGGCTGAACGGCTTTTTTAGGTGGTAAAATCATCTAATGACATCTCCTGCTTTTGGACGGAGCGAAAGGGTGTGTGACTTTTACTGACTAAAAATCCACTCCTGTTCCTTCGTTGCCTTTCATACTAGGGCCAACTTTTTCTTTCAGAAACAAACCCTTGGCCCCAGTAGGTTTTGATCTTGCTGTGCCCCTACGGTTTGCTAAAACCTCCTTGAGGCGCGAATGGAACAGTACGCGCCGTCGACGATTTGGGCTCGGTCCGGACGACCCGTACGCTTAGGATATATCCTGGGGATGGTACATAGGATACTTTTTGTCCTGTGCGTATGGTCTCTTAGGAGAAGTCTCTTCTTTCAGTGCGAAGTGAAAGTGTGTAATAAAGTATATATAAAAAATATATATATGTCGTGGATTGATGGCGCAAGGGTGCGACGGACAGCGCCATCTAACAATTAGTTCCGTAAACTAATAATATCGTCACCGGAAACGCAAGCGGCGCCCTACCGCTTGGACACGATCGTCGGTAGAAGGGATGCAGCGAGGACTGGAGGGAAGCCTGAGAAGTGCGGCATTCTACCTCGGACAGCCTCGGCATACGCTCAGTACCAACGCACGTGTTTGTTTCCTTTTGTAAAACCGTTATCAAAATAAAATTATTCTGATTCAAATTATCTTTCGTTCGAGTACCCAAGTCAGTGCCCACACTTACCAAGACCTATGTCGGATCGTGATGAAGACCCGATGTTTCGCATCTCGGCCACCCCTGATGCGACATATATTTATTTATTTATTTAAACTTCATGTACAGTACATAGGCGGACTTAATGCAACAAAGCATTCTCTACCAGTCATCCTTTGGGTTAAAAGAGACAACACTGTGGTATATTACCAGGATAAAAGCATGCTATTTGCTTTTTCTGAAAATTGTCTACCTATGTAACAAGTTACATTCAAATCTGTCTAGCCGTTTGAGTGTTCGCCTTCATAATATTGATAGCGTGACTGGTCTGTGTGGTAACAAAAATAAGGTACGCTCATAAACAAAAAAAAAAAATAAGTGTGGCACTCGGGGACTGCCGCGGTAAAGCTATTGCATAGCATTTTGTATCAACTTATGCAATTATAATTATTTATTTATTTTATTTATGCAGTATTTCTTTTTCTTTGATATTAATTCAAGTTACACTTTTTGAGCGTGGTGACCGATAAGAAAACAATTTTTTTTCTTTTATTAAATAAATAAACGAGCTTCGTAGAGTCGTACAATACGGCTAGTTGCACGCACACAAACAATACGGCTAGTTGCACGCACACAAACACCCTTCAAGCCACACCTCCGTGCCCGTCGGAGTACACATACACATACACTTTCACACTCACAAAAATTGAGTACATAATTTAATTTAATTTGATTTTAATTTATTTTTGATTTGATTTAATTAATTTTTGATTTAATTTAGATCTGATTTTAATTTATTTTCGATTTAATTTTATTATTATATTATTATTATTTTTATTTTGATTTAATTTTTATTTAATTTCAATTTAAATTACCATTCTGAAAATTGTTTATTAGTGGATAGATCGACAGGGTCCTCACTTAATAATTATGTAATATTAACATAACCTCATGGCCGTTCACTGTCTCTTAAGATACAGGTATACCCTAGTTTAAGAGTCAGGGAAACATAATTTGTAAACAGATGTAACATATTGTATTCTCCCAAATAAGGTGCTTACTTAAGCTTGTATATCTTGATTGTTAGTAGTTTAGGTTTTTGTTGTTTCATACCATCTGTACCCTTTTTATCAATAAACAATTATTATTATTATTATTATTATTATTATTATAGTAGGGAGCGTGAGGTTTTTTTCGTTACGGAATTTCTGGATTCGGTCCCCGCGCTCAAGGCCCTCGATAGAAGCTATGCAATAGCTTAAAAAACAATCAATCACGAGTCCTGTCTCATCCAGCAGACTAACATCTCTGTGACCACTTCTCGGGTGTAAATGGGTGCATAATAAGCGACCATTCAAAATCAACCAGACGCATTCCGGCCGGTATAATAGGAATTCTTTACTATACACATGTTTGTTAGGTCGTATGTGTGTCCGACATTTGTATGGGATCCTTGAATAATGATTTACAATGTATTCGGTGGAAATAACGTGGAGCTTTTCGTTGTTATCCGAAGATTTTTATCGGTTCAGTCCTGTTTGCGGTATGAAAATCTGGTTTTGGGTTTTTTTGAGTAAAAAGTCGATGTTGCTGTATTGAGATGGGTGGTTAATTGGTTTATTGTAGAGATATGAACAGACTGGAACTATGTTAGAGAGTTTACGTACCAATTTTAGGGTGTACCTATAAAATGAATAGGTTATTTCTAAGCAAGCGTGCTCCATCGTCGGTCACATCATTGCCACGAGAGCCCGCCTATCCATAATAAAAATAAAAATAATTTTTTTTAAGTTGCAATTTTTCAAATAGCTCCTCTGGCTCTGGGTGGAGCGCGAGGGAATGTCAGATGATCAGTCAATCAATCTTTCAGTTGCCCTTTCCGTTCTAGAGCCGCGATATCTCTTTTGAACTACCCTTGAGATAACAAATAATAATACGGATACCTTCGTAAGCGAGCTGGACTCGCACTTGGCCAAAATTATGGTCTTTTAATTCTAACTACAGGTCTTCATAGGATCGGTTCCCGGGTTAGGTAAAGTAAAAATTTCAATATGCACAAAAAACGCGTCCCGCGTGCGTATTCCGCGCATTAAAATAAATACTGAAAATAAAATTTGAAATAGACATTTGCGGGGGTTACGCGTGCGGGGCAATCCCGCATGCGTGATCAAAATTCCGCACGATATTAAAAACACCCTTATAAGGTAAAAAGGGCTGGCTTTTTCTTGGCCCTAAGAATTAGCATTGCCATACAACGTGGCAATGTTGCCAGTCTTGTGGCCACATTTCCGGATGACAGTGATGTGGAGGAGTAGGTACTTAGTGTATTTTGTGTAAGTATATGTACCCTGTTAGGTTTAGTATAAATGCGTAGTTTTGTTGCTATTTCAGTTTCTTAGGTAAAATAAATCTGAAACCGGTAGCTACTACGTTTTGAGAATTAAAATTCAGGGCATAACCTCATATATCACGGAAAATAAATTAGTAGGTAACACCTCAAATTATTCCATTCATCTTTTTCACATTAAACATTCCACCATACGAACTTTTCCAATAATTATCTTGAACACCATAAATAACGTGTTTAAAGTGACACAAAAATCATAGTGTAGTACAAATTCATGTTATTACGAGCATCTGTATCGTATCGTGCGATCGATGTATCGAACACGATCGATGGCGATACGATCGATCGATTGTGTCGGTACGGTGTGCTCTCGTTTCGACGTTTTTACATTTCGTCTTCAGGCTTTTATATAGGGTGACTGGTAATTAGTGACCGATACTTAAACACGTGATTGTACTCATGATTACAAACAATTTTACCTCTTACTTCAAGTGCACTTGAATAAATTATTTTTATTCTTCACTTAGGGTAAGCTATTGATGAAGCTCAAGATGTGGGCACAATTTTCAGTAAACTTAAATGTGATTAGTTTTTAGAAAACCTGCCTAATGTGGTGATGTAATATGGCTTTCTCGCATTAAACCAACAATGCACCGCTACTTTGAACAATATCGAGTTCTCAATGGACTATTACAATTTGCGTATACTTGGTCTGTTTTTCTTTCAATCTCAGTTGAATCCAATTCATTATGACGTCACACCGGTTTCTCAGAAACCCATAGTTGGTATTTATTGGATAGAAAACGTACCGACTGACGCAAGTTCTGAAAAATATTTACAAAATTAATGTTTGTCTGCATACAGGAATAGCTGCTTTGTGAATAACATTAACACGCAATTTTTTTCATTATAGCACTTGTTTTTTAGCTAAGAAAGTTCAATATGGTCAGAAATCAAGGCTAATTAGATGTTTTACGTTCACTTTATTTCAATTAAGAGAGCTCTTCCCGACTCGTCTGTCTTCTACCTGAGCGTGATTTAATAGCTTGTTGGTTCATCAAAAGCAATCCAACGCAATGTGCGATAAAGAGGCAACGCGAATCATAACCCTCCTTTGGCTTTGCCGTAGTCGGGTAAAAAAAGAGAGATATCTCCTGAACGCCCTGTTGGCACTCGTTTTTAAATACCTTAAAAGTTTTTGAAAAAATAAAACCGTTATTCAGAATCTCGATTAAATGTGCAAGGTTTCTATAATTATATATATATATATTTTAATTTATGAAATAAAATAGCAGATTTTCAGAGGTCTTTACTGGATTAGTTTTACACAAATTTATGATTTGATTTCAACAGAAACCACAAGATATCTCTGTTTCCAAAATATCTAGAGAAAGATGTGTAATAACGTCATAATTACGTAAGAGCGATTGTATGAAAAATAATAAAAAGCTATTTCGGGATGAACGCTGTTAATGTCCACTGATGCCTTACTAATCAATTTTATTGAATTATTGGATCGCCATCCATTAAACCTCTTTATAATGTAAGCGTTCTATGTATTACACAAACTTATTGCTACCATATTTAATTATTTACTGTTTATGTTTACGTCATTGATAAATAAAACACATTCGACACGATATTGTTCTATCTCTGATTTATAATTTACCAGTTTCTAGTACACCAGTTCTGAAAACCTCCAAAATATAAACGTCGAACCCCGGGGCCCTGGGACGAAGGCAACGAAGGAACACAAGAGTGGGTTTTTAGTCAGTAAAAGTCTGACGATCTCCCGCTCCGCCCAAGTGCGAGATTTGTCATTAGATGATTTTTCGACCTGAAAAAAAAAAATATATATATATATAATTATAAACGTCATAATGACGTAAGTTCTCACTCAAAATATTTACGTTAAGTACCTCAATAAAAAATGCACATGATGGTAGTGAACCACGTATCACTTGCGCATACGCACCTGTGCGTCCAATATGGCGGTAATACCGATTTTTGTTCGAACTGTAATATACTTGGGGTGATTTATAATATGTTTCCTGCTCACGGCTACAGTCGGTAGTTATTCCATGAAAGATTTGGTTGAACTTTCGACTGAAAGGAGTTTTTATTGATATGTTTTTTTATTAAATTGTTTGGAGGGGAAAATAAGACGTATAGGTATTTTTAATTTTAATGGTTTATGAGAACAATTTTCACACTAGATTTGAGGTTAGAAACTACGTTTTTTTTTTTTTAAATCGATAGAGCCATTTTTAGGGTTCCGTAACTCAAAAGGACATAATAGAATCCTTATAGGATCACTTTGTTGTCCGTCTGTCTGTCTGTCAACAAGACCCTTTATCTCGGGAACGCGTGGAGGTATCGAGTTGAAATTAAAACCTTGTTCTCAAGTCTGCGGTCCCTTGAAGTTATGAAAAAATCAAACTTCTAAGTTAGCGAAAATAAAAGATACGGCCGTTTATGTCGCAAAAAACGTATATTTCGACACTCTTAAGAGAATCAAAATGCTTAGGGTACTTTTGGTTGAACCAGAATACTGAAATTTGGCATAAAGCAAGGTCTTATAGCACAGGTATAGAAATAAATCTGAAAACAGTAAATTTGTTGTTAAGTCACAAAAAAATCTGCGATTCGGAAAAATCTGTGAGACTCCATTCTGGAACTATTTATCATAGGTTAGTTTGTACGGAACCCTCAATGCACGAGTCCGAATCGCACTTGCCCAGTTTTCTTCAGCCACTCCTTAAAGAGGGGACTACCAAGTACCGGTGAGTTTCCTACGATTTCCCGTTCACTAAATCCCAAAATCTTTATCACAGACGACATTGTGCGCTGAACTGTATTCGGACGTAAATCGATACTCCACGTTGGCAATGGATTCCTTGCAAATATTGGCCTTTTATTTGATCCTATGGTCAAATATCACGCCCAGACTTTTGTCAAGTAGGCAGCTTGCGTTGAAACTTACGAGACAGTATTTCCGCAAAATATTTTTGTGCAATATGAAAAGTTCATTTTATGAAAATCGTTTCTTCTTGTGGTGTTGTGAACTCGTGAAACTGTAAAATAATAATTTCGTTATCTTATTTTTTTGTAATAATAGTATGTATTTTACTATAAACCTGAAAATTTTCTCGTTAATTTGTTGCAACCATTCGACCATATTGAGATTCATGCCTCAACACCGATTGCTTAAAACTTTGCTGTACTTACCATTAAAAAAAAAACTAGTCAAGTGCGAGTCAGACTCGTGCACTGAGGGTTCCCTACAATCTTACCTATACCTAGTAAATAGTTCAATTCCCAAAAAGAGTGTCGAAGATTTTTCACGTACATAACACTCTTTTCAAATTTATTCCTATACCTGTGCTATTATTTATATATATTTTGATTCCCTTGAGAGTGCCGAAATATACGTTTTTTGCGACATAAAGACCGTATCTTTTTTTCCGTTAACTTAGAAGTTTGATTTTGTCACAGTTTCAAGAGACCGCAGACCTGAGTATATGTTTTTAATTTCAATACGATACCTTCACGCGTTCCCGAGATAAAGGGTCTTGACAGACAGATAGACAGACAACAAAGTGATCTTATAAGGGTTCTGTTTTCTCCTTTGAGGTACGGAACCCTAAAAAACAGTATAATTCACCAGTTTAATTACGAATGCTTACGCTTTTAATCTTAATTATAATTACATTGAACTGTAATTACTTGATACCGATCTGATTCTTTCTTAAGAACACAATACGAGTACATGGCATTCATGACCGGGTTTTGGTGATTTATAACATTTTGATTATGTCAGATTTTTCTAAGAATCAAAAGAAATCTGTAAAGATTGAAGCAAAAATTAATGTATATATATAACAATAAATATCTAAGTATATTATTTTCAATCATATATGTATATTTTTTTTTTTAATTATTATCTGTATTTAATTATTCAATTACGCTAACGAACATCAAAACTAATAAATAACTAAAAATAATAATATTTACAAACGGGTAGAAAAAGATATATCATCATATACCTATAGATATTCGAAGAATTATTATGGTAAACAAAACAAGAAATTTTTAAAATTTGATTTATTTACGAACTGTGAACGAAAATAGTTTAATCAGAATCCAGTTTTGCTCATCTCGGAGTTCTTCAATTTTGCCCAATTTCTTGCGATTTGACAGTATGACGTGACGTCACAACATGGCAATCGATCCTATTCTTATTTGGAACGCATAGTAGGATATTTTATCCCGGGACAATTTTCTACTTTCACGGAGACGAAGCCACTGGGCAGCAAAGATTACTGTTTCGAAAAATCCAGCATCCCCGCATCCTTAAATCTTAATTAACTAATCATTGCTAGCCAGTCCTCCATAAAACAATTGAGCCAGGTACAGACTGCTGTGACGTAACATGTAATGTAACACGCATGGAAAGAATTTGCCGTCCACATTGTCGCAATATATTCAAAATCACCTATTTAATTTAATTTAGTGTAATTTATTGCCATTAAATGTAATTTAGTGTATTTTAATGTATTCTAATATAATTTAATTTAATCTGAAATAATTTATTTTATTTAATGGATTCTAATGTAATTTAATTCAATCTGACATAATTTATTTAATTGATCGATTTATAATAATTCCTTGTTTTATTGATTCTATTGTCTTTGTTTTCGTTTTGTACCTTGTTATTATTTATTAAATGTGAATGAACAATTGATTCAAAATATAAATAATATTATTTTACTAAATTCTATATGTGCTGTGCACACCTTTAAGTAAAGAATTCGCTGTGATAATTGTTTATTGATAAGATTATTCTTTTGTAAATGTTTTTGCAAACTATTTGTTGGAGTGCCGTAATAAATAAATAAATGTATCATGCAATGTAACAGAATTCCCATAAAGCATGCGCAAACCGTGCACACTATGCATGCGAACAGAGCATTTTCCACCATATGAGTAAATACTACATGCTCGGTTCGTGCGCGCGCTGCATCCACGCTTATGAAATGCTCCTTTCATGTAACCTTGCATAGTTGCATGTTACGTTACAGCGTTACACTAGACTGTACCCGGCTTTAAATAAAAATACCGCCCACAGTTTCCATAGAGCAAGCTTTCATTCTATTAACTAACATCTAAGTGAACAACACAGTAATAGTTCATTTACAGTTAGCACAATAATGAGGTAACTGTAGCATTGTGACGTCACAAGCTGGTAAACAAACTGCAGCGTCCAAAAAGGGCGCAGCGCACCGACCGATTGTAACAGCGGACACTTAATGCCACCCTGCTGTACCGATAGCAGAATAATCCTAGTAATATTATGAATTTAAAATAATACTATTCTTTATTTAATCTTTTTACACTATTAGTTATAAATAACTAGCTTTTGCCTGCGGCTTCGCTCCCGTCAACTGACTACTATATCCTACTCTACCTTACTCTACCCTACTCTACCCGACTCTACCCTACTCTACCCTACTCTACCCAACTCTACCCTACTCTACCCTACTCTACCCTACTCTACCCTACTCTACCCTACTCTACCCTACTCTACCCTACTCTACCCTACTCTACTCTACCCTACTCTACCCTACTGAAAAAAAAAAGTATCATATGTCCGTCTCCTGGTTCTAAGCTACCTCCCCACTAACTTTCAGCCAAATCGGTTTAGCCGTTCTTGAGTTATAAATAGTGTAACTAACACGACTTTCTTTTATATATATAGATTATGCTAGTGCCCAACGAATAACTATTTGTATCTATAACTAAATGATCAATATTCAAGGACTTGAGTAAAATTAAGATTTTTTTCTTAATTTTCCTCAAGTCCTAGTCGTGACTCATTTTTTTAATTCTTTATCTATTGATAAAAAAAAAATGGTTCACGTTAATATTTAAGAAGATCTTGTAGCGACTTCTATGGCGTCACATAAGAACTAATCCTGCATCGCGCAATTAAGGTTCTCCGCGCGATTTGAACATATAGAACAGCCCGAAATCATCTATCGAGGAGTTGCCCACCAGACATAACACGCGTCTGGTCGGAGGATCCTCCCTTTTCAACGGAGGTTGGTGGGACTTAACTCTCTGTTCCGCTTACCTCCAAACAGGGTCACCAGACCCTCGACAAAGAACGTCAGCGCAGCCTTCGTGTAGCCACTACGTTTATTCCCGTAATTCTCACTAGGTCATCGGCCCACTTTGTAGGAGGCCTTCCAACCCTGCGTCTTCCGGTACGTGGCCGTCACTCTAGAACCTTTCGTCCCCATCGATCAATTGTTCCACGAGTAATGTGCCCTGCTCGCTGCCACTTAGTTTGGCGATTCATATCTTCAATAATATAACACAAACGAGAAAGTATTCCGTAATGTTCAATATTTTCGCTAGAATTAATAAAATAGTTTTTGAGCTGAACTGAGCATCTTGTACATATCCAGTCATATCTTCGAACAAACTGAACAGTGCCCTTAATAGGCTTAATTACTATTGTTTACTTTTTTTTAGGTGGAAAATTATCCAATGATTTCTTCCGTTCTTGGGCGGAGCGCGAGGACGTGTCAGATTTTTACTGACTAATACAGATCCCGTCGTAAGCGAGCTGGACTCACACGTGGCTAAAGTTATAGTCCTTTAATTGTAACTGCAAGTTTTCATAGGATCATCCAATGACTTCTCCCGCTCTTGGGCGGAGCGCAAGGGCTTGTCAGACTTTTATTGACTAAAACCCAGTCCTGTTCCTTCTTTGCCTTCGTTCCAGGGCCCCGGGGCCCTTACGGTTTACTGACATCTCATTGAGGCGCGCGTGGAACACTACGCGCCGGCGACGACTCGAGCTCGGTCCTGACGTTTACTGGATGGCCGGCCGGTGAGCTACCCATTGCTCGCCGTCCGCAAGCCCACGCCTAATTATCGTATACTTGGAGTATATCCGCAAGAAAACCAATATTACCAAAATAGCTCGAAAAATCGCCAAACTTATGTAAGTGGTAGTGGGTAGGGCACATTTTTGATGTAGACAGGCAGCCTTGGAAGGCTTCCCACAAGGTGGACCGACGACCTGGTGAGAGTCGTGGGAACCCGCTAGATGAGAGAGGCACAGGACCGGTCGATGTGGCGACAATTGAGGAAGCTTATATCCAGTAAGGGACTTTTTCGGCTGTAATGATGATGATAATAAGTTATACTATAATAACGTAAAATCACATTTTGATTTTTATTTTATTGTTACATTCGAATGACAGATAGTAAAAGTAACTGATATGTCTGAAATGAAAGTCTAGTAGAACAGTTACATTTTTGTGGTAAAGGATTTTGTCTAAACCAATTAGCAGAAACAGATTTTTTTTTGTTTGTTTTTACCTAAGTTAGGAATTAGTGCCCATCAAATACATATTAATTTAGCTCGTGTAAGTCTGAATCTATTTATATCTAGTATCTATTATTTTTTTACCTTTTCCTATTTTGCTCAAAATTTTACGAAGTTACTAGTTTTGATCATTATGTCACCTGATGGTAAACGGTAATGTGGTCGACGATGGAGCACACTTGCCTAGAAGTAATCTATTCTTGACTTAAACACCCCTGGGTTATCACTATCTGGAAATAAATACACTAAAATAATAATGACCCTTTTATGTATACCTCTAACAACGCCAACAAAACAACTTAGTCTTACAATACGAACAAGAAAGAAAAGCCTTCCACGGACAATATATAAATCTTCGTTTTTTTCCGACTGTACTAGACTTATCAGATGCACAGAAGAAAGCCGAATGCGTTAAACGGTAGTTAGTTAAGCACAATTATTATTATTTAGTGCGTCGGCGAATAAAGACTACGCCCACGCGAGCTAGCCGCGGAAGAATTGTGTGGATACGCTGATATTGTTAAAACAAAATATGATCTTCACGACCGAATTTCGATCACTATGGACAATCTCAACAGACATTAGCCAAATACGCTCCACCGTAGGCGCGGGCTTGCGGACGGCGAGTAATGGGTGGCTCGCCCGCCGTCCGACCGTTCGGTAACCGTCCGGACTGAGCCCAAGTCGTCGACGGCGCGTACTGTTCCACGCACGCCTCAGGGAGATTTCAGCAAATCGTAGGGGTCCAGCAGGGTCGAAACCTACTGGGGCCACGGGTAGTGTAAAAACGAAACCCGGGGCCCCGGGATGAAGGCAAAAAGGCAGTAAAAGTCTGACACTATCTCTCGCTCCGCCCAAGAGCGGGATTTGTTATTAGATGAAGCGTATGCGCAAACACAGGTCCACTCTCTGTTCCTTTACTCTCATAGTCCGATAAGACGGCAATCCGACACAATCGGAGACAGATCAGGCGCAGGACTAATGGCTTTACATGCTTTCCCAGGCATATGGTTATCACACAACCAACTTCCAAACTTCAGGCTGCTACAGAGTAATTCGTAATAGAAAAATCCAATAGCACTTTGTGTCCAACCCGGGAAACAAACCCAGGATCCCACACTCAAAACTAAGTCGCGCTTGCGACCACGAGACCAACGAGGTAGAAGAACTTTGACTCTTAGTGTTGAACCCGATGGTTATTATTTTTTGTACTTGAAGTTACGCGATACGAGTACAAATGTAGGACTTAAGGGTTTGGAAACAGCTACAAGTAATGAATGCACTGAGTTTAATGAGTATTTTCGACTCTGTTCAAAGATACTTTTGTTTTGACTTATTAATCCGAAATACAGACAACACACATAGACACCGGCAGACAGACAGGCTGCGAAGAAGATGGTGGGACGAGCTCGATAGATTTTGCCAGAACTAGAAAGAGAAAGTGCGGGCGCCCAAAAGATGGAATGAATGGAGGGAGAGGCTTTTCCTCAGGAGTGGGATAGAACAGGCTAGCAAAACAAAAACAGATGTCTTAAGTACTGCTATTATCCCTTTTAATTATAAAAGTTGCTTTTTAGTAAAAACTAATTTAAAAGATTATTTAACACAAGACAACATTAATCAACAAGTTTATAAGGTACAATGGGGTTCACGTATCCGTGTGGATAAAAACCCCTTAACAATAAAGAATAAAAAAATAAATAAAAAAAAAACAACAAGAGGGAGATTATTTAGTAAGTCCAAAAGAAAACACAAAACGTCAAATCAACCATTTATTAAGTCTCAACACCTTTTGTAGTCAGAATAAAAATTGGCTAACAATTTATAATAATAATATATATAATAATATATATAATAATAATATTCACACATCTATCACACAGCGCCGTCTAGTCCCAAGCTAAGCAGAGCTTGTGTTATGAGTACTAGACAACTGATAAACACACTTAAATATTTCTAAATACATACATATACCTATACACCCAGACACAGAACAAATGATTGTGCACATCACACAAACATTTGTCCTGGGTGGGAATTGAACCCACGACCTCCGGCATAGCAGTCGGGGCCACTAACCACTAAACCAACAGTCCAGTCATTAGTCACATTTATTCTGGCTTATCCCCTCTAATCTTTCAGCAACAGCAACCACGATGCTATCTTGACCGCGTCCCTGGAAATCATCCTATGTAGGTATTTATTAACAATTGTACTGCTTTGATGGGACGATATCAACTAATTACTGCTGTGATTTATCTGGTGACGTCATAGCGCCTTATGTGTATGTGGTGACGTCGATGTGTGCGTGCGCAGGGTAACAATGGCCTATTGGCTAACCAACGTTGAACCAATGTTTTGATGTTGGTTGAGTTTTGATGACTAGATAAAAGTGGTAGGCTTACAAAATAGTTTTTAGGGGACCCGTAGCCAAAGGGTCCCGTATTATTAATCTCCGCTGTCCGTCCGTCCATCTGTCAGCGGGCTATATCTCATTAATCGTAAGATATAGATATTTGGCACAGAATGTGTATTTCTATTAGCGCTACATTTCATCATCATCACAAAAAAGACGTCCACTGTTGGACATAGGTCTCCCCCAAGCGTCGCCACAACGCTACATTAAAATAATTGTAATAATTAATATATAATAATGCAAATAAATGTTATACTATTCTAATATTCCACAACTTTCACACAAGGCTATCTAGTCTCAAACTAAGCAGAGCTTGTGTTATGGGTGCTATACAACTGATAAACATACTTATATATTTCTAAATACATACATATTATAGATAAATTACACCCAGACACAGAACAAATGATCGTGCTCATCACACGAACATTTGTCATGGGTGGGAATCGAACCCACGACCTCCGGCATAGCAGTCAGGGCAACTGACTACTAGAACAACAGACGAATCATAAAAAAAAGTTTAAAAAAAAACTTCTAAGGTCGGATCCCATACGTACATAAAAACGCCGATAAAATAACTTTTCTATTTTGTTGGCGTCTTTTTGACCGATTTTATCTTGTAGTATGGAATCCTTCGACCTTAAAAGTTTTTTTTTTGACATGGGTAATCATCCAATAACTTCTCTCACCCTAGGGTGGAGCGAGAAGCCGTGTTGGATTTTTACTGAATAAAATCCACCTGCGTCTCAACAGCAACAATCCCGCCGCTAGTTTTAACTTACGAAAGTCTACAGTCTAAAAATCTCACTTTTGAAAGTGAAACCCTAATCTTCATTTAACTTTTCTCCTTATAACGCGCACTCTAAATCCGGCGGCACAGGTGGTTCGAAAACTGTGCACTTACCGTGTTTTAGCGCAAGCGTGTAAACCGCCTTTTGGTACTAGTTGCCGCGTTATATCGCGTGTCAGACGATGGAGCTTAAGTGGAATGGAGCTTGAAAGTGGAGGAAAATGTGTGTTGGAGGGCTTTATAATATCTGTGTTGAAAAGTTTTAGTGTAAAGCGTAGGTAGTGGAATGGTGGAGATTGCCACCGAAACAAAATAAAAGTCTATACTATGATTTTAAATTAGATGGTCATTTTTCGGTGGGAAAATCATCCAATGACATCCCCCGCTCTTGGGCGGAGCGGCCGGAGGGCGGAGTCTTCCTTTCAGAAGCAGACCCTTGGTCCCAGTAGGCTTCGACCCTGCTGGGCCCTTACGGTTTGCTGACATCTCCTTGAGGCGCGCGTGGAACAGTACGCGCCGTTGACGACTTGGGCTCGGTCCGGACGGTTACCGGACGGTCGGACGGCAAGCTACCCATTGCTCGCCGTTCGCAAGCCTGCGCCTACGGTGGCCGGAAATCGGGATTGGGATCCCGGTGACTGGGGCGTGAGGGCCGCTCCCCTTGCGCGTGCACGTGCGGCCTCCTCCTTTGCTAGCATTACTGCTTCGTAGAAGGAGGCGACCGTCTGCCACACGTCCTCGCTTCGGACCATGGCCGATACCAAGGCCCGGCACGAGAGATCGTTGCCGCCGATCTCCCCCACGAGGACACGGCGTGTGCTCCACCGTGTCCTCCGGGCGGTCCACACAGTGGTGGCACCCGGGAAATTAGATGGTCTAAAGTGACAGCAGGGGACAATGCCCAGCAATCCATGAACAATGCTCTGAGGCAGCCCTACCACGAGCTCTTAATGCGATCCATTTGACGACCTAAACTGAACTGTTAAAGAGATGGAGCTATATAGGGTGTATAGCTCCATCCCTCTTTTTCGCTCGCACACTCGAAATAACACGTCATGGTAAGACCCCTGGTGAGGGTCGCGGGAATCTGATGGATTGCGAGATGCACAGGTCCGTTCGTTGTGGCGATACTTGGGAGAAGCCTATGTCTATTCTGCCCCCCTAGCCAAGTTACAATCGTAGCGTTCGCGTTGAACGCCTCGAGTAGGCCACGCCTCCGATTCCTTTGTTCTGACGTCATCTCAACGCCCAGTCACGTGGTCAGAACAAAGGAATTGGAAGCGTGGCCTACTCGAGGCGTTTGGCGCGAACGAAACGATTGTAACTTGGCTAGGGGGGCTGGTCATCGGTCCACTTCGTAGTAGGCCTTCCAACGCTGCGTCATCCGGTACGCGGTCGTCACTCCAGCCCCCCTAGCCAAGTTACGACCGTTTCGTTTCGATTCCCTTGCGTCGAACGCCTCGAGTAGGTCACGCCTCCGATTCCTTTGTTCTGACCACGTGACTGAGCGTTGAGATGACGTCAGAAAAAAGAATCGGAGGCGTGGCCTACTCGAGGTGTTCGACGCAAAAGAATCGAAACGAAACGGTCGTAACTTGGCTAGGGGGGCAGAACCTTTCGGCTTTAGCTTTTTGGGGTTATTAAGAGTAACTGTATGTAATATGAATGTTAAAATGTTGTATACGCAAAATACATTTCGGTAAGTGGTATCCAATTAGTCAAGTGCAATTTTTTCGTCGATCAATCTCATGATAAGGAGCTGTGACTTTCTTTTATTCGGGAACCGGACCCTGGGTAGTCGATTCTGTAATCAATATGCAGATTACACTGTCAAACAATGATAGCATATCGGCACGTACTTGTCGCTTGACAAATGTCTGACTTACAATCAGTGTTGCTAACTGAAAATGGATACAGATATTAAGCGCGAAAGGTCATAACGTTAAAGAGAAAACTCAAAGCCAGTGGTGAATAAAAACCGGTCAAGTGCGTTTCTTACTCGACCACTGAGGGTTCCGTACCTAACTCTGCAAAAAACAGAACCCTTATAGCAGTGGTTCTTAACCGGTGGTCCGCGGACCACTGGTGGTCCCTGGAAGCATCCCAAGTGGTCCGCAGAGCCATCCTAATAAATAAGAATGGTCGGAAATAAATCTTGAGGAATTTTGGAGCCAAAAGGCAATTTCTGTACAAAACTTCGAGACGTTGATATTCGTTACCTACCTTTATTTTCATCGATATATCTATGTGAGCAGTTTTTCTTGGCACTTCTGATTATTAAAAAAAACACCTAAATCCACAGTTGGATACCACTGCCGATATGCTTTTGGCTTTGAGTAGCACTGAACCAAGGATTCAGAAGTTAGTAAACAGTATGCAGTCACAAAAATTGCATTAAAATCGTAACTGTAATGTAGATAATTTACCGTAAAGAAAATTAAAATGCTGAGGGCTTTCTCCTTCTACCATCGGACAACCCGACGTACGGCGAGTATCCACCCTTACGTTGTTGAAACTTCAACGGTCCGGACTAAGCGTTTCGCTTCGTCGTTTATACCGCGTACATCGAAGGACTGGAACAATTTGCCTGTTGCGGTCTTCCCGTCCAACTATAATTTAGGTGCCTTCAAGGCTAGAGTGAATACGCTCTTAATAAACTAGTGCGCCTCACCATCAATGATTGCATCACTGCTTACCATCAGGTGGGATCGCAGTCAAGCACTGGTTTATATCAATTTAAAAAATACATATATATATGAATTGGAACAACCCTTCATTTATTTACATTTAGGTACTTTATACTAACTACAAACTAATTAACCAACTTGGTGGTCCTCGGCAAGACAAAAATTTTGTCATATTTATGTCATGACCATAAGGTTAAGAACCGCTGCCTTATAGGATCACTTTTACGTCTGTCAAGACCCTTTTTTCTTAGGAACGCGTGAAGGTATGAACCTGAAATTAATATGTAATACCTACTCAGGTTAGTTACCCCTAGCAGCAGTGAAAAAATCAAACTTTTTAGTCAATGCAATCCAAAGTTATGATCACTAGGGCTCTGTATAAGCGCATATTTTGACAATCGCTAGGAAATCAAAACCTTTATAGGGTGGGCCTTCCACGCCCGCCTCAAGGAGATGCCAGCAAACCGTAGGGGCTCAGCAGGGTCGGCGCCTACAGGGGTCTTCTGAAACGAAGACTCGGCCCTGGTATGAAAGGCAACTAAGGAAGAGGTGTGGGTTTTAGTCAGTAAAAGTCTGACACATCCTCCCGCTCCGCCCAAAAGCGGGGGATGTCATTGGATGATGCCTTCCCGTTGACCTAGAATCCTGAAATTTGTCATGAATCAAGTACTCATAGCACAAATATAGAAAAAAAAAACTTGAGAGGTGTCAAGGGACACCCGAATGGAACGAAGTTCCTTTCGATTAATTAGTGAAGGAATTGTAACAAAATTAAATTAAAATGAAATAAAAAAAAAAATTTTTTTTTTTTTTTTTTTTAAATTTTTAATTAAAATAAAAAAATTAATTAAATTTTTAATAACTATGCCTTTTCGAGGTCAATGAATACCATGTGCAAGTTTTTATGCGCACCTCTGTATTTCTCGCACAGCTGGCGTATAGCAAAAATGGCATCCGCTGTACCCCGACCCGGCATAAAACCGAATTGGTTCTGTGAAATTTCACTCTCTTCTCTCAGTCGCCTTTCAATAACTTTCTCCCAGGCTTTCATAGTATGTGACATTAGCTTTATTCCTTTATA
Source organism: Mythimna impura (assembly GCA_905147345.3). NCBI lineage: Eukaryota > Metazoa > Arthropoda > Insecta > Lepidoptera > Noctuidae > Mythimna > Mythimna impura. The sequence continues at coordinate 25,923,248 of LR990355.1, forward strand.
ATTGTTGCACTCAAGCACATCACCTTTGTTTTTAAAAATCGGCACCAAAGAGCTATTGCACCACTCATCAGGTATGGCTTCTTCCAGCAACAACTTATTGAAGAACAAAGCTAACCACGTCCATCCATCCACTCGCAATAACTTCCACACTTCAACTGGTACGGGACAAGGGCAGGAAGATGATGAAATTTTTAATAACTGGCTTGCTTTTTATGAGAGAGAAAGAGAGAGACAGACAGAGAAACAGATATTAGGATGTGCTTACAACTATAGCAAAAAGTGTCGTTACAACTTTTGGTCTTATTTTTTTCCGTCTAGCCCCCTTTCGCAACGCGCGATAAGGAACTTCGTTCCAAAAGTCTGAAAACAGTATATTAGTAGTTCGGAAAAATCTTCAAGGCTCGATTCGAGAATAACACACAAGTAAGTTTGTGTTTGTTTTTGTTACATACTTAAGTTTGTACGGAATCCTCGGTGCGCGAGTCCGACTTCGCACTTGCTCAGTCTTTTGTTCTAGTCGTCATTTTGAAACTGGCTGAAAACTTATCAATCTTTTCTTTGTTATTGTTACATAGTCACGTTTGTCTATTTATCCGCTTAGGGTGCTTTTAATATCGTGCAGTTTTGATCACGCATTTCCTTTTTATACAAGTATTTATTGTAATGTATGGAATACGCATGCGGGACGCGGGGCGTGATCACGGACGGACAGCAGCCACCCGCGCGGGGCCCCCGCGCGTTTGTCGCACAGTAGCCCGCCGAAAACTAGATCGTAGGCTAGCGTGTCTCACGCTGCGTGAAATTTTCTGCATGCGGGTCCATCCCGCATGCGTGATGAAATCCGCACTATATTAAAAACACCCTTACTCTTCTTTAACGGATTTTGATGCTTTTTTCACTAATATAAAAGGTTTATGTATATAATTTGCAACCGCGCAAAAACCGGGGTGGTTTATGTATCTATTAAAATCTTTACTACACTAGTGCTGTAGGTATGTATTCCACCAAGGCTAATGGGGTTATGTCGAAACGTTCTCTAAGTTTACGACGGCAACTTACCTCATGAAAAAGATTGTCCATATGAGCACAGCGGGGAAACTTATCGGCATTTCTGTACATATACATATTATAAATAAAATTGAAGCGTCTGTTTTTAATACCAAAACATTTTTACATATATGCATGTGAAAATAGGTATATTCGACACCTAAAATATACATAATTTAAAAAAAAATTGTCTGTTCGTCTGTCTGTCTGTTTGTTCAAATGACTGCACAGATTGTGACGGAACTTACACTGGTAGATAGCTGATTTTATAAGAAATAACTGAGGCTACTTTTAGTTTAGCAAAAGAATTAAATTGTGACTAAATGGTATTGTGTTTTTTTAGGATTACGTGGACAATGTCGCGGCCACCAGCTAGCTATGTATTAAAAATACTCTTACTAACTCCCTATTTCCTCTTCGTAGGACGAACCAGCATCATCAGGCGATAGCGGAGACGAAAGTGGCAGTGAACCGGAATCGCCAAGTGAGAAGCTGTTGCAAGTCCACAAACAAGAGTGGACGTGTGATACTAATGAGAGAGAAGTCAAACAGAGGTAATACTTTACTACAGTAAGCTTACAGCAGTCCACAGCTGACCATAACCCTCTCTAATCGCACACTGCAGCCACATAGGGACTATAGTTCAAATTCCTGCATCGTGATGTTAAAGTTCAACAGTCCGCAATCATTTATCGGACAGTTGCCGTGACGAGACAAAACAGAATCCTTCCTTTTCAACGGAGGTATGTGGGACTTTACAAACTGGGCTGCATACTTTTAAATTGGTGATCTGCAGGTGATCATGTCGGGGACACCAGTTTAAACCTTTAACAATGAGCCCACCATACTTATGCGGAACAAGGTGTAAAGTTCCACACACACCATTAAAAATGAGTCTTGTTAATAATCATCCAGATGCTACCCTGCTAAGATTTGTCAATTTCAATGAAGGTTACAAGTAAAAAACTGTGCCCACTTTTGTGTCCTATGTTGGATAAGAAATAACAGCTTTTTGACGGTAATATATTTGAAGGTAACCTAAGAAAATCAAATTTTTCGAAAAGTCAAAGTCAAAGACAAAAGTTTTTATTTCACATAGGCCTACATGGGCACTTATAAAACCTCAGAAGCTAGTGCACGGTTCCAAACTGGTCGTTTCCTATGGAGAAGAACCGACAAGAAACTGCACCACTTGGGAAAAACCAGAATCATGTACTGGATTTATGATAAATGATAAATGATATTTATTTTGTAAATAGGTTTAAAAAACACTTTTACACGTCAATTTTTTTTTTTCGTCATTTTTAAACTAGATGAGGCCGGTGTTTCCTAGCTGACTACCCTGAGAAGAAACACCGAAACAAACTCAGGGGTCAAAGTCTCTTTTAAAGTCCATACAGTAAATATGTAATGGTCAAATCACATGAGAACCATGCAGATTTGTCTGAAATGGTCTTTTGAAGAAAGAACCTTACAGATTTGAGTGGACCTGTCCAGTCAGTGCAAGCATTTGTCAGTATTCGTAAAGCTCAACTCAGGACTACTAAGGAGCTCAACTACTTGACGAACAATACCAAGGAAAGGACATTTGGGTAGGCCGCAGAAAATACTCAAATTGCCAGACATACGTTAAAATTACTGAAAAGGAAAAAAAAAGCAATCAACATAGTCCTCACGTTCACAATAATAAAAAGAAAAATATTGTTTACAATACTAAGTAAACATTGATGTCAAAAATTAATAGAGAAAGTAGAGAAAAATAATCTACAATATCAAATTGTAATAAATAATAATAATAAAAAGCAAAATTGAAATTAAAAACAAAAAAGAAAAAAAATAATAATAAGACAACAGTTGCAGTGCGTACTGGATCAGGTCAATCCCAAGCCTTTTGGTCCTCAACATAGTCCTTTATAGTGTAAAAGGCCTTTTGGCAAAGTTTTCGCTTTACAAATAATTTGAATTTATTAAGGCTTAGTTGTTGAATATGACTAGGAAGTTTATTATAGAAGTGTATGCATTGGCATCTAAATGAGCCCCCTATTTTTTTCAGCCTGGTTGTAGGAACCACAAATTTGTGTTTGTTCCTAGTATTAAAATTATGAACATCACTGTATTTTTTAAACATGTTTATATTTTTATGTACATACAAAATATTCTCGTAAATATACTGTGAAGGTACAGTCATTATATTAATTTCTTTAAATTTATCTCTGAGGGAGTATCTGGGACTTAATTTATAAATCGAACGAATAGCCCTTTTTTGCAAAACAAAAATTGACTGTATTTCGGCGGCATTTCCCCACAGTAGAATACCGTACGACATGACACTATGGAAATAGCTAAAGTAAACTAAACGGGCAGTCTCTACATCAGTTAAATTTCGAATTTGTCTAACAGCGTATGCTGCAGAGCTAAGTTTTTTTGATAATTTGTCTATATGTGGGCCCCACTGAAGCTTAGCATCTAGAGTTATGCCCAAGAACACTGTATTATCTTCAGGACTCAACTCTTTACCTTTTATTAGCACACTAGTTTCTACTTGCCTAACATGAGGCATGGTAAACTTTATACATTTAGTTTTTTTTTCATTAAGTAGAAGGTTATTTACATCAAACCAGTGTACTATTTTTGAAAGTGTTATATTTATATCGTCAGTAACCGGCTGCTGACGTTTAAGTTTAAACAAAAGTGAAGTGTCGTCTGCAAACAACACTATGTTATGGTTATCGTCTATGAGGTAAGGTAAATCGTTTATATAAATAAGAAACAAAAATGGGCCAAGAATTGAGCCCTGGGGGACACCCATTTTTACTACAGATCCAGGAGATCTTTTTCCGTTTACATCAACTCTCTGAATCCTTTCACTCAGATATGATGTAAGAAGATCCAGGGAGGAGTTCCGGATTCCGTAATGGTGTAGTTTCCTGATTAATGTTTCATGGAGAACGCAATCGAAGGCCTTTGACAAATCGCAAAAAATGCCCAGGGCATCGCATTTGTCTTCCCATGCATTATAAATATGTCCTAAAAGTTCAACACCGGCATCGGTTGTTGAACGACCCCTTGTAAAACCAAATTGTTATGCTACAAGTGTGTGCATCGATGTCTGAAACTGAAACTCGGTGTATATTTTCTGTTACTTCCAATCACTGAAACTACAGAAGGTTACTTTTCTGAACTTAAGCTTAACCAAAATCAAATTTTTATTTTCAGAGAATCCCACAACGAACCACAAGCATCAACTTCCTCAACTACCCAAGAAGCGGACAGCAGCAAGCCTTGCCCATCCCTGCCCAAACTCCTGCCCAAGATCGAGATGCCCGGAGGAGCCATGCTGTACCACTCAGGGGTTCTAGCTGGGCTGGACGGCATCGGCAGTAATCTTGGACTGGGAAACCTGGCTATGGGATATCCTCATGGTTTTATACTGGGTCTTGCTAATCAGGGTCAGGAAGGCGGTGAGTATAAGCTTCTGCTTAGAAGTACTACTTAGGTTTCTAGGAATTAATATTCTGTTAGACAGTTCCACTCCAAAACCTTTCGGCCCCATCGACTATCAGTTCTGCGAGCAATATGCCCTGCCCACTCAGCTGGCGAAAAGACGTCCACTGTTGGACATAGGCCTCCTCCAAGAGTCGCCACAACAAACAATCCTGTACATATCGCATCCATCGCATTCTCGCGACTCCTCACCAGGTCATCGGTCCACCTTGTGGGAGGCCTTCCATCTTCTGGTGCGTGGTCGTCACTTCAGAGCCTTTCGACTCTATCGACCATCTGTTCTGCGAGCAATTTGTCCTGCCCACTGCCATTTACATAAGTTTGGCGACTTTTTATGCTATTTCTATAAACTTGGTTCTCTTAGGGCTATATTTCACTGGGACACCATGGCGGCGCGACCAGTTGTGCCGCCATGGTGTCCCGGTGAAATATAGCCCTTAGTCATCTTCAGTTCAGTAAGAAATGATTTAGGAAAATTATTTAGTAAACGCAATATTGAACATACATAAGATTAAATAAGAATGCTTTTGTACCTAGAATTTGTACATAAGTATAATAAAGTATTAGCCTTATAATGTTCCCACTGTTGGGAACTCAGGCCTCCGCTCTATGAGAGGGTGTGGGCCGTAATGAACTACGCGGGTCCAGTGCGGCATGGTGGATGTCACAAGTCTTAAAATTTTTGGTTCTAGGAAAACATCGTAAGGAACCCTTGTGAAAATGTTTCACAAGGTTTCCTCACGATGTTTTCCTTCATCGTAAATGAGAGCAGTGAAGATGAAATCATTACACAGAGTAAAGAGAACATGCCTGGGTTTGAATCCACAGCGTGCGACTCGTGAGTCGTTACTAAGCCACAACTTATTTTGCCTTTGTTTTTGATTAGCAACATAAATTCGAAGAAAATCCAAATGCCAAAATGGTTATATGCAATCCACACCAGTTGCACTCCTCATCATTTTCCTGCCCTTGTACCATATTACTTAGGGGTCGGAGCAACACGTTTTTTTCTTCAATTCTATCCTGTCTGCAGTCACGCTATCAACGATTCTCCTTTCTTTTATATAACTTGCCTGGCCTGTTGGTCTAGTGGTTAGTAGCCCTGACTGCTATGCCGGAGGTCGTGGGTTCGATTCCCACCCAGAACAAATTTTTGTGTGATGAGCACAATCATTTGTTAGAAAGAAAGAAAGAACGAAAGAAAAAAGAAAGATATTTATCAGTTGTCTAGTACTCATAACACAAGCTCTGCTTAGCTCGGCACTAGACGGCGTTGTGTGATAGTTGTGTGAATAGTATATTATTATTATATTATATCACTCTTCACACAATCCATCGATCTTTGGCCTCTCTCTCCCTCTCTATCCGTTCACATGTGTATTCACATCCCCTCCACTATTCACGTAAATTCTAACTACCTAACAGACAAAGCGTCAGGTACACTAGTTTAGGAACCATATCTACTGTTATTTATTTTTAAAATAACCCTTACATATTTACGTTCTTCGTAGCCTCATCATCAAACCAACCGCAGTTCATCACCATCCCGCTATCAATGGCTATGGCAGCAGCAGCAGGGGGACCCTCATCCACGGTCACCAACGGCTGCGGTGCCAGCGCCTCTAGCGACGACAGCAGTGAACTACAAGACTTGAGCACCGGCAGAAAGTGACGCGGGAACTACGGTAAGAAGGTGTAAGTTAGGACCTTAGGGTGGAGCGGTCCACACCTGTTTCTTCTTTGCCTAGGACCTGTGCTGCCTAATACGGATATACCTACATATACATCACTAATTTTTAATTAGTACAAATACTTAAAGGGCTTATTAGAAAAGATCTTGTTATTATTTAAGTAAAGTCTCAATAAATAATATTCATAAACAGCAAAGTTATTAGCGTTTGTTTATATCCCAAAATGTCACTCAATTTATGGAAATATTGTACAGGCTATTGATTACGAATGAATAAATGACGATAATAATACAAAAACACTGAGCGTAGTATTTTCTAGTAGCAATTGTTATGAATGATTGATTCTATTATGATTTACCAATTATGACAAATTTTCATGGACAATTTTGGGTTTTTTTTTTACTTTTGACTACAAAAATATGATCAGTAACGGTTACGGATAGAGCCCCATTTTTTTTTGTACCAATAAAAAATAGGGGTGTATACAACAGATATCATAATAAATGCACATTCTGAAAGTAATGTAATCAGAATCTACTACTGAATCGATTTCATATTATTTTAAGAATAGAAATTTTAGGATAAAAAAGTTATCTGTTTTGATAAATATTGATAAATTTTGATTTCGGCACTAAAGCGCCTATTACACTACTCGATATTCAGACAGTCTTAGTCTATGTACCGTCACACAAGAAAAAGAGCAACTTACACCAACGTCGTGTAAAGGAATGAAACAGAACGATGAGGTAATTATATAAACATAGACTAAGACTGTCTGAGTATCGAGTGGTGTAATAGGCCCTTAAAGTATTTGTGTGTACGTGTGTAAATACTAATACCTATGCGCTACCAGTGTAGGGCGTCGATTCCCATATTTATTTACCTACAATTAGATTAGCTAATTTATTTACCTAGGTGAATTTAAATAATAGGGATTAAAGTATGAAATTGCCGTTTTTTTAAAATGGGTTGCTTTGAAGTGTTATATCTTTGGATTGACTTGGAATTATAAGTTTAAATATACTCGTACTTTATATTAAAGGTACGTTATTCTTTTTCTGAAATTAGGTATTTATTGGATCCTTTGTGTTTTGTATTTTCTGTAATAACGCAGTACTTGTAACTATTTTTGTATGAAATATAAGAAAACTCGCATTATTTTGTAATAGGAGTTCTACCGTGGAAACAATGTGTCTCAAGCGGTATGCAATGTTGATGATGTTTAAGGACTTAAAACTGCACACTTAAAAGCAACCCGTTTTAAAAAACGGCAATTTCATATTTTAACCCCTAATAACATTTCAGTGATCGAGCTATGATTGTAACTTAGTTTTCTAATTGGGATATACAAGAGTGTGCATTATTCCAAAATTACATGTTATATATAACAAATTTTATCGAAATCTGTTCAGCCGTTTGAGCTTGAAGAAAAATGCACATACATATCGCTTTTGTAATATTAGTGCAATAACGTCTGTGCACAGAAAGAGATATAAACTCGTTTTATTTTTTTCTCATTCGTAATCAAATTCAAAATATGCTTCTTTTGTTTCAGAATCATCACGCAAATGCTGAAGCTGCTTATGTATCAATATAATCTTATGATAATATAAAAAAAGTTACAAAATTATGTACCAAAGTTAATACTTGGACTTCTAGTAATAACAAACTATCTAGAACTGTTTGTAGGTAGGTAGAATTAATCAAAAATATATCATAATGTATTACATACATGTCATTAGGTTTTTTTCATCGTAAGGCCTTGTTCAGATTGTAAGCGAGTAGCGATCACGCAAATTTTTTGATAGCAAAACGGAATTATAAGCAGTTAAAACTATATCGTAATAAGAAAAAAGTGCACAAAATATCAAAACTAGCCATTTTTACTCCAAGTGGTATCGTTATAGCCCATTAGCACTCGTACAGTCAATTTGACGCACTCACCTAAGTCATATCAATTAGGTTGATTCATGCATCCATTTATATTTAAATTACTAAATTAATAACAGATTTGAAATTCCTATTAAAGTCACAAGGAACTTTTCCCTTTAAATGTGAAAAATCCAACTGAATTGAAACTATAACTCCAGGGAACAATTTTGTATGCGCCTCACCTATATTTACGGCATTATTTTTCGTTCCTGCTTCCTTATTTAGTTCCCGAGTTCTGCAAAGCAAGTTTACTTAACTTGATGAGGTTCTTGTCATGTGGAATGGTCCTGTTTGCTCTCCCCTTCGACACTCGTTTGCCATTTCAACTTGGTTGTTTATAAAATAAAATGGTGATGGAAATCTTATATTTAGTCACACATTATAGCCTTGCAATGCATATCCTTGCCAATGAAGTCATTTGCAATTTTTAAATAAACAAAATATGTATGAATAGTGACTACGAGTAAAAATTGTATCGTATTAAATCAAAAACCTTAATTTATTATATTTAAGTATGTAGATATTAATATTGTTTGTATAAAAAATAACAAAACACATGCGTATTTTTGTACCAAACATTAATACTTCTTATAAAACTGATTACTAAAGGTTTTAGAGTAACATTGATACACTCGTTTAAAACGCATTTTAATTATAATGTGAGTTCTACCGTATTTTAGTTTTATTTTCATTTGTTTAGCACTTTGTTTAATTTTTAGTTTTAATTAAATTTAAACGGAAGCGGGTAGATTTAATTGAAGTCATTGAGCTGTGCTTTGAATTAGGTAGCCTTGGAATAATCTGTGAGCTTACCTAAATATAACGTATTGCAATATTATGATTAGTTTCTGCTTTTATTTTATTGGTATAATCAGTAGTTTGTAGGTATTGTGTTTAAAGTGCTTAATAGTCCAAATGCTAAAGTCACGGCAAACGTAATATAATTTTAGTTGAGCATAAAATATATTTATAGTAAGATGTAATTTACCCGCTACCGCTACCTCTTAAGCGCCCGCTGTCGGTAGGACTGCGGCCCTATCGTCGTCACTATCATTGAAGCATTTATTATTCTTTTGTTTATTTTACAGTATTTTAGTTTTCTCGGTTTTCTTATCAATTAGATCACAGGAAAACCGTATTTTAGATTAGAACCGTATTTCATTAAACATTCTACCTGTTTAACGGTTTTTTGAAAATGCAAGACTACTGGTGCAAGATATAATGTGTGAGACTGACAAAAATGTCCTGAAGCGATTTAGTATTATACATTATTACAGTATTATACACAAGCTAGTCAAGTTTATTGAAACAACTATCTTGCACTTGTTTTCTTGCATCGTCTTGCCAGATGTGAATAATCTTATTTTTTTTTTTGTGCAAATATTCTTGCATCGTTTTTGCCTACCCTATATTTGAATTTTTCGAGATAATTTGAATCTATCGCCGCTACTCAAGTATTGAACTCAACGGTGTGTATTTAAAATTTATTTTTATGTGGCAATTTATATTAATAAAGTCCAAAAATTTTGAGTAAGTTGCAGTGGAATTTGAGCTTTATCAAGAATGACTTAGAGTTTACTGTTGCAAAATTATACAATTATCTCAAACTCATAATTCAAATAAGTGTAGGTAGGTTATTATTTTTGTTGAACTCAGATTTTGTCTGCATTCTCTGTATTATCCTGTGGTCTAATTTCGTACATCGATCAAGTCAATAACAAATGGTGTAACTGATTTTTTTCTTATTGTAATAAATGTTCCTTTCGTTTCGATTTTTGTAATAAAAGTAATTAAAAATTATTGTGTTTTTTTTTATTTAAAACCTTCTGCACTTATTGCCTTTTATTTATGAGTTATTACTGCTACCAGTGGCATTGCCCGCGTGATAGAAGACCATCACCAGAGAAGATCACCAGAGGTCGGAATTAGGTAGAGTTATTCATGTACATAAACCAATTTCATACAGCGAAAGAATAAAGTAGATATGCCTCAAATCCCGAGATTAATTTTAAAGACAAGATTTTTTTATGACACTATCAGAAATATAGCAGAAAAAAATTATTCCTGCATTAATGACGAGGAGGAGGAAGTGTATAAATTTGTTAACTTTACCTCAGTTGACGTAGAGAGATCAATTTAAAATGAAAAATAATAATAAAAATTGTATGGTATAATCTAATATATAAAATTCTCGTGTCACGGTGTTCGAACTTGAACTCCTCCGAAACGGCTCGACCGATTCTCATGAAATTTTGTGAGCATATTGAGTAGGTCTGAGAATCGGCCAACATCTATTTTTTTTTTTTTTTTATTTATATGGCAGAACAACGTTTGCCGGCTCAGCTAGTATAATAATAAATCTTTGTTTTATTTGTCTAATCTATCTCTGAGGTTTTTGTTATTATTTATTTGTAATATTGTTGGCCAGACGGGATTTTTCATTAGAAATCCCGGAAAGATCCATATTAATATCAACATTTCTCACCTCTGCTTATCACCTAGGGGTGTAAAAATAGCCTATGACCTATTCTCAGACCTATCAAACATACACAAAAATACGAAAAATGCGATGTTTGAGGCAACGCGAAAAAAGAGAGATAACGCGTGAAAACTCTGTTGACATTCGGTAATTCCGTGATTTACTCAAATATTTCACAAAACTTGCTCCAATTGTCGTCAATCAGAATCTTGATTAAATTTTCAAGGCTTCTATTGTTATACTTTTTTGACTTTTTAAATTTTCGAGTAAATTATGAAGTGTCAAAGTTCATGCAAAATAGCAGGCTTTCAGAGGTCTTTACTGGATTAGTTTTACACAAATTTACCTCAAGATACTGTGTTTCCAAAATATCTAATGGAGCATATAAGCATAATCTGCCTTTTAATGATCCCACTGCTGGGACTCAGGCCTCCTCTCTAATAGAGGGAATGGGCCATAATACATCACGCTGGTCCAGTGCGGGTCGGTGAATGTCACATGTCTTCAAATTGTTTTGGTTCTAGGACTTGCCGGTTTCCTCACGATGTTTTTCGATGATGTTCGCTCCTTCACGCACGGCTGCATACAATGCGCTAGCGTGGTGGGTGTGAGTGATTGCATCCTAACTCGTTCGAGACTTACCCACATTTGTTTACTTTTTTCTTGTTATCTATATATATATTTTTTCTTTTGTATCATTCGTCTATTACTTATTTGTTTCACATCACACTATATACAAACACATACTTTATCTTATGACTATTTATTCTCTAATTATCAACATTCTACTATGATGTATTATATTATTTAAGTACCTACCTACGCATCACCGCTATATATTACACTACAAAACTGTTTCGCGTCCGTTACGTCACAACCTCAGGTTCAGTTGAAAACCAGCGTCAGGCACTAGTTGTCTGGCAATCATGCTGAACTGGACCTATTTAGGCGAAGCCGTGAGGCGCACAATTGTATGTATCTATATTATATTTTTATTTTTTTATTCTCTTTTGTATGGTTCCGTGTTTACATATATTGTTTGTGTGCCTTGCGTTGTGACAAAATAAATTCATTTTCTTTTTTTCTTTCTTTTTCTTTCACCGTTTTGAGAGCAGTGGTGATGAAATAAATTACACAAAGTAATGCGCCTGGCTCGGATTAAACCCGCGTCCTACAACTCGTAAGTCGGGACCGTTACCACTTGGCCACCACTGCTCTCATCTAATGAAGAATGTGTAATAACGTCATAATCACGTAAGGGCGGTTGTATGAAAAACAGTGAAAATGTATGTCGAGTTGCATCCCCTTAAGCCGAATTATTGCCTCCCCTTAAGCCGAATTATTGCCTCCCCTTAAGCCGAATTATTGCCTCAAAATCCGACTCCCACAGTGAATTTCTGAAAGAGAAACGGTGGTTCTAGAACGTAAAGGGTAACTGACGGACACAATTGGTTTTAGTCAATAAAAGTCTAACACACCCTCTTGCTCCGCCCTAGAGCGTCATTCATTAAATGATTTCCCACATCAAAAAAAAAAACTTGATAACTTGTAACCAATCCAAGTCAGAATTTTATGAATTCAACAATTAGCTAAAATGTTATCCCAAGGGAACATAGTCCCGGGATAAAAAGTATTCTATGTGCTGTTAGTCTAGTGGTTAGTGGCCTTGACTGCTATGCCGGAGGTCGTGGGTTCGATTCCCACCCAAGACAAATGTTTGTGTGATGAGCATGATCATTTGTTCTGTGTCTGGGTGTAATTTATCTATAACATGTATGTATTTAGAAATATGTATGTTTATCAGTTGTCTATTACTCATAACACAAGCTCTGCTTAGCTTGAGACTAGACGGCGTTGTGTGATAGTTGTGGAATATTATATTATTATATTACTATTTATATACTTTAAAAATACTTAACTAATTAAAACTGACTAAAAACAATTATAATATAGCGTCGAAAAACTTCTCGGCATCGCTGTCAACTGGTAATGTGCCCAAGAGTCTGGCGGCATTGCCACGCTGTATGTGTATGGCAATGCTTATCCTCTGTCTGAGGTAAAAGCTAGTCCATGGGTTACTTAATATTGCTTATGTATCTTAATAGCTTTTGCCCGCGGCTTCGCCCGTATACATAAAATATAGCCTATGTCACTCAGGAATAAAGCAGCTCTCTATCGGTGAAAACATTTTCGCAATCGGACCAGTACTTTCAGAAATTACCTCCTACAAACAAAAAAAACAAAATATTAGTGTAGAAAATGAACATGAAACGTAACGTACCTAAGTGATTAATTATTATCTAGATATCGGAAAAGAAGCTAAAATCTATTACTTTAATATACACCACTAGATTTTAATTAGTACAAATACTTAAAGGGCTTATTAGAAAAGGTCTTGTTGTTATTTAAGTAAAGTCTCAATACATAATATTCATAAACAGCAAAGTTATTAGCGTTTGTTTATATCCCAAAATGTCACTCAATTTATGGAAACATTGTACAACTTATGAATGAAAAACAATGGAAAAACACTGCGCGTAGTATTTTCTAGTAGCAATTGTTTTGAATAATTTATTCAATTATGAATTTACAAATTATGACAAATTTTCGTGGACAATTTTGGGATTTCGTTTATTTTTACTTTGACCACACAAATATGATCAGTAACGGGTAAGGATAGAACCCTTTTTTTTTGTACTATTTTAAAAATAGGGGTGTATAGACTAGGACAACTTGCATGAGAATTTATTTTAAGCGTATCGATAAGAAAATATCAATGAAACCATTAACAAAGTCCGCCATGACACCAATTCAAATATTTAAACAATACAATAAAATTGAAATACAATTAACTCCACGAAAAAACGCTTAATCATAGCCAATCCGCCATTACAGAAAAAAAAACCAAACATAAAATATAACAGCGAATGAACTCGCAAAAACTTCCAAGGTATTGAAAAAACTTAGTAAAAACCAGTTTTAAAAGACCTCTGGATCAGTACTGGAACGTCGAAATTTATTGGCCCTGACAATACGAATTCGCAGCCAGGTATCAAGTAATATTGGTGATGATATTTGGCGTAGTTATATAGCATCAACAATTATTATTCGGTATTTAATAACATAGCAAGTGATTGCTGATTGGTTGGCTGACAGCCAATCAGCTTGTTCGATTTGCAATGAATATGCTGTTCAATACTTTTTGAAATAGTGGAGACGCGAAAAAAAATACAAACGTCTATTTTTAAAATGTATTTTTATTGTTGGTAACCCGTTTCAAGATGTCAGTCGCATGGTAGAAAAAAAGGTTTCATTAATATTTTGTAGTCATTCGATAATGTTGTGAATTAATAATAATTTTAATGGCATCCCTGTATCAATCTTATTTATAATGTTTTTCCCTGCAAACTTCTGCAAGATTCATAAAATTGTAAAAATGTTGGTTGTTTGAACAATTGATTAATGATCAAAATAAAGCACAGTCTTTACAGGCAATAGTCTCATAGGGCAGCCATATTGGCCAAAAAAGCCGATAGAGTTAATTATAGAACTGTCGAAACAGTCCGGAGTGCACCATGTAACCAGTTCTCAATCTACTTAGGTACCACTATTTCATCTCTGTCAACTATTAAATTGTTATAAAATTGTTTACAAGAGATTGTTTGGGGTTTGTTTTCTCAATCATAAAATAACTTTGTATGGAGGCGATCGACGGCGGTGACTGCGAGGGAATGGAAAGCGATCACCTCCTCCCAAAGTCCAAGTCGATGGTGCATAGTGTTCGATGCGCGCCTCAAAGAGATATCAGCAAAACGAAGGGGTACTAAAAGAACACAGGAGAGTTAAATCAGTATAAGTCTGACTCCTGACTCTGATTGAGCGGTAGAAGTAATTTGTTGAGTTCACATCTAAAATTAAATAAAAATACCTCAACTATAAAAAACTAAACTATTATAGACACGTCTCCGTGCCATTTCTGTGCGCATTTGACAAGCTCCCAACATGGCTAGCATTACATATTCAAGTGTAGACGATGGCAGGCCAATACGAACATGTGTGCCTTGTTAATCACTGAGCGACCAATGAACTGAGCCCTTTACTTGGCTAAGTATTGATATGTTACTTTGTAACTAATTGTAGACGTAAGTTACCGATTTAAGCTGTTGATCCCCGCATTAACGCCGGCGTTCACGCGCCATTGTCTTACTATTGTGTCTCTAATTACGCACTCAAAAGGTTAAGTTGGAATTTTTAAGGATACAGTACTCCAATTCAATAACACATAAGCATAATTAGCTTTATAACATTCCTATTGCTGGAACTTGGGCTTCCTCCCTAGGAGAGGGAATGGGCCTTAATTCGGCACGCGGCGCCAGTCCAGGCTGGTGTGTCACATGTCTTCGAAGTTTTGGTTCTATGATAAGCATTTATCATCAATTTGGTTAATGAAAAAAGGGTGTCATTTACTCAGGATAGAGAGGTTTCAAACTTTAGATTAAAAGCTACTAAAATCCAAAATTTATCGAGACTAATCGTAAAATATTTTTCATAAGCGAGTGCAGCAAACAAGTCAGTTGCTAAAATTTCGAAACGGGATAACTGACCTATTGTTTTGTGTTGAAAACCATCAAATAACTTCTCACGCTCTGGGTGAAGCGAGAAGGAGTGTCAGACTTTTACTGGCTAAAACCCGTGTTCCTTCAGTTGCTTTTTGCGTTCCAGGGCCACAGTAACTCTTTCGAACAATATTGACTGGCCTGTTGGTCTAGTGGTTAGTGGCCCTGACTGCTATACCAGAGGTCGTGGGTTCGTTTCCCACCCAGGACAAATGTTTGTGTTATGAGCACGATCATTTGTTCTGTGTCTGGGTGTCATCATCATCATCATTTCAGCCGAAAGACGTCCACTGCTGGACATAGGCCTCCCCCAAGCGTCGCCACAACGACCGGTCCTGTGCATCTCGCATCCATCGGATTCTAGCGACCCTGACCAGGTCATCGGTCCATCTTGTGGGTGGCGTTCCTACGTTGCGTCTTCCGGTACGCGGTCGCTACTCCAGAACCTTTCGGCCCCAACGGCCATCAGTTCTGCGTGCAATGTGCCCTGCCTATTGCCACTTAAGTTTGGCGATTCTTCGTGCTATGTCGTCAATTCTAATTTGGGGATATCTATAATGTGTGTGTATTTAGAAATATATAAGTATATTTATCAGTTGTCTAGTACTCATAACACAAGCTCTGCTTAGCTTGCGACTAGACGGCGTTGTGTGATAGATGTGGAATATTATTATTATATTATTACTATTTATCAACATCATTCAGCCACATCACCATCACCTTCCTGCCCTTGTCCCATGTTATTATAGTTCGACGCAACAAGTTTTTTCTTCCATCCTATCGACTCTTGCTTGAGCAAACATCTCTAAAGAATAAAGTGAACTCGGATGAGTTTTGCTCAGTAAAACTCTTACATTCTCTCTCGCTTCACCCGGAGCGGGAGAAGATATTTGACGGTTACCACACCAAAAAAAAAAACAACAAACTCGTTTAATTAGTATCGCCCTCACAAGTTTTCACTTAAAAACGGACACTTATTACTTCCCCAGCAAATTATTCCAGTAACAGACAAAATAAATTGCAAATACGCAAAGAATAGCAAATAAACGTCGTCTTAGCACTAATTGAATGTCGAACTTCGCCATTGTCATTAGTAACTTTAGCGTTAGACTTTACCATCGGTATTTTTAAATGGGCAAACGGTTCCGGGGGAAAATGTACTGCGAAACATCGCTTCCACGTTCCAAAGAGAACGGCAAATAAAAAATGTTTCAGCTGCCGGAACACTTACGAAGTCGGCTAGAGTGTTGAAAAAGGTTAAAATATCGGTGAGGATGTGAAATCTTAAAGAAAGACTTATGTATGATTGTTTAATATCCTCGTAAGGCCCAACGACCTAATTTAAGAACAAAATAATTTGACACTCCGGTCAAAATTCAAATAGAACCCGTAAAAGACACACATACACCATCACACACACACAATCACACCACCACACACACACACAATCACACCACCACACACACACACACATAAACGCATCTTCAATTTTTTTTTTAATTTAGCTAACTTTTTTATTATTTTGTTTATTTTTTCCTTTTAAATTCAAAGAATAATAATAGCAAAATATACACAAAACCAGCATTTATTAATTAATTTATAAATTTACGGAAGGGACTGGACCTCACGACACAGGTTATCCTAGTGTGGGGGCCAGAGATATATTGTTTATTTTAGTTTATAAGTCAACTGATGTACCTATTTTGTGTATCTTGTACTAACGTTTTAAACAAATAAAGCTTATTATTATTATTATTATAAAAGAAAATGCCACTTTTCCAATTACACCCTTACAATTTACCGAGCAGCGTAACACTTATTTATATGTATTACATACAAGAATTAGGTTTGCAAACTAGAGTGACGGACCGTTGATACTAGATAGCCGTGTGGGGAACCTCCAGTTGCCAGCAATGCATTAGTAATGCGATACTTACACAGGTTCACATCAGAATACTCGTATGTTGATGGCTGATAGATCGGTTACATTTTCTGTTTGAGTAGAATCTGTTAAAAGCTGAAATCCCGGTTTCTGTTGACTACAATACAGTTCACAGCTTGAAAGCTGCAAGATTCCAAATTCTAAATACGGACCCGGGTATAACTATAAAATTCATACTTTTGGTAATGAGCAAAAAATTAAAAAAAAAATTGTGAGCAAAGGTTTTGGAGCTGATAATTAGAACATTGACTATATTAGAGGAAGTTTGAAAGTGGCGCCAGTGACTGAAAAGTTGAAGGGGAATCGTTTGTCTTGGTATGGTCATGTGAAGAGGAGGGATGAAACGCATGTTACTAAAAGAATTATGAGTATGCATGTGGATGGAACAATTTGCCTGCTGCAGTCTTCCCGTCCAACTATAATTTAGATGCCTTCAAGGCTAGAGTGAATAGGCTCTTAATAAACTAGTGCGCCTCACCATTAATGATTGCATCACTGCTTACCATCAGGTGGGATCGCAGTCAAGCACTGGTCTATATCAAATAAAAAATAAATAAAAAATGGGTGAAGAGGGAGAGGAAAGCTAATCATAGCAATCACAATGTAGAAACATCAATTAAAATAGAAAAAAATAATGGATATTCAACTTAGTTGAAAACAATCACATCTCAGAGCTCAGAACAACTAGCTAAAACAATGTCAAAACTTGTGTAGCCTGTACAACAGCAGCAGATTCAAATCGTAAAGTTATGACAAGTAGCTGGTCTAACGTTTACAAACAAAATTACTCGTTGCCTTCGCTTTGCTATTTTAGCTACTCACTAGAAAGCTTGCAAACAGACAAGAAGACATGTTGACAGATAGGTTGGAGTTTGGTGATGTGTTGAGAATGTAATTGCTCCTTTTGTTTTGAGATGGGACGTCTTCAAATAACTGCTCCTACTATAGGGTGGAGCAAAGGGTGTTTCAGACTTTTACTGACTGGAAACCCACTCCTGTTTCTTCGTTGGCTTTCATATCAGGGCCGAGTCTTCCTTTTAGAAGCAATGCAAACCCTTGGCCCCAGTAGGCTTCGACCCTGCTGGGCCACTACGGTTTGCTGACATCTCCTTGAGGCGCGCGTGGAACAGGTCCGGACGGTTACCAGACGGTCGGACGGCGAGCTACCCATTGCTCGCCGCCCGCAAACCCGCGCCTATGGTGGCCGGAAATCGGGATCGGGATCCCGGTGGCTGGGGCGTGAGGGTCGCGCCCTCGCGCGTGCACGTGCGGCCTCCTCCTTTGCTAACATTACTGCTTCACAGAAGGAGGCGACCGCCTGCCACTTCTCATCGCTTCGGACCATGGCCTGTGCCAAGGCCCGGCGCGAGAGATCGTTGCGGCCGATCTCCCCCACGAGGACACGGTGGTGCTCTGCGCAAGCAGGGCACACCTCTACCGTATGCTCCACCGTCTTCTCCGGGCGGTCCACACAGTAGTGGCACCCGGGCGTCACTTCCGCACGAATCCGGTGCAGGAACCTCCCGAACTGACCATGTCCGGTGAGAACCTGCGTCATGCGGAAGGTTAGGACGCCGTGAGGCCTTTCCAGCCACTCCTCAAAGAGGGGACTTACCGCCATACTTATGGCGTGCCCAGCACTGGGTTACCATAGTCTCTGTCGCCATTCCACCATGAGATCCCGCCGGAACTCTGTCCGCCATGCCGCAACTTGTCGCGGCAGCGGATTTTCGCCCCGGTACGCCATGAACTGGATTAGGATATAGAATAATTCGACACCTCCTACGCATAAGGTCGTAAAGCAAAAGGTGCATGTTTTCAAGAGAAGTGTTTTTGTAATTGTTAATTATGTAAATAATTTGTGAAAATCCTTTTAACCGATGTATTCGCATTGTGTAATCATCGTCTATGGTCATGTGAAGTGGAGGGATGAAACGCATGTTACTAAAAGAGTTTGAAGTATACATGTAAATGGATGGAGAGGGAGAGGGAGGCCAAAGAAAAGATGGATGGATTGTGTGAGGAGTGATATGAAAGAAAAGGGAGTTAGTGATAGTGTGACGAGTGACAGGACAGAATGGAAGAAAAAAGTCGTCGTCGCTTTCTATCAGGTGAGTTAGCGGTCAAGCGCGAACCTATCAAGAATAAAAAAAAAAGACGTCTTTGCGCCGAACCCAAGTAATATGGGATAAGGGCAGGAAGAAGAAGAAGAACCATCGTGATCGATGTATGTAATCAATAGTCAGTTAAGGATCACAGTACTAGACGCTAGATCTAATACGAAATAATGATATTAATTTTATATTTTTATAATACAAGTGTTACGTCTTACTCAAAGAATATGTTACCACTTTATGCGTTGAGGTATCGAGATATCCTAGAAGGCAGTTAGGTTAGGTTTAAAGAATTTATTCTCATAAGAACAATTATAGTTCACTTAAAATGAGATACAATTAACAGCTTAGAAGTATTGTAATATTCACATCTGGTGCGTTGGTGACGTCATATGTTGTATACATGTTTTTTTAAATTTTGATTTAAATATATTAATATTATCACATTTCTTCAATTCTTCGGGTAAATCGATAAACAGCCGTTCCCGTATAGCGTTGCCAGGCGTCCGGATATAACCGGACCTGGTCAGGCTTTTTAGTTGCGTGTCCGGCCAAACTAGGCGGAGTCCGGCCTGTCCGGCTTTTGTTAGGCTTTATAAATTTGATTTGACCATTTTGTTTAGAATTGTCATTTGAGTTCTGCCTTATCTTGTATCGCTAGCACAAGCAGAGCGGACAATTAGTCTAGCAATTATATAATCACTTAATTTTATTGTTTTTTCATTAGAATTTAAAAGATTTTATGAATTTTATTGTTATTAAAAAGCCATGTCAGACTTAACCTTTTGAGTGCGTAATTAGAGACACAATAGAAAGACAATGGCGCGTGAATGCCGGCGTTAATGCGGGGATCAACAGCTTACAAAAAAAAATGTCGGCCTTTTTGCCCAAATGTTCGGCCAAATAGGATAGTCTGTCCGGTTTTTCGGTTTCAAGACCTGGCAACCCTATCCCCGTAGGATACCTAATATTCGACTTCCTCGCAAGCGAAGTCGCTAGCATTAGCTAAAGGTTCTTAAATGAACGAGTAATTATTACAAACAAAGAAACATAAACAATCCTAGCACATTGTCAAGACACCTATCGCAAGGATAGCCACTTCAAGACAGTAAGGTTTGTTGAAATTAAAATATTTTTCCTGTACGCGGCCATCTTGACTAGTTCCTTGTAGGAATTGCTGTCTTTGTTTACGGAAAATTATTATAAACCTATGCCCTGTATGGAGATTTTTTTTTCTATAGTTTAATATCTCTTTAAAAGGTTTCTGGAGGGATTTTTAGAGTGATGTTCAGTGTCTGTTTTAATAACTCGCAAATTGGTTCCTAGTGGATATTTGTTGTATTATATTTTTTTTATTTCGTCTTTACCTAATGAATAAGCTGTAATTTTAATATACTTTTTCGCATTCGAGTTTTTCAAATAATTTCGTCGTTTAAAATAAATATAAACCCATTGTTTTAACTTGTCGGGTTCCTAAAAATGTTTTATTGGTTTCTGTGGGATTGCTTTTTTTTATTATAAACCAGTGCTTGACCGCGATCCCACCTGATGGTACAGATACCGGCACGGATCTTGAGCGCTGGCTTCTACAGTTCTACTTGCACAGAAGCACGCAGAAGTGAAATATCGGGATTTTTTAGTGGTATGAAAAGAGATGCGGGGGCGGGGAGTGCAATCTTTGTTTGTTTGTTTGTTGTTGTTGTTGTGTTTTGTGTTGTTTTGTTGTGTGTGTTTGTTGTTGTGTTGTGTGTGTGTTGTTGTGTGTTGTGTTGTGTGTCTTTATACTTGTTGTGTTGTGTTGTATTGGCTCATTTGGCTCGCCGATGTGTACGATGCGCAAAGTAATCCCCGCTCTTTCGCCGAGCGCTCAAGATTCGTGCCGCTGTCTGTAAGCAGTGATGCAATCATTGATGGTGAGTCGCACTAGTTTATTAAGAGCCTATTCACTCTAGCCTTGAAGACACCTAAATTATAGTTGGACGGGAAGACCGCAGCAGGCAAATTGTTCCAGTGCTTCGATGTACGCGGTATAAACGACGAAGCGAAACGCTTAGTCCGGACCGTTGAAGTTTCAACAACAATTGTTTAAAAGAGTTACCGTGGTACTGGAACGCAAAGTGTAACTGAAGGAACATAGGTGGGTTCTAATCTGACTGGCCTGTTGGTCTAGTGGTTAGTGGCCCTGACTGCTATGCCAAAGGTCGTGGGTTCGATTCCCACCCAGGACAAATGTTTGTGTGATGAGCACGATCATTTGTTCTGTGTCTGGGTGTAATTTATCTATAATATGTATGTATTTAGAAATATATATGTATGTTTATCAGTTGTCTAGTACTCATAACACAAGCTCTGCTTAGCTTGAGACTAGACGGCGTTGTGTGATGGTTGTGGAATATATTATTATTATATTATTATATTATTAATCAGTAAAAATCTGATTTTCCTACTCGCTTCTCCCAGAGTGAGAGGTGTTATTTATGATGAGAGGTGTTAAATGTGATGATATACCACCTCAAAATAGCACGCTGATAATTAAATTTTCGAAAGTTTTTTTTTTATTTTCCATGACAAATATATTATGTATTATGAGTTTTCAAATCAAATGTTTTTATGTTAATGTGTGCCTCTAAGTGTTGCAGCACTTGAATAGTGTTATTAAACGTACTTGTGAATTCCCAGTGCCTTTAATGTTGGCGATCCTAAATAAATAGACATCTCACATCCATATTAGACTCTACTCATCCTGATACTCATCAGGAATGAGGATATCCGCAGGAGAACCAAGGTCACCAACATAGCACGAAGAATCGCCAAACTTAAGTAGCAATGGGCAGGGCACATTGCTCGCAGAACGGATGGCCGTTGGGGCCGAAAGGTTCTGGAATGCTGACCACGTACCGGAAGACATAGCGTTGGAAGGCCTCCTACAAGGTGGACCGATGACTTGGTAACGGTTGCGGGAGTCCGATGGATGCGAGACGCACAGGACCGTTCATTGTGGCGACACTTGGAGGAGGCCTATGTCCAGCAGTGGACGTCTTTCGACTGAAATGATGAGGATGATGATCCTCATATGTTATTGCCAAACAATCATCAATCACCAATATATGAAAGGCCTCTAGAAATAAATAACTGGATTTACAGCAGAACTTGATCGTACGGAAGACGTAAAGCATAATATCCTATGATTACGATTTTGTTTGTCACCTACTGACACAGTATGTGAAGCCATATATATATATGTATAGACGAAAATATTTTCTATGTAGGTCATAAGAAAGAAAACAGGCTGGTTAGAAAGATATGAGATTTTTACCCGACTGTACCAGAAAGGGTCATGTTTTTCAAGTGTATGTGTGTATGTACATATTTCTTTGGCACAGCCTAACGCCTAAATGGCTTTTTGCATTCTAGCTTGAGAGGTTTGTAGATTCATCTCAGTTGTGAGAGTAATACAGGGTGCACCAAATTGTGCTTTCTTTATTTATTTGTTTCTATTATATAGGTTGATTAAAAAAATCTATATATACAAAAGCGAAATACAACTCACTGATTAACCACCAAATCTCAGAAACTATAACACCTGCAAAATTTAAAATTGTCAGGTAAGTTCCTTATAGGGCGTAGACATTCGCTAAGAACGGATTTCACGAAACTCCACCCCTAAGGGGGTAAAACGGGGGTCCAAAGTTTGTATGGAGAAACCAAATTTCACGTGGCTGAAGCCACTGAGAGACGCTAGTATCGTATGAAAACAAAGGGCTCGAGGAGATTATTTCAAAATTACAAAAACATGTATCAGTCAGGGGTCAAAAGTGCAGTTCCACCTTACCAATGCCTTTTTTTTTTCGGTGGGAATATGTCTTATGACACATCCCCCACCCTTGGGCGGGGCGGGAGATAGTGTCAGACTTTTACTGACTAAAAACCCACTCCTGTTCCTTCGTTGCCTTTCGTACCAGGGCCGAGTCTTCATTTCAGAATCAGACCCTTGGCCCCGGTAGGCTTCGACCCTGCTAGGTCCCTACAGTTGCTGACATCTCCTTGAGGCGCGCGTGGAACAGCACGTGCCGTCGACGACTTGGGCTCGGTCCGGACGGTTACCGGACGGTCGGACGGCGAGCCACCCATTGCTCGCCGACCTTACCAATGCTAAAATATCTAAAATTTATTTGTAGAAGAGGGTCAATGTTTCAAGACTGATTTAATTGGTAGCATAGAATCGAAAGTATTGAATACACTAGTTGTGGACTATTGAACTTCTACAACTAACAAATTTTAGACACTTTAGCGTTGGAGTGCAACTGCAATTTTGATCCCTGACTGTACGTATATGAGAAATAAAAGAGTTGACAGTATCAGAAGACCCGATCGTAAAAACGACTGACGGCACCAAATTTATGATTAAATTACAACAAACACCAACTGCATCAGACTGTTTAAAGTAACTTGTTTCGTAGTTGACACTTCAGGTGACCCAAGAGCTGACTTTTACCTCGGTCAGAGACTAAGCATTGCCATACAACGTGGCAATGCCGCCAGTCTTTTGGGCACACTTCCAGTCGACAGCGATGCGGAGGAATTATTTGACGCCATATTTTAGGTAGGAGTTATTGTGTATAATTATATAACTTTAATTAGTTAAGTGTTTTTTTTTTCTTGCTCTATGTGCAAAATAAATTACTGATATACTTTTTTCGAAGTTTTTAGTTGTTTCTGCAGTCGGGTTTTCTCACGATGTTTTCTTTCTCCGTTATTTAAAGCAGTAGTGATGAAATAAATTACATGAATTAAGTGCCTGGCTGGGCTTGAACCCTCAGCAGCAACCACAATTATTACCAGCAACCTTCTTCTTCCTGCCCTTATCCCATATTACTTGGAGTCGGTGCAACACGTTTTTTTTCTTCCATTCTGTACTGTCACCCGTCACACTATCACTTCCCCTTTTCTTTCATAACACTCCTCACAGAATCCATCCATCTTTTATTTGGCCTCCCTCTCCCTCTCCATCCATCTACATATACTCAGGACTCTTTTAGTAGCATGCGTTTCATGCCTCCTCTTCACATGACCATACCTATACCATATAAAATATACTCGTAATTATTATCTGCAACCATTTCTTGTAAAAAATGTACCTATATTTTATGAAAGAAAATATTTTCCTCAACCGAAAACCGCCCAAAACCACATAGAAAAACTTCCTGTATAAGTACATACCTGCACATAAATTCACGAAAAAATTTCCCCTTATCGACGGACAAAAAACTCGTTATATTAAAGATTCAATGTTACCAGCGCATGAATATTTTGCTAATGCTCATTATTCTAATAAACGTAACCCATAATTGGAAATCGCACGTCAATTTTGGTTAGGGTGACCATAATAATAAAAAACAAACGACAGTAGTATTTGCATTGTATATAAAGTGAATAGATAATCAAGCTAATATAATGATGAATGAAAATCTGTAAGTGCTTAAAGTGTCAGCCATTTGTAACTTCGTTTGGCAAATTAGCATATTTAGAGCGTTACTCTGTATAAAAAAAAGCCTGACTATTGTGTGCGCAATCGTGTTAATAACCGGAAGAAAAAACATAATGCCAATTTAAGG
Source organism: Mythimna impura (assembly GCA_905147345.3). Classification (NCBI taxonomy): domain Eukaryota; kingdom Metazoa; phylum Arthropoda; class Insecta; order Lepidoptera; family Noctuidae; genus Mythimna; species Mythimna impura. Next base: position 25,948,188 of record LR990355.1, read on the forward strand.
CACTAAGTAATTAGGCAAAAAACGAAAAACCAATTTTGATTTGTCCTGGGTTCGATTCACGCAAGGAACTGTTATTTGTGTGGCCTACAGAATGGCTTACAAAAGTAATTAAATGTAAAAAAAAAGTAAAAAGAAAATTGATTAGAGCGACGCACCATGATTATTTATATCGATCCCTCATGATGTGAACTTCGTTAAAGCTGAGAAACAAACTATCTTGATTTGGTTGGCGAAGTTGTCGACATGTGAGAAGTGGATACAATAGTCATAGTGACGATAGTCGTGACGGCCAATGGCATATTAGACAAGGGCCTCGAGGTGAGAGGAGGCTCTCGTCAAGCAGTAGGGCCAACGCTTGATCCAGAAAGCAGTATTCCTGGGCAAGGCGCGTATTGTTACGATGTTCCTCTCTCCGGAGCCCCAGACCACCGGTAGCTTGGACCCTGTTGCAAATGCTGGTAGACTGTAATTTTTTTTATATATATAAATTTTTAATATATTTTTATATTTATAATAGAAAGCAATAAAATACTTAACATCTTATTTGATGGTATAGAAATAATATTAATCATCTATAGAATAGAATAGAATTATGTCAACTTTTAACTTAACAATTAATATAATTTACTGTTGTCTTACTGGAAATATTCCCTTATTCACTCTATCTACCAAATTTCTTATTTTTGGAAATTCGTTATTTTTTTTTTTTGACAAACTAAAAAAATACCAAGTTCTCCAAAAATAATGGTTACATTAACAACACATCGCTATGACCAAGCACGCGCCCGCCTAAATCGTCCGTCCGGTCTCAATATGGCGACCCATCGGTGTTCAACTCACGCGCATAACCGCCTGAAGGACGGTTTTCACGTGGAAATATCATTGTTTGTAGGTTTGCATGTGTGTGTGGGTGTTCGTGGATGTGTGAGTGAAGAACAAAGAATATCTGCTCATAGCTATTTTTTGTATGAAGATTTTCGTGAGGAAAAATCTTTGAGAAAGATAATTTTTATTTTAGTACTTATTATCGTCTTTGTAGTTTGATTTGCTCGTGATAATATACAAAAGAAAAGAAGAACAAAAAAATATATACAAAGAAGAGCAAAAAAATATACTACTAAAAATCTTGATAATTGGAATGATTTATAATCTTGATAATTTTATTCGGGAGTACATTTTGTATAAATTGTGGAGTAGATACTAGATACTAAATAATAATTTAATTATATTTTCAATCAATTAGACCGAACCATTTGCTTTTAATGTATTCTAATTTTACTTTAATATAGTTTAATTGAACAAGACAAAATATATATTTTTAAATGTAATTTTTTTATTCGATATAATTCAGTGAAAAAATGTTTTTTTTATAATCAAATGTTTTATTTTAATATTGTGATTGTCTTTAGGATTTGCAGCACCTAAAATGCTTGAAAACCAGTGCATGTAATGTTGACAATCCTTATAAATAAATAAAACAATAAATAAATAAGTAGCCTTCGAGACTCAAGTTTTTCTTCAGTACCTACTTACAAAACACGTTTAATCACTATCAGCTGTTATGATATTAAAAAATGTTTTTCTTAGATCTAATTAATATCCAAGACTGCTAATTGATAGAGAAGCTAGGTAGCCAGGGTGTGGCAGCATTTTTAATTATCATCACTCAACGTAGGCGCGGGCTTGCGGACATGCGAGCAATGGGTAGCTCGCCGTCCGAACGTCCGGTAACCGTCCAGACCTAGCCCAAGTCGTCGACGGTGCGTACTGTTCCACGCGCGCCTCAAGGAGATGTCAGCAAACCGTAGGGGCCCAGCAGGGTCGAAGCCTACTGGGGCCATGGGTCTGCTTCTGAAAGGAAGACTCGGCCCTGGTACGAAAGGCAACGAAGGAACAGGAGTAGGTTTTTAGTCAGTAAAAGTCTGACACTATCTCGCGCTCCGCCCAAGAGCGGGGGATGTCATTGGATGATTTTCCCACCCCCCGAAAAAAAAGCATAGTATAATCAGCCTTTATAATGTTCCCACTGGTGGGACTCAGCTTCTAAGAGAGGGAATGGACTGTCATCCACCACGCGGGCCCAGTACGGGTTGGTGGATGTCACATATCTTCGAATTTTTGATTCTAGTACATGCCGGTTTCCTCACGATGTTTTCCTTCGAAGTTTTGAGAGCAGTGGTGATGAAATAAATTACACCTGCCAGGCTGTGTTTGAACCCGCAACCTAAAACTCGTAAGGTGGGGCCGTCACCCCTAGGCCTGCCTCTCCGTTATATTAATTTAAAATGATAATTTTCACTTTCTTTGTTAGTTTCCTCATCGAGAATAGATTGGCCATCCGTCCCATTAATTAGTAGTAACTGTTAGAAGAAATACCAGTAATTAATACTCTAATTAATTAATACGGAAACAGCACCTGATACATATTTTAACACGGCTATATAAAACCTTAATTATAATTCCACAACTATGCGACTTTTTTTCAGAGGCTGAAAAATGAGTGCCTTTGCCGCACACACCCGGCTTTTGAGCACAAAGTAAACTTTAATTATGCGACACGTTCTGTTCTGTCGGCCATTTTGTACTCGCTGTATGGTTTGAATTTGGAATTTTATAGAATATACCGTTGTAGTTTTAGGAAATTCGTCTGTCGCGTTTGTTTCTTAACCTTTTAACAGTCTACATATATACATGACTAGCCTGAGATATATCTTGACTGGCTTGCACTCGTAGCCAAGTTCATAATCTGCAATCGTTAACGCTAGTCGATAACTAATCAAATGTATGGGAATGACATCATCTCAATGTTAAGTCACGTACAGAACAAACGAATAGAAAATTCGTAGCCAAGTTCACATCGTTCAAAATGATAGAATGAATTGTTATCGTTTCTACAATGTTCATCGCTACATACTTTGTTATTGTAGAACGAGCGGCTGACTGAGGCGCGTCAACATAGCTACCAACTTATCGTTTTCTACAATTGCTGACACCGAGGAGTTACCGATTGGAGAACGGAATTCGACACGAATTCCCGGTTGTAACTTAGCTATGGGGGCTGTTGCTCTAGTGGTTAGTGGGCCTGACTACTATGCCGGAGGTCGTGGGTTCGATTCCCACCCAAGATAAATGTTTGTGTGATGAGCACAATCATTTGTTCTGTGTCGGGAGGTAATTTATCTATAATATTAGAAATATATAAGTATGTTTATCAGTTGTCTAGTACTCATAACACAAGCTCTGCTTAGCTTGGGACTAGACAGTGTTGTGTGATAGTTGTGGTATATATTATGACTGTCAAACACTTTCGCGTTTATTCCACCAGGGTCGCACATCCACGACTAATACGCCATCTAGTCAGTTCTTCTGTCACCTATGGGGATTGAAGGACTAAACGAGATGAAGTACCCAGTCGCAAACACACGACTCTGGCGAATAGGACAAGAAAACACTCGTGGGACCAATAAGACGCGGGTTTAAAGGGTTAAAAAAATATTTAGGTTATGTTTGGTAAAAATAATGAGTACGCAATTTAAATATTTCTACTTATTTTAGTGATTGAACTCAGCCTATAGAGCAGTGGTGGCTGATTGGCAATGGCCCCAACTTACGAATTTTGGGTTGCGGGTTTAACCCAGCCAGGCGCATTTCTTTGTGTAATTTATTTCATCACCAACACCACTGCTCTCAAAATGGTGAAGGAAAACATCGTGAGGAAACCGGCATGTCCTAGAACCAAAACTTCAAAGACATGTGACATCCACCAACCCGCACTGGGCCTGCGTGATGGATTACGGCGCATTCCCTCTCCTAGAGAGGTGGCTTAAGTTCCAGCAGTGGGGACATTAGATATAAGGTTGATTATGCTATTATACTATAGAAATCCGCAGCTAGAAATAGACCTCTACAAAGTTGATGACAAAGAAAACAACAGAGATCTAATGGCTAATTTTAAGGAGATGCAACTCGATATACATTTTCACTGTTTTTCATACAACCGCTCTTACGCGATAATGACTTTATTACACATATTTCATTAGATATTTTGGAAATACAGTTTCTTGTGGATATTATCTAGGCTTCTATTGAAATCAATTTATAAATTTGTGTAAAACTAATCCAGTGAGAGAGAGAGTGAGACCTCTGAAAATCTGCTATTTTGCATGAACTTTGAAACTTCATAATTTACCCAAAAAAAAAAAAAGTATAACAATAGGAGCCTTGCAAATTTAATCAAGATTTTGAATGACGAAAACCGACGATGCGCCACCGGTACATGGTTGACATCCCACCTATACGCACAAAACGTTTTGGGAACACATTTATTGTGCGTACAGCTAAGGAGTGGAATTCCTTGCCGGAATCTGTGTTTCCTGATGGCTACAGGGAGTCTTTAAGTCAAGAGTGAATAGGTTACTTCTAGGTAAGCGCGCTCCATCGTCGAACGCATCGTCGCTTTCCATCAGGTGAGATAGCGGTCAAGCGCGAACCTATCAACAATAATAAAAAAAAAACACAAGTTTTGTGAAATAATTGAGTACCTAAATCACGGAATTACCGAATGCCAACAAACTTTTCAGGCGTTATCTCTCTTTTTAATTTTGCATTGCCTCTTCATCAAACATCGCGTTGGATTGCGTTAGATGAAGAAACAAGCTTTTAAACCATGCTCGATGTTGACGATAGGCGAGTGAAAAAGTAGCCTCTTAACTTTTTAACCGTCTATGTCGGATATATTTTGACTAGCCTAATCCTAAGTGTACCTTCACCGTTTCGATCATCATCATAATTTCAGCCGAAAGACGTCCACTGCTGGAAATAGGCCTCCCCCAAGTGTCGCCACAATGAACGGTCCTGTGTGGAAGACACGCGTGTGCTCGTGTCGGAAGACGTAGCGTTGGAAGGCCTCCTACAAGGTGGACCGATGACTTGGTAACTGTTGCGGGAGTCCGATGGATGCGAGGCATAGGAGTGGTGGTGAAATGAATTAGATAAACTAGTGCGCCTGGCTGGGTATGAACTCGCGACCTACAACTCGTAAATCGGGGCCATTACCACTGCTGCCCTCTCCAGAAGGGAGGTCTGAGTTCCAGTAGTGGGAACATTATAAGGTTGATTTATGTTATGCTTATGTCTAAGTATACTTTAACGCGCATAAGCTTTATATTATTATTTGTTTATTGTCAGGCAACCAAGGCCCATAGATAAAATACATTATATTACAATCTTATAAATAAAATAAACTAATACATATTAAAAATATCACAAACAATAAACTAAATTACACACGTAACATCGGCGTCGTGTTCCGCTGCGTGGTGTCGCGTAGCCGTCATCGGAAATGTCGATACACGACACCTTTCGGCCAAAAAACCTCTCTCAAAAAGGTCTGGAGTTAGTGTAGATCTCCGGTCCTAACAGTACTTAGTATCTATTAAATTATTCTGTTTATATTCACGAATACATACCATCTGAAATACTTATTGTCTAAGTCACATGAAAGAGTATCAATTTTATTAAGTTCGCCTATATCTTACGGTAGTTAGCTCGGTGTACATGATAGTATGTTTCAGACGAAACGACACATAATAAACATGAGTACACATGAGCACAGGGCTGCTATTTGTAGTATGTTGACGAGGCAGTGTACACCCGCAGTTATGACGATGGTACCGCTAACTAATGCTACGTTTAAATGCTATCTATCCAAGTGCGTATTACGTATAGAGATTTTTATTGCTGGCAGGGATGCGTCTTATTAATTAGATGGAAAGTGGAGATATCTGCAGGAGAATCAAAGTTACCGACATAGTCTGAAGAATCACCAAATTTAAGTGACAGTGGGCAAGGCACATTGCTCGCAGAACAGATGGTCGATGGGGCCAAAAGAATTTGGAGTGGCAATTACGTAATGGAAGACCACAGCTTTGGTAGATCTCGAGCAAGGTGGATCGATCGACACTTGTGGAGCCACATGTCCAACAGTAGACGTCTTTTGGCTGAAATGACAATGATGATGAAAGTAGGTCCTACTGTAAATATTTAAAGACAATATTTCCTATCCCTAGATGTTGATTTGAGCAGCTAGACTGTTTGGAGATAGTCATTCGGACTTGCTAAGTAGAGGTATAAAATAATATCTTATTTCGTATCGTGATGAAAATTGGAAAATCCTGAAACAACAATGTTTCCGTAATTAATCCTTGACACTCAAGGCAATAGCAACTGTCAATCACCGACGGCTATCGAACGTAATAGAGCACCTTCCTTAATAAGGCGAGTACAGGATCGGGAGTAAAAAAGTCTAAAATTATGAGATGGGACGATCGTGTTACGGGAGGAGGCAAAAAGTGCGGTTGGCACACACGCATCGTACGAGACGAAAGGATCTGGTTGTACGGAGCTCGGGATTTAGAGGGTACGGGAAAGTGTCGGATCGGACACGTGTCGTTGAGGACTTGATCCTTTGGACTGTTTAAAAAAAGAAGCTAGAAAATAAGATGGCGGATTTTAGACCGAGAAAGAGTGAAGATTAAATTGCCAGAAAATGGTTGAACGGTTTACGATTTCGAGCGTAAAATAAGACATTTAAAACTATTAATTTCAATCATTTGAAGTTTCAAATAAAAAATTCTGAACATAAACCTATTCGGTAATTTATTGTTTGTTTCTAATTACACAAGAAGTCGTGTCGTGAGTATAAAGAGAGTTTATCAATTGTCGATAAGTAGCAGTATGTACCTGGTATAGAGGGCGTAGCTCTGTCTCCCGTCGATATCGACCGCTGCACACGAGGTGAAGTTTGGAAAATACTGAAAATTCCGATTGAATTGTTTTCATTTCGACATTGATTTGGAGTTGTGGAAGATATGCAGCTTATTTGTTAATAAAATACATACTTTCTCCTGTTTTATTTTATGATCAAAATCTGCCAAAAATAAATTCGAATCACCAATTTGAATCTAATCATGAATCATCGAAATATTTCGTCAAAATGATATTAAACGTTTTCCTGTCAATATCGTTTACAGAACAAAACCCGGTACCAAAACAATTCAACGAAAAATGCACCCGTGTGCGCCTGACCACGCACGTAGCTTATGATATTCAGCGTACGCGCAGCCCACAAAAAGCGGACGCAGCCATCTTAGCGGCGCGCGCGCACAACGCGGTTATTACGGGAAATCTTATGTTAATTACAATTATGTACTCCCAGCCCAGCGTCACATACGATACGGAGCAAAAACTCCGATCCTATACAATTTTAATGCGCTCACTGGAATTTACGGGAGATTCCACGTGGGGAAGCGAAAAAACCATGTGTTGTGAAGCGTGTGTCTCGAATTTTGATTCGGTTTGCTTCTAGCGACGCGACTTGTATCTTCAGGCTTACGGGTTATGCTGATAGGGGGAGGGGGGATAACACACTAATTGGTTATTTTGGGCCAAGCACAAGTAAAGTTTCGGGTTTACGAACGGAAAAAAAAACTGTTGATGATTTATTTTAAGGTCGATGTCAGATCCTCTATTACATTTTATAGGTACAATTAAAGGTTTTTATTACACTTTTAATTTCAGATATTTGTATGCATAGGCTATTTGCAAATCCATTTGAGGCTAGGTTAATTAGACATTACATATTCTTTGAATTAATTTCATCGATCTAACATGTTGGTCGAAACAGCATACTGATTGTAATTAGAAAATTGTCGTGCTAATAAAAAGTTTATAAGCATATTTTATTGTGCTTACTTCTTGAATAATTGGTGCATTAAAACAAGTGGTTCTAAAGGGGTGGAGACTTAATATCACCTGCCTTATTTCTGTCCCAACCCACACGATTTGTCCTCTCAGTAAATATTTATCTTATATATACTAGTTAAGAATTATCCTAGCTTGAATACAGCTGCAAAAACTAGACATTCTTTCATGTTGTAGTGATGTTATCGGTAACACTAATGAATAGTCTCTTTAAGTTTATTTTTTCTTAAGTTTAAGTGAATGATATTAATCGGTTTAACATACATTGAAAGCCAGTAAAATATGAATTGAAATATTTTGATGATTCTAAGTGGGAAAGAAAAATTACGCAGCTGCATATTTTCCAAGTATATTGTCGGTAGTAATGGTTTAATTAAAAGGGTAGTATACTTTTTGGAACTATGTTAAATTAGTTCTAGATTATCACATTTATACCAAGGGTTAAGAGTATCCTTCTGGGAGGTTTATTTCTCGCTCGGCATTTCTAAAACCTGGTGCAATTATTACATTTTATTGTTTGAAATTATTTTTTGTTTTTCGTATAATTATAATTCACCACATATTTAATGTGGCTTGCCATTCCTAGGTAAACATCAATTGTCTGAAGGGACTTTGATTCTTTGATGTCAGATGTCTATAAATAGAAATTAGAAGTCGGTTTATTTAAAAGGTGTACAGCACTAATTAATAATAATTATGTATACGTAGACAAAAGGAGAACTGACTGACATATCAGCGCACAACCGAAAATATTGGGACCAGGAGCGTAAAATTTTGGACAAGGCTTCCTTTTTTTTCCAAAATTGACCCCCTAAGGGCATTAAACAGGGTTCCAAAGTATGTATGGAGAAACCTATTTTCTCGCGGGGAAGCCGCTGGGTGAAGTTAGTGCTTAATAATTGCTATAAGGTTCTAATATTGGTTGCAACGTTTAATATTTTTGTTTTGTCAGTTATGGGGTGGATGTTTTTTTACCTACACTGTAATATTGTAAGCTCAACTGCCAACACAAGTCTATCTACCCGAGAGCTAACTGTACCTACTTCTATTGGCTTCATGGCATGGCCTGTAACCTATTAACTTAACGCCCACAAACCCGAGATCAGATGATCAGCCATAACATACTAACACAATCGAACTTTTGGATTTAGGACATGCCGGTTTCCTCACAATCACCGTTTTGAGGACAGTGGTGATAAAATAACACTAATTAACCCCCCTTTGAACCCTCGACGTACAATTCGTAAGTCGGGGCCACCACTGCTCAAAATCAAATCATATTACCACCAAAAGTACCTTTTAAATAAGTCTAGTCTGCTGAACGAGGGTTTAATTAGTGCTTAGTGCAACCTAACTAATGCTTACACCGGAACTGCATGAGAACATACTGTCAATATCTTGCTTAAAATAGAAATGCTTTTTAAAACAATACAAATATTACCGCGCACCGCCACTGACTGAATTAGCCGGCGGAAAATTGTGATTAGGGTAAAAAGTAGATAAAGTAAGCATATTGTGGGAGCCTGGTGCCTAAATTAGGTTTAGGGCCGGTATTTCAGGATACCAGGTCTCCACCCTTAGGTTTTATTAAAATTTATTGATTTACCTAATGAAAAAATTAATTAATTAATCTAACAAACTGTGGTCGCAATGATTTACAATATTTTCGTTGTAAATTATTATAGTGTTAGTATGGTTAGCATTGTGGGGCAATATTGGAGAGTCTGTAACGCAATAATCTCCGCAGAATTTCTATAGCGTAGTTTTCGGCAAACTCGGATCCTGGTTAAATAGATACTGTCATTTTCATTACTGTTGAATTTTCCTTCAAAATTTATTCTTTATCACCCTTCACATAACTCCTTACAAAGGTATCTGTGTCAAACGCTGTCACCGCCACAAAGTCTGTCCTCTCCATCAACAACATCCGACCAGCTGCCCGTGCGATTAGCAGGCGCCGCACACGGCCCGTACCCGGCCCGTGCGTCCCCGTGCGTCCACGTTTGGCGAAAGAGGCGCTCAGCTTAGTTTACTTTCGTCGCCTGCGTCCGCCGGATGCGGACCGTTCGATGCATGTGGATGGTTCTGGTCTGATTGACGGTTTGAGTGTTGGGGAATTAATAATAATAATAATAATAATTTATTTAAGTACTTTTTACAAAGAAATACATAAAACAAACTTATGAATACTTAGTAGTACTAATTTCTAAAAATATTGTCTTAATTACCTAATTATATAAAAACTAGTTTCATTTACACATATTTATATTGACCTATTAATGGTGTATTAGTACTGCCTTAACAACTTGTAGCGACTTGCCTGAGCTAGGTTAACAAAAACCTGTGTTTCAGGCCATCACTATACTAAGCGATCAGTTTATTTTGGTCCACATTTAATTAATTATTAAAGAATACTATGATAGTTAACAAATACAGCTTAAAACAAACAAAAACTACAAATTTAATATCTATAAAATTATTGAAGTAATTCAAGAAGTTTTTCTGTGTCCGTGTAGTCAAGTTTTCCCAAATATTCGTTTAACTTAAGACTACAATGTTTATAACTAACACTATAAATATTAAGTATTCTATTGAGCTTATTATATAAAACGGGTCCTAAATATACAAAGAAACGGCTTACGAAAGCATGTCTAGTACGAGGTTTTATGAAAACCAAATCTTTCCTTCTCTTGTCCGAAGGTACTGGCTTGTAAGCGACTTCAGCATGCTGATGTAGTACGATGTGCAGTATAAATAATTGGCGTACTGTTAGTACCTCGCATGCAATGTAAAGCTGATGTGTAGGGAATCTAAAAGGCCTAAAGGTGGCTACCTTTAGAATTGCTCTTTGAGCGCGTTCTAGAGGCAGCAAAATTGTCTTTGCAGCACCACCCCATGCAGTTATGCAGTAGGTAAGAACAGATTGGCACAAAGCGAAATATACCTGTTTTATTAATTTAAAGTCGGCAATGTGGCGTAAATTCTTAAAGATATATATTAATTTACGAACTCGAGTACATAGCAAATCAATATGTTTGCGGAAATTCAGATTTGTGTCAATAGTGATTCCTAAATATTTCAAATGATCGGTTTTAGCTAGAGTAGGACATGAACATGTAGCGTCAGCGTCTGTCGTACAGTTGTGAGCGTAAATGTTAGGGTTAGTAAGAGGTATATTAGTGTTTCTCATTCTAAATAAAATATATTTGGTTTTGTCTGCATTCAATGTTAGTGTATTCATACAAAGCCAATTAGATACAATATTAAAGCCACTTTGAGCATATTTATAGACCTCCTCTCTGGATTTAGCTGAAAACAATAGGGCTGTGTCATCTGCGTATGATATTATGATAGCACCTTGTAATTTTAGGCTGCACAATTCATTTATGTAAATTAAAAACAAGGTTGGTCCTAAAATACTGCCTTGGGGAATGCCATAGCAGCTATTTTTAAGCTCTGAGCTTCTATATTGACCGAGTTTTACACACTGATAACGATTGCTAAGATAATCAGAAAAAAGTAGGAGTTGTGTTCCTCTAATCCCAAGTGCCTCAAGCTTGTGCAATAGTTTAAAACAAGAAATAGTGTCGAAAGCCTTGGCAAGATCCAGGAATATTCCCAGGCAATGCAAGCCCTTATCCAGATTAGTAGTAATATAATTTGTCAGTTTGTCTACAGCTTGGCTAGTTGATCTTTTTGGTCTGAAACCAAATTGACTATCTGAAAGTAATTGGTTGTCCTCAAGATATTTTATTAACCTATTATTTATAATTCTTTCCAAAATTTTTGAGAGGCCTGTTAAGACTGCAATGGGTCTGTAGTTATTTACGCAGTTCTTGTCTCCCGATTTAAAAACAGGGGTGACCAATGCTTTTTTAAGTAGGCTAGGAAAAACTCCATTTGACAGACATAACTGAAAGATATGTGTTAAAGGTTGGACAATTAGGTATTTAAATTTCTTAAGGATCCTATTTGGTATTTCATCCCAACCGACAGCACAGTCATCTTTCAACCCGGAAATTATACCTAATACTTCATTTATGTCGGTATTTAGCAAAACAAACGAATTAACTGGATTTACTGATACACTTGACTGGTTTTGGCAAGGGAGAGTTCTAGTTCCAGGTGTTTTGTCAGCCAAATTTTTACCAACATTAACAAAAAATTCATTTACTTTATCTGCTGCTTTAGATGGGCTAACATCTGTTGAAAGTAGATCAAGTGGAGGGTCGGAGTTTTTTGCACTAAAAGTATTTGTTCTTATAAACTTCCAAACTAGTTTACTATTTTTGCCTACAGTTTGCAGCTCATATTTATCATGCTGGATTTTTATTTTCTTCAGAAGGTTGTTACAGAAGTTCCTGTACCTTTTATATGTTATGCTAAGTATCTGGTTGTCAGGTGCAAGTCTAGATTTTAAATGCAATTTATCTCTATTTCTTATGCAACGGACGAGACCAGGTGTAATCCAGGGTTTGACATTACTATATTTCCTAGGCATTTTTATAGTGAATGTATTCTTAATTATTGCATGTTGCAGTGAGCCTATAAAGTAGTTTAGCGAAATATTTGCGTCACATGAGTTGTAAACTGGGTCAAAATTTATGCTGCGTATGTCAGTTTCAAGTTTTGTCATATTGACTTTGGTATAGCTGCGCATGCAGTCTCTCCTAGGTAACGATAATTCTAATGTTAGTAAAATTGCACTATGATCTGTCAGCGAAGAATTAGTAATGAATGTTTTGGATCGTGTTTTCGTTTTCAGAATAATATGATCTAAACATGATCCGCTTTGATGCGTGGGGTAATGATAAGCTGGCAACAGTCCGTGATATGAGCAAATGTTTAAGTAATTATGTGCATGATGATCGATTTTCCCGGAAGCAATATTAATATTTATATCGCCTACTAATATAATATTTTTGTAATTACAAAACTTTTCCAGAAGTGTGTTAAGAGAGTCCAAAAATCGGTCAATATCCTGAGAAGGAGGTCTGTAAACAGCCATTACTACTATATCGAAGCTAATTGCAATGATTAAGCAGTTACTATCCTGAACTATCGGTTCCTCTACCGTTGCTTTCAGATTATTCTTGATATACACCACTAAGCCGTCATTTTGATTAATTTGTCGATTGGTTTTGTGGGAAGAATAACCATCCAGGGGTGGCAAATTGAGTGTTTGATTGGACAACCAACATTCTGTGAGGACAATTATATCACAGCATATGCCAAGATTCTGTAATAATACTTCAAAACCATTCATATTTTTGTTTATGCTGCGAATATTTTGGGTGAGCACGGTTAATGTTTTATTTACAGCAGGGATAAAACGTTTACAGTCCTCAACATTACATATTTTAGTATCAGACACAGAAAAGCTATCTAGGTCATAAAGCAAGTTATTGATCATAATCAATATATAAAACTATTTAAAATATAAAAAAAAAAATTAAATTATTCTATTCTATTCTAAAACAATAAAGTTAGACTCCTGTTAGCGTGCTCAAAGAGTTGTGGAATCTGTAGCGCTCTTAGGCGCCTTCATAATCTATAGAATTAATATAGTTTTCCTCTGCGAATTTGCGTGCCGGGCTACTAGCATCACCTGTTTGATGGTCGCATTTGCGCTTGAAGCGCTTGCATGTCGCACATTTGGGGGGAGCGTTCTTATTGCTGCAATCCTTAAAGGAATGACCTGTCTCTCTGCAGTGGTTACAGGTTGTACTAGTCTCTCGGCAATACTTGGCTGCATGTCCGAATTGCTGACAATTGAAACACCTGGTGACTATCGTGAAGTCTCTCACGGGGCAAGACGTCCAATTGATGAAAATTCGCCCTTGGTCAATAAGAATTCTTCTGATATTAGCTGGTAACTCTAGAATATAATTACAGGTACTCTGATTTTTCTTACCTGATTTGTGGCTTAATTTTATTGTAGCTAAGAGGGACTCACGGGTTGTGTTCGGTAGCTTCTCAGATAAGTTTTGCTCGAAAATACAATCAAATACCTCCTGTTCCGTTAGGGCTACGGGAACACCAACAACTGCAACTCTAGGACGGCGTTTTGTTGTTTCTTCAACGGTAAGGCCTGAGGAAACTAGTTTCTCTGATTTACGTAGTTTGTCTATATCTGATTTCTTGTCCGTGCTGATGATGACCCCTCCATTTCGCACTTTTCTAACGCCGCGAACATGAAGTTTAAGTTCTTCGGGAGAGATGATTTTCTGGACTAGGGACTTGGTGTCGTCACTGGTTTTAGATTTATCGCTAGGATAAATTGCAACGGAGCTTAAATTTGCAGGGCGGATGTAGTTGTCACAGCCTTTCTTGACAATATTCGCGAAGGAAGTACTTTCTGTGGGCTTCAATTTACTTTCTACGACCTCTTTGAATTGCCTAAGTGAATTCGCAACGCCTTGCTGATTTTGTAGGTGTTCAATAGTGGAGAACGCCTTAATAGTTTTATGAGTCAAGGCCTGATACAGGACAGCCATCTGAGATGTCCCACTAGTCACCTTACGGCATAAACCAGTCACACGGATCTTCTGTTCCGAGTTCATTTTTCCCTCCGCTACTATACTACACACCTCACCCAAGATGGTCTCGATTGTGCTCATCCATTTCTGAATCTCCGACGTGGGTAGCACTTCAGAGGGTAACTCATGTTCTGTGGGTGCGTTGGGAGTTGGGGTTAAGGGCTTGGCTCGTTCCGTTTGTGTCGGCGGGGGACTTCGCCGCAGCAATTGGCTACGGCCAAACGGGCTAGAACCTGAACTAGCCATATCCATCACAGTATCACTAATCTATAAGAATTAGTTCATTGATAATGTAATGAATACGTAGAAACACTTTCCACAAACTCGTGACACACTTTATGTTGAATGCTTACACTGCATATTATGTAATTTTAATAATACTTTAAAGGTAATTATTTAATTATAACACATTATAAGCAAAACAAAAGACACGTCCGCTTAGGCAAGCGATCAATCGCAATGCACGATGTATTTTGGAGATGAATGGGTCATTCATAACTAAGAGGTGGCGAAAATTTCATTTTTTCGATGAAAAATGTTTCGCATCGACCTTCATGTTTAAGCAATGTTTTCCCCTAGGACGGTTTATGGATGGAATTAATGGCAGTTAAGCCGTTGATCCCAGCGGTCATCATTTTTCGATCTTTCATAGTTGTTACAAATAGGCAGAAGCTAGGAAATCTAACACCTGTCTTGACAAAGGGTATCGTGTTATCCAATTACTGGGTTGCTTAGGTTGTAAAATACTGGTATTTAATTTACCTGTTGAAATGGTAAGGCAGATTGATTGTTGGACATACTCTTTTACTGTCATTCAAATTAAAACGATGTTATCATTAACAATGATATGATCACTTTAATCTTTAACTTGAATTGTAGTATCGAAGTTGTGGTGCTTTATGTAATGGGGCGTTTAGAATTTAGTTTGCAATGTGTGTATTTATTGTGATACATATAAATGTTACAGAGCCTAAATAATTAAAAACATGTTTTGCCAAAGCTAAAATAAAGCGACGTAGTCTCACACTTAAGGAAATGTTCAAACCAGACCAAAGAAAGAAAAAATGGTATGAGTTTTTTTGGCTATATTTTGTATTTTTTTATGTTAAGAAAAAGGGATAATTTTCAAGGTATATTAATGCTTGATATCATTATACATTATCAGGCATGTTACTAAAAGAATTCTGAGTAAATGTACATGAAGATGGATGGACAGGGCGAGGGAGGCCAAAGAAACAATGGATGGGTTGTGTGAGGAGTGATATGAAAGAAAAGGGAGTTAGAATTAGTGTGACGGGTGACAGGACCGAATGGAAAAAAAAAACGTGTTGAGCCGACCCCAAGTAATAATATGAGACAAGGGCAGGAAGAAGAAAATGATTGATATCATTACCCAATAAACAGTAGTCCAACTGGGACAGACCCTAAAAGAGCGCGTGCTTAAATCAAGATGGCGGTATTGTTATGCAATTGGCGCGAAAGTAACTGTGAACTACCTTCCTGTGCCACCGGATATTGAAATAAATAAATTTTAGTGCCATTACAGTGCCAATCACGTGTCCCGACGTGACCAAGAATATTTGATTGACATTGAAAATTTATATCATTTGATATTTGGTATGAAAGTACTATTAGAGTCTGATGTGTTTTTAAGTAGGCTGTTTCTTTGTTGATTAGTTTATTGATAGGCAAGGCCTCCTTTTGTTTTTCTTAGCTAGGAAATCGTGAAATAACTAGTCTTGCTATGGGTGGAGCGAAACGGAGTGTCAGACTTCTACTGAATTAAATCCACATGCGTTTCTGCAGTTCAAGTAAAGTCTTCTTATGAACATAACTTGAAATGAATTAGTGGTACCTAGTAAGTATTTTATTTTGGATTACTATTCGTACCCAGTTTCAAATATAAAGAGCGGCCAAACCGAGATATATTTCCATACAATCGTTCTTACGTGATTATGATCTTATTACATATATTTCTCTAGATATCTTGTAAATATCATCTAGATTTCTATTAAAATCAAAACATAAATTAAATTAAAAATTATAGAAACTTCGCTTTATTAATCGATATTCTGAATTGTGAACATTTTTTTTTTTACTTTTACGGTATTAAAAAAAATATCTACATACGTATTTCGTGGAACATGTTTACCGAATGCCAACAAAGCGTTCTGGCGTTATATCTATTTTTTGGCGTTGTTTTTTTATGAAACATTGCGTTGCATTAAATAACAAGCTTTTAAACCATGCTCACATTGACCATAGACGAGTGGAGAAAGGCTCTCTAAATAAAAACAAAAACATAAAAATGTATTCATGCCTTAAACAAAAATGTAAAACCATAATTAGAGACTATCTTCAAACATTAAATTATGAAAAGACCTCGTAGGATCTTCTGCTGGGTATCTCACGGTGTTGATGCTCTTATTCAAATTTGTCCATAGACTGGTATGCTCTAGTTATACCTACATTTACTCACTTCAAACTCACACACACTCTACACTTACACCTACACACACTCTACACTTACATCTACACACACTCACCATATAGTTTTGTTTTCTCATTATATTTGTTTCTTAAGTGAATTAGTTTCTGTTTTCTTAGCCACCACTTGCTTACTGTTGAATTGTCCTCTTTTTAATATAGTTATGGCTTTGTTGCGGAAAATCACTGACTCCTAAGTTACAGGCCCACACCTAGTTTAGGAGTCAGAGTACCTACCTGTATATTTGTGACCTTGTAATAAGCCTAATGTTCATAGTTTAATGATGTAAATGCTGTTTTTGTGTGAAATAAATTTATTTATTATGTAAAAAAAAAATAACAGATATTTGTGGCAAACCTTTGCAGATAGTTTTCTTAAACTACGAGGTGTTCTAGAAGACCACTAAAGACGATGAAGAAATAAGAGTGAAATCAATTTGCATGTTTTAAGCAGTTAGAAACTCATTTATTCACAATGTAAACTCTCTCCGAAGAGAACTATGATGTTACTTTCCAGTCAAAGAAACAGTTTCTGTTCAAAGTGAATCATTTGCATATTTTCTGTTTCAAGGAAACTTCATAGCTTTATTGGTTTTTCTAATTTCCAAGTAATTTCAGTAAAGACTGCAAGAAGAGTACTCGTATGTATTCACATGACTACGTAAATAAGAAAATAAATAATGTAGTAGAAGTATTTTCTTTGTGGGTTTTTTCGAAAGAGTCATAGCGCCCTTATAACAGGAGTGCAGTGGTGGCCGAGTGGTAATAGCCCCGATTTACGAGTTGTAGGTCGTGGGTTCAAACCCTGCCAGGCGCATTACTTTGTGTTATTTATTTCATCACCACTGCTCTCAAAACGGTGAAGGAAAACATCGTGAGGAAACCGGCATGTCCTAGAACCGAAAATTCAAAGACATGTGACATTCACCAACCCCACTGGGCCCGCGTGGTGGATTACGGTCCATTCCCTCTCCTAGTGAGAGGAGGCCTGAGTCCCAGCAGTGGGAACATTAAAAGGCTGATTATGCTTATGCTTATGCCCTTATATCACAAAAGGCCACTTAAGAAACACTAGTGGGTTTTAGTCAGTATACGTCTGTCACTCCCTCTCGCTCCACCCTAGAGCGAGAGAAGTTATTGGATGATTTCCCACCTCGAAAAAAATTAACCTATAGGTATTGAAAAATGATATTTTGAACAGAATTTTTTACAATTTTTGTGACGGAAATTCGATTTTTGATTTGATTTATCTGCAGAAAGATTTTAAAAGATTGATGGCGACAATCTAATGAAAGGTTTCGAACGACCCAATGGGATAATTCCTTTTCCTTGATCACCAGAACTGACATAAATCGATGACGTCACTGGTATGTCACTAAACGGAAAGCGGAACTAATATATTACGTGAAATTATGGAGGCGTCTGTCGATCTCATATACTTTGGACATTTTGTAAATCTTTATCTCTTTAATATTGAATTAGATTTTTAACTTTTATAAATTCGAATGTATTATCTATCTATATATATATATAAAAGGAGAAACTGACTGACTGACATATCAACGCACAGCCAAAACTACTGGGACTAGGAGCGTGAAATTTTGCACAAGGGTTCCTTTTATGACATAGGCGAGCACTAAGAAAGGATTTTTCAAAATTCACCCCCTAAGGGGATGAAATGGGGGTCTAAAGTTTGCATGGAGAAATCAATTTTCAGGCGGGCGAAGCCGCTGGCAGAAGCTAGTTTAGCCATATTTCAGAAATGAAGATATTATGATACGATCGAGGTTAGGTTAGTTTTGAGGTGGCCATTTCATAAAGTGGCCAACCATTATGTAAAGTGCCGTACTAGGTATATCATGAAATTGCCAGTTCTACGATATGGCTAACGACTAAATAATACACTCAGTCTCCTACCGTCGGCGATTGTCATCATTAGGCCTACTTCATTTAAATAAATCAACTTGAATGTCAATAGAATATGTCGTGTATTAATTTATTTGTTCAATCAAAGCCTGGAATATTTCACTGAATGGCGGGTGTTGCAGGAGCTACTTTCTCAAGCTTTGACGTTCACATGTACATATTGGGTTTAGTAATGAGACAAAAACTCAGATTATACGTCATAATCAGAGGTCGGAATAAGGTAGAGTTAAAGTACTTACACCGATTTCATACAGCGAAAAAATAAAGTGGATATGCCTCAAATCCCGAGATTAATTTTAAAGAGCAGAATTTTTTTTTGCATTAATGACGAGGAGCAGGAAGTATATAAATTTGTTAACCTTACCTCAGTTGACGTAGAGAGATCTTTTTCAATGAAAAGTACAAATAAAAATTGTATGTTAATTATCTTTGTTTTATTTGTATACTTATATCTTTTTCTTTTCTTCTTTTCTCTTTTTTTTCTTTTTGTTTTTTTTTTTGTTTTATTTATCTTGGTTTGTTTTGTTTTAATATATCTCTGAGGTTTTTATTATTATTTATTTATAATATTGTTGGCCACACGGGACTTTTCACTAGAAATCCCGGGAAGATCCATATTAATATCAACATTTCGATGCAAGTATATGAATAACAACTAAAGAAAAAGCAAAATTGTTTAAAAAATAATCTAATATATAAAAATCTCGTGTCACAGTGTTTGTTATCGAACTCCTCCGAAACGGCTTGACCAATTTTTTTTTTGTGTGTATTTGTTAGGTTATTTTTTACCTTCCTACCTGCCTGGAGGGTGGCCTCCATTTTTTCTTTGATAATTTATAAATCAAAACAACGTTTGTCAAGTCAGCTAGTTATAAAATAGGTATCTAGGTAAGTATCTATTGTTTTTTGGCATTATTTATCTAGATGATTTAACTAAAGTTCAGATTGACACCTCAAAAACGTAAATTAATATGATATTGAAAATCGACAACTTTGGAGTGTAAAGTTTTTTTATCAACAAACTAAATTTTATCAGTAGTAAAGTGTGAAATAATATTATTATGTAATTTTCAAGGTCAAAGTGATTGAAATCTGTAAGTTTATGAAAAGCGGGGATAGCATTTTTGAACTGCACCATATTTTTTTGAAGTTTATTTTTTTATTTTAGAAATGTTCTAGAATGGCGACCGCGCGGCCGACGCAGCGATTACAAGCCTCCCACAAGGTGGACCGATGACCTGGTGAGGGTCGCAGTAATCCAATGGATACGAGACGCACAGAACCAGGAACGTCGTTCGGCTAAAATGATGAAAGAAATTATATAGAATGCTATCTCATAATGACAAAATATGCGAATGTCTGATGTATGTAATCTGCTAAAATTTTGACAGTTTCATGGATACGTGATCTACCATTAGAACGTCATTATGCAGTTATTGCTTTTAATTTGTTGCGAGACAGCTTGATATTGTCATTCTACCACAACTCTATTACTAGATCTTTGACTGATCAATGATCGATTATTATGAATTAGCAGATTACGAACTTTTAGCAAAATGATAATGGGATCGTGTTGGAATGACGAATTTATAAAATTAGCAGCCTTGGGCCCCTGAGGGCTAGGTTTTTCTTTTGCCAAAAAATCAGCATTGCCATGCAGCGTAGCAATACTACCGCGCGTTCTGGGCACTTTTACCATCGGCAGCCTTGTGGAAGAATTTTTTGATGCCAAAAAACTGTTTCTTCGCGTTTGTACACTGACATACTATTGAGTATTTTATAAGTATGTAAATAGATTTTCCTTAATACGTTAATTGCAATGTCAGATAATGGTCACAGCCAGAACCTAAATGTTTTATGTCACGTCGGAAAATGGTGACCGACACGACATCCCTTACATCGACTTACGTTAGAGGATGATTGGTTTCATGCGCATCACATGACTTAAAACACGAGTGTCCGACGGAGTGACCACCTTATGGCGCCGTTGAATTTTTTTTTTCCGCCAGTAAGTAAGTAAATAAGCACTTTTAAATGAGTTGAAACTCCGTAAATAAGACTGTTGCTTATTTTTTGGCCCATCTCTTCATAATAATAAAAAAAAACTAGGTAAAGATTTTTTGTCATTTTTTAAATTTTCCTTTAGCAACTAACGTGCAGGTTCGCTCTACAAAACTTAATATATTTCTCTACCTACAAAATGTGGCAGTAGGTTACCTTTACCGTCAGCAAATAACTACAGGTGCCATATGATTCTCTAGTTCCAGTAGTCCATACAACACCAACAGACCACTTAAGTAACTAGTCACTAAAACAAACAAACTTTCTTATAGAAACATTTGGACAGGCCCATATCCACCACACTTAGCGCTTACCATAAAAATCTAAAGTCAAGACAAAAAAACGTGTTTGCGCCAGAGTTCAGCCCAGTTCATTCATAATATGATGTAACAGAACCTTCCATTGGAGACCGCAGACCAAAAGGAAATCCACTGCGCTTAAAAGAGCATCTTTAGCGATCACTTTAGGTCCCTGCCATAACGAGATGGATGACTAAATATGCTGCGCTAGTGATGTGCCAGTGAGCGTTTTTCGATTGTTTTTTTTTTTTTCTGTAGCGACGGAAATGTGTGTGAATTTCAAGTTTCGAATCTCAGATCTTTATTGTAATTCATGTTGTACAACAAGTAGTAAATATTACAAAATGGAAACAATTTTAGACATTTTCGTGCAGAGTAAAGTTTTAAATAACTATGTAATTGGTGCGAGGAAGAACGCTTAAATAATTTTTCTTACTAAGTAATACTAAAATAAATATTGTTTTTTTCCTTTATGATATTAAAATGACGTAATTATTGTTATTACTTTGAATTGCTATTAACATTTTTTTATTTTTTTTATTTATACCACTCTATAAATAACGGAATACAACTCAGAAATATTGAGAATATACCTATACAACGTAGAATTTTAAAGTTTAAAAATCTCGATAGGATTCTTATCTGAGAAACGATTGCTCAAAACTATTTTTGAATGTTGATGTTTACGAACAAAAGCCACAAGATATCTATTAGGTTATACAATTGGAAACTTTAATGAACGTCTTTTACTTAAACCTTAATTAAGACAACCAATTCACACAATTTACACCAAGCCGGTGTTTTGTAAAGTTAGTGCAAAACGATTATTTAGTGCTTGAACTATGAAATATTAAACTTGCGTTGCGTCAAGTTATCGTAACACATAAAATATCTTTACTTACGCTTTCAGAAATACGTGATAACTGCCCTTTAGCCAAGTTACGACCGTTTCGTTTCGATTCTTTTGCGTCGAACGCTTTGACTAGGCCACGCCTCCGATTCCTTTGTTCTGACGTCATATCAACGCTCAGTCACGTGGTCAGGACAAAGGAATCGGAGGCGTGGCCTACTCAAAGCGTTCGACGCAGGAGAATCGAAACGAAACGGTCGTAACTTGGCTAGGGGGGCTGTTGACAACATCATTGTGGAATTGTAGAAGTAGGAAGAAATACTAGAGCGGGATTTGTCATTAGATGATTTTCGAAACTAAAAGGTAAAAAAAAGGAGGGGGGGGAGGTAGGTGATAAAAGTCTTATGCTCTCTTTCGCTCCACCTAAAATGGGGGAGTTATTTAATGAATTTCCACCTAAAATAACTTTGATAACATCTTTAGAACTCAATTTAAAGATAGTAGTTGATCACACCCGGTATTTCTTTGTATCATAATTTTATTGATTGCCTCAAAATATATCCCGATGTGATCGATGTATTGTCGATCGATATTTTCGTACACACGCACTCAAACACTGCCCATCCCTAGTCGTTACTCAGTTACTGGAGTAAGTCAGCGACTCCGTTCCCTTGGTTATGGATTGGATCCAAAATTATGGTTCGTTACTAGTATGGAAATGCACGTGGTGTCTCTTGGGTATGTCTGGTCTTTTCTCACATTGTCTGTTGGCTAGGAACTCAGTTACTGATTCATATGGAGTGCGAAATTAAAAGTGCTTCCCTTTACAGTGTCAAGTTCGTTTGGAGATGTTTACATGTCGCTTTTGGATCGAACTTCCTTTAGTTGAGCGGTTTTTATGGTTTATATGGCGCAGTGGATAGACACTTTCGATTGTAGTAGTAGTAGTATTTTTTTTTGGGAAATCATCTAATGACTACTCTCGCTCTGGGGCGCAGGAGGGCGTGTCAGACTTTTACTGACTAAAACCACACCTATGTTCCTTCAATTGTCCTTTGCGTTCCAAAACCACGGGTTTCAACCTATGGCCCTAGTAGGCTTCTGCCCTGCTAGGCCCCTACGGTTTTGCTGACATCTCTTTGAGGCGCGCATGAAACACTACGCGCTGTTGAAGACTCGGGATCGGTCTGGATGGAGCTACCGTTTGCTTGTCGTCCGCAAGCCCACGCCTATGGTGTCTGGAAGTCGAGGTCGGGATCCCGGTGGCTGGGGTGTGGAGAAGTCCGTTTCCCTCATGCGTGCGGCCACCTCCTTCGCTAACATTACTTTTTCGCAGAAGGAGGCGACCGCTTAGTTGGTTGTTACTGGCAAACTCTTTATACGTCCTACATAGATAATTAAGTTCATCATCTTCCTGCCTGTCCCATCTTATTTGGGGTCGGCGCAAAACGTTTTTTTTTTCCATTCTATCCTGTCACCCGTCATGCAATTACTAACTTCCTTTTCTTTCATATCACTCTAAATAAAAATAAAATATATAATTAGGTTACAATCGTAATTTAAGTACTGAAATTTAACTTAATTACGCTTAGGTAGTGTTTCCACCATGTACCGACGGTGCATCGCCGTATCTCTGATGGTCCAATAATGGAACGGGCTTGGCGGTTGTATAAATCTGACACATACAGCCCAAAATATAAACGTCAGAGCACCGACAGGTTAGTTATTGATGGTTATTATAATGTTATGTTTACAATAAGAAAGACTAAAATTTCGTAATATAGATTCATCGTGTTTTAAAATCAATATTATCTACAGCGAATAGACCAAAGCATGTATATAACTAAGACATGAAACTTGTCAACCTTTACACCCACGTAATCAAATGTTGCTAATTAGCTATAGGTATTGATATTCGTTAGAATTCTACACAGTTCGCTAACAATGACAAACGATACTAGATATATAGAGTCTTATCAGAAAGAACTTCGTAACCGACAGTTTACGCTTTTTGCAAGAAAGGGTATTTTCTTTACTAATTTAAAAGTAGTTAGTAAAAATAAAATAATAATCGGCCTTTTAATGTTCCCACTGCTGGGACTCAGGCCTCCTCTCTAGGAGAGGGAATGGGCGGTAATCCACCACGCAGGCCCAGTGCGGGTTGGTGAATGTCACATGTCTTCAAATTTTTGGTTCTAGGACATGCCGGTTTCCTCACGATGTTTTCCTTCACCGTTTTGAGAGCAGTGGTGATGAAATAAATTACACAAAGTAATTCGCCTGAGCAGTGGTGGCCGAGTGCTAACGGCCCGACTTACGAGGTGTAGGTCGCGGGTTCAAACCCAGCCAGGTGCATTACTTTGTGTTTATAATAGTATCTTTCTAAAAATGTTAAGGCTTGTTATTCTATTTTTTTTTATATTTCAATCAACATTTAACCAATTTAAACAAATTGAAATACACAGGTGGTCTGAAAAGTTTCCGGTCTAACAAAGATACAAGAAATTTTTTCTTACAATTCATTTTTCTTTTTTTACATTATCCCCTTGTAACTCTACATACTTATCCCAACGATGCTTCCACCTCTCTAACCCGTTCAAATAGTAGTAGGCGTTTTTCTTTGCAAAATAATTGTTCTCGAAGGTGATTCCCTCCGCATTTGACGAAAATCTCTATCCTCCAAGCGCAATTATTAGATAAGTGAACAAAATGAAGTCTCTTGGAGCTTGTATCTGGTAAGTAAGGCGGATGATCAAACAGTTCAAACCGTAATTCGTATATTTTCGCCGTGGCAACCGCTGAGGTGTGAGACGGCGCGTTGTCTTGTTGTAAAGGATTTTCGTAACTCTTCGTAAATCAATTCGGGAATTGAACTGTTTTTTTTTCAACCTGTTTTTTTAGGGGTAGAATATTTTTATTATATTTGAAATAATATAAACTAGGGCTTGACTGCGATCCCACCTGATAGTAAGTTGTGTTTAACTGTTCCTCAATTCAATTTATTTCTGTTTTCTATTACAAAATATGCCTTTGTTCCACCAAAAATACTAATTGTGTACTAAAATGTGCTCTTTTTTTTCGGTATACTTACTGACTAAAACCGCACTCCTACCTTACATTTAAACCACGGACATGACGTCCGTGCCCTTGTTTGGTAATTATACATTATTTGCTTCTGGGCAACTCCACGTGCAAGTGGCGTCACTCCAGCAGAGCACCTTTTAGCGATCGCAATAAATCCCGTCAGAATTTCAGGGTTTAGAGGCCACCAGACCGAAGCGATACCCAAGCGACAACGACCCACATACGCATCAAAAATCAGGAATCTCCCAACCTTCAACACACATACAACTCATCGCCGCCCAAAATGCCGCACCAAACAAATGGCCCCTCAACCCCATTATCTATACTTATACTCTCCTGGTGGTTTGAAAAAAAAAAACACGAAGGGGATGGCGGGGTCTAAGTTAGACCCCGCTATTCCTTTCTAACCTAAGCTGTTTGAGTCGGGGTGCTCCAAGTCCCTTAATAGGTAATTATAAAAAGTCCATTAATATTTGGTGTACAATTAGTATTTTAGTGAAGAATAAGATTTTTGATGCAAAGTTAAAATATTTCGACTGGCCTGTTGGTCTAGTGGTTAGTGGCCCTGACTGCTATGCCGGAGGTCGTGAGTTCGATTCCCACCCAGGACAAATGTTTGTGTGATGAGCACGATCATTTGTTCTATGTCTGGGTGTAATTTATCTATAATATGTATGTATTTAGAAATATATAAGTATGTTTATCAGTTGTCTAGTACTCATAACACAAGCTCTGCTTAGCTTGAGAATGGACGGCGTTGTGTGATAGTTGTGGAATATTATTATTATTCGACAAGCAAAATGTACTTCTTTTTTAGCACACACCGGGTATCGGCTAGTACCCACTTATACTGTGAAGTTTCACAAACCCTGTTGTTGGATCCCTCTTAACAAAACTTTCAATAAATGTTTCGTTGGAAACTGTTACAATTATATTCAGCTGATTCATTCATTGTTTTATTTTTTCACAGAACAGTTAATTACCTAATTGATATTCATGAATCATAGCACCAGGCTGTTATTCATGAATATCTGATAGAGAACTTTTCCGAACAATCTATTACTGTTAGCAGTTTGTTAGTTCTCAAAGTACATTAACTGAGAATCTTTTATTCAGATTAGCATTTAGTCCACTAGTGGTTAAATGACTTGGGCTTGCGGGCGGCGACGTCCAGTGGTTACTGGACGTCGCCGCCCGCAAGCCTGCAAGCCCGGACCGAGCCCAAGTCGTCGACGGCGCGTAGTGTTCCACGTGCGCCTCAAGAAGATTTCAGCAACCGTCGTCGGGTCGAAGCTTACTGGGGCCAAGGGTCTGATTCTGAAAGGAAGACTCGGCCCTGGTATGAAAGGCAACGAAAGAACAGGAGTGGATTTTTAGTCAGTAAAAGTCTGACACTATCTCCCAAACCCAAGAGCGGGGGATGTCATTGGATGATTATCCCACCGAAAAAAAAAGTAGTTAAATGACTTATAATGACAGAATAATTCCGTTTTCACATGGCTTAACAGATCGGTTGAGGAAATGACGTCTTAAAAATTAGATTTGTACGTATAATACATTACATACCTACTTCAACTAATATAATACATATGTTATACTTATTATCAAACACAGTATCAGTGCCTGGGCTCGCTATAATCAAGAAAGAAAGAAAAAGAAACCTGTGAACCTATAACGCAAGGGACAACTTAAAGACACAGGTGTGGTTTTAGTCAGTAAATGAGGACACACGCGAGGACATTGGATGATTTTCCCACTTTAAAAAAAAAAGCCATAATTATGAAATCTTTGCAATTCTGGATTATTAATAAAGACAATCTAGGCAGCTGGCTAGAATTTACTACAGGCCTTAGGCTTTTTTAACCGACTTCAAAAAGAAGGAGGTTCTATGTTCGGCTGAATGTTTATTTTTTATGTATGTTCCCCGATGTCTCGGTCAATTGTGGACAGATTTTGAAAATTATTTTGTTGATTGAAAGGTTATGCTTCCAAGTTGGTCCCAAATATTGTTATGATCTGATGTTCGAAGATATGGAACGGAACTCTTCATGGGATCACAGCAGAACTGTCGTAACAATTAACGAAGAGACAAACTATTATAGACACCGACTTCCGAAATTAAAGTTATGTTCCACTTTTCAGTGTATTTTTTTTACATTGAAGTCGGTTGTATTTTTTTTTGTAATTTTTTTTTTTACTACAGGCCTTAGGCTTTTTTATGTATTGGAAAATCATCAAATTACTTCTCCTTTTCTTGGTCGAGCGGAAAGGATCGTCAGACTTTTAGTGACTTTTTTTACTAAATCATATCAATACTGTTTCAGTAGTTAAGTTCTATGTTCATTTTTTGTTGATTGATGCTTCCAAGTTGGTCCCAAATATTGTTATGATCTGATGATGAACTTCGAAGATATGGAACGGAACTCTTCATGGGATCACAGCAGAACTGTCGTAACAATTAACGAAGAGACAAAACTATTATAGACACCGACTTCCAAAATTAAAATTATTTTCCACTTTTCAGTGTTTTTTTTTTACATTGAAGTCGATTGTATTTTTTTTTGTAATTTTTTTTTTTTACTACAGGCCTTAGGCTTTTTTATGGATTGGAAAATCATCAAATTACTTCTCCTTTTCTTGGTCGAGCGGAAAGGATCGTCAGACTTTTAGTGACTTTTTTTACTAAATCATATCTACCAATACTGTTTCAGTAGTTAAGTTCTATGTTCATTTCACATGACAGATATGTTATTCTTTAATCAATTCATGGACTTTATAAATCATTTTCTATTGTAGTGAAGACATAGCGTGTACTATCATAGTGCATATGAAATTGCATCGCATGTGACATGTCTATAAAAACACCAATCGATACAGTGACGAACGCTTCGTGATAACTTTATTGTTCTACATGGAAATGTGACAAAACAGTGTTTGTTTGTAATTCATGGTCATGTGCTGACAACATCTATGTAATCAATGGAGTTTCCATACGTGACCTCATCAGGAATGAAGAACCAATATAGCCCGAAGAATCGCCAAACTAAAGTAGCAGTAGACAGGGTATATTGCTCGTAGAGTAGATGGTCGATGGGGCCGAAAGGTTCTAGAGTGGTAACGCGTATTGGAAGACGAAGATACCGGAAGACGTTGATATGCCTCCCACATGGTGCTGGACCGATAACCTGATGAGGGTTCGGGGGCTCCGGTGGATGCAAGACGCATAGGACCGTTCATTGCGGCGGTACATCCACCAGTGGATGTCTTTCGGCTGAAATTAGATAATAATGATGTCAATAAAGGAAAACATCGTCACGATGTTTCGACGAAGACCAAACTAAGGTAATTATGACTGGCCTGTTGGTCTAGTGGTTAGTGGCCCTGACTGCTATGCCGGAGGTCGAGGGTTCGATTCCCACCCAGGACATATATAACTATGTTTATCAGTTGTCTAGTACTCATAACACAAGATCTGCTTGGTTTGAGACTAGACGGCGTTGTGTGATAGTTGTGAAAAAAAAAACTACGCTTGAAGGAAAATTTATGTTTAAAAGTCAGTTATGCGAGGGAGAAAGAGGGTTGGAGCTGTACACCCTATATGGCTCCATCCCTTTAACAGTTCAGTTTAGGTCGTAAAATGGATCGCGTTAAGAGCTCGTGTTACACTTAGTACACTTTTTACTAGATTGCACTTAAAACGCATGTCAATTAACAAAACCGTCTCAAACATCCTTGGGATGCAAGGGCGTAGCTACCGCCGTATCAATGATACGGGGCCCCCAAGCTACAGGGGCCCCGACATGTGTAAAAATTTGTAACATGTTATACACAAACTTCAATTCTCTTATTGATGAGAGGTTCGTAGTTAATAAATATAATATAATATTCCACAACTATAATATAATATAATATAATATAATATAATATAATATAATATAATATAATATAATATAATATAATATAATATAATATAATATAATATAATATAATATAATATAATATAATATAATATAATATAATATAATATAATATAATATAATATAATATAATATAATATAATATAATATAATATAATATAACACAACACACAACGCCGTCTAGTCTCAAGCTAAGCAGAGCTTGTGTTATGAGTACTAGACAACTGATAAACATTCTTATATATTTCTACATACATACATATTATAGATAAATTACACCCAGACCAGAACAAATGATCGTGCTCATCACACAAACATTTGTCCTGAGTGGGAATCGAACCCACGACCTCCGGCATAGCAGTCAGGGCCACTAACTACTAAACCAACAGGCCAGAATAATTACTAAATTATAAGATGTTCCATTTTTATAGTTCTGTTCATTCTAGCATTCTCGACATACGATCACAAGAAAAACTTAATCTCTCTTCTATTCTAGAATACTCCAATAAACGAGGTCATCGGTCTCGGTCTCACATGACATAGACGAAATCTATCCAGTTAGTCTGGTCATATCTTTCGAGGCCTATCGTGACTCTGTCTCATGTCTCAGTGCTAGTAGGGCCTACGTTGTAAAAAAGACCTCGATAACTTTTGATATGGGGCCCCTATGGGGCTAACTACGCCACTGTTGGGATGACATAACACTTTAAAAGTTTACAATTTGGTCACCAATTCGCGTCACCAAATACGTCACGGTATATTTGAGGACACAATTTGTGGTACCATAAATGGGCCTGCACCTTTTTGAGGTGTACCACTAATTTCACTAACAATAATTATGTCTAGTTTTGGTGGATGTTTGTTTGTTGTGTGGTTGACATGGAGTATTTAAGTTATATGTTTGAATAGGTATCTATGTGTACCTGATATTTGTGTTATTGTGGTAGCAGGAATCGAACTACCTAATCAAACTACCTAATCGAACTAATCAATGCCGTTTCGTATTTCGTATTTTTTAAGGTTCCGTACCTCAAAAGGAAAAAACGGAACCCTTATAAGATCACTTTTTTATCCGTCTGTCTCTCTGTCTGTCAAGACCCTTTATCTCGGGAACACGTGAAGGTATCGAGTTAAAATTAAAACCATATACTCAGGTCTTTGGTCCCTTGTAGCTGTGAAAAAATTAAACTTCTAAGTTAACGAAAACATAAGATACGGCCGTTTATATCGCAAAAGACATATATTTCGACACTCTCAAGGGAATCAAAATTCATAGGATACTTCCCGTTTACCCATAGTTCTGAAATGTGCCATAAAGCAAGGTCATATAGCACTGGTATAGGAATAAATCTGAAAACAGTAAATTGGTTGTTACGTCACAAAAAAAAACTTTTTTGTCTATTCGGAAAAATCTTCGAGACTACATTCGGGAATTGACCTAGGTATTTTGTACGGTAAGTTTGTACGGAACCTTCAGTGCGCGAGTCCGACTCGCACTTGCCCAAGTTTTTTTTCTTAAGAATCCTTTTTTCTCAAGAATTTATTGTATTCTGCAATGCATGAACGTCCGATTAAGTGGCTTGGGTAGTTTTTACAAAATTATGGCCAGGATTGTGTTTTAGAAATTTTCTGAGTACGAATCAACAACACAACACTGCCTGCTGCGGTCTTTCCGTCCGATTATAATTTAGGTGTCTTCAAGGCTTCAGTGAATAGACTCTTATTAAACGAATGCGTTCACCATCAACGATTGCATACAGCTTACCATCAGGTGCGTTCAAAGTCACATAGTAAAAAAAAAATGGGCACCAGAAGCAAACTCTTATACAAAAAAAAAAAAAAAAATACGCTAAAGTAGCAAGCAACAGCAAAGGCGTAAATACCATAAAAGCTAAGTCGAGAAAATCATTTCCAATAACTTAGTGAAATCTACAAAAAAGTAAAAAAATCCGTTAGTCTGATATCATCCTGGTGTCAAAAACCGATATCAGACAAAAACCGTTATTTACCGATCTAATTTTCCAAAAAAAGCGGTTTTCTCCTGCCACACGATGTAGAAAACAGTCGTAAATTACCGAAAAAGGGTATCCGTGGCCATTGTTGGAAGCCCAATCAGTAAATGACTACATAGTAATACTGTTTTGGTTATTTTAACGGGTTCTATAAGAAAGTTTGTGAGGTAGAGCGTACAGTTGTCGGCATACAAATATTAAATTAATATTTGTGATTATGAGTATACATGTGGATGGGTGGAGAGGGAGAGGGAGGCCAAAGAAAAGATGGATGGATTGTGTGAACAGTGATATGAAAGAAAAGGAAGTTAGTGATAGCATGACGGTTGACAGGATAGAATGGAAGAAAAAAACATGTTGTGCCGACCCCAAATAAGATGGGACAAGGGCAGGAAGATGATGATTTGTGATTATTGTGCTAGTCACTATTATATTTTTTCTTTCTTTCTTAACATTAAAAAAAATTACAAAAGTGCCCTGGTTCAGGACATGGTCCGGAGCGAGAGGGAAAGGGATGCAGTAGCTTTCTTCTGCGAAGTAGTAATGCTAGCAGAAGAGATGGCCGCAGCCGTGAGCGAACAGGCATCCTCACACCCCAGCCGCCACGACAGGAGATGCCCCGGGCGTCGAGAGTCACAGGGAGATCCCCGATCACAATAGGCGCGGGCTTGTGATCGAAGAGCAACGACTAGCTTGCCGTCCAGCCGTCTGGTGAGGACCGAGCTCGAGTCATCGACACATCCACGCGCGCCTCAAAAAGATATCAGCAGAACCCAGCAGGACCGATGCCCGCTAAAGCCACGCGGAATTTCTGAAAACGAAACCTGTGGTCCTAGAATGCAAAGGGCAACTAAATGAAACAGGTGTGATTTTAGTCAGTAAAAGCCTGACACGCTCTCCCACCCCACTCTAGAGTGTGAGACATCAATGGATGGATGATTTCTTATCTCAAAAAAAGCCATGATAGAAATACGCATTTTGTAACTTAATAAGTTTCTATTTCTACTCAACTGTTGATGACATAACATCAGAAATAGCAATAGAATACCAAATAAGGCTATTTGGACTTACGATTATTATAATGTTCTCATTACTTTTGGTAGTGAGCCATAACTGAAGTATATTCATTTTTGTTATCTAAGAAATGAACATCTATTTTGGTCGTAATAGCAGAATAGGGGATACATTAACTATCCTCAATGATACAGTATGCCTTACTCCTTACAGGTAATTATGCTGTAGTCTGTTCCACAGCTTACGTTGATTCTTTTTTTCGGATTGATTTTACTCAATAGGGGTATTTAAGTCAAGAGTGAATAGGTTACTTTTAAGCAAGTGTGCTCCATCGTCGGCTACATTATTGTTTACGATCAAGTGAGATAATGGTTAAATGCAAGCCTACCTACACTTCTGGACACATCTATTGGCCCACCTTGTATTTTCAGTTTCGTTTGGTCCTAGCTAAAATTTTATGTTAGGTCGAGCAAAAAGTTTTTATGCAGTTTTGAACCTGGCACATTCACAATTTCATTCAATAGTCTTTTTTTGAATTTCGAACACAGAATTTAAAGAAACAAAAGACAATTTGGAGCCTGTTTGTTGATATCAAACAATCGAATACTAAGAAAACTTGGTTTTATTGGTTTACTTGGATTTAATTCTTGAAAAAGTGATTGATATCTTTGGTTTTGCAACAAACATTACTTATTCTTAACATAAAGGTGAGGTTCTATCAATAATCTATGGATACTTCACCTGAAGTCGTCGCCCAAGCTGTGGCACTTATTCAGGCCGGACACAGCCAAAGAAACGTGAGTGCTCAACTTAATTTAAGTCGATCTGCGGTCCGAAATGTTTATCGGAGGTACCTAGAGACTGGCGGCTTTGTTCGTCGCCAAGGAAGGCCACGATCTCGGGTCACAACTGAAAGGCAGGATCGATTCATCGTGACGACCAGCTTGAGAAATCGTCACCTTACCTCCATTGAGATACAAAACTAACTTCGCGACTTCCACGGAGTATCTGTGAGCGCTCGAACTGTTCGGAAAAGGTTAAAAGAACGCGATATGGTACCATACAAGCCAGCTAATGGGCCCAAACTAACGCGAGCCCACTGAACAGCGCGCCTTCATTTCGCACGCAGTCATTTAAATTGGACACAGCAAGATTGGAGCCGTGTACTCTTTTCTGATGAGTCTAAAATTGTGTTACATGGCAATGATGGAAGGAAGAAGTTCTACCGACGTAAGGGAGAGCGTTTCGCACAATGCTGCTTTGAAGAGAGGGTTGCTTATGGCGGTGGCTCATGGACTGTCTGGGGCGGTATATCCGCGAGCGGCAAAACTCAACTTGAGGTTGTTACAGGACCACGGCTGCCAACATTAAATGCTGAAAGGTACATTCGTGAGTGCTAAGAACCTCACGTGATACCATACGCGGACTATGTGGGCCCAAATTTCCTTTTTATGCATGATAATGCAAGAGCCCATGCGGCCGGCATCGTCAGGGAATATCTTCGGGATGTGAACATCACAGTTATGGACTGGCCAGCCAGAAGCCCAGACATGAACCCCATTGAGCACATGTGGGACGAGCTAAAAAGACGTGTTAGGGCTCGTCAGCCAGTTGCCCAGACGATGCAGGAGTTGAAAACTGCCATAGAAGAGGAATGGGAGATGATCCCTCAAAATTTCATAGAGCGGTTGATAAACTCTATGCCTAATCGTATGAGAGCTGTGGTAGATGCCCATGGAGGCAACACGCGTTATTAAATTAAACCTTTATTTGATAAAACATGTTTTTTATTCAAAAATCAATTGCCTTTAACAAGGCGCATATCCGACTTGTTAGGCGTAGCTCCATGTCGTATGGTATTCTGAATTCAAATTTAAAACAATACGATCGAAAAAGATGGTAAAATGTATCAGGTTTAAAACTGCATCAACAGTTTTTGTTCAATCTAGCAATCATATTTCGGTAGGGGCCATCGAAACCTAAACTCTAGGTGGGCCAATAGATGTGTCCAGAAGTGTATAATAAAAAAAATGTCCGATCAGTATGTAGCCACAAGTAGGTACCTAATAAAATTGACAAACCAGGGTTAGCAGAAATCAGAAACGTTTATTTCAAATAGACCAATTACATGCACTTGTGAATTGTCAAAATGTCGGTCAGTCAAAAACAAAAAAAAAAGTGAAGCTAAATTGCACGTTCCAAAGCGTAGATCTGTATGGAGAAGAACGTGCAAGAAACTCCATAGAAACTATTTTAAATCATATTATGAGTTACATAAATCTTAGTTACATATTTCTTGTCGCTTCTAATATATGAGCACAATATTGATAAGTAATGATAATTAAAAAATAAACTAATTAAAAAATTGAAATTGAATTAAGCCACTGGCAGCTAAGAGATGGCCAGTCTCAATTGACGGCACCCGTTCACGAGCATAACGCGTGCTTCAGCCCCACTCAGCTCAACCATTTTCAAGGGAACTGAATGACCCAATAACACGTGCCATCATCAGCGAGACATTTGAGTGAGCATGACAAACTCTCAAATGCCATGCTCGTAATGTCAAACAAGTTGTAACCTAATTAATGAAGGTGGATGAAGATACTGTATTGGTACGTTCCTTTTATAAAATGGTCTAAACTATTGCTATCGAAGGCGAGTCCACACACAACCTTCGATCCTTCGTTTACCCTTGGCGTTTCGAACAATCTTGCAGCCCCTATAAATAGGTCTATCACTAAAATTATCATGACAGTTTACCAGCTACTGTACCTATTGTTCTAAAACATTGCCCCTCACCAGGAATTACTCCTGTTTCGTGGGTGTGTTTACTAACATGAAAATTGACATAAACAGGACACCCAGACACGAAAAAACTATCTGTACACCATACAAAAATACTTGTTCCGTACGCTAATCGTATCATCGAATTCCATATTTAGCTGCCATAAAATATACCAATTTTATATAGGGTGACTGGTAATTAGTGACCGATACTTAAACACGTGATTGTACTCATGATTCAAACAACTTTCCCAAAGAAACTTTTTTATATTCTCATTAGTTTTATCACAATAATAAAACAACTGTTTAAATACGTGCGCGCGCCTGCAACCGGCGACCGCTCAGCTGTTAGCCGCGTGACGCCGTCGTACCTACAATAGTGATAGAACACCCGCGCAGCTTGCAAACCCATAGGTGTACGTACCTAATCAGTGAATGTACCTACAAACTAGTGAGTATATAAAAAAAGTTCCTTTGGGAAAGTTGTTTGTAATCATGAGTACAATCACGTGTTTAAGTATCGGTCACTAATTACCAGTCACCCTATATAACAGGTTTAGGGTGCTTTTCCACCAGAGATGTGCTATGCTACGTTGCTATGGATGCGTTTGATATCCACCAATCATATTCATTGGTGCACATAGCTTAGCACTGGTGGAAACGGATTCAACTAAGATATGTTTATTATATGGAAGGATGCGTGCTATACTTACTGCTATGGATGCGTGCTATTTATGTTCGCGAGTGGTGTAGCTGTGTGCCGCTTCCCTACTATAGATACATTGCTTAGATCGAGCTGCAGATCTTCATCATGCTCGCACCGCTACATAGCTTTCACATAGTTACACAGCATACATCCTTGCAGCATAGCTGCATAGCACACCTCTGGTGAAAAAGCAGCCTTATTGTTTCTGTAGTTGACATAATATACAACCCTCATATCACCGCTCTACACAAGCATACTATCCATACAACTGCATAAGGGTCAACAAAAGTGGTCCATAAGACTGTGCACCGTTTAAAAATCAATATAAATACTTTTTTTAACCTCATTAAATGTCCTTTATTATAATTAATACTCCAGTCCTTCAAATAAACTTTGAAGCGTCCTTCGAACCCTGGCTTTGAGCTGCACTATCTGAAAGTACTAGGACTGCAGGAGTTTGTAGGAGATGCCAAAGCCAAACATACCAATTATGAAACTTCTGGCTCCCAAGCTTAGAGAGTTGACCAGCTATTAAGAACGATGAGAATTTCAGTGTGAATTATAAATATGAGGTTAACTTGAGAAAAAAGGAAATAGTATATTTGTGAGTCCATTTATGACCATCATCATCATTGCAGCCGAAAGATATCCAATATTTGATATGTCCAATATAGGCCTAATGATAAACATAACTAAAATATTTAAAAAAAGACTTGTGCGAGGCCAAAAAAAAATTCTATCAAGATGTTTTTTTTATGTGTGAAATTATCGTAGGTAGATATAACATCTTCCACTCTGGATGAAGTGAGAGGGCGTGGAGAGCTTATATATATATAATTGCATTTGCCATAATATCCGATAATTAACTGAATTTTGCTTGCTACTGTGGAGCTAAAGCTAAAGTAAATCTTTAACCAATAGAATCACAGTGTCCCGTGTTCTCATTGGTTAATAAGCTAAGGCCAAAGCAACTTTAATGTACCTACTTTGAAACTTAAGTGTCCGGCACCTTAAAGCTCCCACATAAATCCACTAACAAAATATTAAAATAAACAGATAATTCGTGACTTCACCCTATTATTGTCGCCGATTCACCGTTTTGCATTAGTATTAATAGGCCGTTGACCCCTCGTTTATGCCCACAACCGGGCACTTTACCCCAATCTCTTCCTTTTTCGACAACGCGTGGTACGTTGTTTGCGAATCCGATTTAGCGAATCGAGTAAACGAGTTTGGATTGGAATCGATTAGATCCGATCGTATACACTATTGGTTTGCGTTATCCCAGTTTTAGTTTCGATAGTCTTTTTGTGAATCGCTTCTTTAATAACTGTACAAATTGTTTTTTGTGGTTGGAAAACATTTAATGACTTTGGGCTTGACGGGTGTATTATGCCAACATAACATAAATACATTGTGTGTGTTAAACACACACACACATACATATATCTACATAACATTATAAATACTTATTACAAAAATTTTAAGACAAGTCATAATCCAACAAATACAATATTAACTTCTTGAGTAGCGTAATTAGAGACACAATAGTAAGACAATGGCGCACGACCGCCGGCGTTCGTGCGGGGATCAACAGCTTAAAAATGTTTGTATGTATGTTTGTGTTTCAATCACGTACAAAACCAGTTGAATGGATTTGGATGAAATTTTGGCCAAAAAGTCTTTTTTTCTTTTATTTTGTAAACCTTTTTTTAGGTGGGAAATCATCAAATACCTTAGAGTACCGTAGAGTACCGTAGAGTTTATTCTTATTAGAGGATTTATCAGACTTTTGCTGACTAGAACCCACCTGTGTCCTTCAGTTGCCCTTTCCGTTCTAGAACCACGGTTTCCCTTTCAGAAATTCCCCGTGGAATAACTGCCAACGATGTGTTAAATTTTTGTATGAAATCTCACTGGATTCTCCTTCCTCTTCGCTTATTCTAACAGACACTCTGGGCTTAGATATAACAGAAAATAAAAAAGACAAAGAAACCAATAAATACCTAATTTCGAAAAAAGAATAACGTACCTTTAATATAAAGTTTATTTGAACTTATAATTCCAAGTCAATTCAAAGATATAACGCTTCAAAGTAACCACTTTTAAAAAACGGCAATTTTTAGGTAAAGACCTATTATTACCGCTCTTACCTAATGTTAGTCCTCAACGCTGTCATATGCCCAGGAGTCCTAGCAGCATTGCCACGTTGAATGGCAATGCTAATCTTTGGGCAAAGAAGAACCCAGTTCTCTGGAAACATGTTTTGAATTTTTTGTTAGATTTAGTATAAATAGTTAGATAATATTTAAGTTTTTCACTAATAATGCACATCATTGTCATCCAGAAATATACACAGAAGACTGCCACGTTCAAAAAAAATTCAAAATTCAAAACTTTTTATTTCACATAGGCCTACATGGGCACTTATAAAACGTCAGAAGCTAGTGCACGGTTCCAAATTGGTCGTTTCCTATGGAGAAGAACCGGCAAGAAAATACATGGTTACTCTTTTAAAAAAAAAATTGTTCTTACAATATTTCCATATTAGTAGATATTACGAGTATGTAAGGACAATGTAGACCAGTCAATATTAAACTCAAAAATACAATAAAAAGTGAGTCGTAATAGGAAGTAATCTAAGAATTCGCGAAGTCTACAGTGTTCTCACATTCACCTTATAAAAAAGAGGCTATATAAAAAAAAGCAAGAAAAATAAATAATTACAACTACTTATCAATAAATGAGACGTTAATGACAATACTAATTCTTTGAGAAAAGTAGGTACGAGCCAGCCCTCTCACGCAGCAGTGTCGATCAGCCCCCCTAGCCAAGTTACAATTGTATCGTTCGGCGCGAACGCCTCGAGTAGGCCACGCCTCCGATTCCTTTGTTCTGACGTCATCTCAACGCTCAGTCACGTGGTCAGAACAAAGGATTCGGAGGCGTGGCCTACTCGAGGCGTTCGCGCCGAACGAAACGATTGTAACTTGGCTAGGGGGGCAGGGTTCAAAAACTCCTTGAAAAGGAGCCGCGCACTTGTAAATAATTTAATTGTGTGCTACCTAGATGAACTTATAACACCTAAGTTCGTTTACCGACTTCCACAGTTCAATGTACCTAAAATTTAAAAATTTAACACTTAGGACGTCTACACTTGCCTAGGTAACTGAAAACCCAACCACTTTGGTACCTAAATATTAATATGCTTAGGGTCGTGACAGTTAACTGTAGTTCATCGGCCCCAGCTATGCTGAAAAGCTTTTCAGGAGTCGATACCTAATAGCATTGTAAATACTTCAAAATTCATCGTTATCGGAACGTCTAGTCCTTATTTAGGTTTCTAGGTTAATTTTTATTACCTATAGAGAGTTGTAAAAGTAATGTAAGCAAGATTTAGCATTTCATTATCATTAGCAAGGGGTTTTTATTTTGTTTTATTTGGAAAAAAAAAAACGATATTACAATATGTATTACACTTATTAGTAGGTATACAAAACAAAATCAATGTAATAACCACAACATTTTCCACATATTAACATAGAGGCATGCTATGATGAGGACTAATGGGCAAGCTAGGTATTATTCTTGGAAACACTTTATATACGCAGTTACAAATTAGTCAGACATAAAAAAAATAAATGGGGTTGTGGGTATGTTTCTGAAAGATACACTGAGCCAAACTAGATAAACAATTTCCGGCCACCGTAAGCGCGGGCTTGCGGACGGTGAGCAATGGGTCCGTTCGGTAAGGACCAAGTCCTGGTTGACGGCGCGTTGTGTTCTACTCGCGGCTCGAAGGGTAGTTAGCTAAATTGACGGAGCTAGTTAGAGCTGATGCCTGCCAGGGTTGCGGATTGTTCGAAAGAGTTACCATAGCCCTCGCAAAGAGGGCAACTGAAGGAACACTGTAGGTTTTAGTCAGTAAAAGTCTGACACTCATTCCCGGTCCACCAAGAGCGGGAAAAGTAATTTATGATTTATCAGGTAAACAAAAACTAGACAAAAGTGATATTTGGTCTACGGTTGATAAATAATAGCCAAAATGTAGGTTAGTAAGTATATATAATTGTGTATGAAACTGACATAAACTATCACACAAGAAACAAATTCACGGATATTTTCATAGAATATGTCAGTTTCATACACTTTTTTTTTCATACACACTCAATCCCATACATTTTGTGTATGTACCTATTTTTTTATTTGAAATCACATTTTTCCAGGGCTGAAAGCTTGTTTTAAAGAGCCACCATCATCATCATCATCATTTCAATCGAAGAACGTCCACTGTTGGGCATAGGCCTCCCGCAAGTGTCGCCACAACGAACGGTCCTGTTTGTCTCGCATCCACCGCATTCCCGTAACTCTCACCAGGTCATCGGTCCATCTTGTGGGAGGCCTTCCAACGCTGCGTTTTCCAGTGCGCGGTCACCACTCTAGAACCTTTCGGCCCCATCAACGTTCAATTCTTCGTGCTATGCCGGCGACCTTGGTTCTCCTGCGGATATCTTTATTCCTGATGCGATCACGCAAGGAAACTCCGAGCATAGCCCTTTCCATTGCCCTTTCGGTGACTGTAAGCTTTTTGATGAGGCCCATTGTAAGCGATCACGTTTCAGAAAGAGTCACCCTGTCTCTGAAACACAAAGAGCAATTGAAGGAACACGGGTAGGTAAGTACCTACCTACTAGCTGACTAAAAACAGTACCTACTGACTAAAGTCAGTAAAAGTCTGACATCCTTGTTACAACCAGAGTAGGAGAAATAATTTGATTTCGTACCCTTAAAAAAACTGGGCAAGTGCGAGTCGGACTCGCGCACTGAGGGTTCCGTACAAACTTGAAAGGTAAATTGCGGTTTATGACGTATTAAAAAAAACTACTTACTAGATCTCGTTCGAACCAATTTTCGGTGGAAGTTTGCATGGTAATGTACATCATATATTTTTTTTAGTTTTATCATTCTCTTATTTTAGAAGTTACAGGGGGGGGGGGACACATTTTACCACTTTGGAAGTTTCTCTCGCGCAAACTATTCAGTTTAGAAAAAAATTATATTAGAAACCTCAATATCATTTTTGAAGACCTATACATAGACACATAGACACCCCACAAGTATGGGTATGATGAAAAAAAAATTTTGAGTTTTAGTTCTAAGTTTATGGGGAACCCCCAAAATATATATTGTTTTTTTTTTCTATTTTTGTGTGAAAATCTTAATGCGGTTCACAGAGAACATCTACTTACCAAGTTTCAACAATATAGTTCGTATAGTTTCGGAAAAAAGTGGCTATGACATACGGACAGACAGACATAATGATTCCATAAGGGATCCGTTTTTTGCTATTTGGCTACGGAACCCTAACAAGGGTGATTTCCGAATTATAAGGAATATTTACATTCTACTTATCTATTCTAATCTTCTTGTAATTTTATGACAAGTATCTTAAAAATTATTTAGCCAAACGCAAGAGGTATATCTATGGTAGACAATTTAGTTACTTTAATATTCTAATCTACAATTAATAAGCATAAGTGACTATATGTGAAATATTAAAACCTTCTCCATCTGGTCCTTGAGACCAGAAACAAGAGCAAGAATTTATCCAAATTTGGCAAATTAATAACATCGTAGATCCTACCTACATACCTAAGTATTAATTCCTAATATCTACATAATAAGTTTAATATGTATAAAAAGTTTTTAATTATTTTTAAATGAAACTCGGTTGTTTTAAAATCAAATATCTTTATTAACCCAAGTTTCGAATATTGATACAAGTAACGCCATCTATTAACATCTAGAAAGGATGAAGATGAATCGATCGATGAATGTACGCAGCCAAGCGGTTATTGAATGATTCAAACGCTAATGATGTGTTTAGTTCCTACGTTGTTCAAAAGATGGCGTTGTATCACTAAAATATCGATGCTATTAGTGCAACAAGTATGAGAGTTAAATAATTATGTTTTATGAACAAATAAATCGATTTTATTAAAATATTATCGTTATTTAGACATTTATTAATGATAGTGTGTACATTCAAGTAATTTAAATTGAAGATACACAGAAATTGCCTTATTATTAAGATTTCTGTGACCTGATCTAATAATAATAATAATTATTAATAAATATTAATAATTAATAATTATTATTAAGCAAGAAAGGTTATGTTTATATTATTATATTATAATAATATAAACATAACCTTTCTTGCAGTCGGGTAAAAAATGCATTTTGAATCTTTGAAATCAATAGAGACTTGTCACAAAACTTATTATCTATCTATAGCTTCTTGGCTTGGTGGCACATTGCTCAGGGGCGTCGGCTTTTAGAAAACCTCATGGGTGCTCATGCTCATTTGATGACTCGAAAAAGTGGCGAAGTGTGAGAAGAGAAATGTACAGTGATCGACCGTCAAATAAATAAATGTCCTACTTACATACTGCAGAATATCGAAGGTACCACAAACACCCAGACCCAACACAAATATCTGTTTCATCAAAAAACATTTGTGTTGATGCGGGAATTGAACCCGCGACCCTTGCGTCTCAACCGGCGCTATAAACCACTGCGCTAAACGGGTCGTCGGGTAATAAAAAAACGCCCATCCCTAAAAGGCGATTACTGATCTGTTTCTTGATGTCTATTCTCAGGGTTGCTCGGCACCCACTGTTTATTTCTCATGGGTGCTCGGCCCCGAGCACCCACGGAGTCGGCGCCCCTGGCATTGCTTGATCGATTGGCTGCTGTCATAGATTGCTGTACTGCGTGTCGAGAGATCGGTTCCCGCATAGAACCAGTATTTGTATGACCTACTGTTATTTGTTCCAAATCAGGATGTCTTGTGTGTGTTTCCATGTTTGTGAATGCACCCTCGACACAGGAGTAATTATTGAATCCTAGTGTGGAGTAAAAAAAAGAAATATATGTTAGGGATAAACTGCAAATCCTGCCATTCATAAAAACCTTACTGCAATACCAATCGAAAGCCAATAACATTTTTCAAACAACAAAAAACAATTTCTGTACTAAATGTTATATTCATGTTAGGCCTTTGGCGTCCATTCCGGTTCAAACTGGGTCAGTTCCGGAAAAATCCGGATTTAACCAGATTGAATTCAGATAAAAGTGAGCTATGCGCATATTGGATAAAACACATACCATTTTTGTAACAGAATTATGAGGGGTTATAGATTTTTCGATTAGTGGAGAATATTTTTAAACACTTCTATTACGATCTATTAATTAATACTCGTATCCAGTAATATTCGAACTTTTCAGCATGATTGCAATTTAAGGGGGTCCCTTTAAACGCACGTCGGTAGGTACTCAATATCTAAGGTATTGAGGGTTGTAATTTCCCCCCCCCCGTTGGAGGTCATTTTTGTTTGAAGATATTTCACCGCCTGTACTTAACCCTCCTCCGCTTAAACCTCCTCCGTTTAAAACTGCTTACTCCGTCACTCGTTACTTGAGTCACTTGTTTTTTTTTAATGATTGTTACATTTTAGGGTTTTATTTTTTTCTTTTTCGTTGGGTAAATCTACATTTTAGGGTTAAATACCTCAAAAGGAAAAACGGAACCCTTATAGGGTCACTTTGTTGTCCGTCTGTCTGTCTGTTTGTCAAGACTCTTTATCTCAAGACCGCGTAAAGATATCGAGTTGAAATTAAAACCATATACTCAGGTCTGCGTTCCCGTGAAGCTGCGTTCCCGTGAAGCTGTGAATAAATTGAAATTCTAAGTCAACGAAAAAAAAAGATGCTCATAAGGTACTTCCCGTTGAGCCAGAATCCTGTAATTTGGCATAAAGCAAGGTCTTATAGCACGG
The DNA here is from genome assembly GCA_905147345.3 of Mythimna impura. Classification (NCBI taxonomy): domain Eukaryota; kingdom Metazoa; phylum Arthropoda; class Insecta; order Lepidoptera; family Noctuidae; genus Mythimna; species Mythimna impura. Next base: position 25,991,466 of record LR990355.1, read on the forward strand.
ATATAGGAATAAATCTGAAATCAGTAAATTTGTTGTAGCATCACAAAAAAAAATTGTGATACTGAAAAATCATCGAGACTCCATTCGGAAATTAAACTATTTACTCGTATATAATATGTAAGTTTGTACGGAACCCTCAGTGCGCGAGTCCGACTCGCACTTGCCCAGTTTTTTAATCTTCTTTACCCGACTGCACCAGAAGGAGGGTTATGTTTTTCGAGTGTATGTATAATTTTCTTTGGCATATCCTAGAGTCGCAGCACGGCTTGCAATTTATAGCTTGAGAGATGTCGTTACATTTGTTTTAGTTGTAAGAGTGACACCGATTAAGTACCTACTCGTACATCAAAATCACATTAAAATGGCGGATTTTGGCGCCGAATTATGTTTTCAAACATTTTTTTTTTGGTTACATAGTCGTGTAAAGTATAAAAATATTTTAGATTTTAAAAGTATTTCTCACTAAAATACAGAAAATAAAAAAGTTGTAAAGTCAAAAAATCCGACATCAAAAAACCACAAAAAATTTCGAAATTTGTTTTAGAAGTCACGTTACGTAGTCTGATGCAGTTGATAGCTTCAAATCTCTGATGGAACTACAGTAAATTCTACTATCTGCATCAGACTGCTTGGCCTGTTGACTGTCGGCAAATAAATATTTTTCTTTTTTTCTTTCATTTATCGTGTGAGTTTAGGTCTGGGGATGACTGTACTTGGACCGACCATCAAAGTGAACTATGACCCCAAGGACGTTTGCTATCGACCTTGCCAGTAACCTTCAGTTGCTGTAGGTTATGTCCATCTTTGCTCGTTGAAAAGCTGACTTAATTTTGATCAGTTTTATGTGTTTTCTACTTTAGTACATTAAAAAAAATCCGAACTTACCACCCGGCAATCGGTAAAAAAAACACTCAAGTTGAATCGCGACACACCCACGGGGGCTGACAACCATATAATTATTAAAATCGATTGGAAATTATCGACATGCATACCACGACCAACATATATTGATCCTTGGCTACACCGTTATTCGGTTGCAGTCGGATTTGTATTTCGAGCATTAGGGCTCATAGTCATTGGTCTATAGGATAATTTGAGGCTATGGGGGGTGGGTGTGGGTTGTCTATGTAGGGGCAATCAATGGTAGGTGTTGGTGATTGTTCACCCCGATGAGTGACAAGCTTTTTGAGGTGGCGTGGAGTCGTTGTTGAACTTTTCCTTTCGGTTTTGAATTACTAGAGGACTAATGTTAGTCATCTGCCTGGAGGTGCAGCTACAAACTCAACAGGCGCCTTTACGTTTTTGTTTTTTACGTGGAAATTCTTCAAATGGCTCCTGCCACTCCTGAGTGTCAGACTTTTCCTGACTAAAACCTGTGTTCCTTTAGTTGGCCTTTGTAGGCCAAGGCCACAGTAACTCTTTTGAAAATTCTCCCTAATAATTCCGCAAAACTGCCTACAGTTTTATATTACTAGCAGGTAGATCGTCACATGTTGCTCATAAAATCACTCAGGCGTTGGTCATTCATTTTGAATACAAGTTACACGTAAGAGCAGCATACTAAGTTGTACCTAGTAATTTTTACATGTTAAAGGAGCATGGCGAAGTCCCGAACAAAATTTTACTAGCATATGTTTTTAGCGTATAGTGATAAAAAATATACAAAAGTAAGCATATAGATTATATTTCTAAACAATTTTGTCTTAGACATTAGACTTAGACTATTTTTAGAAACCGCGTATTAAAGATGTTCCAGTTTAAAGTTGGTGAGATTACGTATATTATGTAAATAATACCTACGTATCTATAATGTATTCTGGAGAATATGTCAAATGTATGTGTGTTTAATCTGAGCCCACTTTCCTTGGGGAAGTTATACATATAATTATTATACATATGATTAAATAGGTACATGGGCAGGGGTAGGTCATGGAGAGGTAAAGATAAAAAAACCCTTTTTCTTTCTATTTAAAACCTAAAAATATTTTTAAGAAGCAGTAAAAAATACATGTTCTTTGAGTCTCTAAAAGCAAATTTTCGCTTGTGGACATGACTCAATGTCAATCAGGCGAATTTTGTTTCAATACATTCAATTTAATTACCAAGCTCTAGAGAAATACAAATTAAGTTCGCCTCTTGTTCGTAATATGCTTAAATAAATTCAGTGAATTAATAAATTAATTATTTTATGTTTCGAGTCCCCACCACAAACATTATCGGATTGATTAATTATTTATTCAGAGAAAATTAAGTTTGTAACAAACAGTAGGTATTTTTTATAAATGATTGATGAAAAGCAGTTTTAATAAATAACACAGTTACTTTAATTAAATTATATTTTTATATTATTCTACCGTTACTGCAACAAACAACGGTGGTTTTATAAATTATAATAATATCACTAGTCTGCAGTCAATACGTAACAGAGTGGCTATTGGGGTTTTTATATTTATTAATGCATACCAAATATGGTTCTGTATTTACACAAGTTACAAGTCCGTGTCATGTAGGTACCACTTCTGAGATTTTTTAAAATAACCCCTCACGCGCGGGGGGTATTATTATTATATAATTGCGCGTTTTTTAGTAAAATCACAAAAAGAGAATTTAAAAAAGTAAAAACGAAGATATAGAGACCAAAATTTTCGGTCGAATAAGTTTCGTACACCCGTGTATGCAGTACGACAATTAAGCGTTGGGCACGCCACAATTATGGCGGTAAGTCCCCTCTTTGAGGAGTGGCTGGAGCGGCAACACGGCATCCTCACCTACCGCATGACGCAGGTCCTCACCGGACATGGCAAGTTCGGGAGGTTCCTGCATCGGATTCAGGCGGAAGCAACGCCCGGGTGTCATCATTGTGTGGACCACCCGGAGGACACGGTGGAGCATACGGTGGAGGCGTGCCCCGCTTGGGCGGAGCACCGCCGTGTCCTCGTGGAGGCAATTGGCGGCAGCGACCTTTCGCGTCGGGCCCTGGTTCAGGCTATGGTCCGGAGCGAGGAGGAGTGGCAGGCGGTCGCCTCCTTCTGCGAAGCAGTAATGCTAGCGAAGGAGGAGGCTGCACGCGTGAGGGAACGAAGGTCCTCACGCCCTAGCCGTCGTAATTCCGACCCCGACTACCAGCCACGGTAGACGCGGGCTTGCGGACGTCGAGCACTGGGTAGCTCGCCGTCCGGCTGTTCGGTAATTAACCGGACCGAGCCCAGTCGTCAACAGCGCGTAGTGATCCTCGCGCTCCTCAAAGAGATGTCAGTAAACCGTAGGGGCCCAGCGGGGCCGATGCCCGCTAGCTAGGACCGCGGAGAATTTCTGAAAGGGAAACCCGTAGTCCTAGTACGCAAAGGGTAATTGAAGGATACAGGTGTGGTTTTAGTCAGTAAAAGTCTGACACGCCCTCCCGCTCCACCCAGAGCGCGAGAAGTCATTTGGATGATTTCCCACCTTAAAAAAAAAAAAAAAAAAAAAAAAACGACAATTAAGCGTTTTGCAAGGTCATTCAAGTTGTGCAAACGTATCATGTACAATCGGCAAACCATCAAAATTACACACTTATAACGTTGTTAACATACATCAGTTGACTATATTTTTACGATTTTTGCTCGTACGCAGCTGGAATACATGCTAAAAAACTGCTTGAAATAAATTAAATTAGTATCATATTATTATTACATAAATATTTCAGCTATCCTGAGTGAATCAAGATAAGAACTTTCATTTGCGCTGTTGTTTAATATTAGGTCTTTTTTAATATAATTATGTTTTTTTTTTTTTTTTTTTTCATTTCTATTCTACCGCAGACGTGGTAGTCCGCGCTGTTGTTTGAATGTTTTTATTATTTGATTAAAATATTTCTATTTGCTGTTGTGGTGCTCCCGTGTTGGACACACATTTTCCTTACTTCTATTTATTACTAATAATATTATTATTTTGTACTTGTCTAGTCTACTCCTATAAACATTTCTATATTACATACAAAAATATTCCAGTGCAAACTTTTCAAGTTTTTTTTTTTTTTTTTTTACTATTGTTCAAATCAAATTATGCATAATAAAGGTAATCTAAAGCTTATGTCTAGGTGAGTCCATCTATATATATATGTATCTTTTTTTTTTTCTTTTTATTTTGTTTTTTTTTTTCTCTTATTTTTATTTTAAGCATGTATTTAAATTTTTTTTTTTCTTTTTTTAATATTTCACACAGGCATTTCAATTGTTCTTAATCATATCTAATATTCCTATTCTAAAACTTATTGTACACATCGTTTTTGCATGTGGCTTCTTATGCTATTTTAAGTTATAAAATATAAGTTAACAGGTATAGGACCTCATGGCAGCGCGAGCCGACCAGTTCCGATACTTGGCATCCGTTTACGGACATGACGAACGCATCTGCGTCGTTTAGCTCAACCGTATCTTAGGGAACTCTGCGACCAGACGCGCAGCGCCACCATCGACGGGACCTCTACGTGAGTTTGTCAGACTCGCGCTGCCATGAAGTTTTACATTTCTATTTATCTTTGCAGGGTTTACAGACACAGTTATGGTCTAGGCGGGGACAGGAATCCGAATAGGAGTTGGAATGGGGTTTTGTTTTTATTGGGGTTTTCTGACCAGGGATTTCGCCAGCCCAAGCAGAGCATCTACAACGGCTGAGTCTCGATGCTGCATAGCCGTCTTTAAATTGTAATCGACGACCGTTTTAGTCGACGCATCCATTGCTCTCTTTACAAGGCGGCCCGTTGCGTCATCGGTGTCGTCGGAGTAATAGACACAGCTGACAGTATGTCTTGACACCGCCACCACCGCGTGGGAGATGCTGTCGTGGACTTGGAGCCTCCTGGATTTGGTATTTATGATGATAACACTGTCGTAGGTCAGCCCCTGAGCTTCGTGTATAGTTAACGTGCGCGACCCTTCACCGGACCCGTATCCCTGGCTGATAAGAGAAGTTTTCTCATCTTGCGTGTGAACCAGGAATAGGGTATCTCGGGCAGTGCCCGAAATTTGCGCTCCTGTGTAACCTTTCACTTGCAGGGAGTGAACCCGCGACAGCGACGACTTGGAGGAGTATATACCGGAGTATATCTCACTCAGTGTGAACGCCACATCCATTGGGTTGCGATGTGTGCAAAGTAGCTCCTGGGTGATGCCAGCCACCAGGTTTGGACGGGTATACCTTAATTCGAATAGGTTTTCTCTGTCCAAAAATGGGAGCTGGTTTATGTCTCCGACGAGGACAAGCTCACTTGCTCCAGACAACTTTACTGCCATAACTATGGCCCCAAAGTGGTTCATAAGAGCCTCATCTACCGTAAGACGGTAGCATTTCTGGTGGTTCTTGAACCCGTTTACTAAGATTGAAGCCATAGTGCGCACCTTTGACTTTACTCGATCTCCTAAACGGTGCGCAAGCTTTTCTCTTAGATCTTTGGCAGCTTCAGCCGTCGTAGTGGCTACGACGTCCTTCTCCTCGTCGAAGTGCTTTACCACCCATGTGGTTTTACCACAACCCGGCACTCCATTTACCCACCTGATATTGGGTATCGCCCAACATTCCTGCGATGCGGACGTGTCCGAAGTTCCCGCAATGGACAGTGCCATTTCGAGAATCTTATCGTCTAGCATAACTTTGGTACATTTGGCGGTAACCACTATCGGGTCGTCTTCTGGTGTTTTAAATTTTATTTTGCCTAAGCGCTCCGATTCCTCCACGTCCAAGACAACAAAACCACACTTCGCGCTGTAGGCTGCCATGTACGACCCCATCATTTCCCCTTTGATGACTTGAGAATTGGTGTTGTCGTACCAAAATAATTATGGTGAGGCTTGTAAGTAGCCTCAACCTGAATGGGGTGGTGTTTTAAGACTACCAATATGGCGGTGAAATTATGGTTATATTACACAAAATTAAATTCCTGTTGACGATTCCCTGCGAACCAGAATCTAGCTAATATAATTATGTTGTATAGTATTAGGTTTTTATTTTCAAAGTAAACTTACTTATTTTGAAAATAAAACATTAAAAATTAGATAAACACAATCAATTTAAAATTGTAACACTAAATTGACTAATTGACTAAGTTGATTGGTAGAGAATGGCTTGTTGCATTAAGTCCGCACATGTACTACTACTGTACATCAAGTTTAAATAAATAAATAATAAATAAATAAATTGTAAAGGCATTTTTCAAGTAACTTTACTCAGATGCCACTGAAAATCTAGATGTGATGGAAAATTTATACATCTTCGAACTGAGGAGGCTTCAAGTATAACGAAAGCCCTAGTGTCATATGTGTTACGTTTTAAAAATAACAATTTGTAGATTGGTGTTTTTTATTCAAACGGATATCAGTTCCCAATAATTGGTTATAATTAATTGTAAATAGCCAGTGATGATATATGGCTCCGAAACGTGGTCGCTTACAATGGGCCTCATTAGAAGGCTTAAAGTCACCCAAAGGGCAATGGAGAGGGCTATGCTCGGAGTTTCCTTGCGTGATCGAATCAGGAATGAGGATATCCGCAGGAGAACCAAGGTTGCCAACATAGCACGAAGAATCGCCAAACTAAAGTGGCAATGGGCAGGGCACATTGCTCGCAGAACAGATGGCCGTTGGGGCCGAAAGGTTCTGGAATGGCGACCACGTACCGGAAGACGTAGCGTTGGAAGGCCTCCTACAAGGTGGACCGATGACTTGGTAACGGTTGCGGGGGTCCGATGGATGCGAGACGCACAGGACCGTTCGCTGTGGCGACGCTTGGGGGAGGCCTATGTCCAGCAGTGGACGTCTTTCGGCTGAAATGATGATGATGATGATGAATTATAAATAATAATATATGTGATAATATTCGTGACACGTAGATCTACATATTTAACCCTGGCTAACCTAAAAGAAACAGTTCGATTCTCGAATTTAGTTACGAAGATTTTTCTGCATCGCAAAGGAAGTTTTTTTTTGTGACGTAACGACAAATTTATAGTTTTCAGATTTTTTCCTATACTTGGGCTATGGATGGGGGGCCTTGCTTCATGCCAAATTTCAGAATTCTAAGTCAACGGGAAGTACCCTATGAATTTTGATTCCCTTGAGAGTGTCGAAATACACGTTTTTTGCGACATCGACATAAATGACCGTATCTTTTTCTCATTAACTCAGAAGATAGATTTTCTCAGCTTCAAAAGGTACGGTGCGTAAAGGTACGCGTTCCCGAGATAAAGGGTCTTGTCAGACAGACAGACAGACGGACGGACAGACCACAAAGTGATCCTATAAGGGTTCCGTTTTTTTCCTTTTGAGGTACGGAACCCTAAAAATAATTAATATTAATATTACCAAAGGGCTGGTCTATCACAGCCTTTTCAAACACCGATCAAATACCTATTAATAAAATAACGAAAGGAAAAAAAAATCTAAAGAATGAACAATTAATATAGAAAATACAAGCCATGTCACGTCTAAAACATGACCTATACTATCGACTCTATAGTTTCCTTTATCTAAAACGTAAAAGGGGTTCGAGCGAGCGCCAGTGGCGATGGTAATTTCTATGTAAGCATTGTTACAGTCCTGAAACTGAGTCCAGCTACACAACTTGATACTTGACACACATAACAGCATTAGCTGACTACTGTGATTGGTTTTTAAGTACCTGCTAGATTCTCACAGCTGAAATTTTCCCATTGGGTCGTACTCCAAGGATAACTAGTCTCCTATGTCCTTTTCTATGATTCAATCTATCTCTTTACCATAATGAATAAAAATTGGTTCAGTGGTTTAAACGTAAAACCGTAGCAAATGATACTAAACAGACAAACTACGTTGGATGAAATTGTTCAGTTTTGATTGGTTAACTTTTTATTCGTCCGTATTTTACTGAATTAAAAAACGCAGTTTTGGGAATTAGAACCCGTCTGTGCAATTGTTGTTTTAGATTAAATGTGAATAAAACAAAGTCCGGTGATATTTTGTGAATAATAATGTTATGTGACTTCAATCGATTAAGGCTGATTATAATCGATAAATATTATTGAAGACGTAATATTATGACAACATACTTTAGATTTTTGGACAACTTTAATTCTTTTTTTTAATAGTTTTTTTTATTATGTTTTTTTCTTTCGTTTGACCACTATCTCACTTGATGGTAAGCGATGTTGTGGCCGACGATGGAGCACGCTTGCCTAGAAGTAACCTATTCACTCTTGAATTAAAGACCCTAGGTTGTAGCTATCAGGAAACACAAACTCCGGCAGGGAATTCCACTCCTTAGCTATACGCACAATCACAAAAAATAAAAATCTAATTTTCTAATCACAAAGTATCGAGAAATTTCAGTCGTAGTAGCTAACTACGTATATTGGAAAAAGTGTGGTAGTGAGAATAAAATTTGTATTAAGCGTATCTGATAGTAGTGCCGACGATGCGGCCGCGGTCGCACGGGTCGCCCGTTCGAGTCCCGGTTGATGTACACCGAAACTAGGTTAACAGTTAAGACGACATAATATATGTTTGATATTAATCAAAGTGTAGTGAGATTAAAATAGTGAAAGATTATTTTAGATATTGAGGTAAACGTAGTTGTATTTATTAACGTTGGATTTTTATAGCTATACACAAACTTGACCTCAGTGGAAGTTGACAATAACTTTGATACTTGAAGTAAGTATTTTTACTTAAGTGCTTCAAACTGATAAAGATCATATGATCCTTGTAATTTATATAAATTACTTTATAATATTCTAGGTCGTATAAATACATTTATATGTCACCTAGAAGACACGTAGTTTTCCCAAGTGGCATAAATATTTAAAATATACACGTAAAGGAAATATGTTTGGAATAGTCTGAAAAGCTTTAAGAGGACTACAGTTACTAATCGCGAGTTTAAGAATGCGCAAAAGTATATTATTATTATTGTTATTTGGTAAGACACATTAGCAGTTCTATTAGCTGATGCATGTCTTTCAAATACTTTGAAAACGATTAGTCTGTCCAACCGATTTTTAAATCAGTTTATTGTGGGATCTTTCACAACTCTTTTCGGGAGCCTGTTCATCAATTGCTTCAAAGGTTTCTTTGTGGATGCATTTCTCCATAGCTTGAGGGAATGATCCATTGTAGTAAACAGAATCAGAAAAATATATGATATTATTCAGGATAAATGCTAGATAGATAGTGTGTACAAAACATAATACTGCTAATTTAATTCGATAAAAAAAAATATAAAGATGCTAATTACTTTTATCGCTTGAAAACTGGACTATTTTAATAGGGGTTAAAGTATGAAATTGCCGTTTTTTAAAACGAGTTGCTTTGAAGCGTTAATATATCTCTGGATTGACTTGGAATTATAAGTTCAAATAAACTTTATATTAAAGGTACGTTATTCTTTTTCCGAAATTAGGTATTTATTGGATTCTTTGTATTTTGTATTTTCTGTAATATCACACAATAATTCTATTTGTTTATCAGATTATTCTACAAACAACGTTTTATCGTTATAGTGTTTTAAGTTTATTATGATCAAATCTGTAGTTTTTTAGTAAATCGCTAAACAAGCAAAAAGAGACAATCTCTTTGCGTATCTCTTTATTTTGTATGCAGGTCGCTTATGCTTTAAGTTCTGTAGCCCTCTTAACATTATTTCAAACATATTTCCTCTGGGAACCTACACAGAGAGGACGAGCAGCAAATCAGGAGTTTCACTTGAAATAACATAACTAACAAAATCAACCAATTATGCTGGATATATGGCCCAGTTTGAGTGAAAATGGACACTGTTTAGTGAAAGATAAAGTTTTTAATGTTACAAAAAAAATAGAAGTTGAATTAGAGAGAGTTTTGAATCGTAATATGAAATTCAAGACATTTTCACGTTTGTGTTTTTTTTTTATAAACGTTCGGCCGTAACCTATGGAGATATTTTTCGAGGTATTAGGTACCTACCAACTGATTTTGTGGGGTGATTCCTGGCCACTGTAAGCAGGCTTACGGACGACGAGCAATGGGTAACTCGCCGCCCGCCCGAGTCGTCGACGGTGCGTAATGGTTCACACACGCCTCAAAAAGATGACGGCAAACCGTAGGGGCCCAGAAGGGAATTTCCGGCGGGTTTTAAGCAATTAAAGTCTGACATGCCGTCTCACTCCACGCTAGAGTGGGAGAAGTCATTTGATGATTCCCGCCTCAAAAAAAAAGTACTAACTAATTCTATAACAACATTGCTCACTTCAAAAGGCGAACGAAATTCAAACAAATAAAAAAGGCAACACTTAACTGGCCACAAAGATTTGATTTAAAAAATCCTCCTCATTTTTTTAATGCAAACGTAACGAGGCCATACAGCCATTTATGGCTCGAGGCACCAACCGGCGGGGATATAATCAGGAAATATTGCCGGCAATCCATCGCGTTTCCCATCCCGTCGCGATCGGGGTAAATAGCAACACCGGAGCAACGGTGTTACTAGATTGAAAAATTGCTAAGCATCCGTTGAACGTCCGCCATATTGATTTATTTTTGTTTTTTTTCACTTAACGGGTGAAGAGATTTATGTTTTTTTTTCACTTTCAAAGGTTACTGGCCGGTAATACTTTGAGGTGAATTTTCATTGCTTAAAATAATAGGACCCTTTTCAGGATTGTATCTAATTTCGAATTCGGATTTGCAAGGTTCATTTGAAGTTTGTGGATTCGGAATTCTGAGAAAATATTATTAGAGTTCTCCCTTGTATTTTTCGCTGCAATATTCGAAATACATTTGTTTTCAAACCCCTTTTCGGAGGAAATTCTTTGAATTCTTCTTTGAATTCGGAGGAAATTCTTTGAAGCTATATTCAGCCTTATAATGTTCCCACTGCTGGGACTCAAGCCTTCTCTCTAGGAGAGCTAATGGGCCGTAATCCACCACGCGGGCCCAGTGCGGGTTGTTGGTGAATGCCACATGTTTTCGAATTTTTGGTTCTAAGACATGCCGATTTCCTCATGATGTTTTCCTTCACCGTTTTTGAGATCAGTGTTGATGAAATAAATTAGGTACACAAAGTAATTCGCCTTGCAGGTTTTGAACTCACGACCTACAACTCGTAAGTCGGGGGGCCATTACCACTCGGCCACCACTGCTCTCCTGCTAGGAGAGGTAATTGGCCGTAATCCCCCACGCGGGCCCAATGTGGATGTGGTGGATGTCACACATCTTCGAATTTTTGGTCCTAGGACATGCTGGTTTCCTCACGATGTTTTTCTTCACCTTTTTGAGAGCAGTGGTATTAAAATATGATACAGATAGATATGAACCTACGACCTATAAACTCGTAAGTCGGAGTCATTACCACTGGCTAACAAAGATGAGTTTTAGTTAATAAAAGTCTGATATTCCCGCGCAACTGCGCTCATCGCGCGGAGAACTTTAATTGCGCGATGCAGGATTAGTTCTTATGTGACGCCATAGATGTCACTACACTCCCTCTCCCTCTAATTTAATTATCACTCAACTTGAAAAAGTAAGACTTCCAATAGTGACTGTCTAATTGATGGATTGAGCGATTGAATTCTGAAATAGTCAAGCGCGAGGTTCCATTTTGCAGTATGGTTCATGTTTTTTTATTCGGTGGGAAATTCATCCAATGACATCCCCCGCTCTTGGGCGGGGCGAGAGGGTGTGTCAGATTTTTACTGAGTAAAAACCCACTCCTTTTCCTTCGTTGCCTTTCATACCAGAGCCGAGTCTTCCTTTCAGAAACAGACAGACCCTTTGCCCCAGTAGGCTTCGACCCTGCTGGACCCCTACGGTTTGCTGACATCTCCTTGAAGCGCGCGTGGAACAGTACGCGCCGTTAACGACTTGGGCTCGGTCCGGATGGTTACCGGATAGTCGGACAGCAAGCTACGGGGGCGTGAACGCTGCTCCCTCGCGCGCTCACGTGCGGCCATCTCCTTTGCTAGCATTACTGCTTCGTAGAAAGAGGCGACCGCCTGCCACTCCATGGTTCATGGTGGACATCCTACCCATAAGTACGCACAAACGTTTTGGGAAAATATCCATTGTACTATAAGCTAAGGAGTGGAATTCCCTGCTGGGGTCTGTGTTTCTTGATAGCAATTACCTGGGGGTCTTTAAGACAAGAGTTTCATTATTACCACATCGTCACTTTCCATCAGGTGAATCAGTGAACAAGCGTGAGTTCATCAGTCAGTTCTTAGATTTGGATTAGTTAGAATAAAACGTCAAAAGGAGACTATAATCGCGCCACGGACTTCGGCTTGCGGACGGCGAGCAATGATTAGCTCATCGTCTGTTAAGGACCAGGATGTGTCTAAAGAGATATTCTGTATGTCTCTTTTTAATAACTGTAAAGTTAAGTTTTCTTTACCTCAGAAAACAGCTTTAAACAGTCTTTTACCGACAAAAAATAATCCATCATTTACTCATTGAATTTTCATATTGTTGATTTTGGTTAACGCCATTCCAGTAACAGTACAAATAAATAAGAAAAATGTTTATAATAATCCCTTTTTCCGTACCCTTCAAATATTTACAATAGATTTGTTCAAGGAAAGAGGGTGAGAGAGCAAGAACGCGAAAGATATTAAATTAATTTGAATATTTCGTGACGAAATAATTCCTCCTCTGGAACAATCCAGTTCCCTTCCTATTCAGTATTCGTTCTATAATAATAATCAATCCACGAGATTACATTTACTCCGTCACAATCGTTGGGAATGGCTTCAATCCCAAAACAAACGGTTTAGTGAAACTAATGAGCGCGCATTTAATTCCAAGCTTCAAATCGGATTAGTGTTTCGACCTCAGCCACTGTGCAGGAACATACAGAAGGCTCATTTGAAAATATTGTGAAATTACTTCTTATTGTCGCTGTCGTCTAGCATGTGGAAGGATGGAGAGGGAGAGGGAGGCCAAAGAAAAAATTGATGGATTGTGTGAAGAGTGATATGAAAGAAAAGGAAGTTAGTGATAGCATGACGAGTGACAGGGCAGAATGGAAGAAAAAAAGGTTTTGCGCCGACCCCAAATAACACGGGACAAGGGCAGGAAGATGATGATGATGATGATGTCGCTGTGGTCTAGCTGTTTCCCAACTGTGTTTTTTTTTTTAGGTGGGAAATCATCCAATGACTTCTCTCACCCTTGGGCGGAGCGCGAGGGCGTGTCAGACTTTTCCTGACTAAAACCACACCTATGTTCCTTCAGTTGCCCTTTTGCGTTCCAGGACAACGGGTTTCCCTTTCAGAATTCAACTCATGGCCCCAGTAGGCTTCGCCCTTGGACTCTACGATTTTGCTGACATCTCTTTGACACCTCCACAACCCAGTAACTTGCTGGTCCTTTGCCAAGACTGGTGTGTGTTTTTTTTAGGTGGGAAAATCATCTACAGCTTTTCTGGCTTCAGACTATCTGTAACGACTGTAACATATCTACGACATGTGAACGCATTGCCTGAAAATAGTATGTTCAGACTCGGCTACCGAGTTCTGTTATTTTTGAATTAAAGATTACTTACAAATTATAAATCAAAATCAAGCATTGAAATTTTACTTAGGAAAATAATATAGGCATCGACGCACTACATTGGAAGTGCATTAGTATTGGTATCTTCTTTCTGTCCTCCGTGATGCACACACACACAATGCACACACATACGCTAGTGACGCAATCAAGATTTATCAAAATAGGTCATTTTTATCTTAAAATTATTCTTGGTTATATTTAAAAAAAAATACCTATTTTAAAAATAGCTGAAGCTGCGATTCAGTAGCCTACTTTGAATATTTTTATCTTTCAGGATATGCGTTTACTATGTTGTATAAGGTGATAGGTTCGTGTGTATCGTCAAAATTATCAATACATATGTATATTATTACGTTCCTTTATCAATTTTGTCGACCAAATTAATTTTGTGGTCATAAAGGAAAAGTTATACGATCTCCACAGTTGGATCTCCCTTAATAACCTTGAAAAAAAACAGAAGAAAGCATTTTAAAAACTTACCTAAGCTACGGCGACTATGCATTCGTAGCACTTGCTACGCCGTAGCACCAATGCTTCTGCACAATTTTTTTCTTCTTAACCTAAGCGTATCTTTAAGTAGCCACGGCCCTTTTAAATGATAAATGACCACCTTTTATAAAGCAAGACAGTGTGGGGTTATCAGAAATCCCTTGAAAGGGGGAGGGAATCTAATTTGATTGCTATGCTAGGTTAATGGAATCGATTTAAATGGCAATGAGGTTATTAGGTGGCCTTTGGCTAACAATAATTTAGTATGTATAAATGTCGGGTCGATGGACGAGGTTTAAGCGGCGTTTGACAGGATGTAGCATTGTTAATGTGTAATAGACAAGCCTCTTTCGATAGGGTACTGAAATGATCTACAGTTTAGTTTTATTTTCGACACGCACAGACATACATAAACTAACACCTTTTGCTGGTTTGTAGGCAGAAGTTACCGGATTGTTCGAACCTGAAGGTCACCATTGTGCGGACAGCCCGCACAATGCCAAAAGTGGCCTCATACGTGAGGGAACGGACATCCTCACGCCCTAGCCACCGCGATAGGGGACGCCACGGGTGTCGGGAGTTGCAGGGCGATCTCTAGCCATTGTAGGCGCGGGTTTGTGGATGACAAGCACTGGGTACCTCGTCGTCCGGCCGCCCGCATCGTTCCCAAGTGGACGATGAGTAGTGTTCCACACGTGTCTCAAAGAGATGTTAGCAAAACCGTAGGGGCCCAGCAGGGCCGTTGCCCTGTAGGGCCATGAGAACGCAAAGGGTAAACTGATGAGGTTTTAGTCAGTAAAAGTCTGACACTCCCTTTAGCTTCACCCAGAGCGCAAGGAGTCTTGATGATTTCTCATTGAGGAGAAAAAAAGGCGGAAACGACGGAATGCCAAACCATGATGTTTACATACTCCTTTTGCTTCATTTACGTTCATGCAGAGAGAGTAGTGGTGATCTAGTGGGAGCGGCCCCAACTTACGAATTAGCCAGGCGTATTACCTAACTTATTTCATCGCCACTGCTCTCGAAACGATGAAGGAAAACATCGTGAGGGAACCGACATGTCTTAGAACCAAAAATTCGTAGACTTAGAACCTTCACCAATCCACACTGGGCCTGTCTGGTAGATTATGGCACATTTCCTCTCTTAGAGACGAGGCCTGAGTCCCAGCCGTGAGAACTTTAAAAAAGGTTGATCATGCTTATGTTTATGTTACATTCATGCTTTCGTTTTTTTTTTTGGTGCTTTTTTGTTCCATTTTGAAGAGATAAGGTGTCCAGAACCCGCACTGAGCCCGCGTGGAGAATTACGGCTCCGAAAATCTCTCTCTGTACCACGGTTGCGAGATCGTTCGAAAGAACCATTGCACCTAACCCTGGATCGCAAAGGGCAATGAAGGAATAAGGTTATAGTCAGAAAAATCTGAAACACCCCATCTCCACTCAGAGCGGGATGGTTTCCCACCCCAGAAAAGTGTCTCTCTCCTTTTACAGAGAAAAGGCGTGTTTTCCAGCAGTGGAAATATTGAAATCTAATTATGTGTTTCTTTGTAGTTTACTGCTTAACAACCATGTTGATATATTGATTAGTCATTAAGTTTCAACTAATGTAATTATTCATCACCAGCCAGAAATACACAGCACTAAGTACTTTTGTTTTCAATAATTTTTTCTCATATACGATTCATATACGACCTGTAGTGTATGAAGGTCAAAATATCGAACGATTTTTTATGGCGGCAAATTATATTTTTATTTCTTCCGCTCTGGGTGGAGCGAGAGGCGGAAGTGTCAGACTTTTATTGACTAAAACCTACCCGTGTTCTTTCAGTTGCCCTTGACATTCCATGGTAACTCTTCTAAACCATCCCACAGCCTTGGCAGGCGTCGCCCTAATCGACTCCATCAATTATGCTGACAGATCTTTGAGGTACATGTGGAACACGACGGGCCGTGGATCTTGAGCCTGGTGTTTATCAGACGCTGAACGTCTAGGTTTTAACGTAACGTTTAGGTGGGAAGTCATCTTGTGCCCTTGGGCGGAAGGGCGTGTCAGACTTTTACTAACTACTGTTCCTTCTTTGCCTTCATTCCAGGGCCGCAGGGTTCTATTTCACACAATCCATGGCGCCAGTAGGCTTCGACCCTGCCGGGCATTACGGTTTGCTGACATCTCTTTGAGGCGCGCGTGGTAGAAAGAAGAAAGAAAGAAAAAAAATAGGATCGGGATCCCGGTGGCTGGGGCGTGCGGGCCGTTCCCTCGCGTATTCTGCCGCCTCCTTTGCTAGCATTACTGCTTCGCAAAAGGAGGCGACCGCCTGCCACTCCTCCTCGCTCCGGACCTTGGCCTGTACCAAGGCCCGGCGCGAGAGATCGCTGCCACCGATCGCCCCCACGAGGACACGGTAGTTTTATGCCCAGGCGGGGCACACCTCTACCGTATGCTCCACCGTGACCTCCGGGCGGTTCACACAATGGTGACACCCGGGCATTTCTTCTGCACGAAACGGGTAATCGCCGCGACCTGAGACTCCTGATGCCCCGGATGTATGCCGTGGTGTCCAGGGCGTGAGGATTGCCTCACTCTCACGCTTTCCACGATCTTGTTCGCTTGCATTACTGCTTTGCAGAAGGAGACTGCTTCTCATGACCTCTCGCTTCGTACTAAGGCTTGGACCAGGGCCGGATGCGAAGGCCGTCACTGTTGATCTCCTTCACGAGCACACAGCTACGTTAAACCGTTATTCCCAGTTGTCATTTTAAGTGGATATAAGCTTCATAATCTGACCACCAGTCTTGCAATGAGGGATACCCAGATACTGGATTGTCATGGCCATATAGGTGGTAGCTCTATGTAAAAATGTTAGTTTTCAACATATTTCAACCTAGAGGTCTTTAAGTCAAGAGTGAATAGGTTACTTCTAGGCAAGCGTGCTCCATCGTCGGCCACATCATCGCTTACCATCAGGTGAGATGGTGGTCAAACGCGAGCCTACCAATAATAAAAAAAAAAAAAATGAAAAAGGCTGAGAAAATAACTGCTTTAACAGATTTCGAAGAAGCATTTTACAAACACAATTTACCCATCCACTAGCCACTGACAAATAAAATTAAACTTTACAGCCGACACTTAAAGCTCAAAATGGGTTGCGGGTCCTCGAGCACAGCTGTTCCTGTGATTGAGGAGGCCACTAACGGTGCACTGAAGACATCCAATGGAGCTGGACTGAAGGGACATCACCATGATGACCCTGACGACTTACCTACTGTGGTGTTGCCGGACACACCCGTCATACCTAAACCACGTGAGTGAAGATCAGTTAACAATCGTCATTTCAGCTAAAAGACGTCCACAGCTGAACATATAGGTCTCCTCTAAGTGCACCACATTGACCGATCCTTTGCGTCTCGCATCCAGCGGAGTCATAAGGCCACATTGTGGGATCAAGGCACCTTCCAGCGCTGCGTCTAGGAGTCGTAGGGATGGCGATTCTTCAAGATCGATTATCGCAGTAGCCAAATTGTAGTGCCGTGTTAGTATGGATCCATGGCATAAAATCTTCAACCTTTGTTGCACGAACTTGTACCGATAGAAAAATATAAACAATTTAGTTTTTGCAGTTCATCTCTCACCTTTCTCTGATTTTTTTGTCTTTAAGTTATGATCTTGCAGAAAAATATAAAAAATACTCACTCTTTATTATTCTCAGCAGTAGCCTTCGAGATCCCAGTGGAAGAGTTCGACGGCACCAAGCGGCCTTCGACCCCTCCACCTCATCTACAAAGGCTACTGCAGCCAGTGCAACCAGAAATCAGCTTGCCTGACATTGAGGAGAAGCTGGCTGAGGCAGAGCAAAGGAGGCAATCCGTAAGCACAAATTTTTAAGGCAACTGCCCCCCTAGCCAAGTTACAACCGTTTCGTGTCGAATTCCATTCTCCACTCGGTAACGCCTCAGTGTCAGTAATTGTAGAAAACGATAAGTTGGCAGCCATTGTGACGCGCCTGAGTCGGCCGCTCGTTTTACAATGTCGTTCTACAATAACAAACGATGTAGCGTTGAACATTGTAGAAACGATAACAATTCATTATATCATTTTGAACGATAATTTTCTATTCGTCTGTTCTGATCACGTGACTTAACGTTGAGATGTTATTCCCATAAATTTGATTGGTTTTCGAATAGTGTTAACGATTGCAGATTATCAATTTGGCAAGAGGTGCTGGTGATAAAAAAATTGGCAATTAGTAATAAAAAAAATATCCTTTCGAGTTTCGATCACGATGGCCAATCTCAATAGAGATTAGCCAATTATTATAGTAGGAGGAGGGGGGAGATATTATAGTGCACAAGTGCGTGCGCAAACACAGGTACAATCTCTGTTCCTTTACTCTCATAGTTCGATGGAACGACAATCCGACACGATCGGAGAGAGATTAGGCGCAGGATAAATGGCATGGTGTACTTTCCGAGGTACGGGAGTGACATATCATACCAACTCCCAAACTCCGGGCTGCTACAAAGTAATTTCTAATGGAAAAAACCCAATAGAACTTTTTGTCCGACCCGGGAATTGAACCCAGGACCCCACGCTCAGCAGTCGCGCTTGCTACTACGAGACCAACGAAGCAATCAGTAGATAATCAATGACACCTAAAGAATAAAGAGTGAAAAAACCTCTATAATCTTTTCTTCTTCTTTTTGTTTTCCTCATTTTACATACCCAAAGTTTTTAATAGTTTACTAAATTCTGTAAATTATTTTTCAGATACTACAGGCAAGGGCGGCGTCAGCTCAGAAGAGGGCGCAGAAGGTGATCAAGAACGTGCAGGACATGGGCAGGCTGGACACAGAACATGTTAGTATAAAGATCTATTTATATTTGTCGGTACAGGATGCTGATCACAGTGAAAATACTTTCCAGAGACTATTTTGGGCGATAAGTGGGTAAGGAGCAATAAACAAACTATTCAAGACAATGCAACTGATTTATTATGTTTTAGGTATTCACTTTCCAACGAGCCGTGAGACAGTCCCCAAACTAGATGTTGTTCACACGGCTGCCGACAGAGAAAAGAGCGTCTCTGCGGTTTTAACTTTTATCTGCTCGGTTCGTACAAACCTCTAACCCAGATTCCGTCAAAGTGACAGTGACACTTCACTCGTTCACTCGCCCTCAAGCTTCCGTACTTCACCGACATATTTATTGTGCCGACGGTTAGGAGTGTTATTCTCACTCAAACGGCTTGCTGATGGTGGTGTATGTGCTAGACCATTCAGTTCCCTTCAAAATGGTGCTAGCTCTAAAAAAGTAGCATCAGTATTTAAAAGTTAGTGGACCTCATAAAGCTAAATCAAAGCCATTCCTACGACAAAATTAACTATTGCAATGAGTAGCACCTTTATTTTCCAGTACCCTAAATAGTCACAACGCTGGGCAAAGGCCTCCCCTTTCTCCTTCCAAACCTCACTGTCATAGGCGATCTCTGGCTAAGTTTTATCCGCGAACATGATCAGATCGTCACACCACCTTCGCCGCGGTCGACCCTGACGATGGCGTCCTTCCTTCAGGCATCCTGCCCTCAGGCGTCCTTCCCTCAGGCGTCCTTCCCCCAGGCGTCCAGTAAGTGACGATCCTCGCTCTTCTGTCCGGGTGCATTCGTGGTACGTGGCCAGCCCATTCCCACTATAGCCTTGCTGTTTTTTCTCCGACATCTGCTACTTGCGTTATGGAGCGTAGGGTGGTGTTTCTAACGCGAACTATTCGCTTAAGGACGCGTTTACAAATCTGACCAAAATAAGCAGTTTTTGGGTACATTTTGCGGCAGAACTAAACTAAACTAAATGTAAATAATAATTTCCATAGATAGATTATTCCTTTATCTTCAAATGGTAGCAACCTTTTAAAAAAAAATTAGGTTAATAATACTGTAATAAATAATTTCCGGTACCTCTTCACGCAAAATTGACGATTTCGTATTGAGTTTAGGTACATTTTTCTTCCATTTAATAACAGAAATTTGTTTATTTAAAAATATTTTATGTAAGGACACATGATCAATCCAAAAAGGTAGGAGAAAGAACTACCAAAACGTTCCAATTAGTCTCAGAAAAAAAATGAAATCAATTTTAGTTTTTCAACAAATTTATCTCTATCGCGTGAATCTTAATAGCTTGAATTTAAGGGTTATTTTACTGGTCAATGTCTTGAGTTATTGCATAAAAAATTTAAATAAAAATATTAGCCTGCGCTCAGCCGCCGTCGTGAGTGGTCGCTGTGTCGCTTGTAAGCAGCGGCTCGTATGGAATAAGATCGCTGTACGAATACAAAATATTTTACATACCTAATTTTAAATTTACCGCAATACCTAGAATTGAAGCGCATCAATTCGTAAATACGTCCTTAACACTTATTATTTTGCACTAAGTACATCGCCCGTTGACAAATTTTGAGTTCGGACTTTTGTTGTAGGGTTGGTTAGCACAGGCAGGATGCAGATGTCAAAAAGTTTTCTCTTTTTTTTTTTGTTGAGTCAAAACTATTAAATAAATATTCAATCTAATGCATTTCCATTTACAGGAACATACGGAACCCATGAAACATGTGACGAATAGCTTGACAATTCCACCGGAGCCTGGCGTGTGTGAAGATAAGAATATTTGATAGAATAATTCCTAAGTCCTAAGTCAACGATAGCTATGTTTTACGAATGCAATAAACACATTTACCTACACCTAAACCAATGGAAGACAGGAGTTAAGAATTCAACAAAATTAAAGTTTTTAAATATGAAAGAAAGGGTAAAGCCATCGCCGAGCACGTCATCGCTTACCATCAGATATAGTGAGATAGTGGCCAAACGCGAGCCTACCAGAAAAATTAATAGAGCCAAATAATTCTAAAAGCCTTAAGTCTTAGCAATTATAACACCAAACATGATGCATGAAGCATAAAAATACTGGAACAATGTAGTACTTAAGTATATCTTTTTTTTTGAGGTGGAAAATCGTTATATAATTTTTCTCGCTCTAAGGTGGAGCGTGTCAGACTTTTACGGACTAAAATCATACCTATTTTCCTTCTCCCTTTGCGTTCTAGGATCACGAGTAACATTTTCAGCAGTCAATCCATGGCTCCAGTAGGCTTCGGCCTTGCTGGGCCTCCACGGTTTTGTAGACATTTCCGCGTGGAACATTACGCGCCGTCGATGACTCGGGCTCGGTCCGGACGGTTACTGAACGGCCGGACGGCGACCTACCCATTGCTCGTTGTCCACGCGCCCGCGCTTATGGTGGCTGATAGTTGGGGTCGGGGTCCAGGGCCCGACGGCTGGCGCGTGAGGATTTCCACACCCTCACGCGTGCGGCAGTCTCCTTCGTTAGCATTACTGTTTCGCAGAAGGAGGCAACCGCGACCCATTCTCCCTGGGTCCATGGTCTGAACCAGGGCCCGGCGCAAGAGGTTGCCGCCGCCAATCGCCTCCACGAAGACATGGCGGGGCTACGCCCAAGCGAGGCACACCTTCACCGTATCTCCGTATCCGTATTGGTTCCTATATTGCTCAGCATTTCGAAACAACGATTGGAAATATTTTATGCCCGATTTCTTTACAGTGCAACTCTCTCGTAAAACTTAGATATCGTAACTAAACACACACTTTGCTTCGTCAATTTGCGTAAAAGCTCTCTTGCTTCGAGCTAAGGGAACTTTCGTGCAATTTGCATCGAAAAAAATGTTTTCTGCGAATGATATTGATTTTTGCCAATTTGAAATTGATTTTGTTAGTAAAAAAAAAATATTTTATTTGGTGTTATATAATATATAATTATTATATTATACACCCCTATTTTTTTAACACGTACAAACGAAATTGGGCTCTATCTGTACCCGTTACTGATAATATTTATGTGGTCAAAAGTAAAAAAAAACTAAATCCCTAAATTGTGCACGAAAAATTGTGATAATTCGTAAATTCATAATTGAATCAATTATTCATAACAATTGCTACTAGAAAATACTACGCGCAGTGTTTTTCCATTGTTTTTCATTCATAATCAATAGCTTGTACAATATTTTCATAACTTGAGTGACATTTTGGGATATAAACAAACAATAATAACTTTGCAGTTTAAGAATATTATTTATTGAGACTTTTTTAAAATAATAACAAGACTTTTTCTAATAAGCCCTTGAAGTATTTGTACTAATTAAAAACTAGTGGTGTATATAGTATATACGACTGTTTGAATGGTAGATAGAAAATAAATTAGAGGCTTACTTACTGTATTTTATAAGAGCTAAAAGATTTATTCTTTTTGCTTAACAATGCTTAAAATTTTATTAAAATTAAGGAACGATAGTAAAACTTGAGAACGTAATTTCTGAACCGTTTTTTTTTTGAGGTAAGTCATCATAAAATAAGTCCTCGAAATCTGGGTGGAGCGAGTGGGTGTGTCAGACTTTTACTAACTAAAACCCATCTGTGTTCCTTCAGTATCTTTCTTTTCTTTCTTTCAGGTATTTACGTAACTTTTGAATTTAGTCCGTACGCTTTTCTTTTGTATATAGTAAAAAACAAAGTTCTGACTCACTCACTCATAAATCATCATCATCATCATCATTTCAGCCGAATGACGTCCACTGTTGGACATAAGCCTCCCCAAGTGCCGCCACAAGGAACGGTCCTGTCCGACCTTGAACCTAAAACATTGAAATTTTGCACAGAGGTTCCTTTTATGATGTACTAGCTTTTGCCCGCGGCTTCGCCCACGTACATAAAATATAGCCTATGTCACTCAGGAATAAAGCAGCTTTCTATCGGTGAAAAAATTTTAGCAATCGGACCAGTACTTCCAGAGATTACCTCCTACAAACAAAAAAACATAAAAACAAACTTTACCTCTTTATAATATTAGTGTAGATATGTTACCGGCAATCTGTATAATACAAGTATTCTATACAATACCTAGGCAATTTATAGCATACTTGGGGCGTCCAGGTAATGTATGAAATATTATGAATATTATTTTCTATTATATACTTTACCTAGGTAATGTATATAGATCCTGGGATTGGGACACCAGTAATGTGCAAAATAAATAGATTTTAGATTTTATTAATGTTAAACGATCTTCCTATAAAATGATGGGCAAATGAAACATGTTCAATCACTTAAAATCAATGTGTGTAAAAGACGAGAGCAGGGAAGGGATTATCAGAATTTTAGGGCACCCCGACACGGACAGTTTAGGTTAGAAGGCTGAGGCTTAGCCTTCGTTGTTATTTTTTTTATAACCACCCGGAAATAGAAGCCTTACTTTAAAACGAAACGTGAAATCAAAAATTCTTCTGGCTATAAGTAACATAATGTAATTTGTTTGCAGGTACTCAGCTTCTATTTCCGAGTGGTTTTAAAAAAAATAACCACAAACCGCCTTAGGCTTCTACTCTAACCTTTCTGTATCGGGGTGCCCTAAAATTACGTCACCTTCTTCCCTGCTCTTATCTTTTACACACATTACCGGCCGCCAATTCGGTATTGTGTAAAATACCTAGACAAAGTAAAAAATCAATAATATTTCATACACATTTTAGGTAATCTATACATTGCCTAGGTATTGTATAAAATACCGGATTATATAGATATACAAAGAGAAAGAGAGGATTTTCCAAAAATCAAAAAGGAAAGCGATGAAACGGTGGTCCAATGTTTGTATGGAGAAAAGAACTTTCATGCCGGCGAAGCCGTTGGTAGAAGCTATTCTTAAATAAAACCATTAAATTAAATCAACTCAACCACCTCAGTTTAAAAGGTTTAAACAAAATGAAACTGATGGACCATAAGAATAGCAATATCGCTAGAATAGGTAATATTCAAAAGTAATAAAGAATATTCATAGACATTTTTGCGATTACTAGAAATGTAACGATCTCATATTTTATACGAGCAATTTCATCCCGATAGCCTTTAAAAAGTACATAAAAATCCTTTAGAAAGCGTAATTTTGCTGAACGCAGAGTGCCACCGGTTAGGTTAGGGCTGTCACTCACTTATCGACTCATTATTTTTTAAGGTAAATGCTCAAAGGCAGCTCACGAAAAAAAAAATGACGGGTTGCACTCTGGGAGTGCCGGCAGAAGTGAAAACTTAAGTATTAACGTTGTGCGTTTTGGATCGTCTTACGAATTTTCGATCAGGTCACGTGTCCTGACGCGAGTTTAACATTTTTTACCCATTACAAAAAAAGTGTACAACGCCGATCGTCTTACGAATTTTCGATCAGGTCACGTGTCCTGACGCGAGTTTAACATTTTTTACCCATTACAAAAAAAGTGTACAACGCCGCTAAAGAAGTTTTCACTTCAAAAAATTCAATTCTGTCAACGCCCTGTTGTACGTTGATATATGGTTTGCGACCGTAACACGGATTTCTTTCAATTATCATAATTTCAAGCATTCCCCAAGTTTCGCTACAATGAACGGTCCTGCTCGTCCCGCAACCCTCACTAGGTCATCGGTCCACCTTGTAAGAGGATTTCCAACGCTGCGTGTTCCGGTACGCGGTCGCACCTGTCGACCTTTTATGTCCCAACGGCCATCTCTTCTGCGAGCAATATGCCCTGCCCACTACCACTTCTTCGGGTTATGACGGTAACCTTGGTTCTCCTACGGATATCTTCATGCAAGATTCGATCACGCAAGGAAACTCCAAGTATAACCATTCCCATTGTCCTTTGGTTGCCTTTAAGATTTCTTTACACAATTATAGTCATTAAAATCATCAGTACCTACAACCCTCTCAGTTCATCTAGCTTTATTGAATGGCTATTTCATGAAAAAGACATTTAAAAGTATTTGAATTTCGCAGGCTACCCTTGGGCATCCCCATAAGTCAAGCATTGCAACTTCACATATAATCACATCGCTTAATCTTGCTGGAGAAAAGTGATTTAAGTCTCACTAAGAATGTTAATTCATCTTTCGATTTTTGTTGCTAATACTATTGTATCTACTTATTGGTGTTTCATGTTTTTTTTTTAATTTTCGGTGTTTGACTTTGCTCGAATTCTTGATACCACTCATGCACAGTGGTCTTATACCAAAAATCACCATAATCGGTTAATATTTAGAGGTTGCACAACGCCATCGAGATATAAGTACTAACGTACTAGAGAAGCTACGTCAAATAACTGAATTGTCCTATTTTCGTAATTTGAATCTTTAGTTCGCTGCAGCGCTAAAATAATAACAATTCGTCTAAACCGTAACTAATTTACCACAGCGCTAGATTTGCTGCGGAAGTGTATTTATTCTCGGCAAAAAGGTCTTAAGCACCATGTAAATCACGGCACTTACGCGTTTTCTTCGACAAAGTGCGGCGCGATCGCCGCAGTTGAACGAAACAAAGTAGGAATTTACGGTGTCTTCTCTAGTACGTTAGTACTTATATCTCGATGCACAACGCCAATAAAGTTTTCTCTTACAGCTAATACGTCATCAGTGTAGGTTAAATTTTTAATATTATTATTTTTTTCAATGGAAGGTAGCAGTAGTAGTAGTAGTAAGTCTTACATGTGTTGTTGTGTCTAGTAAAACTTACTTCCCTCCTCTGTAAAAAATAATAATATTAAAAATTTAATCTTCACTGATGACGTACTTATTGGCGTTGTGCAACCTCTAAATATTAACCGATTATGGTGATTTTTGGTATATGAACACTGCATGAGTGGTATCAAGATTTCGAGCAAAGTCAAATGAAAATTGAAAATTTAACTATTTATGGAAATCAGTAGCTTAAAACTGGGATAGATGCCGTTCTATATCTATCAGTACAAAAAGAAAAATATTTTATTTGTAAAACTGGCTGGTGCTTCGATTTCTTATCTACAAAATGAAAATTATACAACATTATCTTTGATATTTTTAGAGTCGTTAAGTACCGGGCTCCGCCAAGGTAGTACACAGAATTTAACATTGGTCCTTCGAGCCGGATAGATTTACCGTATTTTGAGTTTTTGCGCAGCCGATTTCGCCTTGCACCTGGTATTTGCGATTGTGATTTTGGCAGACCTCTACAATTTAGGTCATCTATCATCCATTTATGGGATAGCTGCCTAATCTATATAAACATCCTCGGCCTCCACCCGGAAAAATTTTGATCACACTTTGCCTTGCGCATGCGTCAACTCAATTGCAGTTGGAGAGCTTCTCGATAGGTTCATAAAATCTAGAGTAGTGCAATCGGGGCACCTACCCCCTTTTTTTAGATGGAATTCATCAAATGTTTCTGCCACTCTAGGGTGGACCGAAACTGACTTAAACCACCTTTGTTTCTTCATTTGCCAAGGCACCTGTACCTAACTTAAGTCATCTATCCTAGTTTTACCCTACGAGCTGGTTGTTATGTCGGGATATTGTTTTAACCAAATAATTAGGCATCTTTTAACATCTACAGAACCTTGAAAGACTAAAGATTGGTTGCAACCACCGTTACTTTTTAAAAGGAATACATATAAATATATTTGGTATAAGTTAAATAGAAACCCATGTATATTCGTGCAATATGTCAACTTTCACGTGATAATTTGTGATTTTCAATTAAATTTGTTTACAATATATTTGTTATTTTAATCTCGCCGCTATAAATCTGGATAAAATCTTGATAAATTGTATGTATACTACCTCATTGTCATCATTTCAGCTGAAAGATGACATAGTCCTCCTCAAATCTCACCACATCGACCAGTCCTGTGCGTTTCGTATCCATCAGATTCCCGCGACCCTCACCAGGTCGTAGGTCCTTGTGGGAAAGGCTTTCCAACGCTGTGTCTTCCGATACGCAGTCGCCACTCCAGAACCTTTCGGTATCATCGACCATCTCTTTTGCCTTAATTCACCTTAAATTTGACCGCTACCGGAGTCAAGGGTAGACCGGCTGTCGGGTACCAGGCGTCATTTTCTAGTAGTGGTTATCATTGAGGGAGGCTTTGCCATGACTGCCACGCTTGGCAAGCAGGATGGTGATCGCAGTGTGTTTGTTACGATACACAGAAAATACTGCTATCTATTCTCTGGTGTGTCCCTAAGTTGCCTCTTATGACACCCATGGGAAGAGATGGGATGGTACTATTCTTTACGTACGACTCCAAATTTTACTTACTGAATGAAGTGATGGAGGTAAGTGGAACAGAGAGTAAATTCCCGCAAACCTCCGTTGAAAAGGGAGGATCCTCCGACCAGGCAGGTGTTATGTCTGGTGGGCAACTGCCCGATAGATGATTTCGGGCTGTTGTATATGTTCAAATCGCGCAAAGAACTTTACTTGCGCGATGCAGGATTAGTTCTTATGTGACGCCATAGATGTCGCTACAGAATTTTAAATTTAAAAAATTATGGTAAGTACATATCGACCCGTTTAGAAAGAACATCGTAATCGACAATTTACGTTTTTTTTACAGAAATGGGTTAAACAAATATAACTTACAAGCTTCTGCCAGTGGCTCCACCGTCATGAAAGTATGTTTTTTCATACAAAATTTTATACCCCCGTTTCATCCCAACGTAAAAACGCAATGTCGCATAAGAAGTTCTTTCTGAAAAGGCTCCATATAAAAGGTAAGCTAAAACGCATTTTATGTGAATCACAGCCCCTTTTATACCCATAAAGATAATATAATGAGTGTAAAAATAATTAAATAAAATTTAAATCAGGAAGGTGGATATGTTAATTTAAAAAGATATTCTTTTAATATAATCCGTCCCTTGACCCCCTTTTCCGCTCAACATTTCAACCCCAAACCTAGCGCAATGAATTATAAATTCAACCCTCACGTGAAAACAATTTACCCGCGCATGCATATCTCCGGACTAGAGCACTTACATAAAGTTTATTACTCGCACGTTTTTGCTAGAAATGGGGATGAAATGGATTACTATTCCACGTTTAGATGAACTTTGTGCTCAATAGTAGAGGTTTTACGGGGTGATGATGATTGTACCCGTTGCCCGATTGTTAGGGTAAAGAAGATAATAAATTCGCATTTTATTCCAGCCCTTAAATGTCTACTCACTGCTAAAATAAATTGAAATAACTATAAGATGATTCCTAATAGCTGCTTTCAAAAGCCAGTTTTGATACAAGTGAAGAAAAGTTTGTCATCGCGACCGAGGCGGAATTCGCCCGAGCCGCAGGCGACGGTGAGTGTTGTAGTGACAACTTTGCACATGTATCAAATGACGTTTTTCAATACACTTACGAAGAATTAAATAAACAGGGGTTAACCAGAGACTCGTGGGGGTCGCTTAGCTCCCAGCCTGATAAGATAAATACAATAAAATTTAGCCGAGGTGAGCTCGTACACTTGTCCTCACTAGTGCGGATATTAGTAAATTGCGTGCCTAAAAGTAGGACTGTTCGTTGGGGCGAAACTCGGGGAGGCCTATATCCAGCAGTGGACGTCTTTCGATTAATTTTTTAATTCGAAATTATGAGAATGAAAATACTGGTAGGTATCCAGCTAGATCCGGTTAGACTGGAAGCCGATCCCAGCATAGTTGGTAAATGGCTAAGCAAACAGCCCCCATAGCCAAGTTGCAAACGATAAACGTGAACGCTTAGTAATCTCCAATAGATTTTCAACTTTATACCTAAGAGCATAAAGTTGAAAATCTATTAAAGACTACTGAGCGTTAGCGACCGGAACGAACGAAAACACTATGTAATCTTCAATAGATTTTCAACTTTATATCCAATAACATAAAGTTGAAAATCTATTAAAGACTACTGGGAGTTTACGTTTATCGTTTGTGACTTGGCTAGGGGGGCAGATCTTATAAGCCTGCTCTTAAAATAAAACAAGGTTCGACTACCTAAAGTCAACAACTGAGTTGCCTTTAGAGTCCTGAAATGCAATACCCTTTATGCAAAAGAAATTGCAATTTTCTTGCCATTTATAAGCTAAGTAGCTGTCGCCAGCAGCATCGCCCGCTTCATAGTAGAAAATTATCACAAAGGGAACATACTCCCGAGATAAAAACTATATGCTATTCGCCCTACATGGTCTCTCCGTCTACCATATTTGAACGTAAAGAAGTAACAAACGTATACACGTCCACTCACAAACTATCACCATTATAATATTAGTTTTTTTGAGGGAAAATCATCCAATGACTTCTCCCGCTAGGGTGGGACGCGAGGGCGTATCAGACTTTTATTCACTAAAACCAAACCTGTGTCTTTCAGTTAGATAGATAGATAGATAAAACATTTATTTGATGCAACACAGAAAATTTACAGACAGTACACAAGAGGACAATAAAATTACAAAAATGAAACTAAATACATAAATGTAAACATTCACAGACATCAATGTTACGATTACATTGAATTATGTACATAAAAAAACACGTTAAAAATTAATCACAAAAACATAGGTAGGTACTTAGTAAAAGTTTTGCAAGACAAATAATTAAGAAATAGCATAGTGCGGTGTGCGCTGAGTTGGGCACCCATTTGATGCAGCCTTGCGCTGCATCAAATGGGTGCCCAACTCAGTATGTGTCAGGCAAATATACCTGACGCTGGTATTCTGCCCTTTGTGTTCTAGGACCACGTTACAGTATAGATATATGGAACAGTACGGAAACTACCTACAAATGTTCGAAACGGCTCACTCACACAATCATACGCATCGACGAGACTCCTAAGCGGCATTCGCTACTGACAGGACCGCGAGAAACGCTTAGGAGTCTCGTCGATGCGTATGTTTGTATGAGTGTGCCGTTTCGAATATTTGTAGGTAGTTTCCGTACTGTTCCATATATCTATACTGTGACCAAGTGTTTTCCTTTCAGAAACTCTTGCTAACATCTCTTTGAGGCGCGCGTGGCATACTATGCGCCGTCAGCGACTTGGGTAAGATAAGAACCGACCTATCCGGACAGGGCACGGTGAACTACCCATCGCTCGTCGCCCTCAAACCCACGTCTACGGATTATAATATTTGTGTGATTGGCTTTGGAAACCAGAACCAAACTCATTTCTAACTTCCCAGGCAACCATTGTCACTTCAACTAATATACTCAACTAGTCTAAAACATATTATTACACGTCAGTACATGGCCTACTCTGCTGAGATAAATCTGTTAGTTACCGCATATGACAGGCGGGTGAGGTTGCAGACACAGAGTATAGAATAAACCAGAAGGCGCAAATGCACAAAGAATTAAGGCAAAATAAACAAAATCTTAAGTTTATGTGATTTTTTATATTAAATAAGATAAGATTTAACATGCATTTTATAATAAATAATAGCAAATAAATAATTATTAAATACCGTAGGTTGCAATTTGTTCAAAAAAATTTTTAGTTTTGTAAATTTGCAAAAGTTTTCGGGTTTTCTTTTTCCTCTGCGATCAGTCCATCTATAATTTAACTATCTGCCTGTTCGTGCCGGTCTAAAGGATCCTATGACAGATCTGTCATAGGATCCTTTAAACTATAACAGGCAGATAGTTAAATTTGACTCAAATCAATTGATACTCGAATTGAATTGATTGACTTTCGAATACCGTAATTAGAGACACAATAAAAAGACAATAATCGCTTGGGGTTTAAGGAATTGTGTCTTCTTTCAAGACAAACAATAAAACGAAATACTTAAAATTCGAGTCCGAATCATACTTTCGGCTACTTTTTTTAGTCATTTGAAAATCGAAAACGTTTTATCAACTACACTGTTACCCTAGCCTAGCCATAGTACGCAGTTGGGTTTAACAGAGAACAGTTCTCCGATGTCTTTTTTTTTTAGTTAGGTAATCATCCAATGACTTCTCCCTCTCTAGCGAGAAGGCTTGTCAAACCGTTACTAACTAAAACTCACCTGTTGCCTTTTATGTTCCTAAACCCCGATATCTCTTTCGAAAATTTCCGTAGCCCTAGCGGCTATCAGCCCTACTGGGCCACTACGGTTTTGCTAACATCTATTTGAGGTGCGTGACGACGACGATTCGACCTTAATGCTTACCGAATGGCCGGCCATCCACAAATTTTTCGATGTTTTTTTTTTTTTTTTGTAAATAGGTTTAAAAAAACACTTTTACACGTCAATTTTTTTTTCGTCATTTTTAAACTAGATGAGGCCGGTGTTTCCTAGCTGACTACCCTGAGAAGAAACACCGAAACAAACTCAGGGGTCAAAGTCGCTTTTAAAGTCCATACAGTAAATATGTAATGGTCAAATCACATGAGAACCATGCAGATTTGTCTGAAATGGTCTTTTGAAGAAAGAACCTTACAGATTTGAGTGGACCTGTCCAGTCAGTGCAAGCATTTGTCAGTATTCGTAAAGCTCAACTCAGGACTACTAAGGAGCTCAACTACTTGACGAACAATACCAAGGAAAGGACATTTGGGTAGGCCGCAGAAAATACTCAAATTCCCAGACATACGTTAAAATTACTGAAAAGGAAAAAAAAAAGCAATCAACATAGTCCTCACGTTCACAATAATAAAAAGAAAAATATTGTTTACAATACTAAGTAAACATTGATGTCAAAGATTAATAGAGAAAGAGAAAAAAAAAAAGTCAAATTGCAAATTAAAAATTATCTACAATAACAAATTGTAATAAATAATAATAATAAAAAGCAAAATTGAAATTAAAAACAAAAGAAAAAAAATAATAATAAGAAGACAACAGTTGCAGTGCGTACTGGAGCAGGCCAATCCCAAGCCTTTTGGTCCTCAACATAGTCCTTTATAGTGTAAAAAGCCTTTTGGCAAAGTTTTCGCTTTACAAATAATTTGAATTTATTAAGGCTTAGTTGTTGAATATTACTAGGAAGTTTATTATAGAAGTGTATGCATTGGCATCTAAATGAGCCCCCTATTTTTTTCAGCCTGGTTGTAGGAACCACAAATTTGTGTTTGTTCCTAGTATTAAAATTATGAACATCACTGTATTTTTTAAACATGTTTATATTTTTATGTACATACAAAATATTCTCGTAAATATACTGTGAAGGTACAGTCATTATATTAATTTCTTTAAATTTATCTCTGAGGGAGTATCTGGGACTTAATTTATAAATCGAACGAATAGCCCTTTTTTGCAAAACAAAAATTGACTGTATTTCGGCGGCATTTCCCCACAGTAGAATACCGTACGACATGACACTATGGAAATAGCTAAAGTAAACTAAATGGGCAGTCTCTACATCAGTTAAATTTCGAATTTGTCTAACAGCGTATGCTGCAGAGCTAAGTTTTTTTGATAATTTGTCTATATGTGGGCCCCACTGAAGCTTAGCATCTAGAGTTATGCCCAAGAACACTGTATTATCTTCACTTTTTATATGGACGTTGACTTTGTATATGGACACTGAGCAGCATGGAATAATAAGCGTATGCGCCTTCTGTATTTTTCAATACTCTGTGGTCTCTGCATGTAGTAATTAGTTCCCAGGGAGTGCTGCCTTCCCTTGGTGCTGCTATAACGACTTAATTGCTTGCTACCCTCGTGGGATTTATGTAGCGATGACTTGAGGAAGATGATATCTTGTGCACTGTTGCAGACTTGGCGTTACTAACCGCGTAAAGGTAGTTGCCATGCTAGCATAGTTTTTATTTGAAAACAAGGAACGCGTGCGGGCTGTCATCTTTTAGGTTCATCTCATCAATTTTCTGACTGACCGACTCCTTGACAATTCAAAAGTACCTGTGAATGGTTTATTTGAAATAAATACTTTGGGTTTAAGTAATCAACGGAGTAATCACGTACCGGAAGATGTAGCGTTGGAAGACCTCCTACAAGGTGGACCGATGACCTGGCAAGGGTTGCGGGAATCGAATGGATGCAAGACGCACAGGACCGTTCATTGTGGCGACACTTGGGGGAGGCCTATGTCTAACAGTGGACGTCTTTCGGCTGAAACGATGATGATGATGAATCAATGGATAAGTCGAAGTTACCCTTTTTGTTGTAAGAAGATCATATTATTAGCATCTTTGGGATAATTAAACTAATTGTATTTCCTTAGCACAGTATTTCAAGACGAAAGTCTATGACTAGTGCGTGTTGCCAATGATGACATATGACTCTGAAAAGTGGTCGCTAACAATGGGCCTCAATCGAAGGTTTAAAGAGTTTCCTTGCGTGATCGCATCAGAAATGAAGATATCCGCAGGAGAACAAAGGTTGGCGATATAGCCTAACATCGCCAAACTTAAACAGGGCTGAAAGATCCTGGAGTGGCGACCGCGCATTGTAAATGCAGCGTTGGAAGGTCTCCCACTAGGTGGACCGATGAACTGATGAGGGTCGCGGGAATCCGATAGATGCCAGACGCACAGGACACGGAGGAGGATAGTGTATTGACTGAACTCTCATTCGAATACCGAAAGTTCATTTCAACGTTTGTTCGTTCACTTAAAGTTTTTTACACGTGAACACTAGCTTAAGATCTTGTCGATTAAGATTGATTCGAAATGTAAAACTTAAATGAATTAAATTGATTATCCTGATAAACTGTATTCTCATTTTCTGACCCCTTCAAAATATACTACATTTAACTACTGCCGCTTAAAATGACTGGAAAAACGACGCAAATCTATATTACATTTAAAACTTTTCTCCCGAGATATTTAGAGATTTTGAAATCTATATATAAAAGCAAAATACCACTCACGGATTAATCAGGAAATCTCAGAAACTATAACACCTAAAAACTTAAAATTTGGCAGGTAGGTTCCTCGTAGGGTGTTGACATCCGCTAAGAACAGATTTTACGAAACTCCACCCTTAAGAGCATTTATCCGTTAAAACTACGCAGAAGCCAAAATCAATGATTTCCGACGGACAATATAACAATAATGTGTTTAATTTCTAGTTAAGATATTGACGTCATATTATTGGGAATTTCATAATCTAGTGTATAATCCAAAAACATTTTCAAATGATCGTATAGTTTTCCCATTAGAACAGTTCTTATCCAAGCCGTTTTTAAAACTAGCGGTCGACGGTCTACGCAGATGCGAGATAGTAGTTAAACCGTGTATGGTAAACTTACAACATTTTACTTAAAAAAAAAAAGATAACATTGACTAGTACATGGCCCAAAAAAAACACGATTGCTGTAAGTTTTCATTCAAGAAAAGTAATCTCAAAACTGTCATTTTTAGCCGTTTTTGGAGATATTAAACGTGTTAGTTTAGGACAATATATGAGGCATTTTTGTTTTTTTTAGACTTATTAATTGAACGCATTTACGATCTATGACATGGTACAATAATTTTTTTAATAACTTATTTGTTTACACTACAATTAATTATTTAATATCACTATATAATAGACGCGAAATCGCGTCAGCGCTTTGTACCGGCCGAGGTCTTTCAGATTTTTAGTCTTTCTATTCTACAGTGATACTAAATAATTAATTGTATTGTAGTGCACATTATTGTTATATTTTCCGTCGGAAATCATTGATTTTGGCTTCTGCGTGGTTTTAACGGATGAATGCTCTTAACAGGGTAAAACGGAGGTTGGAAGTTTGTATAAAGAAACCTATTTTCACGCGGGCGAAGCCGCTGGCAGAAGCTAGTAACTTATATTTTCACAAGTTACTCCCTTCTGTTGATATTTAGGCTAACTACAAATTCACAGTTTACAGAATTTTTCTTTTACTTGTGCTATGAGACCTAGCTTCTTGCCAAATTTCAGGGTTCCTAGTCAACAGGACCCTACAGACTTTGATTCCCTTGCGAGTATCAAAATATGCAGGTCCGTAACGTTACTCCGAGAGTCACATGGTCTATTAACGGAAAGTCGACTGAACGATTGATCGAATAGAATTTATTGCGAAACAACCTTTGTATCGCCAAACGCTACTTCGACTGAACGATTCAACGAATATATTAATCGATGTTATGCCTTCGGGATCCGGTGAAATGTGGGACTAGAATGGTGGGGAAACACCGGGCACACTGAATGTGTATGTCTCAAGGTCAAATGTATAAAATGTGAGGAAACTTCAGGTACACCAAAGATCAATGACCTTGATCTCAAAGCCAGATATATAAAATGCTTAGATACGTCTGGTACACCTAAGGTACACCTTAATCTCAAAGTCAAATATTATTTTTAGTATAATAATTATGCGAAACGTGAATACAGTTTGTTCAGCATCAGTCACTAAATTAATTCCAATCAATTTTACACCATGTTATATTTTTTTCCAAAAATATTTAAAAGAGGTCACAAGTTGGACACCACCGACACTAAATATAACACAGGTCACAGCAGGTCATAGCAGGCATTAGAACAAAAGTTGTTGTTTATGATGTTAGCAACATAGTCCTGAGAGGTTGCCAGTGTTTTCCCAATAACTCTGTAGGTATATGTCTAAATACATACATCTTATAGATAAATTATACCGAGACACCAAACAAATGATCGTGCTCATCACATAAACATTTCGCACCTTTAATCCAATACCGTCACTAAGCGAAATTTTTCAAAAAACCTGTTTTTTCATCTTTTTTTTGTTTTGTTTTGTTGTTCTGTTTTTTGTCTGTTTTCTGTTTTTTTTTTGTTTTTTTTTTTTTTTGTTGTTTTTGTCATCTGTTTGCTGAGCGTCAACTTTACAGATTGCATTAAAAACAGTTTTTTTTTTCTTTTCTGTTAGTGACGGTATTGGATTAAAACTGCTATTTGTCTTGGATGGGAATCAAACTCACGACCTCCGGCATAGTAGTCAGGGTCACTAACCACTAGACCAACACTAGGTCAGTCAAAAGATATTAGTAAAAGAAATAAACAGAAAGGTCTCGATTTAAGAGAAACACGCTAAAACAATCAATCAGCCCACTTAATAAGCTCCTCCTCCCATCTTAACTGATCACCACAA
The DNA here is from genome assembly GCA_905147345.3 of Mythimna impura. Taxonomy (NCBI): domain Eukaryota; kingdom Metazoa; phylum Arthropoda; class Insecta; order Lepidoptera; family Noctuidae; genus Mythimna; species Mythimna impura. The sequence goes on from LR990355.1 coordinate 26,027,392, forward strand.
ATCGCATGCAAGACCACGTCTCAACGACCCCACCTGCAATCGTTCTCACGCTTCAAATAACATTAATTTTATCAAAATTCCATTTGAGAGCATTTTTATTTGCTTTACCTCAGTAATCATGCGAAATAAAAGCGATAAGGGTTCGTTCTTAATGGACGTGGTTCCGTAACAAATTAATTGATAACGCGCAATAAGTTCGTTCAGAAATTTTAAGTCTAACATTCATGGATGCTTATTGAAAAGTAGCTTCTGGCAGTGGCTTCGCCTGCATGAGCATAAGTTTCTCTAGACAAACTTTGGACCTCCTTTCATCCTCTTAGATGGTCTGGGGCCATGCGTTCGCTTCTGAAAGGAAAACTCAGGAACTCAGGAACATAGGAGTGGGTTTTAGTTAGTACAAGCCTGACAAGCCCTCGCGCTCCGCCCTAGACCGTGAGAAATCATTGGATGATTTCTTAACAACAAAAAAACTGCTCTCTAAACGGTTTCTCCATAATTGTGAAGAAACCGTTAGTGAAGAAATAAATCACACAAAGAAAAGTGCCTGCCCCGGTTTAGGGTTCCGTACCTCAAAAGGAAAAAACAGAACCCTTATAGGATCACTTTGTTGTCCGTCCGTAAGTCTGTCTGTCTGTCTGTCAAAACCCTTTATCTCGGGAACGCGTGGAGGTATCGAGTTAAAGGAGATTGACCAAAAGCAGTCTAGCAAAGATGCGTGAACGAAAATCAAATTAATATAGAAATTATTTGCTTATTTTTTTACAGCTTTTCACTTCAGGAATTCTGTTTTCGTATCCGGAATTATGATTTTAAGATAAACAGTAAATTAACGATTGCTAGGTACATTTCCAGTCGTGATTGACGTTTCGTTCTCTTCATTTGTACGAGTTACGTAAGCTATATATTACTATACTCTTTGTACGTAAGTATGAACCTTTAGACAAAAACATCACAAAAATGATATCAATATCTTAAATAGCTAAGTAATTAGTAATTAGTAATACCATAACGTACTGTATATGTATTTTATCGTTCCGATAATATAATATTTATTTTGTGCTTCGTCTCACGCAGATGCAGCTGTCAAGCCAGATGACAGACGGATGATAACTAACAATGTTGTTTTGTACCTACATGAGTGATCTGTGGTCATTTTACAAGTTGCGAGTTGGTTAGACATAATTTGTAGGTTATCTCCGTTTTTGTTTAATTACTTTAAAACTCGGGTGTTTGTGTGAAAATGAACACTTTTATTTAATAGTATATAAAGCGTAGTCTATATTAAATAAACATTTATTGTGCTTCAACTTAAGACGGATTTCCATACATCGTTGGTCATGATCCTTAAAAATCATGTACTCGAAGGTCTGCGGTCCCTTGAAGCTGTGAAAAAATCAAACTGGAAAAAAATATACGGCCGTTTATGTCACAAAAAACGTCTATTTCGACACTCTCAAGCGAAAAAAAGCCTCCCACCCACTTCGCTACTATCACGTGGTCGATGCCGCTGGGACCAGCCTGCTAGTGATTAAATAATATGCAATAGGTACTTACTGCATCAACATACAACCTAATACCTCGTAAGCAGTTAATAAGAGCATCCTAATTGTATCATGTGTCCGGCTATGCGACACTGGAGATAAACTAATGACCATGATCCCCCGACGCGAGGCAGACTCTAACGATCCCATCATGGCATTATGGGACACATTCGACGTACTTTAGTTTATCATTTTATGTGATTAATGAGACGTTCATTTTGGTTAGTGAATTAGCTTTACTTTTTTTTTAGGTGGGAAATCATCCAATGACATCTTCCGCCCTTGGGCGGGGCGGGATGTCGTGTCAGACTTTTACTGACTAAAACCCACTCTTAGTTCCTTCATCGCCTTTCATTCCAGGGGCGGGTTTTCCCTTCAGAAGCGAACTCATGGCCCCAGTAGGCTTCGAGCCTGCTGCTGATGCCTGTGCTCGCGCCTACGGTGGCCGGAAATCGGGATCGGGATCCTGGTGGCACAGGCATGAGGGCCGCTCCCTCGAGCGTGCACGTGCGGCCTCCTCCTTTGCTACCATTACTGCTTCGCAGAAGGAGGCGTCCGCTTCCCGCTCTAGGGTAGAGTAGAGGGTGTGTCAGACTTTTACTGACTAAAACCACACCTGTGTGAAAGACAGTTTGAGTTCTTTGCGTTCTAAGACCCCGTCTTCCCTTTCACAAATTCCCCATCGTCTTAGCGGGCATCGGTCCCACTCGGCCCCTACGATTTTGTACATTTCCTTGAGATAATTCACACACATCACAATTAATTAATTCTCACATAGCTCTGAGTTTATCCAGTCCTCCTTCTTTGTCCATGACATTTCTCTCTGGAATGTGCTCCCGCTGAACATCAGGACGGCTCCATGGCATCCAGTCAGTTCTCTTGTATGGTACGTGAATACATTCGCAAGAAGTTGGTGGAATCATCACAGAGTTGATTTGTTGGATTCGTTTCTCATAATAACATTGTTAATTTGTATGTATGTATCTAGTATATATTTTATATATCGTTTTAAAATTTATTTTCTACTAGCTTCTGCCAGCGGCTTCGCCCACGTGAAAGTCGGTTTCTCCATACAAACTTTGGACGGCCTTTCATCCCCTTAGAGGGTGAATTTCGTAAAATCCGGTCTTAGCGGATGTCTACACCCTACAAGGAACCTACTTGCCAAATTTTAAGTTTGTAGGTGTTATAGTTTCTGAAATTTCGTGATTAATCAGTGAGTGGTATTTCGCTTTCATTATATAGGGTGACTGGCAATTAGTGTACGATACTTAAACACGTGATTGTGCTCATGATAACAAACAATTTTTATTATGGGAGCAAAGCCGAAATCGCGAAAAAAATATCAGCTGTTCAGTACATTAGGCAAACATAAATGTACTGAACAGCTGTTTTTTTTTTCGCGATTTCAGGTTTGTTCCCATAGTAAAAGTTGTTGGTTATCATGAGCACAATCACGTGTTTAAGTATCGTACACTAATTACCAGTCACCCTATATAGATTTGTTTATCATTAAGTTCCGTCTACCATGTTATGTTTCAGCATCATCCTAAGATCGACTGGTAGAAAATCTCTAAAGCACTATGTCCGCCTTTGTACAGTAATAATTATAATTTTTTTTCTCTCTCTACAATATACAGTTATCATATACAGTTGCACCATCTCATCTTCCTGGCTCGTCGTGCTGTGCCGGTGCTGCCGCAGCGGCTGCAGAGAACCTCAAGCGGCGGAAATATAACAACCTTGTTGGTAGTTATATTTTCGAGCCGTTTGGGGTTGAAAATCTCGGACCGTGGGGTCCGAGTGCTCACAAATTATTTAAAGAACTTTCAAAACACTTCGTTGACACTTCGCGTGACCCAAGGGCTGGCTTTTACTTCGGACAAAGGATAAGCATTGCCATTCAGCGTGGAAATGCCGCCAGTCTTTTGGATACATTACCAGTCGACAGCGATGTGGAGGAGTTTTTCGACGCCGTACTTTAGATTGCTTTTTTTTTAGTACTTTAGGGCTTTTATTTTTATTTTGTAAGTTAGTTTTAATTAAGTTATCATCAAACATCTAAATGAGTATACAAAAACAAATAAGTTATTACAATATATTGTAGGAGACTGGTGCCTAAGCTTGGCTCTAGGCCTGTGTTTCAGGACACCAAGTTGTGTTTCCACCCCTTAACTTTTACATAACCTAGATTGTGTACTAACGCGCTAACAATGTAGAAAAAATATGAAAATATGAAGACTTTATATGTTTTATTTTAAGTAAAAAGGTAGTGTAGTGTTAGTCTAGTATATTATATGCGTAGTGTATATTAGTGTATGTGAGTGTGTGCATGTGTGTGTATGTGCGTTTGTGTGGTTCTAGTGTTTGTTATTAGTGCATAAAGTTTTAATAAATAAATAAATTTATATTTTCACGCAAGCCAAACCACCGGTAGCAACCAGTAAAAATATAAGTTAGATAAACAAGACCCTCTCAAAATCGTCGTGAACCGAGAGCACAGGTCTCTGATGGCTCTACGGTAATTAAAACTTTCCGGAACCATCTCAATTTATTTTGGAAACGAAAAACAATGTATAATATTCTCTTCCTGAAATTACGGAGCAAATTAAGCGGAGAGGAAATAATTATAATGGGACACAATAATAAGCCACCTTATTAAATATTCTTATTTGGACAGAAAAGCTTTCGGTAATTAAGAACGTGACATAATTGGTAAAACAATATGGAACTTTAGAAGTTCGCCCTTGTGATGCGTCGAGTCTGTCATTCATATCAGTGTGACAGTCTCTCTCTCAATTCTCATACGCCAAGAGCATAGCCGATGATCCAGGGGGGGGGGGGGGCTAGTAAAAGTAGGTATAGAGGATGGGAAAAGTATCAAAGTCAAAGTCAAAGCATTTATTGCAATCTAGCTTTTGCCTGGGGCAATTAAGGTATTAAAGGTAACCAAAAGCAAATAATCTAAACGTTAAATAAAAATATTTTTTTTCTTTTTCTCGACTGCTAATTAGCAATCTGCTTCGGGAGCAATAATCCAATGTGCTGGCTGAAATCTGTATTAGATGTGGTGAGTAGATTTGTCCAGCGACGCATCTCTCAATTTTATGTTGCGAATCTTTCCGCTAGCTCCTGAACACTGTGTCTTTTTAGTCGGGAGAAAGTGAAACTCCCGGACCCTAGCAGTTGTAAAGCTAGTTCGTTTCTGTGTTTACACAGTCGGTTTTGATAGCTTTTCCTATACGGCTCCAGAATCTTTGTTAGCGTTTGAACAAAACTGTAAAAGAAAAATAATAAAAAGAAACAAAAACAAGAAAGAAAAATGTGTGAGAAAAACAAAAGAAAACTAAAGCAGCCAATAATCATTCGTGAAACAAAAGAAGAAGGAATGACTGCGCAAAAAGTGAATGTTTTAAAACATGACGGATCTTGCTAGCTCCGGTAAGAACCGGTTATATCTAGAATTTACTGATTAATATTTCATTTGATGAAACTATTCGTTTGTAGGATTATCCGGGTATGTTGATGGAGTTCATTTAGTGGGTGGTTTTGGGTAGGTGGCTACTACCCGTGCTTTAATTTAATCCTATTTTGAGATTTCAAATTCATTAAAACAGAATCCATAAGATGTTTCTATGAATTGACATGTGGTTGGTAAATCATAACAAAGTTGGTAAACTAAATAAAGAGGTGTACAACACAGTTTTTTTTTTATTGATATAAACTAGTGCTTGACTGTGATCCCACCTGATGGTAAGCAGTGATGCAAACACGCACACATCACATCACAACAATCACAGTGTTTTCAACGGTTTTCACCACCAAAAAAGGTCCTTGTTTCAAACAGTTTATCGAACACTAACACTATCCAATTCATGTAATTTCCCGAATAAAATATAATAATAATAAAAAAATCCCCTTTAAAAGTTGTGGAATAATATTATGAATACTTTAAACTATTTACCTATATCCTGAAATTCAAAGGAACAACATACATAATATAAAAGCAAACATAGTGTAAAACGATACTCGGCATAGCACAAAATGTTTTCCGAACCGTTTGCATAAACAAAACGAATGCAGTTTAAAATTCGAGCTGAATCCAGTTACGTACGGTTATGACTGGTTATAACCGGATATAACCGAATATATCCGGATATTTTAATGCCAATGTTATGTTAATCTGGTTAGCGGTACATGGAGAGTTTAAACATTATTGTTGCATGGTTGAAATTTGTCACGGCGGCAGCGCTGGAATTTGTGTTGGTTTATAACAATTTTGATCTATTTTATTGCTGTTGGGTTAATTGCTGTCGGTTCTTACTATTAATAAATTTATTTAGGTAATTTGCATGCCGCCGATTGACATGGCAAAACACATTGAGTTAAACGAAATTAAATAAACTTTAAATATAAAGGCCTGTACTGATTAGCATAATCAGCTCTTTAATATCCCACTGTTGGGACTTAGACTCCTCTCTAGGAGAGGGAATGGGTTCACCACGTGGGCCCAGTGTGCATAGGTGGTCACATGCCTTCGAATTTTTGGTTCTAGGACATACCGGTTTCCTTACGATGTTTTCCTTCACCGTTTTGAGATTAGTAGTGATGAAATAAATTACACAAAGTGTGCAATGAAGCCAGATTGAACCTATGTAATACAATTGTGGGGAGCAACCGGTGACACTAACAAGAATAATTAAATTCATAAAACCCAGAACTATATCCTAAAACAAATTAGTAATGCATGGTTCATACGAAACTAAATACACAACCATACCAACATGCCAACAGCGAAGGAAGAATTCTGAGCATGTGAAGGGAAATATAAACTAGACAGGAGAAACAACGGAATCAGCTAGCTGTCCAGCTTACATTACCAGTCTGCCATGCGGGATTGCCCCGCACGCGTAACCCCCGCAAATATCCATTTCACACAAGTATTTATTGTAATGCGTGGAATACGCACGCGGGGTGCGTTTTTTTGCATTTTGAATTTTTGTTCATGCGGGGCAATCTCGCATGCACTTGTGCTATGAGACCTTGCTTCATGCCAAATTTCAGGATTCTAGGTCAACGGGAAGTAGCCTATGAGTTTTGATTCCCTTGAGAGTGTCGAAATACACGTTTTTTGTGACATAAACGACCATTTTTTTTTTTAATTGGAGTTTTTTCAGGACCGCAGACCTGAGTTTATGGTCCTACTCGATACCTCTACGCGTTCCCGAGGTAAAGGGTCTTGACAGACAGACGGACAACAATGTGATCTTATAAGGGTTCAGTTTATTCTTTTTGAGGTACGTAACCCTAAAAATCCACCTGCAGGTGAAGGTTGATGCTCCAAGAAAACACAAACAATGTATTCAGTAATATGTAGGACATATAGCGAGGTTGTTAAACAAAGAAGCCATATGTAAATGAATCAATTCAAACGCCAATACGAAAATTAATTGTTCTATAATTATCTAATTATTGTTAGTTCAGTAGCACACTAAATATTTCATGAACTTAGAATAACTTTCATGCATCGCCGGTCAGTATTAACGTTTTCCAACTAGAAACGTTTTTTTACACTGTGTCTTTAACACGTTGAATGCGGCACTCATTTTTGTATTATTTCCATTCTCGCATTCGGAACCTCGTTTCAAAACTATCATTATGACGGTAATGGGCTTATTAGACCTTATAACGTTTAAGAAATTAAAAGTATTTTTTTATTGTAAGTGCGGTACGAGGTCAAAATGACCCCGTATAAAAGTAGATACACCACTGCATTATGTTTTAATAAGGCATCATAGGTATTCTTCTTTCTTTTCTAAACTAAACCAAATTGAATTTACAGCTTCCGCACGGTAGATAAGACTATGTTTCTCTTAACCGTACCGCAAGGAAGACACATACGAGGTGTATTAGACCTTGTATCACACTGAACGTGTTAATAGCAGTAGATATTTCAAGTGTCAATAACACAGGTTTTTTTAGTGTACAAATTTAGTTTTGTTAGTAGGTACAGATTGCAGCAAATTGGCCGAGTTTGTTAAAATGCTTGTTGCTGTCTACACCCTACAAGGAACCTACTTGCCAAATTTTAAGTTTGTAGGTCTTATAGTTTCTGAAATTTCGTGATTAATCAGTGAGTGGTATTTCGCTTTTATTATATAGATTTGTTTATCATTAAGTTCCATCTACCATGTTATGTTTCAGCATCATCCTAAGATCGACTGGTAGAAAATCTCTAAAGCACTATGTCCGCCTTTGTACAGTAATAATAATAATATATTTTTTTCTCTCTACAATATACAGTTATCATATACAGTTGCGCCATCTCATCTTCCTAGCTTGTCGTGCTGTGCCGGTGCTGCCGCAGCAGCTGCAGAGAACCTCAAGCGGCGGAAATAAATACCTCAAGTGGTAGTTATATTTTCGAGCCGTTTGGGGTTGAAACTCTCGGACCGCGGGGTCCGAGTGCTCACAAATTATTTAAAGAACTTTCAAAACGCCTCGTTGACACTTCGCGTGACCCAAGGGCTGGCTTTTACTTCGGACAAAGAATAAGCATTGCCATTCAGCGTGGCAATGCCGCCAGTCTTTTGGGTACATTACCAGTCGACAGCGATGTGGAGGAGTTTTTCGACGCCGTACTTTAGATTGCTTTTTTTTTTAGTACTTTAGGGCTTTTATTTTTATTTTGTAAGTTAGTTTTAATTAAGTTATCATCAAACATTTTAATGAGTATACAAAAACAAATAAGTTATTACAATACATTGTAGGAGGCTGGTGCCTAAGCTTGGCTCTAGGCCTGTGTTTCAGGACACCAGGTTGTGTTTCCACCCCTTAACTTTTACATAACCTAGATTGTGTACTAACGCGCTGACAATGTAGAAAAAATATGAAAATATGAAGACTTTATATGTTTTATTTTAAGTAAAAAGGTAGTGTAGTGTTAGTCTAGTATATTATATGCGTAGTGTATATTAGTGTGTGTGAGTGTGTGTATGTGCGTTTGTGTGGTTCTAGTGTTTCTTATTAGTGCATAAAGTTTTAATAAATAAATAAATTTACATTTTCACGCAAGCCAAACCACCGGTAGCAACCAGTAAAAATATAAGTTAGATAAACAAGACCCTCTCAAAATCACCGTGAACCGAGAGCACAGGTCTCTGATGGCTCTACGGTAATTAAAACTTTCCGGAACCATCTCAATTTATTTTGGAAACGAAAAACAATGTATAATATTCTCTTCCTGAAATTACGAAGCAAATTAAGCGGAGAGGAAATAATTATAATGGGACACAATAATAAGCCACCTTATTAAATATTCTTATTTGGACAGAAAAGCTTTCGGTAATTAAGAACGTGACATAATTGGTAAAACAATATGGAACTTTAGAAGTTCGCCCTTGTGATACGTCGAGTCTGTCATTCATATCAGTGTGACAGTCTCTCTCTCAATTCTCATACGCCAAGAGCATAGCTGATGATCAAGGGGGGCCAGTATAAGTAGGTATAGAGGATGGGGAAAGTGTCAAAGTCAAAGTCAAAGCATTTATTGCAATCTAGCTTTTGCCTGGGGCAATTAAGGTATTAAAGAAAGAAGAAAGAAAGAAAAACATTTTATTTGGCGGAACAAGGCGCAAATTTAAAATTAACAAAGTATATGCACATTATGTGAAAGAAATATGCGCCACATCCGCGCAAAACGGCCGAACGCTCAGCATAATGCCGTGACCACACGCAAAATGCGATGAGTCTACGGCGCTGGTTTTCAGCGTGGGCCGGTAACGGTATCGACATAAAGACGTCGGCACGGTATTAAAGGTAACCAAAAGCAAATAATCTAAACGTTAAATAAAAACCTCAAACAATTTTTTTTTTCTTTTTCTCGACTGCTAATTGGCAATCTGCTTTGGGAGCAATAATCCAATGTGCTGGCTGAAATCTGTATTAGATGTGGTGAGTAGATTTGTCCAGCGACGCATCTCTCAATTTTATGTTGCGAATCTTTCCGCTAGCTCCTGAACACTGTGTCTTTTTAATCGGGAGAAAGTGAAACTCCCGGACCCTAGCAGTTGTAAAGCTAGTTCGTTTCTGTGTTTACACAGTCAGTTTTGATAGCTTTTCCTATACGGCTCCAGAATCTTTGTTAGCGTTTGAACAAAACTGTAAAAGAAAAATAATAAAATGAAACAAAAACAAGAAAGAAAAATGTGTGAGAAAAACAAAAGAAAACTATAGCAGCCAATAATCATTCGTGAAACAAAAGAAGAAGGAGTGACTGCGCACAAAGTGAATGTTTTAAAACATTGCGGATCTTGCTAGCTCCGGTATGAACCGGTTATAACTAGAATTTACTGGTTATTATTTCATTTGGTGAAACTATTCGTTTGTAGGATTATCCGGGTATGTTGATGGAGTTCATTTAGTGGGTGGTTTTGGGTAGGTGTCTACTACCCGTGCTCTAATTTAATCCTATTTTGAGATTTCAAATTCATTGAAAACAGAATCCATAAGATGTTTCTATGAATTGACATGTGGTTGGTAAATCATAACGAAGTTGGTAAACTAAATATGGAGGTCTACAACACAGTTTTTTTTTTTAATTGATATAAACTAGTGCTTGACTGTGATCCCACCTGATGGTAAGCAGTGATGCAAACACACACATATCACATCACAACAATCACAGTGTTTTCAATGGTTTTCTATCACCAAAAAAGTCCCTTGTTTCAAACAGTTTATCGAACACTAACACTATCCAATTAATGCATTTTCCCTAATAAAGTATAATAATAATAAAAAAATCCCCAATAAATGTTATGGAATAATATTATTATATTATGAATACTTTAAACTATTTACCTACATTCTGAAATTCAAAGGAACAACATACATAATATAAAAGCAAACATAGTGTAAAACGATACTCGGCATAGCACAAAATGTTTTCCGAACCGTTTGCATAAACAAAACGAATGCAGTTTAAAATTCGAGCTGAATCCAGTTACGTACGGTTATGACTGGTTATAACCGGATATAACCGAATATATCCGGATATTTTAATGCCAATGTTATGTTAATCTGGTTAGCGGTACATGGAGAGTTTAAACATTATTGTTGCATGGTTGAAATTTGTCACGGCGGCAGCGCTGGAATTTGTGTTGGTTTATAACAATTTTGATCTATTTTATTGCTGTTGGGTTAATTGCTGTCGATTCTTACTATTAATAAATTTATTTAGGTAATTTGCATGCCGCCGATTGACATGGCAAAACACATTGAGTTAAACGAAATTAAATAAACTTTAAATATAAAGGCCTGTACTGATTAGCATAATCAGCTCTTTAATATCCCACTGTTGGGACTTAGACTCCTCTCTAGGAGAGGGAATGGGTTCACCACGTGGGCCCAGTGTGCATAGGTGGTCACATGCCTTCGAATTTTTGGTTCTAGGACATACCGGTTTCCTTACGATGTTTTCCTTCACCGTTTTGAGAGTAGTAGTGATGAAATAAATTACACAAAGTAATGCGCCTGGCTGGGTTTGAACCCGAAACTTCAAATCTAAATTGTGCAATGAAGCCAGATTGAACCTATGTAATACAATTGTGGGGAGCAACCGGTGACACTAACAAGAATAATTAAATTCATAAAACCCAGAACTATATCCTAAAACAAATTAGTAATGCATGGTTCATACGAAACTAAATACACAACCATACCAACATGCCAACAGCGAAGGAAGAATTCTGAGCATGTGAAGGGAAATATAAACTAGACAGGAGAAACAACGGAATCAGCTAGCTGTCCAGCTTACATTACCAGTCTGCCATGCGGGATTGCCCCGCACGCGTAACCCCCGCAAATATCCATTTCACACAAGTATTTATTGTAATGCGTGGAATACGCACGCGGGGTGCGTTTTTTTGCATTTTGAATTTTTGTTCATGCGGGGCAATCTCGCATGCACTTGTGCTATGAGACCTTGCTTCATGCCAAATTTCAGGATTCTAGGTCAACGGGAAGTAGCCTATGAGTTTTGATTCCCTTGAGAGTGTCGAAATACACGTTTTTTGTGACATAAACGACCATTTTTTTTTTAATTGGAGTTTTTTCAGGACCGCAGACCTGAGTTTATGGTCTTACTCGATACCTCTACGCGTTCCCGAGGTAAAGGGTCTTGACAGACAGACGGACAACAATGTGATCTTATAAGGGTTCAGTTTATTCTTTTTGAGGTACGTAACCCTAAAAATCCACCTGCAGGTGAAGGTTGATGCTCCAAGAAAACACAAACAATGTATTCAGTAATATGTAGGACATATAGCGAGGTTGTTAAACAAAGAAGCCATATGTAAATGAATCAATTCAAACGCCAATACGAAAATTAATTGTTCTATAATTATCTAATTATTGTTAGTTCAGTAGCACACTAAATATTTCATGAACTTAGAATAACTTTCATGCATCGCCGGTCAGTATTAACGTTTTCCAACTAGAAACGTTTTTTTACACTGTGTCTTTAACACGTTGAATGCGGCACTCATTTTTGTATTATTTCCATTCTCGCATTCGGAACCTCGTTTCAAAACTATCATTATGACGGTAATGGGCTTATTAGACCTTATAACGTTTAAGAAATTAAAAGTATTTTTTTATTGTAAGTGCGGTACGAGGTCAAAATGACCCCGTATAAAAGTAGATACACCACTGCATTATGTTTTAATAAGGCATCATAGGTATTCTTCTTTCTTTTCTAAACTAAACCAAATTGAATTTACAGCTTCCGCACGGTAGATAAGACTATGTTTCTCTTAACCGTACCGCAAGGAAGACACATACGAGGTGTATTAGACCTTGTATCACACTGAACGTGTTAATAGCAGTAGATATTTCAAGTGTCAATAACACAGGTTTTTTTAGTGTACAAATTTAGTTTTGTTAGTTGGTACAGATTGCAGCAAATTGGCCGAGTTTGTTAAAATGCTGAAAAAATCAAGACTTTTATGTCAAACAAGGCACAGTTGGGAGAGCTGCTGTGCGATTGGCTGCAGCGGTGCGTGTTGCGGATTCGATTCCCACTCGGAACAAACATTAGTATCCACGACTTAGGTGACTATTCATCCGCGGATGAAACGTTACCCTTTTAAAATTGTAAGGCGACGAATCATGTGCAAGTTCGGATGAGTTGTCGCGTAGTTATATTAATGTGGTCATATCAGCCATATAGACAAACTTGGAGGGGGAGATTTTTTTTTTTTTAAATAAAAAGTTCATATATTTAAAAGCGGCGGAAGGAGAGAAAAGCTGACAGCGGGGGAGGGGGTAAAAAATCTTTCATTTACTGTATATCATGGTTAAATTGAATCGTTTTTTTATTAAGAACATAATTTTTTATACTGGAAAATCAGAATAATGAGTAATTTACCTAAATAATGACAAGTTAGGTTACTGTTTTACTGGGAAATTTGAGTTCTTTTATAAATATGAGATGCATAACATTTAAATAGATTGTTAAAGAATTTCATACATATATGTGTGTATGTGTGTGTGTGTGTGTGTGTGTCATTTTTATACATATGTGAGAAAATATTAATTAATAACAAAAAACCTGATAAATTTAAACCTTGGTACAAAAATAAAAAAAGGAACCGCTACGAAATTTTGTAAGTAAAATTTTGTTAGTGATACACAATCACTAATATGATAATTTTTTTACGTTTTATCCGCGGATGAAATATTTTGCGGATGAATAGTCACCAAAGTCGTATGCACTGCCCCTTCTGCCAATGTATGTTCATTGAAACAGCCTAAACAAGGCTACTTTACTTAGGTAAAGAAAGGTCAATTCTAACTGGATATGAACAATCATTCGAATTTCGAATACCTAACGAGCCGGACCACTGTTTGTTTCTAAAGAAATGTAATGAATGTTAAGCTGTTAAGAGGGCTCTTTCCCACCTGTCTACCGTCAACCTGAGCGTGGTTTAAAAGCTTATTGTTTCATCTAACGCAATTCAATGCAATGTTTGATAAAGTAGCAACGCGAAAAAAAATATATAACACCTGAACGGTCTGTTGGCATTCAGTGATTCCATCATTTTTCATAAAATTTGTTCCAAGAAATGCGTGTCAATTTTTTTAACCTTGAAAATGTATATCGGTTTGGGCGGCCTTAAAAAAGTATTTTGGAGGTGTGTGGAACAGAGAGTAACCTCCGTTGAAAAGGGAGGATCTTCCGGTCAGACGGGATGTTATGTCTGGGGGACAACTCCCCGATAGATGATTTCGGGCTGGTCTATATGTTCCAATCGCGCGGAGAACTTTAATTGCGCGATGCAGGATTAGTTCTTAAGTGACGCCATAGATGTCGATACAGTATAATGAATGAGTAACTGTTTTGGGAGGGGGGGTTTTTTTTGCTCACGAGCAACTTAGTTATCCAGCAACTTGATTTTGTCTCTCGCACTTTCATACAAACCCCTAACTCGATGACAGCAGCAAATTAGTTGAGGACACAAAGTTGCTCGTGTGTACAATCTCTTACTAGTAAATCCAGTAACAGATATAACTATTTCGAATACTTTTAAATCTGTTAATTAATCTATATAACATATTTTATTTGTTATTTGTAATTTTTGTTGTTGTTGTTTTCTTGTTTAGTTTAATTTTATTTCATTATCTTTTTTTATGTATTTTTAATATTTGAATTGTTATTGTTAAATAATAATATGATTTATATTGACTCTCTGCGTGTGGTTCACAGATACACTATTAGTTCAGTGACCAATATGAAAATAAAAATAACCTTTGACTAATTTGAATTAATATCTGTTTTGTTGCTAATGCTCTTGTTATTAAAAAAGTGCAATTCCAGAAAGGTATAAATGTCTTATGATACGTCCTATGTCTGATACACACTGCGAAGTCAGACAACCTATTAATCTTACACAAGGGGCGCCGGCTTTTAGAAAACCTCATGGGTGCTCATGCTCATTTGATGACTCGAAAAAGTGGCAAAGTGTGAAAAGAGAAATGCACAGTGATCGACCAACAAATAAATAAATGTCCTACTTACATACTGCGGAACAACGAAGATACCACAAACACCCAGACCCAACAGATATATCTGTTTCATCAACAAACATTTGTGTTGGTGCGGAAATCGAACCCACGATCCTTGCGTCTCAACCGGCGCTATAAGCCACTGTTGATGTCTATTCTCAGGGGTGCTCGGCACCCACTGTTTATTTCTCATGAGTGCCCGAGCCCTCTAGCACCCACAAAGTCGGCGCCCCTGTCTTATACAACAATCTTAATGTTCCATGGGGGTCTGCAATCGATACTGAACTAATCGAATGAAACGAAGGACTTGGTTTTAATGTAATTCGGTTATATTAATAAATAAAGAAAGTTGTGGATTCTGAGTTACCGTATTACTAGTATGTGCCCGACCTAGTTCTAGTAAATGACCATGTCCCGTAGAACTACAATCAGTCCATCACCTGCACAGGACTGTTGATGCCAATAAGCCGGATATAGTGGTGATAGACCGATTAACGCTTCGCGTAATGATAGTCGATGTCACAATCCCTCATGACGAGAACCTCGCCAAAAAAAAGAAAGTCATCAACGATTGCATCACTGCTTACCATTAGGTGGGATCGAAGTCAAGTAGTTTATATCATTTAAAAGATATAGTAGGTAAGTGTGGCAGTCTAAACATTTTAATAAGTCAAATAATTTCCAATAACTTTCCCTCAATTTAAAGGCTTGATTCATTACGACAGTGATTTGAAATTAAAAAAGAAAATAATGCAAAAGGTGCGGACACAAAATTACATAATTTATTGGCTCGCATCCTTTTAGCAAACACGTTAATGTTTTAATTGTTTTTTAAACAAATATGTGAAGAACGCGTTACCAATTTGGTAATAATTGCCGGAGGAAACAATAAAGTATAAACGGAATCAGTGTGTGATATGATATGCAAAGTATTTTAACTTTAAATATGCACGCGATGTATTGTTCTGCCTGCAAACTAAATAGAACATGATTTATTCAAATAAATCGTGTTGCATCTTTGTATGATTAGTGGATGTTGAGAACTAAGTATAGAAAATGATCAATTACTTACTTAATTTATTGTAAAGCTTATTGGCATTTACGGGTCATAAATTCGAACTGGTAATTTATTTATTTTTTCGTGAGAAGTTATGAAATGACTTCTCTCGCTCTGGGAGCAGGAGGGAGTGTCAGACTTTTACTGACTAAAACCCAATGTTTTTTCAGTTACCATTTTTGTGAGGGCTACGGTAACAATTTAGTTTCACTTATCCATCACCACGCCTGTGTCCTTAATCCTTACCGTCAACAACAGTTCCGTAGCACCATGCATTTACAGTCTTAAAATGCCCATAAACTTACAATTTCAGACGTAGAAACTCGTTAACAGGCATCCAACCAGTTCCTGGATAGCAGACCCTGGCAGCTGGCCAGAAAACTGTTACTAAGATATAGAAAGCATTACATAAAACTAAGGATATTATGGACGCATGCACTTCCGTAATGCTCATGGCACTTAACACCTATTTAGAGTACACTTTGGTATTATGTTAAAGAGATGTACAGGATTTTTTTGAGATTGGAAATCATAATATCACTCCTCCCGGGAATTTATGCTATTTTTGTATAGCTTTTTTTTTATAGTGTGAATGGGTGAACACTGTAGACTCAGCGGAGTCATAGATTGCGGTTTCATAGAATGTTAACCGGTCTACACTGTCCTCTCATACCTATTAGTAGTACCTATAATACGGACCCCACCAACTGTGTTCCCACGTTGTCGTCGTGGTGGGGCTTGCGTGTCTCTGTGATCTTGAGGGCTATGCCGGTAGAGCTACTCATGCCGGAAGGCCTCAAGTGAGAGACCAGACCAAGAGGAACACACAGGCGGAGTCCAGACGGACCGCCACGGAGGGTGCGCTGTCCAGAAGCATCGGCACCAACAGCTGTTGGTGTTTTTGGACAGTGGCTTCGGGAGAGTGGGTTCGCCTCGGGTACGCGTCTGTTTATCAGACGTGACCAAGATGGCGAACGTGGTTATTGGGGACCCCACCCCACAAAAAAGGCAAAGCTGAGTTCAGCACTATCATGGACGCACATCTCAAAAAGTTATTACCCCAGGAGGGTACCGCCTGCATCGCAGGAGGAGAATCCCTCACCAAGCAGAGCTTGGTCTGCCCCTCGTACTCTGGGGGGGGCAAAGAGTGCGCCAGATCCCACAAGGATCTGTTACCGTCCTTCGTGGACGCAGAGAGCCAGGGTGGCTCACTCTCCGGTAGCGTGGAGTCCCTGGGACCAGTTCCCAGCACGTCCGCTGCGCCGGTGGGTCCTGCAGAGGCCGGCAGGAGCTTCGGCCTCAGGGAAGTGAGCGGAGACGCGGCGTCGGACTCCGATGCCGCGTCTTCGCCCAACTCAGAGAGAATGGAGGTGGAAGAGTTCACCTCCAGGAGGACGACCCAGTTCCTCAAACGCCCCATCTTGGGGGATGGCCGGAGGACTTCCTCCGATGACGAACTGGGTGCATCGGCCCGCAAAATCTCCACCGCTGTACGGGGTGCGGGCCGAAAGACGAGAAAAGGGAGCTGGCGCACCAACGAGGAAGTGACCCGGCGATCCCTCAAAATCGCCAGGGAAGGGCGCCAACCCGGGGCACCCAGTGGTCAGGCCGGCCCTTCGGAGCCGGAGCCCTCAGGCAGTGAGCCAGAAGGCATGGAGGAGGCGCTGACCAAGTTCACGGAGATCGTGGCAGCTGCCATAACAGGCGTGGCCAAGAAGAGGGAGAAGGTCTCCAAGAGGCGATCCATCGCCCAGGCCACGACCTCAATAACCGAGGCACTGGGGATCGTCCTGGAGCCGTTCAAAAAATCCCTCAACAAGAGGATTGAGCGGCTCGAGGCGGACCTAGCCGGTCTCCGTAGAACTGGCCCCCAGGTGGCGCAAAAAGGGGGACGCAGGCAAGGGCAAGATCAGTCGCAGCCCCTGCCCCAGCCAGAGAATGAGGTGGTGACCCTGCTGCGGCAAGAGCTGGCTGCCTTCCGGCAGCAGCAGCGGGAGCAGCAGCAGCAGTTCCAGGAGCGGGTCCAGCGGCAGTTCGCTGTCCTGGAGGGCATTGTGCTGCGCCCCCCGCTTGCGGCCTCCGGCCAGAAGAGGGCGGTGACGTACGCCGCCGCAGCCGCGGCCGCGGCTGCTGCGCCCAAGGCGGGCCCGTCGGGGCAAGTTGGGCCCGGGGCCGTGTTGTCGGAGCCTCCGAGGCCGGCCCCAGCGACCAAGCAGCGGCAGCGGCAGGAGAAGACTGCTCCTTCCCCGAAGGGTGGGGCGGCCAATGCTGCTAAACCAGCAGGAGCTCCTGTTGCGGCGGCGACTAGGCCGCGTCTATCTGAAATGCCCCCGGTTGGCGCCGAATGGACGGTTGTCGGCGCCAGCAGGAAGGCGGGCAAGGCAGCTAGAGCGGCGAAAAAGCGCGAGCGGCGACAGCAGCGTAGGAAGCGGGCCATGGCAGCCAGACTTCGCGCCCCGAATTCCGCAGCTGTAGTGATTACACTACAGCCAGCTGCGGAAAAGAAGGGCGTGAATTATGACATGGTCATGGCAAAGGCGAAGCAGGCGGTGGTGGAGCACCTCGACGAATTCGGAGCCTCTGAAGGCTTTCGAATGAGGCGCACCGCAACCGGGGCCCGAATATTGGAGGTCCCTGGTGCGGACAGTGGCTCTGCCGCGGACGCCCTGGCCGCAAGGATCAGAGCGTCCCTGGACGTCGAGGAGGTCCGAGTGTCCAGGCCCACAAAGTGCATAGACATGCGCATCATGGGCCTGGATGACTCCGTTAGGGTGGATGAGGTAGTGGCCGCCGTCGTCAGGACGGGAGGGTGCCAGGCCGATCAAGTGCGGGCGGGCTCCATTCGTGCTGACAGCACGGGCATGCGAGCCGTTACGGTTAGCTGCCCCGTGTCGGCGGCCAAAGCCATCACGGGCGAAGGCCGAAGGCTTTTGGTGGGCTGGGTCTCCGCGCAGGTAAAACTGCTGGAGCCCAGACCTCTGCGGTGCTACCGCTGCCACGTAGGGCACCACGTGGGGGCCTATTGCGCCGCGGAGGTGGACTGCAGTGACCACTGCTACCAGTGCGGTCAGGCTGGTCACAAGGCCGTTGAATGCCGTGCAACGCCGCACTGCTACGCATGTGCGGCGGCAGGCAAGCCAGCCGACCACCGGGCTGGGAGCAGGTCCTGCGACCCCCCCGCCAAGGCCAAGGGCAAGGTACGGAGGCCCATCCACCCGGACGTACTCACCGCCGCAGCCGCCTCCTTGGCTGCCACCGCTGTCGCCGCCGCACCCGCCGCGGTGGGGTCCTCACAGTGGGCTCGGGAGGAGACTGTAATGGACTGTCACTAGTGACTCCATTGCGTCTCCTCCAGGCGAACATCAACCACTGCGCCCCCGCTCAGGATCTGTTGCTCCAGAGCATGGCGCAGTGGTCGATCAATATCGCCGTGGTCTCCGAGCCGTACTATGTCCTGCCCAGGGGAGACTGGGTGCGGGACCTGGACGGCTCGGTGACCCTAATTTCGTCGGCCGCCGCCGGTACCCCTACCCTCGAGGCTATCACGAGGGGACGGGGTTGCGTGGCAGCACGGTTCGGGGACATTGCAGTGGTGGGCGTCTACCTGTCCCCGAACAGATCTCTCGGTGAACTTCACATCTCCCTAATGGAGCTGAAAGCCGTCGTCGCTGGGTTTGGTTCCCTTCCCGTGGTCGTGTGCGGGGACTTCAATGCCAAGAACTTGGCTTGGGGTTCCCGGTTCACGAACCAGCGGGGTCGGATGGTGGAGGACTGGGCTCTGGAGACAGGCCTGGTCGTCCTAAACCGGGGTTCTGTCCCCACGTGTGTGCGGATGCGGGGTGACTCAGTGGTGGACATCTCGTTCGCCAGCCCCGCTCTGTCGCCGCGTGTCGTCGACTGGCGTGTTATGGAGGGGGTGGAGACGTACTCAGACCACCGGTACATCCGGTTTGACGTCTCCGCCCAAACCTCGACCGCGCCAGTCCGACAGAACCGCCGCGACGGTACAGGCCTGGGTGCAAGCACCGGACAGGCCTGTCGACATCGACGTCGAGGCAGAGTGGTTCCGGGAGGCCGTGTCGCAAATCTGCGACGCGGCAATGCCCCGAGTCCATCCAGGACGCGCTCGGCGCCAGGTATACTGGTGGTCGCCGGAGATTGCGGCACTGCGCAATGCGTGCAATACCGCGCGACGCCGGTATGCCAGATACCGCAGGCGCCGTATCCGTCCACCGGATGCGGAGGCCAGAGAGGCGGAGCTGTACGAGGGATACAGAGAGGCAAAGCGCACCCTCCGAGCGGAGATAAGGCGGGCCAAACTCGAGGCCCGCAACGTGTGGCTGGGGACTCTGAACGGGGACCCATGGGGACGCCCCTACAAGGTGGTGCGGGACAAGCTCCGCCCCTGGGCTCCCCCGCTAACGCAGAGTCTCCGGCCTCAGCTTGTGGATGGTGTGGTGAGCACTCTGTTCCCCACGCGAGGGGAACACTCTCCCCCGCCCATGGCTCCGCCACCAGCGGTGTCCGACGCGGACCACGATGGCGACGACGACGACAACGCTCCAGAGGTGACCGAGGTAGAGATGAGAGTGGCGGTACGAAGGCTGAGTGCCAAAAATACCGCCCCAGGACCCGATGGCTTGCCTGGGAAGGCCTGGGTCCTGGCCATGGAGGCTCTCGGGCCTCGACTAAGAGGGCTCTTTAGCGCATGCATGGAGAGGGGCCAGTTCCCACTTCGCTGGAAGACTGGGAAACTGGTCCTCATCGCGAAGCCGGGGCGCCCTGCGGACTCTCCGTCCGCGTACCGGCCCATTGTGCTGCTCGACGAGGTGGGCAAGCTCTTTGAAAGAGTAATTGCAGACCGCCTTGTCGCGCACCTAACACGGGTGGGGCCGGATCTGGCGGACGGCCAGTTTGGTTTTCGCAGGAGGCGCTCCACGGTGGACGCCATCATGCGCGTGCGAGCCCTCACGACGGGGGATGCGGTGGCCCAGGGCAGGTGTGTCGTGGCGGTGTCTCTGGACATCGCCAACGCCTTCAACTCCCTGCCTTGGAGTAGCATTAGGAGGGCACTCCGGTATCACCGGATGCCCGACTACCTCTGTCGTGTGGTCGAGGCGTACCTGTCGGACAGGTACATCATCTACCCTGGTTACCAGGGAGAGTGGGAACGCCGAGAGATGTCGTGCGGTGTTCCGCAGGGATCGGTACTAGGGCCGCCCTTGTGGAACATCGGATACGACTACGTGCTGCGCGGCGAACTCCCTGACGGGGTCAGCGTAGTCTGCTACGCAGACGACACGCTGGTCCTGGCGCGGGGAGAGTCGTACCAGGCGGCGGTCGAACTAGCGACACACGGGGTTGCGACAGTCGTGGGCAGGATCCAGGAGTTGGGACTCGAGGTGGCATTGCACAAGTCCGAGGCCATGTGCTTTCACGGTCCTCGGAACGCGCCACCACCGGGTTCCCAACTAACGGTAGGAGGAGTCCACATCGGCGTCGGGTCGACGATGAAGTACCTGGGACTCGTTCTCGACAGCCGATGGGATTTCGAGGAGCACTTCCGACGTCTGGCTCCCAAACTAAATCGGACTGGGGCTGCCCTCGGGCGGCTCCTGCCCAACCTGGGGGGTCCAGACGCCTCCTGCCGGAGGCTCTACGCAGGAATCGTTCGGTCCATGGCCCTTTATGGCGCACCGGTATGGGCGCCGGCGCTGCGGAAGCAGCCGGCGGCCCGGCTGAACGCATGCCAGAGGGTCATGGCCATACGGATGGTGCGAGGATACCGGACGATTTCCCGCGAAGCGGCGAGCCTCCTTGCTGGACAGCCACCATGGGATCTGGTAGCAACAGGCCTTGCTCACATGCACGATCTGCGCATGGAGATGCAACGCCGGGGCGAAACTCCGCTGCCGCGACAAGTCGCAGCATGGCGGACAGAGCACCGGCGGATTCTCATGGAGAAATGGCGACAACGACTGTCGCGACCCAGTTCTGGGCACGCCACAATTATGGCGGTAAGTCCCCTCTTTGAGGCGTGGTTGGAAAGACCTCACGGCGTCCTCACCTTCCGCATGACGCAGGTTCTCACCGAACACGGTAAGTTCGGGAAGTTCCTGCACCGGATTCGTGCGGAAGCGACGCCCGGGTGTCGCCACTGTGTGGACCGCCCGGAGGACACGGTGGAGCACACGGTGGAGGTGTGCCCCGCTTGGGCAGAGCAACGCCGTGTCCTCGTGGGGGCGATCGGCGGCGGCGATCTCTCGCGCCGGGCCTTGGTACAGGCCATGGTCCGGAGCGAGGAGGAGTGGCAGGCGGTCGCCTCCTTCTGCGAAGCAGTAATGCTAGCAAAGGAGGCGGCCGATCGCGTGAGGCAACGGTCCTCACGCCCCAACCGCCGCCGGGATTCCGATCCCGATTTCCGGCCACCGTAGGCGAGGGCTTGCGGACGGCGAGCAATGGGTGGCTCGCCGTCCGATCGTCCGGTAACCGTCCGGACCGAGCCCAAGTCGTCGACGGCGCGTATTGTTCCACGCGCGCCTCAGGGAGATGTCAGCAAATCGTAGGGGCCCAACAGGGTCGAAGCCTACTGGGGCCACGGGTAGTGTGAAAGCGAAACCCGGGGCCCTGGGATGAAGGCAAAGAAGGAACAGGAGTGGGTTTTTAGTCAGTAAAAGTCTGACACTACTTTCCGCTCCGCCCAAGAGCGGGATTTGTCATAAGATGATTTTCCCAACTAAAAAAAAAAAAAAAAAAAACCTATAATACGGAAATATTGTAAAATCAATAATTTTGTAACACTTCCGAACAATCTGGCAACCCTAATAATGATCAGAAATGTTTATTACATTTAATAATAGCGCATCTTTAGCTATTATTAAATGTACCTAACAATTTTAATTCGTAAAGTTCATATTTTTTACTTAGTTTATAGGTACTCAAACTGCTGTGGCCTCCTATGATTGAAAGATTGCACTAACTTAAAACACCCTCTAGCTATACCTTGTTTTTAGGGTTCCGTACCTCAAAAGGAAAAACGGAACCCTTATAGGATCACTTTGGTGTCCGTCCGTCTGTCTGTCTGTCTGTCAAGACCCTTTATCTCAAGAAGGCGTGGAGGTATCGAGTTGAAATTAAAACCATATACTCAGATCTGCGGTCCCTTGATGCTGTGAAAAAATTAAATTTCTAAGGTAACGAAAAAAAAGATACGACCGTTTATGTCGCAAAAATCGTAAATTTGATACTCCTAAGGAAATCGAAATTCATAGTTCGACCGATCCGTTGACCTAGAACTCTGAAATTTGGCATGAAGCAAGGTCTCATAGCACAAGTATAGGAATAAATCTGAAAACTGAAAATTTGTAGTTACGTCACAAAAAATAATACTTTTTTCTATTCGGAAAAATCTTCGAGACTCAATTCGGGAATTAAATTGTTTTCTTAGGTAAGTTTGTATGGAATCCTCAGTGCCTCGCATTTGTATATTATATGTATAAAATAAGAAAATGACTGACCGAAATATCAACCCACAGCCGAAACTACTGGCACGAAGAGGGTGAAATTTTGCATAAGGTTTCTTTCTATGACGTTGGCGAGCACTGAGAGACAATTTCCTAAAATTCACACCCTAAGTGGATAAAACGGGGGTCCAAAGTTAGTATGGAGAAATCTACTTTCAAGCGGGCGAGGTCACTAGCAGATACACTTATGTGTATCTGTTAATAAATAAATACATAGTAAATAATTTCATTAATTAATTAATTTCAAATGACATATAACCATATGTCATCACAAAAACACCGAAACGTGGTAGCTCACAATGGGCCTCATCAGAAGGCTTAAAGTCACCCAAAGGGCAATGGAAAGGGCTATGCTCGAAGTTTCCTTGCGTGATCGAATCAGAAATGAAGTTATCCGCAGGAGAACCAAGGTTGCCGACATAGCTCGAAGAATCACCAAACTTAAATGGCAATGGGCAGGGCACATTGCTCGCAGAACAGATGGCCGTTGAGGCCCAAAGATTCTGGAGTGGCGACCACGTACCGGAAGACGCAGTGTTGGAAAGCCCCCTACAAGGCGGACCGATGACCTGGTGAAGGTTGTGGGAGTCCGCTGGATGCGAGACGCACATGACCGTTCATTGTGGCGACATTTGGGGGAGGCCTATGTCCAGCAGTGGACGTCTATCGGCTGAATGATGATGATGATGAAATAATTTCGAGTAAATAATACAAGTATTTTCATATAGTCATTTGATTAGGTAATCCAAAAACCTACGCTTATTATAACACAGTGAAACATTAATTCCACGCAGGTTTTCTATATATCGCATTGAATCGACAGGAGCAGGATAAAACATCAAATTTTGTCTAATAACTGCTCCATCTTAGTTATAATTTATACACTTTTTTTAACACATTGCTTTTCAATATTTTTTAAATTATTTGGACTTCAACTACCTTAAATTCATTAGTAATTTTTTTTGTTAACATCTCATTTATTGATAGTTGTAATTATTCATATTTTTCTTGCTTTTTATAAATAGCCTCTTTTTATAATGTAAATGTGAGAACACTATAGACTCCACGAATTCTTAGATTACTTCCTATTACGACTCACTGTTTTTTAACATGATTATTTTTATTGTGCTTTTGGGTACAATATTGACTGGTCTACACTGTTCTTACATAATATCTATTAATACTGTAATATGAAAATATTGTAAACAACCACTTTTTCTTAAAAGAGTAACCATGGAGTTTCTTGCCGGTTCTACCAACGTAAGAAACGACCAATTTGGAACCGTGCACTAGCTTCTGACGTTTTATAAGTGCCCATGTAAGCCTATGTGAAATAAAAAAAAAAGATTTTGATTTTGAAATATTACTGCAATTTCAGCGTCACATTAAACCGTTCCATTTTTAGACACTAAACTTCTGACACTCTCTGAGGTTATCTTTGGGGTCAATCTAAAATAAAACCGTTCTCCCCAGAACATGGTGCTTGGTTAATTAAATCGTAGTTGCAAGAAACTTACGAAGAAAAAATCTAACACCAATTTTTTTTTTTTTTATTTATTCTTGATAGGTTCGCGCTTGACCGCTTACTCACCTGATGGAAAGCGACGATGCGGTCGACGATGGAGCAATTCCTCAATAACTTCTTATCTTCCAAGTAACGATCGTCGAAGTGATGGATCGTTCGCCCTTTGTGGCACGAGCTTCGATTCCCGCTCCGAACAAATATTTGTAATAGCTATAGGGGTTCAACCATGATGTGTTTAAATGCCAGTCGTGGGAAAGAGAAAGAGGGATAAAACTATACACCATATATAGCTCCATCTCTTTAACAGGTCGTAAAATGGATAGCGTAAAGAGCTCGTGGGGCCTCTACTATTTATTCGGTCCGTTTGTTGACTTGTGTAACGAATGCCACCTACGATACATGATGACCTGGTACCTCAGTGTGGGGTGTGAATTGTTTACCTTTCCGTTTACTTGGGGTAAGTAGATAAAGATTGGAACTGTAATGACTTATTGTTTGGCGAACTGCGAATAGAAAAGAATAAACTTTTTTGTACATAAAAATAGTAACAATTTTACAGACACTTTTAAAATCTATGGGTACAATGACGGTCTTACCACTGACAGCGAATAAGATGAAAGTTTAATTTCAAACTTATATATTTAAAAAAAAATCTCATAGGTATTTTCTTTATTTTTATTAACAGAAAGTGAAGAAGTAAATAAGACTTTAAGACGTGTAACATAAGACTCAATTAGTTTTATATTAAAATAGGGAACAGTGGTGACCCGGTGGTGATGGTGACGGCTCCGACTTACGAGTCGTTGGCTCAAACCCAGCTAGTCACATTACGTTATGACGTCCACCAATCTGGATTGGACCCGCGTGGTGGATTACGGTTAAGAAAGGAGGTCTGAATCCCGGCAGTGAGAACATTAAAAAGCTGATTACGCTTTATGTTAATAACACAGTATAATTGGAACAGTACGGAAACTACCTACAAATATTCGAAACGGCACACTCACACAAACATACGCATCGACGAGACTCCTAAGCATTCAGAAATGCCGCTTAGGAGTCTCGTATAGTATATAACGCCGTCAGAGGGTCCTTTTCCACTCGCCTATCGTCAACATCGAGCATGTTTAAAAAGCTTGTTGCTTCATCTAACGCTATCCAACGCGATGTTTGATAAAGAGGCAATGCAAAAAAAGAGAGATAACGCCTGAAAACTCCGTTACCATTCGGTAATTCCGTGATTTACTCAAATATTTCACAAAACTTGTTCCAGGAAATACGTGTTGTTTTTTAAACCATATGAGTACATTTTTAGCGCCAAATAGTTTTAGTGTTACTAGATTAGTTATACACAAATTTATGTTTTGATTTGTATAGAAGCCTACATAATATCCACAAGATAGCTGTATATTCAAAATATCTAGAGAGAGATGTGTAATAACATCATAATCACGTAAGACGGTTGTATGAAAATGTACCTCGAAAAGAAGCAGGGAATGTCGTTAGGAGGTAGAAATTATATTATTTTCGCAAATTAATTCAAGCCTCCAATGGGTAAAGCTTCTCAAAAGCTCACATCCCCGATGACAAATGATATATTGTCGCTTAAAAAACTAACACGTATATATAATGCTTTCACAAAGTCCATAACGACGGCGAAGGGCCAATATTTTGGAGAGTGTGCGTGAGAATTGCATGGCTTGATTCCGCCATCTCCTTTCTACCATGGGACAACCCGACGTACGGCGAGTATCCACCCTTACGTTGTTGAAACTTCAACGGTCCGGACTAAGCGTTTCGCTTCGTCGTTTATACCGCGTACATCGAAGGACTGGAATAATTTGCCTGCTGCGGTCTTCCCGTCCAACTATAATTTAAGTGTCTTCAAGGCTAGAATGAATAGGCTCTTAATAAACTCGTGGGTCTTACCATCAATGATTGCATCACAGCTTACCATCAGGTGGGATCGCAGTCAAGCATTGGTTTATATCAATTCAAAAAATAATAATATTGAAGTCAAAAATATAAAAAAAAACTGAAGTAATCTTTTAATTACTTAAGAAATAAAAAAAATATATTTAATGTATTTATTGAGAATAATAATAACTTTTATATTAATTTTTATGCAGAATTAATAAAGTTTATGATAGTGTATTAGTGTTTCAAAAAAGTTAGCAGGTAATACCATAAATTGACACATTGGTTTAGTTAGGAGGTGTTTCCACATTTAATTTGATGTAGTTGCAACTAAATAAACGCTTCAAAGGTTTCACTAAAACATGCGGAAAGACACATTTCAATTATAGCATAAACATAAGCATAATCAGCTTTTTAATGTTTCCAGCTGAGACTCAGGCTTCCTCTCTAAGAGAGGAAATGGAAAGTAATCCACCACGCGGGCCCAGTGCGGATTGATGAATGTCACATGTCTTCGAATTTTTTTTTCTAGGACATGCCGGTTTTCGCACGATGTTTTCCTTCACCATTTAAATTATAAGCGCTAAAAAGTAATTTTTCTCGAAAAATATCAGTTAATACGTAATGGCACTTCACCATCGATCATCAAAATCTACCAAGCAAGTACCAACCAAGCAATATGAAAGTTGATTTACAAAATTATTCAACCTGACCTGAATTGTAGGGAGCACAAACCTTCCGCAAAAACAACAAACAATCGAAAACCCTTTCAATAAGGATATAGGATAATGAATTCATCGTCCCCAATCAAGCAAGGATGCCTAATGCTAATGGCTGACGAAACGCAACGAGTGCGTGCGAAGACAGGCGGCATCCGCTGTGTTTCAGAGGCGAGCGGATACTTAGTAACCAGTATAAAACAGTGCCCTACTGCTGGAACAGGTACACTTCGTCTGAGGTTACCAACCACGATGAACACCTACATAGCTGTAAGTTGATTTATATATTATCTTTTTTGAATGTTTTTTTTTAGATGGGTAATCATCCAATGACTTCTCATGCTCTAGGGTGGAGCGAGAGGGCGTGTCAAGCTTCTAGGGCTATAGTTCACCGGGACACCATGGCGGCACGACTAGTCGCCGCTACCAACGAAATGTATACAGCTCTATAGAGAGTTACCCACCGTCCGTGTGGTTGCACAACCAATTTGGCGGCGTGACCAGCTCGGACGTGTGCACTTAAGTTCCATTTTGATACTGTCTCAGTGTGATGTAACGACTCTGGTGTCAGTATGGTGTCTAGTTTGGTAGCTTACGGACACCATGGCGGCGCAACTGGTCGCGCCGCCATGGTGTACCGGTGAAAT
This sequence comes from Mythimna impura, assembly GCA_905147345.3. Classification (NCBI taxonomy): domain Eukaryota; kingdom Metazoa; phylum Arthropoda; class Insecta; order Lepidoptera; family Noctuidae; genus Mythimna; species Mythimna impura. The sequence goes on from LR990355.1 coordinate 26,055,380, forward strand.
ATAGCCCTTACGGACAAAAACCCACTCCTATATTCCTCCTTTGCTGAATGATTACGATCGTGTCTATGGATTTAGGAGTTCATCATCATATTGTAGTCGGCTTCAAGTCGTACCCAATATAGACCACCGTTGGTGTGGGCTTGCGGACGGTGAGCTATAGGTAGCTCGCTATCCGATAAAGACCAGGGCCGGGTCAACGCGTTGGAGCCTGCCAGGGCTGTGGGATTGTTCCGAAGAGTCAACGCGGCCCTGGAATTTAAAAGGCAATTGAAGGAGCAGGGGTGGGTTTTAGTCAGTATAAGTCTGACACTACCTCTCACTCCACCCAGAACAGGAGAAATTACTTGATGATGTTCCACCCCAAAAGAATGTAGCTGAATTCAAGTATTGCATTGTATATTTTGAGGATGATGCTTCTTTGTGATCATGAAGTTATCCTGATCCCTTGATTGCGAATAATATTTGGGAATTAATGTTTACCGGAAGACGCAGCGTTGGAAGGCCTTCCACAAGGTGGACCGATGACCTGGTAAGGTTCGAGGGAATCCGATGAATGCGAGACGTACAGGATCGGTCATTACAGGGACACTACGGGGTGGCCTATGTCCAACAGAGGACGTCTTTCAGGGGCCCAAGTCTGCTATTTTTATAAATTCGTCATTCCAACACGATCCCATTGTCATTTTGCTAAAAGTTCGTAATCTGCTAATTCATAATTATCGATCATTGATCGTTCAATGGTCTCGTACTAGAGTTGTGGTAGAATGACAATATCGAGCTTATTAAAAGCAATGACTGTTCTATGACGTTCTAATGGTAGGTCACTGATCAAAGGAACTGTCAAAACTTTAGCAGATTACCGCATACGTCAGATATTCGTTCGTCAATATGTACGAGATTACCATTCTATGCCACTTCTTTCAATGGAGTGTCAATGGTTGACCATTGGAAAGTCATAATGACTTCATTCTAATAGTAGATTACCAAACTTGTCAAAATCAACAATTATGAAATCAATGATAGACCATTCTGACACTATTGTAATAGCAGACTTGAGGCCCAGATGTAATGATGAAGTCATAAATATAGAGTAGCAAAAAATATTGTGTAGTTAAAATTAATACTGCAGGCTAAGTTAAAAATCAGTCGAGTACATCAAAATATACCGTTTCATTTGTATTTGATGAACCGAGACGTGAGTGATTCAGTTTGTAAATTGCACATTAAAACGTAGTAATACTTCAGAACGATTTATCGTTCGTTGTTTATCGTGTTTCATTTGCAATATGTTTTTCATTATAGTCTACTCATGTCTTATTTTCTCACAGTTGGCTTGTCTCCTGGCTGTTGCTCATGGCAGCGCTATTGGCGGATATGCTGGTGGATATGGTGGCGGATACGGTAAGCAAATTACACTAATCAAATTTTAACTGCATCTAACTCTAAGATGTGATTCTTAGTGGTATGGGGATCAGAGAGTCAAGGCCCGAGAACCTCCGTTGAAAAAGAAGGGTCCTCTGACCTGGGCCGGATTAAGCCAGCGTGGGTCCTGTAGCAAATTCTACCAAGGGGTCCCCTTAATCTTTATTAATGACTAGCTTACGCCCGCGGCTTCGCCTGCACACATATGCATAGCAGCTTTCTATCGGTGAAAAAATTTTCGCAATCGGACCTGTATTTTCAGAGATTGCCTCCTATAAACAAAAAAACAAACTTTACCTCTTTATAATATTAGTGTAGCTTTATAATTTTTTTTTTTTTCTAAAAGGCCGCGGGGCCCTCGTTGTCTTTAAGGAAAGTGTGGAATTAACTAGATTTCCTACGGCACTAGTATCTTGACTTGTTTTTTATACGTCCAAGCGGGGTCCACCTACAGCGCGGGGCCCACCTATAGCGCGGGGCCCGTAGCATTTGCTACTCTTGCTATTTGGTTGATAGATAGATAGATACTGCTCTGACCAGACGGATGCCCTGTCTGGTCCGGACAACTGCCCAAAATTGGATTTCGGACTGTTGTATATATTCTAATCGTGCGGAGAACCCTGATACCTCGATTACTATGTAGGGACATAGAGGTCGCTACAGTACCAATTTACAAAGTATTTTTCAAATCCAACTGCTCGAGATTTTAGTTTTTTTTTTTAATTGATATAAACCAGTGCTTGACTGCGATCCCACCTGATGGTAAGCAGTGATGCAATCATTGATAGTGAGGCGCACTAGTTTATTAAGAGCCTATTCACTCTAGCTAATTTTTCGGCCCAAACTGTGGAGGATGCCAATTGCAACAACAGATTGATATAATATAAAATATACCCTCACGCCTAAGAAACCTTCTCTCATTCAACGCATTCAAAACCCAGCATAGTCATTTTTTAATCGCCAACCGGACATTACCCGAAAAAATGAATGCGTTGGGTGGGCCGAGTTTCGGGTAGTTTTAATTGTTTTGTGACGGATGTTGTCGAACTTAATTTAGTATGTAAATTATAATTATTGTTCTCAAGTAAGCGATATGTTACTCGTATGTTTTTTTATTAAGAATAAAGTTTCTTTATACCTATATCGACAGTCTCACACACTCACAATTACATCACAAATTAATTTATTCTTAGTTTAAAATTTTTACAGTATTTCTTTTTTATACTCTCAAGTCTGTTTTTTGCCAAGATATTATGTGATTACACACTTTTTAATAAAAGGTTTGTTGATTCCATAATGACTGCAGGACACTGACTCCTGAGTAAAAAGATCTCCTAGTTTTTGAAGTCAGGGTTTACTCTATTTATGTGCCCTTTATCTAGGCTTCACTAAAATTTTATGCACATCGACCTAGTATTTAAGTCATATTAAAGGTATACACATATATAAAGATTATTATTATTGTTGTTGTACATATAAATAAAGATTATTATTATTGTTGTTGTACATATAAATAAAGATTATTATTATTATTATTGTCTCTATTTTCAGGCCTAGGCTACGGCGGATACGGCGGCGCCATCCTGGCTCCTGCAGCGATATCCACAGCTAACGTTGTCAAGGCCGCTCCGATCCCCATCATTAGGACCGCTGCCGTCGCTCCCATCGTCACCGCTCCCGTACTTCGCACCGTCAGCGTGGCTGCACCCATCAACGTCGGCTATGGCCTAGGAGGTTACGGACTTGGCGGATATGGCCTCGGCGGCTATGGGCTCGGTGGCCACGGATACGGATGGGGCGGACTCGGCTGGGGCGGTGCAGGCTGGGGTGGTGTCGGCAGTTGGGGTGGTTGGGGTGCCGGTCTTGGCAAACACTACGGCTAAACCGAAAGTCCTAGACGAAGTTGTAGTCTCTTTCCCAAAATTAAATCTTTCTTGATCGGCTTTGCACAGAAATAAAGCATTCACTCTTAAGTTTTTTGATTTTTTATTGGTTATAAAACTGTTTTATGAATATTGTTCGAAGTTTTGCTCTGTCATCCTCTTGCTTTTTTAATACAATTGATTTGAGGTTGGCGTAGGAGTTGTACTTATACCTTTCTCCGTGATTTCTTATTAGAAACAATAAAAACCTATGTATTATCAAATCTATCAGTCGTAATTTCAGTTGTTTACCTCACACTGTACTCAAATTAGCACACATTGTACACACTCAAAAGTATATAGGTACCTATATTTTTAATTCCTACTGAACCAGGGATGATAAACCTGTGATACGCGTGCCAGTTGTCACGCGGCGTAGTAATTTTGACGATTATATTTTTTTTAGAATACTTGTAATTTACAACAACAGAAATTACCGCGCATTCCGTGGATTCCACTACGATCCACTAATTCAGTCCCCAGGAGACTACACAGCACTCGATGTTCCACTACGATCCCCTATGTTATACTAGTGTTTTTTTCACTCTAGTATTTTTCAACACATAAAAAAATTCACAAGTGCCTAAAACAATAAAAAATAATGTGAAACTAGTGATAATAAAATTCAACATTAGTTCCAATATTTCCAGATCTTTTTAAAATGGAACTAGTGATTTAAAAAACATCACATTCCCCTGCATAGAGGATCGTAGTGGAACATCGAGTGCTGTGTAGTCTCCTGGGGGATTGAATCCTAATTCAATCCCCCAGGATCGAAGGAAAGAAGATGAAAGGGTGATGTTGTTGGTGATGGTGGTGGATCGTAGTGGAATGCACGGAAATTACATACGCACACACATTTTTTTTTTTAATAAACAAGACCATAAACATTACGATTGCTGTATAAGTTTAGTGTTTATTTATTTCTTTTGTTGGCCAATCAACAATCGTATACATGAATGTGGGTGTAGCACGCCCATAAAAGTAATAGTAACAGTAGTCGTAGTACATATAGTACATGTGTACAATAACAAATTAAGAATTGAAATAAAAATTGATTTTCAAATTGTAACTAAAATTTTGAAATTAAAATCGAAATAAAAATTTAAATCACAATAGAAATTAAAATTAGTTCTGTGAAGAGCTAAACTAATAAGAATCAACATTTATTTTTCTTAAAATGAACCAAGTCAATATTTTGATGGCACGTCATGTCCACTTCATTTTTTTTTATTAGCGTGCTCTGCACCAAGTTGCGGGAAAGTTTGAAAGTGACCATGGCCCTAGAGTACACTAACGCGAATGTAGGTTTCCGTCAGTAAAGTCAGGCCACAAAGAGAGAAGTCATTTGAAGATTTCCGACTTAAAAAAAAAGTACTCCGCAATAAAATTTCCTTTAGCATCCCTGTTTTAAACAATACTAATTACAAAACGTGTACCTACATGGAACGTGCTTCAGTAATGAGAACACATAAATAATAGTCTGTTATCTCGGAGAGATCAACGAATGGGCAATCCGTTCGCTCATTAATTAGTGCAAGTGAACACCCCTTCGCGTTCGGTGGAACAATGTTATTATGACAAGACTTGTGGAAATTCGCTTTAACAAAGTACAATTTCATATAGAGAATGTTGATCTTGTGTTGTGATGGCAACAGTGGCGGATTTACCAGCAGGCTGAGTAAGCTTGAGCCTAGGGCGGCAGATTTTTGAGGCGGCAAATTTGGAGACCGTTTTTTTTTTTGCTACCTCATAGAAATCCAAAAGATTTTTGCATGACGGATTTCTGATGTCTCACAGATAGAAGTCTGCAACTTTTACTGATGACTTTCCTCTCTCACTTGTCATTGCATATTCCGAGTACAAAAATTCAATTGGAATTCTAAAAAAAACTTAAAAAGACTTGAACAGTGATAGTGAAGTAGTCAGGATAGTCTTAAGTCAAAAAAATATTTTTTCCCCGAATGCGATATTTCTATACCGCTACAATGCTATCTATGACGTCAATATTGCACGTGCACGTAGCGAGGCCCATTCTCCATATTTCAATATCCAATAACCATTTGGGTTACCCTGGTTACCCGGGGTACCCCGCTCGTACATGACTGAGCTTTGATTAGCTCAAAAATATACCCGAAAATTATTTTACGTGTAATTTCAACGAAATTTTTGGATTGTAAAAGTAATGCAGGAGATGAGACAATTGTAGAGGCAAGGGCGGCAAAAACTGAATAACCTATGCCTTGAAAATTTGTAAATCCGCCACTGGATTGAACAATGTTTAAGGCACCTGCCTCTCATTAGGATGCGGGTTTGAAACCTTTAGTACACTTCAAAAAAATGTACATAGTACCTATTTTAGGGAAAAAACACAAAATAGACAAAGATATGTTTCTTACTTATTTACTTTGATGCAGGGAGAGTCGTACCAGGCGGCGGTCGAATTAGCGACACGCGGGGTTGCGATAGTCGTTGATAGGATCCAGCAGTTGGGACTCGAGGTGGCACTGCAAAAGTCCGAGGCCATGTGTTTTCACGGCCCTCGGAGCGCGCCGCCTCGGCGCTCCCAATTAACGGTAGGAGGAGTTCACATCGGCGTCGGGTCGACGATGAAGTACCTGGGACTCGTCCTCGACAGCCGGTGGAATTTCGAGGAGCACTTCCGACGTCTGGCTCCCAAACTGAATCGGAATGGGGCTGCCCTCAAGCGGCTCCTGCCCAACCTTGGGGGTCCAAACGCCTCCTGCCGGAGGCTCTACGCTGGCATAGTACAGTCCATGGCCCTTTATGGGGCGCCGGTGTGGGCGCCGTCACTGCGAAAGCGACCGGCGGCCCAGCTGAACGCGTGCCAGAGGGTCATGGCCATACGGATGGTGCGGGGATACCGCACGGTTTCCCGCGAAGCGGCGAGCCTCCTTGCTGGCCAGCCACCATGGGACCTGGTGGCAACAGGCCTTGCACACATGCACGATCTGCGCGTGGAGATGCAACGTCGGGGCGAAACTCCGCTGCCACGACAAGTCGCGGCATGGCGGACAGAGCTCCGGCGGGGTCTCATGGTGGAATGGCGACAGCGACTATCGCAACCCAGTGCTGGGCACGCCATAATTATGGCGGTAAGTCCCCTCTTTGAGGAGTGGCTGGAAAGGCAACACGGCGTCCTTACCTTCCGCATGACGCAGGTCCTCACCGGACATGGTAAGTTCGGGAGGTTCCTGCACCGGATTCGTGCGGAAGAAACGCCCGGGTGTCACCATTGTGTGGACCACCCGGAGGACACGGTGGAGCACACGGTGGAGGTGTGTCCCGCTTGGGCAGAGCAACGCCGTGTCCTCGTGGGGGCTATCGGTGGCGGCGATCTCTCGCGCCGGGCCTTGGTACAGGCCATGGTCCGGAGCGAGGAGGAGTGGCAGGCGGTCGCCTCCTTCTGCGAAGCAGTAATGCTAGCAAAGGAGGCGGCCGATCGCGTGAGGCAACGGTCCTCACGCCCCAATCGCCGCCGGGATTCCGATCCCGATTTCCGGCCATCGTAGGCGCGGGCTTGCGGACGGCGAGCAATGGGTGGCTCGCCTTCCGACCGTCCGGTAACCGTCCGGACCGAGCCCAGGTCGTCGACGGCGCGTGCTGTTCCACGCGCGCCTCAAGGAGATGTCAGCTACTGTAGGGGCCTAGCAGGGTCGAAGCCTACTGGGGCCAAGGGTCTGATTCTGAAAGGAAGACTCGGCCCTGGTACGAAAGGCAATGAAGGAACAGGAGTGGGTTTTTAGTCAGTAAAAGTCTGACACTATCTCCCGCCCCGCCCAAGGGCGGGGGATGTCATAAGATGATTTCCCCACCGAAAAAAAAAAAAAAAAAAAAAAAAAAAAAAAAAAAAAAAACTTATTTACTTTGATCATTTAATAAAAGTGTCATAATATGCAATTATTATAAATCACAAGCTCTATATTTTTGTTAACTGTTTTTATTTTTTTTAAGTTTTTACAGTTTTCTTTTTTTATCGGTGGTAGCGACCTATTTTCGTCATCGCTACTATTTTCTATAACTAATATATTTAAGCCTTTAACTTTTTACAGAAAGAACAATATTTAATTGAAAATAATCACCAAAATCAAAGAACATAAACATGGCAGTCCAGTGATCAAACATTCGTTTGACATTGACATTTTCAAAACGCAGTAAGATAGATATAACGTTCGCATACACGCTACCGCAACAGTCAAATGTTGAAAATATAGTATTTATGCATGGGTACTATAAAGTATAATACTATATTTTATAGTACGGTTGGCAACTTTACTTGTACTTGGGGCTGAAATGGGAAAAAAGTGTAAGACACACAAGGCTCTGAAAGCGTCTCTTCTCTAACCAGCAAATTCAACTGAATCTGAGACTCAGCAATAGAAAGAGCACTCACTGAAGTCTCCTTCTTACTACCTTCCAAAATTCCAGTACAATAGTAGGTACAGCCAACAGTGGCGGCAGCGGCCGCCGAGCGCCAGATCCCTTTCTAATGTTACTGAATCATTTTGATTAGATTAAGTTAAAAACCATTATGATTTATAAAAAGCTTTCGGTTTTTTCATATTAGACTAAATAAGTTTTATGTCTTTTGAGTGGTACCTATATCTTTTTTTTTTAGGTGGGTGAATCATCTAATGACAAATCCCGCTTTTGGGCGGAGCGGAAGATAGTGTCAGACTTTTACTGACTAAAAACCCACTCCTGTTCCTTCTTTGCCTTTGTCCCGAGGCACCGGGTTTCACTTTCACACTACCCGAAGCCCCAGTAGGCCCCTACGATTTGCTGACATCTCCCTGAGGCGCGCGTGGAACAGTACGCGCTGTCGACGACTTGGACTCGGTCCGGATGGTTACCGGACGGTCGGACGGTAAGCTACCCATTACTCGCCGTCCGCAAGCCCGCGCCTCAGATCCGCCAGCCGCGCGATCGGCCGCCTCCTTTGCTAGCATTACTGCTTAGCAGAAGGAGGCGACCGCCTGCCACTCCTCCTCGCTCCAGACCATGGCCTGTACCAAGGCCCGGCGCGAGAGATCGCCGCCGCCGATCGCCCCCACGAGGACACGGCGTTGCTCTGTCCAAACGGGGCACACCTCCACCGTGTGCTCCACCATGTCCTCCGGGCGGTCCACACAGTGGCGACACCTGGGCGTCGCTTCCTCACGAATCCGGTGCAGGAACTTCCCGAACTTGCCGTGTTCGGTGAGAACCTGCGTCATGCGGAACGTGAGGACGCCGTGAGGTCTTTCCAACCACACCTCAAAGAGGGGACTTACCGCCATAATTGTGGCGTGCCCAGCACTGAGTCGTGACAGTCGCTGTCGCCATTTCACCATGAGATCCTGCCGGAGCTCTGTCCGCCATGCTGCGACTTGTCGCGGCAGCGGAGTTTCGCCCCGGGCAGTGGTATATCAAAAGATTTTATAATCAATGTATGTTATGCTTATAAAAATTAGTTATTTGAAAATTACATCAATCGTTTATTATATTAACTGATCGTTATATCAAATAAAGTTATAGATTCAGTTGTTATAATTATCTTGTAAATATTAGAGATTTTGTAATTATACCATTGAGCAGTGGTGGCCGAGCGGTAACGGCCCCGACTTACGAGTTGTAGGTCGCGGGTTCAAACCCAACCAGGCGCATTACTTTGTGTAATTTATTTCATCACCACTGCTCTCAAAACGGTGAAGGAAAACATCGTGAGGAAACCGGCATGTCCTAGAACCAAAAATTCGAAGACATGTGACGTTCACCAACCCGCACTGGGCCCGCGTGGTGGATTATGGCCCATTCCTTCTCTTAGAGAGGAGGCCTGAGTCCCAGCAGTGGGAACATTAAAAGGCTGATTATGCTTATGCTTAATTATACCATATATTACAGTTAGTCAGACGCCAGAAAGTCTGACCATGAGTCTATCTAAGGAGTATCGTGTTGAATCGACTGGTAACTTTAACTGAATTTTGAAGGTTTGGCAGTCACTCCAGATAAAGCACGAGTATTCAGCTGCATCTGGTTAGACTGAAAGCCGACCCCAGGCTAGTTGAGAAAAGACTGGGGAGAATAGTGATAAAAAAAATAAAGATTATGTTGCTCTTTCTTTTTTTGAGTTGAGTAATCACTTTATATATTCTACCACTCTGGTGGAGCGAGAGGGTGTGTCAGACTTTTACTGGCTAAAATCTACACGTGTTACTTCAGTCGCCCTTTGCGTTCTAGAAACACTGTTATTTTTTCTAAGGTGTGAAATCATCAAATGACTTCTCTCGCTCTAGGGTGGAGCGAGAGGGAGTGTCAGACTTTTACTGACTAAAACCACACCTATGTTCCTTCTTTGCCTTGCTTTCCAGGACTCCGGGTTTCCCTTTAGGAAGTCAATCTATGGCCCCAATAGGCTTCGGTAATGCTGGGCCCAGGAACACTGTAAAAATTCCCGTTGCCCAGAAAATTTTACCCTTTTTTGAGATAGCCTTGTTCTTGATACCGTTAAAGATGTACTGTTGGAAGCAATTTAAGAGCAAGTTCAACATTAGGAAGTGCTCTCAAGGAGGGCCTTTGAGCTGCCTCAGCTTAAGTACTTGGCACACAGAGGATCTCTCATAATCCAAGCTTCAATACACTTGTTAATTCCATTACAAAGTGATTGTTAATTCAACTTCAAGATCTACATATTTCCACTTCAAAATTCCGTGTCATATCGGTGAGAACGATTAAGTTGGCAGGGTATTAGATAAAACTTAGTCGCTTCGTGCAAATTTGTCGCTAACTATATTCAAAACCTCTAACAGTAGAGTGCTACTTGTATTAATTGTGTTAGAAATTATCGCTCCACAATGGTCTATTAATCAAATTTACAAAATTAAAAAAAAATCTACATTATGAACAAACCAGTCAAGCAATCCAGCAGAACTAATACATTTCCAAACTCAACACAGCCGTGTGGGTAGTCTTATCTTCCGGTCGAAGGTTACCGGAAAATTCCAAGCCATAATACTAAAATAAAAACAATATTCTGAAAACAAAATGGCCAACAACCTCTCAATCCGTACAATGCTAACAGTGAGTAAGAACAAGTACGTCCGCTAGTCGCGACTCAGTCGCAAATGGAATTATAGACGTCTGAGTGTCGGTGGTGCAGGAGTTCGTGGTGAGTAGGTGGCGAACAGATACAACAGTAGGCAGAAAACTAGACGAACATCTTTTAAATCGCCACGAACTATAAAATATGTATGTACGTAAGAATGTGGAGAATGTGGTGGCCGAGTGGTAACGGCTCCAACTTACGGGTCGTAGGTCGCGGGTTCAAACCCAGCCAGGCGCATTACTTTGTTTAATTTATTTCATCACCACTGCTCTCAAAACGGTGAAGGAAAACATCGTGAGGAAACCGGCATGACGTACTAGAACCAAAAATTCGAAGACATGTGACATCCACCAACCCGAACTGGGCCCGCGTGGTGGATTACAGCCCATTCCCACTCGCAGAGAGGAGGCCTGAGTCCCAGCAGTGGGAACATTATAAGTCCGACTATGCTACGTAAGAATAGCTCATGGCGGCCAAAAAAGGGACCTTTATTTTATTTTTTTGGGGTGGGTTAACATCAATGATTAAACTAGTATAGCGACATACTGAACGCCATATAGAATCAAAAATTCAAAATCTTGTATCGCAGTGCTAGAGTTCTCTGCGCGATTAGAACGTATAAAACACCCTGAAATCAATTATCAAACAGTTGCCTGGACCAGAAAAATTACCAGTATGGTCGGAAGATTCTACTTTTTCAACGGAGGTATACGGGACTTTACAAACTGTTCCGTATACAACCTAAACAGGCAATATGTTAGTACTGTTCTATTTTAATTTATTATTATAACTCATCATGTCAGATTAACCTACAGATTACTTCGTCAGACAGACCTTAATTTTGAATATAGTAAACCTTTCCAGCTACATAGTAGTACATAGTACATAGTAGTTTGATAAGATAGTCAACTCAATAACATATTAACTATTAGAAACTGTTTTAGTTTAAAAAAAAATACTATCAAGTAAAATATAATGACTTGAAAGCTTCCCACTAAAGACTATCCTATCTACTACAACTCTTCTTTGAACAGTCCATTACGCCTTCACGAATAGGATCCCAAGGGACCCTCCGCCTGCGTTAATTGAAAAAGCAATTAAAACCGCCCCCGTCCCCCTCCCCCAGCACTTCCAAACATCAGCAACTATCCCAGATATGCCCCAATCATATTCACTCACTTCAAAATGAGATTCCAAAACTTTACCTGCAGATTGTCTTCAAGTATTTTAATTATTTTTACTTGACTTGCCTTCATTTTACTGCTTTGAAATTGGTTCCGTGAGTTTGATTTCCGAAACGGACGCAAAATTATTGTGCTTTAATTAAGGTTTGGAAAATGGAAGGAGAAAACGTATTGCTTCAACCTCAAGTAACATAGGACTAAAGCAGAAAGGTGCTAAATCAAGGTTTAATATAGTTTCACCGAGCCTACGCACCTGCAATTTAACAGATATATTTAAAACGTATTGACGTCGTTTTCTGAAAGACTATCAAATAACTGTGTGTCCCGCGCTGGGCGCCAATGTTGTTGGGCACCAATGAGGTTGGGCGCCAATTCGAAAAGTGCCAATATTGTTGGGCGCCAATTTGAAGAGTGCAAATATTATTTAGTGCCTATCATTTTGTATTTTTAAAAACGTGATGGAAAGCGCAGATTAACATTATTATCACATAGTTTCCAAGTCAATATTTATATACCGCAGCAATTTCATTAGTACAATTAATTTGATCTGGTAAAAGCTCTATTATATTTTCCATTGCTAATGGATTTTACAAATAATAGTCGAACATATTGTTTGATTGACAAATTAATAATATCAACTAATAAAGTATGCAGCAAAACCTTAGTCTAAAATCATTAAAAAATTTCGAAAAAAAAAAGTAAATTGAAAACCAAACTTCCGGGATCGCTATCAATCACTCCCAAAGTTTAAGGTGAACGTCCCAGTTGCCATCGGTGACAAATTGCAGCAGATTGCGATCGACACTCACCAGGTAAGTTAATTACTGCCGTGGTGAGGCGCCAGATAATGGAGGATTGGCAGGATCGGTTCTGAATGTAAAAATAAAATTTTATGACATATTACTTCAGTATTTCGCTCTAATACTATTGTTAACCGTACTTGTCGTAATAGCCCAGTGGTTAAGGCACTTGCCTCTCATACATGAGGTTGCGGGTTCGAAATTGGGCAATTTTTTTTTCGTTGGGAAAATCATCCTATGACATCCCCCGCTCTTGGGCGGAGCGAGAGATAGTGTCAGACTTTTATTGACTAAAAACCCACTCCTGCTCCTTCGTTGCCTTTCGTACCAGGGCCGAGTCTTCCTTCTAGAAGCAGACCCTTGGCCCCAGTAGGCTTCGACCCTACAGGGCCCCTACGGTTTGCTGACATGTCCTTGAGGCGCGCGTGGAACAGTACGCACCATAGATGACTTGACCTCGGTCCGGACGGTTACCGGACGGTCGGACGGCGAGCTACCTATTGTTCGCTGTCCTCAAGCCCGCGCCTACGGTGGCCGGTAATCGGCATCGGAATTCCGGCGGCGGCTGGGGCGTGAGTCCTCCTGGGGGCAAGTACCAATGAAGTCACATAAAGCCGTTACTTTATGTGCTTTTCGAGGTTAGTGGTGTCAGTAATGTCCTAGATAAACTTAGAAAAGTCCAGGTAGATTCATAGATCTTTGACAGTCGTTACAGCTAGTCAGACCCAGAAAGTCTGACTATCAGTCTCACCAGACCAGTATTCAGGTTGTGGAGGTCTGATAGGCAGTCGCTCCATGTAAAACACGGGTAATCAGCCACATCTGGTAACTAGACTGGAAGCCGACCCTAACTTAGTAGGGAAAAGGTTAGGTAGAGGACAAATATTGTTATAATAGTAATAAAAAATAATATAATAATAATAATATTTTTTAAGAAATATTAAAAAATGTAATAAAATAAATAAAAAATGTAATGTAATATGAATAAGTTTTAAGGACAAATAAAGAAAATAATAATAATATTCCACAACTATCACACAACGCCGTCTAGTCTCAAGCTAAGCAGAGCTTGTGATACGAGTACTAGACAACTGATAAACATACTTATATATTTCTAAATACATACATATTATAGATAAATTACACCCAGACACAGAACAAACGATCGTGCTCATCACACAAAAATTTGTCAGGACACCCAGGGGTGGGAATTGAACCCATGACCTCCGGCATAGCAGTCAGGGCCACTAACCACTAGACCAACGACGATGAAAGATGGATAAAAAAAAATTGCACGTAGTGGATATGAGAATGTTGAGATGAATGTGTGGTGTGACGAGAAAGGATAAAGTGAGAAATGAGTATATTAGAGGAAGTTTGAAAGTGGCACCAGTGACTGAAAAGTTGAAAGGGAATCGTTTGTCTTGGTATGGTCATGTGAAGAGGGAGGAACGAGACGCATGTTACTAAAACAGTTCTGAGTATACATGTAGATGGATGGAGAGGGAGAGGGAGGCCAAAGGAAAGATGGATAGATTGTGTGCGGAGTGATATAAAAGAAAAGGGTTAGTGATAGTGTGACGGGTGACAGGACAGAATGGAAGAAAAAAACTTATTGCACAGTAATATCTTATAACTTGAATTTTATTGACATTGATATATTTGCATGTTCTAAATTTAAGTTTAAAACAAATATTATGAAAAAGTTTCTCAATTGCAATTGAGTCATTGATATGATAGGTATATATTTATTCTTGTTGATTTCAGTTTTTTATATGAAAATGTTCCACAAAATATATAAAAGCAATAAATTGAGCAAGCAATAAAGTGTTTAATATATATATTGTACATAATGTCCATCTAGTGGCAAACAATATGCCTATTACCACTATGTTTAATCTGTGGATAATGCAGTTGGCTGCAACATTATCACCTATTTAATGTTATTTATATGCATGAGCTTTATATGTTGTAGCTGTTTATTATCACTACATAGTATAAAACAAAGTCACTTTTCGTGTCTGTCTGTCCCTATGTATGCTTAGATCTTTAAAACTACGCAACGAATTTTGATGCGGTTTCTTTTAATAGATAGAGTGATTCAAGAGGAAGGTTTATGTGTATAATACACGCACAATATAGTAGAGAAACACTTATGATTTTAGAGGTTTCTAATGTGATGTAGTAAATATCCACATTTTTTTGCGCTTACATTGCAAACGCTGGCTGAACCCTAAGACATAGATCAAAATAATGTACTACAGTATTGTACACCTTAAAAAGATCTATAAAAAAGTCCGCGATTGTATATGTCTATCTTTTAGGTATAACCCACAATAACCGTTTTTTATGCTTTACTTTTTACTAAAAAATAATGGCTTATTTACGAAACGGTTTTAAGCAATACAGCATTGATCCTTATCCAATTACGTACCTTAAATAAATTGTGCATTTAATATAGATCAATATGGCCCTTTACAGCGTGTAATTTAAGTCAATATTTTCGAAGATATTACAGATTTAAAATGCAGGGACATAGCGGTTGCGGTAAATAACTTGATTCTTTCAAAGATTGATGTGCCGACGCAAGTATACTACTCGGTTACTTCCAGATTGGTCCCATTTTTTTCAAATCCAGTTCTGATAATGGAATCCATGAGGAATCGAGGGAACTCCTCAAATATTCTAGGCACTATATAGTGATTTTGGTATTTTCATCGAGAATACCAAAAAAAAACATTTACAGTCAAAAAGTAACATTTGATGAAGTGGAACTGATGAAGAAGACCAGAAATGGCCAACGAAACTTCACCCTTACATAGATATCACAATGAAGATAGTTAAGTAACTATGACAATATAAATAAATAAATGGTTCTGAATAGTTATGTTAAAAAAAAAAAATTACAAAAAAAAAAATAACCGGCTTCACTAAAAAAAACACTAAAAGGATCAAAATAACTTTTATTTCGGAAGTCGGTGTTTCTCGGTATTGTTTGTTTCTTATTTAACACCGACTTTCGAAATTAAAGTTATTTTGATCCTTTTAGTGTTTTTTTTAGTGAAGTCGGTTATTTTTTTTTTTTGTAAAAAGTTTTTATTTTACACTTTTTAGTTGCGAACTACTTATAAACAGAGTGCCTATTTCTCATGACGATTCCAATTAACCCAAAACACTGCAAGGTTACATTGTTTTATTAGAAAGTTCCTGTGTCTACCTTTCACCTTCCGGCTCCATCACCAGATCAATTCGATAGTACCTTATAGCCAAAGTGCATCTCATGACAATTCTAATAAGCCCAAACACTGCTAGGATACATTGATTAATTACGGAGTCCCTATGCCTACCATCCGGCTCCATCATCATCATTAGAACACTTCGATGATACCATTTTTAAAATAAAAAATAAATATAATAATAAATAGGTACTCTGGCTATAAGTGCATCACAACTAAAAAGTGTGTTATAATTATTTTTTACAAAAAATAAAAAATTACCGACTTCTCTACAAAAACAATAAAACGATCAAAATTACTTTAATTTCGGAAGTCGGTGTTAAATAACAAGCAAACAATACCAGAAATACCGACTTTCGAAATTAATGTTATTTTGATCGTTATAGTGTTTTTAACCGACTTAAAAAAAGGAGGAGGTTATAAATTCGGTGTGTTTTTTATTTTTTTTTGTGTGTTACCTCAGAACTCCGTGATTTATGGACCGATTTGCAAATTTTTTTTTCCTCTTAAAGGATATGCTTTCAGATTGCTCCCATTTTTATCCAAATTTAGTTCTGATGATGGGTTCCATGGGGAATTGAGGGAACTCCTCAAATATTATAGGCAACCATATAGTGATTTTGGTATTTTCATTGAGAACATAAGCCTTAGACATCGCCGCCGAGTCAACCAGTCGGTTTTCTATCGTTTACATTTCGGGGAATGTGCACTGGCATTGCACAATCTAATTCCGCCAAGTCTGTTCCATCATCGGACCACTAGACGTACGGCGTTTCGCCACCGGTACATGGTAGACATCCCACCCATACGCACAAAACGTTTTGAGAACACATTTATTATGCGTACAGCCAAGGAGTGGAATTCCTTGCCAGAGTCTGTGTTTCTTGATAGCTGCAACTTAGGGGTCTTTAAGTCAAGAGTGAATAGGCTACTTCTAGGCAAGCGTGTTCCATCGTCAACCACATCATCGCTTACCATCAGGTGAGATGGTGGTCAAACGCGAGCCTATCATTAATAAAAAAATAAATAAGCATTTACAGTCTAAAAGTAACATTTGATGAAGTGGAACTGATGAAGAAGACCAGGAATGGCCAACGGAACTTCATACTCACATAGATATCACAATGAAGACACTTAAACGACTATGACAATACAAATAAATAAATGGTTCTGAATAATTATGTTGAAAATGGTATCATCGAAGTGACCTGATGATGATGATGGAGCCGGAAGATAGGTACCGGAACTATGTAATTGATCAATGTATCCTAGCCGTGTTTGGGCTTATTAGAATTGTTATGAGATGCACCTTGGCTATAAGGTACTATCGAACTGATCTGATGATGGAGGAAGGTGGAACGTAGACACAGGAAATTCATAATAAAACAATTTAACCTAGCAGTGTTTGGGTTAATTGAAATTGAATTCTAATACCATCGAATTTACCGTTCCAATATAAACGCCTACAATTTCCGCTAAAAATATCTTTTGCAATGACCATCAAAAATCGCAGGGTCAAACTTTCAACGTTACAGGCTTAGATTTGAGCGTTGAATGTTTTTATTACATGGCCAATTATATGTCGCTCTTTCTAGTGTAACCTCAAAAGAAAATATGTTTGTATTGACTAATGACAAAAAAACTGTCAAAGTTGTGTAGTTATAAAGACATTCTGTAGTATATTTAGTACTCGCGACCCGCCCTGGTGCAATGCTGGACCAAACCGCATCAAAATCTGTTGCGTAGATTTAAAGATCTAAGCGGACAGACAGCTGGAATAGCGACTTTGTTTTATACTATGAAGTGATCAGCATTGCACCCGTGCGAAGCCGGGGCGGGTCGCTAGTCCCTCAATAAATAAAATAAAAAAAAAGTAAAAAAACTAAAACCCGACTACGACAAAAAAAACGACGAAACTAAAAGTATGAAACAAGATTTCCAGGATGCTGAAATAAACAAGGTAAAAAGAAAAGCCGCAGTCACACGTTATAGGTAACAACCGAAACACTTTAATAACGTGTGACTACGGCTTTTCTTTTTACCTTGTTTATTTCAGCATCCTGGAAATCTTGTTTCATACTTTTAGTTTCGTCGTTTTTTTTGTCGTAGTCGGGTTTTAGTTTTTTTACTTTTTTTTATTTAAATTATTTTGGTGTTAAATCACTGTGCTTCTATACCATTTGCAAAAGCTGAATTTAAAATTTCTAATTAATAATGGTAAATAAATTTTAGTCCACCAGAGGGCGCCACATTGAATTTTGATGATATATTTTGTTAAGTACCAGTGAAGCCCTTTCAAATGATATCAAACACGGTGTATTTATCTTAACATTTTTTTTAACACATGACTTCTTGTCCGCTAGAGGGCGTCACTTTAAATTTGAACAATATTTTGGAAATGTACAAGTAAAGCCCTTTCAAATGATACCAAACACGGCGTATTTATCTTTTTCTTTTTAACACAATACTTTTTGTCTACTAGAGGGCGCCACATTGAATTTTGATGATATTTTTTGATAAGTACCAGCGAAGCCCTTTCAAATGATATCAAACACGGTATATTTATCTTAACATTTTTTTAAAACATGACTTTTTGTCCGCTAGAGGGCGTCACTTTAAATTTGAGCAATATATTGGAAATGTAGAAGTGAAGCCCTTTCAAATGATACCAAACACGGCGTATTTATCTTTTTCTTTTTATTAACACAATACTTTTTGTCTACTAGAGGGCGCCACATTGAATTTTGATGATATTTTTTGATAAGTACCAGCGAAGCCCTTTCAAGTGATATCAAACACGGTATATTTATCTTAACATTTTTTTAAAACATGACTTTTTGTCCGCTAGAGGGCGTCACTTTAAATTTGAGCAATATATTGGAAATGTAGAAGTGAAGCCCTTCAAAATGATACCAAACACGGCGTATTTATCTCCATTTTTATTTTTTAACACATACTTTTTGTCCGCTAGAGGGCGCCATGTCGAGTTTTGTGACACGTCACGTAGCCTATGTTCAGCGGACAATGAAGACGGTTCTAACGATACCTCATAATGTCGAGTTCCGATTGGTAGATTAGGAGCTATGAGGGAACAGATGAACAAACTCACATACATACATAGCCTGTCAAAATCATAACCCTCCGTAGTCGGGTAAAAATATGGGATACGGGCAGGAAGAAGGGGTAAACAATTTATTCAAATTATTCTATTCTTATTATGTTCTGTTTTGGTAGTGGCATGCTATTAACCATCAAAGTTTCTTTTACTTTTCTTTTCTACTAAGCTGTAGGTATGCTTGGTGAGATTTGGCACCGCCGAAAATAACTAACCTTTTTTTAAGGTGATGAATAAATGGTATAAACGAACGGATGCGCCAAAAAGGTCCAGTTCAGTATAAATGCCAGACGACTATTGCCTGACGCTGTTTTCAACTGAACCTGGTAACTTCATCATCATAATTTCAGCCGAAATTCGTCCACTGTTGGACATAGGCCCCCAAGTGTCGCCATAACGATCGGTCCTGTGCGTCTCGCATCCATCGGATTTCCGTTGATAATGTTATGGACGTAAATCACTGTGGTTAACTGTTTATGCGATAAAACCAGCGCGCTATATATAAGATAGTTTAATAACCTTGTTACCATGTTTTGGCTAATTAAACCAGAGTAAATAGGATTCTATTTACTCTGGTTTATAAATATATATAGCGTATATGAGAATTAGTTAATTAGATTTGTGCATGTTTTAGATGATGTGTGTTTGGATTTAATTAACACTAATTGCTATCAGCTTCAGATTTATAGCGCAGTTTGAAGCCGCTATACTCCATCTTAAACTGACTGATATTTACGAATTTATTTAACTTAGTAAGCGTTAAGAGCTATTTTTGTTTCGTTTTCAATAAAAAAATAATTTTTAAAGTCAAGTTTTGGTCTACAAAATTTGATACTACTACTTAATTCTATGTTAGTTCGGAAGTACAAAATATATAATAATACTAGGATAAAGTTTTACTATTCATAAAATGAAATTAAAATTAACTCACAAAATTCAAAATCAGTGAAACTTAAAATAATCGATACAATCAATAAATTAAAAATGTCCATAATGGTAATAATAAATAAATAAAAATTTAAATGCGTTTTGAAACGATTAAAATAAAAATACAAATTACATACAAACATAAAAAAATTAGTAAATTACAAAGAGTTCTTAACCACTGTTCCAGGCTGTGGATCACATAAAATACCAAAACATACTTAAAAGTGCCATTAAATTCGAAGAAAACACTTGGCTCAGAAAAACATAATTCGAGCGTTTAAAAAAATATAAGAAGCGCGAATGGCCCAAATGGCGAGAAGTGGGCTTTGAGTCGAGAGCCCATGACGTAAACGTGAAACAAGGATGACAGCTGTGGCTCACATCTCAAAAAAAAATTAAAAAAGTATTAAAAGATATTTTGATTTAAACACTGTTCTGCTATTTGCTTTTGTTGTAGATAGTTCTAATCTCTATTGTGCAGACCTATTTCTTAGTTTATTTTATTTTACTAGGTAAGTCATTTTGAAATGTTCTATATTTTAAAATATTTGTATTGCCTAGTTACTTGCTTATAAACACTTATGACAGTAACATATTTTCTCTTATTTATTTACAAATCCTTTATATTTACGAGCCTTCATCCTATTATTCTAACACGTTATCAGCACGAATTTAAGGATATGGTTCTATAAAGTATAATTTGTGATAAATAGTATATGTTTTCGGTGTCTGACAAAATATTAGTTGAAAAATGTCACATGAATCTGGAAATATTTCAAGTGTGAACAAGTCGAGTTCTTCGTTGAATTCATCTTCGATTCCATCGTTTTGCCTGAAAAATAAAGATGGGTATCCTAGTTGGAAATTAAAGATGAGAAATTACCTTTTACACGAGGATTTATGGGAAACAATAAGTGGTTATCCGGATGGTGATATGACCTGATGCAAAAGCTCTTGCAAAAAATTGCCTTACGGTAGACGGTGCAGCTATTACACATGTCAGATGTGCAAAAAGTGCATCAGAAAATGGAAAAACTGGAATACTCTGCAGAAAGCTTTTGAGGATAAAGGAATGGGACGAAGACTAGCTTTAGAACGTAAACTGTACAGATTGAGTCTTTCAGATTTCAATAACATTGAACAGTACATTAATGCAGTTATGTCAACCGCACAGGATCTTGCGGATATTGACAAGGTCATAGAAGATACGTCAATTGCAGCTATACTTTTAGGAGGACTCACCCCAAAATATATACCTCTCATAATGGCGTTAGAAAATTGTAATATTGACGTAACAAACGATTTAGTTAAGGCAAAACTGCTTAATGAGATGTCCAAAGATGAAGTAACACCAGTAGACTCAGTTTATAGCACCAAATCGAAACTTAAAAGAAAAAAGAAGAACGTGATATACTATGAATGTAAAGTACCCGGGCATAAAAGACCAGACTGTCCACTGAGAAACAAGAAGGAGGAGGCTAAAGCGGTTAAAAGTAATGATACCTCTTTGATATCCCTAAATACTTGTGGTGTCTCAAACAAGGATCGTTGGTACGTAGATTCCGGCTGTACAAAACACATGAGTTCTAGACTTGATTGGTTTCAAAATAATGCTAGAATAGATAAAGGCAGTGTTACCGTCGCAAACGGAGAACAGATAAAATGCAGTGGAATTAGTAATGTTTCAATAAATACCCCAGAAGATGTAATCAACAGGATCAGTGATGTTGCTTTCGTACCTGAAAAATAATTTTCAAAATCGGTCCACAATTCACCGAGAAATCGGTGAACATACATACGTTTAAAAAATACATGCATCCGAACATATAACTTCCTTCTTTTTTAAATCGGTTAAAAAAAGAGAATTGTTGCAATATTTTATCACCAAATAAATAAAAAAGATCATAGGTTGAGCTCATTAATAGTCCAGAGTTGAGCTATACCTACGAAGACTAACAAATGCTTGCACTGACTAGACAGGTCTATTCAAAAAATCTGTCTGGTTCTTTCCTCAAAAGACCATCTCAGACACTAATCTGTATGGTTCTCATATGATTTGACCATTACATGTTTGCTGTATGGACTTTTAAAGACACATTGATAAGAAACACCGAAACAAACTCAGAGGGAGTTTGTGTTTCTTATCAGGGGAGTCAGTTACTCGTAGGAAACACCGGCCTTATCTAGTTCAAACTGACGAAAAAATTGACGTGAAAAGTGCCTTGAAAATATTTTTTTTTTTAAATAAAACATGGTGACTCTCTGCTCTCTTACGCCCGACGTATGGCAAAGTACAGTTCTTACAATGGACGATCCAGAGGGAATTAAATGTTTTCCATCAAAGACAGACGAGCTGCAGACATGCCACATTGAGGCGACTAATAGTTGCTCAATTTCGGGAAGCAGCGAGTTTATTCAGATGGGAAAAGATAGAGGAAGTAGGACAGAGAGTGGATAGCGCGTTCTGTAGTAAACATCGACTTATGTAGTTGTTCATTATCTACATTTTAATTAAATGGAAGTCGACTGTTGGTTTCCATCAGAAAACGCTCACGAAAAGTATTGAAAATATTTTTTTTTTTTTTTCTCTCTCTGGGGTGTATACGGGGTCCCAATCAACACCTATCGGGACCCAAACCAACCTCACCTGCACGTGGTGCACCCTGCTGATAAACGAACGAGGCTATGGCGACCCGCCAACACGCACTGGACCAGCGTGGCGGGTTATGGTCCAAACCCCCTCAAATGCAGTTCGTTGTGCCGACATTTGGGGGAGGCCTATGTCCAGCAGTGGACGTCTATCGGCTGAAATGATGATGATGATGATGATCTATCAATAGTCACCAAGGTGTTACTGTGATGTAATTATAATTTGCCCCGTAAAGGTTATGACGAAATTGGGTTGACTACTTTTTTATTATGCCATATTATAGGTAAGTTGCTGAAATGTAAAAATTTCATAGTATTTGTGTTTCTTAAAGAATCAAAAACTATCTTATGACATTCTTGCAGGTGCCGAAACTTTTAAAAGGATTTAAAATAGATATTTACAATAACAGCCCCAGTAACCAGTCGTACTTCAGGAGATAAAATTTTCCAAAAAAAAATCTATTTGAAAACACAACACAGGAAAAACAAAACTGTTGCTCATCTGCAGTTTCATTTCTTAATATCCTGTCGTCCCTATATAAGCCACTTCAAAACTTTCGACTCCAATTTTAAGAGACGGAAGCAGGTGATTGAAGAAGGGCCTCACTGTCTTCAATGGATTACCACCTTTAAAAGAAAATTGTCAGATGTGAGGGAAAACTCCCAACTTTGTGATAAAGTTACATTGAAAGTAAATTACTTTTGTTCTAGATACCCTCCGGTAATGGATTGATTTATATCTTTACTTATATAAAATTTTGCTAGCTTCTGCCAGCGGCGTCGCTCACAAGAAAGAAGAAAATTATCCCTAGGAAACATACTCCTGAGGAAAAAAGGTATCTATGTACCAGGTAGACCATGTGTCTACCCGATTTTTTTTTGGTGGATTGGTGTATCATCTAATGACTTCTCTCGCTCTGGGGTGGAGCGAGAGAGCGTATCAGATTTTTTACTGACTAAAACCCACCTATGTTCCTTCAGTTGCCTTTTGCAATCTAGGACCACGAGTATGCTTTTCAGAAATAAGTACCCCATAGACTTGTGGATATGGGCCCTGCCCCCCTAGCCAAGTTGCAAACGATAAACGTGAACGCTTAGTAATCTCCAATAGATTTTCAACTTTATACCTAAGAGCATAAAGTTGAAAATCTATTAAAGACTACTGAGCGTTAGCGACCGGAACGAACGAAAACACTATGTAATCTTCAATAGATTTTCAACTTTATATCCAATAACATAAAGTTGAAAATCTATTAAAGACTACTGAGAGTTTACGTTTATCGTTTGTGACTTGGCTAGGGGGCTGTTAGGCCCCTACGGTTTTGTAGACATCTTTTTGAGGCGCGCGTGAAAAACTACGCGCTTTCGACGACTCGGGCGTTACTTACCGGACGGCCTGACGGCGAGCTACCTATTGTTCGTTATGACGCCGATATTAGCTCCTCGGCGGGCAAGTGCCAAATATTATCCAAATCGGTTTAAACTTTTGTGTTGGAAGAAAAAAAAAGCACACACATGGTAGACCGAGAGAGAGTCTACCCGTTTTGTTTTTTTTGGGAGTAGAGATATTGTGTAATGACTTCTTCTGCTCTAGGGGGGAACGAGAGGGAGAGTCTTTTACTTCTTTCACGTCTTCTTTACATCGTGAAATAACACTTTTACACATATATCGCTATCTTTCGCTTTTATAATATTAGCGTGATATGCTTTGCTCGTTTCATAAAACATATCAACTATTTATGATAGCTAGTTTCAAGCTGTATATGTATTACAATTTGACTGGCCTGTTGGTATAGTGGTTAGTGACCCTGACTGCTATGCCGGAGGTCGTGGGTTCGATTCCCACCCAGGACAAATGTTTGTGTGATGAGCACGATCATTTGTTCTGTGTCTGGGTGTAATTTATCTATATATGTATGTATTTAGAAATATATAAGTATGTTTATCAGTTGTCTAGTACCCATATCACAAGCTCTGCTTAGCTTGGGACTAGACGGCGTTGTGTGATAGTTGTGGAATATTATTATTATTATTAATTAATAAAAATACTACAAGTTATCTAATTTAAAATAAATACAATAAATATTTGACTGGCCTGTTGGTCTAGTGGTTAGTGGCAATGACTGCTAAGCCGGAGGTCGTGGGTTCGATACCCGTCCAAGACAAATGTTTCTGTGATTAGCACGATCATTTGTTCTGTGTCTGGCTGTAATTTATCTACAATATGTATGTATTAAGAAATATATAAGTATGTTTATCAGTTTTCTAATACAAGCTCTGCTTAGCGTTGTGTGATAGTTGTGGAATATTATTATTATCTTTTTATTTCTCTTATTTACATACAATTTATATTTTTAAATATTATTATTATTATATTTTATTTTACAATGGCACCCCATCAAATTCTAATAAGCTTCGCAAAAAGCCATAGATATAGAAGATAAAGGAAAAACTAAATAGGCAAAGGTCAGAATCCATACAACCTTTATATCCGCAATGGGAACAATTTGCGAATATTGTCGAAAATCAAACACGTACCTAATGGGTCGTGTTTCTCATAGCAATAACACGAATACATCGAAGCAAAGGCTCAACTGGCAGCAAAAAAGCTGGAAATCCTCGCGAAGGTCAGACAGTACTTCACGCCGGAACAGCTGCTCAAACTTTATCAAGCGCAAGTTCGATCGTGTATGGAGTACTGCTCTCATCTTTGGGATGGATCTGCCCGATACCAGCTTGATGCACTTGAGGCAATTGAGAGACGAGCTAGGAGGATCATTGGCAATGATGCACTCGTTGAGTCGAGGCTTCAAAGTCTTGAGCATCGACGCCCAGTTGCTAGCCTGTCGTTTTTCTACCGATTGCATTTCGGGGAGTGTGCGTCGGAATTGCATAACCTAATTCCGCCTAGCCCGTTTTATCATCGGACCACCAGGCGTACGGCAATGCGCCACCGGTACATGGTGGACATCCCACCTATACGCACGAAACGTTTTGGGAACACATTCATTGTGCGTACAGCTAAGGAGTGGAATTCCTTGCCGGAATCTGTGTTTCCTGATGGTTACAACCCGGGAATCTTTAAGTCGAGAGTGAATTGGTTACTTCTAGGTAAGCGCGCTCCATCGTCGACCGCATCGTCGCTTTCCATCAGGTGAGATAGTGGTCAAGCGCGTTTTTTTTCTTCCTATCAAGAAGAAAAAAAAACTATACATACACAGTTCCACACACTGTTATTTTATCAACATTTTATATTTAACATATCGTCAACTCAACGTTTTGTTCAACGACGAAATACATTTTTTTTTAATTTTTTTGTCCCAATTCGTGGATAGGCTGAATATACATTACCTCTGCCATTTTTATTTTTTACTGTGTAATTTCGTATGCAGTCTGTATTTTTATTGTTCTCGAGGGATATAAACATTGAATTTTTGAACGGTTTATGTATAATCAAAGATTTTTTAACTGCTGTTCGCTTTTAATGTTTAAATAATAAATTGGAGAACGACATCAATGATTTTAAACCCTCGTTAATTCTCTAGAGGGAATGTCTGCCAAACAAAATATTACAGATATTGCGATCACCAATACTTATGATTGGCTATCATTTGTGTATGTGTATGTATGTTTGTCACTCCTTCACGCTCAAACGGCTGAACAGATTTGGACGAAATTAACACTTTAATATCGTTTTCAGATTTTTTCCTATACTTGTGCTATAAGACCTTGCTTCATACCAAATTTCAGGATTCTAGGTCAACGGGAAGTAACCTATGAATTTTGATTCCCTTGAGAGTGTCGAAATATATGTTTTTTGTGACATGAATTTCTTTTTTTTTTGTTAATTCAGAAGTTTTATTTTTTCACAGCTTCAAGGGACCGCAGACCTGAGTATATAGTTTCGATTTACACTTGATATTTCCACGCGTTTCCGAGATAAAGGGTCTTGACAGACAGACAGACAGACAGACGAACAACAAAGTGATCCTACAAGGGTTCCGTTTTTTCCTTTTTAGGTACGGAACCTTAAAAATGACCTCTACCAACTTAAAGGCTGTAAATTTAGACCACCATATCAATCTTACATACCAATCACTTAAAAGCAAACCTATTTACTTACCCATTTAATTACGAAACTCTCACATTCGCATATCATTCCGCTCCGAAGGAAGTTCCCCTTAAGCGGTAGACATAGGCGCCTAAGTTCGCCACCTAAGTTCGCCACGTAAAGAGGCCAAGTTTGACTCGTAAATATGCCGGCGCCATAGATTTATGACTTCGCACACCTCTAGAGACCTATTCTGAGTTCGGGGAAAATTAGTTTTTAAAAAGTAGCCTTTGTTATTTTGTACAAGGGACCGAAAATTACGTAAGGGATAAGGAGTATTTGCTTTTTTGAGGAAGAGAAAGTTTTGAGCTCATGTTTCACTTTGCATTCGGTCTGATTGAATATCCGACGGTCATTCTGATGCGGCAGGCTAGCGGACGGTGAGCAATGGGAAACTCGTTGTCCACGGACCAGGCCGGGTCAGTGGCGCGTTGAATTCTACACGTAATTTAAAGAGCTCTCTTGACGAGGTCTGCCAGGGGTGCGGGATTGTTCGAAAGTGTTATCGCGACTCTGGTACGCAAAGGGCAACTGAAGGAACTCAGGCGAGTTTTAAATACACTATCTTATACATATTTATCACACTTAAATATGTGTAAGATAGATCTAGCCAGAAGACTCTTTGCGTTTGGAAGTGGAACGTTCCAAACGCAAAGAGTCTTCTGGCTAGACGCTGTCCTTCTTACTCTCACACTCATGTATATAACCAAATCATTAAATCCTACGACATCAAAGGTTTAAACGATCGATTATGTAAGAAAATGTTGAAAAAAATGCTCGTCTCCCTCTCGTACGATGAAACTGAGGAAATTATTAACTAATAATTAACATTTCGTGCTAAACAGCCACCAAAATTATATATAATACGAGTACAACACGTGTCGTTTGTGGGTCATCATTGATGACCCACAAACATACCTACACACTTTCAACCGCACACCTGTAACACGCACACTCTTTTATTTTTATTTACCCTGTTACTTTATACTAATTATTTTGTCTACTATTTTATTCCTATTTTATTGTAAGGTAATCCGCAAAGGAAACTTGTATTTTAATTTAACGATCACGCAACTCCGGTCCTCAAGATACAGACACCGCCTAGTTTGGGGGCCATTGTAATAATTCTGGTAAATTATAACTCCTGTTACCGATATGTAAATATGTTATACCTATGTTTAAGAAAACACTTGTAACAATGGCTAAATAAAGTTATTATTATTATTACTTAACACATTTCGCTAATTTATTAAAACCATATTTTGATGGTTTATATTATTTAAGTACGCACCACCGATACTTATATATTACACTCCAAAACTGTTTTACGTCCGTTGCGTCACAATCACAGGTTCAGTTGAAAACCAGCGTAGGCACTAGTTGTCTGGCATTCATGCTAAACTGAACCTATTATGTATATTTTTTACTTCTTTTTATTTTTGTTTCGTTTTACCTAAATATTGTGTTTGTGCCTTGTGCTGTACCTACCAAATAAATTCTTTTTCTTTCTTTCTTTTAGCCTAATAAAATAATTAAAAAAAAAATGTAAAACTAGTGATAATAAAATCCAACATTAGTTCCATTATTTCCAGATTCTTTTAAAATTGAACTAGTGATTTAAAAAACAACACAATCCCCTGCATAGGGGATCGTAGTGGAATGAGCGCTTATTAGTACTAAGAGAATCCCCTGCTTAAGGGATCGTAGTGGAACATCGAGTGCTGTGTAGTCCCCTAGGGGACTGGTTTAGGGGATCGTAGTGGAATGAGCGTAATTTTCTTACATTTTGACTGCAATGCGAATGCAGAAATTCCATAAAAAATACGGGAATTATCCCTCGGCTAATATCTCATACAATGTCTTTCTTTAAACAAGTATTTTTGGTTTTATATTGGTTTTTTTTAGGTGGGAAAAAATCGGATGACGTCTCTCGCTCTAGGGCGGAGCGAGACGTCGTGTCGGACAACTACTGATTAAAACCCACTCCTATAATCCTTCTTTGCATTGCATTCCAGGACCCTGGGTTTCCCTTTCGGAAGCGAACTCGTGGGGGAACCTTCGGCCCTGCTGGGCTCGATCCCGACGGTTGCCGGACTGCCGGACGGCGAGCTACTCATAGCTTCTCGTCCACAAGCCCACGCCTACGGTGGCTGAAAATCGGGGCAGGGTCGCGGCGTCAGAAGCTAGTTCTTGATTTTCGATTGCATCACTAGCGTGTTTGTGTGTGCGTGAGTAAATACCAATACCGATGCGCTACTAATTAAAAAATCACTTAAACAAAAACGATAATTGATTTTATAAAAAAAAAACACTGCCTAAGTGCATTAACGAAAAATTTCAGTACTTAAATCGTAATTGTAACTCAATTTTCTTGTTTTGTTAATTAAGTTATCCGGACCAGACACAAAAATTGTTTAGTCGGAGGGTCTCCCCTTCCTTCAACGGCAGTTTGCGGGACTTTACACCTTGTTTCGCATCCCTCTAAAGGTTGTCCGGTGCCGAAATGGGCATACTACATTGTTGAGATCGTGGATAAAACCTAGATGAGACAGGTACAAAGACGTGGAGATTGGCACAAGAAAAGAGATTGGTGGGTGAAGTCGAGCTATAATAGTAATAATATTTACGTTATTCTTTTTTCAAAATTAGTTATTTATTGGTTTCTTTGTGTTTTGTATTTTCTGTAATATCGCAGTTCTTTTAACCATGAAAGCTAATAAAATAGTACATTTTGATACAAGTGCAGAAAGTTTGTCATTGCGACCGAGGTGGAATTCGCACGAGCCGTAGGCGAGTGTGTTATGGAGCCGAGGGCTGCAGTGACAAATTTGCACGTGTGTCAAACGACTTTTTTCAATATACTTAAAGAAGAAATGAATAAACGAGGGTTGACCGGCGACTGGTGGGGGTCGATGCGCGCCCGGCCTGATGCGATACATGTAGTAACATTGTGGCGGGGGACGGCACGCGCTATTTCTGCACTAGAGAGGAAAGTAGTTTATTGCGTGCCTAAAAGCGGTGGGATAAGAGCGGGTTTTCGAGTAAGTGTATTGAAAAAACGTTTTTTTTTTCATATTAAGAATTCCAACGTAATTTCGGAAAAAGAAGGCATGTTGCCTTTAATATAAGGTTTATTTGAACTTATAATTCCAAGTCAATCCAAAGATATAACACTTCAAAGCAACCCGTTTTTAAAAACGGCAATGTCATAGTTAAAGACCTAATAATAAACGTTTATTTAAGGTAATTGGGATCCAATTTGTTAATAGGACATTAAACTTATAACTAGTTTTAGTAATACAACCTTGATCTACTTGCCCCTTACCAGAACCATGAATCGATCTATCAATACTCATGTTAGCATTAACAAAACGATCCATGTGAAGACATTTGGAGGTATACGAAACCGAGAGTAAAGTCCTGCAAACCTTGGTTGAAAAGAGCGGATCCTCCGGCCAGACGGGTGTTATGTCCGGTGGGCAACTGCTCGATAAATGATTTCGGGCTGTTCTTTATGTTCTAATCGCGCGGAGAACTTTTAATTGCGCGATGCAGGATTAGTTCTTATGTGACGCCATAGAGGTCGCTACAGACAGTCCAATCTACGGGCTACCATATTTAAAATGGTGTTGCGTTGCGACTAGCCCGTACTCTCCTCAGTAGCGGGGCAGCCGCAACCTCATACTAAGCGCATTATTGTACCGTACCCGTAGAGCACTGTACACCTTTTCAGTATAGATTGCCCACAGGCTACTGGTGTAAAAGATGCACAGAAGGGCTGAGAAGGCTCCAAAGAGAGCATATGAGTTTTAACTCATTTGCCAATCTGCGAGCAATTATGTTCAATATCCATACTGTCCTTAAGGTCCTCTGTAATTAGGTGACCTGTGGATAATGATGAGTATGATTTAGTCAGCAGTAATCCACATGCTAAACGCTAATACAATACTACGACGGAAAAATAAACGGAGACGGAAAAAAATATTGTAGGCATATTTACCCTGCTGCCCTGTGATGCCGGGTCGCTAGAGTATATTACTCTTTAAATTTTGTAGTTCTACACAGAAAATCCTTAGCCTTACAGCTACCTAGTACATAATTTACAGCCATTAAGTTTCAGCAGCCCACGCACCGAGATACGGGCAATCTTGATAATATTCCCCGGTGATCACATCCACGTAGGGTTGCCAGCCTTTCGGTGAAATCACATATGGCCGGTTTTTTAACACTCAGCGCCATGTGGTCCGCCGGCCGCCCACATAAATATATTTTATTGCAAGCCAATATGATTTTTTATAACTTTCCTGCTCAGGCCATGAGGGCGGCAGGCGTTTTAAATGTATTTATTTATCTAGCAAGCCAATAACAAAAAAAAATAATATGAATTTGTGGGATAACAGCGGACCACACGGCCCGCCGGGTGGCTGGCGGGATACGCCGTGACCTATGTTCACGGCATATCCCACCAGCGGCCGACATGGCTTGCTAAAACAAGTTAGTTCAATTGAAGTGTGGCCAGCTGTTTAAAAATATGTATATGTGACCCGCGCGCCGCCCACATGGCCTGCTTCTCTGGAAAATGCTTATATATCGCACTGAGTGTTAAACCGTATCAGAAATGAAGATATCCGCAGGAGAACCAAGGTTACCGACATAACGCGAAGAATCGCCAAACTTAAGCGGACTCCAACATATGGAGTATGGATAAGACTCGGCAAATTTATCTGATGTAATAATAATAATATTCCACAACTATCACACAACGTTGTCTAGTTTCAAGCTAAGCAGAGCTTGTGTTATGAGTACTAGACAACTGATAAACATACTTATGTATTTCTAAATACATACATATTATTGATAAATTATTACACCCAGACACAGAACAAATGATTGTGCTCATCACACAAACATTTGTCCAGGGTGGGAATCGAACCCACGACCTCCGGCATAGCAGTCAGGACCACTAACCACTAGACCAACAGGCCAGTCCAATGTCCATGTGCCAATAAACGAAATTTTCTTTCTTACCTTCATTTTAGTTAGAATTTAGCAACCCTACATCCGCGTTTAACTCGTACCGGTTCGATCCAATACGATACGGTTACGGGACGATTAAATTTTCATGCTAAATGTAATTTAAAGGAAGGATCTCAACACATAGCTACTCGTAGATACGTTTGTAATATAGCTGGATACACGGCATACCTATACCTACCTGAACACGTATCTTCGATTAAATAATTACCTACATATCGATGAAGAACTCTCTAAGGGCCTATTATTACACTACGCGATATTCAGCACACGATATTCAGACTGTCTTATTTTTTGTTCCGAGTAAGACCGGTCTAACCCTTATACACTACGCGACATCGACTAATACTGTCTGAATATCGAGTAGTGTAATAGGCCCTTTAGGAATCGTCGACGATGGAGTGCTGTTGGTTCCATAGTACAAATTGATCGTATTCGTGAGTATTTTTACCACAAAACAAAATCAAGTAGTTTTATTATGATATGATGGAAGTTGTGGGTTAATTCCCACCCAAGACAAATGTTTGTGTGATCAGCACGATCATTTGTTCTGTGTCTGGGTATAATTCTGCCGTCGTTTTAATATATTCGGAATCAGATTTTTTTTCTGATTCTGAATATATATTTAACTCAATTTGGAAAAAAAATTAGTTGTACCCTTTTTAATTACGACGGCAGTATTTATCTATAATTATGTATGTATTTAGAAACATATAAGTATGTTTATCAGTTGTGTAGTACCCTTAGCACAAACTCTGCTTAGTTTGGAACTAGATGGCGTTGTGAGATAGTAGTAGAATATTATTAGTACTTATTTGCTCTCGTTTGACTAGAGAAGTGGTGGCCCAGTAGAGCAGTGGTGGCCCAGTGGTAACGGCCCCGACTTACGTGCTGTAGGTCGCGGGTTCAAACCCAGCCAGGCGCATTACTTTGTGTAATTTATTTCATCACCACTGCTCTCAAAAACGGTGAAGGAAAACATCGTGAGGAAACCGGCATGTCCGAGAACCAAAAATTCGAAGACATGTGACATCCACCAACCCGCACTGGGCCCGCGTGGTGGATTACAGCCCATTCCCTCTCTTAGAGAGGAGGCCTAAGTCCCAACAGTGGGAACATTATAAGGCCAACTATGCTATGCTATGCTATATTTGCTCTCGTTTGACCATTATCTCACCTGATGATACACGTTGATGTGGTTGACGTTGTAGCACGCTCGGGACAAGCTAACATGACTTCGGCAGCGATTTCCACTTTTTAGCTGTACGCACAATGAATGTGTTTCTTAAATATTTTGTGGGTATGGAACGGATATCCACTATGTGTCAGCCGCGCATCACCACTGTACGTCTGTCATCTAGTCCATCAAGTCTGCAGTCCCTTGAAGCTGTGAAAAAATCAAACTTCTGGGTTAACGACAAAAAGATACGGCGGTTTATGTCGAAAAAAACGTATATTTCGACACTCTTAGGGGAATCAAAATTCATAGGGTACTTCCCGTTGACCTAGAATCCTGAAATTTGGCATGAAGAAAGGTCTCATAGGTCTCTCTTCTAGGCAAGCGTGCTCCATCGTCGGCCACATCATCGCTTACCATCAGGTGAGATGGTGGTCAAACGCGAGCCTATCAATAATGAAAAAAAAAAAAAAAGTATAGGAAAAATCTGAAAGCTGTAAATTTGTAGTTACGTCACAAAAAAAAACTTTTTTTGCTATTCGGAAAAATCTGTGTAACTGAATTCGGGAATTGAACTGTTTTCATAGGTAAGTTTGTACGGAACCCTCAGTGCGCGAGTCCGACTCGTACTTGCCCGGTTTTTTTTATATATAGCCTCTTCTTTATAATCTGAATGTGAGAACACTGTAGACTCCACGAATTCTTAGTTGACTTCCTATTATGACTAACTTTCTTTTTAATATGATTATTTTTATTGTACTTTTGGGTACAATATTGACTGGTCTACAAAGTTCTTACATAATATCTATTATTACTTTAATATGGAAATATTTTAATATCAACCACTTTTTTTAAAAGAGTAACAATGGAGTTTCTTGCCGGTTCTTCTACATAGAAACCGACCAATTTGGAACCGTGCACTAGCTTCTGACGATTTATAAGTGCCCACGTAGGCCTATGTGTAATAAAAATATTTGAGTATTATTTTTAATTTCTTCTGTCACCTGTGGGAACTGAAGAACTAAACGAGATGGAGTAGGTACCCATGCGCAAACACATGACCCTGGCAAATAGGACGCAAAAATATTCATCGGACCAATGCGGCGCGGAAAGTTAAAGAAAGGGTTTGTTATTTATCTCCATTTTCAAAGAAAAGACGTTTTTCATAATAGTCTTCAAAAGTATCAATATAAATATAGGTAATATCAATTAATATGATAAAACACTGGGCAAGTGCGAGTCAGACTCGCGCCCTAATGGTTCCGTAGTACAAACTTACCTATGTAACTAAACAGTTCAATTCCCGAATGGAATCTCGAAGATTTTTCCGAATCGCAAGAATTTTTTTTTGTTGTGACGTAATTACAAATTTACAGTTTTCAGATTTATTCCTATACCTGTGCTATATATCCATACTATATATCTATATATCCATACTATATATCCTAGACCTTGCTTTATGCAAAATTTCAGAATTCTAAGTCAACGGGAAGTACCCTATAAATTTTGATTTCCTCGAGAGTATCGAAATATACGTTTTTTGAGACAAAAACGGCCTCTCCTAGTATCTTTTTTTTTGTTTACTTAAAAATTTTATTTTTTCACAGCTTCAAGAGATCGCAAACTTGAGTAAAGGTTTTTGACAGACAGACAGACAGATGGACGGACAACAAAGTGATCCTATAAGGGTTCCGTTTTTTTTTTACTTTTGATGTACGGAACCCTAAAAATCGTTTTATAACTGATAAGTCAGCTCAACTTTGGACTGATGAGGACGGACTTACGTCGCCGTCTGTAGCGACAGTCAATTGGATATCCTGAACGTCTGTAATCCAATCAGTTTGATGGGCTTGCTAACTCAGAAGTAATTACAATTTAATCTGTATTTGGAGCCGGCCAGGCGTACGGATGCAGGTCAATATTTAATTGGTTTTTGATGAAATGTAGTTTGCTGGTTAGGTACCCACATATTGTATATACCATCTATCTAATTTTTTTATTATTATAGCAAGCCCGTATTGTCCCGTTGCTGAGAAAAGACCTGCCTCCATTCTTTCCAACGGTCACGGTTCCTCGCTTTCTCATTTCAATTCCAAAGATGCTCCTTTTTCACTCGCCTATCGTCAACATCGAGCATAGTTTCAAAGCTTACTTCATATATATATATAAAATACAACGCGATTTTTGACGAAGAGGCAACGCGAAAAAATAGAGATAACGCCTGAAAACTCTGTTGGCATTCGGTATTCTGTGATTTACTCGAATATTTTACAAAACTTGTTCCAGGTATACGTGTTTTTTTTTTTAAACTCTTATAAGTTTTTGAAAAAAATTATTGACATTCAGAATCTCGATTAAATTTGCAAGGCTTCTATTGTTATATTTATTTGACTTTTTTAATTTTTGAGTATACTATGAAGTGTCAAAGTTCATGCAAAATAACAGATTTTCAGAGGTCTTTACTGGATTAATTTTACACAAATTTACAAATTGGTTTCAATAGAAGCCTAGATAATATCCACAAGATACTGCGTTTCCAAAATATCTAATAAAAAATGTGTAATAACGTCATAATCGTGTAAGAGCGGTTGTGTGAAAAACAGTGAAAATGTATGTCGAATTGCATGTCCTTAAGGATGACATCCAGATCGTCCCGCCATCCTCTTCGTGGTTTGTCGTGGCCAAGCATCGCGGTGTCCAGGCACCAATCTTGTGTTTTACGAGCCCACAGCTCGTTAGACATGCCGCAGATATGTCCTGCCAAGTCCCATTTAAGTTACCTTTTGAGCCACATCATCGATTTGCGTTTTGAAGCGCAGTCGACCGTGGTATGTTAATTAATGAGCGGAATTAACAAAGTAAATTATATAAAAAAAGAAAATAAATAACCAATAGTATCCAAAATTTACTAGGGTAACATTTTATACTACTTATATTTAAGTTTTTAATGTTTAATTTAACAAAAACAAAAAAAGTAAAACAAAACTCATACATACAAAATAACAAACACAACGTTTTTTTAGTTAAATTTTTATTGTCTTTGGTTATACAAAAACATTGATTAATTTTTAAAATAACTTACAAAAAACCACATTTATTTATTTCTTTATTAATAAATACATCGTGAATGACTAAACTTGTACATTGATAATAATAAACCCTAAATTTTAAAATTGCAATGTTTTGATTTCTTTCGTCACTCACACAAAATCACTGACAAACGCTTTTCTTACATGAACGACAAGAGTATTTTGGTCGGGTTTTAAAAATAATATGTCTTAAAGACAAAAACAACACTTAAATGACTAAAAACAACATTAATATGCATGTTAAATAAAATATGAACGAGCCAGTTAACTTTGAAATTGAAGCAATTCAACTATTAATATTGAACTACACAAATAATAATTGGCTGTGAAATATTTTAACAAAGTCATTGCACGGTGTTTGCGTTACACGTCTATTAAACTCCGTAATTATTGTCATCTAACTCGGCATCTAACTCCATATTTCAAATTAGAAACTTGTTTATTTAATGAGTCAATAATTACTTAGAATCATTAGCGTGTGAAATATCAAACATTAGTAATTAACTGTTTACTTAAGTAAAACATTGCAACTGAAACACATTTTGGTAGTTCAATTATCGATATTACACTTTGAATATTTTTGTTTTGAAAACAGAAACTTTTAAATTGATTTCGATCGCGATTGATTTAATCAAGGAACTAGATAATAAAAATGATCCTCATTTTCTGCGTTGAAAGCGAAGTTAGAAGTTTGATCAGGTTCTTGTTTTCTACGAGCAATTCTCTGAAATCTATTGGACGTTTGGATTATATTGATTCTAGGAATATCAGGTAATAGCCGATTCCCCACAAGTTGTAACTTTAAGAACATGTTCGAGGAGAGTTTGAGATCTAGGTTAGGTTAGCGCAGCTTCTTTGTTAGCAAGGACTGTTTTTAGAAAAAAGGAAAGGCGAAATTTTACTGGATGCAATTGCAATAGATATTTATTTATATATTATTATTAGAATCGCCAACATGACATATGCCTACAAGATGACATATCAAAATTTCCCGTACGGTATTTTTCAATTTAAATCAATTTTCTTTGTTAAAACTCATCGAAAGAGCTTTGACATTTCAAAATGTGTTCGATATGGGATGATGCATGTGGAATCCTGGAGGAACGATGGCCTGATGCTGCGTAAGCGAGCGACGTGACCCTCCGCCGTGCCGCTCCTTTGATGACTACCATTCCACTGCGCACACGATGTTGAAAGTAGCAGATTCTGGACTAATTGTGCTCCATTGGTGTAATTGCTGCAAGGCGTTCCGATGTGAGGATAAAATAAATAAATAAATAAATAAACGTTACAGGCACTGGGAATTCACAGGATTTTTTGTCAAGTATTATAATTTAACCCAAGCAGCATCGTTTACTGTGCCCGGCAATTTATAACAAGCTATGGGTGTTAAGGAACCAACAACGATCCAGATACACAGAGAAGCCTTTTTACTTTTTAATACACTTTAAATCACGTTAAGCGAACGAGATTTGAGTAAATGGACCTTTTGGAATTCCTACCATTTCAAAGTCCTGGCTCCTTCAAAGTTAAAATGGTTAGAAAATACAATAATAAGTAAACGAAAAAGTTAAAATGGTTAGAAAATACAATAATAAGTAAACGAAAATACTAATAAAGTAGTAAAATGTTTTTATCAGAAAAAGAAAACCAGTTTTATTTTATTTTTTCGAAAACTTTTGAATATTTCAATTCTGTTCTAATCATGCAAAATTCCATCGAATCTATCATACTTATTTGCTGATTTTATTTTCCATTATTTTTTTATTATTATTTTACAACACTACAAATATTACATGACGATACTTTTAATTATATTTCAGTTCGTTTTATTCCCTTGTCATTATTTTAATGATTTTACAAAATCGACATCTAAAAATGTTTTATAATAAACACCGGATTCGTTAAAATATAGATACCTCAAATATTTTATTTGAAAGTAAACGGAAAAAAATAAAAAATGCAACTGTAATATATTGTGTCACATAGTCTGGTTGCATATTTTATATTGTATTTATTTGAAATGGCAGTATTATAATTGGATTGTTAACCAATGTAAAATTAATAACTATAATCACCAGTAAATTATTTTATATTTTTTTAAATTTAAAATGTTTATGCAGATTAAACTTATTAAAGTAGATATTTATTTGACACCACAAACTATGTTTTTTAAATTCCTCACTAAAATATTTGAGTTATCTATCGCACTTATATTACAAAAAACGTGATGAATATTAAGATAAAATACGATTTACATGACATTCATTAAATAAATCAATCACAAAATAATGTTTTCATACAATTTATTCACAGAGGGCGACCGAGTTATAATTCTGGGAAAATAGCAAACGTACGCACTGTTATATTTAAACTATTAATTTTACTAACTAGGTACTCGTATTAATAATTTGGCTGCGAAAAACGATGTCCACAACTTGGAAAAAAAAATCGCTACTTGTCTGATTACTACTTACACACTTTTAGCACATCTTGAGCTGACTTCTTATTACTGTAAACACTGACGCTATGGCACATGTTACTAACTTAATTTAAGGTCACATCTGATTTCACATTTATATACTTTATAAATGACAAATTTGCACATATCTGTAATACAAAATAGGCATAAAATTTAGAATCTTGTAATTCACTATCTATTAAGGTTCATTATTAAGGTAACACCTCAATAATTACATTTTTTTATACTTAAATGTATGACAGGGTTTAAATATGACTAATTCAAATAAGTGTTAATCGCAAAGCAATTTTGTAAAACTATTATGATTCGAGATATAAAAATTATTAACATCGAGATGTAGTACTTAATTAACTAGTAATATACAAGAAGTCTTTAAGACTCTCCTATGATAGCTGAATATGGAATTATTTAAAAACATCATGCAGCAAAAAAAAATCACTACCATAGACTATGTAGAGCGACATCATACTAATACATACCTATATTTTTAAAAAAAGGAGGATTCTTTAGGAGATCTTTCTGAACTTTTTTTTATTACTGATAACATTTGATATACTACAAACATATCAACGTGAAAGTTACGGATATTGGTGTGGACATGATCTCGCTAGATGGCGTTGAGCTCAATAATATTAGTTTATTTTGTTTTTAGTGTATGGGAGCATTATTAAATCAAGGAAATGGTATTTGCTAAAATCGGACATTCCACTTTATCGAACATAGTCAAATGATTACCTCAAAATCTACCTAATTCTGACTGTTCATGTCTCTAATTGTAGCACTGAACTCAAAATGCTGCATTCAGCGCCAACTGTACTCCATTTGAAAAAATAGTCATTTAAACAAAGTTTTTTTACTGTCCGTTCAATCGATTTTGACTTCTGTTCCGTAGGCATAAGAATGGCATTAAAAGCAAAAAAGTGGTTACAATACCAACTGTTTACTGCAGTTGCCATTTGTCATACTACCAACGCAATAAAAGTCAATATCGCTTGAAAGGACAGTAAAGAAGGATTATTAAATTTCTAATGTTATTTTGATTGGAATATGGCTTGAACATGGATACGCTTGGTCGTGTTGCTTTCATCATAAAAGCGATATTAATAAAATAAAAAACTTAAAAAAAATTAAGAAGTCAAATGATTTACACATTTTTGTTGTCCATACAGATCAGTATGGTGTCGCTCTAGAAAGGGAACGTATAGAAAACGAGGGGACACGAAGTTAAAGACGTGATGTGGCGGAATGTACGGGCAATCAAGAGCCCAGCTTTGTACTGTCAACTATCATAATTTACACTGGGAGTGAACCAAAAAGGTGCAATATTAAAATTCAACTTTTACGATGACAGTTAAGTACTGTCGACAAAATTATTTGGATTATAGGTTTTCGTGCCCAAATAATTGTATCACGCAATTTTCTCAAAAACCAAGTCTTTTTAATATTATAGTGTACTATTTTTCTAAAATATAATAGTAGTGTTGTTCATTTTGTTTTGATTAACTATATATCTCAACTAACAAAGTTTACTTTTTTTTCCTGTTTTGTTGTTTTTTCTTACAGACTTATAATGTTGCACCTTTTTTTTAAATTGTAAGGTGTTAATTACTAGAAAACAATCTACTAAACAATTCGGAATAAAGTTAAGGGACTTCCACAAAAAAATAAAATTTAACTAATTTTACTGTGCGCATTGACAATACGTTTAGGAATTAGAATTACTACCTACCAATTGATTACAAATACAATTTATTTATTTACTTTAAATAAAAGTAATGTTCTCAAATGTTAAAAAACCTGTATTTATTTTTATATTCCTATAAAACACAGTAAAAAGTGAAACCTTATTCAATCAATGGTATATTTTTCTGAATTTAGAAGAAAAATTTTACAAACATTTTCATATCTAAAATAAAATAAAAAATTAGAACTGTCACAAAACCTGAAGATTTTTTTAATATTAATTTTCTATACACAAAGGGCAAGCAACATAAAAAAAAA
Organism: Mythimna impura; assembly: GCA_905147345.3. Taxonomy (NCBI): domain Eukaryota; kingdom Metazoa; phylum Arthropoda; class Insecta; order Lepidoptera; family Noctuidae; genus Mythimna; species Mythimna impura. The sequence goes on from LR990355.1 coordinate 26,095,634, forward strand.
CTTCATAATTTAGGAGCAAAGAATAATCACAACGCTTATTGAAGAAACAGTTTTTATTACATAAAACAATGTTCCGCTCAAATAAATGTGGTCAGTGGAATTATTCTGATGCAATTGTATTTGTAAGTCAAATAGTCTTGTCAGGTATAATGGCAGAATTACGCATTCTAATAGAGTGTTTTGTAAATCAGTAAAATACTGGAATAATTTAACGTCCAACAATAATATTGCACTTGTTTTCACTAACACTAAGCGACATTGAATGACAATGAATAAATTAAAAGCCAGTTTTTCAATTTTCAACACTAGGTTCAACGCAGAGAGTTGAAAATCAATCAATGTTATTCAGAAATTGCCTAGTGTAAGTGAAAATGGGTATTACTGTAAATATGTTCCAGAGTATTTTCATAAATACCTACTCATACCCTTGGAAGTACTTTATTGCGTTATATTAAATATTACGTTTTGTGCAAAACTTGACGGTATGTAGGAGTGGAGATTGATAAAATGTAGGTAGGTATTAAAAAAAATCTCACATTTTTATTACATGTAAAACCTTTAAATATTTTTGTTACACTTGTTAATCTGTGTATATATTATAAAAAGAAATTGATAGGTATGCATTTTATTATATTTTATAAAAATCACATTAGGTTTTGGCACATTTTTAGTAACAGTATTTGTTTTTATAAAATAAGTTTAGGTAGGTACTCTCTTGTTTTCGTTTACGTACATCACATATTTATGATGTACGTTATTTCAACTTTTAATAAGAAAAATGCGTAATTCTCCTCCATATGGTATAAAATTTGGTTTTATTCAAATCTAGGACTTAAATATAAATTGCGTTGATATATAATAGATTATCTATGTCTACACATACATATAATTACTAATTAGGTTAATAAAACCTCATTCACAACAAAGGAACGTTGTACAACACTCATAGATCTGATGTATATATTACATAATCTTATGTATTTACTTACACACACATTAATTGTATAATACATTCCTATTATAGTAATACTGCCGATACAAATGTCATAGACTTATATACCGAATGTTGTATTTACAATTAGGATTTATATATTTAAAAATCCATACATATATTTAGAATTCAATGAATATATCTCATTTATCTACGTTGACACATATTTAAATATAGTTTAGTTAAACTTTAGTTCTTGGGTTAAATTTTTAGCGATGAATTAAAATTTGGTTATCATTTTAGCTCACTATTCGTTTCTCACAACGTTATCACAATAGTGATAGTAATTACGACATTAAAAGGAATAATAGATTCCGTAATATCCATAAAATTTTCGTAGAAGAGTGAGATAAAACAATGCAGTAATAAAGGGTCACATATGATAAAGATCGTTGTATGAATTTTAATAGTACATCGAGATACGATCATCTCACGTTGATCTTAAATGAAATCACAGAGTACTCACGACGAAGAAAATCAAATCTTAACAATTTTTTAAATGGTCTCTTTGAAATCTTAAAATTATCATATAAACATTTAGTATTCTCACAAGAAATAGATTTGAGTATTGCTCAAAATTTCTATAATTATAAAACTTACTTAAATAAAATATTTTACGAAACACACAGTTAATATTTTGATGAAAGGCTCAGGACTCTCTCTTAATACTGTTCGACATATATATATGATGCTCAAAGTTAATACATTCTACCTTACGGGTGCTACGGGTCATTCAGGGCAGCGCTATACATATTAAACAAACACATGGAAGAATTTAAAGCAATAACGTCAGCATCAGAAGCTAAAAACAATAAGAATGTTCACAGCAAAACCTTTTTTTTTATAAAAGCGAAGACAAAATAACAAGGCCCAAGAAAACTCTTTTCAATGGACAAGAATTTCAAAGATTTGAAGCACTCGACGAAAAAGAAAAATGAAATAACTTTTAAAAGATTGCAAACCAAAACGTTCTTGGTCTAAATTCGTCGATATTAATCCTAGAAGCTCAAACTTTATCCAGAACACTGCAGAGAACCTGACTAGAGTTTACACTTTCAAACTGGACCGATACGAAGGTATGAGACAGGACACTCCATTTTTTCATATTTAATGCATGAAGCTAATCCTTCTTCTATATATAAATCACAATTACTTTAAAACCATATCGGGTAGTATTTTTGGCATTAACTACATTATATTTAAAATCACATATACCTATACACCAATCGCGTTTGTTGATTGTACAAATGCAAGAAAAAACAAACGCATTTTTGAAAATCGAATACTTATTAACATTGGAAAACAAAATGGCGGACTCGTATCTCCGTATCGATCCTCTGACTAGATTTTTAAGACAAACTATTATCAGCTCTGTTGCTCTAACACTAATCATCTTAATATACTCTTGGCATTTAATCTTTGCTCTTAAGTTTTGATTTAAAATTAAATAAATCTTCTTCTTATAACAGGAGAAGATTCAGACGTTTTTTGTGCCGTATTTTTGTAAACGGAGTAAATTAATTTAACATTTTTATACCATTTTAATTATATTTAAAAAAATATTTAAAACGAACTAATTCAACAATATTTGAATCCTCAAATACGATATAAAACATTGTTTGAAGCATTTTCCCTTTAGAGATTGAAAACGCTATTAAAAATCATGTTTTTACCACGAAACACGTTTCGCACATCACAAAAAACGTCCGAAATAAAACATTCCTAATCAACGAAATTAAAATCAAATGTCATCTAAGTCTACAAATAATATTCTATGTATGGACGGGACGGTCAACTCACTAATCGAAATCAAAATTCACAACTAATCGTTTCAATGGACCAAATAAATTTTACTTTCACACACTAAATATGGATGATACCACGTTTTATTAGCAGTCCATTTTAGTTTACTTTTTTTAGGAAGAATATTATGAAATTAGATGTATTTAGTATGTTGTAGAATGCTGGTAATTGAAATATATTTTGAAAAATTTGGCACATCTGTATTTTTCTTTCTGTCTGCTCTTCAATTACCAGCATTGTGTGACACAACAAATTAAATTAAAACGGTCACCAAAATTGGGCAATTTACATTTTGGCACCGTCGCAAGACATAATTATTCAATCAATCGAAGCTCATCACAATTCAGTTGTACACTCCTCTGGTCATCGCTTCCCTATTCCTATTGTGCCATTTGCACGTCAGAATTCGCACATACGTTCTCCTAAACGTGGCGTTACACAGGGCGTAACACACAGGGTTTATCGTAGAGTTAATATAACAAAGAGCATAAAAGAAGGACCACAGTTCATCAGGGATGCACTTAGTACACGCAGTCAGGGGCTTAAGCAACACCAGAATGTTGTAAGGCGTCCAAGTGATTATAAAAGATAGAAGGATGGCCGACAACGTTTTTGCCGCTTTCGTTTCTTGCTTTTTCTCTTGTGTTTTCTTTTTAGGCTTCGGCTGTTTCGTCAATCCCTTCCCTGCTAATTGCTTTGGAATAATCTTGGCGTTCAAAGGGATTCTGACATCCTGTATGTGGGATGTTCTTCTAGTCAGCGCCTGATGTCCAGCTGGATGGAGATTGAGCTCTGAATCGCCCCTGGTTGGTCGGAAGTGTGGTCTTGCGTTGGAGGGTGGAGACTCTTCTGTGATCATTTTAATCGTTGGTCTTTCAGTGTCCGCATCTGGTAGTCTAATTAGGATTGTGTATACAGAGTCTGCGGATGCTGATTTAGGTGCTGGTGAGGTAGTAGCGTTGATTCTAGTGTTGGGAGGAAGAGAGCGACTGTCGCGAGCCGCTGGCATGTTGGAGGGTGGCTCATAGGTCCGTCGGAGGGGAGAGGTGCCTCCATCACCTCCTGAGCCACTGGAACCACCGCCACGAGACGCGTACGGGTCCCTGATGACATTCAGTGACGTGCATCTGAGAAAGACGATAAAACATTAAAATACTGTGCATGGAAACATATTTTTTCAATACACTTATTCGAAAACCGCTCTTATCCCTACCGCTTTTAGGCACGCAATTTACTGTTACAGCGGAAAAGTGCGCGCACTCGCCCCCGCCACAATTTCTACAATCGTATCAGGCTGAGCGCTAACCGACCCCCACGAGTCGCGCGGCAACCCCCGTGTATTTATATCTTCGTAAGTGTATTGAAAAACTTCGTTTGATACACGTAGAAATTTGTCACTCTGCTCCATAATATCTTCGCCTGCGGCTCAAGCGAATTCCGCTTCGGTCGCGATGACAAACTTTCTACACTTGTATCAAAATGTACTTACTATTGAATGGTTTCAACATTCCACCTGATTCCCAAAAGCAAGCCTTTTCAAAACCGCATCCGGAATTTGAATTTCGCTAAAAATCCTTTACTCATATGGGACAAGAGGCCTTCATGCCAAGAGTTAGTTATTTATATAATAACATTAGAGTAAGTGTCCTCGGACATATACAAAGGTCGTGAGTTATAAGCGGTGGCCCTCAGTGCCTTGGGGACCACCTTTGTATCGTCATCATAACCGACAGTTCCTTATATGTAGTATTGAATAAGTACTTGTTAACATAGATTATGTTAATTGATACTTGTATTTTATATGATTTTGGTCCAAGGAGAATGTTTATTATTATTCCATTTATTTATTATATTACATACTTATTATATTTTTAAATATTTCCTTAAAAAAAACACATTAAAAAAAACATTTAAAAATATAAAAAATAGTAGCCCACCGGCATCGGGAACAGAGTCCAAGCTGCCGGCGGTCAGGGCTCCTGAGAGAGGAATCTCCTAACGATACGCGCCGTGTCTAGGAGTACTGCTTTCTGGATCAGGCCCTTGATCCAGCTGCCTAACGAGAGCCTCCTCAGATGTTGTTCGAGGCTCTTGGCTATTAAGCCATTGGCCGTTACGACTATCGGCACAATAATTGCTCTATCCACTTCCCACATGTCGACAACCTCGCGAGCCAAGTCAAGATACTTAGTTTGCTTATCTTTCTCAGCTTTCACGAGGTTCTCGTCATGAGCTCAACAATCATTGTGCGACGCTCTAGTCTTATTATTATTATGAATAGCGTCAATAACATAAAACTAACTACACAGGCAGTAAAAAAACATCTTAATGTTTGTTTATTTATTAAATCCTAGCTTCTGCCAGTGTCTCCGTCCGCGTGAATTTTGGTTATCTCGCCCTTGGGCGGAGCGAGAGGGAGTATCAGACTGACTAAAACCCACTCCTGTTCCTTCTTTGCCTTCGTTATTTTCCCCACACTAAGAAAAACTCCTATATCGTGGATACGTTTGAAAGTGGCGCCAGTGACTGAAAAGTTGAAAGACAATCGTTTGTCTTGGTATAGTCTTGTGAAGAGGAGGGACGAAACGCATGTTACTAAAAAAGTTCTGAGTATACATGTAGATGGATGGAGAGGGAGAGGGGAGGATAAAGAAAAGTTAGATGGATTGTGTGAGGAGTGACATGAAAGAAAAGGGAGTTAGTGATAGTGTGACCGATGACAGGACAGGAATAAGAAGAAGAAGAAGATCGTAGATATGTTCACAAACAAGGAAACTCACATACACAAGACACCCAGGCCTGGAAAACCTATCCGTAGGCCTTACAAACCTTTTTTACTTGCGGGAATTGAACCCGCGATACGTATTCGCAGCAGCCATTCGCTCAACCGTAAGGGCCCAGCAGGGTACGAAGCCTACAGCGGCCAAGGGTCTGCTTCTGAAAGGAAGACTCGGCCCTGGTATGAAAGGCAACGAAGGAACAGGAATGGGTTTTTAGTCAGTAGAAGTCTGACACGCCCTTTCGCTCTGCCCAAGGGCGGGGGATGTCATTGGATGCTTTTCCCACCTACAAAAAAAAGCAGCCAATCGCTCAACCACTGCACCAAGCGCGCCGACAAAAAAATTAAACAATCTTGTAAAACCAAATCAACAATTTATAAATCATGTGACAATAATTTAATGTTCTTCTTCAGAAGTCGTCGAAAATATTAATAATTTATGGAACAAATTATTCTACTCCTGTCCTCTTACCTAGACACGGAGCTCTGCAACGGCGTCTCTACCGACACGGGTGTGGCGTACCCTGGATCTGAAGGCTCCTCCTCAGGTTCTGTGTCCTCCACATCTTCCCGACCGGAGTGCCACCACGCCACGCACCACGCGCGTACTGCAGCCCAGCCCCGGAGCGCTCGACGGGCATTAGCAGCCTGGATGGAACAAAGTAGAAGTTAGCGCCTGTTATGTGTTTCAGTGGCAAGACCTAACGTTGGAAAACCGACTGCAAGGTGGTCCGATTTTGGGGAAGATCTGTATCCAGAGTCTATCGCCTTAAGTGATGATATATTAAGACAGAGTGATAACAGTGACACAACACTACTACTGCACAACTGCAAAGAATAAATATAATTATGCCTTTCTATAGAATCTAACATTTTTTCTTTATGCGTGGCCATGTTTCGCGTTCAGAAACATCACGACCTTCAATCATCATAACAGAACAGTAGGGTTGATTGGAGGTAAAATTATATATGCCTAGAAAGGACTTCTTACCAAAAAACATTCAGAAAAAAAATTACGAAAATATACCAATATATACATAAAAAAGACAAATTTATATGACTATCTGAAATAAAATTTCTATAAAATTTTACATTTAGTAAAATTTATTTAAGCAAATCATAACCCTAGTCAGTGATAGCGTGACAGTCGAAAAACGACGGTTGAAGACAGAACGTTTTGTGCCGACCCCAAGTAACGTAGGGCAGGGGCAGGTAGATGATGATATTGATGATGATGATGATGATGATGACGCCGCTCTCGAACCAACCGAACCATCTGCTAGGACTAACCTCCTAAAGTTTGCCCCTTTGTCACGAGCGACAATTTATAAGTGCCTATGTAGGCCTACGTGATACAAAATTATTTTATTGTTAAGTTTGATAGTATTTGAGTGAGGAAAATAGAGGGAGATTCCGTCGAGTTTGTAGCTACGCGGAGTGAAACTTCTGTTGAAAATCTTTTGAAATTAAGTTTGACGGCATTTTAAACGACTGTAATTTAGCTCTTCATAGCATGTTGACGGCCCATCGTTGTGAAGAGCAGTAATAATATTCCCCGTCTTATAACACCGGTTCTTTTAAATAATGCTACTTCTCCGGGCACCGTTTGCTCAGTCGCCATTTTGTGATCAACAAGGAAATGAAAAATATAACCAGAGGGAATGAGAACCCTTTTAAAACGGTTTTTTGTATTGCTTAATACGAATTCCTTAAAGGAATTTTTAAGTCGCTCTTTCCAGAAATGTTATTTTGTAGAGCCGGAATCTTTTATTTAAATGCAAACAAATCGAATTTTTTATGAGGTATGAATTTTTTTTGTGGAGCGAAAATGAACCCACAAAGAGGCTTAAATTCGTAATGGAAAATTTTCCAGCGAATATTGAATTGTAGTGTGAATAAAGTCCTGTTAAGTAGTATGAGAAACAAAACAAGTAAGTATGATTCGATTGTTTCATAATATGGTGGCGATATAATCATATAAAATTCATACTTTTACAAAGACGCAGATTATTTGCGCCGAAATAATTCGGCTCAAATCATCTGCGTCTTGATAAAAATCCGTTGCGTGGTTGGTGGAGAAGTTAGCAGATAAATAGACAGATGCAGAAATTGGCTTAGTTTTATACTATGAAATGGTGTAAAAAAAAACTGATATTTTAAGATCTGTCACCACACCATATACTATAACACGTGCTAAATCAAGTAATTTATCTATCCAGCCAGTCCTTCACAATAAACAGAAGACAACATCCATAAAATTATTATGCTGTAATCCCGCAAACTCGATATGTATGTAAATTTTCTATCACCGAATAAATTGATGGAAGAGCCAAACCTAAAATCGCCTTCCACATCGGTTACAATCGGTTTTGACGTCTCGTGCCAAATAGTCGCCCCTAGTGTTGCACTTGGCACCTACCCAACATCATAAGCTTAGACCAAGTTATGTATAACATCGAAACAAAGCAAAAACAACCTTATTTGCTGACGATAAAGTCGGCAAGAACGGCATGTTATTTTATTTGGTCCTTCGAGCCGGATACTGCGTTCGTACAATAGGACCTATTGTGATGCATGGAAAGTTCTAACTGCATTCATTTATATGGCTATATTTAAAGTCGTTTATTTGCACATGATTTAGATCAAGAAGTTTATCTTTGTAAACTGCTACAGTGAAACTATTTAGTAAGTAATATATTTTACAACGTCTAAACATTATGTTATCTGGGGAAGTCGTTAAAGTCGGCAAGGGTTGCTAGTAAATTAGTGTTGTGGTCGGCAATCCATCAGAGGGCAACCTATATTTAACACAGGCACTTAATTTGATTGACCTATAACCCGCTATCTGTTCTTGACAGATGGGCTGGAAAGACCATTCAGACATACTTGGAATAATTTCGAGGAGACACTTGCTTTAGAAATGAAAATATTCGCAGGAGAAGCAATCTCCAAAAATAAGTGGCATTGGACATGGCACATTGCTCACAGGACAGATGGCTAAGCGTTTATTTTTTGAGTAAGGTAATCATCCAGTGACTCTCCCGCTCTATAGGTACTTTTACTGACTAAAACCACATCTGTGTCCTTCAGTTGTCCTTAGCGTTGTAGGTTTTTTTTTAAGGTGGGAAAATCATCTAATGACAAATCTTGGGCGGAGCGGGAGATAGTGTCAGACGTTTACTGACTAAAAACCCACTCCTGTTCCTTCGTTGCCTTCGTCCCAGGGCCCCGGGTTTCGTTTTCACACTACCCATGGCAGTTGGCATCATGCTGGATACGGCCATTACATGACAAGAATTGTATCACCCATTTTTTGTATCTTCTGTTGGTGTTTTAGTTCCTTATTATTTTGTTGTTTCATTAGTGCTTACTAGCTTTAAGCTGTTGATCCCCGCATTAACGCCGGCGTTCACGCGCCATTGTCTTACTATTGTGTCTCTAATTACGCACTCAAAAGGTTAAGCGTAGTTTCCTTTTTTTCCCGCTCCGGTTCTGATTGTGACATGCACACATTCGCCTTAAGCGCCTTCGTACTTCCTCTGCTCTGCGCTTACACACTGTTGCGGTCACAATCGGACAAGGATAAGCGGGAGACAAAGAAACTTATTCGACGACTGGAAAATTCCTGGGTCCAAAGTTCCGGTTCAGGCACCTGACTTGAGTTCCATCCAACCGTTCGGCAACCCTCTGGCCCTTCGTCTACCAGCGGGTCGTCTACCTGCGGGACGTTTTCCTGCTGGCGCTTAGTCCTCGATCTCCAGCTTCATAGTGGCCAGGATAGTACTTTGCGCGCCTACCTCCATAGTCGTCTATGTAAATAAAAACGGCATTTGTTCCTGTGACCTTTTTAAATAAATATTATTGTAGATAGTGCTGTGTATTATTTATCTTGTACTAGAGAAATAACCCGCAAACGCTACACTGGCAGATTGCATGAGCAGTGGTGGCCGAGTGGTAATGGCCCCGACTTACGAGTTGTAGGTCGCGGGTTCAAACCCAGCCAGGCGCATTACTTTGTGTAATTTATTTCATCGCCACTGCTCTCAAAACGGTGAAGGAAAACATCGTGAGGAAACCGGTATGTCCTAGAACCAAAAATTCGAAGACATGTGACATTCACCAACCCGCACTGGGCCCGCGTGGTGGATTACGGCCCATTCCCTCTCCTAGAGAGGAGGCCTGAGTCCCAGCAGTGGGAACATTAAAAGGCTGATTATGCTACTACCCATGGCCCCAGTAGGCTTCGACCCTGCTGGGCCCCTACGATTTACTGACATCACCCTGAGGCGCGCGTGGAACAATACGCGCCGTCGACGACTTGGGCTCGGTCCGGACGGTTAGCGGACGGTCGGACGGCGAGCCACCCATTGCTCGCCGTCCGCAAGCCTGCGCCTACGGTGGCCGGAAATCGCGATTTGGGCGTGAGGACCGTTGCCTCACGCGATCGGCCGCCTCCTTTGCTAGCATTACTGCTTCGCACGCGGAGGCGACCGCCTACCACTCCTCCTCGCTCCGGACCATGGCCTGTACCAAGGCCCGGCGCGAGAGATCGCCGCCGCAGGTTTACGGGTTTCCTTTTCAGAAATTCCCCGTACGATAATTACGAGTAGATGTTGAAGTAAAAATGTTATGATTACGATATAATTATGAATTTATACGTCGTGTCTCAGACGACGACGCATATCCGTGTACAATAGATATGTCGTGGCCAGATCATAGAAATTTACCAATTCATGATATGGCCAAGTTAAACTGGCCAGATCATTTTAAACGTTAAACTTTGATGATATGTCAATCTTCGTTTGGCTTACCTTCTTTAGACTTTTCATTATCATAGAATCTTTATCGACTATTATACAGCTTTAAAAGATTACACAATCGCAATTTTAAAAGTATCGATACAATAACATCTGTCAAAACGTGTTACGGTGGCTATCAAAGGCACCAGTGGCTAATGACGTCACTGCAGTTGGTCACAGAAGATAGGCAATACGAAACTAGCTGTTTGACAGTTCAATGATGCACATTGTTAACAAGTGATCATCACTTGAACTGTCAACAGAGTTACGCAATAGCCCCGCTGGCCAGTTTTAGTTGGCCATATCATAAAGTGATCAATTTCTTCAAAAGTCAAGAAAATAAAATAAATTACAAACAATCAGGAAGTAAATCAAAAAACAATACTGTTCAATAAATATACTTCTACACTTTAAAACTAACCAGTTAGTAAATATTAATTTTGACTAATAGGACCGTATAATACGACTAATAACGAGTAATTATCGTCGACGGTACCATCCGTATCATAAATTCGATTCTACAGCCGCCATCCGATTATTCCGTCAAATGAAACTAGGCTTAATTTATGTAATTGGGTTGTTTAAGTTAGAAAGTTAATTTCATACTAGGTTTAACGCCAAAATACCAGTTTACGAAATATACTGGAATTTCAGAGTGAGGCTAATTTTTATTTTTTACTTGCTGCTCTCCGAGGCTCTACTCCCGTGAAATTAGTACTTCCCACCTTTAGGAACCCTTCCCGCCGCCGGGATTCCCTTACCGCCGCCGGGATTTCGATCCTGATTTCCGGCCACCGTAGGCGCGAGCTTGCAGACGGCGAGCAATGGGTGGCTCGCCGTCCGACCGTCCGGTAACCGTCCGGACCGAGCCCAAGTCGTCGACGGCGCGTATTGTTCCACGCGCGCCTCAGGGTGATGTCAGCAAATCGTAGGGGCCCAACAGGGTCGAAGCCTACTGGGGCCATGGGTAGTGTGAAAACGAAACCCGGGGCCCTGGGACGAAGGCAACGAAGGAACAGGAGTGGGTTTTTAGTCAGTAAAAGTCTGACACTATCTCTCGCTCCGCCCAAGAGCGAGATTTGTCATTAGATTTTCCCAACAAAAAAAGAAAAAAAAAAAAACAGTTTTTTTTGGGTGGGAAAATCATCTAATGACATCCCCCGCTTTTGGGTTGAGCGAGAGGGCGTGTCAGACTTTTACTGACTAAAAACCTACTCCTGTTCCTTCTTAGCCATTTTTTCAGGGCCTCGGGGATCTCTTTCGCATCACCCATGGCCCCAGTAGGTTTCGACTCTACTGGGCCCCTACGGTTGCTGACATCTCCTTGAGGCGCGCGTGGAACAGTACGCGCCGTCGCATTTTTATTAGAATTTTTAATTCCTTTATCTATATTATGGATTTTCCCTACATTTCATTTTCTCTTTTAAACCACCCCTTTTTTTAAGGTGGGAAAATCATCTAATGACAAATCCCGCTCATGGGCGGAGCGCGAGATAGTGTCAGACTTTTACTGACTAAAAACCCACTCCTGTTCCTTCGTTGCCTTCGTCCTTCGGGTTTCGTTTTCACACTACCCATGGCCCCAGTAGGCTTCGACCCTGCTGGGCCCCCACGATTCGCTGACATCACCCTGAGGGCTGACATCACCCTGAGGTTAAACCACCCCTCTCTAAAACCGAACACAACAACTACAAAAATTGAAATCCTTCAAGGTCTTTTTGTGTTTTAACGAGGTTAATCACTTGATTTCATTTTTTTATAAACAACGTCACTGAATCGATTTTAGCTATTTTTATAATATCCAATTTTTTATCCTGAAATAATCAAGACTTATTTTAGGATATAAAAATTACCTATTTTGATAAAGCTTGAATGCTTCACTATCGATCGTCCAAGTGTGATTTTGAGTGACTTAAAAGCTATTTATTATACTTTTAAGTCACTCAAAATCACACTATTACATCACAAAAGAATAATTTGAAACCTCTTATTACATTACATCCATCAATTTTACCCTTAACAGGGTGTGCGTAGGTACCTCAATTACGCATTGCCCGACCCCTGATGAACCCAAACCCGGATGCTGTTACAAAGTTAGTTCCACTTTGATTGACAACCGTATTCTCTCTACTAATTTTACCTATTTTTCTTTTCCCTCTGGCGGGATAAACTAGAACTACATATAATATGTAAATGATGGCCCAGTGGGCCCGGTGCGATGGGTTCGAAACCGGGCAAGTACCGATGAATGAAAGAACAATTTTCTTTTTCTTTTTTTTCTTTCACGCAACGCCGCCGCGCTGTCTAGTCCCAAGCTAAGCAGAGCTTGTGTTATGAGTACTAGACAACAGATAAACATACTTATATATTTCTAAATACATACATATTATTATAAATAAATTACACCCAGACACAGAACAAATGATCGTGCTCATCACACAAACATTTGTTCTGGGTGGGAATCGAACCCACGACCTCCGGCATAGCAGTCAGAGTCACTAACCACTAGACCAACAGGCCAGTTGGAAAATTGGAAATGAAAATTAATTTTTCAATTCATAAATGTACTTTTCGAAATTTATCTAGGCCATTACCAACGCTCGTAAAGCCGTCGGCCTCGGTTGTCATTCGCGTAGATCTTTGACAGTCCGTTACAGATAATCAGACGCTAGGAGGTCTCAATATAAAAGCCAGGCGTCTATATAAATATATAGGTGGTTACAAAACGTCCTTACTTAAAAAAAAATAATAAGTGTGGCACTCGGGGACTGCCGCGGTAAAGCTATTGCATAGCATTTTGTATCAACTTATGCAATTATAATTATTTATTTATTTTATTTATGCAGTATTTCTTTTTCTTTGATATTAATTAAAGTTACACTTTTTGAGCGTGGTGACCGATAAGAAAACAATTTTTTTTCTTTCTTGTTTACTTCATAAATTGCTACAAGTATGTTCAGTTGTTATCATAGAACATTACTATAATCTATTATAATACAAAAAGACTATTTTGTTTGACCGAGATTTGAACTCGAGGCACGATGATAACATAGGTAGAACGCTGTACCAATGCGCCACACAGGTCGTTAACGACTTTTCTAAAATAGGTGTTCGATCTCTGTCGGCCTTCAAGCCACACCTCCGTGCCCGTTGGAGTGGGGAGCGTGAGGTTTTTTTCGTTACGGAATTTCTGGATTCGGTCCCCGCGCTCAAGGCCCTCGATAGAAGCTATGAAATAGCTTAAAAAAAAAAAAAACTATGGCTCCTCTCATATATTAGACTAGCTTCTGCCAGCGACTTCTCCCCCGTGAAAATAGATTTCTCCATACAAACTTCCAACCCCCGTTTTACCCCCTTAGGGGTGGAGTTTCGTAAAATCCGTTCTTATAGTGGATGTCTACACCCTATACGAACCTACCGGCTAAATTTTAAGTTTGTAGGTGTTATAGGTAGTTTCTGAGATTTCGTGATTAATCAGTGAGTGGTTTTTCGCTTTTATATTTAGTATAGTATACCAATAAATTTAAAAGTAAAGTTTTTTTTTATTTTTTTATACTATACTAGCGACCCACCCCGGCTTCGCACGGGTACAATGCTGATCACTTCATAGTATAAAACAAAGTCGCTTCCCGTTGTCTGTCCCTATGTTACGCTTAGATCTTTAAAACTACGCAAAGGATTTTGATGCGGTTTTGTCCAGCATTGCACCAGGGCGGGTCGCTAGTATACTAAATATACTACAGAATGTCTTTATACAAAACGTTAGCAGATTTTTTGTCATTAGACAATACAAACATGTTTTCTTTTGAGGTTACTCTTGAAAGAGCGACATATAAATTGCCATGTTAAAAACATTCAACGCTCAAATCTAAGCCTGCAACGTTGAAAGTTTGACCCTGCGATTTATTGATGGTCATTGCAAAAGATATCTTTTGCGGAAATTGTAGGCATTTATATTGGAATGGTAAATTCGATGGTAAAAGAATTAAATTTCAATTAACACAAACACTGCTAGGTTACATTGTTTTATTATGAAGTTCCTGTGTCTACGTTCCACCTTCCTCCATCATCAGATTAGTTCGATAGTACCTTATAGCCAAAGTGCATCTCATGACAATTCTAATAAGCCCAAACATGGCTTGGATACATTGATTAATTACAGAGTTTCGGTGCCTATCTTCCAGCTCCATCATCATCATCAGGTCACTTCGATGATACCATTTTCAACATAACTATTCAGAACCATTTATTTATTTATATTGTCATAGTTACTTAACTATCTTCATTGCGATATCTATGTGAGGGTGAAGTTCCGTTGGCCATTTCTGGTCTTCTTCATCAGTTCCATTTCGTCAATTGTTACTTTTTGACTATAAATGCTTTAGTTCTCGATTAAAGTACCAAAATCACTATATAGTGCCTAGAATATTTGAAGAGTTCCCTCGATTCCTCCCGGATTCCATTATCACAACTGGATTTGAAAAAAATGGAACCAATCTGGAAGTAGCCGAGTAGTATATTTGCGTCGGCGCATCAATCTTTGAAAGAATCAAATTATTTACCGCAACCGCTATGTCCCTGCATTTTAAATCTGTAATATCTTCAAAAATATTCACTTAAGCTGTTGATCCCCGCAATAACGCCGGCGTTAACGCGCCATTGTCTTTCTATTGTGTCTCTAATTAAGCTACTCAAAAAGTTAAATTACACGCTGTAAAGGGCCATATTGATCTATATTAAATAAACCATGTATTTAAGGTACTTAATTGGATAAAGATTAATGCTGTATTGCTTAAAATAGTTTCATAAATAAGCCATTATTTCTCGTAAAAAGTAAAGGATAAAAAATGGTTATTGTGGGTTATACCTAAAAGATAGACATATACCATCGCGGACATTTTTGTAGATCTTTTTAAGGTGTACAATACTGTAGTACATTATTTTGATCTATCTCTTAGAGTTCAGCCAGCGTTTGCAATGTAAGCGCAAAACAATGTGTTTATTTACGACATCACATAAGAAATCTTTAAAATCATCATCAGTGTTCCTCTACTATTATGTGCGTGTATTATACTTATAAACCTTCCTCTTGAATCACTCTATCTATTAAAAAAAAACTGCATCAAAATCCGTTGCGTAGTTTTATAGGTCTAAGTATACATAGGGACGTAAGTCCCCTCTTTGAGGCGTGGTTGGAAAGACCTCACGGCGTCCTCACCTTTCGCATGACGCAGGTTCTCACCGAACACGGTAAGTTCGGGAAGTTCCTGCACCGGATTCGTGCGGAAGCAACGCCCGGGTGTCGCCACTGTGTGGACCGCCCGGAGGACACGGTGGAGCACACGGTTGAGGTGTGCCCCGCTTGGGCAGAGCAACGCCGTGTCCTTGTGGGGGCGATCGGCGGCGGCGATCTCTCGCGCCGGGCCCTGGTACAGGCCATGGTCCGGAGCGAGGAAGAGTGGCAGGCGGTCGCCTCCTTCTGTGAAGCAGTAATGCTAGCAAAGGAGGCGGCCGATCGCGTGAGGCAACGGTCCTCACGCCCTTACCGCCGCCGGAATTCCGATCCCGATTTCCGGCCACCGTAGGCGCGGGCTTGCGGACGGCGAGCAATGGGTGGCTCGCCGTCGGACCGTCCGGTAACCGTCCGGACCGAGCCAAGTCGTCGACGGCGCGTATTGTTCCACGCGCGCCTCAGGGAGATGTCAGCAAATCGTAGGGGCCCAGCAGGGTCGAAGCCTACTGGGGCCATGGGTAGTGTGAAAACGAAACCCGGGGCCCTGGGACGAAGGCAACGAAGGAACAGGAGTGGGTTTTTAGTCAGTAAAAGTCTGACACTATCTCTCGCTCCGCCCAAGAGCGAGATTTGTCATTAGATGATTTTCCCACCGAAAAAAAAAAAAAAAAAAAAAGTATACATAGGGACAGACACGAAAAGCGACTTTGTTTTATACTATGTAGCGATCGATAAATTTTAGATGTAATACTATGTCATTATATGTCTCAATTGTATAGAAATATTAAGTAAATGTAAACGTAGCATTTAGTAAATACTATTATACAATATTAATCACTAGCTGACGCGACAGACCTCGTTCTGTCAAAAGGAACGCCCTCTGCCTGCGTTCACATTCCAGAGTTTTATGGTAAAGACAGCGTAAGAATTAGCCATAAACCCAGTTCGATGACAAGGAATATGAAGAAGTATATTTTTGGATGCGAGGTTGAGATTATGAGAACTGCCCAATATTTTAAAATATTGTTTCAAGTAATCTCATTTTATCTTCACAATTTAAAGATTTTACGAGCCATAATTTTGCAGGTAAATGTTTGTTATGAACATTTTAGTGCAACGAAATCACTGTGTTACTCCATTAAGAGCGGTATAAAAGCATTTTTCAGGAGTTTGGACTTTGAAAAAAGACTGAAGTTAATGCGTTGTTTGCTCATAAGGCGATTTATTGGTTTACCTGACTTGATGGAGAGCAACATTTTGTTCGGAAGTTTAAGCTTGTTTAAAAGGAAATTGGTGCATTTATTTAGAGTAAGACGCGATCGTGGGATAGAGGAAAATTAAATATCTGCTTTCCAGTTTTTTTTTTTTTAATAATATAAACTGGTGCTTGACTGCGATCCCACTTAATGGTACGCAGTGATGCAATCGTTGATGGTAAGGCGTACTAGTTTATTAAGGGCCTATTCACTCTAGCCTTCAAGACGCCTCAATTATAATCGGAAGGAAAGACCACAGCAGGCAAATTGTTCCATTACTTCGATGTACGCGGTATAAACGTCGAAGCGAAACGCTTAGTCCGGACCGTAGAGGTGTTAACAATGTAAGGGTACTCGCCGTACTCTATATGTGAAAAGTTGATCACAATTTCATCTCTATGGCTGTTTACATTTACTTATAAAAAAACGATTTCTCTAACACTGTTTTTATATCATGACTAGCATCTGCAAACGGCTTCATGATTATAGAAAATATATGCTTTCGTTACTCAATGACCATAAAGCATTCTATCAGTGAAAGATTTTTTTAAATCGGTCTAGTAGTTTTTTTAGTTTATTTTTTAAAAACCAAAATACTAATCTTTCCTCTTCTTGGTCGTACACAAAACTTAACATAGTGTTAGGTTTAATTTAAAACAAAAGTAGTCGTTTATTTTACTGGCAACATTTATAAAATTATTAAATTAGTGCAGATCAGTTTTATTGTAATGGCAACACCGACAACTGTCATTTGAAAAAAAGACGCGGCAACGCTCTCTTTCGGTTCCGGCTGTCACAGGAGGAAGACGTGCTCTGCACCTGAGTTGAGTGTCAGTGGAGATATATATGGTGAATATTGGTGATCTACCGTAATATTACAGGTAAATGAATAGATAATCATGAATTATTGTAATTATTGTTACGGAAGGAATAAAAGTTGTGATGGTGTATTTGGTTTTATAGTACAATGTATTTCAGCGTTTTCTATTATTTATTCTGTCCCCTATATTGGATATCTGCAGCTTCGATAGATAGATTTATAGTTACTCATATTACCTCCTTAAATAAATATTACATATTGAATTAAATTAACTAACATATGAAGCATTGGAAGTAAATTCTAACAATAGTACGCAATGATTTGACAATTGATGTACAAAGGTGAGCTTAACTCAACAATTACTTTATTTTTCAAAAAACTTTTGAGTGACTGAGACAGATAACAATCGAGGGTAGGGTTCAGTGTAATCTCTTTAGAAGTATAGTTGACTGGTTTTGTTTCTAATTAAAGTTTTTTTCTGAATCTGTTGTAAAGGGTTCAAAAAAGACCGCGTAGTCTGGATTATGGTGGAGACACCACCATAATCGAGACTTCAGTCTAAATAAATACCACTGATATACTACAAAATTAGTTTTTAACTTCAATTATTCAACCACATGTGGTGTGGTTAGGATTATGTGGTTGTACTTGTAGTTTAAGTATATTTAGTAATAAACGGGACATTGAATCAAACATACGTGTATCATTTATCCTAAAAAGTTGTTAGAAAATATTTTTTTTTGCAGGACTAATAGTTAAACCAAAAGATAATGTTATTCCTATACAAATAATAACAATATGTCTATAATATGTATGTATTTATGTGTGTGTGTATTGTGTGTTATATGTATGTATGTGTTTATAATATGTATGTATTTAGAAATATATAAGTATGTTTGTCAGTTGTCTAGTACTCATAACACAAGCTCTGCTTAGCTTGAGACTAGACGGCGTTGTTTGATGGTTGTGGATTATTATTATTATATTAAATACTTAACATGAGTGAACAAACAGTAGCCATACCAACATTTCAGCCAGATATTCATCCTTTAAAACATTATAAATTATGTTCATTTAATAAAAGTAATTCTAATACAGAAAGAGCTCGAACATTGCTACAATAGGGTATTTTACTCTATATGAGAAAAAAAACTAAAAATATGTTATTTAGATAGGTAAAATGCAGTCGGTAAGTGTTAGTTTTAGTTTATAAAATAACAAAATAAATTTTAAAATTCAATTCAAAGTTTTCTGTTTTTATTATCTGTTCTTTATCGCCTTGAAATAGTAACTACCATGTTATTACGTCATTCGGTTGTGTAAACTAAAGTGACAGCCGTCAACTGATCGGCCATACTGAGCGCATTTATTTACACAGCCAACTGACGTCACTACCAGAGTAAATATGGCGTCCACTGCTTTCTACATTTTCGTCAAATACTCAAGAAATTTGAAAATGTAAATTTTAAATGCTTTTATAGGGTACTTAGCGACTGAATAAAAACTTTGTGTTTTTTTAGTGGATTATTAGCACTATAGAATCCAATTGAGACACTTTTCAAAAATGAGTGTAATACCCATTGTTGATCGAAGGTAATACCCTATTGCTGAAACTCAATATAAATTCCATAGCGTAGAATAATCAGCCTTATAATTTTCCAAGTGCTGTGACTCAAGGAGAGTGAATAGGTACGCAGTGTGGCCACGCGGGCCCAGTGCGGGTTGGTAGATGTTACATGTCTTTAAATTTTTGTTTCTAGGACGTACCGGTTGCCTCACGATGTTTTCGTTCACCGTTTTGAGAGCTGTGGTGATGAAAAAAATTACACAAAGTTATGGTTTGACCTTAAGTCCAAACACTGGACCACAACTTTTTTTTTTTTTTTTCGGTTGGAAAAATCATAACATCCCTCGCTCTTGGGCAAGGCGGGAGATAGTGTCAGACTTTTACTGACTAAAAACCCACTCCTGTTCCTTCGTTGCCTTTCGTACCAGGGCCGAGTCTTCCTTTCAGAATCAGACCCTTGGCCCCGGTAGGCTTCGACCCTGCTGGGCCCCTACAGTTGCTGACAACTCCTTGAGGCGCGCGTGGAACAACACGCGCCGACTGGACCACGACTGGTACTTTATATAACTCTCGCTACATCGTAATTGAAATAATAGTATACATTTAAAAAACGCAGTACCTCAACTCAATTCCAACAGCATTTCCAGTGGAAAGGAAACAATTCGTTAAACAGTCTGAAGGCAAACGAATCAACGCTTTGGGGGAAGCCTCATGTTTTCTTAATGATCTCTGACTAGTTCCTTGAAAACATTTAATTTGTTAACATTCCACTGACTGCCGTCTACCTACAATATTTCCGTATTTACTTAGAACATTTGTATTTAAAACGAAGTTTTTTAAAGGGGAAAATTAAAACCATAGGTACGAGATGTCGTATGTTTAAAACGTCGTTTACAAATCACAGATTCGCATAAGTTATTCTAAAACTTTGGTACTGGTTTTGGTCTCGAATAGAGCTTATCATCCAGTCATATGCGATGTTTATTATATATTATAGCCTATGTTTGAAATATTGTCTTCTTTTTAATTTAGTTTCTAATTCTATTAGTGTTTTCCTTTTTAAATGTTTGATGTAAATTGATGGCCTGAAACACAGGTTTTCATTAACCTAGATCAAGCAGGTCGACATTACTGTTAGAATTACTTTTTTTCTCGATTGTACTTAATGTAAATCATAATTTTACTTTATAGTTGAATAAAATTTTATTATTTATTATGTTCTCGGTTCTGCGCCATTTCTTGGCATACAAAAGAGATGTCTCGTGATTTCACTCATTTTGTGTTGTACGGGCCCACCCCATAGACGCGTCTAGCTCAATCCTATTGAAATTGTTCAGCCTTAAGTAAACACCACATTTCATAGGATGGCAAACTTTGAGTTAGAATTTTTGGGTGTTAGTCCAAGTTTGTGCACTGCTAATCTAAATGGAGACAATACACATACACTTCCACTTAAGAGGGCCCTTTCCCACTCGGCTATCGTCAACGTGAGCTTGGTTTAAAAGCTAGTTGTTTCGTCCAACGCATTTTTTGATAAAGAGGCTACGCGATTAAAGAGAGATAACGCCAGAACGCTCTGTTGGCAATCGGTAATTCCATCATTAACTCAATTTTTTTTTAAATCTTAAAAGTTTTTGGAAAAAATTTTAATCATTCAGAATCTTGATTAAATTGTGCAGTTTCTATATACATATATTTTTAATTTATGAGTACCTAATGAAGGGCCAAAGTTCACGCAAAATAGTAGACTTTCAGAGGTCTTTACTGAATTAGTTTTACACAAATATATATCTTGATTTCAGTATAAACCTAGATAATACCTATCCATCTATAAGATATCTGTGTTTCCAAAATATCTAAAGAAGGATGTGTAATAACGTCAAAATCACATAAGAGCTGTTGTATGGAAATGTATATCGGGTTGGGCGCTCTTAAAAGCCTTGCTTGGACAGAGAGTACTTGGCCCAAGTAAAGATAGGAATAAAAGAAAAGAAGAAGGAAACAGAAGAATAGTACAAAGGTGATGCTTATTTCTAAAGAAATCTCTTCCATCATACCTGCGAAAGGAGAGTTGGAGAAAATAAAGATATAGACACTGTGTGTAGAAGTAAAAGGAAAATTAGTACACACAAAATACATAGTTAACAATTAAATAATATAACATGCAAAAAAAGAAAAACTATTAGATATAATTTATTATTTATTATTTATTTATTATATTCTTTATTGTACACCACATAAACAAAAATACAGGACAAACATAATTAAAAATAAGTGTACAATGGGCGGTCTTATCGCACAGGGCAATTTCTTACAGACAACCTTTGGATGGACTGAAAGAAAGAAGATGGATTTAGGGTTGTCAGTGTACAACATCAGAAAATACTAATAAGACAATAACACAAATACATACATACAATATAAGAAAAACATATACTAATAAATATTAAATATATAATTGAGCCAGGAGAAGAAAAAAATCAAAGTGAAAGGTAATGCTCCTTCACCATTTTTTTAAACGTAGGTAGCGTTTGGGCACGCCTCACTTCTAAGGGTAACGCATTCCACAAACGAGCTGCTTGAATTGTGAAAGATTTATCAACGAAAGAAGTGGAATGCGTCCGAATACTTAATAATTATACACATAGTAAAATAAATATCACAAAAATACATACTAAATAATATAATAAAATAATAAATACTAATATGCAACAATGACGAAATAGAAAGATAGTGTTCTTTCACTCTATACTTTTGAAAACTGCAAGAGTTTGGCAGCTCCTAATGTCAGGCGGTAGTGAATTCTACAACCTTACTGCGTGCGCAGTGAAGGAGCAGGAATAGAAATAGGTGGAGTGTGGAGGGGATTTAAGGAGATTCTTTAGATACAAGGTGCATCAGAAAGACGTAAGTAGGAAAAGCGTCCCCGTAAATAGGAGGGCGTTTTAGGGTTGTGAAGGATGTTAAATAGGAGATATAATATCCGAGAGTTCCTGCGAAGTCGAATAGGGAACCACTTGAGTATCTTGCGAAAGCGTGAGACATGATCATACTTTTTAAAATTGAAAACAAAACGAATACAAATATTTTGCAAACGCTCAATTTTATTTAAAAGCTCCTCGGTGGTATCAAAATAACAGGCGTCGGAGTAGTCAATGATGGGCTGAATGAGCGTTTGGGCGAGGGAATACAAAACTATGAAACGGTGTCGACAGAACGGCTACGTCGTGACGTTGTAAGCTTCATGCAGGCGTACATCAAGCGTAGGTATAATGACGAATACGCGTCTATGAAACCACGCGTCCATGGACAGTAGGCCCTACGGATATAAAAGCATAAGATTATGCAAGGAATCATAGGAAATTTAAGCTACAATTCGGGTTCACAAACAATTCGAGATTAATTATGTCACCACCGTTTTCCAATTTGAGTCAACTATTCGTACAAAAGGACCAAATCAATTTCTTAAGATTTGCTTTAATGCCAGAACCAAATGACATAAAGCCACTTCAGGGTAGAAATGTCAAAAAGCCATTTTTAGCTAAAATGGCTTCGAATTAGAATGTATTTCAACATTGTCAATTTAAAATATAACAACGTTATAAATATAATTGCTGAATTATTTATCACTATTTCATTTAAATATAACTCCTCGATAAAAAAGTTATGAATCAAAACTATTATAAATTTTCGTTTTTTTTTTTCATTTTCCTGTGCATTGCGTATTTTCATTTTTTCACACTCCTGTATAATCACTAAATTTGGCTTTTACGCCTTTTCTACATCGGAGGAGTGATAACTAGACTCATGCAGATGTTTCATACAACGAGCAACTCATTAATATTCAGCCAGCCTGCATTATATATTGTAGCACGTACGAGTAAGTATTTAAAGGTACAGCCAGCAGAGAAGTTTCCATTTAAAATGCAATAGCGTTCACGGCGGTAATTCGGCCGAGCAAGTTCTGACACCCGCTATCTCTTCGAGCTCGCTGCTAGCCTGGTACGTACAATTCAATTTATACAGTGTGGATTCACCGTTTTATACATGTCCTATTATTTTAGTTTCAAATCTTCCCTCGTAGTTGCTTATTAAATTTTATAGTTCGCTGTGTTACTGTTTCGCTTACTTTTGTTGATGTAAGGGAAACAGATGTATCTATCTGTCTAGTTACACAGTTAGTTGGCTATTATTTTGTGAATATAAGCTGCTACACATACAGAGCTGACTATAGTATCTTTGAGATGTTCTAGTTCTATTTGTTTGTACCTATGGATAGGCTCCTGCGTGACTACTATCTCACCAGAAGGTAAGCGATGATGTGATTGACGTTGGAGTACGCTTGCCTAGAACTAACCTATTAATTCTTGGCTTAAAGACCCTATCGTAACTATCGGGAAACACAGATTGGAAAATGGCCTTCTCGCAATTTCACATAGGTTATTCGGTTTCCAAACCGATTAGATCTAGAACTCCAAATAGGAAATACAATGAAATACATTGCGGGAAAGTTTGTAAAAGTGACCGTGGCCCTGGAACGCAAAGGGCAACGGAAGGAACACAGTCGGGTTTTAGTCAGTAAAAGTCTGACACGCCCTTTGTCTCCACCCTCGTATAAGTTATTTGATGAAAGTTATTAAACATTTATTTCGGACGAGGTCCATATTTTGTTAGTAACAATATCTTAAAAACTAATGTTACTAGGTACCTATTGACAACAGAACTACATTACAACATGGAGCCGCCCCCATCTTTGTAGCATTGGGGACTTCTATTCTGCATAAATATTCGGTATAGTGTTGCCACAACAATAAAAAAATCACCAAAATGTGAGAAGTTGTTTGATGATTTCCCACCCTAAACCTATTTTCTTAAACAAGTTTTTTTTATCTAGCCTTTATTGTCTAACTACTGGACAAGCCTCCCCCAAGTCCTTTCAGACTTTCTACTCCTGCACCGTCTCAAACCACTCCTCGCGGCGGTACGCATCCAGATCATCGCACCACCTCTTTCCAGGCCGGCCGGATATTAAAACACACACACAGACAGCTCGTATAGCTGTTGGAGTCGCACCGAAACGTCAATTTCAAGGCGTTCGTGGTGCGAGTCCCGAACACTTTCCTGCCCCTCATGCTGAAGGAAGACTTTTGGTCGCAGGGCGTGGTGTTCCGTCGCTTTCGCGGGCAGGTGACTGTATGGTACGGTGAGAATAGCACGAAGTGAACATAGTGCAATGTGAAGTGTTACTAAAATAGTCCTAAGTCTTATTTACTGACGATAAATTGTATTTACTCTATATATGTTAGTCTGTAAGGTATGTATCTATGGGCCAAGATGCCTAATAATAAATTATTTATTTATTAAAATAACACATACAAAAGATTTCGCATTCCTCACCTGATGTATCATGTGGTATTGCTGATACAGCTAGTCTAACTTTAATTAGTTTATAGACATATACAGAGGGTCTTACATTCCTCACCTGATTTTCCCTCCACCGCTGGTCGTGCAAGGCTCCTCTGACGTGGTACACGGAGTCTGCGTCCCCGGACTCCGACCGAGCGCGACCGTCCACTTCTCTCGTCTCGTCACTAATGGAGATAGAAAAGACAGTTAGTGAAGTTAAGGAAAGTTAGTGAAATTAACGTGCAGTTTTCCAATCTTATTGCAGAAGTTTTTAGAGACAACTCTCCCTTTAGAACGTCTAAAAAGAACACCACTACGATTAGGATACAGTTCCATTGAATATTTATTGCAAATCATATGATTTACAATAACACAATTATGTGTTTTATAAGGTCTTAAAAATAGTTTTACAAATTCACATATTAGGCACAGTAATCTATATAAATAAAAGCGAAATACCACTCGCTAATTAATCACGAAATCTCAGAAATTACAACACCTACAAACTTAAAATTTGGCAGGTAGGTTCTTTCACCCCTAACGGGATTGGGCACGCCACAATTATGGCGGTAAGTCCCATCTTTGAGGCGTGGTTGGAAAGACCTCACGGCGTCCTCACCTTCCGCATGACGCAGGTTCTCACCGAACAAGGTTAGTTTGGGAAGTTCCTGCACCGGATTCGTGCGGAAGCGACGCCCGGGTGTCGCCACTGTGTGGACCGCCCGGAGGACACGGTGGAGGTGTGCCCCGCTTGGGCAGAGCAACGCCGTGTTCTCATGGGGGTGATCGGCGGCGGCGATCTCTCGCGCCGGGCCTTGGTACAGGCCATGGTTCGGAGCGAGGAGGAGTGGCAGGCGGTCGCCTCATTCTGCGTAGAAGTAATGCTAGCAAAACAGGCGGCCGATAGCGTGAGGCAACGGTCATAACCTAACCTAACCGCCACCGGGATTCCGATCCCAATTTCCGGCCACCGTAGGCGTGGGCCTGCGGACGGCGAGCAATGGGTGGCTCGCCGTCCGACCGTCCGGTAACCGTCCGGACCGAGCCCAAGTCGTCGACGGCGTGTATTGTTCCACCAGCTAAAACGGGGGTTGGTTGTATGGAGAAACCTATTTGCACGCGGGCTAAGCCGCTGGCTGAAGCTAGTTTAATATAAAAAATGTTAAAAATATATGAATTAAATTTAAAAAAAATAAATAGGATACAAATAAAATAAAATGTATACTAATATTATAAAGAGCAAAGATTTATGTTTTCATATGTTTCTATTTTTGTTTGTAATGAATAAACTCAAAAACTACCGATTTTAAAAATTCTTTCACCAGTAGAATGCTATTTTGTGTATTTGTGTAATTTTTACCTACACGCGAGTGAAACCGGCATGTCCTAGAACCAAAAATTCGAAGACATGTGACATCCACCAACCCGCACTGGGCCCGCGTGGTTGATTACGGCCCATTCCCTCTCCTAGAGAGAGGAGACCTGAGTCCCAGCAGTGGGAACATTAAAAGGCTGAATATGTATATATATGTATGTATGAGTGAAGCCGCTGGCATAAGCTAGTAATAATATACATGTTAATCAAATAAAGTAGGTAATTAAAATTGTTGTTAAATTAATTAAAAATGACAATAAAAAAGGTCAAAATATACATAGTCAAAATAAATTAAAAAATGGAAAAAGTTTAGATTTTTTGAAGTTAAAATAGGTATTACGTTTTATCATTAAAGAACTCATTTACATCAGTTCATTTACTCAGTATTTGTTGACTAGTTGTTTTCTGGTGCGTTGGAAAAATATTCTGTCACTTTCCACAATATGGAAAAAGATCGCATGGATGATTCACGATGATGTTCCATGCGCGCCTCAAACAGATGACAGAAAAACCATAAGGGTCCAACAGGGCCTAACTAGCCTACTGCGGCCATGGGTCGATTTCTGAAAAGGAAACCCATGGCCCTGGAACGCAAGGCAACTGGAAGAACAAAGGTGTGGTTTTTAGTCGGTAAAAGTCTGACACGCCCTCCGGCTCCGCTCTAGAGCAGGAGAAGTCATTAGACGATTTCCCACCTCAAAAAAAAAATGGCGATTGCGAATTGGTTCCAAAATGTGACTATTAATTATAAAAAAATAATAATAAAAGACTCGACGACCATCTGTCGAAGCTGTCGTTGCGCGGTTGGATCAAGGGCCTGACACAGAAGGCAGTACTCCTCGATACGGCTCGCATTGTAAGGAGGTTCCTGTCTCTGGAGCCCTAAACACCGGTAGCTTTGACCCTGCTATTTTTTATATTTTTATGTGTATTTTAATGTTTTTTTTATATGTGTATTTTAAGAAATATATAAAATTTGCAAAAAAATAAATAAAGGAAATAATAATAATATTCCACAACTATCACACAACGCCGACTAGTCTCAAGCTAAGCAGAGATACATGTTACTAATGATGACATAACCAACATTCATTCGTTGATCGCTGACTTGGCGTTGAAATGTTAAAAGCTCATTTATTTATTTATTTATATTAAGGTACTCCAACGACTTATTCACTAATTACTTATTACAAAAAAATAGCTTACACATAATTATATCTGTTATTATGGTGAACTTGTCACATAAAGAAGTACACAGCTTAGTCATAAATAAAAATTTCATACAATTAGTGATAGTATTTTTAAAATAAACTAATTATCATTTTATGTTACAAATTGAAATAAAAATTAAATTGACATTTGTAATTAAAAATAAAAATACTCTACCATCGTACTCCGATGAGTATGATGAGTGAGTGTGCGTACGCACAGAGCTTATTTATCTTTTTTATCACTTTTTCGATAGTGAAAACAGAAGTACGGTTACAGAAGATAAAGCTACTTCCATACTCCATACTAATATTATAAATGCGAAAGTAACTCTGTCTGTCTGTCTGTCTGTCTGTCTGTCTGTTACGCTTTCACGCTTATACCGCTGAACCAATTTTGATGAAATTTGGTACAAAGATAGAATAGAGCTTGAGAAAGGACATAGGCTATAAATTATCACGCTATTTGCTATGGGGGGTGAGCAATATTCCAAAATGTCGGTATTGAACGATTTGCCGTGACTTCGATCCCCAATTATAGTAATAATTTTTGTGAGTATTTTGTCGTCTTTTTTGTATATAATATGCGATGGTACTTCGATTACAATAATAATAGGACTTTTAGCATATTTTTAACACATCTTAGACATTTTTACTCCATATTTTTGTAAAAAGTAATCAAACATGTAATAAAATCTAAGTGGAAAAACGAAAATAATATTTCTTTTTTTCATTTAGCTACAAATTTAATATCTGAGATGAAAATCATCACGCTATCATCGACAAAGGGTTAAGCAGACAATGATGACGTTTATATAAGAACACCTATTTTACACAAAAGTCAACGAACACCGTAGTGCAGTCGTGTCTGGATTAGATCGACACGTAAGGGGATAGTGGTTCAAAACTCAGTTTCTTTTTTGTGATAGTTTTGTTTTATTTTACTGTAAACAAGAAATTTTTACATATTTTTGCGTTCTTACTATTGTTTTTATCGACAGTCTGGTTTCTACATCAGCACTTTCGAAGCAGTTTGGCAGATTATACTGACCTTCACTATACAAGACAGAAATCCAGCGGTTATGCATTCAAACGTCTACAAAGAGATCTAAAGAGATACAATAGAGCGGCTATCAGTAAAAATGTCTTGAAAAACTATCATCCTATGCCTCAGTGACGCCATCTGGCTTTGAATAGCAAACACACGAATTAAATTTGTCAAACTATTTATTTAACTATCGCTCGGTAGGTGGCCAGGGGCCTTACCATGATAATGTCAAAATGTCAGACGTACGAGCGAAAAAGAGTGATGGAGGAGTGGATGGATACACCCTATATAGCTCCATCCCTTTAACAGTCCGGTTTAGGTCGTAAAATGGATCACGTTATGAGCTCGTGGTAGAGCCTCAGTGTGTGATAAAGGTAAGGTTAAGCTTTTCAGCAATAGATGGCGTTATCACGAAATCAGCAAATATTTCTAGACCTATTTATAAAAATTATTGAATTCTAATTAATTGCTTCGTAAATGCCAAAAATATTTACGAAAATAAACCGCAGTTAGGTCCAGTCATTTTATCATAACAAGATTTGTAATAGCGTAAAGCGCGGTGGGCCTTGGGCGCGGTCGCCTCCTTCTGCGAAGCAGTAATGCTAGCAAAGGAGGCGGCCGCACGCGCGAGACAATAACCCTCGCGACCCAGCCGATCCGAACCGAGGGGTTCCGATCCCGATTTCCGGCCACCGTAGGCGCGGGCTTGTGGACGGCGAGCAATGGGTAGCTCACCGTCCGTCCGTCCGGTAACCGTCCGGACCGAGCCCAAGTCGTTGACGGCGCGTAGTGTTCAAGGAGGTGTCAGCAACCGTAGGGGCCCAGCAAGGTCGAAGCCTATTGGGGCCATGGGTGATACGAAAGAGATTCCCGGGGCCCTGGAACAATGGCAAAGAAGGAACAGGAGTGGGTTTTATGTATGTTTCTTTCTGGTTTATGTTATGATAAAACAACGCTGTATGATTTTAAAATTATTGGTTCATTAGATATACTAAAAGTATATTATACCGTAGAATTATCTTTTTTACAACACTAAATAAATGTTATTTAACGTAGGCTATCAAAAAAAAAAAGTGGATAAAGTAGTTTTCAGTTGCCAAAATGTATAAATAGTCTGAGTCACGGAGTTGATACTGAGGTCGATACCCATAGTTTTTAATGTGTGCACCTTTTGCTTTTAGGTAGGAAATCATCAAATACCTTCCCCCGCTCTGGGTAAAGCGAGAGGTAGTACCAGACTTTTACTGACTGAAACCCACCTGTGTTCCTTTAGTTGCCCTTAGCGTTCCAGGGCTATAGTAACTTGCACGCCACAATTGCGGCAGCAAATACCTTCTTTGAGGAAAGTCTAAAAAGGCTCTCTTTCCGCCTGACGCAGGTCTTCATCGAATGTAGATGTTTCGGAAGGACCCTCAAAAAACCAGCAAATATAGGTAGGTACTTAATCACAGAAAGATGCTTCTTGAGCAGTTCGTGAAGGTTACCAGTACTTCAAGTAGTCTCTCCCTCGGACTTGACCACAACCTACTGTTTGGAACAAGTACCTAATTTCAAAGATTCCAAAAATTGAAGATCATTAAGAATTTCATGAAAAACCCATGAAGACATATTTCACACAAGGACCCGACGTGGTTTGCGTTCCTGAAGATAGCTTGATTACGTATGATGTATTCTACATTACTTGCAGCCTTAAGTCGACAACTGGACGTTACCTCCTTAAGAGTGGTCAGTGAGTGGTGATCAACACTGGGACAACATTCTGACGGATGCCAGAGTCAGTCACAGCCCCAATTGGTTGCGACATTTGTTCGATGTCATTTTATAGTTTTGTGGAGTCACAAACACGGAGTAATGAGGGGGTATTAGGGTGTTTCGAGAGGTTTCTGTTTCAAATTCGACGTGATGTAAGTCAACATCAAACTGCAACAATTTTTTCACAAATTCTTTATAAGTACCTACAGTTGTGGAGCAAGATGACATCGTAGGTTACTCTGTAGTATTTTAATAATCGCTAGCAGCAGTGGACTATCAGTGCACGTTATCCAGCTGAAGATGGGCTGAAGCCGATTATGCTCCTTCGAAATTCACCTCCGCCAAAGTTGCATAACGGACCCGGCTAAAAGTCTGCAGAGAAATATCGAGGCAAATTCTTATGGGAGGTAATTCTTTCGAAAAATCTCATATCTCTAGCAGACATTGGCCCTAGAGATCTTCGTCAGGCGAAAAGAGAGGACGCTGTGGTGTCTTTAGAAAGACACCACAGCGTCCTCTCTTTTCCTCAAAGAAGGAAGATTTGCTGCCGCGTGCAAGTTACCGTAGCTCTAGAACACTAAGGGCAATTAAAGGAACACAGGTCGGTTTCAGTCTGTAAAAGTCTGACACAAACTCTCGCTTTACCCAGAGCGGGGGAAGGTATTTGATGATTTTCTTCCTAAAAGTAAAACGTGCAGACACTAAAAACTGTGGGTATTGACCTCAGAACAAGATCCGTACAGACTCTTTATACATTTTGGCAACATTTAACATTTTGAAAACTACTTTATCCACTTTTTTTATAGCCTACGTTAAATAACATTTATTTAGTGTTGTTAAAAGAAAACAACGGTTTAATACACTTTTAGTCTATTATAATGAACCAATCATATTAAAATCATACATCGTTGTTTCATCATAGAATAAACCAAAAACAAACTTAAACTATCACCTTTTCCTTTAAGGGGTAGGCAGAACCACAGTTTATCAACTACTTCGACCTCAACATGTCTGTTTCTGTTTATTGATGATGATAAGTAATTTATTTGATGTATATCATGAACGAGTATTCTATTACTGGTGAGCCAAATAAATAAAATAAATTATATATCTGGACATAAGAAATACAATTTACATAATATATAGTTTTAATTAGTTAGGTGTTTTTATTGAATTATACAGTTAATTTAAATAAATAAATAAATAAACTGGTAAATTTACATAATTTATATTAACTGAAATTAATTTCCGTTATTTGAATTAGATGTTTTTAGCACGAATCACAAGCACAGAATTATTAATTACGTTTGTGCATTTTTACTAACTTGACGCAGACAAAGTCGCGGGTAACAGCTAGTACTAAAATAAATATAGGAAGGTACTTCCACTTCCAGTATAATCGGCCTTACAATGTTCCCACTGCTGTGACTCAAGTCTCCCCTCTTGGCGAAAAAAAATACCGCGCGGGCCTGGTGACGGTCGGTGGACGTCACATGTCTTTGAATTTTCGGGTCTAGGACATCCTCAAAATATTTTTCAATACACTTACTCGAAAACCCGCTCTTAACTCTACCGCTTTTAGGCACGCAATCGACCGTTTTCCGCACTAGTGTGGAAAAGAGCGCGAGTTCGTCCCCGCCCACTACAATTGATTGTATTTATCGTATCAGGCTGGGCGCTGAGCGGCCTCCACGAGTCGCTGATCAAACCCCGTTTATTTATTTCTTCGTAAATTTATTGACCAACGTTGTTTGATACACGGGTCACTGTAGCACTCGGCTCCATAACACCCTCGCCTGCGGCCTGGGCGAATTTCGACTCGGCCCCAATGACCAACTTTCTCCACTAACATGAAAATATGCAATTTCTTCACCATTGTAAGAACAGCGCCTACCCCTACGTAAAATCAATTCACAGTAGGAAGAAACAAATAGCAATAAAATACATCAGTTAAACCAAAAACCCGCTCATAATATATAAACCGAAACAGCCATACATTACCAAAACTACCCGACAATCACATCCTAACTCATAAAACAGTGGACATAAACCATTTTTTACAAGACAATACTGTGTGACAATAATTTATATCTCATAATACTATGACTATAATAATAACTATCATAGCTAGGAAACGCTATGTTATTTAATGTGCTTTGTGGTTAATCAAAATCTCGTAAGGAGCAACCGAGAAACCATGAGACTACAAGAGCTTACCCCTGGCAGCAAGCCAGTGTGCACCGATTTAGTTCACATATGGTATGGTGTAAGTAATAAAGATCGTAAGAAATAAAATGTACAGAAACATGTTGGTGATATGAGTGAAATAAAAACGGAATCATAGAATGGTTCCGTAGTAGGAGAAAAATAAAACAATGTCGTAAAATGTTGTTTGCCTGCGAGTCAACTAGGAAAATGCAGTGCTAGCACGAGCTCGCAACGCGATCCACTTTACGATCTAAACTGAACTGTTAAACCTCTTTCTCGAACGCACGACTGACATTTTAATACGTCATGGTAATTGCCCTGCAATATGGGAGAAAATGATTCATAGAAGTTATGATGGAGGTATCGAAGTTTATTTCATAGTAACTATATGTTTAGAATCTAATCATTCATCATCATCATTTCAGCCGAAAGACGTTCACTGTTGGACATAGGCGTCCCTCAAGCGTAGCCTCCCGCAAGACGTAGGTCTTCCGGTACGCGGTCGCCACTCCAGAACCTTTCGTCCGCATCGACCATCTGTTCTGCGTGCAATGTGCCCTGCCCATTGCCACTTTAGTTTGACGGTTCTTCGAGCTATGTCGGTAACTTTGGTTCTCCTGCAGATATCTTCATTTGTAATGTGATCACGCAAGGAAACTCCGAGCATAGCCCTTTCCATTGCCCTTTGGATGACTTCTAAGTCTTCTGATAAAGCCAATTGTAAGCGACCATGTTTCGGAGCCATATGTCATCACTGGCAACACATACTGGTCATAGACTTTCGTCTTGAAACTCTATGGTATATTGGACGAGAACATACCGTGCAGCTTCCCGAATGCTGCCCAACCGAGTCGGATTCGACGATTGACCTCTTTCTCGATAATAGACCTACGCAACTGGACCGTCTGTCCCAGGTAAACGTAGTCCACAACTTCGAGTGTAGAGTCTCCGATCTTGATAGGAGTGGGTGCTACATGGATGTTTACCATGACTTTGGATTTGTCCATAAATATTTAAAGTCCCACTCTTTCAGAACATCAGATATAGAATCTAATATTAGTAGAAAATTTGTAAGTCGAACTGTGTGTGTGTGGTTTCCTCACGATGTTGAGGAAACCAGCATGTCCTAGAACAAAAATTTGAAGACACGTGACCTGGGCCCACGTGGTAGATTACGGCCCATTCCCTCTCTTAGAGACGAGGCCTGAATCCCAGTAGTGGGAACATTATAAGGTTAGTTAAGCTATGCCACAGGCAAGTCTCATTAAGCAGACGACAGCCTCGTCCTGATCACATTTTATTTTTTTCTTAAATTCTAGTTTCCGCCCGTCTCTTGCGCCAAACAGTAGTTTCCCCCCTTCCAGTCTGTGGGAATTGCCACTAAATCGCTTGCAGATTGGCCCACTGTGCAACTTTCATTTGTCTCTGACAGTTGGACTACTTATTTACAGTTTCGAATGCTACTAAAACTGTCTCTGGGTTTTAATTGAGTTGCACCAATTGGATTTTCTATTGCATTTTCTGTATGGTCGACTTTCGCTGTGCTCGATCGTTATGTTGTCAGTGCGGCTTCTATTATGTCCTTATGATTTAATTGGATTGTTATATTAAGGTCTTTAGTTTCAGCGGTTTTTATGTCTTCTATTATGTCTTGTTGTTTTTGTGTTTTGTTCAAGGAACGGAAAAGTTTGTGGAATAGAAGTTCGTTGTTTACGATTTCATATTTAAAAGCGACTCTTTGTTTTGGATACATAGTTGTAAAAATATTCGAGTCATAGTCGGGGCTACTGTAGTCAACTAGAAGATCAGGAAATCGGATGTCTGAATGTAAACAAAGCAAAGGAGTCGATCTTTTTGAGGTGGGAAATAATCAAATAATTGATTGGGTGGAGCGAGAGAGTGTCAGACTTAAACCTACCTGAGTTGCTTTAGTTGCAAAGGGCATTCCAAAAAGAATGAGTTTCTAAGGTTCTTAGCAGGGATCGTCTATAATTTGTACCTATCCGCATGTATGTATTGTAGTATTAGTTTATAATATATAATATATATAATATTGTAGTATTTATTAGTTTATAATCTATATATATAAAAGGAGAAACTGACTGACTGTCATATCAATGCACAGCCGAAACTACTGGGCCTAGGAGTGTGAAATTTTGCACAATGCTTCCTTTTATGACGTAGATGAGCACTAACAAGGGATTTTTGAAAATTCAACTTTTAAGGGGGTGAAACGAGGGTCCAAAGTTTGTATGAAGAAACCAAATTTCACGCGGGCTAAACCGCTGGCAGAAGCTAGTTTTAGCATATATATGTATTTTATTATTATAAATAACTATTTTTTTATTTATTTTTTTTGTTTTAAGTAAGTATCTGTTATTTGTTTATTGTGCACACCTACCACAGTGTTGTCTTTTTTAACCCAAAGGTTGACTGGTAGAATACCTACCTAAACATGAAGTTTAAATAAATAAATAATAAATAAATGTATTATTGTGTTGTGTAAATGTTGTGGCCAGATCTTAGAATTGATCAGTTCATGATGAAATGACACCATTTCATGATAATTATGGTCAATCATAACATGAAGTGATTTATTTTAAGATCTGGTTACGACATATATATGTGTTTCCTTTGTCGAAGATCTAATCATCATCATCTTCCTGCCCTTGTCCCGTTTTATTTGGGGTCGGCGCAACACGTTTTTTTCTTCCATTCTGTCCTGTCACTCGTCACACTATCACTAACTCCCTTTTCTTTCATATCACTTCTCACACAATCCATCCATCTTTTCTTTGGCCTCCCTCTCCCTCTCCATCGATCCACTTGTAAATTCATAACTCTTTTAGCAACATGCGCTTCATCCCTCCTCTTCACATGACCATACCAAGATAGACGATTCCCTTTCAACTTTTCAGTCACTGGCGCCACTTTCAAACTTACCCTAATATACTCAATAAAGTCGAAGATCAAATCAATAAACAAATAAAAAAGATTGATTTCATATTTATACATATTGTAAAAATAACTAAAATACCAATAAACATAGTACAAATTAATTATAAAAATCTTGTAGTGCCTCTACCCTCTACATCTCAATTACGTACATCCATAATCCGATACTGTCATGTTATCCTGATTGACATACTCCACCGTGTTCAATACTGCCCGTCTTGATTAGTGCCAGTAGCAGCCACGCGAGCACATGTGGCAGTCACAAACCGCACATGGCTTCCACAAACCCAAGCTGGTTAGTATGAGTCCTTTTATATAGATAGCAAATAGAGATCTAAAGTGTACGGTAGTAGCTATATCAAAGCAAAAAAACTGGCCAAGCCTAACTGGCAAGACAGACTCGTAAATGAAGGGTTCCGTACTACAATATTAAAATCGAGCAAAAAAAAAAAACGCCGACAAAATAACATTTATTATATAGGAATCCCCCTTTAATTTTTATCTTGCTGCAACAACAGTAATATAAAAGATATTGTTATTGAGGCTTCGATCTGGCCACATCCCATCGAGGAAGTTTACGTTCCTTACGGGTATCACATCTTCACCTAATTGCGAAAAATGTGGATTAATCGAGGGCGTACATCATATTCTGGTGGAATGTGAGCGGGGCGAACGCCTCAGGATTTGATTAGCACTCATATGATTGAAATTGGTATTTGCAAATATTAGCTAAGCCAACGTCAGACGAGGCAACACAACTTTACAAAATATACTACAAACATATTTTAATATAAGCATAATCAGCCTTTTAATGTTCCCACTGCTGGGACTCAGGCCTCCTCTCTCTAGGAGAGGGAAAAAAGGTTATTTTAATATAAATTTTATAAAATCCAAAATTTGGCTATGATGGAGCGACCTAAAGTCATTATTGACAAAGCTCCAAAATAAAGATTAAAAATAAAAATCGGTTGTCTGTAAAGTCGGTTTACTGACGATGGTTGAACGTGACAACGTGTTACATTTATTTGTGCGCATAAATACAAATAAACAATTAACACGACATTCACTTTTCACTGCACTGACGCAGACGCATCGCTCACTCAAGTAGGAGAGAGACAGATGTCGAACACTGCCGAACGCGGAGGCCAAACGCGCTCTCGCTTGCACTTCAAGCCTTAAATGGAACGCCTCAGAGCGAGGTAACGCCGCATGCGTCATACTTTTTCGTGCGTGCAGCCGGCTCCATCGAATTATAAGACGTTGTCGTTGTCACGTCAAAAAATAGTAATAGAAATACACTATCGGTGCAATTTTAACGCTCTGTCTCTTACCTACGTACTGTTTATGAGATAGGTATAGACGGTCGGACGGATGGATGGACAGCTGAGGCTTAGTGATAGGGTCCCGTTAGCGCCTTTCGGGTACAGAACCCTAAAATTCGATAGTTGGAGACAGATTCCACAATTCTCCAATCCTCAGTGCAAAAATATAGGAGGCGGCCGATCGCGTGAGGCAACGGTCCTCACGCCCCAATCGCCGCCGGGATTCCGATCCCGATTTCCGGCCACCGTAGGAGCGGGCTTGCGGACGGCGAGCTACCCGCCCGCCGTCCGACTGTCCGGTAACCGTCCGGACCGAGCCCAAGTCGTCGACGGCGCGTATTGTTCCACGCGCGTCTCAGGGAAATGTCAGCAAATCGTAGGGGCCCAGCAGGGTCGAAGCCTACTGGGGCCATGGGTAGTGTGAAAACGAAACCCGGGGCCCTGGGACGAAGACAAAGGAGTGGGTTTTTAGTCAGTAAAAGTCTGACACTATCTCTCGCTCCGCCCAAGAGCGTGATTTGTCATTAGATGATTTTCCCACCTAAAAAAACTGGACAAGTGCGAGTCGCACTCGCGCACTGAGGGTTCCGTACAAACTTGAAAGGTAAATTGCGGTTCACGATTTATGACATATTAAAAAAAAAACTACTAGATCTCGTTCAAACCAATTTTCGGTAGAAGTTTGCATGGTAATGTACATCATATATTTTTTTTTGTTTTATCATTCTCTTATTTTAGAAGTTACAGGGGGGGGACATATTTTACCACTTTGGAAGTGTCTCTCGCGCAAACTATTCAGTTTAGAAAAAAATGATATTAGAAACCTCAATATCATTTTTGAAGACCTATCCATAGATGGGTATAGGTAGACATAGATACGTATGGGTTTGTTGAAAAAAAATTTTTGAGTTTCAGTTCTAAGTATGGGCAACCCCCAAAATTTATTGTTTTTTTTTTTCTATTTTTGTGTAAAAACCTTAATGCGGTTCACAGAATACATCTACTTACCAAGTTTCAACAGTATATAAGTTCTTATAGTTTCGGAAAAAAGTGGCTGTGACATACGGACGGACAGACAGACAGACATGACGAATCTACAAGGGTTCCGTTTTTTGCCATTTGGCTACGGAACCCTAAAAAAAAGCATCACAATTCAATTTAGTTTTTTACAAAAGAAAAAGAGGAATGACGCCTTATTTTATCCTATTCCTAAGCTCATGTACCTACATGAAAAAACTGGGCAAGTGCGAGTCGGACTCGCGCAATGAGGGTTCCGTACAAACTTACCTATGTAAATAGCTCAATTCCCGAATGGAGTCTTGAAGATTTTTCCGAATCGCAAAAATATTTTTTTGTTGTATATTGTTATTTACATTTATTGTTTTTTTTATTTTTATTGTGGTTTGTGGTTTCTTGTTTTATTAATATTTAGCCCTGCTATAATTAACGTTTCTTTTTATTAATATAGTAATCTGTGGAAAGCGTTGTGGGTAATATACTTGTTAAGTTTTATTTTTAGATATCGCTGTTCAAGCTATACTACTGTTTGTTTTCCTAAATACATCATCATCATCATTTCAGCCGAAAGAGGTCCACTGTTGGACATAGGCCTCCCCCAAGTGTCGCCATAACTACCGGTCCTGTGCGTCTGGCATCCATCGGATTCCCGCGTCATCGGTCCACCTTGTGGGAGGCCTTCCAACGCTGTGTCTGACGGTACATGGTCGCCACTACAGAACCGTTCCAAACACATCAATTTTGAACTCTGTCTGATTTAGAAAAAAGAGGAAGGGAAATCAATCACTCTGCTTAACCCCTCCGAAAACAAACACATGCCGTAAGTGGTTTCAAGGTAAAAAGATTTAAACGATCCTGAATAAGACTATTTTCCTTCTCTAAATAAAACATTTATAATAATAACCGAATTGAAGAAATAAACCGAAACATAAGAGGTGAAACTGAGACGGGAACAATCACATTGTTTTACAAAACCCTCGTAAATAATCTATTATTGTGTGACTAAAGGACAACACTGAATACCAACAAATGTTCCACAATACGTCACTAAAAGACCAAACGGGTCACCAAACTTGAGAATCCAACAATACAACACGAAACAATGGAAAACAAAGATGCAAAAAAACATTCAGATGAATCGTCTTATCCGAAAAACGATTTCAGTCTCACTGAAAAACACAGCCTCTACAACCAGAAATAAAACCGACGCCCTCATCTTCCCAAAGCAAAATATCCCCAAATGTCTTTCCAATACGAATGTAAATCGCTTGTACATCAAGAAATAAACAGATCTCACGAAATAGCAGCTTCGTAATAAGTACTCTCGCGGATTCATCTCAAAAGGCTCGATCCGAAACGTTAACACTACACGAAAAACGCCAGGCGATTATGAATCCTGCCTCGTTAACTGTAAGTTGATATTTGATTGTTAAGCGCGTACAACGGGGATTGTTTCATTTTGTAAAAGGTAGTAAGTGGTACTTGGTGCTGTGGGAATTTGAGGTGTATTGTTGGTGAATACAATCGGAAGTGGATCGGCTGAGAGGTTAATGTTAACTTATTGAGAAAGAAAGCGCCGTCATAAATAGTGTACGGTAGGAGCTTGTACATTTTCCGGAGGGCTATGTTCCCCTCCTCCCCGTGTACCCTACAGGTCTACCCGTTGGGGTAACACGCGGCAGCCGGGGCCGGATAATGGGAGCGGTGCCCGTCATCCAGATAAATTGATAAAGTTGACGTGCGTTAACCTAATTCGTTATTAAGATTTTTTCTGGAGTGCCATTTAATGGTGTTATTTAGATCGTGGGTTTGTGGAGAGAATGTTTAAGTGGATCATGTTTTACAATGTTATTTATTGCAGCGTTTTAAATTGGAAGAAAATGGCGTGTGGTAACGTCTATAAGGATCAATAAGAGTTCCTTACGTATGAAAACTTAGTATAGCATACAGCATAATCAGTCTTATAATTTTCCCTATGCTGGGACTCTAGCCTCCTCTCTAAGAGAGGGAATAGGCCGTAATCCAACTTACGGACCAAGTGCTGATTGGTGGATGTCACATGTCTTCGATTTTTAGGGTTCCGTACCTCAAAAGGAAAAAACGGATCCCTTATAGGATCACTTTGTTGTTTGTCCGTCTGTCTGTCAAGACCTTTATCTCGAGAACACGTAGAGGTATTGAGTTGAAATTAAAACCATATACTCAAGCTGTAAAAAAATCAAATTTCTAAGTTAACGAAAAAAAAAGATACGGTCGTATATGTCTCAAAAAACGTATATTTCGACACTCTCGAGGAAATTAAAATTTATAGGGTAACTTCCCGTTGACTCAGAATCCTGAAATTTTAAATAAAGCAAGGTCTTATAGCACAGGTTTAGAAATAAATCTGAAAACTGTAAATTTGTAATGTGAAAAAAAAATTGCGATTCGGAAAAATCTTCGAGACTCCATTCGGGAATCGAACTGTTTATATAGGTAAGTTTGTACAGAACCCTCAGGGCGCGACACCGACTCTTGCCCAGTTTATGGTTCCAGGACCTGCCGGTGCTCACGATGTTTTCCTTCACTGTTTTGAGAGCTAAGCAAAGTAATTCACCTGGCTGGGTTCGAACCCTCGACCTACAACTTGTAAGTCGGACCCGTTATCACTAGGCCACCACTGCTCACAAAACTGTAACCT
Source organism: Mythimna impura (assembly GCA_905147345.3). Lineage (NCBI taxonomy): Eukaryota > Metazoa > Arthropoda > Insecta > Lepidoptera > Noctuidae > Mythimna > Mythimna impura. The sequence continues at coordinate 26,135,853 of LR990355.1, forward strand.
GTATGAAAACTTGCCTTTGCAAAACATTTTTATTGAGAAGAAGTAGTTCCACCTTAATAAATTCTCTTTGAAAATTCAGCTTGTTTGACACGCCGGCTATAAGGAAATTTCTCCTGTGAAATCAGAAACTCAACCTCAGGCTTCAAGCTTTGTTATATTACAACCTTTTTTGGTGGGAATATCATCTAATGACATACCCTACTCTTGGGCGGAGCGTGAGGGCGTGACAGACTTTTACTGGCTAAAAACCCACTCCTTCTTTGCCATTGTTCCAGGGCCCCGGGATCTCCTTCGCATCACCCATGATCCCAGTAGGCTTCGACACTGCTGGGCCCCTACGGTTGCTGACATCTCCTTGAGACGCGTGTGGAACACTAGGCGCCGTCGACAGCTTGGGCTCGGTCTGGACGTTTACCAGACGGTCATCATCAATTGCAAGCTACCCATTGCTCGCCGTACACAAGCCCGCGCCTACGGTAGTCGGAAATCGGGATCGGAATCTGGGCTGGGGCGCGAGGGCCATCGCGCGTGCAACCGCCTCCTTTGCTAGCACTGCTTTGCAGAAGGAGGCGACCGCCTGCCACTCCTCTTCACTCCAGACCATGGCCTGGCGCGAGAGATCGCTGCCGGTTATATTATGGCCTGAGTTTCTGATATCACAACATAGAGTGAATAGGTTACTTCTAGGCAAGCGTGCTCCATCGTCGGCCACATCGTCGCTTACCATCAGGTGAGATGGTGGTCAAACGCGAGCCTATCAATAATAAAAAAATAATAAAAAAAAAACATGGATGGATGTTATTGACTGGCCTGTTGGTCTAGTGGTTAGTGGTCCTAACTGCTATGCCAGAGGTCGTGGATTCGATTCCCACCCAAGACAAATGTTTGTGTGATGAGCACGATTATTTGTTCTGTGTCTGGGTGTAATTTATCTATAATATGTATGTATTTAGAAATATACAAGTATGTTTATCAGTTGTCTAGTACTCATAACACAAGCTCTGCTTAGCTTGAGACTGGACGGCGTTGTGTGATAGTTGTGGAATATTATTGTTTATTATTATTATTAGTTATGTATACAACATTATTTTTAGTGTATTCGAAACCTGAATATAGTTTAAAAGAATCAGTAACTGAATCGATTCCAATAATTTTTACACCATGTTATATTTTTTCCCAAAATTATTTAAAAAAGGTCACAAATTGGACACCAACGACACTAAGTACAACACAGGTCACGGCAGGTCATAGCGGGCGCAGGTCATAACTGAACACGGGAGCAAAACTACCCCTCAGTCACCCGGATAGCCCGATGACCATGTATTTGTGCGGGCAGCCAGGTAACATAACAAGCTTATAACTTTTTGATTTTTCATGATACAGTTATGAAAATTTGTACATAGATTCTTTACATAAAAATACTAGACACGTGTTTCGGGTTTTGCATATACTTACTAAAACTAATTTTGTATAGTTTATTATTTTATTTTATGTTATACCCATAGATAACACCAATAATCGGGTGAGACAAGTTTTTTTTTCCGAGTCATCACCGTCCCACAGCTAGGCAAAGTCTGGCTAGATATTGTCTTTACGCTTTGTCTCAAACCAGACCTCGTGGTACGCGTCTAAGCCAAATGGTTCGAGATCAACAAAAATCCAGTTTTAGAATTGAACGGGTTAGTTCCATAGACTTATGTTTTGGAAAAAAAGTACAACATAACGTGATCCAGAAAAAAAACAACCGAACCAAAATATAATACATTTTGATACTAGTGCAGAAAGTTTGTAATTGCGACAAAGGTGGCATTTGCCCGAGCCGTAGGCGAGGGTGTTATGGAGCCGAGGGCTGCAGTGACTATATATAATTTCCACGTGTATCAAACGACGTTTTTCAAGACACTTACGAAGACATAAATAAACGCGGGTTGACGCGCGACTCGTGTGGGTCACTTTGTGCCCAGCCTGATACAACAAATGTAATAAAATTGTGGCGGGACGAGCACTCGTACTTATCCGCACTAGTGTGAAAACAGTTATTTTTGTGCCCAAAAGCGGTAGGGATAAGAGCGGCTTTTCAAGTAAGTGTATTGAAAATAAAAGTCTGTTATTTCAAGCTTCCATGCGGCATAAACTGTTTTTTTAGATCCCTTTTTCCGTATCGAGAGTCAACGCCCGGACGTAATCTGTACGCGGTTCCGTCGGTTCTTTCCTACTCATTTATTTATTTACCTTCACGTGCAGTTCCAAGCGAAACAACATATGGACACACAGAATAAAACTAGGACACAAATAATATAGAATGAAACTTTTACTAGCGAAGCAACTGCAACGTTGGAAATACATTTCAGTGTGTAAAATTGTAGTGCTTGACTGAAAAATGAAATAATCAGACATGCACAATCACAGACTATTTTAATTGCCAACTTTTCACCCTTTGTAATGTTTAATTTTCGTTTATTTATTAGCATATAAATTATATTTTTAATAATTTGAATTAAAAAAAAAAAATATATAAAAAATAGTGTCCCACCGGTATCCGGAACAGGGTCCAAGCTACCGGCGGTCAGGGCTCCAGAGAAAGGAACCTCCTAACATTACGAGCCGTATCCAGGAGTACCGCTTTCTGAATCAAGCCCTTGATCCAGCCGCCTCGCGAGCCTCCTAAGGTGTTGGTCAAGGCTCTTCGCTATTAAGCCGTTGGCTGACACGACTATCGGTACAATGATCGCTGAGTCCACATCCCACATGTCGACAACCTCGCGAGCCAAGTCAATATACTTGATTTGTTTGTCTTTCTCGGCTTTCACGAGGTTCTCGTCATGCGGAACGGATATGTCTTCAAATTAAAATTAATATTAATTATTTAATACTTCATGAATTGGCTGTACACCGCAGACTACCCCGTTTTTATTTTAAGTTCTTACAGTCCATCCTAAGGTTGTCTGGTAGATATCGCTGTTAGCGATAAGACCGCCATTGTACCCATAGATTTAAGTTTATGTACAATTTTGTTACTATTTTGGTATACAATAAAGTCTATTTTATTCTATGAAATTCAAATGGAGCTGGTCAGGACACCAAACAAAGCTCGGTAATAATAAATGGAGCAAGGTGGTGACCGAGAGACGTCTAAGTACAGGAAGAAGTGATTTTCACACTTGGATAACACTAGCACTGGATTAAGGGAATTTTAACAAAATAGAAAATTTCTGAATGATAATGATGATGAAAAACGTTTAACCCTTAACAACCCAGAAAGCTTTTGTTACATAACTGTCCAGCCCCCCTAGTTAAGTTACGACCGCTTCGTTTCGATTCTCTTGCATCGAACGCCTCGAGTAGGCCACGCCTCCGATTCCTTTGTTTTGATCACGAGACTGTGTGTTGAGATGACGTTCACTTCCAACGCTGCGTTTTCCAGTGCGCGGTCGCCAGTCTAGAACCTTTCGGCCCCATCGACCATCCGTTCTACGAGCAATGTGCCCTGCCCACTAACACTTAAGTTTGCCGATTCTTCGGGCTATGTCGGCGTCCTTGGTTCTCCTGCGGATATCTTCATTCCTGATGCGATCACGCAAGGAAACTCCGAGCATAGCCCTTTCCATTGCCCTTTGGGTGACTGTAAGCCTTCTGATGAGGCCCATTGTAAGCGACCAGATTTCAGTGCCATATGTCATCACTGGCAACACGCACTGGTCATAGACTTTCGTCTTGAGACACTGTGAGTCCGGCTTGTTCGGGAGGCTGGAAGTCGTCGAACCTGCGCACGAGACGATTCATGATGATCCTGGAAAACAGCTTGTAGACCTGGCTCAGAAGCGAGATGAGCCTGTAATTCAAGCAATTGCAAGGCATTGTCGCCCTTCTTAAAGAAAAGTACCAACACACCTCTGCTCCATTTTTGTGGCGTCTATCCCTCAAGTATGACGGAATCGAACCATCTCTGAAGGGCCTTCAGGACGGGTTTTCCACCCGCCTTCAGGAATTCGGCCGTAATTCCGTCGTCACCCGACGCCTTCGAGGTTCAGATGATGAAAAAGCTCGTTCTTGATCTACCCTAAAAGTAATCAACCGCCATCTTCCGCTGATATAGGTTTTTTATCTACCTTTTTATGTCAATTTAGGGATGTTATTTATTTCTAGACTTCGTTATTGTTGTACCATGTCGGGCGCCAAAAACTAATTTTGGCGCCCGATATGGGCCTAACCAGTTGGATTAATTTTGGTTGTAAATTTATTTGACCTCTTCCAACACTGCAATTATTACATGTAGTCTTAATCTTCTCCCATCCAAAACCAGGTTTTCTATGAACTTACAGTTTTCGTAATGTATTGTGATAATCATACATTTGGCGCCCAACGTGCCAATCCGATTCCATAAAAAAATGGGCACACGCACTAGCACTTAATCTAATTATTTTCCCTTTTGGATCCAGAGTGTCTTATAAACCCAAGTTGTTAGGTGATATAATAAAAAAATACACATTTTATTGATTTCTGTGAATTTCTTATGTATATCTATTTCTACTCTCTACATCGTGGTATTAAGCGTCAAATCTCGTTATTTCACCATTCAAAACCAGCCTCCTACAAACTAACAAAGTTTTATTGTTCTACATCGCATATTCGCCAAACTGTTCCTGTCAGCCGAAACTGCGACTATAATTTCTAACTCAATAGGTATTATTGTCGTACCAAGTTACAAACAACCTGATTTATATTGTCATCTTGCTTGGTTTGGATTTACACCAATTTCCTACAGCATTATTATAATATCAAAGTTTGTAAAATGTCTTCTCATTTTGAGTGTAAATACAGACCTATGTTTTCTGTCGGTTTTAAAACCATTTATTTAAAATACCAGATGTGCCCTGTTAAAGTTATTGTTGCAATTATCCGATACTTAGAAATGAATTACGATTATGATCTTTGTTATATTTTACAAATTGGTTAGAGTTCCAGCTAAGATCCGTGACGCTAAAAGTGTATCTGTCTTCAAGAAGCTAGTCAAAGAACATTACCTCTCTACCGTCTCGTAAAGTTATATTTTATAGATATATATTTTTATAATTTAGTTTAAGTCTTCTATCTATTTATATGTTTTATATACTGTTATTGATATATATAATTATGTTTTATATGATTTAATTTAGATAATATAATATATTTTTAATTTTCTAACTTATTTGTATACACTGTGTCTACATCTCTCATCCAACTCTCCTGCCGCAGGTCTGCTGGATGAAATTTCATTTGAAATAAGCAGTACCTTTATCCTCTTCTATCTGCTTTTGTTCTTTTTTTATTTTTAAGTGTTTGTGTGGACATAAATAAATAATATATAAGTACCAGATACTTATGCGAGTCCATATCACATTATACTTATTTAAAACTAGGAGATTCCTTAAAGCGAGCTTCCAACTCTGAATACACATCTGAAAAGAAACTTTCTATAAAACCCTAATTAGTTAGCACAGAGATTCATAGTACCAAGTAATACCCAGTAAAGAAAATATCATCCATTCTACAGAATATTATTTAAAGAAAACTAAGTTGACGCAACCCAGTTTTGGATATCTAGGTTATATTTTTCTTGAAGTAAAGTTAATATACATTTTACTAGTTAAAATCACAGTTATTGGAAATTACCTGTTATTTTAGTTCGCAGAAAGGAATATTCGAATTCGTATAAAAATATAAGATTTCGTTTCTTTCAGACCTTGTTATAGTCTCTTCTTCTTGAGATTGAAGTTCCTAATTAGATTTCTCAATTAGTGAAGTTTTTTGGTTACTTAGAACTCGAGGCCAAATTGGCCTGAAAGTTGGCAGGCCCAAGGGCATAAGGCAAGCACGTGTGGAAAGGAATTAAGGCCTAAGTCCACGTACGAGAGTTGAGACGTGACGCGTTTGAGGTCCTTAACTAATGTGGGTTGAAATGATTCGAGTGTCTGTGGCGTAGGTAGAAGTTTGATTATAATGTGGAGCACAATTATACACATGCCCTTTGTGTTTAATTGGAAGCTGCAGAAATAATAATTCCAAAGATTAGTCTTCTACTTCAAATGTTCGAAATCGTATCAGGAACTAAACGCTATAAGAAATACATCATAGAATATATCACACAGTTGAGTTTGCTAACAAAACAACAATAAAAGGCGTCTAAAATTTTCTTCAGCAAAAGTTAAACAGACAGAAAATCTTTGCTTAGCAAATTAACAATCAAGAGTTCCAACAAAATCGAACTTCAATGTTTAAATAAAATGTATCAATGTGTTTATGTAAAATTACAATTTAGATTGCCAACCCGCAAAAAAAAAACACTTTCAGTAAATAATAATGTTGCACGGTAGAAAAAATAGAGTAAAATAGTATGTCGTAAAACCAACACGGTGTACTGGCGAGCAGACATAAAAGGAGTTTCCTTTCTGCATACAAAGTTCTAACAATCAAGACGCAACACAATGATACATGTCTCTCTCTTACAATCGTCAGACACGGGTATAATGGTGTCTCGCTCGCTGACACGTCCTTCCTGAGACTATAATGGACATCGCGAGGGACGGTGGAACTGATAGTATCGGATCTGAGGGTTGTCAGTGGAATTCTATGCTTTCTGAATAGGCTTGGTGTCAATGAATAATATATCTGCATCACTATGTTCAGCTAACATGAGATATGATATGAAAGGATGGTGCGAAGTGGTGTATGTTGAAAGTGTCGTTAGTAGTGAAAGAGATAGAATTCATTGTTAAACATAGTTGTCACGTGAATAAAATGTCAACAAAGTACTTACCGATTTTTATGTAGTTTCATGAGGGAGATATGGCAGTATGTAGTTTCAAATTAATATCAGAGTACAAATCAATAGTTGATAATTCAATTCCAAGAAATCAGTATGTTATTTGCGAATCAAACTATTTGTAAATGGAACCAGAATTTTATTCAGGACAATTTATACTTTATTGCATAAAATATTCATATTGCATGTTCTCGATTGCACTTTAAATAACTAATAGGACTACGTTGATTGCGTCCTCACAAAGAATATCTGGTAAAAGGAAAATGTATTATAGAAATGTAAGTAGATACTTATTTACATTAAAATGCACAAGAAAAACGTATCAACAAGAACGTGCAAACAGTGCACAAAGCCCAAACTACGTTTTTATCTTCCACCTCATTACTTATTATTTACTTTATTGTACACAATGTGGACAGGATAAACATAATTATACAAAAACAAAGTGTGCAAAGACAACCCGTCTTATCGCAAAAGGCAATCTGTTAAAGACATCATCATCGTCATCTTAGGATCCATCTTAAGGTTGTCTGTCCACTGAACGAAAGGAGATAGATTATCAGAACTTTCTTTAAATGAATCAGCAATGGCACTGGCTCTTGGTCACGTCATTACGCGTAAACGGCGGCACCAATTCCGCTAATTCTTTTTTTGTTGTATTTTTTATTGTCAGGAGAAAAAAAAATCTTATAAAAATTAGAAAATTTCAGAAATCTATGTGGACTATTCAAATAGATTAAAGGTACAATAGAGCGGCTATCAAAAGAAATGTCGTAGAAAAACTGTCATCCAAATGCCTCAGTGACGCCATCTAGCTTTGAATAGCAAACACGCGATTTAAATTTGTCAAAATTTATATAAATTTAACTATAGCTCGATAGGTGGCCAGAGGCCTTACCATAATATGTTAAAAAGTCAGTCGTACGAGCGAAAAATAGTGATGGAGCTATACACCATTTATAGCTCCATCCTTTTAACAGTTCGGTTTAGGTCGTAAAAAGGATCACGTTAAGAGCTCGTGGTAGAGCCTCAGTGTGTACTAGGTACGGTTAAGCTTTTCAGCAATAGATGGCGTTATCACAAAATCAGCAAAGGTTCTAGAACTATTTATGAAAATTAATGTTATTGAATTCTAATTAATTACTACGTAAATACCAAGAATATTTACGAAAATAAATCAAAGTTAGGTCCAGTCATTTTACCATAACAAGATTGGCTATAGCGTAATGCGCAACTCGGCATATTTTCTCAGAAAATGATTTTCTTTTAGTGCATAAAGCGGATACAAACACGACTTGACGTGTAGGGGCGTCATATTAGACTGAGCGACTTATGAGTGACCACTTTGTAATAAGTATCGGATTTAGAATTTGTTCACTATGTCCTGTCTATATAGGTAGTATATATTTGTGACTATTTAATCTTTTGGAGCATTTGACAGTTCATAGGTGATAAGAAAACGTCTGTCGTGTCAGCTAATAAACTAATAAAAATGGTCATGTAACATCGCCATTACTCTCACTCAAAGTATTATCAACCAGACTGGAATTAGATTTACAAACATGTTATTGAATTTGTATAGCTGTCCCGATATCTTCAGATTTATCTCCCGTACGCGCTTACACCTCATTCCCCGGTCGGTTTGTGCCAATCTCGCTCATATTTTTTCTCGTCCCAATAAATAGCTTTGATGTCGGCAAAGTTAAGGAAAACGCGAGTAGTAAACATGTTTTTCTTTATGAAAAGTTTTTCAATGGTTGATAAATTCTGGTAGTTATTCGGGACCTGATATAGATTGAGGAAAACTTTTGATAATGTTGTAAGTCAATCTTATTGGTAGAAGTTTGCGATCCTGTTCTAGGAATTCATGTATTCATTGGTTATCTAATTTCTTATTGATTTCTTTGAAAGCCACTTTAGTTTTTTTTTTTTCTTTTAATGGAAGTTAGTTTTAACAAACACGTCGTAGAGAAATATAGATGAGGTCGGTGTTTCTAGGCCGTAACAATATGGTCGCCGACGTTTAAGGGTGTCGACGTGTGCAATAATTCATAACACGTTATACACTAACCACCTGTGTCGTGGCCTATCGCGACTCACTCTCACTATTTCTGTGCTAGTAGGATCTAATTTGAAAAAATAAAAGTGTTAATAATTTTTGATACAGGGCCCCTAGACCCCTGGCTCTAGCTACACCACTGGTGCGTTTTTTCAGATTATAGGACATCTCCTATACTCTGAAAAAACACTCAGTAAAAGTCTAACACTCCCTCGCGCTCCACGCAGAAGAGCAAGAATACTTATTTAATGATATCACTCCCCAAAAAAAAAGGTCACAGTCTTTTTTTATTTAATTCCTTACTTTATGTTGGTCTGCCTTGTCAAGACCATGGGACCATAATTTAGTGGCAAAGATGGTCTTTTGAAGGAAGAATAACACATATGAGTTGATTTCTTCCCTATTTGAGGAAATAAGGTGGAGGTAAAAGAAAGACTTTTACCTCTATTTTCCTTGTCATATATTTTCCTTCAATCATACTATAAACATGCATCGTGGCAAACGAAAAATCATTGTTATTCAGCGCTCTACATCAAAATATAAGAAAAAACATTGAGACTTTCTTCTCGAATGTATTCAGATAAAACCCAATACGCGCCCCTTACTCGTGGATTCTCTTTGGGAGGAAAAAATACATCCTTCACAAAATTAGATTCCTTTTTACATACTTTATGTATTTTTTTTTTTCGCTTCTTATCGAAATTGATCTCGCTCGACGACTGTAAGAATAAAATTGTGGTTAGAAATCTAGGTAATGTATTAAATTGTGAAGATGATGTAATAGGTCCTTTTTTAGGTGGAAAATCATCAAATTCCTTCTCTGTATATTGTAATATATCACACGGAACTTTTAATCAGCCTTTACCTACTACTTATTAGTCCTGCCTCCCTAGCCAAGTTACGATCGTTTCGTTTCGATTCTCTTGCGTCAAACGCCTCGAGTAGGCCACGCCTCTGATTCCTTTGTTCTGACCACGTGACTGAGCGATGACGTCAGAACAAAGGAGTCGGAATCGTGGGCATCTCGAGGCGTTCGACGATAGATAATCGAAACGAAACGGTCGTAACTTGGTTAGGGAGGCCGGGCCACCGAGATACAGGCTGTGCCTAGTTTTGGGCCCACGACCACCTCTGATGTATTTTCTATTTATTGTCTTCATATTTGTATATTTCTTATTTTTCTTTTAAACTGGTGTGTGTGCCAAAAATAAATGATTAATTATTAAATAACTTCTGCCGCTTCTGGTGGAATGAGAGGTGGAGTAAAAGTCTAACACTCCCTGTGTTAGACTTTTACTAACCTGAACCCACCTGTGTTCCTTCAGTTCCCTTTTGCGTTCTTGGACCACAGTAACTCTTTCGATCAATCTCGCAGCCCTGGCAGGCATTCCTTCTACGAAGCAGTAATGCTAGCGAAGGAGATGGCTGCAAGCGTGAGGGAATGGACCTCCTCACGCCCCAGCCACCGCCTCAGGAGAAACCCCAGGCAGCGGAAGGCGCAAGGCGAACCCCAGCCACCGTAAGCGCGGGCTTGTAGACGAGGAGCAATAAGTAGCTCGCAGTCCAGCCGTCCGATCGTCTGGTACGAAACGAGTCCGAGTCATAGACGGCGCGTAATGTTCCACACGCGCCTCAAAGAGTTGTCAACAAATCCATAGCGAATCTAATTTCATTTGAAATAAGCAGTACCTTTGTGCTCTTCTGTCTGCTTTTGTTATTTTCATTTTTAAGTGTTTGTGTGTACATAAATATATAAATAAATAGCGGCCCAGTAGGATCGATGCCCGCTAGAAGGTTTTAATCATTAAAAGTCAGACACGCTCTTCTCGCTCCACCCTCGAGTGCGGGAAGTCAATGAATGATTTCCCACCTCAAAATAAAAAAAGAAACAGATATTGGCAGCTCAGTTGAAGGTCAATTAGCCATTTTCGCTGTAATATTTTACAGAACAGCACTCCAGTAAGCGTTTCTAAACAAAAAACATACCTAACTTATTAGACAAAACACAAAAGCGTCTGAAGGTTAAACTACCTTGGCGTACATGATACGTTTGACAATGTTGATTAAATAACCCTTTTTACCTCTCATCATCGAAGTCCCAAAGCCTCCAAAGTTTTCTAACCTCAAATGACGTACACAGCTCCCTTGGGGAACCTTTCAGTTAGTACCCTTTTCGTCCGAGGCGGAACCCTTTTCGACAGGGTCGATAACGCAAGAAACTTGCCATCAGCTGCGACCAACATTTTCCTTTACGTTATTATCAGGAAACTGTTTTGTTTAGGAGTAAAGTGTTAACAAGGTAAGCAGATCATTGTGCTCTTCATATTACTGAGAAATTTTAGTTTTGTGTAGTTTAAAGTAATTTATAGCATAATCAGCCTTTTTTAATGTTCCCACTGCTGGGACTCAGGCCTCCTCTCTCTAGGAGAGGGAAGGGGCCGTAATCCACCACGCGGGCCCAGTGCGGATTAGTGAATATCACATGTCTTCGAATTTTTGGTTCTAGGACATGCCGGTTTCCTCACGATGTTTTCCTTCACCATTTTGAGAGCAGTGGTGATGAAATAAATTACACAAAGTAATGCGCCTGGCTGGGTTTGAACCCGTGACCTACAACTCGTAAGTCGGGGCCGTTACCGCTCAGCCACCACTGCTCTCCAGCGACGACGACCAACGACCAAAAATTTTATTTTGCTGTTTATAGGAAAAAAAAAACAAGCACGAATAGAAAGAAAACAAAGAAAGAAACAAAAACATTTTAAACACGAGAAATTACGCTATCTTAGGACTAGCTAAACTTAACTTACAAGGTTATGTTTTGTGCAAAATTCTATCGCTTTAAGAATTGCTGAAAAAAACCTAATTATGAATGACCGAAGCAAAGATAAAAAAAATATATATGTATATTGTCTCATAATTTTTTTTACAAACGTAGATGAAGCCCTGAGCCCCACACTAGGATTCCCTTTATTGTGGGGTCCAGTCTCTTTCAATCCATATTCAGAAGGTACAATAACAAAGAAAATAGTTTTAGTTAACTAAACTATATGTTTAACAAAATTTCAGTAGTTTGGGTAGAGTGTGGTGTAGTAAATGTAGTGTGGGAAGTGAAATGCGGTAGGTGTAGTGAGTGTAGTGTTGTAGGTGAGAGTGTCAATGTGAAAGTGAAAGTTCTATATTTATTTTAAAATACTTGGGCTAATAAAAGGCAATAACACTATTGATAAAAGACCTAACATCGATACAGCTCTCATTGAAAACTATTCGTTATTTTGCCTATGTCGTCAACAGACCGATACGTTTTCAAGCGGTCTGGTGACGCATGCAATACAGTGTACACTACACTCAAATTATTTGTGAATGTTCTCATGTGTGTTGACGACCAGTATGAATAGCCAGGCAGTTTTGTTTTTAAAATAAATAAATGAAAATAGTTTATTTCATACAAAAAACGCACTATTCTAAATCAAAACTGACACTAGGTAGGTACCTACTACCACTTTTTTTTTGGTTTTGGTCGTCGCTGATTGCTTGACATATTACGTAATTAGCATGAAGAATCATCATCATCATCATCATTTCAGCCGAAAGACGTCCACTGCTGGACATAGGCCTCCACCAAGTGTCGCCATAATGAACGGTCCTGTGCGTCTCGCATCCATCGGACTCCCTCAACCGTTACCAAGTCATCGGTCCACCTTGTAGGAGGCCTTCCAACGCTACGTCTTTCGGTACGTGGTCGCCATTCCAGAACCTTTCGGCCCCAACGGCCATTCGTTCTGCGAGCAATGTGCCCTGCCCATTGCCACTTTAGTTTGGCGATTCTTCGTGCTATGTCGGTAACCTTGGTTCTCCTGCGGATATCCTCATTCCTGATTCGATCACGCAAGGAAACTCCGAGCATAGCCCTTTCCATTGCCCTTTGGGTGACTTTAAGCCTTCTAATGAGGCCCATTGTAAGCGACCACGTTTCGGAGCCATATGTCATCACTGGCAACACGCACTGGTCATAGACTTTGGTCTTGAGACACTGTGGTATATTGGACGAGAAGATACCGCGCAGCTTCCCGAACGCTGCCCAGCCGAGTCGGGTTCGACGATTGATCTGTTTCTCGAAGTTAGTTAGTTCCTAACTGGACCGTCTGTCCCAGGTAAACATAGTCGTCTACAACTTCGAGTGTAGAGTCCCCGATCTTGATAGGAGTGGGTGCTACATGGCTGTTTACCATGACTTTGGTTTTGTCCATGTTCATTTTAAGTCCCACTCTTTCGGAAGCAAGCTCTTTATGAAGAGTCACACTAATATTAATATTAAGAATGACACTAATATTAGTAAGAAGAATCACACTATGAGTGTGTGTGTTTTTTACTCCTACACGCTCAAACGGCTAAGGTCGCGTTCCCACTTTAGGCCTACGCAGACAGGGACGGCATGGCAAAGGATTTTGCCGCCAATCAGCGCACACTAGCCACTTAGATACTGCGGCATTCCAGCGCCTTGCCCCGGCATGCCGCGTCACGTCGAAGTATGCCACGGCAGCTTCTACTGCCCGATACATATTTCAGTCATAAGTATCGTTTGATAGAGTGTTGGCGGGAGCTGGCGTCCTTCGGCACGCCGTCCCCTACAGCAGCGCGCCACGGCATCCTGCCGCGGGCGCCCGTGACGCGTCTATCAATTCCGAGCGATGATATCCCTTTCAACGCCACGGGATCATTTTAAAGCATAGGAATTTATGTCGTATTTTTATTTCGATATGGTTGAATGTCTATTGTTAAATATTTCAATCCTTTGGCATGCCGTCCCGATCTGCGTAGATCTTTTGTCGTGACGACAGATAATCGTGTAGTTTTAAGTGTCATTGCTTTTATTTAAATGGAGGTGTTCATATAGGACGACAAGATTAACTGTCGCCTACGACTTTTATTGCGGTGACAACAGATTGTCATAACAGTGGGGACGGCTACCACAACAGTCGTAAAACGATAAAAAACTGTCACAACTAAACCGGGACGATAAATTAACTGTTACGACATAGTGGGAACGCGGCCTTAAAGGATTTGGATGAAATTCAGTACACGGGTAGAAGGACTAGCAAAATGATTAATTTGAACGAGGATTGACATATCATGAAATGTTAGTTTAAGCGATCTAGCCAGTTTTAGTTGACCATATCATGAAGTTATCAATTCGATCTGGCCACGACATATATACAAATAGACTTTATTAAACATGCAACGCACTCGTACAATTCGTAAATGTCGTACGTAAGTTCTTTTCATGCGATATAATGTTAGCGCAGCTCCGACTTGTCCTTCGATTACACAGATAGGGATACATGACATTCACTAGCGAGCAAAATTTTGTTTTATTGGTCTGTTATATTTTTTTACTAGCTTATTACCCCCAAAGATTACCAGTTTCCCCCGTAATGATAATTACCCCCAGTTTTTAGAAACCGTGCCTCTAGACTTCTAGAAATTACTCTAGTTAGGTACATTACTGATTATTCTATGAGCCATTTCAATTCAATTCATATCAATCGGAAACGCTGCAATATAAAAAACCAATCGCGACACGAAAAACCCTACAAGTGCGGCCTACTTTATAACTTGAACCCTTCTCAGTGGAAAATAATCTGCTCGAAATTCCCGGGAGGCTCTCGATATATCGAGTGTGAGAATCGGCCGTAATCTCGATATCTTGAGTCGTCGACATCTCGAGTTCTTGAAATTCGAGCTCAATGATGCATCAGCCATTTTAGCGGCCAACTTTTAAGACTCTTGACGGGTTTTAAGCCACTGTGTTTTATTTTTAAATGTTGGAAAAAAGAATAAAAATTTACCGTGGTTCCGTACCTCAAAAGGAAAGAACGGATCCCTTATAGGATCACTTTGTCTGTCAGTCAAGACCCTTTATCTCAAGAACCCGTGGAGGTATGGAGTTGAAATTAAAACCATATACTCAGCTCTGCAGCCCTTTGAAGCTGTGAAAAAATAAAACATCTGAGTTAACGGAAAAAAAGTTACGGCCGTTTATGTCGCAAAAAACGCTTTTTTTTAATATTGATAGGCTCGCGTTTGACCACTATCTATCTATTGTGGTCTGGTTTCCGCACTTAGTCCTTCGCGGACCATTGTGCGTGAGCCATGGCGGCCTTCACTCCAACCAGCCCAACTCACTCCAGAAACAGATGAGTCTTTTCAGTTTGCTCAGGGCACACCACTATCTCAACTGATGGTAAGCGATGATGTGGCCGATGACGATGGAATCAAAATTCATAGGGTGCTTCCCGTTGACCTAGAATCCTTAAATTTGGCATGAAGCAAGGTCACATAAAAAAAAGTATTGAAAAAAAATCTGAAAACTAAATTTGTAGTTACGTCACAAAAAATAACTTTTTTTGCGATTCGGAAAAATCTTCGTTCAATTCGGGAATTGAACTGTTTTCATAGGTAAGTTTGTACGGAACCCTATGCCCAGTTTTTTACTTTATGGAATATCTTGTGAAAATGGGTTTTTATTGATGACAATCATAAAGTATTAATTGCATTCCCTAAAACTAAAACTGCTATATGACTGGATGCGTATGTAAAGATTCTCAAGATACTGTGATATCGAAAGAAGATCGCATGAGTTAGGTTAACGAACTGGCATGTAAAATATACTTTTAAGGATTTTGTTGTTATAGAATAGGTTTAAAAATTGAGTAGAACAAAGAAATGTCTAGTTTTTTCAGTTCGGACATAACCATTGTAGTGCGATGTACTAATATTGAATTCTTGAAGAAAAGTATATGAATATAGGGTGACTGGTAATTAGTGACCGATACTTAAACACGTGATTGTACTCATGATTACAAACAACTTTCCCAAAAGAAACTTTTTTAATATACTAACTAGTTTGTAGGTGCATTCACTGATTAGGTACGTACACCTATGGGTTTTCAAGCTGCGCGGGTGTTCTATAACTATTGTAGGTACGACGGCGTCACGCGGCTAACAGCTGAGCGGTCGCCGGTCGCAGGCGCGCGCGCGTATTTAAACAGCTGTTTTATTATTGTGATAAAACTAATGAGAATATAAAGAAAGTTTCTTTGGGAAAGTTGTTTGTAATCGTGAGTACTACCATGTGTTTAAGTATCGGTCACTAATTACCAGTCATCCTATATATTCTGATAAGTATTTCATTGAAGATCCTATAACCTCTCACACAAGCCGTCGCAGAGTGCGACAATACTATCTTTCTAGTAATTTGCCTACTATTCACAATAGCATCTCTTTACAGGACACATGATATTCGTTTTCTCTGTATAAATTCAGTAAGAGTTTGCAGTACTGTATATGTAAAGCGCGACGGCTGAAAAAACAATTTGTCTACATTAATGGTCATGTTGCTGAAACGTTGATCATCTGGCGGCGAGAGAGGTAGATGACATTATTGCAGGTTGTCGTGGGTAAAACCTAGACCACAAGTAAAACAAATCTATGCATTGGGCAGTCGGGCTGTGAATGATGATGATGATGATGAATAACCATGTATTTTATTGTATGTAGGGGTGGTGTTCGCAACTCCACGCCAAAAGCGCGTATTTTATTGTATGTTGGTTAAACGCAAGCCTATACATAATAAAAAATAAATCAATTTACTCAGAAAAACTTTGTTTCATAATTTCTATATCCGAAATTATAACAGGATCCAGGCGAGATAAACATGCCCAATTAATTAATTAATACATCTCCTATGTCATCATTATAACACGCGATAAACACGGTAACGCCCACCAATTCTCTTATTTCCCAACTTAACACTCTCCGACTCGTAATCCTTAGGATTACGCACAATTATAATACCTAATTACTATAATACAAATAATAATTACTAACAGTGGCTGATCACGCAGGTAAACAAAGTATCGTCTGTCACGTCAATTAAGGCACACATAAGAGCAAAGACTAGAGTTGTAACGCCTACAGCTACGCATCTACAAGTGCGGAATTTCCGCAAAAACGTACCTCCGCAAAAACGCACCTCTGCAGCAACTAAGCTTACTTTTGCAGGTTTTTAGCGGAATTTAATGGTGGTCTCCTGTAACTTCTACCCGACTTATATCTGAAGAAATAACATTGTTGGTTTGATTCAATAAGTGAGCAACAGTTAAGTGATACCGAATTCAATTAGATGTTGACAAAGCTAAAAATGGTTGTTTTTCTTTGATTCTCCGCATCTAAACCTTCGCTTCCATCCCTGACGAATGGCTTCCGTCGTTACATTTCTAACATAAGGACATAAACACACAGTCAGCGTGACAAAGAGCTCAATGGGTTCATTAAAGCCCCCTAGAGATCGCGTGTTGCGTCGTTACGTACTCCAATTATACAATTTGCTTACAAAATGTCGTCATAATTAGTGATGGATGGGAGTGTGATACGAGTATCTTCGAGAGCTGAAGTATGTACGAGTAGGTATGGTGTTAAATTAACATTGGCATTACGAAGTATGGTAATCTATACTTAAATTATGAAGAGGTAAAGTTTGTTTTTTGTTTTTTTGTTTGTAGGAGGTAGGTAATCTCTAAAAGTAATGGTTCGATTGCTAAAATTTTTTCACCGATAAAAAGCTGCTTTATTCCTGCGTGACATAGGCTATATTTTATGGACGCGGGCGAAGTCGCGGGCAAAAGCTAGTCTAATATATAAAAATCTCGTGTCACAGTGTTTGTTATCGAACACCTCCGAAACGGCTTGATCGATTTCTATGTTTTTTTGTGTGTATTTGGTAGGTCTGAGAAAAGGTCTTAAGCTATTTTTTACCCTCCTAACCCACGTCCTATTTTTTTCATGGATAGTTTATTTGGCAGAACAAAATTTGCCGGGATAGCTAGAACTTAAATAAATTGCTGTAAATCTGGTCACCAGGTCTATCTTACCTCAGCCAGGCTCATGTAATAATCCATTACTATAAAGAGGATTTAGTTTATATGAAAATAACAGTGACTACATTCTGAGAGTACATGTACACGATTAGCGTGTCAAGTAAATAAAACAGCGCACGCCTGTGACCGCGATTAGCGTTGAGTCGGAGTGACAACACTATGAGCTAGTTACTATTAGATTGATACGGCTTAAATATGCCTATATCTAAGCTTAATATTATAGGAAGGATTTGTCTTTCGTGTGTGTATGTAATGAATAAACTATTGGACTAATTTTAAAGTTTTTAACACGCTTTTATTAGCTTCACTTGTAACTATGTATGTAAGAAAATCTTGGAATCTTAATTTGACCCACTTCCCGGTCTTCGATTAGGATGAAATTTTGCACACGCTCTGAGTTCTGATGACAATATATGACTAGCTAAGAAACGTCATTACAAATCCAAAATGGCGGCCTCCCCAAGATGGCGGACTGGCTGTTTGAAATCCACCCCCATCATATGGGTATCAAATGAAAGGGTTTGCTGTCAGAAAAACGAAAAAAATAGTCACGTGACTTAAATCCAATATGGCGGACGTCCAAGATGGCGGACAGGCTATTTGAAATGCACCCCCATGATATCGGTATCAAATGAAAGGGTTTGCTGTCAGGAATATGAAAAAAATAGTCACGTGACTTAAATCCAACATGGCAGACATCCAAGATGGCGGATTTTGTAATTTTTAGTGCGTGCTAAAAGCGTGTTTTTTAGTTTTTTAAACTATTATTTTCACCTGTAGAATACTACTTTATCACTGAGTGACATAGGCATATATTTTTTTCAAGCTGCTGGCAGAAACTGGTATAGTATACTTTTGTGCTAAAGAATCATCGAACAACATTACAGTTGTTCTATCTTATGAAGGAGGATTGGTGTTTATGGTATGTGTGAAGATGAAGATACGTGTACGTGCGCCTTATTTTTGTGACGTCGTCAATCGCTCCAGGTTTACGACACAGAAAAAAAAAACTTTTTCTATGAAATCTACACAGACAACAAAGACTAGCCCGCTTTATTGAGGTAGAAAAACTGCTGTTTAAAACTAAACGTACAACAACTTATTAATTTAATAAAATTATATTGACTAATTACTAAAATAATTTTATTTAACTAGATATTTTTTAATAATAAATTGGCTAAAAGTGCAATAATTAATAAATTTAGACTAATATCTTTCACTCAATTATATTCATCCTATAAAACAGACTTTACTGTGCCCGATAGGGTCCATAATTGAATCTTTTAAATAACATACCAATTAAATAACATTGTGTAACGCAATAATTGAATATTGAGTAAAAAGCAACAAATACGAAGTCAGCGTGATAGAAGCACCTCAAAAAGTTAATTCCTAATAATCAATCATAAGCAAAATAAATAATAATCGCTTATTCTCCTTTGTTCACTAAAGTAACACAATCAACTGAATATGTTATTTAACAATCGACACAAATGATTTAATACAATAATTTTTGATGATCTTAGTTAAGAAAGACCATCAACTGTTATTTAATATTGCTGTCCACGAAATTATGCAATGATCATACAACTACACTACCCGCGTGTTAGTTAAGCAAAACACGGTGCACACTGTCATCACAGCGATCACGCTGCATTGGAGAGCACGCATTGTTCTAGTATACACTAGTCTGATAGAAATTAACTTATTGTTCTAGTGTTGATACCAACACTAGAACAATAAGTTAATTTCTATCAGACATAAATCGTAAACTGTGCTCAGTAAATAAAAATCAAGTTAAAACCAGTTTCAATTCATTTATTCACCACTCTGGTTAACAATAGATTAAACAGCCAATTTATAAACGAGCTAGATATACCAATGTACCGTATTTGTTTTATCGAGTGGTTGTCATTGCGATTAGTCCTAAACAGCGTGACACGCCACTACAATAAGCTGATTTCCAACAATCGCAAACAGTTAATTATTGTGTCGCACGAATTACACTATGACTATCAACTAAATATTTTCTGTGCAAAACAATCATAAAACAACTAGCGAGCGAGCGTGTTAGCTAAACAAAACACGGTACGCGCTGTCATCGCGATTACTGTTCAGACAGCGTGACAGTCACCACAATGGGTTAATTTCCCGTGGACGCGTATAATAACACACCCGGCCGCACGATCATTGTGCTGTTTGCTTTGTCCTTGTGAAGTAAACTAGCCAATGTACGTGAAACAACACACGGATGACGTGACACTGACAATTGCTCTCCAATTTAATTCAATTCGGATATATGTATGTAACTGTGAAAGCATCGATATTATTCAGTCGAATGATATAAATTATTAAGGCCCTAGCGCCCGAGCAAAAAGTTACCGTGACCCTAATACACAAAGGGCAACAGTACACAGGTGAGTTTAAGTCAGTAAAAGTCTGTCACGCCCTCTCGCTCTGTCTTAGAGTGGGAGAAGTCATTTGATGATTTCCCACCTCAAAACAATAATGGGCGTTATATAGTTATTTTTCTTTTGAATGACGTCAAGAGAGTCCTTTTTCAGTCAACATCAAGCACGGTTTAAAAGCTTATTACTTCATCTATCGCAATCTAACGCGATGTTTGACGAAAAGGCAACGCGAAAAAAGAAAGACAATGCCTGAAAACTCTGTTAGCATTCGGTAATTCCGTGATTTACTCAAATAATTTATAAAAACTTGTTCCAGGATAAACGTGTTTTTTTTTTGAAAAATAATGTTACTTAGAATCTTGATTAAATTTGCAAGGCTTCCATTGTTATACTTTTTTGACTTTTTAAATTTTTGAGTTAATTATGAAGTGTCAAATTTCATGCAAAATAGCAGATTTTCAGAGGTCTTTGCTAGATTAGTTTTACACAAATTTATAAATTGATTTCAATAGAAGCCTAGATAATATCCACAAGATACTGTGTTTCCAAAATATCTAATAAAAAATGTGTAATAACATCATAACTGCGTAAGAGCGGTTGTATGAAAAACAGTGAAAATGTAGGTATGTCGAAAACTTTAAAATAATAAAATAAGAATATACCTCGAAAACTTCTGCAACTGAGAGCATTCCAATTTTAATATTACTGACGGAAAATTTAGTCTAAAAATGGTTTGTAATTAAAAATATTCACACAAGCCATCACGTTTGCGCCGTGATTACGTGACAATGGAATATTTTAACACGCCACGTCAGCCCGACGTCACGTCACGCTATGAAATCGCATGATCAGCACGAATGAATACTGTCACCAATCATCAACAGTATCGTACATTAAAATTCCGCTCAAATTGCACAACTGAAAATATTTGCGCTTAATTTTAACTAACAATGGAAAGCATTTATTTTCATTTCATTGTGTTGTTGAAAATGATATTTTAAGACATCATTCTCTGTATGTATCTGTTTGTAAACTGTCTTTGATGGACTATTATTTCAATGTAGCAATTCCCTTTTGTTTAGGGTGGGAAGTTATATAATTATTTGTAAGACTTTTACTGACTATAAAACGCACCCTTCAGCTGCCCTCTGCGTTCCAGTACCGCAGTAACTCTTTCGAGCAATCCGCGACCCTGGCAGTCAGTATTGGCAAGCATCGACGTTGTCAATAATACTGACAGCTCTTTGAAGTGCATGGAACACAACGCGCCATCGACCTGGACCTGTACCATGACGTTTAAAGTAAGATTGTTTCATTCTTATTTCCAGTGTGGGTAAGAGATGGCGCTAGACAACCGGTATAGCTGTGTCTCTTACCCACACTGAAATAAGAATGAAACAATCTTACTTTGAACGTCATGTTAACCCCCCTGGTCCTTATCTTCCGGTATGTGGCCACTCCAGAACCTTTCAACCCCATCGGCCATCTGTTCTGCGAGCAATGTGCCCGGCGTGAGGCAGGAAGACGTTATTTCTTCGAAACGGTCCACGGTTGCAATGGGGGCTATCTTCAAGGTTCTGGACTGGAGAAGGCTAGACCAAGTTTAGCGTTTCTTCGGGCCATGTCCGTAAAACAAACTCCACTTAAGCTTACTATTAATAAACTTCAACAAACAATAACATTTCAATCGGCAAAAAAACCTGTAAACCATAAAAATTCCCCCGTCAAAGCACACAACACTGATCCAATATTTCATAGAGATAAATGTATTACATCCGGCGTCACCACCGAGTTATTTTTTACGATGTAACTCCGCAAAATCAATAGACTGGAATATGTGCCATAAAATACAGGATAGGCGGCAGTACGGACTTGTCAATCGATGTTTTTCGAGCGTTTGTTTTTTTGTAATCCTTCAATGTTCGTTTGATTGGTGTTTTTTCGTAAAGCTTTAGTTGGGTTTTGCCTTTCAATGTGTGTCACAGAAATAAATTAGGTTATATTTTGAATTTTGTAAATCAGTAGCTGCCCATGTCTGTGAACAGTACCTATCTATCTCTATCTACATACCGACGCTTGAAAGGCAAAACTTACTAAGTGACATTGAGTAAACTTTACAGGAGCGTGATTTAAAGTCAGAATTTTTAGAAAAAAATTGTTGAAAATGACGAAATAGTCGGATTTATATAGGGTGACTGGCAATTAGTGTACGATACTTAAACACGTGATTATGCTCATGATAACAAACAATTTTTATTACGGGAGCAAAGCCGAAATCGCGAAAAAAATATCAGCTATTCAGTACAACAGACAAACAAATGTACTGAACAGCTGATTTTTTTTCGCGATTTCAGGTTTGTTCCCATAGTAAAAGTTGTTGGTTATCATGAGCACAATCACTTGTTTAAGTATTGTACACTAATTACCAGTCACCCTATATATTATTAACATCAGTATCTAAATCCGACTTTTTTTAACTAACAATTTTTTTCCTAAAAATTTTAAATTCAAATCACTCTCCTGTAATACTTCTTCTTCTTAGCGTATCTATGGCAAAACTAGTTAAATTCCTGGCCTGGCCCAGTATTCGGCCATAGCAATGCCGTCCGCTGATACTGTCAATAGGTCCGTACGTGAACAGTTAACACGCAAAGTTTACTCAATGTCGCTTAGTAATTTTTGCCTTTCAAGCGTCGATATGTATGAATGTGTGTATGATTGTTACCCCCTCACGCTCAAACGACGGGACGGATTTGGATGAAACTTGGCACACTTGTACACGATGTTCTAGAATAAGACATACCTAGGTTACTCCGGGAGTACTCGTATGTTCCCTTAGGTTAATAATCGACTTTCGCGCGGGTGAAGCCACTGACAGAAGCCAGTCATGTAACACTAGCTGCTGCCAGCAGCTTCGCCCGTGTAAAGTAGAAAATTATAATTATGTGTTCCAGGATATGGTCTACCCGTGTGTAAAATTTCATCCTAATCCGTTCAGCCGTTCGAGCATGAAGAATTAACAAACTTACACACGATTTTTCGCCTTTATAATAGATAATATTAATGTGATAATTTTAACATTAATGTACTGCAATGCTACTACGATCTCTTACCGCGATCCATTTAACAACCTAAACTGAAATGTCAAAGGGATGGAGCTATACAGGATGTATGGCTTCATCCCTCTTTCACGCCATGGTAAGCGCCCTGCCCCCCTAGCCAAGTTACAACCGTTTCGTTACGATTCTCTTTTTGTCGATCGCCTCGAGTAGGCCACGCCTCCGATTTCTTTATTCTGACGTCGTTTCAACGCTCAGTCACGTGGCCAGAACAAAGGAATAGGAGGCGTGGCCGACTCTAGGCGATCAACGACAAGAGAATCGAAACCAAACGGTTGTAACTTGGCTAGGGGGGCTGTACACATAAGCGAGGCAGGCGTTCCATGCAGCATTTTTTCAAGCATTTTACACGTCTCTTCCTAAAATGGCAACCGATCCTTTGTTTTCCCAAATATTCGATATCCTTAACAACTACCCTTGTTAGGGAAAAAGGTCATAAATACAAATAAAAATAAACTTCCCAAGTGCCCTAAATGTGTCCTTTTGAATGTCAACGCAGATGTTGGACTAACTGAGGCAAAGTTTCCTCATATATTTCTATCGGCATTTGTAAGGGAACGGAGTTTTTCCAATAAATTGGCAGGGGCGTTAGGATCGCAAGTCATGGGATTAAAGATCCATCCGTCTTTGTCGGCGTTGCACTTAGGGGCTATCTTCGTTCATTGTCGGTGTAATTTGCCTGCTATGTAGTTTTAAGCTCGATTTTTCTTGAGTAATTTGTGAGGTTTAAGGAAAACTAGCCTGCTCCCGCGTGTAAATGAGGAGGCCGCACGTACACGCGCGAAGGAAGGGCCTCACGCCCCAGCCGCTGGGATCCCGATCCAGATTTCCGGCCACCGTAGGCGCGGGTTTCCGAACGGCGAGCAATGGGTTGCTCACCGTCCGATCGTCCAGTAACCATCTGGACCGAGCCCAATTCGTTGACGGCACGTGCTGTTCCACGCGCGCCTCAATGAGATGTCAGCAAACCGGCCCAGCAGGGTCGAAGCCTACTAGGGCCAAGGGTCTGCTTTTGAAAGGAAGACTCTGCCCCGGTATGAAAGGCAACGAAGGAACAGGAGTGGGTTTTTAGTCAGTAAAAGTCTGACACACCCTCTCGCTCCGCCCAAGAGCGTGGGATGTCATTGGATGATTTTCCCACCGAAAAAAAAAAGATATGTGCTAAAGTGTCGGGACCTCAGCATGAGTTTCAGCTACGAAGGTTCCTCACTTATCCAGGTCCCACTTAACCAAATCTCACTGTATTTACATAGTTATGTCATAAATATTCGTAGTTAATTCATCATCATCATCATCATTTCAACAGAAAGACGTCCACCGTTGGACAAAGGCCTCCCCCAAGTGACGCCACAACGACAGTTGCGGTGAGTCTCGCATCCATCGGATTCCCACACCTTTCATCGGGTCATTGGTCCACCTTATTGGCCTACTAACATTTTTTTTTTTTTTTTTAAGGTGGGAAATCATCCAAATGACTTCTCGTGCTCTGGGTGGAGCGCGAGGGCGTGTCAGACTTTTACTGACTAAAACCACACCTGTATCCTTCAATTACCCTTTGCGTTCTAGGACTACGGGTTTCCCTTTCAGAAATTCTCCGCGGTCCTAGCTAGCGGGCATCGGCCCTGCTGGGCCCCTACGGTTTGCTGACATCTCTTTGAGGAGCGCGAGGATCACTACGCGCTGTTAACGACTGGGCTCGGTCCGGTTAATTACCGAACAGCCGGACGACGAGCTACCCAGTGCTCGACGTCCGCAAGCCCGCGTCTACCGTGGCTGGTAGTCGGGGTCGGAATTACGGCGGCTAGGACGTGAGGACCTTCGTTCCCTCACGCGTGCAGCCTCCTCCTTCGCTAGCATTACTGCTTCGCAGAAGGAGGCGACCGCCTGCCATTCCTCCTCGCTCCGGACCATAGCCTGAACCAGGGCCGGACGCGAAAGGTCGCTGCCGCCAATTGCCTCCACGAGGACACGGCGGTGCTCCGCCCAAGCGGGGCACACCTCCACCGTATGCTCCACCATGTCCTCTGGGTGGTCCGCACAATGATGACACCCGGGCGTTGCTTCCGCCTGAATCCGATGCAGGAACCTCCCGAACTTGCCATGTCCGGTGAGGACCTGCGTCATGCGGTAGGTGAGGATGCCGTGTTGCCGCTCCAGCCACTCCTCAAAGAGGGGACTTACCGCCATAATTGTAGCGTGCCCAGCACTGGGTTGCGACAGTCGCCGTCGCCATTCCACCATGAGATCCCGCCGGAACTCTGTCCGCCATGCCGCGACTTGGCGCGGCAGCGGAGTTTCGCCCCGGCGTTGCATCTCCACGCGCAAATCGTGCATGAGTGCAAGGACTGTTGCCTCCAAATCCCATGGTGGCAGGCCAGCAAGGAGGCTCGCCACTTCGCGGGAAATCGTGCGGTATCCCCGTACCATCCGGATGGCCATGACCCTCTGGCAAGCGTTCAGCATGGCCACCGGTCGCCTTTGCAGCGACGGCGCCCACACCGGCGCCCCATAAAGGGCCATGGACCGGACGATGCCTGCGTAGAGCCTCCGGCAGGAGGCGTCTGGACCCCCGAGGTTGGGCAGTAACCGCTTGAGGGCAGCCCCAGCCCTACTAACACTGGATCTTCCGGTACGCGGTTGCCACTCCAGAAGCTTTCGGCGCCATTGACCATCTGTTCTGCGAGCAATATACGCCCACTGACATTTAAGTTCAAGATTCTTCGGGCTATGTTGGTAACTTTGATTCTCGTGCGGATTATATATCTGTTTATTTTTTTTTTTTAAGCTGGGCAAGTTCGAGTTGGACTCGCGCACTGAGGGTTCCGTACAAACTTACCTATGAAAACAGTTCAATTCCCGAATTGAGTTACGAAGATTTTCATTTCAATCGCAAAAAAGGTTTTTTTTGTTGATAAATTTACAGTTTTCAGATTTTTTTCTATACCTATGTTATGAGGCTTTGCTTCATACCAAAGGAGATGTTTCATTTTCGGCTATCAGATGTACATTTATCGAAAAAGAGGAAAAAATACCACAAATTGGGGAAAAATATTCTCTGGTGAATTTGAGCCTGATTTGTTGTGTACAAAAAATAATAGCTTTTCAATGATTGCCATGTTTTAATCAACATGGCGTCTCGTTTGCTTGCAGACTTCATTCGTTCTGAAATCATGTCTCATCAACTCAATGTTACGTACAAAATAATTAAAAAATGTGTGTATTCTTGTAGTGTTTAAAATAAATTACTATTATTCTCTTATACATATTTTTGAGTAAACATAATTAAGTGTGACCATTTCATCGTTACAAAATCTTTAGTCTCCATTTTTGAAGTGTTTCTACACGAATTCAAAATAACCGCCCGAACGCTCAAAGTGACTTTTGTCCCTTTTTATTTAAGAAATGATACAAAGATTTGATCGTGCTTTGGTGAGCCACTTTGGTCTAATATTCTATTAGAAAGATCACAGATCTGATCTTAGACTATTTATGAGTTTAGTTCTGATAAACAAAAACAAAACAATTCTATAGGTTAAGTAAACGTCATCTCTACGACCTGTTATGGCTGTCATAACACTTAGGACAAACGTCAAACATTTTTAATTTTAATTTTGTACATAAAAACCATTTGATATTATGAAAAAAATGTTACTTTATTCTATTCAGGGGTAAGTTTTCCAGCTTCGCTAAAATGTACATGTTATGACCGGAGCCCCATACAAAAATGAAACATCTCCTTTCAGGATTCTAGGTCAACGGGAAAACCCCATGAATTTTGATTCCCTTGAGAGTGTCGAAATACACGTTTTTTGCGACATAAACGACCGTATCTTTTTTTTCCGTTAACTCAGAAGTTTGATTCTTTCACAGCTTCAAGGGACTGCAGACTTGAGAATATGGTTTAAATTTTAACTTGATACCTCCACGCGTTCCCGAGATAAAGGGTCTTGACAGGCAGACAGACAGACAGACAGACAGACGGACAACAAAGTGATCCTATAAGGGTTCCGTTTTTTTCCTTTTGAGGTACGGAACCCTAAAAACATCAGTACTGGAAAAAAGCTAAAAATTAAATTCAAATTTGTATAAAAGTACTGTTTTCCAGCAAATACATCTTCTAAAAACAGCTTACCGGTCGCTAATAAACCAGATTCTTACACCTTATTTAATATTACATGACAGGGCTAAAGGGCAGGGAAGGGTAAATAAGAGAAAGTTAAGTTTTCACAATCGCGGTTCCGTACCACAAGTTTCTCTGTTTTCATAATCCACTGATGGAAATTCGAGTCGTTTCTGGAAATTTCTCCAATTACACATTTCGAATTTGTTTTTTTCAATCTAAACTCTATTCAAAGTTCCAGACTTTGAAAATCAAAAGATAGAGAGGAGAGTAATAATAGCAGCGTTGGCGCGGCCTCCCACAAGATGGACCGATGACCTGGTGTGGGTCGCGGGAATCCGATGGATGCGAGACGCACAGGAGCGGTCGTTGTGGCGAAACTTGGGGGAGGCCTATGTCCAACAGTGGACGTCTTTCTGCTGAAATAATGACGATAATGATGATGATGAAATTTGTAATTTTGTAGGTACGTAATCTCTGAAACGACAACCGATTCTAAAAATTCTTTCACTTTTCATTTATGTAGCTGCACTATCCTTGACTGACATAGGCATATATTTTCACGAGCAAAGTCGCTGACAGAAGCCAATTATTTAAATGTACGTCCACGTCAAATAAACTCAAACAAAAATACACCACTAATTTTTAATTAGTACAAATACTTAAAGGGTTTATTAGAAAAAGTCTTGTGATTATTTAAGTAAAGTCTCAATAAATAATATTCATAAACAGCAAAGTTATTAGCATTTGTGTATATCCCAAAATGTCACTCAATTTATGGAAATATATAATAATAAAATTTTTAGCAGCTATTGTTATGAATGATTGATTCTATTATGAATTTACCAATTATGACAAATTTTCGTGGACAATTTTGGGATTAATTTTTTTTTTTACTTTTACTACAAAAATATGATCAGTAACGGGTACGGATAGAGCCCCATTTTTTTTGTACTAATTAAAAAATAGGGGTGTATTTACTTGACACCTTTACTTAATTATGAGAATTAAGTCTTAATTCTTAGCTGTTAACATCAAGCATTTTTCTAGTGGCTTTTAGTCAGTACAATTCTGTCATTCCCTCTTGCTCTACCCAGAGCAGGAGAAGTTATTTGATGACTTCCACTGATACCAAAAAATAGGAATTTTCTACAAAATCCTATATGCAGTATTAGACTTATTAGGGTTCCATTATATCTTCAAGTGACGGATCCCTACAAAAACGGCGGATCCGATAAAAGGGTGTATTTTTATTTTGGCGCGAGAGGACCGGCCCTTCTCTATTGATATGGATTTAATTTAGAATATTGACAGATGTTGGACCCTTTGACGAGAGGACGAATAATGTAAGAAATGCGGGGACTTTGTGAAAGGTGAGTCTCTTTGCCGTGAGTATATTATATTAGTGGGCTCACGAATAAATAAGAAGAATAATGTGTTGAGGCTTCTGTGTGGAATAGATAAAATAGGCTAGTTATGTTCGACGCAAAATCGATGCTCTTGAGATGTGGTGCTGGCGGCGACTGCTGCGGATCCCTACTGTGCAAGTACGAATACTCAAATATTTCGGTTACGATGTTCGCAACGAACGCTCCATGGAGCGACTTGTTGTCCAAGGACAAGTGTAGGAGAAGCGGTCACGCGGGCGCTCACCTACGCGTTGGACAGACCTCATCAGAGCTGCAACACAAACCTCCATAGTCCAGAGTTCCTGAGACGCCGTAAACCGAGACAAGTGGAGACGCATCGCTGGAGCCTCACTCACCAACGAAAATGCAACATTGTCAACCACGACCACTCTGTCAAGAGTGAACGACTAAGGAGGATGTTTGAGGTGTTGTGCAAAGAGGTCTGAAAAAGAAGATGAACTGGACACTTGTACTGTCCATTACCTGTACAGAAAGGTGGATTAACATGTTCGAACCAGCAACGTCCTATAATGACATATTTGTACAATTTGTTGTTCATAGAACGACTAAGGCTCTAGTGAAAGAAACTGTAGGTCATCGGAGGGTATAAGAAAACAACTTACTGATTATTGCAGTCCGATTGCAGTCGGTGTGCAGTTCACACGACTGCACGCCGACTGCAATTGGACCGCACGGTTGGTTTGCAGTTCTATTGCAGTCGTGTCAACTGCATTCAAACTGCATCCGAACTGCCAATTTGCAGTTGGATTGCAGTTGAAATGCAGTCCGTCTGTCTAGAGCCTAAATCACGTCTACATTTGTACTACGTTTCAAACCCCAAGCAGCCACAGCAAATTCCATCAGTTAAACCTTTGCGCCACAACACTTACATTTGGAGCCACAACAAATTGAATTTTGGTGGCTTATCGTCGTCTAATACACATTCGGAAGAGCGTAGGCGTATAAGAAAATATTGTGTCATAATGTGCGCAACGTGTTATAGATCGAATACAAAATTACAATCATAAACATACTTAGTTTATGCATAAGCCAGAGGAGCGGACAATCCTGTGTCGTATTTAACAGGAAGAAACGCCCGGGTGTCACCTTTGTGCGGATCGCTCAGAGGACACGGTGGAGCATACAGGGTCTGTCCCGCTTGGGTGGAGCACCGCTGCGTACTTGTGGAGACGGTCGGCAGGGACCACTCGCGTCCGGCCATGATACGGAGTGAGAGGAAATGTGAGGCAGACACCTCTTTCTGCGAAGCAGTAATGCAAGCAAAAGAGGCGGCTGGAACCGTAAACCCCGTCGGAGACGCCGTACTTTTTCAAAGTATTAGGCTCAGTCATTTTGAAGATTAGGAGGAAATGTTAGAGTATGTGTCTTCAAGGCTAGAGTGAATAGGCTATGAATAAAGTAGTGCGCTTCACCATCAACGATTGTATCACTGCTTACC
Organism: Mythimna impura; assembly: GCA_905147345.3. Taxonomy (NCBI): domain Eukaryota; kingdom Metazoa; phylum Arthropoda; class Insecta; order Lepidoptera; family Noctuidae; genus Mythimna; species Mythimna impura. The sequence continues at coordinate 26,166,168 of LR990355.1, forward strand.
ATCAGGTGGGATCGCAGTCAAGCACTAGTTTATAAAATTTAAAATAAAAACTTCCTGCCCTTGTCCCGTTTTATTCTAGGTTGGCGCAAATCGTTTTTTTCTTCTATTCTGTCCTGTTACTCGGCACGCTATCACTAACTCCCTTTTCTTTCATATCACTTCTCACACAATCCATCCATCTTTTCTTTGGCCTCTCTCTCCCTCTTCATCCATCCACATGTAAACTCATAACTCTTTTAGCAACATGCGTTTCATCCCTCTTCTTCACATGACCAAGACAAACGATTCCCTTTCAACTTTTCAGTCCCTGGCGCCACTTTCAAACTTTCCCTAATATACTCATTTCTCACTTTATCCATTCTCGTCACACCACACATCCATCTTAACATATGTAAATGTGACAATGTATATGTCACCGGAAAATTGCAAACTCCGTGTGATTGTAATCAATCTTTATTAGATTATAATTTCTCGATACATTATGGAAAATCGTTTTGTATACGATAAACCACATCCAAATTCATTAGTTTCCAACATAACCATGTTTTATTTAGAAGAAATAGTTTAAAATTTCTTTCGATATAACCAGCTTCTGCTAGCAGTAGTCCGCGTGAATGTTGGTTATTGCAGACGCGAAGTCGATATCAAAGACAGATAAAAAGTAGCCTATATCATATCCATCCTTGGAGTTCAAGCTCGCTCCGTACCTAATTTCATTAAATCTTTCAGTAATATAACCGTGAAAGCGTAACAGACCGACCGACAGAGTTAAAGTAACTCTGTCTGTCTGTCACATATTTATAATAATATTAGTATAGATGGCTCGTGACTGTACCTACATAATTCATAGTTTTCACTTAGAACTCTGTATTCATTGTATGTACCCAGCAACCCATCCTGTCAGCCTCCATCCCGACCTCCTTTCTCAACAGAACTTCGGAACAAACCGGTGAAGACTTGACAGACTTGTGTTAGGATATATATGGATCCCAACACCCTTCGGCCTCACTCATAGCCAGCGACTTGCCAAAGAGGTATAAAGGGAGGACCGTTCTGTTAGCTGTAAACATATGATATGTTCTGACGGTTTCACTTACAATGTAGGACACTGTTTTGATATGTAGGTAGCTACACAATGTCAGGTCGCTAACGAAAAGTGTGAAAGTTTTTTAAATAACATGAATATGTAAAACTGTAGTATGTTTTAGATGACTGATTAATACGTGAAAGAAAATACATTACACGTTTTTTCTTTTTTACACTATTTAATTATTTTAAAAACAAAACTTTTAACATTGGACAACCGAAATACAACATCGCAGTTTATGTTAAAAAATCAGGCAAGTGCGAGTCGGACTCGCGCACCGAGGGTTCCGTACAAACTTAGCTATGAAAACAGAACAACAAAACACTTTTGTGACGTAACTACTAATTTACAGTTTTCAGATTTTTTCCTAAAGGTACTTGTGCTATGAGACCTTGCTTCAAGCCAAATTTCAGGATTCTAGGTCAACAGGAAGTACCCTATGAATTTTGATTCCCTTGAGAGTGTCATACACCTTTTTTGTGACATAAACGGTCGTATCTTTTTTTCGTAATTTCAGGTTTTTTCACAGCTTCAAGGGACCGCAGATCTGAGTATATGGTTTTAATTTCAACTCGATACCTCGACGCATTCCCGAGATAGAGGGTCTTGACAGACCGACAGACAGATAGACAGACGGACGGACAACAAAGTGATCTTATAAGGGTTCCGTTTTTTCCTTTTGAGGTACGGAACCCTAAAAAAGTAGTATATTTTGATGCAAGTGGAGAAAGTTTGTCATTCCGACCGAGGCAAAATTCACCTAACATTGTATTGATGTTTTGAATTACTATAATTCCGGTAAATAAATACGTGTTACTACCGAAAATTATATTTTAATCAACATAGGTACAACTAGACACTGACCTGCAAAAAAAGCTTAAGAAAATATAATATTATTATTATATACATGATTGAAAAGAGTTTCATGCACATTCTTCTCCATAGAGATCTACGCTTTGGAATGTGCACCTTTTTCTAACTGACTTCTTGACATTTCAAAAGTGCCTGTAAATGGTTTATTTGAAATAAAATTCTTTGAATCTTGAATCTATGAATTTCGCGGACTACTTTGGAATATCATCCACCTTAAGTAGTTAAGAGCAGTGGTGGCCGAGTGGTAACGGCCCCGACTTACGAGTTGTAGGTCGCGGGTTCAAACCCAGCCTGGCGCATTACTTTGTGTAATTTATTTCATCACCACTGCTCTCAAAACGGTGAAGGAAAACATCGTGAGAAAACCGGCATGTCCTAGAACCAAAAATTCGAAAACATGCGACATTCACCAACCCGCACTGGGCCCGCGTGGTGGATTACGGCCCATTCCCTCTCTTAGAGAGGAGGCCTGAGTCCCAGCAGTGGGAACATTAAAAGGCTGATTATGATAAGCTTATTCTTATGCTAAGTAGTTACTACTATTGTGCGTTTTTTAATCCCAGATAATGATTTGACAAGTGCAAATGTCAAACTCCAGAAATATGTTGCCTGCTTTTTGATAAAAGTGATGTCTCCAAATTCGATTTTTTATACCGGTTCTTTTAATAATACAATCTTTAAGGAAAGTTGGACTAAGATACGATTAGTGTTAGTTTATAGTAGAGGTTAATATGAATTGAAGATTGAAAAAAATAAAAATATATAAAAAAGTTATCATCATTAGTCAAGATTTTTTTCAAGATGGGAATTCATCCAATGACTTCTTCCCGTCTGGGCCGAGCCGAGCAGGAGGGCGTGTCAGACTTTTACTGCCTAAAACCAGATCGGCCCTACTGAGTCCCTGCGGTTTGCTGACATTTATTTGAGGAGCGCATGGATCACTAACCGCTGTCGACGACTGCGGCTCAGTCCTAAGTCCCGGCGATTACCGGACTGCCGGACGGCAAGCTACTTATTGCTCGACGTCGGTTTGGTCTCGGTGACTGGGGCGTAGAGATGTTCGTTCCCTCACTCGTGCAGCCTCCTCTTTCTCTAGCATTACTGTTTCCCAGAAGGAAGCAAACCACTGCCATTCCTCCTCGTTCCGTACCATGGCCTCTACCAGGATCCAGCGCGAGAGGTCGCTACCAAGTATTGCCTTCGTGAAGATACGGCGATGCTCCTCCCAAGTCGGACACACCCCTACCGAATGCTCCACCGTGTCTTCCGAGCGGTCCGCACAGTGGTGACGTCCTGAATCCGATGTAGGAACTACCCGAACTGACCATGTCCGGTGAGGACTTGCTTCATGCGGAATGTGAGGAACCCGTGACGCTTCTCCAACCACTATTTAAAGAGAAGACTGACCGTCATGATTATGGCGTGCCCATTGGTCGTTAAGCAGTGAATTCATATGACTGCATTGCAAGAAACCGACACTCGATTCGTTTATCGCTACAATTTTATAAGAGATCCATGCGAAAATAGTACAAAAAGAGGAGTTATGATTGTTTAATTTAAACTTTTATTAGTTTTCAAACCTAAACCCTTATTAACACTATTTATTAGTAAAGTTGTAATAAAGTGTCAGCAAAAATATCACTTTGAGTAATTCTATATTTTTGTCTAGGTTTGGTGATAACAAATCGAGACGAAAAAATAAAATGACGCAGCTTTTGCTAGTCTTTCAAATCTTACGCTTAAATTATATTTAATTTTATGAGTTAGACATTTGCATCTATCAAATTACCCTCAGAAAATACAAAATCTGACCATAATTAATTGCATTTTAAAACGAAATTAGTTTTACGAATATTTGCGGTTTTTTGTTCAATATCGGTTGCGGTACCTGACTATATATGAAATGGAAAAAACATGCAACATTCGAATTGTCAAATCATTATCTCTAATTAAAAAACAGATTTTACTAGGTGGTTCACTCGACCAGGGCTTCGGGATTGTTCGTAAGTGTCACCAGGGCCACGAAGTGCAAAGGGCAACTGAAGGGACACAGGTAGGCTTAGTCAGTCAAACTCTGACACTCCCTCTCGCTCCACCCAGAGAAGTATGAATTATTTGATGATTTCTCGCCTCAAAAAAGATAGCTTTATTTTAACCCGTCAGAATAGCTGAATTGCACACATTTACTGACTGTGTCGTATTAAGTTAGTAATAATGTGGCATTGTTGAATAATAGCTCATTAGTGTGCTGTTTGATATGCATTTGTAGATATGAGATAGCAGTCAGTACCGTAGCTAGGCGTGGGCGAAGTGGGCCCTCGCCCATGACCTTGCACCCAAAGGGGCCTCGCACAAGCAAGGGCTCTTTAAAAACGAGGGTTTTTTTTTAATTGGTAGGCTCGCGTTGGTATCATCACCTGATGGTAAGCGACGATGTGGTCGAACACTGGGTTGCAACATTCGCTGTCTTGTTTTCGAATTTATGAAAGAAAAAGGCCTCGCTGATATGCTTTCGCCCACATCTAAATTAGTCCACACTACGCCTCTGAGCAGTACACAACAGCCAGGGAGATCGTGTGTAACAATAGCACACTTATGATGCGCACGACTGATGATCACCATACAAAATGTATGCAACTATTGTATACAGTCCAATTAGCTTGATTAAAGTCCCTTCTCCGGGAATTTTCACTCAAAAACTATTAACAAAATTGACTACCAACAATTTGTTGTTAAAATTAATTTCCAGAGGAGCTTAACGAGGCAATCTCCGCTCTCGTCAGAGCAACAATTTAACCCGCAACAATCAGCGATATGAACTTCGCAAAATTCAAATTAACACAATCAAACACTCTCGTGTTTATTCTGCCAGGGCCGCACATCCACGACCAAATACTCCATCTCGTCAGCTCTTCTGTCACCCATGGAGATTGAAGAGCTAAACGAGGTGGAGTACCCAGTCACAAACACACGACTCTGGCGAATAGGACACGAAAACTCTCGACGGACCAATCCGACGCAATTGGGAAAAGGGTTAAATTCAAAATTACTCCACAAGTCCACACACAAATATATGTATCAACCGATGTCGTTGGGGCATAGATTCTGGCGCATCCAAGAGTAATGTCTTTCACTTCGCCGTGAAAGGGGGTGTTTCACCCCCTAACGCCCCCATTCACCCCCCTGTAAATGGTTGCCTTCCAGAGGTATACGGTCGATGAAATTTTTAAAGGCTCTTAGACGATAGGTATTTTTATTGGATCTTCGAAGGGGTGAAATATGAGTGCGCGGGTACAACGTGATTTGTGTGGCTTATTCTGTGTTGTAGTATTGTAGTGCTGTTTTATATTCTGAAACTTGCTTTTTCTAAGTGTAAGTGGTAGACTGATTTACATTAGTTTTTATTTATTACCTACATGATCTCTAAGTCTGTAAATTGTACCGACTTAAAATAACGAAAAAAAAAACTGGACAAGTGCGAGTCGGACTCGCGCCCTGAGGGTTCCGTACAAAGTACAATTCCCGGATGAAGTTTTGAAGATTTTTTCGAATTGCAAAAAAGATTTTTTTTTGTGACGCCATTAACAAAAAATTTACTGTTTTCAGATTTATTCCTATACCTGTGCTATAATACCTTGCTTTATGCCAAATTTCAGGATTCTGGGTCAACGGAAAGTACCCTATGAATTTTGATTCCTTTGAAAGTATCGAAATATCCGTTTTTTGAGACTGTATTAGGGGCATTTTGTTATTCCTACAGGTACCTTACCGTAGAACTGGCTTACTGTTTAGTTACCGGAAAATATCGTTAACTTCTTAAGTTGGCGTCTAAAACCGAAGAAACATTACCAAAAACACCGGTTTTAAAAATAAAAGTTATTATGATATTTTTTAAGGTTCCGTACCTCAAAAGGAAAAAACGGAACCCTTACAGGATCACTTTGTTGTCCGTCCATCTGTCTGTCTGTCAAGACCCTTTATCTCGAGAACGCGTGGAAGTATCGAGTTGAAATTAAAACGATATACTTACATCTGCGGTCCCTTGAAGCTGTGAAAAAATCAAACTTCTAAGGTAACGAATACAAAAAATACGGTCATTTATGTCGCAAAAAACGTATATTTCGAAACTCAAGGGAATCAAAATTCATAGGGTACTTCCCGTTGAACCAGAATCCTAAAATTTGACATAAAGCAAGGTCTTATAGTATAAATTTAAGAATAAATCTTAAAAAAGAAAACGTGTTGCTAAGTCACAAAAAAAAACTTTTTGCGATTCGGAAAAATCTTCGAGACTCCATTTGGGAATTGAACTATTTACATAGGTGAGTTTCTACGGAACCCTCAGTCAGTCCGACTCGCACTTGCCCAGTTTTTTTTTAAACCTACCAGAAGAGAAGAGAACTGTCAAATGAGTAGGGTCACCGAATATAAAGCAGTAATTACACCCCACAAACATCTGCAAAACTTCCCCTAGTTTTGTAGTTGATGACCTAAGAAGTATGTGTACCTATGTAAAATGCAGGCGAGTGACTGCCCCCATTTATCTCCAGACGTTTGACCTGATTTACCGGAACTTTTACCTCGTCTACCTCGTTTGTAGACTCTAGATATTTCTAGTTTCCCGGTACTTACTGAGAAATACGAAGAAATGTCCCCAGTAACACATAGAAAAGCGAACCTTGAAATCGTTTGATTTGTTCAGCGAGTTAGTGTTAAGCACAATCGCACAATCGTTAAATGTTCCATTTTTTATCGATAATCGAGAAGTACAAACAAGTGTGACGTAGATGTATTTTGTCAGCTCTGTCAGGTAAATTAAAAAATATATATATTATGCTATTTAAAACCCTTGAATACAAACTGGTCCCTATAACTAAGGCTCACCAGGCTGTTTCTCATGAATCGTGATAGTCAGACAATTTTCACAGATGATGTATTTCTATTGCCGCTATAGCAATAAATACTAAAAACAGAATAAAATTAATATTTAAGTGCGGCTCCCATACAACAAACCTGATCAAAACCCAGTTATCGGTTAAGCTCACCTGTGTAGGTATATCAGCTGCCCTATTTTTCTATTAATTGTAAAAGTTATGTACAATAAAGAATATAAGATTTTTTTGCCGTTTTTGGCTCGATATTAATATTGGTTATAATATAGCGTCTAATATTGAAGATAATGGTACGGAACCCTTTGTGCTCGAGTCCGACTAGTGCCAGTCAGACTCGCGCACAATGGGTTCCGTGTTCCGCATCTGTTTATTTCTTCTCACTCGAATATCTCAACAGATTTCGATGAGACTTGATATAAAACCATGTCTTGGAATAGCACTTAGCATAGCATAGTCGGCCTTATAATGTTCCCACTGTTGGGACTCAGGCCTCCTCTCTAGGAGAGGGAACACACGAGGAGGGGATAGCACTTAGGATACATTTTATTTCAAAATTATGTTTCCTTGAGAAAATTGTATACTATCACGCGGGCGAAGCCAGCAGCAGCAAATTTACTATATAACATAAATGAGAATTGCGAAACTTAAAAATATCAAGAGTAAAAACGATATTTACGAAAATTGGCGAAGACACTGGTCCCTATGATACAGTTTATGGACCAGGGGATTCATATTTATGTAAAACCTTTATGTCAATAAACTTTTTATTATTATTCTCTTTATTTGTCCTTAAAACTTATTAAATACATTTTTAAATATTTCTTTAAAAAAACAAAATAGTATCCCACCAGTATCGGGAACAGGGTCCAAGCTACTGCCGGTCAGGGCTCCAGAGAAAGGAACCTCCTAACTATACGAGTCGTGTCCAGAAGTACAGCTTTCTGTATCAAGCCCTTGATCCAGTCGCCTAACGAGAGCCTCCTAAAGTGTTAGTCGAGGCTTCTGGCTATTAAGCCATTGGCTGACACGACTATCGGTACAATAATCGCCGAGTCCACATCCCACATGTCGACAGCCTCGTGAGCCAAGTCAATATACTTGATTTGTTTATCTTTCTCGGCTTTCACGAGGTTCTCATCATGCGGAACGGATATGTCAACAATCATTATTAATATTATTATTTACATTATTTTTCGAAAATCTCATCCCCGATTGTCCCATGGGTAGTGTGAAAACGAAACCCGGGGCCCTGGGACGAAGGCAACGAAGGATCAGGAGTGGGTTTTTAGTCAGTAAAAGTCTGACACTATCTCTCGCTCCGCCCAAGAGCGCGATTTGTCATTAGATGATTTTCCCACCTAAAAAAAAGAAATCCCCGATATTCGGTAAAAAAAGAAAGACTTCCGTGTAATTTTTTGTCACTATCCAAGCTACTTATTTATTTTTTTACGTACCAACGCTATTCTAAAAGATCTGCTGCATAAAGCAACGTAAAAAATCTCGATTTATCTTGAGATATGATAACACGGCCACATAAGTGGATGGAGACAAAAAATGTACGACCCTAACTCAACCACGACCACTTCCAATTTTTCTCCTTTTTTTCCTTTGCACCATAAATTGTATTGCACTTACTGAAAGAAAAACAACGACATTTTTATGTTCTAAAGCACCATTTGAGGCATAAAAAACGGCGTTCAGATAAATTCGAGGCTCAAAAGCCCATCCAGCTCACCCTACTTCATCATATTAGGATAAAAGTGGCTTGAAGCCAGGCGGGGTACCAGGAGAGCATGTGATCACAGTAGGTATGCAGGGCGTAACGCGGCTAACTGCTGAGCTTAGCTAAAAAGATAGAGTGCGACAGTTTGAGCTATGTTGTTGAGGTGCTCACACTAATAAGGGATCAGACTTGGATATGTAATGAGGTTTTGTGTTGCAATTACATTATATTGGATTTAAGTGCTATTATTTAAATATCTTAGATTTTTTCGCAACTACTGTAGGGCAGTTGCTCTGTGTAAAATACTGGTGTATCACTGATATGCTATGGACGGCGAGCAATAGGTAACACGCCGTCCAATAAGGATCAAGGCTGGGTCGACGGCGCGTTGTGTTCCACGCGCGCCTCAATGAGCTGTCCGCCGAATTGGCTCACGTTCTGTTCTGATGCCTGTTCCCTATCCCCTGTCCTCCCATCAGAACTAAGGGATTGTTCGAAAAAGTTGCCATGGCCCTGGAACGGAAAAGATAACTGAAAGAACACAGTGGGTTTTTATCAGTAAAAGTCTGACACACCCTCTGAGAGTTTTTTTTTTTTTGTGACGTAACAACAAATTTTCTGTTTTCAGATTTATTCCCATATCTATACTATAAGGCCTCACTTTATGCCAAATTTTAGGATTCCAGATCAACGGGAAGTACCCTATGAACTTTGATTCTTTTCAGAATGTCGAAATGTACGTTTTTGGCGACATAAACGGCCGTATCTTTTTTTTTCGTTAACTTAGAAGTTAGGTTTTTTTCACAGCTTCAAGGGACCGCAGACCTGAGTATATGGTTTTAATTTTACCTCGATACCTCCATGCGTACCCGAGATAAAGGGTCTTCACAGGCAGACAGACAGACGGACGGACAACCAAGTGATCCTATAAAGGTTCCGTTTTTTCTTTTTGAGGTACGGAAACTTAAAAAGGTCAAAATATAGTCAAAATAAATAAAAAAATTGGAAAAAGTTAAAAAAAAATTGAAGTTAAGGCGGGTTTGGCGATACAAGTCAGCAGATTGGGATGGTATGCGTTCTTTCTTCGCATGCTATCCTTGGCAGCCTACTTGCTTCTCTTCCGCTGATCCGTCGTTGTGCGCGGACGCAGTGTCGGATGTGTTGCGTCGGGGGATGGAATATTACATTCCATTCTCTGATGTAACAATGTCTGACAAGGTTCGACCTTGGTTTGGCGCCGAATGTAATCGCGCTGAAGCGCTTAAACATACGGCATACCAAGAATGGGTCGACGCTCGTAGGCGCAAGGCAAGTGACGTGACTCAAAAAAAGAGAGCCTATAATAGGGCTGCCAAATCCTGCAAGAAGGTGATGCGGAGGTCTCGGTTTGACCACATTAGCCGAATTGGGAACAAACTTGCTTCATACCCAGCAGGTAGTAAAGCGTTTTGGTCCCTGGCTAAATCTGTTGAATCGAACTTCTGCCGTCCCTCACTACCACCACTGCTGAAACCCGATGGGTCGCTGGCCCACACCGCTGAGGAGAAAGCAAATCTATTTGCCTCTCTTTTTGCGGAATCTTCACGTCTTGATTCCGGTAACGCGCGGCCCCCTGCCTTTCCTGAGCGATGCGAGACGACTATGGCAGACATACGCATCCATCAGAAGGACGTCCGTAGGGTGCTACGTAACCTTGACGTGAACAAAGCCAGTGGTCCCGACGGGATACCAGCAATTGTTTTAAAAACTTGTGCGCCTGAACTGTCTCCGATCCTGACACGCTTATTTCGTCTTTCGTTTGAGGCTGGAAAAGTACCGATGGCTTGGAAGCAAGCTAACGTGCAACCCGTGCCCAAGAAGGGTAGTCGGGCTGACCCTGCTAATTACAGACCTATCTCGGTAACGTCCATTCTCTGCAAGAGTATGGAACGAGTGATCAATCAATAATAAGCTCCTGGCATACCTAGAAGCTAATGACATCCTCAGTGATCGTCAATACGGCTTTCGCCGAAATCGGTCAACTGGGGATCTTCTAGCGTATGCCATTCACATCTGGAGCGAGGCCATCGAGAAGCATGGGGAAGCACTTGCAGTCTCCCTTGATATCTCGAAGGCCTTTGACAGGGTCTGGCATGATAGCCTTATTGCTAAGCTTCCTTCCTTCGGTCTGCCCACTGGTCTGTGTGACTGGATCGCAGACTTCTTGAGGGGGCGATCCATCCGAGTGGTTATTGATGGCTGCTCGTCCGGTCAAATGGAAATTAATGCCGGGGTCCCTCAGGGGTCGGTACTCTCGGCAACACTGTTCTTGCTGCACATAAACGACCTTCTTAAACCCGGTACCTTTGGGTATGCAGACGATAGCACTGTTGCTGAGAGATACGTGTCTGATGCACGTGCTAGTGGGTCACAGATCCAGTCTTTCCGAGAGGCTATGGTTGAACGCTTGAACTTTTCCTTGAAGGCAGTATCCGACTGGGGCGATGCCAATCTGGTCAAGTTCAATGCTGCTAAAACCCCGGCGTGTCTTTTTTCCGCCAAACGGAGCCAATTCCACCCGGCTCCATCATTCCGGGGTGTAACCGTGCCGATAACCAGTGACCTTGAGCTTCTTGGGGTAACGTTGTCATCTACCCTCAATTTCGGCTCTTTCATCGAGGCTAAAGCTCAACAGGCTGCCAAAAAATTGGGGATCTTGGCCAAGGTGAGACAGTACTTCACGCCGGAACAGCTGCTCAAACTTTATCAAGCGCAAGTTCGATCGTGTATGGAATACTGCTCTCATCTTTGGGATGGGTCTGCCAAATACCAGCTTGATGCTCTGGAGTCGATTGAGAAGCGAGCCGAGAGAATCATCGGTGAAGATGCACTTGTCGAATCAAAACTCCAAAGCCTTGAACATCGACGCCGAGTTGCTGGCCTGTCGGTTTTCTATCGATTACACTTCGGGGAGTGTGCGTTGGAATTGCACAATTTAATTCCACCAAGTCCGTTCCATCATCGGACCACTAGACGTACGGCGTTGCGCCATCGGTACATGGTAGACATCCCACCCATACGTACAAAGTGTTTTGGGAACACATTCATAATGCGTACAGCTAAGGAGTGGAATTCCCTGCCCGAGTCTGTGTTCCCTGATAGCTACAACCTAGGGGTCTTTAAGTCAAGAGTGAATAGGTTACTTCTAGGCAAGCGTGCTCCATCGTCGGCCACATCATCGCTTACCATCAGGTGAGATGGTGGTCAAACGCGAGCCTATCAATAATAATAAAAAAATAAAAAAAAGTACGGTTTGCAAAAAAACTTATTTTCGTATTAATAACGGTTTTTTTTTGCTTTGTACTTCTGAGTCTTAGTTAAATCTAGGTGAAGTAAAAACGTTATTGTTTAATCTAAATTAGCTAAATACATTGTTAAAATCATAATTACTTAAAAAAAAAAACTATTTTCTTATTTTCATTGTTAGGAACAATTCGCATTTTTCTTTCATTTGCCGCTAATCAGACACTTCACACAGTGGCGCAGAGATTAGCAAAATTGAAGGACTGGATTCTGATAAAACTTTTTTCGTTCATGATTCGTAAATAAATATTATTTAAAAACAATACTTATTTTGCTCACCCTACCCAATTTTTCGATTTGACAGCTATGACGTCACAATATGGCGTAAAAATCGATCCTATTCTTATTTGGAACGCACTAAATAGTTATATAAAAAACTTTTTATAAAAAAAGATAACCGACTTCACTAAAACAAAAACACTAAAAGTATCAAAATAACTTTAATTTCGGAAGTCGGTGTTTCTCGGTATTGTTTGTTTCTTAATTTAACACTGACTTTCGAAATTAAAGTTAGATCCTTTTAGTGTTTTTTTTTTAGTGAAGTCGGTTTTTTTTGTAAAAAGTTTTTTTATTTCACACTTCTTAGTTGGGATACACTTATAAACAGAGTGCCTATTTCTCATGACAATTCCAATTAACCCAAACACTGCTAGGTTACATTGTTTGGGAACAATCTGGAACCATATCTTTTTAGGAGAAAAAAAAAATTGCAAATCGGTCCATAAACGACGGAATTCTGAGGTAACAAACAAAAAAAAATACAACCGAATTGATAACCTCCTCCTTTTTTTGAAGTCGGTTAAAAAGTACTAAATACCGATGAAATGCAATCAACAATGGACGATATCATTCAGAAGTTTTCAAAGTCATTCAGTCTGTAAAATGAACTAATAAACTATAACTATTTTATTGGAGAATAACGTTGACCGTTACTTGAGAATTCATTAAATTCATCGTCTTGTTGATTGAATATTATGTTTAAAGGTACTTGGTAAGATTGTTAATCGTCTTGTTAAAATAATGGAAGCCGAGTCGAATTAACTAGCAATTGAGTCTTGTCAAACTTGTTTAGTCGTTGAGAAAATGGAATTGACTGGAGAAAATTCAAGAGCGATGATTTATTATGACTTTCGAAGTGGTTTAACACAAAAACAGTGTGTTGACCGGATGACCACAATTTACCGCTGGTTTGCTGAATTTCAACGTGGACGTGTCAAGCTCAGTGATGATCCCCGTCAAGGTCGTCCAAAAACTGCAGTCAGCCAAGAAAACGTTGATGCTGTGCGTAAGCTGATTGAGGAAGATCGACATGTAACATACCGCGAAATTCAGGCAACTTTAGACATTGGCTAGAGTCAAATACAAATAATCTTGCATGAACAATTAGGTGTAAAAAAGTGGTTTTCCCGATGCATACCGCATTCGCTCTGTGAAGAGCAGAAAGCGGCTCGCGTTACTTGGTGCGTCAGAACTCTCGAAAGATTCCACGCAGGATCCTCAAATGCTGTATACAACATCGCATCAGGTGATGAATCCTGGATATACGCGTACGAACCCGAAACAAAAAACCAGTCACGAGTTTGGGTGTTCGAAAATGAGTTAAAGCCAACAAAAATTGTTCGTTCACGGAGTGTTGCAAAAAAAATGGTGGCCACGTTTGTCTCCAAAACCGGCCATGTTGCGACTATTCCTCTTGAGGGACAAAGAACGGTTAATGCAGAATGGTATGCTAGCATTTGTTTGCCACAGGTCGTTTCTGAACTCCGTAAAGAGAACTGCAACCGCCGCATCATCCTCCATCACGACAACGCGAGTTCTCCGCACCGCGCACAGAACAAAAGAGTTTTTAGAGCAAGAAAACATAGAATTATTAGACCATCCGCCGTACAGCCCCGACCTAAGCCCTAATGATTTCTATACTTTCCCTAAAATAAAGAATAAATTGCATGGTCAGAGATTTTCATCACCTGAAGAAGCTGTGGACGCCTACAAAACGGCCATTTTAGAGACCCCAACTTCCGAATGGAATGGTTGCTTCAATAATTGGTTCCATCGTATGGAAAAATGTGTCAAATTTCACGGTGAATACTTCGAAAAGCAATAAATACATTTTTAAATTGTAATGTTGTGTCACTTCCTTGATTCCCGAAATTTTCAGTGCCGCCCTCGTAATAAATATACCACACTGGGCTCGCGTGGTGGATTACAACCCATTCCCTCTCCTAGAGAGAGGAGGCTTGAGTCCCAGCAGTGGCAACATTAAAAGGTTGATTATGCTATGCTTATGCTAATAAATATACTTTGTTATTATATTATTACTTTGACCAATAATTAATATTTCGAAATTAGAACTTATACTTTTGGCATGGCACTTTTTTTTACTTTATTGTAATTTATAAGAGGCTTGAGTCCCAGCAGTGGCAACATTAAAAGGTTGATTATGCTATGCTTATGCTAATAAATATACTTTGTTATTATATTATTACTTTGACCTATAATTAATATTTCGAAATTAGAACTTATACTTTTACTTTTATATGAACTTATACTTTTGGCATGGCACTTTTTTTTACTTTATTGTAATTTATAAATATTTTGACGTAATCATTAATATTCTGACATTGTAAATAACCTAATATTACTGTAAACTAAAATTACAAATTCTTTTTATTTTTTTATTTTCAATCATTTTAATAAAAACACTTAACTAATTAAAACTATATATACACTAAAGGCAAAAACTACTAGCTAAAATATGGCGTCATAAAATTCCTCCGCATCGCTGTCGACTGGAAGTGTGCCCAAAAGGCTGGCGGCATTGCCACGTTGTATGGCAATGCTTAATCTCTGACCGAGGTAAAAGCCAGCCCTTGGGTCACGCGAAGTGTCAACTAAGCGTTTGGATAATTCTTTGAAAAGCATAATTCTTTTTATTATACCTAAGATAAATCTTGTAATTTATAATTATGAATAGCTTGTTAATATGCATTTAGCTTATTTAATATTTAGACACCAGCAATGGTAGTATATGTGAATCAATTTTTAATGTAAGATTTTAATGTACCATATACTTAGAAATCTTTCTTTTTTTTTCAGAATAATGATGACGGTCCCGACTTATGTGTAGTTTTTTTTTTAGGTGAGAAAATCATATAATTACTAATCCCGCTCTTGGGCGGAGCGGGGGATAGTGTCAGACTTTTACTGACTAAAAACCCACTCCTGTTCCTTCGTTGCCTTCGTCCCAGGGCCCCGGGTTTCGTTTTTACACTACCCATGGGACTTACGTGTAGTAAGAACTAAGAAGGTTTTTAACCTAGCCAGGCGCTTTACTTTATGTAATTTATTTCATCACCACTCTCAAAACGGTGAAGAAAAACATCGTGAGGAAACCGGTATGCCATTGAACAAAAAAAAACCGAAGACAAGTGATATCCATCAACCCACACTGAGCTCACGTGATTGATTAAGAATCATTCCCTCTCTCGAAGAGGGTGAGCTTCGGCAGTGGGAACACTATTTGGCTGATTATGTTATTATATTTTACTAGATTTTGCCCGCAGCTTCGCCCGTATACATAAAATATAGCCTATTTCACTCAGGAATAAAGCAGCTTTCTATTGTTGAAAAATTTTAGCAATCTGACGGTACTTCCAGAGATTACCTCCTACAAACAAAAAAAACAAAAAACAAACTTTACTTCTTTATAATATTAGTGTAGATTTTGGACTTAAAAAGGGTCATCAAATCGTCTATCCTATCTAAGCCTACATCGTTTAAATATCGCAGTATATTCTGAGATAGAAGCCTTTTTGGCCTCGCACAGGTCTTTTATTTTTAATCTCTTAATATTGTTTTTTTTTTCTTTTTTTTTATATTCCACAACTTTCACACGCCACGTCATCTAGTCCCAAACTAAGCAGAGCTTGTGCTATGAGTACTAGACAACTGATATACATACTTATATATTTCTAAATACATATACATACTATAGATAAATTACACCCAGACACAGAACAAATGATCGTGCTCATCACACAAACATTTGCCCTGGGTGGGAATCGAACCCACGACCTGCGACATAGCAGTCAGAGCCGCTGACCACTAGACCAACAGGCCATTTTAAGTTAAGTATTTGTAGATTAAGTAGTTGTACTTTTTATTTTATTGTTATTTGTCCTGTGCGAGTCGCAAATATTTTTTTTCTTTCTTTTTCTTTCTTCTTTTACCCTGTTTAGGAAACCAGTAAACTTTTTAAGTCTACCCACTCCCAAAAATTTTGATAAACTTCACTACAAAATCTTAAATTAACAAGCAAACCCAATGCGTATAAGATCGTCATTTCACACACGCCTCGTCAAACGTCACGGTGGCAGACATTTGTGCACAAAGGCGAGCCGACACAAAGGACGCGTGGCGGCGGAATCTACCCGACCGACCGAGTAGGTACACGCGGACTTAGAACGCCATGCTAGAAAGTGCAAAAGGGTAACTATGACCACAAAATAAAATAAAATAATAAAAATTCTAGGTAATTTATTTATTTGTTAAACAACCTGTAACTGAACTACGAGTATAATAGCACACCCATATTGACAAAGATCCCCGAGCTGTCTGCCATAACTTATTTTCACATGGATGAAACCTTAGGTTCTCAGTAGCATCTCATGTGCTTTGAATACCTGTGTGCTTGTGGAGCTCCTCCTTTGAGCCCCTGGGCAGGTATCAGGTGAGAATGGGAACGAAAAATAAGAGTAACTTAACTTAAATTTTTATGGCTGATTTTTATAGATGTTTTGTAGAATATTATTCTAAAATAGTATCATAAGTGTCAGACACTTTCCGTGGACCAAAACTTCTGTCAGACACTTTATAGCTCAAAAAAAAAATGAACTTTGCTTATTTTTACATGTCTGATTTTTAAATATGTTATTAAGGTAACTATTACAAAGTTATATTTCAGTAGTCAGACTAATGTAGTGACCAAACATCCCCTAAACACAAAAACTATTCAGCCGAGAGTATGAGCGCGAGAGCACGCATGCGTTTCGGAGCGAGTGACACGATTTCATGCACTGACTGGATGTTTGGTCACTACAATTTGTCTGACTAATGAAATATAACTTTGCAATAGTTACCTTAATAACATATTTAAAAATCAGACTTGTAAAAATAAGTAAAGTTTATTTACTTTTTGTGGAGCTTTAAAGCGTCTGACAGAAGTTTTGGTCCATGGAAAGTGTCTGACACTTATGATACTACTTTAGAATAATATTCTACAAAACTTAAATAAAAATCAGCCATAAAAAAATAAGTTAATTAACCCGTTATTTTTAGTTCCCTTTCTCACCTGGTACCTGTTCAGGGGCCCCAAGAGGGAGCTCCACAAGTACACAGGTATTCAAAGAACATGAGACGCTACCGAGAACCTAAGGTTTCATCCATGTGAAAATAAGTTATGTCAGACAGCTCTGGGATCTTAGTATAATTATAATGGGCATCGACAACTATACTTGTAAGACATCGATTTTGGTACCTACGCCTGCAAACACAAACACTTGTGAAACAATCGAGATTTATGAAGAATTTACCTAAATAGGTTTTTTTATCCTAAAATAATTAAAAATATTTAATCATTTAAAAAATTGCTAAAATCGATTCAGTAGTCGATTCTGAATTTTCTACTTTCATGATTTCCGTTTATATGTTACAGAGAATAAGAATAAAAATACATAAAAAAGGAAAACATTAGAAAAACTAAAACACATTCGATGAGCGGCCTTACCTATTGCATTCCGTAATTTCGTCCAGTCAACCTGGATGAAATGATATGTAATCAATGGCAGCCGCCATAAATTATTGAATATTGTAATAGGTATACACATACATAAATATTTATACTTTATAAGAGATACATACACCACACCACACCACACCACTCTACAATATAATATATAGTTATCAATTAAATTTTTTGTGATATTCTAGCGGTTATTATCGTAATGTAACTAAGTAAGAACACATTTACTTCCTAATTTTATTATTTAGTTTTTCATGTTTCACACAGTACACTATTTTTTTGTAATTCACATTTAGTATAAGTACGGCAACGATATGGAAGCGCGGAGTCTCCTAATACAGGCACTGTTTTGCTTAAAAGGAGGCTCCAAATACTTGTAAATATGAAAAGGTTAATTGTGACAATAAACTATTTTGTTTTTTTTTTTATATACCAAATATCTAGAAAATAAAAATAAATGGAGACTGTAGTGTTCATTAACAAGTGTTTTGAATACAAGCAAAGATTAAACGCATTTCATTGAGTATGAATTGGATCCACGAGCAACATGGACAGTAAAGTAAATCTAAGAAAGTTATCGAAGGCAATGGCATTTTAAATCGTAAGTTATCTGATGACCAGAGATCGGAAGGTAGAATATATTTACCTATAATTCGTGGAAGTAAGTTACATAGAGTTGATAATACCTCCTTTAAATAAAGAATCAGAAACACGACGATTAAATCCCGGGATACATATTAATTGCATGCTAACTTGACTGTACCTTTTATTTTTTTTTTATTTTGTTTTTCAATTCTAAAAAATTTAACTTTTTGACATTTTTTTTTTTTTTTTGTTTGAAATTTGACTAATATTTTTTTTTTGTTGTGTAATCAGGGCTGTATATAATGTAATGGATCAAAGTGGTCTGAAATAAAGGTTTATTATTATTATTATTATTAATATTATTATATAAAATTAAATCCCGGGATACTTATAAAATTAAATCCCGAGATACATATACCACCATTTAGATATCCAATCGACCTTTCATCCGAAGTCCAGTAAAGGCCTATTCGGGATATTTTTTATCCCGGGAGAATGTTCCCGTAAGATAATTTTCTAGCAGCTAGCAATACATAAAATTGTGTGTTATTCATATACGAGTATCTTCTTGGAAACAATATGAAATCCTTCAATACTGCATTTACAATACTAACTTTAAAAAATCCTGGAAGTGAAAGATTTACAGCTTCTGTCTCAATCTGTTGTGTGCAGACTTTATCAGTAAATACACTTTGTCTGGGAACAAAACTTGAGATACAGTTGCTATATAACAAATGCAATTTATTGTGTGGCAAAGAAAATAGACGCAGAAATATGCTTTGTGTGTCACAAAGGAAAATATTTCATGCTTTGAAAGTAAAATAAATACCATTTCATCTCTTACTTTGTCAGTGGTCAGATTCTGACTTTTTTTATTCCTAAATACTATTCTTTTATTTAAATGTATTACTTTACTTAAAGTGAAACTTTTTCATTAAACTTTTTTGGGCACACTTCCGGATGACAGCGTTGTGGAGGAGTTCTTCGACGTCTGGATGTACTTTGTGTTTTGTATTATAATATTCACATAGTTCTAAGGTTTTAGTATAAATAGTTTAGATAATATTTAAGTTTTTATGTACTTATGTAGATATAATATTCTTAAATATTGCTACACTGTGTTTGAGCTTACTAAAAAGATTTAGTAAACTCAAAAATAGTGGGAAATTATCAAATATTCTGGAGCGTGAAGGATTATCAGACTTTTACTGACAAACTTTTAGAGGTATGCGGAACAGAATGTGAAGTCCCGTAAACCTCCTTTGAAAAGGAAGGATCCTCCGATCAGACGGGTGTTATGCCTGATCCGGGCAGTTGCCCGATAGTTGATTTCAGGCTTTTGTATTAGAGCTATATTTCACCGGGACACCATGGCAACGCGACCAGTCTAAGCTACCAACAAAATGTATACAACTCTATAGAGAGTTACTCACCTGGTGTCCGTTTGGTTGCGCAACCAATTTGGCGGCACGACCAACTTGGACGCGTGCACTCCGAAGTGAAAGTCCATTCTGATACTGTCTCAGTGTGGTGTAGCGACTCTAGTGTCTGTATGGTGTCTAGTTTGGTAGCTTACGGACACCATGGGGGCGCAACTGGTCGCGCCGCCATGGTGTCCCGTCGAAATATAGCCCTTAGTAGCGCGATCCAGGATATCGTAGTTTAGTTCCTATATGGTGCCATAGATGTCGCTGAAAACCCGCCTGTGTTTCTACAGTTGACCTTTGCAAGGGTTTATGGGTCGTTTATGAAAAGGACGAACGAACTGTACTGAATAACATGTGTTGCCAATTGATCCAAGGATCATCGTAAGCTACCGTATCAGCAATAAAGTAAAAACCGGGGATTAGGGAACATGCATACATGAAGGTTATCTAACCAGTTCATCAATAAATATATAAAAATAGAATACTTATTTATTATTGTGAAAACAATTTCAAAATTGGTAGAAAAGTAAACGAGATATAACAATTTGAAACAAATATATTTGTCCCTCTCGCCAAAACCCAGTTTCTATGGGAGCCTGGTACGAGTGCCTTTGACGTCAAAGTCCATGTCGGACTTCGCTTTCTTACCTTTGAAGTTTTAGAACTTCTTTGTTGAGGAAGACATTTAATATATTTTTTTAAATCACCTTTCTTGTATGAGAGCCCCACTTAAATATTTATTGTATTGTTTTTATTATTTGTTGTTTTAGCGGCAACAGAAATACATCATCTGTGGAAATTTTAACTAACTGTCACGATTCATGAGACAGCCTGGTGAAAGACAGACGGACAGCTGAGTGACAGCAATAGGTTCCCGTTTTTAACTTTTGGGTATGGAATCCTAAGAACTGTATGCATATTCCCTGTAAAAAACTGTTCATAACTGAAACCAATGGCTATAGTACATACCATTCACAGCAGTTTTCCGAATAAAGTAAGAAAGAGTACAAAACATTTTAAAATTTTCAATAAACCTGGGTGAAAAGTTTGCGTTTCTTAAATTTAAACAACGTTTCTCTCACCGGAGTTCGGTTTACGATTCGTGCGTCCTACTTTCCCGATATTCGGGCAAGCGAGAATTTTGAAGCTGTCCAATTTTCGAAGATATAGAGGTGAATTTAGTACTTGCTTGTTTGGCAATATTGGCACACGTCCCTGCTACTTGCTACCTCTGGTTGTTTGGTAAATATGGCCGCGAAAGCAAACTAAAAAATTACACTAATATTCATCATCATCATCATCATTTCAGCCGAAAGACGTCCACTGTTGGACATAGGCCTCCCCCAAATATCGCCACAATGACCGGTCCTGTGCGTCTCGCATCCGTCGGATTCCCGCGACCCTCACCAGGTCATCGGTCCACCTTGTGGGAGGCCTTCCAACGCTGCGTCTTCCGGTACGTGGTCGCCATTCCAGAACTTTTCGTCCCCATCGATCATCTGTTCTGCGAGCAATGTGCCCTGCCCACTGCCACTTAAGTTTGGCGATTCTTCGGGCTACGTCTGTAACCTTGGTTCTCCACTGACACTAATATTATAAAGAAATATTGTGTGTCTGTTTTGATGTTACAGGTAATCCCAGATATCCTAACGCCTCAGCCACCGCTGCAGACGACGCGTAATGGGTAGGTCGCAGTCCTGTTAGGAACAAGTCCAATAAAAACAAAACTGAAGGGGCCCAGGAAGGCTTGCTAAGGATAAGGGAATGTTCGAAAGAATTAGAGTTACTGAAAGAACACAGGTGGCTTTTATTCAGTAAAAGCACAAAATAGATAGGTACAGAAGTCAATCTACATACAAAGCACGCTCGAGCAACGCACACACAGACACTGCTCACGGACACGATATCTCAGCCCGGTTGGAACCAATGCGACCGCGAGTGCCATCCGTTTGAGACACGCGTCTGTGAACATTTTTGTGCAATAATGGAGCAACAAAAAAAAGTTAGAACTGTTCAGTGGACGGTTGTTTAAATTCAACATTAATTGGTAAATTATCGTTTTTTTTTAAGCTACCAGTTGTTTCAGAGAGGTAAGTAGATATTTGCTTGTATTTTGATGACTTGTTTTAACTTAACGCAGAACAGTTGAGGTAAGTACCACCAGCCACCAGCCCCGCGCCGAGAAAGAAAGCGAACATGACTTGGTGACCTTGTAATATTTTTACAATTTATATTAGGTATTTATCACCGCACTCAACGCGCCGACCCTAACGAGAGAGAGACCCGTCGAGTGTAGACTTGAGAAGTGAAGTACATACACGAGTTTGACTTCTGTACCCATCTATTCTGTGGTAAACGTCTATCACGCCCTCTCGCTCCAATCAGAGCGGGAGAAGATATTTGATGATTTCCCAACACAAATAAAACAGGCAACGACTCATCATTCTGTTTTCAGAAATTCTTTTTCAAAAATCCTTGTTTTTACAAGCTTTTATTTAGTTTCATTTGTCCCGATATTTGTTTGTAATCAAATCTTACAAATTAAACATCCACTTCCCGGTTACCGATTGAGCTGAAATTTTGCATGCATGTGTAAGACAGATGACAATGCAAAATTATTTTGACATGGAGCTGATCTGATGATGGAACCGGAAGGCGGCCAAATAGGAACTCAGATAACCGTATCGTGTTTGAGCTTTTTGGAATGGTCTTGAAGAGTATTAAGTATTAATTATATGTATACGTACATACCGCGCTATAAAAACTGCGCTAAGAGCCTAGACTACCTTGTTTTCTTTTCTGGATATTTCTTCTCCTTCTTATTTGACTTCTCAAATACAATTTCTTTGTTCTGGTCATAATAAAAATCTCCGATCTACCAATAATCGTCTTCTACGATGTCCCACACACCGCTCTGGGTTTATCCAGTCCGCCTTCTTTGTCCAGGCGATCTCTCTTTGGAATGCGCTCCCGCTGAACATCAGAGGATGGCATCCAGTCGGTTCACTTTTAAGGTGAAGGCACGTGATCACATTCGCAGGAAGTTGGTGTAATCATCACAGCGTTGATTTGTTGGATTCGTTTTTCATCACATTCAAGTAGGTATATATTTATTATTGTATTTCTTTTCTGTCTTTACCATTAAGCTGCACCTACCATATTTTGTTTCTGCACCACCCGAAGGTCGACTGGTTATGCTATATGCTAAAGTTTTAATAAATAAATAGCTAGCTTGCTATGAAAAAATGATTTTAATTGAAAACTTGTTGTACCCTTATTTTCCAAATAATATTCTTTTTCTTTATGCACCTGCCATATGGTTGACTGGTAGAGAATGCGTAAGGTATTAAATCCGCTCAGTGGGGCCAATACCTGCTTGGGCTGTGGGAATATTCAAAAGAGTTATCTTAGCCTTAAAACGCAAAGGCAACTTAAGGAACACAAGTGAGTTTTAAGTAGTCAGTAAAAGTCTGACACGCCGTCTCGCTCCACCCAGAACGGGAGAAGTTATTTGACGATCCTCTATCTCAAAAAAATTCATAGAAACCACCGGAGAAAAGAAACATGTAATTAAACAAATATTACCAAGTGGCATTAGGCTAATTTTAATCTTGGCCACGTAAGCGAAGCCGCGGGTTAAGTACTAGTAAATAAATAAACTACGAATGATTGTTATATTGAGCGTGATCTGGCAGATAACTTTACTTTAATACTGTTAGCTGTTAGCTTTTTTAGGGTTCCGTACCCAATGTGTTAAACGGGACCCAATTAGGTACTAATTCCGTCTGTCACTAGGCTGTATCTAATGAACCGTAATAGTTAGACAGTTGAAATTTTCAGGTGATGTATTTCTGTTGTCATTATAACAAAAAATATTAAAAAACAGAATCAAAGAAATATTTAAGGGGGCTCCCATGCAACAATATGCACATGAGCAGTGGTGGCCGAGTGGTAACGGCTCCGACTTACGAGTTGTAGGTCGCGGGTTCAAACCCAGCCAGGCGCATTACTTTGTGTAATTTATTTCATCACTACTGCTCTCAAAACGGTGAAGGAAAACATCGTGAGGAAACCGGCATGTCCTAGAACCAAAAATTCGAAGACATGTGACATCCACCAACCCGCACTGGGCCCGCGTGGTGGGTTACGGCCCATTCCCTCTCCTAGAGAGGAGGCCTGAGTCCCAGCAGTGGGAACATTAAAAGGCTGATTATGCTATGCTATGCCATGCAAAAAATGTGTTTTTTGCGTGTTTTTTGTTACGAACGGTACAGAACCCTTCATGCGAATCCCACTCGCACTTGGCTGCAAGAAGGGTTATTATACTAAAAAGAACACTTTTCCTTACACAGGAATAGACCCGAAACCTCTTCGAAAGGAAATCTAAAAGTGGCCATACTTTTCCACCTGTTGTCTTGAAAAATACCATCCGACATGTTTGAAATATAAGAATCTGACCGAGCGAGTAAGTAAATAAATCGCTGGGGTATTCCGTAACCCCGTTCTCTATGGTCTGTACTATCAAAGGCGTACTTTGGTGCACAATAACGGGTTTTCTGCTCCATCACTAACACTCGTTCGCAGATCCTTTAGCTTTGTGCTACATTATTGCTTGAACGAAAGGTAATGCTGGGTTTCTTTGTTCAATGCCGAGCTGCAACATTCTTTTACGTGTTCAGTAATTGAAAAATAGAATGAACATTTTGTAGACTGTTCTGTGGTCAGTGGCGTAGCTAGTCCCAAAGGGGGGGCCCCTTTGGGACTAGCTATCTAGAGTTATCAAGGTTTTTTTTTACAACGTAGGCCCTACTAGCACAGAGACATGAGACAGAGTCTAAGAGAATTGAAGGTTGTGGATAATATGTTACTAATTTTTACACGGGGCCCCTGCTGATTGGGGGCCCCGTATCATTGATACGGCTGATTCGGCGGTAGGTACGCTCCTGTGTGTGGTGTGATAAGTTTCATCACATCACACTAATAATTATTATAAAGACGAGAGTTTACGAGTGTGTGTGTATGTTTGATACTTTTTCACGCTCAAACAGCTGAATGGATTTGAATAAAGTTCCCTTGTGATAATTTTCTTCTAGCACCCGGGCGAAGCCACTGACAACGGCTAGTCATACTAATACTATAAAGGCGAAAGTTTGTATGACTGTGTGTATCGACGCTTGAAAGGCAAAAATTACCAAGCGACATTGAGTAAACTTTACAGGAGAGTGATTTAAAGCTAAAATTTTCAGAAAAATCAATAGTTTGCTAGAAGAAAACTCAACTTTGAGTTAAGCTCGCCTATGTACATGAACTTTGTTATCTACTTATTTTATAAGTTGTTTTAGTGTACCATAAAGAATTATAGATATAAAATAAAAAACATTTCGAAAACAACAATACAAAAAGGGGAATAGTAAGTATCTCTTCCAATATTAATAAATGTATATTTTAAAAAAACTAATTTTAATGATTAATTTAAACAGACCAAAAAATGTCCTATCATGACCAAAGAAGAAATGAAAAAGAAACACCGAGACTATTCTGATCATCTTTTTGATAAAAATGATGGCATGACAACAATTTAGTTATGTATTTTGACTAATTTTGATACTATTGAACCTTTTCTAAAAATGAATAGGTACTCAAATACAGAAAAGGCCAAAATAGCCATGAATCAGCCAAAGCTTATTCATAGTTATAATAAAAACATGGGAGGAGTGGATAATCATAATTGACTGATTTCTAAACATCCAATCCGCTTTAGAGGTAAAAATGTTATTGGCCTAAAGTCATCCGTATTTTAGATATGTCCCTAGTGAATGCATGGATTGTTCACAACTAGGTAAATAAAACTTAGACCATCCCTCTGCTAGATTTCAGACTGGTTTTTCTTGGTTGAAAAAATCGGAAGCAATAAACCTACACCAGGTTCTTTAAAAGTTTTTTTACAACCTGTCAGGATTGAGAATTTTGGTCGCCATAATATGACTAAAAGGGACCAACAGTGGAGTTGCCAAGGACAAGGTGGTAAAAAAAACCTTTAACCTTTTGTGCTAATTGTTACAACACTTAGTAGCGTTTTTTTTTGTACCTTATCATCTGAAATAAGCTCATAAAATTTTATTTTTAAAACTGTTTGTCGTAATAGTTTTCAAACAATGTTGATTTTCTTATAATTGTTAACTTTCATTATTCCTGATCACATGTCCACATTGTGATATTTATAAGACAGGCTGACTCAGCAATAAAGGTATATTTTTTGTTTTTTTCTTGTTATTTTTTCTTAATGTCATAATTCAAAGATCATAAATTAAAGATTTGTTAAAAAATGGGAAAGTGCCCATACACCTGCACTTTGGAGGATTTGATGAGTGCTACCGATGCTGCTATTAATGTAGCCACCTATTGGGCCCAAACAGTTTGATGAGTTTACCATCGAATCGAAAAGAAGAAGAAGAAGATGCTTGGGAAATAATGGGTTAAGGTATTAAGTCCGCCTTTGTACTGTGTTACTTACTAGTGCATAAAGTATTAAGATATAAATGAATAATAAGCGGATTATGTATGTATGACATTCATTTTTAATGAAAACCGTACAGTCACCCATTAAAAGTGCTTAGATACCTTAACGCCTATTTTCCCTTGCACGTTAGAGTTCAAGTTTTCGAAAATTAAACTAGATGGCGTTAGTTTCTTCACAGCTAAGTGGCGAGCAAAGGCAATCTCACAAAGTATAAACTTGACTTTTAGTTTAACAAATAATAGACACATGCGTCATCATTGTCGTCAACAACTGATTGTAGTTCATAATTTCATCGTTCAAATTAGAGTCATGTTGACCTAGCGGTTTAGCATGTGCAGATAGATGCGTAAATCAATGAGCCATGAGTTCAAATCTCACGTAATACTCACACTTTTTGTAAGTTTTTTTGTAAGTCTTTTTGTAAGTAACAAAAAAAGTTGGAAGGAATATTAAATCAAAGCTAACAAGTGGATATTTATTTGTAATATAATATTCAAGTGGGTAGTTACTCAGCAAAATGAAAAAAATGCAGGTAAACAGTTGACAAAAGGCACTATTAAAAAATAATATGTTTATTTCTTACAATTTCTTAATCAAATTTAACAATCACCGTTTATTAATCACCGAATAAGATTATAATATTATATATAATTTCTTATTGAGGCCATAGCTTAAGTATTCGTTTCCAAAATTGGAAAGAGGTTTGAAGCTTATGTAACCTTAACAAAAACAAACAAAATACCAGATAATTTTATCACAAAGGTCAAAAGGATTAAAAATGTAGGCTAAAAACTATAAAATTGCACAACAACACATCAAGTGTTCATAACTTTTTTAAGTTGTTTTAAATACGGATATTAAGTTAAACACACATAACAAGGTCTCCAGTTAATACAGAAAATAAGTATATATATAGCATAGTGGTTCGTCGACCGACGTCCGTTTTCTTCGTACTCCCTTATCATGGTTTGATGCTGCAACATGTTTATTAGTTTTAGTCTGCCAGCTCTTTGATGGTGTTTCAAAGAACCCTCTTCTTCAAATCATCATATCCATAGAACAACTGTTTTTCTCTGCAACAATAAAACAGAAATATATAATATCCAATAATGATTATTATATAGGAGTTTTTTGTTTAAAAGCGTTAAAAAAAACTACTTACGTTTACACCGGTCTCTCTGGTTACTTCTGACAAGTTTTTACCTTGATTATTTAATAATATTTTAATAATATTTATTTTTTTAGTATTTATTTTTTTAGTATTATATTTAGTAAAAAGAACTCAAATAATTGCCATGCATAATCAATTGATTATGCATGGCAATTATTTGAGTTCTTTTTACTAAATCTATTTAACAATGCATATTTACTCATTTTCGTAAAATAAGTAGACAATACACCTGGTTAAAAATAAAATTGAACGAAAGGCGCTGGAACGATATAATCGAAATTAACTTAGAAAACAAACAATTGAGCTTAGTCATAACTCTTTGGTCAAGTATTATTTATACTGCCTACTAGTTATTTTTTATAAGTAAATCCATATTCAACCTACCCTCTCAAGTTTGAAAACTAACACATAGATAATCAAATATTTATAAATTGATACTTATTTAATTTTAATATCTTCATCTCTTTAAAAGAAATTATAAATTATTTCAATGTTTGAAGAAACAAAAAGAAAGTACAAAAATAAGCATTAATTAAGCATTAATCATTTGAAGCACAGCGGCGCCATCTATTGACAGTATAATGTAATGTTGTCGATAGCAACATTTCAATCAGGTTTTACGCTAGATGGCGTCATTTCTCGCTTCACACGATTTTATTTCTGTACTTCCTATGCACTTTTGCAGCAGACTTTACATTGACCCAAGAAAGGGTAAAGAAAACTAAGTGATCCATCGAAAGGCCGTAGTGTTCCATTTCTCTTTGTTTTCCTCCCAATTTAACTTAATCCGTATACGATACCCTACTTGGAAAGTTTTAAAGTTAAATCCTACCCTACAAATAAGTCTTTTAAGGGTACCCTGTCCGTTAGGGCTACAAGTAAATGCTTTTAAAGGTTCAATAGTTTATTTCAGTTAGTTGGACAGGTGCTGATTGAATGTATGTCCGTTCGAGTGAAGAATAGAATAGAACTTTATTGTAAACCAAAATAGTAACAGAACAACAAGAAAAAAGAAAACGAAATAAAAAAAACTGGGCAAGTGCGAGTCGGACTCGCGCACTGAGGGTTATGTACAAACTTGAAAGGTAAATTACGGTTTACGATTTATGACGTATTAAAAAAAAACTACTGTCTAGATCTCGCTCAAACCAATTTTTGATGGAAGTTTGCATGGTAATGTACGTACATCATATATTTTTTTTAGTTTTATCATTCTCTTATTTTTTAGAAGTTACAGGGGGCGGAACACACATTTCACACGCGCAAAATATTCAGTTTAGAAAAAAAAATATATTAGAAACCTCAATATCCTTTTTTAAGACCTATCCGTAGATACCCCACACGTATGGGTTTGTTGAAAAAAAAATTTTTGAGTTTCAGTTCTAAGTATGGGGAACCCCCAAAATTTATTGTTTTTTTTTTTTTTTCTATTTTGGTGTGAAAACCTTAATGCGGTTCACAGAATACATCTACTTACCAAGTTTCAACAGTATAGTTCTTATAGTTTCGGAAAAAAGTGGCTGTGACATACGGACGGACAGACAGACAGACATGACGAATCTATAAGGGTTCCGTTTTTTGCCATTTGGCTACGGAACCCTAAAATAAGTAAGGAAAAAGGTATTGAGTAATGTGGGGAAAGAGTGAATGTATGTGAGTGTGTTTGTGAGTTTATATGTTTCCGAACGCATTTACGACACAGGGTCTGTAGGCCATATATAAATACGAGTTCCGTGCGAGAATAATCTAACCCACGACACGCAGCGTAGGCAGCCAGTCGCTAAACCACAGTACCAATCATGTCGTCGAAAGTAAAATGAAAATGTAGTGGTTTTGGGTTAAAGGAACTGTAAAGGGTTTCATCAAGATAATATCAACCCTTTACGCTACAAAGGGTGTAACTTCGAATCTGAGAAAGAAAGATAAATGTTTTATTTGGCACACACAGTGTACAAACAAAATTTAGAAATCTAATATATAAAATTCTCGTGTCACGGTGTTCGAACTTGAACTCCTCCGAAACGGCTCGACCGATTCTCATGAAATTTTGTGAGCATATTGAGTAGGTCTGAGAATCGGCCAACATCTATTTTTTTTTTTTTTATTTATTTTTTTTTTTTTATTTATATGGCAGAACAACGTTTGCCGGCTCAGCTAGTAATAATATAATATTCACACAACGCCGTCTAGTCCCAAGCTAAGCAGAGCTTGTGTTATGAGTACTAGACTACTGACAAACATACTTAAATATTTCTAAATACATACATATTATAGATAAATTACACCCAGACACAGAACAAATGATTGTGCTCATCACACAAACATTTGTCCTGGGTGGGGATCGAACCCACGACCTCCGGCATAGCAATCAGGCCACTAACCACTAGACCAACAGGCCAGTCAAGTAAAATTTAAGATTAAAAATAACACTACGTAACATTGTTTGTCAATCTCATACTTTTGGCAAGGAGCAAAAATAAAAAAAAAGTTTAAAAGTGAAAACTAAGGGCCCGAGGGTGTCTGGTTAAGGCCATGGTCCAGAGCGAGGGGAAGTGGGCGGCGCTCGCCTCCTTCTGCGAAGAAGTAATACTAGCAACGCGTGAGGAACGGACATTCTCACATCCCAACCACCGGGACCCTGACTCTGCCTACCAGCCACCGCAGGCGTGGGCTTGAGGACGACAAGCAATAACTGTCCGAACTGCACCCCTAGCCAAGTTGATAATCTGCAATCGTTAACGCTAGTCAAAAACTAATCAAATGTATGGGAATGACATCATCTCAACGTTAATTCACGTGGTCAGAACAAACGAATAGAAAATTCGTAGCCAAGTTCACATCGTTTAAAATGATAGAATGAATTGTTATCGTTTCTACAATGTTCAACGCTACATCCTTTGTTATTGTAGAACGACATTGTAGAACGAGCGGCCGACTCGGGTGCGTCAACACCAACTTATCGTTTTCTACAATTGCTGACACTGAGGCGTTACCTATTGGAGAACGGAATTCGACACGAAACGGTCGTAACTTGGCTAGGGGGGCTGAGCCCGAGTCGTCGATGGCGCGTAGTGTTCCACGCGCGCCTCAAAGACATTTCAGTGAAACCGTAGGGGCCCAACTGGACCGAAGCCTACTAGAGCCATGGGTCGACTGCTAAAAGGGAAACCCGTGATCCGAAATTCAACATTTTCAATTTATTTTGTTTTTGTGTATGGGAGCATTGTTAACTCTAGGAAATGGTATTTGCTAAAATCAAGGATTCCACTTTATTAAACTAAAGCCTGCTGTCCACGGACGCGTTGCGACGGCACGATGTTGCCGCTTTGTCAACAGAGTTTCATAGTTTTGTATGTAAACTTCACGCAGGCGTATACCAAGTGTATTTTTACGCAACTGTCAAGATTTTAAAAACCAAGCAGTTATAAAGCTTCTGTATAATGCTTTGGGTCTGTGCAAACTTGTGTATGGAATCTTCATGAAGTTACATATACACTCAAGCTGGAGAAAGTACAAAAAGCTTTTATCAGGTACGGTATATGTATAAGCGATTATTTGGATACTATCCATAATTATGTATCCTACTGTGTTTATTTTAGGATGCTTAAATTGCAATTCATTATAGGTTAGGCGGGCTGTTGACCAAATTACAACAGGCTGTAAAATTATTAATGGTTCCTTACACTGATGCGTCCGACTTACATTCAGAGTTGTGTCAATTATTTGTTCCGAATAATTACAATCGCTCTAGAAAGCATACATTTCCTATTTTGTCGTACTGTACCCACTTCTTCTATTCCGCGTATGCTAACGATGCTCAACGCGCTCGTGGAGACCAACCCTGGATTGGATTTGTTTGCTGATGAATGGAAGACAATATTATTAGAAAGTTTGCGATTCGGTGAGAAGACAGAGTGAAAGGATTAACGTATTTTAGTATTAATGGCTATTTTGCTGTACTAAATAAATAAATAATAAATAAATAAATATTGACGAATACGCGTCTGTGAAGCTATGCGTCCGTGGACAGTTATCTTAGTCAAATAATTACCTCAAAATCGACCTAATTCTGACTTCACGTAGTATAGCTATAAAGCTTAAGTATAGCATTATAACCCGTAGCTTTCACACTAAGGAAATTAAATTCAACGTAGAAGTGCGAATTTAAAAATACTTACAGTTCGAAAGTATCAAAAAGTCAATTTCCCCGAAATGGTCTTTACGACCTTTCTAGCGGAAAGAGTTGATATTTTCATATCCTATTTTAATCTAGAAGCTTAGCGGATGATATGAGATGCAGAATTGTATTTTAGAGGTATGCTGAACAAGGTGTAAAGTTGCAAACCACCGTTGAAAAGGAAGGATCCTGCGACCAGACTGGTTTTATGTCTGGTCTGGGTAACTAACTGGCCGATAGTTGATTACAGGTTGTATAGGGTGTCCAAAAATTAACGCAAGATTTCTTCATTTGTGCAGTAAAGTGTTGGCAACCCCAAAAAAAACTGTGTTTTCTATTCAAATCTTGCGTTAATTTCGGGACAACCTATATATGTGTGTTTTTATCGTGCGGAAAACTCTAATTGCGCGATGCAGGATTTCAAATTTTAGTTACGATGTAGCGTCATAGATACGGTAAAAAAATCTGAAAGCTGTAAATTTGTAAATACGTCACAAAAAAAAAAACTTTTTTTGTGATTCGGAACAATCTTCGTAACTCAATTCGGAAATTGAACTGTTTTCATAGGTATATTTAGTGTATAGTTAGTAAGAAAACATTAGTGCGTAAGTCCGACTCGCACTTGCCCTGTTTTTTTATATATAATATAAACGAATGCTTGACTGCGATCCCACCTGATGGTAAGCAGTGATGCAATCGTTGATAGTGAGGCGCACTAGTTTATGGGGAGCCTATTCACTCTAGCCTTGAAGACCCTCAAATTATAATCGGACCGGAAGACCGCAGCAAGCAAATTGTTCCAGTCCCTCGATGTACCTAGGCGGTATAAACGACGAGGTGAAACGCTTCCTTCTGCTACAAAGGGCTATGCTCGGAGTTTCCTTGCGTGATCACGTCAGAAATGAAGATATCCGCAGGAGAACTAAAGTTACCGACATAGCCCGAAGAATCGTGAAGTGGCAGTAGGCAGGGCACATTGCTCTTAGAGTAGATGGTTGATGGGACCGAAAGATTCTGGAGTGACAACCGCGCCGTGGAAGACGCAGCGTTAGAAGGTCTGTGTGTGGTGGACTGATGGCCTAGTGAGAGTCGCGGGAATCCAATGGATTTGGATCTTTGAGCTGAAATGATGATGATGATGACCCATCCACAAACCGACCTCACCCAGCGCTCCTTAACCTTAGAAATCAACCCGTGCAATTCATGCTACTTTAACCACGAGCTCCTCGATAATCGATTCAGCTTCTGATTAGTAAAATGATTTGCCATGCAGAGCGTTACATGCCTACATGAGCGGCCAATCGCTCAAACCATTGAATCAGTCCGCTTGGAAGGGTACTAAGGTGACTGAACAAGACATGAGCTGCAATGTAATGTGATCAGCTTGTGGTAGGTAATCAAATTGTTGTTGTTATTGTAATTAGAGACCGACCGAAGGTTCGATTTCGGTTTTGGTCAGTTTCGGCCAAAAAAACTGGTTTCGGCTGGAGCTTCGGTTTCGGGCAAAAAGAGGCCGAATATTCGGCACGACCGAAAATACTGCCTTTGAGCTAATGGTTGCGATAGATGCTCGTTCGTCTATGTATGTTATAATTTTTATGTAATCGTCGATTTATTTGATATTATATACATCGCGCTGTAATTGAGTGGCTGTATAGAAAGTTGGGACATGGTTCAATAAAAATGTGAAAATGAAACATTTTTTTTTATATTTTGACAGATATCAGTTGATGACGATTCTCCCTAGAGCTGAAAAGTATTACTTTTAACCCGCTCCCCAGGCAACTTCAGACCTACTTTCCGAGTTTGAGTTATGAAAAACGATTTTTTCACTATATATCGAGAAATTATATAATAATTATATATAATAATCTTATAAAGATATAATAGAGTCTACAATTTTCCGGTGACATATACATAAAATAGATAGGGCCAAGTTCCTTATTCTGTATGAACAAAAAACGTAGGTGAATTTCGAAGTTCTTGGAGCGTTGAATTATATTGATATTATTTTTTTACTGTATTGCAAGTGGTATTTCAATTCCCATAGGAAAGGTTAATATTTGCGTTTGTAATTAACGCCCACGTTTTTCGTAGGTGGTTTTCATTTGTCAAATAATAATTTTTCCCACGTTAATTTATTATTGTAGAGATGTTGAATAGTTGATAAAATACAAATAATTATCCGCCCGCGTCAAATTAGTACCTACTTCCCACCTTTATAAATTGTAGCCTATCTTTATAATATAAATCTTCTGTACGTGTGATTGTCACCTTCTCTTAAACGGCTTGACTGATTTGGGTTAAAGTTTGTGTGTACCTTTGACTGGGTCCCTGGGTGGTTAGAAAATACAATTGAACCCGGTAAGTGGCGCTGCAATGGGGTTCTCAATCTTTTTTTCTTATAATATTAGTCATAGTCATACTAATTTATTGATAAGGGATCCTTACAAGTCATATACAGAATGTTACATTATACTTAGTCAACAAATGATTACATAACAATGTCAAATAATAAAAAATGTCAAACAAATAAAAGAAAATACAAGAAAACAAATAAATCGAAGTCAAATCACAAATTAAAATAAAAACAAACCTATTAAAAGTCACAATAGTTCTCAGTCCAAATTAATATTCGCGTCAAAGTTAAATTAAATTAAATCATAAATTCGTCAAAAGAATAAAAGGCTTGCTCGATAAGCCATTTTTTCAAACGAGATTTGAAGCTCCCTATAGTAGTTGTTGTTGTTGTGTTGTTGTTGTGTTAGTTGTTTGTCACTTCTTCACGCTCGAACGGTTGAACGGATTTGGATGCCATTTGGCACACGGATAGACCATGTCCTGGAATATCACATAGAATATTTTTTATCCCGGGATTATGTTCTCTTGGGACAAGTTTCTACTTTCACGCAAGCAAAGTCGCTGGCACCAGCTAGTAGTCTATTTTATCTTGCACAGTTCCAATTAGGATGGATATGCAGTTTTGTAACCTAATTGTACACTATTAAGGAACGAGCGCATTCCTTTTCCACTACAGGCCGTTCTTGGAATCGTTTCAATGGATTATTACACATCCCGTAAGTTTATAATAAGCCTCGCGAGATTGTAACCTCGCGGTAAATTTCGAACAGATAATTGTAATTGTTGTTGTATTGTGTTATTGTTGTTTGTTTGTTGTTGTGTTGTTGTATTGTATTGTTGTGTGTTGTGTGTGGGTACTTGTGTTGTTGTGTGATATATGTATGTGTATTTTAATTATATGTATACTTTTTTTTTACTCTTGTTTTTCCTATAAAATTTTCTTTTTATGCACCTACCATATTGTCTCTTCACCACCCTAGGTTGACTGGTAGAGAATGCCTCAGGCATTAAGTCCGACTTTGTACTTTATGTTGCACGAAGATTAAATAAATAAATAAATTTTATTTCTTTCTTTCTTTTCCTTTTTTAAAACGCCCTGTATTGTGGGTGTGTTCACAAACGTGTAACATACACAAGACATCAGACCTGGAACATCTATCTGTAGACCATACAAATATTTGTTTCGTGCGGTAATAATCGAACCTGCGACCCGCAGAGTAGCAGCCAATCGGTTAACCACTGCGCCAGCCATGCCGTCAATTTACTTTCATCGTTTAATTCAAAATTCTATGTACTTAGTTGGTTATCTGTTGGTATATTTTCGACACATAAACATTTTTAATCTAATATTACCAACCAAGACAATGATGATAATTTAACAAACTTGGTACAGTCAAACGGGGTGAATAGAAACGCAGGGGTGAATAGGATCAAAAGTTTGAAGGGGATTTTCGCGTTATTTAACAGTTTTTTCTGGCATTTAAGTACTCTAATTTATTCATTAAATGTAACAATGTCGATGCTTTGATAGAAATTAAGAATATAAAAATATACCAAAGTGAACATCATAATTAAAGTTTTGTTTCTATTCACCCCTGCGATCCTATTCACCCCGTTTGACGGTATGCAGTTTACTTGAACCACAGTTTAAGATTTATTTTTTTGTGGGTAATCATCAAATATTTCCTCTCGCTCTGAGTGGAGCGAGTGGGAGTGTTCAAATAATCCCGCAGACATTTTTGTAATTTAGTCCAATTCGTTTTCTAGTTTCGTTGATTTCTTATTTCGTCATCCTGACGACTAAATCAAACATTGAAACAAGTTTTCAATGAAAACCATTTTTTCATAGCAAGCTTTTATAGCGTGGTATAGCATAGCATAGTCGGCCTTATAATGTTCCCACTGTTGGGACTCAGGCCTCCTCTCTAGGAGAGGGAATGGGCCGTAATCCACCACGCGGGCCCAGTGCGGGTTGGTGGATGTCACATGTCTTCGAATTTTTGGTTCTCGGACATGCCGGTTTCCTCACGATGTTTTCCTTCACCGTTTTGAGAGCAGTGGTGATAAAGTAAATTACACAAAGTAATGCGCCTGGCTGGGTTTGAACCCGCGACCTACAACTCGTAAGTCGGGGCCGTTACCACTCGGCCACCACTGCTCTCCTCTCATTAGCGTGGTGTATACCTATATAATTAATACTCATCAAGACCATTTCAAAAAGCTCAAACACGATAGGGTTATCTGAGTTCCTATGGCCACCTTCCGGTTCCATCATCAGATCAACTCCATGTCATAATAATTTTGCATTGTCATCTGATTTACACATGCATGCAAAATTTCAGCTCAATCGGTAACCGGGAAGTGGAACAAATTTAATTTACAAGTTTTGATTACAGACAAACAA
This sequence comes from Mythimna impura, assembly GCA_905147345.3. Classification (NCBI taxonomy): domain Eukaryota; kingdom Metazoa; phylum Arthropoda; class Insecta; order Lepidoptera; family Noctuidae; genus Mythimna; species Mythimna impura. The sequence goes on from LR990355.1 coordinate 26,202,530, forward strand.
ACATCGGGACAGATGAAACTAATTATAAGCTTGTATAAATGTTAAGACTCAACAAAATCTGCCCCCCTAGCCAAGTCACAAACGACAAACGTAAACTCTCAGTAGTCTTTAATAGATTTTCAACTTTATGACATTGGATATAAAGTTGAAAATCTATTAGAGATTACTAAGCGTTCACGTTTATCGTTGGCAACTTGGCTAGGGGGGCTGTTACTATTTCAAATGAATATATCTCCCAAATTGGGACTCAGTTTCATGCTACAGTTGACTCATTGAACTGCAGTTTTCTTATGTCATAGCAGCGCAGAGAACTAAATACACTAAACCTAAAGTACCTCCCCAGCCGCCGGGATCCCGATCCCGATTTCCGGCCACCGTACGCGGGCTTGCGGACGGCGAGCAATGGGTAGCTCACTGTCCGACCGTCCGCTAACCGTCCGGACTGAGCCCAAGTCGTCGACGGCGCGTGCTGTTCCACGCGCGCCTCAAGGAGATGTTAGCAAACCGTAGGGGCCCAGCAGGGTCGAAGCCTACTGGGGCCAAGGGTCTTGGTCAAGGGGTTGTATGAAAAGCAACGAAGGAACAGGAGTGTGTTTCTTTAGTCAGTAAAAGTCTGACACACCCTCTCGCTTCGCCCAAGGGCGGGGGATGACATTGGATGATTTTACTACCGAAAAAAAAAATGTTGCGGTTGTCGACGTCTAGATCAGCTGCTTCTCACACGAGGCAACTGTATGAATAATAATAAAAAAAATGTAAAATAACTAATTACCAGAAAGCTATTCACAATTATAAATTACAAACGGACACAAATTGACGACAAAATATACACATATTTCTTCGCCAATTTATGCCTAGTCTAGTCCCAAGTACACACTTGAATTCGAATCACTCGTAGATGTAACATAGAATATTTTTGTAAGCAAGAATTTCTAACAGATACAATATTATATCGTTTGCTTTCGTATATTGTTTTCTTTCACATATTTCTTACAATATCGTTTCTTGCGAAAAGGGTGCGAATGGCCGTAAAAGGAGCAACGTGTCTCTTTATATGTTACACGGCCTTAAAGGATAGGACTTCTCGACTTATAGAAATTTATTGATCTACAATACTGCTTGTTTTCCTACCTTCCTGAATTCTACGTATGTTTACCTACAACTTGTAACGTTAAATGCGCAAAACCTGAAAATAGTTTGATCAGAATAACGAGCAGAATCAATTGAACCAATTTTTAATATAGGTCACACTTTTCAAAAAGTCTTCTTTAAAAATGTTGCCCTGGCTTTTTATTAATAGGTCAAGCCATCACGTGCGCAAACCTGCCAAAATAGGTAAACAAACACAAATGATTGTCATCCAATTTAAATTACCTTTAACTGGGGTTAATAATAGTTCTTATTTCTATGCAGATACGAATCTTGCGGTCCGATGATATACCTACCGATTCCTCCCTTGACAGAACGTCGTCACAGACGCTAGAAATGGTCAGAATTGCCAGTAAAACTAAAACAGCACATAAAACTTTTACATTTTTTTTTATAATTTTTTTTCTCTCAGAATTAGGTCGATTGAATTAGAAATCATTTGGGGTGTCTGAGGTTTTGCGCATTTAACGTTACACGTTGTATATTCTGTTTGTATATCTATATGTTGATAGGAAAATAAGCGTGTGTACAATAAATTAAATAAATATTCATCTTTGATAGTATTCTTTGATAGTACTCGTAACTTGATAATAAAAATAAATAATATAATAATAGTAGCGTCGTGATGGCCCACTGGGCCACTGGGTTAAGGCACCTGAATCTCATTGATGTGTGCAATAAGTCACCCCCAGCTTTTTTTATCGATGAATATTAATAACATTGTTCAAACAGGGACCACAATCTCAACATAGTTCTTAGCAACCAATACACTTAAAACTCCCAAAAACATAAGCCTATATCTTCGTTATCCATATGTCACAATAGTTTCATCGTCATCATCATCGTCGGGAAAGGAGGATCGGGATTTTGTATGGTAACCGTCCCCACCTTCCAAAAGACATGCGATACATGTCAGTTTGTTCATTTCTGTCCACAAAAGACAAAACAGCTGATTTGGTTGTTAAAATTTAAGTTTTTATTTAATTTGATAAAATAACTTGTAGAATATAATGTGTTTATTTTTTACCCGACTGCGCGACGCAAAGGAGGGTAATGTGTTTATCAGTCTATGTATGTATGTATGTATGTATGTATGTATGTATGTATGTATGTATGTATGTATGTATGTATGTTTGTTTCTATGTGGCGTTCTAGAGACCAAATGCGTAGGCCGATTTTGATAATTCTTACGTCAATCGATTCGTCTTAACCTTGCGAGTGTCACTAAAGACATGACAGTAATCAAAATTCACCAGAGCTACAACCAGACGCCATATTGCCAAAATGAAAAAAAAAAAGTCATGAACTATGTCAAGTGGGGTGTCGTTGAATAGGTATTTTAAAATCATCTTTAGGTTCCTTTTATCATTTTTCATTTTAAATAATAGTTTAGGAAATATAACGATTTAAAGTTGTTTAACAAAACAATCATTCTCGCTAATTTTCTTACTTATTGATTTAAGTTTTCATTTCAAGTATAAACGATACACAAATATAAAAAAAACAGTGAAAATGCATGAAGAACAAATATTTTTGGTAAAAAAAGTTTACCACCAAACTCGATAGATGGCGTTGTTCATTTGATGCACGTTTGTAAATCAAATCATTCGAGTTTTCCCATCTACTAGACAGGTCGATGAACATAAGCAAAAGATGACAACTATATTGGCAAAAACTACTAGGTTGTAGAAATTACATGCAGTTGATATATCAGTAGAATCGAAAACATATGGTCAAAAACCGAAAGATGTATATATGTTTCTGATGATCCTAACAAAACTGGAGGAATCGTTAAATATTTAACAATCGGTTTAGGATCACGAGTTATGTTACGAAGAAATTTGAATGTTACCCATGGTCTTGTTAACGGAGCAATGGGTGTTATAAGGACAATTGAGTGGCCAGCTCTTCGGAGGGACCAATTGGAACCCGTAGAATTGCCACAAGCTGTATATAATTTGACGACAAAGCAATTAAAAACAATGTTCCTGGAGTAGGAGTCAGAATCGAACCATCGACGACAGAATTCGATGCACTTTGCGGACAGGGTAAAATAGAGCGAAAAATGTTGCCATTGATATTGTGCTGGGGTGTAACTGTACACAAGCTCCAAGGAACTACTTTGGACTTTTGGACCGAGCTGTGGTTGACTTAAGTTCACGCATTTTTGCTAAAGGTCAAGCATATGTAGCTTTGAGCCGAGTTAGGTCTCTAGAGGGACTAATCATCAGTAGTTTAGACCACCGCAAGTTACTTAATAATACCCACGATATTAACTCCCTCAATGAAATGACTAGATTGCGAAATTTACCACCTTATAACGCAGTCAATGAGTCGTAACTAAAAAGTATAAAATAAAATAAAAATATTTAAAGAAAAACAAAAAACCCGACTGCGTCGAAACTAATTTTAAAAAATACGTAAAAAAATTAACTTAAATAAAAACTAAAAAGAAACAAACAAGCCCAGTAGTTTAGAATTCTGTTATGTAATACTAAATAACTACACAATTTAAATAGTTTTATAATCGATACACACATAAAACAAATCATACATTCTAATGCAGAACAGAACGACTCACAGTCAGGGCCCCTTGGGAAGATTTGATTGGTAAAATTTGAATGGGCCCCGACTGTGAGTTGGTATGGTATACAAAGGATATTATGTGCGCACAACTTAGGTTAGGTCAGGTTAGGTTAGGTTAAAATAAAAATATTTAATAAAACCTAAACCCCATACTTTAGAGGTATGTCGCCCTAATAAAAAAAACTCTATTCAACTAGACGCTTCAAATGACACCTGTTTCAAATCTGTTGGAGGGTGGAGCAATGCCCTTATCATGAAAAGTGTCTAAGGGCATTTGCGAGTTGACTTCGGCTCCTCGTGAGTGATTCTTTGAAACCGAGGTAATGTCTCATTCACCTGACCTAGTTTTCTTACCTATCTATTTTGTGTCGTAAGTCACTGGGCGCAAATGAGTGCCTTTGATACATTTAGTGATCGGGGAAAACAAATATGCAAAAAAAAAAATCAAATTGCAAAGAGAAAAACTAAGCCAGATGAATGAGACATTCTCTCGGGTCCAAAGAATCACCCTTGTACGCCTTCAAAAAGTCCAGGACTCCAGGGTCCTGAGATATACAAACATGTAGCAATAAGTTCTTACCGTAATTATTAACACATGAAAAAAAGTGCTTCAACCTCCTGAAATACATTGGTTACACATTGCTCATTCCGAGGATATCACATTGTATCTAATAGATATAGATCGATGCCTCTTTACTAAATTACGTAATCAATAAATCAGATTAAGATCACAGTACAAGAAGCTGTATGTATAAGCAATAATAATATTTCTTTATGTTTTTATTTTTCAAAAAATATGTTACGACTTTATGCGTAGGAGGTCTGGATCTAATGAATATAAAAAAAACTCACCTAGAATTAGATCTCTTCGACGAGTCGTGTTTCTTCCCTCCCTGTAGATTCGGCAGATCCTTCTGCCGTTTCTTAGTTTCCCTCCATATCCTGTAGTACAGTATACACATGACAGTCACTGGCACATAGAACGCGGCTATCGCTGTCCCGAACGTAATGAACTGGTTCGTTTCTATGAACTGAATGTAGCACTCGTGTGGAGGCACCTTGCGCTCGCCGTCGATGTACGGCCACGCGTAGATCCACGGCGGCCACAACAACAGACTGAACCCCCACGCACCCCCTATCATCATTGTCGCTCTTCGTGTAGTCCTCTTAGCCCTGTACGTCAACGGTCTCGTCACACTGAAGTACCTATCGAAACTTATGATGAGAAGATTGAGCACTGACGCGTTCGAAGCGAGGTAGTCCAACGCGAGCCACGTGTCGCACACGTGCGGGCCTAGCGGCCAGTACCCGTAGATAGTGAACATGGTGTACAACGGCATCGAGATCAGGCCCACGGCGAAGTCCGCCACGGCCAGGGAGAACAAGAAGTAGTTGCTGATAGTTTGCAGTTGCTTGTCGATCTTGAAGCTGATCATCACCATGGAGTTACCGACGACTGTGAGCACCGACAGGACGCTGGCGATGATGGCGATTATGATCTTCTGCGCGAGACTGTAGGGGCTGCTGGGGAGGTCGTTGCCGAGCGCCAACTCAGTGAGGTTGGTGGAGTCATTGAGCGCGATGAGCATGCTGTCAACTGGGCGAGCCTCGGGCCGCGCAGGCAGCCGCGCCCCGCCGAGAGCGCCGCCTCGAGCGCCGACCGAGCGCGCGCTCGCCTGCACACACAAACACACAGAGTTAGGGTCAGCTCACATTGAGATGCAACGCGATAAGATATGGACTTTTTAAGAAAGCTATAAAATGTGGTTTTAATTTCTCTATAGAGTGTTATTTACATAAACTTGTAAGCTTCCTGCGGCAGGCCTTACCTAGTGCAGGAAGTCCTCGGAAATTTATATTATGTTATTAATGAAAACAATATATTATAGCAATACCCACACCCTGTAACCTTTTTTCTTTAATAAATTATTATTATTATTATAAATTACACAAAAAGTTAGATACATATTTCAATGATATAATTAGAAAACACCACAATGCGACATTGCGATGCTTCGATCATAGACACGACGCGACGTGCAAGACCCCGCTAAGCTCGTTAAGTTTTGTCTGCTCTTCAAGCATTATCGCATCGCGTCGCGACGCACTGTGAGCTTAGACTTACGCTATATAAACACCATAATGGCTCATTATAAATACCGGTAAGTACTGGAGATCCACTAGATACAACAATACAAGGTCACATATATACGGGGACAAAGGTAATGTAAGTATGTGGTAAATTGCTCATGCGTGCAATTTGCAGGCAATCTTTTCCGTTTAGGTATCCTACGCCATTATGACTATTTAAGTCATAACATTAGACTTGTTTGCATTGAGTTAACTTTCTGTTCTATTAAACTTTGTAAATTAAACGTCAACACTAGTTTGGTCCGCGGGAACATTTGAAAGACATTTTTTGTGTAATTTGTTATATATGTATGTTATTATTATTATTATTTTAAGTTATGTGTCATGTTTGTGCAAATAAACTGTTTTTCTTTCTTTTCTTTTTCTTTCTAAAGAGTTACCGTAGCCCTGAAACGCAAAAGTCTACTGAACAACACAGGTACGTTTTAATAATTAGTAAAAGTCTGACACCCTCTCACTCCACCTTTGACCGGCAGTAAACATTTGATTCCTCTCCTCAAAAATCTATTTTAGTCAAAAACAAATTTTCTATGCAGAGAAATTAGATTGATGTTGTAGAAATCTCAATAAATGTGAAATTGAGAAATCTCAATAAATGAGAATAAGATGTCTGCGTATGCCAATCATAACCGTTTCAACATCTGGGGCCTTACCATGACATCTTAAATTTGTAGTCGTGAAAGAGGGATAGAGTTATATCCCAAGACCCAGTGCGCGTTGGTAGATATATTTTGCATGGGCACATAGCATAGCATAGCATAATCTGCCTTTTAATGTTCCCACTGCTGGGACTCAGGCCTCCTCTCTCTAGGAGAGGGAATGGGCCGTAATCCACCACGCGGGCTCAGTGCGGGTTGATGGATGACTCATGTCTTCGAATTTTTGGTTCTAGGACATGCCGGTTTCCTTACGATGTTTTCCTTCACCGTTTTGAGAGCAGTGGTGATAAAATAAATTACACAAAGTAATGCGCCTGGCTGGGCTCGAACTCGCAAGCATGGGCACATACCGATACATTAATCACACCGCCAGAATAGTAAAATGATCTCTTCTTTATTCTTTAACAACGAATAATATTTTAATGTTAAATCATATCATCTGTACGTATTATATAGGCAACTTACCTAATGGTTTCCCAATGTACAGTGTGCGTTTTGATGTAGAACGCATAGAACGATAACTTTAGCGCAGTTTCGGTGAGCAGATCCATCACATTTTGACAGGCCAGGCAATATAATACCGCTGACCCAGTTTGTGGAACATTTTTACTCTCTATCACTTGAGGGAATAATAGACGTGCTATATATTGAAGGGAAAATATCACAAAAGAAGGGAAGAATTGAATATCTCTAGCCCTTAATTACGAACATCGGTGGATGTATCGATGAAGTGAAGAGGCATATGGCGATTTCCAGGTGTGCGATGGACAAGTTGAGGAAAATATGGAGGAATCGCAACATATATAGAGGCACAAAAATCCGGCTAGTTCGGGCACTTGTATTCCCCATATTCTTGTACGCCGCAGAAACGTGGACCTTACGGGAAATAGAGATGAAGAAGATAGACGCCCTAGATATGTGGTGCTGGAGGAGAATGCTCGGAGTATCGTGGACTGAATTCGGTACCAACGACTCTATACTTCGGGAACTCGGCATCAAGCAGCGTTTATTATCTTTGGTACAGTCTCGTATTCTCACCTTTTTTGGTCACGTATGCCGCAGAGGGGAAGTGGCTATTGAGCGACTTGTAGTTCAGGGAAAGGTTGAGGGTACAAGGCCACAAGGAAGGTCGCCCATGAGGTGGACTGACCAGATTAAAGCGGCAGTAAATGGCTCATCATCACTGCACGAATGCACGAGGAAGGCGGCCATCAGAGAGGAGTGGCGGCGTATTGTGAAGCTTGCCACCAACACCTGAAGTGATTACCACGACCACTCTGTCAAGAGTGATATCGACAAGGAACAAGAAGAAACTTTTGTCAGAAGAGAACGTATCTTTGGCCAAAAATTAAACTTGAAGCAGCACTTTTCCTTGCGGACACGAGCAATGAGTAGCTCGCCGGCCGCCCGTCTGGTAAGGACAGAACCCGAATCATCGACGCGCATAGTATTCTACGTGTGCCTCAAAGAGATGTCAGCAAACTGTAGGGCTCCAGCAAAGCCGTACCCGCTAGGAAACGGGGAATTTCTAAAAAGGAAACCCGTGGTTCTAGAACACATAGGGCAACTTGTTTTAGTCAGTGAAAGTCCGACACGCCCTCTCACTTCACCTTAGAGCGGTAGAAGACATTGGATAATTTCTCATCTCAAATAAAAAAAACCATAATCGCATTGACACGTCATAGTAGGTACCTAATGGGTCCCAATTTTAGGAATCAATGAAATTCAAATCAAATGAAATCAATTGACAAGTATGATGGAGCATCACTTGAGAACGGCAAAGTTTTTTTTTTTATAAGCTACCGTTTACTGCATTACACCCGGGCGAAGTAGAAGCGTGTCGCTAGTATTATATGTACATTGTATATAGGGTGACTGGCAATTAGTGTACGATACTTAAACACGTGATTCTGCTCATGATAACAAACAATTTTTATTATGGGAGCAAAGCCGAAATCGCGAAAAAAATATCAGCTGTTCAGTACATTGTATCATCATGTTTGTAATTTCAGATACAATTTATTGTTAATGAATAAATGACTATGACTATGACTATGACTATGACATTAGGCAAACATAAATGTACTGAACAGCTGATTTTTTTTTCGCGATTTCAGGTTTGTTCCCATAGTAAAAGTTGTTGGTTATCATGAGCACAATCACGTGTTTAAGTATCGTACACTAATTACCAGTCACCCTATACACTTCTGGACACATCTATTGGCCCACCTTAGAGTTTAGGTTTCGATGGCCCCTAAATATGATTGCTAGATTGAACAAAAACTGTTGATGCAGTTTTAAACCTGATACATTTTACCATCTTTTTCGATCGTATTGTTTTAAATTTGAATTCAGAATACCATACGACATGGAGCTACGCCTAACAAGTCGGATATGCGCCTTGTTAAAGGCAATTGATTTTTGAATAAAAAACATGTTTTATCAAATAAAGGTTTAATTTAATAACGCATGTTGCCTCCATGGGCATCTACCACAGCTCTCATACGATTAGGCATAGAGTTTATCAACCGCTCTATGAAATTTTGAGGGATCATCTCCCATTCCTCTTCTATGGCAGTTTTCAACTCCTGCATCGTCTGGGCAACTGGCTGACGAGCCCTAACACGTCTTTTTAGCTCGTCCCACATGTGCTCAATGGGGTTCATGTCTGGGCTTCTGGCTGGCCAGTCCATAACTGTAATGTTCACATCCCGAAGATATTCCCTGACGATGCCGGCCGCATGGGCTCTTGCATTATCATGCATAAAAAGGAAATTTGGGCCCACATAGTCCGCGTATGGTATCACGTGAGGTTCTAAGCACTCACGAATGTACCTTTCAGCATTTAATGTTGGCAGCCGTGGTCCTGTAACAACCTCAAGTTGAGTTTTGCCGCTCGCGGATATACCGCCCCAGACAGTCCATGAGCCACCGCCATAAGCAACCCTCTCTTCAAAGCAGCATTGTGCGAAACGCTCTCCCTTACGTCGGTAGACCTTCTTCCTTCCATCATTGCCATGTAACACAATTTTAGACTCATCAGAAAAGAGTACACGGTTCAAATCTTGCTGTGTTCAATTTAAATGACTGCGTGCGAAATGAAGGCGCGCTGTTCGGTGGGCTCGCGTTAGTTTGGGCCCATTAGCTGGCTTGTGTGGTACCATATCGCGTTCTTTTAACCTTCTCCGAACAGTTCGAGCGCTCACAGATACTCCGTAGAAGTCGCGAAGTTGGTTTTGTATCTCAATGGAGGTAAGGTGACAATTTCTCAAGCTGGTCGTCACGATGAATCGATCCTGCCTTTCAGTTGTGACCCGAGATCGTGGCCTTCCTTGGCGACGAACAAAGCCGCCAGTCTCTAGATGAGGTATCTAGAGACGATAAACATTTCGGACCGCAGATCGACTTAAATTAAGTTGAGCACTCACGTTTCTTTGGCTGTGTCCGGCCTGAATAAGTGCCACAGCTTGGGCGGCGACTTCAGGTGAAGTATCCATAGATTATTGGTAGAACCTCACCTTAATGTTAAGAATAAGTAATGTTTGTTGCAAAACCAAAGATATCAATCACTTTTTCAAGAATTAAATCCAAGTAAACCAATAAAACCAAGTTTTCTTAGTATTCGATTGTTTGATATCAACAAACATGCTCCAAATTGTCTTTTGTTTCTTTAAATTCTGTGTTCGAAATTCAAAAAAAGACTATTGAATAAAATTGTGAATGTGCCAGGTTTAAAACTGCATAAAAACTTTTTGCTCGACCTAATATAAAATTTTAGCTAGGACCAAACGAAACTGAAAATACAAGGTGGGCCAATAATAATAATAATAATATATTTATTTGCTAAAAACACGGTATACAAGATGGTAAAGGAAAACAATTAGGAGCAAACATGTTTTGCTAAGTATTAGCATGCAAATATTTGTTATGTACATAGTAACATACAGAGATATTTGTCAACACACCATTATCGACAATTTTTTTGGTATTAAAGTTCTAAAGGTCTTCGACTTTGAAAACAAAACACTTAATCAACAAATCAAAACCTTATTTTTTTATCTATATTTTAAACACACATTAAAATAGTATAATAATAATATAATTAAATGCAAACTTTAAAACTTAGATAACTAGATTACAAAGCATTCCTGAAGTGGAAGGACTGACATGTTTTTTTATTTAGAAATTCACCTATTGAATAAAAGCTATGCGATATTAACCATTTTTTTAAAACCACACGAAATTTATTATAAGGCAATTCAGTTATCCAGCTAGGTAATGAATTATATATAAGAGGCGCCATATATACGCAGCTGCGCCTAAACATTTCTAACCTAGGTACAGGGATCTTTAATAAGTACTGTGTAACTTTCCGCTTGTTAAAATTATTGTTAGCTTCAAAAAGTGATAAATTAGTTTTAACGAATTTTGCAGTTTCGTAGATATAAATACATGGAGCCGTAAGAAGCTTTTGTGATTATAGATACAATAGATGTGTCCAGAAGTGTATATGCGACTATGCGAAAAAAGCGAAGTTTTTCACTCTTTTTTCTATTGTATTGCATGCTCTGCATTTTCCTCTAAGCTGGATCCTACATCCAGTTTTAAAGTTTATAATACTAAGTACTTTTGTTTTATTTTCAAAAACATTCTTGTTATCAAAAAGGACTAAATCACGGAGGTAGGTTTGCACGGTGTTCAAATGAGGTCAAGATCACACTTTTTAAAGGTTTTTGTACTTCATTGTACACGTGCAGCCTATGGGTTTCCTACACACAAGCGGTTTACAGTGCCCTCCGTATCCAATATAATAACGCGTTCAGGGCGGTGTTGGGGCTGCCCCGCTTCTGTAGTGCCTCGGGCATGTTTGCGGAAGCGCGCACCGACTGTTTTCACACCACCATGCGCAAGCGGTGCGCGTCCTTGGTGCGCAGGGTGCGGGGCAGCTCCAATACAGTTCTGGCGATGATTGCCGGCAGATTTGATTGCCCTTATATCGGACATTGCTGTAGCAGACATGTAGTTGGCTATGTCCGATAGTGTAAAATGTGTATCTCTTTATGTGTGTGTGTTTTGTTTTGTGATTGTTGTATGGGTGTTTAGTTGCCTGAAATAAATGCTTTTTATTTTATTTTATTTTTTTAAATCCATTCGCCAAACTTTCAAAGGACTTCACGTACTGCATCGTCAAAACGCCTAGCACAAAATTTTATTCAACAAATTTTCCACTAAAAATCGCACTAATATTATGAAGATGTGTGTATGTTTGTTACTTATTCACGCTCGAACAGCTGAACGGATTTGGATGAAATTTGGCACACGGCTAGACCATGTCGTAAAATAGTACATATGATACTTTTCATCCGAGTTTTCCCCTGGGATAATCTTTTACTGTCACGCAGGCAAAGCTACTAGCAATTACTAGTAAATTAAATATTAAAATATGTATTTTAAGCTAACTTAGATTAGCTAGATTTATATTAGAGATTTCTGTTTATAGCAGGGTGGCCGAATGGTAACGGCCCCTACTTACGAGTTGTTGACCGCGGGTTCAAACCCACCCAGGTGCATTACTTTGTAATTTATTTCATCATGTGAAGGAAAACATCGTTTTTTTTTTTTAGGTGGGAATATCATCTTATGACAAATCCCGAAAATAGTGTCAGACTTTTACTGACTAAAAACCCACTCCTGTTCCTTCTTTGCCTTCGTCCCAGGGCCCCGGGTTTCACTTTCAAAGGAAACCGGCATGTCCTAGAACCAAAAATTCTAAGACGTGACATTCACCAACCCGCACTGGGCCCGCGTGGTGAATTACGGCCCATTCCCTCTCCTAGAGAGGAAGCCTGATTCCCAACAATGGGAACATTATAAGGCCGACTATGCCATGCTATGCTATCCTATATTAAAGATATGTATTTATAATTTATTTTTTTATCTATACATTTACTTTATTTACTTAATTGTAGGTATTATGTATGATATCGACGATGAAGCGCGCTTACCTAGAAGTAACCTATTCACTCTTGACTTAAAAATTCCCGGATTTAGATTTAGTTAAGTTGTTATTATAGACCATTTTAAATTTTCTAACCTACTTATACACATCTCTAACCCAACTCACCTGTCGCAAATCTGTTAGAAGAAATTTCATTTGAAATAATGCGAAAAAAGAAGAAATTTCTTTTGAAATAAGCAAACCTTTGTACTCTTTTATTTTTAATGTTGTTTTCGTTTTTAAATGTTTGCGTGTACAAAAATAAAAAATGAAAGGAATCAAAAACATTTTCTACAGTGTCAGATCAAAAACTCCCCGACGAAACACTCGACAGGGTTTTGAAAACCGTTTGCGACCGGTAAACAAGTCTCTAAACTAGTTCAATAGTTCAAACAAACAGGACCAACTTTCAATTTGGACACGGACAAAGTATGGGGGCGAACAGAGTAAATAAACCTATATAATTTTAATTAGGTAAACAAAAGGCTACATAAAGGAGATTGTATAAGATTTGAATCCGTTTACACCAACTAGGAACTTGTTCTGAAGTTATAAATGCATTACGCAATACTCTGACTTTACTGCTCGCCTGGTACAAGTCCTTAAGTGCGATAAGTATATTACGTGAGGCTTCTTAATTAGCAGTAACTCAATCAAAGTGAGTAGATTGAAATATTTCAAATGAAAAACAAGAAAAATTTAAAAAAAACTGGGCAAGTGCGAGTCGGACTTGCGCACTGAGGGTTCCGTACAAAACTACACATGTAAACAGTTCAATTCCTGAATGGAGTTTCGAAGATTTTTCCGAGTCACAATTTTTTTTTTAGTGTCGTAACAACAAGTTTACTGTTTTCAGATTTATTCCTATATTTGTACTATATGACCTTGCTTTATGCAAAATTTCAGGATTCTGGGTCAACATGAACTACCCTATGAATTTCGATTTCCTTGTGAGTGTCGAAATATATTTTTTGCGACATAAACGACCGTATCTTTTTTTTTCGTTAACTTAGATGTTTCATTTTTTCACAGCATCAAGGGATCGCAAACTTGACTATATGTTTTTTTTAATTTCAACTCGATATGTGTTCCCGAGATAAAGGATCTTGACAGACAGACAGACAGACGGACGGACGGACAACAACGTGATCCTATAAGGGATTTGTTTTTTCTGTTCAGGTATGGATCCTTAAAAAAACGTTAAAAAGTGCGAGTCGGACTCGCGCACCGAGGGTTCTGTATAAACTTACCTGTATATAAATAGTTCAGTTCCCAAATCGAGTCTCAAAGATTTTTCCGAATCGCAAAAAAGTAATTTTCTTGTGACGTAAATTAACTACAAAAGAGTTTTCAAACTTTTTCCTTTACTTGTGCTATGAGAACTTACTTCATGCCAAATGTCAGGATTCTAGGTCAACGAGAAGTACCCAAGGTTTTGATTTCCTAGCGAGTGTCAAAAAAGTGCCAAAACGAAGCATAAACAGCCTTATCTTTAGCCGACTCCATCATCAGACCAGGTTCATGGTACCATATTAATACATTGTCATCAAAGCTACATAAGTATAAGAAACTTCAGTTCAATCGGTTTGTGTTAACTATTTCAAAATTCATTTGCAAGATTCGTCCGAAAGAAACATACATAGATTTTTCGAAGGTTTTAAGATGCCTCTTTTCGGTTTCCGAGGGCCGCACCTTGGTTTGGCACAGGTTCTCTATCTATATGTTATGGCTACGGAGGATTTTGTGGTACCAGCATCTGTTCTGATTCCGTTTCTTAACGCGAGCGAGTTGGTGCTTGTGATGCTGGTCTATTTACGGTGGGACTTATAATTTCTAGCCAATCTTTTAAAGATTGAAGGTAACCAAAGACAGTTTAGTTTTTTTTTTTCTTATATGTAACTTGAACCGAGAGCAGTTCGTATTCATGCATACTGTAAGCTACTACCTGGTCAAGAGTGAATAGGTTACTTCTAGATAAGCGTGCTCAATCGTCGACCACATCGCTGCTTTCCATTAGGTGAGCCAGTGGTCAAACGCAAACCTATCATTAGTAACTTTCAGAGAATAAAAGTCACCTGTATATCAAAATGTTTTTAAGAAAATGTTTTTAATAATAATAATGTTTATTACGAACATGTCTTTATTTCTTTGTTATTCTCTCTAAACTGGCATGGTAAACAAAGCAATACATTTTAAAAGTAAAAGCTCCAGGAAGAAGTTAGAGTTTGAAAGAAAAGCGCACCCGTAAACGCCCTACATCGTACGCGGCAATAATCCGTAACTAGTTCACACCGGCACGTGCCGGATCCAACCGGTTTTAACTGGTTAAAACTGGTTCAAATTGAACAACTTAGACAATTTTTCGTGTAATAATATCTTTTGAAATCTGCTGTATTTTATCTTTGTGCTCTTTTTGCGTTCGGTGATTATTGATGAACCTAGATAAAAGTTTCTTTGAATTATGTAGAGCAACGGATTTTTAAATTTTGTGAAGAATAAGAAAATGTAAGGTCATTTTTTGGAGCTATTATTTCTTATGGTATTGTAAACACAGTTATCTACAGTATAAGCTCCTAGTTTTGCTGGGCCCTGGTACAGGCCATGTTCCGGAGCGAGGAGGAATGGTAGGCGGCCGCCTCTTTCTGCTAAGCAGTAATGCTAGCGAAGGAAGCGGCCGCACGCGTGAGGAAACAGACTTCTTCACGCAGCAGCCGCCGGGACCCCGATTCCGAATTCCAATATGAAATGATTTGCTATATAGGGTGACTGGTAATTAGTGTACGATACTTAAACACGTGATTGTGCTCATGATAACAATTTTTTTTTATTATGGGAGCAAAGCCGAAATCGCGAAAAAAATATCAGCTGTTCAGTACATTAAGCAAACATAAATGTACTGAACAGCTGATTTTTTTTCGCGATTTCAGGTTTGTTCCCATAGTAAAAGTTGTTTGTTATCATGAGCACAATCACGTGTTTAAGTATCGTACACTAATTACCAGTCACCCTATATAATGATAAAACAGACCACGTCTAGAAGAAAACTAAATTCCGCAGGTCAGTCAGAGAAAAGGAAATGCGTCTTTATTTAGCAAAAATCATAAAAGTCTAAACACTTACCCCAGTTAAGTTATAGACCTAAACATTGTTGCTACAGCTGCTTGGTTTTAAAACCTGTATTTTCTGAGTAACATGCCTCCTATTTATGTATTGAAGTAAGTTTAATGGGATGTACGTAGTTCGAAGTCTTTGACGCCTGAATGAATTGAGGCGCACTTGCTCATCAAGATTTTCATGATAAGATAACTATAAAATCAGAAGAAAACCTAAATACCAACATAAAAATTGTTTCTACCTATAACCGTGTAAACTTTAAAACCATCCGTTAATGTTGATAAAAAGGTCAGACATCAATCTACATCTACACAAATATTGTAAAGAGCTAAAATTGTTTTTTTTTTTTGTATGTATGAGGTAATCTCTGAAAGTACTGCCCCCTAGCCAAGTCACAACCGTTTCGTTTCGATTCTCTTTTCATTGATCGCCCCGAGTCGGCCACGCCTCCTATTCCTTTGTTCTGACCACGTAACTGAGCGTTGAGATGACGTCAGAATAAAGGAATCGGAGGCGTGGCCGACTCGGGGCGATCAACGAAAAGAGAATCGAAACGAAACGGTTGTAACTTGGCTATGGGGCCTGGCCCGATTGCAAAATTTTTTTTAACCGATAGAAAGCAGCTTTATTCCTGAGTGACATAGACTATATTTTATATCCGCGAGCGAAGCCGCGAGCAAAAGCTAGTCTACTATAAGACAACATCTTACTTGTATTTTACTACACTCACGGGAAGGGTCAAGGGGTTACCTATTCTGTTCTTGACCATAACCAGATTCGTTAATATTAAAGGACTATCATAGACCAACGTTAGGGCAGCCCGTTGTTATCATAAAACGCCTTCATTCTTTTACTATGTTTCTGTTTAAATGTGTATCCCACAGAGCACGGATTAACCGCGCTGGCACCGACTGAAAAATATTTGTTTGGTGACTATCACCAGGAACACACAATAAAAAAAAAAAAATAACAATTAATAAAACAAGAAACATTGTACCTATGTGCCTCACAACAGGTGCAAAAAAGGTTAATTTCAGCGATGTTTTCAGATGAATGTTAGAGAGAGCAATGTTCCTGAGAAAATCAAGCCAATGTCAGAGTGGTCAACAGCTGTCAAATTCTACCAGTAACCGCTGACACAGATTTTTTAGCGAGATTTTTTCAAGTGAAGTTCAGTGGGTATTTTTTCTGCTTAGTTTGATACTAGATGGCGTTGTGTGAAAATTGTAGAATACTATATTACCTATATATTACTCGCAAATTGATTGGTGTAGTTTTGTATCCGAAGTGTCTACACAGTAGGACAAAATGTGTAATTATTGAAACAGGCTGAGAATGTCATTGTAGTAATGACTACCTCGGCGAAGCTAGCCGACAAGACTAACTCAATACATTTGCTGCCAAATACTGCAAAAATATTAGAATTGAACTCAAAGAGACTGAAAACAAAAAAAAACTCTGTCTCTTTCTGACACTCTCTGTACAGAATAATATTTATTCAAAATTTTTTACAGGATAAATTAACCGTAGGCGCGGGCTTGCGAACGGCGAGCAATGGGTGGCTCGCCGTCCGACCGTCCGGTAACCGTCCGGACCTAGCCCAAGTCGTCGACGGCGCGTATTGTTCCACGCGCGCCTCAGGGAGATGTCAGCAAATCGTAGGGGCCCAGCAGGGTCGAAGCCTACTGGGGCCATGGGACGAAGGCAACGAAGGAACAGGAGTGGGTTTTTAGTCAGTAAAAGTCTGACACTATCTCTCGCTCCGCCCAAGAGCAGGATTTGTCATTAGATGATTTTCCCACCTAAAAAAAAAAAAAAATACTTTCTTAAATATAAATCTTGATTCTGAATCTTACGCGCCTGAAGTAGGAAATCCTGGGTTTCAAGCGAGAAGTGCTAAAATAATTTTATATCAAGAAATAATCAAAAGGATTCTTTATTACAATACAATTTTATAAAATAAACTTTAATGTAGACAAGTTATCTTATATGATTATAATGAATGTGAAATGAAACATTCATTATGCCTTGGCGGCCAGTGATGGAAACGGTCCAGCACTGGCCGATAAGGCATCTTAGTAATCTGTGGTGGATCTTAGTATTAAACGTTAGAACGAAAGTCATTTCACATACGAATGGATTTCAGTGGTCAGTTTTATCAGGAAAATTTGCTTGCTGGTGGTAGGTACATGTATGGTTATGAACCAATACGCTGCCGATATAATAATAATAATATTCCACAACTATCTATATATACAGTTAGGAGACCTAGACAACTGATAAACATAGGTACTTAAATATTTCTAAATACATACATATTATAGATAAACTAGCTGAGCCGGCAAACGTTGTTCTGCCATATAAATAAAAAAAAAAAAAAAAAAAAAAAAAAATAGATGTTGGCCGATTCTCAGACCTACTCAATATGCTCACAAAATTTCATGAGAATCGGTCGAGCCGTTTCGGAGGAGTTCAAGTTCGAACACCGTGACACGAGAATTTTATATATTAGAAGATTACACCCAGACACAGAACAAATGATTGCGCTCATCACACAAAACAAACATTTGTCCTGGGTGGGAATTGAATCCACGATAGCAGCAGATTGATAGCAGCCAGAGCCACTAACCACTAGACCAACAGGCCAGTCCAGTATATTAGGTAGCATTCCTCGTATGGCCCGCTATTCATAATGATTAGGTCCGGAATTACAAACCCACTACATCCCATACCTTTGAGTGAATGCCTTTACCCTTATTTCGGAGTAAATAAGTGTTTGGAACGTTGAAACTTTAGTAAGGCATTCTTTTTAGAAGCTAATAAGATTTTACTAAATTATTACTAAAAAAAAGAAAGAAATAAAGAATAAATAATGATGATTTAAATAATGAATAAATAATTAAAGGTATATTTATTTTAATAATTTTTAAGAAAGATTATTATACATCAGTAAAAAAGTGTTACCGGTGATGACATACAGCTCTGAAACATGGTCTTTCCCAGTGGGCCTCATCAGAAGGCTTAAAGTCACCCAAAGGGCAATGAAGCGGGCTATACTTGGAGTTTCCATGCGTAATCAGATTAGAATTGAAAATATCCACAGAAGAATCAAGGTTGCCGACATAGCCCGAAGAATCGCCATACTTAAATGGGAATGAGCAGAATATATTGCTCACAGTACTTCAGTACTGCCCCATCGACCTTCAGGTCGATGGGGCCAAAAGGTTCTGGGCTGGCGACCACGTATTGGAAGATGCCGTATTCGACGTCCGTCCTTCCATAAGGTGGACCGACGACCTGATGAGGCCAGGGTCGCGGGAATCTGATGGATGCGAGACGCACAGAACCAGTGGCGACACTCACGGGAGGCCTTTCGGCTGAAATGATGATGATGATTCCGTTACAAAAACTTTTTCACAATGGTAAACTACACTATAGTTTAGTGATATACTGTTTATCCCGGAAAATGCATGGTTCTTGTGACAGAAAGCTCGTAAATTATTATCCAACTAGCGAACGCTATAGTGAAACGTACTTAGTGTACTTCTTGGCAAACAAATGAAATACTTGTATCCTTCATAAACTACGATCGTACAAAGTTATATCAATAAGACAAAAACAAATATTAATTCATAGACAACACAAGATGAGTGTTATCAAAAACACATTTGCTTGTCTATCGAAGCATATCATATTTGAAACACGAATCACAACAGACATTACTGTTTACCGAACGTACCCGACTGTTTACGAAAATAGACGAACTGATCCAATATGGTGGAGCGTTGACAAAAGCGTTGGAAGTTTTTGAACCCTTTTTCATTCGGGTCTTGGGTATTAGTGCGTTCAGTCGCTTATTACCCCATAATACATGGTGACCGTCGCTCTAGCGATCAAAGGCACTTTGAGCCATTGTTTTTTACATAAATAGAATGTTTAAAATAAAGATTATTATAAAATATATGCAGACGAGTTTGATTTCGACGTTTTTAAAAAGTATTTTGGGCATTAAAACTAATTTAAGAACAAATAGACATGCTAGAATGATTACGCTCCTTATTGGAGCATTAAAAAGCCATACATCACTGATGAAAGCACAAGAAAACCTGTTTAATAAATGAAACAGGAAGTTATGAAAGATTAAATTACTAAACGAAACTGTAAAGCAATATATCAAATGAAACTTAATCGAGCATGTGACAGAAACATCGAAATGCCATTCCCCTCGAAGCCATTTCAACAAATCCTGTAAGTTATTACAGCAGACTGTTATGGAAATCTGGTAAATAAATAGCTAACTTTTGCACAATACACAAATTTCGTAGAAATTACCAAATGTGTATAATTAATTAATGTTCAGAGAGAGTTTGTGCCAACGCTGAACGCATTACAATTTTGCTTTGGTCCAAGTTAACGTCTCTAGTTTGATTCTAATTAATATTTCAAATAGGATTATAGTTTGGAATTATGATTGTTGTTAGCAGAGCATAGTAAGTGTAAAGGGAGGAAAGAATTCGTATTCTACGCATGTCACACTCACATGCCATATTATTTTAGCTTTTTTTAGGTGAGAAAAAATGATTTCTCTCGCTCTATGTTGGAGCGCGAGGGAGTGTCAGACTTTTACTGACTAAAACTCACCTATGTTCATTCAATTGCCCATTGCTTTCCGTAATTCTCTCGAACAATACCGCAGCCCTAACAGGCATCGGCCCTAGGGAGTTCTCTCCATCTTGCTAACCTCTCTTTGAGGCGCTCGTGGAATATAACTTTACACATCGCGGTATTGACTCGGGCTTGGTCCTTTCTGGATGGACTTTTACCAAATAAAACCAACCTTTCTTCATTTGCTTTTCAATTTTCAGTATGTTGTTTCCATATTTCGTAAGAGAAAGTTTCAATAAATTACGTGTACAGCTGCATGATTACGCGACATCCTAATTATAAAATTAATTGTAACCGCTATAGCCAAGCACAAAGAACGCCATAAAATAAAGTGCTGCAATGCTCCATAAAGACAAAAATACTTCGGCCATTTTCACAAGGAGTTCTAGAAAAATCTTAAAATTTTAGTAAATATAAGACATTTTTTGTAATAATAAAGTGAATACTCCGCTATTTCTCATGCACTAGTTACGTCTCGCCGCCGGCTGGCAGCCTCCCCGACAACTGTTGGCCGCCCGAAACTGTTCGCAATTCAAACGTTCCTTGAATATTCGCCGTACCAAATACCTGTTCCACTATTATTAAATACCTCGGTTGAGAATTGAGATAGAGAACGCTTAATATCAGTTGCATCTGATATTAGGTTGGTTTTAAGGTGGTGTTTACCTACCTTTGTAGCTGAGGCTTTATAATTGTTTATGGTTTATGTGAAGAGCAAGCGTACCTTGTTTAATAGAACCGCATATTTGTCAAAATAATAATAGTGATATAATAATAATATAAATATTTGCGTGAAACATGGTAGGTATAAAATATGTTATTATAGAAGACTAAGCGCAAAGGCACATTTCGCAATTAAGTGATAGCATGCAAATAATTAGTTGATAGTGTTTTAGTAACATACCTACAGTAACTCACAACTATTTAGAGTTCTACATACTAAGAAAATAAGAATACGAAAAAATCTATACGCAAATTATTTCAATTAAATATTAAACAGATATTAAGGTAACAAAATTACTAGAGATTTAGCTAAATACTTAAAAATAAAACACTTACTAGAAGAAGACACAATTATCTGATTGTCACCTGACGGTTTTACTAAATAGCTATATGAATATGGCTCTGATTTTGAGTCTGAAAACAATTAACGCAACGTTACTAGTACAAACATTGGAAGCCCAAGTACCTATCCGACTATATCTACAAGAAACATGTTTATTAATTCCACCATTTATAAAACAAAGACATTATAATTACAATCAATCGCGAGGCACGTCACGTACGTCCGTCCATCGTTAGTGCCAGCGTGCAATTATACACGAACGAAACATCGGAAGAATATTCCGCGCTCCATATTCAAACAATCGCCGCTGATTGACGGGCGTGACACGAAAGTTCCCGGGGACGCCCGACAACATCCGACGTACTTGAAAACTGAAATTGTATTTTAAATATGTTCCCAGACGAAATTTTATAAATAGCTGCATTTATTCTGATTTTGGACCACTGAAAAATTTCCTTTATCGAAACCAGGACCACATCTCAACCTACCGATTCTATCCTATTATAGTTTTATTATGTTTGTGGGTTGCTGGTACCTACTTACCACAATTGTTATGTACATACTCTTATTTCCAAGTATACACGTGACTGAAAAACCTTCCTCATTTATTACCTCATAATATAATAACAGTTAAACAATATTAGGTATACATGCATTACATACCTAGTACCTACATAGCTACACATATCATAAAGCTGCTATGTTCCCACGTGCTAACGACTCCATATATTGTTATTTGCGCCAGCCACAGTTCTACACATTGCTCGCAATATTAAATTTATGAAACACTGGCCACCTCTAAATATCTATGGCCATGTTGTTTATTACTGATTGAGCCTGTCTATGGTAATATGTCTGATTGCTTAAGTATAGAGTAGGAAGAGATTGAGGGGCTCCAAGCTTCAGATATGGGAGGTTTAGGGTCTGTGTCAAAGCGGAGAGGATTTATAAAACAGATAAATTCTTATGTTAGCAGGGGAATTTCTGAAAAAGAAACCCGTTGCTCTAGAACGTAAAGGGCATCTGAAGGACACAGGTGTATGTCAGTAAAAGTCTGACAAGCCTACTCCTCCACCCTTGAGTAGGAGAAGTCATTGGATGATTCCCACCTCAAAAAAAAGACAGTGACATATTGCGTATTTTAATTACTAATTTTCTTTTTTCCTCCTTCTCCATCTTCATCCATCCACAAAATACCTACTGGTTATTTTGTTTGTAGCATGCGTTTCATCCCTCTTCTTCATATGACTATACCAAGACAAACGATTCACTTTCAACTTTTCAGTCACTGACGCCACTTTAAATCTTCTTCTAATATACTCATTTCTCACTTAATCCATTCACCCCACACATGCATGTCAATATTCTCATCTCTGCTACATGCAATCTTTGTTTATCCGTCTCTGATCTGATCTGCCCTCTAGCCAAGTTACAACCGTTTCGTTTCGATTCTCTTTTCGTTGATCGGCTCGAGTCGGCCACGCCTCCTATCCCTTTGTTCTGACCACGTGACTGAGCGTTGAGAAGGAATCGGAGGCGTGGCCTACTCGAGGCGATCGACGAAAAGAGAATAGAAACGAAACAGTTGTAACTTGGCTAGGGGGGCTGATCCTTACAGGTCTTATCACGGACTTCTAGGTTTTAGCTTTTATAATGTGGAGCATAATTGGCTTCTACTTCTACTTTTTTTTCGGTTCCGTACGGTCGAATGAAAATACCGATCCATTATAGGATCACTCATGTATCTCTCCGTCTAATTTGCCCAATCGATACTTTATAAGATTGGGTTAGTTCCTGACGACCCCGATCCTCGAGGGCCCCTTACCGGAGGCATCCGATTTATTTTTATCTTGATAAACTCAAATAAAAGTCACTTTAGCTTAAAAGTATCACCAGCAGAAGATGTTAAACAAAAACAAAAAAAAATTTACTATATAGTTTACTAAAATTATTATATTATTTTTAAATAGTAGTTTTCAATCAGTCTTTTCAAAAAACATACAAATTCGTCAATGTTGTAAAAATTGCTATAGAAATAATATACTAGTTAACATTAAATATTTTTTCATTTTTTTTTTAGTTTAAGTTGAGACTTCATTCAACATAAACTCAAATTTGAGCACTTTTTATGTAGACTATACAAACTGAAAACAACAGAATAAAGAATAAAAATAAATGTAATCATATTTATCACATTCGGGGTCTTCAGGGGGAATAACCCATAAGATTACTCATGTGTCTGTCTGTCCTTTTAATCGGCTCCGAATCTACAGAACCTATTCAGTGCAAAAGGTACACATATGAACTTTTGTGACCCAAACACACACGCGTAGCTCTCATTCGTCAATGTACGATAACGAGTTTCCATAATTTAAGACTGATAAGTGGAATATTATTGCAAACCGTTTTAATTAATATTGACTGACAAACTTATCAATGAGATAGTGTCGTATAAGTACTAATAGGTACCTACACACGATTGTTTAGTCTTTAAACGTACATAGATCAGGTGAGACATAGTGTTGAATTAGTATCAAGCAGAATCATATTTGTGTTGTGCTATGATCAGTGTCTGAGACATGTAAGTACTTTTAAAAATTTGTAAAAATAAACACGAGCTACAGAAAAAAATAAACTGATTACACTGAAAATAATAGGCTCTTAATAAACTAGTGCACCTCACCATCAATGATTGCATCACTGCTTACCATCAGGTGGGATCGCAGTCAAGCACTGGTTTATATCAAATAAAAAAAAAATAAAAAAAAATACCCAAGCCGGGAGTCAGTTCCCGACACTTACGGCCTACTAAACTAGTGCGCCTCACAATCAATGATTGCACCACTGCTTACCATCAGATGGGATCGCAGTCAAGCACTGGTTTATATTAATTTAAAAAAAAACTAATTTTTTTGTGAGATCTTTTTAAGAAATAATTCATTACTAGCTGTTGCCAATGGCTTCGCCTGAAAGTAGAAAATTGTCACAAGGGAACGTAATCCCGGGATGAAAAGTGTGCTATTCCAGGACATGAGCAAATTTTATCCAAAAACGTCCAGCCGTTCGGGCGTGAAGAAGTAAAAAATATTTACATCCACAAACTTTCGCCTTTATAATAATAGGTAGTACCTATGAAATTGTCGTTTTTTAATACGGGTTGCTTTGAAGTGTTATGCCCCGTTTACACGTGGGCCCGTGTTGTGAGCAGTGGTTGCCGAGTGGTAACGGCTCCGACTTACGAGCTTACGAGTTATAGATCGCGGGT
This sequence comes from Mythimna impura, assembly GCA_905147345.3. Taxonomy (NCBI): domain Eukaryota; kingdom Metazoa; phylum Arthropoda; class Insecta; order Lepidoptera; family Noctuidae; genus Mythimna; species Mythimna impura. Next base: position 26,227,183 of record LR990355.1, read on the forward strand.
TCACACCCAGCCAGACGCATTACTTGGTGTAATTTATTTCATCACCATGCTCTCAAAACGGTGAAGGAAAACATCATCAGGAAATCGGCATGTCCTAGAACCAAAAATTCGAAGATATGTTACATTCACCCACCCGCACTGGGCCCGCGTGGTGGATTACGGCCCATTCCCTCTCCTAGAGAGGAGGCCTGAGTCCCAGCAGTGGGAAAATTTAAACGGCCCGCGTGTATAAGCATATTATACACGCGGGCCCAGCCTCGGCCAATCGCCATCCCTAGCCATTATGTAAACGAGGAAAACCCATTTACACAATGGCGATTGGCCGAGGCTGGGCCCACGTGTAAACGCACCATTATTTCTTTGGATTGACTTGGAATTATAAGTTCAAATAAACTTTATATTAAAGGCACGTTATTCTTTTTTCGAAAATAGGTATTTATTGGTTTCTTTTGTTTTGTATTTTTGTATGAAATGTAAGAAAACTCGCATTATTTTGTAATATGAGTTCTACCATGGAAACAATATGTCTCAAGAGGTATGTACTATTTAGGTCAAGCTCAGAGATACCACCTCTGAGCTTAACCTAAATAGTACGCAAGATTTGTAGTAAAATACTTGTAGAATGTAACCATTACAAGGGTGCGTATAAAATGAATAGATTTCCCTCGATTTCTCAAGGATCCCATCATCAAATTCTGACCAGTGCCTGCCGGCGAGGGTGTTATGGAGCCGAGTGCTGCAGTGACAAATTTCCACGAGTATCAAACGGCTTCCATACACTTAGGAAGATATAAATAAACGGTTGGCCGGTGACTCATGGGGTTCGCTTAGCGCCCAGCCTGATACGATAAATACAATAAATTAATATAATATAATAATAACCCCGCTTGGGCAGAGCACCGCCGTGTCCTCGTGGGGGCGATCAGCGGCAACGATCTCTACTGGGGCCAAGGGTCTGCTTCTGAAAGGAAGACTCGGCCCTGGTATGAAAGTTAACGTAGGAACAGGAGTGGGTTTTTAGTCAGTAAAAGTCTGACACACCCTCTCGCTCCGCCCAAGAGCGAGGGATGTTATTGGATGATTTTACCACCGAAAAAAAAAACACTAATGCGGAAAAAAATCTTTCATGCCTAAAAGCGGTAGGGATAAGAGCGGTTTTTAAGTATGTTTATTGAAAAATAATTTTTCAAATCGATCCAGGCGTCCTAGAGTCACCAGAATACACAAATAAAAATAAGATTCCAACGAATTGAGAATCTTCTCCTTTTTTTTTGAAGTCCATTAAAATCACATATTTTGTACTCAACTGTAGATATTTACAGGTCTCGGTTGACGAATGGTGAACCACAGAATGTGCACGGACCATACGTCCAATTAGTGGTTCGCGGTTTGTGAGCCTCAGATTTAGCTTATATTATATGTAAATACACAGATACACGTACATAGAGAAGTAGAAACTACGTATGTGGGCGTAGGCTAAGGTTGTCAACTATACTGTTAAAAACAGTACTATACTATAGTTTTTTCACTACATTATACTTTTTACTGTTGAACAAAAATAAAGTATACATAATACTGTTTTCAGCTTTAAAATGCTTAACACTATACTCGTAAGTTTTAGAATTAGACGCTCACACGTTTTTTTTTTTTAATCAAATCACAATAATAGGGTTTCAGAACGGATCGAATGAGCTCCTCATTTACTTTAATTTTAGTTTTAATTGTGGTGAAGTTTTAAAAAAAGGACTGTAAATTAATAAGTTATTCAAAAGGCTCTAAAATATGTATTTAAAACATTAAACAAATAAAATATACTGTTCATTTTTCTAAAATACTGTTTAATATTCTTCTCAGATAAAAAAATACTTTATTTCTTGTAAAAAAAAGTTGGCAACCCTAGCGTAGGCTCTCGATATGAGATGCTGATGAAGACAAGGCTGGACACACGATTTCAATGCTTTATATTTTCGGCACTCCTGTTACATTGTACATACAATACCAAATGCCAAACTTTTACTTGTTATTTAGTGTTTACATTTGACCGTGGAACGACACACGTTTCAACAAAGCGTTGTTAAAATTTAGTTTCAAAATCGGTGTTGTGTTCCATCTGTCCGCCTAATGTTCCGTGCGTTGCGTTCAGTTCCTCTATACCTCCATTCACGGTCTATTGAGATCGGGTAACGCCTCTGCCGCTCGACTATTTTCTGTAGAACTACGTGAAATTTCCGACAAACCACAGACGAAGCGAACGCGTGTTATGTTGGCCCTGAAGGCCAACATAACACGCGTTCTTCAAGAATTTGGACCCAAAAAATTGTTCCACTAGGATGCGCGATTACAACGGAGCCGCAGCAGCCTTTTGTTATTATATTTAGTCTGTACCATCCCAGTGCCGTGCGAAGGCCTCCCTCTATCTCTTCAATTGTTCCCGGGTCGGGGCCACTTCTTGCCAAATTCTCAGGAAGACATCTGAGTCGTCCTGCCATTACCTTCGTAGCTAAGTTTGTAATTTACGGTCCCATCGCCCGATCGGTATGCGGCAGACACATATGTACCTAAGTACGGTAGGTAGATACCAATTTAGTATCATGGAACGCTTGATTAAATAAAATATGACAATATTATTTGAACTGTTAGTTTTATTTAAGGGAATGCAACTCGATATACATTTTCACTATTTTTCTTACAACCGCTCTTACGCGATTATGATGTTATTACACATTTTTCATTAGATATTTTGGAAACACAGTCTCTTGTGGATATTATTTAGGCTTATATTGTAATCAATTTATAAATTTGTGTAAAACTAATCCAGTAAAGACCTCTGAAAATCTGCTATTTTGCATGAACTTTAAGACTTAATAATTTGCTCAAAAATTAAAAAAAGTCAAAAAAGGTATCACAGTAGAAGCCTTGCAAATTTAAAAAAGATTCTGAATGACGACAATTTATTTTAAAAACTTGTAAGGGTTTAAAAAAAACGTATTTCCTGGAGCAAGTTTTGTAAAATATTCGAGTAAATCACGGAATTACCAAATGCTAACAGTTTTCAGGCGTTATATTTCTTTTTTCGCGTTGTTTTTTAGTCAAACATCGCGTTGGATTGCGTTAGATGAAGCAAAAAGCTTTTAAACCATGCTCGATGTTGACAATAGGCGAGTGAAAAAGGACCTTATTAATGTCATGGAACGCTTGATAAAAACAAATATGACAATATCATTTGAATTGTTTGAGCGCTCTTAAGAAAACCACTATTAAAGTAGTTACCTATTATGAGACAGACTGCCGTTGCTTGTCAGGTGGGATTGACGTTATGTGGAAGTAGTTTTACTTATCAACCGATACACCAATAAAAACGCCTTTCCTTTCATAGTATTAAAGTACCAGTTACTTTATAAACGTCAGTACAGTAGCTTTCATTCAAAATATTACATTACAAGCTATGAATTTATTTTGTATTTACCTATCTATTTAGTTATTCACAGAAAGTCTTTCTTTAAAATATTTGCTTTAATATTTTTATCATTGATACGCTCTGGTTTAACCACTATCTTACCTGATAGTAAGCGATGATGTGGTCGACGATGGAGCACATTTGCATAGAAGTAACCTATTCACTCTTGACATAAAGACCCCTAGGTTGTTAGTGTTGTTACTAGCATAGACTCTGACCGGAAGATCCACTTTTTAGCTGTACGCATAATGAATGTGTTTCCAAACACACTGAATGTGTTTGCCGAAATGTAAATGATAGAAAATAATCATTAAAAACAAACAATGCTTTGTCAAAACATAAAAATAAGATAACATTGTTGCTTGCCGATATAAACTTATGTTTTAATAACCCGATTACTTCACGGCTTTTAATAAACCGTAAAATTAATAATTATAGTGCTAACTACAGTATAGAGAAATTTAATAAAATTGTTAGCTGATTAAACGAGGACGCTAATAAATGAAATTATTCCACTAATCGTTTAACATGGGTTAACTAAGTTCCAGCGAATATTGTAAACCGTTAAAAAATAAATATCTTCGTATGTGCATGTATTGGCTAAATTAAGAAACATTTGTAATTTAGAGTAAACAACATGACGATTTATAAACTTAATAAAGTAAACAATCTATTTTGCACATTATGGCAACAATATTGGACTGGGAAATGACTCAGCTATCAGTAAACACACTTTTTTCTTTAAGCTCTAGACAAAATAAAATGCTATCACTGATAAAATTTGTCAAAATACAAAATGTTTTAAATTGTTCATATGATATTTAAAAAGAGAGAAATACTTTTATTTGGCACAAACACAAGGACAAACAAAACAAGCAGGTAAAAACGAAAAGGAACAAAATAAAACAGTTATAAACAAATATATAGTGTGCCTCACGGCATTTCGATAGTGTATGCCAATCGCGTATTATTTTGGACTTTTTAACAACCGTTGAACACAGATATAATACCACTAGGTAACCTGAACTGGGCCGTGGTAAATTACGGCCCATTCCTTCACGTAGAGGGGAGGCTTGAGTCCCAGCTGTGAGAACATTATAAGAATAATTATGCTATGCTATGCTTGACTCTCTCTTGAGTGAGTCGTCTGCTGCAAGATGACGTATACGTCACCTGGCAAACAGATAGTAGAGTTTAAAATAGCTCGACACGCGTTGTGTCGCCAATGTTTTGAACTCAGTATTTATTTTCCGATACTGTTCAACGACACTCGCAACGCAACGAACAAGGCTGTAACATTAATTCAGTCATTTTTCAAATTGAGCCTAAAAGTGATAGTGCTATGTTTGAATTTTAGTTTGCACTGTAATCCGAGATACTGCCTTATTCGATGCGGGTGTCATTAATATTATTTTATTGTGAGTAATTGGTTCAAATTGCTGTGATTATGTTATTAAAGTACTTACTATATAAATAGAGTGCGATATTAAAAATATTGTTTGTACTTTGCAGTACAAAGATGGTTCAAGTCAGAGTGAGTGAGGGCGTGTTGGAAGGTGAGCTGGTGCAGAACGAGTACGGTGGCACGTACTGCAGCTTCAAGGGCATCCCGTACGCGCAGCCGCCTCTAGGAGACCTCCGATTCAAGGTTAATTATAGTACCCCCATCATCATTATCATTTTAGCCTTAAGATGCACAGCGAAACTTGCCTGAAAGTCTCATCCATGCGTTGCCACATCGAGTGCTTCTCGTATCTAATAGGTTTCCGTAGAGCTCACCAGGTCATTGTCCCACCTTGTGGCATTTTACGTAGATAAGATCAGATAAGATAATGATCTCATATTCCCCTTAAAATTCGTAAGCAATGATTGAGTTGGCAGGACTTATCAAGTAACCTGGATGTTATATGCTGATATTACCTTGGTGCAGGACAAATAGGTACTAGACATTTAAATGTAACCCTCCTAAATCAGTTTACATTGATGTCAATCTACATAAAGTGGCCATACTAGAATTTTACGAGTTAGTCTCATTTAACGTTTGTATTCAACTGCCCGTAAGATTGACATTGACCGTGAATGGTTTCTGTTTTTGCTATCTCACATAAGATTTAATTGATATTGATTTACTTACCTAATATAATTTGATAATGTTTACTATGTTTGCAGGCACCACAAAGTCCAAAACCGTGGGATGGCGTGCGGAGCGCAAAAGAGTTTGGTCCTGTTTCTTTTCAGTATGATATATTTATGAAAACAGATCCCCGTGGTGATGAGGACTGCTTGTACCTCAACGTGTACACCCCAGACCTGAAGCCCAGCAAGCCATTACCCGTAATGTTCTGGATACACGGAGGAGCATATATCTCTGGTAGCGGCAATGATGAAATTTTTGGCCCAAAATTCCTCGTCAGGCAAGGCGTGATACTTGTCACCATTAATTATAGACTTGAAGTTATGGGTTTTCTTTGTTTAGACACAGAAGAAGTACCTGGCAATGCTGGCATGAAAGATCAGGTGGCAGCTTTGAAGTGGGTCAATAAGAACATTTCATCCTTTGGCGGTGACCCGAACAATGTAACAATTTTTGGGGAAAGTGTAGGAGGTGCTAGCGTTAGCTATCATTTAGTGTCTCCCATGACTAAAGGACTTTTCAAAAGAGCGATATGTCACAGTGGAACAGCAAATTGTTGGTGGGGAGAATTAATTGAGCCCCGTGAGAGAGCAATCGCGTTAGCCGAGCATATGGGGTACGATCCAGAAGCTGGTGGAAGTCTCTATGATTACTTCAAATCCCAACCAATAGAAGCACTATTTGACGTAACGATACCACTTACTTTTGCTGAGGAACAAAGAGCGGGCTTTGAGTTAAGTGTTGGTATTGTCAGTGAAAAACAATTTGGTGATAATGAGAGATTCTTCCATGGAAATATATATGATCATCTAAAAAACGGTATTCATGAAGGAGTGGAAGTTATAACCGGCTATACTGAAGACGAAGGAGTCATACTATATGTGTTTGCTGAATTTGAAAAAATGCTAGCACAAGCAAATCACATAATTACTTATTTTACTCCTAAACACATAGCATTGCATTGTCCAGTTAAACAACAAATACAGATTGCACGAAAGATCAAAGACTACTATATGAAAGATGGTAGTCGAAGAGCCGACTGGGAAAAATTGGCTCGATTCCATTCCTTTGAAACACTTAAATATGACATCATTAAGTGGGCAAAGATTTGCGCAAGTGCAAACAAGAATAAAATATACTTTTTTAAATTCAGTTGCAAATCTGAAAGGAACCTTGCTAGTCAATTGATGGGGCTAGATGATGTCACTGGAGGAAAAGAAGTATCTTGTCATATTGATGACTTGTTTTATATTTTCGATAGTAGAGCAGCAGAAGTAAAAGTAGATATGAAATCTAAAACGTTCAAAATGATTGATAACATGACAAAGCTTTGGACAAACTTTGCAAAATACGGGTAAGTTGTACTTTAACTAGATGTATGACAATATACTCGTGCATACAGACGTGCTTACGAGACTTTTAAAATTACATTGTTTATTATTTTACAGAGAGCCGACTCCAAACGATGAACTTGGTGTGAAATGGAATCCTTACACAGTGGAAAAGGAAGAATATTTGGAAATAGGCAACGATTTGCTAACGGGGTCGGCGCCGGATCATGAAGAATTTAAATTTTGGGACAATATCTTTAGGGAATTTGCTCCTAAATATTTTACTCAGGATTTTTAAACAGCTAGTCCTCTCAAGATTTACGGTTGAAAATAGTTTTGGTATTTATAACACGATGGTTCAATACTAATTTCCATATGCACATTGAAACATTGTACTCAAAAGAATGTCAGTGTTAACCATAGAATTGAGTAAATAAGTACCTTATATAAAAACTTTTAATGTTTACGGTATGGATGGCGTAGTAGTAGAGCTATTGGCTGCTGCCTTGCGTGACAGTAATTCGATTCCCGCACAGTACTATTATTTGTATGACAGACAGTTATCCCAGGTCTGGGTATCTTGTTTAAAACCCCCAGGTTGTAACTATCAGGAAACACAAACTCCGGCAAGGAGTTGTACTCCTTAGCTATACTTACGCTAAATGAATATATTCCCAAAATATTTTGTGCGTATGGGTGGGATGTCCACCACGTACCAATAGTGCATCGCCGTACGTGTGGTGGTCCGATGATGAAATGGACTCTCTTTTAAATTCATTCAATGATTGTATTTTTACAAGATCTATATTCGTAATATGTTGTGTCACCGGGAACACCCAAATACTCCGAAATATTTTATTCCGAATTTCGATGTTCCGATTTTCAAAAGTCCGAATTTCATAATACCTAAGAATTATAATGTCTATTATTCAAAATCACGAAATTTATTTTACCGAAAGTCGTAAATGCGATTTGTTAGTTTTCCGATTTTCATACGTTTGAAGAATCAAATGCTCGAAAGGTTCTCGATCCGAAAAACGATATTCCGATTTTCAATACTTCGAATAACTAAAAGTCAACATGTTGTGCTACAAAATTTAGTGACAGAAACGAATCGCTGCAAAACCGACTTCACGCAGTCTTCTCTGCCCTACCCCTAGAGTGTAATTTAAACCCGCGTAGGCACGGAGGGGTGGGGCGGCCCGCGAGCTGAGGAGCAGGTGGTTTGAAGGCCCGCCGCCGCGGCTGAGGCTGGCCGGCTTCGCCGGCCAGCAAGTCGAAGCTGCGGTGGTGAGCGTTAAAACCATCTGCAATGATAAGCTCGCGTGGGGGCGCCCAAACCCCGCAGCGCCGGAGCTGTGACAGAAACAATGCTTGCTGCATGTTGCATGCTGCATGCCTGCTTGCATGCTGCATGCCTGCTTGCATGCTGCATGCCTGTTTGCATGTTGCATGCCTGCTTGCATGTTGCATGCCTGCTTGCATGTTGCATGCATGCTCGAAAACGCATCTGTCATTAGTTTTTTAATTCTACCCCCTCCTACTATACATAATATGATACATCTCTCTGACGAGCAATTATGTGTTTATTTGTCTTGCTATACAGTTTTACAAGGCGTTTTTATTTCGGAATTGTATTAATCGGTATTTTAATAATCGGAATTCGTATTTTTGATGTTTCGAATTATCATTCAGTCGGACTTTTTGTTATTCGATCTATTGAAACTCGGTATTTTGATAATAGTAATTATAAACGATAGGAATATTGAAATTTAGGAATTATAAAAATAGGAGTAATGATAAGTCGGAGTTGTTATATTCGGAATTTTGAACCATTCGGAATTATGAAAATCGGTATTTTGAAATTCGTATTTGTGACTGTCGGAATAAAGTTTTTCGTATTCATGTAGTGTACCCTGTGTCACCCTATGTTATGTTTTTTATTACTGTCAATTTTGTAACTCATATGGTGTCCATAATTATGAGTATTCTATTATTAGTTTTTTTATGGTTTATAAACAATTTAGTCTTAATGTTAATATTCTAGTTGAGAGATGTGTTCTTCCTCTCTCCTACCATTTAACATTTTGCTAAGCCCGACAGGAACCGTAATTGTTTTGCATTTTAATTTTAATTTACCACCTGATATGTACATTATGGATTGCAATAAACATTATTGAGACTTGAGAACTTTGATTGATTTTGAAGACGATCAATCAAAATTGTTTTTTTTTTTTAACTTAAAATTATCCCAAACCTTCTTTAACATTTTTTGTAAACAAATTTTGAATAATAGGTCACCACGAACTCCAGATAAAAACTACAGTACGTGGCTCACAAGCAAACAACATAATACGAGTATATTACTGGTTTTAGAACTAGCTAGGTATGTAAAAAAAAATATCTTATCAAGAAAAAATTAAACATACATAAAATAAGAACACTCGTAAAAATATTTCAGTTATTCTCATGTGCAAGTGGAAACAACACTGTCGTGCCGTCAAATTTTAAAAGCAAAATTGTATAATTACAGCTTTAGGGACTAAGTCATCTAGTGCGATTAATGTGGCGTTTTACTGGCATGAACTTAATATACGAGAGTACCCCAGCAAGAAGAATAGTAAATAGTCTCCGAGAATGTATTTCGGTTCGGCCATGAGGGCCAATCACCGACTAGTCAACAGCCATAGACTCGTAAAATATTATAGTGCAAAGAGTGTGAACGAGCACAGGTCCATTCCTTGTTCCTTCACTCTCGAGAAGAATAAGAAATTGTTCAGTGCGAACATGATGCAAGTGAGAGTGAATGAAGGCGTGCTGGAAGGTGAGCTGGTGCAGAACGAGTACGGTGGCACGTACTGCAGCTTCAAGGGCATCCCTTATGCACAGCCGCCTCTAGGAGATCTCCGGTTCAAGGTACATCTATAGAATTTTTTCTCATATTCAGTAAAACTCATCGCACAGCGTATATCGCTGTCTGATAGCATGGCACAAGAGTTGCTTATATAAACCAAACTAAGGAAGGATTTAAATATATTTACATTTAAAAATACTAACTGCTCTTGTCTCCGTCGGCGTTCCAGCCGTATTGGAACCCCATGGCCTGGCACGCGACGATGGCAAGAGACCGGACGGCATGTCGTTATTCCCATGGAAGATGGGTAGGCCTTTAGTATGGGACGCTACTTGTGTCAATACTCTTGCGCCTTCCCATCTTTCTAACTCGTCGTGTTGTGCTGTGCTGCCGCTGCGGCTGCGGAGAACCTCAAGCGGCGAAAATATAATAACCTTGTTGGAAGTTATATTTTCGAACCGTTTGGGGTTGAAACTCTCGGTTCGTGGGGTCCGAGTGCTCACAAGTTGTATAAAGATCTGTCAAAACGTCTAGTTGACACTTCGCGTGACCCAAGGGCTGGCTTTTACCTCGGACAGAGGATAAGCATTGCCATACAGCGTGGCAATGCCGCCAGTCTTTTGGGCACATTACCAGTCGACAGCGATGTGGAAGAGTTTTTTGACGCCATATTTTAGTTTTAGTTAGTTGTAATTAGATTAGGGTTTTTATTATTATTTATTTTATTTTAGGAAAGATTTTGAAAATATATCCAACTAACGTCTGCTCCTGGCTTCGTTCACGTGAAAATAAAAGGGAAACTTACTCGCGGGACAAAAGTATCGTTTGTGCTTTTTCATGACACGGTCTATCCATGTCTGGAATTTCATTAAAATACGTTCAGCATATTTAAAGAGAAGGAGTAACAAACAGGCATACACATACGTAAAAACTAACGCCTTATAAATGATAGAAATCCTATTCGGCACACGGTTTGTTATGACAATGTGTTTTTCAATACACTTACTCGAAAACCCGCTCTTTTCCCACCGCTTTTAGGCACGCAATAGACTGTTTTCCGCACTAGTGCAGAAAAGTGCGCGTGTTCACCCCCGCCACAATGTTATTACATCTACCGTATCAGGCTGGGCGCGCGTCGACCCCCACGAGTCTCCGGTCAACCCCCGTTTAGTCATTTCTTCGTTAGTGTATTGAAAAAAGTCGTTTGATACACGTGCAAATTTGTCACTGCAGCCATCGTCTCCACAACACACTCGCCTACTGCTCGTGCAAATTCCGCCTCGATCGCAATGACAAGCTTTCTGGCACTTGTATCAAAATGTACTATTTCTAAATCTTTTGAGGCTAGATTATCTTTCCATAAACGGTTTCAAATAACGATTATCTTTGCCCACCAAGTGGTTAACCTTGGAGTTAAAATAGATTTGGATTTAACATAATTGTCGTTTAGCGTACTTTATATGATAAACTGTTATTAACTTTTATCTGCTGATTTGAGGGAGATCTAGACTCCGTGTAACATATCCGTGGGTTCATAGCTAATCGCTTATAAAAAAAAACAATATTTTCGTTTATAATATTTTGAAACAAATTTAAAAGTAATCGAAACAATTATTGTGAGAACAATCGCGATAAATTCACACATACTTAAAGATAACGATTATTTTTATCTAAACAGTGTTTCCGTCTCTTTCAGCGCTGTTTGATTATTGTAAAGCGATTTTATTGCTATAGGTTTATAACAAAGCGTATAATTTAAAAACAAAATTAGTTAATAAATAGAGCGTTATCTGCACAGCTATTTTATCATTACAGCCGAAAGACGTCCCATATATACTGAACATAGGGCTCCCTCAAGTGTCACCATCACGACCATTCCTATGCATCTCGCATCCAGCTATTTATGTCATGGAATTAAGTCTACTTATTATTTTTCTGCCATAGTTGAATTGTTCAACTTAATTAACTACAAAACTCTAATTCTCATTAATAAACCACGAGTCTATATGACACTAACTGAAACTTCGATGATTTTTTTCTAATAATCGATTTTCGATGTTTTACAGGCACCTCAACCCCCAAAACCATGGCAAGGAGTCCGGACCGCCAAAGAGTTTGGTCCAGAATGTTACCAAGTCGACTTATTAATGAAACCTAAACCAAATTGCAGTGAAGACTGTCTGTTCCTCAACGTCTACACTCCAGACTTGAAACCAAAAAATCCTTTACCCATTATGTTCTACATCCACGGAGGAGGATTTTACTCAGGCAGTGGAAATGATAATATATGTGCACCAGAATTCCTTGTAAGAAAAGGAGTTATACTCGTCACAATTAATTACAGACTTGAAGTGCTAGGTTTTCTTTGTCTAGATACAGAGGAAGTACCAGGTAATGCAGGCATGAAGGATCAAGTTGCAGCATTAGAATGGGTCAATAAAAATATTGCTTATTTTGGTGGAGATCCCAATAATATAACTATTTTTGGTGAAAGTGCGGGCGCAGCCAGTGTTAGCTGTCATTTAGTGTCTCCCATGACTAAAGGACTTTTTAAGAGAGCGATTTGTCAGAGTGGAGCGTCCACTTGTTGGTGGGCAAAAATATTTGAGCCCCGCTTGAAAGCCCTCGCGTTAGCACATCAATTAGGACATAACTCGGAAACCGATGGAGATCTGTACGAGTTTTTCAAATCTCAACCAGTAGAGGCTCTCATTGGAGTAAAATTACCATTATCATTCTCAGAAGAACATCGAGCCGGATTTGAATTACACCTTGGTATTGTCAGTGAAAAACAATTCGGTGATAACAAAGCATTTTTTCAAGGCAATATATCTGATTATTTAAAAAATGGTATTCACGAAGGATTGGAAGTTATAACAGGGTACACTGAAGATGAAGGTGTTCTATTATTCATATTCGGCGAATACACAAAAATGATTGCACAAGCAAATAATTTAGATAATTACTTTACTCCTAAACATATTGCGTTAAATTGTTCGATGAGAAAACAAATTGAGGCAGGACAAAGCATCAAAAAGTTTTATATGTGTGACAGAAGCATCGATACTGAATGGGAACGATTGGCCCGTTATCATTCGTTTGAAATGTTTGTTTATGGAATCATAAAATGGGCAAAAGTTTGCGCACAAAAGAATACTGTCTATCTCTATAAATTCACTTGTAAATCTGAAAGAAATATTGCTAGTAAGTTGATGGGTCTCAATGCAGTGACTGGTGGTAAAGAAATTGCTTGTCACCTCGATGATTTGTTTTATGTTTTCAACAGCAAAATATTAAAGGGTAAAGTCGATATGAAATCTAAAACTTTCAAAATGATTGATAACATAACTACGCTTTGGACAAACTTTGCAAAATATGGGTAAGTATGTAGGTTCAAACAGATACAAAAATGATCCATGTTTACTACTTTTTCTTGAAAACTTATTTGTATGCCTATTTTACAGAAACCCAACTCCTAACGAAGATCTTGGAGTGAAATGGAATCCGTACACAAATGACAAAGAAGAATATTTGAACATTGGTAAGGAACTGCAAACTGGTTCAGCTCCAGATGATAGAGATTTCAAATTTTGGGAAAATATTTTCAAAGAAATTACCCCTGAACACGTTGATAAAGAATATTAAATTAATTACACTAGGTATTCCAATTACTAGCATTAATGTTAGATCCACCCGGGGGGCACCCTCCTGCCACGAAAGAGTCACTGCTGCCCTAGAACACAAAGGGAAACTGAAGGAACACGAGTGGGTTTTAGTCAGTAAAAGTCGGAGACTCCGTCTCGCTCCACCGAGAGTAGCAAAAGTTATTTGAAAACTACCAACCACAAAAAAAAATGTTGGAGCAGCACCCTCGGGGTAGGTGGAGCGACGACCTTCCTATGGAGGCTAGAAACAGATGAAGGATAGTTAGAGGAAATCGACATGGAAGGAATGTGATCGGAGAGGCCTATGTTCAGCAGTAGATAGCTGTTGACTAATGATAATGAGGTTAACTTGCCTAAAACCTGGACAACGGTCAGACGCAAGAAGTTGCGCCGCCGATCACCTTCATGAAGACACAGCCGTGCTCCTCCGGGTAGTAATACCCGGGCCATTCTTCCCGCCGATGGAGTTCGGCGAAGACCTGCGTCAAGCTAAAAGTGCAGACGCCGTGGCGCCTCTCTAACCATTTCTGAAAGTGAAGACTTTTCGTCGCTATTGTGGCGCTCTCAGCGCTAGGCTTGTTCTGTTAATGTCTCTATACCGCCATGAGATCCCGCTGGAATTCTGTCTAACGTACCACGATTTAATAATAATAAGACATTTATTTCAGACTTAGTCCATATACTGTTAGTAACACAAGAAACCTTATAAAGTTATTGTTAGTACATACTAGACAAAGACAATCACAAAAAGGCACCGCACTGTAGCGCCTGTTTATGCCAAGTCCTGGACCCAACCACCCTCAGTGTGTAGTCGCATCCAGTGCCACCGCATCGGCGAATCCCATCGGCCCACGAACACGCTCAGAAGGTCAAATCAAATATTCATTCGAATGGGTTCACGTTAGCAGAGCAATTGGAGAAACTTCAATCAACGCATTAAGCTTAACTGAATGGCTCTAACTACTGCACTCAGATCTATACACTGATTACGCCTAATTTTTATGGCGCTGGTAATTTTTTTCTTTTTTCATAACTATTTAAATAAATAAATAAATAATAATAAAGGAGATTGGCGAGTTGGGTACCTCATCAAAATCCAAACGTTTCAAAATCTAGTTAGATGCAAATTATAGGTCTTATATCCGTAATTATTTTCCAAGCTAAAATGTTTTAATAGTTGCTGGAAGTAATTAAAAAAAAACATGATTTTAAGGTGCAGTCCCGTTACGGAAATAAAACGCACTAATGCAAAACAAAACGCATTAAAAAGATCCAATTATATTATTATACGTATTACGCGCCAGTGTTTGTCACTTATGTCAAATACAAAAAAATATTTATCTAATAGCGTCACTGTCATGATATTTTTCTACTTCACTTTTGACCTTTTGACATTGGCAGAATGGTCGACATCGGCTTTGCTTGCCACATTATGAAATAGAATCGTCATGATATTTTTGTAAATGTATAATCTGTGAATGTTGTTCATGCTATAACAATGTCGGCAGTTGATCTTAGGTGTAGATACTGTAATTGGCGCTTATCACGCCTTCGGCTTCGCCGGCATTGTCTTGTCTGCCGTGGATGATAACCTGAGGCATGAGGTTATGTTTTTATCAATTTAATATCCCCAAGTCTAATGTATGTCTCACCATTACATATTTTGATAGACTCTATTGTAGCATTCAAATCCATATATTCATTCTCTGAAACGGTAAACCTGTATGTGATACTGAAAATACATGGGTTTCTGCCAATCTCCTTTATTCAACACTTTTCAATTTAACAAATTATTTGCCGTTACATCAAATGTCACCTTATTTTCAACATACCTTTAACCAATCTACCATAATTTCTTTGGTCTTCCGTTAACATACACTTCTGGACACATCTATTGGCCCACCTTGTATTTTCAGTTTCGTCTGGTCCTAGCTAAAATTTTATATTAGGTCGAGCAAAAAGTTTTTATGCAGTTTTGAACCTGGCACATTCACAATTTCATTCAATAGTCTTTTTTTGAATTTCGAACACAGAATTTAAAGAAACAAAGACAATTTGGAGCCTGTTTGTTGATATCCAACAATCGAATACTAAGAAAACTTGGTTTTATTGGTTTACTTGGATTTAATTCTTGAAAAAGTGATTGATATCTTTGGTTTTGCAACAAACATTACTTATTCTTAACATTAAGGTGAGGTTCTATCAATAATCTATGGATACTTCACCTGAAGTTGCCGCCCAAGCTGTGGCACTTATTCAGGCCGGACACAGCCAAAGAAACGTGAGTGCTCAACTTAATTTAAGTCGATCTGCGGTCCGAAATGTTTATCGGAGGTACCTAGAGACTGGCGGCTTTGTTCGTCGCCAAGGAATGCCACGATCTCGGGTCACAACTGAAAGGCAGGATCGATTCATCGTGACGACCAGCTTGAGAAATCGTCACCTTACCTCCATTGAGATACAAAACCAACTTCGCGACTTCCACGGAGTATCTGTGAGCGCTCGAACTGTTCGGAGAAGTTTAAAAGAACGCGATATGGTACCACACAAGCCAGCTAATGGGCCCAAACTAACGCGAGCCCACCGAACAGCGCGCCTTCATTTTGCACGCAGTCATTTCAATTGGACACAGCAAGATTGGAGCCGTGTACTCTTTTCTGATGAGTCTAAAATTGTGTTACATGGCAATGATGAAAGGAAGAAGGTCTACCGACTTAAGGGAGAGCGTTTCGCACAATGCTGCTTTGAAGAGAGGGTTGCTTATGGCGGTGGCTCATGGACTGTCTGGGGCGGTATATCCGCGAGCGGCAAAACTCAACTTGAGGTTGTTACAGGACCACGGCTGCCAACATTAAATGCTGAAAGGTACATTCGTGAGTGCTTAGAACCTCACGTGATACCATATGCGGACTATGTGGGCCCAAATTTCCTTTTTATGCATGATAATGCAAGAGCCCATGCGGCCGGCATCGTCAGGGAATATCTTCGGGATGTGAACATCACAGTTATGGACTGGCCAGCCAGAAGCCCAGACATGAACCCCATTGAGCACATGTGGGACGAGCTAAAAAGACGTGTTAGGGCTCGTCAGCCAGTTGCCCAGACGATGCAGGAGTTGAAAACTGCCATAGAAGAGGAATGGGAGATGATCCCTCAAAATTTCATAGAGCGGTTGATAAACTCTATGCCTAATCGTATGAGAGCTGTGGTAGATGTCCATGGAGGCAACACGCGTTATTAAATTAAACCTTTATTTGATAAAACATGTTTTTTATTCAAAAATCAATTGCCTTAAACAAGGCGCATATCCGACTTGTTAGGCGTAGCTCCATGTCGTATGGTATTCTGAATTCAAATTTAAAACAATACGATCGAAAAAGATTGTAAAATGTATCAGGTTTAAAACTGCATCAACAGTTTTTGTTCAATCTAGCAATCATATTTCGGTAGGGGCCATCGAAACCTAAACTCTAAGGTGGGCCAATAGATGTGTCCAGAAGATATTCAATTAAATCCCTAGTTTAACCTTAAAAAAACAAAAGCTTTAAATAGAGATATAGTCGAGGTTTATCGCTATCAAGCCCTCGTATGTCACAACTGCGGCCCATTTTGTGACCTCGCGCTACGGTGACCTAATTCCCTAGGGTTCCAATATGCTCTTGATTTTGTAAAAAGTATTTTTTTTAATGATAGGAGAATGGGTAAATGTATATATTCTGTCTAAACCAAATAAATTGAGACATTATATATTTATAAAAGTCAAAATCTTGACCCATTCACTGACTTATTAACGTCCAGCCCTAAATCTTGAACCAAGAACGCTGAAATTTTACTCACAAGTGCCTTTTTAAAAAAAATGGGGCGCTAGCCGTTACTGATCATATTTTTATAGTCAAAAGTAAAAATGAAACAAAACGCCAAAATTGTCCACGTAAATTTGTCATAATTGGTAAATTCAAGTTTTTCCATTTTGATCGTCATTCATTCATTCATAATCAATAGCTTGTACAATATTTCCATAAATTGAGTGACATTTTGGAATATAAACAAACACTAATAACTTTGCTGTTTATGAATCTTATTTATTGAGACTTTACTTAAATGATACCAAGACCTTTTCTAATAAGCCCTTTAAGTATTTGTACTAATTAAAAATTAGTGGTGTATGTCACCAGTTTGTATGTAAAAAAATTATAAAATTATTATTTTTTCTATATATTATTGAAAAAACGTTTTTTAAACGATATGATATATTACAACCAAATTCATTACTTTCCAACATAACCGTGTCTTATTTAGAAAAAACAGTTCATAATCTTTCGCGATGATTTCCAATCTTACGGCGTTTGCAATTTTCCGATATCATACACAAATATAAGAAGAGATTTTCTTAAATTCACTCCCTAAAAGATTGAACCGGGGGTCCAAAGTTTGTATGGTGGAAGCTAATGGCAAGATAATGATGAAAAGATTTCAGTAAACTGCAGCGCGATTATTTTCTATTTCGATTCAATTTCTTATTATTATATTGTACTTTTTGGTACTTAATATGTTAAAGCACCTATTAATATCCTCTTGCCGGTTCTTCTCTGCAGGAAACTGCCAATTGGAACCATGCACTTGCTTCTCATATTTTATAAGTATCATTTTGGACTGAGTACATTTTATAATACCCATTTTATAATATACAATACTGATTAGAGACGTCACTGTAGCATTTCATGAGTGCCCTCTAGGAATAAGTATGAACAACAGTTCTCGGGTATATTACATATACGTATGTATAACTATGGAAATACGAGTAAGTAGGGCTATGCAGTAGGCCTTTTCTATATTGCATTTTGGTTTTTTGTGTTTTTATACTAACTAAATATAAAACACACCTATATATACAGCGGGATACCCGACAACTCCTGGAACGCAAGACAAAGATGGAACATACGAGTGGATTTTAGTCAGTAACAGTCTGACATTGCTCCGCTCCTACTCCGCCCTAGAGTCATTGGATGATTTTCCACCTAAAAAATATATAAAAAATATTTAAAAAAAACTATAAAAAAAACGTTAGCAATAAACATTTTGTCTTTGACTTTGACTATAAAAATACACAATAAAATATTTTATTAACTTCTGATTTTACAAGCAAAATGACAAGTCGTCAGTAGAAATTCACAAAAAAAGTGCATCCATTTACTCGAAAAGACAACACTGATTGTTTTATTTTGACAAGACTTACTTAAATTCGAATATTTTAGATTTATTTAAATTTTATACTTACATGTAAGTTTAATATAGTAAATAACAATTTACAAGTTTTTTTAATACTTGACATTTTTATTGTAAAACTTGATCTCACATCAACGATTTGTAAATGAGATTTTTTCAGAACA
Organism: Mythimna impura; assembly: GCA_905147345.3. Taxonomy (NCBI): domain Eukaryota; kingdom Metazoa; phylum Arthropoda; class Insecta; order Lepidoptera; family Noctuidae; genus Mythimna; species Mythimna impura. The sequence goes on from LR990355.1 coordinate 26,246,014, forward strand.
GCGCCATCTACAAATTAGTAAATAAAACTATTTTTTTGTTATACGACTAATTTAAAAATCGGTTCACCATCTTCAGGGATCTTTATAAAAAGAAACCTTCCTACATTAGTCGGCTAAGAATCCCTTAATTTTTTTTTAAGTTATAGCATCGTGGTGCCTATGCAATCCTTGAAATAAAATATGTTGAATAGAATTGAATGGAAGTGCAGAGCGTGTGGAGTGGCGGTCTTCCCGTCCGATTATAATTTAGGTGTCTTCAAGGCTAGAGTGAATAGGCTCTTAATAAACTAGTACGCCTCACCATCACTCCTTACCATCAGATGGGGTCGCAGTCAGGCACTAGTTTGTATCAATAAAAAAAGTGCGTATTAACATTTACTCATTTTGTTGCTAGGCCAATTTATTCTATTTTTGAAAGTCACTATGAGTTCTTAGTTTCTTATCAAAAATTTAGATAGAATTGTATTGTGTTGTTGTTAGTTCGGTCTTCGTCAGAATTATTATTAAGTTTTCTTAATGTTTTGATATTTTTCATAGTATTTATTAGTTTATAATTTTAGCATATAAAAATAAGATGCATGTAAAATACATATGTATTTTACTATTATAAATAACTTGTTTTTCTGGTTGAAGTATCTGTTATTTGTTTATTGTGCAAACCTACCACAGTGTTGTCTTTTTTAACCCAAAGGTTGACTGTTAGAGAATGCCTTGTTGCATTAAGTCCGCCTATGTAGGTACCACTACTGTACATGAAGTGTAAATAAATAAATTGTTTATAAATATTTTGCGAAAATATAACAGACAGCATTTAAGTCCTGGATATTTCTTTATTTTACTTTCAGAATAGTTTTTAATAGACAAAATTATAGAAACGAAATAAACATGTGCTCCCATTAATCTCATGATAGGCCAAATAAATCTTCATCAGATTAGTCCCGTCAGTGACTGTAAATAGGACTCAGACCCCAGGTGACCTTCATAGATCATCAATCTAACTTGTAAGGGGCCCACGAAACACTTTATTGCCCTATTAGCTTTTCCCAGCTATATCGCCCGCATTTGAGTTGATAATATCCCATGAAAACTTACCTATTACAAGAATAAAAAAAAAACAAAATTGACACTGTCAAAAAACCGGCTCGCAAAAACCGACTAAAAAGATCATCATAAAATATAAACAAGCCAGTTTAAGCAGATTGATGATGTTGGAATTTATTTTAGTTTAATCGTTGATTTGATTTTTCGTTGTTTGTTAATTCTTCGCTCTTGGACGGCTGATCAGATTTAGATGAAATTTGGTACACGTGTAGTCCTGTAATAGCATATTGGATACTTTTTATCCTGGGAGTATGTTCGTCTATTGTCAATAATGAACATGGTTTAAAAGCTTGTTACTTCATCTAACGCAATCAATCCAACGCGATATTTGACGAAAAGGCAACGCGAAAAAAGAGAGATAACGCCTGAAAACTCTGTTTAGCATTCGGTAATTCCGTGATTTACTCGAATATTTTACAAACTTGTTCCAGGAAAAACGTTTTTTTTTAACCCTTAAAAGTTTTAAAAAAAAATTTCGTCATTCCGAATCTTAATTAAATAGGGCTTCTATTGTTATATTTTTTTGACTTTTTTGATTTAAGTATGAGTAAATTATGAAGTATCAGTTCATGAAAAATAGCAGATTTTCAGAGGTCTTTACTGGAATAGTTTTACACAAATTTATAAATTGATTTCAATAGAAGCCTAGATAATATCCACAAGATACTGTGTTTCCAAAATATCTAATGAAAAATGTGTAATAACGTCATAATCGCGTAAGAGCGGTTATATGAAAAACAGTGAAAATGTATGTCGAGTTGGATGCCCTTAAGACAATTTTCTACTTTCACGCAGCTAGTACCCACACAAGATAGGATAGAGGGCCTCGAAGAAGCATTTATACAGTTGTAAGCCATTTTCCAACTTTTACCAAACAATACAATGCGTTCCAAATAAGAATAGAATCGATTGCCATGTTGTGACGTCACGTCATACTGTCAAATTGAAGAATTGATAGGGTGATCAAAACAAGAAATTTTTATAATTTAATTTATTTACGAACTGTGAACGAAAAAAGTTTAACCAGCATCCATACTTCAATTTTGCTCATCTCTGAGTTCTTCAATTTTGCCCAATTTCTTGCGATTTGACAGTATGACGTGACGTCACAACATAGCCTATTCTTTTTTGAACGCGTTGTACGTCAATAAATGACTCAGGCAATTATTTATCCGATTTTTTTTTATCTCAATTAAAGATCCAAACGAAATTGATAAAGAAGCCGCATTTAATTTACTACCTTATAATGAAAGTCATAAGGTCGTAAACAGATTAAAATAAGTTTTAGATAATGATATACGAGTGTGTTGTATCCTTGAGAGAGACACTTTAGTATTATTGAGACGTCGCTAGGTGGAGCACGGTTGATACAACTCTGAATATGGTGCAAGTTACTGTGAGTGAGGGGGTGCTGGAGGGTGAGCTGGTGCAGAATGAGTATGGTGGTGAATATTGCAGCTTCAAGGGCATCCCTTACGCACAGCCGCCTATAGGAGACCTCCGGTTCAAGGTACACCACACTAATATTATGAAGGCGACAGTTTAAACCTATGTAGTTTGTATTTGTGTGTATGTTTATTGCTCTTTCACGCACAAACGGCTGGACGGATTTGGATGAAATTTAGTACACGAGTAAACCGTGTCCTGACATGGATTAGACCGCAGGTTTGAAGCTGGTAGAAAAAGCCATACACCACTAATTTTAAAATAGTACAAATATTTAAAGGGCATATTAGAAAAGGTCTTGTTATTATTTAAGTAAAGTCTCAATAAATAATATTTATAAACAGCAACGATATTAGCGTTTGTTTATAACCCAAAATATCATTCAATTTATAGAAATATTGTACAGGCTATTGATTATGAATGAATAAATGACGATCAAAATGGAAAAACACTGCGCGTAGTATTTTCTAGTAGCATTTGTTATGAATTATTGATTCTATTAAAAATTTATCAATTATGACGAATTTTCGTAGACAATTTTGGGATTTAGTTTTTTTACTTTTAACTATAAAAACATGATCAGTAACGAGTACGAATAGAGCCCCATTTTTTGTACTAATTAAAAAATAGGGATGTATAACTTGTTTAGTCAAGTATTTAAAGCACGGATCAAAAATTATTATCCTTCTCTACATCAATTTTAACTATTACTACCAAATCTCTTACGTAACAAAACAATTCAAAAATGGTGCAATGGTTTTTCTTAAAGTATTTTGTTAATAAATAAAATATATTTATTAACTTAGCCAATAACTTTAAACAATATTTTTTGTTTTAATTTTGTTCCTGATTATGTACCATTACCTAATAAAGTTTTACTACTAATAGATATCAAACTTGTTTTTATATATATAGCTACCATATATAAAAACAAGTTAACAAGTACATATTATTGTGAACCTTCAATTCTCACAACTAGTTATGTCAACAAAAAACCTTAAAGGAACCGGTTCTTGTAATAGAAAAACCGATAATGATTGCCTAAATATGGCTCATCATGATTAGCAACTCGAAACTTAAGTAAGATATACCCACAAAACAAAACTTGACCGTTTAATTTTTTTCACAGGCACCGCAGCCTCCCAAACCATGGGAAGGAGTGCGCGCAGCCAAGGAGTTTGGACCGAAATGCTACCAAAACGACATGTTCACAAAAACTGGAAAAATAGGCTCAGAAGACTGCCTATATCTTAACGTATACACACCAGATGTCAAATCTGAAAAGCCTCTCCCCGTCATGCTCTGGATACATGGGGGAGCCTTCATCTGTGGCGGCGGCGATGATGATTTCTATGGCCCTGAGTTCCTTGTGAGACAAGGAGTTGTCGTTGTCACCATCAACTACAGACTTGAAATACTTGGCTTTCTCTGTCTTGACACACCTGAAATACCCGGCAACGCTGGCATGAAAGACCAAGTACAAGCCCTAAGGTGGGTCAACAAAAATATTGCCAGTTTCGGTGGTGACGCCAAAAACATTACCATTTTTGGTGAGAGCGCTGGTGGGGCCAGTATAAGCTACCTATTAATATCTCCGATGTCTAAAGGCTTGTTCAAGAGAGCCATAGCTCAAAGTGGTAGTTCGCTGTGTGATTGGGCACGATTTGTAAAACCACGCGAGAGATCCTTAGCATTAGCGAGACAGCTGGGATGCTACTCTGAAGATGCTAAGGAATTATATGAATTCTTCAAAAATCATATTATGACCGGATTCACCGCAGATGAAGGCATTATTGGTTTACAGAGTGTGGAAGCTACCCACAAGGCATTAGGAGCAGCTATGAACTTCCCAGAACTATTTATTTCTAAACTCTTGTCATATAAATTGCCGATGTATCAACAACTGGACCTTGGAGCGAAGATTAGAAAGTTTTATTTTGGTGACCAGATCAAGATACCTGATGACTGGGAGAAATGGGTGAATTACCTTTCGATGCAAATGTTCGTATTGCCTACAATACAGTGGGTTAAACTTTGTGCCCCGAAAAAGAAGAACAAGATTTATTTGTATAAATTTTCTTGTAAATCTGAGAGAAACATTATTGTCCATGTAAGGGGGCTTGGTGAATTGATTGGAAGTAAACCAGTTACGTGTCATGCTGATGATTTGCTGTATATCTTTAACGCCAAAATGATGAACACCAAGGTGGATACTAGCTCTGATACGTTCCAACTTATAGACAGAGTTAGTAAACTTTGGACCAATTTTGCAAAATATGGGTAAGACATCACCGCAAATTATTATACCATCATTATTTTAGCTGAAAGACATTCACTGCTGGACATAGGCCTCCCTAAGTGTTGCCACAACGACGCGTCCTGTGTCTGTCGCATCTATCAGATTCATGCGACCCTCGCCAGGTCATCGATCCACCCTATGAGAGGCCTTCCAACTACTTTTTTTTTTATTCTTGATAGGTTCGCGCTTGACCGCTATCTCACCCATATACTGACCCATAGAGACACTTAAACTTAATTATTTGTCGTTAAAATTAGAAATAGTATTATGAATCTATTTTGTATTTAGCACCTATGAATCTATTTATCATATTATATTGACTGGCCTGTTGGTCTAGTGGTTAGTGGCCCTGACTGCTATGGTCATGGGTTCGATTCCCACCCAGGACAAATGTTTGTTTGTGAGCACGATCATTTGTTCTGTGTCTGGGTGTAATTTATCTATAATATGTATGTATTTAGAAATATATTATATAAGTATGTTTATCAGTTGTCTAGTACCCATAACACAAGCTCTGCTTAGCTTGGGACTAGACGGCGTTGTGTGATAATATATAGTTGTGAAATATTATTATTAATCGTATAAGATAATCTACGTTCTAAAAGCATCATAACCCATCCAAGGTATCTTCATATTCGCTGCTTTCGAGAATACTGACACAATAATAAACTATATTTCTTATATATATCATTTTTTATGGTGGAAAATCATTAATAAATAACTTCACCTGCTCTGGGTGAAGCGAAAAGGAGTGTCAGACACTTTTCTTGCTAAAACCCAGCCGTGTTCCAGGGCCATGATGACTGTTTCGAACGATCTCATAGCCCTTATTATTATTAAAGCCCATTTATTAACTATATTTGTTAACATTTCAGAAACCCGACTCCTGACGACTCTCTGGGAGCAAAATGGGCGCCGTATACTCTTGAAAAACAAGATTATCTGGACATAGGAAACGTGCTAACGCCTGGAGTTGCGCCAGAAAGGGAAGAAGTACAATTCTGGGAAAATGTATTGAAGGAATATGACCCTCAGCCCCCCCGTTTAAAGAAAAAGAGTGGATTATTCTCATTTTTGTCAAATTGAGTTAAATTAAACAAAAACTACAACTATACACGTTAAGGGGGCGGTATACATGCCTGTAGATAGCACAAAAGTATGCATTTATGCAAGCAGATTGCATGCCAATAAGCCATGACAAGTTTTGATTGGTGTATGGCATACCACAATGCCAACTGTAGCAGGGTTTTATGAATGGCACCACTTTTACAGTCTATATTTTGTGATTCCTCAATATTATAAAAAAATATAATAATTTTGTCGGTGATTACATTTGCCTAGAAACTGAGCTGTATTTTTACTTTTTGGTATTTTTCATTTCTTTATAAAATTAATCTAGTCATTGTTATGGAGTGTTAATAAGTTATCTAACAGTGATTAGGCGAGTAATTTTACGATAAGAATCGTTGAACAAAGTCCGTCAGTTGTCCGATTCGTGATTTGACTCAGTAATAACTGTAATAGACCAAAATTACGTCATTGTACTACATTCTGTAGTTCTACCTAGTTTTTTTTTTATTATTACGTGAAAAGTCATCAAATGCCTCCTCCCGCTCTGGGTGAAGCGAGAGCGAGTGTCAGACTTACTGAGTAATACCTGTGTTCCTTCAGCTGCTGTTTGGGTCCAGGGCCACGGTCAATCTTCACAATTCCACAGAAGAACTGTTTTGGAATTTACTTCTATAGTATATTCCCTTATAACTGATATTTTTAGGGTTCCGTACCTCAAAAAGAAAAAACGGAACCCTTATAGGATCACTTTGTTGTCCGTCCATCTGTCTGTCTGTCTGTCTGTCAAAACCCTTTATCTCGGGAACGCGTAGAGGTATCAAGTTGAAAATAAAACCCTATAGTCAAATCTGCGGTCCCTTGATGCTGTGAACAAATCAAACTTCTAAGTTCACGAAAAAAAAAAAAGATACGGTCGTTTATGTTACAAAAAACTTATATTTTGACACTCTTAAGGAAATCAAAATTCATAGGGTAGTTCCCGTTGACCCAGAACCATGAAATTAGGCATAAAGCAAGGTCTTATAGCACAGTTATAGGAATAAATTTGAAAACAGTAAATTACTTGTTAGGTCACAAAAAAAAAATTGCGATTCAGAAAAATCTACGAAACTCCGTTCAAGAATTAAACTGTTTACATAGGTATAGGTTTGTACGGAACCCTCAGTGCGCGAGTCCAACTCGCACTTGCCCAGTTTTTTATTATTGATAGGCTCGCGTTTGACCACCATCTCACCTGACGGTAAGCGATGATGTGGTCGACGAAGGAGCACGCTTGCCTAGAAACAACCTATTCACTCTTGACTTATATTAACTTTAATTTTTTCTAAACATTAAACAAACCATTCTAAAAATATCAATTTCTAATTCAAAAGTGTGTAAAAATATTTTACTAGCTTCTGACGTCACTTTCTACCGCTTGAATAAGTGCTTTATTATCCAAAGTTGAACACTCTTCCGGGATGAAAAGTCCCAATGTCCTTATCCAGGTCAAGGACCAATCATGCGACGAGTTTTATACGAATCCGTTTTGCCGTAAGGGCGCTTCTCGTATGTTAAGGTATCGACATTTTTTTTTAGAAATATTAGAACAGACGATTAGTAAAGATAATAAAGTTATATTTATCTAAAATATAACAGCACAATATTTTATCATATTATACTTTTGTAAAACTACGTTTAAATTTTATCTGTAAGATATATTTTATTCATTTGATATACATTTAAATCTAATAATAACGTAATTAAAACTAACTTACAAAATAAAAATAAAAGCCATAAAGCACTAAAAAAAGCAATCTAAAGTACGGCGTCGAAAAACTCCTCCACATCGCTGTCGACTGGTAATGTACCCAAAAGACTGGCGGCATTGCCACGCTGAATGGCAATGCTTATCCTTTGTCCGAAGTAAAAGCCAGCCCTTGGGTCATGCGAAGTGTCAACAAGGCGTTTTGAAAGTTCTTTAAATAATTTGTGAGTACTCGGATCCCACGATCCGAGAGTTTCAACCCCAAACGGCTCGAAAATATAACTACCAACAAGGTTATTACAATATTGATAGTTGTATAGTGTGATTGTCATTTAGAGATAAAGGTACATGAAATCTATTCAACAACAATAATAAGTACTTTACACAATTATTATTATTCTGTAAAACAAAGATATGTTATATAAGCCATATTAGAGTACATGGTCACAACACATAGTAGCACAGATAACAGAAAATAGTCATGGTGCGGGAGATAGTGTCAGACTTTTACTGACTAAAAACCCACTCCTGTTCCTTCGTTGCCTTCGTCCCAGGGCCCCGAGTTTCGTTTTCACACTACCCATGGCCCCAGTAGGTTTCGACCCTGCTGGGCCCCTACGATTTGCTGACATCTCCCTGACGCGCGAGTGGAACAATACGCGCCGTCAACGACTTGGGCTCGGTCCGGACGGTTACCGGACGGTCGGACGGCGGGCTACCCATTGCCGTCCGCAAGCCCGCGCCTACGGTGGCCGTTGCTTTGCATATTTAATGTAAACCATAAATAATACTGATTGTTGTCATTATATGGGCTATTAAATCAATTGGTGATAAAAATTACGATAAATATTATGAACTCGGCTATAAAGTAAAATTGTACCGTAAATCACCAGATTGAAAAGCATTAAAAGCAATTTCGGATAGAGTACTTTATAAACGCTGTAATGTACGCATAAAATGCTTTGAATTTTGTATATATGAAGTAGTGTGGAACGCCCGGAGGACACGGTGGAGCACACGGTGGAGGTGTGCCCCGCTTGGGCAGAGCAACGCCGTATCCTCGTGGGGGCGATCGTTGGCGGGATTTCTCGCGCCGGGCCTTGGTACAGACCATGGTCCGGAGCGAGGAGGAGTGGCAGGCGGTCGCCTCCTTCTGCGAAGCAGTAATGCTAGCAAAGGAGGCGGCCGATCGCGTGAGGCAACGGTCCTCACGCCCCAACCGCTACCGGGATTCCGATCCCAATTTCCGGCCCTGGGACGAAGGCAAAGAAGGAACAGGAGTGGGTTTTTAGTCAGTAAAAGTCTGACACTATCTCCCGCTCCGCCTAAGAGCGGGATTTGTCATAAGATGATTTTCCCACCCAATAAAAAAAAAATGTATGAAGGTGGCCCTATATGGTGGCTTCGAGTTTATAGTTTTTTTTCATTGATATAAACTAGTGCTTGACCGCGTTCCCACCTGATGGTAAGCAGTGATGCAATCATTGATGGTGAGGCGCACTAGTTTATTAAGAGCCTATTCACTCTAGACTTGAAGACACCTAAATTATGATCGAACGGGAAGCCCGCAGCAGGCAAATTGTTCCAGTCCTTCGATGTGTGGTATAAACGACCAGACGAAACGCTTACACCGGACCGTAGATAGTCGAATCACTACTACTTTCAAAAACATCGAGGAATCAATATGTGTCTCAGTAGTAGGAGCGTTACAGGTTCAAATAACCTCTCAAGTTCTGGATGGAGCGAGAGAGAGTGTCAGATAAACTGACTAAAACCCACCCATGTTCTTTCATTTGCTTTTTCCGTTCCAGAGCCGTGGTAACTCTTGCGAATAATTCCCCAGAGGTAATAATAGGTCTTTACTTATGAAATTGCCGATTTTTAAAACGGGTTGCTTTGAAGTGTTATATCTTTGAATTGACATGGAATTATAAGTTCAAATAAACTTCTTATTAAAGGTACGTTATGCGCGGTGCGTTATGTTAGGTGCACTGTGATCTCATCACATTATGCGTGAGGCCGCAGCTTTATGCTAAGCGAACGGTTGTTTTGCGCGGATGTGACGCATATCTTCCGTATCTACTGATTATGTTTGTCAGCTAGTTTTAAGTTTGTTTTTCTTTCTTTCTTCTTTTTATTCTTTTTAACTAGGTATGTATTGGTTTCTTTGTGTTTTGTATTTTCTGTAATATTACAGTACCTACTTATAACCAGGAAACCTAATAAAAAAAAAACGTTTTTTTCATATTAAGAGTTCCAACGTAAAACTATGCATCAATATATCAATTACGTACCTACGACTTTCTTCTAACAAAAGAACTCTGTATTCTTGGTTTAATAGCTTTCGTTTTGGAAATTTTGTCTTGTAGCCGCCCTGAGAAGAAAAGTTATTCGTGAGATAAAATTTCCCACGTGAAAGTGATTGAAACAAAAATAGACATCCCATTTATTAGCAGTTTTAAGTCCGTATACATCATCAATATTGCATACCGCTTGAGACACATTGTTACCACGGTAGAACAGATATTACAAAATAATGCGAGTTTTCTTAGATGTCATCTATTTTTCAGTTTTCTTAGATACAAAAATAGTTATAAGTACTGCGATATTACAGAAAATAAAAACACAAATAATTTCGAAAAAGAATAACATACCTTTAATATAAAGTTTATTTGAACTTATAATTCCAAGTTAATCCAAAGACATAACACTTCAAAGCAACTCGTTTTAAAAAACAGCATATTCATAGTTAAAGACAGTTGAAATTTTCACAGAGTGTATATTACTTCCTGCCCTTGTTCCATATTATTAAGGGTCGGTGCAACACGTTTTTTGTTCTTCCATTCTGTCCTGTCACCCGTTACGCTATCACTAACTCCCTTTTCTTTCATATCACTCCTCACCCTCACACAATTCATCCATCTTTTCTTTGGCTTTAAATAAGTTAGAAGCCTTCGTATACCGACTTACGAGTAGGAGCAGTGGTGGCCGCGTGGTAATGACACTGACTTACGAATTGTAGGTCGCGGGTTCACACTCAGCCAGGCGCATTACTTTGTGTAATTTATTTCATCACCACTGCTCTCGAAACGTTGAAGGAAACCGTCGTGAGAAAACCGGCATGTCCTAGAATAAAAAAATTGAAGTCATGTTACATCTACCAATTCGCACTGGGCCCGCGTGGTGATTTACGACTCATTCCCTTTCCTAGAGAGGAGGCCTGCGTCCCAGCTGTGGGATCATGCTGATTATGCTATGCTTCGTAAAGTTCGTATACCAGTTTGATTCGTACTTTGTCGGTTTAATGTTCATATTTGAATGGCAAACATCCCATCATTAATAGAAACTCAATCCGTGAACTGTGCCCAAGCCTCAATAATGCATTAAATTGTCGGCTGGAACATTTTGTGCGACAATAAACAAAGCTAAGCCATGTGTTAGCAGCGCAGTGCATTTTAATTGAAAATTTAATCGTTCGCCATCGAGTTGCCGAATATTGGAAATGGGCGCTTCGCCGAATACCGTGCCGAATTTATGCGGGCTTCAAAGTCTCCGCTCGATGTGAATTTCCCGAATGTGCTACATTCGAACTTTGTAATTTCTGGTGGAATGATTTTTATTTAAAGTATTTATTTTTGATCGGAGTAATAATATTTGGTTAGGTTGATATTCATTTTATTTTTAAACGTTGAACAATGATCCCTTTTTTAAGGTGGGATATTATCTAATGACTTCGGGGACTCGGGCGTATCAGACTTTTACTGACTAAAACCACACCTATATTCCTTCAGTGGACCACTGCGTCCCAGGATCACGGTTCCCCCTTTCAGAAGTCGACCCATGGCCCTAGTAGGCTTCGGCCCTACTGGACCCCTACGGTTTTGCTAACAACGGTCTCTAATTATAATAACATCCTTAATTTACGATATCAAGGATGCTTAAATTAATCCTTATCACGCTAATATTGAGGTCGATGCAACGCGTTTTTTCATCCATTCTGTGCAGTCACCCGTAACGCTATCCCTAACAGCCTTATCTTCCATATCACTCCTCACAGTACACAATCCATCCATATTTTCTTTATCATGCTAATATTATAAAGGTGACAATTTTGTACGTATGTGTATGATTGTTACTCCTTCACACTCAAATGGCTGATTTTTATGACATTTGGCGCACAGATAGACTATAATAATATCTTGGAATAGCATATAAGATACTTTTTCTGCTATCACACGCGCGAAGTCACTGACAGAAGCCAATATTATTAACTACTACAGAGCAGTGGTGGCCGAATGGTTACGGCCCCGACTAACGAGTTGTAGGTTGCGGGTTCACACCCAGCCAGGCGCATTACATACATACATACATATTCAGCCTTTTAATGTTCCCACTGCTGGGACTCAGGCCTCCTCTCTCTAGGAGAGGGAATGGGCCGTAATCCACCACGCGGGCCCAGTGCGGGTTGGTGGATGTCACAAGTCTTCGAATTTTTGGTTCTAGGACATGCCGGTTTCCTCACGATGTTTTCCTTCACCGTTTTGAAAGCAGTGGTGATGAAATAAATTACACAAAGTAATGCGCCTGGCTGGGTTTGAACCCGCGACCAACAATTCGTAAGTCGGGGCCGTTACCACTCGGCCACCACTGCTCTACTCGGTCACCACTGCTCATTAGCGCATGCTCATAGGCGCATTACTTTGTGTAATTTAATTCATCACCACTGCTCTCAAAACGGTGAAGGAAAACATCGTGAGGAAACCGGCATGTCCTAGAACCAAAAAATTCGAAGATATGTGACATCCAACAACCTGCACTGGGCCCGCGTGGTGGATTACGGCCCATTCCCTCTCCTAGAGAGGAGGCTTGAGTCCCAACAGTGGGAACATTATAAGGCCGACTATGCTACGCTATGCTACCCAGTAAAACTACACAAATACCAGTATCAACATTCGTTGAAAATAAAATCATTCTGTGCTTGCGATTCATTCCGAAAGGATCTTGTTCACTTATTTTTCTTTCATATAAAACTAAAAGCCAAAACACCAATGTACCTTCGGTAAATATGTATATATACCGAATGTACAATATATGTTTTGTATGTCAACTAAAAAGAAGTATGTAAAGATCAAAGCTAATAAAAATAGTACCCATTCACTTTATAAAAAAATCTGTACGTGTCGCACGTAGTCTTGCTTTCAGCAGCCTTAATGTACAGATAGGACTGGTGATGCGGGAGCAAGCGACAAACAGTTGCCTCGTGTGAGAAGCAGCTGATCGGGATGTGTGTCGTCTGATGTGATGTCGACACCCGCAGCCTACAGTGTCTACCCCTGTGATTTGTTTATGATCTTTGCACAGCATGCACACAGAGGTAACAGCACGCTCCTAATTTGGAAAAGGAATTTGAGGGTACGTAATGGCGAACGTGGTTCAAACAGTTTCTTCAACGCCGCTACCCGTAAGAATATTTACCTCGTAAATAAAATGCAATACATTCTAGGAATCTGTTCACGAGTTCTGTGCAGTCGTCTTTTTCATTAAGATGTTTAATCCTGTGTCATTTTGTTTAATTGCCAAGCAGACAGAAGTATTACCAAGTAAGCCATCAGCAAAACCATCTATAACATACAATATTTGCGGTCTAGGTGGTCGGCTAAAGGCTACGCGGTTAGGGTCGACATCGTCCGATCCACCAACGCAATATCCCCGAGCCCAGATGTCTAAGTGGATTGCTTTCTCGGCTCACAATCATTTTCTCGGCTTTAAAGGAATGCGCGACTTTATCTCACTCCCTGATGCACCCGTAGATTGTATTGAAAACATTGAAAGTCTGACTTTAATCAGCAAATGTAGGTGTATTTGCGAAGAAGGGAGAAAAGCTTGTGAAATTGCAATTTTCATATTTCGTTAAGTAGCTGCGAAGTGATAGAAACACGGAGAGAAAAAGTAGTTAATTTTTGTATGGCAACCAGTGATTACCCTGTGCCTTATTTTCTTTCTTCGGAATTGTTCGAAAGAGTTACGGAATGCAGTCTTAGAACACAACGCATAAACGCAAAGAGTCACTGAAAGAATACAGATGGGTTTCCATTCACTCCACCCAGGTCGGGAGAAATCGTCTGATGAATTCTCACAAGGAAACTATAGAGATTGATTTAACAGGTTTTTTTAAATGGGTAAGTAAGTGTTACACTAATATTAAATAAATAAATAAAATAATCTTTAATTCGGATAAGTGACATCCATATGGGTTAGTAAACAAATAAGAAAAATTTAAACCTATGTTAGTAAACTTACAATCTATCTATTTATTTTAAAACAAGGTGGTTGTTCATGATGCATCTGTGAACAACATCACCTAACAGAGGAGAATCGTACCTCCCGCAATGGTTTTCAGGATGGAGTTGGAGCTAGCCCGCACTCTGCAGAGCAAAGATGCAGATTTCTGTCTGACGATGGCGTGAAACCCGTCGACGTGTGCCTCTGCGAACATACCTGATGCACTGCAGAAACGGGGCAGCCCCATCAACATCCTGAACCCGTTATTATATTGGACCCGCAAGGCGCTGATAGTCCGCTGTGTATAGTTGCTCCAAAGACTGCACGTATAAAACACTTGACAGTAGGCTTTAAAAAGTGTTATTTTAACTGGTCTGCTACAGCGTGCAAACCTGCGAGCCAACATGTTACATCGAACAATATTAAAAAAGCGAAAGTTCTTTTTTTAAGGTTCAATCGTCCAATGACTTCTCGCGGGGGTGTATCAGACTTTTACCGGCTAAAACCACACCTATGTTTCTTCAGTTGCCCTTGCGTTCTAGGCCCACGGGTTTCCCTTTCAGAAGTCGACCCCTGGCCCCAGTAGGTTTCGGCCCTGCTTGGCCCCTACGGTTTTGCTGACATCTGTTTGAGGCACGACGATTACAGGACGGCCGAGAGGCAAGCTACTCATTGCTCGTCGTCCGCAAGCCCACGCCTATGGTAGCTGGTAGTCGGGGTAGGAGTCTCGGCGGCTGGAGCGTGAGAATGTCCGTTTCCTCACGCGTCCAGCCGTCTCCTACGCTAGCATTACTGCTTCGCAGAAGGAAGCGACCTCCGCCTATTCCCCTTCGCTCCGGATCATGGCCTGTAACTGGGACCGGCGCGAGAGTTCGCCGCCGCCGATCGCCCCACGAGGAGATGGCGGTGCTCCACCCAAAAGAGGCACACCTCCACCGTATGCTCTACTGTGTCCTCCAAACGGTTCGCACAATGGTGACACCCGGGCGTTTCTTCCGCCTCGATCAGGTGCAGGAACCTCCCGAACTTATCATCTCCGGTGAGGACCTTCTTCATGCGGAAATTGAGGACGTCGTGACGCCTCTTCAGCGACTCTTTAAAAAGGAGACTTACCGCCATGACTGTGGCATGCCCAAGTATAAAGGATTAGTATACAAACACGATAGAAAGGATAATATACCCATAAACAATATCATCTCAAGACGATGAGAGCTACAGCAGATGTTCTTACGCCCTTTTGCATCTGGGGTGACAACCTAAGTACCCACATAAGTGGTTTACTTACATTACTTACTCACCCCCTTGTAAGGGCCCGTAATGTATCGTATTCAAAATGAGAGAAAACATACAGAGAGCTATGGACCACTTTTCTGAATACAATGTCTGTGATATTATTATTTGTTTGAATTGGTATTCTGTTGTACAATACACGTTCTTTTTGTTTAAGTAGAATTAGGTACCTACATTTTATGTGTCTTTGCTGTGACTGTGGTGTGGGCGTTCTGTTAAATCTCACTTTACACTAGGTCCCAGTGCAAACGTCTGGAAACTCAATTCGTAGATGAAGTCGATTATAAATTTAATATAATATAGTGTAATTTAAATACGGTCAAATAAAAATATACATCTGGATAAAATGAGAAATGAGCACATAAGAAGAAATTTGAAACTGGAGCCAGTGAATGAAAAAATTAAAGGGAATCGTTTATCTTGGTACGGTCATGTGAAAAGGAGAGATGAAACGCATGTTACTAAAAGAATTATGAATATACATGTGGATGGATCGAGAAGGAGAGGGAGGCCAAATAAAAGATGAATGGATTGTGTGAGGAGTGATGTGAAAGAAAAGGGAGTCAGTGATAGCATGATTACTGACAGGATAGAATGGAAGAAAAAACGCGTTGCATCGATCCTAAATATAATATGGGACGAGGGCAGGAAGATGATGGGAATATGACATAAGAAAAGTATACAATTATAATGAAGTCCCTGACCCTGTACTTTGTGAGGCTGGCATCCGAATTGGTACATTTAAAACTTTTTTTATCTAACTGTACTAAACAGCTTCAATAAAGGTGGTGACAGAATATGTTGTCCCTCTAACAGGAACCAGTACCCTCTCCCGGGAGGAGACACAATTAGTTATTATGCAATAAGAAAAAAATCTAAAGGCATATACCTACAAGAAAATGAAAAAAAAAATGATTTAAAAGTTAAACAATTTTTATAATAATAATGCCGTCAATTATTGAACAAAGTCATCTCAAATCTATAACACTATTACGCTCAATTGCCATAAAACACAAAACGAATCACCAACATCTTAACTTACATAATAAAAAAACAACATTAAGGCTTTAATAAGAAAAATGAGGGAAAAGAAAATATTCCAGTACACAAATATAGATACTTACGACGAAGTAAAAGACCGAATCTGAGTCTTAATTAAAGTAATTAAGCCGAAATTCAATTAAAAACGAACAGTCTTGTCTGAACAAAGGCATCGAGTGTTGAATTCAAAGTTGAATATAATTATCTGTAAGTAAAAGTGACGTATAAAAGAAGGGTACCGGCTGTTATTTTATTTCTTTTTAAAGATGAAATATTTGCGATGGGTTCAAGAATTTTAGAAACATACCTAATAATCATCATCATCATCATCATTTCAGCCGAAAGACGTCCACTGCTGGACATAGGCCTCCCCCAAGCGTCACCACAACGAACGGTCCTGTGCGTCTCGCATCCGTCGGAGTCCCGCAACCGTTACCAAGTCATCGGTCCACCTTGTAGGAGGCCTTCCAACGCTACGTCTTCCGGTTCGTGGTACCTAATAATACTTATAGGCAAACACAAGTATCACACTAATACTATAAACTCACGCTGGGCCCTGGTACAGGCCATAATCCGCAGCAAGAAGGAATGACAGGCAGTTATCTCCTTCTGCAAAGCAGTAATACTAGCGACGGAGGCGGCCGCACGCGTGAGGGAACGGCCTTGCTCACGCCACATCCGCCGGGATCCCGACCCCGATTTCCAGCCACCGTAGGCGTGGGCTTACGAACGGCGAGCAATAGGTAGCTCGCCGCCCGGCCATCCGGTAACCTTCCGTACCTAGCTCAAGTCATCCACGCGCATATTTTATCCCAAGAGTACTTTGCTTTGGGACAATTTTCTGCTATTAGACGGGCGAACAGATGGCCGTTGGGGCCGAAAGGTTCTGGAATGGCGACCACGTACCGGAAGACGTAGCGTTGGAAGGCCTCCTACAAGGTGGACCGATGACTTGGTAACGGTTGCGGGAGTCCGATGGATGCGAGACGCACAGGACCGTTCGCTGTGGCGACGCTTGGGGGAGGCCTATGTCCAGCAGTGGACGTCTTTCGGCTGAAATGATGATGATGATGATGATGAGACGGGCGAAGTCACTAGCAGCAGTCTCATAAAAACAAAACAAAATGGATTTTCTTTACCTGAGACTTGTCCATACCTGTTGAAAGACATCCACTGATGGACATAGGCTTCTCCCAAGCATTGGCACAACGACCGGTCTTATACGTCTTCCATCCATCGGATTCCCGCGACTCTCACCAAGTCATCGGTCCACCTTGTGGGAAGCCTTTCAACGCTGTCTCTTCCGGTACGCGGTCGCCACCCCAGAACCTTTCGGCCACATCTGTTCTGCGAGCAATGTGCCCTGTCCACTGCCACTTAAGTTTGACGATTTTTCGGGCTATATCGGTGACTTTGATGCTCTAGCAGCATAATGTAGCATAATACGCGAATACTATTGATTTTGTTTTATGGGAGTCTCAACAAAGCTCGTAAAAGATTTTCCAGTTGATTTTATGACTCCAACATTACTTTAAAAGCAAACGTTAATAGCTTTACTTTTCTCGTTTGGGGCGAAAACGAATCAATGATGGAAATAATATGGCAGAATGGAGATAAACTAGTTTATGAGATATTCATCATATGTCTCAAGATTTTTTATTGGTTCAACTCTTTTTATTGGTTGGTAAACAGAAGCCCGAAGGTTTGGTTTGCTCTGTGTAGAGCGAGAGGGAGTGTCAGACTTTTACTGACTAAAGGTCTACGCAGACCGGGACGGCATGGCAAAGGATTTAAATTTTTACCAATGAAAATTCAACCATATTGAAATAAAAATACGACATAAATTCCTATGCTTTAAAATGATCCCGTGGCGTCGAAAGGGATATCATCGCAAGGCATTGAAAGACGCGTCACGGGCTCCCGCGGAGGGATGCCCTGGCGCGCTGCGGTAGGGGACGGCATGCCGAAGGACGCCAGCGCCCGCCAACACTCTATCAAACGCTACTTATGATTGAAATATGTATCGGGCAGTAGAAGCTGCCGTGGCATACTTCGACGTGACGCGGTATGCCGTGGCAAGGCGCTGGAATGCCGCAGTATCTAAGTGGCTAGTGTGCGCTGACTGGCGGCAAAATCCTTTGCCATGCCGTCCCGGTCTGCGTAGGCCTTAATATCCACCCGTGTGCCTTCAGTTGCCCTTTGCGTTCCAGGGCCGCGGTAACTCGTTCAAACGATCCTGCAGCCCAAGCCCGAAGGATTGCCACTAGTCTTAGATATGGCTTCATCTTACCCAGTAACTGGGTGGTGGAGTTTAAACAGTCAGTAACTCCATGTAAAATTTTGATTTGAAGTTACATTCGGTTTATTTAAATCATCATCTCAGCCGATAGACGTCTACTGCTGGACATAGGCCTCCCCCAACTGTCGCCACAATGAACGGTCCTGTGCGTCTCGCATCCATCGGATTCCCACAACCTTCACCAGGTCATCGGTCCACCTTATAGGTTTTATTTAAATACATAGACATTTATTTATTTAAAAATATAAGTTCAGTGCAGGACCAAAACACTTATATTCTAAAATCTTAAAGACTAATAAAAAACTTATTAAATACTAATGTGAATAAAGTACATAAAACTTAAAAATGAATATAATATATATTTAATTTACAAATTTGGTACGTAATTTAAAAAAAAATTGGTTGTACATTGTTCGGAAATGACTAGGCAGCTGATTGTGTGCTGCCAGATTGTTCGAGGTGATTAGAATCACCAGTAGCGACTGTTAAAAACCTACAAGTGACAGACGGGACCAACGGTTAAGCTAGAACTACATTAGACCGACGTACATGTGTAACACGCCTGATTTGTACATAGAACGACGTCGCGTGGTGTTTTTTTTTTTTAATATGAATATCGTTTATTTACTAAAAGTGGCACATTTATATTAAGATACATAAAAACAATTATAACGCATACATTGCATTTTTGCCTGAACTAGGTTGGACCTGTATGTCAGGCTAAAAAATACTAAGAATCTAAGAAATAATAAATTAACAATCATTAAAATTCACTATACTAAATAACCTAAATTTAATTAACTAAAAGCAACGCATGTTTTATTTACAAACTAAAAGGAGATCTTCTGTCTCTCCGTACGAGATGCTGAGTAAGTATTGCACAATAATCTTTTTACAGCTATAATAATTTAATTTATACAAACCTAATTTTCTATTTAATCTATTGTACAAAAATGGGCCTAAAAATGTGAAATACCTTTTTATACCGTGTCGAAGGCCTTCGCGAGGTCAAGAAAGACCCCTAGGGTCTGGTTTCCTTTAGCAAGTTCCACGGAGACATGATCGGTCAAGTATGTGGATCTAGTGTAGCTCTACAAGTCCAGTTTCCATATAAAATGTATGGAGACCGACGCGCCTAGATCGACGTGTGTGAGACACGTGTGCGCAGTGTAGTTCTGCCTTTAACGTTGCTTATAGATGTACTACTACGCGAGCTTGCGAACGACGAAGGAAGGGTAGCTCGCCGTCCTACCAAAGAGTTGTCAGCAAAACTAAAGTGGCCCAGTAAGGCCTATTCTGAAAAGTTGCCACGGCCCTGAAACGCATAGGGCAACTGAAGGAAGCACAGGTGGGCTTTACTCGGTAACAGTCTCACACCCCCCCCCCCCCCCAAGGTGTACTCACACAGTCACACACAGCAAAACTTAACTACTTTAAAAGAATCCGTCCTCTTCTACAATTTGAAAGTTTAATGTAGTATACCTGACGCTAAGGAAGGTGCCACGGAAGTATAAAGTTTGTTTTGTGTTAATGTTTTAAGTTAAAATAATATATATAGGCTTGGATGTTTTCTATAAACATTATCTATATTTGGTTAAAAGTATTTCTAAGAGCAGGTCTGGTCGATGAGATAACGCTTCGAGGAGGCCTATGTTCAGCAATGAACGTCTTTAGCTAATAATAAATAATATTCCACAACTAGGTATCACACAACGCCGCCTAGTCCCAAGCTAAGCAGAGCTTGTGTTATGGGTACTAGACAACTGATAAACATACTTATATATTTCTAAATACATACATATATAGATAAATTACACCCAGACACAGAACAAATGCTCGTGCTCATCACACAACCATTTGTCCTGGGTGGGAATCGAACCCACGACCTCCGGCATAGCAGTCAGGGCCATTAACCACTAGACCAACAGGCCTGTCAAAGCTGAAAAGATGATACGAAGGAGTATGTTTTAACACTGATTAAATTAGGCGGGAAATTATCCAATGACTTCTCGCGCTCCAGGTTGGAGTGGGAGGGCGTGGAAGGGCGTGTTAGCGTGTTCCTTCTTTGCCTTTTGAGTTCCAGGACCACGGGTTTCCCATTCCATAAAATATTTTTATTTATTTAAACTTCATGTACAACAAGGCATTATCTACCAGTCAACCTTTGGGTTAAAAAAGACAACACTGTGGTAGGTTTGCACAATAAACAAATAACAGATACTTCAAACAGAAAAAAAAAATAGTTATTTGTAATAATAATAAAAAAATTCTTTCTTTCTTTCTTTTCTTTTTTTTCAGTAAGCTTTACTCCTAAGGGGCCCCTGAGGACACGGCGATGCGGGATGTCTGCTCAAGCGGGACACACCTCCACCGTACTGGCCACCACGTGGCCCTAGAACGGAAAAGGTAGGGAATCTGTTTTCCTTCAGTTGAAGGAACACAGATTTCCACTTTTTAGTGATTAAAAGTCTGACACTCCCTCTCGCCCCACCTAGGGCCTCCCGCCCTTTAAGTTAAAGTACTACTCCCTATTTAACTTGTACACATAACAATAATAATAAAACACTTTCTTGCTTGAATTAAAGTTCATTTTCTCGCGACCACCAATAAATATTAGAAATGGCTGCCACTGCCACGGCAATGACCTCTTAAATCGTGGCAAAGGAATCACGGGAGTTCAGCCTATTGCTATCAAAGTTGACATTAATTGACCATCAACCTTTTTATTATACCGGTGGCATTTAAAGTCAATATTTAAATTTTGAACTGTGTTAAGAAATAGAACGTCAAGATATAACGTAATATTACAATGTTTTTAACTTGGAAACTAAGTCCTTTAAGCTATATCTTCGTATAATATAGCCAATGGGATGCGGATGTAATAAATTCTAATGCTTTCGTAGTATTTGGCAACAAATATCTCTAGTCAGCCTTCTCGGCAAACTTGACTAAAGTAGTCAATACCACAATCGAATTCTCAGCACCATTTTACAGATCGCGGCTGTTTCCATGATTTCACATATTGTTCAGAGTAAACTAAACCAATTTTACATCACAATTTCTGTAAGAATTAATTTGCAAATAATTAAAACAGCCACTGAATTTTACTCGAGAAAATCCCGCCAAAAACTCCCACTAAAAAATAATTAAATATCAAAAGAAAATTGGAGAGCCATCTTATTTTCTTTTACATTCAATGTTGCCGAACACAGTTACTTTTTCAAAGCTTCAGTGCAAGTACTAAAACATTGTTGATGAAAAGTTACATTTACGAACAAACGTATAAAGTTCTAAATAAACAAGAATTTAAAGAAAAAGTTTCCTGTACAGAAAATACTTCCAGTGGCAATATTTCCAACGAAAAAATGGTGAAATTAGATGAAACAAGTGTAAAAAAATGCGAAAAATTTGAGCTTAAATTATGTTCATTTAAAAAATACGTAACTGGTTTATTATTTCACCTATATTCCCACAATTTTACGACTCATATTATCAAATCCCATCAGAAAAAAAGTCATTGCTATTTACTCCTGCAAAAAAAAAACTAGCAAAAACGAGCGTTCCAAAGACAAAATTAAAAGAGAAAACCATAAAACGTCCACGTAATTTTTCCTTAATCATTCTGAAGCACACACATTTCAAACACAGCGTCTACTCGATATTGTTACCTCGGAGGGAGCGTGGGAGTAATCGACGGCGACTCATCCCGATTTTTAATTAAATATCCCAATCGATTCCAGTATTACAAAGAGGCCTTTGTTTATTTTTTATAGCTCCGTGGTGATTGGCCGTTGACCGTTAAATTTCATTTTACAACCATTTTAATAAATCCTCGCTTTTTTCAGTAGACGGATTAGAATTACATAAATTCTTTTGTTTTAAAAATGGTGGGTGCAAAATGGTGAATGATCCTTTTGTTTTCAGTTTAAGTTTTGGGTTAAAAGATAGATTAAGCAAACAATTAAAAGGTCAGTTATTAAGATATTTGAACAAGATGACGAACAACTTAATTGTAGCAAGATAATCCTAATCGTTCAATCTTACCTACCCAAAGTACCTAATCAAATGATATCCCAGCCATCCCCAGAGCACCCATCCTTCATAACATAAAAACATATTACTAGACCGTAAAGATACCCGTTTCGTGTCAGCAGAACCAATATAGGTAACCTCGTAAATTGTGCGCGCTCGTAAATGACGAGGTGAACCGAAGTCCGCCGAGGTTTGCCGAAGTGAGACGAAGTTTTACGAGCACAACCAGCTCTGATTGGAGTTACATTACGTACTTATTTGTCTACATTTGACTAACTTTAATAAGTATGGTTAAATAAGTTTATCTGGTCGGATTTTACTGATTCCTGAGGTATTTCTGACCTTTTGTGTACATCAATTTTGCTTACGGCTGTGTAGTGGCTGGAGAGTCGTCACAGCGTCCTTGCCTTCCGCCTGACGCAGGTCCTCACCGGATCCTCACGCCCCTGCCGCCGTGATTTCGACCCCGACTACCAGTCACGGTAGACGCGGGCTTGCAGACGAAAAACTCTCTATAGCTCGCCGTCTAGCCGTCCAATAACCTTCCGGACCGAGCCCAAGTCTTCGACAGCGCTTAGTGCTCCACACGCTCCTCAAAGAGATGTTAGCAAACCGTAGAGCCCAGCGGGGCTGATGCCTGTTAGAGCCACGGGGATTTTCGGACAGCAGGTTTCTTCATACAAACTTTGGATCCCCGTTACATTCATATAGGGAGTGAATTTTAGAGAATCCTCTCTTAGTGAGCAAAATTTCACGCTCCTAGTCCCAGTGGTTTCGGCTGTGCGTTGATATGTCAGTCAGTCAGTCAGTTTCTCCTTTTATATAGGTATATAGATTAAAGACCATCTACAAGAAAACTCATAGTGCCCTTCATAGGTCATAGAGATACTACGACATATCTCGTACGTGGTATTAGTGAAGAAATCATCTACGATATATCTCGTAGTTAGCATTAAATGTGTTAAAGAGATCGTAATGTTGTGAATTTCCTCACGCTCGTAAATGCTCCTTCATCGTGGGTGCGCTCAAAAAGATATATAATACTAGCTGTTGCTCGCGACTTCACCTGCGTCAAATCGTAAAAATACACAAACGTGACTAATAATTCTGTGCTTGATTCATGCCAAAAGCAAATACATAATTCATTTATTTTACTTTCACACAAAACGGTTAAAGGTCAAAACGGAAATTACCTCAAGTAAATATGTTATGTAAAATGTATTTATTATGTCTAAATATATTTATTTTATATATAATATATAAATTCACATACACAAGATACCCAGACAACTATCTGTAGGTCATGACAACAAGCGAGTAAATCAAACCGGTTCTAAAATCAACAACAAGAAAAAAAAACGACTGAACTGGGAACGGCGAGACACGGCAGGAATCCGGCACGACTCCGACACGACTCCGACACGGCTCCGACACAGTTACGGCATGGATGACAAATTGAATAACGTTCGTTCTACTCGTGAGACATTCATTTTATTAATATGATTCCGTGTACTTCTAAATGTGTTACGTTGTGGAAGTTGATGATATTGAGAAGATTATGTTGCTGTATTATTATAATATGTTGGGTAAGAAAGACTGTTTAGTTTAAATTAGAACCGAATAGTATAATTTAGGATTCGTTAAATAAGTAAGGCCATCTATGTATGGAAGAGTAGTTGCAATGCTGACGCATATTTCGATGTATCAAATAACTAAAAGTGGCGTTACGCCCATAGTTCTCAGCTACATTAGTTATCCTTAGACCTCTGTGCTATTGACACGTACGTTACTCTGTAACTCCTTGGAAATATGAACTTTATTAAGTGATCTTACAGAATATTATTTATCTCTTGCACACATTGCCCCGAACACAAAAAATTGGTGACCCCGACGTGATTAGACCAAAGCTGCCCAAACTAGACATACTGTGCAATATATTCCTTCAGCTAATACTAGTCGTAAACCAAAATTCTCCAAAACCTATACGAGGACTTCCGAGAAAAAGAGATCTAACTTCTTGAAAAATAGTCGTATACTACATACATCTTTACTACTTACATGTTCATGAATGTCGTTCCATTTCTCTCTCTGTGACTTAGAAATTCGAAAAAATAAACAATGTTAAAAAAAAAATCTGCTACAAAAAAATATCAAGACAATGCGACTAAAAATAATAACCGAAATAAATGTTATACTTCTAAATGTTGGAAGCTTAACAAAAGGAAAAAGTTATATTTTTTTAGGATGGATAATCAATAAATTAACTCCTCTCGCTCTAGGTGGAGGGGGTGTCAGACTTTTACTGACTGAAGCCCACCCGCGTTCCTTCAGTCGCTCTTTGCATTCCAGGGTCGCAGTAACTGTTTCGAATAATCCCGCAGAACGATAAAGCTCTGACTTCGTGTTATGGTAATCCAAGAGTACAAATAATAACAATTTGCAAGCCTATCAAACAAGCAATATTGCTCAATTTACTCCCACCATACAAACATCAAGGAAGTAATGATAGCTTAATTCTATACTAGCGGCTGCCTGCGGCTTCGCCCTAGTAATAGTAGAAAATTGTCCCAAGTGAACATCTCACAAACTTTTAGATTGCGTCATTTCGCGCGAATAAACAGTTTTTCTTTCTTCTTTCTTTCTTTCTTTTTACCTTTAAAATATTAGTGTGATTAGTGTAATAATAATATTCCACAACTTTCAAACAACGCCATCTAGTCCCAAACTAAGCAGAGCTTGTGCCATAAGTACCAGACAACTGATAAACATACTTATATATTTCTAAATCAATGCTTACGAGTATTATAGATAAATTATACCCAGAAACAGAACAAATGATCGTGCTCATAACACAAACATTTGTCTTGGGTGGAAACCGAACCAACGACCTCCGGTATAGCAGTCAGGGCCACTGACAACTGGACCAACATCATATCAGCCTGAAATCAACTACTGCTATAATGGTATACCTGCTGGTAGACCCCTTTTTCCCTCTGGTATACTTCACAGATCTATGCATCCGTCGTCTTAAAAATAATACTATGTTGTCATTGATTCTTTTCTGACTTACAAGATACTTTTCTTTATTATTAATAGGCTCGCTCTTGACCACTAGCGGCACTAGCTCACTTGATTGGAGGTGATGATGTGGTCGATGATGGAGTATGCTTTGCCTGGAAGTAAACTATTCAGTCTTGACCAAAAGAACCCTAGGTTGTAGCTGTCAGGAAAGACAGACTTCGCCAGGGAATTCCACTCACCCAAATCATTTTGTCCGTATGGGTGGAACGTCCAGCCATATACAAGTGACACATCGCCGTTTGTATACTTCACAGTTCCACACCTCTCATCCTAGGGTTAGTACTTAAAATGTATTGTTATTAAATAATTAAAAAGACAAGTTTCTATTTTCGAAATTAATGAATATAGTGGAAGAACTTTATCAGCACTTTATCGCTCGCTATTTCAGTTTTGTTCTTTAAGAGAACTTTGTACTAGAGATATATTTATCCCACCGAACTAAAACCTCCATTCACAGCTCAATGAACAACCGGAAAACATGTTATTATCTAAATAATACCAGCGAGAAACTACGCCTTGACGCGACGTAGCAAAACTATTTACGAGGAGCTAAGCGAATAGCGTCGTATCTGCGATATCTGATCTTCACACGCGATACTATCCAACAATGTTACATTTGCACATTACCAACCAACGTCTCTACAGTGTGTTTTATGATGTAGTTATCTTTGTTCTTGTATCTTGTTTATGTGAGAATGGGAACGTTTTTATTAGTTGGGAAATCCGGACTGACACGCAATCCTTGATGATAGAAGCATTTGGTGAAGAAAGAGAGTATAAAGGCCTGTCCTTTGTACCCTCGTGGAACATGATAGGCAAATTAAATAGGCATATAATAGACTAGATGTCAGCTGTCGTTGTCCAGTGGTAACGGTCCCGATTTACGAATCGGTTGGTCGTGAGTTCAAACCAGCCAGGCACATTACTTTGAGTTATCTATTTTATCACCACTGCTCTAAAAACGGTGAAGGGAAACCGTTATCACAATTATGCTTACCAACCCGCTCCGGGCCCGCGTGAGGGATTAAGTCCCATTCCCTCACCCAGAAGATCCATTCCCTTTCCTACAGAGGAAACCTAAGTCCCAAGAGTGGGAACATTGTTATATAGAAAAGCAGTAGGCTACTATTAACTTTGAAATGCCCTAGGCCCGATAACAAACAACATAGGATTTCGGATTAGACGATCTGACATGGCCTGAGTCGGATCGTCGAATCCAACTCGACTGGGCTCGAAAAGATGCACGGATTTTTCTCGTCTGACTTACCACAGTGTCTCAAGACGAAAGTCTATGACCAGTGCGTGTTGTCAATGATGACATATGGCTATAAAACGTGGTCGCTCACAATGGGCCTCACCAACTCAATTCAATTCAAAATATTTCACAAGGGCTACATGGGATAAAACGTCAGAAGATAATAGTGCATTTTTTTTTAATCGATATAAACTAGTGCTTAAACGACGAGGCGAAACACTTAGTCCGGACTGTAAAAGTTTCAACACCGTAAGGGTATTCGCCGTACGACGGGTTGTCCAATGGTAGAAAGGAGATGGCGGAATCAAGTCATGCAATTCCGGCGCACACTCTCCAAAATACATTCTGTAAAAACATATGGTTCGCATGATTCCAATTGGTCGTTTCAGACAGAGACAGATGACCTGGTGATGCAAGACTCACAAGACCTAGTACTTGGGGAGCGAACGTCTTATGGCTGAAATGAAAATGAAGAAGAACCTAGGCCGCCTAACCTGTTTTAAATTGAAATAGAAAAAATATAAAACTGAGCCAGCAGTAAATATTCATCTATTCTCTTCCAAATTCTAATACACATATATCAATCCTCAGTCTACATTACGTAACCATGCTCCTTCGTCCGTACATAGACGTTAAAACAACCTGCCTCTGCGTCCCGCATATGTCTTCATAAATTTACGCGAATTTTTACGACATGCCCCGAGGACACACCGATGTAAATCGTATTCTATACGAAGTTATATAGGATTTCGCAGTTACACCCCTATGTTTCTTCGTCGCTGATTGAAAAACATAAGTTATCACGGAAATTTGTTTTAATAAAATGGCCTGGGGGCTTTGGGGGGGCAGAAAATTGAGTGTCAAGCGCTTGTTTTGCAAAGTTATGAGAATTTTAGTATGTAAATGTTATATACACAGTAGGTGCTTTTTTTGTGAGATTGTTTTTCGAATTAATAACGGCGTCATGTAGAGATTCGACGGAGAGCATAAGACAAGCTACCGTTTTTAGGGTTCAGTACCTCAAAAGGAAAAAACGCAACCCTTATAGGATCACTTTGTTGTCCGTCCGTCTGTCTGTCAAGACCCTTTATTTCAGGAACGCGTAGAGGTATCGAGTTGAAATTAAAACTATATTCTCAAATCTGCGGTTACTTGAAGCTGTGAAAAAATCAAACTTGTAAGTTAACGAAAAAAAAAATATACGGCCGTTTATGTCGCAAAAAACGTGTATTTCGACACTCTCAAGGGAATCAAAATTCATAGGGTACTTCCCGTTATGCTAGAATCCTGAAATTTGGCATGAAGTAAGGTCTCATAGCATAATTATAGGAAAAAATCTGAAAACTGTAAATTTGTAGTTACGTCACAAACAAAAACTTTTTTGCATTTCGTGAAAATCTTTGAGACTCGATTCGGAAATTGAACTGTTTTCATAGGTAAGTTTGTACGGAACCCTCAGTGCACGAGTCCGACTCGCACTTGCCCGGTTTTTTTTTTACCGTCGCAAAACAATGCTAATTATTATTGTATACCAAGCAAGCCCTTGTACGAAGAAGAGAATAATCATGACCGTTGGAAGGATTACATGAAGGTCTTTGCCCAGCAGTGGGAAAATATGAGTTAGTAATAAATAAAATAAACTAGCGCTACTACCAAACATGAAGTCCTAGGTTCGATTTATTTATTTATGCAACACAAAGGTCGGGCTTGCGGGCTACGAGCAATGGGCAGCTCGTCTTCCGGCCGTCCGGTATCCTTACCGGACGGCCTCCAAGCCCTGGCTTAAATCCACCTGTGTCCTTCAGTTACCCTTTGTGTTCGACGGCCATGGTGATCCTAGAGAGACTAGATTTGTGTCCGGTTGGTGTCAATAGAGTCCAACGCTCTTTTTTAAAAGGGGTTAAAACATTATCGGTGAAATGTTATTGTAGTAGTACAGTCACACTTCTGCCTAACCATGCGAAGAATACAGAATGAGGTTGTGTTATCAATTCTTATCATTTATTATTTCAACTAACAATCAGGCATGACTCCCACTTGAGATACGGCATGGTTTTGATGGGAACTCATGTGTAAATCACGGCTAATCTCATATTGAACGAAAAATAATATCGGTGCTTAGATAGTTTGATACATAGCATCTATCCCAGTATCATAACATGAAATTAGGCGTTTTACAAGGAAAATTACAAGGCGTACGGCAATGCGCCACCGGTACATGATGGACATCCCACCTATACGCACAAAACGTTTTGGGAACACATTCATTGTGCGTACAGCTAAGGAGTGGAATTCTTTGCCGGAATCTGTGTTTCCTGATGGCTACAACCCGAGAATCTTTAAGTCAAGAGTGAATAGGTTACTTCTAGGTAAGCGCGCTCCATCGTCGACCGCATCGTCGCTTTCCATCAGGTGAGATAGCGGTCAAGCGCGAACCTATCAAGAATAAAAAAAAAATATAAAAAAATAATAATAGGATAGATAGGATAGTATGTACTTACGTGTTTACTTCTGTTGACACATATCTGTCTCAGTCTAGTGATTTTGTATTTATTAAGGTGTATAGTACCTTGAACATCTAACCGGAGTTAAGTGCACACAGAGCAGTGGTGGCCGAGTGGTAACGGCCCCTGACTTACGAATTGTAGGTCGCGGGTTCAAACCTAGCCAGGCGCATTACTTTGTGTAATTTATTTCATCACCACTGCTCTCAAAACGGTGAAAGAAAACATCGTGAGGAAACCGGCATGTCCTAGAACCAAAAATTCGAAGACATGTGAAATCCACCAACCCGCACTGGGCCCGCGTGGTGGATTACGGCCCCTTCCCTCTCCTAGAGAGGAGGCCTGAGTCCCAGCAGTGGGAACATTATAAGGCCGACTATGCTGTGCTATACTCGTACTGCCGCCTGCACCCGCATAGAGCCCCGCTGAACTTTAAAACCATTTTCTTTGCGAAATATTGATTGATTTACATAATTATGCTATGTACATTTTGAAGAACACTTAACCAGCAACTTTTTTGTGTAAACATATTTCTAAAGGTCAAAGCCGTTTTAAAGGAGTAGGGAAAACAAGCGAAAAAATGTCATGTTGTTAAGTTATTTTTTTTGGAAAAAATATTAGTCATGCGAAAAAATCATAATATGTTGATAATGTTATATATGAATCTATAATATTTTTTTTTTTCATACCTATCGACCTAGCAGTTACCAAGGAGTAGGATTCAGAAAATAAATCCTTGCTTTATGGCACTGCTCGGGAGCTAGGGCCTTAATAACATAATATTGATCTGTATCTTTTAGATCAAAAAGGTCTGAAATAAAGTTGCGAAATGATTATGCTATAAATTATACTTTTAAATATTTCAATAAAAATAAAAATAAAACATTTAAAAATATAAAAAATAGTAGACCACCGGTATCGGGAACAGACTCCAAGCTACCGGCGGTCAGGGCTCCAGAGAGAGAAACCTCCTAACTATACGAGCCGTGTTCAGGAGTACCACTTTCTGAATCAAGCCCTTGATCCATTCGCCTAACGCGAGCCTCCTAAGGTGTTGGTCGAGGTTCTTGGCTATTAAGCCATTGCATTGGCTGACACGACTATCGGTACAATGACCGCTGAGTCCACATCCCACGTGTAGATAACCTCGCCAGCCAAGTCAACAATACACTTGATTTGTTTATCTTTCTCGGCTTTCACGAGGCTTTCGTCGTGCGGAACGGATATGTCAACAATCATTGCACGCCTCTCGCTTCGGTCCACTACCACTATATCAGGCTTATTGGCTACAATAGTCCTGTCAGTGATGATGGACCGAACCCAGTACAATATGATATCGCCATTATCGAGAACTGGGTCGGGCACATAGGTATGTGTCTCTTGTGGGATCGGAAGTGCCGTACTACAGGTGTAGGCACTTCCGATCCCACAAAAGAGTACTTCAGAGCAAGTTGCTGGTGGATAATCCTGGCTACAAGTTTGTGTCTATGCATATCTATATTATTATTATTAATAGTTTTATCGAGGTGTTAGGGGACGAGGGCTGGCCACGTAGCTCGAATGTAACCGGACAGATGGGCGAGGATCGTCGCTCGCTGCGCTGGTGGCTCGCTGGAAAGTCACAAGTTGGACACCACCGACACTAAGTAGGTACAACACAGGCCACGGCAGGCCATTGCCCAAATTTAGGCTAAGATAAAACATATTTTATTTTATTATTTTCTGTATTTAATTTAATTTAATTCTGATTGACTTATTGTAATTGATTGTGTTTTATTATTATTGTTTATTTATTAATGACATTATTGAGTTTTTCTAATGCATATAATTTTTAATTATAATTTAATTTTTATTTTATTTATATCTTTTAAAATCAATATTTTAATTTCAAATGTAATCAATATGGACTGGTTTCCGAAATAAATGAATTTTAATTTCATTTTAATTTAATTTATTGCGGGCATTACGTTTCAGCGCCCAGCTACTACCAACCCGCACTGGGCTGGCGTGGTGGATTACGGCCCATTCCCTCTCCTAGAGAGGAGGCCTGAGTCCCAGCAGCGGGAACATTAAAAGGCTGATTATGCTTATGTTTATGCTATGCCCAGCTACTATGTATTTGTGCGGTCAACCAGGTAACATAACAAGCTTATAACTTTGTAATTTTTCACGATATAGTTATAAAATTTTGTACACAGATTCTTTACATGAAAATACTAGACACGTGTTTCGGGTTTCGCATATACTAAAACTAAAGTTGTATATTTCTCCATCTCTCTTTAACGGGTACACTACATAAATACGAAAAACTTTATTCCGACAGTCACAAATACGAATTTCAAAATACCGATTTTCATAATTCCGAATGGTTCAAAATTCCGAATATAACAACTCCGACTTATCATTACTCCTATTTTTATAATTCCGAAATTTCAATTTTCCTAACTTTTATAATTACTATTCTCAAAATACCGAGTTTCAATAAATCGAATAACGAAAAGTCCGACTTAATGATAATTCGAAACATCAAAAATACGAATTCCGATTATTAAAATACCGATTAATAAAATTCAGAAATAAAAACGCCTCATAAAACTGTATAGCAAGGGAAATAAACACATAAATGCTCATCAGAGGTCGTAGTATGAGGGGTAGAATTAAAAAACTAATGACAGATGCGTTTTCCAGCATGCAGGGGATTTATTGCAGCATGCAAGCAGGCATGCAGCGTGCTAGCAGACATGCAGCATGCAAGCAAGCATGCGACATGCAAGCAGGCATGCAACATGCAAGCAAGCATGCAACATGCAAGCAGGCATGCAGCATGAAAGCAGGCATGCAGCATGCAAGCAGGCATGCAGGATGCAAGCAGGCATGCAAAATGCAGCAAGCATTGTTTCTGTCACGGCTCCGGCGCTGCGGGGTTTGGGCGGCCCCACGCGAGCTTATCGTCGCAGATAGTTTTAATGCTCACCACCGCAGCTTCGGCTTGCTGGCCGGCTTTGCCGGCCAGCCTCAGCCGCGGCGGTGGGCCTTCAAACCACCTGCTCCTCAGCTCGCGGGCCGCCCTACCCCTCCGCGCCTACGCGGGTTTAAATTACACTCTAGGGGTAGGGCAAACAAGACTGCGTGAAGTCGGTTTTGCAGCGATTCGTTTCTGACACTAAATTTTGTAGCACAACATGCTGACTTTTAGTTTATTCGAAGTATTGAAAATCGGAATATCGTTTTTCGGACCGAGAACCCTTCGAGCATTTGATTCTGCGAACGTATGAAAATCGGAAACTAACAAATCGCATTTACGACTTTCGGTAAAATAAATTTCGTGATTTTTAATAATAGACATTATAATTTTTAGGTATTATGAAATTCGGACTTTTGACAATCGGAATATCGAAATTCGGAATAAAATATTTCGGAGTATTTGGGTGTTCCCCTCTTTAACAGATCAAATTAAGTCGTCACAACGATCGCGTTAAGATCTCGTGGGAGGGCCTTAAATCATGTTTGCGGCCTTTGACCAGAGATCGCTTCTTGGGTACTAGGTTTGGAAAAAGAAGGCGGAGGTCTTTGCTCAGCAGTAGGACACAATCAACATCATGATTTCAGTCGAATGACGTCCACTGTTGGAAATAGGCTTCCTCCAAGAGACGCCACAACGACCGATCCTGAGCGTCTCGCATCCACCGCATTCCCGCGACTCTCACCAGGTCGTCGGTCCACCTTGTGGGAAGCCTTCCAAAGCTGCGTTTTCCGGCGCGGTCGCC
Organism: Mythimna impura; assembly: GCA_905147345.3. NCBI lineage: Eukaryota > Metazoa > Arthropoda > Insecta > Lepidoptera > Noctuidae > Mythimna > Mythimna impura. The sequence goes on from LR990355.1 coordinate 26,279,229, forward strand.
ACTCTACGACCTTTTGGCCCCATCGACCATCCGTTCTACGAGCAATGTGCTCTGCCCACTGCCACTTTAGTTTGGCGATTCTTCGGGCTATGTCTTCTATGGTTCTCCTGCGGATATCTTTATTGTGCCTTTATAATATGTGATAAAAAATATAGTGTGATAAGAAAGTCCTTCTAAAACAAAGGAATGCCATTCCCATCGGCGAAAAACCTCAGCCAAATCAAAAGACGTATCACATGTACCTGAAACTCCACTTAAATAATAATCTTTAAAAATATGCGTCATACATAAACCAGAGTCTCTCAAAACATTAATTTACGTAATGAATTCCCAGTACTATTTAATGCAGGGCCGGCCAAAGACAGCCGGCGGAATATGTATTCCTGGTACATACAGTCAAACGGAATAATTCATCATGACAGGAATTTTTGATTGTGAGAGTTTGGCATTTGTTTCATGTTTTTGGTTTTTGTACTGTAGAGGGTATGGTAAAATCGGTTTGTTGATGGTTGCGAGACGCACAAAACCGGTCGCTGTGGCGACACCTTGAGAGTGTCGAAACATACGTTTTTTGCGACATAAACGGCCGTATCTTTTTTTCGTAACTTAAAAGTTTGATTTTTTCACAGCTTCTTTGGACCACAAACCTAAGTATATGGTTTTAATTTCAAGTCGATACCTCGACGCGTTCTTGAGACAAAAGGTCTTGACAGAAAGACAGACGGACGAACAACAAAGTGATCCTATAAGGGCTTCGTTTTTTTTCCTTCTGAGGTACGGAACCGTAAAAATGGACTACATGGAACATTATTTTGTTATAATAAATGAAATTAAATAGGTTGACATCAGAATAACATACAGGCTATAAATTATTATGGAGAGAATTAGTAATTCCACCTGAATGATGCTTATATTAGAAGCTATAGTACTTAATGAATTAAAGTGCGGCAGCTTTGGCTATCAATATAATATGTTTAGGCTTGAAAACTGTTTAATAATGTTGTGTCATATAATTTTATCACGTCCATCCAGTCTCTATAATCCGTGACAATCCAGCGCACTAGACAGGATAATGGTTATAAAGTGGTTTTATGGGAAAATATTAATTTGATATCAACATAAAATCAGCCTAGAGCTGTGGTAACCTAGTGGTAATGTCCTCGACTTAGGAGTTCTAGGTTACGGGTTCAAACCCAGGTTAGTGTGATTTATATCAACAGTACCGCTCTCAAAACGATAAAGGAAAACATTGTGAGGAAACCGGCAAGTTCTAGAATTATAAATTCGAAAACATGTAACATCCACCAACCCGCACGGGGCCTTTTTTTTCAGTGGTAAAAAGCATCCAGTGACGTTTCGCGCACCTGGGCGGAGCGAGAGGGTGTATCAGACTTTTAATGACTAAAAACCCACTCCTGTTCCTTCGTTGCCTTTCGTACCAGGGCCGAGTCTTCCTTTCAGAAGCAGACCCTTGACCCCAGTAGGCTTCGACCCGGCTGGGCCCCTACGGTTTGCTGACATCTCCTTGAGGCGCGCGTGGATCGTTGGTTGTTACGCGCCGTCGACGACTTGGGCTCGGTCCGGACAGTTACCGGACGATCGGACTGCGAGCTACCCATTACCCGCACTGAACCTTTCCTAGAGAGGAGACCTGAATCCCAGCAATGGGAACATTATAAGGCTGATAGGCTGATATGAAGTATACTGGAATGTTACTCAGTTCATGTGGAATAAGGCTCACGCTTGACCACTATCTCACTTGATGGAAAGCGACGATGTGGTCGACGATGGAGCGCGCTTGCCTAGAAGTAACTTTTAGTTAATTTTATCTGGAAGAAATATTAAACAAATGTAATAACGTAAGGCAAATGGAATTAAAATATGAATTTAAAAACAAATTATTGGCTTAAATAATATTCCCATTCACATTTAGCATAATATTTTACAATTCTAAACTGGTTTGACTGCAACTGTGAGCCAAAGCCATATAATTATCATAAATACATATTTTCGCTACGATACTACTACGCCGTAGCCGCTCGTAGCCGCTCGTAGCCGCTCGTAGCACCGCGTAGCACTAACAAAATATGAAATTCGTTGAATTTATGAACCACGGAGCCGTGGTTACTTCGTTTTGATAATTTAAAGTTGTCTTGTCTTTTGTGATTCGTAAACCATTTTCAATTTTACTTAGATAGATCGTTTTTTTTTATTTAGCCTGTTTACTTTCCCATTGCTGGGCGAAACCTCCCCCAACTTCTTCCAGATATTCTTTTCTCAAGCCACCTTGAATCAGCTCTTGTGGTAGGCGTCTAGTTTATCTCGCCACTTCTTTCCAGGCACCCGATTTGTGGTGCCCAGCGGCGTTGGTAAGATTACGTATATTATGTCAATAATACCTACGTACCTCCTTATAAATTTAAAAAATCAATAAACGCATTTTTGAACGAACAACAAGATGGCATATCATAATGTCGTGTTTTTTTTATAAGTCATTAGGTTGGATGAAAGTTGAAATGTCTTAATGCCATGCTTTTTTTCTGGCGATGTTGCTATACTCGAATTGCACTAAGATGTCAAATGTGTCATTATAACCACTATATTATTCTAAGCACAAACAGTTATTTTTATTTTTATGTTTATTATCTAATGCGAAAATGTATTTCCTAAGTATATTAATGTTACTTGACAAAGATTGAGCGGAACAAGTCGCATTCTGGCAAATAGATAATAATTATTTCTTTATAAAAAAAAAAAATTAATCGAGTTCGAAAAATCTTTAAATGTTCCACAACTGTTTCCGACCCATTTAAACTGATCGTAAGAAAAAATCATCCTTCAAAGCGTACCAATACACTTAGTACTAAAACCACTGAGTTCAAGAAAGAGCCTAGGTGCCAAGACAAATACTTTTTACATTTTTCTTCAGAGCAAAGAGATGGAATAAATGTAAATGTATGGAGTACATCCTTTGTAGGGGATTATAGAGTTCTATGGTAAAGTGAGGAACGTTTTATAATCATTTATAATATTGAAGGTCTAATTAAAAGAGTACGCAAACTAATCTATGTTTTTAAGAAATTGCGAGTGATTGCAGATTAAAAATTGGTGACACAAATTTACTTAGCCCTAGGTCAATCTGTAATCCAATACTGTATCACTTCCTGGGGTGGAGCACTTAAAACTCACCTACTGCCCCTTGAAAGAGCTCAGAGAGCAATTTTAAAAGTTGCCAATTTCCTTCCCTTTCTCTATCCTATAAATCAGTTTTACAAATCCTGTAACGTGCTTTCTGTTCGCCAGCTTTTCATAATGCACTTAGTACTAAGTAACTTAAACAGTATTAAGCATATCTTATGTAGAGACAGAAGACCTACTTACTGTTTGTAAATAAAACTCGCCGTATATCTAAATTTAGTTAAGTTTTTTTTAATAGTCACATTTAGAGTTAATTTATTATTTTGTATTTAAGCACTCTCTCGCCTGAAGCACAGGTTCACCCTAGTTCAGGCATATAAGCAACTGTGTTCTTTTTAATATTTAATATACTTTATTGAAAATGTAAATGCCCTATGTTATAAATAAACGATTTATTATTATTTTTTTATATATTTTATTTATCTCAGGACCCTGAGGTCCTGGACCTTTGGGAGGCGTACAAGGAGCCGAAGCCAACTCGCAGAGGCCCTTTAGATAATTATAATAGAACATGATACCAACCGACGATTATCCCTGTACGCGCTATGCTAGTGCACCCAAGGACAACCCCCGGTTATTGAAAAACTGTTGTGACATATGGAGAACAAAGATAATAGGGCTATGGTTTTTGGAATCTTAAGTGGACTGGTAACATGGAACTATGTCAAGACTATGGCCCCTGCCTGAACAACGTTATTAATATGCATCGAAAAAAGGCAGGGGGTGACTTGCACACTCAATAAATGGGCCCCCAAAAACGGCCGCTAGCACGAAGTGACGTAGCAACAAGAGGGCAACATATCCTGAGGTGCTTGAGGAGTGGAGAGGTATACCACGGCTATCAGGACAATCCCGGAAGTACGGTCAAGATCCCTACCAGCACCTTACTGGATTATACATCCTTCTCCCGAGCACGTTTGCTCTTGCGAATCTCCACTCAAGCCAGCCAATAAAGGCAAGAGAGAGGTGGGAGCTCAGTTCCTCGTCAGTGTTCACTACGGCCGGCCAATAAAGGCAAGCCGGAGATGAAGAACAAGAATTCTCCCGGGAGATCGGGTCCGTGGGGTCGCTAATGCCCAACAGTTCGCCACAAAACTGCGCTGCGGATTGTATCTCTCTTAGTCTGGCCCCTCACCCTAGGCATATTACGGCAAAGCAAACTTTACCGATACAGACCTAGGGTATATTGGAGCACGCAAGCCCCACCACGACGTCAACGTAGAGATACGGCGATGGGGTTATTATTATTATTATTATTATTATTATTTGTGATGATAATGGTGTAGGGCAAAGATATATTTCAGGAAAAAAACAACTGCACTATACTTAATGGCCGCCGCATTCCTGTTTCATTTTTAGGGTTTCTGTTTCGAAGCGTGCTAACGGAACTATATTACTAAGCCTCCGCTGCCCGTCCTTCCGCCTATCCGTCTGTCTGTCTGGCTGTCCGTCCGTCCGTCAGCGGGGTGTATCTCATAAACCGTAAGTGGTTCTACCCAATGGGAACACGGTGAAGCATACCGTAGAGGTCCATGGTATGCTTTACCGTGGAGGTGTTCCCCATATCACACGTTTCTTCCGCCTGAATCCAAAACAGGAATCTCCCGAACTTACCATGTCCGGTGAGGACCGCCTCTGCAGCCACTCATCAAAAAGGGAACTTACCGCCATGATTGTGGCGTGCCCGAAATGATGATGGTGATGACTATGATGATTGCCAAAGAACGATACGAAAATTAGTTAAGGGGGAAAAGAGTGGTACTTGGTAGATGAATTTAACCATAACGGAGACATAAATAACCCCATTTCGCTAGCTAAAAACCTGAACTACTTTATAAAAATTAATAAAACACTTCATCAATGACATACACAAGAATAGCTTCACCTCTATACTCACAAAGGGTGCAGTATCGGTTCTTTTTTTACCCCTATTTATAAACGTGACCTATCCGGTGAGTGCGTGAAGTGTCCCAAGCCGCTGGACAACTGGGCCAGATAACTATAGTAACGGTTATGGCGGTTATAACGTAACTACGTCAAACGTTATTTATTGTCTGTGACGCAGGTACTATGTCGGTATTTTTAAGTTTATTTAATTTTATGGTATACTAATTACTGCTAACGGCTTCGCCCGCTTGGATGTCGTAAATTATCCCAAAAGAACATACTCCCGAAATAATAGACTGGCTTGTTTGTCTAGTGGTTAGTGGTCCTGACTGCTATGCTGGAGGTCGTGGGTTCGATTCCCACCCAGGACAAATATTTGTGTGATGAGCACGATCATTTATTATCTATCACTTTAGATTTTTCTTCTCCTTTCTAAATTGCTATTATTTTTGATATTTATTAGTATATTATTTGGTTTTTTATTTATGTATTATTATTTTTTTTACATTTTTTGCCTTATTCTCTATGTTGTTGTACACTGACAGCCCGAAATCTTTTCCTTTCGTTCAGTCCATCCAAAGGTTGTCTGGTAGAAATTGCCCTGTGCAATAAGATCGCCTATTGTACACTTATTTATATATATATATTTTTTTTTTATTCTTGATAGGTCCGCGCTTGACCGCTATCTCACCTGATGGAAAGCGAAGATGCGGTCGACGATTATTTACATGTTTGTCCTGTATTATGTTAAGGTGTGCAATAAAGTTATATAATAATCATTTATTCTGTGTCTGGGTGTAATTTATCTATAATATGTATGTATTTAGAAATATATAAGTATGTTTATCAGTTGTCTAGTACTCATAACACAAGCTCTGCGTAGCCTGGGACTAGACGGCATTGTGTGATAGTTGTGGAATGTTATATTATTATTTTTAAGTTTATATAATTTTATGGTTTACAAATTACTGCTAACGGCTTCGCCCGCTTGGATGTCGTAAATTATCCCAAAAGAACATACTCCCGAAATAATAAGGATCATATGTTATATTCCAGATCAAGATCTACGAGTGTACCAAGGGCTTTTGTAATATTAGTGTGATGCGACGCTTGAAGTGTTTTTTTTTTTCATTTTAAATTATTGCTTGAAGACTTTCTCTAAACACTTGACTTTTTTTCTTTTTTTTTTATTCTTGATAGGTTCGCGCTTGACCACTATCTCACCTGATAGAAAGCGACGATGCTGTCGACGATGGAGCGCGCTTACCTAGAAGTAACCTATTTACTCTTGACTTAAAGATTCCCGGGTTGTAGCCATCAGGAAACACAGATATACTTAAACACATATATACTTCTATAAATCAGCTCTTTTTAAATTATTTTAGTAGCGTCGATCATCATATAATAAGACATCTGTCTCACTCGAAAAAGAAACATCAAAATCGGTTAATATTTAACGAAGATATAGCTAAACAACTAACTACTATAATAAATAAATAAAAAAACATTTAGACGATTTGAGATCCTCCTTCTTTTTCAGAAGTCGGTCAAAAACGGATAAAACCCGCATACATAACTCAATGCTACTAATATACTCATAAAACTTATAACATAATCACGAGCTTCACAATCATAAATCGAATGGAAGTAGCATCCTCGAAAACGGCCAACTATTGCCAAGAGGATTAACATAAAACAATGTCCATTTATCCTGTATATAACACCCCATCCTTTCCTAGCTTCCTGGTACATTTGCCGAATAAAGATAACGAATAACTATATTTATATGTTATTGCAGAAGATCTTTTTTTTTCGTAAAGAGGTCAGATTTAGAATGGCGGACAGGGTTTGGCAGTATGTCGAGTTGAAACTTATGATCGCATTGTTTTGTTTTAGGCACGTTTTTTTCCTCAACTATCACACAACGCCGTTTAGTCCCAAGCTAAGCAGAGCTTGTGTTATGAGTACAAGATAACTGATAAACCTATTCATATATTTCTTAATACATACATATTATAGATAAATTACATCCAGACACAGAACAAATGATCGTGCTCATCACACAAACATTTGTACTGGTGGGACTCGAACCCACGACCTCCGGCATAGCAGTCAGGGCCACTAACCACTAGACCAACAGGCCAGTTAGTACGAGGGATACAGAGTGGCAAAGCGCACCCTCCGAGCGGAAATAAAGCGGGCCAAGTTGGAGGCCCGCAACGTGTGGCTGGGGACTCTGAACGGAGACCCGTGGGGACGCCCCTACAAGGTGGTGCGGGAAAAACTCCGCCCCTGGGCTCCCCCACTCACGCAGAGTCTCCGGCCCCAGATTGTGGAGGGTGTGGTGAGCACTCTGTTCCCTGCGTGAGGGGAACACTCTCCCCCGCTCATGGCTCCGCCACCAGCGGTGTCTAACGCGGATCACGATGGCGACGATGACGACAATGCTCCAGAGGTGACCGAGGTAGAGATGAGTGTGGCGGTACGAAGGCTGAGTGCCAAGAATACCGCCCCAGGACCCGACGGCTTGCCTGGGAAAGCCTGGGTCCTGGCCATGGAGGCTCTCGGGTCTCGATTAAGAGGGCTCTTCAGCGCATGCATGGAGAGGGGCCAATTCCCACTTCGATGGAAGACGGGGAAACTGGTCCTTATCGCGAAGCCGGGGCGCCCTGCGGACTCTCCGTCCGCGTACCGGCCCATTGTGCTGCTCGACGAGGTGGGCAAGCTCTTTGAAAGAGTAATTGCAGACCGCCTCGTCGCGCACCTAACACGGGTGGGGCCAGATCTGGCGGACGGCCAGTTCGGCTTTCGCAGGAGGCGCTCCACGGTGGACGCCATCATGCGCGTGCGAGCTCTCACGACGGGGGATGCGGTGTCCCAGGGCAGGTGTGTCGTGGCGGTGTCATTGGACATCGCTAACGCCTTCAATTCCCTGCCCTGGAGTAGCATTAGGAGGGCACTCCGGTATCACCGGGTGCCCGACTACCTCTGTCGTGTGATCGAGGCCTACCTTTCGGACAGGTACATCATCTACCCTGGTCACCAGGGAGAGTGGAAACGGCGAGAGATGTCGTGCGGTGTTCCGCAGGGATCGGTACTAGGACCGCCCTTGTGGAACATCGGCTACGACTACGTGCTGCGCGGTGACCTCCCTGACGGGGTCAGCGTGGTCTGCTACGCAGACGACACGCTGGTCCTGGCTCAGGGAGACTCGTACCAGGCGGCGGTCGAATTAGCGACACGTGGGGTTGCGATAGTCGTTGATAGGATCCAGCAGTTGGGACTCGAGGTGGCGCTGCAAAAGTCCGAGGCCATGTGTTTTCACGGCCCTCGGAGCGCGCCGCCTCGGCGTTCCCAATTAACGGTAGGAGGAGTTCACATCGGCGTCGGGTCGACGATGAAGTACCTGGGACTCGTCCTCGACAGCCGGTGGAATTTCGAGGAGCACTTCCGACGTCTGGCTCCCAAACTGAATCGGAATGGGGCTGCCCTCAAGCGGCTCCTGCCCAACCTCGGGGGTCCAGACGCCTCCTGCCGGAGGCTCTACGCAGGCATCGTCCAGTCCATGGCCCTTTATGGGGCGCCGGTGTGGGCGCCGCCACTGCGAAAGCGACCGGCGGCCCAGCTGAACGCGTGCCAGAGGGTCATGGCCATACGGATGGTGCGGGGATACCGCACGATTTCCCGCGAAGCGGCGAGCCTCCTTGCTGGCCAGCCACCATGGGATCTGGTGGCAACAGGCCTTGCACGCATGCACGATCTGCGCGTGGAGATGCAACGTCGGGGCGAAACTCCGCTGCCACGACAAGTTGCGGCATGGCGGACAGAGCTCCGGCGGGGTCTCATGGTGGAATGGCGACAGCGACTATCGCAACCCAGTGCTGGGCACGCCATAATTATGGCGGTAATTCCCCTCTTTGAGGAGTGGCTGGAAAGGCAACACGGCGTCCTTACCTACCGCATGACGCAGGTCCTCACCGGACATGGTAAGTTCGGGAGGTTCCTGCACCGGATTCGTGCGGAAGAAACGCCCGGGTGCCACCATTGTGCGGACCACCCGGAGGACACGGTGGAGCACACGGTGGAGGTGTGTCCCGCTTGGGCAGAGCAACGCAGTGTCCTCGTGGGGGCGATCGGCGGCGGCGATCTCTCGCGCCGGGCCTTGGTACAGGCCATGGTCCGAAGCGAGGAGGAGTGGCAGGCGGTTGCCTCCTTCTGCGAAGCAGTAATGCTAGCAAAGGAGGCGGCCGATCGCGTGAGGCAACGGTCCTCACGCCCCAATCGCCGCCGGGATTCCGATCCCGATTTCCGGCCATCGTAGGCGCAGGCTTGCGGACGGCGAGCAATGGGTGGCTCGCCGTCCGACCGTCCGGTAACCATCCGGACCAAGCCCAAGTCGTCGACGGCGCGTGCTGTTCCACGCGCGCCTCAAGGAGATGTCAGCAACTGTAGGGGCCTAGCAGGGTCGAAGCCTACTGGGGCCAAGGGTCTGATTCTGAAAGGAAGACTCGGCCCTGGTACGAAAGGCAACGAAGGAACAGGAGTGGGTTTTTAGTCAGTAAAAGTCTGACACTATCTCCCGCCCCGCCCAAGGGCGGGGGATGTCATTAGATGATTTTCCCACCGGAAAAAAAAAAAAAAAAAAAAAAAAACAGGCCAGTTAAATTGACGAAACGGTTCGTCCAGTGGTTGAACGATTGGCTGCTAGCTGCACTTCATGTCGCGATTTCGATTCCCAAACAGAATAAATACGGCCTACAGATAGTAGTTTCAGGTGTCTTGTGTAAGCTGTTGATCCCCGCATTAACGCCGGCGTTCACGCGCCATTGTCTTACTATTGTGTCTCTAATTACGCACTCAAAAGGTTAAGTTTACATGTTTGTGAATGCACCCACGACAGAGAATTCCTAGAGTGGAGTAACTTTAAATAAATAATAATCATCACTTTACCCGGTTTTTAACGTCAAAAAACGGTTAAATGTTGTAATTAATAGTTCATCACCAACTGAAAAACTTCCTCTGCTGGATGATCGCTTACTAATCGAAAAAGAATTTCTAATACATTTACTTGAAAACCTGCTCTTATCACTACCGCTTTTCGGCGCGTAATTTACAGTTTTCCAAACTAGTGCGGAAACTTGCGCTACTTCGATCCACCTCAATTTATTGTATTTATTTTTTTCAGGCTGGGAGCTAAACGTAAGAGTCGCGCGTCAACCCCCGTTTATTCATTTCCGACGACGTTTATATATTAAACGTCGTCAGATACACGTAAAAATTTGTCACTGCTGCACTCAACTCCACAATGCCTCAGGGGCAATAACAAACTTTCTCCACTTATATTAAATTGTACTATTTAATAAATATTATCATGCCAAATATCAACGCCCTTAATTTAATTCTCCCTTGTCATCACATGCTGAAGTGTCCCGAGTGCCCGTAAACCTGCGTTTACGAGGGAATAATTAACGCTACTGATGATGACGCTATAAACGGCACCAGTTTTGGAATAGTACATAGAACACTTTATATCATATTATATCTTACCCCTGAACCTGAAAGCTTAAAGTCGCCCAAAGGGCTATGGAAAAAGCTAAGCTCACAGTTTCCTTGCGTGATCACAAAAAGAATGAAGATATCCGCAGGAGAACCAAGGTTACTGACATAGCTCGAAGACTGGCCAAATTTAAGTGCCAGTGTCTGTGGGCAGGCCATATTGCTCGCAGAATAATAATATAATACAAGACGGTCGATAGAGCCGAAAGGTTCTAGAGTGACGATTACGTACCGGAAAACGCAGTGGTTTAAGGCCTGGCTTCTATAGAAATCAAAACATTTTGTGTAAAACTAATCTAGTAAAGATCTCTGAAAATCTGCTACTTTACGTGAACTTTGGCCATCCATAATGTACTCATATACTAAAAATATAAAAAAGTACATCCATAGAAGCCTTGCACATTTAATCGAGATTCTGAATGACTACAATTTTTCTGAAAAACTTTTAAGGGTTTAAAAAAACACGTATTTCCTGGAACAAGTTTTTTGAAAGTAAATCACGGAATTACTGAATGCCAACAGAGTCAATTGCCAAAGTATTTGAGAACGGTTTGAGTTCCCGACTTATTAAGTTTATGTCGGAAACGAACGCCCTTTCTGACCGTCAGTATGCGTACCGAGAAGGCCGCTCGACCACGTGTTTAGCACGTGAACTCGTACATCGAGTCATGTCTGCACGTGAGCAAAAGAGGCAAGTGGCTGTCCTATGCTGCGACCTGTCCAAAGCGTTCGACGTTGCTGACCGCGTCGTATTAGCTGTAAAACTGCAGCACTACGGAGTGGTGGGGCCGTCCCGCCCATTTTGCTAGACTAGGCATCCTCACGTTACCTGCTATACTTATATATCAGGTCGCACTGTACGTGAGGATGAACCTCGACCTTTACCCAAAGGTAGGCAGCCGTCATTCATATTGCACCAGAAGCAGGGGTCAGTTATCGACGGTCTCAAGAACGCTCACTAAATCTTCCAAGACGACTCATGTTATGGGCCCGACAGTTTATAATCAGCTGCCTGTAGCTATTTCTGGTGCCCCAACTATAGGGAGCTTCAAAGCTCGTTTGAAAAAATGGCTTATCGAGCAAGCTTTTTATTCTTTTGACGAATTTATGATTTAATCTAATTTAACTTTGACGCGAATGTTAATTTGAATGAAAATTATTTTGACTTTTATTTTAATTTGTAATTTGACTTCGATTATTATTATTGTATTTTTATTTCTTGTATTTTCTTTTATTTGTTTGACATTTTTTATTATTTGACATTGTTATGTACATAATCATTTGTTTTCATATTTTATGTAACATTCTTTAAATGACTTGTAAGAATCCCTTACCAATAAATTACTATGACTATGACTATGAGTTTTCAGGCGTAATCTCTCATTTTTCGCATTGCCTCTTCATCAAACATCGCGTTAGATTGCGTTTGATGAAGCAACAAGCTTTTAAACCATGCTCGACATTGACGATAGGTGAGAGGAAAAGGGCCCTCTTAAGGATCAACAATGAAAGTGTTGGCAGGCTCCTGTACATTATAAAGCAGGCTCACAACGACGGGGTCCTCATGAAAATTTAAACAAACAATAAACTTTACAGCTAGCTTAATGTCTTGAGGCGCGAGATAAAACCGTACGTGTTCTCGTACGTGTTTGTACTGGCGGTAAACGAGTTTGGTGGGTGGGCAAGGAATATAAACATATTTATAGATAGATAAATAAATTATTTATTTGCCACAAAACATACACTAAAACACAATTAAATTATAAAAAACTAAGCACTTACACAAATATAAAAATAACACACAAAAAATTATAATAAATACATACAGGTACTTTAGGACGCATGCCTCGCTTCTTGCAGTTATGTCAGATGATGCTTATTGGGATCCGCAGTCAAGTACTAGTTTATATCATATAAAAAAAAAATCACTAATAAAAGGCGTCTTTTTAAAGCACTTTGTACAGAGGAGTAGGTATAACCACCATACCTACATTTTGCCAAGAAGGTATACTTGAAGTCTGGCTTAAAGGGTACATAGTCGTGAGCTTTGGGCTGCAGGATTGTTCGTAGAGTCACTGCGGCCCTAGATCGTAAATGGCAACTGAATAAACACACGTGGATTTTGGTCAGTAAAAGTTTGACACACCCTCAAATTCTACCTAAAGCGGAATAAGTTATCTGATGATTTTCCCATCCCAAAAAAATGGTATGGTCGTTTCTGGGAAGTCAAAGTAAAAAAGTAAAACATAACTAATTGTTTTATTACTGTTCTGTACTTGTAATAAGTGTGTAATAAAAAAAATTGTGATCGACAACACAGTGGTGCGATTCAGTGTTGTCGTTGACAATACACGAGATCGCCGACTATCAAGCTAATTACCGGCTGCATACGCATATGTTTTGTCGACTGTACTTTAGTTTGATTGTGTTCGTAAAGGTGGGTGTGTGAGTGGGCATTTTATGTTGTTTTCATAAGAATGCTGTAAAAGCCTTGTTGACGTTCATTTCCATTCAAATAAGAGTGCTTATTTATTGTATTGCTTGTTTTTCTCCACCGTTTGTTGAATTATGAGAAGGCAGTTTTATTCAATTAGATAATGTGAAATAAAGTCAATGAAGTTTGTCATTTTTTTTTAAAACGTGTTAGTAAAGTGTCTATCAGATTTTAATGTCTGAGTGATTTTCCAAAATTCACCCGCTAAGGGGATGGCATGGGTTTCCATTTGTATGGAGAAATCTACTTACCTACAAGTAAAGTGTTTACCTGGGAACCACTACCTCATCATTATCATTATAATTTCAGCCAAAAGACGGCCTTCCACAGTGTCGCCTCAAGGACCGGTCCTGTGCGTCTCGTATCCATCGGATTCCCGCGACCTTCACCAGGTCATCGGTCTACCTTGCGGAAGGCGTTCCAACGCTGCATCTTCCAGTACATGGATACCACTCCAGAAACTTTAGGCCTCATCGACCATCTGGTCTACGAGCCTTGCCCACAAGTTTGGCAATTCTTACCCACGACGTAAAACTCTCAAATCTAGGCCATTTTTAGTGGAACAACAGATCGAAACTGGTTCTAGAAGCTTCTTCCCAAGATATACTTACAATTACTCTCACCAAAGCCCCTTGTTTAGTTATACTCTGTAACTTTCTGCTTCATCATGTAGTAGACACTTATTAAGAATGGGAGAGTTTAAAGGATTTCATCTCAGATATAATCTCCGCAAGCCCGCCATACTAAACGGAACACATTGCCTGATCTATAGCGAGGGTTTTATGGCGGAATACCGGGTGTTTTTTAGGTGTTCCGAACTTTATAAGGAAACCGTTATGAGATGACTCACGTTTTCGTCTTTTTGTCTGTCTATCACAGATTGTAGAAATTTGAAATCCGGCATGATTTGAAATATTATTAATTATTTTTAGTGATATTTTTTTGAAATCGCGCTAGATGCTGAGATAAAAGCCTTTTGGCCTTGTATCTAATAGGTCTTTTTTTTTGTTCTTTTTAAATGTTGTTGACTATAATAGACTTTAACGTTTTTATTTTATTCTGTTGTTTGATCTGTGGTACAAGTCTCAAATAACCATTATTCTTTCTTTATTGTGTCACGTTACTTAGAATAGTTTCTTTAGGGCCTTTAATTGAACTATACAAGTTCGACACAATGGACATAAAAAAAAATGAACATTGGTTCAGAACCCTTTGCACGCGACTCACACTTGGCCAGTGATTTAAAGTGCCTATAAAAAACCTCACTCCATTTTCTCATGGGGGGGTAGGTAAGCACGTGCCGTTTCTGTGCTGTTTTAGCACGTAATATAAAAACCTACATTTTCTTCCTTGTACGTGATTTCTGTTTAATATGACTTATTGTTATTAAAATTTATTTCTTATTTTTTTTTTTTATTCTTGATAAGTTCGCGCTTGGCCGCTATCTCACCTGATGGAAAGCGACGATGCGGTCCGCTTTTCATTTTCAGGTTCTAACGCTCAGATAGATCATCATCATCATCATTTCAGCCGAAAGATGTCCACTGTTGGACATAGGCCCCCACGTGTTGCCATAATGACCGGGCCTGTGCGTCTCGTATCCATCGGATTCCCGCGACCCTCACCAGGTCATCGGTCTACCTAGTGGGAGGCCTTCCAACGCTGCGTCTTCCGATACGTGGTCGCAATTCCAGAACCTTTCGTCCCCATCGACCATCTGTTCTGCGAGTAATGTGCACTTAAGTTTGGCGCTTCTTCGGGCTATGATGATCAGATAGATAGCCTATGTAAAAAACTGGTGTTCAGCTGTATTTTGTTAGTCGGGAAACCAACCATTCTATACTGAAGAAAAGACCATAAATAGTTTTTTTTTTAATAACATAAACTAGTGACTTTTTATTTATTTTTTCGGTGGGAAAATCATCCAATGACATCTCCCGCCCTTGGGTGGAGGAGGAGGGTGTGTCAGACTTTTACTGACTAAAAACCCACTCCTGTATCTCCTGTCTTTCATACCAGGGCCGTGTCTTCCTTTCAGAAGCAGACCCTTGGCCCCAGTAAGCTTCGACCCTGCTGGGCCCCTACGGTTTGCTGACATCTCCTTGAGACACGCGTGGAACACGCCATGGTACGCGCCGTCGACGATTTGGGCTCGGTCCGGACGGTTACCGGACGGTCGGACGGCGAGCTACCTATTGCTCGCCGTCTGCAAGCCTGCGACTGGTATTAAGCTGCATTTTGTTAGTCGGGAAGCCGACCATTCTATACTGAAGAAAAGACTATAAATAGATTTTAGACTAGTATATATTATTTTTAATAATATATACCTACTAGTGCTTGACTACGATCCCACCTGATGGTAAGCAGTAATTGTATGATGAGATACTTATGCCCGTTTTCAATAACACTAGGTGAAGCCTAAATCGCGTACTTGCGGACGGCGAGCAATTGGTAGCTCGCCGTCCGGCCGGCCGGTAAGGGCCAAGCCCGGATCGACGAAGCGTCAACAAAATTGTTGGGTCACGTTTTAGGGCCGATGCCTACCAGGGCTACGGATTGTTAGAAAGAGTTACCGCAGCCCTCGCAAAAAGACAACTGCAGAGTTTTAGTCAGTAAAAGTCTGACAATCCCTCCCACTCTACCCAGAGCGGGAGAAGTTTTTTGATAATTTCCTACGTAGAAAAAAGAAAACGTGAAGCCTGAATAAATGTCTAAATATTTATTCATTCATTTATTGAAAAATTGAAAACTATCTTTACTAACGCGCTATTCTAACGCGGTAGTTAAGAGGGTCTTTTTCCACTCGCCTATCGTCAACATCGAGCATGGTTTAAAAGCTTGTTGCTTCATCTAACGCAATCCAATTCGATGTTTGACGAAAAGGTGACGCAAAAAAAGAGAGATAACGTCTGGAAACTCTGTTAGCATTCGGTAATTCCGTGAAATTTTAAAATATTCGAGTAAATTATTTTAAAAAATATGTTCCAGGAAATACGTGTTTTTTTTAACCCTTAAAAGTTTTTGAAAAAAATTGTCGTCATTTAGAATCTTGATTAAATTTGCAAGGCTTCTACTGTTATACTTTTTTTGCCTTTTTTTAATTTTTGTGTAAATTATGAAATGTCAAAGTTCATGCAAAATAGCAGAATTTCAGAGATCTTTACTGGATTAGTTTTACACAAATTTATAAATTGATTTCAATAGAAGCCTAGATAATATCCACAAGATACTGTGTTTCCAAAATATCTAATGAAAAATGTGTAATAACGTCATAATCGCGTAAGAGCGGCTGTATGAAAAACAGTGAAAATGTATGTCGAGTTGTACCCCTTAAGAGCAATCATAAATCCAAACTTTAACTCTACTACATAACTTTATCTCTATTACATAACACTCTATCAAGTGAGATACATAGTACATAAATAACATGTTTGATAAGAGTGTCCATGGAGTTTCTTGCACATTCTTCTCCATAGAGATCTGCGATATGGAATGTGCAATGAGAATTATTTTTATTACTAACTTCTTGACAATTCAAAACTGCTTGTTGATGGTTTATTTGAAATAAAATGTTTTGAATCTTTGATAGTGGTCAAGTGCTAGCCTTTCAATAATAATAAAAAAACTTCTGGAGAGTTGTTTCTACATATGCAATAGCACGTTAAACAATTTTTATGACATAAAACAGCAATGAGGAAACTACCTCGCATTTCATGTGATCCCTCTCTCAAAGTGTAACACACCTGCGTGTTACAACCCTATTTGATAAGAGCTTTATCACAGATCTTTAACGGCTTCAGAGAATGAACATGACAATAGAATACATTTGAATATTTTCAACGTTATATGCTTATATGAGCCTCCCGCCTTTTGTCCAATAATGATAGGGAGTTGGACATACCTACACTAATGGTGCAGCATGGTCAAAATAGGTTGGCTACTCTGAAGTTCGCGTTCTGAACAATACTCGAAAAAATATGCAATGCCCATTTGCCATCTCTCTTAATTTTTTTTTACAAAAAAATACAACCGACTTCAGCGTAAAAACCGGGCAAGTGTGAGACGGACTCGTGCACTGAGGGTTCCTTACAAACTTGCCTATGAAAACAGTTCAATTCCCGAATTGAGTTACGAAATTTTTTCCAAATCGCAAAAAAAATTTTTTTTTTCGTTAACTCAGAAGTTTGATTTTTTTCACAGCTTCAAGGGACCGCAGACCTGAGTATATGGTTGTAATTTCAACTCGGTACCTCCACACGTTTCCGAGATAAAGGGTCTTGACAACAAAGTGATCCTGTAAGGGTCCTGTTGTCTGTCTAGACAACAAAGTGATCCTATAAGGGTTCGGTTTTTCCTTTTGAGGTACGGAACCCTAAAAAAACACTAAAAAGTGAAAAACAACTAATTTCGGAAGTCGGTGTTTCTATAATAGTTTTGTCTCTTCGTTATTTAACACCGATTTTCGAAATTAAAGTTTTTTTGTACATTTTAGTGTTTTTGAGATATACATAATATAGATGAGAAAGTAGTCAAACGCGAGCCTATCCATAATTTAAAAAAAGAGAAGGTCAAATTAAGTTTGAGAGGACTTCTAGTTGCGTACATATACGAAACGAGAACCATCCAAGAGTGCGCTGGATCGTAGAAAACATCTAAGTGAGCTCTATAGAATAAGAGGAGGAAACCCTAGACTCAGCAGTAGGAATATATTGATGCGTAATCTGTACCTTTTATTTTTAAATTCTCTTATTTATAGTATAAAGCTGAAAGTTTGTGAGTTTGTATGTTTGTTACTTCTTCACGCTCGAACGGCTGGACGGATTTGGATGAAATTTGGCATATGGGTAAACCATGTCCTGAAATAACACATAGAATACTTTTTATCCCGGGAGTATGTTCCCTTTGGACAATTTTCTACTTTCACGCTAACGAAGCTGCTGGCAGCAACTAATCGCACATATAACAACACTATCTTTTGCCCGCGGCTTCACCCGCATACATTAAATATAGCCTATGTCACTCAGAAATAAAGCAGCTTTCTATCGGTGAAAAAAAATTCGCAATTGGACTATTACTTTCAGAGATTATCTCCTACAAACAAAAATACAAAAAAAAAAACTTTACCTCCTTAATAATATCAGTGTAGATAGGTGGTAAAAATACTGCACACGTCTGTATTATTTGTATGATTCCTAAGAAAAAACCCTTGCCTAAAGTAAATCAGCCAACTCCTTCCGACAAAAGTATACTCCAGATTTCCAATAACAGTAATAAGACCCAGGTGGCACATCAAAAACTTATCCATATAACTGACACAATTCCAAGACATGAACGTCAAATACCCCTCTTTGACAGATAGGAACACAAACATATATATGTAGATAATATATTAGCGTAGCATAGTCGGCCTTATAATGTTCCCACTGCTGGGACTCAGGCCTCCTCTCTAGGAGAGGGAATGGGCCGTAATCCACCACGCGGGACCAGTGCGGGTTGGTGAATGTCGCATGTCTTCGAATTTTTGGTTCTAGGACATGCTGGTTTCCCCACGATGTTTTCCATCACCGTTTTGAGAGCAGTGGTGATGAAATAAATTATACAAAGTAATGCGCCTGGCTGGGTTTAAACCCGCAACCTTCAACTCGTAAGTCGGGGCGGTTACCACTCGGCCACCACTGCTCTCTCTCATCTCTTAGATAATATATTACATATGTATATATTTATATTTTCATGTCACACTAATATTATACAGGCTGAAGGAATTTGGATGAAGTTTGGCACACCGGTAGGCCATGTCCTGGATTCGCTTTTACACGTATATCGTGTAACGTTACATGCGCAAAACCTCAGACACCCCAAATGATTTCTAATTCAATCGACCTAATTCTGAAATAAAAAAATCATTAAAAAAAAATGTAATGTTTTACTGGCAATTCTGACCATTTCTTACGTCTGTGACGACGCTCTGTCAAGGGAGGAATCGGTAGGTATATCACCAGGCCGCATGATTCGTATCTGCATAGAAATAAGAACTATTATTAACCCCAGTTAAAGGAAATTTAAATTGGATGACAACCATTTGTAGTTATATAGTTACATGTGTGTTTTCAGTAGGCTTCGACCCTGATGGGCCCCTACAGTTGCTGACATCTCCTTGAGGCGCGCGTGATACAGTACGCGCCATCGACGACATGGGCTCGGTCCGGACGGTTACCGGACGGTCGGACAGCGAACTACCTATTGCTGACCGTCCGCAAGCCCGCGCCTACGGTGGCCGGAAATCGGGATCAGTATCCCGGCGGCGGTTGGGGCGTGAGGACCGTTGCCTCACGCGATCGGCCGCCTCCTTTGCTAGCATTACTGATTCGCAGAAGGAGGCGACCGCCTGCCACTCCTCCTCGCTCCGGACCATGGCCTATACCAAGGCCCGGTGCGAGAGATCACCGCCGCCGATAGCCTCCACGAGGACACGGCGTTGCTCTTCCCAAGCGGGGCACACCTTGGTCCACGCAATGGTGACACCCGGGAGTTTCTTCCGCACGGATCCGGTGCAGGAACCTCCCAAACTTACCATGTCTGGTGAGGACCTGCGTCATGCGGAAGGTATGGACGCCGTGTTGCCTTTGCAGCCACTCCTCAAAGAGGCTTACCGCCATAATTATGGTGTGCCCAGCACTGGGTAGCGATAGTCGCTGTCGCCATTCCGCCATGAGATCCCGCCGGAACTTGTTCCGCCATGTTTTCCGCCGGAGTTTCGCCCCGGCGTTGCATCTCCACGCGCAGATCGTGCATGCGTGCAAGGCCTGTTGCCTCCAGATCCCATGGTGGCTGGCCAGCAAGGAGGCTCGCCGCTTCGCGGGAAACCGTGCGGTATCCCTGCACCATACGTATGGCCATGACCCTCTGGAGTATCCTATGTGCTGGGTTTTCTCCTGTGCCAAATTCATTCCAAATTATTTCAGCTCTTAGAGCGTGAAGGAGAAACAAACATACACACACAAATCTACATGATGATCTACATGGACCAGTACTTTCAGAGGTAATCTCTGAAAGTACTGATCCGATTGCTAAAATGTTTTCACCGATAGAAAGCTGCTTTATTTCTGAGTTATGTATACGCGGGCGAAGCTGCGTGCAAAAGCTAGTAATAAATATAGCGTTTGTTTTAAGATTAACCATGTTTTGAATTTTGATTGAGATTGTTTAATATGTAAATAGGGGTTTAAATCAAGCTGGTTATTCTTACGTCACGTTTTTAAATAACTGTTTTGAAGGGTTTCATAATTTAATTCAAATTATATTTTTTTCACATAAACTTATACGTCTAGCTAATGCATGGTTGAAATTAGTCGTTTCGTATGAAGATGAACCGCTTCATACGAAACGACCAATTACAACCAACCAAGAACCCATACGGTGATTGAGATCAATTTGCGACTAATTAAAACAGTCACTCAACTCCACTCGAAAAAATCCTGCTAAAAAGTTTCGACAATGCTCGACTATCTCTAGCTGAGGCTCGTTGCCTACTTACTGGAGTATTTAAAGGCATATAAAGATAAGAAATATCCTCCAAGATGACTATAAGGGCTATATTTCACCGGGAAACCAAGGCGGCGGGACCAGTTGTGCCGCCATGGTCTCCGTAAGCGACCAAACTAAACACCGTACAGACACCAGAGTCGCTACACCACACTGAGACATTATCAAAATGAACCTTAAGTGCACGCGTCCGAGCTAGTCGCGCCGCCAAATTAGTAGCGCAACCAAACGGACACCAGGTGAGTTAACTCTCTATAGAGCTGTATACATTATGTTTAGAGGTCGGAGTAGGTAGATTGATTCAAGGTCGTTGACGTCAAACGTAGAGGATAATATGGATATGCCTCCAAAATACCGGAACTTCATATTTATTGTGATATTTGTTCCGGAATTTTGAAATTAGCACGAATTTGTGTTTAAGGTGAAAAACGTATTAATAATATCAATCTACGCTGCCAGTGTTAGCTAATGATGAAAGAAATCAGTATTTTATTTTATACAAAAATACCTTGGAATAGTTACACCGCATTTTGTGGGATTACTGAATTAGAAATGACGCTTGACAGTATGAGACAAAACTTAGACCTTAGGGCCTTTTTTTTCTTTATCTCATGTTCATCTATGTTCACAACGCATTGACCGCACGCAACGACCAATCAGAAGCAAGTATCCTGTATGTATTGTATTCATATAATAAACGATTTTGTAAGCCTATCTGTATGTTTTTTATTTTATTTTATTCCATAATTCCAATCCCGGAACTTTTTCCGGTACTTCCCGCACATTAAGGATAAAATGGCATGTCCATATTATAATATCTCGACGCAAGTATATGAAATCAATCTACCTACTCCGACCTCTGATTATGTTGGTAGCGGCGCCTGGTCGCGCTGGTGTCCCGGTGAAATATAGCCCTTTGTGCAATGCAATGACTTTAAAATAATGCCTAAGTGATTATTTAAGCTTTTTGTCAATCGTTAAAAACGGGCGGTTTGTGGGTTGTATGTTGTAGGCTCTAGACGCCCTGCGATCCAGTATAATAATGGGTTCAGAGTGCCCGTTTGTGCTATCTAGGTACGGCAGTGCATCAAACATGTTCTCTATAGCGCGTGTGGATGATTATCATGCTATAATGAGGAAGAAGGCGCCGCTGTCTCGGTGCTAAGCAGATCTAGGACCAGCTCCATTGGCATTCTTCGAACCTTAGCCGATAAGCATGATGCGCCGGTGACCAATCACTGGTTGTGGTTGCTGATGCGGCAATGGTTAAGTTTTTTTAGGTTTTTTTTTTAATTATTACTAACCATTGGACCAATGTTGTATTTTAAATAAATCTTGTTATTATTATTTAGATGCAAGCAGAAATCGCTTGATTTCAGACCGACAAACTTGTCAATGCGAACCTCTAAGTACTCAAATAAACAGTGTCGTAAATTGGATTACCTTAACTGCCTCATAACCCCCAAGATTTATCACACCTCCCAATCTTCACAAAAGCTAAAAATTCACACAGAACACCGTCAATGTCGAAATACCTTCTTTTTCGCGTTTTTACGTCGCGTTTCATGTTTTAATCAACGAGAATTACACACGGAATAATTTATAATAAGTCTCTATTTCCATACAAGCTCACAGATCTAAAGGCCCTCGCCCGCGGCGACTTTTTGTAGCGATGCTGTCGCGCGTTCGCATCGATACAGTCGCGATGCTGTAGCGCGTTAGTAGCGCGTTGGCATCTATTCTACAGCGCTTGCAAATGTAACTAACGCGAGGGACTTTTTGTTTGTTTGTTTTTTTTTTGTTGCATGCTGTCGCGCGCGCACATCGCTATAAAAAATCCCCGTGGGCGAGGGCCCCCAGGAATCCATGCAAAATTCATGGTTTGCTTCATGAGCAAAAATATCATTTTGGTATTATTTTGCAAATTTCATTTTGAACCTCACTTACTTTATAGTGTACTCACACAAGTAGTAGTCGCATAATTGTTTGTCGCACTACCGTAGTGTCGAACTACTGTCAAACAATCGTTTGTCACAGCAGCGTGAAGTCGAGCTTCAGTTTGTCACAGCAGCATGATGTCGAGCTTCAGTTTGTCACACCAGCGTGATGTCGAGCTTCAGTTTGTCGCACAAGCGTGCATTCGAAATAAGGTGAGTCGCTGTACACTTTTGCCGCATAAGCGTTAATTGCACATCCATTTGTCGAACTAGTAGGTACACTTCTTACATAGATGACCGCTCACAATATTTTAATTCGAAATCGAATTCATAAGAGTGAGCGGTGATACAGTCATTTAATTCAAAACGATTTCGTTTTTCATGTAGATATGTATTGAAATAAGGAAACTCATAAATTACGCATCATTTAAATAATGAAAGTACAGTCTTCTGTGTAAAAGGACCCGTTATTTTTTATGACCGTAGAAAGCTCTCATGTATGTCCGGTATAATAAATATATACAAAACCCAAGTACCTACTCCATTTCATTATTCGAAATTCACGGAAAAGAGTTCGCAGTTTCGCACTTTTCGTTTTATGTAATGCCCAATATAAAACACTCTCCTTCCAACCCGTTAGCACTCCTCCAATTTCCCGCTACAATAAAAACCAACTTCATATCGTTCGATAACGTAACGTAACAAGAAAAACGGTTACAATAACACAGTTATGTAACGGTAAAAAATAACGCTTAAAATATGTAGAACAAAATGGCCACAGGTTTTTGAAATCAGAAGGGTTTAGGTCGACGACATTATGAAGAACGCGCCAACTGAATACAAAATGCTGGCAGGTTGGGAAAGCCAATAAAATTATTATTAGACCAGCAAAGAGGTTGTTATGTCCTTACACATGGTTCCTTTTGAGTGGGTGGTTCAATTTATTATGCTGATATAGGACAGGGTGGCCCAGAATCAAATGGACTTATTCTTTCTATTACTATTATTTTAAAACCGAAAGAGATGGAAAGCATAACAAGATGTAAAATTTGCATGTTTATAAACGTGTCTGAAAGTTGTTTAGAATTTTGACACAACTGCTTTTCAACATTAGGTACAAAACTGACATGTCCTAGAACCAAAAATTCGAAGATATGCTACATCCACCGAACCGCACTGGCTCTCCTAGGGAGGACGCCCGAGTAACATTTTAAGGCTGATATAAAAACTAATTTCAAATATATTTTAATATTTAATATTTTGATGGCAGTTAATTTATTTTTTATCTTTGGTGACCTAGGTATATATTTTATAGGTCACCAAAGTTGTACAGCTTTTACTACCTGATACCCGTCTGTTTGTTATTACGCCTCAAAGTCCATAATTAGCCTACGACTCTCATTTATTTTTTTGAAAGTTTATGATATGGTCAGCTATTAAAAGAAAATCTTTTAGTAACATAATAAGCCTAAGTAATTATTATTAATTTAAACATGTACTTAATTAGAATTCTACTTTTTGCTATAGTATGAGCATGATTTTAAGTTTTCCTTTTTATTTTGTGTTTGCTTTTTCTCCACTCTCCCCTACTTAGTCACTGCTTACTTAGGTAGATAGATAGATAGATAGATAGATAAAACACTTGTAACTTACCTATGTTGAGAATATAACGGAAATAAATTAAAATGAGGTAGCAGGAACGTAGAATATTTTTCTGATTGATTTAAAGAAACAAAATCAGAATACATTTTCAAATATCTACTCCCGGAACCCAATATTTTGGAGAACCACTCACACACAACAACCCGTAATTCCATGCTCACAAAGAAGAGAATCGCAAAAGATACAAACAACACATAAGTACGTACACTCGAGCAGATAAATACCCGACCATTAGCAACGTACGAGGGCCGATACATCTCAATCAATACTCCTTAATTTCTTCCAGGCCCCGCTCGCTAGGAAACGAATCAATAACGCTAAATAATTCCTAATTAAATACAATCTACCCACCAGGTACCGGAGATACTTGAAAAAGGTCAGATTTAAAAGTAAACAGTAGCGTTATTTTCAGTGGGCTGCGGGGATGTTGGAAAGAGTTACCACGGCCCTGGTACGCTAAAGGCAAGTAAAGGAACTTAGGTGGGTTTTAGTCAATAAAAATCTGACACGACCTCTCTCTCCACCAAGAGCAGGAAGAGATGTAGTACATACATTAACCCTTTAACTGCTTGCGTCGGATTTGTCCGACAAGTGTTTTCGTGTCCTATTCGCCAGGGTCGTGTGTTTGTGACCGGGTATAATAATAATATCATTTATTTATTCAAGTAACTTAGACTCATAATTACCCATAACACAGAACATAACACTAACAAACAAACAACATTTAAATATTTCACACACACAGTTACTTTCATAACCGACGACTGCAGGTAACATGCAAGTCACAGCAACATACACCACTATTTTTAAATTAGTACAAAAAAATATGGGGCTCTATCCGTACCCATTACTGATCATAATTAGTGTATTCAAAAATAAAAAAATACGAAATCCCCAAATTGACCACAAAAATTTGTCTTGATTGATACCTAAATTCATAATTGAATCAATCATTCATAACATTTGCTACTAGAAAATATTACGCGCAGTTGTTTTTCCATTTTGATCGCCAATCTTAATCAATAGCCTGTACAATATTTCCATAAATTGAGTGACATTTTGAGATATAAACAAACGCTTTATATAACTTTGCTGTTTATGAATATTATTTATTGAGACTTTATTTAAATAACTAGCTGTTGCCCGCGACTTCGTCCGCAAATAACCATTATATTTCTAAAACAATTTGTTTTTGCGGATAAATCATAAACCAAAACTTTACTTTTCTGTAAACCAAATAAAATAAAACCAAATAAAAAACCAAATAAAACTTCTCTGTAAACCAAATTTCTAGTCCTACTTTCAGGAGCCGAAATGTACAGATTCAGGATTGGTGACGCGGGAGCGAGCGATATACAGCTATCCGTGTGAGAAGCAGCTGTCCTGAGATCAACACCTGCAGCCTTTAGATTATTATTATTGCGAAGCATACGCTTACAGGGAACTGCACACGCTTGAATTAGAAGGGGTTATTGTGAGAGATTAGTGGTATTCGGGGTATAAACACTGTTTCCTCGACGCCACAACCCTTTAGAATTTCCACCTCAATAATATTTGAGAGATGACTTTGAGCTAGGCCCAGTTACATAGTTTAGGTGGAATTAAATTCCGTAGCAGCATGATCGGGACACCGACCTTCAGCTGGATAGTGAGCGCCGGGAGTCCACTTGCCGTTCCAATACAGAAACTCTACGGGATAATATATAGCGTCATCTTGCTCTACAACAGTATTTATAGAGGTATAGAAATACCACTTCGTTCGCATCAATTTGCGAGAGAACACTTTCGTTAATTGCTGCAGCTTGATCATTTTTGGCTGTTAAAATGGCCCGTTCACACACCCAAGAATTCTCTTGTAGCGGTATTCGACCGACGTCCCCGTACACCAGACAAATTAGTTCTTCAATAGTGGGAACTACTTTGCTTAGAATCTCTGGTAGGCACACTTCAGAGCTCTCTTCTGGTAAGTTGCCTTCACCAAACTTTTAAAAGAACATCCAAGAATTCTTGAGTATATCCGCCCAACTGAGCTCGCATGTTAATGGTCAAGCGCAGTCTGTAAACTCGTGACCATAGATTCAATCGTTTCAACGAAGCATTCACCTCGTCAACCCTAATTTCTCGCGACACCACAGGCAAAGTTTGCCGAAAATCGCAGCTAAACAAAACAGTGACACCTCCCATCACATCTTGATTCCTGCGTATGTCCTGCAGGGTTCTGTTTACAGCCTTCACTACTTTTCTATTCGCCATAGTACATTCATCCCATACGATTAAAGAGCAATCCTTGAGTACCCAACCTTTGTCACAGTTGCGTGATAGCCCACACACTGGCATTTCGTTGCTCTCTAAATCGATGGGAATGTTAAACATTACGTGCGCTGTTTTGCCCCGTGGAAGCAGTGTGGCAGTAATTCCAGAAGAGGCAGTCGCAATCACTATTTTGCCTTGTCACCTTATTTCTGCAAGGATGCCAGTGGCAATGAATGTTTTTCCTGTTCCACCTGGAGCATTAATGCAAAATATTTTACCCTGGCTGAGCCTAACGCGACGATGTTAAAAATGCAGGGACATTTTGTTCTGAGGTGAGTCGTGATCATTGACGATATCACCCCGATTTCCTCGACCTTGATATGCCAATGATTGCGGAGCCGGTAATCCATATTCGACCAGTCCAGTGGATTGCCACCGATGGAAATGACCACATCTTGAAGTGAACCTAGACAACTATTCGAAACGCGTTCGTTGTTCTGTTCAATGTCACCCTCAGTAGTACACCTTAAAGCACGTAACAAGTCTTCGGACAGATAGTGTCAGACTTTTACTGATTAAAAACCCACTCCTGTTCCTTTCCATGGCCCTTTATGGCGCACCGATACGGGCGCCGGCGCTGCGGAAGCAGCCGGCGGCCCGGCTGAACGCATGCCAGAGGGTCATGGCCATACGGATGGTGCGAGGATACCGGACGATTTCCCGCGAAGCGGCGAGCCTCCTTGCTGGACAGCCACCATGGGATCTGGTAGCAACAGGCCTTGCTCACATGCACGATCTGCGCATGGAGATGCAACGCCGGGGTGAAACTCCGCTGCCGCGACAAGTCGCAGCATGGCGGACAGAGCTCCGGCGGGTTCTCATGGAGAAATGGCGACAGCGACTGTCGCGACCCAGTGCTGGGCACGCCACAATTATGGCGGTAAGTCCCTTCTTTGAGGCGTGGTTGGAAAGACCTCACGGCGTCCTCACCTTCCGCATGACGCAGGTTCTCACCGAACACGGGAAGTTCGGAAAGTTCCTGCACCGAATTCGTGCGGAAGCGACGCCCGGGTGTCGCCACTGTGTGGACCACCCGGAGGACACGGTGGAGCACACGGTGGAAGTGTGCCCCGCTTGGGAAGAGCAACTCCTTGTCCTCGTGGGGGCGATCGGCGGCGGCGATCTCTTGCGCCGGGCCTTGGTACAGGTCATGGTCCGGAGCGAGGAGGAGTGGCAGGCGGTCGCCTCCTTCTGCGAAGCAGTAATGCTAGCAAAGGAGGCGGCCGATCGCGTGAGGCAACGGCAACGGTCCTCACGCCCCAACCGCCGCCGGGATTCCGATCCCGATTTCCGGCCACCGTAGGTGCGGGCTTGTGGACGGCGGGCAATGGGTGGCCCGCCGTCCGACCGTCCGGTAACCATCCGGACCGAGGCCAAGTCGTCGACGGCACGTATTGCTCCGCGCGCGCCTCAGGAAGCCCACTGGGGCCATGGGTAGTGTGAAAACGAAACCGTGGCCCTGGGACGAAGGCAACGTAGGAACAGGAGTGGGTTTTTAGTCAGTAAAAGTCTGACACTATCTCCCGCTCCGCCCAAGAGCGGGATTTGTCATAAGATGATTTTCCCACATATAAAAAAAAAACTCCTGTTCCTTCTTTGCCTTCGTTCCAGGGCCCCGGGGTTCTCTTTCGCATCACATGGCCCCAGTAGGCTTCGACCCTGCCGGGCCCCTACGGTTTTGCTGACATCTCCTTGAGGCGCGCGTGGAACACTACGCGCCGGCGACAACTTGGGCTCGGTCCGGACGGTTACCGGAAGGTCGGATGGCGAGCTACCCATTGCTCGCCGTCCGCAAGCCAGCGCCTACGGTGGCTGAAAATCGGGATCGGGACGGCGGTGGGGCGTGAAGGCCGTTCTCTCGCACGTGCGGCCGCCCTGTTTGCTAGCATTACTGCTTTGCAGAAGGAGGCGACCGCCTGCCACTCCTCCTCGCTCCAGACCATACCTTGTACCAAGGCCCGGCGCGAGAGATCAGTGACACCGGTCGCCCCCACGGGGACACGGCAGAGCTCTGCCCAGGCGGGGCACACCTCTACCGTATGCTCCAACGTGTCTTCCGGGCGGTCCACACAATGGTGGAACCCAGGCGTTTCTTCCGCACGAATCCGGTGCAGGAAGCTCCCAAACTTACCATGTCCGGTGAGGACCTGCGTCATGTGGAAGGTAAGGACGCCATGTGGTCTTTCCAGCCACTCCTCAAAGAGGGGACTTACCATAATTGTGGCGTGCCCAGCACTGGGTTGCGACAGTCGCTGTTGCCATTCCACCATGAGACCCACAACCGACCTGGGTTTGTGACTCCACAAAATACTAAAATAATGGCAAACAAATGTCGCAGTCGTCTGGGGCTATCGGTGATGCCGGCGTTGGTGCCCGTACAGTGTGAAGCAATCATCGCAAATAATGACACTATCCATTATTGGGATGAACGGTGTAAACCCTTCCCAATGCGCTGTTTTTAAAGTGATGATAGAAGTTCTGAAGTTAAATTTAAAAATAATAAGATGTAGTACTGTAAAAGAAATCAATGAAGTTTTTAATTCGCTTTGATATTAATACGAATTGATTAATTTCTAGAGATACAAATAATACGTATAAAAACTTACTTCACAGATGAATTGTATTTATTCATTTTATATACATTTAAATCAAATAATAACGTAATTAAAACTAACTTACAAAATAAAAATAAAAGCCCTAAAGTACTAAAAAAAAGCAATAATATAAACAAAACATAAAAGAAAACAATCACAAAAATTACGCGAGGTTCGAACTCGCAACATAGCAAACGCGGATCCGTCACTATACTACTGCGCCACGGTCCTTGCAGAATCTAGATCTAAATACCCGTTCTTAAATACACGTCATTGCTTGTCTGCTTGACTCCTTGTAAAAAATAGCGTGATGATTTTCATTTTTGACCTTAAATTCCTAACCAAATTTAAAAAAAAAGTGTATTTTTTATCTCCGGTTCCATTTTAATATGAGTTTTGATGGGTTTTTACTGAAATATTTGGAAAAATATCGAATAAAAATGTCGATGGCAATTTAAAAATACATAAAAAGCCATTTTATTATTGTTCTGGAAATATCATTCTATATTATGTACAAAAAAACACTAAAACAATCACAAAAATATTAACTGTACCTGAGGATCGAACTTAGAGCGATTGTCGTTTAATTGGAACATTTTGGAATATTGCTCACCCCCCATAGCAAAAAGCGTGATAATATGTAGCCTAACAGTTGACCCGGCCTATAAGGATTATGTATGCAAAATTTGAACAGGATTGGTTCAGTAGTTTTTGCGCCAACTAATACCAACGCTCCACCATTTTACTGTTTTATTATATGTATAGATAACAAGACCCTTTCTAATAAGTCCTTTAGTAATTATAACATTCTTGGTAACGTAATTATAAATAGGGCTGTATAGTGTAAATTCAGGGGTCCCTTTCCACACAGTCATTAAAAAAACATGATTAAAACATAAAGCTGTGGTCCGACGACACGGGCACACGCCCTTTGCGCGCACGGGTCCCAATTTTCTGGACCAACGAACATCTTTTTGATGTCTAACATAATAAAGTAAGGCCCATAATTAAATTCCATTCTTGCCTCAAAGACATCTCATTAAAATTTTGACGTTCCTTACTCTTGGCGGTCGCATAATCGAAAATCAGCATGATTTTGTGGGCTTTTTGCTGGCGGTACAACGTTTCTTCTTGTGAAATTGAGACTGTTTGATGTCATTGTTGAGTAAACACTTAAGTGGGGCTCGGTTTTTACAACGAGAATGTTTGTTTTATTTTTCAGACAAATTAAAAGCGAGTCGTCTCAAGTACGTTAGTAATTGATGAATATAAAGGAAATGGAAACAGTTTTATTTTATTTTATTTTATTTTATTTTATTTTATTTTATTGGGGACAAAAAACAGTTACATGCTAGAGAAAATACAAAAAAAAATCCTTAAAACTAGATGCACAAACATGTAACCCACTCCAATGTCCACATCTTGACATTTGAATAAAAGAAGTGAAGGACTGTGGTAAGATTTTACAGAATACAGTGCCTTCAGCGAAAGCTTCATGTATAGCAAACTAATTTCTATAATCATAATTAATATAGTATACCTATAATTTAATTCAATTATGGATAATATCTGTACATTGTAGAGAGTATACCGAAATGATGATAGAAAATCATACTTTGACGTCAGAGTATCACACCATTATTATAAAGGCGAAAGGGTTTTTTTTACTATATCTTTTATATATTTGTGTGTACAGCTAAAGAGTGGAATTTCCTCCTAAAGTCTGTGTTTCCTGATAGCTACAACCTGGGGGTCGTTAAGTCAAGAGTGAATAGGCTACTTCTAAGCGAGTGTGTTCCATCGTCGATCACATCATCGCTTTCCACCGTGATGTAGCGATCAAGTGCGAACTTAACAACAATAAAAAAAAGATAGATCATTAGGTGCCCATGTATAGTCACTTATCTACTTAACAAATTAATTAATACATAAAAACCTGGCAATAAATTAACGTTACATGCTTAGTTTTAATTAGGCAGTGATAATTAAAGAAGGATGGTTACTCGAGACAAAATGATTGTCCCTAACGAGGAAAGATGGGCGAACGAGCAGAGCGAGACGAAAGAGTCGTTATTTAAAACTTTAATCAACAGTCTGAGGTTCATGGGAAAGTACACGGTGTGCAATTACAATTTTGCAATCTTTGTCTGTCATTATCGAGAAGCGAATGGCGACTAGCAGCAATTGGTCTGTGAAACTAAGTCTGCTGGATCACTAAAAATATTGATGGTGATACTAATGAGCTTGGTTGCTGTACATTTATGTAGCCCTAGTACCTGTGTCTGATTCTCAATAGTCTTAGCAACATTATCACTCCATCTTTCTTCTATCTATAGGATCGCAATTTGTTTGGATTTAGTGGGTGAAGAGTTTCAATTTTCTTTTAATTTTAATATCTAGGTACAATAGAGTGCAATTAAACGCTTTGCTGTCTTCGTCTGTCATTATCGGGTAGGAACTAGCAGCAATTGGTCTGTGAAACTAGGTCCGCTGGTCGCTAGAGGAATTGACAGTGATGCTAATGAGTTTACTTGTTGTACATTTATGTAGTCCTGGTACTTGTGTCAAATTCTCGATGGTCCTATGCAAGTAGGTATGCAACATTGTCATCGTTCACTTCACCTTTCTTCTATAACATTGTAATATGTTTGGAGTTAGTGGATTAAAAGTTTCAATATTCTTTTAATTCTAATTTAAATCTACAAGAGTTCAATTATTACGCTTTGTAATCTTTGTTTGCCATTACGGGGTAGCAATTGGTCTGCAGTGCCGCTATAGCAATTGATGGTGAGGCTAAAGGGTTTACTTGCTTTTTTATGTAGCTCTAGTATCTACATTGAAATTTTCGACGGTCCTATGCAGCATTGATATAGTACATTTTGATACAAGTGCAGAAAGTTTGTCATAGCGACCGAGGCGGAATGCGCACGAGCCGTAGGCGAGTGTGTTATGGAGCCGAGGGCTGCAGTGACAAATTTGCACGTGTATCAAACGACTTTTTTCAATACACTTACAAAATGAATAAACGGGGGTTGACCGGCGACTCGCCCCCCAGACGACGCGCGCCCAGCCTGATACGATAAATGTGATAACGTTGTGGCGGGGAAGAGCAAGCGCACTTTTCTGCACTTGTGCGGAAAACAGTTTATTGCGTGCCTAAAAGCGATGGGATAAGAGCGGGTTTTCGAGTAAGTGTATTGAAAAATGATAAATGATCGTCATTCTGCTTATACCCTTATTATAATTTATTTCTAGTTAGCGCAGTATATATAGCAAGGAGTATCATGTTGCCCAATGCCCAGTAACTGGGTTGTAGAGGTCTGATAGGCGGTCGCTCCTTGTAAATCACAGGTAACGAGCCGCATCTGATTAGACTAAGTCGACCCCAAGTCGGCTTTCAGTCTAACCGGATGAACCTAGTAGGGAAATAAGGCTAGAGAGATGATGATGTACATAGTTTAAAAACTTCATCATCATCAGCATCATTTCAGCCGAAAGACGTCCACTGTTGGACATAGGCCACCCCCAAGCGTCGCCACAACGACCGATCCTGTGCGTCTCGCATCCAGACCACTCCTGCGACTCTCACAAGGTTGTCGGTCCACCTTGTGGGAGGCCTTCCAACGCTGCGTTTACCGGTTCGCGGTCGCCACTATAGAACCTTTCGGCCCCATCGACCATCCGTTCTACAAGCAATGTGCCCTGCCCACTGTCACTTTAGTTTAAAAACTTAGACGTTATTAACTTTTATACATACCTTGACTTATGTCAGAAACTAAATGCTAAATAATTTTAAAAAGAGATTATTCACTGTTACAAAATGGTTAAACAAGTGCGAGTCAGACGCGCGCACTGAGGGCTCTGTACTAACTTTGTAGTAAATAGTTCAATTCTCGAATGGATTTTAGATTTGGATGGAAATTTTTTCCGAATCACAAAAAAAAAAATTTTTGTGACATAACAATAAATTTACTGTTTTCAGATTTATTCCTTTATCTGTGCTATAAGACCTTGCTTTTTGCCAAATTTCAGGATTCTAGGTCAACGGGAAGTACCCTATGAATTTTGATTACCTTGAGAGTGTCAAAATACATGTTTTTTGCGACATAAACGGCCGTATCTTTTTTTTTCGTTAACTTAGACGTTTGATTTTTTCACACCTTCAAGGGACTGCAGACCTGAGTATATGGTTTTAATTTTAACTCAATACCTTCATGCGTTCCCGAGATAAAGGGTCTTGACAGAAGACAGACGGACTACAAAGTGATCCTATAAGGGTTCCGTTTTTTCCTTTTGTTGTACGGAACCCTAAAAAGGATTAGTAGATTGGAGAGAATTACTTCCCGTTGACCTAGAATCCTGAAATTTGGTTTGAAGCAAGGTCTTATAACACGAGTATAGGAACAAATCTGAAAACTATAATTTGTAATTACGTCACAAAAAAAAACTTTTTTTAAGATTCGGAAAAATCTTCGTAATTAAATTAGGTAAGCTTATACGGGACTCTGAGTACGCGAATCCGACTCGCACTTGCCTGGTTTTTTCTATTTATTGAATATGGGGTTTTTATCCCAACCCTTCCTCTAATCGTATTTTTAATTGCTTGTTAACCAAAAATTTTAAGTTCCTTTCATAATACCGGGCTTAACATTAAAATTCCAAAAGCATGAATTATTTCACCTTTTGTAAACATTTTATAGAAAATCATCTTATACGACTTACGAGCTATCCTACCTCATTTCTTGTTAGACTATGTATCCTCAATATGGTATAAAATACGAAGACTCCAACGGAAAACCTTGAGGCCATAAAATTGAGTTCCTATATATCATCCTCGGTATAAGGAGACGTGAAATTCGATTCGTCAGATGAAGAGCATGTCAACTGGTGTTTATTTTATAGGCGCAGGTAGCTCAAAGTAAGTATTCAATAAATAAAAAATGTGTGGAGAAAATGGCAGGTGACAGTAAACACCTCGTTTTTATCATCTTCAGATGAGTTTACGCTGAAAAGATCAACGGTAACTTCAGCTGCGTTAAAGAAGTTTTCGTAGCTGTTAAAAGAGGTGACTTAAAAATTATGAAATTATCAAATAAATTGGCTGCAGTGAGCATATACGCAAAATATGACAGATTGCTTGCTTCTTCTGCAATCACACTGATGAACTAATTAATTTAGATTATAATTTAAGAAGTTGCCTCCTCGTTTAGACCATTTTACAATTAGATTTTCATTAGTTACTTTTTAGTTAAATAGGTACTCGTTCTAACAAATGTTTGGTTATAAATTCTATGCAACTTAATTATACCATCATCATCTTCCTGCCCTTGTCCCGTTTTATTTGGGGTCGGCACAACACGTTTTTTTCTTCCATTCTGTCCTGTCACTCGTCACGCTATCACTAACTCTCTTTTCTTTCATATCACTTCTCACACAATCCATGCAACTTATTTATACCATTTTTTTAAAACATCTAACCACGAAAAAACACTGGTTTGTAAAAATCTGGAGTTTACAAACGAAGAAAGAAAACCTTTCTATAGTATTAATATATTCCCAAAGATCCACAGACTCCGATATTATGACATAACAAGACTCAAGATATCACCCCGACGAATCTTATTCTATAACTTTTACCGATCTGCACAACTTCGTCCTTTACGGGGCATAATCCTCGCTGGTTGAATCGTTAACACAATCACTAGACATTGAGATAATGGAAGAGCTTTCGCAAGAGTGTGATGGCTCCCCAGCCTCCAATCTCTCATATACTTTGACACTGAGGCCCCTGACGATCATTGATTCTCCCCTGTCACCTAATGAGATCACGCCGAAGGTTTTAATTACCACTAGTCACTACCTTTGAGCTTCAAAAGGGTCGTGTAGTTTTTTTTTGTAATGGTAAAAATTCAGCTGAACATAACTTGAGTTTTAGTTTTAAAGTAATTCGTATTTAAATTTCACTTTGAAAAAAGGCGTTTTAGATTTTAGGTTACAATGGTTTGGGGTCGTTTTTTGCGGTTTTTCTAATGCACAAGGGTGAATACACAAGTTTATTTCAACTAACACATCCATTACAACATTTAAGCGACTAAAAACGATCACTAAAGCACACAACGTGGGGTCCTAGGATCGTCTGCCATTAAGACGCTAGCAGCCACCCTGAGACAGCCACAAGTCGTCCCAGGGTGAGCTGAGCAATCAAAAATGGCAGCAGATTCAGCATGGTGTGGAAACTGGAGGGTGTCACCAGGGAATTGTTTACGGGGTGACCTTGAAGCCCGGGTAACGCTTACCTACGACGCCGCACATAGTCGGTGGTGGCCGGGCTCCAGCGAGCGCGCGGCCATAGCGACTCTCACGCGCGTACCATCACACTATCACTACGCACACCACTCAACGTCACTCATATCAGGCTCTGTGGGGTCCGATGTGGTCGGCGGGCGGCAGGCGTGCGCTCCCCGCGGCCGCAGTTCATTCACTGAAAGGCCCGGGCGACGTGTTCGGATTGCGCAGGCTCGGACATGCGTTCAGGGGGCAACTAGCTCCCTCTGTTTTGTTAGTCGGCCACGCACCGTGCCGGGTTGGGCTTGGGTACGCCGATGCCACCCGATGCCGACTCAGAGGTCACAAGGTCGTAGGTAAATTGATAGCGACACAATTACTGTAAACATTGGCGACGGTGACGGTGGGCTCTTCGAATGTACCATGGATTCAGAGATGATTCATATTGGTTGCAGGGGAAAGTGGAATGGGAACTCCGTTGTAGATGTCTTTTCGTATTTTCTTACGTTACAATGCGGCCCGAATACATTTTCGCTCATTTACCTCTTTTGCATTTACAATAGAATGTTTTCCTTCCTTCCTCATTTGTAAATTCATGCTTATCTAGCAGGGTGGACTTAATTTAGCGTACAACGTTTGCGTCAGCGAAATGAACACCCAAAGCACCAGATAAGATTGGCAATATTTTGGCTTATAGTTCACTCCTACATCAGAAATTTAATCAAGATTAACTCTGTAATTCCACGCTCTGAAGACAAAAATCAATGTAGGTACCAGCTAAAAGAAAAAATAAAAGCCTTAAAGAACCAGCTTTTCTTTCTTTTCCTCTAAAGAAAACCGGTTCAGGTTCAAGTATTTGACAAATACCAACTCGTTGAACAAGATGCAATATTGTGCCGGAAAGCAGATCATCCGATAGCCGGTAATTCGGTTGGCGGTTGAAGCGAATCGCGACCTGAAACGATTCCGGTGGTTTGTGAATGAAACAAAATCTGGAGGAGGGAATCGAGTTTCATTCACTTTGTAAGCGAATGCAGTGGGTCAGGACTTTAAGTGGGCCTTTATGTTAGATTGGTAGGGTGGGGTAGTTGAATCCTGTAGTTCTTTACTTATGTGTAAGATTTTTTTTAATTTCTTCGTTTCTACCATCGGACAACCCGACGTACGGCGAGTATCAACCCTTACGTTGTTGAAACATCTACGGTCCGGACTAAGCGTTTCGCTTTGTTGTTCATACCGCGTACATCGAAGGACTGGAACAATTTACCTGCTGAGGTCTTTCAATCCCATTATAATTTGGGTGTCTTCAAGGCTAGAGTGAATAGGCTCTTAATAAACTAGTGCGCCTCACTATCAACGATTGCATCACTGCTTACCATCAGGTGGGATCGCAGTCAAGGACTAGTTTATATCAAAAGGTTGCGTGTTCAGATCACGTCGGGGTCACCAGTTTGGAGACATGCGGAACAGATAGTAAAGTCCCGCAAACCTCCGTTGAAAAGAGAGGATCCTCCGGCCAGACGGGATGTTATGTCTGGTGGGCAACTGCCCGATAGATGATTTCGGGCTGTTCTATATGTTCTAATCGCGCGGAGAACTTTGATTGCGCGATGCAGGATTAGTTCTTATGTGACGCCATAGATGTCGCCACAAATTAAAAAAAAATTGAAGATTTCTCGCATACACGATTATGCCGCCCTGGGGGCTTACCATGACGTGTTAAATTGTCAGGCGGGCGAGCGAGTAAGAGATGGATTTATACATCCTATACAGTTCAGTTTATAAGCTTAACAGAATCATACTATTCTTTATTGAACCATTAAAGTTTAAAAAATATTTTAGTCATTCATTTCATCATCAGAAAATAGCACAGCAGAATTGTATCTACGAATAAAAAATTGAATGGTGTTACAAATAAAGTACGTTCGTTCGTACGTTAAGTACGTTACGTTCTATCTTATAGGAAAAGTTATCTACACTTACTTTGACTGACCTGTTGGTCTAGTGGTTAGTGGCCCTGACTGCTATACCGGAGGTCGTGGGTTCGATTCCCGCCCAGGACAAATGTTTGTGTGATGAGCACGATCATTTGTTCTGTGTCTGGGTGTAATTTATCTATATACGAGTATGTACGTATTTAGAAATATATTAGTATGTCTATCAGTTGTCTAGTACCCATAACACAAGCTCTGCTTAGCTTGGGACTAGACGGCGTTGTGTGATAGTTGTGGAATATTATTATATTATTATATTACTTAACTATGGGGGACAAATAGTTAAGTATAGATAACTTTTCTAACGGTCGGCAGACGTTAAACTGCCCGAAAGTTGGTATACTGTCAGAAAAAATATATAATAACCTGCTTGCAACGCCACCTATCGGCTCCAATTGTATTTTCAAACCATCCAGAGATCCACTCAAATATACACACAAAATTACATCCAAATCGGTCAAGCTGTTTAGAAGTTAGGTGACAAACGAGAACAAGAGAAAAGAAAGAAAAGAAAGAAAAGAAAGAAAAGAAAGAAAAGAAAGAAAAGAAAGAAATGAAAGAAAAGAAAGAAAAGAAAGAAAAGAAAAGAAAGAAAAGAAAGAAAAGAAAGAAAAGAAAGAAAAGATAGAAAAGAAAGAAAAGAAAGAAAAGAAAATAAATAAAAGAAAGAAAAGAAAACGTACCAATGTAAAAACTGTAATTAAAAAATAAAATAAAAACAACAACATTGTGTGTCTCACGGCTTTGTCAAATAGGTCCAGTTCAGCATAATGCCCGACAACGTATCTGTTGCCTGACGCTGGTTTTCGGCTGAACCTTACTTTTGAACGAGTTCCTTCTGTGCCCCGAAAACCTCAATGAGCTGTTAGCCCAGGCTACCATTCGTAGATTTAGTTACCAGACGTTCGGCGATGCGCCACCGCGGTATGTGGTGGACATCCCACTCATACGCACCACTGGCGTAGTTACCAAAAGGGGTAGGAGGAGTAGTGTCACGGGGCCTGCAAGCTCGTGGGAGCCTCAAAACTGATTAACAAACTTCTTATTGTACTAGCGAAAAATTCTCCTACCATCAAAATTTAAACAAAAGAACTTTTTACATAACAAAAATTCAACCGACTTCAATGTAAAAAAACACTGAAAAGTACAACATAACTTTAATTTCGGAAGTCGGTGTTTCTATAATAGTTTTGTCTTTTCGTTATTTAACACCGACTTCCAAAATTAACGTTACACTTTTTAGTTATTGTACCACCACTAAAAAGTAACCCTCAGCCAAACTTAAATACCTTATAGCCAGAGTGCATCTCGTGACAATTCTAATAATTCCAAACATGGTTAGATTTCATTAATTTATTACAGAGTTCCGGTGCCTAACTTCAGGCTTCATCATCGGATCAGTTCGATATATTCCCCCTCTTCTTTCAGTCAGTCATGATCCGATCATAACAATATTTCTATGGGACCAACTCAGAAGCATAACCTTTCAATCAAAAAAAAAATGTCAAAATCGGTCTATGACCGAGAAATCGGTGAACATACATTAAAAAAAATACATTCTGCCGAACATAGAACCTCCTCCTTTTTGAAGTCGGTTAAAAATGGGTTGCAACATAGGTAATTATTGCAACTCGTTTTAGTCAGTAAAAGTCTGACACTCCCTCCCGCTCCACCCATAGCAAAATAAGTTATATGATGATTACCCACGTAAAAAAAAAGGAGCCCCATTTTTTTTTTTGCCCCTGGACCGTTGATCATCTAGCTACCCTACTATAGCTACTAGAAATTCCCTGCCAGGGTCTGTGTTTCCTAATAGATACAACCTTAGGTTCTTGGACTTAAGATGTATTATCAGGTTCAATAGAAAAAAAAACAGACACTGCACATTGCCACCAAAGGAGAAGGAGAAAAAAATGGAACAATAAAGAAAAAAAAAAAACATTGTATTTACAGCTTGATATAGCACCTAGTTATAGTTATTGATAATTATTATACATTGAATAGTATTTATAGTTATTAATTATGTATGTATATATATATATATTATATAGTATTAAGTATAGTTATTGTCTCTCGGGTTGAGGGGCCATTTGTTGATGCGGCATTTTGGGCGACGGTGGGTTGAAGGTTGGGAGATTCCTGAATTTTGATGCGTATGTGGGTCGTTGTTGCTTGGGCGATACCCAAGCAACAGGACTGGTGGCCTCTTAACCCTGAAATTCTGATGGTGATCGCTAAAATCTGCTCTGGAGTGACGTCACTTGCACGTCGAGTTGCCCAGAAGCAAATAATGTTTAAATCAAACAAGGGCACGGACGTCATGTCCGTGGTTTAAATGTAAGGCAGGAGTGTGGTTTTAGTCAGTAGGAGTCTGACACTGCCCAGACTGGCTCATCTGTGAGGCAGCCTGGGCGTCCACGAGGATTTCCCAATCCTACAGAAAAAAAAACCTTGGGTTCTTTTAATTAATTTCGATTCGATTGTCCTCTAGTTACGCGACAGCAGACAGTCTGTTGGCTGACGACATGAGGAAGCATTTGTTGACGGTGGAGTCGGACGTGGCTGTGCTAGCAAAACTTGCTCGCGATAGGCAGAATGATAAATCAGTCAGAATGATTTTGGTGCCGAGATAGAGAAGTTGATGGTTCAATTTGATTATTTCTCAAGCCGGGGAAAGTTCGGAGGCCTAAAAGATTTTGCAGCCAATGAACGAAAAGTATGCGATTAGGAAGTTGGCTGACGGACTTCGTAATCAGCGTCTTGGTACGATCATTACGGCGCGGAACTTAACTTGTTTGAAAGATGCTATCAGAGCTGGCCCGCGAGGGGAGGCTTTTCTACGGGCAATAGGGATCATCGTGGAAATAGTAACAGGCGGCACGCTGCAGCAAAGACCAGCTGTTGGGCGGACGCACAAAAATGTCAGCGTATGCCATAGCTGTGGAATGCGCGGTCGCAGCAATAATGCTCATCGTGCTACGCTACTATTGTCACCGTCGATAAATCAGGTGCGTCGCAACCAAAGCGACAAACGAAAATAGGGGAAAAGCTGAAAACGGGCACTCAACCTACCCTGTCTGCGGTCCAGAGCACTTTGCCAAAAACAGGCCAAGTGGATGAAGAGGGTTTCACGAGCGTAGACAAGAAGAAGAAGCCCCGTTCCCGTAACCAGTGCGGTACCGCACCGAGTGGTCCGAACATGCTGCTGCGTCCTGCTGTGCC
The DNA here is from genome assembly GCA_905147345.3 of Mythimna impura. Taxonomy (NCBI): domain Eukaryota; kingdom Metazoa; phylum Arthropoda; class Insecta; order Lepidoptera; family Noctuidae; genus Mythimna; species Mythimna impura. Next base: position 26,319,913 of record LR990355.1, read on the forward strand.
TACGACGCAGCTATACATTTCACGCCTGCATCACTACACAAAGGTTAAGGAAGTCGTGGAGTATTTGAAGTGAAGACCAACTGGACTCTGAGGGTCGTAATGTTGGAAACGCGCCACGACGTCAACTTCAAGTCGTTCGTGGTACGAGTTCCAACCCAACAGCTACAGACCTTCTTAAAAGAGGACTTCTGGCCGAAAGGTGACGTATACCGACGTTTCCGAGGACGGTTATGGGATCAGCGATACCGCGCAGTGCAACATGACGCCGACTACATTACGTGTATAATATATTATTATAGTTAAATAAGTTTTGTTTTTATATTATGTAAATTATTGTTTAAAATTATTTTACGTATTTTTTCTATGGGCCTCTGATGCCTGAAAATAAAATGTTTTATTATTAGTTTATTTATTTATTGAAGTCAAGAGTGAATATATTACTTCTAGGCAAGCGTAGGTACTCCATCATCGACCACATCGTCGCTTTGCCTCAGGTGAGATAGTGGTTTTTTTTTAGGTGGGAAATCATCCAATGACATCTCCCGCCCTTGGGCGGAGCGGGTGCCTCGTATCAGACTTACTGACTAAAACCCACTCCTCGTTCCTTCATTGCCTTTCATTGCAGGGCCGGGTTTTCCTTTCAGAAGCGAACCCATGGCCCCAGAAGACTTTGGACCCTGCTGGGCCCCTACGATTTGCTGACATCTCCTTAAGGCGCGCGTAGAACACTACGTACTGTCGACGACTTGGGCTTGTTCCGGACGGTTCCGGACGGCGAGCTGCCTATTGCTCGCCGTCCGCAAGCCCGCGCCTACGGTGGCTGGAAATCGGGATCGGAATCCGAATCCCGGCGGCACCTATAGGGTGTAGCTCCATACCTCTCGCTTGACTTCATGGTTAGGCCCCAGGATGAGTTTTGAGGCTTTTGAACATTCGTGAATAACCCTCACGCTCGTCAGCTAATGCGTAACTGCGCACGAGTAACGCAAGGCGACGCGCAAAGGCGCGCCTCTACGCGATTCAATATTTGTCAATTTGTAGAAAAGGGAGATGAATATGCTATAGGCGAAAAACATGACACTTCACGACGCTTCGATTTGGCCAGTATGAGTTGAGTCTTATTGCCTAACCAGATTACGAGATGCAACTGAATACGTGTCAGTCTTTCCAGCCACCCGTAGCCCGCCGTCCGACCGTCCGGTAACCGTCCGGACCGAGCCCAAGACGTCGACGGCGCGTATTGTTCCACGCGCGCCTCAGGGAGATGTCAGCAAATCGCCTACTGGGGCCATGGGTAGTGTGAAAACGAAACCCGGGGCCCTGGGACGAAGGCAACGAAGGAACAGGAAAGGGTTTTTAGTCAGTAAAAGTCTGACACTATCTCCTGCTCCGCCTAAGAGCGCGATTTGTCATTAGATGATTTTCCCACCTAAAAAAACAAAAAAATAAACACCCTATAGGTATATCTCCATTTCTATAACAATTCAGTTTAGGTTATCAAATAAATCACTTGAGCTCGTGGTAAGGCCTCAGTACTGTGGTCCGGGTGCGACATCACGCGACGACCCGCGTCGCCACACGTTGTAGTTGAAAAACAGGACGCGACACGTGCGTCGCTTCGACTTTGCCATTATGTGAGTTGAGCTTAAGCCGACGCCCGCATGGTTGCGAAAAAGGTAGGGGGATTGATTGATTTCAAGTCCGTACAACACGCCCAGAAAAATGGTTACAATAAACTGAGTGCCTGCCTAGCCTGTGTAGATTTATTTGCGGCCGCCTCAGATTTCAGTATCAACCAGCCTTCTTCATGGTGTGAATTTCTACTAATTTACAAAATTATTTGATGACAATTTATACCTGAGATTTTGGAGGGATTTTTTCGAGTGAAATTTAATGGCGGTTTTATTTACAACGTTTCGGCTATCTTACACAGCCCCATACACGGTACGATTCGTCTGTAGGTACGATCGATCTGAAGAAAGTCGTGACGATTGATCGCATCAAAAGTGACGCCCATACACGAAAAGATTGGTCGTAACGATTGATCTTTACTTGTTTGAAACTGAAGGACAAAGAAGTGTTCAAATAATTCAATACGTGCCCCAAAAAATGGAAAATGAACTTCTTTTTCTTACCTATATGTGGCGGTAACTTTGATTCGGCTACAAAATAATGTGTTGTAGATCGTTTTGGTTCGGTTTTGCTGTTGCAGGACCCACTGCATTTTTATGTTGTTACCTATTATGCCAAATTGTATCTAATTTAAATTGTGATGTTATAGGTATATATTATATTTTAAAATCTGTTATTTTTTGTGGTTAGTTTATAAAACTTAATATTAGTTTAAAAGAATTCAAATTATTAATTTGTGTAAAGTTTAGTTTGTTTTATTTTGTTTCTGTAAGTAACAACATCTTAAAAAAATATTTTTTGTTGTCCTGAGTTCAGAGGTTTAATATTTTCTTTGTGATAAATTTTGTAGAGTTTTGCTTACTAGATATGAGCACCACATAACATATTTCATTATTTGCATGCCAACTCATGGCAAAATGTGTCTTTGCGCTAATAAATTGTAAGTTACCATCTCTGTACCGCATTTAATGCAAATAAATGACTTTGACTTTGAATAAAGACTAGAAAAATGTATAGCCATTTCGTTTGTTTCGTTCATCGTGTAGCTACCTACAGTACGAGTAGGCCACTAGCCAAGGCAAGAGTGATACAAAACTTTTTACAAAAAAAAAACTGACTTCACTAAAAAAAAAAAACATTAAATCGATCAAAATAACTTTTATTTCGGAAGTCGGTGTTAAAAGAAACAATACCGAGGAACACTAGTTATTTTTTTTTTTTGTAAAAAGTTTTTTATTTCACACTTTTTAGTTGCGATACACTTAGGTATAACCAGAGTGCCTATTTCTCATGACAATTCCAATGAACCCAAACACTGCTACACAATAAACAATACAACTTTTTATTAAGACAATGTACCTATCCCATTGTTTTATTATGAAGTTCCCGTGTCTACCTTCCACATTTCGGCTCCTTCATCAGATCAGTTCGATAATATCTTATAGCCAAAGTACATCTCATAATAATTCTAATAAGCCTAAACACGGCTAGGATACATTGATTAACCTTTTGAGTTCGTAATTAGAGACACAATAGTAAGACAATGGCGCGTGAACGCCGGCGTTAATGCGGGGATCAACAGCTTAATTACGAAGTTCCGATGCCTATCTTCCGGCTCCATCATCATCATCAGTTCACTTCGATGATACCATTTTTAACATAACTATTTGGAACCATTTTTTTATTTGTATTGTCATAGTCGCTTAACTATCTTCATTGTGATATCTATGTGAGTATGAAGTTCCGTTGGCCATTTCTGGTCTTCTTCAATAGTTCCACTTCATCAAATGTTACTTTTTAACTGTAAATGCTTAAGTTCTCGATGAAAATACCAAAATCACTATATGGTTGCCTATAATATTTGAGGAGTTCCCTCGATTCCTCATGGAGCCCATCATCAGAATTGGATTTTGAAAAAAATGGGACCAATCTGGAAGCATATCCTTTAAGAGGAAAAAAAATTGCAAATCGGTCCATAAACGACGGAGTTCTGAGGTAACAAACATAAAAAAAAACATTAAAAAATCAACCGAATTGATAAACTCCTGTTTTTTTTTTTGAAGTTGGTTAAAAATCAAATCGTTGATCATAAAGAGCCATACACCGTCGATTCATCGTTTCGATATTCATGATTGCATGGGTTTTTGTTGCGATCTCCGATATAGTCTTCGATGAAGTAAATCGTTAACGATCTTGACATACACTATCAATTCGTCACTTACGATCGGTCTGAAGCGACGGATCGTACAGACAAATAGTACCGTGTATGGAGCCTTTTACGGCCATCTCTGTCGCTAGCATTACTACTTGACAGAAGGAGGTAACTGCTTCCTATTCCTTCTCGGTCTGGACTATGGCGTCGGAAATGCTCCTCGAAATTCCACCGGCTGTCGAGGACAAGTCCCAGGTACATCAATATCGACCCGACACCGATTGTAAATCCAAAATACTGTTTTTCGGGAACCCGGTGGTGGTGCGTCCCGACGTCCATGAAAGCACATGACTTCCGACTTGTGTAGGGCCAAGAATAGAATAAACTGACGCCACTAGGGAGGCCGCCGCTAGGGAGGTCGTTGGTTCTTGTTTGTTAAACAATTTCTAGTTTTATGTACCTCAAATTTCAATAAAATAATAATAATTTAACGGTAAGGTAAGATTGAATGAAGACTGTGTAGCCACCCTACAGCACATCACTGTTACCACGCTAGAAACACGCAGCCATTGTACTCCAAGGGTTAAGTGTTTTGTAGATACTAAGTTACTATTGGTTAAGTTTTAGTCCGTAATATTGTAAACTTGTATAAAAGGAGGTGCATGGTAAAAATATACACATTCTGTTTTGGAGTCACACGATTCTTACTTCTATCCCCAAAACTGATTAAAACTAAGTAAGATTTGAGACATTGTTCGAAATATAAAATGTTTATCAGAAAATTTGATTTTTTGTATCTATATATTAGCATAGTGGGGACTATTGCTTAATAATTCCGTATCGTAACGCTTAATGTCTTTTAAGTAACGGTCCCAAAAAATAATCCGTGTATTTCTTTATAACCTTTAAATCATTTCTAATTATTATGTACCCCATTAGGTTTTTAATAAATAAAAACATATACAAATAATAATAAAAAAATAATAAAAAATTATAAACATATTGCAAATAACTTCTTGCTAAAATTTTGTCGTTAGCTCATCATTTAAATAGTTAAAACTTAAAAAGAAACAAACGTTTGGGTACTTTTGTTACTAAACGGATCAATTCTTTGAATTTTAACAAAATATGGTTATTTAGTATCTACTTAAATATATTTCTTTTAATTTATTGAATACGAGTTAAAATCTCTAGTTTATTTTTCTCATTTCAACTTATCAGTTAATTTTTTATCTATTTTTGATTTTTGTGACTATCAGGACAAAATTTTCCTTATCCTCCTTATAAATAACGATTAACGCAATAATTACGTATTTAAACAAGGAACTTTTAGCTAATTCATATAATTAATAACATTACCTACGAAGAATCATCAATTTCAAACCCGAAAACGATCCTAAATTTTAAAAAGTGGTTTTAAAAACCTGCGCTATTTATAATGAATTTGCCCTTATACAACTGTGTTTTAGAACATTTCGAAATCATATAAGCGTAATTTATTGTTCAAAGTAGGTGCTATGCAACTATAAGCTTTAAAGCAAGAAGCACAAACAAGTTATACCAAAAAGTCACATTCACCCCAATATGAGGCCAATGTAACTTTTTCGTTTTCACAATGGATGAATTATTTATTTTATCTTAAGTTTACAATTATTCAACATTATTTTACTGTGATAACGTTCAGAGATATATGCTATTTATGTGAGATTATTAGAATGTCAATTTAAATTAGGTGGACGATTATGACAAAAGGTAAAGGGCCTATTACACTACTCGATATTCAGACAGTCTTAGTCGATGTCGCGTAGTGTAATAAGGGTTAGACCGGTCTTAAGGGCCTATTACACTACTCGATATTCAGACAGTCTTAATCGATGTCGCGTAGTGTAATAAGGGTTGTTAGACCGGTCTTACTCGGAACAAAAAATAAGAGTCTGAATATCGTCTGCTGAATATTGCGTAGTGTAATAGGCCCTTAAAGTTTAAATTTCAAAGTTTATAGTCACAATAGCCTCGGTTCACCTTATCTGCAGTAATAACTTGGTTTTCAATAAAGAATTTGATTTGCTATGTAAAAAAGTATTTTCTTTATTTATTTATTTATTTTTTTGGATTTTTCTGGCGAATATTATAAACGAATTTCGAATGCGTAAAATGAAACATCTTTGACCTGACGTTAAAGTAAAGTTGCCAACGTTGCCAAGTAATTAAAAATCCAAATGTTAGATTTTACTTATAATATAAAATTCACTGAGACTTGCGATTTATTAGATTGTAATTTATGTTTCTATTCGAGGTATTTTTTCATCAGTTTTTCAATTAACACATTATGTATAAAAATAAGTATTTGTAGATGTATTATAATTATTTAACCGTGCTACGTTTTGACAAACTATTAGGTTCCCTGAATTGGCAACACTTATATAATTCCTTTTTATTTCGGTTCTTTGCCAGAGTTGATCAGGGTACGTTGATAAATCCGTGAAAATCTTACATTTGTTACTGTTTCTGTGACCAAAATTCTTATATTGTTCATTTACATTATATTTACCATCACAACCGATGAATATTTTCAATTTAGTTATTATTGTTTATCGAAATAATTGCCGCGGCAACTTAACGTTTAGCACGCAGGAAACCGTAACCTAAACATTTTGTGTGTGAAGTAAAACCGTTGTATTTTGGGTTTTCAGCGAAGAGCGACAGAATGAAGTACAATAAGCTCGTCACATCCTCGAGGAGGAAAAACAGGAAGCGGCACTTCAGCGCGCCATCACATATTAGGCGAGTGCTCATGTCTGCACCTCTGTCAAAGGAGTTGAGACAGAAATTCAACGTGAAGTCTATGCCAATCCGCAAAGACGATGAAGTTCAGGTAAGCTCACATTGTAGACCTTTGTATAGTTTTATTCGTTTTGTAGGTTATGTTTGTATGTGCAAATCAATATGATGAAGAATAAACCATTCTTAGACTACGGACGATTGCTGCCGCGCTTCCGATGAATATGAGGTTTTCTCATATGAGTCTTCGGCGCGGTTTGCTAGTCTGTACCATGGTGGAACTAAGGCTCTGATTCTTTTGCACTACAAACTTTATTTAGTTTCGACAACACACCATGAAATAATGCTTGCCATGATGTTTTCACGGTAATATTATCAAAGGTTTGAAATTAACGTGTTCTGACTTCCTAACACAGGTTAGGCTAACTTTATTAAAGATCTACTGCATTTGTGCTAGTATTTCTATCATTGTTTATCTATGATTGATCCAACTCTTTTCTTGTTAGTTTATTGCCATTTTTGGCAGTATTGTTTCTAAGATTCCCTACTACATTTCTAATAAAAATGTAGGTATGAATAAATGACAGCCAGCCTAAGCAATAACTTCCAAATCAATTAGAGTTGGTATCACTACAGAACTACCTATATTTTTAAAGCTAACCTGATAAAACAGAAAAGCTATGACAGCTTTTAGAAATTATTGTAAGATACCTACCCAGTTTTAATTGACCAATTTTCACCATGTTTCAGGTTGTCCGCGGACACTACAAAGGCCAGCAGGTTGGCAAAGTAGTGCAGGTGTACCGAAAGAAATTTGTGGTCTACATCGAGAGAATCCAGAGGGAGAAGGCCAACGGCGCTAGCGCATACGTCGGCATCCACCCTTCAAAGGTAATCACTATTATCTTAAAATCTGCCATAAAGCATGAACTTAAAACTGTTGGCAGATTTTTAGTTTTACAATGGATTAATCTACTAATGCTACGCAATAACTACTAACCTAACTTCGTAAAACACTATTTGTAACAAAATTAACATCATATTTAACTGTTCTTTACTTCCGAAAACATGAATAGGATGCTATCTTCATAATACACTGATTCTTCACATTTTCTTGAGTTTAATCTATCCATCAGTTTCTCTAACAATATTGTTAAGGTAATTTTTATAATAGTGCATTACTATCGAAGCATACTCCTTTTAATTTAGATATGTTCTATATGTATTAAAAGGCAACTGTTACTGACTGACTGGTCTATCAATAGCTCAAACCAGTATTTATTCATTTTACTATTTATGTACACACATAAAACAGAAAAAGATAACACATAATTAGTACAAAGATATTGTAATGCAATACTGCATATGACCTGCAAAAGGAGAGATTTGAGAACACAGCGTTTTGGGAACACATTCATAGTGCATACAGCTAAAGGAGTGGAATTCCCTGCTGGAATCTGTTTTTCCTGATGGCTACAACCTGGGAATCTTTAAGTCAAGAGTGAATAGGTTACTTCTAGGTAAGCGCGCTCCATCGTCGACCGCATTGTCGCTTTCCATCAGGTGAGATAGGTAGCGATCAAGCGCGAATCTATCAAGAATTAAAAAAAAAAAAAATATTAAAAGAAACCAGTGTATAGATTGTGCTAAAATTTAGCACACAGATAGTACTTATTATGACATAGGCATGTACTGAGAAAGGATTTTCCTAAATTCACTCCCATAAGAGATGAATGTTTGTATCCAATGGAGAAACCTACATCCATATGGGTGAAGCCTCTGGCAAAAACCAGCAGATTTATATATATTTATATTAAGAAAAACAGTAAAACCAAGCTCTTATTTCAAATTGTTAACCAGACCACAGAAACAGTTATAGCAAACCATAAATGCTTAAAAATATTCATGAACATAACAAAGCAACTAATATAATACTAACATACATCTGAAATGATGATAATACTGTCACTGAGACTGCGCTTTCATGTCATACTGAAGCTTTCTGCTGCATGGCTGGGACACGGGTACTGCTGAGACACTTCCATGGCTCTGATCTATCTACCTCCCATTCGTACTTCTCATTGTCTCCCTATAACCATCCTAAAATGATCAATTTTCATCCCACAGTGTGTGATAGTAAAGTTGAAGATGAACAAGGACCGTAAGTCGATCCTTGACCGCCGAGCCAAGGGAAGGTTGGCAGCCCTGGGTAAGGACAAGGGCAAATATACTGAGGAAGCTGCCACCGCCATGGAGACCTCATAGATTTTAAGACAAATAAAAAATTAAAAGTCCTACTTTATTTTTTTTATTTTACAACTCTACCCTACAGTCTACCTTGCACAGTGAAGTTATCGCGAAAATTGTATAGCACAAAATCCCTACCAAATTGGTAGGGATTTTGTGCTATACAATTTCTATTCCACTTCTTGTGTTGATGTCAAAACTAGTTTTATTTTTTTTCCATTTGAATTAAAGACAAGAAAGACTGATGAATGAGGAAAATAATTGGAGTGGGGTGTTAGAGAATAGACCAGTGAATGTGGGATTAGTGAGAATGGTTAGTATGGATGAAGTCAGAATAGCAGTAAATGGAAAGAAGACGCTCTGACGTCGAACATTCAGGAAGAGGTTCGCTGGTGTGTGTTGTTTGCCGATGACATTGTGTTGGTTGCCAAGAGTGGCCTAGAGGTCCAGAACAGATTGGAGATGTGGTGGCACAGACTGGAGTATTGACCTGAAATTGAGTAGAACCAAAACGGAATACTTGGTCTGCGATTTCGGCGGTCTCTCCAATCCAGTGCCTTTAGCTCTCACTGGAACGCCCATCCGATCTGCTCCGACTTTCGGGGGTCGCTCGTCCAAGGGGATGGCGAGGTAAACCGGGACGTAACACATCGGATCAACGCTGGATGGATGAAATTGCGACAGGTCACGGGAACAACTTGTGACCCACGGATGCCCCTCAAGTTGAAGGGTAAAATTTACAAGTCCGTGATAAGGCCTGTCGTACTGTATGGATCAGAATGTTGGGCTGTGAAAAAGACGGATGAAAAAAGATTGCACGTAGCGGAGATGAGAATGTTAGATGAATGTGTGGTGTGACGAGAATGGATAAAGTGAGAAATGAGTATATTAGGGGAAGTTTGAAAGTGGCGCCAGTGACTGAAAAGTTGAAAGGGAATCTTGGTATGGTCATGTGAAGAGGAATGAAACGCATGTTACTAAAAGAGTTATGAGTTTACATGTGGATGGATGGAAAAGGAGACCAAAGAAAAGATGGATGGATTGTGTGAGAAGTGATATGAAAGAAAAGGCGAGTTAGTGATAGCGTGACGAGTGACAGGACAAAATGGAAGATAAAAACGTGTTGCGCCGACCCCAAATAAAACGGGACAAGATCAGGAAGATGATGATGAATTCATTGTCTGGTGCAGTATTCGGCACTGCGTCCACTGACGCTGACATTAGGCACAGATTACATTGATATGACATTAGGTCCTTACATGAACAGGTGACGCAGATTGAAGGTGGGACATGGTCTGCCCGCACAAACACTGAAGATCGGAACCGTCTGAGAAAGCCCAACTGTGGAGATTGTCTCTGCTGCGTCCAACCTGGGTGCGGAGTCTGCTTAGTTTTCCAGGTTGGCCATGGCAACTCGCATTTGATGTTTTTCACGGTGCAAGTGTAGAGTATACCTGGGGGGGTATTGGCTAACTTTTTCAATAACAGTTGACAACTAGCATTCGTTGCACACTGAACTTAGTTGTCAACTGACAATTTCATAAAATTGGTATTACGTATCACACAAGTGACTAGGAAACTACTGTGGAAATGTGGTGAAATATAATTGTAGTAAAGAAGAAGCCTGCTTGTCGCAATCAGTGCGGTACCGCATTGACAGGTCCGAACATGTTGCTGCGTCCCGCTATTCCATCGACGCAGCTGTACGTGTCACGTCTGCATCACTCCACGAGCGTAGAGGATGTCGTGGAGTACATAAAGGTGAAGACCAGGTTCATCCTGAGAGTTGAAAGGTTGGAGTCGCGTCACAAGATCAACTTCAAATCTTTTGTTGTACGGGTACCGACTCAACATCTGGAGACTTTCATGAAGGAAGAATTTTGGCCGACGGGTGTCGTGTATCGGCGCTTTCGCGGAAGGCTACATGACACCACGACTCAGCGCAATACGTCGCCGACCCAACGTAGTTTTAATAATAAATAAAAATAGAATGTTATTATCTATTAGTTTATTATTTTTAAGATTGTTATTTATGTATAGTGTCTATGGGCCTTAGTAGCCTGAAATAAAGAGTTATTATTGTGATAAATCATAAACTTCAAGCTTCAGTTATATAAATATTTTATTCACTTTGATCAACACAATTTCATATCTATCATTCTATTAACAATCATTTCCAAATACACGGATTGGTAGGACATGTTCACTGTTCAACAGCTCAAAACAGACCGACTGTCCAGAATGACAGTTACAAACTCAATGTTTCCCCACCACAAACTTTCACAAACACTCGGTCCGACCAATCAGAGCAAAGTAAACAGTACGTAATATCAATTGACTAACTAATATACATTAGGGTTTATCAATAATTAACTGCAAGTAAATATTTCATTTTAACAATTATAATATATTTATACAAAACTAATACATAAACTCTAATACCATAAATCATTACTTAATGTCTACAACAAGTGCCTTATGTTCATGTAACTACTAGCGCCATCTATCGCTTATAGATGGAAGTTGAACGATTTATGAATATTTTCTTTAAAAATCATTACATTCGGCCATCCGACATCGTGCGATCTCCTGACGCACGATTACAATTTCAATGATAGACTACATTCATATAAATTATGATACTTCATTCAGTTCGACAAGAAAATGAGTTTTACATTCAAATTCATTACATTCGGCTTAGTATTGATTTTAATTTAGGTTTGCTTCCGGATAATTAGTTTGTCGTGACGTCATATGTTTAGAACATTCATCACTAGAAGAATAGTGTTGTAAGGTTTTTTTGTCAAAAGCTTTTCTACATGTCTGGGATCATAAAACTTACCATATAATATATTCCAGTAATTTTATACTTAAAACTTTTGTTTTTGGATGGAACTATAGATTTTAAAATGAGGTTAATGTAATTTTACCTTCTTATTTGCAATCAGATCTACTAATCTTAATCAGATCACTTATGCTGTAGGTAGTAGCAGGGATTTTACTGGTAACGTAAGTATTCTTTTGCTTGTCTAACTTGGATATTGGAGCTCACCTCATCTCTTAAGCTTTGTAACGTGTTTCGTACTTCGTAATATCGTAGTCTATCGTTTAAAGTATCTCTGATCCTAGCTTTGTGGCAGTCTTTCTAGTGAATGAATTACCAGAATTAACAAGACTCCATTGAATTTTCCAAGATAGGCATATGTTTCATTGGTGTTCGATATAAACGTTGAAGTAATTTTATTTTGCTAGGGCATTTAAAATAGTGGTAGTCATTTTTACAGCGTTAAGAACAAGGTCAATACCATGACTATCGTAAAAGCTCTTTAGAGTAGATAAAGTATCTAAAAGAAAGCGACGATTGCACTATTATTCGAGATAGTAAACCAATGTTAAATATATTTTATAACCAACACTATCAGTCGAAACAATTGGTCAACTTTCTGTAAGTATAAGGTAAAATTGACCAGCTTTTTGTCCGAGAGTATAGTCTTCGTTATTTACGCACACTGAATTCACGACTTAACATAATTATACATACTTTGTCATTAGGTTTTTCATCTGGTTCAGCCTTAAGAACTTTGAATCTAGGTCTAATATTTATAATGTTGATAATCAATTCTCAGTCTCAATACTATAAACAGAAACAGAGGATTCGTCTTAGTGTCTGTAGACAGCATGGTATTATGCCTTAAGGTATCGACATACGCGTCCCAGATCTTACACTCTCAATGGTTAACTAAACTCATGAATGTATAGCCACCATATTGCTATACGTTGTGTGGCGTCTTATTTAGTCAGGGTTCATTACATTCACTATTTGAAACCATAATATAAAACAAAACTTAAGCGTTTAGAATAAAAGCGACTCTTCAGCTGGAGAGCCCATGGGCTTAATTGTACTAATATTTCCCCTAAATCTAAGGCCCCAGCATCTGTGTGCAAATTCGTATCAAGTTAAGGTTATAATAATGATGCTTGAATCGCACTGTTTATCAAACTTTATTTTAATTTGGAACATTTAAATTGACCCGCCACTCTAGTGTATGCATTTTAAATCTATTTTCCTCTTAACCGAATTATAACAATATAATATCTAGCTCAAATTAAATCTTTTAATATTATTATATATGACCTACTTGTAAAATAAATATCATTTAATTGATGTATATCTTTTGCAGTGATGTCTGTGCATAGATTTGTTGATGATATAGTCAGAAAGATTTGACACGATAAATACTCTGATATAAGATCCGTCTAAGTATACAAATATTTCCGGAATGATGTGAATCTATAGCTGAATTTGGTTGCGCAAGGTAAGTTTTAGAAAATTAAATCAATTTTACAAGGTTCTTGTGAAAGGATAACGTACCTTTACAAATTGCAATGGATGGTAACTCTGCATAAACTTTTGACTGACAACTAATACTTCTATATCGGATTCACGCAAAAGACTACATCGCTGTTAAAATCTATATAATACCCAATAAAATTGATCATTTATTTCTACTTGTTTGTAAAGCGTTTGATTGTCATCAATATCCGTATATAAGCACTGATTTGTCATAAAAATATTCATATAAGTTTCACCTTAAGTCGTACCAGCTAACATTTCTGCTTGAAACTGACCATAATTCTGCTCATTAGAAAAACTACTGTTAGTTTAGTTTACCACTTCGTAACTAAATACTACACTTTGGTAGGGTTTCGTAACATTTCTATTTTCTTTTGGTAAGCCTAGCAAGTTTTTGAGACAAAATGTATAGTCAGTTTCTGATCCTATTTGCATACAAATCAATTACAAATACTCTTTCTAATCCAACTTAAATACTCTCAAAATTTACTGGAGTGATCGAACTCCCGTATCACATTATTCTAATGTTTTATGTTCAAACTTCGATACTTGTAACGTTTTTCTCTTTGGAAAATCATTTAACCAACATGAGGTACCTCATTGCTTCTTGCGTCGTGGTGGTGTAGTCGACGAAGAGGTTGAATTATAACTTCTCCACTTCCTTCCAGATCGTCTCTTTGCATCATTCCTCTTCGAGTCTGTTTTGTTCGAAACAGGAACTATCCGTTTGCTCAATAAGACTGATGGTTTTTCTTCTGTAGTCCTGACGCAATCGGACTCCAAGGCCTCAAAAATAAAAGAAATCAGTGGTTTTAAAAACATTTACATGAATTATAACTTGTACCATTCATTTAGAACTCGATTTTTTTCAAAAATAAAATCTCAATATAAAAATCATCTTTCAATTCATTTTATCTATACTTATAATATCTTCATAAGCTATAACAGAATGTTCAATTAAAAGAAACTTATCCAATAAACAGGTCAAAATGATATGAAGCAATAATAAAGAAATGAATATGGAAATAAACTTAATAAATTATTCAATTCATTAACATCATTATTAAGCCAACATAGTCACACTAAAATCACTTAAGTAGGTAAATTCATACGTTACTTACGCTCTTGATGATAATTTCGTCTGCATTGGGCACACTTAACCCGAATCTTTATTGGCTCACTTGGCCTAGTCCAATGTTACATGTGGGCAACTCAAATGGCGCACTTGGCCTAGTCCAATGTTACATGTGGGCAACTCAAATGGCGCACTTGGCCTCAAATGGCGCATTTGGCCTCAAATGGTACACTTGGCCTCAAATGGTACACTTGGCCTGAAATGGAACACTTGGCCTGAAATGGCACACTTGGCCTCAAATGGCACACTTGGCCTCAAATGGCACACTTGGCCTCAAATGGCACACTTGGCCTCAAATGGCACACTTGGCCTCAAATGGCACACTTGGCCTCAAATGGCACACTTGGCCTCAAATGGCACACTTGGCCTCAAATGGCACACTTGGCCTCAAATGGCACACTTGGCCTCAAATGGCACACTTGGCCTCAAATGGCACACTTGGCCTCAAATGGCACATAGCATAACAGCATAATCAGCCTTTTAATGTTCCCACTGCTGGGACTCAGGCCTCCTCTATCTAGGAGAGGGAATGGGCCGTAATCCACCACGCGGGCCCAGTGCGGATTGGTGAATGTCACATGTCTTCGAATTTTTGGTTCTAGGACATGCCGGTTTCCTCACGATGTTTTCCTTCACAGTTTTGAGAGCAGTGGTGATGAAATAAATTACACAAAGTAATGCGCCTGGCTGGGTTTGAACCCGCGACCTACAACTCGTAAGTCGGGGCCGTTACCGCTCGGCCACCACTGCTCCTCAAATGGCACACATGGCCTCAAATGGCACACATGGACTTATCTAACGGCACACTTGACCTCATTAAGGCTCGCTTGTCTTCTTCAAAGGCACGTTTTGGCCTCATCAAGGCACGGTCGGTCTCATCAAGGCACGGTCGGCCTCATCAAGGCACGGTCGGCCTCATCAAGGCACGGTCGGCCTCATCAAGGCACGGTCGGCCTCATCAAGGCACGGTCGGCCTCATCAAGGCACGCTCAGCCTCATCAAGGCACGTTCGTATTTTCAAATAACACAACATTTACACACTCCAGACACTCTTGAATTGCCAAGGCAGTCAGTCAGTCAGCAAATTGACGGTAATTGCATATTCCAAAGTGTAGATCTCTATGTGCAAGAAAATCCATTTACACCCTAAATCCACAAACACGGTTTCGTATTTTTTTTTCGCCTCTAAATTCAAATTCATTTATTGTTTTTGTGGTGGAAATTCAATTCATAAAATTATTATTGTAACATACCTTTATGGGTATGTTATAACATTTAAATTTACAATTATAAGTCGAAATGAAAAGAAAATCATTGTAGCACACAAAGTAATAATGACAATTACCGCTATGGAAAATAGGTTAATTATACATAGCAATTGTCTTTTGTCATAATTTAGCATTATGCATGATCATTTAAAACAAATAAAGAAAAACAACCCAATTTAAAATATAGGAACTAAAATGAACCACTAGTAGTTAAAGTGATGTCCAGTTTTAACTGTCAGCGTTCGTTTATGAACATATCAGTACCACTCAGTTCACACATTTGAAGGGAACCGAATGATTCAACACACGCGCCACCATCAGTAAGAAAGGAGATTGGGCACTTATAGATTCACTTTTTGACGCGTATGGCCATTTGAGTCAATTTAAATTCATAACTATTATTTTTAATGATTTTTTTTTTTTAAATTCATTAAAATCATTTGTGGGGTTTCTATTTTCATTTTAATTAGTATTTAATACAATAAATACGTCATTTGTTCCATTATAGTGAAGTGACTTATATTTCTCAAATATAATCGATCGATTTAACTTTAACATAAATCGTGGAACAACAAAACCATCTACATTCGCAACTAAAAAGTATTAAGAGATGTCATGAATTTCTTTCGTTAAAAAGCTATTTCTAGGCAAAAATAAAACAGATATAATCGATAATGTTATAACGCCGTAGTCAATTGATGTGTCACAACACTATTCGATGAAATGTCAAATAAAATCGTGTTTTCTGTTTACTGTTGTTACTGTTTATTGTTTTTAGCTTTTCTCTACTAACAAATATATACATATGTGTCGGGTGGTGTTTTAGGATTCTTCCACGTTCATTTAGTACATCGAGCGATTTGACTCCTTTTGTGTGCGCGCAGTGAAGTGAATTGTTAGAATGTTTTTACGTCCACTTTGATTTGATCTAGACTTAAAACAATATGTCACGCTATGTAACTGTTCTCTTTTATTAGCATATCTACTGCCTAGTCGCCAAATCAGAGACGCAACTGATTCCATGGCCCGGAGGCAGGATTTCAAAACGAATTGTTTTGAGATGTAACATAACCTCAATACTCAACTTATTTTTTTTTATATAAATCCCATAATAAATCACTTTGAATTTAACCTTGTTTTAAAGCATGACATTACCCCTTTTCTGTGTCTAATTTTCGCTACCTATACTGTGTAAAAAGTGGCGCAACCAAGTTTCATAGTAACTTGCACAATCTTCTTTGAGTGAGTATGACACTTTTATAAAATAACATTAGCACACTTGGAAAAAGTATCTCGATCTTATTTAGCTTTAATTTAGGCACACATAACCTAACATTCCTGTTATCACTGCACTTATTTGTAGGCTTTTTGTAGGCATGTACCACTTCTGAAATGTGATAAATCATAAACTTCAAGCTTCAGTTATATAAATATTTTATTCACTTTGATCAACACAATTTCATATCTATCATTCTATTAACAATCATTTCCAAATACACGGATTGGTAGGACATGTTCACTGTTCAACAGCTCAAAACAGACCGACTGTCCAGAATGACAGTTACAAACTCAATGTTTCCCCACCACAAACTTTCACAAACACTCGGTCCGACCAATCAGAGCAAAGTAAACAGTACGTAATATCAATTGACTAACTAATATACATTAGGGTTTATCAATAATTAACTGCAAGTAAATATTTCATTTTAACAATTATAATATATTTATACAAAACTAATACATAAACTCTAATACCATAAATCATTACTTAATGTCTACAACAAGTGCCTTATGTTCATGTAACTACTAGCGCCATCTATCGCTTATAGATGGAAGTTGAACGATTTATGAATATTTTCTTTAAAAATCATTACATTATTATTATTATTCCATTTATTTATTATATTACATACTTATTATATTTTTAAATATTTCCTTAAAAAAAAAAAAACACATTAAAAAAAACATTTAAAAATATAAAAAATAGTAGCCCACCGGCATCGGGAACAGAGTCCAAGCTGCCGGCGGTCAGGGCTCCTGAGAGAGGAATCTCCTAACGATACGCGCCGTGTCTAGGAGTACTGCTTTCTGGATCAGGCCCTTGATCCAGCTGCCTAACGAGAGCCTCCTCAGATGTTGTTCGAGGCTCTTGGCTATTAAGCCATTGGCCGTTACGACTATCGGCACAATGATTGCTCTATCCACTATTATTATTATTATTATTATTATTATAAAAATTTACGGTGCCTATTGTGACCACTCTAAAATTTTATCAACTAAGTATTATACAGCTACAAAAGCTTACACAATCGCAATTTTAACAGTATCGATACAATAACATCTATCAAAACGTGTTAACGGTGGCTATCAAAGGCACCAGTGGCTAATGACGTCACTGAAGATAGGCAATACGAAACTAGCTGTTTGACAGTTCAATGATGCACATTGTTAACAAGTGATCATCACTTTGACTTTCAACAGAGTTACGCAATAGCCCCGCTGGAAAGCGAAGGTTATGCGCCGCCTTTTAACAATAACCTACAACAACAAATAGGAACAACTAATCAATAGATTCGGAGACAGTTAAAAATTCGTTTGATGTCGTTACAACTGTTCTGCAAACTTTTGGCTACGTATTAGTTAAAGCCTAAGGTGATTAACACACTGCCACGCAGCGTAGCGTGTGAACGTAAGTATTTCCGTTTGTATAGAAAACACGCACAGTCCAACACACAGAAAATGCATCCACGCGCGTTCATTCAGATTACGCGCCTATAAGCGGTGAAACATGCGCACACGCGCGTGGGTGCGGGCTGAGACGCAAGGTATGGCACAACGAGTCTCGCAGTGCCGTGCGTGATTTTACCGGCGTTGAATGAAATGAGTCAGAGCCGCCGTGAATCCACAAAACGCAACTACGCGCGTGAGTGCCTAAAAAACCCGCACGATGATGCAGATCTGCACTCCCGTAAGTACGCGCGTACGTGCGTTGACACGCAACATGCAACGTGATGCGTGGCAGTGTGATAATCGCCTTTGTCGCAGGCCCAGTTCCGAAGCCTCCTCGATTAATTTTTCAAATTAAAATGTTTTCCGAAGACATACGTACTTGAATCTGTGTAGTAGGTATCTATCAGCGATAGCAGTTATTTCTTAGTGTGACACCGTCAAATATCCTTTCCCGCTCTGAGAAGAGCGAGAGGAAGTTTCGGATTTTTCCTGCCTAAAACTCGCTCGTGTTCCTTTAGTTGCTCTTTACTTTACGTTCCTAGGTCACCGTAACTCTTTCGAGCAATCCTAGCATCAGCCCCGTCTGTTTTACTGACATCCCTATGAGGCGCGCGTGGAACACGACGCGCTGTTGATCCGAGCGACCTTGTCGGAAGGGGAGCTATCCATTACGGCCCGTTCATGATTTTGCCGCTGTGAGCGGTAGCTAAGCATGGGGCGGCGAGCGTAAGATCAAAAGTATGAAAATGTTTGAAGCACGCCACGAGACGCCGCGCGCCCGCGTACCGACGTCGCCTCGCTCGCCGCTAAGACCGAAGTCGCCCCGCTCACCGCTAAGACCGAAGTCGTGAACAGTCCGTTATTCGCCGTCCGCAAGCTAGCGCCTACCCGACGTGGGCGTCTCATGTGGGGGACCATATTATTATCAGGCTGACAAATGAAACTAATACATATGATAGTATAAATTTTAATATAAAAAATGTATGAGCAATAGAGCACCTCATTCATTTTTCAATTAAGACAATCACAACTTACTAATTGGTAGGGGTACTTAAATTTTACAAAAACAATTTCTAATATGAACAGAAAGGCCTGCCTTATAAAAAAAACTTATTTTGTAAATATTAAAAATTGTTTTTGTTAAAATATTTAGATCTAAATATGCATGTAATAGTACTGCTGATTATGTTATTCTACGTGTATAGTTTCAAGTGAGAAGCAGACAAAATTGAGTACAAATATCGTTATAGTCACTTTTGGGACGGTGGCTAGGGCCTAATACAATTCTATTTGGCCAGTATTCATGTATAATTTTCGAGAGTAAATACTAGATGTTTATGATCATTATTTGAGAATGCTTAGGTTTCCGAAAAATTAGGCTAGTTTACACAAGAAGAGTCTTATGAGTACTTTAACTAATGAAAGTAAGGGAACAGAACTTTTCAAGATTAAAACAATGCTATAACTAAGTTACAGAATTAACTTGTAGCTGCTATGTATTATCAACATATTTTATAGTTAAAACAGAATCATTTAGATACAGAAATGTTCAATGGTAGTTCTCCATTAAATGTAATTCTATAAAGACATTCCTTCACATTTTATTGCCATTATTATTAAAATTATACAAATAATTTTACTTTAATTAATGCATAAATATCACAAGTCTTCGATTCCTACGTAAATAGTTATTAATATTAATTTTCATCACTCCTAACTCGGCAGTTGGTTGTTATTGCCTAATCCAAGTTCAAAATGTTTAAAAACAAACTTTCCTTGTCTATACTAGCCTGTATCTGGAGCATATATTTCTTATGTGGCAATCTTGGCATGTTCCTGAGTCTCTATGGTAGGTTTTGCCATACACTTGTATCTTTTCTTCACTTCATTATTTAGGTTCTCTCTGTTTCTTGCTATTTCTATTGCATAAAACTGAACTCTAGGAACAAGCATTGTGTTCAGTTCTGAGTAGTCTCCTTTAGCATCAGCTCTCATAAGAGTGCCAAAACTGTAGTCTTCAACAATGTTTTTAAACTTCTCACAAAATATTCTCCATTTTGCCTTGTTCATACTATTCTTTATTTCATTTTCATTAATGTAAGATACGTCCATGTCAGGGAAGTCTTGCTTAAAATGTGTGTAGATGAGGTCATCATTGGGGGTTAGCTGCAGCCATCTGGTATCCACGGAACAAAGCATCTGAAAATTAAAGTACTTTTAATAAACAAATTCTTGTGTTTTATTTAAAATATTTGTTTGTGCCCAATTTAGAGTGAGTATCCTTTATCTTCTCAAATGTCGCATGATACTGCTTAATTTTACAAAAGATTGCACTCAAAATAGCAGCCCAATGTTCATATGTGGTAAGTTCCCTTGGTAGGTATAAGGACACTGGAGAGGTTCATACCATTGTAAGCAGTACAAGAATGGAGTAGCTCAATTTTAAATTCAATCAGAAACAGAGTTAACATACCAATACATTTGAAGTCCTGAACTCTGTGTCAAAATTGATAATGTGAGCAGCTATTACGTGGGGGCTGGGGCATACTGAAAGTTTCTGGATCTGGCCACTTACAATAAAAGAATGATAAAACAATAATAGAATTCGAAAATGGAACTCATTGAGTGCATGTTACTTTTTAATTTGCGAGATTGTCATTTGTTTTTTTCATCGTGGCGTCCTTTCGGAGATTGAGTGTCGCTATCGAAATGAAATAAACTCGTGAACATTTTGTTTCAATGATTTTTTTTATGATTTTCGTTGTTGCTTAAGTCAACAAGAGAGTTGCCAGAGACTTCAATGGCATTTGGTGATGAAGCACCATTATGCACCTCTGTTCATTCGTGGTTTGGAGAATTTTGACGGACGTGGACATGATTATCTCTATGACGAGGTACGTGAAGGTCGAACGGTGACTGTGGTAACAGACTCGAATATTGACACTATACCTACGATAACTTATAGAAACTGACAAAAAAATTACTTGCCAGCAAATCCGTGCTTTGTTAGGCATTGGAATGAGCCAAGTACCTAAAAAACATTTTAAGGTTTGCACTCGATGGATACCACATGACTTAACGGAGGACCAGAAATGACTGAGTGTCCAATAATGGTGCCGTAAAATTATAAAAAGTTTAATGGAGGCAGTCATTTATTTATTTATGACAGGTACTCTCTGCACATCATTGCATGTCATTGGCTGTCTATAACATCGTGACAGGTGACGAAACCTGGGTGTACTGCTTTGAAACCGAAAGAAAAAGCCAGTCGGCGAGTGGGTCTTTCCTTGGATTTGCCGATGAAAGATTCTGTGCCATGTTCTGAGGAAGGCTTTCTTTCTCACATTTTTCAGGGCTGTCCAGGACATTACTTTTTAAATGGGAGTGGGGTGGGTGTGGGATTTAAGAAAAGTCAAAGGGTTGATAAAAAAATGGACACTTCTTTTTTCGGCAAATCAGGCCATTATACTACAGTATTGCTTTTTTTTTTTTATTAATGATAGGCTCGTGTTTGACCACCATCTCACCTGATGGTAAGCGATGATGTGGTCGACGATGGAGCATGCTTGCCTAGAAGTAGCCTATTCACTCTTGACTTAAAGACCCCTAAGTTGTAGCTATCAGGAAACACAGACTCCGGCAAGGAATTCCACTCCTTGGCTGTACGCATAATAAATGTGTTCTCAAAGAACAAAGCTTGCAGATCAAAGAACAGTGACTGCAGACTAGTACAACAACACTTGCTTGCCCAGAGTCTTAAAAAACGTTTGCAAAAAGCATCCTCGAAGCAATGTAATCCTCCGCCACGATAACGCATCCAGAAGCCTGGAACTGATGACGCATCCGCCTTACAGCTCGAACCTCGCAACCTGCGTCTTCTATTTGTTTCCAACACTTAAAGACAAATTTAGAGGCACGTTTTACGGGCCCTGAATCGGTGGTGAATGCGTTCCACAAAACCATTGAAGAGGTCCCTAAAGAAGACTGGTCCAACTGCTTTGTATAATGGTTTCAGCGAATTCATTGCGAGGGAATATAGGTACTTTGAAAAATAATAAATGTATTGTAAGACTTAAATCTAGTCTTACTTATTTATCAGAATCCAGAAACTTTCAGTATGCCCTAAATATAACATTTACCACCTTGATACTTTACCTAGATGTTTTGCTGACACAATCGAACTAACTTCAAAAGTATAAGGTATTCTAAGTGTCACCACAAAACTTAGCTGACTTGGCTTGCTTCTGCTTGGTTTGCAGAAACTTGACAAAAATCAATGAATAAAATGATACTGACATTAAAATAGATATCACTGTGCTCCATTGCTTTCGCAGCCCACAACCGTTCCAGCGTTTCATCGTTCCCAAACTCTTCAGCTGGTCGCGACAGCACATCCTAGAACATACCAAGACTTCGTCTTTATATAAAACCGCAACACTGTAACCTCTTGAGCTTCATAAAGAAATCAGCCCATCATAGTACAGCTAAAAGTGAGTCTAATCAAGCACAAAATGATCGATCATAGCAGTATATTCATCAATATAAATTATAATAATTGCAAAAAACACAAAATGTACGTTTTCACCGCAACCTCAGTTTTAAAAAGTATGTGTAATTTTACCAACTCATACAATTAGCTATTAACTTACCATATTGGAAATATTTCCGTTCTATTTAGATCGTAATTTCAGTCACAAAAGCATAAATCAATCTCAATTTATTTTCATAAATAATGCACATGGATGGGACAATGAAAATGTCTTTAGACACGTTCCACTTCCATTATCTTTCATTCTTAGTCTGACGGATTCAAAAAATGCCTTTTTATTGCGTGCATTCATCCTTTGCTATTTACTAACGTCGAAAAGAGTAATCAGCAATTTATTTTTAAGCTATGCTATGAATGAATCACTAGTAAACTACTGAAACGCGCTTATCCCTGCGTTCAGAGTACGGACAAAAGCGATAGTATCGCGAATCCGACCAACGCGCATCGTCACAATTATTACTCAATAGCCCTTTTATATTGTGACTACTAAATTTGGTCGGATTCGCAATATAATCGGTTTTATCACAATTCGGAACGCTGGATATGTCGTTTTGTTTGTTTTCTAAGCACAGATGCAAAATAATATATCCTTGTTGAGTTGCAAAATTATATTCAGCCAGGCACATTTTCATTGGCTAACTTTTTCAATAACAGTTGACAACTAGCATTCGTTGCACACTAAACTTAGTTATCAACTGACAATTTCATAAAATTGGTATTACGTATCACACAAGTGACTAACAAACTACGGTGGAAATGTGGTGAATTATAAAAATTTACGGTGCCTATTGTGACCACTCTAAAATTTTATCGACTATTATACAGCTTCAAAAGCTTACACAATCGCAATTTTAAAAGTATCGATACAATAACATCTGTCAAAACGTGTTACGGTGGCTATCAAATGCACCAGTGGCTAATGACGTCACTGCAGTTGGTCACTGAAGATAGGCAATACGAAACTAGCTGTTTGACAGTTCAATGATGCACATTGTTAACAAGTGATCATCACTTGAACTGTCAACAGAGTTACGCAATAGCCCCGCTGGTCCCTTGCCAAGTCGGTCGAAGCGAACTTCTGTCGGCCCACACTACCTCCGCTGGTTAAACCTGATGGAACACTGGCTCATTCGGCGAGAGAGAAAGCAGGTCTCTTTGCATCACTCTTCGCCCATAATTCTCGTCTTGATACTAGCAGTGCTACTCCACCGACTCTACTTCACTGCAACACCTCGATGCCTGAGGTTCGCATAAGAAACAAAGAAGTTTTGAGAGTACTGTGTCGTCTAGACGTTTTAGGGGTATGTGGAACAGAGAGTAAAGTCCCACATACCTCCGCTGAAAAGGGAGGATCCTCCGGCCAGACGGGTGTTATGTCTGGCGGGCTACTGCCCGATAGATGATTTCGGGCTGTTTTATATGTTCTAATCGCGCGGAGAACTTTGATTGCGCGATGCAGGATTAGTTCCTATGTGACGCCATAGATGTCGCTACATCACTCCCCTCCGGAAATCGAAGGTCGATGGTTCTTGATGCTTCTTGATGCGTGCCAGGCCAGTGGTAGGATGGTTCCAGTGCGTCGGAACCGAATGCCGCATAGTTCTCGGTGAGTCGGAACTGTCTGCGGTGATGCCCCAGTGAGTCGGGGTGTTGCTGTCCCAGTGAGTCGGGATGATGCCCCAGTGAATCGGGGTGATGATGTCCCATTGAGTCGGGATGATGCCCCAGTGAGTCGGGGTGATAATGTCCCAGTGAGTCGGGATGATGCTGCAGGCTCCAGTGAGTCGGAGCGGTGCTGTGCGACGTAGTGGCTTGACTGCTTGCGTCGACCAGGAGACGTTCTTCGTGGCTCTTCATGTGACTGGCCGAAGGTGCAGTGTGCTTCGCCAAGATCGCTGATGAAGCTGAGGGTGATGACCAGGTATGACCAGGTAGGCATGCTGGTGGTCAGGATACCCTTTAAAGCCGTGGGTGCTGGCTGTATGGCTCGCTGCTCGAAAGCTTGAGGAAGTGATGATGACGTCACGAAGTAGTTGCTGCACGAAGGCTGCGCTGACGTTCTTTGTCGAGGGTCACCATTTTAGGGGTATGTGGAACAGAGAGTAAAGTCCCACATACCTCCGCTGAAAAGGGAGGATCCTCCGGCCAGACGGGTGTTATGTCTGGCGGGCTACTGCCCGATAGATGATTTCGGGCTGTTCTATATGTTCTAATCGCGCGGAGAACTTTGATTGCGCGATGCAGGATTAGTTCCTATGTGACGCCATAGATGTCGCTACAACGTGAATAAAGCTAGTGGACCAGATGGTATACCAGCAATAGTTCTCAAGGCATGTGCCCCCGAGTTGTCTCCTGTATTGACGCGCTTGTATCGCCTCTCATTTAGGACTAGGTATAGTGCCCAAGTCCTGGAAGCTTGCCAACGTGCAACCCTTGCTCAAAAAGGGCAGTCGTGCCGATCCTGCCAACTATCGGCCGATTTCAATAACCTCCATACTCTGCAAGATTTTGGAGCGTGTGTTGAAGTCGCGTCTCATGGCATACCTGGAAGGTAACGATCTCCTCAGTGACCGACACTACGGGTTTCGCCACAATCGGTCTACTGGGGACCTACTAGTGTATATCACTCACATGTGGGGCGAGGCCCTCGAGAAGAATGGAGAAGCGATTGATGTGCAGCGACAGGGTATGGCACGCTAGCCTTTTGAGTAAGCTTCCAGCGTACGGCATTTCCCCTGGTCTGATTAACTGGATAAAAGACTTCCTGAGTGAACGGTCTCTCCGAGTTGTTGTCGATGGATGCTCATCAGAGCTCATGACCACTAATTCCGGAGTTCCTCAGGGGTCAGTTCTCTCTGCAACTCTTTTCCTGCTGCATATTAACGATCTGCTGATGCCCGGTATCTATGGGTATGCAGATGATAGCATAGTTGTAGAGAGATACCTTCCAGGTGCTCGGGCTAGTAAGGAACTAATCCGGTCCGAACGAGAGGCTATGGTAGAGCGTGCGAATGTCTCACTTCAGGCAGTCTCCAGGTGGGGCGAAACCAATCTAGTAGAATTCAACGCCACCCAAACACAGGCGTGTCTGTTCACCGCCAAAATGAAGCCGTTCACCTTGGCTCCTGCTTTTCGGAATGTATCCCTGGAGTGCACCGTCCGCCTTCAGCTCTTGGGAGTTGAAATTTCCTCAGACCTCAATTTTGGGCGGTTCATTGAGTCCAAAGCCAAGGTAGCTGCTAGAAAACTTGTTTGTTCTTGCAAAGATCAGACGGTACTTCACACCGGGACAGCTTCTAATGTTATACAAAGCACAGGCCCGATCGTGTGTGGAGTACTGCAGTCACATATGGGCTGGTGCTGTAAAATGCCATCTAGCAGCTTTGGACTCAGTGGAAAGGCGTGCGAAGCGGCTAATTGGGGATCTAGATTTGGTAAGTCCAATCTACAAAGCCTCGAGCACAGGCGCAGGGCAGCCAGCCTATCGGTATTCCACAGGTTACATTTTGGAGAGTGTACGCGGGAATTGCATGACTTGATTCCGCCATCTCCTTTCTACCATCGGACAACCCGACATACGGCGAGTATCCCCCTTACGTTGTTGAAACTTCAACGGTCCGGACTAAGCGTTTCGCTTCGTCGTTTATACCACGTACATCGAAGGATTGGAACAATTTGCCTGCTGCGGTCTTCCCGTCCAACTATAATTTAGGTGTCTTCAAGGCTAGAGTGAATAGGCTCTTAATAAACTAGTGCGCCTCACCATCAATGATTGCATCACTGCTTACCATCAGCGGGGCTATTGCGTAACTCTGTTGACAGTTCAAGTGATGATCACTTGTTAACAATGTGCATCATTGAACTGTCAAACAGCTAGTTTTGTATAGTGACCAACTGCAGTGACGTCATTAACCACTGATGCCTTTGATAGCCACCGTAACACGTTTTGACAGATGTTATTGTATCGATACTTTTAAAATTGCGATTGTGTAAGCTTTTGAAGTTGTATAATAGTCGATATAATTTTAGAGTGGTCACAATAGGCACCGTAAATTTTTTATAATTCACCACATTTCCACCGTAGTTTGTTAGTCACTTGTGTGATACTGTGATACGTAATACCAATTTTATTAAATTGTCAGTTGACAACTAAGTTTAGTGTGCAACGAATGCTAGTTGTCAACTGTTATTGAAAAAGTTAGCCAATAGCCCCCCAGGTGGGATCGCAGTCAATCACTGGTTTATATCAATAATAAAAAAAAACAAAACGTTCAAAAAATGAATTAATTTTTTTATAAAAAAAAAACCGTTTTTCAAATACCATCAAATTATTTGAAATCATTATTTTACTCTAACAAAATGAACGTATCCAAACACAACGAATGTAAAACTGAGACAGCTATATAGAAATAACTCTTGTTAGAAAAGGATAGCGTTTTCGTAAAGATTCGTTTAGGCTTCGTTTCGTCACGGGATTTCATTGGACGAGAATGGAAGAGGGTGGCGCATGCGCGTTATGCCGACGCCATCTCTGCAACTACTGTGCCTATTATGTACTTGTTCTAGAGTAAAGTGAATGCTAATTCGTGGTAAAAAGTGTGAATAAATCATGGAATTACATAGTCGCGAGTGAGATCAAGTGCGTGTTCACAGTGATTGAACAAGACAGTGACATCACGGAGACTTCGCCAACGGCGGACCATATCTTGCGGAAGTTTCTTGGCTATAGCAACGCATATTTTTTGCGGCTGTCTCTGCCGCGAACCGACACACAGGATTTATTTCATGGGCCTCTCGCTTTAGCTGCTAGTGGTAACTCCCCAACACTATCTATTGACCGTTCATTAGCGCCATACGTAGAAAGCGGACTCACAAGGCGGCAGATCGGTCCCCGCGTTCTTACGCGCGTACTGCTTATACGTTTATTATGTATGAATTATTGTTGTGGGTCAAAGACATCGCGGTGTGTTAACCTGCTACGAAAACAGTGTCATAAACCCGGCTAACTTTGTGTTTCAGCTTGTGTACGGCCAGGAGGCGAGTTTTAGACGCGTTTGAAATGAATTCTGCTTTAAAGCCGGTGCTGCCCCAGCCGGGAGTGCCGCAGCCGGGCGGACAGGCGAGCCCCGCGAAGGGGAACGTGGCCACTGCGAACCACACCGTAGGGCTCCCGCAGGGCGCTCAGAACTCGCTGCACCACGCCAGCAACAACCTCGTCGGGCAGAACCTGACCCACCACGCGCCAGCGCCGCCTGCTCCGCACGTGCCGCCGCCCATGGCGCCCGTGTCCGCCAACATGGCACAGATGGCACAGAACATGAGTCACCATGGCAACCTCTCTCACGTCACCCAGAACTCCGTCGGTCCCTCTAACCTAGCCGCCAGCCCCAGTAAAAGCGGTAACCCCATTACTCCCCTCAGTCTCGTCCAAGAAAAAGCTCTCGCCCTCACCAGAACCCCTGAGAAGAATGAACCAGATTCCACTGGTCATGCAAACGGCACTATTGAGTCACCGAAGTCTGGATCGAATGCTCCTGCTGCATTGAAACCTCAGAACCCTGAGGCTAATAAAGACAAACAGGATATCGCTAAGACCTCACCAAGCACACCAAAACCACCTGAAAAGCCATCCAGCGCCCCAAATACCCCTCAGAAGACAGATGCAGCAAATCCTTCAAGCACTGTTGATGGTTCTGCTCAACCCAAAGTGGCAACAGCTAACGAGCCTCCTGAGAAGTCACCATCAAAGCCATCAGAATTGAAGCCAGCACCCGCTGCAGATGTGGCACCAACCCAAAGTGACAGCAAGCCTGTACCTGAGTCAGCAAATGACAGTCACTTACAAGAGAAAGCACCAACACCAGTAAAACAAGACCCTGTTCCTGCTGAAAGTGCTAAGGCAGAAAGTGTGCCAGAAGCTAAACTGGAACCTGAAAAAGAGAAGAAAGAGGAGACTAAAGTTGAGCAGAAGCCAGCAACTTCTACTGAGGAAAAGAAAGAAGAAGTTGCAGCCGATAAACCAGAGAAAACTGAATCTCCTAAAAAGGAAGAAGCCGTTGAAAAAGTGGTGGAAAAGGTTGAAGAGAAAGAAGTCAAGAACGAGGAAAAGAAACCAGAGCCTAAACCTGCTAAGGTTGAGTCTAAGCCAAAATCGACTATGAAGTTGGCGACAGTGACACCGCCTATGCGGAAGAGGAGGCAGGTGTCTCCGAGCAAGACCAGTGAGGGGCCCGGTCCGGCCAAGAAGTCCGCTGACGGGGACTCTACACCGGACACAAGGATGAAAAGGAACAGGACTAAGGTATGCCTTCTTCACTATATTTTTGCTACTTGAGTTTCAAAATACCAGAAATGTCTAAACTTGCCTTACTTAATTAGAATAATTCATAACATCATCTTATTATATGTTAATGATAAGTTAAAGTAGGCCTTAACTTTAGATATATCTGTTTTTTTTTTTATACTGTTATACATTTGTATTTTATCTAAGTACCTAGATTCTGTTAAGTGTGGTAAGTTCTCAACTGTTTATGCCAATCTACATCATCATCTTCCTGCCCTTGTCCCGTTTTATTTGGGGTCGGCACAACACGTTTTTTTATGCCAATCTACATAATGTATAATACTTAATTAACTTTCAAGTTATATTATTTCCCCTAGTTTTGTAAATATTTTTTTTTGTCGACATTGTGATTAACTACCATCATTTGACTAATTTGGTGGTTCTCAAAAAACCAAAACTAATTTGGCAACACATATTTATTTTGCTCATAGATATAAGTACAATTTTATGCATAGATAATTGATAATTAATTTGATTAACTGAAAATATAATTAGGTAATTAGCTTGAATAATTTATTGATGATGAAGATATTTCACTCGAAACTACAACTTTATTTATTAACTGTACTGATCTTTCAAAGTTTGCAATGTAGTCAAACTTTGTTATAAAAGCAAACAAAAGTTATAAATGCCGCTATCACAAAGACACAAAATTTCGATTCGAAATTCGAACTTTTTTTAACTGACCGACATTTTCAACTCGAAAGGGCCATTCATTAAACCCCAAGCGAACGCCGGTGAAAAATCACCTTTTTGGTACCCGTACCACAGCCCGTACTTAGGTATAGGATAGAGATATCATTATCTATTTCATTTCCTTTGCATATTAGCGTAGTTCAATCTACACGAGCTCGAAAAAGTATCGATGCTCATTTTTTTAATGTTTTTTATTTGTTTTAATTTTTAATTAGGGCCGTCTATAAATTGATAATTAAAAATTACGTCGAAGTCTTTCAGATTCTCTGAATTAAATCTAGCACTAAAGTGGGTCATTTAATGCAAAAATCACTGTTGAAATGTTATTTACAGGCTTTTAATTTAAGGCGCGATCCTATTCACGCGGCACTGCTAGTTTATCGGCACATCGAAGCATCCGGAAGTGCCACTTTTTTACAAACGAAGCGAAAAAGATCTGTCTCAGAAGTTTTACGGACATTTTGACGTAACGAAGTGCCGACAATACCGATATATGTATATCAGAGAGTGCCGCGCGGTTAGACTTCGGACTGTTTTCTTGTTTGTGTTGGACTTGCTTACATTTATAGTCAGTGTCCATTAGAAGCGCCTGTCCTTCAGATCGTATAAATCTTAAGTGTCCTTCAATAATAGTGTTTGTTAGTTAGTACCTTATCGTTAAAAAATAGTTCTTGCCAGTAGATCGCGATTCGATCGCTTTAAAGTCGAAAAGTGACAAGAGAAAGTAAGTACCTGTATAAAAAGCACCTTAAATCAGTATGTATATCAAAAATACATGATTAATTTAAAAGAAAACTAAATGTATTGACATTATGTACTTTCACATTATGTAAAAACTGGGCAAGTGCGAGTCGGACTCGCGCACTGAGGGTTCCGTACAAACTTGACAGGTAAATTGCGGTTTACGATTTATGACGTATTAAAAAAAAACTACTTACTAAATCTCATGCAAACCAATTTTCGGTGGAAGTTTGCATAGTAATGTACATCATATACTTTTTTTTTTAGTTTTATCATTCTCTTATTTTAGAAGTTACGGGGGGGGGGGGAACACACATTTTACCACTTTGGAAGTGTCTCTCGCGCAAACTATTCTGTTTAAATAAAAATGAAATTAGAAACCTCAATATCATTTTTGAAGACCTATCCATAGATACCCCACACGTATGGGTTTGATGAAATACTTACCAAGTTTCAACAGTATAGTTCTTATAGTTTCGGAAAAAAGTGGCTGTGACATACGGACGGACAGACAGACACATGACGAATCTATAAGGGTTCCGTTTTTTGCCATTTGGCTACGGAACCCTAAAAATGAAGATACTTCACGTTTTTATTACTTTTTGGTTTAAAACTACGGAAACTAACTGGCTAAAATCCAAATGCGTAATTAGCACAAATGCTTATCAAGGTCATTGACCTATCATTTGATGCTTACTTTATTTCGTAAAGGAAACATTAATGTTATTTCCTTGTAATCCTAAAATTCTTCTTTTCCTGCATTCTCTGCAATTTTCTTCCTCTTTTACACTTTATTTGGCGTGGTTCAAAGCTTCAAGTGATTTTCAATATTGTTTTATTCAGAGAAACATGGCCCTGCATAAATACTGCTCATTTAGATCGTCGTAATCTTTTAGCGTTAATGTGATGCTGTGGTCCATAAACATTAAGTTCATTAACTTCAAACTTAAGAATGAATAGTCCATGCACTGGCGTTACTACCAAAGGGCTAGGCGGGGCAGTGCCCCGGGGCCACCAAGTTCGAGGGACCCACAAAACCTGACTAACAAACCTCTTACTGAACTAACAAAAAAATTGCCCAACTTTGAAATCTAAATAAAAGATGTTGCAACTCTTATGGTAACTCGTTTCAGTCAGTAAAAGTCTGACACTCGCTCCCGCCCCACCCCGAGCAAAAGAAGTTATTTGATGATTCCTCACGTAAAAAAGGGACCCCATTTTTTTGCCCCAGCCCCTTTGGTCATCTATCTACGCCACTGAGTCCATATAACTATGTTCCTAACAGCAGTCCCATTTCTACAAAAGAAAAGAAATACTCAACACAATTTTTCCTCCTTTTTGGAGTTCAGAATCTTCCAGTCGGCTCGCAAGTTTTCCAGCATTTGGCACTTTGTTTACCTTTTCTTAGAAATAATTTCGAGATATGAATTAATTTCCCTTTTGTTTTTTTGGTTACTGGTAGAGAATGCCTTGTTGCATTATTTCTACCTATGTACCACTACTGTACATCATCTAAATAAATAAATTTTGCAGACTGATAAACAAAATGGTTGTAAATAAAAAAAAAAAATTCGTTGTAGAAATGAAACAAAGATCAAACAAATGAAAACAAAGGACAATCAGCGTCCCTATAGGCTGCGTGAATGTTCAAAATAGTTAAGGGCCTATCACACCATTCGATATTCAGACAGTTTTAGTCTATGATTCGACATATCGCGTAGTGTAATAAGAGTTAGACCGGTCTTACTCGGAACAAAAATAAGACAGTCTGAATATCGTGTGCTGAATATCGCGTAGTGTAATAGGCCCTTTACCGTGGCCCTGTAACGCAAAGGGCAACTGAAGGAACACAGTCGGGTTTTAGTCAGTAAAAGTCTGTCACGCCCTCTCTCTCCACCCTCGTGTAAGTTATTTGATGAAAGTTATTAAACATTTATTTCGGACGAGGTCCATATTTTGTTAGTAACAATATCTTAAAAACTAATGTTAGTAGGTACCTATTGACAACAGAACTACATTACAACATGGAGCCGCCCCCATCTTTGCAGCATGGGGGACTCCTACGTATCTGCATAAATACTCAGTATAGTGTTGCCACAACAATAAAAAAATCACCGTCAACAATGTCGATGACAAAAAAGACATTCGTCACCGATTGTTTCTTTTATTCCTTGGGGACAAATTCTTGCAAAATCTGTGACAACATCGAGCTTGCCGCTAAGTCCGGGCTATAAATACTTGAGGTGCTACCACAAACAAAGCTCCTGTTAATAAAACAGAATGACGTCAGCCCTAGCAACAAGTGAATGTGAAGACCGAATAGTGGAATAAGCGACAGGTTGTATCAGCCGAAATCATCTATTTCCACCAGTTTGTAACTATAAGAATAGCATGCAAAGATAAGTTGCTGAAATGGTTAGAATAAAAAATGTGATGCTCCAGTAGGTATATAATAAAACGATTAAATGCGTTTGAAGTTATTTAGAAGTTAATAGGTACGTTCTTTAATTAAAAGTTAAAAAACTTTTTACTAAAAAAAAAATTACCGACTTCACTACAAAAAAAAAACACTAACGTTCAAAATAACTCTAATTTCGGAAGTCGGTGTTTCTGGTATTGTTTTTTTTTTTATTTAAAACCGACTTCCGAAATTCGAGTTATTTTGAAAGTTTTAGTGTTTAATTTTTTGAAGTCTGTTAAATATAACAGACTTCATTACAAAAAAAATAAATTGTAACTTTTTTTATTACCATAGAAGTAAGGCGTGCTCAAACACTACCGTCCTTTAAAACGAAATATAAATTTCAATGAAATATTTGTTTATTCTCCTTGCTCAATCTTATATTTGATATTTATTAGTATATTATTTATTGATATCGTATTTATGTATTTTTATTATTATGTGTAATTAATATTATTTATGATTTTTTGTACACTGTACGCCCCAAATCTCTCCTTTCGTTCAGTCCATCCTAAGGTTGTCTGTAAGAGATTGCTCTGTGCGATAAGACCGCCCTTTGTACACTTTGTTTTTGTATATGTTTATCCTGCCCACATTATGAGGTGTGTAATAAATAAAGATTTTTATTTCACACTTTTTAGTTGAGGTTGAGATACACTTATAGCCAGAGTAGGTACCTATTTCACATGACAATTCCAACTAACTCAAACACTGCTAGGCTAGGATACATTGTTTGAAGTTCCCGTGTCTACCTTCCACCTTCCGGCTCCATCATCAGATTAGTTCTATAGTACTTTATAGTCAAAGTGCATCTCATGACAATTCTAATAAGCCCAAACACGGCTAGGATACATTGATTAATTACGGAGTTCCGGTGCATACCTTCCGGATCCATCATCATCATCAGATAACTTCAATGATACCATTTTCAACAATAATATTCAGAACCATTTATTTATTTGTATTGTTATAGTTGCTTAACTATCTTCATTGTGATATCTATGTGAGTGTGAAGTTCCTTTGGCCATTCCTGGTTGCCTATAATATTTGAAGAGTTCCCTCGATTCCTCATGGATTCCATCATCAGAACTAGATTTTGAAAAAATTGGACCAATCTGAAAGCATATCCTGTAAGAAGAAGAAAAAAAATTGCAAATCGGTCCATAAACGACGGAGTGCTGAGGTAACAAACATAAAAAATACAACCGAATTGAGAACCTTATCCTTTTTTTTTTGAAGTCGGTTAAAAATAGTACATTTTGATACAAGTGGAGAAAGTTTATCATTGCGACCGAGGTGGCATTCGCCCGAACCGCAGGTGAGGGTGTTATGGTGCCAAGTACTGCAGTGACCAACCACGTGTATCAAACGACGATGTTTCAATACACTTACGAAGAAATAAATAAACCGGGGCTGTCCGGCGACTCGTGGGTGCCGCTTGGCGACCAGCCTGATACGAAAAATACTAACTATGACGGGGGCTGGCGCACTTTCCCGCTCTAGTGCGGAAAACAGTAAATTGCATGCCTAGAAGCTGTAGGGGTGAGTGGGTTTTCGAGTAAGGGTATTGAAATAATATATTTATCCGGAAATCAGTTTGCTAATCTGTGGGGACGGACGTCTTACGAGTTATCTTGAAGTCATTGAACTTTTTTAGGAAGAACATCGTAAGCGTACGCATAAGCATACTTTACATTTTTTGCAGGAATGGGTTTTCTCTTCCATAATTAAAAAGTATTTTGTAGTAAATCGCTTGCAGTGTTTAAAACAAAATTTAAAAAATTACATCTATATATATAAAAGCGAAATACCACTCACTGATTAATCACGAAATCTCAGAAACTATAACACCTACAAACTTAAAATTTGGCAGGTAGGTTCCCTATAGGGTGTAGACATCCGTTAAAAATTTTATTGGAAATACGGATTTTACGAAACTTCACCCCTAAGGGGATAAAAAGGGGGTTGGAATTTTGTATGAAGAAACCTACTTTTACACGGGCGATGCCGCTGACAAAAGCTAGTTTATGATAAAATTTACTAAGAATTGCTCGATCGCTGTATGTTATATTACATTTATTATTTTTAGTTAAGCTCATTATTAAATGAACTATGTATTGTTCATAATGAGTTATAAATTCATTTAACCTTTTTATTTTATGATACCATTCTAAGTTAAGAAATATAATTTATTATTTATATAACTATTGATCTAATAGAATATGTTAGCAACTATATTAACAAAACATAATAATTATGGAAGATAATTTCCCATTCCTGCAAATTGTAGCTTACGATGTTTTTTTCTGAAAAAGCTCGAAATAATCGATTTTGATAGAAATTAAATAATCTTTTTATAAATACAGTAAAATAAAATAATTTGAATGATTAAACACGATCGCAGAACGCACATTTAGTTTTTAACCGACTTCAAAAAAAAGGAGGAGGTTATCAATTCGGTTGTATTTTTTTTTTTTTTTTATGTTTGTTACCTCAGAACTCCGTCGTTTATGGACCGATTTGCAATTTTTTTTTTCTTTTTATAGGATATGCTTCCAGATTGGTCCCATTTTTTTCAAAATCCAGTTCTGATGATGGATTCCATGAGGAATCGAGGGAACTCCTCAAAAATTATAGGCAACCCTATGGTAATTTTAGTATTTTCATCAAGAACTTAAGCACTTACAGTCAAAAAGTAACATTTGATGAAGTGGAACTGATGAAGAAGACCAGAAATGGTCAACAGAACTTCATACTCAAATAGATATCACAATGAAGATATAGTTAAGCGACTATGACAATACAAATAAATGAATGATTCTGAATAGTTACGTTGAAAATGGTATCATCGAAGTGATCTGATGATGATGATGGAGCCGGAAGGTAGGCACTGGAACTCCGTAATTAATCAATGTAACCTAGCCGTGTTTGGACTTATTAGAATTGTCATGAGATGCACTTTGGCTATAAGGTACTATCGAACTGATCTGATGATGGAGCCGGAAGGTAGGCACAGGAACTCCGTAATTAATCAATGTATCCTAGCCGTGTTTGGGCTTATTAGAATTGTCGTGAGATGCTCTTTGGCTATAAGGTACTATCGAACTGATCTGATGATGGAGCCGGAAGGAGGAAGGTAGACACAGGAACTTTATAATAAAACAATGTAACCTAGCAGTATTTGGGTTAATTGGAATAGTCATGAGAAATAGGCACTCTGTTTATAAGTGTATCGTAACTAAAAAGTGTGAAATAAAAACTTTTTAGAAAAAAAAAATAACCGACTTCACTAAAACAAAAACACTAAAAGGATCAAAATAACTTTAATTTCGGAAGTCGGTGTTAAATAAGAAACAAACAATACCGAGAAACACCGACATCCGAAATTAAAGTTATTTTGATCCTTTTAGTGTTTTTGTTTTAGTGAAGTCGGTTATTTTTTTTTTTCTAAAATGTTTTTTTTTGTCTCGACCCTTCGTAGAACTAAAAAACAATAGACGATTTCTTTTCTCCCCTTTTGAAATGGTTTTGTGCGAATGCATGAAGAATAGGATAGTTTCCATTATTCCTATTACTACGTACGTTCATATCAAGATAATTATTGCAACTTATAAGAAACAACAATTCTATTTTTGCGCGGGTATAAAAAGTCCATCGATACGATTTCCGTTTTTAAACTTACTCTGTTTTTGTGGTCATGAATAAGGCCTACTTTCCAGGGACGCGTAGCTTTATAGAAGCTAAGAATGAAACTCTGTTGACGAAGCATTAACGTCGTGCCCTCGGTCGTCTCGTTGCAGCTTCGCCGACAGTTCCACAGTGCATAATCTATTATTATTTTCTCCCACTACTACTACTATTACTACTATATACTACTACTACTATTTGTTCAGTTTATGGTAAAACTTCCATACTTTTGGACGGTAGTGTAATGTGTGTCATCTTCAGCAAGGGCGGTAGGACATTACTCAATGCACGGCTATTAGAGATTTACTAGGCAATAATATTTAACGATTTACACATTCCTTGAATTTTGTGAGCAGTTTTTGCACTATATTGGTTTTGATGCTCGTTAGGTGCAGCGCAGACGACAGACTAACCGTGACGCACTTTTTAGTCTGTGAAAATAGAACCTATGCAATTATATGCAGTAACGCACACGACGCGCAAAAAGTCCGTGTACTGCTTCGTAGTCATCTGAAGTTGCAGAAATAATAATAAAAAAAACATGAAACAAGATTAGGTATGGTACCTATCACGTCTGTGAAGTTTCGCTTGACAATTCAATTCAAAAAAACCGGACAAGTGCGAGTCGGACTCGCGCCCTGAGGGTTCCGTACAAACTTACCTATGAAAACAGATCAATTTCCGAATCGAGTCTCAAAGATTTTTACGAATCGCAAAAAGTTTACAGTTTTAAGATTTTTTCCTATACTTTACTATGAGACCTTGCTTCATGCTAAATTTCAGGATTCTAGGACAACGGGAAGTACCGTATGAATTCTGATTCCCTTGAGAGTTTCGAAATACACGTTTTTTTGCAACATAAACGGCCGTATCTTTTGTTTTCGTTAACTTAAAAGTTTGATTTTTTCTCAGCTTCAAGGGACCGCAGACTTGAGTATATGGTTTTAATTTCAACTCGATACCTCCACGCGTTCCCAAGATAAAGGGTCTTGACAGGCAGACAGACGGACGGACAACAAAGTGATCCCATAAGGGTTCCGTTTTTTCCTTTGAGGTACGGAACCCTAAAAACACATAAGTTTTCAAAAAAATAATCAAAAAGTTCTTTGTTGTGGTGTTACAGTTACAATGCAATGATACTCATATAAAAATCGATAGTAATAAGTGATGAGAACTGGGGCAATTCGCTGGCATTGGCCTGCTCGGTAATGATACAGGGCGGACTGAAGGGTGCACTACCGACAACGAATAATACTTATTTGTATGCAGGTGGAAGGTTGGTTCGATGGGACTCTGACTGAATTCACGTTGTGTCAAGGATTATAGCATATTTTGTAGTAATAGTATTTATCGGTTTAAGTATTTATAGAAACTGAAACCAAGAACGTAAATATACTGAAAATAACAAGCTGTAAAGATCCCACTACTCCAACTTGAGCCATAATATTGTCTGTATTCCACTTCGCAAGTCTAGCGCATAATTCAGCAATCACAATAAACCGCTGCTTAAAAAAATAATGTAGTGCTAAACGCTGCTTGCCGCATAATATCAGGGTGTTTGAAGCCTACACCCCTCTTGCAATACTGGATCCACCAGATGATCACCGCGAAGTAGCCAGCCGCATTGAGAAGGGTAAACAAGAACAAGGCAAACGTGTCACCCTCTCTAGCAACAACTACATCCTGCACGCTTAAAAAGTCGCAACAGCTTCCTGAGACATACGACTTCCCCGGAAGTCAATGCGGCTGGCGAGAAATGTGAACTGTGGAGGATCACACACACTACCCCTCCACACTTCTTCACTTCAACCTCTAGGATATAAACTGCCGTATACGATCTGCAGGCGTTGATAATCTACAATCTCTTACACTAGTAGAAAATTATTCAAATGTATGGGAATGACGTAATTTCATCGTGAAGTCACGTGGTCAGAGCAAACAAATAGGAGGCGTTACCGATTGTAGAAAGAGATTCGAAACGAAACGGTCGTAACTTGACTAGGTCTGCAAGTAAATCTTTTAACCGATTACGGGTCCAGATTGGCTACTATAGAAACAATCTGGCCGGATGGAACATTAGACAACTCAAACAAAGTGCCAGTGTAGAACCCCTTCGCAGGATACGAGCTATCTTCCTTCCTGCTCTTCATATCCTCGACCTGTACTTTCTAGGATCTAAACTCAGCAAACGACAACTCTATCCGAGTAGCCAGATACTGATCTGAAAATTTAATAAAACTTAGTACATTTAGTGATTTTTCACTTTCTATGGAAAACTTAAATTGCTCTCAGTTTCTTTTTACTTTATAGGCATAGTATCTTGCGTTCGTGTACCAAGTTTCATTAAAATCGGTTCATTCATTTACACAAGCAAAGAGATTTTAAATCTCTTTGAACCGAGATACAATATATATTTAATGTCTTTGTACACAAGTAAGGAGTTCCCAGTCTGTATAAAATACTTTGAGGAGTAAAGTATAGATATAAAAATAAAAAGATATTAATAATCCCTTAGCAGTAAATCACTACGATATTTTTTTTATTTAGCCAACACTGTCCCACTTTTGAGTAAGGGCTCCCCAAATTCCACTGGATATACGGATGAACGAAAAATAAAAACTTAACAATAAACGGCTCACAAAAATCATTTTAATACTTCGCTACTTCATAATGTTACTTTTTATTTTATCCTGCTAATGATGTACGTCATCTGCTTAGCTAACAGCCTCATAATTTTCCAGGTGCAGCTATACCAGTCGCCGACTCCCGAGCTGGCGATGGCAACCAAGTTGTCCGCCTCGGCCGGACGCTCAACGCCTACTAAGCCTAATGATGACAAGCTTATCATCATCTACAAGTAAGTACGAGATAGATATTCCTTTCCTCGGCGGAATCCAGTCCAGCTGTAGTGTGAAGGTCGGGTAGAAGACAGGCGCCCCTTGTAAACTATTTCAGCTGCATTCGATAAGACACCACAATAACATAACACCAACATTCTACATTTAGAGAACCAAGGTCGTCGATATAGCCCAAAGTATCGCCAAACTGAAGTGGCAGGGCATTGCTCATTGCTCGTAGAACAGACAGCCGATGGGGCCGAAAGGTTCTGGAGTGGCGACCGCGCACTGGAAAACGCAGCGTTGAAAGGTCTCCCGCAATGTGAACCGACGACCTGGTAAGGGTCGTGGCAATCCGATGGATGCGAGACGCACAGACTATTCGTTGTGGCGATTCTTGGGGGAGGCATATGTTCATAAGTGGACGTCTTTCGGCTGAAATGATGATGATGATTATATTCTTTTACTAATGTAATTGGCGGATAGCCGTTTTCGAAGCAAAACAAATATATTTGTTTTTGATGTAACTTGTGTGAGCGACCTCGATTCCTCCACCTTGCCACATAAATCTCGACAAGTGTTATGTTTGTAATCAGTGTAAATAAACTAAAAGTATTACACAATAAATTAAAAAAAAAGCTACAGATATTGTTGACAACACTTGGCCAAGCCAATGGTAAACGGTAACAATAGGCTAATTAGAACATCCAAGTTTCAAGTGCTAACTCTGATCACTGTCCTCAGAAACGAGTACTTAGCAGTGCGCAACGCCGAAGGAGGGTTCTACGTGTGCCAAGCGATGCAGAACGTTTACCGTACCACTCGCAAGATCAAGATCCGCTGGCTGTCTCAAGACAAGACCGCCGACCCCGCGGGCGAGACTTACAAGCCGGACTTCTATGACGTCACAGGTAACATTTAGCACTTAGTGATGCAGAACGTGTACCATACTACTAGCTAGGTTATGGACTTGAATTTTATGAAATAAGTTACAAAGCTCGGCTTTCTAAGTTGGTTAGTTAGTTAGAAAGTCGAAGATTGTTGCTAATTCTATTCGATAATTCTTTATAAACAATGTTTTAATAAACTACTTTGTTTACTTTAATTCTTTTCTTTGACTGATGAAATTGTTCATATTTATGTTTTTATGTGTCTTTTCACCCGGTTTCTCTTCCCTATTTCATAGGAACAGTACATTTTTCAGAGACATAAAGTAGCTGGCACTCTACAATAGCATCGATTCATATCAGTGATCGTAAAATGTTCATCAGTACTTTCAGAGATTCTCTGCAAACAATTTCAACTCTTTATAATATTACACTTCTGGACACATCTATTGGCCCACCTTAGAGTTTAGGTTTCGATGGCCCCTACCGAAATATGATTGCTAGATTGAACAAAAACTGTTGATGCAGTTTTAAACCTGATACATTTTACCATCTTTTTCGATCGTATTGTTTTAAATTTGAATTCAGAATACCATACGACATGGAGCTACGCCTAACAAGTCGGATATGCCCCTTGTTAAAGGAAATTGATTTTTGAATAAAAAACATGTTTTTTCAAATAAAGGTTTAATTTAATAACGCGTGTTGCCTCCATGGGCATCTACCACAGCTCTCATACGATTAGGCATAGAGTTTATCAACCGCTCTATGAAATTTTGAGGGATCATCTCCCATTCCTCTTCTATGGCAGTTTTCAACTCCTGCATCGTCTGGGCAACTGGCTGACGAGCCCTAACACGTATTTTTAGCTCGTCCCACATGTGCTCAATGGGGTTCATGTCTGGGCTTCTGGCTGGCCAGTCCATAACTGTGATGTTCACATCCCGAAGATATTCCCTGACGATGCCGGCCGCATGGGCTCTTGCATTATCATGCATAAAAAGGAAATTTGGGCCCACATAGTCCGCGTATGGTATCACGTGAGGTTCTAAGCACTCACGAATGTACCTTTCAGCATTTAATGTTGGCAGCCGTGGTCCTGTAACAACCTCAAGTTGAGTTTTGCCGCTCGCGGATATACCGCCCCAGACAGTCCATGAGCCACCGCCATAAGCAACCCTCTCTTCAAAGCAGCATTGTGCGAAACGCTCTCCCTTACGTCGGTAGACCTTCTTCCTTCCATCATTGCCATGTAACACAATTTTAGACTCATCAGAAAAGAGTACACGGCTCCAATCTTGCTGTGTCCAATTTAAATGACTGCGTGCGAAATGAAGGCGCGCTGTTCGGTGGGCTCGCGTTAGTTTGGGCCCATTAACTGGCTTGTGTGGTACCATATCGCGTTCTTTTAACCTTCTCCGAACAGTTCGAGCGCTCACAGATACTCCGTGGAAGTCGCGAAGTTGGTTTTGT
Source organism: Mythimna impura (assembly GCA_905147345.3). Taxonomy (NCBI): domain Eukaryota; kingdom Metazoa; phylum Arthropoda; class Insecta; order Lepidoptera; family Noctuidae; genus Mythimna; species Mythimna impura. The sequence continues at coordinate 26,361,886 of LR990355.1, forward strand.
ATCTCAATGGAGGTAAGGTGACGATTTCTCAAGCTGGTCGTCACGATGAATCGATCCTGCCTTTCAGTTGTGACCCGAGATCGTGGCCTTCCTTGGCGACGAACAAAGCCGCCAGTCTCTAGGTACCTACGATAAACATTTCGGACCGCAGATCGACTTAAATTAAGTTGAGCACTCACGTTTCTTTGGCTGTGTCCGGCTTGAATAAGTGCCACAGCTTGGGCGGCGACTTCAGGTGAAGTATCCATAGATTATTGATAGAACCTCACCTTAATGTTAAGAATAAGTAATGTTTGTTGCAAAACCAAAGATATCAATCACTTTTTCAAGAATTAAATCCAAGTAAACCAATAAAACCAAGTTTTCTTAGTATTCGATTGTTTGATATCAACAAACAGGCTCCAAATTGTCTTTTGTTTCTTTAAATTCTGTGTTCGAAATTCAAAAAAAGACTATTGAATGAAATTGTGAATGTGCCAGGTTCAAAACTGCATAAAAACTTTTTGCTCGACCTAATATAAAATTTTAGCTAGGACCAAACGAAACTGAAAATACAAGGTGGGCCAATAGATGTGTCCAGAAGTGTATTTTTATTAATTTGTAACAAGTTCATAATTTTGAATAACATGTTTTTGTTATTCACAAAGCATGTGGATTATGGTAAAAAACTGGGCAAGTGCGAGTCTGATTCGAGCACTGAGGGTTCCGTACAAACATACTTATGAAAATAGTTTAATTCCCGAATGGAGTCTCGAAGATCTTTCCGAATCGCAAAAAGATTTTTTCTTTGTGATGTAACAAAAAATTTACTGTTTTCAGATTTATTCCTACACCTGTACTATAAGACCTTGCTTTATGCCAAATTACAGGATTCTGGGTCAACGGGAGGTATATCCTATGAATATTGATTCCTTGAGAGTGTCGAAATATGTTTTTTGCCACATAAACGGCCGTATCTTTTTTTTTCGTTAACTTAAAAAGTTTGATTTTATAGTATATGACTTTAATTTCAATTCTATACCTCCACGCGTTCCCGAGATAAAGGGTCTTGACAGACAGACAGACAGACAGATGGACAACAAAGTTATCTTATAACGGTTCCGTTTTTCCTTTTGAGGTACGGAACCCTAAAAAAGAATGAAGCGAGCTTTAGCATTTTCGTGTACCAGAAAAGTGGTAGAATACGAGTTCAGTTGAATTTGATACGACGGATTCGGTCCGTCCGTACCAAGGTCGAGCGTGACTCAGTGTAATTAGTTCACACACTCGAACTTAGTATGACGGACCAAATCCGTCGTAGTATAATAATAATTATTATATAAAATAATAATATCTTTAAATCTATACAAATGCATTTAAAAATAGTCAGAAACAGAAACTTTTATTTTTTGAGTATATACAGTGTGTCCGGACATGGACTAGCGATATTCTAAATACTTAAATATGAACTATTTTAAAGTACAATTACACTCTAGGCTTGGGTCCAATACACTTCCCCGCTATGTGGCAGCCATTTTGTTTTTTTTTTGTTGAAATATGCTCTATGCGAGTCCAAAAAACATCGTAAATCTCAAAGTTTTAGTCATACTGAGATAAAAATAGGCTTATTCGAAAGGCAATAATATTGTCTACCGTCTGCATTACAAAGCAATGTGTTCACAATTCCATAACTTTTGAAAAAAAAATGTGAAAGTCAAAAAATAAAACAAAAAATAATGCAATTCAACCAATAATTGTTAATTACTACAAAAACAACCCCGAGAACTTTTTTATTTTTTATACTAGATCGACAGTTTTTGAGCTAAGCTACAATGCAACATAAAATTCACAACTGTATGTTTAATACTTTAAGAGTTATTGTTGTTTGAACATAGCGTATGCGCAAGCACAAAAGGCCTTTGTCGGAACCCTAAACAGGAAATCATTAAAAAAACATAACATTCATATTGAATTTTATTTAATGTTTTTTCCAATATTAAATGACGATTAAAATATCTAAAGCAGTTGCTCAAAGTGGCCACCTCCAGCTTGTAGACACACTACGGCTCTCTGTGCCACCTGGGTTGATGAAAGCCTAATTAAATCCAAATCGGATCTGCTAGGTCTCTACAGTTTTACTGACTTCTCTTTGAGCCGCGCGTGTAATACTACGCGCCGTTAACAATTTGGGCTCGGTCCGGACGGTTACCGGACTGCCGGACGGCGAGCTAACGATTGCTCGTCGTCAGCAAGCCCGCACCTGCCGTGGCTGGTAGTCGTCGGGGTCACAATCGCGGTGGCTGAAGGCTCATTTATTAACCTATTAATTGATGAATCAATTAATAAAATATAAATATTATTGTAATAAAGATTGGAATTGGGAATTATTGACTAATTATGTCATTGTTAGGTATGGTAGAATCCCGCGGGATTGATGACTTTAATCCCGCAGGCTTGCGGGATCGCAATTTTGATGCGGGATTGGATTCCCTCGTCGCGTGAGTTAACATCACATGTAACCCGCAGACATGGAGTGCGTGCTGACGACGCTGTCGCTGGCGCGAGGCGCGCGCGGCTGCGTGCTGCTGCGTGCGGCCGAGGCGGCGCGCGCGCGCTCCATCCTGCAGCGCGCGCTGCAGGCCGAGGCCACGGGCGACCGTGCCACCGCGCAGCTCACTGAGGAGCATCCTGATGGACGTGAGTACCATATGTAACCTGTAGACATGTGCTGCGTGCTGCTGCGTGCGGCCGAGGCGGCGCGCGCGCGCTCCATCCTGCAGCGCGCGCTGCAGGCCGAGGCCACGGGCGACCGTGCCACCGCGCAGCTCACTGAGGAGCATCCTGATGGACGTGAGTACCATATGTAACCTGTAGACATGTGCTGCGTGCTGCTGCGTGCGGCCGAGGCGGCGCGCGCGCGCTCCATCCTGCAGCGCGCGCTGCAGGCCGAGGCCACGGGCGACCGTGCCACCGCGCAGCTCACTGAGGAGCATCCTGATGGACGTGAGTACCATATGTAACCTGTAGACATGTGCTGCGTGCTGCTGCGTGCGGCCGAGGCGACGTAGACTTTTCTACAACTTTGTATAGAATGCTTATTTTACACCAGCCCCAATAAAAATTGATTTTTCAATACACTTACTCGTAAAGCTGCTCTTATTATCCCTATCGCTATTAGACATGCAATTGCCTGTTTTCCGCACTAATGTGGCATAGTGCTTGTGCTCGCTGGCGCCACAAGAGGTTTCACGTATTGCATGAGGGGGGCGCGGCGCGACCCCCACGAGGAGTGCGTCAACCTCCGTTTATTTATATCTTCGTAAGTGTATTGAAAAATTTCTTTTGATACACGTGAAAATTTGTCACTGCAGCACTCGGCTCCATAAGGCTGAACACTGCGTTACGGTCCCATACAAAAGTGCTCCGTCCCGTGTGTCGGGACTTCAGTCACGGGAAAAGTGCTCCGTCGCGGGTAGCCGCGCCCCGCACATTTTTGTTGCGTAATAATACATTAAAGTTCTCCATCGACACGACTACATGCACACCGTTAAAGTTGAACTAGCGATATTGCGCAGGTAAATAATCCGGTTTCACCGGTAACGGAGACTGCCGCACCCGGTGCACGCGCGACGCCGCTTAACGCAGCGTTAACCCTAAGAACTCGAATTCCGCCTGGATCGCAATGACAAAGTTTCTCCACTTGTACAAAACGTACTACTATGTTGTCTTTTGTTTTTTTATTTGTAACTGTGCTGCACCAAGTAACCTAATATTCATAATAAATAATCTTGACTGTAACATTGAACTAGACCATCTGATGCCTACAGTGGACCTCTCGCTATACAAAGACGAATCGCAGCTAGAGAAGAAGGGGCGCAAACGGAACAGTTCCAAATCGTCCCCACGGGCCAAGCTGGACACCTCTAATGATACAGATGTGAGTACAACACTCTAGCTGACGTTTTGCTACCTTCCATAAAAATCTCCTCCAAGAAGAATAATACATGAACTAATTTGGCTAAGCATTATCTTTGCCATTATCGCCTAACTGTCAAACTACATGTGCAACATAGACACAAGCATAAATATCTATAGCTAAACATTGTTGATTAATATATTATACTAGATACATAGATTTAAGTTACCTAGTGTAAAAGTTTTGTTACTATTTTGGTGTACAATAAAGTTTATACTATTCTATTATACTAAACTAAAAAGGAATTAAAAATAATGTATGGTGCACCATAAAAAATATAGTGGAAGCTTAAAATAATTAGATTTTTCTTCCAGTGACTCACGTTTGATAAAGAAGTGTAAGAAATGCTAGAATCTACCTCACATGGCTGGTTTTCTCCATCCGAACTATCAGAATGTTTTGTCAATTTCTGATGTAGACTGCCATTGGCAATACCGGATTAAGACTACTTGGTACCCTAAGAAATCTTTGCCTGTGCCATTTACGCAGGGATGGGTCCACATTCCGGAAATCTGATTCAATTTTACCATGTATTGTTCAAACAGCCTTACCTTTTATGTGTCAGAAGTTTTTCTGCATTTGCTTATGAGCTAATCTAGCATTGGCCATTGGTAAATGCTCTCATTTCTATCTAACAACCAATCCATTGTTCCAGGAATCGGTAACGCCCGTGAAACGCGCGCGGACGACGCCAAAGCGTAGTCCAAAAAGCGCTCGTAAAGCTAAAGCACAAACTACACAAACAAACAATAAGAGAAAATCGTCAGGTAGTACGCCCATAGTGGCGAGCACTAGCAAGGTAGGCATAGTACAACGGATATATAGAAATGTACGTATCCGCCATCACCAGTCATTTACATTCATGTGTCGAGAGTGAGTAAGAGTGTTGTGGCAACGTGCGTCGCACTCGCGCGCACGCGGTGTGTGCACGGGCGAGCGGGAGGCGACGTGTCTGTTGGGGGGCGCTTGCTAATTTAATAATGTTTTTTTTTAAGACTAAGATGTTTTTTCTAGTGTTGTACGTTGGTATGCTGCTCTTAAAGTCTTTTTTTAGCGTTTGCAAATCTTTACGAATATCTTCCGCCATGAGGAGGGCAGAGGGTAAGACAGTGTCTTTAAGACAATCAGTGAGAGTCTGACTCACTCTCACTGACTACAAACAAGCACACTATGTTCTGCAGCTACCTTTAGCCAGGCTAGTGATAGTGCTTCCTTAATTCTTCATGGTCCTCCAGCCAGGACTCTTACATATAATACAGGTACACCTGTGAATTGTTTTTAAATTTTTGTCCCTATAATAATTTTCAAACATTAATCTTAATTTATTTGGCTGTGTCTTTGTCTTCCCACCTGATAGGAATGTGGAGTATGCTTGCCTAAAAGAAATCTATTTACTTTTAAAAACCCCTGGGTTGAAGCTATCAGGAAACAAAGACTCCGGGAGGGAATACCACTACTTAGCTGTATTTGCTTTTATCTTTCAATAAAAGTGTTACCAAAACGTTTTGTATAAGTACCAATATGATGGGATGTCCACCATGTACTACAAAATTTTCAATATTTTATATAGACAGCTTACCTAAGTACATATATAGTATACAGTTTAAAGGACCCCCAACAGACAGGCACAGTATGTGTTGTATAAGTGAAGTTCTATTAGTTAGAAGAAAGTTGTATATTACGAAGTTCTTGTGTGTTGGAACTGTTGACAGATATTGATGGAGTATTGTTTTATGCATGCGTTAAGGATATGTGCAATTTACCATAGGGGGTGGTATTTGTCAAAAGTGTTGATTAATTAAGGGATGCCTTGTGATTTAAAGACTGACCGACAATACATTACATTCTGTCATTGCATTACTACTTACCATCAGGTGGCATCGCAGTCAAGCACTAGTTTATATCAATTAAAAAAAATCTATATAATGGTTGTCTGTAAAATCGCTTTTAGCGATAAGACCGCCCATTGTTACACCTTATTAATTTTAAGCTGTTAAATTTTTATGGTGTACAATAAAGAGTATATCTATCTATTTAACAATAGTTTTGAAAAAATTAAGAATCGACTTACGGGTTTATTGTAGTTTATATGTAATTTTTATTTCTTTTATTTTAAAAACGACTATACAAGGTGCCAGATGCATTTGCAATAAAGAACTTTGATATTTTCCCTAATATCTCTGCGTAGGTACCCGAAAAACAAACAAACTGTTTTTCATTACTAGAAAATGTAAAGAATCACGATAGATGTCGATTTAAGACAGCTTTATGTCTTAATTTCCGATTTTGATAATTGAAGAAAATCAATAAATGTTGGAGGGTCTAATTCTCAAACCTTCACATTTTGGTTTTAGATAACTCATCAGAAAGATTCATTCATTAATGTTACAATCTACAATTTTGACAGAACCTACCATCTATGGTATATTGTATGATACAAGTTATAAAATACCAGTGTACAGTGGTCAGCCTTATTTTGGGTAAAGGTATTAATTTATTTTAGTTATTATTCATACGTCATTCCACGCATTCAGGCCCATTATTTTAAATAAGAAATATTTAGTTCACTGTTCATTTAATCAAAGTTTTAGGTAAAAGAATATTAGAACATTAAAAAAAAATCGAGACAAATTAAAAAAAAAAAGTAACTTAGTTTTGAAATTATTAAAGATATATTTTTTTCAACTAATTAAAACAAAAGTTTTCTTAGATTCCAATGATAAATCATACAATAAATTCAATGTTACTGAAAGTATAATAAAAGTTAATATAATAATGCTAACTAACCAGTATTTAAGTTTAACTACAGTTAGTAAGTATATGGGTGATTGGTATGCATGGTGACTGCATGGTTAAACTGAAAAAAGTTGGTTAAGGTGATATTTTTATCTATTATAATCAATGATCGGAATAGGTAAGAGTATATTTTCCTAAAGTTCGTTGAAGTAAATAACATAGAGTCGATAATACCTCCTCTAAAATGGAATATTACACTCATTTTTGAAAAGTGTCTTAATTAGATTATATAGTGCTAATAAACCACTCCCGCAACCGTTACCAAGTCATCAGTCCACCTTGTAGGAGGCCTTCCAACGCTACGTCTTCCGGTACGTGGTCGCCATCCAACGGTTGCGGGAGTCCGATGGATGCGAGACGCACAGGACCGTTCATTTTGGCGACAGTTGGGGGAGGCCTATGTCCAGCAGTGGACGTCTTTCGGCTGAAATGATGATGATGAATAAACCACTATAAAAAAACAAAAAAATTATTCAGTCGCTAAGTATCCTAAAAATGCATTTAAAATTTACATTTTCAAATTTCGCGCATAATTTGACGAAAATGTAGAAAGCAGTGGACGCCATTTTTACACTGTGGTCGTGACGTCAGTTAGCTGTGTAAACAAATGCGCTCAGTATAGCCGATCAATTGACAGTTGACAGCTGCCACGTTAGTAGTTTACACAGCCGAATGACGTAATAACATGGTGGCTACTATTTCATGGCGTTAAAGAACAAATAATAAAAACTAAAACCTTTGAATTGAATTTTAAAATTTATTTTGTTATTTTATGAACTAAAACGAACACTTGCCGACTGCATTTTACCTAAGCTATCTTATTAATATATTTTTAGATTTTTTCTCATAATTATAGAGTAAAATACCTTATTGTGGAAAAATAAACATGACGAGTATAATTATTTGAACTAAATTATTATATTAATCAATTTTAAAACTGTTAGATTAAAACAAAGCTTTTTAATTTAACAGTTTTGGTACGGAACTCGAAAACCATAATAAGATTCTTCAATTTAATAAAGGTGCCATAGTATATACTTATTCAGCTTAAGATTAATTGTCCAACGATATAACACACATAGCTATTGAAAAGTGGGCAGATTTCATAGAAACCCTAGCATTATTCTTTATTGGTCTGTCGAGTGCTCGGGCTAGTAAGGAGCAGAGGGAGGAGATGAGTCGTCACATTTATGATTCCAGAATTTTAGAGGAGTTATTATCAACTCTATGTTACATACTTCCACAAACTTACTTTAGTTAAATGAACTCGATCTATTTCGACTTCTGTTTATAATAGACTATTGTGGTGTAAAAGGTAAATAAAAAGTAAGCAAGATTACTTTAGTGCCATAAGATTTATTTCCAAGCAAAAAAAAAAACAGCAATGCAAATCTGCCATAATTTATCTCTTTTCTTTACATCTTTCTGTAAAAAATAAATAAATTGGAAAAGCATGTACTATCTCAAAAACCTTCATTAGAACTTTCTCTGATTCCAAATTAGATAAACTAGTTTTTATAGATATGTATTTGTCGTAATCATATTCGTTCATATTCATGCATTTCATCGCTTGCTTTCTTGTGTTCAAAATTTTATTTTTATTATAATTTTCTCTTTTTTTATTTGGCGTGTTTTCTTCTATAACTTGCCTTTTCAATTATATTTGGCATGCGCGTGTTGCATGGGATTAATTTAACTATGTAAAAGGAATTAATTTTAAATTAAAAATAATGCACAGTGTCATATTTTATTGACAAAGATATCTAGATCACTAAGGGCAAATTACTGCAAAGTCTAGAAAACGCAGTATGATCAAAAATATTAAAAACTAAGAGATCAAACTTTAAGCATATAATACTTTGCTTAAGGTGAATGCTCCAGAAAGCCAGCGAAACACATCGCACAGTTTTTTTGCAAATTTGCAGTTTAGTAGCAGATAGAAAGGTAAAAAATATATATTTGCGGTAATGACATGCATCTGTTGACTCGTGGCCGGATCTTAGAAATTGATCAGTTCATGATATGGTCAAGTAAAACTGGCCAGATTGTTTAAGTTTGATGATATGTCGTTTGGCCTTTCCTACTTTCTTTAGACCTTTTATTATCATAGAAATCCTACATCAATGAAATGGCCAAATGAGGATTGACATCATCAAATGTTAACGTTTAAACGATCTGGGGGGCTATTGGCTAACTTTTTCAATAACAGTTGACAACTAGCATTCGTTGCACACTAAACTTAGTTGTCAACTGACAATTTCATAAAATTGGTATTACGTATCACACAAGTGACTAACAAACTACGGTGGAAATGTGGTGAATTATAAAAATTTACGGTGCCTATTGTGACCACTCTAAAATTTTATCGACTATTATACAGCTTCAAAAGCTTACACAATCGCAATTTTAAAAGTATCGATACAATAACATCTGTCAAAACGTGTTACGGTGGCTATCAAAGGCACCAGTGGCTAATGACGTCACTGCAGTTGGTCACTGAAGATAGGCAATACGAAACTAGCTGTTTGACAGTTCAATGATGCACAATGTTAACAAGTGATCATCACTTGAACTGTCAACAGAGTTATGCAATAGCCCCGCTGGCCAGTTTTAGTTTGTAAGTGATCAATTCTAAGATCTGGTCACGACATATCTATTTACACAATAATTTTACTCATTAAAACCATTAACATAACTCTCTTAGAGAAGAGCTAAAGTGTGCCATTTGAATAAAAAAATAACGTTTTATGAGTTATGTCAATGGTTTTAATGAGTGTAGTTGTGTAAATATGTACATACATGTCGTTACCGCAACTATATTTTTTGCTATCACACTGACCAATATTGAGTTGCAAAAATTTAAAAAACACAAAATGTTTTGTTTCTATAACAACAGCGAAAGAAACAAAACAGTAACAGTTAAGAGACACCGCTCCTCCATAGCTTTGGCTGTTAACAAAAATTAAAAATATTTTATTTAATGGATGGAAATATGTAAAAAACAAAGGTTTTTTAAATAATGTGTCGTTAAAACTGCACACAAAAACTTTTGAAAATTTGTATTTCGCGGGCTACTTTCTGTAGCATACACTTTAAGGTAACGCAAGCCCAGCGGAAGTCTTGTAACAATTAGCAAAACTTAAGGCGACCCCATTTTTAGTAAAACTTTCGCTCCCCATATTTTCCTCTCTATTTATTTCCTATCAATTTAATATTTTATTGCCTTCATCAGACTGCAACTGCAGTAAGTGAGAAAGCTAAGGCGAAGAGCACACCGGCGAAGCGGACGCCGGCTAAACAGAAAGTGGAGACTCCTGTCGCGACGCCTACGCGTAAAGGCAGGAGAGCCGGTAAAGGTAACTTTATTATTCACTAGCTTTTGCCCGCGGCTTCGCCCGCGTACATAAAATATAGCCTATGTCACTCAGGAATAAAGCAGCTTTATATCGGTGAAAAATTTTAAGCAATCAGACCAGTAATTTCAGATATTACCTCCTACAAACAAAAAAACAAAAACAAAAAACAAACTGCCTCTTTATAATATTAGTTTATCTGTAGATAGCGTAGATTGGTAATGGACCAGTATAGACCTCTCCCTCCCGCAGAGAGGAGGTCTGTGTCTCAGCTGTGGTGACTTTATATGGTGATTACTAGATTACTAGGAATGGTACCCTCTGTATCGCGAAGTTTTGTGGGACTTTATTTAATGTTTTTGGTTTGGATACTATATCCTTTAAGCTATGTCTTCATACGAATACAGTTACTTTGTTCTTCTGTTTACCATTAGAATATGGATGTAACGCATTGTAATGTTTATGTACTACATAACATGATTTAAGAGTATCCATGGAGTTTCTTGCACATTTTTCTCCATAGACAATTTAAAAGTGCTGGTAGAGAATTTATTTGAAATAAATGGTTTGGATCTTGTATTGAGTCAACCTTTTTGGTGAACTTCGCTGAGATAGTCAACACTACAATGAAATTCTCAGTTTCATTTTTACCGAGATCGCGCCTATTTCAATGGTTCCACATATTGACAAGTTGTGAAGACACCTGAGATTCAAACTACACCAATTTTACATCACAATACACACTAAAAGCTATTGGACCAATTTAAAGAGTTCATTCACTTGTAGAATGCTACTTTGTCACTGAGTGACATAGGTATAGCATATATATTTTTTTACAAAATCTAGTATTTTATATGAGGCGTTGAGAAACTATCTACAAAATAAGACTGCATTTGTTGCACAGTTGGCTCTCTTGCCAATCTTGTTTCAAAATAATGGGAATCTTCTCTCACACAATACTTCCCTCATTCCAGAAGTAAAAGCGTCGCCGATAGTCCCGACGCCTTCCACATCGACGGGTAAGACTACCCGCACGCCGAGAAAACCGCCCGCGAAGAAATAATACATGTTGTGCGACACGGTCGAACATCGACAGTTCAATGCACGAACACTATGACCAAGTACGTATGTTATGTACTTTTAAGTGTCTTAACGGTAATCTTAGGTTCCCGGACCGTTTTTTGAAATTCGAAGAGGATTGGATTAAACAATGGTCTGTTTTTTTTTATTTTGTTATGCTCTGTTTATGGAATTTGGGTAGTGGGTTTTCAAGAATATTGTATAAGATGTCGCTTTTTATCCAACAGATTAATATGATAATATGGTAGCTCTATTGAAAATCTGTTATCTCTTTGTATTTAGCTGCTGGATACGAGAGCGATTCGTGGATTAAGCCGTAGATGCAAAAGTTTTTAGCAAAATATCTTATTATTTTATCAAATGTTATCTAACAAAATCTAGTTACAAATAAGTGTCAATTTTACATAAATAATGCAATGAATGTATGAAATTGATTCACTAACCAAATTCCATTTCTAGCAAGGATCATAAGTTGTATCTTTTTAATAGATATTTATTATGGGGTCTCCTTCTGTCTGCATAATCATGGTTTATTGTAACTTTATATTTTGCTGGAATCTGGTATAATATTTACTAAACATTATTCGTTTTATGAAATGAAGTACATTGTAGTAATAACAGATAGCACAATTTGTGTATTTTTGCTTCCGATAAATGTATTTGATAAGTTACTTGTTTATAAGATTTAAAATAAATAAAAAGCAATGTTTTTGGGTTCTGTAATTTGATGGCAACGAAATCTATAATTTTTAACACTACCATCTCCGTCATATTTGGCGCAAATAATGGTCTGAAATGAAAATTATGTTTTTGTACGAACCCAGTCTATGTTGCCATGTTGGGTTAATTATGTCTAATTTTATGTTATATCAAAACCTTTCTGATGTTTGAAACCTGAAGCAAATGAAGCAATAACTAATGAAATTTTGTGCGAACTTACACTACATGAGTACGGACTCGCATATTATGGCGTTTTGAAATTGAGAAAAGATAAAATATTTGAAAGTTTTCTTAGCAATATTTTGCTAATTTGAGAGATTAGATATAGAATAATGTTCTACCTCGGAATTCGATATATTTAGGGCATTTTAAAATGATGGATTTTTATATTAATTCAAATTTTAGAGGAATTATAAGAGTTAATCGTGTAGTGTAAGACGGCGATAGTTTACTAGTGAACGTTTGACATCACAATGTATTGATATTCTATGTCTACGGTATAGATAAGGCGAGTGGAGAGCGAATTAACAGGTTAATATTATAGTTTACTAACGCGAACTAACTACTAACTGTAAGAAACTTCATTCTTTGTAAATATTTACGTGTAAGGAAATGTTAACAACATCATTTTAGGGGATAGCTACATTTACCCTTCACAGATTACATTTTGAAATTATACTTAACTATTTACATTTACAAATAATTGTCTGAATCGATTGTTGTCGTTGTACAGTTCATGTTAGCATAGCCAAATAATAGTTAACATTGATTCTATAAACATAGCTAACATAAAGGTTCTCACAAATTCTTAACATTTTTAAATATGACAATGCGTTTAAATGTAGTTAATCCCTTATCCGACTAAGGAGGTTTTTTCGCCTCCTTAAAAATTAGGCAATAGATTTAGAAGTTTCTTTTTTTTATTAAATAAGATTAGGCTAAAAATTCTAAAGTTTGAGTAGTATTGGATTAGGTATTGCGTCGAAAATCTTGTATATCAGTACAAAGAATTTAAAATTTATCAGATAATGTTTTTTATCATTGGACGTTTTGCTTCACATAAAGTATATTTTGATATGATCAGTGTTTGTTTTTGAATTAAGATAGAAAAAGTGTGCTGTCGCGGTTTTTGGGAACTTATCTGTCGCACGATTCAAATGACTCGCAAACTAGAAGAAATTTCTAAAATGTCTTCGTCATAGCACTATGATTTTTTTATCAACTGTTCGGACCAAGCTTTTTATTGTGAAATTGTGATTATAACATGTACAGTTGTCTACCAAATGTTATACATTTATCACTGCCTGTAAAGAAATAACTTGAAATATAAAATGTTTAGTAGTTAAATGAAATATATTTACCGCCATTACAACACCGTCAACTTTGTCGTTAATGTACTAGCTAGCACAGTTCTGGGGTTGGTATCAAGTTCTGTACCTGTGCACCTTAATGGAACGTAGCTCATATAAAACACATCGACATAATGTACACGGATTGAAGCTCTACATTTTGTTACTTACATGACTATTTTAAGATTGTTTATACATTGCGGTGAGGTCCCCGTATATTTTTTTTTGTTAAATGGTTTTCCATTGTACCCTTACGTTGTTATCAATAACTGGGCTCCTCTCGAGCGTGAGTGTGTGTGAACATTAGAAAATCTTAAGTACCTACATCAGGTGGTATTTTTAAATAGGTTAATTTCTTGAAGAGAAAAAGAATAAGCTTAGATTATAAATTATTGTGTGTGTATTTTCTGTTTATAACGTGTACCTACTTGAGTGGATCGAATGTTTGCGACATTGTCATGGCACTCTGGTACAATAGTTGTAAAACATAATTTTAGCGTTTTATACAAAAAAAATATCAGTTCGAGAGTACTATTGTAACAGAAAGTCCACAAATTTATATGCAATTTAAAATAAATATAATGATTTAAGAAAATTATAAGTGTTTTTATTGTAACCGTAGCAGTTTCCTTTTTCACCTTTTAACGCCATAGTCTGATGTATGTGACATATCAATTTTGTTTCTGCCCCGCCAGTCATGAGACAAATAACGGGTTAAAACGTGTTTCAGTTTTTAACCGACTTCAAAAAGGGGGAGGTTCTATGTTCGGCTGAATGTATTTTTTTTTTATGTATGTTCACCGATTTCTCGGTCAATTGTGGACCGATTTTGAAATAATATTTTTTTTTATTGAAAGGGTATGCTCAGTTGGTCCCATATAAATATTGTTATGATCTGATGAGCAACTTCGAAGATATGGAACGGAACTCCTCATAGGATCATAGCAGAACTATCGTCACAAGTAAAATGGCTTTGTTTATAGGTACGTGTAGTCGATGACTGACTGAAAGAAGGGGGGGGGGGAGGGGATATATCGAACTGATGAAGCTAGAAGGTAGACATCGGGTTCATTGTAAAAATATGCATAACATTTACAATATTGCGTTATCTTTGCTATATGCGAAGAGATTTAAAGATGGCTATAGGAGGAGTATAGGTATAGAAAGGAGTCTAAGAATTTTTCTATTCATAAAATAATGCTACTTGTCTATATAACAAAATTTAATTAACTGGCTTGCTCTTTTATTGTACGAACAGACAGAGGAAATTTTAAAGTAACTCAGAACTACTCCAGTCAAGCAATAAATAACAACAATACGGCAATAGTATTTGGCATATATAAGTAGGTACACACAAAAACCTTTATTATAAGTTAGCTTGTTTCATATCCTATTTTTACTTTTTATTATTCATTTTGTTGTTTCATTGTTTACAAAATATAAAAAACCGAATTTCTACATTTCCACCCGATACAATGTTATTACAATTAAAGTTATCTCAAGCAAGTCAGGTCCCTAAGATACAGGTTCTACCTAGTTTGGGGACCACCATCCAAATATACCTATGTATAATTACCAATTAGTTACAGACAAAATTAATTATTATGTAATAGTTTTAAGGTATTATTTATTTACTGTAACAATGAACAATAAACATTATTCTTATTCTACATTAGTTATAGGTAGTACAGATAAAGAAAATTATATATATCGTATTGGCTTATATCATATAGGAATAATGTCTTACCGGTTTCAGATACGGTTACGGATAGGACTTATTTTCGGATTGATTATATCCATTACTTTCGGATTTATAGGGAATTTTAAAAATAAAATACAAATAGGAAATAAATTTAATTTTATTGTTACGTCCATTACACTTAAAAGTACCTAATTTATGATCATAGAAATATAATAGAATCTATGATTTTGGCATATACTAAAAACTACAATCAGTCATTTATAAGTAACTAGCAGTTGCCCGCGACATCGTCTGCAAATACACACTAAATTTCTAACACTATTTGTTTTTGCGGATAAAACATGAACCAAAAATTTACTTTTCTTCTCTGTATATCATGTTCCTAGTATAGAAGTAATTATTAATTTTAAACGCCGCCCCTTTCCGAGTCTTTAATGCTCCGACCGCGTGATAGTAAAGAAATATCCCAAGGGGACATGCTCCCGAGATAAAAAGTATCCCGTGTCTATTCCAGGACATGGTCTACCAAGAGTAATCGAAATCTGTTCAGCCGTTCAAGCGTGAAGAAGTAAGAAACATAGAAACACAAAGCTTTATAGTATTAGTAAGGCAGTAGGTGGCCAGAGTAAATTACAGGTGAGTGATATTTTAAGGAGAACCAAGGTTGCCGACATAGCCCGAAGAATCGCCAAACTTAAGTGACAGTGGCAATGGAGACGAAAGGTTCTGGAGTTCCGACCGCGCACCGGAACACGCAGCGTTGGAAGGCCTCCCACAAGGTGGACCGATGACCTGGTGAAGGTTGCGGGAATCCAATGGATGCGAGACGCACAGGACCGTTCGTTGTGACACTTGGGGAAGCCTATGTCTAATAGTGGACGACTTTCGGCTGAAATGATGATTATGATAATCTAAGCAAATACTGTATTAGTTTAGTATGTTGACGAGTTAAATAAGTCAGTTAAAATAAAGTTTTTTTTAGCATAGGTAGCAAGAATAATAATAATAATAAAATTATATTGTTCTCTCTTCACAAAGGTTTCCTTAACTAAGTAATCTATTATATATAAATGAGTCAGCATCTCCTTTGCGAGAGACAGATCCGGGACGGCTAGGGAGACCCTGTGTTACGGATCTGTCAAGAGTGCCATCAGCAACCCAAAAAAGTGGCAATGATGGACCACATTTTTTTATTCAAATTAAAAACAACACTGTAGTAGTCCGGTCAATCTAGACCAAAAAATGAGAGTGAAGATACATAAAATCCCAACAAGCTGAAAATCAGTAAAATTGTTCAAAACATAATTATAAATAATATTAAGTTCCCCATCATTCCCGTATATGGAATTTTTTTTATTCAAGGCGTAGAAACGTGTGCATATTATGACGATAACAACTTTTATAACTTTTTGAATCGTTATATCTGAGAAACGGTGGCTCGTAGGAAAAAAGTATTGATTCATTTTTTATAGATAATTTTAAGATCTACAATTTTTGTCTAAGGTACTTTTATGATAAAACTTACCGTTTTGCTGAAAATCGCGAAAAACTAATTTTTTTGACCTTTAATAAAAAAAATTCCATACACGGGAATGATGGGGAACTTTTAAATATTATTTATAATTATGTTTTGAACAATTTTACTGATTTTCAGCTTGTTGGGATTTTATGCACCTTCGAATGTCTAAATTGACCGGACTAGTAGGTAATTAAGCAATAATATACATTTAATCCTCTTCTAAATTCACTAACGGGTAATCAGCCATAACAAGTCCTCTGTTCCACAATGCATCTGCTAAACTTAACTTTTCCTCAATAGTAGGCAGGTCAAGATTTTCCACAGTAACATACTCAGGATATGCAGTTATCAATGTCTCTATTGCTGGAGCAAACTCTTCTTCTATTTCAAGATATGGCAGTTCATTCCCATGGTATTCCAAGGAGTTCTCAACATGATAGTATAACCTGATTTTCTCTTCTGATACCATTCTCAGTATATTTTTACGCAGTAACCTTATTCTAGTGTCAGGTTCGATTTCCACCCTATTAGTGATTTGGCCATTTTCTAACATCACATCCGAATCTCCGAAAACTGTGACTGATTTCTCCATTTCATTTAACACAGGGGGTAAGGCTGCATGCTGATAATTCTTATGCATTTGATCTACAGCATCATCAATTATAGAAGGTAATGATTTCTTAATCTTGTCAAAAAGCGACATTATCATTTTATTTATTTCTTGTTTGCGAGGTGTGTTTGAATCGGAGTGAACTAAACCAAAGTGATCATATATATCAAATGGCAAGCCTTTCCTCAGATCAACGTTCTCACTGATAGCCATCTGTACAGCAGACGGAACTAATTTCTCAAACAAATCAGCCCAAGAATGCTTTTGGTACATGCTGATTGTAACATGAAGGGAGTGTTCACCATCTATTGTGACTCCTTGATGAATATACCCACGGGGGAAATATAGCATATCTCCTGCTTCTAAAGTCACTTCTAGTATAGGCTTTCCTATTTCCTTCTGGTCATAATTCTTTGAAGAAACTCGAGGTAGAACCTCTCCTTCATTGAGTGGTTTATAAACACGCCAATGTTTCTTTCCCTCTGTTTGTAAAATGAATGCTTCAATATCATCATAATGTGGAGCAAACCCTTGACTATCAGGTGGTGTGAGGTAAGCATTAGCACCAACAAAAGAATTGAAGAATTCCTGCATGGTTGCATTCAATACATGTAATTTTGGGATGTAAGTTTGTGGATTCAACAGCCTGACACTACATCCATTCAAATAGAAGTCCCATACCAGGTGCGGATGTGCTCTCCCTTCTGGGTTGTGTGTCTCCCTTTGTCCATTGACATATGATGTTATATCTATGTTTTTAGTAAACTGAATATTTTCATTACGCAGCATGTTATCTATAATGGGTGTGGTTAAGATTTCTTTGTAATAATCAGATTTTCCTCTAGCAATGTGCACAGGTTTCTTTTCCCAACAGTTTTTGAAAAAATCATCTACATCATAAGGAGCAATCATCCACTTAAATACTTTTAGTCCTTCTTCAGCGCTATCTGTTTCTACAAGGGGAGGTTCAAAGCTGCCATCATTGGACTGTGAGCATTCTTCTTCTGCTGGATCATGCCCATTGATAGTTTCCAGGTTAAGTGCTGCTACAAGTATTGGTATCTCCTCTATCTCTTCTATATGATTATCAGCTACTTTTCTTTTTGACAATTTGTTTTCTTTAGTCTCACCTTGGCTGTGCTTAGATATCTTCTTTTTGTGTTGCTTCTTCTTACTGATGTTCTTAGATTCTTTTAGTTTCTTGTATTTCTTTTTAAGTTTTTGAACTAAGACTCTTTGTTTCTTTTCATCACTTAATTGTGGCGATAGTAGGTTCGGGGATATTGGCTGTTTACTCGATTTATTCCTTTTTTTGTTCTTTTTTTCTTTGTTTGCCGTAGTATTGGCTCTAAACATACTAAACGCGGACACGGGAGTTTCCATTTTCTTAATAATAAATAATGGAGCCGCACGTGTGAATTATGTTGTTTATTATTTTAAATGACTTGATGTTCAGAAACAATGTAAGATCCGACACACGCACAAAAACCGGTGGTAGGCGTAAAAAGTTTTACTATGTTATTGGTCAACCTTTGTTATTAGAAAAGAAAACCCCGGCCTACTCGGGCACGGAGCACAATGTCCACACAATCGCACACAATGTCCGAAAACTGAAAAGTAAGGTTAGCATCTTAGCATTTTATTGACATAGGTAGCAATTTGACAGCTCTGACACTGACTTTTTTTTTTCTGTTTACCCCTTAGGGAAGGCTATAGTTCTTTAACCATATCGCCTAGTCTTTCGTCTAATGTTTTCTTGCGTAATAAGTCTTCCGTAATAGTTGTTTCTTATTGTTTTACATTAGAATGCAGGTGTAACACATTCTAATGTTTTTTGAAGTATTTGGCAGCAAATGTATCGATTCAGCCTTCTCAGCAAACTTCGCTGAGGTAGCTAAAACTACAATAAAATTCTCAGCTCCATTTTGCCGAAACCGCGCCTATTTCAATGATTCCACATATTATTCCAGTTGCGCAGACACTTGAGATACAAAACTACACCAATTTTACATCACAATATCAATTAGGAATCAATTTGCGAATAATTAAAACAGCCACTGAACTTCACTCGAAGAAATCCCCCCAAAAACCCCTCTGACCAGTGTTGCCAGTAGGGTCATGTCAGAAATTACCTGAAATATAAAAAAATGTAACCTTTTTGTATAAAAAATAACCTTTCATATTTTTTTTACTGGAAAGGTAATTATATGTTGATAGAAAAGAATATTAGTTGTATTGACTTACAGAAACATCGATGAGTATTTGAGCACTTGCCTGTATATAAAAGTATACTCAAGTACGATATTGTTGAAAATTATACGCGAATTCATAGCCCGTAATCTTTCATACGAAGGAGCTTGGAAATTTAATAAATACACTACCACTTTTTGTGAAATCTTTTAATATACCTGTCACTTCGTTTTTTACTACTCCATTTACGACGGTATCATATTGATAGCGTATGTCTTTCCCTTCCATAAAATATTTAAGACATTGGATATTTTAATTTTAAATAAAAAATTATTCATTCGATATTGGCAATCGGTAATATAATTCTACATTACCATACTATTTTTGACATTCGATTCACTTTCGCTTTTTCTTCAATATATGGTTGGAGAGAGCCAATTTGAAGAAAAACAAAAACTGTCCTAGTTTTTGGCAAAGTGCTCATACCCCTATGATTGTTCTTAAAGGTCTATAGTTTTACAACTACCACTGCCAACGAAGCTAACCAACATGAAAAATTCTAAAACGAGCGTTCCGTTTCACGTTGCTATAAAAGTAACGTGAAACGGAACGCTCGTTTTAGTAAAAAATTAAAAGTTAATTCTACAAATTCCGAAAAATCACCTAAAAGTAACCTTTTCATTAGTGTAACCTAAAAGTAACCAATGCAGTTCAAAAATCACCTAAAAGGTTACAAAAGTAACCTTCTGGCAACACTGCCTCTGACACTGACGTTGAGATTGTTGAGAACTTGAGAGTACTACGTTTCATTTTACACAAGGTGTGAAATCTGTTTTTGGTAACTAAAAGCGTTTTGAGAAATAGTTGGTATGTAATGGTTTGGTATCTACGTGACGACGGGAAGAAACCTGGCAGAATGACAAATTAACTATTTCCATAATTTGTTTAGAAGTTATGATTGATGTCCGTTTGGAGCGCGTGGCTATGGTGGTATTAAAAAAAATGTGCTTAGATTTTAAAAAAGAAAAAGAAACCGGATTATTCCTTACTTTTTTCTTTAGGAATAAGCATTACCTTTGTACCTATGTTTCTGTTTCCTTCTTCTTATCTTTTATTTTATGTGTATACATTACGTAGTATCTCTGCATAGTCTGTGGTGTGTACATTTAAAATAAATAAATCATAAAGTCAAAGTTATACATAGTTAAACAGTTTTATGGGTTTGAACGTGACCGCGCCGTTGAAACGCGGAGTATCGCGACTCTTTCTCAATACGCTTTTACCAAAAACAGATTTCACACCTTCTTTAAAAGCGTTACAGAGACCTGTAATTTAGCCTACCTATAAAAGTTTGAATTTGTAAAAGTATTAAAAAAAAAACATAGGGTTAAATAGCCCAATTTGGATGAAACTGTGTGTCATTGGGTCCCTGGACGGTTTGAAAATATAATTCAACCCGGTAGGTAGCGCTACAAACGAGTTAAAACAAAATAAAAATAATCTAAATAATTGTGTCATTATCAATTAAAATTAGGCCTTCTCTCCAAAGTTTTGATTTTTTTTCATCTGGTAACCCTAATCAGGACCGATAAACTGCGCTACATTATAATGTTTACCGCTATATTATATGTTTACTGTGTTTAGCATAGCATATTCAGCCTTTTAATGTTCCCACTGCAGGGACTCAGGCCTCCTCTCTCTAGGAGAGGGAATGGGCCGTAATCCACCACGCGGGCCCAGTGCGGATTGGTGAATGTCACATGTCTTCGAATTTTTGGTTCTAGGACATGCCGGTTTCCTCACGATGTTTTCCTTCGCCGTTCTGCTACTGTGTTTAAGCATTACCAATTTACCAGTATTTCAAGCGCTTTTTTATCATAGTGTTGCTAGTTTTCGGCAATTATATTTTTAACATTGATTATCATCAAACACGTAGTAAATAAAACAATAACACTACATTTTAAAGCTGATATATTTATGAATTCCTATTGATACAGTTTTGTTCTAAAATGCGGTTATCCATTGAAGGCATTTTGTGTGTTATGTATACGCACTACTTTCTAGTTTCTATAAGATCTGATACAATAAGATTTTACGGAGTTGTACGAACATAGAATAGGTTAGCATGCTTAGTTTTACACTTATAAATATATTATTTTAATTCTAACATTTAATACATTCTGTTCGATAGTTTACATTCTTAGTAACTAAATACTTGATATTTATTTTCTAAGTGATGTAGTGTTATGACTCCCTGTAAATAATTTTCTTAAAAATAAAATTTATTAGTGGTTAATTTTTTTTTTCGTACATACAAGGGAGAAACAAAAGGTAATTTATTTAGAGAAGCAAAATAATTTTAGTATAAATATATATATAATAGGGATTTATGTTTAATTTTTTTCATAAGTATGATTATATTGTCATTGATTGCGTTTCGATTCAAGATTAATGTTAAAATAAAATATAAGTAATACCAAAGTTGGAAGAGCAAAATGATCCAATATTAAATAATTTGAAGTTTTAAAAAGTCACAGCCACACAGTTATGTGAAGTTAAACAAATAAAAAAAAATATGTGGACTACCAACAGCTCTGTAAACAACTCTATATTATGTAACAGTTACTAAACTATGTACACAGCTATAAACATCTTACAATTTTGAATATTGATTTTACATAATTAATATATTTTATGCACTACCATCCTAGTGTAATAAAATCTATTTTATATGAAAACATTTTATGTTGAAAGTTAATATTAGATTTGTTGATTTTTTTTATATCTATAGATATATAAATATTTTTTATTATAAATCCAATGAATCTACTAAGTTATTGGTCATCTATCACACATAATTGATACGTAAAATTTTTATTATCTATGCATATTTATTTGATATAGGTAGCATAATATGAGTAGGTAGCATGTGAAGTGACATTATACCACAATCATTCTTTAGAGGGAGATAGTATTTTTTTCTTCATATATCTTAGGTACAGTTTGATGCAGGTCTATAAACGACGAGTATTTTTTGATATGGCAAGAATAGTACAATTTCTGTTGATCTGGTAACGTTTCTGATATGCCCTTGATATAAGAATGTTGAAAATGGATATTACTTTAGAAAAGTTCTTACAATTTAGGAATGTAAAACGTATACATATAGAAGGACATGTTGTTAGTCAGTCTGTTTAGATACTACATTGTTTTCGTCGTTTTGTTTTGTTTTATTTCGCAAGGTACGCATTATTGCAGGTACAAAACTCTTAAAAATGAATTAGAAAAGCTTGAAAATTTGAAAAACCTCTCAGTCTTATTATCGCAGCTTTAACCAGCAGACAGGTAATGAAACATTCTCTTTTAAGATTTTAAATCAATATTAACGGTTTTTGCAAATTTTTAGGACGGTAGTCGACAAAGGGACTGAAAAATGAAAGTAATAGGGTACACAACTGGAAAAATCGGACATAACCTTATCACTAAACATTAGGGAATTCACTTATAAACTAAAATGATAACGAAACTACCTAACGTAAACTAATTTAAAAACAATTTTACCGCGCCTGTTCATTATATTTTTTTAAATTTCATTCCATTTTCAAGGAATTTTGACATGAGCAAACGTCGTTTTGTAACGATGGCTGCTATTTGTTGGACCCAAAGACAATGTAGAACATCATACGTCAATATTTTTTTTGTTAAACTTGACACATTTTAAAATTGAAATTTAAAAGGAAATAAAACAAATGCAGGTGAAGAAAAGGTTCGTTCTACATTGGTCCATCCAACAGCATCAACTAGCCAACGGGATCACGACCAAGACATTTGGGATGAAGCAGTTTAGTGTACTCGTAAGTCGCGGGCATGCACAGGAGTAGTGTCCTCAGGGCTAGGGCTGTCGTCCAAGTGTGGTCGGATGTGGACCACGGATCGGCGCTGATCATGGTGGTTGTAGTCATCCCTCATCACCAGCCCGCCGATCCCATACCCGGGGCCCATGACTCCAGAACCACTCAGACGCATTTTCTCAGGGTCTTCGTCCATCTTGATGGATGAGAACACCGTGCTAAGGTTCAGTTGCGGAATGTCGTAGAAGACGGTGAGTGTCAGCATCAGGAAGGTCAAGCCGATGAGTAGATAAACTGGAAAAAAAGAAAAAACGATATAACATTACTTACTGTTATTAAATACGACTAATTGAAAGGCTCTTCATTTAGTAACGAAATAATAAAGTCTTTAAAAAGAAATCATTAAAAACTTAGCATAGCATAATAGCATAAAGCATAATCAACCTTTTAATGTTCTCACTGCTGGGACTCAGGCCTCCTCTCTACGAGAGGGATTGGGCCGTAATCCACCACGCGGGCCCAGTGCGGATTGGTGAATGTCACATGCCTTCGAATTTTTTAGTTCTAGGACATGCCGGTTTCCTCACGATGTTTTCCTTCACCGTTTTGAGAGCAGTGGTGATGGAATAAATTATCTACACAAAGTAATGCGCCAGGCTGGGTTTGAACCCGCGACCTACAACTCGTAAGTCGGGGCCGTTACCACTCGGCCACCACCGCTCATTAAGCACTTAGCGCTTTTAATTCGTTAAGCTTAATTGCTTAAAATAAGGGCCTGCACTCGGCCTCCTGTTTTTAATTGGTCTAAAGTTACAGGGCCAAATTATAAAATTAATATTTAAATTATGTGCCATGTGACTGAATTTTTTTTGTTAATGTTTTTTGGCTTGGATACTAAGTCCTTTAAACCATGTTTTACGTAATGAATAGTGTATTTGTTAGAATATGGATGTAAACATTCTAATGTTTTTGTAGTATTTGGCAGCAAATGTATCAAGTCAACCTTCTTGGAAAACTTTGCTGAGGTAGTCAACCCTACAATAAAATTCTTAGCTCCATTTTACCGAGATCGCGTCTGTTTCAATGATTCCACATATTGTCCAATTGCACAGACATTTGAGATACAAAACTACACCAATTTTACATCACAATATCCACTAGGAATCAATTTGTGAATAATTAAAACAGACACTGAACTTCAGTCGAAGAAATCCCGCCAAAACCAATAATTTATAATTAATACAGGTACCTAAGTATACATTTCTTGACTTTCGGACTAAA
Organism: Mythimna impura; assembly: GCA_905147345.3. NCBI lineage: Eukaryota > Metazoa > Arthropoda > Insecta > Lepidoptera > Noctuidae > Mythimna > Mythimna impura. The sequence goes on from LR990355.1 coordinate 26,386,292, forward strand.
CCTTTTTCTTTGCTCACCAAAAATATTAGCAAACAAATGCGCGCCAAAAAAATAACGTTTGTTAAGTATTGCCAATATAAAAATATACTTACAAGTGGTAGCAACTTTGTAGAGGGGTCGGTAGGGTTGTCCGGGCGAGTCTCCGGGAATGTAGTCGCCCAGTCCGATGGTGGTCAGCGAGATGAAGCAGTAGTAGAACGAGTCGAGGAAGTCCCAGTCCGGCTCAAGGTACGCGAACACGCTTGCGGGGACGACTAGGAAGAACAGCACTAGGGTTGTCACTGTAAAGAAATGGTTAACGATCAGCTTCTGATTTTTACTTCAAATGATAAATTATATTTATTTTCTTTTTGTCAATCGAGGCTGATTTTTAAGTGTCACTTGTCCCTCACATCAATTATTTTGATATCCTATTGCCAGTGCCGTACCTGGGAAGGTGCCGGCAGTGCCCAGTCTCTGGGCGCAAACCCTGATGAGATGCAAAAATGATCCAACCAACAACATGTTTTGTATCATTCATTTCATCAGAAGGATCAGGGATTCATTACATGGCCTGAACTAGATCAGCAGGCCTAGCCAAGTTACGACCGTTTCGTTTCGATTCTCTTGCGTCAAACTGAGCGTTGAGATGACGTCATTCTTCATTTGAAGTTTTCTACTAGCGTTAACGATTGTAGATTATTAACTTGGCTAAGCGCTCAGGACGCTTAGGTCGCCGCAGTTGATCGCCTCCATGAGGGGCTCCTCCCAAGAGGGGTAGTTTCAGAAACCGGCACCGGGCGTCTAAAGCTAGTTACCTCACTGCCTATTGCTTTGCCTTGGATTAGTCTGATGATATACTATCATATTCGAAGTTTAGAAGGGTAAGAAATCGTTTTAATAGTTTTAGACATTACCCCGTACATTCAGGTACGGATTACACTGTTCGATAGTCATACAGGTACGGATTACACTGTTCGATAGTCATACAGGTACGGATTACACTGTTCGATAGTCATACAGGTACGGATTACACTGTTAGATAGTCATACAGGTACGGATTACACTGTTCGATAGTCATACAGGTACGGATTACACTGTTCGATAGTCATACAGGTACGGATTACACTGTTCGATACATACAGGTACGGATTACACTGTTCGATACATACAGGTACGTACGGATTACACTGTTCGATAGTCATACAGGTAAGGATTACACTGTTCGACGTATTTAGTTATTGTAGTCCAATAAAATGTACCTGCAATAACATTTCCCTGAATATACATAGAAGCTAGGCCTCAAGAACCCTAATGAATATTTGATAGCTACCGCAACAGCTGGTCCAACCAGACGTCGATTACCTATAATACCTACCTACGCAGTAAGCTTTCGCATCATTAGTTTATACTATTTTATTTATAACTTGACAGATATTATAATCTATAAATATGAAATTTCCTGCCCGATTTTCAAATAATTTCATTATTTCCACTGATAAGACGCATTGCATGAATTCGCCAAAGTACCATCAGATAATATCTATAAATGTAGGATTTATCGAAATAAGTATTTTTTTTATTCTTAATTATTTTGAAATAAAATAAAAAAAAAAACTAAAATCGTAAATAATATTTTAAAGGTGGGTCTACATTAGAGGAGCCGACCACGACCCTAGTCAAATTATACGATTATTTCGCGTGTAGTCTAAGTTTATTAACACCGACAGTACCCCGGCAAGCATTCGTGTTCGCCCGAATACATCGCGATTCGACGAAATACTCGGCCACATTTTTCAATATAATGCGAATATTTGCGACTCCCGATAATGAAGCTACAAAGTAAGAATACGGAAGAAGTTACTAAGGCCATGGACGCGTAGCTTCATAGACGCGTATTCGTCGTTATACGCTTGGTGTACGCCTGCCCACAGCTTACATACAAAACTATGAAACTGTCGACGAAGCGGCAACGACGCGACACGTTGCCCTTCGTATATAGGGTGACTGGCAATTAGTGTACGATACTTAAACACGTGATTGTGCTCATGATAACAAACAATTTTTATTATGGGAGCAAAGCCGAAATCGCGAAAAAAATATCAGCTGTTCAGTACATTAGGCTAACATAAATGTACTGAACAGCTGATTTTTTTTCGCGATTTCAGGTTTGTTCCCATAGTAAAAGTTGTTGGTTATCATGAGCACAATGACGTTTTTTTAGTATCGTACACTAATTGCCAGTGACCCTATATAATGACGAATACGCGTCTATGAAGCTACGCGTCTGTGGACAGTAAGCCTAAATAATTTAAAACGGCCAATGCAGTACCTAAACATACACGGAGCTCACACAACTGGAAGTGGCATGTATAAAGTACTAGCTTACTGCCAATAACTTCACCCGCGAGAAAGTTGGTTTGTCCATACAAACTTCCAACCTCCATTTTACCCCCTTAGGGGTGTAGTTTCGTCAAATCCGTTCTTAGCGGATGTCTACACCCTATAGGGAACCTACCTGCCAAATAAGTTTGTAGGTGTTATAGTTTCGGAGATTTCGTGATTAATGAGTAAGTGGTATTTCGCTTTTATTAAGATAGATAGATTGCCAAGGGTACTTACAATATAATAGTAGGTACCTACAAAGAAAAAACAAAAATGAAAAACTCTCACCGATCATCGTCAAATGCACCAGCCGTATAGTGAAGGGCCGGTACAGATGACCCAGTGCCGCGTTCAGAGAGCGTAGTAGAGCTGTCGCTGGCAGCAGGAGTCTTTCCACCAAGGCTGACAGCAGCACTAGGGTCAGAGGGATCCCGAGGAGGGCGTACATCATGCAGAACAGCTTGCCGGGTTTCGAGAGGGGCGTCACGTGGCCGTAACCTGTAAGCAGAGTAGAGGGATGTTTTAAGAATGATGAATTCGTTTTGGACGGTTGTTATTACCTATGTATGGTAGCTGGTATTCTCATAGAGTGCTCACATTCGTTGCGCAGTTTTAGTTTATCTTAATCAGATTTAAGGAGCTGGACGTAGTGGAGTGGAAAACAGTAGTCAAAAGTGGCAAATATCCTCATTGATGCGGAGCGGGGCAGAGTGGAGTTGAGCTACCCTCGGCTTTGTGCTCTCCGATCGATTCCATTTTGTCCGGCTCGGGCCGCGAGTTCATTTCAATTTGAAAGCCCACTCAGCTCCACCCCGCTCCACTTACCCTGATGCGGATTGGAGATTTAGAGCACTGTGATTGGCCAATTCACGGTCCGCTCCTTTCCACTTCACCCAGCTCCGCTTCCGTGGAATAACGCACCTACTATAAAGAGGTAGTAGACGTGCAGTATTATTTGGAATAGGTACCATTTCTTTTTTCAGTAATTTGTCAAAGATGAAACGGGTTGTCTTTTTAAAAACTAGTTACTTTGAATCATTGAAAAATTAAATGGTTTTGGAGAAAAACTATTCTGCTGGAGTATCGTTATTGCAGTAGCTACGTACAGCCCCCCTAGCCAAGTTGCGATCGTTTCGTTTGCGCCGAACGCCTCGAGTAGGCCACGTCTCCGATTGCTTTGTTCTGACACGTGACTGAGCGTTGAGATGACGTCAGAACAAAGGAATCGGAGGCGTGGCCTACTCGAGGCTTTCGACGCAAACGAAACGATCGTAACTTGGCTAGGGGGGCAGGAGTAATGTACACTACACGCATATGCTCTTCCTACGCGGACGAAGTCGCGGGCAGAAGATTGCGGGCAGAATTGGAAAGCACTAAAAGAAATAGATAAGTATGAAATTTTGAATCTAGATATAGGTTTAAAGAATTTATTCTCAGAACAATTACAGTTCACTTAAAATGAGAGACAATTAATAGCTTATAAGTACTGTAATATTCACATCTGGTGTGTTGGTGACGTTATATGTTATATACATGTTTTTTTAATTTTGATTTAAACATATTAATATTCTCACATTTCTTCAATTCTTCGGGTAAATCGTTAAACAGCCGATATGGTTATATGAATAATATTATATCTACCGGTTTCGAATACGGTTACGGATATGCAATTATTTCGGATTATCCGCTAGTTTCAGATAGTTTCTGTTACGGATATTAGAATTTTAAAATTATAAAAGTAAAATAAGAGAAAAGAAGAAAAAAGAAAAAAGAGAGAAGAAAAAAGAAGAAGAAAAGAAGATTTGACTTTTATTTCTAGTCTAGATTATTATTAGGTTAGCCGGGCAAAAGCAACAAAAATCTGTCGAAACCAGTCATTTAAACTTCGTCTTTATCGTAACTAATACTTAGGTATACGAAATTTTTATATCGGTAGCGGTTATGTATATTTTATTTCGGGTACATATCTGATTATTTCGGTTACAGTTACGACGCTCCATAACATTCCTGCTTTGTACGAGGGCCTCGCCCTTGAATCCTTGATCTCAAGCTTGACCTCACTGACTCCCACTAAACTTTCGGCCTGCCGAATCTCAACGTTACCTAGGTACTTAATGGTCGTAATTTATTTACAGTTGATCCTCTCTAATCTATTTAGGCTGTGTTTAATTATTTTGGTTCGCGTTTTATTTTGAGCATTAAGGTTTTGTTTCGTATCCCGTATCCCCGGATCGTCCGTATCGTAACTGAGTACCTAATTTAAAAATGTAATTATAAGATTTCTAACAAAAGATGTTTTTTTTTTAAATAAATTATATATTAGCAAGATCCCAGCTATATAATAACAGTTATTGCTTCGGAATACGCATTTTTTAATTTAAAAACATCTTCAACTCAATACCTCGAAGCGTGCATATACGTAGAAAGATGGCGACTGGCCCTGGTCTTTGCAAACGCAAACCCTCAGCCGTCACAGGTAGTAAATAGTGCCAACAAGCGCGCACAAGATTGGATCTGAAATCTTAGGCGCCAGCAGCTATCAACTTTCTTCGTTAATACATCCAAGAACTTACCATCTTACCAGTGGTAATAACAACAATGGACGAAATGGCCCCGAAGCTTCAGTTGGGCCTCTGCTGATATTGTACGAGGCTGACACATCGCTATGAGACAACTCACTGATGGTGGTAACAACTGTGTATGAGAAAAACAGCGACTGTCCGAAGCTCCAATTAGATCCTCTGGTGATATTTGTAAGGTGCAAGGATAACACGTCGCCATTAGACAAAAACTTACCAATGCTGGTAACAACAGTGGATGAGAAAAACAGCGACTGTTCAAGGCTTCAGTTGAGTCCTCCGGTGATATTTTGCATGGATGACATGTCGCCATAATACAACTTACCAATGGTGATTGTAACAGTGGACGAGAACAGTTACTGTTCAATGCTTGAAAAATGGAGTCCTCTGGTAATATTCCACGGATGACACACCGCTATATGACCTATGGTAAAACAGTTTACGAGAAGAACAGCGACTGTCCAATTCTTCAGTTGAGTCCTTCAGTGATATTACACAAGTCTGACACACCGTTGCAAGAAATCAACTCACCGATGGTGGTAACAACAGTGGATGAGAAGAATAGTGACTGTCCGAAGCTCCAATTGGGTCCTCCGGTAATATTGCGTGATGCCGAAACACCGCGGTTGGACGCGCGGACCACCTCGTCCAAGAGCAGCTCCAGATCATCGTCTGTGGAAGAAAACATAACGTTTAATTAGGGGTAGATAACAACTTAGCCGGCAGATGTGTTGCTGAAGAGTTTGGCGCGCCACTTTATGTTGGAAAAATCTTGGGAAGGGGTACCGGTCGGGCGTTTTGTGGGACGAATTTATGCGAAAACTAGCTTCTGCCAACGGTTTCGCCATATGGAAATAGTTATTGAATAAAAAAAATTGAAAAGTATAGACGGGTGGAGCATTAAATTGTCTACCACCAACCATGTCAAACTCAGTCACTGGTTGGCCAAAAGCATGAACACGATAGACTAGGTATGCCCCAACTAATCTTAAAGAAGACAAACTGGCTGGTCTACACAACTTCATCCAAATCCATTCTGCCGTTTCAGCGTCAGGGAGTAATAAACACACACATAATCACACATACTTCATCATTTTAATTATCAGTATTATTTTAAAATTAGCTTAAGTTAGCTAATAGTTTTAGAAGTGCCTGGTTAACTATCTTGGATCTTGACAAAGAGGCATTCAGGGATAATTATTATCACAAGTCTCAAATGCTTGGGGATGACAGCATGTCATTTCGGTAGAGCATTTCAACTGAATGAAATAGACTTTTAGGCAAACCGTAATCGCCGCCACCGGGATGATGTAACTTTATTTGGATAGAGACTGGAGCTTGGGTTCTATCGGTCGAAAGACTCATGGCTGCCCGTGTGTTTGTTTTTGTGTCCATCATTATGCTTATGATTACGACGCATTGTGCTTGTGTGCGACTTACGAGTTGGTTCAAATCCTGCCCCCCTAGCCAAGTTACGATCGTTTCGTTTGCGTCGAACGCCTCGAGTAGGCCACGCCTCCGATTTCTTTGTTCTGACCACGTGACTGAGCGTTGAGATGACATCAGATATATAATTTATTTTATCACCACTGCTCTCAAAACGGTGAAAGAAAACATATATTGTGAGGAAACTGGCATGTCCTAGAACCAAAAAATTCAAAGACGTGTGACATCCACCATTCCGCACTGGGCTCTCAAGGCGGATTACGGCCTACAATTCCCTCTCCTATAGAGGAGGCCTGAGTCCCAGCAGTGGGAACATTATAAGGTTGATTATTTATCGAAGTTAATTTGACCTAAACGCGAACTTAGCCTATAGTCTATATAGGTACACTAATACCTAAAATATTGTTGAATTTTAGTATATTAATAGCAATCGTATAATCTGACTAAGAGTTTCGTTGACTCAAGATTGATATTTTTATTTGTAGGCTCGTGCCTGGCCACTATCTCATCTGATGATAAGTGATGATGTGGTCGACGACGGAGCAAGCTTCCCTAGGATAAGTCACTGGAAACACAGTCCACTCGTATAATTGGACCAATTTAAACACTTTAAATTCAGTATTAAGCATTTATAAAATATATCAAAAGAGAAATTGACTGACTGACATATCAACGCAGAGCCGCAACTACTGGGACTAAGTGTGTGAAATTTTGCACAAGGTTTCCTTTTATGACTTAGGCGAGCACTAAGGGCCCTCGCCCACGGCGACTTTTTGTAGCGATGCTGTCGCGCGTTCGCATCTATACAGTCACGATTCTGTAGCGCGTTACTAGCGCGTTAGCATCTTTTTTATAAATAAATAAATAAAAAATAAAATTCATTTATTTCAGGTACCATTATGACCCATATAAAAATCATTCACGTTTAGATTATATAAAATTAAAAATAAATAAACGTAAAAATTCCATTAATTAAAATTATTACAAAATACGGTAGTCAAATATTCAATACATTAAAATTCCAAAATTCATTAAATTATAAATATAATAATTAATTTAACGTTAATGCCATAGTCTCTTATATGTGACACTGTAGGTAACTTGTCTGTCACAGCAGTGCCGCACATAACGACTGGATTTATAAAGCTTGCAAATGCGACTAACGCACATTAGTAGCGATGCTGTCGCGCGCTTACGAAATGCGCGACAGCATCGCTACAAAAAGTCGCCGTGGGCGAGGGCCCTTAGAGAGAATTTTCCAAAATTCACCCCCTAAGGGGATGAAACGGGGCAGAAGCTAGTCGTTTATAAATCTTAATCGTGTAGATACCTATTTTATTGTTTTTGTTTATTATATAGCAGAGACTAATTATAATGTTTCAGTTGCTAATTGGTTGAGCACCGATCCAGTGTTATTGAGTTCCAGCACTGAACCAAAATACTGGATCAATGTAAATCAGTCAACATCTAGAATATGAAATTCCCAGAATTAAGCTTTAATTACAATGAATCAGTTTACTTTGATTGAATCGACTCAAAGGAGATCGTTATTTCAATTTAAAATACAGATCTACAAATGTTTGGTTCCATTCATGTTCCGTTTGAGGTTCCATTACTGATATTCTGTTAAAATAATATAGCATTTATCTATACTAATGTAATAAAGCATACGAGTTTCTTGTTTGTCTAATTTATGCGAGATTGCCAGGTTCATGACGAATAGTACAAGCTATAATTATAACATCATGTAATCAAAGACGCGAGTGAAACCACGGGGGACAGCTAGTGTATTAATCAATAGAGTGAACTGTTCTCGACAGTTGATAGTAGAAGACCAGAAGGTTGTGCGTGCAAATCACGTCGGGGTCACCAGTTTAAAACTTTAAATGTATGTGGTACAGGCTGTAAAGTCCCACACACCTCACATACCTCCGTTGAAAAGGGAAGACCCTCCGACCAGGCGAATGTTGTGTCTAGCCAGGGCAACTATCCAATAGTTGATTTCAGACTGTTGTATTATGTACTAATCGCGCAGAACTAATACCGTGATGCAAGATTTCGAATTTTAGTGCCTATGTGACGTCATAAAGGTGGATACAGTCATCATCATCATCATCATTTCAGCTGAAAGACGTCCACTATTGGACATACGTCTCCCCCAAGTGTCGCCATAACGACCAGTCTTGTACGTCTCGCATCCATCGGATTCCTGCGACCCTCATACCAGGTCATCGCTCCACCTTGTGGGAGGCCTTTTAACGTTGCGTCTTTCGGTTAGTATGTGGTCGCCACTCCAGAACCTTTCGTCCCCATCGCGACCATTTTGCGAGCAATTTTCGCTGCGCACTGCCACTTAATCGCTTTTAGCGATAAGACCGCCCATTGTGACACCCTATTAATTTTAAGTTCCTAATGTAATTTGTATTTTTGGTGTACAATAAAGAATATATCTATCTATCTATCTATCTATCTTAAGTTTGGCGATTCTTTGGGCTATGTCGGTAACCTTGGTACCCCTGCGGATCATGTGGGTACAGTATCAATAGGAAATTTCAGCTTTTATAGGAAAAGCAAGGAACTACATAGTGGCTTAGCTAGTCCTAATGGGGCCCCATATCAAATATTTTTGAAGTTTTTTTTATTGTATGCAATAGCTTCTACTAGCATAGAAATAGTGCCTTGAGAGGCCTCGAAAATTAAAATGGGCTCATTTATGATCCATATCATTCAGAAGGGACCTACTAAAATAGGTTAGACAGTCTGAATATCGCGTGCTGAATATTGCGTAGTGTAATAGGCCCTTTAATCATTCACTTCTGACCTTTTATCAATATGAGAATTTAAGATTGTGGATAACATGTTACGAATTTAGGCTTAGGTCGAGCTACAGGGGCCCTCCTGTAGCTCGGGGGCCCCGTATTATTGATACGGTAGACACGGCGGTAGCTATGCCCCTGGAACTACATAAAGCCTCAGGTTTCAACGAATATATTAGTCTAAGCCCCAACCCTGGATCTACCTTTGTTCACATTCAAATTCGACGCCTATAAATTGAATTTTAACTTTGGTGACTTTTATTAAGCGCTGTCAAGTCTGTTTTGCTAAAAGGTATTTGACGTTTTAAAGGAAAGTCTTCGCTATAAAATGTCTAAAAGACTTCGTTCTAAGTAATTACGTTATGTATGTAAATTGCTAGCGGGCTTTAAGATTTGCATTGATTAATGTTTTAGTTATATAGATAATTTGATTCCATTTCATTAGCTAAGATTTTATTATTATAGATAGGCTCGCGTTTGACCACCATCTCACCTGATGGTAAGCGATGATGTGGCCGACGATGGAGCATGCTTGCCTAGAAGCAACCTATTCACTCTTGGCTTAAAGACCCCTAGGTTATAGCTATCAGGAAACACAGACTCCGGTAAGGAATTCCACACTTTAGCTGTGCGCATAATGCATGTGTTCCCAAAATACTTTGTACGTATGGGTGGGATCTCCACCATGTACCGGTGGCGCAACGCCGTACGTCTTGTGGTCCGATGATGGAACGGACTTGGCGGAATTAAATTGTGCAATTCCAATGCACACTCCCCGAAATGTAAACGATAGAAAACCGACAGGCTAGCAACTCGGCGTCGATGTTCAAGACTTTGAAGTTTTGATTTGACAAGTGCATCATTGCCGCTGATCTTCTTGGCTCGCTTCTCAATCGACTCTAGTGCATCAAGCTTGTATTTGGCAGATCCCTCCTAAAGATGAGAGCAGTACTCCATACACGATCGAACTTGCGCTTGATAGAGGTTGAGCAGCTGTTCCGGCATGAAATACCGTCTCACCTTTGCTTAGACTCCCAATTTTTGGCAGTCAGTTGAGCTTTTGCCTCGATGTAGGAGCCGAAATTGAGACAGCGTTACCCCAAGAAGCTCAAGGTGGTCGGTTATCAGTTGTTTTCTTAGATTATATACCTTTTAGATGTAGCCATGTGACTGTAGGGGAGTGCGGAAGTGAGAAGCATATATACGAAATAAGAGAGAAAATTTAAAGAAAAACATAACATGCTCTGTCTCATTCGACGTGCCGGTTTTTGCTTGGCGAACTTTAAAAAATTAACTAAACAAAGGCCTGACAGCACTTAGAGGTCGACTCGAGTCAATTTTAATGTTTTTAGAATAACTTCGGCAGTTAAAGTAAAAGTTTTAGTGTATGTATGAGAAATAGACTCCAATAGTTAAGTTTTTAGTGTATTTCAGTGGTCATATTTAAGGAAAAGTTTACGTAATAACCTCATTGAAGTTTTATAGTGCTGTCTCATATGCGGGCACGAGGTGGCTACATCTAGGTATAGGTATTTAATCTAAGGTTGTTTTCATGATGTGTAGATGTTTGACAGTCGTTATGTGTAGCCAGTAAATCTGACAGCAGTGTTGACATTGCCAAAAGGTATTGTGTAACCCAGCAACTGGGTTGTGGAGGTCAGATAGGCAGTCTTTTCTTTAAAAACGTACACAATACACCCAGACTGTGAACAACTATTTATTGGCCATACAAATATTTACTCAGTGTGGGAACCGAACTTGAGACACGTAATGTAGTAGCCAATCGCTAAACCACTGCGTCAATCGCTAAACCACTGCGCCAATCGCTAAACCACTGCGCCAATCGCTCAACCACTGCGCCAATCGCTAAACCACTGCGCCAATCGCTCAACCACTGCGCCAATCGCTCAACCACTGCGCCAATCGCTAAACCACTGCGCCAATCGCCCAACCACTGCGCCAATCGCTAAACCACTGCGCCAATCGCTCAACCACTGCGCCAATCGCTAAACCACTGCGCCAATCGCTAAACCACTGCGCCAATCGCTAAACCACTGCGCCAATCGCTCAACTACTGCGCCAATTGTGTCGTCCAAAAGTCACTTTGTGTAAAACTAGTTGCTACTAGCTGCTTCGCCTGCGTGATAGTAGAAAATTGTCCCAACGTAACATAGCATATTCAGCCCTATAATGTTCCCACTGCTGGGACTCAGGCCTCCTCTCTAGGAGAGGCCACGCGTGTCCAGTGCGGGTTGGTGGATGTCACATGTCTTCGAATTTTTGGTTCTAGGACATGCCGGTTTCACCGTTTTGACAGAACAGTGGTGATGAAATAAATTACACAAAGAAATGCGCCTGGTTGGGTTTGAACCCGCGACCTGCAACTTGTAAGTCGGGGCCATTTGCACTCGGCCATTACCACTGCTCTCACGTAACCTATTCCTGGGATAAAAAAATATCCTATGTTCTATTCCAGGACATGGTCTACCCGTGTACCAAGTTTCATCAAAATCCGTTTAGTCGTTTGAGCGTAAAGAAGTAACAGACAAACACACACACTCACAAACTTTCGCCTTTATAATAGTACTGCGATTCTGGCATTTACCTGCATCTGGTTAGGCAGATAGATGGATGAAGATTTTTGCACATTTACAATAACATAAATTTAGGTATTAATTACTGATACACAAACATTATATTTCAATTAACGCTAAAATAGACAAAAGGCCCATCATCGTTTCGAATTCAAATGAAAGCTACCCATTTATCACAATTAGGGATGTTCAAATCGCTGACACGTTTCATTCGCAGCCATTATGTGTAAGTATTTATGTTTAATTATGCCCTGAATAATTAACAATAGGTAGACTAAATAAAGCATGTTTTGAACCATGTCGGCAATTTCGTAGTACTTTGTGGCGATTCTTTTTCCCGGCGTACGCCGCGATTGTGTATTTCATTCTGTGCGCATGCATTATTCATTTCAGAACCCCGATGGGACCGTGTTTTGATGAAAATTAAAGCTGCCTGTAATGGCTGTAATATAGTTTCTAGCTCGAAGCGGTCTGGTTGGTAATAGAAGCTTTTTGTGCTAAAATCTGTAATTACTATTTGTTAGTGATCGTTTTGTTTGTGTTTTAGTAAACTATGCTGTATGCTGTTAAAGATTGCATGCTTTGTGGGCTACGCTACATGACTACGCTACGACGCTATATTACCCGGCTACGCTACGCAGCTATACTATGCGGCTACGCTACGCATCTATACTACGCGGCTACGCTACGCAGCTATACTACGCGGCTACGCTACGCGGCTATACTACGCGGCTACGCTACGCAGCTATACTACGCGGCTACGCTATGCAGCTATACTATGCGGGTACGTTACGCAGCTATGCTACGCTCAGCGGTTATAAGGTTGGGAACCAAGGACCACATTGATAACTTTGTTGTTAGCAGGGACCGGAAGCTCAGTAATGATTTACTTACTTTACGTTAAGTTTGTTAATAAAAAATTACAGCTAATATCATTAATTCAAAACCTATAATCTTTGAATTAATCTTAAAAATCAAAAGCTATGAACATTGTCATGGAAAACACAACATTTCTGATAGAAACTTAAATCAGTTCGTATCAATGTTACTTTGCAGTTGGAAAGTTTGAAATATTTAGACCTTGCGCGGATCATATTTTAGCTCTTGCGGACCATCAGTGGGCCGATTACCACGGGTTAGGAACCACTGAGGCACCGAGCTACAGGGATAGGCTACGCAGATAGATATACTACGCGGATACGCTACGCAGCCACGCTAAGCCCACGCTGCTACGATACGCAGCCACGCTAAGCCCACGCTGCTACGCTACGCAGCCACGTTAAGCCCACGCTGCTACGCTACGCAGCCACGCTTAGCCCTCGCTGGCGCTACTACGCAAAGCAGCTACGCTGTGCGCCAGTTAAACCTGCGTTTATTTTTTTGTTAAGTACAGCTAATGGATCGTTGGCTGTACGTACGTCGACTGCTTAAATAATTTGCACGAAATTTAAAATATTCATGCTCTAAACGACAAGAAAAACATAATTATTAACACCTGACCACATCTCATTCTAAACAGTAGATGTACTCTTTACTTAATTAATAGTTTCTCACACTTAACCGAGTTTTTTTTGTACAACTTGAAAAATATCAAAGTTAACATAGACAACATAAAACCTCTTTTAAGTATTTACTTTTTACCACAAACCGAACGCACGAGTCGGGTTGGATATTTGTGATAGAATCTTTTGCTCAAAGAAGACTAATTAAAAGTTACATACGACTGGAAGTCGTAGGCGGAATGGTCGGCTTTAGGCCAGTGGGTAGTCTAGTCACTACTTTTTATTTCATTAAGGGGCTTATTTCTCGTTGGCTGAACACCTCATGCCTCGGCCCGGGTCTAACATACGAATGAAAAATTCAAGCGTTTCCGTCCACTCAGGGTCCATTTTGTGTAACATCTCATGGTTGGAGAATTAATTTGGTTTTAGTTGAGTAGTGAAATAAATTATTTATTGTAGTGTAGTTTTAGAGGACAACCAGGCCATGGAGCGGGTTCAGAGTTTCCTTGCGTGATCGAATCAGAAATGAAGATATCCGCAGGAGAACCAAGGTTACCGACATAGCCCTAAGAATCGCCAAACTTACGTAGTAGTGGGCAGGGCTTATTGCTCGCAGAACAGATGTTCGATGGGCTCGAAAGATTCTGTACTGGCGATCACGTATCGAAAAACACAGTTGGCCTTCCACAACGTGGACCGATGACCAGTTGAGAGTCGCGGGATACGAGGGATGCGAGAAGCACAGGACCTGTCGTTGTGGCGACACTCGGGGAAGGCCATGCCCAGCAGTGAATATCTTTCGGCTGAAATGATGAACCAGGCGTCTCGCATATTTCAAAGTATCTACCTTTACTTGAGCATTTTGAAAAGGCATTAGATATAATTTTGTATCTTCCTTAAATATATTAGACTATAAGCCTGGCTTTTTACCAATTATATCGGGGTCGGCTTCCAGGCTTACTAGATGCAGCTGAATAGCAGTATTTTACATGGAGCGACTGCCTACCTGACCATCACAACCCAGTAACTGGGTATCACGATACCCCTGGCCAAGACTAGTCTCAGATTTTCTGGCTTCTGACTATCCGAAACGACAGTCCAAGATCTACATATAGGGTGACTGGTAATTAGTGTACGATACTTAAACACGTGATTGTGCTCATGATAACAAACAATTTTTATTATGGGATCAAAGCCGAAATCGCGAAAAAAATATCAGCTGTTCAGTACATTAGGCAAACATAAATGTACTGAACAGCTGATTTTTTTTTCGCGATTTCAGGTTTGTTTCCATAGTAAAAGTTGTTGGTTGTCATGAGCACAATCACGTATTTAAGTATCGTACACTAATTACCAGTCACCCTATATAAGAGCTCGGACCAACTTCTTAACATGTTTTTTTAAGCCATGTATATCAACTACTAGCTTCTGCCAGCGGCTTCGCCCGCGTGAAAGTCGGTTTTTTCGTACAAACTTTGGACCCCCGTTTCATCCCCTTAGGGGTGAATTTCGGAAAATCCGTTCTTAGCGGATGTCTACACCCTATAAGGAACCTACCTGCTAAATTTTAAGTTTGTAGGTGTTATAGTTTCTGCGTGATTAATAATAACCTTAGGATAAGTAGAAGTCGATTCATAGGGAAAAGTACTGCATTGAAAAAAGTACCAATTAAAATTTTTATAAGGTTTTACAACTTAAACAAAGCGATAACCTATGACACTAGACATCTATTGACCTCTGAGCTATAGAAATACCCATACATTGCACATCTTCTTTAAAACCCTGCAATAATTTCACTTTATCTTAATGTAATACTATATTATTATAATTAATTGCAAGTTAATTGGTAAACACGCGGTGCGCGTCCACTGTCGTGCATCGATCCTGGGGGTACTGGCGATAACCTACTGACTTTGGGGTCGGTCAATATTATGAAATACGGTCTAATGACGTCACGTAATGGCGGGCAGAAAGTGGGATGCGCTTGCGTGCATCTGTGACATTTGACACTGAGAAATGATAAGGATGTGACGGTGATGGTGATAACCTTTGGTGATGAGTGGGTTAATCTTAAGTGCGTACTTTCTTTTATGACGTTCACCGTATCTTTAAGCCTGTATTATTATTATTTTTGGAAGAAGTGTTTATTAGTTTTATAATTTATGATTTTTTAAACGAAGCAACAATCTTTCAAAAAATATTTATTTATTAAATTATATTAAAACACCTTTACAGACGCGTCCAAGGCGATGTTACTAACACTTCAAATATACAGCTATGATATTATTAAATTAATAATGATTATAATTTATAAGTCCTCTTTCAATAACTATTTGAGCCGCTTTTAAAAATGACTTATACTGCAAACATGTCTTCGAAAAATGTAAGTTAACGCAACTCGGGCCTCCAAGATACAGGCACTGTCTAGTTTGGGGACCAATGTCTATATGGATATGTTAATTTTACCTGTTACTGTAAAAATGTTATAAGTTAAGTATTAAGAGACAATTTGTAACAATGGACCAATAAATTTTTATTATTTATTATTCATCATCATCATTTCAGTCGAAAGACGTCCACTGCTCGACATAGGCCTCCCCCTAGCGTCGCCACAACGACCGGTCCGGTGCGTCTCGCATCCATCGGATTCCAGTGACCCTGACCAGGTCATCGGTCCACCTTGTGGGAGGCCTTCCAACGCTGCGTCTTCCGGTATGCGGTCTCCACTCCAGAACTTTTCGGCCCCAACGGCCATCAGTTCTGCGTGCAATGTGCCCTGCCCATTGCGATTCTTCGTGCTATGTCGGCAACCTTGTTATTGTTGTTATTATTTATTATTATTATTATTAATTCGAACTTCACCAACGATTGGCAGTATTTGAGACATTCACACTTTTTGATTTGAGTTTTAAATCTACCCTCTTTTTTTACATCACTTTTTAAATCATTTCAAATATCGATTCGAGATCGAAGTAAAGTTATTTCGTTCTAAAGTCGATTAGAAAATTGGTGGTTGCGGCATTCGATTGTTTCTGAGCTTGACAGCCCATTTAGCAGCGATCTGCAATTTACTGAGCCGATGAAACCACACGGTTCCACGATTCGATCAAGATATATGTACGTTTTAATTATGTACTAACAAAGTATTTACCTATTATTTCCCAGTGAATTTGCAGTTAGAACGCGTTTAATTTTACTATTAAGTTTGACAGATTTACAGGCTACAGTCATCATCATCAGGCTACAGTTACAGTAGAACTTGAGTTATTCAGATGATTTGTTTTTTTTTTTTTGGTTTGATTCAGTAATCAGAAATTCTCCATAATATCATTTAACCCCGGGAAATGGCCCCCCGGTAAATGCTATTACGGTGAAAAATGATCAAAAATAAACTGATTTTATTTGGTTAACTTACCTGCATAATGCTTTGTTTTTCATGAAAAAACCTCAAAAAGATGGCCGTTATTCTTTCAAATAACAATAAATCAATCAAAGTATTTATTTTTCGGAAAAATCGGAAATGTTAAAAAGTCCATCAGTCAGAAAAGTGAAAATATTCCAAAACGCGTTTCTTGAGCGTTCTTCTCTATGGAGAACAGTAAATTTGTTTTTATGTCACAAAAAAAATATTTTTGCGATTCGGAAAAATCTTCGAAACTCCATTCAGGAATTCAACTATTTACATTGATAAGTTTGTACGGAACCCTTAGCGCGCGGGTCCGACTCGCAGTTGCCCAGTTTTTTTTTTCATTCATTAATTTATTTGATTATTTATATTTAATTATTATTATTATTTATGCCCAAAGGGTTTTGTGTAGGTATGGGTTGGATGTCCGCCATGTACCAGTGGCGCAAAGCCGTACGTCTGGTGGTTCGTTGATGGAACGAGCTTGGAGGAATTCAGTTATACAATTCTGACATAAACTCTCCGAAATGCAAGTGGAAAACTCGGGCTAGCAACTTGCTACATTTTCAGGTAGGTATTATTTTCTTTTTGATGTACGTAAGTATGACCATGACAAAAACGTATTGTTTGAAGAACGTCAGTTCTTTATTTCTTTATGCTGTAAGGAAATGCTTATCATTGTTGATATAAGATACCTAAGATACCTAGGTAAATAAGCATTGGTAATGCTTTCTGTTTTCCTTATGTACAATGCATTTTATTTGCAATGCACTGCATAGTACACTAGTAGGACTCAGGCTTCCTTTTTACGAGAGGGAATGGGCCGTAATCTACCACGCGGGTCCGTGCGGGTTGGTGGATGTCACACGTCATCGCATTTTTGTTTCTAGGACATGCCGGTTTCCTCACAATGACGTGAAAAAGAGTTTTATAAAACCATTCATCAATCATTTATCAATTGATGTGTTTCTTCAACGTTTTGAGAGCAGTGGTAATGAAATACGACCACACGACGTACAACTCTCAGCTCAGCCCCGCTAGCCAAGTTACAATCGTTTCGTTCGCGCCGAACGCCTCGAGTAGGCCACGCCTCCGATTCCTTTGTTCTGACCACGTGACTGAGCGTTGAGATGACGTCAGAACAAAGGAATCGGAGGCGTGGCCTACTCGAAGCGTTAGGCGCGACCGATACGATTGTAACTTGGCTAGGGGGCAGGGCTATTGCCACTGGGACACCACTACTCACTGCAGACTATCTACCACAAGCTCATAACGAGATCCACTTTACGACCTAAACTGAACTGTAAAAGGAATGGAGCTATATAGGGTGTATAGCTCCACCCTTATTTCTCGCTTGTACGGTTGACATTGTACATTGCACATTGACAAGTCATGGTAAGTCCCTTGTGCACTGGGCTCATTCATACTAATGCAACATGTACCTTACTCTTGAATCATTTTTGTTTGGTTAAACTACATAGCGTGATCTAAGTAAACAATGATTCAATAATTGAGTGTTGATATGTGATTCAGTATGTAGGTACTTATCTAAATATTAAATCGTAGAATCTAGGCTTATCTTGCTTTCAATGATATCCAACGTCATGGGACATCAACGCCCATAAATACATACATAATATAGTTAGAGTAGATAAGAATGTTTATTTAAACGCATTGCATTAGCATTCTGCATCTAAGTATGTTCCAGTAGTTACTACTCTCATTCATCATCATCATCATCATCATTTCAGCCCAAAGTCGTCCACTGTTGGACATAGGTCTCACCACAAGAGTCGCCAAAACGAACGGTCCTGAACGTCTCGCATCCATCGGATTCCCTCGACTCTCAACAGTTCATTGGTCCACGTTGTGGGATGCCTTCCAACGCTGCGGCTTCCAGTACGCGGAACCCAGAACCTTTCGGCCCCATCGACTGTTTGTTTTGCTAGCGATGTGCCCTGCCCATTGGCGATTCGTCCCATCTCTTCTCGTGGGTGTCGTAAGAGGCGACTGACGGACACAACAGAGAATGTGCAGCAGCATTCTCTGTGAATTGCAACGACCACACTGCGATCGCCAACACGCTTGCCGAGCGTGGCGATTATGGCAAACCCCCAACACTGCTGCCATTAAACAAAAAAAAAAGACAGATTTAGAATTTGTGAAAATGCGGACCTAAAGACTGAAAAACCTGGTAGGTCACCGTTGGATAGGGAATTAGGGACCATGCTCGGGTCGACGGAGCGTTGTGTACTACGCTCACCTCAAAGTGATGCAAAGGGCAACTCAGCCGCCGAGACCCCGAACTAGACTACCGGGCACTGTATGCTTGAGTTTGCGAACGGCGAGCAATGGGTACCGTGCAGACCGAGCCCGAGTCGTCGACGGTGCGTGCGTAGTGTTCCACACGCGCCTCAAAGAGATGTCAGTCAAACCGTACGCAGGGCCGAAACCTACTGGGGCCATGGGTCTACTTCTGAAAGGGTTACCTGTGGTCCTGAGACGCAAAGGGCAACAGAGAGAACCGAGGTGGGTTTTAGTCAGTAAAAGTCTGGCACTCCCCCATCAATTAACTCCTTTTGCTCCATTCAGAGCAAAAGGAGTTAATTGATGATATCCCATCTCAAGAAAAAATGACTAAGAAATAAAAAATTAGGTATAATATGTATTTAACCTTTTGAGTGCGTAATTAGAGACACAATAGTAAGACAATGGCGCGTGAACGCCGGCGTTAATGCGAGGATCAACAGCTTAAATGAGTAGAGATGCATTATCAAATCAACTACCCACCATTTAGCGATACTTATTAATATGTTGACGTTCTCATTAAAGCAAACATTGCCCCTGTTTGTATGAGTTATATCATCACACAGACCGATTACTATACTATTACTTACTACGTATACAACTCGGCCCTAAGGGCATTGCTATCTCGTATCAGACGACGTTATCACAATGGTATAAATCAGCCAGTAAGTGAACAATTGGCGCTGTGTTGTTATATTTAGTTTGTAACTACGAACAGATGGGGTCGATGCATTTCCCGCTCGATCTGTGCTAACGCTCCCCAGCTGGGTCAACCGAGCTGTGGTATGGTGATGAGCGCAGCGGGAGCGGGAAAAATTCAGAAGCAAGAAAGTACAGAGCAGTGATTATCTTGCTATTTTATTGCAACAATACCGACTGTAAGGGAATCCAATCCCGCAAGCGCGTAATCAGACATGCGGGATTCCGCACGCTTGTAGGATTGAATGTTTTTCTAAGAAAAATGGGATTAGACGACGCGCCGTTCTGATTACCTAATAATTAGACCCAGTAATGCCTCACTAACAAGTGATTTATCAACTTTCCATGGAACTCGTGACCTTTCTGTAGAATTTGTACTTATGAAAAATAATTATGTTTTCAATTATTTATCTTACAGCTAAATACATTTTGAATTTTTATTTTGTATTATGCGTGCCCTGAATCGGAAGTGGAAAGGAATGTAACCAATGTCAGTTAAAGTTCTCTATCTTCCTAAATCGGAAAGATGAACCGTTAAATATTAAAAGTCGGAAACTCCCGCTCGTTCTACCCAGAGTGGAAGAAGTTATTTAATGATACACGACCAAAAAAAAAAAATGATCTCCGATCATGTAAGATTATTTCATCCTTCCAAAAATTAATGATATAACAATTTCAATAGCACACTTTCAGCCGAAACATTTATTTCTGACTGTGTGGGGGCAGCTAATATAGTAGTCGATAAAAATCGAAATTATTGTTTTTACGCTCACCTCCTCGCTTCTCTTACGCAACATAACCTAACCCTTGTCACGAGATAGTTCTTGAGGTCAGCCTGTGTACGGGGGTGTGGCAGTCGATACCCGAGGTATATTTTGTTACTACGGCTTGCGGTTATCTCCTAATCACCTATGCACTCCTGGTAGATTGCAAGAGAACGTCGGTGAAACTGGGTTAGGCAGTAGTGATATTTTGTGGAAAACAGGCGGACATATTGGAACCAAAAAGCCTTATAAGACTTGCTGAGGTACTGTAGAGGGTGATTTATTGGCATTCGGCTTGCGGTTATCGTCCTTACCACCTATGTACTTCTGGTAGAATGAAAGAGATTTTTGTAGGTTAAACTTCTACGGTTCGGACTAAGCGTTTCGTTTCGTCGTTTATACCGCATACATCGAAGGACTGGAACAATTTGCCAGCTGCGGTCTTCCCGTCTAATTATAATTCAGGTGTCTTCAAGGCTAGAGTGAATAGGCTCTTAATAAACTAGTGCGACTCACCATCAACGATTGCATCACTGCTTACCATCAGGTGGGATCGCAGTCAAGCACTGGTTTATATCAACCAAAAAAAAATAACTGGTTCAGGTTATAATGCAGGCATTTTGTGGCACCAAAAATCCTTTTTTTATTTGGTGAGACATGCAGATAATAAGATTTATTGGCTGTCGTTAGTTTTCCTCAGTACTCTTCTTGACTGTGCCAGTTTATGCTCATCCATCAGCTGCCTAGCCCTTTCTCAAGTTCATGTCAGCTGAATACTAGCATTTAACATAGAGTGACCACTTACCAGACTTCTGCAACCCGTTTACGGGGTAAGTAATATATGGTATAATTACAAAATCTCTGATATTTACAAGATATAAACACTGAAACTATAATTTTATTTGATATAACGATCAGTTAATATAATAAACGATTGATATAATTTTCAAATAACTAATTTTTATAAGCATAACATACATTGATTATAAAATCTTTAGACATACCACTCATTTTAATTTTATTCATAGTTTAATTAATCAATTATAATTATATAATTTAATCAGTAATTTTTATGCCAATTTTTTTCTTTCCAAATTATTATTGTTAATTCTTTTTTTTGTAAGTATATTAACTTATTTGAAATTAGAGGTTATTATACCTATAATAACTTCTAGTTTCAAAAAAGTTATTATAAATATGTTAGTTATGTGAAGCCGTTTTTTTTTTGTGCATGTGGTGTTAACCTTTAATTAATTGTTGCACTTGTTAATGTTACCCTAATAATTAAGTTTGAAATGTATATGTGTAAACAATTGTTGGTTAACCTAAATAAATAAAATAAAATAAAATAAAAGACATAAAACCTACTTAGTCTAATATGAAAGAATAAAAGCTTTTTATAAATCATAATGGCTTTTAACTTAATCTAATCCAAATGATTTACTATCATTAATTAGAAGGGGAGTCACTGTTCTAACCTAACCTAACCCACATGATCGCTTCGTTCGCTCGCCACCACGTCCTAATGGTCACTATTCTAACCTGACCTAATCCAGGCGCGATTTTTAACTTAACCTAATCCAAATGATTCACAAACATTAGAAGGGGATCTGTGCGGCTCCGCAGCCGCATTATATTACAGTAAAGTTTTTCAATACGCCGCGCTAACTTGTAATACTAACAGTGTGTGACAAATATATATTTTAAACGACAGACTTATTAATTTTTGATGAAATAAACTTTATATCCAATAACGTTATACGAAAAAAGTTTTGAAGTTTATATAAATTTTATATTTTAAGAAATTATATCAACGGTGAATGTTATTGAAATGAAAATATACCAAATAACTTTATATGATATGAGACTCACCCCGGTTACAATTGGGTAATAGTAATAACTAATAAGATAGTCCGTGGCAAAAGCAATCAGATCACCAATCTTCTAGGCAGTCTCTGATTATGGCTGCGGGATTGTTCGAATGACTTACCGCGGCTGTGCTACCACGAACTGTTAACGTGATCCATTTTACGACCTATACTGAACTGTTAAAGGGATAGAGTTATATAGGGTGTATAGTTCCATCTCTTTTCTCGCTCGCAGGATTGACATTTTAACACGATAAGGTAAGTAGCTAAGAACGCAAAGGGCAACTACAGGAACACAGGAGGGTTTTAGTCTGTAAAAGTCTGACACTCCATTTCGGTTCCTCTAAATAGCAGGCAATCTATGCTAGTAGCGTAGCCGACCAACACAGGTTGTTAGGGGCGTGTCAGACTTTTACTGACTAAAACCTATACCTAGTTCCTTCGTTGCCTTTCATTCCAGGGCCGAGTCTTCCTTTTAGAAGCGAACCCTTGGCCCTAGAAGGCTTCGACCCTGCTGGGCCCCTACGGTTTGTTGAGGCGCGCGTGGATCACTACGCGCCGTCGACGACTTGGGCTCGGTCCGGACGGTTACCGGATGGCCGGATGGTAAGCTACCCATTGCTCGCCGTCCACAAACCCGCGCCTACGGTGGCCGGAAATCGGGATCGGAATCCCGGCAGCTGGGGCGTGAGAGCCATTCACTCGCGCGTGTGTGTGCGGTCGCCTCCTTTGCTAGCATTACTGCTTCGCAGATGGAGGCGACCGCCTGCCACTCCTCCTCGCTATTTACCTTGCTATTTTATCCCATTTGCTTTGTCCAAAATTACTCTAAGTGCTAAATAACGATCTCTTTGTGGATCAGCGACGTTTACTAGCGTTATACAAGTGTATCAGAAGGATCTTTGGCCGGTCAACGTTCCGGCTCAATGAATATTGTCCGACGCGTAAAGTTACGACCGCATAGTGGTAGCTAAATCAACGTTTTATCAAGAACTTGTATCTGAGTGAATATTCTAGAGAGGTAACGTTGTTTGTTTGTTTCCATGTTTGTTTAGGTTATCTCTGAAAATAAAGGTATGTACATTCGAATACCAAGATTATATGTAAATCATAATACGATTTTAAAGAGTGTCTATGGAGTTTCTTGCAAGTTCTTCTCCATAGAGATCTTTGCTTCGGAACGTGCAATTTAGCTTCACTTTTTTTTGGACTGATCGACATTTGACTATTCAAAAATGCCTTGATTTGAATACTTTTGTGTTTTCTAGTGTATTTCGCACTAGTGTGGCGGACGGGCCCCACCTCAAATTTTTGTACATATTGTATTAGGCTGGTCATCCCCACCGAAACGCATGATAAAAAAACCGCGAGCCATTTCTCACAATAATTTGTTCTATTACTTTCGAGTAAATTTGTTGAAAATCGTCGTTTGATACACGTGGGCGATTGTCATTGCAGTGTTTTGGCTCCAAAACGATTTCGCTTTCGGCTGGGGCGTGTATTCCGCCTTGGACAATCGCCAATGGCATAGTTTGACCAATTGCATCAAATGTACTGTTAAAGAGCTCCAAGTGACCTAGACTACTTTTATGCCAGGCCTGTTGGTCTAGTGGTTAATGGCCCTGACTGCTATGCCGGAGGTCGTGGGTTCGATTCCCACCCAGGACAAATGGTTGTGTGATGCACAACACATTTATGTTTGCCTAATGTACTGAACAGCTAATATTTTTTTCGCGATTTCGGCTTTGCTCCCATAATAAAAATTGTTTGTTATCATGAGCACAATCACATGTTTAAGTATCGTACACTAATTTCCAGTCACCCTATCAGCTTTATGTTCTGGGTTCACTTGTCTACAGAAAAATTAAAATAAATGAACTGAATAAGCATGAACTTAAGACTAAATTGAAGCTCGACTCTTGCTGTACGATCAGGACTATTCTCGGACTGAAGACTTGCTTACGTTCCAACGCTAGTCTTAAACATACAACACAATTACACACACACACACGGACTCACCGTCACACACATACATGCACACTTATCCACACACACCATCACACTTTACACAGTTTTTTATTTTCATTTTCTATTCATTTTCATTTTATTAAAACTTATATTATTTAAGGCTAGACTTGCAACAAACGTACCAGAACTGTATCCGATGTAACTGCAGAACACTGACTCCTAAGTCACAGGTCTTACCTAGTTTAGGAGGCAGGGTCCTAATATTAGAAGATACCTTTCAAATTTAATGTACATATGTATGTAAGTCTTAAATTTGTTTATAAGGTTTAATTGATTCAATAAAGTTATTATTATATGTATTTTCAATATTTATCTCAGGACCCTGAGGTCCTGGACCTTTGGAAGGCGTACGAGGAGCCGAAGCCAACTCGCAGAGGCCCTTTAGATAATTATAATGGAACATGATACCAACCGACGATTATCCCTGTACGCGCTATGCTAGTGCACCCAAGGACAACCCCCGGTTGTTGAAAAACTATTGCGACATATGGAGAACAAAGATGATAGGGCTATGGTTTTTGGAGTCTTAAGTGGGCTGGTAACATGGAACTATGTTAAGACTATGGCCCCTGCCTGAACAACGTTATTAATATCCATCGAAAAAAGGCAGGGGGTGACTTGCACACCCTTATTATTATTATTATTAATAATATATTTAGTTGTCGTTTGATATTGTGTCACAAAAGGTTTCTCTTTGATGATAAATCAGTGGAGTCTCATATACGGTGATGTAACTTAAATACTGCCTCACAAAAGCATACCAACGTAAAAAATCCTCATCCCATTAGATCCCACGGTAGATAGGCACGCAGCTCACAGAGAAGCCCGATAGCTCGCAAATGACTGCTTTGACGAGGGTAGCTAATTTGGGCCCTGTCTCTGACGCTCACACCGGGTTATTAGATTTTTATATACCTTTGCCAGTGTCTACGTATAAAATTTGAACGTGATTGTAATCGATGGAATGTTTATATATGATAGGAATATCGATTTTGAAATTAAAGACTTGTAATATTTTTGTCTTTATAATTTTTTAACGTTACGATCTTGAAGTTTGGACTCAAATTCCACTTCGTTCACATTAGTGTTTGGGAGTGTCGTGGAGCGAGACACTCAAACGAATCTATCCAAACCTAAGTCATATCACAATAAGTTTTGTAGCATCAACAGCAGAAGAAGGTGCAACAACACAAGAAAACAAAGTAATTATTATTATTTCTTTATTGTCAGGCAACTAAGGCCCATAGATAAAATACATTATTTACAATCTTATAAACAAAATAAACTAATACATATTAAAAATATCACAAACAATTAACTATCGTCGGCGTCGTGTTCCGCTGCGTGGTGTCGCGCCTTCCTCGGAAACGTCGATACACGACCCCTTTTGGCCAAAAATCCTCTCTCAAAAAGGTCTGTAGATAGTGGGTTGGAACTCGTATCACGAACGACTTGAAGTTGGTATCATGGCGCGAATCCAGCCTTTCGACCCTCAGAGTCCAGTTGCTCTTTATCTTCATATACTCCACGACTTCCTCAACCTTCGTAGAGCAATGTAACCTCGCCCTAACACGTGTTTCATCCCTCTTCTTCACATGACCGTACAAAGACATATGTATAACATATCAAAAGCAGGGCAAGTTGACACAAACTTTAAGAACAAAGAACACGTTATCAATATTGACAAAGAAAAAGGTTGGAGTACACAAATAAAACAAAAAGAAGATGGGATGTCTACTTTCAATCAACATAACATTTTCTACGTGAACAGTTCCATTTATTTCTCTTATATACCTATCTATTTGTAAAGAGAATAATAAGTAGGTACTCCTAGCCCATATAGGTTAGTAATGTAGGTAAGTATATAGTATGTGGATTAGCACAACTGCCCCCTAGCCAAGTTACAACCGTTTCGTTTAGATTCTCTTTCGTCGATCGCCTCGAGTCGGCCACGCATCCGATTCCTTTGTTCAGACGTCATCTCAACGCTGAGCACGTGGTCAGAACAAAGGAATAGGAGGCGTGGCCGACTCGAGACGATCGACGAAACAGAATCGAAAAGAAACGGTCGTAACATGGCTAGGCCTGCTGTACCTTAGTTAGAAAGAAAGAAAGAAAGAAAGAAAGAAAGAAAGAAAGAAAGAAAAAACGTTTATTCGTGACTTACACAATCGTATAAACTAAAGATACACAATAAAAAAAAAGAAAGATATAATCAGTGCGAGACGAAAAAGGCACCTAACTCAGCATATGCTGAGTTATTTAAAACGATAAATAACGCAGCGCTGGTATTCTGTCAGGGCCCACTATGATGTCACGATCACGAACACACTTACGGACGTTAAGTAGTCTATCGAAATAAAATAATAGATAATGAAAAGGTAGATAAAATTCGTGAATTTATATTTACGTGTGTAATGTAAATTATAAACAATTATATTTAAAAATAGTGCTTATAAGAATAAATAATAAACAATCGACCGACGCCTGACGCTCCAACATATATCATTTGTCATTACCATAGACAAAACGGAGGAACGCGAGCGTACGGTGAATCAACTGTCATAAGAAGAGAAAAACAAAACAAAAGGTGTGTAGGTAAATACTTAGGATTATTACGTATGTATATTTTAAAAGTGATTCGGGTGTATCTAAAATGTTACTGTGTTTAACTGTGAAGTGTAAATGTTTTGTTGTGTTGGAAGCAAGAACAAAATGTTGTGTGCGAGCGACAATGTCACCAATACAAACCGTTCAGACTCTCGGTAAACTACATGGTTGTTTCCTTTTGGATTCGTAATAAATGTTGTTTATATTTCTAACTACAATTACCAACCGTCTTTATAGCACGAAAAGGCGGCGGTAAGTCATTCCATATTCTGCTAGCAGCGAATTTGAAACTACCACGGAATGCAGCAGTTTTATTTGACAAGGTCAACAAAAGGTATGAAGATGCGCTGGTTTTAATTTTGTTTATTTCACGCGACCAAGTCAGTTTATCATATAGATAGGCCGGTTTTTTTGTGCCAGATGAAGCTTTCTGCGATCGGACATTTTCATCAGATTACTTTTATTTAAAAATGGTGTTACGTGTGACCTTGGAGGTACATTGAAACAGAACTTAGCACATGCATTTTGTACTCGCTGGATCAACCTTTTGCTTCTACCAAGAATGCACGACCCATACACAGTGTCAGCGTAGTTCAGCTTGGATAAAACAAGTGACTCACAGAGCATGATACGCATATCCACACTTATGTAGGGACTAAGGGAAGGGAAAGCTTGAGACGGTAAAAGCAGTTGCGCACAGCTTCAGTAATATGAGTCTCAAAATGCAAGTGCTCGTCAAACACCACTCCAAGATTACGAGCTTCCTGTACCCTCTCAATGGGACAACCGTCAAGCCTCACATTTAAAGTACCGTTACCCATTTTGTTTAAAAAATCTCATGATCCTATAATCAAGTATTTTGATTTTCTTGGGTTCAAAACCAGTGAATTTCGCATAGACCAGGCTGTGATTCTATCCAAATCTGCTGAGGATGAAAAGACAGATACCTGCAAATCTTCCGCATAAAGGTGGAACTTAGTATTGAGCAGGCAGTTGGTGATGTCAGCATTGTATAGAATGAAAAGAAGAGGGCCTAGGATCGATCCCTGGGGCACACCTCTGCTCACGCATCTTAGACTAGAGGACTCAATGTATCCATCACTTTCACTTGTCACCTGGACAAACTGAGAACGGTGAGTCAAGTAGCTTTCGAACCGTCTCAGGTTGACATCTGTAGTAAGACAGCTTAGAAAGGAGAAGCGACGTATTGATTGAGTCAAAAGCACGTGAGAAATCCAGTAGGACAAGTATGGCACCCATTCCCTTATCTTTGCCTTCAAGGTTATTACCGACCACATCATCATCATCTTTAGAGATTGCTCACAGAGCAATATTAAAGGTTGCAACTTTTCGACCAATATTATTTCCCACCACTCAGTTATATAAGGATTGCAATGTTTTGAACGTACGACAGCTGTTTATGTTCCAAGCGATCTTGCTTCAACATCATTTCACTTCCTTTGTTACACTTAACAAGCGTGGTAAAGATTTAATTTGTACCCTTCCACAGACCCGTTACTCTTTTACAAAAAAATTTTTCTTTTACCTTGGTCCCTTCTTGTACAACAAAATTAATGCAAATATTCCCATATACTCTTTACCTTACCATGAATGTAAGTCAGCAGTCCGCTCTTTTCTATTAGACAAAACGTACGAGGAAACAGAATCTTTTCTTCCGTGACACACACACGCACACTCGCGCCACACACACGCACACACCTTTTTTACACACACTCGACCCATTAATTAGACACACATATAACACATTCACATACACACACATAAATATACTACACACACACCCACACAAGAAATTTACTGATTCGTCTTTCGTCTTTCATTTCTCTTTATTTTTCTGCATGCATGATATTGTTACTGGGATTATGTACCTAATTATAAAATGTACCACGTCTTGCGCCATATAAGACCTCCATATTTATATTGTATAATCGGGATCGGTCCTGTCTCTCCTAAGCTCAGGTTGCTTTGTAGCCTATTTAGGAGTACAGTGCTTCACCCGCTTACTAGATTCTTGTTTTACTCATATATGTGCCTATTGTATCCATTTGTGTAATCTGGTCCTTGTAAACAATCAATAAAATTTTATTATTATTATTATTATTATTATTATTACATCAAGTAAGGCCGTGGCTGTACTATGTCCCTTACGAAAACCAGATAGAGCGAGCGGCAATATATTGTGCTCCTCGAGATATGCTCAGAGCTGGTTGGAGACAACCTTCTCTAGGACCTTGGAAAGACATGGCAGTAGGCTAATAGGGCGAAGTTCTTTCACGCTGGTGGGATTAGATATTTTAGTTAAGAGGCACCTACCCCACTCGTCTATCTAGACGATAAGGGGAGCATGGTTTAAAAACTTGTTGGTTCATCTAACGCAATCCAACGCAATGTTTGATAAAGAGACAACGTGAAAAAGAAAACTGGACAAGTGCGAGTTAGACTCGCACCCTGAGGATTCCGTACAAACTCACATATGAAAATAGTTCAATTGCCGTATCTCTCGAAAAATTTTTCGAATCGCATAAAAATACATTTTTTTTTGTGACGTAACAATAAGATTACTGTTTTCAGACTTATTCCTATACCTATGCTATAAAACGATTCTGGGTTAACGGGAAGTACCCTATGAATTTTGATTCCCTTGAGAGTTAAAGTCGAACTATACGTTTTTGGCGACATAAAAGGCCGTATGTTTTTTTTTCGTTAACTTAGAAGTTTGATTTTTTCACAGATTCAAGGGATCGCAGATTTAGGTATATGGTTTTAATTTCAACTCTATACCTCCACGCGTTTTCGAGATAAAGGATCTTGACAGACAGACAGACGAACAACAAAATGTACCTATAAGGGTTCCGTTTTTTCCTTTTGAGGTACGGAACCCTAAAAAGAGATCTGTTGGCATTCTGTAATTCTTAAAAATATATAAATACCAGTCTCTTAAAACCTGAATATTGAAAAATCTGCTCTGAATGTTATAATACCAGAAACAATAGAGGGATTACGTAATTATAAAACTACATATATATATATATATATATATATACAACTGTAGGCACATAGTAAACGTTATAACACATTGTTTTATAACGTGCGGTTATGTGGCTTAGTTGGGTAAGTACACAGACCCGAACAAACGTGGCGGCTAAATCTATTACCAGTTGTGGGATTATACAGCTCACACAGTTGGCCGCGCATTAGAAAACAAAACAATGGTGAAATAGCCTTAGAAAATTCCCTGTTTTTAGTTTCTAGGTATTCCTGCCAGTGTATTTATACGATAGCATTTATGAGGACGTGCGAGGAAATTCCACCATCACCTTTCTGTCATCGGACAGCCCGACGTACGGCGAGTGTCCATCCTTACATTGTTAAAGGAGGCGGCCGATCGCGTGAGGCAACGGTCCTCACGCCCTAACCGCCGCCGGGACTCCGATCCCGATTTCCGGCCACCGTAGGCGCGGGCTTGCGGACGGCGAGCGATGGGTGGCTCGCCGTCCGATTGTCCGGTAACTGTCCGGAACGAGCCCAAGTCGTCGACGGCGCGTAGTGTTCCACGCGCGCCTCAAGGAGATGTCAGCAGCCGTAGGGGCCCAGCAGGGTCGAGGCCTACTGGGGCCATGGGTGATGCGAAAGTGATCCCGGGGCCCTTGAAAAATGGCAAAGAAGGAACAGGAGTGGGTTTTTAGTCAGTAAAAGTCTGACACTATCTCGCGCTCCACCCAAGAGCGGGGGATGTCATTAGATGGTTTTCCCACCCGAAAAAAAAACCTCTACAGTCCGGACTAAACGTTTCGCTGTTCAAAAAATATCTCTGTATAATGCGTTGACCTGCGCAATTACTGCTGTGTGGATATAAAAGAATCAAGAATCAAAGCATTTATAACAAATAAACTATTTACAAGCACTTTTAAATTGTTAAGAAGTCAGTCAGTAAGAAAAATGATGCTAATTGCACATTCCAAAGCCTAGATGTCTATGGAGAGGAATGTGAAAGAAACTCCATTAACTCTCTTTTAAATCACGTTATGTATTAAAAAAGCAGTAGAGCAGTGGTGGCCGAGTGGTAACGGCCCCGACTTGCGAGTTGTAGGTCGCGAGTTCAAATCTAGCCAGGCGCATTACTTTGTGTAATTTATTTCATCACCACTGCTCTAAAAACGGTGAAGGAAAACATCGTGAGGAAACCGGCATGTCCTAGAACCAAAAATTCGAAGACATGTGACATCCACCAACCCGCACTGGGCCCGCGTGGTGGATTACGGCGCATTCCCTCTCCTAGAGAGGAGGCCTGAGTCCCTACAGTGGGAACATTATAAGGCCGACTATGCTATGCTATGTATTAAA
Organism: Mythimna impura; assembly: GCA_905147345.3. Taxonomy (NCBI): domain Eukaryota; kingdom Metazoa; phylum Arthropoda; class Insecta; order Lepidoptera; family Noctuidae; genus Mythimna; species Mythimna impura. The sequence continues at coordinate 26,417,640 of LR990355.1, forward strand.
AATAGGAGATAATTATTATATTGCTTGCTATATCTAGTAGAGTCTAACGCCTATTGGTTTTATATCGGTAAAAAAACGTACAGGTGTTGTAAATCATACTAAAATTATAAAGGCTATGATTTTGAATAATTTGATACACGCGTTGACCATGTCTTGTAATAGGACATAGGATACTTTTATATATGTATGTCGTGGCCAGTTCTTAGAATTGTACACTTCATCATACAGCCAAGTGAAACTGGAGATCGATTAAACGTAAACGTTGGATGATATGTTAATCCTCGTTTGACCCAGTGTTGGGCAATATGTAATCTAACTACTGATTAATAACTACGACTACATATTATAGTTAGTAGTCATAACTACAAATTACATTAAATAATCATAAAAAAGTAGTGAAACATTTTGATTACTAACTACAAATTGTAGTTGCAATCACGATTAAGAGATTTCTTTTTATAACTACACCTTGAAAGGTTGATTGTTTGATTACTTGTCAATAAACGCAATAATTATATGTAATAAATATAAGTACCTACGTAATCATCTACGACTTCAAGCCTTGTATTCAAATCAATAGTTCCAACACATTACCTGTTTATTTAATTGCAAAATATAAGCTCTTAGTAGGTACTCAAATAATCAGTAATTATAACTACTAGATTACAGCAATCAAATTAATAACTACTTCATGTAGTTTGATTACCTACTGTAGTTAAGTTACCTGTAATCATAACTACATGTAATCAAACTACATGTAGTTAACTACTTTCAATCGTAATTTGTAATCTGATTACAAAATAGTAGTTAACTACGCCCAACACTGGTTTGACCATATCATTGATGTATCCTACATGATAATAATAGGTCTTAAGAAAGTAGGCCAAACGAGGATTGACATATCATCAAACTAACGTTCAAAACGATCTGGCCATGACATATAGACTACTTTTTATGCCGGGTATGACGTTCCCTTGGGATAATTTTCCACTTTCACACGGGTGAAGACGCTGCCAGAACCTTGTTACTTATTTGAATAGAAACCAAGAAATTAAAGTTTTGAAAACTTCAGCAATTGGAGAGTAATTTATGCTGATTAATCTAGACGCAGCAATAAACTAAAAATTATCATAATTATTTTCGGAGTTCTTAAAAACAAAATTAGAATTTAATGAAACATCTGGCAGTGTCTGTTAAACGAGTTGCATTTTAAGATAAATTTACACGTAGCAACATGTTCAGTTAATAAAAACGTGATGAATAGACATATTATGTAATCATCAGCATGCCATTTATGTAAAAAAAGATATACACCGCTAAGAAAATAACATATACACAGCAAAAACATTCAAATGTCTGTGCGTCATCACCTTAGCATAATAGCATAGCATAATCAGCCTTTTAATGTTCCCACTGCTGGGACTCAGGCCTCCTCTCTCTAGGAGAGGGAATGGGCCGTAATCCACCACGCGGGCCCAGTGCGGATTGGTGAATGTCACATCACCTTATTATGTTTTATTAATATTATAAATGTGAAAGTTTGTATGTTTGTTTGTTACTCCTTAACGCTCAAACGGCTGAACGGATTTAGATGAAACTTAGCACACGCGTACACCGTATCCTGGAATAGGACATTTGTAATGCGTTTTATTTCAGGAGTATGTGATGTTCGACTTACACGCGAGCGTGCCCATTGCCAGAAGATAGTTTAAAAAACGAACTAGGTGTACGAACTTTTAGTTTATCGAATGATTTCTATTTTGTATGTGCTTAGTTATAATTTGAACACTGCTCAAAACAATCAGTTTTTTTTAATGTTAATTATGATTACTATTTTTTTTTTGTAATGTTTTTGGCTTGGATACGAAGTCCTTTAAACCATGTCTTCGTATGAATACATTACTTTGTTTACCATTACAATACGGATGTAATGCTTTCTAATGTTTTTGTAGTATTTGGCGGCAAAGGTATCGAGTAAGCCTTCTTCACAAGCTTTGCTGAGTTAGTCAACACTACAATAATATTCTCAGCTCCATTTTACCGAGATGCGTCCATTTCAATAATTACACACATTTTCCAATTGTGCAGACACTTGTGATAAAAAACAACACCAATTTTACATCACAATATTCACTAGAGATCAATTTGCGAATAAGAACTTCACTTGAAAAATTCCTGCCAAAAATTCCTTATGATCACTATGAATTTGTACTACACTATGTAAGTAGACTGCTGAATAATAATTGCTTGACAAGTTTTGTTACTGGCTGCATATACATTAAAAAAAAAAACAAAAACAAAGGAGTCTAGTGTTTTTCCACCTAGTCTGTCTGTATAGGTCAGGTAGACGCTCATTAGACAAAACAAATGTAGCGGCTTTTTGGACATTTAACGCTTGTTTTTTTTTTTTTTTCGTTTTATTAATAATTAAACGAGGGACAACAAGCTGTTACCCACTGTTATTAGAACAGTCAAATAATAAACATTTTTTTATTGACACTATTGAAGATCATTTAGAGAACCCGCCATGTTCTTTTATTACTTTTTTTCCAGGCAAAGGCATTTTAGGGCCTAAAAAAGTTTTGATTTAAATACTTTTCAGGAAACCTGTAGAAAAAAAATGCTTGTAGTTAATACTAGCATTTTTTTTCGACTAAATAAGATATTTCCTTTGTCTCCTAATAAAAATAAGAAATAAAATCTAGTCTAGCTGTGAGCTCGATCGGTTACTTAGTTCCGAGTCAATGAGCTGGCAACATTACGCTACCCACATCGCAGTGTACCAATGCTTTGAAACCTCTGCATTCAAGCGTACACTGTACCTAGTTTAGTTTGTTTGTCTTTAAGTGGCTTTTAGTATAAATGGTTTGTTGCAGCAATACAGCTATTAAATTTTAATGAAGAAGGAGTAATAAAGCCAAGTTTATTCATATCCCCTCATTTTTTACCTTTTTTGCATGTAAAAGATTTGCCATTTATTTCATAATTCAACAACTCTCCTGTCGCAGGTCTGCTGGAAGAAATTTCTTTTGAAATGTGCAGCACCTTTGTGCTAATCTATGTGTTTTTGTTCTTTTCATTCTTAGGCAAGTATTTGGGTGTACATAAATATACTTAACTATTTTTAGTAACACACTGCAATCGGGTACATGCCTTATGTGTTTTTGTACAATATACTAAACAACAAACTAATAACGCTAAAAAGAAATCTTTTCCTGAAAACAACACTATAAGTGGTTATTGAATGAAGCAGTAATTACCATTTCAAATATTGTTATACGAAGGAGTGGGGGCATGGAAAGACCTTTTGGGTATCTCTTTTGTACACACGTAACCAAATGGCGGTGATGTCACATTTCAATAATTATGTACAGTCAGGGATCAAAAGTGCAGTTGCACTTTACCAATGCTAAAGTGTCTAAAATTTCTTTATTGTAGAAGTTCAATAGTCCACAACTAGTTTATTCAATATTTTAGATTCTATGCTACCAATTAAATCAGTCATGTACCATTGACCCTCTTATACAAAGAAATTTTAAACATTTTAGCATTGGTAAGGTGGAACTGCACTTTTGACCCCTGACTAGTACATCTATTTGACAGTTTACCATTCCACTAGATGTGAGAGGTTTATAACTAAATATTGAACGGATAGACGAAATTCTTTTCATTTGCAATTTCGAATAAAGTTACATGTTGAAACGAATAATTAAAAAAAATGTGTCAACTACATAATTATCAAAAAACCGTCAACAGACAAAGCCTGGCATTCTTTCATACAATGTTTTTTTCGAATGACTTTATGATAAGTAGGTGGAAAAGTTTCTAAATCAAAAAACGAAATTATAGGTACGATGAAGAACTGGTTCTGCACCGCATTTGGAAGCCCACGTTTCTTTATAGGTGACATTTGCATAATATGACTTTACAACGTTGAACAGAGTTTTTGTTTGGACACACTGTATTATTAGGTAATATTATATCATTCGATAGTGTCTCTAATAAGAATCAAATTGTAGGAAGTAACGACATATGACCAACTGGTCGAATTTTAGTAAAATAATTCACATTTTTTAAATAATGTCTTTCATTCAGAATACATCAATATCATTCCTTGTCAGAAATGATGTTCAATTTTATTTTTTCAATTTAGGACTCGCAATCTTCACAAAATTTTATACATTTTTTTTTTAAATTGAAATAAGGTAGGTAAAGTGAAACAAAAGTATTTGGTCAAAACTTTACTCTTTTCTTTAGTTTGCCATATACATTTATAACGTCATTACTTTCTATGATGTTGATTATTTTGTAAACTGGTAACAAATAACACTTTGAAACGTCATTTTTTTCTTTAATTTAAACTAGATGAGGCCAGTGTTTCCTAGCTGAGGTCCCTGAGAAGAAACACCGAAACAAAGCAGAGGTCAAAGTCACTTTTAAAGCAAATACAGTAAACATGCAATGGTCAAATGATATGAGAACCATGCAGATTAGTGTTCGAGATGGTTTTTTGAGTCAGTGCATTTGTTAGCATTCGTGTAGCTCAACTCAGGACTAGCAAGAAGCTCACGACACGATGAACAGTAAGAAAGGACACTATCGAATAGTGTAATAATAGTGTCATTGTAGTTGTCATCAAAATCGGACCTAAAGGGTGGACCAAACGGTTGCAAACTAGCGTTCCAACCAAGGTCACCTTGGTTTATGTGTTTGGTTTGTGTTGCGGCTACATGGATGGAAACCACGCGCCAACACGTTCGGTGGTTGGGAAAACGCGCCTCCTAACCAAGGGCGTTGAAGGATTACAACTGCTGTCTACACGGATGGATTACAACTGCTTTCTACACGGATTGAAACTAGCAAGCTTACCTTGGTTGGGACGTTGGTTTGCAACCGTCTGGTCACCCCTTTAGACTCCTTCGACTATTTTTAGGGTTCCGTACCTCAAAAGGAAAAAACAGAACCCTTATAGGATAACTTTGTTGTCTATCTGTCTATCAAGACCATTTATTTCGAGGAGGAGGTATCGAGTTGAAATTAAAACTATATACTCAGGTCTGCGGTCCCTTGAAGCTGTGAAAAAATCAAACTTCTGAGTTAACAAAAAAAAGATACGGCTGTTTATATCACAAAAAACGTTTATTTCGACACTCTCAAGGGAATCAATTTGTAATTACGTCACAAAAAAAATCATTTTTTGCGACTCGAAAAAATCTTTGCAATGCTTTTGCAGTTCAATTCGAGAATTGAACTGTTTTCATAAGTAAGTTTGTACGGAACCCTCAGTGCGCGAGTCCGACTCGCACTTGCCCGGTTTTTTGATATTTCTCATAGTTTTGGAATTGGGCATACCTACACACCCACTTGGAAAATCCACCGTTTATACAGGCAAAAATGGGTGTGACTACTACGATGCGCCTTTTAGAGAAGTGTGCAGCAAGAAGATGTACTGCACCACCAGCAAATAAAATAAATAATTAATAAATACTTATAATAAATCGAGGTAATGACAAGATAATATTATATTCTACTATAATTTTACTACTAATATCCTTAACTTTTTTGTTTTAATGATTGCGTTCATGGTATTTCGGTCATGGAGTTCGATTTAACTTTGGACTTTATTGACGGTTATTAGTTTTGCGACCTTGTACACATAAATTGATGACTCACTTTCGTATTTTATTTAGTTTAAAAGCTTGGAACTGATTTATTGGTAATCGTTAATATTTAGGCGTTTCTTTTGTAGTAGTTGTTCCAGTAAGTAGTACATAAATCTACTTCAACAATACAATGCTTAATTATAATGTATTTATTAGTTATATAATATTAGCATATTTATGTATTTGATTGTTGTAAGTAACTCAATTTAATTGTACTACATTGTACTTGATATATCTGTTATTTATTTATTGCGCACACCTACCGCAGTGTTGTCTCTTTTAACTCAAAGGTTAACTGGTAGAGAATGCCTTGTTGCATTGTACTACTACTGTACCTACATGAAGTTTAAATAAATAAATAAATGCTGGCCCTTACAAGTGAGACCTAATTGGTCTTCTTTCTACTTCTGAAGAAACTTTACAACTGAAAGGGGACCGATATTGAATGACGATAACGAGAAAATAAATCAACTCCCACGGCTCCCACTATGAAAGCAGTTCTAAAGATATTGATTCACGTTAAAATGTAATATTTCTAGTAATTACGTCTGATTATGGGATCAAGTGACCCAAAGACTTTGGTGGCCCAGTGGTAACGGCCCTAACTTACAAAATATTTGTCGTGTAATCAAATCTAGGCAGGCGCTTTACTTTTTGTAAATTACTTCATCACTACTGCTCTCAAAACGATGAAAGACAATATCGTGAAGAAACCGGCATCCTAGAATAAAAAATTCGAAGATATGGACATCCACTAACACGCAACGGGCTCGCGTGGTGGATTACGGCCCATTCTATCTCCTAGAGACGAGGCCTGAGTTCCAGCAGTGGGAACATTTTAAGGCTGATTATGTTTAGAATGCTTTATGGCAGGGATGGCGAAACTGGCGCGCGTGCCAGTAGTGGCACGTGGCAAAATGATTCGGGCACACCAGTGTAAGATGTACAACATGTAGGTGACTTGAAACAACAGTAATCACAATATTTTCTTTTATTTAATTAAAATTAACAAACAATTGTAAACATTGCGCTATATTACCGATTTCAGATTGCATATTAAGAGTTAAGCATTTAGGTTTAAAGTATTGACATTTAAATTTCTGTTCTAAGACATTTACTTAATTAATTTAGTGAGTAATTGAATTTAATGTATTTGAATTTAATAATTATCTAATTTGTTATGGGAAGAATGAAATGAATTGAAAATGTATGAACTAACATAGAAATAAGTAGGTGCTAACATATTATGTGGACCAAAAGTTGTCTTCTTATTAAACTTAAGTTTAATAATAATAATAAATAAAATATTATTATTATTAAACTTTATCCATTAAATTACAAAGTCAATCAAGATTCTTTGGCGGCACGGCACGTCATGACCACCTAATTTTTTTTCATATATTTAGTGGCACGTTCTCCAATAAGGGTTCGCCATCCCTACTATTATATGTGTCAACAACCAATGGTAGTGTTGTTGGATGTAGGTATGTGTTTAGAAAATAATATAACACCTTTTACACGATTTCGAAAGCCATAAACGTGTTCGTTTCGACCACTAATTTCATTTAACTCTGTAGAATCAGTTACTAGAACTACCCCCGATTTATGATTTAAGCATTTAAAGTTGAGTATTTCTCTAACTTTACTTAGCCTCAAAACCTGTCGTTTGCATTCAAGAAACCCTCAATGCAGAAATCCGCCCCTAGATACCTAATTGCATTGTTTGACTAGAGGGCTGGCTTGTTCTTCGCCTAAAGAAGTAGTATTGCCATTCAACGTGGCAATACTGTCAGTCTTCTGGGCACATTTCCGGATGACAGTGAAAAAAAGAAGGAGGTTATCAATTCGGTTGTATTTTTTAAAATGTTTTTGTATCATATGTATCTATGTATTTTTTTTACATAGTTAGGTTTAGTTTAAATACTTAGTTTAGTTAATATTTAAGTCTCTTATATTATGTGGATTTAACCCTTCCAGTCTTTATCCATAGTGAATTTGAAGCTATCGTAAGGACATACGTCATCTCGGTAAATGTTGAGGTTATACTGAATATTTGGTGACATAACTAATGAACTGAAATTACAATGAAATATAGGAAGAAATTGAGATTGGTGGCAAGGCGCTTCAATTAAGAAATGAATAAAAACAAATTAAAAAGAAAAAAATGTATCAAAGAGATCTAAATATCAGTTACTATTTGAGAACTAATTTACAACGGTTCCCCGAAGTCTACAACCACAAAACTATTACACAATATTATATCTGAGTAAGTAGTTGGGTTGCTAAACCAGTTTCTTAAATCACACTAATATAACGGCGATAGTTTGTATGTAAATATGTTTTTTAGTCCTTCACACTCGAACAGCTGAACGGATTTAGAAGAAATTTTGATATCTTTATATGTATAATTCTTCTGTACGTGTGTTTGTCACTTAACTCCTCCTAAACAGCTTTACCGATTTGGATTTGTTTGTATATTTGCTTGGATTCCTGGATGGTTTGAAAATAATGTGTGCGGCCAACAATATTACAAATAAATAATAATAAAAACCTCAGAGATAGATAAGACAAAAAAACAAAAATAATTACCATACGATTTTTATTAGTATTTTCATTGAAAAAGACCCCTCTACGTCACTGTTTATACAATTTTTGTTAAATTTCTGATAAGGTCATAAAAAAAATTTTTGATCTTTAAAATTTATCTCGGAATTTGAGGGATATCCACTTTATTCTTTCGCTGTATGAAATCGGTGCAAGTACATGTTTAACTGTACCTAATTCCAACCTCTGTATATTTGACATCAAGCTACTCTACTACCAATTAGAGCGAAACAGTAACCAAAGGTGCTGTGGGAGGCGCTAGTGATTTATGAAGGTGGGTTTCACGCGAGCAGATCCGCGGTTAGGAATTAGTTTGTTATATAGGGTGACTGGTAATTAGTGACCGATATAACAAACACGTGATTCTACTCATGATTACAAACAACTTTCCCAAAGAAACTTTTTTTATATACTCACTAGTTTGTAGGTACATTCACTGATTAGGTACGTCCATCTATGGGTTTGCAAGCTGCGCGGGTGTTCTATCACTATTGTAGGTACGACGGCGTCACGCGGCTAACAGCTGAGCGGTCGCCGGTCGCAGACGCGCGCGCGTATTTAAACAGCTGTTTTAATATTGTGATAAAACTAATGAGAATATAAAAGTTTATTTGGGAAAATTGTTTGTGATCATGAGTACACTCATGTGTTTAAGTATCGGTCACTAATTACCAGTCACCCTATATAGTAACGAACACTTTGATACCGCTTCAAATATTTGATGGCTACGACCTTATAACCAACGTGTTTTGGGCAAGGCGTTCTTTGATAAACCTGTTTGTGTTACCACGCGTTTTTCTCAGTTACTTCATAGTTTTTTACTAGTGTATTTTTAACTTTGATATTTTTATATATTTTTTTTTAAGGTTGGAAATCATTCAATTACTTCTGCCGGTCTGAGTGGAGCGCGAGGGCGTGTCAGACTTTTACTGACTAAAACCACACCTGTGTTCTTCAGTTGCCCTTTGCGTTCTAAGACTACGGGTTTCCATTTCAGAATATCCCCGCGGTCCCAGCGGGCATCGGCCCGGGCCGCTGCTGGGCCCCTACGGCGGTTGGATGACATCTCTCTGAGGAGCGCCTGGTGGTGATCACTAGGCGCAGTCGATGACTGGGGCTCGGTCCAGTCGATTACCGGACTGCCGGACGGCGAGCTACCAATTGCTCGACGTCCGCAAGTTCGCGTCTACCGTGGCTAGGTAGTCGGGCTCGGGGTCTCAGCGGCTGAGGCGTGAGGAAATTCGTTCCCTCACGCTTGCGGCCTCCTCCTTTGCTAGCATTAAGTTACTGCTTCGCAAAAGGAGGCGACCGCGTGCCATTCCAATGGGTAAAGAAAATAATCGAGAATTTTGTAATAACAGTTGATTTTCAGTTTGATTCCTAGGACAAGCAAAGTGTGTGGGTTTCATCTTTAAAATTTCTCAGTAATAGTTAGTGACAAGTAGCTTCAGACTTTTACCAACACCATTTTATAAATCTTTGGACTTGCCTCAGAGACACGTTTGAAAGAAAGTCATCACCAAAATAGCTTTTACATTTTTTAAATTTTTGGTAAGTCGTTATATGTTATCAATGAAACGTAATTAATGCCTACTTTGGTAAGCGGTTCATGTTGAACCAGTAAGATGTGGTAATTCTTAGCTTTTACCGGCAAATCTTGGGGTTCACCTTAGTTTTTCCAAACTAATGTGTTAGATGATATAAATCTGTATTTCCATACAGATTTATATTATCTAACACACAGGTAATGTTTGTGTGCATAAAATACAATGTTTATTATGTTAATTTAATTAATTACTTAATTACCTATCATTATATCCTTTCATTAAACAAAATACGTCAGCAAAAGAGTGTGTTCAACAAATAAATAAACTAATTTATTAATGTCATTTGTTGAAACTTGTTCCTTTATCAAAATAGATAATTATTGTCATTAGTTTTATGACCTTTAAACAAAAAATTAACGCAGTTGTCAATAAGTTTATACTTAGAAATGAAAATACAATAAACGAAGAAGTAAGAAGCAATAAAAATAGCTTTTGGTATGTTATCAGTGGTCTACCGGAAGCAATCAATACCTACAATGATTTTTTAGTAACACTGGGCCTTGGTACGACGGATTTGGTCCGTCCGTACCAAGGCCCAGTGTGAGTCAGCGTGAGTTACTACTAATTAGTAGACACGCTCAAATTTATTACGATGGACCAAATTCACGCTGACTCACGTTCGACCTTGGTATGGACGGACCAAATCCGTCGTTCCAAGTTTGAGTGTGTGTTAACACTATAGTAAAAACATGTTACTTACATAGAGAGGAGATCTGTTCTAGAACTAAAAATTTGATGTACTTATGTATATATACATCCACCAATCCGCACTGAGCCGGGCGTAGGATAATTAGGACCATTGTCTCTCCTACAGCGAAGGCCTGAGTCCCAACAGTGGGAACATTATAAAATATAAAAAACAAAAGTATTATCATACCTAATTACAATATCAGGAAGATTAGCTGACCTACTGTTAGATATTTAAATTAGATAGATAGGTAATTTATAAAACCTTTTAACACGAATGTGAATTTAGAACAACGCAGATATAAAATAGATTTCTCATGCGATAGTTTATCTGTTCATGATAATTGACTAAGATAATATTTTAAATAGATGTTTGTAATATGAATAGGTCAAATTATTTTGTTGCTGATCAACCTTAGATCAGGCCAGATAAACAAGTTTAAAAGCAGAGTTAGGCGATATACCTACTACTTCAAAAATAATCCATACATATTCTTTTATGCAAAAGTAACTTCGTCTGACTGAACGTCGAACTTCGTGGACTGAATTCCGTACCAACGAGTCTATACTTCGGGAACTCGGCATCAAGCAGCGTTTATCATCTTTGGTACAGTCTCGTATTCTCACCTTTTTTGGTCACGTATGCCGCAGAGGGGAAGTGGCTATTGAGCGACTTGTAGTTCAGGGAAGGGTTGAGGGTACCAGGCCACGAGGAAGGTCGCCTATGAGGTGGACTGACCAGATTAAAGCGGCAGTAAATGGCTCATCATCACTGCACGAATGCACGAGGAAGGCGGCCATCACAGAGGAGTGGCGGCGTGTTGTGAAGCTTGCCACCAACACCTGAAGTGATGACCACGACCACTCTGTCAAGAGTGATATCGACAAGGAAGAAGAACTTCGTCTGATTGTTACCATTTCATGACTTAACAGCTGGTGATGAATTTTGGCATACAGGTTCGCCAATTTTTTTTACGGTGGGAAATCATCTAATGACTCCTCCTGCTTTAGGGTGGAGTGAGAGGGCATGTCAGATTTTTGCTGACTATAATCACACCCATATCCATTCAGTTGCCTTTAGCGTCCTAGAACCACGAGTATCCCTTTCATGCTTTTCCGCTTGGCCCCTCTGGTTGCTGGCATCTCCTTGAATCGCGCCAGCGGCCACCGTAGGCGCGGGCTTGCGGACGGCGAGCAATGGGTAGCTTGCCGTCCGACCGCCCGGTAACAGTCCGGACCGAGCCCAAGTCGTCGACGGCGCGTGCTGTTCCACGTGCGCCTCAAGGAGATGTCAGCAACTGTAGGGGCCCAGCAGGGTCGAAGCCTACTGGGGCCAAGGGTCTGATTCTGAAAGAGAGACTCGGCCCTAATACGAAAGGCAACGAAGGAACAGGAGTGAGTTTTCAGTCAGTAAAAGTCTGACACTATCTCCCGCTCCGCCCAAGAGCGAGGGATGTCATAAGATTTTTGCCCCACCGAAAAAAAAAGAAAAAGAGGTCTTAGAGGCTTTAACAGTTCAGTTTAGGTCGTAAAATGTATCGCGTTAAAAGGACCTCAGGTGAAAACAATTTATTGTCGATCGAAAGCGGGCAGTTGCTTGAAAAAAGGATGAACATCCATAGACTCATAGCAGGTTCAGTTGAAAACCAGCGTCAGGCAACTGCTACGTGGCCTGGAATTATGCTGAACTGGACCTATTTGGCGCAGCCGTGAGACACACAATGTTGATTTATTTTAAGTTTAAGTATTTAAATTTCTATACTATAATTGCTATCACATTGTGTGTACCTGTGTGCCAAATAAACGTATTTTCTTTCTTTCTTTCTCTAAAAAAGACAAAGTCGTCTAAAGTCTTATCGACCTTTAAGTTAATCATCACATTTTTATGATTTCTTTCCAATTTATTTTTTTAATTAATCATTGTATGCCGTAACGAAATATTTGACCTTTAAAGGTTATTTGGTTTGTAATTATAAAGATAACTGAACTAAATTATTGGTAAATAATTTGGGTTAGTTGCTAAGTAGGTTCTTACTGATAAAACATCTGGCCTATATTTATTTAAATACTAGCTTTTGCCCGCGGCTTCGCTCCCGTCAACTGACTACTATATCCTACTCTACCCAACTCTATCCTACTCTACCTTACTCTACTCTACTCTACCCTACTCTACCCTACTCTACCCTACTCTACCCTACTCTACCCTACTCTACCCTACTCTACCCTACTCTACCCTACTCTACCCTACTAAGTATCCAATGTCCGTCTCCTGGTTCTAAGCTACCTCCCCACCAACTTTCAGCCAAATCGGTTCAGCCGTTCTTGTGTTATAAATAGTGTAACTAACACGACTTTCTTTTATATATATAGACTAGCTGCGGCCAGCAGCTTCGCCCGCGTGATAATAGAAAATTATTCCAAGGGAACATACTCCCGGGATAAAAAAGTATCCTATATGCTATTCCAGGACATGCTCTACCCGTGTACCAAGTTTCATCGAAATCGATTCAGTAGTTTTTGCGTGAAAGAGTGACAAACATCCATACATACAAACTATAGCGTTCATAATATTAATAAGATTAACCTAATGTAACTATAATATCAAGGCGTGATTTTATTAGAACATGTAGGTAATGGTTTCTTTACCTACTTTTTTTTTAAAGATATAAATTTATTCGGATCATGAATTGAAAATCTTCTCCATCAATATGACAGTAAGAGTGTTCGAAAGAGTTACCGTGATCCTGGAACGAAAAGGGCAACTGAAGGAACACGGGTGGGGTTTTAGTTAATATAAGTCTGACACTCCTTCTCACTCCACCCGAATCGAGAGTAGTTAGGTATTTGATAACTTAAAACTCAAAAAAAAAATATCTTGTACCATTGATTACTTGGCAGTATTTGAAAAGAGAATCCGATGGATTCGAAACGCACAGGACCGGTCATTATGGCGATACTTGGAGGAGGTCTATGTCCAACAGTGGACATCTTGCGGCTGAAATGATGATGATGATGAAAACAGTACTAACATAACATAAGGTAGAGGTAAATTACTTTGAAAACTGGCCATAACTAGAGAAATATTGTATTCAACATTTGTGTGTCTTCTTGCAATATTGTACGATCGATCCTTTATAAGTAGAAACCTGCATTGTCCGCCTGTATTGCGGGCATTTCAAATATTTACCATGCTTGCACAATAGCCTATACTTCTGAGAAATACTGGCTTTGTGGGTAGTTACACATTCACCACGCGAACGTTATATATAGCACGGTAATATTATCTATAATATTACCGTGGTTAAAGGTACGTGTAGTTTCCTTAGAGCTTTCATTGATTAAAAGGAAATATTTTTGTCTTATTTTACAGATTTCGGCAGAACTGGAAGGAAGAATCGTGGGTCTGCGAAGGATGGGAGGAGTGGAGGTAGGTCTTTGCCCCGGAATGGGACAGAAAAAGCCACACTGGGCCCGTGTGGTGGATAACGGCACATTTCGTCATTCCCTCTCCAAGGGAGGAGGCCTGAGTCCCAGCAGTGGGAACATTCATAGACTGGTTATGCTCATGCTATAAGTTCGCCAGTATGAATGTAAATGTGAGTAGGTAATGTATATTGTAAGGTGTACAGCTGATCGTTATGTTTCATCTTTATCCGGCCCACGCTGAAAACCAGCGCCATAGACTATCGCCGCATTTTGCGTGTTGTCACAGCAGCATTATGCTGAGCGTTCAGCCGTTTTGCGCGGATGTGGCTCATATTTTTCACATACTAAAGGAGACTGCTAAATTATTTATTTAGTGTTATTTAACCTCATCAATGTCTACTACTCATGTAGTCTTAACTCTAATGTATATAGTAATGCAAAAAAAAACTGGTTTAAAAAAAGACCTTAGCCCATCCTAGAAATAAGTCCTGTATTGTGGGTCCGTTCTCAAACATGTAAAGACACCCAGATCCGGAACACCTATCTAAAAACCAGACAAATATTTGTTTCGAGCGGGAATCGTCATCATCATCATCATCATTTCAGCCGAAAGAAGTCCACTGTTGGACATAGACCTCCCCCACGCGTCGCCACAACGACCGATTCTGTGGTCTCACATTCACCGCATTCCCGCGACTCTCACCAGGTCATCGGCCTACCTTGTGGGAGGCCATCCAACGCTACGTTTTCCGGTGCGCGGTCGCCACTCTAGAACCTTTCGGCCCCATCGACCATCCGTTCTACGAGCAATGTGCCCTGCCCACTGCCACTTTAGTTTGGCGATTCTTCGGGCTATGTCGGCGACCTTGGTTCTCTTGCGGATATCTTCATTCTTTATGCGATCACGCAAGGAAACCAAGGAGCGGGAATCGTACCCGAGTCAATCGCTCAACCACTGTGCCAATCGTGACATTAAAAAAAAATATTTACTAACGTATGGTGTTCATAATTTGCCATTATTATGCAGAAAGAATCTAAGGTCAGTTATCGTTTGGCTGGGAAAAAGACCATTTTTCGACAATTATAGGGAAAAGGACACAACATAGAAAAAAAAAAATATATTTACCCAAGATGTCCGGATAGCGCGCCAGAAAGTCTGTTTTAGCTCTGATGAGTTCCAGCCGGATCTGATTCTCTAAAGGTGCCTCCAACGCTGAGAAGACCAGCGCCCCTGATGCCAAGTAGACCACGTAGAATATCACATAGATCAGCAGCAAGCAAGTGAACCTCGCATTACCAAACAGTCTAGTCGTCGCTATCAAAGGTTGAAACGGAGGATGCTCTTCTTCATACAAAATTTCTCTTTCAACGACCATTTTTTTAGGGTATGGGAATAACTGACTGTGGACTGTCATGTCATCGTCACTCCTAGAACTCATGCTCCCATAAGACTGAATCCGTTTATATTTATTTCCACCACTTCCTCCGATGCCAATATGCTTCTCCATTTTCAAAAAAGTTAATGTCAATCAAGATTTACGCGCGAAACCAATAAAAAGTTTTAATTAAATCAAAAATCCATAACCATTTTCAAAAACACATTCCAAATTCGAAATAATACCAAACACAAAACACTGGTACGGTTTTTATCTAGATACGGCTTGTTGGTAGTCCACAGAGTTCCAGAACACAAACCTAAAATCCCGGAACGCACGGGATTATGGTCAACTGTACTTGAAAAACCTCTTCGGATGATTAGGTTCAACAAAAAGCGCGAATATTTCCGTCTTTTTAGTATCCCGGCGACAATTTTCAAGTTTGAATATCACCATTTTGATGCATTTTAGAAGCACTTGGGTTTAAAAATGGCGGAAGCCGTACAAAGTTTTGGTGGGTGTACGAGTGCGTAGCGATCGCGACAGTGACCGAGGAAGACTGAGCGCAAGCGTCGCCGCTCGATAAATTAAAGTAGTGCTCGCTGCCGCTTCTTGTTTATCAAGTACCCAAGATAATGTGATTGTGATTATCACGGTTTACCCACAAATCGTTGTTGTAATGTCGTTTAACGATGTAACGGTTATAGTTTATTACGATAGAATGATGTTAAACATGTCATTAATAACATAAAATAAAAGTAAATCTAATTAGGGGTTATTAATTTATTAATGATAAGTTAAAATACACAATGTTACAAAACAGATGTTATAATACATTAGTGGTAAGCTGTTGATCCCCGCATTAACGCCGGCGTTCACGCGCCATTGTCTTACTATTGTGTCTCTAATTACGCACTCAAAAGGTAATACTATTAGTTAATTATCATGTCATTATAATTATTTTATTATTATAATGAATTCTTCTATAAAAAATAATTAGGTTTTCTTAAATATCAATATGTTTTGTATGTTATTTTTTTATATAAGGCTCATATGTATCATTTAATAACTTAGTGTACAATAAAGTACATTAAATAAATACATAATATCAGGTAAGTATGGAAGTATCCTCATGTTATAAGAGGAATTCCCACAAAGAAATATTTGGTTTCGTGAGAGAGACTTCACTTCAACTGAAAGATCCTTCTTACCGGCTTCAAGTTTCAGCCGGAGAGTACGAAAGTAAATTACTTGAAGTCATTAAGGACGATAAATATTGAAACACAACTATCATCTCAGAATGTCTTGAAGTCGTTCGTTTTCATTTACCTTCGTAATTATTAGATACCCTGTCAGACAGCCTTTCAATGTTCCCACTGTTGGGACTCAGGCCTCCTCTATAGGAGAGGGAATCGACCGTCCACCACGCGGGCCCAGTGCGGGTTGGTGAATGTCACATGTCTTCGACTTTTTGGTTCTAGGACATGCCGGTTTCCTCACGATGTTTTTCTTTACCGTTTTGAGAGCAGTGGTGATGGAATAAATTACACCAAGTAATGCGCCTGACTGGGTTTGAAGCCGCGACCTACAACTCGTAAGTCGGAGCCGTTACCACTCGGCCACCACAGCTCGTTGGAACTATGCTCTCAATTTAAATAAGATAAAGTTAATTCAGCTTAGAATAATCTATAGTTAATTTCCATAAGTAGCTATGCATCATCGAGATAGAAGATACTTGATGATATCGCACATCAAAAAAAAAAATAGCATCGAGATATAAGTACTAACGTACGTTAGTACTTATATCTCGATGCTATGCATTTTACCAAAATGTCGGTTAGTCAAAAAATTGAAGCTAAATAAAATTGCACGTTCCAAAGCGTAGATCTCTATGGAGAAGAACGTGCAATTAACTCCATGGACACTCTTTTAAATCATATTATGAGTTACATAAATGTTGGTTATATATTCGAGAAGAAATATACCTATAACCAACATTTATGTAACTCATATTATGATTTAAAAGAGTGTCCATGTTTTCTGTTATGCGAGCACAATGTAGATAAGTAATAATAATAATAAACAAAAACTAATTAAAAATAGATGTGGGTGGCTGAGTGGAGCGAGAGAGTGTCAGAATTGCTGACTAAAGACCATCTGTGTTCCTTCATTTGCCCTTTGTGTTCTAGGGCTACGGTGATTCTTTCGAACATTCCCGTAGCGATAGGTGACTATGCTGGCTGGAACTGGACTCGTTCCTGACAGGTTGTCCAGAGAAGATAAGGCACAAAGAGAGCTGGAGAGACATGGGGAGACCTCTACTCAGTAGTGAGACAACGGAGCTGCGGAGGTCGAAGAAAAGCTACATAACTCCAGTAAAAAGTTTTATGAGCTTCCTTCAAATATGGACTTGAATATTTTGATAGGACACCTCTAAATTTTTTCTAGAAAATCCACATCATTGCTTAGCATCAGGTGAGATAGTGGCCAAAAGTGGGTCTACCCAACATAAAAAAAAAACAAATCTAAACTGTTTTACAATAAAACAATTTGCCAATTGCAATTTGACAATTTGCATGCTGCGGTCTTTCCGTCCGATTATAATTTAGGTGTCTAGAGTGAATCGGCTCTTAATAAACTAGTGCGCCTCACCATCAACGATTACCATCAGGTGGGTTCGTAGTCAAACACTAGTTTAAATCAATAAAAAAAAATAATAAAAAAAATGTAAGTAGACACAGGGTTAAATAAACCCTTAATACTCGTAAATTCACACATTCATTTAAAAAACCTCATAATTCCATTTTATCAAAACGACAGACGCCGATGAACTTACAAACTGAAGTGGTATGTCATGTAAAATTCTGATGGGTGACAACCCTAGCAGTAAGTAGTCACGCGCTAGTCCACCACGACACTTGATACGGTAAAAGTTCATATACCTTGGTTGGTGAGTATGTACTCAGTTATATGGCCACTTGTAACTGTTACCATCTTTAGGTTATTCATTGGTTTTCCTGTAGATAATAAGGCAACTAACTTTGGTCAGCGACTTTGCTTCTCTGTGCGTGTCTTTTTCTCAGGGGTGGTTCTCTTTGGAGAAAGTAAGCTATGGGGACTCGCGGAGGAGGAGTGTAATTCCTTTCCAGAACCTGTGTTTCCTGATAGCTGCTGTCTTTAGTCAAGAGGGTCTATAAGAGTGAATAGGTTATTTCTAGACAAGCGTGGTCCATCGTTGACCACATCATCGCTAACTATCAGGTAATATACTCGTAGTGGTCAAACGTGAGCCGTTCAATAAAGAAATTAAAAAAAAAACTGGCCAAGTGCGAGTGGGACTCGCGTAAAAAGGGTTTCGTACCATCCGTAGCAAAAAACGTGTAAAGGTATCGAGTTGAAATTAAAACCATATACTCAGGTCTGCGGTCTTGAAGCTGTGAAAAAATTAAGTTTTTAAGAACGTAAAAATATATGCGGCCGTTTATATCTCAAAAATGTATATTTCGCCACTCTCAAGGGAATCAAAATTCATAGGATACTTCCCGTTGACCCAGAATCCTGAAATTTGGCATAAAGCAAGGTCTTATAGCGCAGGTATAGGAATAAATCTTAAAAAAAGTAAAAAGTGATGGCAGCTAGATTCTCTAACAAAATTTTGCTGGCATATTTTAGCGTCAAGTGATGAAAAATATACAAAAGTATATAGATTAAAGTTTCAAACAATTTTGTCTCAGACTAAATTTGTCTTTTACTATTAATAGAATCGGTTAGTATAGTCGGGCCTTATAATGTTCAAACTGTTGGGACTCAGGCCTCCTCTCTAGGAGAGGGAATGGGCCGTAATCCACCACGCCAGCCCAGTGCGAGTTGGTGGATGTCACATGTCTTAGAATTTTTGGTTCTAGGACATGCCGGTTTCCTCACGATGTTTTCCCTCACCGTTTTGAGAGCAGTGGTGATGAAATAAACTACACAAAGACAACAGATGGACGGCGGAGTCTTAGTAATAGGGTCCCGTTTTGCCCTTTGGGTAACTCTAAAAATACTTACATTTTTCCTTGTATTCATAATAATTATTAAATTACAATTCCGAAGTTAGGTACGTAAGCTTGGGGTACACCCATTGTCAGCCAACACAATAAGGTCCATCTTCGTTACATTTAGGAACTTGTTTAAAGTGACCTTTAAAATACTAATGATCCCGCCAGGTAGGCCGATGACCTGAAGATCACAGCTGCATGGGTGACAAACATCCGGAAGACCGAAAACTAGATTTTGTGTCGCTACTTGTATAACTGTGCCTAAGTTCAGAAGATTCCAAGTATATGGTGCGAAAATATATGGTGGTGTGTTGCACAATATTTTAATTATCCCGGACATTTGGGCGAAATATGGTTTTTTATCCGGACACGTCGGAAAAAAAATTTTTGCAACCAAAATAAAATCATCGGTATAACTTTTTAATTTTTATTCATTTATACAGGGTGTTAATAATGTAGTGTATTGTTGTTTATGATGTTAA
Organism: Mythimna impura; assembly: GCA_905147345.3. NCBI lineage: Eukaryota > Metazoa > Arthropoda > Insecta > Lepidoptera > Noctuidae > Mythimna > Mythimna impura. Next base: position 26,437,525 of record LR990355.1, read on the forward strand.
TACGAGTAACAAAAGGACACTTTTAAAAACCCCGCCCGGGCGCCCCCCGGACGCCCATCAAACTAGGACAAATCCGGGGAAACCCGGACAGATGGCCCTACCCTACCATCACAAACTTCACCACAGTTTGGCCTGCACAGGCCGGTTTATATACGGAATACCGATTAAAACCGATGAGGTAGCGGTCAAACGCTCACCTATGAAATAAATATAAATGTAATATTAATTATCAGCGTACCACATTGTTCCCTGTGGTTTCACCCGCGTCTTTGGTTACTGTTCCGCTCCCGTGGGTCGTAGCATCATGTAAGATAGCCTATAGTCTTTCTCGATAAATGGGCTGTCCAGCACTCTTGAAAAACCGCTCCTACCCCTACCGCTCTCAGGCACGCAATTTGCAATTTTCCTAGTGCGGAAAAAAAATTATAACATTTACCGCATTAGGTTGGGCGTTAAGCGACCCCCACTAGTCGCCGATCAACCCCCGTTCATTTATTTATTCGTAAGTGTATTCAAAAACGTCGTTAGGAACTTGACCCCATAATATCCTCGCCTGCGGTTCGGGCGAATTCCACCTCGTTCGCAATGACAACTGTCCACTCCTTGTATCAAAATGTACTATTTTAATTCGAACCAGTAATATCTGTGACTAGCGCGTTCAAACAAACTATTCAGCTTTGTACTATTAGTTCAGATAAGTATTGTAACGGACGCCGAGGCATAACGAGAAATATACTCATATGAGTACATAATATCATACAGAAAGATGCTCAATACTCCGAAACTCGTTGCACGTAAAGTGGCGCCGCTCACATGGAACTAACATGTGGATTCAGACAGGTCGCTACAGGTCGCGACAGGTTCTTGCGGGTTTTGGATCTCATCATCCATTGGAAGAGCCAAGGAAAATCGGAAAATATCAGGGTTACCCCGAGCACGACTTGCACCTCCGAAAATGTAGTATAAATATAGGCCAAATTCATACAGTCAACACAGTTCGTCGGATCCTCAAGAATAAGTGAATAAGTACTTAGTAAGTGCAAGTTTTGGGGGCTGAGTCACCCGCGTCCGTAGGAGAATACCCATTGTAAGTCCCTACACGTGGTCCCTGGGTGGTGCTAATCAGGTGACATTTACTGGTGGTAGGTTTCGACCGTTGGCTTGTGACCACCCACTGGGCAAAGACGTACCGCCAAGCGGCCTAGCCGTGTTCCGGTACGATGCTCAGTGTAGCCAAATTAGAGGAGTTGGGTCGAAGTGGTGGTTCCATTGCAGGCAGACCGACCTGGCCCACACTGGTGTGGAGGTATCGGAAGACTAGTCGCGGAGGGTAGCGGGATCCGAGGCACGGTGCGCCGCTGGCCGACCGCAGGTAGTTGGGGGCCCAAGTAATGTACCAGCCACACATGAAAGGCTGCCCCGCCAACTGTCGAAAAATCCCGGGATGCGCCATCGTGCTGGTTGGCGACCAGAGGAGAGGGCCCGATGGACACTCCCGGGGGGGCTCGGGCGTCCCCGCAGTCTCCGGACTAGTACCCCAATGATGCCGTCCTATCAGTGCTTGCCTGAAGGATAGCAGCGTGAAACCCCATCTCACTTTCTTCTCCTCTCCTTCATTCACTCTTAATACAAAAAATGGCAAAGAATAAAAAGAGAAATGTTAAACAGCGGCAGCACTCCCTCTCTCTTAAAGTGCACCTCAGTAATATCCGAGGACTGCACTCAAATCTCGTCGCAGTCCACCACCATCTGGAGACTGAGAAACCTGCTCTTTTTTTTCTTTCGGAGACGCAGATCAGTAGTCCGTCAGACGTGTCGTACTTATCTTACCCAGGGTTTACCCTGGAGCACCATTTTAAACCACGCGCGGGTGTATGTATGTATGCCCGGGACGACATCTGCTATCGGCGTCTCCGCAATCTTGAGGACTCCAGGTACTCCACGCTTTGGGCTTTGGTGGACACTGGCATAGATCAAATTGTCTATGCTTGTGTCTACCGTTCGCACAGTGGTGATCAGGAGACAACCAGGCTCACACAGCACCTTAGTGAGGCGGCGGATGTGGCTCAGCAGCGGTACCCTTCTGCCCAATTGGTGATACTGGGGGATTTCAATGCCCACCATCAGGAGTGGCTCTTCCCATACCAGTGCACAGACCATGCTGGGCGAGAGACGCGGAAGCTAGCGCTAGCGTTAAATCTCACCCAGCTGGTCCAGGGGGCTACAAGGGTGCCGGATGTTGAGTCACACATGGCCAATTGCTTGGACCTTCTGTTGACTACAGATCCGGACCGGTACTCAGTGTCGATATCTTCACCAATAGGTAGTTCCGACCATTGTCTGGTGAAATCTGTATCCGTCTATTCCCCGCCCGATCCCAGCCCAAGAGGCACCCGGCGGGTTTGGCGATACAAGTCAGCAGATTGGGATGGTATGCGTTCTTTCTTCGCATGCTATCCTTGGCAGCCTACTTGCTTCTCTTCCGCTGATCCGTCGTTGTGCGCGGACGCAGTGTCGGATGTGTTGCGTCGGGGGATGGAATATTACATTCCATTCTCTGATGTAACAATGTCTGACAAGGTTCGACCTTGGTTTGGCGCCGAATGTAATCGCGCTGAAGCGCTTAAACATACGGCATACCAAGAATGGGTCGACGCTCGTAGGCGCAAGGCAAGTGACGTGACTCAAAAAAAGAGAGCCTATAATAGGGCTGCCAAATCCTGCAAGAAGGTGATGCGGAGGTCTCGGTTTGAGCACATTAGCCGAATTGGGAACAAACTTGCTTCATACCCAGCAGGTAGTAAAGCGTTTTGGTCCCTGGCTAAATCTGTTAAATCGAACTTCTGCCGTCCCTCACTACCACCACTGCTGAAACCCGATGGGTCGCTGGCCCACACCGCTGAGGAGAAAGCAAATCTATTTGCCTCTCTTTTTGCGGAATCTTCACGTCTTGATTCCGGTAACGCGCGGCCCCCTGCCTTTCCTGAGCGATGCGAGACGACTATGGCAGACATACGCATCCATCAGAAGGACGTCCGTAGGGTGCTACGTAACCTTGACGTGAACAAAGCCAGTGGTCCCGACGGGATACCGGCAATTGTTTTAAAAACTTGTGCGCCTGAACTGTCTCCGATCCTGACACGCTTATTTCGTCTTTCGTTTGAGGCTGGAAAAGTACCGATGGCTTGGAAGCAAGCTAACGTGCAACCCGTGCCCAAGAAGGGTAGTCGGGCTGACCCTGCTAATTACAGAAATATCTCGGTAACGTCCATTCTCTGCAAGAGTATGGAACGAGTGATCAATAATAAGCTCCTGGCATACCTAGAAGCTAATGACATCCTCAGTGATCGTCAATACGGCTTTCGCCGAAATCGGTCAACTGGGGATCTTCTAGCGTATGCCATTCACATCTGGAGCGAGGCCATCGAGAAGCATGGGGAAGCACTTGCAGTCTCCCTTGATATCTCGAAGGCCTTTGACAGGGTCTGGCATGATAGCCTTATTGCTAAGCTTCCTTCCTTCGGTCTGCCCACTGGTCTGTGTGAGTGGATCGCAGACTTCTTGAGGGGGCGATCCATCCGAGTGGTTATTGATGGCTGCTCGTCCGGTCAAATGGAAATTAATGCCGGGGTCCCTCAGGGGTCGGTACTCTCGGCAACACTGTTCTTGCTGCACATAAACGACCTTCTTAAACCCGGTACCTTTGGGTATGCAGACGATAGCACTGTTGCTGAGAGATACGTGTCCGATGCACGTGCTAGTGGGTCACAGATCCAGTCTTTCCGAGAGGCTATGGTTGAACGCTTGAACTTTTCCTTGAAGGCAGTATCCGACTGGGGCGATGCCAATCTGGTCAAGTTCAATGCTGCTAAAACCCAGGCGTGTCTTTTTTCCGCCAAACGGAGCCAATTCCACCCGGCTCCATCATTCCGGGGTGTAACCGTGCCGATAACCAGTGACCTTGAGCTTCTTGGGGTAACGTTGTCATCTACCCTCAATTTCGGCTCTTTCATCGAGGCTAAAGCTCAACAGGCTGCCAAAAAATTGGGGATCTTGGCCAAGGTGAGACAGTACTTCACGCCGGAACAGCTGCTCAAACTTTATCAAGCGCAAGTTCGATCGTGTATGGAATACTGCTCTCATCTTTGGGATGGGTCTGCCAAATACCAGCTTGATGCTCTGGAGTCGATTGAGAAGCGAGCCAAGAGAATCATCGCTGATGATGCACTTGTCGATTCAAAACTCCAAAGCCTTGAGCATCGACGCCGAGTTGCTGGCCTGTCGGTTTTCTATCGATTACACTTCGGGGAGTGTGCGTTGGAATTGCACAATTTAATTCCACCAAGTCCGTTCCATCATCGGACCACTAGACGTACGGCGTTGCGCCATCGGTACATGGTGGACATCCCACCCATACGTACAAAGCGTTTTGGGAACACATTCATAATGCGTACAGCTAAGGAGTGGAATTCCCTGCCCGAGTCTGTGTTCCCTGATAGCTACAACCTAGGGGTCTTTAAGTCAAGAGTGAATAGGTTACTTCTAGGCAAGCGTGCTCCATCGTCGGCCACATCATCGCTTACCATCAGGTGAGATAGTGGTCAAACGCGAGCCTATCAATAATAAAAAAAAAAAAAAAAAAAAAAGTCGTCTCGTAAGTAATTCTCTTTATGTGAACTGTTTGTGTATTTATGTGGACATGTGGACTATTTAATTGTGTATATTGTGATTATAAATCTGTGATCATTGAAATAGATTAAAATCAAGATGTGTTTTATTGAAATACTGTCCACACCCCACAGGCCACAAGTATAGCTGTTCCATGCGCGCCTCAAGGAGATGTCAGCAAACCGTAGGGGCCCAGCAGGATCGAAGCCTACTGGGGCCAAGGGTCTGATTCTGAAAGGATGACTCGGCCCTGGTACGAAAGGCAACGAAGGAACAGGAGTGGGTTTTTAGTCAGTAAAAGTCTGACACTATCTCCCGCTCCGCCCAAGAGCGACAACCCCACAAGTATAGATATTATGACCCAACCCATTATATTCTTTCCCTCTTGCTGTGGAACTCATAACCACCGGTACTGTCTGATATCCAAAGTCGTCAATGCATCCATTTTACGTCACCGCTTATCAATAAACACAAACACGACAGTATCACGTATCAATTGTTATCAGATGCAGGAGGTCTGTCTATATGCAGAGCTGTTGCAACCAAGTTCATAGTCTAACTAGCTAACTAGGCTGTCTATAGCAGGTATTATAGTTCATAGACCCTACCATGAGCTCTTATCGACCTAAACTGAATTGTTATAGGGAGAAAAATATCATCGGGGTTGGTTAGAATAACGATTTTATACAGTTTTAAGTTAAAAACGTAAAGATTTTTTTTTTAAATTAGGAATAAAACCGACGAAAAATTCCACCACTGAGGGTTCCAGAATCATGTACTGCTGCATGGATCCGGGATATTTTTTTTTTGTGCGTAGATATCAAAGACACCCTGTATATAGGATCGAGCCCGAATCATCATAATTTCAGCCGATAGACGTTCACTGCTGGACGTACACCAATCCCTTTTTCTGTTGCAGGAAAACATCAAATAACTCCTCCCCCTCTGGGTGGAGTGAGAGGTCGTGTCAGACTTTTACTGATTAGAACCCACCTGTGTTCCTTTAGGCTCTCTAGCGTTCCAGGGTCACGATAACTCTTCCGAATATTCCCGAAGCCTAGCTTAATGTACCTTAGATCGTTTATTACAGTAGATAGCGTACGAAAGGTCAAGCAATGATCCCAATACACTACATTATGCACTCATTTTGATACGATCATGCTTTGAACTTTGCACTGTCTGTACAGGAAAATGCTTGGATTTTCCTTCTGTATAATCATTTTATAATTAGCCACGAGCCCCTCGCTCGTGGCTAATTATGTGCATGGTGTCACTCAAGTGTTTCTTCCCGCCAGATCCGAAAATGGTACATCCCGAAACACTCATGTCCGGTGACTGGTGAGGACCTGCCTGTCAGGATTAAACGTACCCATCTCAACGTTTTTAGGGGTGCAGTTTCAGAAACTGGCACCGGGCGTATAAAAGGCTGGTTACGGCACTGATCGTGTTACCAAATTCCTGGGTTGTATGAGTGACATCTATTATGAATACCGGAACCCCTTTGAGCCTAAAAAAAAAAATCTGTTTGCGATTTTGGATAAAGTTGCTCTTTGTAACCAATGTCTTCTTCTTCTTCCTGCCCTTATCCCATATTACTTGGGGTCGGCGCAACACGTTTTTTTCTTCCATTCTGTCCTGTCACCCGTCACACTATCACTAACTCCCTTTTCTTTCATATCACTCCTCACACGATCCATCCATATACATGTATACTCAGAACTTTTTTAGTAACATGCGTTTCATTCCTCCTCTTCACATGACCATATCAAGACAAACGATTGCCTTTCAACTTTTCAATCACTGGCGCCACTTTCAAACTTCCTCTAATATACTCATTTCTCACTTTATCCATTCTCGTTACCCCACACATCCATCTAAACATTCTCATCTTCACTACATGCAACCTTTTTTCATCCATCTTTTTCACAGCCCAACATTCTGATCCATACAGTATGACAGGTGTTATCACGGACTTGTAAATTTTACCCTTCAACTTGAGGGGCATCCGTGGGCCACAAGTTGTTCCCGTGACTTGTCGCCATTTCATCCATCCTGCGTTGATCCGATGTGTTACATCTCTATCTACCTCACCATCCCCTTGGACGAGCGACCCGAGGTACCGAAAGTCGGAGCAGATAGGTATGGGCGTTCCGGCGAGAGTCAAAGGCACTGGATTGGAGAGACCGCCGAAATCGCAGAACAAGTACTCCGTTTTGGTTCTACTCAATTTCAGGCCAACACTCTCCAGTCTGTGCTTCCACATCTCCAATCTGTTCTGGACCTCTAGGCCATTTTCGGCAACCAGTACAAACAAACCACAAAAGTTTAAAACAAATTTTCTAATATATAAAAATCTCGTGTCACAGGTTTCCTATCGAACTCACTCGAAACAGCTTTTATCGATTTTTATGATTTTTTGTGTACTTATAAGTATTTGGTAGGTCTGAGAAAAAGTCGTAAGCAATTTCTTACCCTCCCCCCATTTTTTCTGTAATATTTATATGGCAGAACAACATTTGCCGAGTAAGCTGATATCATCATCATCATCATCATTTCAGCCGAAAGACGTCCACTGCTGGACATAGGCCTCCCCCAAGTGTCGCCACAATGAACGGTCCTGTGCGTCTCGCATCCATCGGACTCCCGCAACCGTTACCAAGTCATCGGTCCACTTTGTAGGAGGCCTTCCAACGCTACTGCTGATAATGTACATTAAATTGAGTCGGCTACCAAAAGAGAGTTTTCAGGAAATTTCACACCACCAGTTGGCGCCACTTAGTCGAAAGGTCTTCTACTTTTGATAACGTATACAATATGACGTTGACGTCAATTTGACTAATGTCATTAAGAGGGTCCTTTTTCACTCGCCTATCGTCAACATCGAGCATGGTTTAAAAGCTTGTTACTTCATCTAACGCAATCCAACGCGATGTTTGACGAAAAGGCAACGCGAAAAAAGAGAGATAACGCCTGAAAACTCTGTTAGCATTCGGTAATTCCGTGATTTACTCGAATATTTTATTTATTTTTCCAGGAAATACGTGTTTTTTTTTAAACCCTTAAAAGTTTTTGAAAAAAAAAACAGTGTTTATTACTAGTGCATAAAGTTTAAATAAATAAATAAAATCAATATTTTTTTGAATAAATTATAAAGTAGCAAAGTTAATGCAAAATAGCAGATTTTTAGAGGTCTTTACTGGATTAGTGTTACACAAATTTATAAATTGATTTCAATAGAAGCCTAGATAATATCCACAAGATACTGTGTTTCCAAAATATCTAATGAAAAATGTGTAATAACGTCATAATCGCGTAAGAGCGGTTGTATGAAAAACAGTGAAAATGTATGTCGAGTTGCATCCCCATAACATAGGTAAGCGTTTTGACAGGTGCCTGGACCTGACGACACAGTGCTGCCCCCTGGTGAACGTCAATTTAGACAACCTTCATTAGGAAAATTTAACACTCATTGCTTGATATGAACTTTCGTCTGACTTCAAAAGCCATCGACACATTTAGAAGACAAACATACGTTATAATAACAATATCCGCAGGGCAGTTTTGTGGCGAACTGTTGGGCATTAGCGACCCCACGGACCCGATCTCCCGGGAGAATTCTTGTTCTTCATCTCCGGCTTGCCTTTATTGGCCGGCCGTAGTGAACACTGACGAGGAACGACTTGCCTTTATTGGCTGGCTTGAGTGGAGATTCGCAAGAGCAAACGTGCTCGGGAGAAGGATGTATAATCCAGTAAGGTGCTGGTAGGGATCTTGACCGTACTTCCGGGATTGTCCTGATAGCCGTGGTATACCTCTCCACTCCTTAAGCACCTCAGGATATGTTGCCCTCTTGTTGCTACGTCACTTCGTGCTAGCGACCGTTTATGGGGGCCCATTTATTGAGAGTGCAAGTCACCCCCTGCCTTTTGTCGATGGATATTAATAACATTGTTTAGGCAGGGGCCATAGTCTTAACACACACCTGGTAACCAGTCCACTTAAGACTCCAAAAACCATAGCCTTATATCTTAGTTTTCCATATGTCGCAATAGTTTCCCACCAACCGGGGGTTGTCCTTGGATGCACTAGCATAGTGCGTACAGGGATAACAACCGGTTCGTACCACTTTCCATTAAAAGCGTCTAAAAGGGCCTCTGCGAGTTGGTTTCGGCTCCTCGTACGCCTTCCAAAGGTCCAGGACCTTAGGGTGCTGAGATAAATAAATGTATAATATAATAATATAATAATAATATTCACACAACTATCACACAACGCCGTCTAGTCCCAAGCTAAGCAGAGCTTGTGTTATGAGTACTAGACAACTGATAAACATACTTAAATATTTCTAAATACATACTTATTATAGATAAATTACACCCAGACACTGAACAAATGATTGTGCTCATCACACAAACATTTGTTATGGGTGGGAGTAACCACGACCTCCGGCATTACAGTCAGGGCCACTAACCACTAGACCAACAGGCCAGTCAAACATTACGTTGAAATTGAAACGCAGAATAGAATAAAATTTATTGCACACCAAAATAGTAATAAAACTTTTTACACTAACTACTTACCCCGAAGCAACCAATAATTTAGCGGCAAATATTGGCATGGAGAAATAACATGTAGTATTTCCCTTTGTCAAGGAATGCCTTTACAAAGTGACACACACACGTTACATGTTGTTATTCTCAATATTTATTTCATGTACTTAGGGAGAGAGTAGCTTGTTATCTTACAAGATGTAATACAAGTCAGCCGAGAGAAATGGGTGTGTCACTCTACACTTTCTTATAAGGACTAGTGCAGATATAGCGTTTTGAACGCTGGATTCCACACGTTCAATACTAAGTAACCTATTATTGCAGTGGCAAAATGAAAATAGTACATTTTGATACAAGTGGAGAAAGTTTGTCATAGCGACCGGGGGTTGTCGCGCCACTCGTGGGGGTCGCTTAGCGTCCGACCTGATACGATAAATGTAATAAATTGTGGCAGGGGCGCACTTTTCCGCGCTAGTGCGAAAAACAGTAAATTGCATGCCTAAAAGCGGTAGGGATCAAAAAGGGATTCCGAATAATTATATTGAAAAACCTGTATAGTATACAGTATATAAGTAAAAGGTTACGAAAGAAATTAGACAAATATAGCGACGTACCTATTCGTATTTCAGACCTATAAAATTATGAAATGAGATGGTTATAAAACCAATAAAGTTCTTACATATATTCTTCTCAAGTCTATCTGTAAACTAAATCTTCAAAGATGTCTACAATTCATTATTCGCTCAGTTGTTTCCATTTTAATCACAGTTGACCTGTCAGACCCTTCTCAAATGTAACTGATTTCTGAGCAGAATTCTCACATGCTTGCCAACGTGTGCCGAGTTCTAGACGCCCCATCTTGACAAGACTTAAATAGTCTGGTAAAAATACTGTAGGTATTAGGGGATAGTGTGTATGACAGAGCCAGTTTTCTCAGTTGACATAAAAACATGCAATCTACACATTTTAAATAGATATATTTTTTAAAGCAACTATTCAAAAAATATAGTTTTATCTATATTTTTTGAATAGTTGCTTTAATTGCTAATGTTTGACTGGCCTGTTGGTCTAGTGGTTAGTGGCCTTGACTGCTATGCCAAAGGTCGTGGGTTCGATTCCCACCCAGGACAAATGTTTGTGTGATGAGCAGGATCATTTTTTCCGTGTCTGGGTGTAATTTATCTATAATATGTACTTATGTATTTAGAAATATATAAGTATGTTTATCAGCTGTCTAGTACTCATAACACAAGCTCTGCTTACCTTGGGACTAGACGGCGTTGTGTGATAGTTGTGGAATATATATTATAAATATATGAATATATATTGTTATGAAATTAAAATAAAGAAGAAAATTACGCTGTAAATCTGTTATGTTCGTAGTTTAAAAAAAATGGAAATCAGCTCTTTCAAACCCTGGCTCTTTCATGCACACTCTCCCCTACATATTATTTATTATCTATAATTATCTACGTCATAGATAATACGAGAATGGAATATACGTTGACTTATACCACTCGGTAGAAAGGAACAAAAGCGAATTCCAGTCTGAAGGCTGTGACTTGTAGTCATAACCCTATCAGCCCCCCCCTAGCCAAGTTACAACCGTTTCGTTTCGATTCTCTTTTCGTCAATCGCCTCGAGTCAGCCGGTTGTCACTTGGTTAGAGGGGCTGAATTTAAAAAAGGACAACTACTAGCCGCCTGATCGTTTATCCCTCTCACACTTTTTTAATTGTTAGGCTCACGTTTGAATACTTATCTAATGGTAAGTGATGTTGTAGGTGACGATTGGATGCTGCCCTAGAAGTAGTCTATCTACTTTTGAGTTAAATACCCCCAGGTGGTAGCTTTTCTATCCGTATTCGATTCATACTAGAACAGCAAGCTTAGCCAAGTGACGACCGTTTCGTTTCTAATCTCTTTCTACAGACGGTAACGCCTCCGATTGCTTTGTTCTGACCACGTGATTTAACGTTGAGATGATGTCATTCCCATGAATTTGAAGTTTTCTACTAGCGTTAATGATTGTAGATTATCAACTTGACTAAGCCCTCAGCCCCCCTAGCCAAGTTACAACCGTTTCGTTTCTCTTTTCTTTGATCGCCTCGAGTCGGCCACGCCTCCGATTCCTTTGTTCTGACGTCATCTCAGCGATCAGTCACGTGGTCAGAACAAAGGAATAGGAGGCGTGGCCGACTCGAGGCGTTTAACGAAAAGAAAATCGAATCGAAACAGTTGTAACTTGGCTAGGGAGGCTGGTATATTTGTTTACGTGCGTGCTAGACGTCACATCTAGACTATACCCTCGACACATAGACTTGTGTAGAAGTATATTATTATTATATTACATGATTATTTATGAACACGTTAAGCAGCGCGTGGATTTTGACGCAAGTGAAAGATAGCAACCATTTATATAAGTAGAAATAGGAGAAAATTATGTTTTTAAAAGATAAGACTAAAACCACGTCAAACTTATACCTATCCTAAATTAATGGAGTAAAGTGCGTATACGATAAACCGACTGTCCTTGTACATATGGCATAAGTATAAAACAAAGATAAACAACATACAATTTTTATTATTAGTATTTTTCATTAGAAAGATCTCTCTACGTCAACTAAGGTGAGGTTAACAAATTTATACACTTCCTCCTCCTCGTCATTAATGCAGGAAGAAATTTTTTCTGCTATATTTCCTGACGGTGTCATAAAAAAACTTTGCTCTTTAAAATTGATCTCGGGATTTGAGGCATATCCACTTTATTCTTTCGCTGTATGAAATCAGTGTAAGTACATTTTTAACTCTACCTAATTCCGATCTCTGACATAAGGAGAAATCGATTTGACCTATTTTCAAATTTATGATCTGAATCAGTATTTTCGTTTCGATGCTCATTGTTCATAGTTTAGCATGATCGAATCAGGAATGAAGATCTCCGCAAAACGAAGGTTACCGATAGAGCCTGCAGAATCACCAAACTTAAGTGGAAGTGGGCACAGGTGGTCGATGGGGCCAAAAGGTTCTGGAGTGGCGACCATGTACCGGAAGACGCAGCATTGGAAGGCCTACCACAAGGTAGACTGAAGACCTAGTGAGAGTCGCGGAAAACCGATGAATGCGAGACGCATAGGAACAGTTGTTACGGCGACACTTAGGGGAGGCCTATGTCTAACAGTGGACGTCATTCAATGACGATGGTGATGATCACTAGTTTCATGTTTCTTTTAAATCTAAACTCACCTGTTACACAGGGATGGTCTTGAAGGAACTGCGCCTTCAGCTGGTCCAGCTTCTCACCGATGCTTTCTTCCAACGGACCTTCGATTGCTTGGAACACTGATGCTCCTGTAAAAAAAGAAACAGACAAGTAGTATTAGGATACACAACACCTAGTAAGGATTGGAGGATCTGTAACAACATCTATGTCGTTAGAGAGGATAATTGGTAATGATGCACTCGTCGAGTTGCAGCGCCAAAGTCCTGAGTACCAACGCCGAGTTGCTAGGTTGTCGATTTTCTACCGGTTGCATTTTGAGGAGTGTGCGTCGGAATGAGGATCAATCACATAATAGCAAATCCCATTTTTACTAAGTACATCGTATGCGTAATAATTTACTGAGCATTTAATTAAAACCTCATATGAAGAATAAAATCCATTACTTAATTTATTTAATTTCAACTTCCTTAGGCTGGATAATGGCATTCGAAGTAGCGCATACCTGAGTTCGTCAAATCTTCAAACCCTCATAACTCGTAAATCATACGAAACACGATAAAAATATTATGTACGTATATCGGGAACATAGACATATATAACATAATCAAATACTTATTACTAAAATCAGAAACATCGAAAATTTTTTAGTGGTCCACTTCACGTGAAATGTCCCCGTATTCATTCGACGGTGGAGACCGATCATGACAGATGACGTCACAGCGAGTCGCTTCATTCTCGGGCGCGTTTCTGGAACTAATACACTAAAATTGCTGTATCTTCGTCATTTTTGGTCCGGTTTAAATAATTTCTTCACAGTACTTACTGATTTTTTTGACGCTATAAGTCTGCATACTCTACAAAGATCATGACTGATCCTCATTGCATATTAGTTGGAAACAGGCTGAAATATTTTTGTTATTAATTATTATTTTATTGTTTCTTTCAGTTTCGTTTCAAGTTACATTCTGGGGTATTTCTGAAATGTTAAAACAGCTTTTTATTTTTTAACGAGTTTATTCCAGGGCACTCGTGTATCAAGTTTCATTGAAATCCGTTCACCCGTCACACATTCACAAATTTTCGCCTTTATAATATTAGTGTGTTATAGTGTGATATATTGTGTTCATTCAGGATATATAAGCAGCCCTAGAACCAATTTTCAAGCAAATTCGTTCAGCCATTGAAGCACGAAGGAGTATCAAATATGTATACACACACACAGTAACTGACACATACATAGGTACATAAAAACTTTTACCCCTTTATAATGTGTATTGGTGTGATCACTGTGCTTATGGAGTCAGTGATATCGTGACAATTGACAGGACGGATAGGGAGAAATGTGTTACGCAGACCCCAAGTAACATGGGGCAACGGCAGGAAGATATTTTGTGTTGAAAATGAACGGTCGTTTCCATCATTGACATTTTTATTTAGCCTACAAGCAAGCCAGCGGCTTCGTCCGAGTGATACTCAGTTTCTCCATACAAACTTTGGACCCCCGTTTCATCCCCTTAGAGGGTGAATTTCGTAAAATCCGTTCTTAGCGGATGTCTACACCCTTTTAGAAACTTCCCTGCCAAATATTAAAGTTTGTACTGTGTTATAGTTTCTGAGATTTCGTGATTAATCAGTGAGTGGTATTTCGCTTTTATTATATAGATGAATGTAAGCCTTATTCCCCTAATTCCTTACCCAAAGGGTAAAAAAAGGATTCTATTGCTAAGACTCAGCTGTCCGTCTGTCTGTCACCTGGCTGTATATGAAGAACTGTGATAGTTTTTTTTTTTTTAATTTTTTTTTGGTGGGAAAATCATCTAATGACAAATCACGCTCTTGGACGGAGCGAGAGATAGTGTCAGACTTTTATTAACTAAAAACCCACTCCTGTTCATTCTTTGCCTTCGTCCCAGGGCCCCGGGTTTCACTTTCACAGCACCCGTAAAGAACTGTGATAGTTGAAATTTTCACAGATGATGTATTTGTGTTGCCGCTATAAATCAGAACAAAATAAATATTTAAGTGAGGCTCCCTTTTTTTGCTACGACTTGGACGGTACGTAACCCTTGATGCGCGAGTTCAACTCGCACTTGGCCGATTTTTTTTTGTTTTGGCTTTGTACGTTTTGAGCATTTAACCAGTATCAAGTTTAGAAAGTACCTATTTGAGTTTTTACTGTCACTGAGTTACTTTAAGTTCCGTTGTAGGTAAGTTAGAATGTGGATGTAACTCATTTTTACTGTATTTGGTAGAAAATGTATTGAGTCCGCTTTCTTGACAGGTTCGTTGAGGTGGTCAATACTACAATAAAATTCTCAGCTTCATTTTTACCGAGATTGCATCTTTTTCAATGATTCCACATATTGTCCAGTTGTTTAGTTACTTGAGACATAAAACAACACCAATTTTACATCACAACATCCACCAGAAATCCATTTGCGAATAACTATAACAGCCAGAGAACTTCACTGGAAAAAATTCCGCCAAAAACTCATCTACTAGCTAACCTACACCTTTTTGGCCATTTTTTATTTTGACATTTGCTACCATAGACATTTGGCGGGTAACACAATATAAATCGTTCAGAATATAAATGAATATTTTACGAGCTTGCCATTAGAATAATCAAGTCTAATATGACAAGTTGTGACAAGGTGTTATTCAACGGATTGGAAACAGTATTTTGTACCTATAATGATTTTCATGGCTTTGATAATGTAATGGAAGCCCGAACCAGTGTTAACATCGTTCACTGTTTTATTCACTTTTTTTTGTTATTCATCATCTCGCCGACCACAAATATCACGGTACAAGTGATATTTGTGGTCGGCGCAATACGTTTTTTCTTCTGTTCCAGTCCGGTCACCCGTCACGCTATCACTAACTCCCTTTTCTTTCATAAGTATCACTCCTCACACAATCCATCCATCTTTTCTTTGGCCTCCCTCTCCCTCTCCGTCTGTCCACATATATATCTACTCATAACTCTTTTAGTAACATGCATTTCATCCATCCATTCATTGGTATGGCCATGTGAAGAGGACTCTTCACATGGCCATACCAAGGCAAACAATGCTCTTCCAACTTTCAAACTTTTTCGTATTTACATGAAAGAATATTTGCTATTATAATTTTCGTAGGCGTCAAGCCAGCAATGTCTTTAAGAGGGTCTTTTTTCACTCGCCTATCGTCAACATCGAGCATGGTTTAAAAGCTTGTTACTTCATCTAACGCAATCCAACGCGATGTTTAACGAAAAGGCAACGCGAAAAAAGAGAGATAACGCCTGTAAACTCTGTTAGCATTCGCCAAATATTCGAATAAATCACGGAATTACGTGATTTATTCCAATATTTTACAAAACTTGTTCCAGGAAATACGTGTTTTTTTTTGAAACCTTAAAAGTTTATGAAAAAAATTGTCGTCATTCAGAATCTTGATTAAATTTGCAAGGCTTCTATTATTATACTTTTTTGCCTTTTTTAATTTTTGAGTAAATTATGAAGTGTCAAAGTTCATGCAAAATAGCAGATTTTCAGAGGTCTTTACTGGATTAGTTTTACACAAATTTATAAATTGACTTCAATAGAAGCCTACATAATATCTACAAGATACTGTGTTTCCAAAATATCTAATGAAAAATTTGTAATAACGTCATAATCGCGTAAGAGCGGTTGTATGAAAAACAGTGAAAATGTATGTCGAATTGCATGCCCTTAAGCTGTCAATACATCGTTGTGATATGGCATAAATAAATAATATGGGGCTAAATAAAACGCGTAAAAGTTGGTAGACGTATTAGTGAGATTGTGACAGGTTAATAAGAAAACTTTCCGACCTTATTCGCAATAGTTTCCAGCTTATCCGTTATTTCTATTTTGGTTTGACGAAGGGCAACGAGTAAATTGGTAATCAGTGACCATTTTAGGGAAAAGTATTCCATTGGCAAGTAAGGTGAAATTTTTAGGCGTTATTCTTGACTCAAAATTAACAGGTAAGTATTTAAAATGCGAACGCGTCATTTCTATTTTAAAAGTCCTCGCAGGTGTCTGGTGGGGTGCCCACCCCTATACCATAAAATTAGTGTACAATGCCCTAGTCCGTAGTATATTAGACTATGGTACGTTCCATTTAATTCCATGCAATAGAGGTGCTCTGGCTGGACTCGATACGGTTCAATCTAAGTGCCTTCGGATCGTCTCTGGGTGTGTGAAGTCCTCTCCGGTCAACGCTTTGCAGGTCGAGTGCGCTGAGCCTCCCCTAGCCCTAAGGTGGCAATATCTAGCCTCCCGTTTTCTGTCCAGAGTAATATATAGATCTTCCCATCCTCTCATTACAAAACTGAACGAGTTAAATACCATAATACAGAACCTCAAACTATAGGGAAAATAAAGAAATTCCCTTTTAATCGCAGAGAGAAGAATAGAGTAAATTGGTAAAAAGTTAGGTACACAACTACTCACACTTGTCTATGGCAACATTTTGTAGATATTTCAATGTCAAAAATCTGTCGAGTCCAGTGTTTAATTCGCCATTTTGCTGCAAAGTCATAGTGTTTTTTTTTGGTGAGGTGGGAAATCACCTAATGACTTTTCGCGCTCTAGGGTGGAGCAGGATAGTGTGTCAGACTTTTATTGATTAAAACTCACCTATGTTTTTTCAGCTGGCCTTTGCGTTCTTGAATCACGGGTTTCCTTTTCAGAAATACCCCATGGCGCTAGCGAAACAGCGTACCTACCTGGTTTTGTTTTTCATTTTGGGTTCGCACGATTTGTGCATTTTGTTTTCTTTTTTTGAATTCTAACGTTTTTGCAGAAAACTTAATCAAGTCAGCCTTCTCGACCAGTTTCGCTGATGTAGTCAATACTACAACAACATTCCGGTCGACTGGTAGAAAATGCCTATTACCTAAGGCGGACTGTCTGAATGTCCGCCTTTGTACAATGTTTCATTAATGCATAAAGTTTTAAGTAAATAAATATACATTCTCTGCCCCATTTTACCAAGATCGCAGCTGTTACAATAATTCCACATATTGTCCAGTCGTGTAGACAAATTGCAGACTTGAAATACAAAACTACATAAGTTTTACATAACAATATCCACTAGCAATCACTTCGCGGATTAACTTCAATCCTCGAATAAATCCCGCCATAAACTTTGACCTAGTACTATCTTTATGCATTTTTATTTTCATACCGAGGCACGAGAAGTTTACTATGGTTCCAATCATAACTTTAAAGTTCAGTCACTAATAAGACCTCTCTTGGAACGTAGTTTCTTACGTACCTAGAGTCAATAGGGTCCATAAACTAGTGCGCCTCACCATCAACGGTTGCATCACTGCTTACCATCAGGTGGGATCGCAGTCCAGCACTAGTTTATAATATTAAAAAAAAAACCTATTATTCGATTCTTTTTGAAACATTTTCGAATGTCGTACTTGCAAGTAAAACATTCAAATAATTCTGACGGCGACGCGTTCGAATTTCGAATCTTTACGCAAAAGATTAGCCGTCAGCCAGTCATCATTCATTAATTTCAGATAAGCAACACAATCAAACCGCACTCAATCTCGAGTAATCTGCCGAATAAATACAGACTAATACGATCTGACTTTCATTGGCCAAGTTGATGCGAAATATTTTTTCTATTTATTATTGAAGTCGACGGCCTGTCATACTTTATTACCTATTGAAATATCGGATGATCGGCCATCTTGGTTTATTTGATTTTGGAATTCGAATAGAATCTTATCGTGGAATTAATAAGTACCTACTACATAGTACCTACTTACAACGAATCAATAGGCCTGGTGTACCTACATTAAAGTACAGGATTACCTATTAGTAGCTGGACGTATTCCCGGCAGAACGTGATAGTGTGACCAATTTACAACAAGCAACCAAGATATATATATTTTTAATTACCTCCGAATTTGGTATTAAACATTATTGTTCTTTAAAACTGTTAATTGAAAACTTGGACTATCTCGAAACCCACTGGTTTCCGCCTAGGCTTCCTTAAGTAATTAATTGTTAAAAATAGGTCACATTATGACGTCCTGCCGGGAATAGGTACGTCGAGTTACCAGCATTGACATAAAAAAATATCCGTTACAGTAACTGAAAGGTTTCGGATAGTTTCGGATAAAGGCCGGAGTCTAAATGACAGGTCACTATAGGTTTTTGTTTCTTTTGCCCGACCAAGCAAATGATAATCTAGAATAGAAATAAAAATAAAATCTTACTATTTGTATTTTAGTTTAGTTTATACTGCGCACACATGTGCCACACACGTCGATCTAGGCGCGTCGGTCTCCATACATTTTATATGGAAACTAGACTTGTAGAGCTACACTTGATCCACGCCACGCGACGTCGTTCTACGTACAAATCTGGCGTGTTACACGTGTGCGTCGGTCTAATGTAGTTCTAGCATTATAATTTTAAATTTTAATATCCGTAACAGAAGCTATTCGTAACTAGCGGATAATCCGAAATAATTTCATATCCATATCCCTTTACAGATCAGAAATTACCTATCCATAAAAATCCTGGTTACTATAGTAAGCCATATTCATTTTATTTATCCATCTTACTCATCTATTATAATATCCCTTCTTTAGTTTACAGAAGTTGTTGTTCCAACCATAATTAATTGGAAAAAATATCTTCTATGTCTTCTTGTTAGGAAGACCTGAGTAAGGCGACTAAGATTACACAAACAAATCAAAAAAGTTTTCACAATGCCCAAAGATATAATTATATTATATATATATATATTTGTATATTATTTCTCAGAGAGATTTCTGGCTAGGAAATGTTGAAATACGAATGTTGTACATACCTACAATACTTCTGCAACAGGAGTTTACAGAGTCAAAGATACTCTTCATAAAGG
Organism: Mythimna impura; assembly: GCA_905147345.3. NCBI lineage: Eukaryota > Metazoa > Arthropoda > Insecta > Lepidoptera > Noctuidae > Mythimna > Mythimna impura. The sequence goes on from LR990355.1 coordinate 26,456,868, forward strand.
ATAAGTAACGCAACTGTGTTTACTCTAGGGTTCCGTACACCTTAAAAGGAAAAACGGAAACCTTTTAGGATCCCTTTGTTGTCCGTCTGTCTGTCTGTCGACCCTTTATCTCGGGAACGCGTGGAGGTACCAAGTTGAAATTAAAACTATATACTCAGGTCTACGGACCCTTGAAGCTGTATAAAAATCAAACTTCTCAGTTAACGAAAAACAAATACGGGGTTTATGTCGCAAAAACGTGTATTTCGACACTCTCAAGGGAATCAAAATTCATAGGGTACTTCCCGTTGACTTAGAATCCTGAAATTTGGCATGAAGCAAGGTCACATAGCACAAGTAAAGGAAAAAATCTGAAAACAGTAAATTTGTAGTGACGTCACAAAATACATACTTTTTTGCGATTCGGAAAATCTTCGTAACTCAATTCGGGAATTGAACTATTTTCATAGGTAAGTTTGTACGGAACCTTCAGTGTGCGAGTCCGACTCGCACTTGCCCAGTTTTTTTTCTTTTTCATTCTCTCAAACGGTGAAGGAAAACATCGTGAGGAAACCGGCATGTCCTAGAACCAAAAATTCGAAGACGTGACATTCACCAATCGGCACTGGGCCCGCGTGGAGGATTACGGCCCATTCCCTCTCCTAGAGAGAGGAGGCCTGAGTCCCAGCAGTGGGAACATTATAAGGCTGATTATGCTATGCTATATCACGAGGGCGAAGCCACTGACAGCACCCAGTAATATTATAAAGATAAAACTGTGTGTTGGTTTTTACACCTTCATGTTCAGATGGCTGAACAAATTTAGATGAAAGAAGAATGTTCATTTCCCGTACCATATTGCGTCACAACTATATTAATACCAAAAATAATGTTTTATTTTTGTGTTTGTTGTACTGATTTTTAACCGCTTTTTTTAACCACATTAAAAATATCGTGTAAATGATATTAAATGATTAACAATTCCTACTTCCGAAAAAAATAACGTCATTTCAGAAATCTTTACGTTCCGATTACAGTTGCCAGTTATTTTCGTAATCTGACCAAAGAGTATGTAAAGCTAACGCTTTTAATCTTACAATGGTCATAAATAAATGGTTCGCCTAATTAATTTTATCTGCTATCTAAGTAAATAAGATTATATAGTAGAAAATAATTAAACTGCTAAAAATAAATTCTGTTAAATTATTTTATTTTAGCTCACCATTTTATAAAGTAAACATTGCGTGTATTAGAAACTCAAAACTTGACACTGTCAATTTGATTAGGATATTTTGGTATTTTGTTGCTAAACTGACGTTTATATCGTTTGATGATTTTTTACTGTATTTGAGTAGTTCTGGTAGTTTTATTGATTATTAATTAATTCAATACGTCTATAATAATTATTGACAATGTTGAGATAGTAACTCATAGTGTTGCAAGTGGCAAGGTTTGTAAAGTGGGCGCGCGCGGCGCACGTTCGGGGCGCGCAATTGGCGGGCATACATTTCCATTTGCTTTCTGCGGACGTGAGGAGCAGCGCGCAGGCCGCTTGCGCACGGTTTGGCGCATGGCGCGAAGGGCACGGTGATGGCTTGGAAACGGCGCGTTAACTTGAAATGCACGCACGCAGCTCGCTAGCGGCGTATTCGCCAGATGTACACACCCAAAGAGTTAAATAAAGAATATAGCCAAAGAATAAACTTGTGAATATATGGAGAGGGGGATATAATGGAAGAAAAAAATGTTTTGGGCCTACCTCAAGCAACATGGGCCAAGGGCAGGAAGATGACGATGATTTGATACTAATGTACCCTAAAAGTAAATGTTTTAACTGACTAACAATTACAAATTCTTTATTTGTGTTACCTTGTTAAGTGCCTATGTTCACGCGAGAAAGTGGCAGTGAAGCCGAGTTGACGTCAATATTAATTATTAGTCACTAAAATAATTCGACTAGGTACATCAGTTGTTTCAAACAAATGCATTAATAACTAATGTAAATAGATTAATATAAATACTATGTAAATATGTCATAAAGTCTCTTTCTACACTACGAGCAACGCTGTTTCATTACGACGAAACCATCGACTCCTCTCACTGTTACTGCGCCTATAAATGGTTGCCGATAGCTCTGGCCTTATCCAGCCTTAGTTATTGGTCGGTCCGTGAGGTTGCGGATCGGCAGTGATAAAATCCCGTCCTATACACCCTTCATTCTTCCCACCTTCCGTCGGTTGCCTTAGGTCTCATGGCAACAGGCTTCCCGCACTATTATTTATATACGTATATATTGTAGCTATATGGTTAGGGCTAGGTTGCTAGGTGCAGCGAAGGTTGTTGATAGGCTACAGTCAACCCCCTTATTGTACATTTCGGTAGCTGAATGTAGAACCCACAACCTGTAAGTGATGTAAGTATTGCGTTTTTTGATTCGAGAAATCGAACTAAAACACGTAGTAAGTTTGTTTAGGTCTTGATAACTTTATAAATAAATAAAAGACTAAACCATTACGATTTTTAACAGTCATAAGATCGTGTTCTTCAGTGTAGGCCTAGGTATAGCGTAAAAATATTACCCATGCGCGATAAAAGCCTGAGCGTAAGTAACGCCACAATATAGGAGCGAAGGAATCCGGATCCTGACTTATCGCATTTAACAATAATAATGCAATAAACTACTCATCAATTTAGCCTAAAACGCATACCTATAGTATAGAATGCAAATTATAATAATCACTACGGTTAAAAATTGCTATGAAATATGATCAGGCGTTTTCTAACTTTTTTTAATATCTCAAAAACGTGGTTAAATATTAACAAAAAAAATTTTGATAGTGAAAATTTCAATAATAACTATACTCTTGAGAGTAAATTTGGTTTGACACAAGTTGGTACGGATCCACATACAAATTTGGGCAATCTCTTTTGGTACTATAATAGATTATATTCCGGATCAACACATATGCTATAATTTATAGAGGTGGGAAGTATTAATTTCAAGCAGGCGGCACCGCTTTGAGGCAGCTAAAAAATATCTTAGGGTTCATTATAATTTTGTTTTTCTGTACACGTCAACAATTCAGTGTTATTATAATAATAATAATATTCCACAACTATCACACAACGCCATCTAATCCCAAGCTAAGCAGAGCTTGTGTTATGGGTACTAGACAAATGATAAGCATACTTATAGATATATTTCTAAATACATATATATATAGATAAATCACACCCAGACACAGAACAAATGATCGTGCTCATCACACAAACATTTGTCCTGGGTGGGAATCGAACCTACGACCTCCGGCATAGCAGTCAGGGCCACTAACCACTAGACCAACAGGCCAGTCGATTATTAGAATATTGTTTTCTACTGATGGCTGTGTTATTGTTTCGAAACATGAAATAAATGAAACCACTTATATATTTTTTAAAACCAACGTTAATTATTTGAAGGCCATTAGCGCTAATGAACAGATCTACGATCAATATTCGTCCAAGCAAAACCTATAGAAAAGTGCTGATATATAATCTAAACTAAAAAAATATGATTAAGTTTATGTACCTATATGTTTTTTTTAATAAACCCTCTAGTTTTAATTTACAGAATTTTTCAAAATCGTGAAATTTGTACTTATAAAAATAAAATAAAAAACATTTAGTTAAATTGTATAATCATAACACCTAATAAAAAGCACTTCAAAGCAAATCCCACTTTATTTTGCATAATTACAAAGCACCGGAGATTTCTTCCAAACAAATCTGAAGCCTGAACAAAGAATTGCGAAATCAAAAGGTAATTTACAAAACAAAAGAAACAATAAAGATGAACAAGTTTTGTAAGTCGAAGAGATTTATAACACACGAAAGAAAATTAAAAAATCGGTCAAGTGCGAGTCGGACTAGCGCATCGAGTATTCCGTACAAACTTACATAAGAAAAAAAAATTCTGAATCGCAAAAAAGTAATTTTCTTATGACATAACTACAAATTTACAGCTTTCAGACTTTTTCCTTTGCTTATGCTATGAGACCTTGCTTCATGCCTCTCAGGAATCTGGAGTGTCAAAATAAGCCCCTAATCGGAACATAATCGACTATTGCGTACACTGACACAGCTAAGAATCTCGGTGTCTTAATTGACAGCAACATCTCTTGGCGAGCTCAGGTAAACGAGGTTAGCCGGAAGGTACAATTTTCCTTCCACAGTCTTAAATCCCTTCAAAGGTTTCTCCCATTTAAAACCAAAATTGATTTAGCTCAAACTCTAATTCAGCCGATCATCGATTATGCTGATGCCTGCTACTTGGATGCCACTGAGGAGCTATTAAATAAGCTTGAGCGCTTGCAAAATTTGTGCATTCGTTTTGTTTTTGGCCTAAGAAAATACGACCACGTCTCTCAGTTCCGCAAGGATCTCAAGTGGCTCCCTATCCGTCTTCGTAGGAACACTCGGGTATTATGTCTCTTGTACAATATCCTATTCAACCTTGCTTATCCTGGCTACTTGCGTGATCGTTTTTCGTTCACTCGCCCTGCCGATGCCCCATGCAGATCCCACCTTAAATTCGATCTCAATTTCCCAGCCCATAAAACCCATTTTTATTCTAACTCCTTCTCTTTTCATGCGGCATGATTATGGAACTCGCTTCCAGCTAAGATCCGTGATGCTAAAAATATATCTGCCTTCAAAAAGCTAGTCAAAGAACATTAACTCTCTACCATCTCGTAAGTTATATTATATTTGTATGTATTTTTATAATTTAATCTATGTTTGTTTCTATTTATGCGTACATTTATTTACTGTTATTGATCTATATATTATATTATTGTATTATATGATTAAATTTAAATAATTTAGTCTATTTAATTCTTCTCTATATTATTTATACACACTGCGTCTACATTTCTCATCCAACTCTCCTGTCGCAGGTCTGCTGGAAGAAATTTCGTTAGAAATAAGCACGACCTTTGGACTCTTTTATCTGTATTTGTTCTTTTCGATTTTAAGTGTTTGTGTGTACATAAATAAATAAATAAATAATCAGCCTTATCCTTAGATGACATTGACTTAGAAGTTTGATTTTTTCACTGCTTCAAGGAGTAGCAGACCTGAATATTTGATATTAATTTCCACTCCATACCTCCACGCGTTCTTGAGAAAAGGGTTATGACAGACGGACAACAAAGTGATCCTATAAGGGTTCCATTTTTGCCAACTTAGGTACGGAACCCTAAAAACAACTCAGAAGTTTGTTCTAAGTTGTTTTTAAATCAATCTTGTGTTATGATTGTGTTAAATAAGACGGCTCAACATAAATAAAAAAGAATCGGGCAAGTGCGAGACTCGTGCGCAAAGGGTTGCAAACAAATTATATTTATTTTTAATGGTTTTTTTTTTAAACAGATACTTGTGGGATTTATAGGTTTTCCGGTAATTTATAATTTTTGTATTATTTTATGTAATCTTTTTTTTAAACTGTAGACTTAAGTAGTACTTTCGGAGATTAGGTGAAATGGTAGAAATATTATCCGAAATTTTCTGAAATAATTTTAAAACTATCGTATTTTCAAATTATGAAAAATATACATGTGAGATATCAATAATTTACGATTTCATTTAATTCAGAAGTTCATATTGGATTTAGAATTATGTTACTTAGCAAAGCATACGTTGTCAAAAACTGAACATGACTGCTTCCAGCTCAATCGGTTGTTGTTTTAAAATGGTTTTAAAACTCATTCGCAATCATAGATATAAGAAAGAATGTTCTTAAAGTGTTCGCAATATTTGAACTAAACCAAGAGACACCGCAAACTACAGACTTTCGATCGGCCGATAGTTTGGTTGGTTGATTAATCAGTATGTGTAATCTGTATGGAAGTGCGCACACAAAACGATTCCCCGCAAACTGCAGACTTTCGACGGCCGATCGAAAGTCTGCAGTTTGTGGGGATACAAACATGCATAGAAAACATTGCAAGTTAAATTTTTATTGAGCTTGTTTTAAAGAAAACATGTTTATTTGTCACTTATATGTGCAATATAGGATAAAATAGTGATATTAACTAGTGCTTGACTGCGATCCCACCTGATGGTAAGCAGTGATGCAGTGTTTGATGGTGAGACGCATTAGTATAATAAGAGCCTATTTACGCTAGCCTGGATGACACCTAAATTATAATCGGATGGGAAGACTGCAGCAGGTAAATTGTTCCAGTCCTTCGATGTACGATAAAGTGGAACTAGTGATAACAAAATTCAAAATTAGTTCCATTGATTTCAGATTCTTTTAAAATGGAACTTTTGATTTAAAAAACATCAGAAGTTCTGTCATGGAACTGTTAATGGTACTAGTGACAATGAAGCAAATATTTCTATAGGAACAACTACAAAAGTTGCATCGTTGAGAATGAAAAATAGGTAATCCGATTGAGTTCCATTCCGCACAACTAGTTGGTCGGTTCAGTTGGTCGGAATGGAAGAACAGAAGGTGATCCGATCGAGTTCCATTCTGCACAACCAGTTGATCGGTTCCGTTGATCGGAGTGGAAGTACCGAAAAATATGTAGAAATTTAAATTCAAAACAATAACATTGTGTGCCTCTCGGCTGCATTAAACAGATACTCGTACAGTTCATCGAAATGCCAGACAATCTATAAAGTAGTTGCCTGTGATGCCATAAGTACCAATTCACTTACTTATGCTCTTAAAAGAATTTTCTCTTTTTATATTCTCATCCATTCCTCTAATCTATTATTCAAGCATTCTAAAAATACGCTATTCAAAGTCTGTTCTTACGCTGTCATATGCCATATTAAGTAAGAAATAATCTAAGTAGATAGATACAAATGTAATGTGGGGTTTAATTTACCTAATGTAACTTGGAAACTTGGGAGTAACTTTTCTTTGGTGGGTTTTTTTTTAAATAATTTATACTAGTGCTTTACTGCGATCCCACTTTGATGGTAAGCAGTGATGCAATCGTTGATGATGAGACGCACTAGTTTATGAGGAGCCTATTCACTCTGTCATCATCATCATCTTCCTGCCCTTAATTGTTCCGTTTTATTTCTTCCATTCTGTCCTGTCACCCGTCACGCTATCACTCCCTTTTCTTTCATATCACTTCTCACATAATCTATCTTGTCTATGTCCTCACTATATGCTTCTCCAAGGTAGAATATAGATTCTTCTACTATATCAAAATTTAATCAAGTTGGTTCATCGGAATTTGAGTAAAAACGTGACAGACAGACAGAGATAGGGTGCGTTTCCACTGATGCGGAGCTGGGTAGAGTGGAGAGGAGCGGACCATGATTTGGGCAAACACAGTGCTCGAAATCTCCACACCACTCCGCTCTGAGCTGACTTTCAAATAAAACAAATGAATACGCGGCGTTGAGCCGTGTTTGTTCGATTCAGCCTGTCCCTTGCTGCCCTCCCCCAGCGACGCCCTAAGCCGAGGTCCGTACCCCACAGGGGGTGCCCTTAGCGTGTAGCGCTTAGTTTTAAGTTTAGTTAAGTAAGCCCTGGCTGGAGGCTTTGATTCTTGAATTGAGGCCGCCACAGGCAAGTCCAGTTAAGCAGCCGACAACCTCCTTTTTTTTTTGTAGACGGGGTGGAATATCCTCATGGATGTCCTTCGCCTAGGGCAGGCGAAGGGGTTTGTCAGACTCTTACTGACTAAAAACCACCTCGGTGTTCCCACACTTGGACCGGGGATCGTGGGAGCTGATACGCCATCCATAACTGATACGCCATCCATTGCTGATACGCCATCCATAGCTGATACGCCATCCATAGCTGATACGCCATCCATAGCCGACAACCTCCTAGGTTGACCTGCGAGAGGCCACACAAAAAAAAAAGCGTTGAGCCGGACAGAACGAAGTCGAGCCGAGAGCCAAGAGGGCCGTGGTGCCGAGCGGAGAGTACAAAGCGGAGGACAACTCAACTCCACTTCGCTCCGCTGCGCATTAAGGTGTTTAATCCCTTAAACATCTGGCCGGGTTTTAATGCACTCGAGCCTCGAGAGCCTCGCTGACCTTTAAAATAATTTTCTTTTCGAAATATTGATTGATTTACATATGCTTTGTACATACTGAAGAACTCTTAATCAGCATTTTTTTTTGTGTAAACATATTTCTAAAGATCAAAGCCGTTTTAAAGGAGTGGGGAAAACAAGCGAAAAAATATCATGTCGTTAAATTTTTTTTTTCCAAAAATTTTAGTCATACGAAAAAATCATATGTTGATAATGTTGTACATGAAACTGTAATAAACATATAGAATAGCATAGTCGGCCTTATAATGTTCCCATTGTTGGGACTCAGGCCTCCTCTCTAGGAGAGGGAATGGGCTGTAATCCACCACGCGGGCCCTGTGCGGGTTGGTGAATGACACATGTCTTCGAGTTTTTAATACTACCACTAATTTTTAATAAAAAAAATACTTTAGGGCTTAAAGAAAAGGTCTTGTTATTATTTAAGTAAAGTCTCAATAAATAATATTCTTTTTAATAGAAAAAATACTTTAGGGCTTATTAGAAAAAGTCTTGTTATTATTTAAGTAAAGTCTTAATAAATAATATTAACATAAACAGCAAAGCTCAATTTAAGGAAATATTGTACAAGCTATTGATTATGAATGAATAAACGACGATCAAAATGGAAAAACACAGCGCGTAGTATTTTCTAGCAGCAATTGTTATGAATGATTGATTCTATTATGAGTTTACCAAATATGACAAATTTTCGTGGACAATTTTGGGATTTCGTTTTTTTTTTTACTTTTGACTACAAAAATATGATCAGTAACGGGTACGGAGAGAGCCCTATTTTTAACACGCTTTTATTAGCTTCACTTGTAACTATGTATGTAAGAAAATCTTGGAATCTTAATTTGACCCACTTCCCGGTCTTCGATTAGGATGAAATTTTGCACACGCTCTGAATTCTGATGACAATACATGACTAGCTAAGAAACGTCATTACAAATCCAATATGGCGGCCTCCCCAAGATGGCGGACTGGCTGTTTGAAATCCACCCCCATGATATGGGTATCAAATGAAAGGATTTGATGTCAGGAAAACGGAAAAAATAGTCACGTGACTTAAATCCAATATGGCAGACGTCCAAGATGGCGGACAGTCTATTTGAAATGGACCCACATGATAAGGGTATCAAATGAAAGGGTTTGCTGTCAGGAATGCGAAAAAATAGTCACGTGACTTAAATCCAACATGGCGGACATCCAAGTTTTGTAATTTTTAGTGCGTGCTAAAAGCGTGTTTTTTAGTTTTTTAAACTATTTTTTTTTGTACTAATAAAAAATAGGGGTGTATTTTTCAAACCTATTGACCAAGCCGTTACCGAGGGGTAGGCTTTCAGAAAGTCACTGTTTTATGGCACTGCTCGGGAGCTAGGGCCTTAATGAAAAGACTTGCCGCTTTTCACTGCTCTTCTCCACTCAGTGGTCACAACTACGAACAAATTTTCACCTTTACAACATTAGTGTAAAGAGTGATTAGTATGGTTTAAACTTAAACTTACCCATAGCGAGATAAAGCGCCATAGCCGAGGCTAGCACGAAGATGCGCAGCGCCGGTATGCTGCGCGCGTCGTTCACACAGCCGGGCACGACCAGCCTCATGGTGACCGGGGTTTAGCTGGGGACAAGGAGAAGAACATGAATATCGGTATGAATGAAATGATGTAACGATATTAACCACCAACATTTAACACCTACTGGCCCAAACAGCTTGTATAAGAACATCTATGTGTGCCAAATAAAATATTGTTCTTTCTTTCTTGGCGAGAAGTAAAATATTTAATTAAAACCTTTTAAGTGGAAAATCATCTAATAACTCCTCCAGCTCTGAATGAAACGAGAGGGAGTGTCAGAATTTCACTGACTAAAACTAACCTTTTTTTTCGTTGGGAAAATCAACTTATGACATCCCCCGCTCTTGGGCGAAGAGGGAGATAGTTTCAGACTTTTACTGACTAAAAACCCACTCCTGTTCCTTCGTTGGCTTTCGTACCAGGGCCGAGACCTCCTTTCAGAATCAGACCCTTGGCCCCAGTAGGCTTCGACCATGCTGGGCCCCTACAGTTGCTGACATCTCCTTGAGGCGCGCGTGGAACAGTACGCGCCGTCGACACTTGGACTCGGCCCGTATGGTTACCGGACGGTCGGACGGCGAGCTACCCATCGCTCGCCGTCCGCAAGCCCGCGCCTGCGGTGGCCGGAAATCGGGGTCGGAATCTCGGCGGCGGTTGGGGCGTGAGGACTGTTGCCTCACGCGATCGGCTGCCTCCTCGCTCCGGACCATGGGCTGTAAGACACGGCGGGAGAGATCGCCGCTGCCGATCGCCCCGACGAGGACACGGCGTTGCTCTTCCCAAGCGCGGCACACCACCACCGTGTCCTCCAGGCGGTCCACACAATGGTGACACCCGGGCGTTTCTTTCGCACGAATCCGGTGCAGGAACCTCCCGAACTTACCATGTCCGGTGAGGACCTGAGTCATGCGGAAGGTAAGGACGCCGTGTTGTCTTTCCAGCCACTCCTCAAAGAGGGGACTAATTACTGCCATAATGACTAAAACCACCCTGGTGTTCCCTCGCACACTGGTCTCCTGACAATTTGACTTCGCGCCACCATCTCAGACCTGCTTATAACCAAACACAATTTGAACAGAAAAAAAAGACGAAATATTTGTGCCCTTATTAAACCTAAAAAATCTCTTTCTTGAGTTTTAAATAAAGACAGAGTTTTCTCAAGCGAAATCTGAAAAGATTCCATCATTAATCTTACGATCGGTTTCAAATAACATTTTATAAGTGAACAAATATTTTCTAGAAATGAAAATAATCCTTTTCCGTTGACAGGTTCAAAAATACAAATAATGAGAGGCGATATTGAGTTGCTAAGGCCCTGTTTCTAAGGCCAAAAAATGGTTCACTAAACATTGTTAAGTATAATGAACCATTTCTTGGCCTTAGCTTTTCTAAACGTCTAACCATAGAGACAATTTTTAATGTAATTTTACCAGTAAAAGCTTCTAAAAGTTGAAAGGGAACCACCATGCTGATGCTGAAGTATGTAAATTACATTTGAAAGGGAATTGGGCGAAAATGCGGGAGTGCTGATCTTAACAAACATTTTAAATTGGGATTTCTTTTCAGTGTTCAGTTAAAACCACCGTGAGAAAGGAATGGGAAATCTTCCAGGGATATAATAGCTATTCTAATTGCTATTCCAAGACATGGTCTACCCGTGTACCAAGTTTCATGGAAATCCGTTTTTTTTTTTAAATTGATATAAACTAGTGCTTGACTGCGATCCCACCTGATGGTAAGTGGTAATGCAATCGTTGATGGTGAGGCGCACTAATTTATTGAGAGCCTATTCACTCTAGCCTTGAAGAGACCCAAATTATAATCGGACGGGAAAACCGCAGCAGGCAAATTATTCCAGTCCCTCGATGTACGCGGTATAAACGACGAGGCAAAACGCTTGGTCCGGACCGTAGAGGTTTCAACAACGTAAGGGTGGATACTCGCCGTTCGTCGGCTTGTCCGATGGTAGAAATGAGATGGTGGAATCAAGTCATGCAATTCCTGCGCACTCTCTCCAAAATGCATTCTGTAAAACACCGAAAGGCCTACGCCTGTGCTCAAGACTTTGTAGATTGGAATTAACCAGATCTGGATCACCAATTAGCCTCTTTGCACGCCTTTCCACCGAGTCCAAAGCTGCCAGGTGGCATTTTGCAGCACCAGCCCATATGTGGCTGCAGTACTCTACACACGAACGGACCTGTGCTTTGTATAACATTAAAAGCTGTCCTGGTGTGAAGTACCGCCGGACCTTTGCAAGTACGCCGAGTTTCCTAGCAGCTATGTACATCCACCCTTAACAAACGTCACGTAAGGCCGCAATACTGTCAAGGGTGTGATGGTACATGGAAATATATGGTAAGATAAAGGAACCTACAGAGACCTACAAGCCTAACAGTCCCTATGACCCTAAGCCCTATAAGCCCTACAGCCCTAACCTACCATATACCTAGTATGCGATAAATAAATATATAAATAAGTTCAGGATGTCTGCACCATGCGACCTAAGGTTACAGACGGATAGTAGACAGGAATACCAGGTTCGGGAAGGATAAACTCACTGCCAATCCCGCAGACTCACGGGACTGATCCGAAGATGGCTAAAGGTGTCTTGGCCACAGCGAGGGGTAATGAGACAAGAATATAAAATTCAAATCTGATTTATTTACAAAATGTTCTGCTTATATACTACTTTTTCTTAACACACACTATTATACTAATTCTATGTATTCTATGCGTGTAAGATGCAACCAAATCATTATTTTAACTGGGCCGCGCGTGAGCCAGGCCGAGTGCTGAGTCAATGTCCAAAGGTAACATTGAACAAGCTACCTTGGCTTTGAAAATGTCGTTCATCTGTTCGAGCGCAAAGTAAGTAACAATCATACAAACTTTCGTCTTTATAATATTAGTGTGATACAAACTTTCGCTTGTTATAATGGTGTAATTATTTATTCGAAAAAATATTATTAAGATAGTAATGAAATAAATTATACAAAGTAATGGCTGGGTTTGAACCCGCGACCTACAACTCGTAAGTCGGGGCCGCTACCACTCGGCCACCACTGCTCAGAGAAGATTACTTCAACAATAATCCCTGTCCTACAAAGAAATAAAATGAAATCAAGCCGAGCGAACCACAGTCACATATCGGAACATAGAAGGAAGCAATCTCGTTACCCCCCACTTCGAGAGTAATAAAGAAAAAGAGATTGCAACGTCGCCGAAGAGGGGGGAGGGGTGTTTACTGCAAGGAGGCTGCATTTATTGCGTGTTCTCATATAGATTGTAATCTGTCTGAGAGCTTAGGTATTTCGACAGATGGCGGAACGTGACACAGCTGTAACTTTTTTAGGTAGGAAATCATCAAATATCTTTTCCCACCTGGGTGGAGGGAGAGGGCGGTCAGACGTTTACTGACTAAAGCCCACCTGTTTTCCTTCAGTTGCCCTTTGTGCTACATACAGGGCCACGGTAATTTTCAAACAATAAAAAACCGGGCAAGTGCGAGTCGGACTTGCGCACTGAGGGTTCCGTACAAACTTACTTTTACTTACAAACAAACTTACTGTTCAATTCCCGAATTGAGTTACGAAGATTTTTCCGAATCGCAAAAAAAGTTTTTTTTTGTGACGAAACTACAAATTTACAGTTTTCAGATTTTTTCCTATACTTGTGTTATGAGACCTTGCTTTATGCCAAATTTCAGGATTCTAGGTTAACGGGAAGTACCCTATGAATTTTGATTCCCTTGATAGTGTCGAAATACAAGTTTTTTTGCGACATAAACGGCCGTATCTTTACTTTCCGTTAACTCAGATGTTGGATTTTTTCACAGCTTTAAGGAACCGCAAACCTGAGTATATGTTTTATAATTTCAACTCGATACCTCTACGCGTTCTCGAGATAAAGGGTCTTGGCAGACAGACATACAGACGGACGGACAACAAAGTGATCTTATAAGGGTTCCGTTTTTTCCCTTTGAGGTACGGAACCCTAAAAAAGAAAGAAGAAAGAAAAATAGTTTATTTGGCATACATAAATACACATACATGAGATTTAGAAACTTAAGATTAAAAAAAACAACCCCAAATAACCCCAATAGCTCTCTCTGGGCGGATAGAAAAGAAATTTCAGATTTTTACTGGCCAAAATTGTAATCGGAACCTTGTGAGAATCTGTTGTTAGAAGGCTGAGGAAGACTAACCGCTCGTGGTTTTTTTTTTTTTTTTTTTTCGGTGGGAAAATCATCTTATGACATCCCCCGCCCTTGGGCGGGGCGGGAGATAGTGTCAGACTTTTACTGACTAAAAACCCACTCCCGTTCCCTCGTTGCCTTTCGTACCAGGGCCGAGTCTTCCTTTCAGAATCAGACCCTTGGCCCCAGTAGGCTTCGACCCTGCTAGGCCCCTACAGTTGCTGACATCTCCTTGAGGCGCGCGTGGAACAGCACGCGCCGTCGACGACTTGGGCTCGGTCCGGATGGTTACCGGACGGTCGGACGGCGAGCCACCCATTGCTCGCCGTCCGCAAGCCTGCGCCTACGATGGCCGGAAATCGGGATCGGAATCCCGGCGGCGATTGGGGCGTGAGGACCGTTGCCTCACGCGACAACCGCTCGTGGTACAGTTCTACAGTAGTACCTACGAGGAGATAGGGTGAATCAGTCCGAAGTCAACCAAACCACTTTTACAATATGCCATCTCACATTCTCCAACAGAGAGAGCAGTGGTGGCCGTGTGGTAACAGCACCGACTTACGAGTTGTAGGTCGCGGTTTCAAATCCAGCCAGGCGCATTACTTACTTTGTGTAATTAATTTCATCACCACTGCTCTCAAAACGGTGATGGAAAACATCGTGAGGAAACCGGCATGTCCTAGAACCAAAAAATCGAAGACATGTGACGTTCTCCAACCCGCACTGGGCGCGCGTGGTGGGTTACGGCCCATTCTCACTCTTAGAGAGGAAGCCACAGTCTCAGCAGTGGGAACATTGCAACGCCGATTATGCTTATACTTATTAAGTTATTCTGTATGGTTGTCTCTTATTTGTGAATAAAGATTATAATTATTAAAATCCACAATCTTCCTTTAGTTGCCCTTTACGTTTCAGCTAGGGTCACAATAATTCTTTTGATCAATCTCGCAGCCGTTATAGGCCCCGTCCGGTCTCTGTGATACCTTCGGTTCTAAAGAGCACTCATAAAGTTCCTGTTCCCTTGCCTCGAAGTTAGTATTTAGTTTTTAAAATTGCTGTAAACTCACATTTTGAAGAACACTTTTATTTTCGAAAACAACGACTGCAGCTGTTGCGAAGCTTCGATTTTCATAAGTTTGCGACAGTTTCAGCATAAAATAACGGTATTGCCACAAAAGAAAAATGAAATGCTTCGGTCTTTCGCTGTTCAAAGTTAAAAGTTTTATTACAGGGTTTTATTTGTAGAGAAAATAAGACGGGCTTTTAGCCACTATTTTCTTATTAATGTCAGTAAAAAACTTGAAAATTAGGAGTGTTGAGAACTCACCACCTGTAGCTTGGAACGTTTATCAAAGAAAGCGATTACCTAACCATATAATACCAGCCTACATTATGCGATTTTTCAAAGAATAAGAATACTCTCGTTTTTTATAGAAAATCCACTTCGTTTTTACCTAACAAAAAATCTTTGAATCAATCCTTATCACGATTATAATCCAAACGAGGCATAATAATTGACTTCACCTGTGCCAATTGAACGAGGTACAGTACATCATGTTATATTGATTGTAGATCAGGGTGGATAAATAATTTTTGAAACCAAAAAACTAATAGTACCTAGGTTTTTCAACCCATTGGAAAAGGAAGAAAATATAACAAAAATGAAAAATTTTTTACGGGCGATCTGAGATCAGGAAGAGGATGGGGGTGAGTTTTAAGGATAAAAAACGGTTTATCTCGATTTCCGGAAAAACTATAAGTCCTATGGAAAAAAGTTAAATGGCAAAGTTGCAGGTAATATAAATATCTACAATTTTTGCATTTACTTTTTTTCACATAACCTCAAAATTTATGTGAAAAATTCAATTAACCAAGTTTTTGGTTTTTTATTTGTAAGTATCTTTTACAATTTTTTTTTTCACCTTTGGTGAAAACTTACCTTTTTTTGTCCCAAACACACTTTAACTTTTTTGATTTAAATTGACTTAATATCGAAAAAGCCCTAATTGTCAATTGAAAAATTTTCACGTCAAAATATCTGCTTTTTTTTTAAAAAAAAAACTACCATTTTGATCTATCTCAAAGGATTCAGCCAGCGTTTGCAATGTTAGCGCAAAAAAATGTGTTTATTTACGACATCACATTAGAAACCTCTAAAATTACCAGTCTTTCTCTACTATATTATGCATGTATAAAACATATAAACCTATCTAAAAAAAACCGTATCGAAATTTGTTGCGTAGTTTTAAAGAAGCTTACATAGGGACAGACAGCGGAAAGCGATTTTGTTTTATACTATGTAGTGATTTCAGAGAGGTATATATATGTTTGTTTTTTTTTTGTTTGTAGGAGGTAATCTCTGGAAGTACTGGTCCGATTGCATTTTTTCACCGATAAAAAGCTGCTTTATTCCTGAGTGATATAGGCTATATTTTAAGTACGCGGGCGAAGCTACGGGCAAAAGCTAGTTTTCAATATTTGAGGAAAATAAAGTAATTTTATACATTTAGGAACAATTTATACTCATGGGCTAACAACTCTCGCTTTGGGTGGGATGAGAGGGGGGAGTGTCAGACTTTTACTGACTAAAACCCACCTGTGTTCCTTCAGTTGTCCTTTACGGTAACTCTTGTTCTACAGATAGACCGACCCTTGAAATCGCGAAAAGACTATTTGGTGTACAACATAATTATAGTCTTCGAATTAAATGACTAAAGGTGTAAAGTACTCACCACTATTTTTTAATTGGTACAAAAAAAAATTGGGCTCTACCTGTACCCGTTACTGATCATAATTATGTAGTCAAAAGTAAAAAAAACGAAATCCCAAAATTGTCCACGAAAATTTGTCATAATTGGTAAATTCATAATTGAATCAATTACTCATAACAGTTGCTACTAGAAAATACTACGCGCAGTGTTTTTCCATTGTTTTTCATTCATAATCAATAGCTTGTACAATATTTCCATAAATTAAGTGACATTTTGGGATATCAACAAACGCTAATAACTTTGCTGTTTATGAATATTATTTATTGAGACTTTACTTAAATAATAACAAGACCTTTTCTAATAAGCCCTTTATGTATTTATACTAATTAAAAACTAGTGGTGTATATATACTGCTGCTTTTTTGTATTATTACAGATTTGATACTGTAGTAAACATTGATCATAATATAACCTATTTAAGAGCACTTTCGCCCCTTGAAGGTATTATTTTTAATGTTTGTGTGATGAGCACGATCATTTGTTTTGTGTCTGGGTGTAATTTAACTATAAAATGTATGTATTTAGAAATATATAAGTATGTTTATCAGTTGTGGAATAGGTAATATTATTATTATTTACGAGCATTTTCGCTCCTTGAAGGAAGGTACTGATTACATACAATCCGTTGGTATACAGAAACTAGCTAGTCGTTTATCAGCTTAGAAAGTAGAAACATATTCCAAAGATAGGCTTATGTGCTCAGGACATGGTCTACCGTTGCTCCAAACTTCAATCAAATCGGTTCAGCCGCTTGAGCGTGAAGGACTAACAAACATACACACATAATTTTAGTGTGAACCAATGCCAATCGCGATATTGATTCCTATCAATATCACTGTCCCCTCTTACCATAAAACAAAAGCTAACCACAGAAATAACACACTATCTACCTTATTTACTCAACGACATCGACACTCGAATCTCGCTGTAAAGCCTGCTGATAACACACGTCGCTCGTTGACAGCTTATCAATATTATTATCAGAACACGGCTACTTGTTACTGAAGTGATCATTATGTTGACTTGTACCTACGTACCATAGAGTATGGAGACGCCAAGGCGGACAGTAGTTCCGTAGGGGCCCAATATGGCCAATTCACGTTAGGGCCACGTGGAGTTTCTAAAAGGGATGCCGTAGTCTGGGAACGCAAAAAGTAATTGAAGGACACAGGTGGGATATTGGTTGAGACGGTATTGTCAAAAATTTTCATTATATCAGAAGGGCTGTGAGATTTTTCGAAAGAGTTACCACAGCCTTGGAAATCAAATGACGACTAAAGGTGGAGTGGGTTTAAGTCAGCAAAAATCTGACACTTCTTCTCGCTTCAACCAGAGCTGGAGGAGTAATTTAATGATTTTTCACCTCAAAAAAAGGGAGGAATACCAAAGAAGCTATGATTGGACTGGATAATGCGCATACTTTCAAAATGACATTTTGAAATAAGTCAATTTGCGAATCCATTATTTTGCTAGTGTGGCTTGAGAAAAGACCTTTTGCGAATGTGTCATTTAGCGTCAATATGTCATTTTGATTCAGTCGCTCCATCGTCGACCGCATCGTCGCTTTCCATCAGGTGAGTTAGCGGTCAAGCGCGAACCTATAAAGAATAAAAAAAAAATAAAAAAAAAATTGCGAATCACAAAGATTCTATCAAAATATCTCTCAAAGAGATCTCTGGCTACCGGAATGTGGAAGAAAAGCGACCCAGGAGAAGTAACCCCATAAGACCTAACCAAATGAAGCGACTACTGGACACCAAGATCTTCGACTTACTACAATAGGCCAAAGATCATCACAATAGGACTGTGTTAGAAATTTACTCTTTATAGTTTTCTTTATTATATTTATCCGCTAACACATCTTAAACCACGCAACGGATTTAGATGCGATGTTCACTAATAGATAGAGCAATAAAAGAGGAAGTTTTGTGTGTATAATTTGTATCCGTGAAAAATCGGGGCGGATCACTAGTTTTTTTAGAAATTTAGTCCAGTTCATCAGAATCTCAGCACCGAGCGAACGATTAAAGACGGAGATTCTCGGCCACATCATCGCTTACCATCAGGTGAGATAGTGGTCAAACGCGAGCCTATCAATAATAATAAAAATAAAAAAAACTTTGGGCGCGGAGTTTCTGTGCTCTATGGCATCTACCTATGTTACATAGTGATGACGTCAGTCGTGTGTCGATCGCAAGGCATACTGTACAAAGCCTGTCATTTTCACGGATGTATTTTGATTTTGGAATGTTAGTGTTAGTTATCAAATATTGGTCTGCTTCTAAAAAATTACTTGATTTTTGACTATAGATATTTTAAACCACGTTTTACTACGTTTGTATGTCATGGGAGTTTTTTTTGAGGTGTTATGTTTATATATTTATTTAAACTTCATGTACAATAGTGGTACACAGGCGGACTTAATGCAACAAGGCATTCTCTCTCTACCAGTCAACCTTTGGGTTAAAAAAGACAACACAGTGCTAGCTAAGTGTAATATCATCATATATGACTTCTCCCGCTTCAAGGTGGAACGAGGGCGTATAAAACTTTTACTAACTATAACCCACCTGTGTCCTTCAGTTATTCTTTGCGTTCTAGGGCCACGGTCACTCTTTAACCCTAGCAGTCATAAGCCCTACAGGGCCCCTTCAGTGTTGCTGACCTCTCTTTGAGACACGCGTAGAACATAACGCGCCAACGACTCCGGCTTAATCCTTACCGGATGGCCGGACGGCGAGCTATCCATAGCTCATCGTCCGTCGTGAACCTTGAGCATCCAGACTCGAATAGTTTTCTTTTACCCACTCATACCGAGGTAGATCAAACGAAATGATTCAAAAGCTAGCGGAGTTCGGTAATAGCATCTCGCCTCGGATACGAAGAACCTAGTCTTCAATATTGGTTATAGTTTTTTTTTTTATGTTGTTTCTGAAAACCAAGTACAAGGTGTACCTCCTTGCACCCCCTCCCTGAACCTATGGGATTGGCTATGTCAAAGCAAAACGGTTTCAAGTAAAATAAGTTTTCCTATTTTGTTTGCTTCGTTCGCAGCTTACAAGTTTATTGTACACAGGTTTTTTAATATCAGCCAATGCAAAGAATTGTGCAAACAAAGTAACAAAGTAAATAAAATACGTTTGCACTAAAACTTGTAATAAACTGTTCAAGTTTACGAGTTCTTACTATTGCGGGGTTTGTTGACTTTTTGCAACGTGCACTGAAAATAAACTGGACAAAAAATAAATATATTAAAGGTTGAATTTCCAATAGTCGCATAATTTTTGTTTGAAAAATAAAATTATAGAGAAGAAAATAATTGTAGGATATTTTTTTACAAAAAAAAAAAAAAAAGACGTGTGGCACTCGGGGACTGCCGCGGTAAAGCTATTGCATAGCATTTTGTATCAACTTATGCAATTATAATTATTTATTTATTTTATTTATGCAGTAACAATACGGCTAGCTGCACGCACACAAACACCGTGTCAAAGACTGCCGAAAAGAAACGACGTTAGACAATGCACGGCCTTCAAGCCACACCTCCGTGCCCGTCGGAGTGGGGAGCGTGAGGTTTTTTTTCGTTACGGAATTTCTGGATTCGGTCCCCGCGCTCAAGGCCCTCGATAGAAGCTATGCAATAGCTTACAAAATAATTAAAACTAACTTCACAAAAATAAAATAATGGAAGTCTGTGCCTCCTCCTTTTTCAAAATTCGATTAAAAATAAGCAATCCGCCATATTAATTTTAGGAACAAAAGTTATTTAAAAAATTTGGATCTATGTAATAGAAGTTTATGTAAACAAAAAAAAATCGGGGTAAATTAGGGTGTACAAATTATTCCAGCTACATGTTATATATATATATATATATGTATATTAGCCTTATAGAAATGTTGGTCATGTAATTCAATAAACCTAAAATTGTTGTAGTTACAAATTTTTAGTCCCAATATTAGAACTTTTTGTTATATTTGGAACTAAAAATACTTTGTGTTTGTAGGGTAACCGGTGATACGGAAGTTTGTTTGTTCATACACAGTTTAAGTAACTGTGTAACTAAAAAAATCGAAAGGAAAACATTTATTTACAATACGTTCCAAATAAGAATAGGAGCGATTGCCATGTTGTGACGTCACGTCATACTGTCAAATCGAAGAATTATTATGGTGAGCTAAACAAGAAATTTTTAAAATTTAATTTATTTATGAACTGTGAACGAAATTTGTTTAATCAGAATCCAGTTCTTCTATTTTGCTCATCTCTGAGTTTTTCAATTTTGTCAATTTTCTTGCGATTTGACAGTATGACGTGACGTCACAACATGGCAATCGATCCTATTCTTATTTGGAACGCATTGTAATGTCTAATGTAGCGACACAGGTACCCTTAGTTGGAAAGTTTGTTCCACCCAACATTTTATATTTGTATGTTTTGTTTATGATTTGAGGTTTCGGTTTTTAATTTTTAATTTGAAATGAATGGCGGTTCCAATCTTATGTTTTATTTATTGAGTAAAACAAACAATAACACATCGAGTATCATAAAAAGGAAAGATTAACAAAATCAGTATAAATGTCATATCAACAGCTTTCTCCACAGATAAAAGTATAAAACATTTAGGTTTGACATGAGTGGTTTTTAAAAAAAAGGGAAAGCCAAAAGTAGAAAAACTTAAAGAATTTTTAACATGTTGAGTAACATTAGTCTGAATTTTCTTTTCGGCAAAAAAAAATATCTGCAAAAGTTTGTCATTGCGACCAAGGCGGAGTGTCATGGAGTCGAGTGCTGCAGTGACTTTCCACGTGAATCAAATGACGTTTTTCAATGAACTTATGAAGAAATAAATTGTGGGGATCGCTTAGCGCCCAGCCTAATACGATAAATACAAAGAATTGTGGTGGGGGCGAGCGCCAGCACTTTTCCATACTAGTGCGGAAAAAAGTAAATGACGTACCTAAAAGCGTCGAATTGGTCCCACGAGTGTTTTCGTGTCCTATTCGCCAGGGTCGTGTTTTTGTGACTGAATACTCCATCTCGTTTAGCTCTTCAATCCCCATAGGTGACAGAAGAGCTGACGAGATGGAGTATTTGGTCGTGGAAGTGCGACCCCGGTGGAATAAAAACTAGAGCCTTTGTCGGATATATTCGACGTAGGTGGATAAAAAGTAAAAGGGTGCTCAAACAAAGGTAGCCCGCGAAATAATTTTATTTCCAAAGTTTTTGCATTTTGTAGGTCAGAGTCAACTTAGTAATAAGATTCGCCGGTGCAGTACGTATTTATTTACAGAATTCATTAAAATCATTAATAGGGTATATTAATGATTATAATTCTGTTCGTAGTTCGTCTTACCCCATTGAATAACTATTTCACGAAAAATTTTTTCATAGGCTCCCTGAATCCTGTCCCGATGGGATAGGTAACTATGGCACACGACTGAAGAAAACAGCTTTCGTAAAACAGAAGTAAATAATAAGCTGGGATACTGGGATATTAATTACAGCAAAACTCAATCAACATATTAATGAAGTCCACGTCAAATATAGAGAGCCACGATCATGAAAGATAAAGTACGGATTCAAGTAGTAAAGCAAACATCTTGAATTAACCCACGCATTTTCAGGGAAATTATCTTTAACTCCTCAGCTATAACTCGTTACGAAAATAACCGTTAAACAACGTTATAACTGTACGTTAAATAACGTTAGTTTAAGACCTCCCACTCACTTGTACAAGTGTTTCATGTTACAAAATGACTGAACGAGACTCGACACAATTTTACGGTTATTAAGTAAGTAGTACTTGGGAAGAAACATTGTCTTTTTAGGGTTCCGTAGCCAAATGGCAAAAAACGGAACCCTTATAGATTCGTCATGTCTGTCTGTCTGTCTGTCTGTCTGTCTGTCCGTCTGTCCGTCCGTATGTCACAGCCACTTTTTTCCGAAACTATAAGAGCTATACTGTTGAAACTTTGTAAGTAGATGTATTCTGTGAACCGCATTAAGATTTTCATACAAAAATAGAAAAAAAGCAATAAATTTTGGGGGTCCCCATACTTAGAACTGAAACTCAAAATTTTTTTTTTCATCAAACCCATGCGTGTGGGGTATCTATGGATAGGTCTTCAAAAATGATACTGAGTTTTCTAATATCATTTTTTTCTAAACTGAATAGTTTGCGCGAGAGACACTTCCAAAGTGGTAAAATGTGTGTCCCCCCCCCTCTAACTTCTAAAATAAGAGAATGATAAAACTAAAAAAAATATATGATGTACATTACTATAAAAACTGCCAACGAAAATTGGTTTGAACGAGATCTGGTCAGTAGTTTTTTTTTAGTACGTCATAAATCGTAAACCGCAATTTACCTTTTAAGTTTGTACGGAACCCTCAGTGCGCGAGTCCGACACGCACTTGCCCAGTTTTTTATTTGACATATAACCTTCAGAAGGTAGATATTGCTGAGAGCAACGTGGGCGCAAGGATTTTTTATACCCTACGTGTGTAAATAAGTTTAATAAAAAAATATATAATAAGTTTAATTCCCAAATGGAGTTTGGAAAAAATTTCCGATTAGCAAAAAATTTTTTTGTTTTTGAGCACAACAATTTGAGCAGGATTTGTAAAAATTATGAAATAAATGTTAAAAATGCATTTTTTTTTTATTTCTAGTAAAGCCCACGAAAAGAGAGATACGAGACAGATTTTACCTTATAAGAGTGAGATAACTTTTTTAATAGGTTTTTTAGGTATCATTTAAGCAAAAATATTTTTTAAATCATAATTTTTAATATTAGTCTTATGTGACTCGATTCACAATTCTAGCGAATTCACAAAGTTATAAAAAGATTTTTATGGCATGTGGCACATCACTGGTAAGAGTATAAACTAGAGAATTTTTGAGGAAGTTGGAAGATTCCGGTCGCTTTTGTTTTTTTTTTATAGCCATGTAAATAGCTGTAACATGGACACCTTTAATTTAATTCCTAAACTTAGCAAGTAACTACCGTGGGATTTGGAGGCAAAAGATCTCGCACGCATGCACGATCTGCGCATGGAGATGCAACGCCGGGGCGAAACTCCGGTGCCGCGCCAAGTCGCGGCATGGCGGAAAGACTCCCGGCGCGATCTCATGGTAGAATGGCGACAACGACTGTCGCAACCCAGTGCTGGGCACGCCATAATTATGGCGATAAGTCCCCTCTTTGAGGAGTGGCTGGAAAGACCTCACGGTGTCCTTACCTACCGCATGACGCAGGTCCTCACCGGACATGGTAAGTTCGGGAGGTTCCTGCATCGGATTCGTGCAGAAGAGACGCCCGGGTGCCAACATTGTGTGGACCGCCCGGAGGACACGGTGGAGCATACGGTAGAGGTGTGCCCCGCTTGGGCAGAGCACCGCCGTGTCCTCGTGGGGGCGATCGGTGGCAGCGATCTCTCGCGCCGGGCCTTGGTACAGGCCATGGTCCGGAGCGAGGAGGAGTGGCAGGCAGTTGCCTCCTTCTGCAAAGCAGTAATGCTAGCAAAGGAGGCGGCCGATCGCGTGAGGCACCGGTCCTCACGCCCCAACCGCCGCCGGGATTCCGATCCCGATTTCCGGCCACCGTAGGCGCGGGCTTGCGGACGGTGAGCAATGGGTGGCTCGCCGTCCGATCGTCCGGTAACCG
This sequence comes from Mythimna impura, assembly GCA_905147345.3. Taxonomy (NCBI): domain Eukaryota; kingdom Metazoa; phylum Arthropoda; class Insecta; order Lepidoptera; family Noctuidae; genus Mythimna; species Mythimna impura. Next base: position 26,481,114 of record LR990355.1, read on the forward strand.
TCCGGACCGAGCCCAAGTCGTCGACGGCGCGTAGTGTTCCACGCGCGCCTCAAGGAGATGTCAGCAACCGTAGGGGCCCAGCAGGGTCGAAGCCTACTGGGGCCATGGGTGATGCGAAAGCGACCCCCGGGGCCCTGGGAAAAAAATGGCAAAGAAGGAACAGGAGTGGGTTTTTAGTCAGTAAAAGTCTGACACTATCTCACGCTCCGCCCAAAAGCGGGGGATGTCATTAGATGATTTTCCCACCCGAAAAAAAAAAAAAAAAGCAAGTAAATTAAAAAAAAAACTAGATAGCTAATGTCACTAATTTTTAATCTAAAAGTACCTACTCTAATACAATACATTTCATCATCTTTTCATTTTATCAATTTTTTAAAATTTGTATTTGAATGAAAAAATTGGGTCTTATTTTCATTAAACAATAAAATGTCGATGAAAAAAAATCCACAGGGCATGAGAAGTGTTTAGTGGTCTGAAAGGATAGCAGATGACCCCTCCCGTCGACCATTTCAATTTGGCACACGATGCACCAAACACCCCTGTATAATAAGAAAGTGAAATTGTAAATTCATTTACGTAGCCTTAGTAGGTTTTTTACTATTAAGGAAAAAATCATAAATAGCAACAACAAAACCATTTTCGTCGAGTCGTATCAGCAGAGATTACGCCTTGTACTCCATCCGCTCTTTTCATCGAGGTTCTAAGAAGGCTTTACAATCTAAGCCGCCATTTTGCAACGTAAGTTCTATTTTCAAACTATCTCGATAGCGTACAGTAATAAACAGCAATACGTGTGCACTTAGAAAAAATCTAAAGATATTTTCTCGATTACAATTTTGACAGACACAGTATCTTTTTCAATCAAAAACGCAGCAAAATGACCTCAAAATGGCGTACCAAATTCTTTGATTCTTTATCTATCCAGTAGATAATAAAGTAAGTAATTCAATTTTGGATGGAGATGTCAGATATTCCATCACTGTCGATTATTTCATGACATGGTCAAACAGGAGATCATGTCGTAAAATTGTAATGTGGTCCACCACCACCGGTACATGGAGGTGCTGATTTCACTTTTTTTTTTTGTGACATAACTTTCAGCAGACAAACAGTTTATTAAAAGCGAATAATAATTTTCAAATGGAAGATAAAAGAGCAATGAAATATAATTACCTACTAAACAAAGCTGCGTTATTTGGTATAACTAATACGGGCTTGCGGTCAATTAGCCAGTTCGAATGCGCCTAGGGTCCAATTTTGCCAACGACATACATACGATTTTAATTGCAATTAATTTTTCATTTGAATGCAGAGCATCTAAAAAATAGAATAAAACTTTATTGTACACCAAAACGTAACACAACTTATATACAAACAATCTATGGGTACAATGGCGGTCTTATCGCTGACAGCAGTATCTACCAGTCAACGAAACCATTTCATAAAATGGCCAGTCTCATCATGAAGTGATTATATCTTTTGTAAGTTGGGAAATCATCCAAAGACATCTCCCGCCCTGGGTGGGACGGTCCGGACGGTCGGACGGCGAGCTACCCATTGCTCGCCGTCCACAAGCCCGCGCCTACGGTGGCCGGAAATCAGGATTGGAATCCCGGCTGGGGCTCGAGGGCCATTGCCTCGCGCGTGCGGCCGCCTCCTTTGCTAGCATTACTGCTCCGCAGAAGGAGGCGACCGCTTGCCACTCCTCCTTACTCCGGACCATGGCCTGTACCAAGGCCCGGCGCGTGAGTTCGCTGCCGCCGAGCGCCTCCACGAGGACCGTGTTCTCCGGGCGGTCCACACAATGGTGACACCCGGGCATTTCTTCCGCACGAATCCGATGCAGGAATCTTCCGAACTGACCATGTCCGGTGAGGGCCTGTGTCATGCGGAAAGTAAGGACGGTGTGTTGTCTTTACAGCCACTCCTCAAAGAGGGGATTTACCGTCATAATTGTGGCTTGCCCAAAATGATTATATCTAAGATCTGGCCTAGAAACATACATGATGTATTCTCGTGACTGTACAAGAGCTGTCGTTCGTAGAAACTTCATAATAATGATAGCTATGGGCTCTACTGCGCAGGGGTAATATCATCAATCCGATTAGCGTCGCTGCCTCATTAAACGCAGGTAATAGGTGAAGGGGGATGAGCATTTGGTGCTAAGCAGATTAATATTTGTTGTGTAATACACTATTACAGCTTACATGATACCGATGGATATTGTTTATCTATCAAAATGGGAGGTTTTACTGCCGTAGAGATCAATAATAAGTGACTGAAAAGTTGAAGGGAAATCGTTTGTCTTGGTATGGTCATGTAAAGAGGAGAGATGAAATGCATGTTACTAAAAGAGTTATGAGTATACATGTGGATGGGTGGAGAGGGAGAGGGAGGCCAAAGAAAAGATGGATGGATTGTGTGAACAGTGATATGAAAGAAAAGGAAGTTAGTGATACTCGTAGCATGAAGGCTGACAGGATAGAATTGAAGAAAAAAACGTGTTGCGCCGACCCCAAATAAGATGGGACAAGGGCAGGAAGATGATGATTAGAGATCAATAATAATTACTGAATGTATATAACAAAGTTGCAAATAAATGGAAAAATATTGTGATAGAATATTGTAGTGGGATAATAATCATTGTTTCAGCCGAAAGACGTCCACTGTTGGATACAGTGTCGCCACAACAAGCAGTCCTGTGCGTTTCGCTTCTATCGGATCGGATATCGGACCAGGTCATTGGTCCACCTTGTGGGAGGCCTTCCAACGCTGGGTGTTCCGGTGCGCAGTCTCAAATAAATGTTTTCTTTCTTTCTTTCAGTTACCACTCCAGAAGCTTTCGGTTCCAACGTTCATCTGTTCTGCGAGCAAAGTGCCCAGCCCACTACCAGTTAATTTCAGCGATTCCTCAGGCTATGTCGGTAACCTTGGTTCTCCTGCCGATATCTTCATTCCTGATGCGATCACGTAAGAAAACTCCGAGCATAGCCATACTGGGTTAATTCATTTTACAAAACGATAATAAAGAAATCAAACCGCTATGGTTACTAACAACTTAAGTGAAGTTAAAGTAAGAAACAAAGTCCCTCGACTGTAGTTTGGAATAAGCAGAGTGTTGAACGTTTCATAGTAATTAAATTGCTATGAAATGTTTATAAACCACGGTTTTGTAGTTGACTCAATTATTATGATCTAAAATCGCAAATACTAAGAATTTTTCAAATCCGTTCAAAAATAACTAAGTTAGAAACCTTTCAAATCTGGTAGAAGGGAAAAAGAATACACGAACTGAAATATGACGTCACCGCTTTTTGGCTAAAATGAGATAGTGAGATGTTTCCACACGCTTCCACTCTTCCCCTTATATCAATTTCGCTGCTGTTTTCAGAAATATATTTATTTTTAGAGTTATTTCTTGCTCAGTATAATTTTTTTTTTCCGCAACTATCACACAACGCCGTCTAGTCTCAAGCTAAGCAGAGCTTGTGTTATGAGTAATAGACAACTGATAAACATACTTATATTTCTAAATACATATCCGCACTGGGCCCGCGTGGTGGATTACGGCCCATTCCCTCTCCTAGAGAGGAGGCCTGAGTCCCAACAGTGGGAACATCATAAGGCCGATTATGCTATGCTATGCTATATAAATATATTATAGATAAATTACACCCAGACACAGAACAAATGTGGTCATCACACAGATATTTGTCCTGGGTGGGAATCGAACCCACGACCTCCGGTATAGCAGTCAGGGCCACTAACCACTAGACCAACAGGCCAGTCAGATATTGTACAAAAGTAAATACAAAAAATACCGCTATTACATACATACAAATACTCTTCCATTTTCTTAACAATATTAAAATGAATAACTACCAAGAAAACATTAACATATCAGTGTCCAAAAAATAATCTTTATTTCATCTTTACTACACCCACGAGGTCTAACCAAATACCTTATTCATAGTCTCACACCAAAACCACAGTATAGATATATGGAACAGTACGGAAACTACCTACAAATGTTCGAAACGGCTCACTCACACAAACATACGCATCGACGAGACTCCTAAGCGGCATTCGCTAAGTGACAGGACCGCGAGAAACGCTTAGGAGTCTCGTCGATGCGTATGTTTGTGTGAGTGTGCCGTTTCGAATATTTGTAGGTAGTTTCCGTACTGTTCCATATATCTATACTGTACCAAAACCGAGCAACAGGAACCATTCCCACGCAGAAACCAGCCATGTTGTATTCATAACCCGGCCAAAATAACTTGACTTTTGTTCCCTTTTGATCCTATTAGTGACTATTCCCAGTACAGAGACTTCTGAAAATCATCCTTTATCATCAGAATCTTTATACGGCTCTAAGGCTGAGCGCAGACTTGAGTCACGACAGTTTTAAGACAGACTTTGCTTTACAAAAATATGAAGACGCGCAAATTTCAAACAAAGCGTCTCATAGACAAAATTGTCTAATACCTACAAGAACTGCATAGCGACAAGTCTGACTATCGATTTTCGGTTTCCTTTTTGTATGTATGCGGGTTAGCACATCAACGACAAAAACTGTCTAACGACGTACCTCCTCTCTAGTATATCTCTAGTATACACCACTAATTTTTAATTAGTACAAATACTTAAAGGGAATATTAGAAAAGATCTAAATAATATTCATAAACAGCAGTTATTAGGTAGCGTTTGTTTATTATATCCAATTTGTGAATTTACCAATAATGACCAAATTCCGTGGACAATTTTGGGATTTCCTTTTATTACTTTTGACTATAAAAATATGATCAGTAACGGGTACGGATAGAACCCCATTCTTTTTTGTACTAATTAAAAAATAGTGAAATACTGATACCTACTATAAGGTATCAGTATTTCACTATATATGAGATGCACCCAATATTTACGTCTGCGTCGTCTTGCAAGTACACGCGTAACTAAGATGCGGTATCAATGAAGTCCATTTTAATACTAAAAAGCCCCCTAGCCAAGTTACAACCGTTTCGTTTCGATTCTCTTTCGTCGATCGCTTCAAGTCGGCCACGCCTCCTATTCCTTTGTTCTGACCACGTGACTGAGCGTTGAGATGACGTCAGTACAATGGAATTGGAGGCGTGACTGACTCGAGGCGATCGACGAAAGAGAATCGAAACGAAATGGTTGTAACTTGGCTAGGGGGGACGGAAGTGACGCAAGCAGTGTGCGCAGCGTCGTCGTAGTAGACAAAATCGTTTTGTTTTAGTTTTGAGGCAGACTTGTGTATTTGAGGAAAGTCTATCTTAAAACGGTCGTGACTCAAGTCTGAGCTCAGGCTAATATATTGGAAAAGATTAAGTCCAAGATATGAGATCCCTTTGATAAAGATGTGAATCAATTTCTTTAGTCGTACCTTTGGTGAGCAATCTTTTGACAGGTAGTTAATCGCTATCGGTTTCTTTGATATTTATTTTCTTTTTATAAAGATCGGTGTAGGTGTCTCGTGTCAGGAAAGTGGGGTCAACATGGTTTTGGGAAAAGTGAGGGGAGAGATAGTTAGTTATTGGGTCATTTGGTGTAAAAGATATTACAGAACTCAAAACCTGATTATATGAATTCTCTTCGTGTTGTTAATATCTTATATAACGGATTTTTTTTTGTTCGATAATTTATTTGTTATCAAGTACAAAAACAAGAAAAATAAAAACACTTAAATAATTAAAACTATTTAAACACTAAAAGCAATAACTGCTAGCTAAAATATGGCGTTATAAAACTCCTCCGCATCGCTGTTGGTGTTAACTGGAAGTGTGCCCAAAAGGCTGCCGGCATTTCCACGTTGTATGGCAATGCTTAATCTCTGACCGAGGTAAAAGCCAGCTCTTGGGTCACGCGAAGTGTCAACTAAGCGTTTGGATAATCTTTAAAAAGCGTATAAACACTCGGACACCACGGCCCAAGAGTTTCAACCCCAAACGGCTCAAAAATATAACTTTAACGGAATAGAATTAAAACATAGATATAACAATAAATTAGTTTTGAATTAGGATTTTTGAATTCACACTAATAAATATAAAGGCGAAAGTTTGTGAGTGTATGTGTGCGTATATTACTACTTCAGGCTGAACGGATTTCGATGTAGCCGTCTACCTGTCCACCAATAATAATGGTCTACCTGTGTAGGTAGACCACGGTGTTACACACGGTGTCTACATCTCTACTTTCTTCCAATTCTCCTTGCGCAGGTATGCTGGAAGAGATTTCTTTAGAAATAAGCATCACCTCTGTACCTACTTTTCTGTTTCCTTCTTCTAATCTTTTATTTTGTGTGTGTACATAAATCGTTAAATAAATAAATAAACAAAACGTGTTTTTTTTCTGTTTTATTTTTTTTGCTACGAAACCCTTTGTGTACGAGTCCGACTCGCACTTGGCAGGTTTCTTATTATTGCTTGCCTGCTCTTGACCAAGTCCACCTCATAAGAAGGTAAGTTATGAAGTGGTCGATGGTGGAGCACGCTTGCTTAGAAGTAACCTTCTGTCTCGCACCGTTCCTATTTATTTTCATCATCATCATCATTTCAGCCGAAAGACGTCCACTGCTGGACATAGGCCTCCCCCAAGCGTCGCCACAACGAACGGTCCTGTGCGTCTCGCATCCATCGGACTCCCGCAACCGTTACCAAGTCATCGGTCCACCTTGTAGGAGGCCTTCCAACGCTACGTCTTCCGGTACGTGGTCGCCATTCCAGAACCTTTCGGCCCCAACGGCGAGCAATGTGCCCTGCCCATGTCTGTCTATTTATTTTACGTACAACTATTTGTTTATCATTTATTGGTAGTGTTTTTCTTATTTCATTACGACGGTAAAGGGTCGTGTGACGTCACACACTGGAGCACCGCGAGGTACGAAAGTATCTTGCGAATGCAAGTTTTAAAGTTCCATAACTTTTTGATTTGTTCAGATATTATAATGATTCTTTCATATTTTTACTTTATAATGTTTTTGTTTTTTGGGAATCATCTTATGACATGTTGGGCGGAGCGGGAGGGCATGTCAGACTTTTACTGATTAAAACCCACTCGTTTGTTCCTTCTTTGCCTTGAGTTCCGGGGTTCATTTTCACTTAACCCATGGCCCCAGTAGGCTTCGACCCTGCTGGGCCCCTACGATTTCTTGACATCTCCTTGAGGCGCGCGTGGAACACTACGCGCCGTCGACGACTTGGGCTTGGTTCGGACGATTACCGGACGACCGGACGGCGTGCTACCCATTGCTCGCCGTCCGCAAGCCTGCGCCTACGGTGGCTGGAAATCGGGATCGAGATCCCAGCGGCTGGGGCGCGAGGGCCCTTTCCTCACACTTGCGGCCGCCTCCTTTGCTAACATTACTGCTTCGCAGAAGGAGGCGACTGCCTGCCACTCCTCCTCGCTCTGGACCATGGCCTGTACCAAGGCCCGGCGCGAGAATTTTTACTTTATAATTAATTTATAAAAATAATGGAATCTTTTCCATTCAAACCTACATTTTTGGTCTAAAAAAACCTACATCATTGTTCTAAAGAACAATAATAACTCTCATCAATTTGAATGGTGACACACAATTAAGGGTGCCATGTCCAACACAGTACGGTTGTGGGCTGTAATGATAACGATGGAGCGGCTCTTTATCAAAAAAATGTGTGATCCCCGTAAAAAAGGAAATTATACCTACATAACCTCACGCTTTTTATATCTGGGGATAGACAGAAAATATAAACCAGAGGTGAAAATGATTAAACTTGATTAACTAGACTCCGTGAGATCTACTAATCTTCCCATACAAACCACCTCGTCGTTTATACCGCGTACATTTCGGGACTAGAACAATTTGCTTGCTGCGGTCTTCCCGTCCGATTATAATTTAGATGTCATCAAGGCTAGAGTGCAATAAAGTAGTGCGCTTCACCATCGACTATTGCATCACTGCTTACCATTGGGTGGGATCGCAGTCAAGCACTAGTTTATAAATCATAAAAAACTGGGCAAGTGCGAATTGGACTCTCGCCCTGAGGTGGGGGTTCCGTACAAACTCACCGATGTAAATAGTTGAATTCCCGATTGCAGTCTCGAAGAATTTTTTTTCCGAATTGCAACAAAAAATCTTTTTTGTGACATAGTAAAAAATTTATTGCTTTTAGATTTATTCCTATACCTGTGTTATAAGACCTTGCTTTATGCCAATTTTCAGGATTCTGGGTCAACGGGAAGTACCCTATGAATTTTGATTCCCTTGATATTGTCGAAATATATGTTTTTTGCGACATAAACGGCTGTATCTTGGTTTTTTCGTTAAAGGGTCTTGATAGACAGACAGACAGATAGACGGAAGGACAACAAAATAATGATAAAACGGAACATTTTGAGGTACCGAACCCTAAAAAAATAAAAAATAAATCAAAGTGAAGTGTCGGTTCTTAATATCAAAATATATATATTTTTCAATACACTTACTCGAAAACCCGCTCTTATCCCACCGCTTTTAGGCACGCAATAGACTGTTTCCCGCACTAGTGCAGAAATAGCGCGTGCTCTCCCCCGCCACAATTTTATTACATTTATCGCATCAGGCTGGGCGCGCGTCGACCCCCACGAGTCGCCGGTCAACCCCCGTTTATTCATTTCTTCGTAAGTGTATTGAAAAAAGTCGTTTGACACACGTGCAAATTTGTATCAAAATGTACTATTTTAATGCATAATTATAAAAGAACATTCGATACCTACAACAAAAATACGATTTTTTAAATTTTTGTTCCGACTAATCTCCGAAACGGCGGGACTCATTTTGACGAGACTTACATTGACGGATAGCTGATGTTACAAGGAGTAGAATGGTTAAAGATATTAAGAATATCCACCTACTTCTCTTTCTTATACCTTTAATAGTTCTCTTTCTACTGCACATTTTTTTTTTCGGTGGGAAAATCATCTAATGACATCCCCCGCTCTTGGGCGGAGCGTAAGATAGTGTCAGACTTTTACTGACTAAAAACCCACTCCTGTTCCTTCTTTGCCTTTCGTACCAGGGCCGAGTCTTCCTGTCAGAAACAGACCCTTGGCCCCAGTAGGCTTCGACCTTGCTGGGACATAAAAATTAATAGCAGTAAAGGAGAATGCAATTCCTGGACTAAGATTTGGAACTCGGTGCCATAGTAACTTTTATTCAGCTTAAAATTACCTATCCAACGATATTAAATACTTAACTATTGGTAGGTAGGCCCAGATTTCATAGAAACCCTGGCATTATTCTTTCGTGCATATTTAAAGTTACATTAATTAAAAAATGCGACTAGAAAGTACTCGTACGTAATCGATTTTCTATTGTATTAGAATCGATGTTTCTATTCGACCTTGGTGAAGTAGACCACTTGTAGGTAATGTTTTATTCATAATAAATCGTTTCACTTCATTGTGGTTTCATGTTCGTTCATGAAACCTTGATTGATGGAAATTACTTGATAACTAGTTGTGGAAAATCTTTTATTTACTCCACGAGTGTGTTGAGTAGTCACGCAAGCGATCATAGTTGTTATCAGTGCGTGTATGTTTGAATGCCGATTTTATCTGTAAAAATCTCAATTGGAAAATTTCGGTAAAGTGAGCTTGACGGCATCGAGACGGTTTGCATAGTGGTAGAGCTGTTGGCTGCCGCACTGCATGTCACGTAGTAACATTTTTACTTTCTGCTTGTGAAAGTATATTAGCGTTGAGTTGGTCACATAATCATCATCATCATCATCATTTCAGCCGAAAGACGTCCACTGCTGGACATAGGCCTCCCCCAAGCGTCGCCACAGCGAACGGTCCTGTGCGTCTCGCATCCATCGGACACCCGCAACCGTTACCAAGTCATCGGTCCACCTTGTAGGAGGCCTTCCAACGCTACGTCTTCCGGTACGTGGTCGCCATTCCAGAACCTTTCGGCCCCAACGGCCATCTGTTCTGCGAGCAATGTGCCCTGCCCATTGCCACTTTAGTTTGGCGATTCTTCGTGCTATGTCGGCAACCTTGGTTCTCCTGCGGATATCCTCATTCCTGATTCGATCACGCAAGGAAACTCCGAGCATAGCCCTCTCCATTGCCCTTTGGGTGACTTTAAGCCTTCTAATGAGGCCCATTGTAAGCGACCACGTTTCGGAGCCATATGTCATCACTGGCAACACGCACTGGTCATAAACTTTCGTCTTGAGACACTGTGGTATATTGAACGAGAAGATACCGCGCAGCTTCCCGAACGCTGCCCAGCCGAGTCGGATTATGGCAACCCCCCCCCAACATGAAAAGCAGAAAGAAAAAATGGCCCCTAGTGCCCGGCAGCCCGTCTACCCTTGACTCCGGTAGCGGTCAAGGCCACGACGAGGCAAGGGGTGCGAAGAATCTCCGGATGAGATCTGGCTACCCCTCTATAAAACGACTCGACCTGGCAACTTTTAACACGCGTACACTGAGGACTGACGAGAAGATCACCGAACTTGAGGAGGAATTGAGCAGGTTGCGATGGAGTATTGTGGGATTGTCTGAAGTCCGACGACAGGGGGAGGATACGATAATTCTCAAATCCGGTAACCTGCTCTATTTCCGGGAGGGTGACCAGCAGTCCCAGGGTGGTGTCGGGTTTATCGTCCACAAGTCCCTTGTGAACAATGTGGTGAAGATCGAGTGTGTGTCGACCAGGGTGGCGTACCTTATACTCAGAATATCATCAAGATATTCGCTGAAGGTCATACAGGTCTACGCCCCGACCTCGACACATCCCGACGACGAAGTAGAATCCATGTATGAGGATATATCAAGAGCCATGCATGGTTCTAGGACTCACTTCACCGTGGTCATGGGGGACTTTAACGCGAAACTGGGCAAACGAGATGGTGACGAGCTGCGAGTGGGGCAATTTGGATTTGGACGTCGGAATCACCGGGGACACCTACTGGCTAGCTTTATGGAGAAGGAGGGCCTCTATATGATGAATTCCTTCTTCAAAAATCGTGAGCATAGAAGGTGGACCTGGCAAAGTCCTGACGGTGCAACTAGAAAAGAGATTGACTTCATCCTGTCGACGAAAAAGCAAATATTCAATGATGTCTCTGTGATCAACGCGGTGAAAACTGGAAGTGATCACCGCGTCGTAAGAGGCACATTGAATATTAACATTAAGCTTGAAAGGTCTCGACTGATGAAATCTACGCTCCGTCCAGCACAGATCCAGATCCAAAACCCCGAGAGCTTACAGCTCGAACTCCACAATCGTTTCCAGTGCCTAGGAAGCTCCGTGGATGAATATAACGATGGGTTCGTGGAAACTGTCCATACGGTCGGGTCTAAGTTTTTCAAGACTCACCGTACAAATAAGAACAAGAAGCTCTCCGATCCGACCCTCGAGCTAATGAAGAAGAGGCGTGAGATGATTCTGCAGTCTTCAGACGAGGCGTGCATATACCGGCAGCTCAATAGACGAATCTCGAAGTCCCTGAAACGCGACCTTCGCCGCTTTAATACCGCAAGGATTAAGGATGCGATTGAGCGGAATAAGGGCTCTAAAGTATTTGCACGAGATCTGTCTATTGGGAAAAGCCAGCTCACGAAACTGAAGACCGACGATGGCAGAGTCATATCCGCCAAATCGGAGCTTCTGGGAGAGATCGAGGCTTTTTATGGACAGTTATACACGTCTATCGCTAAACCCAATGTAAATCTAGTAAACGACCCAAGAGCTAGATTGACTCGACACTATACCGAAGATATCCCGGACGTCAGCCTGTACGAGATTAAGATGGCTCTGAAGCAGCTAAAAAATAACAAGGCGTCGGGTGAGGACGGAATTACGGCCGAACTCCTGAAGGCGGGTGGAAAACCGGTCCTTAAGGCCCTTCAGAAGCTATTTGATTCCGTCATACTCGAGGGAAAAACGCCACAGGCGTGGAGCAGAGGCGTGGTGGTACTCTTCTTTAAGAAGGGCAATAATGCCCTGCTTAAGAATTATAGGCCCATCTCGCTTCTGAGCCATGTCTACAAGCTGTTTTCCAGAGTTATCACGAATCGTCTCGCGCGCAGGTTCGACGACTTCCAGCCTCCCGAACAAGCCGGATTTCGAAAAGGCTTCAGCACCGTGGACCACATACATACGCTGCGGCAGGTTATACAGAAGACTGAGGAGTATAATCAGCCTCTCTGCTTAGCGTTTGTGGACTACGAGAAAGCCTTTGATTCGATTGAAACTTGGGCTGTACTGCAGTCTCTCCAACGGTGCCAAATTGACTATCGGTATATCGAAGTGCTGAAGTGTTTGTACAAAAACGCCACTATGTCAGTCCGACTACAAGACCAGACCTCGAAACCTATCCTCTTGCAGCGGGGTGTGAGGCAGGGAGACGTTATTTCTCCGAAACTGTTCACGGCAGCTATGGAGGATGTCTTCAAGGTTTTGGAATGGAGAGGGCTAGGCATTAATGTCAATGGCGAGTACATCACTCACCTTCGGTTTGCCGACGACATAGTAGTCATGCCTAAGACTACGGAGGAGCTCAGTACAATGCTTGGTGACCTCAGTAGAGCTTCCGAAAGAGTGGGACTTAAAATGAACATGGACAAAACCAAAGTCATGGTAAACAGCCATGTAGCACCCACTCCTATCAAGGTCGGGGACTCTACACTCGAAGTTGTAGACGACTATGTTTACCTGGGACAGACGGTCCAGTTGGGAAGGTCTAACTTCGAGAAAGAGATCAATCGTCGAATCCGACTCGGTCACATAATATACTTATATTATTATTATATCTAGCCTATACTGTTCCAATGCTGAACAAAAGCCTCCCGCCATTCCTTCCATTGTTCCCGGCTTTGAGCCACTTCTTATTTTATAATCATATAATATAATTGGGCATAGTCATTTTGTACATTTTAGCACATGTGGTGCGCTTAACTGTAAAAAATTGTGATACTAAAGTTGTCAAAAAATATAAAGGCCCGTTTTGCTACTACTAAAATAACTAAAATAGCTACTTCTACACCGGACCCGATTCTAATAGTACATTTTGATAGAAGTGCAGAAAGTTTGTCATTGCGACCGAGGTGGAATTCGCACGAGCCGTAGGCGAGTGTGTTATGAAGCCGAGGGCTGCAGTGACAAATTTGCACGTGTGTCAAACGACTTTTTTCAATACACTTACGAAGAAATGAATAAACGGGGGTTGACCGGCGACTCGTGGGGGTCGACGCGCGCCCAGCCTGATGCGATACATGTAATAAAATTGTGGCGGGGGACAACACGCGCTATTTCAGCACTAGAGCGGAAAGCAGTCTATTGCGTGCCTAAAAGCGGTGGGATAAGAGCGGGTTTTCGAGTAAGTGTATTGAAAAATTATTTTCTTTCGATTCGTTCGACGCATTCGGCTCTGATAAGTGGGCGTGCACCTTTAAGCTTCAGCTTACTTCTTTACAAAAATCGGCTAAAAACAACAAAACACAACATAAAAAAACAGTTTTAACAGCCAACAAGCTTCAGTAAGCACATATCATGGTGCTATTGTGCCATTACAACAGTAGTTATTGCTTTACAAGCCTCATAATGGACGAATCCATTTCAATTAGCACCCGCCATATAGGTATTACAGCCATGTTGTATGTACCTGCGAACTGAGAGTGCGTGCTTTTTCGAATGAAATCGATTTCAATTTGTTTAAGAGCTTTTTAAACGAATAAAATCTCTAGGGAATGACTCTGTCACTGTTTTCAGGGTTCCGTACCTCAAAAGGAAAAAACGGAACCCTTATAGGATCACTTTGTTGTCCGTCCGTCTGTCTGTCTGTCTGTCAAGACCCTTTACCTCGAGAACGCGTGAAGGTATCGAGTTGAAATTGAAACCATATACTTAGGTCTGCGGTCCCTTAAAGCTGTGAAAATTTCAAACTTCTGAGTTAACGAAAAAAAAGATACGGCCGTTTATGTCGCAAAAAACGTATATTTTGACACTGTCAAGGAAATCAAAATTCATGGGGTACTTCCCGTTGACCTAGGATCCTGAAATTTGGCATGGAGCAAGGTCTCATAACACAAGTATAGGAAAAAATCTGAAAACTGTAAATTTGTAATTATGTCAAAAAAAAAATATTGCTTTCGGAAAAATCTTCGAAACTCCGTTCAGGAATTGAACTGTTTACGTAGGTAGGTTTGTACGGAACCCTCAGTGCGCGAGTCCGACTCGCACTTGCCCAGTTTTTTAAATCATGTTGTAGGTAGCTGCTACCAGTGTCTTCGCCCGCTTGATAGATGAGAATTATCTCAAGAGAACATGCTCTCAGGATAAGAAGTATCCTAAGAACATGGCCTACCTGTATACCAAGTTTCATCGAAATCAAACGCGTGTGTGATGAGATGTGGATCGGAAAACTGCGCAGTATCTTCTCGTCCACAGTGCCTCATAACGAAAGTCTACGGACCAGTGTGTTTTGCCAGTGATAACATATATTATGCCTCTGAAACGTAGTCTCTTCCAATGGGCCTCATCAGAAGGCTTAAAGTCAACCAAAGGGTAATGAAAAAATAGCCCTAGCTCGGAGTTTTCTTGCGTGATCGCATCAGGAATAAAGATATCCGCAGGAGAACCAAGGTTGCCGACATAGCGCAAAGAATCGCCAAACTTAAGTGGCAGTGGGCAGGGCACATTGCTTGCAGAACAGATGGTTGATGTGGCCGAATGGTTCTGGAGTAGCGACCACGCACTGGAATATGCAGCGTTAGAAGACCTCTCATAAGGTGGACCGATGGCCTGGTGAGGGTCGTGGGAATCTGGTGGATATGAGACGCACAGGACCGTCCTTCGTGACGACACTTCGGGGAGGCCTATGTCCAACAGTGAACGTCTTTCGGCTGAAATGATGATTTTATATTTATTATTTTTATTTCATAGAAAGAATTTCATTGCCTGTTATTGTATTTTTGTTAGTTTACCTTTATGTTATAATGATGTTAATTTTGTTTATTTGTGTAAACAGGACGCTTGGTAATTGAGAGCGTTCTTTAAAATAGAATATTCTAGAGCGGACTTGCAATGAATCCGATTAGTAGCAAATAGACACATAATTTGGATACATTGTTATTCGAGGGATTTCATATTTATTCATGAGCTTTTAGAAAAGTATCAGTTTATTATTCAGAGTGGATTAGATTTCTCACAATTATCAGTTTTGGTGGTAAAGGAGAAAACTTATAAAAAAAAAATGTTTGATTAGGTACACGAAAAAAACGTAAAGGCCCCACCCAAGTTATCAGGCTTAAAATCGTTGCTGATTAAGCTCCTGCCCCCCTAGCCAAGTTACAACCGTTTCGTGTCGAATTCCGTTCTCCAACCGGTAACACCTCGGTGTCACCAATTGTAGGAAACGATAAGTTGGTAGCCATGTTGACGTGCCTGAGTCGGCCGCTCATTCTACAATAACAAAGGATGTAGCGTTGAATATTGTAGAAACGATAACAATTTATTCTATAATTTTTAACCGACTTCAAAAAAAGGAGGAGGTTATCAATTCGGTTGTATTTTTTTTTTTTTTTTTTTTTATCATTTTTTTTTTTTTTTTTATGTTTGTTACCTCAGAACTCCGTCGTTTATAGACCGATTTGCAAATTTTTTTTTTTCCCTTCATAGGATATGCTTTCAGATTGGTCCCATTTTTTTCAAAATCCAGTTCTGATGATGGAATCCATGAGGAATCGAGGGAACTCCTCAAAAATTATAGGCAACCCTATGGTAATTTTGGTATTTTCATCAAGAACTTAAGCATTTACAGTCAAAAAGTAACATTTGATGAAGTGGAACTGATGAAGAAGACCAGAAATGGTCAACGGAACTTCATACTCAAATAGATATCACAATGAAGATAGTTAAGCGACTATGACAATACAAATAAATGAATGATTCTGAATAGTTACGTTGAAAATGGTATCATCGAAGTGATCTGATGATGATGATGGAGCCGGAAGGTAGGCACTGGAACTCCGTAATTAATCAATGTAACCTAGCCGTGTTTGGACTTATTAGAATTGTCATGAGATGCACTTTGGCTATAAGGTACTATCGAACTGATCTGATGATGGAGCCGGAAGGAGGAAGGTCGACACAGGAACTTTATAATAAAACAATGTAACCTAGCAGTATTTGGGTTAATTGGAATTGTCATGAGAAATAGGCACTCTGTTTATAAGTCTATCGCAACTAAAAAGTGTGAAATAAAAACTTTTTACAAAAAAAAAAATAACCGACTTCACTAAAAAAAACACTAAACGGATCAAAATAACTTTAATTTCGGAAGTCGGTGTTAAATAAGAAACAAACAATACCGAGAAACACCGACTTCCGAAATTAAAGTTATTTTGATCCGTTTAGTGTTTTTTTTAGTGAAGTCGGTTATTTTTTTTTTGTAAAAAGTTTTTATGAACGATGTGAACTTGGCTACGAATTTTCTATTCGTTTGTTCTGACCACGTGACTTAACGTTGAGATGATGTAATTCCCATACATTTGATTAGTTTTCGACTAGCGTTAACGATTGCAGATTATCAACTTGGCTAGGGGTGCTGGGGCTTAAACATGACAGTTTAAAATGTCAGTCGTGCGAGCGAGAATGACGGATGGAGCTGTACACCCTATATAGCTTCATCCCTTTAACAGTTCAGTTTAGGTCGTGAAATGGATCACGTTATGAGCTCGTGGTAGGGGCTTCTGAACTTCATCCACCAGCTGTTTGCCAATCGTGGTTAAGGAACCGATGGCTCCCAGGGTTGTGGGATCGTTCGAAAGAGTTACCGTGGCCCTGGAACGCAAAGGGTAACTGAAGGAACACAAGTGGGTTTTAGTCAGTAAAAGTTTGACACTCCCTCTCCTTGCATTTTGATACAAGTGGAGAAAGTTTGTCATTGCGACCGAGGTGGCATGTAATAAAATTGTGGTGGCGGCGAACAAGCGCACTTTTCCTCACTAGTGCGGAAAACAGTAAATTGCGTTCCTAAAAGCGGTAGGGATAAGAGGGGGGGTTTTCGAGATTAAAAAGGTATTTCATAAATTATCCCACCTTAAAAGCATTGTTATTGACCGTTATTTATTTCGGACATATGCCTTCTTAAAAATTCTTCTATTTCACAGTGCAAAATTGAGGGTTGTCAGGCCATCACATACCTTTACTCCATTCGAATTATGATTAGACATTTAAACAAACTGTTTTTTACTGTCCGTTCAAACGATTTTGACATTTATGGCGTTAGTGGCATATTAATGACGGCTGCAGTAAAAATTTGGTATTGTAACCACTTTTTTGCTTCTAATGCCATCCTTATGCCTATGGGATAGAAGTCAAAATCGGTTGAACGCAAAGTAAAAAAGGTTTGTTTAAAATGTTTAAATGATTAATTTTCTTTCCAGTGGAGTATACTACATTCAAAATGTACCATATTCAGCGACACGTTGCGAAGTCTGCAGGGTTGACGCGAACAAAATGTCTTTATAACATTCGTATCAATTATTAAAACGGTACATTTGCATATTTATCGAGTTTCAACGACGTTTTCGCGTGTTCACAATCATTTAAATAATTACAGTATTTAATATTTCTACTGTGACATTTGAACTTCAGTTCAAGACTGTGCATTTATAGGACGGATTTTAAGATGGGAACACGTTTTAAGGATTCTTAACTTTTTATTAACACACTTGAGCATCGACGCAGAGTTGCTAGCCTGTCGGTTTTCTACCGGTTGCATTTTGGGGAGTGTGCCCCGGAAATCGGAATTGCATAGCCTAATTCCGCCTAGCCCGTTCCATCGAACCACCAGGCGTTCAGCGATGCGCCACCAGTACGTGGTGGATATCCCACCCATAGGCACAAAATGTTTTGGGAAAACATTCATTGTGCGTACATCTAAGGAGTGGAATTGCCCTGCCGGAGTCGTGTGTTTCCTGATGACTATAACCTGGGTATCTTTTACTTCTAGGTAAGCGCGCTTTATCTTCGACCGCATGGTCGCTTTCCATTCAGGTGAGATAGCGGTTAAGCGCGAACCTATCAACAATAAAAAAAGCGTATTGAGTGTTCCGTACAAACTTACCTATGAAAACAGTTCAATTCCCGAATTGAGTTACAAAGATTTTTTCGAATCACAATTTTTTTTTGTCACTCAATGACACTTGACATTCAATTAATAAATGAAAAGATTTAAAAAAAAATGTAGGTTGGTACAGTCAACGAAAAAATGGGCAATTTACAGAAAACTTTTTATTTTACAAAATCTGTGCGTTATCAATTACTATAAAGGTCAAGTAAACAGTTTTTCTGTAGCTATAACGGCCTGTTTACGACTTCGGTCTTAGCGGCGAGCGGCGCGGCGAGCGGGGCGGCATCGGTAAGCGGCCGTCATGAGCGGCGTCACGTGGTGTGCTTCAAACATTTTCATACTTTTGTTCTTATCGCTCGCCGCCCCGCGCTTAGCAACCGCTCACAGCGGCAAGGTCGTGAATGGGCCGTAACAGTAAAGGTACATGACATAATGCACATACATGCTCTTATTACACCTTCTGAAAAATACACGATGTATATTGTGATCGCAGAGGCAGATAAGTTAACAAATTACTTTAGTTAAGGCCAGTGCCGTAATTAGGGCCGTGCCAGCGGTACCGGTGCCCAGGCATAGGGCGAAATGATCAAACTAAGATCAAGTTTAGTATCATTAAATTCATCAGAAGGAGGTTACGTCTTGCTCCGTACCATGGCCTGAACCAAGATCGGACGGTTAGGTCGCTACCGTTAATCGCCTCTACGAGGCCACGGCATTGCTGCGCCCAAGCACGGCTATTACCACTATATGCTTCACGGTAATATGTGTCGATATTGTGCAGATGGCCCGGTGCACAATCCGGGCTATTTGCACAATAGCGACACCCGAGCGTTTCTTCCCGCCAGTTCCGAAACAGGTACCAGAAACATTTAATTATGTCTGGAGAGGACCAGGGCCAAGTGGATGAAACTCACCCAGCTCGGAGTTTTTCTAGGGGCGCAGTTTCAGAAACTGGCACCGGTCGTATAAACGGCTAGTTACGCCACTAGGTAAGGGTCATAGTGGCCTTCTGAGAAAAGAGTTCAAATACCTCGCATTTATTTTAATACAGTGACAACAAAGCTGTTCTTTTTTCTTTTTAAATAATACAATGTTACCTATTAGAATTTGAGTAGCAGTTCTCTTGTTTCAGAAAGTGTGTTCAGTTACAAGAATAATAAACAGAATAATTTAATGTTTTTTTTCTGTCATTTAAAAATTGTTATGGTAATTTATATAGGAGTCACTTATTTTTCCAAAACCTAAGTTTTAACTGCTATCTAAACTCATTTTGAAATCAAGTATTAAAAATCTTTGCTTTATTTTTACTAATTCAGGCGTCTAGTAAAATTAAATGTCGTTACTACAATACTCGGTTATCTATACTATACCTACGGCCCACAGACGAAATAAAACAGTTTTATTTATCTATAGTACGGACTATTATGTCAGCTCAGCCAGGTATGACATGGCAACCCGGATTATTTTGCTTTATTAAATAGTTGAACACTAAAACATTGACCAAAGTCTATAGTGATAATTTAATAAATTATCCATACTAATATTATAAATGCGAAAGTAACTCTGTCTGTCTGTCTGTCTGTTACGCTTTCACGCTTATACCGCTGAACCAATTTTGATGAAATTTGGTACAAAGATAGAATAGAGCTTGAGAAAGGACATAGGCTATAAATTATCACGCTATTTGCTATGGGGGGTGAGCAATATTCCAAAATGTCGGTATTGAACGATTTGCCGTGACTTCGATCCCCAGTTATAGTAATAATTTTTGTGAGTATTTTGTCGTCTTTTTTGTATATAATATGCGATGGTACTTCGATTACAATAATAATAGAACTTGTAGCATATTTTTAACACATCATATACATTTTTACTCCATATTTTTGTAAAAAGTAATCAAACATATAATAAAATCTAAGTGGAAAAACGAAAATAATATTTCTTTTTTTCATTTAGCTACAAATTTAATATCTGAGATAAAAATCATCACGCTATCATCGACAAAGGGTTAAGCAGACAATGATGACGTTTATATAAGAACACCTATTTTACACAAAAGTCAACGAACACCGTAGTGCAGTCGTGTCTGGATTAGATCGGCACGTAAGGGGATATTGGTTCAAAACTCAGTTTCTTTTTTGTGATAGTTTTGTTTTATTTTACTGTAAACAAGAAATTTTTACATATTTTTGCGTTCTTACTATTATTTTTATCGACAGTCTGGTTTCTACATCAGCACTTTCGAAGCAGTTTGGCAGATTATACTGACCTTCACTATACATGACAGAAATCCAGTGGTTATGCATTCAAACGTCTACAAAGAGATCTAAAGATATACAATAAAACGGCTATCAACACAAAAGTCTTAGAAAAACTGTCATCCTATGCCTCAGTGACGCCATCTGGCTTTGAATAGCAAACACACGAATTAAATTTGTCAAAATATATAATTATATTTAACTATCTCTCGGTAGGTGGCCAGGGGCCTTACCATGATAATGTCAAAATGTCAGTCGTACGAGCGAAAAAGAGTGATGGAGCTATACACCCTATATGTATACCTCCATGCCTTTAACAGTCCGGTTTAGGTCGTAAAATGGATCACGTTATGAGCTCGTGGTAGAGCCTCAGTGTGTGATAAAGGTAAGGTTAAGCTTTTCAGCAATAGATAGCGTTCTCACGAAATCAACAAATGTTTCTGGACAAATTCTTATGGCAGGTAATTCTTTCGAAAAATCTCATAGCTCTAGCAGGCATTGGCCCTAGAGATCTTCGTCAGGCGAAAAGAGAGGACGCTGTGGTGTCTTTCTAACCTTTCCTCAAAGAAGGAAGATTTGCTGCCGCGTGCATGTTACCGTAGCTCTAGAACACTAAGGGCAATTAAAGGAACACAGGTCGGTTTCAGTCTGTAAAAGTCTGACACAAACTCTCACTTTACCCAGAGCGGGGGAAGGTATTTGATGATTTTCTTCCTAAAAGTAAAACGTGCAGACACTAAAAACTGTGGGTATTGACCTCAGAACAAGATCCGTACAGACTCTTTATACATTTTGGCAACATTTAACATTTTGAAAACTACTTTATCCACTTTTTTTATAGCCTACGTTAAATAACATTTATTTAGTGTTGTTAAAAGAAAACAACGGTTTAATACACTTTTAGTCTATTATAATGAACCAATCATATTAAAATCATACAGCGTTGTTTCATCATAGAATAAACCAAAAAACAAACTTAAACTATCACCTTTTCCTTTTAGGAGTTGGCAGAACCACAGTTTATCAACTACTTCGACCTCAACATGTCTGTTTCTGTTTATTGATGATGATAAGTAATTTATTTGATGTATATCATGAACGAGTATTCTATTACTGGTAAGCCAAATAAATAAAATAAATTATATATCTGGACACAAGAAATACATTTTACATAATATATTTACTGAAATTAATTTCCGTTAAATGAATTAGATGTTTTTAGTACGAATCACAAGCACAGAATTATTAATTACGTTTGTGCATTTTTACTAACTTGACGCAGAAAAAGTCGCGGGTAACAGCTAGTAAATTATAAAAAATAATATAAAGTAAGTAAGTATAATGTAAGTAGGTAATTTTTAGATTTTTGCTTTCCCGTCTATAAAATGCGATAATTATCCCCGATTTCTGAATTCAGAATTTGGAGTAACTTTGACATTAAAGTAGGATCTAACAGGATCTTAACCAAAAATACTCAGTTTAGAAACGGGCCCATAGTCACCCTCTAAATACAGATTTTACCTTCAATTTAAAATAGGCATACTAAATCATCATCATCATCATTTCAGCGTAAAGACGTCCACTGTTGGACATAGGCCTCCCCTAAGAGTCACCACTGTGAACGGTCCTGTGCGTGTCGCATCCGTTGGATTCCTGTAACCCTCACCAGGTCATCGGTTTACCTAGTAGGAGGCCTTCTATAATGCTGTGTCTTCTGGTACGCAGTCGCTACTTTAGAACCTTTCGGTCCCAACGGCCATGTTTTCTGCGAGTAATGTTCCCTGCCACTTAAGTTTGGCGATTCTTCGGGCTATGTCGGTAACTTTGCTTCTCCAGCGGAAATCTTCATTCCTGATTCGATCACGCAAAGAAACTCAGAGCATAGTCTTTTTCCATTGCCCTTTGGGTGACTTTAAGCCTTCTGATGAGGCCCATTGTGAGCGACCATGTTTCGGAGCCATATAATATGTCATCACTGGCAACACGCACTTATCATAGACTTTCGTCTTGAGACGCTGTGTAATGTCCTCGTAAATACTAAATACGTTCACACTAATAAGTTAAGTCGATGAGGTAACGCTTGAACGAGGTCTATGTAAGAAAAAACGTAAAATCAACCTACTAAAATCCAAATGTCTACGATAAATATCCGGCTATCTATACTATATACATAGTGTAATGTCGCCAGTTCAACCGGGTCAGATAGCGCGGCCGGATTACCCGGAGCGGGTAATATCACCCGACAGCGGACGCTCTGCACATCCTGTTTGCACTTGTTCTGTATTATATGGATTTATGTGGGGGAGAGGATATTATGTATTTACTGGAACTTAGTATTTATCTAGGTTTTTCAGCTGGGAATATTTGTGGTGATGTACACGGGGCTTTACAGCGTTTTGTTGATAACATACCCGTGAATAGCTTTTTTAAATAATATTTTTCTATACTGTAATGTTAACCCACGCTAGAAATTACTTGTGTTTGTGGGTTTAAATGTTTACTAACATTTAAACCCACAAACACAAGACACCCAGACCTAGAACCACTATTCATAGGCCATGTAGTTATATGTTTCGGGTTGGAATTATACAAAATTAGTTTTAGAAATCAGAAACGTTTATTTCAAATAGACCAATTACAGGCACTTTTGAATTGTCAAAATGTCAGTCAGTCAAAAAAAGAAAAGAAGTGAAGCTAAATTGCACGGCAGGTCATAGCGTAGATCTCTTTGGAGAAGAACGTGCAAGAAACTCTATGGACACTCTTTTAAATCATATTATGAGTTACATAAATCTTGGTTACATATTTCATGTCGCTTCTAATATGTGAGCACAATGTAGATAAATAAGAATAAAAACTAATTAAAAAGATAGAAATTGAATTAAGCCACTGGCAGCTAAGAGATGACCAGTCTCAACCGACGGCACCCGTTCACGAGCATGACGCGTGCATCAGCCTCACTCAGCTCAATCATTTTGAAGGGAACTGAATGACCCAATAACACGTGCCACCATCAGCGAGACATTTGAGTGAGCATGACAAACTCTCAACTGCCATGCTCGTAATGTCAAACAAGTTGTAACCTAATAAAAATGCTCCATGGTACTTCACATTCAAAAACTTGAAAAAAAAGTGCTTCTACATTATACAATGCTATTGTTTCCAAATGCAAAAGGTAATAAATTATCATAAGCTCTATTGAAATAAACAAATAAAATAAAATAAGATTATGTGTAAGAATATATGTACATATATGCGAAACCCGAAACACGTGTCTAGTATTTTTGTGTAAAGAATCTATGTACAAAATTTCATACTGTATCATGAAAAATCACAAACTTGATATGTTACCTAGTTGTCCACACAAATACATGGTCACCGGGCCATCCGGGTGACTGAGGATTCGTTTTGCTCTCGCACCCAGCTGTGCGCTGGCGCCTAATGCTTGCTAGCCTGCCGTGACCTGTGTTGTACTTAGTGTCGGTGGTGTCCAACTACTTGTGACTTTTTTAAATATTTTTGGGAAAAAATATAACATGTTGTAAAAATTATTGGAATCGATTCAGTTACTGATTCTGAAACTATATCAAACTATATTCATGTTTCGCATTATATATTAAAAATAATGTTGTATAATTGTATTGTATCTGCGATTCATTTGTATATCTTTTTTATATTCACCTTTTTTCACACTTTTATTGCACCTACCACTATTTTTCTCTGCATCACCCAAAGGATGATTGGTAGAAAATGCCTAGGCATTAAGCCCGCCTCTGTACCTTTATGTGCATAAAATAAATTAATCTAACCCGCGAGTCGCAGTGCAGTAACCAATCGCTTAGCCACATCGCAAACTGTAGGTACTGTACCTAAGTGGAACCTAAAAGTTGGAATGACGTGTAAACAGAGTCATTTTATCATAGTCCTATGTCTAAGGGCTTACGGCTATTAGCCGGACATTGTTATAAACTATCTGGACCGGTACCTCAGTACTCTTCTTCATAGAAAAACTTAATTAAGTCTTAATAATCTGAACAAGACGTGCCAATCATATAATATCAGATTAAAGAAGAGATTTTCCTAGCTTAAAATGTAGCCAGTACTGGTAATAGAGCGAATTTTCAAGAAATTGGTATACATTTGAACATCCAGACTATTATGACCACAATAATTATCTGCTTGATAGGTTCAGTGCTTCTCTACTTGGGATTTAAGGCCATATAAAAATGCTACACTCGATGGGTGCGTCAGAAGGTCATCCTTCAGGCTTCCAGGGGCATACGACTGTCTGGACGAAGTCGCAGCTAAAACACTCCGAAAGTAGCATAAAGCGAACTAAAGGATGTCTTGAAGAAAGAGTCTCTACATTTCCCTAGCCTTCTTCCAACTAGCTTTTTGTTTGTTTATGTCTTGCCCAGCGCTGACTCGGTGCAGGACCTGAACGGCTCGGTGACCCCAATTCCGTCGGCCGCCGCCGGTACCCCGTCACTCGAGGGGATCACGAGAGGACAGGGTTGCGTGGCAGCACGGTTCAGGGAGATGGCTGTGGTTGGGGTGTACCTCTCCTCGGACAAAACTCTCGCCGAACTGTACAACTCCCTTATGAAGCTGAATACCGTCGTCGCTGGGTTTAGATCCCTCCCCGTGGTCGTTTGTAGGGACTTCAATGCCAAGAACTTGGTTTGGGGTTTCTGGTACACAGACCATCGGGGTCAGATGGTGGAGGACTGGGCTCTGGAGACAGGTCTGGTCGTCCTAAACCAGGGCTCCATCCCCACGTGTGAGCGGATGGGGAGTGAGTCAGTGGTGAACATATCGTTTCAAACCTTAGCTTGGGATCGACTTCCAATCAAAGTGGATGCGGCTGAATGTTTTTACATAGAACGACTGCCTATTTTTTACATAGAAGACCTCCTCAACCCAGTCACTGAGCAACACGATACTTTTTGGATAGACTGATCGTCAGACTCTCTGGCTCTCCTGTAACGGCTGTTAAAGATCTACGGATGACAACCGAGATCAACGACTTTACTTGTTTTCCGAGGCGCGGAGTCTCAGTAATGTCCTAGCCAAACTTAGACAAGTAAATATAAATTGAAAAATTCACATTGGTACTTGCCCGTTTTCGAACCCGCAACATCACAAGTGTGTTACATAATTCAGAAAACACTTAACAACGAATGCACGTTACCACGAAAAACTTAACGCCGTAGCCACGCGATCTCGAATTACATGATTCAGAAACACTGTATTATCGAAAAACACGACCAGTGTTGTCACCTTAGCTCTTTTGGGGCTAGATCTAGCACTTTTTACTATAGGTGAACTCGTTTTTTAACTATTTAACCCGGAAAGGGCTATGTTGCCCTTTTCATTTTCTTGAAAATATTCCACCAAAATCTGAAGTTTTACATTATTAGTCCTGATTAAAGTGAATTCTGCTAGATGGCGGGATTTAGTGAAGGTCTCCTCATAACACTATCGGTCACGAAACCGTTTTGTGGCAGTTACAAGTCTGTAAAATGACTCGTCACGGGTAACGTGTACATCTCTAGGTTCATTTCAGCATTTTTTGTATAGAAAGTCTTTTCTTGGTTAACTAACGGGCTAGATGGAGCTTCCATCTAGCCCGACCTAGCGCATTTTATCTTCTCCAACTGCCCGATCACTAAAACTAAGGTGGCAACACTGAACACGACCCCGTATGTTTACTAATAGGAAACTCTTCACAACGAATGCACGCTGCTACGAAAAACCTAACGCCACAATCATGGAAACTCGAATAACCAAATCTCTAATTCACCAATTCGATAATAATAATTTAAATAGATACGCGTAGGAGGCGGGTGCGTTAACCACTGGTCCATCACTACACGATGAAAGAATCTTTACAGTACTTTGAAAAATATTAGTCTTGATCAGCAACTATTTAAATAAACCCACTCTTCGGAAATCTAAAAAAAAATCAATAAAACAGTACACACAAACCGAACTCGTTCTGTTTGCTGATGACTGTGACACGTGTGTTCGACGTAGCTAGCAACGAGCGACCTTTGAAATACGAACCGAAATATACGTCGGATTGACGTGCTTGTGTGTTTGTGTGCTCTGAGCAAATTGTAGCGGTTTGTCCATTGAAAAGGCTTGTTAGGGAATTCCGTACATCGATAGCGTTTTATGCATTTTAAAGGCTATTCAAACAAACATATGTATTGGAACTGATAGGTTTTGAGATTTTTCTTTTTCGTTTGAAAATCGAAGCTGAAAAATATTGTCCAGCATATTTTTAAATGGAAGGATATGACGTGATAAGTTGGACTTCTACTTAAAGTATTGGCCATTGTGTGAAAGAAAGTGGAAGAAAGTAAGGAAGGCATTTACCCTGCCGTGGGACATAACAGGTTCATAAGTAAAAATTTGAAAAATATACAACATTATTTTTAGGTACGAAACCTGAATATTAGTTTGTTCAGAATCAGTAACTGAATCGATTCCAATAATTTTTAAATAATGTTATATTTTTTCTCAAAAATGTTTAAAAAAGGTTGCAAGTTGGATACCACCAACACTAGGTACAACACAGGTCACGGCAGATCCTAGCGGGCATTAGGGACCAGCGCACAGCTGGGTGCGGGAGTAAAACCCCGTTGACCATGTATTAGTGCGAACAACCAGGTAACATAACAACCTTATAACTTTGTGATTTTCCATGATACAGTTATGAAATTTTGTGCATATATTCTTCACATGAAAATACTAGCCACGTGTTTCGGGTTTCGCTAACTAAAACTAATCTACACTAATATAATAAAGAGGTAAAGTTTTTTTTTTTTGTAGGAGGTAATCTCTGAAAGTACTGGTCCGATTGCGAAAAATTTTCACCGATAGAAAGCTGCTTTATTCCTGAGTGAAATAGGCTATCGGAGTGCAGTGGTGGCCGAGTGATAACGGCCCCGACTTACGACTTGTAGGTCGCGGGTTCAAACTCAGCCAGGCGCATTACTTTGTGTAATTTAATTCATCACCACTGCTCTCAAAACGGTGAAGGAAAACATCGTGAGGAAACCGGCTTGTTCTAGATCCAAAAATTCGAAGACATGTGACATCCACCAGCCCGCACTAGGCCTGCGTGGTGGATTACGGCCCATTCCCTCTCCTAGAGAGGAGGCCTGAGTCCCAGCAGCGGGAACATTAAAAGGCTGATTGATTATGCTATACTTAGGCTATATTTTATGTATGCGGGCAAAAGCTAGTGTTTTATATTTTTCAATTTATTTGGCGTTGATGATATCTTCTTCCTTCACACTTCTCTAGTCACCACCTTAGCAATCTGCCCGTTTCTAGGCATAACATCTTTCACAGAATCCAACCATAGCTTCTTTGGTCTTCCTCCTTTTTCCATGTCATCTCATGTTAGAGACAGAGACTTTAACCCCTGACTCTGTTTCGGTGTTACTCCTCAGGGTAGTCTATTAGAACACAGGTCTGCGAAATTAATCTACATTTGTGTATAAGTACCCAAAAAAATGAATCTTAAAAATCACTAAAGAAATATTAACTTTATAATATGTAAGTAGATACAATATTGAATGTACAAAATACATAAATATTCCTCAATAAATTACCTTAATGATGCGATCCGCTACTTCATTTAGAATTCGGCTCTACAGACAGACACGAAAGCCATTTTATTATGTATTTAATCTTATATTAATACATATTGTAAAGATTTATTTTTGTTTGTAATGGATATACTCAAACCTACGAGACCGATTTTAAAAATCCATAAAAGCTAAAGAAAAGTTAGGATGAAATTTTGCACACGCTCTGAGTTCTGATGACAATACATGACTAGCTAAGAAACGTCATTAGAAATCCAATATGGCGGCCTCCCCAAGATGGCGGACTGGCTGTTTGAAATCCACCCCCATGACATGGGTATCAAATGAAAGGGTTTGCTGTCAGGAAAACGAAAAAAATAGTCACGTGACTTAAATCCAATATGGCGGACGTCCAAGATGGCGGACAGGCTATTTGAAATGCACCCCCATGATATGGGTATCAAATGAAAGGGTTTGCTGTCAGGAATACAAAAAAAATAGTCACGTGACTTAAACCCAACATGGCGGACATCCAAGATGGCGGATTTTGTAATATTTAGTGCGTGCTAAAAGCGTGTTTTTTAGTTTTTTAAACTATTCTCTTTGATAATTTTTACGGCATCCTTTGCCGAGTCAGCTAGCATTATTATTATATATCTACAGAAAACCAGCTAACGATATGTGACTTAAAAAAAACACCCAGACACATTTTAAATCGAACATTACCTACAACCTAAAACTGTCCTCCAGTCTGCCCTGAATTTCAGCTTAAATACTAACAAATTTAACAGAGCCACGTCAGAGGGAGCCAAGAATAAAAGTGTAACCTTTTAGTGAACCAGATAGAGGGGGTCAGGTCGCTGCAATTTGTAGATATGGAAGCTGCCTTCTTGGTTAAAAGTAGGCTGCTATTTTTAAAGGCTTCTTTATTATATTTAGTGCCCTGTTTTGTTTTTAAATTATTTTAAAAGGGTGTTTGTGTAGGCTGCTTCGTTTACCTATCTGGCGTAAACTTGAGATCGTACATAGTGTATGATTGCCAGGGGTCTTACCATGAAGTGATAAAATGTCAGTCATCAGAAAAAGGGATGGAGCTATATAGGGTGTATATTATAGTGATTTAACAGTTCAGTTTAGGTTATCAAATGAATCACGTTAAGAGCTCATCTCTACTCCTACTGGTTCGATTTTCATTAAGAATTTCTAAGAATCACTAATATAAATTTGTAGCGACTTCTATGGCGTCACATAAGAACTAAACCTGCATCGCGCAATCAAAGTTCTCCGCGCGATTAGAACATATAGAACAGCCCGAAATCATCTATCGGGCAGTAGCCCGCCAGACATAACATCCCGTCTGGTCGGAGGATCCTCCCTTTTCAACAGAGGTTTGCGGGACTTTACTCTCTGTTCCGCTTACCTCCAAACTGGTGACCCTCGACAAAGAACGTCAGCGCAGCCTTCGTGCAGCTACTACTTCGTGACGTCATCATCACTTCCTCAAGCTTTCGAGCAGCGAGCCATACAGCCAGCCCCCACGGCTTTAAAGGGTATCCTGACCACCAGCATGCCTACCTGGTCATACCTGGTCATCACCCTCAGCCTCATCAGCGACCTTGGCGAAGCACACTGCACCTTCGGCCAGTCACATGAAGAGCCACGAAGTACCTCTCCTGGTCGACGCAAGCAGTCAAGCCACTACGTCGCACAGCACCGCTCCGACTCACTGGAGCCAGCAGCACTACTCCGACTCACAGGAGCCTGCAGCATCATCCCGACTCACTGGGACAGCACCACCCCGACTCACTGGGGCATCACCGCAGACAGTTCCGACTCACCGAGAACTATGCGGCATTCGGTTCCGACCCACTGGAACCAACCTACCACTGGCCTGGCACGCATCAAGAAGCATCAAGAACCATCGATCTCCGATCTCCGGAGGGGAGTGATGTAGCGACATCTATGGCGTCACATAAGAACTAAACCTGCATCGCGCAATCAAAGTTCTCCGCGCGATTAGAACATATAGAACAGCCCGAAATCATCTATCGGGCAGTAGCCCACCAGACATAACACCCGTCTGGTTGGAGGATCCTCCCTTGTCAACGGAGGTATGTGGGGCTTTACTCTCTGTTCCACATACCCCTAAAAATTCACTTCATTTACTAGGCTTCCTAATCTTTTATACATCCTTTCCTAAATTCACTGAGCAGAAAATACAGAATTTTAATGATGTCTCGAAAAATCTTTTCAAAATGATCATGTTTCAGAAAAACCCTATTAAGCATATTCTCAATTCAAATTTTCTATAAATAAATAATTTGAATTTAGAATGTGCTAATCACCTATTCAAAATGATGGCGTGCTTTTATAAATAAGCTGTTATTTGTGCTTACTTGTATGTATTTTGACGACGATAATTTCTTAAATTCAGTTTCCAATAAGTTGTGAGTTGTTGGAAATCGACACAATTAATTAATAAAGCTTAAACATTCACCGGCGTAATGAAATGTTATAAATAACTGAGCTAAAATAAACCTTAGGTAGCTATAAATAACATGAGCTTTAAATAGTAGGTAATATATGTATAGTAGTATATTTTAAAAGCCAGCCACACCGAGCGCGAAATTATAATTTTCAGGTTAAATTAACTCAACATGTAATGTATATAAAGCCTCAGATACATTAGGGGATAAAAGTCCCCCAACTTGACGCGCAACGTTGTCGAATTTTCCAACACCATCCTGCGTCACGAGAATGCGTTGTATTTTTGGGGGCAAGTTGCGGGACACTAGGCAACGTTGACGTAGAGAGCATTGAGCGTCATTTTGGGGAGACATTTAGTCTCCTAATGTACTTATTTGAGGCATTATAAGTGCCTTTGTTAAATGCATTGATGCACCTCCTATAAATAGACTGATATTATATTTTAAGCCTCCACGGTGGACGCCATGCGCGTGCGAGCTCTCACGGTGTCATTGGACATCGCCAACGCCTTCAATTCCCTGCCCTGGAGTAGCATTAGGGGGGCACTCCGGTATCACCGGGTGCCCGACTACCTCTGTCGTGTGGTCGAGGCCTACCTGTCGGACAGGTACATCATCTACCCTGGTCACCAGGGAGAGTGGAAACGGCGAGAGATGTCGTGCGGTGTTCCGCAGGGATCGGTACTAGGACCGCCCTTGTGGAACATCGGCTACGACTACGTGCTGCGCGGCGACCTCCCTGACGGGGTCAGCGTGGTCTGTTACGCAGACGACACGCTGGTCCTGGCGCAGGGAGAGTCGTACCAGGCGGCGGTCGAATTAGCGACAAGCGGGGTTGCGATAGTCGTTGATAGGATCCAGCAGTTGGGACTCGAGGTGGCGCTGCACAAGTCCGAGGCCATGTGTTTTCATGGCCCCCGGCGCTCCCAATTAACGGTAGGAGGAGTTCACATCGGCGTCGGGTCGACGATGAAGTACCTGGGACTCGTCCTCGACAGCCGGTGGAATTTCGAGGAGCACTTCCGACGTCTGGCTCCCAAACTGAATCGGGCTGGGGCTGCCCTCAAGCGGTTACTGCCCAACCTCGGGGGTCCAGACGCCTCCTGCCGGAGGCTCTACGCAGGCATCGTCCGGTCCATGGCCCTTTATGGGGCGCCGGTGTGGGCGCCGTCACTGCGAAAGCGACCGGCGGCCCAGCTGAACGCGTGCCAGAGGGTCATGGCCATACGGATGGTGCGGGGATACCGCACGGTTTCCCGTGAAGCGGCGAGCCTCCTTGCTGGCCAGCCACCATGGGATCTGGTGGCAACAGGCCTTGCACTCATGCACGATCTGCGCGTGGAGATGCAACGTCGGGGTGAAACTCCGCTGCCGCGACAAGTCGCGGCATGGCGGACAGAGCTCCGACGGGGTCTCATGGCGGAATGGCGACAGCGACTATCGCAACCCAGTGCTGGGCACGCCATAATTATGGCGATAAGTCCCCTCTTTGAGGAGTGGCTGGAAAGGCAACACGGCGTCCTTACCTTCCGCATGACGCAGGTCCTCACCGGACATGGTAAGTTCGGGAGGTTCCTGCACCGGATTCGTGCGGAAGAAACGCCCGGGTGTCACCATTGTGTGGACCGCCCGGAGGACACGGTGGAGCACACGTTGGAGGTGTGCCCCGCTTGGGTACAGCAACGCCGTGTCCTCGTGGGGGCGATCGGCGGCGGCGATCTCTCGCGCCGGGCTTTGGTACAGGCCATGGTCCGGAGCGAGGAGGAGTGGCAGGCGGTTGCCTCCTTCTGCGAAGCAGTAATGCTAGCAAAGGAGGCGGCCGATCGCGTGAGGCAACGGTCCTCACGCCCCAATCGCCGCCGGGATTCCGATCCCGATTTCCGGCCATCGTAGGCGCAGGCTTGCGGACGACGAGCAATGGGTGGCTCGCCGTCCGACCGTCCGGTAACCGTCCGGACCGAGCCCAAGTCGTCGACGGCGCGTGCTGTTCCACGCGCGCCTCAAGGAGATGTCAGCAACTGTAGGGGCCTAGCAGGGTCGAAGCCTACCGGGGCCAAGGGTCTGATTCTGAAAGGAAGACTCGGCCCTGGTACGAAAGGCAACGAAGGAACAGGAGTGGGTTTTTAGTCAGTAAAAGTCTGACACTATCTCCCGCCCCGCCCAAGGGCGGGGGATGTCATAAGATGATTTTCCAACCGAAAAAAAAAAAAAAAAAGCTAAGTGTGTAAACTGACTCGTCGGCAGTTACGTTTTCGAGTCCTTTGTAGTTAAAACTCTTGGGCCTTAAAATCCTGTATTCATACACTTTTTATAGATTTATCCAAACGCCTAGTTGACAGTTCGCGTGACCCAAGAGCTAATTCTCACCTCGGCCAAATATTAAGCGTTGCCGAACAACTGGCTTTTGGGTATACCTCCAGTGAATGTAGAATAGAATAGAATAGAATACCACGCGTACCACGAGGACTGGTTCGAGACGGCGCGGGAAAAGAATGTCTGGAAGGACTTGGGGGAAGCTGGAGGAAGCCATAAAGGCGACGTGTAAATCGTCAGTCGGGGGGCCCTTACCACTATGTACCCACTGCTAAATTATCAGTAAATAAACTATGCATGCCATGTATGCATACTTTAGTAAGTTAGTACCCATCTAAGTGTAATTTCAATAGATGCGCAGGAATTACACGACTTGATTCCGCCATCACCTTTATACCATCAGACAACCCGACGTTTGGCGAGTAAGGGTGGATCCCTTACATTGTCATTACCCCTACGGACCGGACTAATCGTTTCACCTCTTCTTTTATACCGCGTATTTGCCTACTGCGGTCTTCCCGTCTGATTATAATTTAGGTGTCTTTAAGGCTAGAGTGTATAGGGTCTTAATAAACTAGTCCGCTTCACCATCAACGATTGTAGCAGGTGGGATCGTAGTCAAGCAGTGTTTATATCATAAAAAAAAATGGCACTACGAAAACTAACAATAAAACGCCGAGGAAAGTTTTGTTCATTACTAAGAATAATGAAGTCCTAACAATAACTTTATAATTAATATAGCATAGCATAGTCGGCCTTATAATGTTCCCACTGCTGGGTCTCAGGCCTTCTCTCTAGGAGAGGGAATGAGCCGTAATCCACCACGCAGACACAGTGCGGGTTGGTCTATGTCACATGTCTTCGAATTTTTGGTTCTAGGACATGTCGGTTTCCTCACGATTTTTTCCTTCGCCGTTTTGAGAGCAGTGGTGACGAAATAAATTACACAAAGTAATGCGCATGGCTGGGTTAAAAACCCGCTACCTGCAACTCGTAAGTCGGGGCCGTTACCACCCGGCCACCACTGCTCTAATGGATGTCCTTGCCGCGGCACAGAATAAGTAATAATACAAGTGCCGCGGTGAGTCTTTCGAACAATTCTACAACCGAAGACTTAGAACCACGCCATTCAAAATCAAAATCAAAAATATTTTTATTTCACATAGGCCTACTGGGCACTTATAAAACGTCAGAAGCTAGTGTACGGTTCCAAATTGGTCGTTTCCTATGGAGAAGAACCGGCAAGAAACTCCATGGTTACTCTTTTAAATATTTTCATATTACAGTATTAATAGATATTATGTAGGAACAGTGTAAACCAGACAATATTGTACTCAAAAGCATAATAAATTCTCACATTCACATTCATTAGGTATTTATATATCTTTAAAAGTCTTGACGTGTTGACACTTATTGCGTAATTTCCAATAATACCAGCCTAATAATACTCCAGTGATACTCAATATCACTCGTCGACTAATTTATGAATGAAGAGTATCGCGTGCCGTCGAGATCCGGGAATACTTGATGGGTTTATTATTGGCGTCCATTAGCTCCACCAACGATTGAAAATGTTCGATAATAGGTCTCTGTAGGTACCAACGTTAAATAAGGTTTCGTTTTTTTTTTAAATTTGATATAAACTAGTGCTTGACTGCGATCCCACCTGATGGTAAGCAGTGATGCAATCGTTGATGGTGAGGCGCACTAGTTTATTAAGAGCCTATTCACTCTAGCCTTGAAGACACCCAAATTATAATTGGATGGGAAGACCTCAGCAGGCAAATTGTTCCAGTCCTTCGGTGTACGCGGTATAAACGACTAGGCGAAACGCTTAATCCGGACCGTAGAGGTTTCAACAACGTAAGGGTGGATACTCGCCGTACGTCGGGTTGTCCGATGGTAGAAATGAGATGGCGGAATCAAGTCATGCAATTCCTGCGCACACTCCAAAATACAACCTGTAAAAATATTATTAAGTTTGCGTCAATTGGGTACAATTACATTGTCGTCAATCAGTCGTGTCGTGATGGCCCGGTTGGTTAAGGCACCCCACATTCATAAGGTTGCAGGTTCGGAAACGGCAAGTATCAATGTGAATTTTTCATTAAATATGCAATTTTTTAAGTTTATCTAAGACTTTACTGACATCTGGAAAGCACGTAAAGCCGTTGGTCTTGAGTCCCGGTTATAATAATAATAAGGTGCTGAGAGAAATAAATGTATAATAATAATAAGTAATATATTTATTTGTGAACATAGGGTATGGTTAAAGATGTTGTACAAGAAATATAATGTCCCAACAATGTCCCGCCAGAAAGCAAACAAATATTATCAATATTGTAATGATTCGAATTTGTAATATTTATAAATTGCAAAATGAAAATTAGAACACAATAAATTAAAAAAATAAAATGTCAACAATTAAAATAACGTCTAACTAGTCACAGTTTAATTAACAACTAATTGCATGTCACATTCAAATAAATAAAGTAATAGTCAGTCAAAAGAGTAAATAATGTCAATATATAAAATGATAAATTTAAATAAGTCAAATATTTTTAAAATTTGTCATTGTGAAATTCATTAATGGAATAATATACCTTGTCATTTAATAATTTAAAAAGATTTAGATAGATTTGTCATTCGAAGATCTTTAACAGTCGTTGCAGGTAGTTAGACGCCAGGAAGTCTGACCATGAGTCTATCCAAGGAGTATCGCGTTGCCCAGTAACAGTTCGCTTCATGTAAAACACACAAACAAATTCAGCCGCATCTGGTTAGACTACAAACAGACCCCAGGTTAGTTCGGTACTAGGGAGATGAACTAAGAACAATAATAAAGAAAGATGGGCTTCCGTTTGAGGAACTGCGGTACCTTAAGTGAACTGCGTGATTGTTCGAAAGAGTTCCTTCTTCTTCTTCAACTTCAAAAAAAAGTCCTTTACCCAGTTATTGCCACTGCAGGAACACAGGTGGGTTTTAGTCAGTAATAATCTGACACTCTCTCTCACTTCACCCATAGTGGAAGCACATACATTGCTCGTCGTCCGCAAGACCACGCCTACGGTGGCTGGATATCGCCCTGCGATTCCCGACGCCCGGGCGAGTCCTCCGAGCGATCCGCACAATGGTGACGACACCCAGGCGTTTCTATTGCCTGAATCCGAAACAAGAACCCCGAATTGACCATATCCGGTGAAGACCTGCGTCAGGCGGAAAGTGAGGACGCCGTTTCACCTCTCTAACCACTCCTCAAAGACAGGACTTAACGTGCCGTGATTGTAGCGTGCCCAAGAGATTTAATACCCTAAAGGTGGGTCTATGTTAGAGGAGCCGGAGTACGAGCGGAACACAAGCCAAGCTCAAATTCGTGTAGTGCCGAATTTGCAGAAAGTTTACAAAAATATTGACATAACAATATTATTACCCAATTTCCGAAGCTTACCCCGTCTCGTCGCTAGATTTGATCCATATAATCGAATCTATTTACAAACAGAGTACCACAACCCTACATTATAAATAAAAATATCCTCTTTCAATAATATCACCGGGTATTTTTCCCTTCAAGTTCTCGAGGCGGTTGTCATGACACCTGAGCACCGCGACTTAGCGCAAATCCTTGGGGCTTACCCTTGTATTCAATACATCACGTCGCGATGTACCTATTGTGCAAATGTTACCAAGGCAAACGATAATGCAGAAGGCGTGAAGCGAGGCCTTTGCGAAATACCCACCCGAAACCTGGAAGTGCCAAATTCTTTTATGGCTTTTGGAGAGAGGTTGTCGGTTGGAATAAAGGGCGCCATGGCCCACGTATAATGGTCCACCAAGGACTAAGTGCGGAAACCAGACCACAAAGATAAGTAAGATATTTTAAGGTGGGAAATCATTTAATGATTTCTCCGGCTCCAGGGCAGACCGAAAGGGCGTGTCAGACTTTTACTGACTAAGTTTTTTTGTGACGTTACTACAAATTTACAGTTTTCAGATTTTTTCCTATACTTGTGCTATGAGACCTTGCTTCATGCCAAATTTCAGGATTCTAGGTCAACGGAAAATACACTATTAGTTTTGATTCTCTTGAGAGTGTCGAAATATACGTTTTTTTGAAATATAAACGGACGTATCTTTTTTTTTCGTTAACTCAGAACTTAGATTTTTTCACAGCTTCAAGGGACCGCAGACTTGAGTATATGGTTTTAATTTCAACTCGATACCTCCACGCGTTCCCGAGATAAAGGGTCTTGACAGGCAGGTTCCGTTTTTTCATTTTGGGGTACGGAACCCTAAAAACGTCATCGAAAACTGTTTTTTAATTGTCTTCTTACCTAAACTGAACTGTTAAAGGGAGAGCTACATAATATAGGCTGTATAGCTCAACTCAATCGCTCTTTCTTGCTCGCATGACTGGCATTTTAACACGTCTTTGTAAGGCCCTTGGCTGTCCTTAACATAGCATAGCATAGCATAGCATAGCATAATCAGCCTTTTAATGTTCCCACTGCTGGGACTCAGGCCTTCTCTCTAGGAGATGGAGTGGGCCGTGATCCATCACCCGGGCCCATTGCGGGTTGGTGAATGTCACATGTCTTCGAATTTTTGGTTCTAGGACATGAGGAAACCCCTCACGATGTTTTCCTTCACCGTTCTGAGAGCAGTGGTGATGAAATAAATTACTCAAAGTAATGCGCCTGACTGGGTTTGACTCGGGCCTATTACACCATTCGATATTCAGACAGTTTTAGTCTATGATTCGACATATCGCGTAGTGTAATAAGAGTTAGACCGGTCTTACTCGGAACAAAAAATAAGTCTGAATATCGTGTGCTGAAAATCGCGTAGTGTAATAGGCCCTTTACCACTCGGCCACCACTGCTCTAATGGATGTCCTTGCTTTCAATATTTCGTAGAGTGAGCCTTCTGAAACGTCTTATTCTTGTGACGTGTACCTACTTAGTACTTATTATACAGGTGAGAGTGCCTACTAATAAGTAGACCTTTAGTAATTTTGATATTAATCATTAAGACACAAGCGGTTTGTCTCGTGTGTTCATTATTTATTGTTATGTCAGCCGGAGTGGATGTTTGTGTATACTTATTGTAGGTTTTAAATTAATGACAACTAGGTTAAAGAGGTTCTTAGGTAGGTTAAAACACTTGTCGGTATATACATCGTCGGTATTAAATGCTCACATACTTAGGTACTGCCGCCTGAGCCCGCATAGAGCCGCTCTTTGCGAAATATTCATTGATTTACATATGTTATGTACATTCTGAAGAACACTTAACCAGCTATTCTTTTGTGTAAACATATTTCTAAAGATCAAAGCCGTTTGAAAGGAGTAGGGAAAACAAGAGAAAAAATATTGTCGTTAATTTTTTTCGTATGAGTAATACTTATGTAGTCATATGAAAAATCATTAATTATGTTGATAATGTTGTACATGTACAGTCAGGGGTCAAAAGTGCAGTTCCACCTTACCAATGCTAAAATTTCTTTGTAGAAGAGGGTCAATTTTAATTGGTAGCATAGAATCCAAAGTATTGAATAAACTAGTTGTGGACTATTGAACTTCTACAACAAAGACATTTTAGACACTTTAGCATTGGTAGAGTGCAACTGAACTTTTGATCCCTGACTGTACATGTACCTACACGAATCTTTAATAAACATATATTTAGGGGTATGTGGAACAGAGAGAAAAGCCCCACGTACCTCCGTTGAAAAGGGAGGACCCTCCAACCAGACGGGTGTTATGTCTGGTGGGCTATTGCCCGATAGATGATTTTGGGCTGTTCTATATGTTCTAAACGCGCGGAGAACTTTGATTGCGCGATGCAGGATTAGTTCTTATGTGACGCCATAGATGTCGCTACATCACTCCCCTCCGGAGATCGGAGATCGATGGTTCTTGATGTGTCTTGATGCGTGCCAGGCCAGTGGTAGGTTGGTTCCAGTGGGTCGGAACCGAATGCCGCATAGTTCTCGGTGAGTCGGAACTGTCTGCGGTGATGCCCCAGTGAGTCGGGGTGTTGCTGTCCCAGTGAGTCGGGATGATGCCCCAGTGAGTCGGGGTGATGATGTCCCAGTGAGTCGGGATGATGCTGCAGGCTCCAGTGAGTCGGATTAGTGCTGCTGGCTCCAGTGAGTCGGAGCGGTGCTGTGCGATGTAGTGGCTTGACTGCTTGTGTCGACCAGGAGAGATTCTTCGTGGCTCTTCATGTTACTGGCCGAAGGTGCAGTGTGCTTCGCCAAGGTCGCTGATGAGGCTGAGGGTGATGACCAGGTATGACCAGGTAGGCATGCTGGTGGTCGAGATACCCTTTATAGCCGTGGGTGCTGGCTGTATGGCTCGCTGCTCGAAAGCTTGAGGAAGTGATGATGACGTCACGAAGTAGTGGCTGCACGAAGGCTGCGCTGACGTTCTTTGTCGAGGGTCACCAGTTTAGGGGTATGTGGAACAGAGAGTTAAGCCCCACATACCTCCGTTGAAAAGGGAGGATCCTCCAACCAGACGGGTGTTATGTCTGGTGGGCTATTGCCCGATAGATGATTTCGGGCTGTTCTATATGTTCTAAACGCGCGGAGAACTTTGATTGCGCGATGCAGGATTAGTTCTTATGTGACGCCATAGATGTCGCTACAAATATATTTTTTTCAAACCTATTAACCTAGCCGTTACCGAGGAGTAGGCTTCAGAAAGACACTGTTTTATGGCACTGAGAGCTAGCTAAAACAATATCCACACAATTACACTAATGAAATTGCACGCTCAATGGTCCACCGAGGACTAAGTGCGGAAACCAATTCACAAAGATTCAATCATACTAATATTATAAAGACGAAAGTTTGTGTGTCTGTATGTCTGTTACTTCTTCACGCTCGAATCGCTGAACGGATTTCGATGAAACTTGGCACACTGGTAGGCCATGTCTCGGAATAGTCCATAGTATACTTTTTATAGACGAGAGACGCACAAGACCGGTCATTATGGCGACATATGGGGAAGGCCTATGTCCAACAGTGGACGTCTTTCGGCTGAAATGATGATGATGATGATGATACTTTTTATTATTCTGGTGGCCGAGTGGTAACGGCCCCGACTGAGCAGTGGTGGCCGAGTGGTAACCGTCCCGACTTAGGAGTTGTAGGTCGCGGGTTCAAACCCAGCCAGGTGCATTACTTTGTGTAATTTATTTTCATCACCACTGCTCTCAAAACGGTGAAGGAAAACATCGTGAGGAAACCGGCATGTCCTAGAACCAAAAATTGGAAGACATGTGACATCCACCAATCTGCACTGAGCCCGCGTGGTGGATTACGGCCCATACCCTCTCCTAGAGAGGCCTGAGTCCCAGCAGTGGGAACATTATAAGGCAACAGCCTTATAATGTTCCCACTAGTTCATAATATTAGAACAAACTTTCTTATTTAGGGACACAGTTAGCGTTCCATTCGACAGCGCTCACCCCCTTGAGACAAACTGTTGGGAAAGGTATTAAACTGGCCAAGTGCGAGTCAGACTCGCGCACTAACAAAAAACGGCAATAGAAACACGTTTGTTGTATGGGAGCCCCACTTAATATTTATTTTATTCAGTTTTTAGTATTTTTATTTTCGCTGCTATGTCGTGTCCGCGGCAGTAGCAACAGCATTCTTAGAGTTGTGGCTGGTCAATTAGACTGCCCAATATTGTGGCATTGTGTACAGATGCATGTGAAAAATTAATGTGCGTAGTTCGTTTTAGCTTACTAACATAATTTTTTAAGTTTCTTCTAACAAAAATATGGATCTGCTGTATCTGAGTCAAATAAATTATTATTATTTTTATATATTTTATTTATCTCAGGACCCTGAGGTCCTGGACCTTTGGGAGGCGTACAAGGAGCCGAAGCCAACTCGCAGAGGCCCTTTAGATAATTATAATGGAACATGATACCAACCGACGATTATCCCTGTACGCGCTATGCTAGTGCACCCAAGGACAACCCCCGGTTATTGAAAAACTGTTGCGACATATGGAGAACAAAGATAATAGGGCTATGGTTTTTGGAATCTTAAGTGGACTGGTAACATGGAACTATGTCAAGACTATGGCCCCTGCCTGAACAACGTTATTAATATGCATCGAAAAAAGGCAGGGGGTGACTTGCACACTCAATAAATGGGCCCCCAAAAACGGCCGCTAGCACGAAGTGACGTAGCAACAAGAGGGCAACATATCCTGAGGTGCTTGAGGAGTGGAGAGGTATACCACGGCTATCAGGACAATCCCGGAAGTACGGTCAAGATCCCTACCAGCACCTTACTGGATTATACATCCTTCTCCCGAGCACGTTTGCTCTTGCGAATCTCCACTCAAGCCAGCCAATAAAGGCAAGAGAGAGGTGGGAGCTCAGTTCCTCGTCAGTGTTCACTACGGCCGGCCAATAAAGACAAGCCGGAAATGAAGAACAAGAATTATCCCGGGAGATCGGGTCCGTGGGGTCGCTAATGCCCAACAGTTCGCCACAAAACTGCGCTGCGGATTGTATCTCTCTTAGTCTGGCCCCTCACCCTAAGCATATTACGGCAAAGCAAACTTCACCGATACAGACCTAGGGTATATTGGAGCACGCAAGCCCCACCACGACGTCAACGTAGAGATACGGCGATGGGGTTATTATTATTATTATTATTTGCTGTTATAGCGGCAACAGAAATACATCATCTGTGAAAATTTCAACTATCTAGCTATTACGGTTCATGTTATCAGCCTGGTGATAGACAGACAGCCCTGCGTTCAAAAATGAGGCTAGAGTTAACTCTAATGACGTCATCAGGGTAGATACTCGACGCTCGCATTTTTGAACGCGAACGTAGAGTTCAACTGTCAACGCCAAGAAAGTGTCATTCCTGCCGCTTACACCAACCTACCCTGCTCGGAGTTAGAGTTAGTTGGGTTAACTCTAGGGTAGCTACTCGAGTTATAAAAGAACGACGATGGGTTGCAACTCGAAGCATTTTTGAACGGTTGGAGTAGCGACTCTACTCTACTCTGGTAATTTTTTAACGCAGGGCAGACGAACAGCGGAGTGATAGCGACTGGGTCCGGTTTTTACCCTTTGATTAAGGAACCCTTAAAAACATTCTGTTTGGAATAAAAAAAAACTATAAGTTTCTTGGTACATTTATTGAGTTTATTCCACGAATAACAACTTTTATATGTAACAAATTTCGCTTAGTCGATGGCAGTAACTAAATCAATTAATTTCAAGCGGTTTTAATTTCTGATCGTGTTGTGAGAGCGTTTGTTTAACTTCTTTGATCTTTCAAAGACCTTTCTTTCTGTGTTCTTTTTTTTCCTTTGGCATTGACGGACTCAAATTATTATTTTTAGGGTTCTGTACCTCAAAAGAAAAAGCGGAATCTTTATAGGATCACTTTGTTGTCTGTCTGTCTGTCTGTCTGTCTGTCAAGACCCTTTATCTCGAGAACGCGAGTTGAAATTAAAACCATATACTCAAGTCTGCGGTCCCTTGAAGCTGTGAAAAATTCAAACTTCTAAGTTAACGAAAAAAAAAGATGCGGCCGTTTATGTCGCAAAAAATGTGTATTTCGACACTCAAGGGCAGGGTTTTTCAACCTTATTCATACCACGGCCCTTTTAGTATGAAGAAATATGTCGCGACCCCCCTACCCGTTGTCTTTTTTGTAACTAATATTGAATCCAATACATTTACTTATTTTCATAATTACGGTTCGGATAAATACATAATTAATATTTTTTTTTATATCGAATGCGTTTTCGATGCCGGCCGCCCCGTCGCCGTCCCGTCACCGCCGCGCGGGCCGCTTCGCCGCAGTCGCGCCGGAGATAAACATCAAGGAATTTATACCTGGTATGATAATGGTGATGGAAAAGTTAAAAGAAGAACTGTGTCGTTATTTCTCATTGCAAGAGATATCGAAAAATACTGGACAAAGGTGGATCTTAAATCCGTTTTTAGTTGCATGTATAAATGAGGCAAATTTGACAACTAAGCTCAAAGAAAAATTGCTTGATTTATCTGCCGATGGGATGCTGGAGTTGGAATTTAAATCTGTCTGGATTTTTTACCTTGGATACCTTTTGGTTAAAAAGGAAAACCGAGTACCCAGAATTAACAACAGAAGCTTTGAAGTGTTTGATTCCATTTGCCACCTCGTACTTGTGCGAGTTGACATTTTCGTCAAGGGCCCAAATAAAAAGCAAGGATAGAAATCGGTTAAATTTGGAAAACGATTTAATTCTGAATGTAGCAAAAACGGATCCACGATGGGAAAAATTGGTGAATGAAAAACAAGCGCAACCGTCGCATTAACGGTCCTCATAAGTTTATTTTTATTTTTTGATTAATGATAGATAAACAATTATGATGGAAAAGATCTCAGAAGTTATTATTTTTTGTTTATTTCATACAAATGATTAAGCATGTCTTTCAGTTAACACTTTTCCTAATAAATCTTTATAAATGTTATTGTTTCTTTTTTACTGCTGTAGCTTTCTCAACCTTTAGCAACTCCACTATATAAGCTTCGCGACCCCCCTGGAGAAGCATCGCGACCCCCCTGGGGGTCGCGACCCACAATCAAAATTCATAGGGTACTTGCCGTTGACCTAGAATCCTGAAATTTGGAGTGAAGCAAGGCCTTATAGCACAAGTACAGGAAAAATTATGAAAACTATAAATTTGTAGTTACGTCACAAAAAAAAATACTTTTCTTGCGATACGGAAAAATCTTCAAGACTTCATTCAGGAATTGAACATAGGTAAGTTTGTACGGAACCCTCAGTGCGCGAGTCCGACTCGCACTTGCCCAGTTTAAGCCGCTCTTATCCCAACCGCTTTTAGGCATGCAATTTACTGTTTTCCGCACTAGTGCGGAAAAGTTCGCGAGCTCGCCCCCGTCACAATTGATTGTATTTATCGTATCAGGTTGTGCGCTAAGCGACCCCAACGAGTCGCGCGTCAACCCACGTTTACCTATTTATTTCTTCGTAAGTGTATTGAAAAACGTCGTGGTATTTCCACGTGGAAATTTGTCACTGCATCCCTCGGCTCCATATTACCCTCGCCTACGGTACGGGTGAATTCCACCTGGTTCGCAATGACCAATTGTCACCACTTGTATTCTAAATGTACTATTTCAGACTAATATTTGACAACCTGTACAGCTCTGTTTTTGGCTTTCTGTAGTAAAGCATAGTAGGTAACTAAGCATCACACTTAGAGGCGTAGCGTGGGCTAATTTAGACGTGGGCGAAGGCACATCAACGAAAATAAATAAATAAATCATAAGTCATAAATTCGAAAACGAGACAGCGACTGTCGCAACCCAGTGTTCGACCACATCGTCGCTTACCATCAGGTGAAATAGTGGTCAAACAAGAGCCTATCCATTATATAAAAAAACCCTCGCTCTTAAAGAGCCCTCGCTTGTGCGAGGCCCCACTATCACAGTACTAAAGGCGAAAGTTTGTGAGTGTTTATATTTGTATGTTTGTTACTCTTTCACGCTGAGACTGC
Source organism: Mythimna impura (assembly GCA_905147345.3). NCBI lineage: Eukaryota > Metazoa > Arthropoda > Insecta > Lepidoptera > Noctuidae > Mythimna > Mythimna impura. The sequence goes on from LR990355.1 coordinate 26,525,456, forward strand.
CGAAGGGATTTGGATGAAATTATGCATACAGGTAGTCCATGTCCTTGAATAGCACATAGAATGCTCTTTACCCCGGGACTATGTTCACTTGGGTTAATTTACTGCATTCATGCACGCGAAGCCGCTGACAAAAGCTAGTTAGTCACTTTAAATGTTTGTGTGTACGTTTGTTATTTCTTCACGCTCTAACGGCTGAACGGATTGCGATGAAATTTGACACACGGATAGACCATGTCCTGGAATAGCACATAATTAATAATAAACACACATAATTTATAATTTTATTTTTAATTATGTTTGTCCTGTATTTTTGTTTATGTGGTGTACAATAAAGAATATAATAATAAGATTTTTACCGATAGTAGACTATATTGACTTTGACTGACTGTTGGTCTAGTGGTCAGTGGCCCTGACTGCTATGCCGGAGGTCGTGGGTTCGATTCCCACCCAGGACAAATGTTTGTGTGATGAGCAGGATCATTTGTTCTGTGTCTGGGTGTAATTTATCTATATATGTATGTATTTAGAAATATATAAGTATGTTTATCAGTTGTCTAGTAGTAGTACGCATACCACAAGCTCTGCTTAGTTTGGGACTAGATGACGTTGTATGAAAGTTGTGGAATATTATTATTATTATATTTTAAACGATTGTTCTAAATTATACAAAGCTACATCTTTTGTTTCAATGTTTTTGCATAACAATAAAGCAAAATAATCTCTGAAAAATTACTTATGACTACTATTTAAATTCAAATTTTAACCCCAGACACTTTGATCCATCATATTTACTAAACTTAATTACCTTAACATTATTTTTACAAAACAATATTTGTCCAAAAGCTGTCTAGGCTTAAATCAAGTTAGCGTCCAAGCGAGGCCATTACACTGTCAATTAAAACGAAGGTATCGTCTACAAAGCCCGGTCTAATTGAACTAAGATTGTGTACCAAAATAACTCCACTAGGTAACACAGAATAGGTAGATTACGGAAGGTCAATTCAATACAAGCAACGAAAACGCACACACTCAGACTTGTAACCAGCGCTCGCATTTTGCGTGTGGTCACGGCATTACGCTGAGCGTTCGGCCGTTTTACGCGGATGTGGCGCATATTTTTCACATAATATACTTATAATTTGTTAGTTTTAAACTTGCGCCTTGTTCCAAATAAAATGTTTTTCTTTCTTTCTTTGTACTTCGGGAACAGTTACCGTGTACAAAAACTTACCGTGGCTCTAGAACGCAAAGGGTAAATGAAAGACATAGGTGGGTTTTAGACAGTAAAAGCCTGACAGACCCTCTCGCTCTACCGCAGAGCTGGAGAAGTTATTTGGTGATTAACCACCTCAAAAGTAAACACCCTTATAGACAAGTTTTCTAGACGGACTCCAACACACTCATTGTTTTTTTTTAAATTAAAACCTTATACTCAAGTCTGCGTTCCTTTGACGCTGTGAAAAAATCAAACTTCTAAGTTTACGAAAAAAAAAGATACGGCCGTTTATGTCGCAAAAACGTGTATTTAGACACTCTCAAGGAAATCAAAATTCATAGAGTACTTCCCGTTGACCTAGGATTCTGAAATTTGGCATGAAGCAAGGTCTCATAGCAGAAGTATAGGAAAAAATCTGAAAACTGTAAATTTGTAGTTACGTCACTAAAAAACTTTTTTTGTGATTCGGAAAAGTCTTCGTAACTCAATTCGGGAAGTGAACTGTTTTTATAGGCAAGTTTGTACGGAACCTTCAGTGCGCGAGTCCGACTCGCACTTGCCCGGTTTTTTTTATTTGAAATAAACTAGTGCTTGACTGCGATCCCACCTGATGGTAAGCAGTGATGCAATCGTTGATGGTGAGGCGGTAAATAGTTCCCTATGAAAGTTCACACGGCGTGCTGTAGTCTCGGACTTGCGTCTGCTCTGGTTGGCTCCCCAGGTCTGTCATTTGCAAACCGTACCTACCTTATGGCGACCAGAGATCATTATGGGCTCTCCAGTGCCCCGTGCGCTTGCTGCGCTTAAAAAGGGAGATTGCTTTTGCGACCCCACTTTCTTCTCTCAGAAGATGATGAAGTCACACGTGGTCTCGCTTTTGACCATTGACTGGAATAGGACCTGAAGCGAATGGTTATAAGCTGTACCGACCGCCGCGAAGAGGTACTGTACTACCCAGACCGGCCGTTGTTCAAGGGGGGCCTTCTGTACCTATCTATTCTGTGTCACTTAGCCAAATGCCTCACGGCCCTTTCAGTCGATCTACAAGAATAACCATATCTATGAATAATTTATTCACTTATTTGGAACGTAAGACCAGGGGGGTATACGGGTCTATAAATATTTAATGTTTATTATATTTAATGGAGTTCTATTTTCGTTTAAACACTACTTAATCGTTTATTTTTAGATGTTACGCATTTGTATAATTAATTTGGTTAAGTGTGTATGTTTATTATTACGTGATTCGTGTTCACGTACCTGGAAAATAACTTTCAGCGTGCCAAAACAGAGTGATATGTACCTATGTCTGTTAAATACACACATAAATATAAGTTTTATGTGAATTTTCGTCGTAAATAAGTAGATAAGTAGTAAAAAACAAAACGACTCGACCAATAGACTCGGCTAGGCAGCGTTCAGGAAGCTGCGCGGTATTTTCACGTCCAACACTCCACAGTGTCTCAAGATCAAAGTCTATGAACAGTGTGTGTTGCCAGTGATGATATATGGCTCTGAAACGTGGTCGCTTACAATGGCCCTCATCCTAAATCTTAAAGTCACCCTAAGGATAATGGAAAGGGCCATAGTTAGAGTTTCTTTCCGTGACCGGATCAGAAATGAAGATATCCGCAGGAGAACCTAGCAAGAAAAATCTCCAAACTTAAGTGGCTGTGGGCAGGGCACATTGCTCGCAGAACCGAACGTCGATGGGGCCGAAAGGTTCTAGAGTGATAACCGCGCACCGAAAGACGCAGCGTAAGAAGACCTCCCACAAGGTGGACCGATGACCTCGTGAGAGTCGCGAGGATCCGATGGATGCGGAACGCACAGGTCCTGTCGTTGTGGCGATAATTGGGGGAGGCCTACTATGTTCAGCTGTGGACGTCTCGACTGAAATAATAATGATGAAGAGACAAAAAAAACTAATATTCTTTAGCTAAATGGCAGAATAAACAACAAAATAAATAATGGAGAGCCCGCTGACATAATCCACTTCTATAAAAAGTCGATAAAATGTCCGTAGCTGGAGCATGGAGATACAATTTAAATACAATCTCTAGTACTCAGCGGAACCAAAGAATAATAATATTTAGAAGCGAAACTACTTCTTTAAACATATATAGAGTGACTGGCAATTAGTGTACGATAATTAAACACGTGATTGTGCTCATGATAACAAACAATTTTTATTATGGGAGCAAAGCCGAAATCGCGAAAAAAATATCAGCTGTTCAGTACATTAGGCAAACATAAATGTACTGAACAGCTGATATTTTTTCGCGATTTCAGGTTTGTTCCCATAGTAAAAGTTGTTGGTTATAATGAGCACAATCACGTGTTTAAGTATCGTACACTAATTACCAGTCACCCTATATATTTTTTGGTACCTTTGATAGTACGACATCTTTTTGTTTTGAGATGCTTCATCATCATTTGACTTCCCCCGCTCTAGGGTAGACAGAGAAAACTAGGCTCCTAGTTTCACTTAGTCTCGGCGCAAACGGGCCACCTTCCACAGACACTGGTGGCCAGCGACAGTGACTTTTCATATATTTACCGACTTCCGAAATCTAAGTTATTTTGATCCTTTTAGTGTTTTTTTTAGTGAAGTCGGTTATTTTTTTTTTTTTGTAAAAAGTTTTTTATTTCACACTTTTTCTTATAAACAGAGTGCCTATTTCTCATAATAATTCCAATTAACCCAAACACTGTTAGGTTACTTACATTGTTTTATTATGAAGTTCCTGTGTCTACCTTCCGCCTTCCGGCTCCATCATCAGATCAGTTCGATAGTATATAGCCAAAGTGAATTTCATGACAATTCTAATAAGCCCAAACACTGCTAGGATACATTGATTAATTACGGAGTTCCTGTGCCTACCGTCCGGCTCCATCATAAGATCAGTTCGATAGTACCTTATAGCCAAAGTGCATCTCATGACAACTCTAATAAGTCCAAACACGGCTAGGTTACATTGATTAATTACGGAGTTCCAGTGCCTACCTTCCGGCTCTGTCATCATCATCAGATCACTTCGATGATACCATTTTCAACGTAATTATTCAGAACCATTAATTTATTTATTAACTAAACCTTTAACCTTAACTATCTTCATTGTGATATCTATGCGAGTATGAAGTTCCGTTGACCATTTCTGGTCTTCTTCATCAGTTCCACTTCATCAAATGTTACTTTTTGACTGTAAATGCTTCAGTTCTCGATGAAAATACTAAAATCACTATATGGTTGCCTATAATATTTGAGGAGTTCCCGACTTGCTGACTATGGGACCATTTGGAAAGTATACCCTTTCCAACAAAAAAAGAATTTTTCAAATCGGTTGGCAAGCGACGAAGTTATGCGCGAACAAACATAATAAAAAAAAAAATAAGTGTGGCACTCGGGGACTGCCGCGGTAAAGCTATTGCATAGCATTTTGTATCAACTTATGCAATTATAATTATTTATTTATTTTATTTATGTAGTATTTCTTTTTCTTTGATATTAATTCAAGTTACACTTTTTGAGCGTGGTGACCGATAAGAAAATAATTTTTTTTTCTTTCTTGTTTACTTCATAAATTGCTACAAGTATGTTCAGTTGTTATCATAGAACATTACTATAATCTATTATAATACAAAAAGACTATTTTGTTTGACCGAGATTTGAACTCGAGGCACGATGATAACATAGGTAGAACGCTGTACCAATGCGCCACACAGGTCGTTAACGACTTTTCTAAAATAGGTGTTCGGTCTCTGTCGGCCTTCAAGCCACACCTCCGTGCCCGTCGGAGTGGGGAGCGTGAGGTTTTTTTCGTTACGGAATTTCTGGATCTCGATAGAAGCTATGCAATAGCTTAAAATACAAACATTCGAATTCAGAACCTCCTCCTTTTTTAGAAGTCGATTAAAAACCTGCAAAACTGACGGATATTCAAATTGTCACCTGGAGCCTGTCGCCATTAATAAATAGGCCGCGAGTAACAATAAAAATGCTAATGCCTACTGCGTAACATTAAACGATTTCCTGAAGACCAATCCCATAAAATTATAGCTATAACAATTTATTTCAGAAAATTTAACATAATGGACACGTCTTAGCTAATACTGTTTTAATGCCCATGTTTAGCAAATACTGTTTGTGTTTTTGTTTGCCCAAATTCGGCAAGGGCAATAGAAAGGGCTATACTCGGAGTTTCCTTGCGTGATCGCATCAGGAATGAAGATATCCGCAGGAGAACTAAGGTTACCGACATAGCCCGAAGAATCGCCAAACTTAAGTGGCAGTGGGCAGGGCACATTGCTCGCAGAATAGATGGTCGATGGAGACGAAAAGTTCTAGTGGCGACCAGGAAGACGCAGAGTTGGCGTTGCCTCCCCTAAGGTGGACCGATAATCTGGCGAGGTTTGCGGGAATACGATGGATGCGAGTTGCGTAGGGCCGGCTGATATGGTGACACTTGGGTGAGGCCTATGTCCAACAGTGGACGTCTTTCGGCTGAAATGATGATAATGATGATGATGATATTAAAATTAAAATTTGAAAATTTAACGAATCGGCCAAGACTTAGCCAATACTGTTTCCACACCCCAAATTCCGATCAGATATCACATTTATATTCGCTGTCTATAACGGGGTATGTGCTGAAGAATGACGTCACGCTGAATAGATCCGATCATTCTAGATTCCTATTTAATGAATGTAAGGACTTCAGTTAGCTTTATGCGGGTAGTTAAAATTTTCATTATGATTTTTGGAGGCTTATCGTTCTTGTTTTTACGTAAAATTGAAATGCTTTGTCTGTTTTGGTTAAAATAAAAGTTTAAGTTATTTAATGACAGTTAAATTACATCACGCATTTTTTTACATGGGAAATCATCAAAGAGAAGAGGGGGGAGTGTCAGACTTTTACTGACTAAAACCCACGGTGTTCCTTCAGTTGCCCCTTGCGAGGGCCACGGTAATTCTTTCAAATAAGCCCATAGCCCGGGCAGGCATCAGCTCCTTTTCGACCCGCGCTTACCGGATGACGAGCTACCCGTTGCTCGCCGTCCGCAAGCCTGCACCGAAGCAGTGACGGGAATCGCCCTGTGACTCCTGACGCCGGCTTCTCCGACGGGGAAATAACATCATGCCTATATTTTCCAAAAGTTGAGACAGTAAAGCGATAGAACAACTAACTTTCGCCCATGTTTTTTTTTAATTGTTATTGTTTAGTTTCTGCAAGCGGCTTCGCCCATGTGAATGTAGAAATGTGTTGAGCCTCTCAGCATCCAATAAATGGATTTTATGAGAGAGTGAATTTTATTGACGTCACACTTGTGTCAATACCAACACCAATGAGATTAAGCTCTCGACTACTGAGTACTATCATAGATTAAGTAAATCGCAGAATATTGAGTCGCCTCTGAAGCTAAAATTTTGCATACACACTAAGCATGTCAGTGAGTGTCACTGTTTATTTAAATAGTGCATTTTGATACAAGTGGAGAAACTTTAAATTGTCATTGCGACTGAGGCGGAATTCGCCCGAGCCACAGACGAGGGAGTTATGGAGGAGCCGAGTGCTGCAGTGAAAAATTTCCAAATGTATCAAAAAACGTTTTTCAATATTAAGTATATTGAAAAAGGCTTTGTCGAAGAAATAACATATGCTTAAATACATATGGAATTACTTCTGTACCGTATCAGTAGACAATTGACAGCTCTTGACAATTCTGACATTAGCTATGCCACCCGAATCTGGTGCTGACTGCACATTGCGTGGGGATGGGGACGGTTATTGTTATGTAATGGCATTTATTGAGCGGTGATTCCATGTGTTTTGAAGACTAGCTCGGCGCAAACGGGCAACCGACCACAGCCACCGGTGGCTGTCGTGTGCTATCGCCACAGTTGTAACAGTGAAAGAAGCGAGTGACAGTCACTGATATTCGGAGGCCGTCACATTTTATAACCCGCCCCCTGCTGCTCAGTCTTACGATGGACGATATGAATGTATCAACATCTATTGAACCGTCGTGCTTGAACGGCTTGAAGCTAGAACTACACTGCTAGAACACACGTGTGCCACACACGCCGATATGGGCGCGTCGGTCTCCATACATTTTATATGGAAACTAGACTTGTAGAGCTACATTAGATCGACGTCACGCGACGCCACGTGACGTCGATCTAAGTACAAATCAGGTGTGTTACACGTGTGCGTCGGCCTAATGTAGTTCTAGCTTCATGGTGACGCATGCGATACGTAGAGCGTTTAACGGTTAACTGCGGGGGGTGGAACGTGACAGTGACGGTGGGCGTTTTGTGTGGCCCGTAGCGACCACTAGTTACGAATCGCGAATACTGCCGTTGCGAGTGGCCGCCACCGGTAATACGTGTGCGGCGCGTCCACACAAAATATATGAAAAGTCACTGTCGCTGGCCACCAGTGTCTGTGGAAGGTGGCCCGTTTGCGCCGAGACTAAGTGAAACTAGGAGCCTAGTTTTCTCTGTCTACCCTAGAGCGGGGGAAGTCAAATGATGATGAAGCATCTCAAAACAAAAAGATGTCGTACTATCAAAGGTACCAAAAAATATATAGGGTGACTGGTAATTAGTGTACGATACTTAAACACGTGATTGTGCTCATGATAACAAACAATTTTTATTATGGGAGCAAAGCCGAAATCGCGAAAAAAATATCAGCTGTTCAGTACATTAGGCAAACATAAATGTACTGAACAGCTGATATTTTTTCGCGATTTCAGGTTTGTTCCCATAGTAAAAGTTGTTGGTTATAATGAGCACAATCACGTGTTTAAGTATCGTACACTAATTACCAGTCACCCTATATATTTTTTGGTACCTTTGATAGTACGACATCTTTTTGTTTTGAGATGCTTCATCATCATTTGACTTCCCCCGCTCTAGGGTAGACAGAGAAAACTAGGCTCCTAGTTTCACTTAGTCTCGGCGCAAACGGGCCACCTTCCACAGACACTGGTGGCCAGCGACAGTGACTTTTCATATATTTTGTGTGGACGCGCCGCACACGTATTACCGGTGGCGGCCACTCGCAACGGCAGTATTCGCGATTCGTAACTAGTGGTCGCTACGGGCCACACAAAACGCCGACCGTCACTGTCACGTTCCACCCCCCGCAGTTAACCGTTAAACGCGTCACCATGAAGCTAGAACTACATTAGGCCAACGCACACGTGTAACACGCCTGATTTGTACTTAGAACGACGTCACGTGGCGTCGCGTGACGTGGATCAAGTGTAGCTCTACAAGTCTAGTTTCCATATAAAATGTATGGAGACCGACGCGCCCATATCGGCGTGTGTGGCACATGTGTGTTCTAGCAGTGTAGTTCTAGCTTCAAGCACGACGGTTCAATAGATGTTGATACATTCATATCGTCCATCGTAAGACTGAGCAGCAGGGGGCGGGTTATAAAATGTGAAGGCCTCCGAATACCAGTGGCTGTCGCTCGCTTCTTTCACTGTTACAAATGTGGCGATAGCACACGACAGCCACCGGTGGCTGTGGTCGGTTGCCCGTTTGCGCCGAGCTAGTCTTCAAAAAGCATGGAATCACCGCTCTATAAATGCCTTTACATAACAATAACCGTCCTCATCCCCACGCAATGTGCAGTCAGCACCAGATTCGGGTGGCATAGCTAATGTCAGAATTGTCAAGAGCTGTCAATTGTCTACTGATACGGTACAGGAGTAATTCCATATGTTTATATGCATATGTTATTTCTTCGACAAAAACGTTTTTACTTAATACTTATTGAAAAACGTTTTTTGATACATGTGGAAATTTGTCACTGCAGCACTCGGCTCCTCCATAACTCCCTCGTCTGTGGCTCGGGCGAATTCCGCCTCAGTCGCAATGACAATTTAAAGTTTCTCCACTTGTATCAAAATGCACTATTTAAATAAACAGTGACACTCACTGACATAGTATGTATGCAGAGTTTTAGCTTCCGAGGCGACTCAATATTCTGTGATTTACTTAATCTATGATAGTACTCAGTAGTCGAGAGCTTAATCTCATTGGTGTTGGTATTGACACAAGTGTGACGTCAATAAAATTCACTCTCTCATAAAATCCATTTATTGGATGCTGAGAGGCTCAACACATTTCTACATTCACATGGGCGAAACCGCTTGCAGAAACTAAACAATAACAATTAAAAAAAAACATGGGCGAAAGTTAGTTGTTCTATCGCTTTACTGTCTCAACCTTTGGAAAATATAGGCATGATGTTATTTCCTCGTCGGAGAAGCCCCGGGCGTCAGGAGTCATAGGGCGATTCCCGTCACTGCTTCGGTGCAGGCTTGCGGACGGCGAGCAACGGGTAGCTCGCCATCCGGTAAGCGCGGGTCGAAAAGGAGCTGATGCCTGCCCGGGCTATGGGCTTATTTGAAAGAATTACCGTGGCCCTCGCAAGGGGCAACTGAAGGAACACCATGGGTTTTAGTCTGTAAAAGTCTGACACTCCCTCTCTTCTCTTTGATGATTTCCCATGTAAAAAAATGCGTGATGTAATTTAACTGTCATTAAATTCTCTACTTTTAACCAACTTAAACTTTTATTTTAACCAAAACAGACAAAGCATTTCAATTTTACGTAAAAACAAGAACGATAAGCCTCCAAAAATCATAATGAAAATTTTAACTACCCGCATAAAGCTAACTGAAGTCCTTACATTCATTAAATAGGAATCTAGAATGTTCGGATCGATTCAGCGTGACGTCATTCTTCAGTACATACACTGTTATAGACAGCGAATATAAATGTGATATCTGATCGGAATTTGGGGTGTGGAAACAGTATTGGCTAAGTCTTGGCCGATTCGTTCAATTTTCAAATTTTAATTTTAATATCATCATCATCATTTCAGCCGAAAGACGTCCACTGTTGGACATAGGCCTCACCCAAGTGTCACCATATCAACCGGTCTTAAGCAACTCGCATCCATCGGATTCCTGCAAACCTCGCCAGATTATCGGTCCACCTTGGGGGAGGCAACGCCAACGCTGCGTCTTCCTGGTCGCCTCTAGAACTTTTCGTCTCCATCGACCATCTGTTCTGCGAGCTATGTGCCCTGCCCACTGCCACTTAAGTTTGGCGATTCTTCGTGCTATGTCGGTGACCTTAGTTCTCCTGCGGATATCTTCATTCCTGATACGATCACGCAAGGAAACTCCGAGTATAGCCCTTTCTATTGCCCTTGCCGAATTTGGGCAAATAAAAACACAAACAGTATTAGCTAAACATGGGCATTTAAACAGTATTAGCTAAGACGTGTCCATTATGTTAAATTTTCTGAAATAAATTATTATAGCTATAATTTTATGGGATTGGTCTTCAGGAAATCGTTTAATGTTACGTAGTAGGCATTAGCATTTTTATTGTTACTCGCGGCCTATTTATTAATGGCGACAGGCTCCAGGAATATTTGAATATCCGTCAGTTTTGCAGGTTTTTAATCGACTTCTAAAAAAAGAGGAGGTTCTGAATTCGAATGTTTGTATTTTTTTTTAATGTTCGCGCATAACTTCGTCGCTTGCCAACCGATTTGAAAAATTCTTTTTTTTGTTGGTAAGAGTGTGCTTCCCCTTGACATCAAAAAAGCTGAAAGTAAATTTTCCTTCAAGCGTAAAATTCGGAACTACTACTTGAAGTCCTCTCAACTTTAGTTTGGTCTTCGTCAGAATTATTATTAAGTTCTCTTAACGATTTAATATTTTTCATAGTATTTATTAGTTTATAATTTTAACATATATATGTATTTTATTACTATAATTTTTTTTATTTTATTTTTTCTGTTTGAAGTATCTGTTATTTGTTTATTGTGCAATCCTACCACAGTATTGTCTTTTTAACCCAAAGGTTGACTGGTAGAGAATGCCTTGTTGCATTAAGTCCGCCTATGTACCACTACTGTACATGAAGTTTAAATAAATAAATATACTTTCCAAATAGTCCCATAGTCAGCAAGTCGGGATCTGACGATGGAATCTTGGTGAAATCGAGGGAACTCCTCAAATATTATAGGCAACCATATAGTGATTTTAGTATTTTCATCGAGAACTTAAAAAGCAAAGTCGCATTTTCATTTTTCGCATTTACAGTCAAAAAGTAACATTTGATGAAGTGGAACTGATGAAGAAGACCAGAAATGGTCAACGGAACTTCATACTCGCATAGATATCACAATGAAGATAGTTAAGATTAAAGGTTAAGTTAATAAATAAATTAATGGTTCTGAATTATTACGTTGATAATGGTATCATCGAAGTGATCTGATGATGATGATGGAGCCGGAAGGTAGGCACTGGAACTCCGTAATTAATCAATGTAACCTAGCCGTGTTTGGACTTATTAGAATTGTCATGAGATGCACTTTGGCTATAAGGTACTATCGAACTGATCTGATGATGGAGCCGGAAGGTAGGCACAGGAACTCCGTAATTAATCAATGTATCCTAGCAGTGTTTGGGCTTATTAGAATTGTCATGAGATTCACTTTGGCTATATACTATCGAACTGATCTGATGATGGAGCCGGAAGGCGGAAGGTAGACACAGGAACTTCATAATAAAACAATGTAAAGTAACCTAGCAGTGTTTGGGTTAATTGGAATTATTATGAGAAATAGGCACTCTGTTTATAAGTGTATCGCAACTAAAAAGTGTGAAATAAAAAACTTATTACAAAAAAAAAAAAAAAAATAACCGACTTCACTAAAAAAAACACTAAAAGGATCAAAATAACTTTAATTTCGGAAGTCGGTGTTAAATAACATACAAATAATACCGACAAAACAGTCGGGGGACTTCATAAACTATAAGAAAGTATTTTAGGTACAGAGTGGTCCCCCGACTGCGATGAAATTTTCAGTTTTGTAGATCAAGTAGTTTCTGAGGATCCGTGTTTAGTCAATGAGTGACTACTTTCTTCAATTTTCTATAAATTAACAAACCATCTTGTTTATTGATTTTTAGTTTAGTTTTTTGACATGGCAGTCGTGTTTTGTTTTTTAATTATTTGCTTTTTATGTAATTTTTTGACAAATTATGTCGCATTGCGGACGACGAGCAATAGGTAGCTCGTCGTCTGGTCGTCCAGTAACCTTACGGATTAAGCTCGAGTCATCGACGGCGCGTAGTGTTTCACGCGCTCTTCAAAGAGATGTCAGCAAAATCGTAGGGGCCTAGCAGGGCCAATGCCCGCGGAATTTCTGAAAAGGAATCCCTTGGTCCGAATGCAAAGGGCAGCTAAAGGACACAGGTGTAGTTTGATTCAGTAAAAGTCTGACACGCCCTCCAACTCTACCTTAGAGTGTAAAAAGTCATTAGATGATTTCCCAAATTAAAAAAAACCTGAGCGCTCCGTCAATATTGTTTGTTATCTAAATAATGTAATTGGTTACTAAACAGGGAACTTTTTAGTACACTGACGGCTTATCGTACTTTCAGAGACACAAAGGAATCTTGATTAGCTAAAGATAGTTACCCATCCACGGACTGACCTCAACCTGTCGACTAACATAATTCATTCTAATTGGCTGGACAAAGAAAAGAAAATTGAATATAATATAGGCCGAAACTCAAATATGCGAGGATGCGAGACGCTCAGGACCGGACGTTATGGCGATACTTGGGGAGGCCTATGTCCAACAGAGGACGTCTTTCAGCTGAAATGACGATGATAATGATGATATGCCGAAACATCATTTACGCTTTGGAACGTGCAATTTAGCTTCACTTATTTTGACTGACCGACATTTTGACAATTCAAAATTGCCTGTAAATTTTCTATTTGAAATAAATGTTTCTGATTTCTGATTATACTTATCACAACAACAACCTTTTTTTTTTTTTTAGTGATAGGCTCGCGTTTGACCACTATCTCACCTGGTGGTAATTGATGATGTAGTCACAAACCTTAAAAGTATATCTTGCCAGTTTGCAAGTCAGTAATATTAATGTGACCTCCATGGTCGCCACATGATCTGTAGTATTTAAAATTCTTAGGGGTATTATTGATGATCCTGATCTGCATAATGAAATCTGTTCGTCCCAGACAATTACTGTCGTGGCAGAAAACATCGTTAACTGGCTGTTCCAACTTCCCGTACTATTGCACATTCCAAGTCACCATCAACGCTCTCCTGAACTCAAACACAGGTCTTGATGTGTTTGCGGATGAATGGAAGATGATAATGTCAGAATGTTTGAATTTTTGTGAGAAGCATGCATGACTGAGTTAAAAAATTAGGTATAAATTTAAATAGTGTAATTGGCTTCGGCCGTTCTATTTAAAATAATAAATAAATAAATGAGCTACGCCCCTACGAATAGAAATGCTGATGATTGCAAAACACTTCTATTCCAAAAAATAAACAAGAATTCACAACAGATTCATAAAGAAGTTTCCGTATCTCTACGGCAACAACCTACTTTTTCTTGGTAAATAATTCGCGATGGACCCGGGTATCCATAAATAACTACAATATCAATACTTCCAAATTAGGAACTGCCCCAGACGATTTCTTTAGCGAACACTGAGAATATTAGATGAGCTTTTAAACATAATATGTAGTCTTGTTTTTGTGGTGGGAAATCATTAAAATTACTTGTTCAGCTCTGGGTGGGGTGAGAGGGAGTGTGAGATTTCTACTGACTTAAACCCACCCTTGTTCCTTCAGTAGCGAAGAGGAAAGGCAGGCAGTCGCTTCCTTCTGAGAAGCAGTAATGCTAGCGAAGGAAGCGGCCGCACGCGCGAGGGAACGGCTCTGTCGCCCCAGCCACCGGGACAATGGAGCAATAGGTAGCTTGCCGTTCAGCCTTCTGGTAACCGTCCAGACCGAGCCCAAGTCGTTAACGGCGCGTAGTGTTCCACGCACGCCTCAAGGAGATGCCAGCAAAAATCGCAGGGACCCATCAGGATCGAAGCCTACTGGGGCCATGGGTTCGCTTCTGAAAGGAACACCCGGGGCCCTGGAAAGCAAGGCAAAGCAGGAACATAGGAGTGGGTTTTAGCCAGTAAAAGTCTGACACGCCCTATCGCCCCGCCCAAGAGCGGAAGAAGTCATTGGATATATTCCCACCTAAAAAAAGGGCCACAATGCCTCTTTCAAGCTTTCGCGCAGCCGTTATTTGTTTGTGCGTTGATGTCAATGACACCGTGTAGGTATATTTATTATATTATTTGAATAATTCTGTCCAAATATAATAGTATAGTATAGTCGGCCTTTTAATGTTCCCACTGCTGGCACTCAGGCCTCCTCTCTAGGAGAGGGAATGGGCCGTAATCCACCACGCGGGCCCAGTGCGGGTTGGTGGATGTCACATGTCTTCGAATTTTTTGGTTCTAGGACATGCCGGTTTCCTCACGATGTTTTCCTTCACCGTTTTGAGAGCAGTGGTGATGAAATAAATTACACACAGTAATGCGCCTGGCTGGGTTTGAACCCGCGACCTACAACTCGTAAGTCGGGGTCGTTACCACTCGGCCACCACTGCTCAAATATAAATTTTATCTAAATTGGGGAGATATTCTATATAATACGGCTGGACGGTATAAATAATACCTATCTAAATAATATACTAAGGCTGTATCATATATTTAAAGCCTATAGGTACAGGTAGTCAGTAAATAAAGGCCAATTAACGTGGGCACATAAAACCCGACCCACATAGCTTCTATTTACAAATAAAACCAATGTGAAGCCCAAATTAAAGTGTAAAATTAGCTTCAGTGACGCGTGCTGGCTGGAAAGTTTTAAATTAACTTATGAGTCTATGTAATAGTCTAGTTTGGCTATAAAAAGTGTTGCCATTTGTCAGAAAGTACCTAGATTATTCCAAATATAGAGGCTCGTTGGAAGAATGATCAATACTAGGTCCTTTTTTATGTTTTTTATAGACTCTAACTCAATGTTAAGACTAGGAGTTTATTAGTATCACTGTATAGTTCATCTACATAAATGTTTATTTTAGTACAATATTTTATGCTAAACAGCAAAAAATCACAAAAAGAAATCTTTTTCTGATAACAGCATCCAAATTGGTTATCAAATGAAGCAGCAACCATGCGCAAATCGTGCATGCGTGCAAGGACTGTTGCCTCCAGATCCCATGGCGGCAGGACAGCAAGGAGGCTCGCCGCTTCGCAGGAGACCGAGCTGTATCCCCGCACCATCCGGATGGCCATGACCTTCTGGCATGGGTTCAGCGTGGAAAGGTTCATGGACCGAACCCTTGCACCCTAACAGGGTAATTAATGTACTTATATTGTGTTTACCTTGTATAAATAAATAAATAGATTACAAAGTCAAGTTTTCTATACAAATATTTGTATTTTACATTTGATAGTATATGAAATAAGGGTTAACCTACACTTGCCTCCCACGGCAAAGGGGAAGGATCAGGAGGAGGGGGGGAGTAATTTATGATTTCTGGTGCTCCGGTTACATGTTCACTACATTATAAATTAATTAATTAAGTACTAGGATCAACGCAACGTACTACGCAGTTAGGTGCTTCGCACGTAGCAACGAGCTACGGAGCTACAAACCAAGGGTTATCAAAAAGAATTGTTGATTTATATTAAAAAAAAACTGGGAGAGTCCGAGTCGGACTCGTGCCCTGAGGGTTCCGTGCAAACTTACCTATGTAAATAGTTCAATTCCCGAATGGAGGCTCGAAGATTTTTCGGAATCACAAAAAAAATATTTTTTGTTCTGTGACGTAATGAACAATAAAATAGTTTTATGCTATAAGACCTTGCTTTATGCCAAATTTCAGATCTTTTGATTTCCTCGAGAGTGTCTAAATATACGTTTTTTTTGCGACATAAACGACCGTATCTATTTTTTTCGTTAACTTAGAAGTTTGATTTCACAGCTTCAAGGGACCGCAGACGTGGGTTTTAATTTCAACTCGATACGTCCACGCATTCTCGAGGTAAAAGGTCTTAACAGACAGACAGACGGACAACAAAGTGATCCTATAAGGGTTCCGTTTTTTCCTTTTGAGGTACGGAACCCTAAAAATTATGAGTTGTTTTATTATTTGTTAACTAGCTTTTGCTAGCGGCTTCGCTCGTGTGAAAGATTAAAATTATCTCAAGGGAACATGGTTCCGGTATAAAAAGTGCCATTCTATGTCCTATCCCAGAACATGGTCTACCCATGTGACCAATTTCATTCAAATCTGTTCTGTCGTTTGAACGTGATTGAGTAACAAACATACCTACAACTTTCGTCTTTATAATATTAATGTGATGCGTTATAATAACTATTTAACACAGCGGTTTTTTTTTATAAATCAATTATTATATAAAAGTTTTTAATAAAATAGATTTCAAAATTAACAACATAAAAATATAAAGTTTTTAATGTTCTTTGTACTTTGAGTACATTTTGAGACAGTCAATTTAAAAGCATAACAGGGTTTATTATTTTAAAAGCCTTCAATATTATCGCAGCTTAGACTGCTATACATTACGACTATAGTATAAAAAAGTACAATCTTTACATGTCTACTACTTCATAGGTACATATGAACAAAACGGGTTTCCTTTTCAGAAATTGGCCATGGCCTTAGTGGGCATCGCCTGGGCCCCTACGGTTTTGCTGATATCTCTTTGAGGTGCGTGTGGAACACTACGCGCTGTCGACAACTAGCACTCGATCCTTACTGGACGGCCAGACGGCGAGCTAAACATTCTCTGCTCGTCGTCCGCAAGCCCGCGCTTACGGTGACCGGAGATGGCTCTGCAACTTCCGACGCTCGGGGCGTCTCCTACCCCCCTAGCCAAGTTACAACCGTTTCGTTTCGATTCTCTTTTCGTCGATCGCCTCGAGTAGGCCACGCCTCCGATTCCTTTGTTCTGACATCATCGTTCAGGCGTGGCCGACTCGAGGCGATCAACGAAAAGAGAATCGAAATGTAACGGTTGTAACTTGGCTAGGGAGGCTGTTACGTTCCCTCACGCGAGCGGCCGCCTCCAGAACTCCAAACCAGGGCCCAGCAATCACAATATCCACTGGGAATTAATTTGCGAATAATTAAAACCGACACTGAACTTCACACGAAGAAATCCCGCCAAAAACTCAACTATTATAAATTCTATTCATTGCAGCACAGATTTATTTATTTATTTAATTACGGTTCACCAACAGTTGTTACAGATATTTTAAAGATAGGAACTTATAAGTAATCGTTTCTTAAACCTACCTGTACAACCAATTACAGGCAAACACCACATGCTAAATGCTCCTTCTAATTAAAATCATTTAAACTTAGATGATACTTGTACTTAAATTCTACTTAGATACTAAATAACAAATACAGTAATAATAAACATAATTCTAATTACGTCTGACAAACACCGATAATGAAACCGCGTGGACGTCGAGAAGATTAAAAATAATTAAGTATCAAGAACAAAAGACGTCCCACATTTTAATCTTCGAAGCAGTATGGTCAATAAGGAGAAGTCCTCACAATGTCCTCCGTTGTTTGTGTTTAGGCTTTTTACTGGATCTTTTGTTTTAAGTTCTGAGCTTCTCTTAAGTTCTTGCACATATTTACTTGAGGCCAACACAAACAACCGTTGAAATCGGACCTTAAAAATTAGATGAGAATAGAACTTTTATTTAAAACTAGCATCTGCCAGCCGTTTTGCCCGCGCTATTGTCGAAAATATCTCAAGGCAACATAAACCCGGCAAATAAAATAATTATTATATACCTATGTTTTTAATTTAAGGGACCATTACTAAGACAAGGAAATGGCATTTGTTAAAATCAGACAATCCACTTTTATTGAATTTAAAATTTCCTTTAACAGGCCTGTTGGTCTAGTGGTCAGTGGCCCTGTATGCTATGCCGGAGGTCGTGGGTTCGATTCCCACCCAGGACAAGTGTTTGTATGATGAGCATGATCATTTGTTCTGTGTCTGGGTGTAATTTATCTATAATGTGTATGTATTTAGAAATATATAAGTATGTTTATCAGTTATCTAATACTCATACCACAAGCTCTGCTTAGTTTGGGACTAGATGGCGTTGCGAAAGTTGTGAAATATTAAAAAAAACTACCTAATTCTTACTGTTCATGTATTGTATTATAAGCGCTCGCGTATTTTGCGCGTTTTGCATTTGCGAGACAAATGTGTCATTCGATCCACCCCAGCTCCTCAATGAAGGCCAGCAGCGCCTTGGTGTTACTGACCATTTTACGGAGGCCGGCCCTGCAGAGTGGGCTGTCTGTAACTCCTATGACAGAGATGTGCTTATTAAAGGTCACACCACCACGCGCAAGCGGTGCGTGTCCTTGGTGCGCAGAGTGCGGGGCAGCTCCAATACTGTTCTGGCGATGATTGTCGGCAGATTTGATTGCCCTTATATCGGACATTGCTGTGGCAGACATGTTGCTGCAAAGTCCGATAGTGTAATTATAATGTTTTTCTTTATGTGTGTTTGTTCTATTTTGTGATTGTTGTATGGGTACTATTGGTTGCCTGAAATAAATGCTTTTTATTATTAAAGTATTTTTTTTTATTTACTTAAAGGTCAGTTTTAACGGCCATGACTTTGCTCAACTGATATTTAGTCAGTCGTAGGGCCTGTTTCAAGAAGCGGCCATCAATGGAGGGAAGGGCCTCTTTGGCCTGCCGGCATTCACTAGGGTCTACCCAAACCCATAGTTTATGGTGTAGATCTCAGGTGAGTGTCCTGACTAGATTGCGTAGGTATATCCGAAGGGGAGCGGTACATTTGGTTCAGGCCCCTTCGAAGCCATACTCGAACCCCTTCTGGCGAGTTCGTCCGCTGCATCCTTGCCCCGGGAATAGCTGTGACTGTTCATGTAATGTAACTATAGTACTTAAAGTACAGCCACTATAGTTAGAATCATAGCCCATAACTTTTACCTTAGACACAGCTGGCAAGATAGGACCGCGGGGAGGAATTTGTGAAAAGGAAACCCGTAGTCCTAGAACGCAAAGGGCAACTGAAGGACACAGGTGTGATTTTAGTCAGTAAAAGTCTGACACGCCCTCGCACCCCGCCCAAAGCGTGAGAAGAAATTGGATGATTTACAAACTTAAAAAAAAAAAACAGGCAAGCTATTGTATATGTCTGCCTATTCCTGCAGGAAATAAAAGGGTGATGAATTTTGTTATGTACTTCACTCATAATACTTGCAAGCTTTCGGATTAGCGTGCGTGTACTGATAAATATTTCATAGCCTAGCTAACCGAAACCATCTTTTGTATATTATATAGCGAGAGTTTTTTGTAAAATGGTACTTTTTGTGTAGGAACCACTTATTTCATTAGTTCATACAAAATTCGGAAAATGTTGGGGTAGCTACTGGCCTGATTGTGTGTGTTATGTTTTAATTAAACCTGTGTAACTCTTTACTGAACCGACTCACTGTTCCGAAAGATTTTAGTGTTCCGAAAGATTGGAACGTCAGTAATGTTTTAAAAGCATCATTTGGAACAATTGGAACAATGAAACACTCTTTACTTTAAGTGACTTGCAGTCTTTTTAAAATTCAAATTAAAACGTAATTAGTGTAAACATTATTAATGACCTGTACTTAAAACTACTGCTTAAAATTATTCTTAAATTCAAATTCAATTAAATAAAACTGTTAGTGTATATGACGCGACGTAACAGATCACGATTCATAACAGTCAGTGTCTGTGTTTGTATCTTTTGAGCCGATGTTCCAAATGTTCCAAATGATACATATCACTGTTCCGAAACATTTCAGTGATTCAGGTGCAAATGTTCCAATCGCAAAGATGACACATTGCCCACGCCTAGTTTTAATAGTGCTATTATATACCCTATTCTTACGCACTCTAGTTAGAGTCATGCATAGTCCGAATTTGGTGGATTTTGAGGCAAAATTTTAAGAAGATCGATTGAACTTGTGTTTTTACCTAATAAAATGTTATTATTAATATACTAGCAGCTGCCAGCGGCTTCACCCGTTTGAAAGTAGAAAATTGTCCCAAGAAAACATACTCCCGGGCTAAAAAGCGCGCAATTTGCTTTCTATGCGTTATTTCAGGATTTGGTCTACCTGTTTGCCAAATTTCATCCAAATCCGTTCAGCTGTTCGAGCGTAAAGAAATACCAAACATACACACAAGCAGACACTCGCAAACTTTAGCCTATATAATTTTAGTGTGATAGGAAGGAGCTATGTCCATCCGTAATCGTTCCCGAGATGATATAATTACAATCCAATATGGCGGATGTTAATTTAAACTTGGGAGCTTGTTATCTTACGAGAATTGTAATGTAAATACCAAGTTTATGTTAAACGGTTTAGTTTGAATAACTTTGTCGAAACGGATTTCGTAAAATATAAAGAAAACATTTAGTAGATAGAGAATATTGTCTATACCTAAAATAGCGTAAGTAATTAAACTAATTTAAAATTAACAAATCATTAGTGTCATATCTCTGCTCGCAAGTTACTGTTACCGCCCTCTTTTCATTAGACTTATATATAGGGTGACTGGTAATTAGTGTACGATACTTAAACACGTGATTGTGCTCATGATAACCAACAACTTTTACTATGGGAACAAACCTGAAATCGCG
Source organism: Mythimna impura (assembly GCA_905147345.3). NCBI lineage: Eukaryota > Metazoa > Arthropoda > Insecta > Lepidoptera > Noctuidae > Mythimna > Mythimna impura. The sequence continues at coordinate 26,546,318 of LR990355.1, forward strand.
AAAAAAAATCAGCTGTTCAGTACATTTATGTTTGCCTAATGTACTAAACAGCTGATATTTTTTTCGCGATTTCGGCTTTGCTCCCATAATAAAAATTGTTTCTTATCATGAGCACAATCACGTGTTTAAGTATCGTACACTAATTGCCAGTCACCCTATATATTATAATTATACTTATAATGTAATCTTGTAACTATTGATTGCATTTTATTATTGTTTTTTTTTTCTGTTAGTAGTACAGTACCTAAATAATAATATAATAATATTCCACAACTATCACACAACGCCATCTAGTCCCAAGCTAAGCGAGCTTGTGTTATGGGTACTAGACAACTGATAAACATACTTATATATTTCTAAATACATACTTATATAGATAAATTACACCCAGACAGAACAAATGATCATGCTCATCACACAAACATTTATCCTGGGTGGGAATCGAACCCACGACCTCCACATCACAGACGTAAGATTCCAAAACATAGGGAATCCTTGTGTGGGATCCAGGGAATTTGTAAAAAAGGGCTCTTATGTAAAGCAAGATCATCTAATTAACGCATTGTACTGATCAAAATGAACTGAATAACGTTATTATTGTTATTACTAGTTTGGAGGTACCTATGTGGAACAGAGAGTAAAGTCCCACGTACCTCCGTTGAAAAGAGAGGATCCTCCGGCCAGACGGGTGTTATGTCTGGTGGGCAACTGCCCGATAGATGATTTCGAGCTGTTCTATATGTTCCAATTGCGCGGAGAACTTTAATTGCGCGATGCAGGATTAGTTCTCATGTGACGCCATAGATGTCGCTACACTAGGTAGTGGAGGTCAGGCAGGCAGGCGCAGTCCATTTAAAATACTGTATTCAACTGCATCCGGTTAGTTTATTTTTTCGTAGGAAATCATCAAATGACTGCTCTCGCTGTGGATGGAGTAGGTACTGACTAAAACCCACAGTGTTCCTTTAGTTGCCCTTTTTGCGAGGACTATGGTAACTGCTTCGAAAAATCCGCTGCCCTAGCTAGCCTGATCCGACTAGCCCTTCAATCTTACTGACATCTCTTTGAGGCGCACATGGAACACAGGGCACCGTCGACACGGACTTGATACTTGCCGGACGGCCGGATGGCGAACTACCCATTGCTCGCCGTCCGCAAGAGGGTACCTGGTTGGTCTGGAAACGGCATTTGTTTTTTTTTTCGATTTCAATTACTACAGAACATCATAACACACGTGTTTTACCTCCTTTTAAACCGTAGTATAACGTAGTTTTTAATATCGTGCGGATTTCATCACGCATGCGGAATTGTTCCGCATGCGGGGCGGGGGAGAAGTCATTTGATGATTTATCACGTAAAAAAAAATATAATGCACGTATTTATAAATAAAATACGTTTAATTAACAGATATATCTCCTCACAATAAAGCTGAGGCCGTTAGCTCTCAAAATTATTAAAACAAAAGAATATATATTACATAATACCTAAAACTTAATAACTGGTATACTCCCTTTGTTTATTTTACTAAGGAGTCTGATGGAGAACTGGGTTTATAAACAGACAGACTATTTTCGTAATCTATCTTCATTAGGATACATGACAATGAGTTTCATTCGCTTGTTAGAAACAAGCTGCGCCCCGTAGTCTCGCTCGTTTGGATAATTTTTACTGACATATCCAGAAAATGGAAAATCTTTAATAATTATATTTAGAAAAAAAAACCCCACGAAAGAATGATGCTCTCAAACCAGTGAAGGAAAACATCGTAAGGAAACCAGTATGTCTTAGAACCAAAAATTCGAAGACATTGTGACATCCACCAATTCGCACTGGGCCCGCGTGGTGGATTACGGCCCATTCCCTCTCTTAGAGAGGAGGCCTGAGTCCCAGCAGTGGGACCATTACAAGGCCGATTATGTTAAATTATGAAAGAATGATATGAAAACTTCATCAAGACGAGGTAAATAATATAATATCGTAATCGTTCGGGTAAAGTCGGCCGACTCCGAGCTGAGAATTTTATTGTAGTACTGATTACCTCGGTGAACTATACCGAGGCGTCTGACGTGGTACATTTACTGCCGATTACTGCAAAAACCTCCCACAAGGTGGACCGACGACCTGGTGACAGTCGCGGGAGTGCGGTGGATACGAGACGCACAGAATCGGTCGTTGTGGAGAGGCTTGGGGGAGGCCTATGTCCAGCAGTGGACGTCTTTCGACTGAAATGATAATGATGATGATGATGATTGCAAAAACATTAGAATATCTTACATCCACATTCTAATCGAAAACTAAGTAACTGTACCAATTCTGTATCAAAACCTAAAACACTTTCTGAAATCGACTCAGACACAAACCGAGCAAAGAAAAAAAATCAAACAAAAAAATAAACAGACTACCTATTGTTATTATTATGTCTGCGCAATTTAAACCATGAATATTACAAGTTCAAACACCCACGGATGTTATCACTATGAGAAGGTATGAGAGAAAGCCTCTTACCCAGTGACCTTGACCCTCTACGCAAGGGTTAGATGCGAGCTTATAAACCCTTTCATATAAAATATTTGACGACCGACCGTTTGAGGAGCTTTATACTTGTATAATCATTTCTTTTCTCATTGCCCATCGTCGAATAACAAAGCTTCTACTTGTTACCTGTCCGCACAAATAAAACGAAGAAAATAATGAAAATTTATTCAAAATCTGTTCAAGTTTTTCGTTATTTAGAATTGTAGATGGTGAAAACTTTCATCCGTTTTGTTTTTCTTTGCGAAAGATGCGGGTGACGAGTGACAAGTCAGAACTTTAATTCTATTAGAAGCTGAGCTTTTATGAGCAAGTGGTGACCCAAGGGCTGGCTTTTACCTTGGGCAGAGGATGAGCATTGCTATACACCGTGGCAATGCTGCTAAACTTTGAGTACATAACCAGTCGACAGTGATGCAGAGGAGATTTTAATATAGTTTTAATTTTATAGACTTATTTATTATAGACTAAAGTGTACTTATCGTTAGTAAATAAGACTTCACATTGTAGTACTATATTCACTTCGTGCTGTCCGTGGAAGTGACGGAACACCACCTTTTATGTGTCCGCAACAGGCACGCACAGGATCGGTCGTTGTGGAGACGCTTGAGGGAGGCATATGTCCAGCAGTGGACGTCTTTCGGCTGAAATGATGATGATGATGATGAAAGAATCTTTACCTCTTTTGACAACAAAATTATTGTTATTATGTAATTTCAATTCAGCTCAAAGCTTAAAATCAATCATGTTAGTAGTTAGTACAATCGACATACTAACAACATAATATCTGACTTACCTAATCTATGGTTAGTTCGGTAGGTACTAGATGATAATATCTTAGCATGGCGATTAGTCTAGACAAATAATTAAGACTAGCCCAAATAATAGGCATCTTGTAGATCTCCAACGGTTGCCAAGAGCTATTAATTGCAGATCATTATTATTTCAGAGAGAAATTTGATAATTATGACGTACTCGTACGCGGACCCGCCTTTTTATAATGTAGTTTATTTTGACATTTATTTTATAGACTAGTTATCCACCCCGGCTTCGAACGGCTGCAAATTATAAAAAGCTGGCCAAGTGCGAATCGGACTCACACACGATGGTTACTATCTTAAAATCGAGCCAAAAAAATACCATTTTTTGTTGTAGCAGCAATAGAAATACACATTCTGTGAAATGTGAATGTTATAACTGTCTACCTTACGGTTAATGAGATACAACCTACGAACGAACGAACAGCGGCGTCTTAGTAATAGGTCCCGTTGACACGCCTTGGGTACGGAACCCTAAAAATGAACCTTCTTCGTTCTTTATTCATGGTTTTGTTTTTATCGTTCATCTTTCTACTAATTAGTGAAAACCGCATTAAAATCCGGTGCGTGGGAACTTTGTTTTATACTAAAAATATTGTAAAGATAAAGATTTTGTTGATGATTTTTTTAATTAAATGCGAAGTAAACTTTACCCATTTGTAAAATAGGCTAGAAAACCGAAGCAAAACTAGAACCGGTTGCAGACCAAGAGCAAGAGTTTACATAATTAACATGGCATAACTTATGTTACTTCTCATTCTGTGTGAAGTTTTGTGGTCTTTTTTTTGTGATAAAAAATCATCAAATAATGTCTTCCGCTCTGGATGTAGTGAGAGGGAGTGTTTGAGGGAGGATCCTCCGGCCAGACGGGTGTTATTTCTGGTGGGCAACTGCCCGATAGATGATTTCGGGCTGTTCTATATGTTCTGAACTTTAATTTCGCGATGCAGGATTAGTTCTTATGTGACGACCCGCACTGGGCCCGCGTGGTTGATTACGGCCCATTCCCTCTACTAGAGAGAGGAGGCCTGAGTCCCAGCAGTGGGAACATTAAAAGGCTGATTATGCTATGCTTATGCTATGACGCCATAGATGTCGCTACATGTTTGACTTTTACTGATTAAAACCGACTCATGTTTAATTATTAAAATTTGTCACAAAAAAAGTCATGCCACACAAAAGTACAAAGCCGGACTTAATGCTATAGGTAATCTCTACCAGTCAAGGTCAACCAAGGCCAGCCAACCATGTTCCTTTCCTTTTCATCTTCCGTGTTCTTTACCCTTTGTATACCAGGTCTGCGATGACTCTTTAAAACAATCTCGCAGCCCTAGCAAGCATCGGGCCTGTCAATGATGCTGACAGTTCTTTGAGGCAAAGTTTTTGTTCTGAAATGCATTATTTGTGTTGCTGAATATGTATTTATCCGTTTGCCCTTTCTAAGAACCAAAAAAACAATTCGCTGAATCCATTTAGGTAATGCTTCGGCTTTCAATAGCTATCACAATGCCCTTTGCATCATATTTAAGAATTTACGAACGTATTTTTTGTGTCAATTCCCCTGCAAACGTAAAATAATATATTAATTATGTCAGCTGCATATTTTCTCGCGCGACTTGTGAAATTCAGAATTACAAAGGTTTGAAAAAGGACTGCTGTCGTTGACAAAGTATTCTTATAGTTTATTGTTTTGTTCTTATAGTTGAAGCTTGTAAATATGTTTCTTATTATAAATACATAAACAAACAGACTTGCAGCCTGTTTGATCCGCCGTGTCCTCGTGGGCCCCCATCGGAGGCAGTAACCTCTCGTGCCATGCCCTGGTACAGGCCATGATCCGGAGCGAGAGGAATGGGCGGCGGTTGCCTTCTTTTGCGAAGCAGTAATGCTCACGAAGAAGACGACCACACACGTGAGAAAAAGGACGTCCTCACGCCGCCACCGCCGCCGGGCCCCCAACCCAAACTTCCAGCCACCGTAGGCGTGGGCTTGGGACGATAAGCGATAGGTAGCTCACCGTCCAGTAGTCCAGTAAACGTCCGGACTGAGCCCGAGTTCGTCTCAGAGAGATGCCAGCCAAACCGTAGGGGCCCAGTATGGCCGAAACGGACTGGAGGCCATGGGTTAACTTCCAAAACGAAAACCCGTGGTCTCCAAATGACTGTAAAAACTAAATACTTTCTAAACTTGACACTGGTTAAAAGTCCAAAACGTGCGAAGCTAAAACGAAAAAATAAAACACTTTCTACACGTCGACAAATTATTTCATCAATCAAACTATTGTCGCTTGTCAAACCTCAGATGGTAAATGTTCCTATACCGTGACGTCACTTGTCATGACGAGACCGCCCGACAGATAGACGGAGTCAATTTATCACGGCTTAGGACACAGAACAAGATCGGTACAGAAGGCCACCTTCGGATAAGAATTCCGAAGCACTCTCCCCAAAATGCAACTGGTAGGAAACCGATAGGCTAGTAACAGGGTGTCGATGCTCGACACTTTGAAGCTTCGACTTGACGAGTGCATCATTGCCGATTATCTTCTTGGCTCGCTTTTTTGAGACGGCTCAGTAAAGGCTTAAAGGCACCTTAGCCGTTATAATTACAGGAAAATGTTTCTAGGAGACCATCCATAACTTTTTAAGATATACTGAACTGCATTCACAGATTTTGGAAAAATATTATGATCTGCAAAACAAATACTAAACTAAAATATCAAAAAAATAATATACTATTTGTATTTTTTTTTTGTCAGTAAAAGTCTGACACGCGCTCTCGCGCCGCCCTAGAGTGGGAGAAGTCATTGGGTGACTTCCCCCTCAAAAAAATTTAAAAATAACACCCGCATGACAGTATGCGTGAACTTTCACCCGTCGTAAGGACCCGACCTTCTGTGCAGCTGTTTATTCTGTGGCGTACCTTGCCCCTGACCTTGTCGCGCGATCGATACGCACTCGTCCTGCCCTGACAGACGATTTGTTGCACGACAACCGGCGCCCGACGCCCCCTCACGCTAACGTGCTGAGTTTTTATAGTAACGTCTTGAGTTTTTTTTTAATAGAAAAGTAAAAGGTACTTAATTTTTTTGAAAATTTATTGTGGTAGATTTAAAATCAACTAGCGGCTGCCTGCAGCTTCGCTCGTGTGATAGAAGAAAATTATCACAAGGAAACATACTCCTGGGATCAAATGGTCTCCTCGTATATGTATATACCAGCCATCGAAATCCGTTTAGTTGTTCGAGTGTGATGAAATAACAAACACACTAACTTTCGGTTTTATAATATTAGTGGGATTGAAAATATTTTTTTTTCTTTAAAACTTTATGCACTAGTACTTTTAACACAAGCCGTGTACGCACGTACGAACAAAATTGTTGCGTTGCATGATACGCAACAACTTGGTTCGCACGTGTGTACCTACCACTAACGAACATCGAACACTCTGTTCGTCAAACATGTTTGTGGCGATCGATCCTATTAGTATGTTCTGTATGGAAGATGTTCTTCATGAATCAATGCGAATACCAAAAAACTCTTCGCTACTTCACAATCGACCACTTCCTACGACTCCGCCACTGAGGTGCGCGAACTCGATTCGAACTATGTTCGCGTTCGTGTTCGCGTACGTCGCCGTCCATACGAACAAACCAAATGTTCAAGTTTGATGTTTATGTTCGTGTTCGTTAGATTTCTACTTACTCTCGAACTTCTGTTAGGTACCTACTAAAAAAAACCTGAACCAAGTGCAGTTTTGAATTAGTAAAAAAATTCAAGAGGCAATTATTTTAGTGATTCTCAACCCTAAAACCCTAATGTGAAAGAATTTTTTAAAATTTTATTCTTATTTACTGATATTGGTAAAAGCGTTTCGTAGAGTAAATGGGCGGAGCCACGTATAGGCTGTCGCTCTCACGCACACAGTGACACGACGCGCGATAAATCGTAACAGGTGATAAGTACGCCTGAAGCCATACACCATATTACCATACGATGCGTGTACTTTTAGACGTATTTGAAATTCGAACGAAAATTACACTCATTTTTACGTGAAACTCAACAGAACAGAAGGAGTTTTTGATGGGATGGACGCGGCGCGCAACCTGTTAAGATAAATGCATTATATGGCGGGGACAAAGTAGTTCGAAAAAGAGTAAATTGCTTGCCTACAGTGGTAGGGATAGGAGCGGATTTTCGAATGTGTACTGAAAAATAATAATAATTTAATGACATGTGATTCCTAAACAATTTGTATTTTTGACATTTTGGACACTGTCAAGAACTCCGAGTGAATCACAATGTAAATAATAATCCTATTGTAGATTTATGTGAAGTTGTTCGTGAGTTGCTTGTTACCTGTTGAAGTGCTGACGTCATAACTTCGCGCTGTGTTCAACTCGTTAGCAGGTTTCCGTGAGGTCTTATGAAGCTGAAGTACTTCTTCAAGTAAGTTTTTGTTATATGGGTAGATACACTCCGTATGGAGATAAGAGATATACTGGTGATAAGAGATATACTACAAAACTTGTATAAAACTAACACTATAATACTACTAAACTAAACAAGTTCAACTGTATTTTACCAATAGGTACCTATGTATGCAATAATTGCCTACAGAATTTGGCGATAAAACAAACGTTTGTTTTTTTAGAGAATTAGACATTTCATAGATTTATAAGTTCTATCAAAATTTATTTATGACAAAATAAAATTACATATTAAATTGACTTATAACATAATTAGACAATTTATCATCTTTGGTTGCTCAATATCAAATTTAAAAAAAAAAATGCTCAAGTAAAAGGCTAAAATTGTAATATTTATTATCTTGGTGTACAATAAAGTATATATAAATAAATAATAAATATTTATTGAGAATTCCTTTACAGATAAGAATTCGCTTACAGTATTCACTTTGTATTTTAAAACAAAAAACTCTAAACTGCCAGTGGCCTATCTATTTAATTTTTTACATTTTGAATTGTTTAGTTATTTATTTTTTTGCATTGTTATCATGGTAGAAGCGACAAAAAATATGTCACCAGAATTTTTGTTACCTATAATATGTAAAATTATTTAAAAGAGCGGCCATGGAGTTTCTTTCACATTATTCTCCATATAAATCTATGCTTTAAAATGTACAATTAACTTAACTTTTCTGACTGACTGACTCTTGACAATCCAAAAGTGCCTGTAAATGATTAATCTACACTAATATTATAATAAAGTTTGTTTTTAGATCCGATCATTACCGAAGTCACACAGTAGTCACTCTTGCGCATTAATAGTGCAGTTTTTGCAGAATGGAGATATATATGTATTTATTCGTTCTTTTTTAGTTCCAATTGAATTTATGACAAGTTTTTGTAAATTAAAGCTTATTATTATTACTAGTAGGTAATAACAACACAACGCTGGAAGGAGGTGGGGGGAAGATACTAATATTATAAAGAATTAAAGTTTGTACTCGTATGTAAGGGGTAATCTGTGAAACTATTAGAACGATTTTAAAAATTCTTCCACCAGTAGAAGTCTATAAATGTTTGCACTGTATTTTTTTATGCGGTGTAAGTAAAAGAACAAAAGCCTAATAATAATAATTCTATGTTATAGTAGGTAATTTCTGCTTTCACGTGGGCGTTGCCGCTGACAAGAGCTGGTTCCTAATATAGGAAGATGGACTCCATATAACTTTCTTCCTAAAATCATTAAAGCTAAAACTACACACGTGTGATACCACACGCCGATCTGGGCACGTCGGTCTCCATATATTTTATATGGAAACTAGACTTGTAGAGCAACGCTAGATCCACGCCACGCGACGTCGTTCTACGTACAAATTAGGCGTGGTCCACGAGTGCGTCGGTCTAATGTAGTTCTAGCATTAATTAACACAAAACAAAATCTGACCACTGCCTAACAAACTTTCGTAAATCCAACAAGATTAATCTCTTTACCTTAGCGATTTTATCGCCGATAAAAAAAGTATGAACATCAACAACGCAATTTGTGACTTAATTGACTTTTTAATGAGACCGTGGAAGTCGGTGGAAGTTTCGCTGACTTCCTCTGCCTGGCTACTGGCGACTAAAAAAATATTTAACCGGAATTTTCCACGTAGATATTATTAACCCTTTTTTTCCTGTATCAACAGATTCTTGATGCTTTCACCTTTTTTGAGCTTATCCGATTTTCAATTGATATTTGCTTTTCATTTGTTATCACGTGGACAACAACAGTCATTAACACGCTTGCAAGAATGAAATAAGGGTTTTATCTTTATGTTTAGCCTCACAAGTCAAAAATTAACATATACAAGGTACAGTTTTGAATCTGCACAAAATTTCAGGAATTTTTTATAACAAATTTATATAATACGATACCTAAGTCAAAATAAAAAAATACGATACCTAAGTTTTTTTTTTTTTTTAATTGATATAAACCAGCGCTTGACTGCGATCCCACCTGATGGTAAGCAGTGATGCAATCATTGATGGTGAGGCGCACTAGTTTATCAAGAGCCTATTCACTCTAGCCTTGAAGACACCTAAATTATAGTTGGACGGGAAGATCGCAGCAGGCAAATTGTTCCAGTCCTTCGATGTACGCGGTATAAACGACGAAGCGAAACGCTTAGTCCGGACCGTTGAAGTTTCAACAACGTCAGTCAAAATCAATAATACCTACTTGTTCATCATCATCATCTTCCTGCCCTTGTCCCGTGTTATTTGGGGTCGGCGCAACACGTTTTTTTCTTACATTCTGCCCTGTCACTCGTCATGCTGTCACTAACTTGCTTTTCTTTCATATCACTCTTCACACAATCCATCCATCTTTTCTTTGGCCTCTCTCTCCCTCTCCATTCATCTCGACTTGTCTACGACGTCTGCGACAAGACTGTTTTGTCTACGTCACGGCGCCTACTATCAAGATAAAACAGTCTAGCAATGTACGGCCAGTGTTGCCAACTAAAACTGGTGGTTTTAATTTATTAAATTACGAAATATTGGTTTTAGTGGCTAGTGGATTTTTCTAGTGATTTAGTCAAATTAAATTTCCTCCTATGAATTTTGTATATAATTCCCTTGAGAGTGTCGAAAATTCGAAATACACGTTTTTTGCGTAAGAATACAGTTTTGAAGTTTTTTTTAAGTTTTGAACCGTATACTCTATTGACATGGTAGTTGACCTAGGAACTTATAAAGCTTATTTCAAACACTCCTTTGATACTACTTGAACAATTTAATATCTATAAATGATCAGCTTCTTTCAGCCTTAAGTTTTCAGTTAATTATAATGACTCAACGTGAATGATGAACGAAGGCAACAGTTCATTAACCCCGCTTTTAAAGTATGAAGTTTAAAACATCGCGATTATTTTCACAAAAACCGTAAAAGGTTACTCCTGCAAAAAAAAATGATTTTATTATTGAATTGCCTCAATTTTTCACCTTAAAAGCTCTCTCGAATAAAGAGCACGTACGCAAGCGATATTGACTCATTTGTTATTTCACACTTGTGCTATAAAAAGATTGCTCTATCGACATTTTAAATTTATGGTTTAGAACCTTTTGATGTCAACCGAAATACTATATAAAAGTTTACACTGCACGTCGAAGAAGCGACAAGAAATATGTGTACCTAACTAAGATTTGTTTAACTCATAATATGTTTTAAAAGAGTGTCCATGGAGTTTCTTGCACGTTCTTCTCCATAGAAATCTACGCTTTGGAGCGTGCAATTTAGCTTAACTTGTTTTTTTGACTGACCGAAATTTTGACAATTCAAAAGTGCCTGTAATTGGTATATTTGAAATAAACGTTTCTGATTTCTGATTTCGTTTTTGTTTCTGCGATGCTAAGAATTGGTAGGGTGAATGGTCCAGCTATGAAGCAGGTTTTCAGTCATATAATTTTGTTATTTATTAATCTATGCAATCGTGCTTTTGCACTCAGCTAAAGAATTTTTCTGGGTTTGGATTGGCATTTAAGGTTTTTTGATATTTTGAATAAATTTTCAGTTAAAACCAATTTATAAAAAAAATGAGAATTGGTTCATAGTGGACCAGTGGGTGTACTCATTAAACCAGGCTAATTTTTACAATGAACCACCTTTATAAACATACCCATAATCTAAGAGTTAAATGTTAACGTGATAAAATAAAATAGTGTGATGAAATAAAACTTTTATTAAAAACTTTCATTTCATCTGTAATAATCTGTAATTATTAAGTGCTAATACTCGTAGGAACATGGTATATAGACAACTATATAACAGCTTTGCATCAAGCTTTGTCTGTATTATATAAATACATTTATAATTTATTTTTTATACGTAAGTATTAAAATGTATTTCATTCCATTTTCGTCAAAAAATAAATAAACTGTTTGATAGTTACACACAGTCAAGTGTTGGATTATGAACCATTAGGCGGTACGTAATGAACCATGGTTAATTGTAGGACATACCGAAATGGTTCAATGAAGGACATACCACACTTTTTAAACTAACATCTAATGTAAAACCTATAAAATAAAGTCGTAGGAAAGTGAGCAATAGTGAAATAAATGAAGGTATTGTAGATTATGACGAGACTATGTAAGAAACGTTAAGATGAATAAGAAAATTATAATAAAAGATCAAAACCAACAAAAAAATATATTTATTTTGGGTTTGTTTTTGGAAATTTCACCACCATGTGAGTATCCTTCACAGCAAGTAGGAGTGAACTGGGCGGCGGGGGAGGGGTACATAGAGGTTGTCTTGATGGTGTGCGCCGTGTCGTAGACAAAACAGTCTTATCGCAGACAAGTCTTCCACGTCTTAGGCAAGTCTGCGAAGTCTTAGACAAGTCTGTCTACGACAGTTTTGTCTCAAGTGTGTGCAGGCCCTTAGTGCAGAGTGGTAACAGTAGCGTAGTTAGGTGTGGACGACCACCACCACCACCATCTCGCACCCAAAGGGGCCTCGCGTGTGCGCGGGCTCTTTAGCAACGAGGGTTTTGTATTATAATTTATAGACTCGCGTTTGACCACTATTTCACCTAACCAAACAGCAAACGAAACGATACGCGACAACGACACAGCGACTGTCGTAACCCACACTGGGTTGCGACAATCACTGTCTCATTTTCGAATTTATGAAAGAAAAAGGCCTCGCTGATGCGCCTCCACCCACGTCACCATTCAGAAGCTTAGCGTGGACTATAAATTTATTTATAGTCCACGCTAAGCTTCTGAATGGTATCGTCCCGTTTTCTGAAATATGGCGGTGGTTCAATGAATCTGCCTGGCTCACAGTAGGACAAGTGACCCTATTGGTAAACCAGGGTTCCAGGTTTCTCTTTCGTAGATTAAATTTTTGTGGACAAGACTGAATATTACGAAAGTTTAGTTAAGTTTTTGTATACACTCATTGTCATATTTCCCAGAAATTCTGAACTTTATACTAAATCTAACTTGCTCTAATTATATGATGCCTGGAACATCAAAACATTGCAATTGGTACTTCGGTATTGGGGTTTAGGTTAGTACCTACCTCGTAATACTTTTATATTACGGGGTAAGTACCAACTTCAACGCCCAATATCTTCATAAGCAAGAGACAATCTATTCAAACAGAGAACATAATCCAAAGTGTACAGAGAGACTGACGTCACACATCTACCAATCTGGCGCGAAAGCACGTTCCACAGAGTATAAATCCATCTTCAACAGTTTATATAATAAATACAAGTCTATTTAAGTTGTATAAATGAAGCATAAAGTAAAACTCGATGAACTTTGTGATTACTCTATTTATGGATTTATTTGAGAGGATCACAAAGTAATCAAATTTATGAAACACAAAGTTGATCGAAAGATACACGTTTGAGAGTTTGAGAAGGATTAATAAAGAAACTTTATAATAACATGGACTTATTAAGTGTGTTTACTCTTCACGGTATTTCATAAAACCTGGTAAGTCCTTATTCTTGGAAATTAGAGAACCGAGTTTAATTAAACTTGATACGTAGACGCAAAGTAGTTTAGCGGTCGCTCTAAACTCTTTTTCGAAAATTAACTAACTTTTTAGACCTAGGTACTGTCGCCTCTTTCATTGGTAAATCTTTACAGGGTCTAGACACATATTTTGTGGTCTAGATCTGGCACATGATAAATAAAAGAAATAAACACTAATTCGAATTAAAAAAAAAAAAGAATAGATATTATTAGATGTGATTAGGACGACTGTCAGGCCGACAGGCGCGAGTGAATTTTATTTTGTTAATGTAAAATAGTAATTTGATAGGAATAAACCCTACAGTGACCCTATTATTATTTTTGGGCCTTACAGCACCTACCTACTTTGCGTATGTGTACCTTAAGTACGCTCTTAAATATTTTCACTATCTCATCTGATGGTGAACGACGATGTGGTCGACGATGGAGCACGTTTTCCTAGAAGAAACCTCCCCCCCCCCCCTTGATCCCCACTCCCACGACTAGGAAGAGAGATTTCAAACTGTTTTTTTTTAAGGATTAAAAACTAAATCCGAATACCTAAAGCTCTACCGCTTTGAAAGCAGAGATCCAAGCATTCACTTACAACGCCGGTACCACGAACCATTCCGTGGCCGGTACCTACAATACTGCGGCCCGTGAGTAGATAATTAAAAAATATCTGTCTCGCCGGTCCTCATTCCTCGGTAGGAGGAGAACTCGCTTCGGGACTCACTTAGAATGTTCGCCTTGACCCAATATTTGCTCATACAAAATGTAATTAAATGCGATCAATGGATCGCATTTAATTCGGTCGGCTGACGAACAAACAGAAGTTAGGATGGTACTCGTATAATAGCTATGTAGAACTACCTACCTACTGTAGAATCTATAGTAATTAGTAGACCTAAGTTCTTCTGTTAGCTTGTTGTTAGATACAGGCAAAATAACCTTAAATGCTTTTTTTTTTCGGGTGGGAAAATCATCTAATGACATCCCGCGCTCTTGGGCGGAGCGCGAGATAGTGTCAGACTTTTACAGACTAAAAACCCACTCCTGTTCCTTCTTTGCCATTTTTTTCTTCCAGGGCCCCGGGGGTCACTTTCGCATCACCCATGGCCCCAGTAGGCCTCGACCCTGCTGGGCCCCTACGGTTGCTGACATCTCCTTCAGGCGAGCGTGGAACACTACGCGCCGTCGACGACTTGGGCTCGGTCCGGACAGTTACCGGACGATCGGACGGCGAGCCACCCATTGCTCGCCGTCCGCAAGCCCGCGCCTACAGTGAACCTTAAATGCTTTGTAATTAATTTTTTTGTAGATATTATTGTAATGATCAAAAATTTAGTTCTCGAGTCCTAAAATGTTATAATCTTAACCTTTGAACATCCATAAAGTTGGGTACTTCTTCATATTCCTTCTCACCGTGGTGGGTTTATGCTAATTCTTACGCTGTCTCTACCATGGAACTCTCGAATGTGCTTCCCCTTAACATCAAAAAAGCTGGATGTAAATTTTCCTTCAACAGTAAAATTCGGTATTACTTCTTGAAGTCGAGAGGACTTTAAATTTTTTAACCTTAGTTTGGTCTTCATCATAATTTTTATATTTTGAGTTCTCTTAATTATAATCATTTGATATTTGTCAAAACATTAGTTTATAATTTTAGCATAGGGGTGTTTCATGTTTTTTAAATTTTCGATTGTTGACTTTGCTCGAGTTCTTAATACCACTCATGCACAGTGTTCTTATACCAAAAATCACCATAGCATAGCAACATAGCATAGTCGGCCTTATAATGTTCCCACTGTTGGGACTCAGACCTCCTCTCTAGGAGAGGGAAAATCACCATAACCGGTTAATATTTAGAGGTTGCACTCCGACCGTCCGGTAACCGTCCGGACCGAGCCCAAGTCGTCGACGGCGCGTACTGTCAAGGATATTATGTCAGCAACTGTAGGGGCCCAGCAGGGTCGAAGCCTACTGGGGCCAAGGGTCTGATTCTGAAAGGAAGACTCGGCCCTGGTACGAAAGTCAAGGAAGGAACAGGAGTGGGTTTTTAGTCAATAAAAGTCTGACACTATCTCCCGTTACATGATTTTCCCACCGAAAAAAAACCCTTTTTGTTTTTACATTTAGCCAGTACTAAGTTTAGAAAGAATTTAGTTTTTACAGTAGATTGTTTTCAAAAGTTTCTAACACCGCACCGTGCGAACCTGGGGCAGATCGCTAGTCAGAAACAAAATCGATACATTTTTCCCTTATCAGTACTCTATCTCATTATTATAACTATTGTTTATTCATTATGTTCAGTGGCAAGTGTTCTTAAATATTACAACAATATTAAAAAACCAATAAGTATGGAAGCTATTTCCGAAAGAACCTTCCGTCTGCTCATTAATTATTAAAATGGTAGAAAGGTCTATCGGATTTTGTACTTCATCGTTATTTATTCAGGCGTCGTCGGCGTCGATAAGCAAGACACCTAAGTACCTAGGTATCAGTACCTAGTAACTCAGGTTGACATGACAACATTTAACATTTTTGTTTTTCATTAAGTCCGCCTTTGTACAGTGTTTATTACTAGTGCATAAAGTTTTAATAAATAAATAAATAAATTTATAATAACATCTATTAACATTTTCAGAAACGATTTTGTACAACACTAGGTTCTACTATCGTTTTCGCTGTACGAATGTAGATAATCAACCCAAGGGAACATCATGCGAGGAGGAGTGGCAGGCGGTCGCCTCCTTGCGAAGCAGTGATGCTAGCAAAGGAAGCGGCCGATCGCGTGAGGTAACGGTCTTCACGCCCAAACCGCCGCCGGGATTCCGATCCCGATTTCCGGCCACCGTAGGCGCGGGCTTGCGGACGACGAGCAATGGGTGGCTCGCCGTCCGACCGTCCGGTAACCGTCCGGACCGAGCCCAAGTCGTCGATGGCGCGTACTGTTCCACGCGCGCCTCAAGGAGATGTCAGCAACTGTAGGGGCCCAGCAGTGTCGAAGCCTACTGGTGCCATGGGTGATGCGAAAGAGATCCGCAAGGCCCTGGAAAAATGGCAAAGAAGGAACAGGAGTGGGTTTTTAGTCAGTAAAAGTCTGACACTATCTCCCGCGACGCCCAAGAGCGGGGGATGTCATTAGATGATTTTCCCACCCGACAAAAAGGGAACATCATCGTCATCATTTCAGCCGAAAGACGTCCACTGTTGGACATAGGCCTCCCACAAATGTCACCGTAATGAACGGTCTTGTGCGTCTCAAACAATTGGATTCCCGCGACTCTCACCAGGTCATCGGTCCACCTTTAGAGAGATCTTCCAGTGCTAAACCTTCTGGTCCATTCCAGGGCATACTCGGGGATAAAAGAAGTATCTTATCCTATTACAGGACCTGTTCAGCCGTTTGAGCGTAAAGGAGTTACAAACATACACACAAACATATTAAGCATACATGCATATTATTACCTTTATAATATGTAAATATGTAAATATTATTACCTTTATAATATTAGTGTGATCTAGTCTATACTGATGCCAAAAGGAAACGGTGCTTCTGACCTAAACACAAAACTGTAAATAACTCATTTTTAGGGTTCCGTACCTCAAAAGGAAAAAACGGAACCGTTATGGATCACTTTGTTGTCCGTCTGTGTCTGTCTGTCAAGACCCTTTATCTCGGGAACGCGTGAAGGTATCGAGTTGAAATTAAAACCATAAAGGTACTCAGATCTGCGGTCCCTTGAAGCTGTGAAAAAACGGTCTCATAGCACAAACATAGTAAAAAATCTGAAATCTGTAAAGTAGTTACGTTAAAAAACTTTTTTTGCGATTCTGAAAAATCTTCGTAACTCAATTCGGGAATTGAACTGTTTTTATAGGTAAGTTTGTACTGAACCCTCAGTGTGCGAGTCCGACTCGCACTTGCCCGATTTTTCCATAAAAGGGCAGATTTTTTCTTGGAACTGCTGTCCACCACATTTAGCCAGATTTTACGTCATAATTTAAGGTACGAGCCCATTGCCCGTTGCGCACAGGACAGGTACATATCCAGTTGAGATAGTGGTCAAGCGCGAACCTGACAAGAATAAAAAAAATAGATTCCGACCTGCTACTGTGAAATGAACGATGGTCGATGGGGACGAAAGGTTCTGGAATGGCGACCACGTACCGGAAGACGCAACGTTGGAAGGCCTCCCACAAGGTGGACCGATGACCTGGTGAGGGTCGCGGCAATCCGATGGATGCGAGACGCACAGGACCGGTCATTGTGGCGACATTTGGGGGAGGCCTATGTCCAACAGTGGACGTCTTTCGGCTGAAATGATGATGATGTTGATGATGACTGTGAAATGCCAGATAGAAAACCCATTGACACTGTCCCTAACCTGAGGAATCAAAACCAAGGGGTTTTTTGGTGAGATGTTTTCGAGTGAAGTTCAGTGGCTGTTTTAATTATTCGCAAATTGATTCCTTGTGGATATTGTGATGTGAACCTGGTGTAATATGTGGAATCATAGGAAACAGTCACAATCTCTGAAAATAGAGCTGAGAATTTTATTTTAATATTGACTACTTCAATAAAGCTTGCCGAGAAGGCCGAATAACAGTAACGCATCCAGACGAAGACATAACTTAAAGGACTAAGTATCCAAACTGGGCACGCTACAATTATGGCGGTAAGTCCCCTCTTTGAGGAGTGGCTGGAGCGACAACACGGCGTCTTTACCTTCCGCATGACGCAGGTCCTCACCGGACATGGCAAGTTCGGGAGGTTCCTGCATCGGATTCAGGCGGAAGCAACGCCCGGGTGTCATCATTGTGTGGACCACCCAAAGGACATGGTGGAGCATACGGTGGAGGTGTGCCCCGCTTGGGCGGAGCACCGCCGTGTCCTCGTGGAGGCAATCGGCGGCAGCGACTTTTCGCGTCAGGCCCTGGTTCAGGCTATGGTCCGGAGCGAGAAGGAATGGCAGGTGGTCGCCTCCTTCTGCGAAGCAGTAATGCTAGTGAAGGATGAGGCTGCACGCGTGAGGGAACGAAGGTCCTCACGCCCTAGCTGCCGTAATTCCGGCCCCGACTACCAGCCACGGTAGACGCGGGCTTGCAGACGTCGAGCACTGGGTAGCTCGCCGTCCGGCTGTTCGGTATTGAACCGGACCGAGCCCAGTCGTCAACAGCGCGTAGTGATCCTCGCGCTCCTCAAAGAGATGTCAGCAAACCGTAGGGGCCCACCAGAGCCGATGCCCGCAAGCTAGGACCGCGGAGAATTTCTGAAAGGGAAACCCGTAGTCCTAGAACGCAAAGGGTAATTGAAGGATACAGGTGTGGTTTTAGTCAGTAAAAGTTTGACACGCCCTCCCACTCGGTCACTTGGATGATTTCCAACCTTAAAAAAAAAGTATCCAAACCAAAAACATTATGTATAAAAACAAAAACCTCAAATTCTCAATCACCTAAGGCGGGAAAGGCAACAGAAACTTTTCTGTAACAATTTTTCAACATTTATCCTCAATAAATATTATTAAGAAAACCATTAAAAACATCAAACGCGCTTTAATATCGAGTGATTGATCACATAATCTATTTGAAATGTCCACGGATCAATAAAACAGTCATGTTTAAATGTTGCTGGAAAAAATAAAATGACAACATAAAAATAAAATAAAGTAAATATGGCTGGAAACTTTTTCAATTTTGTGGCAGCCCTTTTAAAGGCTCACCCGTGGCGACCTTTACTGAATTTTATTTTTAATTTAGGTTGGCTTACGTCACGATAAACATAATTATCGTGACGTAAGCCAACCTAACCTAACCTAACACTGGAAAATAAACACACAGGCTATTTATGACTAGGTTATCAGACTGACTCCTTTTTTAAATGAGAATTAATTAAATTACTTCTCCTGCTTTGGGTACAGCGAGAGGGAGTGTCAGACTGTAACCTACCCGTATTCCGTCAGTTACAATTTGCGGTTTTTTTGTAAAATCATCCAATGACTTTTCTCAGGAGCGAGAGGGTGTGTGAGAATTTACTGAATAAAACCACACCTATGTTCCTTCTTTGCCTTTGCATTCCAGGACTACAGGTTTCCCTTTCGGAAGTCAACACACGAGTTATAATTTGCGGTAACAGAGTAAAGCTAGAACTACACTGCGCACACGTGTGCCACACACGCCGATCTAGGCGCGTCAGTCTCCATAGGTACATTTTATATGGAAACTAGGCTTGTAGAGCTACACTTGATCCACGCCACGCGACGTCGTTCTATGTACAAATCAGGCGTGTTACACGTGTGCGTCGGTCTAATGTAGTTTTAGCTTAACTGTTTCGAATAACTCGCAGCCCTGGCTAGCATCTTCCCTAACTAGCAACCTTGCTGACATTACTTTGAGGCGCGCGAGGAACACAGCGCGCCATCTACCTGGGTTTGGTCCTTAGTAGACGGCAAGCAACCTATTGCTCACCATCCGCTAGCCCGCGCATCAGACTGACCTCTGTCTGTACCTACGTAGCATTTTAATCTTAAAACAAAACTACTGGAAAGCCTTTTGTGTCCAGCTTTTCAAGTATTTCTTAACTGAATTAGAAAAGTTCCAACAGTAACACATCAAAGACAGTTGAGAACAGGACGGCCCTGAAGTATTGAGACATATCAACTTGAAGTTAAACCGTTAAGTCTATGATTTAACCATCCCTTCAAACTTTCAAAGTTTAATAGTTCGCAATGGGTCCCAATTGGCGTCTGGCCCGCAAACCAGCTTAAGTTCATTTAAATACCAATTGGGCCTCAGTTACTAAGTCACACATCGTCCTGATTATGATCAACGATCAAGGAATTTGACGCCATTAAGTTCGAGATACTTAGTTGTATGGTTTTCGTAGATGTGGAACTTCTTTGTTTTTTACCGAAAATCGCTTGTCCTCTTCGAAAAATAACGTGAATAACGTATCCACGCTTAATTATTTCAGTTTCTCAATTTTATTTTATTTTTAGGTTATTAGTAAAATACATTCAAGGGCTTTATATAGGATAATAATTCTATGATGATATCTATGATAATAATATTTTTTTTTAGATTAGCGTGACACAGTGGTCGAAATACAACACCTTACTGATTGGTTGTCGATACAAAAGGACGAACAAACGTCATAATATATAAGGTGTAAAAAAATTAACTTTAAGAATTTCGAGGGGACATTGTACTCCTCATTATGAACAACTTTTACTATGGGACCAAACCTGAAATCGCGAAGAAAAAATCAGCTGTTCCCTACGTTTATGTTCGCATAACTCGTCAAAACGTATCGGAGCAGCTGATTTTTTTTTCACTATTTCAGGTTTGGTCCCATAGTAAAAGTTGTTCATAATGAGGAGTACAATGTCCCCTCGAAATTCTTAAAGTTAATTTTTTTACACCTTATATATAGATTAGTATGTCTCCCATGAAAATCACCTAAAAATAACCCATGACTTAAAAATATCGAGACATTTACTTTTATTTACCTACAGTCCTACATTAATTTTTTTATTGTTTTTAATGTGTACTAAAATGAAAATGCGAAAGACATCGTAATGATCTGTGAACGTGAGCTGTTATAGTGTAGTTAACGATATT
This sequence comes from Mythimna impura, assembly GCA_905147345.3. Taxonomy (NCBI): domain Eukaryota; kingdom Metazoa; phylum Arthropoda; class Insecta; order Lepidoptera; family Noctuidae; genus Mythimna; species Mythimna impura. Next base: position 26,567,273 of record LR990355.1, read on the forward strand.
TAAATAAATAATAATAATAAACTACGGTACATATTTGTGTGTTTTGTTTTTCAGATCAAAACTGTAAGATAGCCTTTTAACCACTTAATTAAGTCGTCTAATAGAACCGTGGAACGCCCTTATTGGTCCTCAGAGCGTTGTCTCGCTGTGAAGGAAAAGTTTTAAGGGACTTTAGTATAGTTTAATGTTAGGCTAGCTAGATACGCGGTTTCGACTGTGTAAAAGTGTTTAATTTTGCGGTATAAAAGTAATAAAATAATATAATAACATAATATTCCACAACTATCACACAACGCCGTCTAGTCTCAAGCTAAGCAGAGCTTGTGTTATGAGTACTAGACAACTGATAAACATACTCATAAATTTCTAAATACATATTATAGATAAATTGCACCCAGACACAGAACAAATGATCGTGCTCATCACACAAACATTTGTCCTGGGTGGGAATCGCACCCACGACCTCCGGCGTAGCAGTCAGGTCCACTAACCACTAGACCAACAGGCCAGTCCTAGTACCTATGGCCTATATAGGTACCCAAGCGTGCGAGCGAGAAAGAAGGATGGATTGAACTATACACCCTTTATAGCTCCATCCCTTTAACAGTTCAGTTTAGGTTGTCAAATCGCATTAAAAACTCGTGGTAGAGTCTCTGGACCAGTTCAGCGACTTTTGAACATTCGTGAATGAAGCTCCTGCTCATCAGCTGACGTGTCACTGCGCGCGTAAACCGCTCGAGTTATAGGTATGCATTGCATAACACAAACTTGTACCTTAATCATGGGATAATAGAGTTGAATATGTAGGCACCACCCACCTCCATCCTTACGTTGTTGAAACCTCTACGGTCCGGACTAAGCGTTTCGCCTCGTCGTTTATACCGCGTACATCGAAGGACTGGAACAATTTGCCTGCTGAGGTCTTTCCATCCGATTATAATTTGGGTGTCTTCAAGGCTAGAGTGAATAGGCCCTTAATAAACTAGTGCGCATCACCATCAACGATTGCATCACTGCTTACCATCAGGTGGGATCGCAGTCAAGCACTAGTTTATATCAATTTAAAAAAAAAAGACAAAGAACATGACGCGTGAACATGAGCCTTAGATTTAGACTCACAAGTTGAGAACTGGACATGAACACAAGTCAACAAAAGCTACCTATAACAAGGACTCAGAAGGTGGATTTTGCGCCCACGTACGAATGTACGAGTATGTCCTTAACACTTAAAGTGTTTACTTAGAGCAGTCGTACCCATGTGGTAACATCCCCAATTTACAATTTGTAGGTTGTGAGTTCAAATCCAGGAAAACCGATTTGCTTTATACAATTTAATCTCAGAATTTAATAGATACATCATCACCACTGCTCTCAAAACGTTGAAGGAAAACATCGTGAGAAAACTGGCTAGTTCTAGAACGAAAAATTCGAAGACGTGACATCCACCAACCCACACTAGGCCCGCGTGCTGGATTATGGACTGTTCCCTCTCCTAGAGAGGAGGTCGGAGGCGAGCTACCCATTGCTCGCCGTCCGCAAGCCCGCGCCTACGGTGGCCGGAAATCGGGTTCGGAAACTCGGCGGCGGTCGTTGGGGCGTCAAAAAACCGTTGCCTCACGCGTTCGGCCTCCTCCTTTGCTAGCATTACTGCCACTCCTCCTCGCTCCGGACCATGGTCTGTATCAACACCCGGGCGTTTTTTCCGCACGAATCCGGTGAAGTTTTATCTAAGGGCCGATTCACACCGGAATGGTAGCGTCCGGCAGTGACCAGTGGAGCCGACGACTGGTAGCCGCGCATGGCCGCGGGCGGCTGCTGGCAGAACATCTGATAAGATGAGCGTGGCCGCGCGCCCTATTAGCCCCTTAGGCTACCCTACGTCCGTACCCCCCGTCTACGCTACAGGAACCGAGCACGAGCGGAGCACGAGCCGAGCACAAATTCATGTAGTGGAACCAACTTACAAGCTTCGAACGAGCGCACTTCGAGCATTTGGTTCATGCTCGACTGTGCTCCAGCTATTGTCGGCTTTTTTACGAACACAAAGGCTTTCGCTTCACGTTCGAGGACAGTGATCTTTGGAGGCTTGTCGTACGTCCACACTTGACACCGCGAGTAGAGCGGCTGGGCTTGTGCTCAGCTCGTGCTCGGATCCGTAGCGTAGCCCACCTTTACAAACATCACTAGTCTTTTAAAGAAGTAGATAAAGTTTAAAATTATTTTACACAAAAGCGCTTATTACACTACGCGTTATTTAGCACACGATATTCAGACTGTCTTAGAGCAAGCAAGCCTCGCCGAACGCGGAATTCAGATTCAGACCGGTCTAACTCTTATTACACTACGCGATGCTGAATAACGTGTGCTGAATAACTAGTAGTGTAATAGGCCCTAAAGTGCCCGCTGCCGTTTCGGTATGAATCGGCCCTTACTTATAGTGTGTCAATCTAAATATGTAGGTGTATGTCACAGCTACCGTCCCACTAACAAAGTAACCTGAAAAAAGACAACGCCCACTGCGTAGTATACAGAACAAAAAGTCTTTTAAAACTATGACCTTTCAAGTCGACAATTGCCAGGTAAACATTCGTTAACCCTTGCCACCCCGGTTTGCGGACGCGCAAATCCTCTGAGAACATACCGGTAATTAGTTTTTGTTTTAATTGGCACTCGTGACTCGCTAGGTTTCACGGTTACTATAAAACTAAGAGGCTAGAAGACTAAGTTTTAGTGATTTTTCCTCCAGATTTTTGTTTCGTGAGAAAGAAAGATGTTTAAGGTTAAGTACCCCTGTAGAAGTCCTGGAACGCAAAGGGCAACTGAAGGAACACACTAGGTGGGTTTTAGTCAGTAAAAGTCTGACACTCCTCGCTCCACCCAGAGCGAGAAAAGTTATTTGAAGAATTCACACCTCAAAAAAGGTATTAATAAAACTTGATCATTTGTACTAATTTTTTTTTTTCATACCGGAAACGTAAAAATAGGCATGTTATGATCCCCAAGCGAATTCTTGACGTATTTTTATACCTACTGTTTGAGTAGGCTAAGCTAGTTCAATGTCCAAAGGAAAATTTCCAACAACTATAATTTTACATTTGTATATGTATAAAACAATGTTTACGTTGAAAACTGTAGAACGTAGCCATTATTTAGTGTAGCGGTCACGAACACTATTTCGAATTCACGGTATGGAGTTCCATTATCTATTAATCATGTTATTTATTATATTTTACTAGTCTACACAATGCCATGTAAAACTTCAATTTAAAACTTCGTGACTTATAATTCATTGGCAAAAACATTATTTAGTACATTTATGCTCGCTCGCTAATGACAGAGTGGACGGAATACACCTATGCCACACTTTTTTGTAAGGGGGGGGGGGGGATTACCATGGCGTTTAAAGTAAGATTGTTTTATTCCTATTCCATTATGGGTAAGAGATGGCGCTAGACAACCTGTATAGCTCTGCCTCTTACCCACACAGAAATAAGAATGAAACAATCTTACTTTGAACGTCATGGTACAGGGGCTGATCAACTGTTGGTAAAAACCAGGTCACCATCAGCCACGTCTCTTGTAAGACTAGACACAGTTTCAGAGAAACATATATTTACATGTCTTTGTATTATATTGTACCTATGTCGGTTTGGTATCCGCAACTCCACGTCTAAAGCGTATATTTTGCATACGGTTGGGACAAATATGTCATTCGGTCCACCTCAGGCTCTCAAGGAAAGCCAGCAACACCTTGATGTTACTCATTTCACAGAGGGTGCCTTTTTTTTTAGGTGAGAAATCATCCAATGACATCTCCCGCCCTTATCGTCTCAGACTTTTACTGACTAATAACCCACTCCTAGTTCCTTCGTTGCCTTTCATACCAGGGCCGGGTTTTCCTTTCAGCAGCGAACCTATGGCCCCAGTAGGTTTCGACCCTGCTGGGCCCCTACGGTTTGCTCACATCTCCTTCAGGCGCAGCGTGGAACAATACGCGCCGTCGACGACTTGGGCTTGGTTCGGACGGTTACCGGACAGTCGGACGGCGAGCTACTCATTGCTCGCCGTCTGCAAGCCGTGGCCGAAAATCGGGATCGGAATCCCGGCGGCTGGGCGTGAGGGCCGTTCCAACGCGCGGGCGCGTGCGGCCGCCTCCTTTGCTAGCATTACTGCTTCGCAGAAGGAGGCGACCGCCTGCCACGCCTTCTCGCTTCTGACCATGGCCTGTACCAAGGCCCGGCGTGAAAGGTCGTTGCCGCCGATCGCCCCCACGGCGGTGCTCTGCCCAAGCGGGGCACACCTCTACCGTATGCTCCACCGTGCCCTCCTGGCGGTCCACACAGTGGTGACACCCGGGCGATTCTTCCGCACGAATCCGGTGCAAGAACCTCTCTAACTTACCATCTACCTGAGTTCTCGAAGTACTTAAGTGTCAAGTCATGAAGACTGAATCTAATTGTTTAACTGTCAGTCTGCATCATCATTGTTTTCATAGAACGATAGTCAGTCTAAGTAAAGTCCCGACTCACTGTTCGCGGCCTAAGCAACAGCTGATATCTAACACAAATATTGTTCCAGTGTAAACAAGACTCCTGACATTATCATGACGTCACGGCACAGACAGTAGACGTCGGTCAGATCATCAATCATTCACGGCCAGCCTGACCCGCCGACGGTTTACTTTGGACCTCAAATTAACAACTACATGGCAACTAAAGTTTCATGTGGTTTGTACTCGTAGCAACAAGGTTATATCGTTAGGCCTACTGTGTACGGACGCGTAGCTTCATAGACGCGTATTCGTCATTATACGCTTGGTGTACGCCTGCCGCTGCCCCGACACGACGTCAGGACGCTGCCCCGCTTTGTCGACAGTTTCATAATCTATATAATCAAAGGGCTACTGAAGGAACACAGATATGTTTTAGTCAGTGTAGTATACATTATTGTATCGAGCGTATACGACACTATGCCGAAGAGATTTGGACGGATTGTGGCCCACAGATGACATAATAATATAACTAACTGTCTTGGCGAACTTCGTACCGCCTAATAGTCATGTTATGATACCTTTTAGCTAAACTGTCAAAGGATAACCATTTACTGGCATTACCAGAACCAACATAATTCATTTTAAAATGACCTTTTAATTAGAGATTTTTTATGTGAATTTTTCCATTTTTTCTCACCGTTTTCCAACCTTCCCTGGACCATCACGAATATTTCAATATCTAAATTAGCCAAATCGGATCAGCCGTTCTCGAGTTTTAGCGAGAATAACGAACAGCTATTCGTTTTTATAAATACAAGATATGAAATGGTCGAACGTCAGTAATACGTCAACCGAGAGTAGGTACGCAGTGGTGATGCGAAGGCGAGTCAAAGGGCGCTTTCAATTTATGCGTTTTTTGACGGCCTGCTGCGGTGCCGATGCGGTGCGTTAGTCGTACTGCGTACGGACGATCGTATTTTTCATACAAAAGCACGGCAGCCAGATACGTTTTCAATTTAGGCGCTTTGTGTCGGACTGCTAACGTACTGCAACCGACCCGACCGATCCGAGATGTAACGTCTAAATTTATTTATTTATTTAATAACACATACAATTGTTTTAACAGGCATACCCAAGATAACAAATGTAGTCGCAAAATAGCCGCACTCAGAGACGCCACCCACAGACTGATCAAATATTCATTAGTGTAGTAGTAGGCAACATACATACATGATAGTCGATGATCAGCCTCAAGCAGCGCCCTGAAGAACCGGCACAAGTTACACAGAGGACAACACACTTATTGTCACCCTCTCAAATTCTGCCAATGTGCAAGAAAAAATATCTAACCGAAATAAAATTGAAAGCGCCGAAATACATTACATTACAAATACTACAATCAGTAAAGTCTGACACTCCCTCTCGCTTCACCCAGAGCGGGAGGTGTCATTTAACTTTCTTTTGTAAGACTTGATAGTTTCAAACAGAGCCTAACTATTTATGTTTGTCATAGACAGAACTTTGACTACGAGTTTGTGTTGTTGCGAGTGTGTAACATCATTCTTTCCATTGACCAATAGTTTGTCTGAGGAAAGTATTCACTCTGAAATGTTTACAACGGCTGGTATCTGACAGACAGAGGTCAGATACTATGAAGCAAAATTATGTTAGAAAAATTCATACGAACAAAGAAACAAACTGTGGGCCAAATTAGCACAGAATTGGTGCGTTGAGATATTGAGACGGGGTCGCGGCAGCCACGAAGGAGATTGCGGGATGAAAAACATGGACTGGTTTCACTAGAACTGAAAGGAAGAATCGTGGGCTTGCGAAATTTGGAAGGAGTGGAAGGAGGTCCTTGCCCAGAAGTGGCACAAAACAGGATAGCAAAAAAATAAACAAAGAATATCATGGAATATCATGGCGTTTTGATACAAGTGGAGAAACTTTGTCATTGCGACGGAGTCGAAATTCGCCCGAGCTGCAGTCCAGACGAGGAGTTATGGAGCCGAGTGCTGAGACTGACTTTCCACGTGTATCAAACGACGTTTTAGAATACACTTACGAAGAAATAAATAAACGTAGGTTGACCAGCGACTGGTGGGGGCTCCTTAGCGCCCAGCTGGATACGATAAATACAATAATATGTGGCGGGGCTAGCTCACGCATTTTTGCCCACTAGTGCAGAAAACAGTAAATTGCGTCTCTAAAAGCGGTAGAGATAAGAGCGTGTTTTCGAATAAGGTATTGAAAAAATATTTCGGTACCGCACAAGCCCTATCTTAGCTAATGCTTATCTTCACTAAGAGACAGCTAAATGTACCTAATGCATACTAATATAAACAGTTAGTAGAGGCTCAGTTTGAAAGTGGCGCCAGTGACTGAAAAGTTGAAAGGGAATCGTTTGTCTTGGTATGGTCATGTGAAGAGGAGAGATGAAACGCATGTTACTAAAAGAGTTATGAGTATACATGTGGATGGGTGGAGAGGGAGAGGGAGGCCAAAGAAAAGATGGATGGATTGTGTGAACAGTGATATGAAAGAAAAGGAAGTTAGTGATAGCATGACGGTTGATAGGATAGAATGGATGAAAAAAACATGTTGCGCCGACCCCAAATAAGATGGGACAAGGGCAGGAAGATGATGAGTAGAGGCTCAGTTTACTCTGTTTGCAGGTTAAGCAACAGCTGGTATTTAAGGCGTAGTGTTGTGTGCCTTAAACATCTGGCCGAAGTTAAATTAAAAGAAGAAGCGTTTCGCTTCGTCGTTTATACCGCGTACATCGAAGGACTGGAACAATTTGCCTGCTGCGATCTTCCCGTCCAACTATAATTTAGGTGTCTTCAAGGCTAGAGTGAATAGGCTCTTGATAAACTAGTGCGTGTGCGCCTCACCATCAATGATTGCATCGCTGCTTACCATCAGGTGGGATCGCAGTCAAGCACTGGTTTATATCAATTAAAAAAAAAAAAAAAAAAAAGAAGAAGAAGAAGTTTAATTAATTTGTTAAATTCACACGTACTCGTAGTGCCACCTGCGCACGCATAAAACCCTGCTGATCTTTATAACCATTTTCTTTACGAAATATTGATTGATTTATATATGCTATGTACATTCTGAAGAACACTTAATCAGCATTTTCTGTGTAAACATATTTCTAAAGATCAAAGCCGTTTGAAAGGAGTAGGAAAAACAAGCGAAAAAATAACATGTTGTTAAATATATTTTTTTGGCATAAGTATTAGTCATACGAGAAAATCATATGTTCATAATATTGTGTATGAAGCTGTGATAAACATATAGCATAGCATAGCATAGTCGGCCTTATAATGTTCCCACTGTTGGGACTCAGGCCTCCTCTCTAGGAGAGGGAATGGGCCGTAATCCACCACGCGGGCCTAGTGCGGGTTGGTGGATGTCACATGTCTTCGAATTTTTGGTTCTAGGACATGCCGGTTTCCTCACGATATTTTCCTTTACCGTTTGAAACATATCATCATCTTCCTGCCCTTGTCCCATCTTATTTGGGGTCGGCACAACATGTTTTTTTCTTCCATTCTATCCTGTCAACCGTCATGCTATCACTAACTTCCTTTTCTTTCATATCACTGTTCACACAATCCATCCATCTTTTCTTTGGCCTCCCTCTCCCTCTCCACCCATCCACATGTATACTCATAACTCTTTTAGTAACATGCGTTTCATCTCTCCTCTTTACATGACCATACCAAGACAAACGATTCCCTTTCAACTTTTCAGTCACTGGCGCCACTTTCAAACTTCCTCTAATATACTCATTTCTCACTTTATCCATTCTCGTCACACCACACATCCATCTCGAAACATATATTTTTTTCAAATCTATTAACCCAGCCGTTACCGAGAATAGGCTTCAGAAAGTCACTGTTTTATGGCACTGCTGGGGTACTAGAGCCTTAACAAAGACACTGGCCAGATGTAAACGAGGGTACTAACACTATCGTGACGTCACTTAGTAGCCAGTAGACGGTGGCCTGCTCATTAATCATTCAAGGCCAGCCTGACCCTCAGCCTAGCGACCGTCATCAACAATTACATAGCAACCGAAGTTTCATGTTGTCTTTACTCATGGCAATAAGGTTAGCTTTGATGTCTGTGTTGTTTCCACGGAAGGAAAAGCCACTTATATGATAAACTAGTTATTGCCAGCGGTTTCATCCGCGTAAAAGAAGAAAATTGTACCATGGGAACGAGATAAAAAGTATCTTCTTCGTCCTACCCATATCCCATATTACTTGGGGTCGGCGCAACACGTTTTTTTCTTCCATTCTGTCCTGTTACCCGTCACAGTATCACTAACTCCCTTTTCTTTCATATCACTCCTCACACAATTCATCCATCTTTACTTTGGCCTCCCTCTTACTCTCCATCCATCTACATGTATACTCGGAACTCTTTTAGTAACGACGACAGCCGACGTACGGCAAGTATCCACCCTTTGTTGAAACCTTTACGGTCCGCAACTAAGCGTTTCGCCTCGTCGTTTATACCGCATACACCGAAGGACTGGAAAAATGTGCCTGCTGCGATCTTCTCATCCGATTATAATTTGGGTATCTTCAAGGCTAGAGTGAATAGTCTCTTAATAAACTAGTGCGCCTCACCATCAACGATTGCATCACTGTTTACCATCAGGTGGGATCCCAGTCAAGCACTAGTTTACATCAAATAATTAAAAAAAAACATGCGTTTCATCCCTCCTCTTCACATGACCATACCAAGACAAACGATTCCTTTTCAACTTTTCAGTCACTGGCGCCACTTTCAAACTTCCTCTAATATACTCATGATATATATACCGAGATAAAAAAAAGTGTCCTATGTGCTATTTCTGGACATGGTCTACTCGTGCGTTGTGCCAAATTTCAACCCGTTCAGCGCTCTACTGGAGCGTGAAGATGTAACCAACAAAGGCACTCACACATACAAACTTTAGCATTTATGATTTATGTGTCTTTAAAATATTGGTGTGTGGCAATAAAGTCCGCCTTTGTATTGTGTTTCTTACTAGTGTATAAAGTTTTAATGTTGTAAACTTCCAAAATCAAGAAATATTTATTTTGCAAATAGGTTTAATAGAACACGTCAATTTTTTCGTCAATTTAAATCAGATGAGGGCGGTATTTTCTAGCTCACTACCCTGAGACAAACTCAGAGGCTGTAAGCTCATATCGCATAATGCGTGAGGCCGCAGCTTTATGCTGAGCGTTCGGCCGTTTTGCGCGGATGTGACGCATATCTTCCCTATATAATGATTATGTTTGTTAGCTAGTTTTAAGATTGCGTCATTTTGCGTAAATCTCTCTTTATTCTTTTCTTTTTTCTTTTTTTTTTTTTTCTTTCTTTCTGGTCAAAATCTCTTTTTAAGTCCATACAGTAAGCATGTAATGGTTAAATTATATGAGAACCATGCAGATTAGTGTCTGAGATGGTCTTTTGAGGGAAGAACCACACCGATTTTAGTGGACTTTTTCAACTTCTGCGGAAGTCAATTTTCTTTCCTTCCTTATTTCGCGACAAAAATCTTTTATTTATTTCTCATTTACAGCCGATCCTTTTTATCACACAACACATTATGTCCACATCACTCGCTTCGTTTTCCATTACGCGCCTAATTCATAATCCGCCTCCATCATGTCGAATTCATAACGCAATGAAGTGAAAAGTTAATGTAATATTCATCATGTAAGGCCTTGGTCCAGACATACTTATAATGAAGATAAAATAAGCATCTCTCTGCATCAAATACTACCTTCTGCCAGCGGCTTCGCCCGCTTGAAAGTAGAATATATATATATATATATATATTATAGTTTGTAGTTCGAGCTGGCCGGCCACATAAAACTCCCAACCGCATGGACGTGATCCCCTTTTCTCTGTAGACAGCTGCAAGGAACTGTCTTATTGTTCGTTGTCTATTGAATAACCAAACCTAGATCATAATAAATCAGTTGATTAGTCTATAATTATAATGAAATAAATTAAAAATAAATCAATTACAGTGATAAAATAATATTGCACACAAAAGAATTTTTGAAAATGATTATAAAAAAAAAAAATTTAACCCGAAACGCAGATCTACGCGGGTCATAATGGTTTTTTTATTGTGTCTTTAATTACGGCATACGAAAGGTTAATAGTACACTAATACAATGGATTATTATTTTAATAAGAGTTTATTCAATACAATAAAAAACACAAACATGCAAATTTTTACTCTTTATAATATTAGTTTGGGGGCTGAGTCACCCGCGTCCGTAGGAGAATACCCATAGATAGGCCCTACACGTGGTCCCCGGGTGGTGCTAATCAGGTGACATTAACTGGTGGTAGGTTTCGACCGATGGCTTGTGACCACCCACTGGGCAAAGACGTACCGCCAAGCGGCCTAGCCGTGTTCCGGTACGATGCCCAGTGTAGCCAATTTTTGAGGAGTTGGGTCGAAGTGGCGGTTCTAATGTATGCAGACCAGCCGGACCCGCGCTGGTATTGACATATCGGGAGACTAGTCGCGGAGGGTAGCGGGATCCGAGGCACGGTGCACCGCTGGCCGACCGCAGTTAGTTGGGGGCCCAAGTAATGTGCTAGCCACACATGAAAGGCTGCCCCGCCAACTGACGAAAAATCCCGGAATGCACCATCGTGCTGGTTGGCGACCAGATGAGAGGGCCCGATGGTCATTTCCGGGGGGGCTCGGGCGTCCCCGCAGTCTCCAGACTAGTGCCCCAATGATGTTGTCCTGCCAGTGCGTGACGAAGGTTAGCAGCATGGGACTCCATTTCACTTCCTTCTCCTCTCCTACCTCACTCATAATATGCCAAGGTTGAAAAAGAGAAAAGTTAAACAGCGGCTGCACTCCCTCTCACTTAAAGTGCACCTCAGCAATATTAGAGGTCTGCACTCAAATCTCGCAGCAGTCCATCATCACCTGGAGACTGAAAAACCTTCCCTCTTTTTCCTTTCGGAGACGCAGATAAGAAGTCCGTCAGACGTGTCGTACCTGTCTTACCCAGGGTTTACCCTGGAGCACAATTTTAAACCACACGCTGGTGTGTGTTTGTACGTCAGGGACGACATCTGCTATCGGCGTCTCCGTAACCTTGAAGATACCAGGTTCTCAACGCTTTGGGCTCTGGTGGACACAGGCATGGATAAAATTATCTATGCTTGTGTCTACCGTTCGCACAGTGGTGATCAGGAGACGACCAGGCTCACACAGTACCTTAGTGAGGCGGCGGATGCGGCTCAGCAGAGGTACCCTTCCGCACAACTGGTGTTACTGGGGGATTTTAATGCCCACCATCAGGAGTGGCTTTTCCCATACCGGTGCACAGACCATGCTGGTCGAGAGATGCGAAAGCTTGCGCTAGCGTTAAATCTCACCCAGCTGGTCCAGGGAGCTACGAGGGTGCCGGATGTTGATTCGCACACGGCCAACTGCTTGGACCTTCTGCTGACAACAGATCCAGACCGCTATTTAGTGTCGATATCATCACCGTTAGGTAGTTCCGACCACTGTCTGGTGAAATCTGTATCAGTCTACTCTCCGCCTGATCCCTGCCTTAGAGGCAACAGGCGGGTTTGGCGATATAGGTCAGCAGATTGGGATGGCATGCGATCTTTCTTCGCATGTTATCCTTGGCAGCCTACTTGCTTTTCTTCGGATGATCCATCGTCGTGCGCAGATGCTGTGACAGATGTTTTGCGGCGGGGGATGGAGTATTACATTCCATTCTCTGACGTAACAATGTCTGGCCATGCTCGCCCTTGGTTTGGTGCGGAGTGTGATCGCGCTAACGCGCTTAAGCACACGGCATACCAGGCATGGGCCGACGCTCGTATGCATAAGGCGAGTGACGTGAGTCAGAAGAAGAGAGCCTTCAACAGAGCTGCCAAGTCTTGCAAGAAGGTGATGCGGAGGTCTCGGTTCGACCACATTAGCCGCATCGGGAACAAACTCGCATCATACCCTGCTGGTAGTAAGGCGTTTTGGTCCCTGGCTAAGTCGGTTGAATCGAACTTCTGCCGTCCCTCACTACCGCCACTGCTGAAACCCGACGGGTCGCTGGCCCATACCGCTGAGGAGAAAGCAAATTTGTTTGCCTCTCTCTTCGCGGAATCTTCGCGTCTAGATTCTGGTGACGCGCGGCCCCCTGTTAATCCTGATGGTTGCGAGACGAGTATGTCGGATATTCGCATCCATCAGAAGGACGTCCGTAGGGTGCTGCGTAACCTTGACGTGAACAAGGCTAGCGGTCCAGACGGGATACCGGCAATTGTTCTAAGAACGTGTGCGCCTGAACTGTCTCCGATCCTGACACGCCTATTTCGGCTTTCATTTGAGGCTGGAAAAGTGCCGATTGCATGGAAGCAAGCTAACGTACAGCCCGTGCCCAAAAAGGGTAGTCGGGCTGACCCAGCTAACTACAGGCCAATCTCAGTAACGTCCATTCTCTGTAAGACAATGGAACGTGTACTCAACAGTAAGCTCCTGGCATACCTAGAAGCTAATGACATCCTAAGTGACCGACAATACGGCTTTCGCCGAAATCGGTCAACTGGTGATCTTCTAGCGTATGCCATCCACATCTGGAGTGAGGCCATCGAGAAACACGGGGAAGCTCTTGCCGTCTCCCTCGATATCTCGAAGGCTTTCGATAGGGTCTGGCACGAAAGCCTTATTAGTAAGCTTCCTTCTTTCGGATTACCTGCTGGTTTGTGTGCTTGGATTGCAGATTTCCTGAGTGACCGGTCCATCCGAGTGGTCATCGATGGTCGCTCGTCCGGTCAAATGGCCATTAATGCCGGGGTCCCTCAGGGGTCAGTGCTCTCGGCAACATTGTTCTTGCTGCACATAAATGATCTGCTTAAGCCCGGTACCTTTGGGTATGCAGACGACAGCACTGTTGCTGAGAGTTACATATCCAGCGCGCAGGCTAGTGGGTCACAGATCCAGTCTCTCCGAGAGGCTATGGTCGAGCGCTTGAACTTGTCCTTGGAGGCAGTTTCTGAATGGGGCGATGCCAATTTGGTCAAGTTCAATGCTGCTAAAACCCAGGCGTGTCTATTTTCCGCTAAAAGGAGCCAATTCAGCCCTGCTCCAACTTTCCGGGGCGTAACCGTGCCAATAACCGACCATCTTGATCTCCTTGGTGTTACGCTAACGTCAACACTCAACTTTGGGCCATACATCGAAGCAAAGGCTCAACTGGCAGCAAAAAAGCTGGGAATCCTCGCGAAGGTCAGACAGTACTTCACGCCGGAACAGCTGCTCAAACTTTATCAAGCGCAAGTTCGATCGTGTATGGAGTACTGCTCTCATCTTTGGGACGGATCTGCCCGATACCAGCTTGATGCACTTGAGGCAATTGAGAGGCGAGCCAAGAGGATCATTGGCAATGATGCACTCGTTGAGTCGAGGCTTCAAAGTCTTGAGCATCGACGCAGAGTTGCTAGCCTGTCGGTTTTCTACCGGTTGCATTTCGGGGAGTGTGCGTCGGAATTGCATAACCTAATTCCGCCTAGCCCGTTCCATCATCGGACCACCAGGCGTACGGCAATGCGCCACCGGTACATGGTGGACATCCCACCTATACGCACAAAACGTTTTGCGAACACATTCATAGTGCGTACAGCTAAGGAGTGGAATTCCTTGCCGGAATCTGTTTTTCCTGATGGCTACAACCCGGGAATCTTTAAGTCAAGAGTGAATAGGTTACTTCTAGGTAAGCGCGTTCCATCGTCGACCGCATCGTCGCTTTCCATCAGGTGCGTTAGCAGTCAAGCGCGAACCTATCAAGAATAAAAAAAAAAAAAAGTTTTGGTAGTATATTTTAAAAACAGTCACTCAAAAATTTTTCTAAAGGTAAAAACGACAGTTATAAAGTTAGCCTTAATCACATTCCACGGCTGTCGTTTTCAGGTTTTTGTATGGATTTTTAAGTGAAAATCTGAATAGTGAAAAGCCTTTTTTGTTACATTTTTGTGTGACGAGACGAGACCTTTCTTTCGGTGAAAAAACTACGAGTCTGATAGGATTATAAACTGCGAAAAAAGTCTAGAATATAAAGTAGGTATGTCAGTGTCTATAATATAACCTAGTTTTGTAAAATGGAAAAAAAATATCGAATAAGTATGTATTTTTATTGGATTAACTAAAATGTCTTTAAATATAAAAGTAAAAGTTTCAAAAGGTTACATTCATGAATTTAACCTTTTGAAACTTCTTTTTTTAATTAAAATGTCTGATGGTTTGGATTCTGAACCAAGGTTACCGACATAGCACGAAGAATCGCCAAACTTAAGTGGCAATGGACAGGGCACATTGCTCGCAGAACGGATGGCCGTTGGGGCCGAAAGGTTCTGGAATGGCGACTACGTATCGGAAGACGTAGCGTTGGAAGGCCTCCTACAAGGTGGACCGATGACTTGGTAACGGTTGCGGGAGTCCGATGGATGCGAGACGCACTTTCTTTGCCTTCATCCCGAGGCCCCGGATTTCGCTTTCACACTACCCGTGGCCCCAGTAGGCTTCCACACTGCTGGGCTCCTACGATTTGTGTGAGTGCATTAGGTAAGACCCTCAAACTACAAAACTAAATTACCGGTAGTAATTTTCTCTGATTAACAGAAGAGAGAAATATCCTTTTAATTTACAAGTGACAGACGATATGAAACGGTACTTGTTGAACGCCAGTCAAATGCAACTTTGTGCAATTGTCGTGGGCGGCCTAAGTGTTGCCAACGTGAAATAATTACCTACGAACAAGGTGCAATTTTACACTCAGCAATACCTTTGAAGTGTAAAATTGCACTTTTTTCTTTTTTGTGCGATCAAATACAAGTTAGATACTTGAACTACGCCAACCGCTTTTATTCTACAAAATGGCACTGAATAGTCAAATTGATACCATGAACGTGCATCTAACGGTTAGCTGTACCTAATAGGCATTTCAAAAACTAGAAAGGCTTTCTTGTGTATAAACACGTTTTAGGATTTAGTTTTTATAAAACAGAATTCAATGTTCTAGATTAAGGTGAAACCGAAAATTGAGAAAAAAGATTTTGTAAGTTATAAATGTAAAACGGGGTGAATAGAAACAAAACTGGTTTGGTTTTTCACTTTGATACTATATTATCGGCTTCTAACAAAGCATCGACTTTTTAGAATAACAATTCATTAATAAATTGATATAGTTAAATGCTGCAAAAAAATATTCAAATATCGTGAAAATACCCTTTGAAATTTTGTTTCTATTTACCCCTGAGTTTCTATTCACCTCATTTAACTGAATTTTGTAGGTCTGAGTCAAGTTAAATATAGATTAAAATATAATTGGCGGCTGTAATACGCTTTTATTCTGGTCGGAGAATAAGGAGTATTTTGACACTATATTTTAGTTTATTGTTAGTACCTATAAGTAAAAAGTTACCAAAAAAATTATGTTTCTAATATAAAAAGTTATACTCAGTAATAGCGTTTTGAAGGTACCTACGTTATAAAGAGATAACATTATTAGTGTGATAATGTGCATTATGATATAAGTATGTAATGTTTGTGATTACCGTTGTGGGTCTTATAATAATAATAATAATCGTTTATTTGCTTAGACAGTAGGTACATCAAATAAGGTGTATGCAAAGAGTTGTGATCCTGATACAATCTACCTTAAATTAGGCATGCAAATATTTCAGATTTGAATCCAGACAAAATAATAATAATATCTAATAATCGAATTTATAGTGATCATCATCATCATCTCATTATCATAATAAGGAAATACATAATGTCAAAAACAAAATCTAAATAGTAGCGTCATTTGAAATAGTAATCATAATAAGAAAATATCAAATACATAATGTCAAAAACAAAATCTAAATAGTAGTGTCATTTGAACTAATCATCATAATAAGAAAATATCAAATACATAATGTCAAAAAACTAAATCTATATAATAGCGTCATTTGAAATAATAAGTAATTGAAAAATAACAATTTATATTGAACATTTTGGGGAAAATAATTAACAATGTCAACAACTAAATCTATATAGTAGTGGCATTTAAAAAATCACTAATTGAATAATAACATTTGTCAAGTAATAGGGCTGTCAGTTTTTTCGTAAACATTGGGATTGGACATAGATATCCGGGATTGGATCATTTTTTATACTATCAGGTATTTTAATAAATACTGGGACCCATAACGAAAACACTTTTTTTAAGTAAAGCTGTCTTGTAGCCACCATTTTGTAATAGGTTCCTATATTGGCTTCTAACAGGGCCCTTTCGAGTTTCTGATACTGTTATGAAGTAATTCTTATTTGTTCTTACAAACATGGCTATTTCCAAAATATATAATGCTGGGAATGTTAACAATTTTAGAGACTTAAGGCTGAACTAGTCGCGGGCTCGAACTAGCTGATGGGCGCGACCAAAAATTGCGATGTCTCATTTGACAATGTGTCCGACAGCGATAATATCAAGTATGAGCAGTTAGACGCTAGTCTTTATGCACATCGTATGGTTCGCATGCACAAAAACACCGTTTCGAACTGAAATGAAATTAGACGGTGCGTAAAATCTGAGAGTTGTGCTTTGGAAAATCGAGTTTTATGAAAAAACCACTGCATAAATCTAATGCAAATAAATTCTATAGAACTGTTCGATAATAAAAGTTTGTCGGTACCGACTTCGTTTTTGAGATTATGTACGATTTTTGTTACTTTTTTACACTTAAAGTTGCATTAAAATCATCAAAAAACAGAAATTTTGCTGGCTCATAACTTTGTAACGGAAATTATTTTTGTTTTTCTGTTTCCGTACAGACAAAATTAAGAATAAGATAAAACCATATCATGTTTTACTTTGGATGTACAATGTCAAACTGTGGAGTAATACCCCCCCAAAATTTGTATGGAAAAAGTGTCGACTAGTGTAACCTAGGAACACAACTGTCGGTCATTTTTAAGCCACACATTGCCCTTATGCAACGTTTCTGGGCCTTAAATACTTGCTCCCTCATGCTACAATTTCCCCAGAATATGATTCCATAACGCAGTATCGATGCCACCAATCCATGATAAGATAACAATGTTGTGGCTGTACTCACTATATAGAATAGCACGTATGCAGAGGTGCTTAATTTTTTACATACCTCTTCGGCTTGGGGTTTCCATGTTAACTGACTGTCTATCAGTATTCCTAGAAATTTTGCCACTGTTACTTTGTCTTAAGAGAGCCAAGGACGGTAACCATCAACGCTCACGTATATCATATTACTTTTTTCTAATATAATACATTTTTATACTTTCGCACTGATGCGTAATGGTATTCAAAATGTCACATTTTAGTTACTATCTTCATTACCTGTAGGTATACTTAAGTGGGGTACATTTACAGTCACTTTCTGAGTAGGTACCTAAGAGTGTTGAAAAAGTGTTGATGATTCGATTTTGAAAACTGTACAGGTAAATAACACAGAACTTCTAGAAAAATACAAGTTTCTTGTGGAAGATGTCGCAGAATTCAAACTGCAGGGAGAATTCGGGCTACCACCGAAGATATGACTGAAATCACTGACAATTAGGTACTAGTCTTCAGTAAATAAACAGCGTCGTAGTTTGAATAGCAATTGTTGTTTGATAAGTAGTTAAATAAGTACACCTGTCTAATAACTTATTCAATAAAACAAAGTACAATCTTTTGTATTATTCCCTGACCTTTCAGAAGTCAAAAACTCTTAACGTTTATATAAAAACAATTTCAATAAAGTTTAAAACAAGTTTGACCTTCAACGAAACATTTTGGGGAGTTCATAATCCATTTTTATTTTTAACCAACGTTATTTTAATCTAAATTCGTTTAATAAAACTGTAAAAGCTAAAACGTAGGCGAAGGTTACGTTTTTTTTTAATGTAGATAAGCGCGCTTGTATGATATTATTGCCAACCGTTCTGTTTTCCCAGGACATTTCTTAGTTTTTGTAGGGTCCTGGGATGTCCTGGATAGTTTTTAAGCAGTGTCCTGGGCTTTTAAAGCATTAAAAACTTACTTAAATCTACACAAGGTGCTCCCAGATAAGGTCAAGTATTTTAAAATTTGTAACGCTACTCTGTTTTTTGTTAGAAGCGACAAGAAATAGGTTGCCACGGTTTTGGTACCACGATTTATGAAGAATGTCCATATGTCTTGCACGTTCTTCTCCATAGAGATCTACGCTTTGGAACGTGCTTCTTTTCTTTTTTTGACATTTTGAAAATTCAAAAGTGCATGTAATTGGTCTATTTGAAATAAACGTTTCTGATTTCTGTTTCAATTCTTACGTTATGGGTGGCCTCACGACTCGCGAGTGTTCACGGTGTCCTACTGTTGGAAAACAAAGGCGCAACATGCCAAAATGTAAATAACGTTTATAAATAATATTATTCTTATCAATAACATTACTTGAATTACATATTAATTTAACTATTGCAACTCTATTACTGCGCCCTGTTTTTATACTGAATCGGTGTTACTGGTTTTTCCGGTTTCAAATCCTAGTTTTTTAAACTTTGGGTTGGTAACCCTATCGTATGATAATATTGAAAAAAAAATATCAGCTGTTCAGTACATTAGGCAAACATAAATGTACTGAACAGCTGATTTTTTTTTCGCGATTTCAGGTTTGTTCCCATATCTAGTAAAAGTTGTTGGTTATCATGAGCACAATCACGTGTTTAAGTATCGTACACTAATTACCAGTCACCCTATATATAGCTTCCCACCTCGTCAATAAAAGTAGGTACATCTAGGTAAATAAGGAACCTTCGCTCTTTGTGAGTTGTGTTGAACTATTCATGATAAGCAAACTCCATAAAATTTTCAATTTTCCTCAGAAATTTGTGCTTCCTACAAACGAGGAATTCCATCTTCACTAGAAAACACGGAGTTATTTCAAACTAATGCTGTATTCAAAGTTCTTCAAGCTTAAATGCAGCACTCTTTAGCAATGAAGAAAATTATATCCTTATAAAAATTATATACAGTGCAGCAGTGGTGACCCCCGTGGTAACGGACGGTTGGTTCAAATCCAACCACGCGCATTAGGTCCTTGCGTAATTTATTTCATCACCATTGCTCTAAAAACGGTAAAGGAAAACATCGTGAGAAAAAAATCGACGAGGCGGAACCCTTAGTCCGCACCGCAGAGATGTTAACAACGTAAGGGTAGACACTCGCCGTACGTCGGATTGTCCGATGGATTGTAGATTAAATCGATTCAACATGCAATCAATATATAAACTCCCTCCTCCCATTTCTCCACGAAATATTTCTCTCAGCGCCTCCTCGTTAGCCAGGTAATAGGATCATTAAGTATTTTCTTTCCCATAATTTGTTCTGCCTCATCGGCTGTGAGTTGTAATAATAAGGCTTCTGAGTTGCGAGCTGTGATAACAAGAGCTCCTCAACTGATAACGAGCAGTCTACGATAAGGTCCAGATACTATACTGTCTACTAAAGCAGGTTCGTGTTCTAAAATTTCTGGAGTTTGGAGTTGTAGGTTAAAGATGCTGTTGGAGGCTAAGTTTATTCGTATCATATTTCAAAAGTTGAACCAACGAAAAAAAAACTTTTGATAATAATTGCATTTATATTACCGGGTCTGTTTAGTACGTTTGAGAGAAAATTCTTAAACTGTTAGAAAAATCTCAGGGTTTTTCAATAGAAATCAATTACACATTTCATCGCCCTGTCAGAACATCTCCCCCCTGGACGCGAATTGCAGTGGCAAATCTGGAAATCTTTTAACCGACTGTGGACCCAGGTTGGTCGCTGTAAAAATAATTTGGCCAAATGGGGCTTCCTCGACCCATCTCTAACACAGTGTCAGTGTGGAGCCGCTGCACAGGACATGCGTCATTTGCTATGCTGTCCATCCTGCACAACCACCTGCAGTTTTCAGGATCTATACGAGGCCAATAACAGAGCCGTAGAGTTTGCCAAATACTGGTCAGAAAAAATTTAGTTAGAGTACATCGACACGAAAAGAAGAAGAATAGAAATCAAGCCTTTCTGCCAGACTTTTGTTTTTTTTATCTGGTAACCCTAAGTTAGAGGCAGATTTATATTTTGACCATTGTTTATTCAGGTATGTTGTAATTGTGTCTATTTTTTCGTGACTAAAATTCTAACGAAAGGCATTATAGTCCACAGTTTGCAAAGAGAAAAAGATCATAGAGTAATATTTTATTTATTTATCTGAAACATTAAAATGAAACCTATAATAACATTACTAAGCTGCATAGAGCAGTGGTGGCCGAGTGGTAACGGTCCCGACTTACGAGTTGTAGGTCGTGGGTTCAAACCCAGTCAGGCGCGTTACTTTGTGTAATTTATTTCATCACCACTTCTCTCAAAACGGTGAAGGAAAACATCATGAGGAAATCGGCATGTCCTAGAACCAAAAATTCGAAGACATGTGACATCCACCAACCCGCACTGGGCCCGCGTGGTGGATTACGGCCCATTCCCTCTCCTAGAGAGGAGGCCTGAGTCCCAACAGTGGGAACATTATAAGGCCGACTATGCTAAACTGACTTGTTCGAAATTGAAAAAAATCGTATACGTTTGCAGATGTTCCCACCACGCCCCCCTCTTCCTCATATCAATATTTTAAATGCTTTATTTGCTAACCAATTTTGATGCTGTTTTCAGAAAAAGGTTTTTTTTTTAATAAAAATATATTAATAAATCTATTTGTATATTAATTTGAACGCGCTAATCTCAGGAACGAGTAGTTCGAATTTTAAAATTATTCAAATATCTATTGGATAGTTCATTTATCAAGGAAGGCCATAGACTAGGCTCCGTTCACTTATAGGAACGGAACATTGACCAAAAACACAGTTAAAACCGCGGGGATAGCTAGTTGAACAGAAACTATTATTAGATCCCTAACCCCCGATTTCTGATTTAAGCACTTGAAGTTAAGTATTGTAACGCCGTGAAACTTGAACAAGTCATATCTCTGCCGAAGTAAAGAGTAGCATGAAATAATTAAAATGCATTGAAACTGAGCGAAACTTCTAGAATGGGAGTACGTACCAAGGCCTGGCGAATTCTAGAAAAAGTCCGCCATCAAGTACCTACTTCTATTATTATTAGATAAGGTTAGTAGGTAGTTGATAGTATTATTTGTGTTAAATAAAGTTCTCTGCTAGTAAACCGGCATTAAATTACTCACGTTCGTAACAGTATTTTCAAATTCTTTTGCCTGAAAATCTGTTAAAAGTGATTAAAGTAGGGTTAATACTAAATTCAGAAACCTGCCCTAAGAAGCCTACAGCAGCTACACAATCACACTTTGTGGCGTAGTAGTAAAAATATGTTTCCACCTTTCTTTTTACGTTAAACATCGACGCAAATAACAAAGCGGAAAATAATACAATTAACAATCTCATCGCTGTTCTAGTAAAATGTTTAAGCGTCTCCCAAATCCTTTGAAATAACGTTATTCATCAAAATCTGGTGCGAATTGCGATTAATTGAATCAAAACTAAATCTACATTAATGTTGTCGACGGACTGTTTAGCATTGCAAATGATACTCTGAAGTAATTCTTGGCTAAACAAATTGGGGGGTAATACTCCTCAGTAATACCTAAGGACCCATATTTTCTCTTGTAATTAAATTCAATAGGTACCGTAAAACGGGGTGAATAGAAACAAAACTTTGGTTTGGTTTTTCACTTTGATACCATATTTATTGGCTTCTAACAAAGCATCGACTTTTTAGAATAACAATTAATTAATAAATTGATATAGTTAATAAATGCTGCAAAAAAATATTCAAATATCGTGTAAAGACCCTTTGAAGTTTTGTTTCTATTCACCCCATTTGACTGTACCCTCTTTTAAAATGGCAATTTCTTTGTTTTAATGATGTAAACCAGACTGCAACCCTACCTGGTGGTAAACAGTTATGCAGTCGTTGATGGTGAAACGCACTACTTTATTAAGAGCCTATTCACTCTAGCATTGAAGAAATCAAAAACTTTTTAGGCTCTGCCTATTTTTTTTTTCGGTGGGAAATTCATCCAATGACAGCCCCCGCTCTTGGGCGGGGCGCGAGGTTGTGTCAGACTGTTATTAACTAAAAACCCACTCTTGTTTCTTCGTTGCCTTTCATACCAGAGTCGCGTCTTCCTTTCAGAAGCAGATCGGCTCTGGCTATAGCGAGAGGGATTACAGGGCTGTTACTGACTAAACCGCCCCCGTATTTCTGTTCCTTCAGCTGCCCTTGCCCTTGCGTTCCAGGTCCACAGTCACTCTTTTAAATAATCCCACAGCTCTAAAGATACCTTTTTTTTGAGGTGGGAAATCATCAAATGACTTCTCCCGCCCTAAGGTGGGGCGAGAGGGCGTGTCAGACCTTTACAAACTAAAATCCAACTGTATCCTTTGCGTTCCAGGACCACGGAAACTCTTTAAAAAAATCCAGTAGTGGGCATCGCCCCGGCTGGGTCCCTATGGTTTTGCTGACATCTCTTTGTGGCCCGCCTGGAACACTACGCGCCGTCGTCGACTCGGACTCGGTTCTTACCGAGTGGCCGGACGACGAACTACCTATTGCTCGTCGTCCGCAAGCCCGCACCTACGGTGGCAGGGGATCGCCCTGCGACTCCCAACGCCCGGGGCGTCTCCTACTATGGCAGTGGGACGTGAGGATGTCCGTTCATGAATCGATGCACCTAGACGTTTAAATGAATGATTATGATCGGTCGGTCATTGACACATTGGGTGATTTAAGATATCAGCATTTCGTAGTGACTTTTCAAGATTCAAGATTCAAAGCATTTTATTTCAAATAAACCATTTACAGGCACTTTTGAAATGTCATGAAGTCAGTCAGTCAGAAAAAAAAAATGATGCTAATTGCACATTCCAAAGCGTAGATCTCTATGGAGAAGAATGTGCAAGAAACTCCATGGACACTCTTTTCAATCATGTTTTGTAATTACAAATATCTCTGTTACATGTTTCTTGTCGCTATCATGTGAGAACAATGTAAATAAAGTAAAAATACAAACTAAATATAGATATTAAAATAGCAACTGGCAGCTAAGAGATGGCCAGTCTCAACTGACAGCGCCCGTTCACGAACATGACGCCAATATTAGCACCACTCAGCTCAACCATTTTGAAGGGAACCGAATGATCCAACACATGCGCCACCATCAGTGAGACATTTGAGTGAGCATGATAAACTCTCAACTGCCATGCTGATTTATGTCAAACAAGTCCAATAGTAACATAAAAAACCATAAAATAGCTCCATGGTACTCACATTTACAAACTTTGAAAAAAATGCTTCTACATTATACAATACTTTTATTATTTAAAAATTAAAAAAAATAATAATAACAATAATTTCCAAACTAATCAATTTGTTCACCCCGGTGGTAGTGGAGCTGGACCAGCATTGAGCCAAGCATTTTTATCTTGAATATAATCCTCCAACTTATAATATGCCTGCCTGCATAGTGTGCGTTTAATACAAGATTTAAATTTTGTTTCATTAAGTTCTAATATTTGTGGAGGTATTTTATTATAACATTTCAAACAGTACCCCATGAAAGAAGACGCCACTTTAGCCAGTCTGAAACCTGGTTGAACTAATTGGTCCCTATTTCTTGTAACATAATTATGTCTATCGCCTCTTTTGCTAAAAAGATGAAGATTTTTTCTAACGTACATGATGTTTTCATAAATATATTGACAAGGCACCGTCATGATATTAATATCCTTAAACAGTTCCCTTAGAGAATCGCACCGGCGAAGATTGTAAATAGCTCTGATGGCTCTTTTCTGTAGTATAAAAATTGAGTCGATGTCTGCAGCCCGTCCCCATAGTAAGATACCGTATGACATGATACTATGAAAATAACTAAAATAGACTAGTCTAGCGGTATCAACATCCGTAAATTGGCGGATTTTTCTAACAGCATATGCAGCTGAGCTAAGCCGTCCTGCAAGAGATGTTAAATGAGGACCCCATTGTAACCTAGAGTCAAGCGTTATCCCCAGGAAAACAGTTTTGTCGACAAATTCTAGTTTTTCATCGTTTAGTATTACGTCACAATCACTACTTTTGACATTCGGTAAGGAAAATCTTATGCATTTAGTTTTTTTCCCGTTTAAAACTAGATTATTAGCAGTGAACCAGTTTTGGACCGTTTTTATCGTGGGAGTCATGATATAAATCCGTGAATCCCATTAACCTCTATTTGTCTGTGTGGAATGAGAACGAACATAAAGCTGGTGACTGCCATCGCTTTTAAGCATGGCAATACCTATCTAGCACCTACGCACTTCTTTTGAGTGTACATAAAAAATCATGAAATAACTTCTCACGCTCTGGGCGGAGCGAGATGGAGTGTCAGACTTTTACTGACTAAAACCCACCCATGTTGCTTAAGTTGCCCTTTTGCCCTTCACGTTCCAGAACCGCAATAAATCTTTGTAACAACAACATCGTACGCACCTTAGATTCGATAAGAAAACAACCTATTATCTACCAAAGATCTGACCAAACATTATCTTATCTGTGTTCAAAACCATTACTTTTTAGGGTTCCGTACTCAAAGAGAAAAACGGGTTATTACTAAGACTCCTCCACTGTGCGTCCGTCTGTCTGTCTGTCCGTCTGTCACCAGGCTTTGTCTCATGAACTATGATAGCTAGACAGTTGTAATTTTCACAGATGATGCTATTCTGTTGACGCTATAACAACAAATACTAAAAACAGAATAAAATAAATGTTTAAGTGGGGGCTCCCATACAACAAACAAACGTGATTTTTTTGCCGTTTTTTGGTACGGGCGGTACGGAACCCTTTGTGCGCGAGTCTGCCCTCCTAGCCAAGTTACAATCGTATCGTTCGCGCCGAACGCCTCGAATAGGCCACGCCTCCAATTCCTTTGTTCTGACGTCATCTCAACGCTCAGTCACGTGGTCAGAACAAAGGAATCGGAGGCGTGGCCTACTCGAGGCGTGGCCTACTCGAGGCGTTCGGCACGAACGAAACGATTGTAACTTGGCTAGGGGGGCTGAGTCGCACTTGGGCAGTTTTCGATAACAAACTTTTGTCTGAAAATTTAGTTATTATTACAGGGTTAG
The DNA here is from genome assembly GCA_905147345.3 of Mythimna impura. Classification (NCBI taxonomy): domain Eukaryota; kingdom Metazoa; phylum Arthropoda; class Insecta; order Lepidoptera; family Noctuidae; genus Mythimna; species Mythimna impura. Next base: position 26,592,961 of record LR990355.1, read on the forward strand.
ACACTTGAGAGACAGGCTAGACATGACGAGACTAGTTCAAGGCGCTTCAGCCAAAGTTTATTAAGAGAAGCAGTCAATCCTTCAAAAGTTCTGAACAGAGTTTAGTCTCTGTTTTCTGAAAATAAATTATCGACAGGCTACAAATTAAACGGCAGTAATTCATTCATCCACTCACAGAAGCTTACAAGCATTTGACAACTGGGTAGTTGATTCAATATTTTTTTTTATAATTTCTATTAAAAAGTAAATTTATCCAAAATTGCAAATAGAAAGAATCTTTCAAATCTGGTAGAAGGAGAAATTGTCAAATAACAGAATAAAGATACTCACACCGAAATATGACGTCACCGCCGTTAGGTTGCGTGTGTAAAAAAAAAAATAACCGACTTCATAATAAAAATAATCATCAGAAATAGATTTTGAAAAAACGGGATCAATCTGGAAGCATATCCTTTTAGGGGAAAAAAAATGCAAATCGGTCCATAAACGACAGAGTTCTGAGGCAACAAACATTTAATAAAAAAATACAACTGAATTGAGAACCTCCTCCTTTTATTGAAGTCTGTAAAAATGATACCAATATTTAAAATTCTAATTGCTACTTCTTTATTAACAATCAATTTTGATGCAGTTTTCAGAAAAAGATTTATTTTTAACCAGCTTAAAAAAAAGGAGGAGGTTATCAATTCGGTTGTATTCTTTTTTATGTTTGTTACCTCAGAACTCCGTCGTTTATGGACCGATTTGCAATTATTTTTTTCCCCCATAATGGATATGCTTCCAGATTGGTCCAATTCTTTTCAAATTCAGTTCTTATGATGGGATCCCTGAGGAATCGAGGGAACTCCTCAAATATTATAAGAACCGTATAGTGATTTTGGTATTTTCATCGAGAACTTAAGCAGTTACAGCCAAAAAGTAACATTTGATGAAGTGGAACTGATAAAGAGGCCACAAATGGCCAACGGAACTTCATACTCACATAGATATCACAATGAAGAAAGATAGTTAAGCGACTATGACAATACAAATAAATAAATGGTTCTGAATAATTATGTTGAAAATGGTATCATCGAAGTTACCTGATGATGATGATAGAGCCGGAAGATAGGCACTGAAACTCCGTAATTAATCAATGTATCCTAGCCGTGTTTGGACTTATTAGAATTGTCATGAGATGCACTTTGGCTATAACGTACTATCGAACTGATCTGATGATGGAGCCGGAAGGTGGAAGGGAGACACGGGAACTTCTTAATAAAACAATGTATCTTAGCAGTGATTGGGTTAATTGGAATTGTAACGAGAAACTGGTTATTAGTGTATAGTGACTAAAAACTAAAAAGTGTGAAATAAAAAATAATCGACTACACTAAAAGGATCAAAATAACTTTAATTTTGGAGGTCGGTGTTAAATAAGAAACAAACAATACCGAGAAACACTGACTTATCTCACCGATTAATATTGTACAAAAATAAATCTATACAAACATTATAAAACTGAAGAGTTTGTTTGCTTGAACGCAATAATCTCAGGAACTACTGGTTCGAATTGGAAAAATAAAAAGGTTAGAGGTTATTATATAACATGGTGCCACGGGAGTGAGGCATTCGGCTTTTAGAAAACCTCATGGGTGCTTATGCTCATTTGATGGACTCGAAAAAGTGGCGAAGTGTGAGAAGAGAAATGCACACTGATCGACCGACAAATAAATAAATGTTCTACTAACATACTGCGTATTTAATTACTAATTATAAAAAATTTGATAAAAATATAAAATGAAACAATTATATAAAAATGAAACTAGTTTTTATTAGCGAGAAATATTATAATGTATACGTAACCTAAAAGGCAATTACTGATCTGTTTCTTGATGTCTTCTCAGGGGTGCTCGGCATCCACTGTTTATTTCTCATGGTTGCTCGAGCCCCCGAGCACCCCCGAAGTCGGCGCCCCTGTGAGGCGATAACCAAAAACACAGGACTGAACAGCTAGTCTAGTTCAAGATAAGACACAATTTGCAACATTCAATTTGTAATAATGTTAATGTTCGATTCAGAAACTCAGTCTAAGTAATTCCAAGTGTAAACGCGTCCTTATATCGAAATTTTATTAAATTAATGTTCAATAAACTGTTTGTGAGTTTTATGATCGATCCATGTTTATTCAGGTATCGTCCAAGCCATTGAATTGAACAAACCATAAAACCGAACGGTTATACGGACATTGATTTGATTTTGTAGGTGTATTAATTTAAATTGGAAATTGAAATTCAGTAGATGGCCAAATATTGATATTGTGGCAATCAATTACCTTTGCTGATATTATTATCCACAGCTACAAGTCCTCCAGGCAAAACCTTCCATTATCCAAAAAAATAACTTTCATACAAACATATTATGCCTTGTAAGCTAAAAGTATGTAAGTAATATAAAAGGGTATTACTTAACTCTCACTAACTTCTAAGTGGTAAATGGAAAGTAGATCTTAGCACTTAGGCAACACAAAGAACACAGACATTACAAATGGCGTGAAACTGCTCCCAATAGGTATGAATTTATTTGGATTTACATAAGTTACATTATTATATTTCCTTTTATAAAGCAAGGAAAGACGATGGCAACCTCGAAAGGCTCATTGTGACAAGTAAAGTGAATGAGAAAAGAATTTTTTAAATCGGTCCTATTGATTTTAAGTTTATTCATTACAAATCCATATACACATAAAGTCACAGTGAGGTAGTTACTAGTTGACACTTTTATTATTTTTTGAATAAAAAAGTAATTTTATTCAAAATCGCAAATAGAAATAAACTGAAAGGTAACTCAACACGACGACACCGCTCCAAACCGTGCTCAAAGGAAAACATGGACAACGTTGGTCCACCTCGACAAACAGCACGGGGTCGAAGAATCATCATTCCTAATCACTTTCAATTGCGTTCAGGGCAGTATTGGGGCTGCACCGCTTCTGTAGTGCCTCGGGCATGTTTGCGGAAGCGCGCACAGACTGATTTCACACTACCATGCGCAAGCGGTGCGCGTCCTTGGTGCGCAGGGTGCGGGGCAGCTCCAATACAGTTCTGGCGATGATTGCCGGCAGATTTGATTGCCCTTATATCGGACATTGCTGTAGCAGACATGTTGCTGGCTATGTCCGATATGTCTTTCCTTGTGTGTTCTGTTTCGTGATTGTTGTATGGGTGCTATTAGTTGCCCGAAATAAATACTTTTTTTATCTGTATCTAGTTCCTACATTACCAATTAGTTGCTGTTAGACTAGTCACCTTTCAGGAACTATCCTTTGGGTCATGCAAAACGGGGACGGGAAGGTCCTGTTTAATATTACAAGTCACAAATGACCCACTAAAACGGTAGTCGACAAACATATTAAACAAAGTGTGTCAAGCAAATGTGCCTGACCTTGTCCCGATCGAATGCAGTTGAACCACCATTTCTTTCCATCGTTTCTTATTTTAGGCTAGTGTTGCCCGCGACTTCTTTCGGGTTGAGTATAAGAACATTACACCGCTTTTTGGGGCAAATTAACAGTTCTTATAAATAAAATAAAAAAGGCCTTTTATTTCTTGTAAATAAAAAACAAAGTGAGTAAAACTAAAACGGTCTCACCGAAATTGGATTATTTTGATTATTCGGTGAGATCACGAGCACGTGAAAGTAAATAGATACGTCAAACAATCACTGCATCTTTCAACCATCTTCATTCCCCAACTGAATTATGTACCGTCAAACGGGGTGAATAGGAACGCAGGGGTTAAAAGGAACAAAACTTTGGTTAGGTTTTTCACTTTGGTGTTTATGTATTTATATTATTGATTTCTATCAAAGCATCCGTTTTTATTATTATAATTAAAGAAAAAACAGGAGTACTTAAATGCTGATAAAATTGTTAATTAACGCGAAGATCCCCTTCAAACTTTAGTTCCTATTCACCCCTGCGTTCCTAATTCACCTTGTTTGAGTGTACAAATTTTTTATTATACTCTATCTCACCTGATGAAAAGCGACAATGGAGCACGCTTACCTAGGAGTACCTATTCACTCTTGTCTTGAAGACCCTCAGGTTGTAGCTATCAAGAAACACAGACCCCGGCAGGGAATCCCACTCCTTAGCTGTACGCACAACGAATGTGTAGAAAATTAAGTACCTAACCATTTCAAAAAGTCTTAATATGAAGGCAGCGAAGTGAAATCTGGCGGAGAGCCAACACGTTCGTAATAAAACGGAACGTGTCTTGACAACAACGGAGTTGCTGCCACCTGTCGCATAGTGCGAGTTATGTCGTGTTGAGTGTGAGATGTGTCGTATTGGGTGCCGGCTACTGAATGCGATCTCGAACCGAAATTAGCTATTCGAGATCTCGCCTGTTAAATCTCGTGTCCAGATTGCCAATATCGAGATCTTGTTCAAAAACGAGATTGAAGAGATTTCGGAAAAAATGTTATTTTCTCAAAAACCCTTGTCTCCATTCAAAACTCTAGGAAAACTACCTAGAATACTACTTTACAGGATATCGCTAATTAAAACAAACTATTTGACTTTTAAATCACTTAAAAGTCTTTTATTTAAGAAAAGGCAACGAAGTATAATTAACATGACAAAAAACAGGACAACGTTATGGCTTAGGGCACTTTGCTAAAGGTATTTATTAAAAACATAAACTTACTTATCTCGAAATTATAAAAGTAAATCCAGAAAAAGGTTTAAGTACATTAGCCATGGTTTTGAAAATATCTTCGACTTACTGACGATTCGAACAAAATATATTCGGACACTGTCTCCGAATGGACACATTTTATTCATATCAATATATTTTCACTATTCAGGCATCACCAATTTTAATTTGTTGAAGCTATTTAGTACAGTCAGATAAAAAAGTCTTAAAATATTATATAAAGAAATTTATTACTTCTACTACTTTCAGGATGTGCATTTATTATTTTACATGTGGTATAATGATTAGTTACCCTGTCGGAGTCTGTGGTTCCTGATAGCTACAACCTGGGGGCTTTAAGGGCGCTTTCAATTTAGACGTTTCATATCGGACCGCTGCTGCACGTTTACCGTATCGCTGCCGGCCGGTTGCAGTACGTTAGCAGTCCGACAACAAGCTCCTAAAATAAAAACGTATCTGGTCGCCGTGCTTTTGTATGCCAGTAATGCGCTATTCAACACCGAATTGAGCACATGGTGCTTTTGACGTTGCTGTCCTGTTGTCGACCGTACGCCGCACGGTTGCCGCACCACGCGCTTTGTATGAAAAATACGATCGTCCGTACGCATTACGAATAACGCACCGCAGCAGGCCGTCAAAAAACGCATAAATTGAAAGCGCCCTAAGTTAAGAGTGAATAGGTAATTTCTAGGCAAGCGTGTTCCACTGTCGACTACATCATAGCTTACCATCAGCCCCCCTAGCCAAGTTACAACCGTTTCGTTTCGATTCTCTTTTCGTTGATCGCCTCGAGTCGGCCACGCCTCCTATTCCTTTGTTCTGACCACGTGACTGAGCGTTGAGATGACAAATTGGATGCTACGTCCATGGGTGAATGCTCTTTACATAGCAGACGCCTCTGGGATTAGTACGATAAGCTAGTTTGCGTCGACATCATAACGCAAGCTGTTTGCCCCAAGGGATTTAACAGAGTTGAAGTACACACCTGCAGTACACGCACATTTTACCAATAGTTCGTAATCCAATAACACTTTCCCTGATTTTTTTTTTGAGGCATGAAATCTTTAAATAAGTTTTCGCGCTCTAGGGTGAAGCGAGAGGGCCTATCAGACTTTTACTAACTAAAACGCACCTGCGTCCTTCAATTGCCTTTTGTGTTCCAGGACCAGCAGTAACTCTACTGACCCCAAACTTAAGTAGCAGTGAGCAGGGCACATTGGTCCCAGAACAGATGGTCGATGGAGCCGAAAGGTTATAGAGACCACGTGTCGGAAGACGTAGCGTACAAAGACCTTCCGCAAGGCGGACCGACCCATCGTAAGCGCGGGCTCGCGGACGGCGAGCAATGGGTAGCTCGCCGTCCGACGGCGGAAATATAAATGCGCACAGAACCGGTCATTGTGGCGACAGTTTGGTCCCTCAAGTGTCTTAATAGTGCTTTTGTCCAGCAGAGGCCGTCTTTCGGCTGAAATAGTGATGAAGACCCCACAAAAAGCTACCACGTAGACATAAGTATACGCAAATCGCGTTATGCCTATTCAGTTTACTTCAAATGATCCCGACTATCCGAAATTGAGTTATGGTACGGTATTTTAACACAGGCATTCCTTTTATATATTCCAGTTATATAGGCTCGTACGTCGATCACGTACTTAACATTCTATGACTATGACTATATCGTACATACTAGAGTTATATTATGTTTGTTTAGAAGTTTAATACTTTATAATAATATGGTGAACCAAGCATACACGCCCCAGTCGATAATGTGCCCCACTTGCAAAACTAAGAGACACACATTTAAAATTTGGTGTTTTTTTCAGCCGATCTAGTTAGTTTATAAGTATGACGGCGATGTAAACCATACAACGCAAGCTTAACTTGCGCTGTATAGTTTATGTAATTTGAAATGCGTGTCTTAGTTCGGCAAGTGGGGCACGGTATCGACTGCGACACGTATGAGGGGATTACCGAAGTCGTATTCGGTTATATTCACCAACTAACCGGTGTCCGCGACTTCGTGCGATTCAGACTCGTAAAACTGCACAATATCATTTGATCAGAATTTTTTTTTTTTTTAATCAAAATAATCTAAGTTACACCTTATAATATCAGCTGTCTACCAGTGAAAGATTTTTGCGAGGAACCCTAATTCTTTTTTTTCGAAAATACTTTTAGGTATTTAGTAAATCGCCAAACTAAAGTGGCAGTGGGCAGGGCACATTGCTCGCAGAACAGATGGCCGTTGGGGCCGAAAGGTTCTGGAATGGCGACCACGTACCGGAAGACGTAGCGTTGGAAGGCCTCCTACAAGGTGGACCGATGACTTGGTAACGGTTGCGGGAGTCCGATGGATGCGAGATGCACAGGACCGTTCGCTGTGGCGACGCTTGGGGGAGGCCTATGTCCAGCAATGGACGTCTTTCGGCTGAAATGATGATGATGATGATGATGATGATTTAGTAAAAAAAAATTGTTGTTATATACCGACCAACAAGGCACTAAAAAAAAAAAAAAAAGTCACGCAATACTTTTATCGGCAACCTTATCGTTCGTAACGACACTCATCTATTTACTGAAACGTGTACCTAGAATTAATGACAGAATCGATCACGGCGTCGAAGCAGCCATCATCGCTCATATCTTACAAAGAAACGTTTAATATCTTATTCATTCATCATATTCCATTTAGACGGGAACCTTGAAAGAACTAAAGAAATCTTTATTGTAGCTTTTAGATGGAAGGGTACTACAGCCTTCAAAGTAATAAATATAATCATTTAAAACGCATTAGGGTTAGAGGCCACTGAAATAGTTTCTAGAAACATTCAAACAAGTCATTTTCATATAAAAATAGACATTAGGAACAATAATGTAGTTATTTTGAAACATTTTTAAACGGGTCAAATAAAACGTTGCATGGCTACGCGAGTGACGGCGTCGTAGCGCGTAGTACCGAAAGCGTAGCTAATTTGCTACGCGCCGTAGACCATGAAATCTCTGTACAAAGTGACTCCAAAAAGTTTTTTAAGCATGTGATAAATTGCTTTGATGACTTACGTTCAGAATTTTCAGAACCATGTTGGGTATAGGTAATTGAAAATTAGGTTTCTGTTAAATTGAATTAATGTTAATTAATGAGCTTTCTAAATACATTATACTTACCTTTTACCAATTTAATCAAATTAGGTTTAAGGTTTCGAAAAAATTCTGGTCAGTAAATATTTGCCCAGACACTTAAAACTATCTTAATTTCTATTGCAATTAAATCTAAATAAATAAAAACTAAACTTACCGAGCGCTCCGTAAATAATCTCCAAAGTTCACAAAAAGTATAAACAGTCTCTGTACTCGTTGCTAAACCAGCAACGAATTAAAAAACAAAAAGAAAAACAAATAATTTTAAAAATAAAAAGTGTTCGGTATTCGAAATTTGAACAGAAGTTCGCGGCTTGTTCCCGATTCGAGCGCTCGTCCGGTCGGTCGAAAGCTAGGGCGGCATCTGACACAGCCAACATACAGCCTATATTTCTTGCCGTTCGAAAGAGGCTGCTTTCAGACTGTAAAGCTTTTTTAATGGAACGAGAGCGACACGATTCAAGCTTACTAAATAGATTTTTAAATACTTCAAACAGGAATGATTTCAAACGTCTTGGCTCGCTGGTCTAGTGGAGGCCAGTGCTATTGCTGAGTGTAGGGTCTGTGCAGTTCATTCAATCGTCAGATCGAGAATATTAATGTAAGAATTTTCCAAGAGTTCGTTACTTTTTTTTGACGTAAATACATCAAAGAACTATTCTCGCTCTGATTGTAGCGGGAGAGAGAAAACCCACCTATGTTCCTTCAGTTGCCTTTTGGGTTTCAAGGCCGTTTTTTTGGGAGTTTTTGGCGGGAATTTTGCGAGTGAAGTTTAGTAACTGTTTAAATTATTTGCAAGTGGTTTCCTTGTGGATATTAAGATGTAAAATTGGTGAAGTTTTGTATCTTAAATGTCTACACAGCTGGTTTTCACAAAACCAGCGTCATTTCAGTAAATAGGTATAATAGAACTGAGAATGTTATTATAGTGTTGACTCATCGAAGCATTACTGAAAATGTATTTTAAAAAAAAAAACATAAATCTACGTGCATCAAACAAGTTTATTCAAAAAATCAAACAGGCCACTAACAAAAAAAAATGTGGTTACTGGCGAGTCTTAAAAAAAAAGTAATGTAAGATCGAGAGCGATAGAGAAAATTAAAAATATAGAATCTTAGAGTAGTGAATTTTGTTTGTTTTAAATCTCAAAACAATGTCGAGTTTGGCCATCAAAAAATGTCACCGAATTATTGTCTTGAGCGGCTTGAATTCCTCAATTCACTTACTTCACTTAGGTTTCTATATCAACTCCCTCGCAATGCTCGGGAGTTAATTATATAAATCCCTCACTAACGTACGGGATTAAAACTTAGCAACCTTCGTTTTGTTCGGAATTCAACATGCCGCCCGCGACTTAAAGACTGCTTTGTCCCCTTGTCACATAATCTACTGTTTTTTCGTACTCGTAAAAAGTCTTATTTCTTGCATGCCATATTTTGCCACTACCACCATAAAGTTTTTGTCATATTAAAAGGAAATATTATTTCTATTAGTTGACCAGTGCTTTCCTATAATTAAAAAAAATGTTTTCATCCAAAAAGTCGTAAGCCTAAAAAGTTTTCAATCGTATCAAAGTCGTATCGAAAGCTTTCCGCAAGCTCCAAAACGCCCCACTCTCTATCAATGGTTGTATAAGTGCGCGCCTGCGCCGTGCGCGCGGATGTGACGCACGCCTCGCCGGCATCAATGGAGCGGCCATCTTGTTGACGTCATACCGGTTACACGCCATGTTTGTTTTCATTCCGGTCAATTTATGGGAACAGCGGCTCTAAGCGGTAATTTCCACCAAACTTCAATTTTACGTATTGGAATTTTGATGGATTTTTAGAAATTCCTTACTAGAAAAGTTGTAGATGTTCCTGTCTGCTTTAAAATTACAAACGATATCGAATTAATAAAGGGAATGTTTGCGTTCACATTTTCAGCAGTTCTTGATCAGATGGATCTTGTTCCTTATCTTTTTGAATTACATTCTAATTTTCATCACAAAAGGAATACTTATAACGATTTCTTTGTAATGTTAAATTTAGTTATTCTTTTCTTTGTTTATTCTTATTATTAGATTTAACACCAAAAACCCGATTTTTAATTAAAGATTTAATAAAAGTAACAAGTTCAAACCACTAGTTTTTAATTAGTACAAATACTTAAAGGGCTTAGACCTTTTGTAGTCTTGTTATTATTTAAGTAAAGTCTCATCATGATACAAGTGTGTAATGTTAGTGATTACCGTCGAGGCGGTATTTAGACCCGAGTCGTGGCGAGGGTCTTAAGAGAGCCAAGAACGGTAATCACCAGTTACTCACGACGTTTTTCAATACACTTGTGAAGAAAAACAATATAACTAACTATTACTACAACAGTAAAACTAGTAAAATATTTTGTGATATGGCGGTAAAAAATGAAATCTTGTAACAAAGCATAATATACATATATTGTACTTTTATCACAAAGTGTACCCTAAAACAACCTTTTTTAACTTCTGCCTAATGCTTTCGCGAATAGAGTATAGACGGGTCAAAGAACATGATACGATAACAAAGAACAAGTTCGGAAATTGGTCAGCGTTGCTTCTTAAACTGGGGTTCTCCGGTTGTTTTCTATATTTAAACAAAACCCGCGAAGTGTTCAGTCTACCATAGATGTTAGATTATAATACTACTTGTACATCAAATGAGGACTAGTTGATAAGAAAGAAAAGACAGTACAACTGTGCAACCCGTACATGTCGGTGAGATAGATGGAGAATTGGAGTAAAAGATGATATGATGTCGTGGTGTTCGCTAAATTTTAGAGTACCTGTTAGAGAAGTAAGTATGGCCACCAACGATCCCAAATGTATACCGATAAGATGATAATGAAGGCAAAAGAGTCCGCCCATGGGCCTGACTGACTGAAGAAACCACACGGTTAGAGAATCTTTGCTATTTCATCTGGATAGGGATTCCGGATACAGCATACTCCTGCAGCAAATATGATCTCCAGACACCAACTGTAGACGGTAGAAGCGAAAGAAGGCGTGCTGTCTCAACTAATCATTCCTGCCCCTCAACCCTCCGTAGGTCAGGCAGATGTCAGCAAATCGTAGGGGCCCAGCAGGATTAAAGCCTACTGGGGCCACGGGTGGTGTGAAAGCGATTGAAGGCAAAGAAAGAACAGGAGTGGGTTTTTTTCCACTTAAAAATAAAAACCCTCCGTAGGTAGGATCCAGATATTGTTTTATCAGCATCCCCTACGTATTTATGATTTACCTGATACTTGTAGTTCAGATAAACGACTGTAAAAATAATCAAACTAGTCTTAGTAACCTTCCTAATCATTCTTGCAATCCAGGTGAATTTATATGAATATGATCAAAAGTGGAACTGCTTAATGTAAGGTATGTCAACAAAATAGACGGGGCCTACCAGGGTCGATGCCTGCTAGGACTTCAGGATTGTTCGAAAAAGTTACCGTGGTGCTGGAACGTAAAGGGCTACTGAAGGAACTCAGGTGGGTTTTAGTCAGTAAAATTCAGACACTCGCTCTCGTTCCGCCCAGAGTCAGAGTGAGAAGTTATTTGATGATTTCCTACACCTCAAAGAAGGTCTTCATCCTTGGATCGCGCAGTATAATCTGGTATTTTTGCTTAGAAATTCTCATTCTAAGCAACAGAATTACCTCTTTTTTCATGCTGAGCCTTAGGTACCTTCCAGGCTAAATTTGAAGTACAAGTTTCCCTTATTCTTTGGGGAAGCAGGCTTAATGCCATGTATGTATGTATAAGTATATTCCCTCTCAATGACTTACATTACACGTGTACAGTCTGAACTCAACAAGCTCCCTCATATTAGCAGCGTGCCTAGCATACTAATGGCTTTATAAAATTCTTCTTGCGCATGATCTGATAATCTTACCAAGTAATATTTTAAATGTGAAAGCCTATACGTTTTGTTAATCAACCTCGCCTCAACGACTGAACGAATTTGGATCGAAAAATAGTTAAACCAGGGCTTAGATTAGTATACCTACCTACCCTATTACTAAGCCTCCGTTGTCCATCCGTCTTGTCTGTCTGTCGGCCTGTCAGCGGGCTGTATCTCATAAACAGTAAGAGGTTTCTTTTTTAGGTGGTAAAATCATTTTATGACAAATCCTGCTTTTGGGCAGAGCGGGAGATAGTGTCAGACTTTTACTGACTAAAAACCCACTCCTGTTCCTTCTTTGCCTTCGTCCCAGGGCCCCGGGTTTCACTTTCACACTACCCGTGGCCCCAGTAGGCTTCGACCCTGCTGTGGGCCCCTACGATTTGCTGACATCTCGCTGAGGCGCGCGTGGAACAGTACGCGCCGTCGACGACTTGGGCTCGGTCAGGACGGTTACCGGACGGTCGGACGGCGACCCACCCATTGCTCGCCGTAAGCAAGCCCGCGCCTACGGTGGCCGGAAATCGGGATCAGAATCTCGGCGGCGGTTGGGGCGTGAGGACCGTTGCCTCACGCGATCGGCCGCCTCCTTTGCTAGCATTACTGCTTAAACCGTAAGACGTAGAGAGTTGAAATTTTAACAGGATGTGTATTTCTATTACTGCTACAACTTCTTCTTCATCCTAACCTTATCCGACATTACTTCGAGTCGGCACAACTCGTTTTTTTTTCCATTCTGTCCTGTCACCCGTCATACTATCACTAAGTCCCTTTTCTTTCATATGCTGCTACAACAAAAAATAATAAAATTAAAATAACTTTCTTTGTTATGTTTATTGTTGTTTGTACCTACAATAAAGTAGCATAGTCGGCCTTATAATGTTCCCACTGTTGGGACTCAGGCCTCCTCTCTAGGAGAGAGAATAGGCCATAATCCACCACGCGGGCCCAGCGCGGGTTGGTGAATGTCACATGTCTTCGAATTTTTAGTTCTAGAACATGCCAGTTTCCTCACGATGTTTTCCTTCACCGTTTTGAAATAATTACTCAAAGTAATACGCCTGGCTGGGTTTGAACCCGCGGCCTACAACTCGTATAAGTCGGGGCCGTTACCACTCGGCCACCACTGCTCAATAAAGTAGATAAGTATATAATAAAGGGGTGACCAGACGGTTGCAAACTAGCGTTCAACCAAAGTGACCTTGGTTTATGTGGTTTGTGTTGCGGCTACATAATATGGATGTAAACCACGCGCCAACACGTTGGGTGGTTGGGAAAAAGCGCCTCCCAACCAAAGGTCATGGATTACAACTGCTGTCTACACGGATTGCAACTAACAATGTCAACTTGGTTGGGACGTTGGTTTGCAACCATCTGGTCACCCCTTAAATACACAATCAGTGCTAAGCCAAAAAAAAAAACGGCACGATTCTTGTGGGTCACGAGTAGGAGGTTATAAAGCCAATAAATGTTGTATACTTCAGAGCTGTGCTTCAGAGGCTTCATAAAGTTCAGCGCCCACGCAACCTACCCTCAACATCGCGATCTAATAACCTGCATTCATACTACTTCAGTGCTTAAGCATGCTCTATTAAATGTAATTACTCGTTCTGTTGTTTAATTAACGTGTTTTACGGCCGTTTTCATTTGTTTGACGGTAGGTAAAAGCGTCGTTAGCGTTCCACGTGTAGGATTGGAAGGCAAAATTGAACCAAACTGCCCTAATAGTCAAAAAGCGGTAACTCATTATTTTTTCGGTTTTTTTTTATTTTTATTAATAACTCTTCGTATCAGAAGGTGTAATCGAAAAACCTATATCTTTATTGATATTTGGTACGAGCCATCCGTACTTAGTACCTAATATTATAAATGCGAAAATAACTATGTTTGTTTGTTACGTCTTCACCCCGAAAGCCGCTAAACCGATCTTAACGGAACTTAACATGGAAAATTCCTTGAGATACCTACTTTTTAAAAACATACGAAACCAGTTAAGCCGCGAATAGTTACTTTTATTTAGTAGATATTTTATATAGTTGACTTGACTATTTTATATCGTTGACTTGACTATTTTATATAGTTGACTTGACTATTTTATATAGTTGACTTTTATATAGCCAGGCGTGGGCGAAGTGGGCCCTCGCCCACGGCCTCGCCCCCAAAGGGGCCTCGCACAAGCGAGGGCTCTTTAAGAACGAGGGTTTTTTTATATAATTGATAGGCTCTTGTTTGACCACTATTTCACCTGATGGTAAGCGACGATGTGGACGAACACTGGGTTGCGACAGTCGCTGTCTCGTTTTCGAATTTATGAAAGACTTATAACGTCTAAATTCGCGAGTGCGGTGGATGCGAGATGCACAGGATCGGTCGTTGTGGAGACGCTTGGGGAAGGCCTATGTCCAGCAGTGGACGTCTTTCGGCTGAAATGATGATGATGATGATGATGAACGTCTAAATTAGTCCACGCTCCGCCTCTGCACAAAGGTGTCAGCAGTCGATCTTCACAAAATCCTTCTTTTATCGAAGCTCACTTTTATTGAGTTGCCACTGTTTGTTTTTTAGGGTTCCGTACCTCAAAAGCAAAAAACGGAACCCTTATAGGATCACTTTGTTGTCCATCTGTCTGTCAAGACCCTTTATCTAGGGAACGCCTGGAGGTATCGAGTTGAAATTAAAACCATATACTTAGGTCTTCGGTCCCTTGAAGCTGTGAAAAAATTAAACTTATAAGTTAACGAAAAAAAAAAAGATACGGCCATTTATGTTGCAAAAAACGTATATTTCGATACTCTCAATACAATCAAAATTCATAAAGTACTTCCCGTTGTCCTAGAATCCTGAAATTTGACATGAAGCAAGGTCTCATAGCATGTGTATAGGAAAAAATCTGAAAACTGTAAATTTGTAGTTACGTCACAAAAAAAAACTTTTTGCGATTCGTAAAAATCTTAGATTCGATTCGAAAATTGAACTGTTTTCATAGGTAAGTTGGTGCGGAACCCTCAGTGCGCGAGTCTGACTCACACTTGAACGATTTTTTAAAGGGCAGAAAACTGGGGGATAGTTTAAAAATGACAACGAATTAAAACTCCTTTTACTTATTTTTTAAAAGGGCCCTGGGGCCTGGGGCTGGGGGGCAGCGATTGGTCCATAGGCAATGGCCTAAATTGTCTTTATGGAAAATCAGGAAATGATTAGAATCCGTATGGCACAGGTATCTTGATTTGTTACTCTTGTTACGTGGTTAATCCAGCACTAAGGGCAGCATAATGGCTAATGGACTGCTGAAGGTGTGTTGATAAAGCTCTTAAATTAAACATTACATGAAATGAGGGAGAATAACTGAAACGATACTAAGCGTAAAATTCGGAACTACTACTTGAAGTCCTCTCAACCTTAGTTCGGTCTTCGTCAGAATTATTATCAAATTCTCTTAATAATTTGATATTTTTCATAGTATTTATTAGTTTACAATTTTGGCATATTATATATATGTATTTTATTATTATAAATAACTATTATTTTATTTATTTTTTCTGTTTGAAGTATCTGTTATTTTTGTTTATTGTGCAAACCTACCACAGAGTTGTCTTTTTTAACCCAAAGGTTGACTGCTAGAGAATCCGTTGTTGCATTAAGATGGCCTATGTACCACTACTGTACATGAAGTTTTAATAAATAAATACTAGTTACACTTGAGTGCATATAAAATGACTCATGAAGTAATCAGAGGCCCAATTTATATTCTGCTAGCGACCCGCCCCAGCTTCGCATGGTTAGCAGCAGAGTATAACTTTTCCTGTATAAGACCTACGGCTATCTATAATACATATTACCTATTTTTTCGGTCATAGTACGACACGTATTGTATTAGCCTTTGGCGTTTAGCATTTGGATTAAGGGAGAGTAAGGAGAATTAACACAGAGTTGAGTCGACACAGTGCCTATAACTCGAAAAATATAACCGTTAGAAGTTTGGCAATAGCACACTTTGGACCACGCGGAGTCGCTGACAAACTGTCCAGTAGACATCAACGGTGTCGGACGAGTAATTGTATACCCAAAAACTGGGCAAGTGCGAGTCGCACTCGCGCACTGAGGGTTCCGTACAAACTTACCTATGTTCAATTCCCGAATAGAGTCTCGAAGATTTTTCCGAATCGCATTTTTTTTGTGACGTAACTACAAATTTACAGTTTTCAGATTTTTCCCTATACTTGTGCTATGAGACCTTGCTTCATGCCAAATTTCAGGATCCTAAGTCAACGGGAAGTACCATATGAATTTTGATTCCCTTGAGAGTGTCGAAATATACGTTTTTTGCGACATATACGGCCGTATCCTTTTTGTTCGTTAACTCAGAAGTTTGAATTTTTCACAGCTTCAAGGGACCGCAGACCTGAGTATATGGTTTTAATTTAAACTCGATACCTCTACGCTTTCCCGAGATAAAGGGTCTTGACAGACAGACTGAAATACAAACAGACAGATGGACCACAAAGTAATCCTATAAGGGTTCCGTTTCTTCCTTTTGAGGTACGGAACACTACTATTACTACTGTATCGTGGGTTAACACGAGCCTATCAAGATAAAAACAAACTGGGCAAGTGCGAATCGGACTCGCGCACTGAGGGTTCCGTACAAATCTTAATATGTAAATAATTCAATTCCCGAATGGAGTCTCGTAGATTTTTCTAATCGCAAAAAAAAAGTTATTTTTTGTGAGGTAACAACAAATTTTCTGTTTTCAGATTTATTCCTATATCTATACTATATGACCTTGCTTCATGCCAAATTTCAGGATTCTGGGTCAACGGGAAGTAGGTACTCTATGAATTTTGATTTTCTCGAGAGTGTCGAAATGTACGTTTTTTGCCACATAAACCTTAACTTAACTTATTACGTTAACTTACAAGTTTGATTTTTTTACAGCTTCAAGAGTCCGCAGACCTGAGTATATAGTTTTAATATCAACTCGATACCTCCACGCGTACCCGAGATAAAGGTTCTTGACAGACAGACAGACAGACGGACGGACAACAAAGTGATCCTATGGGTTCCGTTTTTTCCTTTTGAGGTACGGAACCCCGAAAAACTGCTTTCTTCACTCAAAAGCTGCCTTTTAATTAATGGTATTTTTACTAAGAGGTAAATAAAGTTAATAACATTAGGTACCTAACTTATTGTAAGTACCATCATCATCATCATCATAATTATTTCAGCCGAAAGATTGTACCTACCAATCATCTACTATTTTAAAGCTTTTAGTTTTATACTAGATCCTAGCCCTTGTTTTAAAGTTTTAATAACTTCCACTAATTGCTTTTCTTTCAAAATATTAATTGCCTCTAATTAAGTCCCATTCCATATCATTAGAAGTACTTTCAAAAATCAAAACATAAAACTATTTAGCTACACTCTTTAGTATACCCTAGATTTATTACAAAAGAGAGAGACAACAATACATCAATGCTTTCGTTTTAAAGCTTTTTATTAACCACCCTTAATTCTAGGGTCGAGAATCCCCTTCCCGCGCTTGCGTGAATCAATAATGTACCCGTTATTGTGATACTACTTGTTAATGTCAAATGACGTGTAAAGCTACTGTTTGACGTCCATTGAAACTTTTGTACACACGTAGCTACTGGGATGTTGTGTTTAACAAGCAATGGACTTAACTTGTTCGAATGGGTGGTTGTGTTTGTAGTGGTTAGTAAACATCGTGGTACAGTTTCGCGCCTGCGCCCTGCATCCGATGGACCAAATTTTTAGCAAGTGTAATAGGAGATTGGTGTAAAGTGCAACTGTTTTGTGTGAAAACTCTATAAATAATATTAAAAAGTGAGTCTGATTGCCATTGTTGTGTTTTGCATGTTGTTTAGATCAAGTTTCATTGGTTGTCTATGAAGTATGCTGAAGATTTTCGTGTGTGCATTTTCTTTGTGTAAAATAACTATTTTTCTGTACCTGAACCATTTTCTGTTCGAAATAAAATACATCATTAAGTAGAAATGACAATAATACAGGAATTTGTTGCTCTGATTATAGAACTACCGTTGTAAAGTCCTGTGTTCATTTTTTTTCTCAAATTAAAGTAAATTTAAAGAAGGTAGGTACCTACGTACTAGCTACATAAGTTAACAGGATCGGAGAGTAATTTAGGAGCGCGCAGAGCTTTTGCGAAATGCTTGGTATGATTAAGTGAAAATTGGAGAGATCGACTACCTACATCTTAAAAATAAAAATAATTATCAAATAATTACTGAACGGCAGATAGAGAAGTTTAGATACAACTTTCATCCTTATTTTATCGGGATGATTGAGTTGAAATAATTATAAGTATTTCGGTTGATATGATGGAACAATTTGAATACAGCGGTCTTCCCGTCTGATTATAATTTAAGTGTCTTCAAGGCTAGAGTGAATAGGCTCATAAATAAAATAGTGCGTTCATCATCAACGATTGCATCACTTTCTAATATCAGGTGGGATTGCAGTCAAGTACGAGTTTACCTATACCATTAAAAAGAAATTGTAGGTAGCACTAAAAAGCTTAAATATTAAAGTAATATTTCCATTAATGTTTTGCTATAAATACATTATGATAGTCACGTAAAATAGCTGTAGGTAATGATGTTATTTACATAATTTAAAATAAATAAATAATCAAAGATTTGACTTGTTCTATTTCTGCGTTGTTGGATTTTGCTTCTTTTATTGAATTGGAAAAAACACTACTTTCAGTTTTCTAATAAGAATCGAGGAGAGTCCTTAAGAAACAACTCTTACAGTTTTCAAAATTTCTAAAAATACGCCACACTGAATTATACAAAAAGAAATTATGAGAACCTAAATAGGTGTGCCAACAGTTTTACCGCGAGATATTTGTAAACCTATACTCATATTCAGCTATTATTTATTATTTATTTGCTATTTGCAGGATTTACTAAATTTTAAAGAAATTAAGGACAGGTTTTCAAATATCTCGCGGTGAACTGTAGACACATCTATTTAGGTTCTTCATTTTTTTTTTCGTATAATTCAGTGCGGCGTATTTTTAGAAATTTTGAAAATGGTTAGTACCTTTTTAGGTGTTTTTAAGGACTCCCCTCTTAAGCTATAATTACAAAATATACCACTACACATAGAACCACAAGGAAAAATTCGGAGATTAAAGATGTAATTTTAATGAAAAACATTCAAAATACAAAAAACTTCTTTTACTTAAAAATGTTTGATAGTTTTGACGACTTTAATTAAATATTTAAATACATTGTTTGTATAATTGGAATATCTGTAATAAATCCAGTTTTTTTAAGTGTTTTAGGGTTCGATAGCCAGAGGGTCCAAACGGAGCCCTATTGCTCTCGCTCATGCATTCGTGCGTCTTCCTGACACCATTTTATGGTCTAGCAACTACACCGTTAAAACTAGTCTTCATATTTTTACTTTTCCAGGATGTCATGCGGGGCGGAATGTCTATCCCTAGGGCCTCCACCAGACTCGATCCTGCATATGCCCCCTCCCCCCCTGCCAGCCTTCCTAGCCAGTGCAGCCAACCTGACGCCACCGTGCAGGGCCTCCAAGTGCCCCCCTCACAGGAACAACGAGGAGAACTCGCTGTTCCCCGGAGTGGAATACCATGAGCTCCCCAGACATGGTGAGATACGTATGTTGCTTTTTTATTTATTTGTCCTGTAGCTACTTAGTTTCTCATTAGATCGCATATTGTTTTTTTACTTTCTCGTTTCATTTGCCTCATAGAAAAAACCGGTCAAGTGCAAGGCGGACTCAAGTACCGAGAGTTCCGTATAAACTTAGTTCGAATCTTGTCTTAACTACAAATTTACGGTTTTTGAGACGAGAGTTTGAGACCTCGCTTTTTGACAAATTTCAGGATTCTAGCTCGGCAAGTGACTACCCTTTAGATTTTGATTTCCTTACGTGTGTCAAAATATAAGCTTTAAACGGCCTTGTCTTTAGATTTCGTTGACTTAGAGGATTGATTTTTTTCACTAATCCAAAGAGAAAAAAAGTCTTGACAGACGGACAGACTGACACATGGACAACAAAATATTCCTATAAAAGTTCCGTTTTTGCCGACTGAGGTACGGAACCCTAAAAATTACCACACAAACAATACCTTCCCTTTGTTAGAAAAAGCAAGGACTTACAGAAACCATAATCATTGACATACCTAACTCCATATATTATCTCATTTATTTATATATTTCAATGTCATTGCATGCTAACATAATCCGTCCTAAGAACACAAATTACTAATGAAATACTGTGATACTGGTTGCAGAACCCGCTTCTAATGACGACACATGGTTCCTGGTGCTGATCACCTGCTGCATCGCTGTTCTCTGCATAGCAGCCTTACTGGCCCTGTTCCTGCTCAAATGTAGAGAGTGAGTACTTTTCTATATTCGACTAATATAGAGCAAGAATAATGCTACTGTCCAGCGTGAGGTCGTCTTATCCACAGCACCATCTAAATAAACTCTCTATCTATATTCTTCTTTTTTCTTCGGGCCCCAAGACCAGGGTCTACTAAAGCTTCTTTCTTCTTAATTCTCATTCATTCTATTTTTCTTGCAGTTGGAAAAAATCTCATGGGTTTTTCCTCGACAGGGCCCGAGGAGGGTGTAAGAGCGGCACTGGTAAAGCTTCCGGCTCCAACGCCTTATACGGAGGCGCTGCTATCGACTCGCGTGTGTTGTGGGCCGCGCTGACCCCACGGGGCACGCGACACTTCGTCGCCGACACCTACCCGCACGACGAGACGGAGGACCACCACTATGAGTGCGTCGAACCTCCACTATACAAGCTTGGACCGCCTGAAGACCTAGCAATTCCGCGACACTTCAACGTAGAATACGAAGACCCTGCCCCATTAATCGAAAGTTACAGCGACAGGACCGAAGAGTACTTCCGAAATGGCATGGACACTCTTCGACGCGGGACACGACCTCTCGTCTCTTCGCCCACAAGGATCGAGCGCCCGAACCTGCCTCCCCTGAACCTCCAGCCCCGCACTCTGCGGAGGGCCCCTCACTCCCGCCGAGTGAGCGATGCAAACAACCCGGAGAAGTCGGCCATCTGAACCGAGAGTGGCGCGGTATTCTCCGTCGCCGATACTACCGATATCGATTACGATTGGCAGTCGATCGAAAACTCGAATGTTGATCGTCTCGTTTGAGGACCACTCTTTTCTGACACAACTAGTTCGAAACCTGAACTAAAGTTTTAAAATCAGCTCTGGACTATATACTTAGAACGCTTTTATCCGCATCTAGTTCATAATGGGACGTTTACAAAAATAGTGAAATAGAATAAATAGTTTGCACACTTCTTTCGTTCGAAAGTACAAAACAGCACTCACAAATCACAACAACATAGTATTGCCTCAATTTATGTAACGCAATGTACGAATATACAGTAGATTTTTTAGGTAAGTGCTATTTTTTATTGCTATTTTTTATTGGATTAGGTAAACGGGTAAGTATGTTTATATTAAAAACTTGGCGAAAGAAGTGTGAAAACTACAATACTATAATGTAGTAGGTATTGAAGGTTTTAGTACCAAGCTTACGAAGTGCATCAGTGTCCATATTACGAGTAGCCTGCGTATGCGAACGTAATTGTAACTCGGTAGTCTCTAGTCTATTTCGTGTAAATATCATAGTTTTATAACGAATTTTATTTTGTTCAATGTGCAATTGTATATGCTATAAAGCCTTTAGTCTAATAATACGGTCACAATTTCTAGTCATTCGTCACACATTATGACATGGTACTGTGTCTATTTTAATCGATAACTGCTAGCATCTGTAATAACTGTTAGGATGTTTTATTTTATACAGTATGTATCACGAATTTTTGTACTTGTCAATAAAATATTATTATTTCTTCTGATTTTTACTTTATCGCCTCACAACATTATAACCTAGCATGAATCAATCTACTAAAATGGTCTTCAATGGTCTTTAAAGACAGCAGTTGAAATGTGAGTGAAAAATGAGTTTTCTAGAATATCTGTAAGTAGAAAGCCGGGCTTTCGTGCAATACATTCGTGGTACAGAAAAAACCAATTAATACCGTTTCCGAACGACTTCAAATGCCGAAACGTCGCAATACACGTACGTCAAAACAAATCCAAAAAAAAAAGAAGAAACGTCGAGGTTTTTGGCGGGATTTCTTCGAGTGAAGTTCAGTGACTGTTTTAATTATTCGCAAATTGATTCCTAGTGGATATTGTGATGTAAAATTGGTGTTGTTTTGTATCCCAAGTGTCTGCGCAACTGGAATAATATGTGGAATCATTGAAATAGGCGCGGTCTCGATAAAATGGAGCTGAGAATTTTATTGTAGTTTTAGCTACCTCAGCGAAGTTTGCTGAGAAGACTGAATCGATACATTTGCTGCCAAATACTTCAAAAAACATTAGAATGTGTTACACCTGCATTCTAATGTAAAACAAAAAGAAACAAAAACTGATGACTAGGCAGCATGGTCTCTGACCTTAGCCTGTTCCACAAGGAACGAAAAAAAAAAAAAAAAAGAAGGAACGTCGCTTTGACGTTGACAGTTGGCTTTGACAAGACGCTCGTAATGCAGCATTGTTTGTAAGCGAAGTTTTTCTAAAAATATGATAAAACTATCCTATTCCTGATATATTAATAGTGACTAAGCGTTAGTTCCAACTTTATTTAAGTACAAAAATTATAAAATATAACCAAAATGTCGGAAGAAGTGATAAAACACTCGGTGCACACATTGGTGTTCAGATCTTTGAAGAGATCTCATGATATGTTTCTATCTAACCAAGGACTGCTGCCACCAATTGATGAAAAAGCGTAAGTATTAAGCCAAAATTATGAAGAAGTATAAAGAGAGATGGTAAACATTAATCAAGTTGGCAACTATACTAATCAGTCCATGTTGCATTTTAATATGTAGACCCGTACTATGTAAGCCTTATCAACTGGTTAACCCCTTTTACTAAGGTGTATTTTCATGTGAGACGGGTACATGTACCAAATACTTCAAAAACTTAAAGAACTATTTGTTGGCACTCTATTTATTAATTACTTACTCTAACTCAATCCTATTCAAAATAGAATAACAATTTTCACATTCTTCCTAAAATTATTGATGCCATTTTGTGGAACATTGATGTGGAACATCTATTGGTGGCAGTAAAACTGACTCAAATGTAATAACAGCAAAAGGCATGATCCCCAATATACCACTCTCATTTTATCCATATTTATATATAAAGCTATGTAAATTGCACAATATGTTCAAATTACTACAAGATCCTTACAAAGTCTTTATCTTTGCTACAAATTATTCATTTTGTATATAAATTATTTGCAGAGAAAAAATCTTAAAAGGCATAAAGGCTCGAGACAGCTATGGTCAAGTGATGGATACAGTGCAACTTGCACAGGCCGTCAAACAACAAGATGCAAGAACACAGCCGGACATACCAATGATAATGGAGAATGGTAACTATAGCCGTGATAAATATTATGTGCTAGTCTAAAATTATTAATCAAGTTAACTTCTTAATTACTTCAAATTAAAATTATTTACATACTTATTAATACTTAACTAATTATAACATACCCTACATACAACTAAACTAATAAATAACTTAATAGATATAATGTGTATTATATACAAACTGAAAATAATAGTATGTATAAATGCATTTAACAAGAAATCATTGGGCATCAAAAAATTAATCAATGGGAAATGTGCGAAGAACACAGGCAGCATTGCCATGTTGAATGGCAATGCTGATATGTTGGCCAAATAAGCCCATTTGTTAATATTTACAATAATTATTAATTAACCTAAAGATGTCTATACCAACCAATTAATAGAGAAATTGAAAATCATCCAATTTGCAAACAGATTTATCAATGCTGTATGACATATTTAAAACTTGTAAATAAGTTCTAACTCAAGGGATAGGTTACGCTAGGGCAGAACTAATGGTCCAAGAGGACATCCAGTGCCCTATCAATCTTTATCCATGATGGTTGTGAATGTTCTATGAGTGTAAGTGTAAGTAAGTGTTCTTAAACATAGGGGGAGTCATTTCTCCTCAATAAAGGATGAAGTCTGTGGGCAGTGGGCCAACACTAGTCGGGAACAGTGGAAGTCACACTGCACTTGCAGCCACCGACGAGTGTGTGACGGAAAACACTGAAGTGGTTTTAGTCAGCACGAGTCTCACGGACCCCCCTGTCCACTTCAGAGTCAGGAGGTCATCCATAAGGATTAACAGCATGAATAAAAATAAGACTAGGGTAGAAATGTGTGTGTCCACTTGTGGTGCATTTTTAACTCTAAAGTGCTCCCGTAAATGCTGCCCGTAAAAAACTCAAATTATCAATTTGAAAACTATGCAAGATGTAGAGCAACATAACCCACAGTAACTGAGTTCAATCAGTTCACAGACAAATACATAGATAATCCTACCGTCATGTCACGTGCGGCGGCAAATTGCACACCGCGCGAGTACTCTAGGGCTATAAGATACAAGTGAATTTATGTCTAGTTAATTTTAGGCATAATTTATGTGTACCAAACAGTGGCGGTACCTTCATACAAGCAGAAAAGCCAGGCATGCCTTACTAAAATGCTCGATAGAGAATCAATATCAAACCCGAACTATTTAAAAGTTCGCGCGCTTTAATTCTTATCAAAATAACACAAAGTATCTACCTATGCCACACTACACACAGCGCGCGCAGAGTTTCGCATTGGCAGCATCTACGCGAGAGCTATATCTATCTCGCTTACACGTACCGGCTTTTACCGGGCTTTCAAATACTATCTCTGTCACTTTCGCACTTATAGCGATGTGCCGTATAACGAGTTAGAACTTTATGCGACTACAAATCGATCAGTATGGAAGATTTAAGCCGGGCATTCGTATGAAGTTGCATTCGTATGAAGTTGCTCGCGTATGCGTGACTTTGTCATCTTGCCAACTCTGCAGTGTTGCCGTTTTAGCGACGTTGTGAGATCTTGGAGATTTTTAACGAGTTTGGAAACTTTTTTTAAGATTTAGCAACAATAAAAACTAGCGACTTTTTAAAATAACGAAATTAAATATTCAAAAATAAAGGCAATTTTTTAGAACTGGTCTCGTTAATTTCAAAATACGATGTCGTTTTAGAAAAGCATATGCAGCATTAGAAAAGTGACAAACCGGGGCCGAGTTATTTATCTAACAAAATTCAAAACGATATTATTCATTCCGTAGCCGATGTGATGCAAACTTGCATCGATTACGAAGTTAGGCAAACAAAATTTGTTTCAATTATTATTGACGAAACCCCCGATGTTAGTCATAGAAAACAACTGTGCTTTGATTCTCAGATATAATTATAAATGAAATTCATGACTGTTTTTTGGGCTTTTAATTTATTGTACCTAATCAGTAGTTTGTGAGAAAATTGCGATGATACATACGTAGGTACCTACAGTCGAAAACTGAACTTTCTTTTTTTGAAATCGGTTAAAATTTTATTGGGCTTGCCTTATTTTGAAACCCTAGGCACGCCACTGGTACCAAACCAATTAACTAAAAAGACAATTATTTTTTCTTCTATGCAAGGCTTTATTGGCCCAGAACCGAGGGATGAATCCACTTCAAATGGTTTGTTGTAGTAGTTTGCAATAAGTCTTACAATTATAATATCTTTATTCATGTTTAGAGCTATTGAAACTTGCATGCTTACTGCTAAAGTGTATAGATAGCATCAACAACTAGTTACTCCATTTTTAAAGGAATATTGGGGTACCTAATTTATATATGTATAGATTGATTGCTATCTGTTTAATGTTATATATGTAAAGGTTTTTTTTTAAAGAATGTTAAAGTCTATTTTATAAATAATTTTATATTATATTTATGTATGTTAACAAAAAAAAATGTATATTTCCAAAAACAACAAGTGCTTACAAACAAAATCAGCTTTTAAAACATTTTCCTCTACTAATGTTAAGCCACTATGTTCTGGTTTCTCAGGAGAATTAGGCGAGTCAGCAGCCCTAGGTTCAGATGCAGCCCTGGTACCCTTCACGGGCCCCACTCCCACTGCGGCCCCGCCAACAGGTGCCCTGGCTGTACCAAGGAAGCCTCCCACAATGCCCAAACCCAAGTGGCATGCTCCTTGGAAGCTGTTCCGTGTCATCTCGGGACATCTGGGCTGGGTGAGATGTGTGGCTGTTGAACCAGGCAATGAGTGGTTTGCTACAGGTAAGAATATCAAATATTACACCAGATTCTAAGTTTTTAGTCAGATTATGTGTGGTTGGGCCTCATGAGAAGGCTTACAGTCACCCAAAGGGCAATGGAAAGGGCTATGCTCGGAGTTTCCTTGCGTGATCGAATTAGGAATGAAGATATCCCCAGGAGAACTAAGGTCACCGACCTAGCCTGAAGAATCGCCAAACTTAATTGGCAGTGGGCAGGGCACATTACTCGTAGAACGGATGGTCGATGTGACCGAAAGGTTCTAGAGTGGCGACCGCGCTCCGGAAAACGCAGCATTGGCAGACCTCCCACAAGGTGGACCAACGAACTGGTGAGAGTCGCGGGAATGCGACGGATG
Source organism: Mythimna impura (assembly GCA_905147345.3). Taxonomy (NCBI): domain Eukaryota; kingdom Metazoa; phylum Arthropoda; class Insecta; order Lepidoptera; family Noctuidae; genus Mythimna; species Mythimna impura. Next base: position 26,619,348 of record LR990355.1, read on the forward strand.
CGAGACGCGCAGGATCGGTAGTTGTGGCAACGCTTGGGGGAGGCCTATGTCCAACAGTGGACGTCTTTCGGCTGAAATGATGATGATGATGATGATATATGGTTAGGATTCTGGAAGCCCTTGCTTCCAGGACCACGGTCTGTTAAAACTACCGTGGCCCTAGCGAGCACCGACCTTACTGGGTGCGCGTGAAGCACTACTTGCCGTCGACGCCTCGAGCTCAGTCATTATCGAACGGCCGGATGGCGAGCTTCCCATTGCTCGTCGTCCGCAAGCCACCAATGATCTTACTGTTGGGAACCTATTACAAGTGATTATCATTATGTATGTTTATCAGGTGCTGCTGACAGAGTGATAAAGATTTGGGACTTGGCGAGCGGCAAACTGAAAGTATCACTCACAGGGCACGTAAGTACAGTAAGAGGTCAGTTCCTTTTTGTTTGTACCATTGCAATTGGTTAAATAGTTGCTAATGTTTTGTTACTAAATTCCTTCACTGTACTTTTGGCTCCAGGTTTGGAAGTATCCTCAAGACATCCGTACTTATTCAGTTGTGGTGAAGATAGACAAGTCAAATGCTGGGACTTGGAATATAATAAGGTAAACTTTGTTTAATATTAATTGAGTCACACTGGTTGACTTTTTTAGGGTTCCGTACCTCAAAAGGAAGAAACGGAACCCTTATAGGATCATTTTGTTGTCCGTCCGTCTGTCTGTCTGTCTGTCAAGGCCCTTTATCTCCGAAACGCGTGGAGGTATCGAGTTGAAATTAAAACCATATACTCTGCGGTCCCTTGAAGCTGCGAAAAAATAAAACTTCTAAGTAAACGAAAAAAAAAGATACGGCCGTTTATGTCGCAAAAAACGTACATTTCGATACTCTCAAAGGAATTAAAATTTATAGGGTACGTCCCGTTGACTCAGAATCCTGAAATTTGGCATAAAGCTAGGTCTTACAGTATAGATATAGGAATAAATGTAAAAAAAAATTTTTTGTTACGTCAAAAAAAAATACTGTTTTGCGATTCGAAAAAATCTTCGAGACTCCATTCGGGAATTAAACTATTCACACAGGTAAGTTTGTACGGAACCCTCGCGAAACGCGCGAGTCCGACTCGCACTTGCCCAGTTTGTTTTTATTGTGAGCTAGGAGGTTGCCATATGGTTCTGTGTGCTTTAATTTGCTGAACACAAGTTCAAAATAGTCAGCTATTTTGCGTTAGTGTGAACCAGTCCTGTCATACTCTGTGTGAGTTCGTCCCGTCATCTTTACCTGGGTCTGCCGTAATGTCGAAAACTTTATTAAAATAAATAAAAAAATAAATCTAGATCTCTAGATTTTTCTTTTTGGACTGCCAAAAAATATGGCCTTCCTTTATTTCGGCTTCACATAAACGTGGAAATTGCATAAAATTTAATTAAAACATCGCAAGACTTATAGCAGAACAAAAATATTTTGAAAAATCTATGCAATGCCAGAAAACTGATCTTGGGACAACTTCAAATTAATGTAAAATATATAACACCTTATTCATTGGTATGTAAAAAATCTAATTGAATAGAATAATAGTTCTTCTTGTATATTTATAATAAACCTTTTTAGATAGGTTTTAAAATATGTTCAACTTTTATGTATTTGTTTTCATGGGACAACACGAAAACAGCCTGCGCCATTTAAAGTAAAAATGCCCATACATTATCACTGAACTTATTACATTTTATCCCTCAGGTGATCCGTCACTACCACGGCCACTTATCAGCTGTCTACACGATCTCCCTGCACCCGACGATAGACGTTCTCGTCACAGCTGGTCGAGACGCGACCGCGCGAGTGTGGGACATGAGGACTAAAGCTAACGTACACACGCTGACAGGACACACGGATACCATCGCCTCGCTCGCGTGCCAGGCTGCTGAGCCACAGGTAAATAGGAGCTAGCGATGGATGAAGGTGATAAGTATCCGGCTCGAAGGACCAAAATGTATGGGCAAAAGCCTTTACATAATAATGTCGAATGTTGTAGAATAAAAGGATGTTAATGATCAATAAATAGTGTTTAATAATACACTTCACTAATTTAATGTTACTTGATTTGCAGTAATTACTAACTAGGCCTGAGTCCAATGTGTGGATGCTGACCGTACTGAATTCTTCGGTTATTTATCAGGCTAGGAGAAGTAGCTTTACTGTGTTCCGATTTAAAGGGTACAGATGTCAGTGTACTTACATCACACACTCCTTTTTCTCATGGTTTGCGGTAGAAACTAGAAGTTGTTGGTGAAAGAAGTATTTTAGCTTTTTCTAAAATTAATAGAATAGTTATGACGAGTCGTCATAAGCGCTACTTGTTTGCAAACAAACGGAGGCTATCGGCGGCGGGACCTCTCGCGCCGGCAGTGGCGTAGCTAGGCGTGGAAGAAGTGGGCCCTTGCCCTCGGCCTCGCACTCAAAGGGGCCTCGCACAAACAAGGGGTCATTAAGAACAAGGGTTATTGGATAATTGATAAGCTCGCGTTTGACCACTATTTTACCTAATAGTAAGCGCAATAGAGTCTCATTTTCTCGTTGTTTGTCTCGTTTTCGAATCCATGAAAGAAAAAGGCCTCGCTGATGTGTACCTTCGCCCACGTCTAAATTAGTCCACGGTACGCCTTTGCACGCCGGGTCCTGGTTCAGGCCTTTGGCTCATCTCTATGTGCGAAGCAGTAATGCTAGCAAAGTGATGGCCGTAAACGTGAGGGAACGGACATCCTCACGCCCCCAGCCGCAGTCGCAGGGCGACCACTCACGCGTCTAGATTTGCGGACGATGAGCAATGGGTAGCTCGCCTTTCGCCCGCCCGGTAACGAACGAGCCTGACTTTCTGAAATACCTGATGATCCTGGAACGCAAAGGAAGCAAACTGAAGGATACACGTGGGTTTTAGTCAGTAAAAGTCTTACACGCCCTCTCGCTCCGCCCTAAAACGGGGGAAGTAATGAGATGATTTCCCACCACAAAAAAAAACGCGCCCCTTCAAAGTTACGTCGCAAAACCGATGGGCGTGGCTTTGCCCAGTTTCGTCTGTGCTAACGGACACAATTGCTCCCGAAGATAAAAAAAATTGAAAAATAAGCTGTCAGCTCTATCCTTACTATGTCAATAATAAATATGTACTAACAAACTATAAATTCTTTTCCCAGATTATAACCGGCTCGCACGACTCAACAATCCGCCTCTGGGACCTGGCAGCCGGCAAGTCTATGTGCACTCTGACGAACCACAAGAAGTCCGTCCGCTCCATAGTAGTGCACCCCGCACTATACACGTTTGCGTCGGCTTCTCCCGACAATATTAAACAGTGGAAGTGCCCAGAGGGAAAGTTTATACAGGTAGGAATCGCTAATTGTCATAGAGTCCCATAGATTTATGAGATCACTCATTATATCACCCTATTTATTCAGAGGTTTTTGATGGAGAAGTTTCATGATACATGGTTTTATGATGGCAAAAAAAAAATGAATTTATTTGGCACAACACAAGGCACACACAAAAAATGTATGTAAATACGAACAAAATAAAAAGAAGCAAAAAAAATACAATTGCGTGCCTCACAGCTGCACCAAAATAGGTCCAGTTCAACATGAATGCCAGACAATTAGTGCCTAACGCTGGTTTTCATCTGAACCTGAGGTTGTGACGCAACGGACGTTAAATAGTCTTATAGTGTAATATAACTTCTCGTCCAACATACCACAGTGTCTCAAGACGAAAGTCTATGACCAGTGCGTGTTGCCAATGATGACATATGGCTCCGAAACGTGGTCGCTTACAATGGGCCTCATCAGAAGGCTTAAAGTCACCCAAAGGGTTATGCACGGAGTTTCCTTGCGTGATCGAATCAAAAATGAAGATATTCGCAGGAGAACCAAGGTTGCTGACATAGCACGAAGAATCGCCAAACTTAAGTGACAGTGGGCAGGGCACATTGCTCGCAGAACTGATGGCCGTTGCGGCCGAAAGGTCTAGAGTGGCGACCACGTACCGGAAGACGCCGCATTGGAAGGCCTCCCACAAGGTGGACCGATGACCTGGTGAGGGGAGCGGGAATCCGATGGATGCGAGACGTTGTGGCGTCATTTGGGGAGGCCTAGCAGCTAGTCCAACAGCTGATGTCTTTCTGCTGAAATAATTATGATAAATAATGAAAATTCTACATATACAGAATCTGTCGGGCCACAACGCGATCGTGAACTGCATGGCGGTGAACCCCGAGGGCGTGCTGGTTAGCGGCGGCGACAACGGCACCATGTACTTCTGGGACTGGCGGACGGGGTACAACTTCCAGAGGTTACAGGTGAGTTGATCATTTGACTAATAAATATTGTCTCAGAAGGGCCGACTGGCTCTTTAGTTCTACTGCCGAGCATGGATTCTGGGTTCAATCCCTAGATCGGGCAGTTTTATGCAATTTTTTCACCAGGAAATTCTCTAAAACAATCTAAAGGCACGATTGACGTAGTGATTGAGCTATTGGCTGCTGAGTTGTGTGTCGCTGATTCGATTCCCGGGTCTGGGTGTCTTGTATATGCACCCACGGTATTTATACAGGAGTAATTCATAGTGCTATCTTCGAAGTGTTCCCTCATTGATGACGACTATATCGCACCGTTATATTAGGTCGTGGAGGATGCGCACATCTACTATATATTAATTTGCATTGCAGCACGAAAATTAGGAATTTTATTCAAATTTCTTAACAATATTACTCTTACACATGGTATCTACATCTCTTTTCCAACTCTCCTTTCGCAGGTATACTGGAAGAGATTTTTGTAAAAATTAGCATCAACTTTCTACCTATTTTACTGTTTCTTGTCTTTTATTATATATGTACATAAATTATTAAATAAACAAATTAAATATATATTTTATCCCCCAGGCGGCAGTCCAACCCGGCTCAATGGACTCGGAAGCCGGTATCTTCGCGATGACGTTCGACAACTCGGGCTCGCGCCTCATCACCACGGAAGCCGACAAGACCATCAAGATATACCGCGAGGACGACTCCGCGTCCGAGGAGACGCATCCCATCAACTGGAGGCCCGAGATACTCAAGAGGAGGAAGTTTTAATTTAGTTAAGATAATAAATAGACGTTTTTTGACAATGACTTCTAATTATTTTTTTTCCCTTCCAGTAGTTGAAGTACCCCCCCTTTAAAGGAGATGCTCTGTAGTGACATTTGTGGCGTCACATAGAAACTAAACTATAAATCCTGCATCGCACATTTAAAGTTCTCCGCGCGATTTGAACATATACAACAACCCGAAATCAACTATCGGGTAGTTGCGCAGATCAGACAAAACATCCATCTGGTCGGAGGACACTGTTCCGCATATACCCAAAGCTCAAAGGTAGCCCTTTTGACTTTATCGTGAAATAGCCATTCAATGGGGTAAGATGAACTGAGAGGTCTGTATTGACGACTGTAATGATTATATTTAATTCCGTAAGTAAAACTTGCCACAAAAAAAATATCAAAAGTTTTTATTTCATATAGGCCTACATGGGCACTTATAAAACGTCAGAAGCTAGTGCACGGTTCCAAATTGGTCGTTTCCTATGGAGAAGAACCGGCAAGAAACTCCATCATAATACATCTTCGACATACAAATCAACATACAACTTCGACTCAAGACTTGCAAATTACGAAAAACTGATGAATGTCGCCGGTAGCCGGCGACATTCATCAGCAAGAGTTACCTGTGTTAGGACATTTCGCTGTTCCGAAACTTATTATACCAGGGTCTTACCATGGCGTGTTAAAATGTCCGTCGTGTGAGCGAGATAGAGGGATGGAGGTTAGTGATGCAAGGAAGTGTTAATACTATGAGAAAAAGCACAATTTTATTCTTTTTAAACAACAGAAGGGTTACATCGTAATCACGTCACGAGGCGCGGTGATGTGCAGAATGAACTAAAAAAATGCTGTATTCTTCCGTTTAGAGTTCTGTTATAAATTTTGCGGAAGTGATTTTGCGCGCCCACTCCACGCATAAAATGCTCCTTTCAAGTTACCTTGCATGTTACGTTACAGCCAGTCTGTACTCAGCTTAAAAAAATACTCCAGAATTCAGTGTTTTAGTTTTATTGTTAAAAAATATTACATAATTATACTTTATAATTGAATGTAACAAAGCAAAGATATGTACGTGTCCGTCACACATGATTGAATATCTACCGTACAAGTCTCATTCGCTCGGAATGTTGACAACATAACATTACTCCGCAGCTACAAAATAATTGCGCTTTGTAAATGTGTGTCGATCTAGCGAGGCCAATATTGGCAATACATAACAATGGTAAGCTTTTTGCACGTATGAATTCAAATTACAAAGGGCCCTGCTGGACAGATAAATTGTTCTTGATGATTTGCGCTTGTTCTGTACATGAATCGAAAGGTACATTGGCACAAGTTACGAACAGTATTATTTTTATATTCCGAGCTTAACACAAGCGCGGGTCCAGCTGGATGGATGAGGTGATTTAATGTAATTTCTATCAAAATAGTTGAGGTACATTTTTTTTTTTCGGTGGGAATACCATCCAATGACATCCCCCACTCTTGGGCGGGGCGGGAGATAGTGTCAGACTTTTACTGACTAAAAACCCACTCCTGTCCCTTCGTTGCCTTTCATACCAGGGCCGAGTCTTCCTTTCAGAAGCAGACCCATGGCCTCAGTAGGCTTCGACCCTACTGGGCCCCTACGGAGTTGAGGTACATTAGATCTTGTTATTAAATTCGTTAGATACATTAAATGAACAACGCGTAGCCACTAGTGGTGTGTGTGGCCCCGCTAGATCGATACACAGGTTTTGTAATACTTCAGATGTAAAGTTGGTATTTCTAGAACTGTTGCATTCATATGGCTTTATTTTAATGCCTAAATTGCAAGAAGCTTGTGTTATTGCAAATATTAATTCTAGCCAATTCTTGGAATACTACCTATACATCAATATACAAATTATTATCATAATCAAGAGAGAAATTCATTCAAAAATATTCAAAAAGTTTACACAAACGAGACACCCACTTGAGATCACTTGAACATTAAACAATCATTATACGAATATAAAATGTTACTCTATGTATACTCAATTCGAAATATGATTAGACATATAAACTAACATTTTTTACTGTCCGATCAACCGATATTGTCTTCTATTCCATTGGAATAAGGAGTGCATAAGAAGCAAAAACGTGGTTACAATACCAACTATTTACTGCAGCCGCCATTTGTCATGCCACCAACGCAATAAAAGTCAAAATCGGTTGAACGAACAGTAAAGAAAGGTTTGTATAAATGTCTCATCTTACTTCGAATGGAGTATAGTGCTAGTTAATTCTCATTAATACATAAAAATTTATTTTCCAATAAAAAAAAAGACATTCCATAAAATATCTTACTCATTATTTTCAATTTCTCGTAGAATAAAGCATTATTTATTAGATTGTTTTATCATAATATTAAAGCCTATGTTTATGTTAGCCCGCCAGCAAGCTTAATTGTGCTCATACAAAAATATTATAGCAAGGAGGTTCCATACAACATTGTGTTCCCAGTTCCAAGTCATGATGTATTGATGCTTTATTGCTTCTTATTAATTGTATATTTTTAAATATATTCTGATTACAAGCTAGAGAATTACAAATGCTAAGTACACCCTTATTGTCACGTACATCAGAGCAGTATATAGTAAACGTATGTGTTGTGACAGTGCTCTAAAAGAATAAACAAAATAAATGCATGATAATATCACTTGGTCTTTTATACTTCTGAGATATTAAAAAACTCTATTTTCCAATCATAAAATCATGTTCGGTATGTATTAATTTCCTTTTTAAAAATGGCTAGTTGTATATTTAAAATTATGGGGCTAGTAACTAAGGGATGTGTTTCAAAATCTTCTTAGAGCTTCAAATAGTCTAGTATTTAAAGGGTCCCCGAAAAGGTCAATTGCGATTGACAATATTACCGTGATTGATGCCAATTTATGTGAAAATTGATTTTTTCCTTTAATGCTTGAAGCAATTGTTATTACATTTTCATTGTCAATCGCAATTGACCGTTTCGGGGTTCCTTAACCTGTTGCAGTTCTTATAACTCAAAAATTGACTTGATTCAATTAGACTTTGGACCTAAATAACCAAATCGAAAATCGCAAAGGATGAAATAACAAATCTTATAGACGCCTCATACGATCCAGTTTACCGTCAAGTTTGCAGCGGCTACCAGTTTGCATGACAAGTGTACTTCTTATGCATACTGAGCCGTGTCACACAGTCTTATAGCTCCTAAAATATAAACCTTTTATTAAAATATATATTTTTTTTACAAATTCAATCTGTTATTTACCAAAATTTCAAGTCTCTGTAACGCATAGTTTTAAAGAACTGTGGCCGCGCTGTACACCACGTTTCAATGACGCATTCTTATAACTTTTTGACCATAAATTTGACTTTATGGTTTTGGGAATCAACTTTTACAAAATCTTGTAATTTTTTTTTTTCTTTTAATATCGTCATAGCCGCGCGGTTGAAACGCACACGTTTACCGGACGCTTCTTCGAGTGCGCTGCAAACTTAGCGGTACGGCCTATTGTCCACGGACGCATACAATGCGTTCCAAATAAGAATAGGAAAGTCAATAACCTAGATCTGTCAAATGTTGATTGAAAAGTACGGTTTGCAATGAAAACTTATTTGCGTATTAATAACGATTTTTTTTTTTGCTTTGTATTACTGTCTTAGTTAAATCTACTTATGTAAAGTAAAAACGTTATTGTTTAATCTAAATTAACTAAATATATTGTTTAAGTCATAATTAGTTAAAAAAAAAAATATTTTTTTTCTTATTTTCATTTTTAGGAACAATTCGCCTTTTTCTTCCATTTACCACTACTCAGACACTTCACAGTGTCGCAGAGATGAGCAAAATTGAAGAACGGAATTCTGATTAAACTTTTTCCGTTCACGATTCGTAAATAAATTAAATTTTAAAAATTTCTTGTTTCGCTGACCCTACCCAATTTTGCAATGACGTCAAAACATGGCGTAAAAATCGATCCTATTCTTATGGAACGCATTGTAGCTTCATAGACACGAATTCGTCACTATACGCTTGGTGTAGGTACGTCTGCGTGAAGCTTACATACAAAACTATGAAACTCTGTTGATGAAGTGACAAAGTCGTGTCGTTGCAGCTTCACGCAGGCGTACACCAAGCGTATAATAACGAATACGCGTCTATGAAGCTAAGCGCCATGGACAGTAGCCCTAAATCATGTGTGGCATCCATTACAAAACAAACAACTCCCTAGTACACAATATTGTATGAGCATCCTAATTCCTGCGATTTAAATAAGCCGGTGTGTGTTGGGTGATCATATCTCGTCGTCCAGGTCGAACTCCTCCTCAGGAAAGTCGCCGACGGTCACGTAGACAGGCTTCACGAAGCCGCCGTACTTTGGAGGACACGTAAAGTAACGCTTGTCGTTAACACTGTGGGAAATGGGAGATTTAATTAAAAGAAGTACACCATGCCCCCCTCCAGCCGCCAAGCACCGCCGGCACCGGCATGCGCCATGGTGACCCCGACGTGATCCATTTTAGGGGTATGTGGAACCGAGAGTAAAGCCCCACATACCTCCGATGAAAACGGAGGATCCTCCGCCCAGACGGGTGTTATGTCTGGTGGGCAGCTGCCCGGTAGATGATTTCGGGCTGTCGTATATATTCTAATCGCGCGGAGAACTTTGATTGCGCGATGCAGGATTAGTTCTTATGTGACGCCATAGATGTCGCTACAAATGTGACTAACAGACTAATTTATCACTTGAACTACCTATGAAGTCCACTAATGCTCCCACGATTAGCGAACTTCATAGGTAGTAACTACAATAACGAGAATAGAAAAGAATAGAATTACTTTTATTGCGCGACCTACAACTCGTAAGTCGGGGCCATTACCCCTCGGCCACCACTGCTCACCAACTTACTTTTACGTACTTTCCTAAGTTTATTTAGGACATTACTGACCCCGTGCCTCGAAAAGCACGTATAGCCGTTGGTCATGGTTATCATTCATAGATCTTTGACAGTCATTACAAGTAAGTCAGACACTAGAAATTCTGACCGTTCATTCGTAGATCGTTGACAGTCATTACAGGTAAGTCAGACACTAGAAATTCTGACCGTTCATTCGTAGATCTTTGACAGTCATTACAGGTAAGTCAGACACTAGAAATTCTGACCGTTCATTCGTAGATCTTTGACAGCCATTACAGGTAAGTCAGACACTAGAAATTCTGACCGTTCATTTGTAGATCTTTGACAGTCATTACAGGTAAGTCAGACACTAGAAATTCTGACCGTTCATTCGTAGATCTTTGACAGTCATTAAAGTAAGTCAGACTCTAGAAATTCTGACCGTTCATTCGTAGATCTTTGACAGTCATAACAGGTAAGTCAGACACTAGAAATTCTGACCGTTCATTCGTAGATCTTTGACAGTCATTACAGGTAAGTCAGACACTAGAAATTCTGACCGTTCATTCGTAGATCTTTGACAGTCATTAAAGTAAGTCAGACACTAGAAATTCTGACCGTTCATTCGTAGATCTTTGACAGTCATTAAAGTAAGTCAGACACTAGAAATTCTGACCGTTCATTCGTAGATCTTTGACAGTCATTAAAGTAAGTCAGACACTAGAAATTCTGACCGTTCATTCGTAGATCTTTGACAGTCATTACAGGTAAGTCAGACACTAGAAATTCTGACTGTTCATTCGTAGATCTTTGACAGTCATTACAGGTAAGTCAGACACTAGAAATTCTGACCGTTCATTCGTAGATCTTTGACAGTCATTACAGGTAAGTCAGACACTAGAAATTCTGACCGTTCATTCGTAGATCTTTGACAGTCATTACAGGTAAGTCAGACACTAGAAATTCTGACCGTTCATTCGTAGATCTTTGACAGTCATTACAGGTAAGTCAGACACTAGAAATTCTGACCGTTCATTCGTAGATCTTTGACAGTCATTACAGGTAAGTCAGACACTAGAAATTCTGACCGTTCATTCGTAGATCTTTGACAGTCATTACAGGTAAGTCAGACACTAGAAATTCTGACCGTTCATTCGTAGATCTTTGACAGTCATTACAGGTAAGTCAGACACTAGAAATTCTGACCTTTCATTCGTAGATCTTTGACAGTCATTACAAGTAAGTCAGACACTAGAAATTCTGACCGTTCATTCGTAGATCTTTGACAGTCATTACAGGTAAGTCAGACACTAGAAATTCTGACCGTTCATTCGTAGATCTTTGACAGTCATTACAGGTAAGTCAGACACTAGAAATTCTGACCGTTCATTCGTAGATCTTTGACAGTCATTACAGGTAAGTCAGACACTAGAAATTCTGACCGTTCATTCGTAGATCTTTGACAGTCATTACAGGTAAGTCAGACACTAGAAATTCTGACCGTTCATTCGTAGATCTTTGACAGTCATTACAGGTAAGTCAGACACTAGAAATTCTGACCGTCAGTCTATCCATGGAGTATCGTATTGACCACCAGTAATGAGGATCAATCACATAATAGCAAATCCGATTTTTACTAAGTACATCGTATGCGTAATAATTTACTGAGCATTTAATTTTTTCAATTATTAAAAACCTTCAAGAAATGGTGGATTTATTAAAGTTTTTCTGAACGGCTACTTGGAAACGCGCGCTCTCGCTGTACTGTTTACGATGACGTCATCTGTCATGATCCGTGCGACGAACAGCTTGATCGTATTCATTCGCCGGTGGAGACCGATCATGACAGATCACGTCATAGCGAGTCGCGTTTCTGGAACTAATACACTAAAATTGCTGTATCTTTGTCATTTTTGGTCCGATTTAAATAATTTCTTCACAGTATTTACTGCTTTTTTTTTGACGCTATAAGTCTGCATACTCCACAAAAATCATGACTGACATTCGCCGGTGGAGACCGGTCATGCCAGACCACGTCATAGCGAGTCGCGTTTCTGGAACTACATACATACCTACATACATATTCAGCCTTTTAAGCTGTTGATCCCCGCATTAACGCCGGCGTTCACGCGCCATTGTCTTACTATTGTGTCTCTAATTACGCACTCAAAAGGTTAATGTTCCCACTGCTGGGACTCGGTCCTCCTCTCTCTAGAAGAGGGAATGGGCCGTAATCCACCACGCGGGCCCAGCGCGGGTTGGTGGATGTCACATGTCTAGTTCACATGTCTGGTTCTAGGACATGCCGGTTTCCTCACGATGTTTTCCTTCACCGTTTTGAGAGCAGTGGTGATGAAATAAATTACACAAAGTAATGCGCCTGGCTGGGTTTGAACCCGCGACCAACAATTCGATTCGATTTTGATTTTCTGGAACTAATACACTAAAATTGCTGTATCTTTGTCATTTTTGGGCCGATTTAAATAATTTCTTCACAGTATTTACTGCTTTTTTTTGACGCTATAAGTCTGCATACTCCACAAAAATCATGACTGATCCTCATTGGGTTGTGGGGGTCTGACAGGCAGTCGCTCCATGTAAAACACGGGTATTCAGCCGCATTCGGTTAGACTGGAAGCCGAACCCAAGTTAGTTGGGAAAAGCTAGGGAGATGATGATGTGATTAATCTAAAAAAGGATCTCCGAGACCTTTTATAGTTTTAAATCGATCGAATTATTCCTTTTATGAGAGGAGAGGCCTAATAACTATATTGGTTATTCCCATCGAAATATGAGAGTGGAGGAAGAGAATTGTATGTGTGTTGACACACACAAACGTGTGCTAAAATATGTTCTATACGCTTAGTTTGTGTCTTGGCAGCCGTGACCGGAATGAATGTTATCATTATGTTAAGTTGAATAATTCATTTCAGCCGAAAGAAGTCCACTGTGGGACATAGCTTCCCCAAAGTGTCACCACGACGACCGGTCCTGTGCGTCTCGCATCCATCGGATTCCCGCGACCCTCACCAGGTCATCGGTCCACCTTGTGGGAGGCCGCGCCGACGCTGCGTCTTCTGGTACGTGGTCGCCACTCCCGTGACCCACCGACCATCAGTTCTGCGAGCAATGTTCCCTGCCCACTGCCACTTAAGTTCGGCGATTCTTCAGGCTATGTCGGTTACCTTGGTTCTCCTGCGGATATCTTGCTGTAGTAATGTCAAGTTAAATAATTAAATACTCACGATCCATCATTCTTCCCGCGCGGCTCATCATACTGCACGCCGATCCACAATCCCTTGGCCCCGTCGAGCGGTCCGTTGTACCGCACGGTGGCACGTCGTACTGGTTGTTGCGGTACTCGCACTTCGCAACGGGCGCCTACTAGCACTGCTTCTGCTATCCTGTATGGAAGAGGCAATTTTTATTTTATTTTTTTGATAGGCTTGCGTTTGACCACTATCTCACCAAATGGTAAGCGAAGATGTGGCCACCGATGGAGCATGCTTGCCTAGAAGTAACCTATTCAATCTGGACTTAAAGACCCCTAGGTAACCCATTAAAATTATAACGATTTTCAACTTGTTTTGTGAACTACAGAAACTATATGAAAAATATTGTAAAATCATTTTTAGGGTTCCGTACCTCAAAAAGAAAAACGGAATCCTTATAGGATCACTTTGTTGTCTGCCTGTCTGTCTGTCTGTCAAGACCCTTTATCTCGGGAACGTGTGGAGGTATCGAGTTAAAATTAAAATCATATACCTACTTAAGTCTGCGGTCCCTTGAAGTTGTGAAAAAAACAAACTTCTAAGTTAACGGAAAAAAAAAGACAAAAAACGTGTATTTCGACACTCAAGGGAATCAAAATTCTTAGGGTACTTCCCGTTGACCCAGAATCCTGAAATTTGGCATAAAGCAAGGTTTTATAGCACAAATATAGGAATAAATCTGAAACAGTATTTTTTTTTTGTTATGTCACAAAAAAAGAAAACTTTTTTCGTGATTTTTCCGAATCATCATTCTTCGAGACTCCATTCGGGAATTGAACTATTTACATTGGTAAGTTTGTACGGAACCCTCAGTGTGCGAGTCCGATTCGCACTTGCCCAGTTTTTTTTTTTAAAGTTTAACCATTGAGCATAAAAGAAAAAAAAAATATTTTTGAACTTTCCCACCATTTAAAAGACGTCATGTAAACAAGAGAAAACTAGATCAAGAGAAAAGAATTAAAATTGTCACTCACTTGGCTTCATCTTCAAGTTCCTTCTGCTGTTGTTCCTTGAGTTTGCTCATCTCCTCATCATTGTACTTTCCCAGCCGGTTGCGCTGCAGGAACGAGCGCAGAGTGTCGCCTTTCTTCTCATACTCTTCCTCAGATAAACGGAACCTAAAATGACAGTAGAATTTTGTTTATAAAGTTGGGATGAGATTGAAAATATAGGCACAAGATAATAATAAGATTAAATGTAACACACATAAAGACATTACAAGGCACACAAGCAATACATGTTCCAATCTATTGCTGAACATAGGACTCAAAGGTTAATCATGAGATCAAGATTACTTAGTGACTTTAAATAAATATGAGAAAACAAGCAATTATTAAAATGGACCATTCTTGAGAAATTGATATCAGGAAAAAAAGAAGTAAAAGGAGCATCGAGATATAAGTACTAACGTACTAGAGAAGCTACGTCAAATAACTGAATTGTCCTATTTTCGTAATTTGAATCTTTAGTTCGCTGCAGCGCTAAAATAATAACAATTCGTCTAAACCGTAACTAATTTACCACAGCGCTAGATATGCTGCGGAAGTGTATTTATTCTCGGTAAAAAGGTCTTAAGCGCCATGTAAATCACGGTACTTACGCGTTTTCTTCGACAAAGTGCGGCGCGATCGCCGCAGTTGAACGAGACAAAGTAGGAATTTACGGTGTCTTCTCTAGTACGTTAGTACTTATATCTCGATGAAAAGGAGTAAATAATTGGATAACAGCTGACAAGGAACAATGTTAGAACAAAACATGTTATGCTGACTCCTATCTATGCATATAATTTTGTAGAATTTTTTAGTTGTATCACGCAATATGTACGAAATCAATACAGATAACTTTTATACATTAAAATTGTGTCTAACTTGATTGTCTTAATTGTGTCTACCTAGGCTTTGTTTCATCGTAATTTGACTATATCAAAAGATATACTACATTCATTGACTGTTAGGCTGTATGAAGTTCTCCGGATAAGCTAGTAAGTAACATATGGCATAAGGGTACAATCATGATGACCACCAAAAAAGGCTACAGCATTTTAAAGTTCAAAGAGAATAAATGAGTAGTTTTATTTGATACAAATTTGACAAATTCACTGGCCTGTTGGTCTAGTGGTTAGTGACACTGACTGCTATGCTAGAGGTCACAGGTTCGATTCCCACCCAGGACAAATGTTTGTGTGATGAGCACAATCATTTGTTCTGTGAATGGGTGTAAATTATTTATAATATGTATGTATAGAAATATATAAGCATGTTTATTTTTCTTGTATACATCTAATGGCCCCTAAGATCGGACACTAAATGTCCCGTAAAACCGGACAATTTTAGGTTAAGTTTTTTGGTTTAAATTATTGTTTTTTTTTTTAGATTCATCATGGGTAAACCCAAAAATATCTTAAAACATGAATCAATGAAAAAGCCAGATAAGGTGATATCAAAAAAGTATTCACTGAGAAAGTCATAATGAAGTCTACAATATTCCAAAAAGTACCCTGTTTGACAACATTAAAAACTTAAAACGAGGATAAGAATATTATAATTGATATATGGTTAATTGTTCCATTGTAATTGTTATCAATAAGAATTTCTTTTGAAAACAACTGTGATTTATTATTCCTTAGGTGTCCGGTACTCGGGGACATCCCCCTAATGTTAAAAATATTTAACATTAGCAGCTTCGCCAGTATGGTAGCAGAAATGTATCCCAAGGGAACACACTCCTGGGGTAAAACATATCCTATTTGCTATTCCACGACATGGTCTAACCGTGTCTCAAGTTTCATCAAAATCTGTACAGCCGTTGGAGCAAGAAGTAACAAACATACAAAGTTTTATCTTTATAATATTAGTGTGATAATATTTACCTCTCTGCACTGTCAGAAGATCCAAAATCATTAAGTAAAGCAAACTTGTCGACCACATGTATCCTCATGCCATCATCAATAGGGTAGGAGCCGAGCAGGGCCTCATCATTGTCTAAGTTGCCAACGAAGGTGTTCTTCTTGTCATAAAGCTTCAACTTCATTGTGGCAGCGGAGCCACCAGTGACGAGTTCCAGTTTTGTCTGAGTTGTGTGAGTGAGAATAATTAAAAATGAGTCACTATTTGGTAAAAAGTTTTGCTGGATATAGTCTGGGCTTAATGCACATTATTAATTTAAAAATCTTATACTTTTAGAAGAAAAGACATCTTGTCAATTTCGTCACGACATACGTAGTATTTACTCCTCGCTGGGGGCCACACACCACCTGTAGCAATCTTTCAATGAATCTGCTTAGTAACTGATTGCAACTAAGGCCAGAGGAAAAATAATCATCTTTTACTTGGATAACAAGACCAGAATTTGATGTAGATCAAACAGAAAATTTATATTTCAAAATTCTATTGAAGGTACCTTCTCCTTGTAAGAACAAGAATCAATGTTAAAAGGATGACAAATTATACTATGCACAGTAATTCTCAAGACTCAAGATTGTCAGGGAAGGAATATATCGGTTTAGCAAAAATAAAAAAATCTGCAACCTTAAACTCCAATATAGTGATCCCTTTCTTGAATCTTCTCTCGACGGGCGCTGCATCATCGCTGTCAGACTTCGTGATATGCACATTAACAAAATCTTGGGTTACTACTTGAATATCTGCCATAATTTTAGAGAAAATTTATACCGATTGGAAAAAGAAGAAAATCTGATTCACACTCCACACAAAAAATTGTCAAATGTCAATGTCAATGCTTGTCCGGTTGGTGTCAAACCCTGCGTTCCGAATTGCGTCAAAAGCGATATTATTGCGAATCCGACCAACGCGAAACGTCATAATTATTACTCAATAGCCCTTATATTTTGTGACTATTAAATTTGGTCGGATTCCCGATATAAGTAATCACTTTTATCGCAGTTCGGAACAGAGGAAAGCTGCTTCGATACTACGCAGTTATGCACTACCCTCCAATGTACTTTTATTTTTCTATTGTAGGTATTATAACAGAGTTAATAAAAAAAAAAATGCTTAGAATGTTTATAAATTGCTGTTATGAAATGACCTACATCTACATAAATATAGAAAATACAAAGATCCTTCAACTTCAACTCTTCATTAATGGCATTTGCGGAAAAGACACCACAATTTTGCCAATAACACGTGCAAACTTGTTAATAGACTATCAAACGCTGGAGAGTATTTAGCGTTGAGAAAATATGACGCATCTGTTAAATCCAGACAGTCAAAAAGTCAAAATCAAAACCTGTGGTCAAAACGGTCAATGACAAAAGCAAAGACCGCTTATTATGCACTGCTGCCTGTTTTCGAAAGAAACTAACTGACCCAAGTAGATATACTCATCGACATAGTTTATATCCTGCCTATCTACCTCGACCCTACGTTTAGTGCTGTTGGTCATACATTTAGTTTTAGACAGATTCATCGCGAGCCCCACCCTGAGGCTTGCCGTGCTTAGGTCTTGAAGCATGGACTGTAGTTCTAGAGCAGTAGGGGAAAAAAGGACAATATCGTCGGCAAACCGAAGGTTTGTTAGCCTCTTACTACCGACTTCTATGCCCCTGGTCGCCCATGAGGTTGCCAGTGTTCTAAAGATCTCCTCGAGAGTGCTTGTAAATAATTTCGGAGAGAGCGGGTCACCCTGTTTAACGCCTTTTTACCCGACTGCGCGACGCAAAGGAGGGTAATGTGTTTATCAGTCTATGTATGTATGTATGTATGTTTGTTTCTATGTGGCGTTCTAGAGACCAAATGCGTAGGCCGATTTTGATAATTCTTACGTCAATCGATTCGTCTTAACCTTGCGAGTGTCACTAAAGACATGACAGTAATCAAAATTCACCACAGCTACAACCAGACGCCATATTGTCAAAATGAAAAAAAAAAGTCGATGAACTATGTCAAGTCAGTGGGGTGTCGTTGAATAGGTATTTTAAAATCATCTTTAGGTTTCTTTTATCATTTTTCATTTTAAATAATAGTTTAGGATATATAACGATTGTTAAACAAAACAATTATTCTCGCTAATTTTCTTACTTATTAATTTAAGTTTTCATTTCAAGTATAAACGTTTTTTTTTATTTGTGTATAAATAAAAAAAAACAATGAAAAAGCATGAAGAACAAATATTTTTGGTAAAAAAAAGTTTACCACCAAACTCGATAGATGGCGTTGTTCATTTGATGCACGTTTGTAAATCAAATCATTCGAGTTTTCCCATCTACGTCGATGAACATAAGCAAAAGATGACAACTATATTGGCAAAAACTACTAGGTTGTATAAATTACATGCAGTTGATATATCAGTAGAATCGAAAACATATGGTCAAAAACCGAAAGATGTAGGTATATGTTTCTGATGATCCTAACAAAATTGAAGGAATCGTTAAATATTTAACAATCGGTTTAGGATCACGAGTTATGTTACGAAGAAATTTGAATGTTACCCATGGTCTTGATAACGGAGCAATGGGTGTTATAAGGACAATTGAGTGGCCAGCTCTTCGGAGGGACCAATTGGAACCCGGAGAATTGCCACAAGCTGTTTAGGTATATAGAATTTGACGACAAAGCAATTAAAAACAATGTTCCTGGAGTAGGAGTCAGAATCGAACCATCGACGACAGAATTCGATGCACTTCGCGGACAGGGTAAAATAGAGCGAAAAATGTTGCCATTGATATAATTGTGCTGGGGTGTAACTGTACACAAGCTCCAAGGAACTACTTTGGACTTTTGGACCGAGCTGTGGTTGACTTAAGTTCACGCATTTTTGCTAAAGGTCAAGCATATGTAGCTTTGAGTCGAGTTAGGTCTCTAGAGGGACTAATCATCAGTAGTTTAGACCACCGCAAGTTACTTAATAATCCCCACGATATTAACTCCCTCAATGAAATGACTAGATTGCGAAATTTACCATCTTATAACGAAGTCAATAAATCGTAACTAAAAAGTATAAAATAAAATAAAAATATTTAAAGAAAAACAAAAAACCCGACTGTGTCGAAACTAATTTTAAAAAATTCTGTTATGTAATACTAAATAACTACACAATTGAAATAGTTTTATAATCGATACACACATAAAACAAATCATACATTCAAATGCAGAACAGAAAGACTCACAGTCGGGGTCCCTTGGGAAGATTTGATTGGTAAAATTTGAATGGGCCCCGACTGTGAGTCGGTCTGTTCTGCATTTGAATGTATGATTTGTTTTATGTGTGTATCGATTATAAAACTATTTCAATTGTGTAGTTATTTAGTATTACATAACAGAATTCTAAACTACTGGGCTTGTTTGTTTCTTTTTAGTTTTTATTTAAGTTAATTTTTTTACGTATTTTTTAAAATTAGTTTCGACGCAGTCGGGTTTTTTGTTTTTCTTTAAATATTTTTTTGTATCTTAAATGAAGGTCCTGTAAAATTTAATTTGATGTCTGCGGTGCTGTTATAGTAAATATTTTTCAAAAGGTCTATATATTGCTGTTCTAGTTCCTGGTTTTCTAAAGATTAAAATATTTCGCAGTGTTCTAAACTATCGAAGGCCTTCGTATAATCTACGAAGGCTAGGTATAGAGGTTTATTATATTCTGAGTATTTTTCTAAAATTTGGTTCAAGGTGTGTAGGTGGTCGGTAGTTGAAAAGCTAGGTCGAAATCCGGCTTGTTCTGGGGGCTGATGTTTATCCAGTTTTCCGTCTATGCGATTGTGTATGACTTTAATAAAGGTTTTGTATAAATGTGCGATGTTATATTGATTGGACGGTAATTGCCGATGTCACTTTTGTCGCCTTTTTTATGCAAAAGCACTATGTTGGAATGATACATCATTTTTGGTACATTTCCTGACTGCAGTAGGTATGGTATTAAATAGGTTAGCAAGGTGAGGCAATAAAGTGTTTGAGCCAATTTTAAGCGCTTCAGTAGTAATACCATCTTCTCCCGGACTCCTACTGTAGCGCATAGTGCTGAGTGCCTTGTGCACTTCATAACCGTTAATAGGGGGAATGGAATCTGAAGGATTGTATTCGGTGTTAATATCAGATGGTGAATGGTTGGAGTATAGGGATTTATAGAATTTTGTCGCTATGTCCATGATTTTTCTCTATTGTAATGTTTTTTTACCAAACTGTT
Source organism: Mythimna impura (assembly GCA_905147345.3). Taxonomy (NCBI): domain Eukaryota; kingdom Metazoa; phylum Arthropoda; class Insecta; order Lepidoptera; family Noctuidae; genus Mythimna; species Mythimna impura. The sequence continues at coordinate 26,639,787 of LR990355.1, forward strand.
AATCCAAGACTTTCCTTTTGTGACTCCTTGTTTCAGAACTCTTAGCGATGTATGGTTTTCTGATGCTGTTTTAACCAAATGTGTATTTAAATTTCTCAAATCTCTCCTAATGCTTCTTTTAACTTCTTTATCTATTGTTCTGTATTCTGTTGTTCCTATTTCTTTGTTTGATCGTTTTTCTATTAAATCAATACTATGAGCTGTTAGCTTTTTTTATTTTAGCTCGATGAATTTTAAAATCTAGTCTTATTTTTGCGCGGATTGGTCTATGGTCTGAGCTATACTTGAATCTGTTATTAACGCTAATGTTTTTTTATAATATACCTGTCCGATGATAAAATGTAGTCAATTTCGTTGCGAGTGACGCCGTCCGGTGACACCCAGGTCCATCGTCGTTGCGGTTTCTTTGAAAAGAAGCTGTTGGCTATGTGCATGTTCTCTCCAAAAGCAAACTGGGTGAGTCGAGCACCTCGCTCATTGCGGTTTCCTGATCCAGAAGAACCTACCGTATCCCCACAATCCAGTACCTGTCTTTGTCCCACTTTTGTACTAAAATCGCCAATAACCATGTTCCAGGTGCCCCTGTTTTCGTCGCATGCTTTATTGACAAGATCGTAAAAATGTTCTACGTCTTCATCGGAATGCGCGGATGTTGGTGCGTATACTTGGACGACAGTTAGCGTTTTGTTAGGTGTTAGTTGGAACTTAAGCACAGCTACAGGTACGTTCCGAATAACCTAAAAACTCGACAATGTAGTCCTTCCACTTCTTTGCCACCATGAACCCCACTGCGTGTTGTCCACTGGTTTTACCGAAGTGAAAAAAACACAGCATTGTCTCTTTCTTCTGTATGTTCGCCCTCTCTCCTGACTTCGGAAAGCCCTAAAATATCCCAAATGATATCCTTTAGTGCATTCTCTAGCTCAATTAATCGTTCGTCTTTCATTAGAGTCCGAACATTGTGAGTGAGAATATTTAGTGTATCGGAATCCTTGCCGTAATTTGCCGAGGTCGTTTGACGGTTAGCCGATCTCGCCCGGAGATTCTTAGCTCCCCAGACCCCAGGGTTGCGCTCACGCCCGTCCACGCCAGAACAACCGCTGGAGTCGCCGGGCACTTGGGGCCTGTCTCTTATCCTTCTTTCCATTGGGGAGGTTTGGACCATAACTCGCCACGCTGGTCCAGTGCGTGTTGGCAGGTCGCCATAGCCTCGTTCGTTCATCAGCAGGGTGCACCACGTGCAGGTGAGGTTGGCTTGGGTCCCGATAGCTGTTGATTGGGACCCCATATACACCCTGTAGAGTATAGTAAAGTTCTTTACTAAAAACAGTATTTCAAATTTGTTTTTTGTTACGTACCTATTAGGTAACAATCGAGTAAAATAATAAAATTATTATTTTACTCGATTGTTACCTAATAGGTTTTTTTTTGGTTATAATAAGCATAACTCGTAATTTTACGAGTTATGCATACTATAACCAAAAAAAAACATAATGCGTCTTTTGCGTTAACAGAAAAATACGTTGTGATTTTGTTAAAAAAATAACCTGCATTAAAAAAACCCTGTGCTTCGTATCTCCATATATCCCTGCTAGTAGGAGGGATAAATAGTTACATTAAGAATTTTCAATTATAGCTATGTAGAGAGCTAGTAAAATGGTTTGTAAGCTATACATAGAGTTATAAGTTTTTATACGATTAGGCCAGCTTTCGGCACATTAATTTCTGGAATACCTACTTGTATTTGCTGGATAACTATCAGATAGCTTTTTAATCGGTTACCTATACATTTAAGCTTTCATAAAATACTTTTAAAGATAATTTAATTTCGTTAAATTATTACCGAGACTTTGAAAGGACCCAACTTCCTCTCAAAAAAATGAGTAGGATTGTTAAAAAATTGTAAAATACTTGCCTTAGTGAGCCAAGTTTCTTTAATGCGCAGTTTATTTGCGAGGCTCTAAAATCTTTTCTGGAAATCAAATTTTTGTAGGAGTTTGTAGGCATTCAATTCTGCAGTTAAAAGTGTTGCGCGAGTTGTGTGTGTGTCAAACTCACACCGTGCAGTGTGCAATATCTTCGCAAGTCTCGTTATTCCCGAGACTGAAGGTATGAGTCCCGAATCTCGAAAATATCAAAAAATCCTTGTCTCTCGATATTATCGTGACCGAGACTCCTGGGATGAAAGCCAAGGAGGTTAATAGGTTTAGGGGAGGGAATCACGAGTAAATATATCTTGGGGTCTGTCGATATTCAGATTGGCCATGTAGCAAGTTTATGAACCCAACGGGATTTAACTAGTTTTTTATTTTGAGTAGCGCTGATGATAAGATATAATTGGTCCAGGTGTATCAGAAAACGCATCATGGATTCGCAACTAGAAATGCGTTTCTCAATAGCTTACTCCTTACAAATAACCCTGCGTTCCGAATTGCGGACTCGCGATATAAATCACTTTTATCGCAATTCGGAATTATTTCGCGAGTTCCACACAATATTTTTACTTGTCAAGGTAGATATTGCACGGCTAGCCATTGCGGCTAGCACATGCTAGGTCTGTCCGTCTGTCTGAATGGTAACAGTGGTAGAGTGGTGGTAGCTGTGGGTCTTGGGTTCGATTCGTGTAAGACTTAATACACTGTCCAATTTTTAGGAAATCGGAAGGTGTAATCGCAGTTCGAACAGATTGGATCCGATTTAGTGTAAGAGTCCCAAAGGCTCTACATCCTAAATTATTTACGATTTAGGACTGTAATCACGACGCTACGATTTAGAACGAATATCTGTCTTCTTTTTAATTTGAATACCATTTTTTTAAATCTTTATATAAAGAGCTATTTCGCTAATGCGAATATGTGATCGGATTGCCTGGAATCAAGTCTCAAGTTCCTAAACATGCACTAGTTCCATATTGGACCGTTTTTTTAATAACGAATATCGTTTCACCCCACACACAATATTTTTCCTTTTTTTAAGTCCATTGTTCCCACCGTTACGGCTAGAGCAAGCCCAATCTTATGTTGTTTTGTTAGATATGGCGCCATCGATCGAAAATTCGAAACGTGCATCCCAGGACAATCCTTCTTCAATCAATTTCTGAAACTTTTTTTTTTCTTCGAATTTTTCTTCAAAGAATTTCTTTTCAATTTCTGAAAGGGAAACCCGTAGTCCTAGAACGCAAAGGGTAATTGAAGGATACAGGTGTGGTTTTAGTCAGTAAAAGTCTGACACGCCCTCTCGCTCCACCCAGAGCGCGAGAAGTCATTTTGATGACTTCCCACCTTAAAAAAAAAGTACAATACTTCTTCGCGAATGCGACGTCTGTAAAGTTTAGAATTCAATTTAGTGTAGTGTGATCACTAGCTAACAACTTTGCTTCCTAACTGTTCCTAAAAATTGGATACCTAGTGCAATAAGTCTATAAGGTTGAGGACCACTTCTAAATATACATTCTTAAGATATTGTATGACTTTATGGTGGGACTGTGGGACTTTTCGATTGAAATTCAGTAGGCGTTTTAATTATTCGCACATTAGTTCCTAATGGATATTGTGATATAAAATTGGTGTAGTTTTGTATTTCTAGTGTCTGCATAATTGAACAGTATGTGGAATCATTGAATCAGGCGTGGCCGTGGTCTCGGTAAAAATGGAATCGAGACATCTTTGGTGGACAGTATGACGTGACGTCACTACCTGGCAATCGATCCTATTCTTATTTCGAACGCATTGTAATACCACTCGCACTTTGTTTTGTTTTAATTTTTTACTTTACTCTTTTTAGTCCGGTTATTGTACAATGCATGTTATGACGAAAGAGACTACCCTCCACGACAATCCACGAATCCTAGTGTGGAGGATAGTGTATTTTATTACATTATGAAATTTTTTGCAGTATTGTCTCGAGCGAAGCTTGCCGAGAAAGCAGACTTGATACATTTGCTGTGAAATACTGCAAAAGCATTAAAATGTGTTACATTCGCATTCGAATGAAAAACAAAATGTTAACTATTCTAATCTTGACAGTTTGATTGACTAAATGCTTGCGCGAAGATATCAAAAATCTAATGATTGGAAGTTTTATGAAAAAGTTGGATTTTACTACGTGTGTTGTTTGCTGGGAGATGAATAGATGTGTCGTGAATGTTTAAAATTTTGTGAGAAGATACTTATGTAAACTTATGTTTTTTTTTTTTGTATATTTTTATTGCTAGTCGTTAAACTGCCCCCCTAGCCAAGTTGCAAACGATAAACGTGAACGCTTAGTAATCTCCAATAGATTTTCAACTTTATACCTAAGAGCATAAAGTTGAAAATCTATTAGACTACTGAGCGTTAGCGACCGGAACGAACGAAAATACTATGTAATCTTCAATAGATTTTCAACTTTATATCCAATAACATAAAGTTGAAAATCTATTGGAGATTACTAAGCGTTCACGTTTATCGTTTGCAACTTGGCTAGGGGGGCTGATTTCTTATATTTTCTATTTTATATTTTTTTTTCCTTGTGTTAACAGAACCTACTTAACATATTTGGAGACTTTATTACGGTTTTGATTAATCTTTATATATTATGACTGGTAATTAGTGACGTGATACTTAAACACATGATTGTTACTCATGATTACAAACAACTTTCCCAAAGAAACTTTTTTTATATACTCACTAGTTTGTAGGTACATTCACTGATTAGATACGCAAGCACGTGGCGCTTAATTCATAGGAAAGTTGTTTATAATCATGAGTACAATCACGTGTTTAAGTATCGGTCACTAATTACCAGTCACCCTATATAATTCATCTGTAGGTACGTGTTTGTCACTTAATTGCTCCTAAACGGCTTGACCGATTCAGATGAAACTTTGAGTGTATTTGAGCGGGTCCCTAGATGGACTGAAAATACATTTGAACCCGGTAGTTGACGCGGCAATCGGGTTCTCAATTTTATTTTGTAATGAAAAGTCCGTTTTCGGGCAGAGTAGAGTTTACCGGGACCGCTACTGTTTATACAATAAACATACATTTTTAGTGTAAGATTGTACTATGTAACACTGTATTTTCGAATTTGTAATGTTGTTCATGTACTCGCATTTATTTTTATTTTGTATAAGTTAGTTTGAATTACGTCATTACTCGCAAATAAATAAATCTCAAAGAAAAAGCTCGATTTTAGACAAAATATATGTTTCTCGGAGGTGTCTAATAAGCAATTGGGCGACTAATTTTTTATTTAGGGGCTTTCATCAGGGTGTCAACACCCTTAGACTCATTTTTGTTATAATTTATATCAAAAATTTACGTTATCCAAAATCGCAACAATTTTTCAAAACCGTGTTTATATGACGTTAAATCTAACTATTTAAAAAATGCACTTAAAAGGCCATCATATGATATAGATCTGCATTCTGGGCATTGCTGGGGCAGGGCTCCATAGTAATTTGAGCGTTGTTCTTTATGCAAGTTAAAAACCTTTCAGATCTTGTGGAAGGGGAACTCCCAACAGAAAAAGGATGCACCACGTGCCCACTTCTCATATAAAAATTTCAAAACTATCTCAACTCGATTTTATGACCAATTTTGATGTGGTTTTATATAGAAAATAATTATAATTTTAGTTATGTTGTTTAGTATAAAATATTCTTCAAAAATAAACAACCCAGGTGCCCGTCCGCTTTAACGCAGTTTCAGCCCTAACGGCCTAAAAAAAATAACAAATGGTGGAGCATGTTTTTGTCTTATTTTTGTCAAAGTTGCACAAGCCCGTTTCGATTCTCACAAAATTTGGGTTTGAAGTGGACGTGTAATATTTGTCTGTAAACCACTGTCGCATATAAATTCTTTTTTGCAGTAAAACAAATCTTTAAAGTTTTTCTATTAAACATCAAGTAGTTGTAATGAATTGCAATATTGGATAAAATTATACTGCATTATTTATTATGAAGGGAGAAAATTATTAAAACGGTGTTCTTTTTTTTTTAATAAAATTAACTTTTTTTCAAGATAGAGGGTTTCAAAATAATAATAATAAATTTAAAAAGACATTAGTTATACTGGAAGTGATTGTATAATTTGTGCAGGCACGTCGTATAGAAGCTTCTGGTCTGCTGCATCGAGTTTGCTGAAGGCTCGGTAAAGCTGTAGCTGTAACGTGAACAAAAACAACGCACAAACTAGTCAATGTGTGCAAAAGGGACCCCCACGTAGACAGAGGACCCGTGGAGACATGCTGCACTAGAGTACTCTAGAATGTTCCGGAATCTAATCAAAATAGCTCCAATGAATTTTGTAAATTTTTATTCAAGCAAATATGACAAACATTAAAGCATGCATTGAAATTATAATGTTTATCTACACAGCTAAAACATACCTAACATTGAAAAGTTTAAAATGAATGGAGTAGGTAAATCTCAATGATATAATAAGACTCACATCATAATTATTTTATAAAAATATGTTACATATAAACATCGATACTATGAAGCATATTTAAGAACGCGGTCGTCGCGCTATTTTTTTCAAAAGTAAAATATACTTATTGCTTGCCTACGATAAAACCTAAATCCATAAACAATTTAACTACAGATATAATGCCTATATAAATTTATAAAACATGTTTATTATATCTATGAAATAGATTTAAATAGTCGTTACTTTAAAATCCGTTCCCTACCGCCACCAAATTAGCTAAGAATTAGAGTCAATTTTAAATCATTTATAGTTTTAGATAGTGCGAAATAGTATTAACAAGTTTTGGTGGTAATTTTGAATGAAATTACTGCAACTAGTGTTGCTAAAATAAAAGTATACACATACAATTCGAGTCATCGAAATTAGTAAAGTAAAAAATAAAAGAACTTAATAAGACCATCGTAATGAGGACGTAACACAATAGCTAAACACAAGAGTCCGTATAAACAGTACGATATCATTGAAGGAGTGATGTTCCGTCCGTGTCGTCGCAACTCTTCCGTATCCGTGGCTGATTCGGGTGACGCGGCCGCCGCCGAGGTATTTTGCACACATTGCTAGCGATATAATATGTCGAAATGGAAATCACTTTCATTTGTATTTATTACATAGGAAAAATCAAATGATATCACTATATTATAGAGTAATTAAGAGTATTTATTACTAAGTATATTGATTCCATTTCGACATTATGCAATAATAAAATACTGACGCCCGCCGAGTACAATTGTGCATATCTCTCACTATTTTAAACAAGTTCATATTGTTGCAACATGTGAAATCGATTGGTTAACTAAATTTAACGAACATTGAATGAAATTTTATTTTGAAAATAGAATTCGCAGAAGATGGATATTTATATTATATTGTTGATCGACAAATCGCGAACATGTTGCAACATCGCTGTTGTGTGCAAGCGTGCAATTGTTCTAGACGCGCGTACGAATGTGTATCATTAGCAACCGTACCTGGCCCGGGTCACTCGACTTGAGCGCCCAGGCGCGTTCCTCTTCTACGCCTCGCGTGCCGGCGATCAAAACAAAACACCACTTTGGTAACCAATAAGGCACTCGTATATTTCAACTTTTGTTTCGTGTATAAAAAAATATCTTTGGCGTTATAACGGTTAGGGCGGTCGGCGGAGCGGCAGCAGCCGAGCCCGCGCGCCCGCGGCCGGCGCGGCGTCACCCGAATCAAGTCCACTGGAAGTATCCGACGTTCATCTTCCTGCGGCGCCGCTGTCAAGCTCCTTCCTTGCTCTCCACACTACTCTGTGATTCTCCAGCTTCGTTTTCCTGAGAACTCTGACTCTGTTCTCTATCTGGGCTGAACATGTCGACGGTCTTAGAGACCTCGTTGACAGATTCTCTTTCTATGACAGGAGGAGGCGATGGTGAAGGAGACGATTCTCGTTCCTGTTCCATAGGCACGGGCGCTGAAAAGCTCGTGTCGACAAACTCGCCTGCGTCGTACAGGTCGTTGGAAGGTTGGTGCTGTGACACTGCCGGCGGAGGAGAAGGCTCAGGCGGAGAGAACTCCAGCTTGTCTTCCTCCTGACTGTAGCTGGCCTCCTCGGAACGAGCTTCCTCAGACCGGGCCTCCTCGGAGCGAGGCTCCTCGGAGCGCGCCCCATCGGAACGGGCTTCCTCGGAACGAGTCTCCTCAGAGCGAGTGTCCTCGAAGCGAGTCTCCTCGGAGCGGGTTTCCTCGAAGCGAGTCTCCTCGGAGCGGAAACCCTCGAAGCGAGTCTCCTCGGAGCGGGTTTCCTCGAAGCGAGTCTCCTCGGAACGAGCCTCCTCGGAACGGGCTTCCTCAGAGCGGTCCTGCTCGATAGCTGCAACATTACTCTCTGTGCTATCCTCGCGAGGCTCTTTTCGCATCACGGACTCGGTTTCTTCTGAAGGAAGACTTTTGCTCAAGGCTGCTTGCACAATTTGTTCGTCTTGACTAGTAGTATCGGTTCGTTCACTGGACTCAGTGTTCATGGGTTCACCAATAGACTCACCTGGAGTCACTTCGCTGGATTCTTGCGGCTTTTCACTGTCGCCATTGCCGGTCGCCTCGGCCTCTTCGGCGGCGCCCCATCTAGATTTTCTATCTCTGTCCCTCCTATCTTTCCTCTCGCTTCTGTCATTTCTTTCCTCTCTCGGCGGTCTGGTTCTACTTTGGTTATCATCACGACGAGAGTCGTTGGATTTATTTTGTTGACCGTCATCGGATGCGCGCCGAGCCTCATTGGGCTTGTTTTGTTGGTGGTCGTCACGACGAGCATCGTTAGTCCTATTTTGTTGATTATCGTCACCGCGACGAGCATCGTTCGGTCTATTCTGCTGATTGTCATCTCCGCGACGGCTGTCATTAGATCTATTTGATTGATTGTCTTCACTGCGACGCGCGTCGTTGGGTCTGTTCTGTTGGTTGTCATCGAAGGGTCTCCTCCTGTCGTTGCGGTCCTGCCGGTTGAACCTGTTGTCTTCATGGTCTCTGTTCTGCCTGCGATCTCTCCGGCGGTCGTCCCAGTCAGGTCGTCTGTCGGGCCAGTCTCTCTCTCGCTCTCTGTCTCCACTCCAGGCTCGCTCGTTGTACTGGTCGCGGTCATCGAAGCGTCCGCGCGGACGATCGAAGAACTCCGGCGGCCCGTCACCGAAGCGCGGGGGACCGTCGAATGGTGGGCGATCACCGTCGAAGGGAGGTCCGTCAAAGGGTCGCGCTCCGTCGAAGGGCGGTCGTGGACCATCGAACGGAGGTCTCGGACCATCAAAAGGCGGTCGCGGTCCATCAAACGGCGGTCTATTCATTGCGTCAAACGGCATGCGACCGAACGGTGGTCGTTCGAAGCGCGGACCACCTTCAAACATGGGTGGGCCGTCGAAGGGAGGTCTTGGGCCGTCGAATGGCGGACGGCTGAAGGGGGGGCCCATGCCATTGAAGCGCGGTCCGAAGGGGCCCGGCCCTGGTCCGGGGCCGTCCATCCAGGGTCCTGAAATGACAAGAGATGGAACTTTAGGATAAGCTCTAAAGTGCTGGGCGAGCTTACATAAGTGGTAACCTTGTCCAGCCATACCTGACATCGGGGGTCTAGGCGGTCCTCTCATTCTCAACTCTGTAAATGGAAATAGTCTTTAATAGACAAAACTTTGAGACTAATTTTTCACAGAATATTTTTGTTAAAAGATAATGTATAAAAATCCGAGCACCAATGAACCAGTTACGAATAGAAATAATGATTAAGACAATACATTATAAACTAAACTAAATGAGGGACCCCATATGAATAGAACGAAAAGTCACATTTTGTTAGTACTGATAATAACAATATATTGCAGGGTTAGTATTGTGCAGTATTTTGCTAGCAGTAGAAAGAAAGGCATTGCAAGTTAGTTGCAGCAGCCTGAATTGTGAGCTAGAGGTTTGTGTATGATGTGGTATTTACCAATTCACACATAAGCGCGTTCTCAACTACGCAATACGCACCTATATTCGTGGTAGTTTTATTCTTGTAAAATTCTAATTTAACTAAAAAGTACTGCAGGCTATGAACATGAACAATAATATTATAATATTACATCGAGATGTGAAATGACCTAAACGAATATTATAAGGAGATAATCTCTGGAATTATTCTTTCAGTGTACATATTGTGTTAGGGGGACGCAAATGAAAAGGCTTCTATTTCAATTTACTATGATTATATTATTAGAAGCACTCTTTTTACATTATCTAAATAAAATCTCTCATTAGCTTAAACTTTTCTTGTTTGAAAATCTCTAATCAATTAAGTTTCGAATATCTACAACTAAGCTTTTCTTACTATAAACCTTAATTCATTAACGCTCAGGCGGTAGCCGGCGCCCGCAAGCCATTGTCTTACTATTGTGTCTCTAATTACGCACGTCAAAAGGTTAAAAGTATAACATGTCAGTTTGCAAGTTAGTAGTGTTAGTGTGGCCTCCATGGTCGCCACATGAGCTACGCCTCTACGAATAGAAAGGAGGATTGCAGAGCAATTCTAATAAAAAAATAAAAAAAAACTTTTAAGGTTTAAGTATAACCTGCCTATACCTAACTAAGATGTCCCTACCTATAATGGAAATAATTTTACATCTCATCTCAATATTTTACTAACAGTAATCTACTACATGCCTGGATGTCATAGGTTTTTTTATCACAGAACCACTTACGGTGCATGAGGAATGATAGGCCATGAAATACGCCGTGGGAAAAACGTAGTAGAAAATAAAGCAAAACAAAAGGTGATTTTATTGTGTTCATGGAGAAAAAGTGCATAGACAATGCAGAGAGTGACGTGTTAAACCATAGATTAACCAATTTCCACCAATGACAAGAAATCGGATCAATTGTAGACCTTTGCTCTGATTGGTCGCGAGTTTATATCAGTATATTTTCAGATTATAAATTTTCGAAATTATAGCCTATTCGAGTTAAGAAAATAGTGACGTCATCGTTGTCGCTCAGCTAAGTCACGCCCCTTGACCAATCAGACCATAGTAAATTAAAAACCTGTGTTCACATCGAACAGTTGAAATAAAAATGAATACCTCACCAAGATGTGGAAAAGCTGTATTATGACGCAATATCAATAATATATTCAAACATGGAAGTTGAAGGGTAAAATCTACAAGTCCGTGATAAGGCCTGTCATACTGTATGGATCAGAATGTTGGGCTGTGAAAAAGACGGATGAAAAAAGATTGCACGTAGCGGAGATGAGAATGTTAAGATGGATGTGTGGTGTGACAAGAATGGATAAAGTGAGAAATGAGTATATTAGGGGAAGTTTGAAAGTGGCGCCAGTGGCTGAAAAGTTGAAAGGGAATCGTTTATCTTGGTATGGTCATGTGAAGAGGAGGGATGAAACGCATGTTACTAAAAGAGTTATGAGTTTACATGTGGGTGGATGGAGAGGGAGAGGGAAGGGAGGCCAAAGAAAAGATGGATGGATTGTGTTAGAAGTGATATGAAAGAAAAGGGAGTTAGTGATAGCGTGACGAGTGACAGGACAGAATGGGAGAAAAAAAACGTGTTGTGCCGACCCCAAATAAAACGGGACAAGGGCAGGAAGATGATGATGATGATGATGATGATCGAAGAAATGCTGTGAGTACGTGGTTAGTGAAAAAAAGAAAACATGTGGGACGCAAACAATATCATAATAATGATTATTATAACTTGCGTAAAAGAATTATTTTAACAGAAAAAAATAATGAAAATTCTAAAATAATTACATAGTATTAATATTTGAAAATACTGTGTAATAATCTGCTTTAATTTTATGAAAACGCCTTTACTTCACAGTAGCACTGATGACTCACTATTTTTTAGCGTGAATAGACTATAGATTCGTATAATTGTAAAGCAAAAGTTTAGTCCACAATTTATCGAGAGTTTATAATCTATCAGGATATTTTACTTTTGACATACAAATGATATATTAAACTCGTATGTCCAAAACAACCGCAGTTATCTGTGGGAGGGAGTTGACACGAGACTCGATGAGTTTCGTGTCGTAAGGCCTACTTCTACTGTCTATGGACGCGTAGCCTCATAGACGCGTATTCGTCGACAAAGCGGCAAAGCGTGTCTTTGCCGCTTTGTCGACAGTTTCATAGTTTTGTATGTACGCGTACGCTTGCTCATAATACCAAGGGTATAATGACGAATATGCGTCTATGAAGCTACGCGTCGGTAAGAAGGCCTAAGTTTAATGGCTGCGACTGCCTCTTCTCGTTGTTTAATGCAGTGATATAAATAATAAAGATTCACTGTTAAAAAAATCTCGAGTAATTTACAGTCAACATGAGTTTATTCGTTTGTGCGGTTTTATTACACCTGAGGCCCTACCACGAGCTCTCAACGATATCCATTTTACGACCTAAACTGAGCTGTTAAAGGGATGGAACTATATAGGGTGTACAGCTCCATCCCTCATTCTCGCCTGACATTTTAACACGTCACGTTAAGGCCCCTGTATTCATGAGATAGCGTAATGTTGTAGACAAATGAATAAAGTGAGGAAGGAAGGACAGAAGCGTGCAGTGAGTAGAAGCATGCGTGTCCCCGTACCGGCGCGGAAGTGCGGCGCCAGCAGCGCGGCCGCGCGCGGCGCCAGCGGCGTCCAGGCGCCCGGCCCGCCCGCGCCGCCCGCTACACACGACAATACGCCCTCAGGTACAACATTACAACAACCATTCCTTTCTAACGCTCATCATAACTACGTTTTATATTCTGCCCTTATTATATTATTATATCTAGCCTATACTGTCCCACTGCTGGGCAAAGGCCTCCCTCCATTCCTTCCATTGTTCCCGGCTCTGAGCCACTTCTTGCCAATTCCTAAGGATGACATCCAAGTGGTCCCGCCATCTCCTTCTTAGTGTGCCGCGACCCCGTCGTGCGATTTCAGGGCACCAATTTTGTGTTTTACCGGCCCAAAGCTCGATTGGCATGCGGCAGACGGTCCACATCAAAAATCTGTATTTTGGAGCGCAGAAACACTATGTTTCAAACGCGATCCGTTAGTCTAAAACCTAGTATCCTACTCTCCATAGTAAATTGGCAAACCTTAAGTTTTGCTTTTTGTATGTTAGGCAAAGACCAAGTTTGTGCACCACATGGGTCAGAGTGGGGAGAATACACATGTCCATTAGCCTACACTTAAGTGAAATAGATAATTTGCCTTTAATCTGCCCTAATCCTTTTTTTTTTTTTTTTGAGGTAGGAAATCATCAAATAACTCCTGCTCTGAGTGGACCGAGACGGACTGTCAACTTCTGACTAAAACCCGCCAAAGTTCCTTCAGTTGCTCTCTATGAATGATGAATATTGCCATAACTGCATCATTAAATTATTCCTTCTCCTAGAGAGAGGAGGCCTGAGTCCCTGCAGTGGGAACATTAAAAGGCTGAATATGCTATGTACGTCATTAAATTAGAGCTCATATTTGTGTGAATTACTTACTATACTTAGCTTAAAGATTTCGCTCTATAGATATCAGGCTGACAATATCTGAGCATATTGATTTACACAATCCGTTAACGACAAAAGAATAAAATATTGATGAACCGTCACGCACTTTATCGTCAACATCGAGTCGAATTCAAAGTAAAACATTGGAATGGAAACTTTAAAGTCGTCTACCACTTTAGGTTGCGAATACTGCGTAAGTAGTAGGCCTTGATATTGCAAGTTTCGTCGACTGCCAAAAATTTTATATTGTACAAATGCTCACACTTCTGTAATAAGAGAAGTTTGAAAAAGTCTCGCTGGCGCCAGATAAATTGGGATTAGAGCAAAAGAACGGTCCTAGGTGTTGGTGGCGTCAGACGACCTACATGCCATGAAAACCCTGGAAGGATTTGGAGAATATTTTTGCTCAACAGTGGGACGGTGTAAGACTAAATAATAAAATTTGAGTAATTGATGTAGAGTTCCCAGTTTAGGAGTGTGATGGTAAAACGATAAAAATATTGAAAATTCGCTTCTTTTTCTAATACAAACAATAAGAATTGTTAAAAGTACTGGGCAAAGTCGGGAGATCATAGACAGTAAGGTCAAGTTTAAGTCCCTCAATGTCTAGAAATATTCTTCTCCCGGTAATTCACACAGACATGCAAAAAATATCAATGCCATAAGAAAAAGCTTAAGCATAATATAATAAATTGGGCTGGCACACTGTATTAATGATGGCTGTCTACAGCACAGTAAATAAATATCGTGACATCATCACGGCCGTGCACTCACCAGCATCCATGGGCGGCGGCGGCCCGTCGTGCCGCGGCGGCACGCGCTCCAGCAGCGGCGGCCGCTCGGGCCTGGTGTCCCCGCGGGGCTCCCCGCGCGTGTCCCCGCGGGGCTCCCCCCGGGGCTCCCCGCGCGTGTCCCCACGCGGCTCGTCGCGCGTGTCGGGGAACTCGTCACGTTTGTCCTCCCTGGCCGGCTTGCCGTTGGCCATCTCCCACAGACGTTCTTGTAAGCTCTTCTGGTCTGGATTCTCGTTACTTGCTGGGGGACGCGGGGACTTTTCTCGGCTGTTGGGGCGGTCTCTGTGAATGGGATGCTTGTTTAATGTTTGATTTTATTAATGACTACTTTCTGTTGGTGACTTCGCCCTATTCCAAGACATAGTTTAAAGTTCCATTTTTAATTGTATTCAGGACAGTTGAAAGGCTATCAGATTTTCAAGGGTTTTTAAACAAAGTAAAAAAATAGTGAGGTTACACCACCTCACTATCTTTTTTCTTTTTAATATATTTTAAAGAATAATATGCATAATGGGCTGAATAATGATGCAGCACTATCTGAACTACCCCAAAACGAGGAAGACAAAAACTCCAATATATTATTTTATGATAGCATTACTCTAATCCATTGCAAAAAAAAAGATACAGCTGTTTCATAAGTCCTATAATTACAGGTAAGAATGCCAATATAATATTAGGATATTAATAACTTTTTTGTCAATTATCAAATTTTCGGTGTCCTGTTCAACATAGCCTTTGACACCAAAGTTCATCACGCACGTTCGGCTAACATAAAAAATGGCGTCTTTGAAAAAAATAAAAATATAATTTCGTTTCTTTTTTTTACCAATTTTGATATTGTTTTCACAGTTAGGCTAAGAACTCACGAAGCGATTTTCACCCGCGCCCGCCGCGGTAGAAGAAACAGCAACTTTATTTCAAAACTCATGAGACCGCAGATATACGCGGTTACGCAACCGTCGCGGTTGTGATTTTCCTCCGCAAACCTGGCGGCAATTACCGCAAGACATGCGGGTGCTACACGAGCGAGCAACCTGACCGCCGAGGCTGCGGGTGGAAACCGCGTCGTGAGCTCTTAGCCTCAGTATTCTATTTTTGTATAGCATAGCATAGCATAGTCGACCTTATAATGTTCCTACTGCTGGGACTCAGGCCTCCTCTCTAGGAGAGGAAATGGACCGTAATCCACCACGCGGGCCCAGTGCGGGTTGGTGGATGTCACATGTCTTCGAATTTTTGGTTCTAGGACATGCCACGTTTCCTCACGATGTTTTCCTCCATCATTTTGAGAGCAGTGGTGATGAAATAAATTACACAAAGTAATGCGCCTGGCTGGGTGTGAACCCGCGACCTACAACTCATAAGTTGGGGCCATTACCACTCGGCCACCACTGCTCTCACTATTTTTGTATATTTATTGATAATCTGGATAGATAACAAATTTTTTTTTTCATGCATATTATTTCAAAAAACCTTCGAAAATCTGAATTTCACAGACTACCCTGAAGCATTCACCGTAAATCTCACCTGTTATTATCTCTAGACGAGAACCGCTCGCCTCTCTCTCTGTCTCTATCCCTGTCTCTGTCTCTCCTGTCGCGACCACCTCGATCTCTGTCGCGATCCCGACGTTCTTCTCTGCCGTCCCTGCGTAAATTAAATAACGACATTCAGTAACAAGAAATAATGATGAATTTTCTTCATTCATGCTAGAGATGACACCTAATTAATATACGGGTTGATTTTGTCAATCTATAAAGATGGGTGTAAGCCCAGGAATCGGGTCTAAACCTAGTAGATTTTTTATCTCCAAAGACTGATTAATTATTAACAACAGATAAAAAAAAACAGGCAACATAAAATGGTAAAAAATTGGTCCTTGCAGCACCTGGTTAATAATATTTATATGAGTTATAGATTACAAACATAAAAACTGAGTAAGGCCGGGTTCCCACTATGCCGGACCGGTAAAACTGCCGGAAGGGCTAGTGGCTGTACAATTTATATGAAGCTATTGACATTATCCCGGATCCGGCATTTTTTACCGAGCGTTTTGCCACTGCGAAGTGCCGGTAGAAATACCGGACCGGAGTATTGTGAACGAGTTTGTGCCGGATCGCTCGCCCCGCCCTTGCTCCCCTCGCCCCGCCCTTGCTCCCCTCACGTCATTCGGCTCGCATTTTCGATATAAGTAGACGTGTCATGGACCACATGGATGTTCAAGTAGAAACTATAATTACGCTTGTCCAAGAGGGACCTGTTCTGTGGGATAAGACTGAAGAAGTCTATTTGACTTGACTGTCCGGGATCTGGTGTAATGTGAACACTCTGTTCATCCGGCTTCCAGTAGATTTGCCGGTCCGGCATAGTGGGAACCCGGCCTTAGGCGAGTTGTCTTTGCTGTTTCCAACATATAGAAGTTGAAGGGTTTGATGGTGATCGCAGGTTAAAACTAATTAGTATAAAGTTGAACTAGGTTTAGGTTGAAAAATTATCTTATATCTTCAAATAGCAAATTAAAACTAATGGCAACATGTCAATCTGTGTCGTCTCATGCTGTTTGACGCAAGCATAACAATGACAATAACTCACCGCTCCCTATCTCTCCCTCGCTCCCTGTCCCTCCTGTCGCCTCTATCCCGCCTGTCCCTGTCCCTTTCCCCGCCGCGCCTGTCCCTGTCCCTCTCGGCGCCGCGTCTATCTCTGTCTCTGTCCTTCCTGTCGTCTTCTTGCTTGTCATCGGGCGGCGGTTGGTTCACGTTGAAGGGAGGAGGTTCGGACATGTTGAAGCCTGGCGGAGGTTCTGCTGAGTTGAAGTTTGGTGGAGGTTTTGATAGTAGGGCTTGAATCTGTGCGGGAGAAAGAACACATTGTTAGAAATTTTTGACAACGGGTTTAAGTCTTTCAGAGTCCTTGCTTTCATTTTACTATACTCTCTCTGAGTATGGTAACAGTTATCTATATATATAAAAGGAGAAACAGACTGACTGACATATCAACACAGCCTAAACTACTAAGACTAGGAGCATGAAATTTTGCACAAAACTTCCTTTTATGACGTAGGCGAGCACTGAGACGACTTTTCAAAATTCACACCCTAATGGGATGAAATGGGGGTCCAAAGTTTGTATGATGAAAACCTTCTTTACATCTATGAAACTAGTTATTACATCTGTTTTTTCTCAAGAGTTTATCTCGACTAAACTCAATCCTCTCAGCGTGTTGAGCTGTTTAATGGAATCGACGCACGTTAACATTTTCATTGTCAGCTCTATTTTCATCCTGGGGCTGCGGTATTGTTCCAAAGGGTCGCATAGGTCAACTGAAGGGATTCAGGTGGGTGTATAACACTCCCTCTTACTCCAGCCAGAGCTTGAGGACTTATTTGATGATTTACCACCTCAAAAAAGTGTCGAGGATTTTTTGTCTACATGATGCCAGAGTAACAAGCATGCTAATTTGTTAACAGTAGCATATTATCTTAGTTTGAGAAAAAAGCCTCAAGTAACCTGGGCATTAATTAGTTTTTACATAGTGATACTCACTTGGTCTGGTAGTAAGGCGGGCGGCGGGCCGCTGGTGTCGTTGGCATCAGTGCTAGGCTCTTCACCGTGGTTGTCTTCTGTGTCCAAGTCCATCGCGTCGTCGCTGTGATGAGCGTCTCCCGTTCTCTGCTAATAAGATGATGTTTCAATATTTTCGCCAACAGTAAAGAAAAAAGAAAGAAAGAGAACAGTTTATTGATTAGTTTTATTTTGAGAGTGGCTTTCTCGCTGATCATTCCATGAGGTTGTCTTATGCTGAAGGTGAATGCTTTAAGGCAGCACACAGAACTACCTGAGGCCCTACCAGCTCCTAACGCAATTCATTACGACCTAAACTGAACTGTTAAAGGGATGGAGCTCCATCCCTTTTTCTTACTCGCACGACTAACATTTTAACACGTCGGCGTAGTAAAGAGAAGGTCTATAAGTTTTTTTTTTTGGTGGTCTTTAAGTTAGACATAGGCCCAAATTCTAAACTATCGGGCAATTGCCTGGACCAGAAACAAAACCCGTATGGTTGAAGGATCCTCCCTTTTCAATGGAGGTCTGTGAAACTTTAGACTCTGCTTCATCATCATCATTTCAGCCGAAAGACGTCCATTGTTGGACATAGGCCTCAATGAACGGTCCTGTGCGCCTCGCACCTATCGGATTCCCACAACCCTCACCACACACACTCCGTTTCGCATACATCTAAATAATAAAACACTTGCGGTACTTACAGCAGGTTGCGGCACACTTGGTGGTGGAGTATCTCTGGGATGTAGTGCTGTGTGGTGCAGTAGAGGAACTCCTCCCACGAGGCCGCCCACACCCACACCCACGCCCAGAAGACCGCTCAGGAAACCGCCCACCATGCCTGTTCAAAATAATAAATTAATGTCGAGTAAACAGCATTGCTACTATAGAAAAACACACATCAATGTGCTAACGTGTCCTGCCGTTGCCTCATAAGTGAATCAACGCGACAACGATCGCGAAGCGAACCCATGCGGTTTACAAGAATGCAATGCGACGAAGCGGTTCCGCCTTAAGTGCGCGTGAAGTCGCCGCTTCAGCCGCAATTAATTTAAAACAAGCCACCACACCGCTTTGCAGAGTGCACGAAAATATCTAACCAACTGTGGCGTCCGCTACGCTTCGATTATTACTGTACCGCACCCACGTGGTTTGTTTACGTAATAAACCACGTGGGTGCGGTAATAGAGTATCAGTTGTTTTTTCCATTAGCAGTCTATACTTTTACATTACTTAATGGCTGTAACATTTTCAACCATGGTTCTGCCATCATCATTATTAACTTTTTGCAAAATATACTATAGCTCAAGGAAATTAATGTATCGTGTCGTTATTCACTTTAAACATCAGAAAAAGTTACACTGTTCATAAAAGTGGAACAATATATATTTTTTTTTAACATAGAAAAGCACATAAATGTAATGTAATAAATAAATAAATAAATGTATTTGTTTTTTTCATAGATAAACATCAAATTGGATTTCAATACTTATTACTTTTCAACACTTTAAAATATGCTTTCAAATAACTTGTAAAAGGTATGGGTACTTGAAACAAATGTATAATAAATAAGATCTATTGTAAAAAAAAAATGTGTGTTACCGGATTGCGAGAGCGAGTGCGGAGGCAAGCCGGGCGGGAAGCGCAGCATGGGCCCCGCCGGGTTCTGCAGACCTGCCACAAACGCTGACGCTAAGACCATGGATTAGTTAACATGGGCGCTGCTGCTCGCTTGGCTTCGAGTTATAACGCCAGTATTCATTCATTAGCACTTTCACGGTTATAAGAGATCGTATCCAACCTTCAACAGCCTACGTCGGAGATATCCGTTTATCCCGCGACGGTCGCACATCCACGACCAAATACTCCATCTCGTCAGCTCTTCTGTCACTTATGGAGATTGAAGAACTAAACGAGATGGTTTACCCAGTCGCAAACACATGACCCTGGCGAATAGAGCGCGAAAACAATCGTCGGATCAATACGATGCAAGCGGTGAAAAAGGATTACGCCAGTTTTTACTGCAGAAAATTCCTTATATATTCCCTCCTTATAGAAAACAATAACATTGACTAATCGGGAATCGAACCCAGGATCGTAATCACAGTAACAAAAGAACCGGTAACTAAACTAACCAGTATGATATTTATGCGTTAAACAAAATGCCTTAGATAAGGACGAAACCAAAGAGCTAAAAAAAATGCGGTTATCTCATTTATCACACTAATATTTTAAAGGCAAAAGTTATATTAAAGTTTATGTGTGAATTTTTATGTTTGTTATTCTTTCACACTCAAATGGCTAAATGGACTTGAATTTGGAAACTATGAAATTTGGTAAACCATGTCCAGGAAATAGCACATAGGATGCTTGTTATCCAGGGAGTATGTTCCTTTGGGATAATTTTCTAGGATCACGCGAGTGAAGCTGCTAGAATACGGTAGTAATGACCATATAAATACGTCACAGAATTGTTCATTCAAGGTGAATAAGGCGTACTATCTACGGACGCATAGCTTCCTAGACGCGTATTCGTCATCGAAAAAATAGACGCGTATTCGTGTCGACAAAGCGGCAACGACACGACTGCACGACGTTGCCGCTTCATCGACATGGTTTCTTAGTTTTGCGTGTGAGTTTCACGCAGGCGTACAACAAGGGTAAGCGTAATGACGAAAGCTATGCGTCCGTAGATAGTAGGCCAATAAATAGAATAAAATGTTTACCAGGCACTCCGGCGGGCATGTTGGGCATGCTGGGCATGCTGGGCATGCTGGGCAGGTTGGGCGGCAAGCTGGGCGGCCGCATGGGCGGCGCCATGGCCGCGCCCAGACCCGACATGCCGCCCGCCATGCTGGGGACATTCACCATTCTGCTTACACAGTCAAACAACTGATTACTATACAACCAATACATTTCCAACTTGATATAAACAATGATGAGAACTTGTCAGAAATCAGAAACGTTTATTTCAAATAGACCATTTACTGGGACTTTTGAATTGTCAAAATGTCAGTCAGTCAGAAAAAAAGTGAAGCTAAACTACACGTTCCGTAGATCTCTATGGAGAAGAACGTACAAGAAACTACATGGCAATTCTATCATCATCATATCATCAATCAATTACGTCTTTGATATAATTGTGCACGCATTATCTACAGTACGCATTATATTGTAACACCAAATTGTATTAATTACCTACATTCTACGCAAATAAAATAAATAAATCTACGCGTACGGTCAAAATATATTGGCCTCTTTGAATTTGGCGTTCAGAATAATCGCGCATTACTCGAAAAAATACGCAATACGCATATTCGCCATATGATTCATAAAAAGAATTACTGCGCAGCCAATTGTTCGAAGTTTGGAGCGGTCAAGATATTTTGGCTGTAATTTTTATTTGCATTTAACTTATTTCTTGTTGAGTCCAAGTCATAATTTATTTTTTTTTACTTTAGTAGATTTTTTTTTCTCATTTAACATGGAACAATTTATTGTAAATGTAAATAAGCTCACAAAACTTCACAAACATCACGTTTGTGGGCATAGATATTCAATGGCAATAATAAAAAAAAAAAGAATAAACCCCACTGCCAGCAACTGCTGACCCAGTAGATAGGTACTTAAAATTAAGTCTTTCGTTTTCATCCGACCCATCGCTTGCGATAAGTCGATAACAATTTCAATATTTTATTTCAAATCCTTAATTTCCATTGAATTACATAGCTTCCCAAACAACTCAAAAAATGAATACTTAAATCAACACATATCAGTATCAGGAACTATGTTGCATTACGGTATCAGAGTTCTCTGCACAATTTGAACATTTACAACAGTCCGAAATCAACTAACAGGCAGTTGCCCCGGACCAGACACAACACCGTCTGGACGGAGGATCCTCGCTTTACACTCTGTTCCACATCTCTCTACTATAGAGATCGACATAGTTCCTATGTCGATGTCATGGCCAGATCTTAGAAATTGATCACTTCATGAAATGGCCAAGTGAAATTGGCCAGATCATTTTAAACATTAAAGTTTGATGATATTTCAATCTTCGTTTGGGCTACTTTCTTTAGACCTTTTATTATCATTGAAAGCCAACATCAATGATTTGGCCAAACGAGGATTTAATCCAATACCGTCACTAAACGAAATTCTTCAAAAAAACTGTTTTTAACGCCATCTGTTTGGCAAACAGATGGCGTTAAAAACAGTTACGGTATTAAATTAAAGCGAATATCATCAAATGTTAACGTTTAAACAATCTGGCCAGTTTTAGCTGACCATATCGTGAGATCTGGCCACGACGTCGACATAAATGTCACTACAATTATAAAAAACATATAACTCACCCAGGTGGTGGCATTCTCGGTATGTTGATCCCCGGGTTAGGTCCCGGCGGCATCGTGAGTGCGGCGCCGCCCAGCGTGGCCGGCATGTTGGTGGGCGGCAGGCCAGGCCCGGCCATGCTGGCGGGCGGCAGGCCAGGCCCGCCCATGCTGGCAGGAGGCAGGCCAGGCCCGCCCATGTTGGCGGGCGGCATCGCCATGCCCGGCAGCGGCAGTGCCCCCGGCCCAGGCATGCCCAGCATCGACATGTTCTCCATCATTGATTTGGGGAGGATCTGTACAATCATTTTGATTATTGTCAAAAATGTCTGGAAAACTTGTTATGAAAAATAAAAAAAGACACAAATCTTCACTACTGAACATAAGCCTTCCCCAAGTGTCACTACACTGTTACAATGAACGGCCCTGTGCGTTTCGCATCCATCGCATTCCCGCGACTCTCACCAAGTAATCGGTCCACTTTGTAAGAGGCCATCCAACGCTGCGTCATCCGGAGCGCGATCGCCACTTCAGAACCTTTCGTCCTCATCGACCATCTGTTTTGCGAACAATGTGCCCTACCCACTGTCACTTGTGCCAAGACACAAATATGGCAAAATGTCAAGACAATCCGTGTCTGTTTTTTATCGCCTTTATTTGTAAAAAAAACGCCATTTGCAACCCAGCCTGTCCAAGTTGCATGCGGGATTGTTTGAAAGAGTTGCCGCCATAGAAATATAAAAAACAGGAGAAGTGGCAAGGGGGCGTGTGCATGTCCGCGCGACTTGCGCAAAAAGGGCATACACGGGCAAATGGCCGTCAGTTATAAACTTGGGAGATTCGCGATACGTGATCGTAAACAAATTTAAAATGCCGTGTTGTGCAGTGGTTTCGTGTAAGAACCGAAGCGATAAGAGAAGCCTGGGTCATCACAGAATCTCTTACTATATGTAAGTACAAGTTTAATACTATATTTATCTTTAAAATCAGTAAAAACAACAAATCTTCTAATATCTCTTGCTGCTACTACGTTATTTTTGTTTTCAAATATCAAGGCGACTGTATTACTCTTACAGTAAATACATTGCTCTTTAACCACTACCAAATTTTAACGCTCAGCAACTGAACAAGCAATGTAAAAATAACTTATCGATACGCTATCAATGCGGTGTATTTCATAATACGGCCGCTGTTAGTTGCGGTGAGTTAATGATGTGCCTGTATGATCTACTATTGTAGACTATCGACCATAATATCGATTGGTTCGATATCCGAAGTGAAATAATGTAAATATTTTTATTTATTTTGATTATTTTATAGAGTAGTAAAGAAATACGCAAGCAACTGTCGTAAAGTAAGTTGGTTAAATTGTAAGTTAAAAGTCGAAGGACTATTTTTTGGTTTCAAATATCGTATCTTATGCCTTATCTTCGTGTTATTTCGTTACTTATTTCTGATTTTGATATTTTAACTTCCTTCTTAAAGTCTTCAAAAGTTTCGAAATCGCTACAATAACGGGCATGATTCAGATTTTAATAACGACTTTTGCTTAAAATAAGGCAACATGTTCTAGCTCTTTATTTGTTCTCTTTATTTAACAAACTCTGTACTGTTTTTTTCTAATAAAAGTCTTACATGGTGAGGTTTAGCAGAAACTTAGGTAAAATGATAACTAAAATGTTATTTTATGTTTTCAGTTTCCCAAAAGACGCAATTTTAATAAAGCAATGGATTAATGCCACTGGAAGGCCACCTAATTGGTTCCCTAAAAAAATATAGTACCATATGCTCAATTCACTTTCAACTAGAAATGCTCTCTCTAAAAAAAAACGCAGTCTTTTTGAATGGGCAATCCTTAAAATAAGACTAGACCTTATTTTTGTAGAAGTGAGTTACAATTTTTTTAGTAACTGAAAGATTTTTCATGTAATAATTCATAATATAAGTTATTAAACTTTTCAGGATTTTAAAGAACAAAGACACGGACTTGGCCGGTTTTTAGTATTTGATATTGACGTTCTAAAATGCCGTATACAAATGGCCTAATGCGGGTAAATGGTTAGAGTTTTTGGGTTTTATGAAAGCAAATTTTATTATTCTATTATTTATGTATTATTTTCTGGACATATTGATTTTGTTTTTATGACCCAAAAGAAATAGCACAACAAAAAATGAACAAATCGATAACTTTTCTATTTAGTCAATCACTAGCGTAAATGTAAAATAAATTGCTTTTGCATAACACATCGACATTTAATGTGTGCGTAAGTTGTAGGTGCATGGAAAATACACGCTGTTTTTAGGAATGTAAGGTTTATAATTGACTGTGTAGTATGGACTGATTTATTAATTGCGGATGTGTGCGCGACTGCATAAATTGCTGCATGTGTAGTAGTGTCGGCGGTAGTAGGGGAAACTGGAGACATCGTGTTCCGGTACATTTTTTACTACTTAACATATCTCCTCCTTTCTTATATCTATGGTTGCCGCTCTTGAACGCAAAGGGCAACAGAAGAAACACTAGTAGTTTTTAATCAGTAAAAGTCTAACACTCCCTCTTGTTCCTTCTAAAGCGGGAGAGAGTTATATTTTATTTTTTACTAACTAATGATGACGACTAAATAATGATGACTGATATTGGTATGTGATCTCAGTGTGTTTAGTTTTCCTAAAAGAAATCCTCAAAGACAGTTCCTTACCCTCGGCGGTAACCAGGGCGGCAGAGTATCCTCGTCCACGGCGCCGCCATCTTCCAGAGCGTCCAGTGACAAGGCTCCGAGCGCCCAGCGCGCCTGCAGCGCTTGCCACGGCAGGTAGGACACGCCCAGCTCGGCCTCCCAGTAGTCCTTCCACTCGCGACCCTTCACTCCCTTGCCGGGGGCCCACGCCACCTACGGAAACCAATTATATAATTGTAGCTTTATATTTGGGGCTCCCACGTTACTGCAGTGCATCAGAATGTTTTAAAGCCATCATAAGAAAGCAGGTAGCGTCCATGATGCCCAGAGTACGTGGGAGCGGCAACAGCATTCTAAGGGTCATCAGTGGTACGCCGTGTTGCGAAATTTTGGGTCACCGGGTGCATGTACTACATGTGCATGTATCCGGTGTATAAGGTGTGCGCAAAAGATATTTAAATTAAGATCTTTCTCCTATTGTATCTTTTACTAACATAGTTTTTAAGGTGTTTGATTACTAACATTATATGGACAATGGTCTGAAATAAAGTATTTTTATTTATATCTGACAAGCTTTGAGTAGTTGTTGGATCATTCAGTTCTCTTCAAAATGGACGCGTTGAGTGGTGCTGATAAACGCGTCATGTTCGTGAATGCGCTGTCAGTTGAGACTGGTCATCTTGTTAACTGCCAGCGGCTTATTTTAATTTCTATGTTTTGAATTAGTTTTTTTTTTAAGTAAGGTAAGGTTACAAAACATTTTTTTTTATTCTTGATAGGTTCGCGCTTGACCACTATCTCACCTGTTGGAAAGCGACGATGCGGTCGACGATGGAGCGCGCTTACCTAGAAGTAACCTATTCACTCTTGACTTAAAGATTCCTGGGTTGTAGCCATCAGGAAACACAGATTCCGGCAAGGCATTCCACTCCTTAGCTGTACGCACAATTAATGTGTTCCCAAAACGTTTTGTGCGTATAGGTGGGATGTCCACCATGTACCGGTGGCGCATTGGCGTACGCCTGGTGGTCCGATGATGGAACGGGCTAGGCGGAATTAGGTCATGCAATTCCGACGCACACTCCCCGAAATACAAACGGTAGAAAACCAACAGGCTGGCAACTCGGCGTCGATGCTCAAGACTTTGAAGCCTCGACTCAACGAGTGCATCATTGCCAATGATCCTCCTGGCTCGCCTCTCAATTGCCTCCAAGTGCATCAAGCTGGTATCGGGCAGATCCATCCCAAAGATGAGAGCAGTACTCCATACACGATCGAACTTGCGCTTGATAAAGTTTGAGCAGCTGTTCCGGCGTGAAGTACTGTCTGACCTTCGCGAGGATTCCCAGCTTTTTTGCTGCCAGTTGAGCCTTTGCTTCGATGTATGGCCCAAAGTTGAGTGTTGACGTCAGCGTAACACCAAGGAGATCAAGATGGTCGGTTATCGGCACGGTTACGCCCAGGAAAGTTGGAGTAGGGCTGAATTGGCTCCTTTTAGCGGAAAATAGACATGCCTGGATTTTAGCAGCATTGAACTTGACCAAATTGGCATCGCCCCATTCAGAGACTGCCTCCAAGGACAAGTTCAAGCGCTCGACCATAGCTTCTCGGAGACCGAATCTGTGACCCACTAGCTTGCGCGCTGGATATGTAACTCTCAGCAACAGTGCTGTCGTCTGCATACCCAAAGGTACCGGGCTTAAGAAGATCATTTATGTGCAGCAAGAACAATGTTGCCGAGAGCACTGACCCCTGAGGGACCCCGGCATTAATGGCCATTTGACCGGACGAGCAACCATCGATGGCCACCCGGATGGACCGGTCACTCAGGAAGTCTGCAATCCAAGCACACAAACTAGCAGGTAAACCGAAAGAAGGAAGCTTATAAGGCTTTCGTGCCTGACTCTATCGAATACCTTCGAGATATCGAGGGAGACGGCAAGCGCTTCCCCGTGTTTCTCGATGGCCTCACTCCAGATGTGGATGGCATACGCTAGAAGATCACCAGTTGACCGATTTCGGCGAAAGCCGTATTGTTGGTCACTTAGGATGTCATTAGCTTCTAAGTATGCCAGGAGCTTAGTGTTGAGTACATGTTCCATAGTCTTACAGAGAATGGACGTTACTGAGATTGGCCTGTAGTTAGCTGGGTCAGCCCGACTACCCTTTTTGGGCACGGGCTGTACGTTAGCTTGCTTCCATGCAATCGGCACTTTTCCCGCCTCAAATGAAAGCCTAAATAGGCGTGTCAGGATCGGAGACAGTTCAGGCGCACACGTTCTCAGAACAATTGCCGGTATTCCGTCTGGACCGCTAACCTTGTTCACGTCAAGGTTACGCAGCACCCTATGGACGTCCTTCTGATGGATGCGAATATCCGACATATTCGTCTCGCAACCATCAGTATTAACAGGGGGCCGCGCGTCACCAGAATCTAGACGCGAAGATTTTGCGAAGAATGAGGCAAACAAATTTGCTTTCTCCTCAGCGGTATGGGCCAGCGACCCATCGGGTTTCAGCAGTGGCGGTAGTGAGGGACGGCAGAAGTTCAATTCAACCGATTTAGCCAGGGACCAAAACGCCTTACT
Organism: Mythimna impura; assembly: GCA_905147345.3. Classification (NCBI taxonomy): domain Eukaryota; kingdom Metazoa; phylum Arthropoda; class Insecta; order Lepidoptera; family Noctuidae; genus Mythimna; species Mythimna impura. The sequence continues at coordinate 26,667,201 of LR990355.1, forward strand.
ACCAGCAGGGTATGATGCGAGTTTGTTCCCGATGCGGCTAATGTGGTCGAACCGAGACCTCCGCATCACTTTCTTGCAAGACTTGGCAGCTCTGTTGAAGGCTCTCTTCTTCTGACTTACGTCACCGTCGCCTTATGCATACGAGCATAAGGCGACGGTGAATAGGTTATTTCTAGGCGAGCGTGCTCAATTAGCAGAATAGAATTTATTCGACGCGGGTCAATACAATATAACAGCAACAACACAAAATAATAAATAAAAAAGAGTACAGAAATACAATACAGTAGCGCTGAGTGTGCCCAAGCCGAAAGGGTCGCCAACTCTGCAATAGCTGCGCGTCACACGCTCAGCGGTGGTTCAGCTGCAAGCGCAGTGACGCACGGGTGTTGCTCGATACAATTGTCGACCACATCATTGCTTACCATCGGGAGAGATAGTGGTCAAAGGGAACCATATCAATAATAAAAAACTGGGCAAGTGCGAGTCGGACTCGCGCACTGAGGGTTCCGTACAAAAGGTAAATTGCGGTTTAGGTTTCATAACGTATTAAAAAAAACTACTTACTAGATCTCATTCAAACCAATTTTCGGTGAAAGTTTGCATGGTAATGTATATCATATATTTTTTTTAGTTTTATCATTCTCTTATTTTAAAAGTTACAGGGGGGGGGGGGGCACATTTTACCACTTTGGAAGTGTCTCTCGCGCAAACTATTCAGTTTAGAAAAAAAGATAGAATAGAATAAAACTTTATTGAGATATTAGAAACCTCACTATCATTTTTGAATACCTATACACAGATACCCCACACATATAGGTTTGACGAAAAAAAATTTTTGAATTTCAGTTCTAAGTATGGGGAACCCCAAAATTTATTGTTTTTTTTTTTCTATTTTTGTGTGAAAATCTTAATGCGGTTCACAGAATATGTCTACTTAACAAGTTTCAACAGTATAGTTTCGGAAAAAAGTGGCTGTGACATACGGACGGACAGACAGACTAACATGACGATTCTATAAGGGTTCCGTTTTTTGCCATTTGGCTACGGAACCCTAAAAAACAGTGTAAATAAGAGTTAAAATAACTATAAAACTCACCGTTATCTCCTTTGAATGCAGCTTATGCTTGTTCAGCTTAGCTATGGCCTTAGCAGCGTCTCTCCGTCGCTCCATGACCACAAAGGCGCACCCTCTCGGAGCTACGACGTCTATGGCTGACACGCCGCCGACGCCTCCGAATAGATCTGATAGTTCTTCAGGAGTCGCTAGCTTGGATAGGTGGCCCACCCATAGAGTTGTACTGCATACTAAAGAATGAAACAATATTGGTGAATATTTTGAAACACAAAGGCCTAACAATGTTCAAGGCTCTTGAAGAGTCCAAGGAAACTCACCACTAAGGTTTTCCTTTTTGATCGGCGGCAGACCTTTCTTCTCTCTCTCCCTCAACTTTTCTCTTTCTACTTCCCGCTCTTTGTAGTTCTTTTCTCTGTCTTTGTCCCTGTCTTTATCTCTGTTATAGATTTAAAAAAAAAAAAACATTTAAAGAATGCCAGGGTTTTAATCAAATCTAGGCCCACCATCTAATAGATATGTATGTTATAACGTTGGATAGGTAATTTTGAGCTGATTAAAAGTGGCTATGGCACTAAGTTCCAAAACTTACTATTTTGGTGTACAATAAAGTTTATTTTATTCTATCCAACGATGTAACACACATAGCTATTGGAGGGTGGACTAGGTTGGTTGGTAACAAGCAATACAGATTAAGTATTTGCGCAAAAATACACAATGTATGTAAGCGTTTTATCTGTTACTGCTTGTTGGACTCTCTATAGCATCTCGCCTGTATTACAAGAAGGGATAGGCAAGAAGAACTAACGGTGCGACTTCGGAGTTAAAGCTGAAACTACGTAAAGTTGATACCCGCGCGGTCTCATACAAAAATGCTTCGTAACGGATGACCGCGCGCCCGGGCATCCATCGTGGGGAGCCGCGTCCCGTGGCACTTTTTGTTACGTAATAACATATTAATTATAGTTCTCCATCAACACGACCGCATGCACACCGTTAAAGTTGAACTAGCGACACTGCGTAGGTAATAATCCGGTTTCCGCTACAGGGAGCTCCGCGTGAACACGCGTGACGTCACGCGACCCGTGTCCGTCGCGAGCGTCTGCGCGCAGTTTCGGCCCTAAATCGCACAGCAGTCGCTCCTACAACCACTACACCAACATTGGAGGTAATTATTACTGGACTATTAGTCTTTTCTTTGAATGTTCTAGTATTAGTTCAGCATTTCTACTCATTATTGTCGCCTTAGAGTGAACATTTCATAAATGTCAAAGTAATAATTTTACAAGAAAAATCAAAAACTGAAGCCTGTGATAGTTTATATAATCCATATTTAAGTTAATTATTTTAGTTATATTATATTACAAGTTATTGTTGTAAAAATATCGAATGTTACACGCGAGTTTTTCAAACTTCGAAACACAAATTCTTTCTAAAAACAAAAATTAACAAAATTATATTCTCGAGCTTTTCATTTTAAGGCGACGATATTACAATGCGTTCCAAATAAGAATAGGATCGACGCCATGTTGTGACGTCACGTCATACTGTCAAATCGCAAGAAATTGGGCAAAATTGAAGAACTCCGAGATGAGCAAAATTGAAGAATTGGATTCTGATTAAACTATTTTCGTTCACAGTTCGTAAATAAATTAAATTTTAAAATTTTCTTGTTTTGCTCACCATAATAATTCTTCGATTTGACAGTATGACGTTACGTCACTACCTGTCAATCGATCCTATTCTTATTTGGAACGCATTGTATGTACATAGAGAACTTAGTTAAAAAGGTTGGAAATGATGGACAAGATCTCACCTCTCTCTATCTCTCTCGCGGTCCCTGTCGCGCCTCCTCCTGGGCGAGCGCGAGCGGGAGCGGGAGCCGCGGCGGCGCCGGCGCGGGGACTTGGAGCGCGAGCGGTGGCGCCGGGACCGCGGCGACGGACTATTGAGAAAAGCGCTACATAAATATGTTAGCTACGTGTTAGTATTGTACAAGAAATTCCACCACATTCTAAACTAAATGATAAAACCCGTAATACATGCCCGTTAAGTCGGCCATACACTTGCCTGTAACTGGTACAAAATTATGTAAGTAGTAGGTATGCCAGTGAACTACAACAAGTTCTGATTTTTGTATGTCACTATAGCATTAAAACCACAGATATGTCAAACCGTAGGGGTAAGGGGACGTGGTTCTTGCGAACGCATCAATCCAGATATGTGCTTCTATGTGCTTGATGTCATTTTCACCCATTAGTCAAATGTCAACTAGCGACGTCTTCTTTGCTATGATTTTTTACAAAATGCCGCATTTTGCAAAGTTGTAAAGTACACGAATCTCATTTTACACTACGTAAGTACTAATATATTAAGGTTTTTTTTTTGTCAAAAAACGTGATGATGTGTCAAATCAATTATTTGAATTGAGAACAAATATCATTGCTTGTTTACTACAGATCGAGCAATTAATCAGCTGAACATTTGCGCAATGGATGAGTATTTAACAGATACTCTCACTCACACGATAGTTACGTGGTGCGGCCGTTGCCGGGTTTTGTTTGAAATGTGAAGTGTTGTTTGTGGTTATCGATATTTTGCACGATCCTACCTACTACGATATAAAAGATAATGTTAATGATTAATTCTTACAGATATATTATTATAGAACAGTTCCCCCACGCGTCTGTATTTCTGTCTATTCGCGATAAACTCAAAAATTACTGAACGGATTTTCATGTGGTTGGGATTTATTTTTTATGAGGAGAAAAAATATTTATGAAAAAAGAGCTAAAATTTTTCTTTTTTTTTGTTCTTCCTCTACATTTTTTCTTGTAAGTATCTTAACTTAGTAATTTGGGATATCCAAATATTCTTTTTTTTTTAATTAATGATAGGCTCGCGTTTGACCACCATCTCACCTGATGGTAAGCGATGATGTGGTCGACGATGGAGCACGCTTGCCTAGAAGTAGCCTATTCACTCTTGACTTAAAGACCCCTAAGTTGTAGCTATCAGGAAACACAGACTCCGGCAAGGAATTCCACTCCTTGGCTGTACGCATAATAAATGTGTTCTCAAAACGTTTTGTGCGTATGGGTGGGATGTCCACCATGTACCGGTGGCGCAACGCCGTACGTCTAGTGGTCCGATGATAGAACGGACTTGGCGGAATTAGATTGTGCAATTCCAGTGCACACTCCCCGAAATGTAAACGATAGAAAACCGACAGGCCAGCAACTCGGCGGCGATGTCCAAGGCTTTGGAGCTTCGACTCAACAAGTGCATCATTGCCAATGATCCTCTTGGCTCGCCTCTCAATCGACTCTAGCGCATCAAGCTGGTATTTGGCAGACCCGTCCCAAAGATGGGAGCAGTACTCCATACAAGATCGAACTTGCGCTTGATAAAGTTTTAGCAGCTGTTCCGGCGTGAAGTACCGTCTGACCTTCGCGAGGATTCCCAGTTTTTTTGCTGCCAGTTGAGCCTTTGCTTCGATGTATGGCCCAAAGTTGAGAGTTGACGTCAGCGTAACGCCAAGAAGATCAAGATGGTCTGTTATTGGCACGGTCACACCTCGGGAAGATGGAGCCGGGTGGAATTGACTCCGTTTAGCGGAAAAAAGACACGCTTGGGTTTTAGTTGCATTGAACTTGACCAGATTGGCATCGCCCCAATCGGAGACCGCCTTCAAGGACGAGTTCAAGCGTTCAACCATAGCCTCTCGGGATGACTGGATCTGTGACCCACCAGCGCGTGCGTCAGCCACATATCTCTCGCCAACAGTGCTGTCGTCTGCATACCCAAAGATACCGGGTTTAAATAAGACATTTATGTGCAGCAAAAACAGTGTTGCCGAGAGTACCGACCCCTGAGGGACCCCGGCATTAATATCCATTTGACCGGACGAGCAGCCATCAACGACCACTCGGATGGATCGATCCCTCAAGAAGTCTGCGATCCAATCGACGTATAACAAAAAACGTGATGATGTGTCAAATCAATTATTTGAATTGAGAACAAATATCATTGCTTGTTTACTACAGATCGAGCAATTAATCAGCTGTCGCAATGGATGAGTATTTAACAGATACTCTCACTCACACGATAGTTACGTGGTGCGGCCGTTGCCGGCTTTTGTTTGAAATGTGAAGTGCTGTTTGTGGTTATCGATATTTTGCACGATCCTACCTACTACGATATAAAAGATAATGTTAATGATTAATTCTTACAGATATATTATTATAGAATAGTTCCCCCACGCGTCTGTATTTCTGTCTATTCGCGATAAACTCAAAAATTACTGAACGGATTTTCATGTGGTTGGGATTTATTTTTTATGAGGAGAAAAAATATTTATGAAAAAAAAACTAAAATTTTTCTTTTTTTTTTGTTCTTCCTCTACACTTTTTCTTGTAAGTATTTTAACTTAGTAGTTTGGGATATCCAAATATTCGACGTCTTTGGCTTTTTGTATAACGTAATGTCGAATACCTTGATGCACTTAAAATTGGAAGTTTTTCGATAATAATCTTGAAATCCGCATCCGCATCCGCGGATATGGCTCTCTAATAATCCATATTCGCATACGCGGATGCCAAAATTTTGGCATCCGCAACAAGCCTAGTTCCAACATTGAAGTTGCGGATGATTTTGACAAATTACGCTTTAAGTTTTAAATAAATATTTACATTTTACGGGATATTGAAACTTCAGGGTTTTAATGGATATTCAATTTACTGAAAATTGAATATCCGTTAAAACCCTGAATTCGAGAAGGCGATCTCCTTATAGTAGCAGTTTAGATTACTGCAGCATTTAGATTACCAGCATCATAAGTTACGATTAACTGGCCACTGAAGAGCACTTCCTTCCAAGCGTGCTTCATATAAATGAAGTTAGTTAATAACTTTAACTAACTAACTTTATTTATATGATTATAATTTGGGTCTCTTCAAGGCTAGAGTGAATAGGCTCTCAATAAATTAGTGCGCCTCACCATCAACGATTGCATTACTACTTAGCATCAGGTGGGATCGCAGTCAAGCACTAGTTTATACCAATTAAAAATAACTAAATAAAAACTTTATACAATTTAAAAAAAAATCTGGTCCTGTGCGTCTCGCATCCATCGGATTCCCGCAACCCTTACCAGGACATCGCTCCACCTTGTAGCGAGCGAGGCCTTCCAACGCTACGTCTTCCGGTACGTGATCGCCATACCAGAACCTTTCGGCCCCAACGGCCATCCGTTCTGCGAGCAATGTGTCCTGCCCATTGCCACTTAAGTTTGGCGATTCTTCGTGCTATGTAACCTTGGTTCTCCTGCGGATATCTTCATTCCTGATTCGATCACGCAAGGAAACTCCGAGCATAGCCCTTTCCATTGCCCTTTGGGTGACTTTAAGTCTTCTGATGAGGCCCATTGTAAGCGACCACGTTTCGGACCCATACGTTATCATTGGCAACACGCACTGGTCATAGACTTTCGTCTTGAGACACTGTGGTATGTTGGACGAGAAGATACCGCGCAGCTTCCCGAACGCTGCCCAGCCGAGTCGGATTCGACGATTGATCTCTTTCTCGAAGTTAGACCTACCCAACTGGACCGTCTGTCCCAGGTAAACGTAGTCGTCCACAACTTCGAGTGTAGTCCCCGATCTTGATAGGAGTGGGTGCTACATGGCTGTTTACCATGATTTTGGTTTTGTCCATGTTCATTTTAAGACCCACTCTTTCGGAAGCTCTACTGAGGTCACCAAGCATTGTACTGAGCTTCTCCGTAGTCTCAGCCATGTCGTCGGACTACTATGTCGTCGGCAAACCGAAGGCGAGTGATGTACTCGCCATTGACATTAATGCCTAGGCCTCTTCATTCCAGAACCTTGAAGACATCCTACATTGCAGCCGTGAACAGTTTCGGAGAAATAACGTCTCCCTGCCTCAGGCCCCGCTGCAAGAGGATAGGTCTCGAGGTCTGGTCTTGTAGTCAGACTGACATGGTGGCGTTTTTGTACTTTGGGGGTATGCGGAACAGAGAGTAAAGTCCCGCAAACCTCCGTTGAAAAGAGAGGATCCTCCGGCCAGACGGGTGTTGTCTGGTGGGCAGCTGCCCGATAGATGATTTCGGGCTATCGTATATATTCAAATCGCGCCGAGAACTTTGATTGCGCGATGCAGGATTAGTTCTTATATGATGCCATAGATGTCGCTACATCACTCCCCTCCGGAGATCGGAGATCGATGGTTCTTGATGCGTGCCAGGCCAGTAGTAGGTTGGTTCCAGTGGATCGGAACCGAATGCCGCATAGTTCTCGGTGAGTCGGAACTGTCTGCGGTGATGCCCCGGTGAGTCGGAACCGTCTGCGGTGATGCCCCAGTGAGTCGGGGTGGTGCTGTCCCAGTGAGTCGGGGTGATGCCCCAGTGAGTCGGGGTGATGATGTCCCAGTGAGTCGGGATGATGCTGCAGGCTCCAGTAAGTCGGAGTAATGCTGCTGGCTCCAGTGAATCGGAGTGGTGCTGTGCGACGTAGTGGCTTGACTGCTGGCGTCGACCAGGAGAGGTTCTTTGTGGCTCTTCATGTGACTGGCCGAAGGTGCAGTGTGCTTCGCCAAGGTCGCTGATGAGGCTGAGGGTGATGACCAGGTATGACCAGGTAGGCATGCTGGTGGTCAGGATACCCTTTAAAGCCGTGGGTGCTGGCTGTATGGCTCGCTGCTCGAAAGCTTGAGGAAGTGAAGATGACGTCACTAACTAGTAGCTGCACGAAGGCTGCGCTGACGTTCATTGTCGAGGGTCACCAGTTTGGAGGTATGCGGAACAGAGAGTAAAGTCCCGCACACCTCCGTTGAAAAGGGAGGATCCTCCGGCCGGCCAGACGAGTGTTATGTCTGGTGGGCTACTGCCCGATAGATGATTTCGGGCTGTTCTATAATGTTCTAATCGCGCGGAGAACTTTGATTGCGCGTTGCAGGATTAGTTCTTATGTGACGCCATAGATGTCGCTACAGTACAAACACTTCAGCACTTCGATGTACCGATAGTCAATTTGGCACTGTTGGAGAGACTGCAGTACAGCCAAAGTCTCGATCGAATCAAAGGCTTTCTCGTAGTCCACAAACGCTAAGCAGAGAGGCTGATTATACTCCTCAGCCTTCTGTATAACCTGCCGCAGCGTATGTATGTGATCCACGGTTCTGAAGCCTTTTCAGAATCCGGCTTGCTGGAAGTCGTCGAACCTGCGCGCGAGACGATTCGTGATGACTCTGGAAAACGCTTGTAGACATGGCTCACAAGCGGGATGGGCCTGTAATTCTTAAGCAGGGTATTATCGCCTTTCTTAAAGAGGAGTACCACCACGCCTCTGCTCCACGCCTGTGGCGTTTTTCCCTCGAGTATGACGGAATCAAATAGCTTCTGAAGGGACTTAAGGACCGGTTTTCCACCCGCCTTCAGGAGTTCGGCCGTAATTCTGTCCTCACCCGACGCCTTATTGTTTTTCAGCTGCTTCAGAGCCATCATAATTGTGTACAGGCTGACGTCCGGGACATCTTCGGTATAGTGTCGAGTCAATCTAGCGCTTGGGTCGTTTGCTAGATTTGCAGCGGGTTTAGTGATAGACGTGTATATATCCATAAAAAGTCTGTCTCACCCAGAAGCTCCGATTTGGCGGATATGAATCTGCCATCGTCAGAGATTGCCTTGGTGAGATAGAACAATTGGGACTCTGAATTTCATAGATATTTGTTTCTATGATTACTACTAAAATCACTAATTGTATAATTTGCATAATTATGTGTTTATTCTGACTCCGTAGTTACAAATAGATGCTCCACCTCCTTTTTGAATGTGATGTATTATCGAGTTTGTTTGTGGTGAAGTCAGTATCTTTGTGTCTGTGAGAAATATGAGTTTGTGTGTTGTTCTTATAGTTTTTGATTTTGTGTTAGTAAAATAATTAGGCGTGGTTTGGAGAAATCTGAACTAGAATAAATTTGTGCTTAAAACATATCTTTACTGTTTGACATATCTGTGATTAAATCTATTTGCATGCTCATGCACCAGCTACAGACATGTGTGTAGCAGCCTTAAAAGCCTTAAAACACATGCCTGTAACTTACACCAAAGTAAGCAAGTAGCTAATATGTCATAAAAACTTCCACCTATCAGAGTTTGTTATAGCTCTCTGGCATGCAAGCTACTTGCATACTTTTTTGCCAGCTACAAGCATGAATATAGTGATACACAAACACACAGCGGTAATACACTTGCCTGTGGCCGGCACAACAGTATGCAAGTATTAGGCAGTGTACCACAACAAGTTCTATTGTTGTGTAGCACTATGACATTCAACCTACTTTAATAAAAAAATATGATACTTCGACATTAGAAAAAGTCTTGCTTCGTAAAGTAACTAAAATACGATATAATAATAAAGCCCACGAAATCCTACTTGATACATGGTTTTGAAGAATTTAGTATCTATGTCAGGCTTGCTTTTTTTTTTCGAAAAAGCAAATAAAAATAGACTAACACATGCTTAGAAAAGGTGCAAGATTGAGATATTTACCTAGAATCATTAGCATCAGGAATTTCTATAACTTGCGGGCCAGTCTCCACAAATTCTATGTCAGATTCAACCATGTCATCTTTAGGGTCATTCTGTTTCTGGGAATCTTGCTGGGAACCCTAAAAATATAAACAAAAATTAGTTTTTTTTAGTTCAATCCTCATACTAGCTAATCCTTCTTTAATAAAAAGTTAAATATTATTGGGATATAAAGCGAGTTTAGTAAATTTTTCTTACCATGAACGGGAGGCCTTGATTTTGATTCTGTTGCATCTGTAGATCAGACATCATAGGCATCAGATTCTAAAACAATCAAGAAGTAATTTGATTGTTAGATTATTATTCGAAAATGTTAAATATTAAAGACAAGATTATTATACTAGAATTAAGTTTTAGTTATTTTAACAAGTCTAGGGTTATGTTGTGAAGGATTGCTAGTGTTATCAAGGGGTTTATGACAGTTCAGGTTTTTTTTTGTTATAGAACTAAGCTGGATTCACTTTACTGTATTGTGTCGTGTCGTGACGCCTTTTGACGCATTGTGATTCAATCAAAACTCATTGTAATATGAATCAAATGAATTGGTTTTGGTCAACCAATTCATTTGATTGGTTTATCCAACACGACATGAAACAGATACGTGGTGATAGCTTTATACCTTTAGTTCATAGCAACTATAGTCTATTAATGTTAAGAAAATGGTGACTAGTGACACATCAACAGTGCAAAAAGGCACATTTTTTCACATACTAATAATAATCAATCATGTATTTTAATATGTAATCAGAATCATCCGACATATATTATATTAAATATTTATAATAATGATGAGTTACCATATATTTTCTTAAAGCGAATGGACTATAGCGGTTACTAAGAATAGTAATAGGTAAATGTAAAATACTTACAGGTATCTGCATCCCCGTCATCATCTGCATTTGCGCCTGCAAACTTTGTAGTTGTCTCATGATTTCAGGATTTGTTAATATACTGAAACAATAACAAAATCATTTACATACATAAACACATAAGATAATCAAGCCTAGATAACTAGGCTTGATTATCTTATGGCACAGTTAGCACACTGGTTGAGCGATTGGCTCTTGCGCTACGTGTCGAGGGTTCATTTCCCGCACGGAACAAATAATTTATTATTATTTTGTTTATTCATTAATAGAAAACCAAAACTAGTAAAAAAATTAGTATTATTATTTGTTAACTCGTCTATATCCATAGGTATATAAAGATAATAACGCAACGCGAAAGGGTTGCTTATTTTCGATATTTACAGACTACTTTATGTAGAGCTTCTTATTTACGTTCTTGGATAAATACCCTATAAATAAAACGCTCAATATTTTATAAATCTACGCGGACGCCGGCGTTCGCTTGGTGTTTGTTTACCGAAATGGCGACATTACGCGCGAACGCCGGCGTTCGCTTGGGGTTAAACAAGGCCACACCATCAGTTATCAACTAGCTGTTGCGAGTGCTTCAAATAGTTTGGAGAGATTTAGTCTGTCCAACCGATTTTTGAAGCAGTTCAGTGTGGGAACTTTCACAACGCTTTCTGGGAACCTGTTTCATGCTGGTACAACTTGGTTAGGTAGAAATTGTTTCTTCTTTGTACCTGGATGCCATAGCTTGAGAAAATTCCCTCATAAATATTTAATGCCATTGGCCGTTTGGCGATAACGATAACACCATGACACCGTGAGGAGGCGCGATAATATGTTTTATCTGATGATGACGAGTTAGGAATAAGTAACGAGCAGTCTTGAGTAATTTTAGTTGTACCAGCAACTTACGTTATTCGTTAAAAAATTTATGAACTTGTTGAAAAAATATATTGTATTTAAATTCACCTTCCCAATGCATCAGCGGGGTTCTGCTGCGGAGCACTGTGGCCAGTATGAGACGTGTGGCTGTTGTGAGAGCTGTGAGTGCTGTGCCCTCCGCCGGCGGGCTCGGGCGGCGCGTCATCTTCACTCTCGTACTCAAAGTCGTTGAGTAGCTTTCTGTTGAACTTTGCCGGCTGGCTTGACGGCTGATCCTGGAACTATAAAAAGGCATTTTTTTTTGTGAAAAAAAAAAAAAACAAAATACTAGGAAGTGGTGACAGGCGAGCGGTTGGGGGGACTGTCTTTATGTTAATTTTTGGCATTCAAAATGCGATAACTTTTGAAATTAATGTGGTATAAAAATGGGGTTATGGTATTTTTTTTGTCTGCAGTATTGTTCCAAGTTCATGTGGCCCTTGGGTGGGTTCTAGTTAGTAACACTCTGAAATTCCCTCTCGCTCCACCCAGAGCGAGGACTCTTTTATTGTATAAAAGAACCAAATGCTGTTTTACGCTATCTAATATTACAAGTCCTTTGGAAACTACTTGCTACTAAATGAAGTTCATTTTAATTTGTTCCAGTTGACTTTTACTATGTTTACTGTTTGATTTACTTATCTGAATGTATTTATATGTGTTTCTAGATTAACATCAAACTGATAACATCTCCTAATTTGGCATAATTTTCTATTGAGTCATATAATTTTTTTAAATATATTTATCAGTGCTCAAATAGTTTTGATAACTTGTTATAAATCAAACAAATTGTTAAATCTTTATGACATCATGAGTTCATGGAGGTCAGTACATGTTGATAAGAAACATTTATTGAGTATTATGAAGTGTCAAGTTTACATTAATTTTCTTTACAAATTGTGCAGCACAGGATTTTTGAAATCAGAAGTTTTCTTATGGGACTTACTATTTCTACAATATACTTAAGACTTGCTAGTTGAGAACTGTTTTTTTTTTTTCTAAATATATTTACCAATCTGAGTATAAACCACAGTATTTATAAATGCTCTAGTATAGCAAATGTTAAAGACTAATATTAATATTAGTCTTTAACATTTGTTTAGGTTTGTCTTTAATATTCCTAATAACCCACTTTTGTCATGTTTCAATAAAAAAATTGAGTCCGTTTTAACCCCTGGCGCGTATAGGGGTATTATTGTTACTTAATTGCGCGTTTTTACGTTTTGTACATACGTCACAAAAAAAATATATAAATAAAAAAAAAACTGGATTTTTCTAGGAAAAACGAAGACATAGAGACCAAAATTTTCGCCCGAATAAATTTCGTACACCCGTGTGTACAGTACGACAATTAAGCGTTTTTCAAGGTCATTTAAGTTGTACATACGTATGTACAAACAGCGCTTGAGGAAATTACTGGAATAATATTTACCTGATCACCCATAGGTGTGGAAGACTGTGGAGTGTGAAGCGGAGGTGGTACTGGTGATATCTTGCTGTCTGATGCATTGTGACTTATGTTCAGACTGCTCCCTGAAAGATTCATGTAAAATTATTACAAAGTGCATAAATAAAAGATCTTGTTTTCCTCAACTGAAATACAGGTAAATTAAGTGAGATATAATAAAATCTACTTCATGATTATATACAACACCTGCAAGTAATAACATTATAACTCAGTTTTAGGCAATTTGCATTCTGAATTTCTTGTAAAGTAAGAATATTCTACTCAAAATTGTTTCAAAACTGAGTTACAATTATATTCCTTGCAGGTGTAGTATGGTCTGCCTTAATAGAGATCTTTATAATCCTATACCTACTTTTAGTTTGACATAGTAAAATGTGCAATGCAAACTGAGTCAGCCAGTTTGCAAAGCTATTAGGTCAGTATTCTTTATTAATAACAACACGGGCTATTCTTATTTTTTTCTTCTTTTTGGCTTTGCATGGTTTGTGCATTTAGCTAATGTCATGTTTTAATTTTATTATAAATCATAGTTAGGGAAACAAAAATACTATTTTTTCAGTTTATACAGAATTTAAGAATGGATGGATTTAGGATCAATATATATTAAAAATGGTGAAGACAAAGAGAAATAAGCAAATTACAATGTCAAAAATTACAGCTTAATTCATCAAACCCCAAGCAAAAACCGGCATTCACTCTCTCATTGTCTTGTGTTCAATTACGGTATTTGAAAGGTTAATATTATTGAAATTGATTGGGGAGCTATCTCAAGCTAGGACAAGGAATATGGAGAGGCAAGAGGGGGGCTATTCTTTAGTCTACAATTCTTTATTCAAAACCAACTAGCACCCATGAGAGCCATAAACAATAGATAATAATTTATCTTGTCTCTTTAGTCAAAGCTTGATAGGCAAAACAATAATATTACCATTGGCAGTGTTATTTTGCTGCTGCTGTATCTCCTGATGTAATGGATGGTTGGGGTCTGCCATGTCCAACAGCGGCTGGATGACTTGTGGGCTGAACACATTGTTCTTTTGCCACAGGTTAAGTACTCTGATGATGTTGCGCTGAAAAGTTGCAATATTTTTTTTTAAGTATTGGGTCTCAATTTTACTGACTAGAATAATGATGGAGTGGTTATGTTAATTAGGATTTTATGACATTCATTGTATTTTTTTTAATCAAAGTTTATACCCATTGAAATTGTCACTTATTGTTATCAAGCAATAATTGGTACAAACAATGTTTTAGTTCATTATAAGTAGACGAAGACATGTCATGATGTATGTACATGTGTGTATATATACTGAACACTAATGTTACAATATTATGAATGAAAACATCTCCAAAAACTTAACACAGCTTCACTTTATCAAACGCTAAGTTGCAAATGTTGTTGAAATGCCTTTCAACAACATTTTGTTCAATACATAGATAAGAGAGGGACAGATTATAACCTAAAACATTAATTTTATGTAACTAACCTTATCTTCAGGAGGACATCTGAAGAGGTTTGCAAATGTTTGTTGCATGTTTTTTGCAAATCTTGGCGCGAACACATCCTTGTCTTGCCCGAACTGATGCCGCGACTGTCTCACTATTGAATCTATCACGTAAAGACCAGGCACTTTATACTCTGGCTTGCATTTTTGGATGAACTTTTCAACACTGTGCACTACATGTTTGTAAAACTTTATGGCCTTTATAGCACCTCTGGTTATTGCACTCATCTTCGCCTTGGATATAGGCGGCTTGTTGTCGTACAACGCGGATAACTGTAAGAAAAATTTTGTTAATATAATGCCACGGAACAATTTGTTCAATACGAAAACTTGGAAGTAAAAATACCTCCGCGTTGAACGATTTCACTTCTGGCATTTCCATTTTGGTTTCTTAATCTCCTTCACTATTATAAATATTAAACTACATCACCATTAAAACTTATTTGCGAAAAGAAAATCATTCTCAGAGCAGAGAGTCAACATGCTCAAAATTACAAAATGGCGTGTACAGAAGATGTTGTCTATGAATGAGTGGCATGAGTTGAAGCTTGCGTTCAGAAATAAATTATCAATTCGCTTTTTCAAAACTGAAACGTTGTACGAGTTTAAAATGAAAATTGATTTATCTTTTTATGGTTTTATCATAATTTATTATTTTATTATTAATTAAAAATAAAAAACGATACATAATGATTTCGATTTGAGTTAATTATTTTTAAAAAAGCAGTCTATGGTGAACATAGCCAGTAGTGTTGTACTAACTTTGTTTAGGTAAAATCGATAACTTCAATAAGTGAAGTGAAAAATCAATGGTTTATAATATTAGTAATTAATCACTTGCAAAATTTTTTAAATCGGTCATTAAATTACTTAAAAATAGGTTATTGATTTAAATTAGCACTAAAACTTCTTTGGAGACGTCATTCGACATATCCTAGATCGCCGCACGCACCACAATTTATCATCTTTCTATACCAATAATAATAATTATAAATCTGAAGAATTGGTTTGCTTCTGAAATTAGCTTTTTAGAGGTCACTGGAAGCACTGATTCGACTTTGATTATGTCTTTAATAGCAAATTCATCGAGAAAGATTATAGGCTGTAGAAAATCAGGCCGCAATGAAATTTAATGTTAACAGGGAAATTTATTCCTTTAGAAAGCTTCCGTTGCATGCGCTGCGTAAACGGTTAAAGTTTATTTTTTCCTGATCCTAGAGTGCACCCTATTTTTATTATAATCTAGCCTTATATAGGGTCTCCGGCGGGATCTCATGGAGAAATGGCGACAGCGACTGTCGCGACCCAGTGCTGGGCACGCCACAATTATGGCGGTAAGTCCCCTCTTTGAGGCGTGGTTGGAAAGACCTCACGGCGTCCTCACCTTCCGCATGACGCAGGTTCTCACCGAACACGGGAAGTTCGGGAAGTTCCTGCACCGGATTCGTGCGGAAGCGACGCCCGGGTGTCGCCACTGTGTGGACCGCCCGGAGGACACGGTGGAGCACACGGTGGAGGTGTGCCCCGCTTGGGAAGAGCAACGCCGTGTCCTCGTGGGGGCGATCGGCGGCGGCGATCTCTCGCGCCGGGCCTTGGTACAGGCCATGGTCCGGAGCGAGGAGGAGTGGCAGGCGGTCGCCTCCTTCTGCGAAGCAGTAATGCTGGCAAAGGAGGCGGCCGATCGCGTGAGGCAACGGCAACGGTCCTCACGCCCCAGCCGCCGCCGGGATTCCGATCCTGATTTCCGGCCACCGTAGGCGCGGGCTTGCGGACGGCGGACAATGGGTGGCCCGCCGTCCGACCGTCCGGTAACCATCCGGACCGAGCCCAAGTCGTCGACGGCGCGTATTGTTCCGCGCGCGCCTCAGGGAGATGTCAGCAAATCGTAGGGGCCCAGCAGGGTCGAAGCCTACTGGGGCCATGGGTAGTGTGAAAACGAAACCGGGGCCCTGGGACGAAGGCAACGAAGGAACAGGAGTGGGTTTTAGTCAGTAAAAGTCTGACACTATCTCTCGCTCCGCCCAAGAGCGAGATTTGTCATAAGATGATTTTCCCACCTATAAAAAAAAAAAAAAGCCTTATATAGGGTGACTGGTAATTAGTGTACGATACTTAAACACGTGATTGTGCTCATGATAACCAACCACTTTTACTATGGGAACAAACCTGAAATCGCGAAAAAAAGTCAGCTGTTCAGTACATTTATGTTTGCCTAATAAATTGTCTTTACTAAGAATGTGTCCAATAGCACTTTTCTTATTGTCATATTCATAATAATCTTTAAGTCAAGAGTGAATAGGTTACTTCTAGGTAAGCGCGCTCCATCGTCGACCGCATCGTCGCTTTCCATCAGGTGAGATAGCGGTCAAGCACGAACCTATCAAGAATAAAAAAAAAGGTGAATACACTTTGTTCTTGTGTTTATTAGGTAGCAATTATGCTACATTACACTATTTACTGAACGCTAACTGGAACGGTTTTTATTAGTATTCTTACTATAGGTATTTGTGTGGTCGAGAAGCTGGATTGCCTCGATGTTAACATGCTGATGAAGTCGCTTTTCGTGAGCTTCTGCAGATTTTTTTATCACTTTGTCGATGAACTCAATTTTTAGGTCTCTATGGAATGATGACCTCATTTCGTATGTACCAAGGTGCATTCACAATTTCCCTTAGTACCTTATTCTGAAATCGTTGTATGATACTTAAATTGGTCGATTTGGTGCAGCTCCAGCACGACCGTTGGTACTTCCTCATTTTTGGGAACAGCACCGATACAGTATAGCAGTACTGCCCCCCTAGCCAAGTTGCAAACGATAAACGTGAACGCTTAGTAATCTCCAATAGATTTTCAACTTTATACCTAAGAGCATAAAGTTGAAAATCTATTAAAGACTACTGAGCGTTAGCGACCGGAACGAACGAAAACACTATGTAATCTTCAATAGATTTTCAACTTTATATCCAATGACATAAAGTTGAAAATCTATTAAAGACTACTGAGAGTTTACGTTTATCGTTTGTGACTTGGCTAGGAGGGCTGTTCCATATATCTATATTGTGGCACCGAGCTCCCTACAATGTGGTCCTAGGGGCGACTTTGTGGTGAACTGCTTTTTGAACAACTCCACACAATATGTTTTGGGTTGGCAACCCTAACAGACTAGCAGCTATTAGCTGATGCGTGTTTCAAATAGCTTCGAGTTTAGTTAGTCTGACTAGATGAGATGAGCATGAATCAGGGGGGCTAAAAAGGTCACAATTGGCAATTCATCTAAAAGCAAATCATTTCCCGAATTCCTGCCTACTTATGACATTATGCAATTCTTCTAAAAATCGCAAAATGGTTACACAAATTAGCCGAATCATACTCAATTCATTTTTTAGCAGAATCATATTCCATAATATTGCCAGATGAAAAAAATTAAAATCTTGGTTTTACTAGTTTTTTTTTTCTTAGCTTTTTATTTAACGGATAATTATTTTGTATTAAGTTATTGTATTAAAATATAAATTCATTATTTTAGGATAATAATTAAAAACGTAGTTAAAAATGCCTAAATCTTTGGAAATAATAAATATCAACTTGTTAGGCTGACAACATACCTACATTGTTGTTTACCGTAGTATCCCTCTGTCGTCTGTGGTTATTCCTCTGTCGTCTGTGGTTTACCCTTTGCTTGTAAAAAATCGGTTGAAAACAATAAATCATATGAATAATGCCATAAAATGAAGAGTTGCAGTTGAAGTTGAAACTAAAAACTTTAGGACTGCGTTTCAAGAAAATGATACCAATCCAGCATCTACTTGTGTATTTCTTGTGAGTTCGAATGTTTACAACAAAGTAAGTGCTTACCATACCCATTAATATTCTACTCGTAATATTAATAAGTTTTTATACCTACGCAACTAGGTATTAAATGACAATTTAATTGTTTCAGACCGCACTGTGGCTCCTATAGTATAATGATGAGGCTTGAAGGATTCTGTCTCAGGTGGAGATGTAACATACCGCAGCTGATGCCAATACTGCTCAAATACACCTAGTACAAAATTTGAGATGCCTTGCAGATGCAGCACAAAGATATCTTTGCTATCTTTATGTAAATTAGAGTGAATAAAAAGAGTAATTACATTCTATTTATTATACGTATAAATGGTTTTATTTTGGTAATAATTTACCTAAGCTTGTTTATAATATTCTATAGATGATAATATTAAAAATACTCTAAACTCTCTACTTCAAATTATTTAAAAACAGTGTACCTTAGTGTTCAGGGTGGATACTTAGTAATTTAACCATTTGAAGAGTGATATCTAAACATTAAGCAATTTATGTTAAGATCTTTATAGCTTTAATAAATATGTAGGTACATATTGTAAATCCAATAAAATTTTGTAATTATGAAGAACATTGATAGTTTAAGCCATTGGAAAGTGACTGAAGTAGGTTCTTGCCCATTTTTGATGATATAGGTACCCCAGCTGCATAAATGCTTTAGTGCTCAAGTGCTCAATAATTATATACAGTCATACTTTTTTTTTAAGTCTGTATAGCCCGATAAACTCAGGGTTCGGCACTTCATAAATTTCAAGCAACTTCCACTTTTCGAAGAAATACACTTCGTTGGCGACTTAAGCTGTTGATCCCCGCATTAACGCCGGCGTTCACGCGCCATTGTCTTACTATTGTGTCTCTAATTACGCACTCAAAAGGTTAATTAAAAGGCTCTCAGTAATGCGCATGTCTCCTAGGAAATACGCGTAAAGGCCTAAATCTGCCATTTTTTAAGTTTAATATATAATATACATCTAATCTATAATAATATATAATACACATCTACACATATAATACATCATCACTTCAGTAACTTTTTATGATTCTGCTAATGAACTCTAAAGCAATTCATATTATGTGAACCATTTTACGAATTTGCTGTCAAATAGACCCGTCTGTCAAAAAAAATGTCAAATAGATGAATTGCCGAATATGAATCATCTCCAGATCATGTTGATGATAATGTTTTTTTTCGATTTCTGCACGTGATTATGTTTAGTCAAGCTGCTATCGAAATATTTGATGTGTCACATCACTAAAGGTTTTCAAAATGTCAATGTCATTATAGATTGATTACAATATAGATAGTGGGCAAGTCACTTTGTTTTGATTTTGATAATTTATTTTCTTGATAATGCCCACAGAGTACTTTGTAATATACTGAAAATAATGCTTCCTATTGACCCTTAACTGTAAATTGTTTAAATTTTTTAAAGAAGGATGATATTGGATTACTTATTTGAGCTATTTGTTTAGAAACTCGCTTGCAGTCAATATAACAATTTCAATAGATCTTTTTCAAAATAAATAAATTGGGTTTTTAGAATAAGTTGACGAATAATTATGACTGATGAATATGCGGCTGTTAAGCGTGGCAAGCTGATCTTCAAAGGAGAAAAACCCAAGTAAGTCTTACCACTGTATCAATAACATAACCAAATTTTTTGTACTTGACTTCTCTACAAACTTACCGGTTATATCTCAAATAATTATTTAAATGTTTCCAAAAAAATATGGTCAGTGGGTCGTCTTACATTTCTGTTTGTATCAAATTAATTTTCAGGGCTAAAAAACGTAAGCACAAGAAGAAAGAAAACTCAGAAGACTCAAATGTAGATGAGGATTCCATCAAGCATGGCGGTTGGTGGAAGGTGGACAAGGTCGAGGACATAACTGGTTCCATTTCCATAGAATTTGGAAAGAATGCTTATGTATCAGCATTAGACAATGGTTTGTTCACTCTTGGTGCTCCGCATGGTGATGGGGAAGGCCCATCTCCAGAAGAAATATTTACTGCATTTCCAGCCGGAGAGAACAAGTTTGCATTGAAGTCGGGTTATGGGAAGTACCTGGGTGTTGTGAAAGAGACGGTTGTTGGAAGATCTGATGCTGTGGGGGCTATGGAGCAGTGGGAGCCTGTGTGGCAAGAGGGTGAGGAAGCTATTTTAAATTGATGTGAAATGTCTGTAAAATTTTAATTAATTAGTTGATTAGTTTTATAATTATTTATTAAAACTTTATGTACTAGTAAGAAACACTGTACAAAGGCGGACTTAATGCCAATTAATGTTTATTGGACTTAATGCTTATTTGTTGATGTTATTGAGACAAGTTGTTGAGTTGTTGACCAAACTCTATAATCCGTGCAACTTACTCAAGGTTAGACAACAATATATCCTACATAAGGTCCTTCTTCAACACAAAATAACTCCTTTCAAGCAAATCTCCAAACGTTGTACAGACCTTATCTGGACTGGCACATACAGCTTTTAGGTCAGAGATTAAGCATTAACATTTGGGCACACTTCCAGTCGACAGCGATGTGGAGGAGTTGTTTTGTGACGCCATATTTTAGCTAGTAGTTTTTGCCTTTAGTGTAGGTAATTAGTGACCGATACTTAAACACGTGATTGTACTCATGATTACAAACAACTTTCCCAAAGAAACTTTTTTTATATACTCACTAGTTTGTAGGTACATTCACTGATTAGGTACGTACACCTATGGGTTTGAAAGCTGCGCGGGTGTTCTATCACTATTGTCGGTACGACGGCGTCACGCGGCTAACAGCTGAGCGGTCGCCGGTCGCAGGCGCGCGCTTAGATAAACAGTTATTTTATTATTGTGATAAATCTAATAAGAATATAAAAAAAGTTTATTTTAAGTTTATTATAATAATCATGTGTTTAAGTATCGGTCACTAATTACCAGTCACCCTATATATAGTTTTAATTAGTTAAGTGTTTTTATTGAATTATACAAATAAATATAGTACTAAAAAAAAAGTCAACCTTCTCAGAAAACTTTACTGAGGCAGTAACACTACAATAAAATTCTGAGATCGCGCCTATTTAAATGATTCCACATATTGTCCAGTTGAGCAGACACTTGAGATACAAAACTACACCAATTTTACATCACAATACCACTAGGAATCAATTCGAATTTCGAAAATAATTAAAACTGCCATTGAACTTCACTCGAAGAAAGCCCGCCAAAAAAACCCTAAGCAAGCTCTTATTTCCTCAACCCACAGGTAAAACAGCAATCCTGAGCTCCCTGAACAAGTTCATGTCAGTGGACCCTGAAGATGATGCAGTGGTAGCCCGAAGTACAGTGGCTGGAACAAATGAGTTTTGTAACATCCGGAGCAATAAGACTAAGGAGGTTAACAAGTCTGTATTGCCTGATGAGGAGCAGGCTGATTTGTCACAAGTGGAAGTGAACTATGTGTAAGTAAGATTTAATTAAAATAAACTAGCCAAAAAAAAAAGTTAAAAAAGTACAAGAGCATGTCTGCCATTTTTTTTTTTTTTATTCTTGATAGTTTCGCGCTTGACCGCTATCTCACCTGATGGAAAGCGACGATGCGGTCGACGATGGAGCGCGCTTACCTAGAAGTAACCTATTCACTCTTGACTTAAAGATTCCCGGGTTGTAGCCATCAGGAAAAACAGATTCCGGCAGGGAATTCTACTCCTTAGCTGTACGCACTATGAATGTGTTCCCAAAACGTTTTGTGCGTATGGGTGGTTTTTACGTTGACACACTATAACCTTTAACTGCGCGCGTGAAAGTAGATAATTGTCTCAAAGGAACATTCAACACACAACTCCAGTGTGTTATTCCAGGATATGGTATACCCGTGTGCCAAATTTCATCCAAATCCTTTCAGCCGTTTGAGTGTGAACAAGTAACAAACATACACACTCACAAACTTTTGCCTTAGTAGCTTCTGCCAGCAGTAACCTATTCACTCTTGACTTAAAGATTCCCGGGTTGTAGCCATCAGGAAAAACAGATTCCGGCAGGGAATTCTACTCCTTAGCTGTACGCACTATGAATGTGTTCCCAAAACGTTTTGTGCGTATAGGTGGTTTTTACGTTGACACACTATAACCTTTAACTGCGCGCGTGAAAGTAGATAATTGTCTCAAAGGAACATTCAACACACAACTCCAGTGTGTTATTCCAGGATATGGTATACCCGTGTGCCAAATTTCATCCAAATCCATTCAGCCGATTGAGTGTGAACAAGTAACAAACATACACACTCACAAACTTTTGCCTTAGTAGCTTCTGCCAGCGACTTCGCCCGCGTAAAAATTGGTTTCTCTATACAAATTTTGGACACCCATTTCATGCCCTTAGGGGTGGAGTTTCGTAAAATCCGATCTTAGCGGATGTCTACACCCTATAACCTGACAAATTTTAAGTTTGTAGGTGTTATAGGTTCAGTGTGATTGGAAATAGGATTAAAATCAAAAGCTGAAAAAAAACTTTTTTTTTTAATTAGTATAATGGTAGGTAACAAAGTAAGTGCTTACCATACCCATTAATATTCTACTCGTAATATTAATAAGTTTTTATACCTACGCAACTAGGTATTAAATGACAATTTAATTGTTTCAGACCGCACTGTGGCTCCTATAGTATAATGATGAGGCTTGAAGGATTCTGTCTCAGGTGGAGATGTAACATACCGCAGCTGATGCCAATACTGCTCAAATACACCTAGTACAAAATTTGAGATGCCTTGCAGATGCAGCACAAAGATATCTTTGCTATCTTTATGTAAATTAGAGTGAATAAAAAGAGTAATTACATTCTATTTATTATACGTATAAATGGTTTTATTTTGGTAATAATTTACCTAAGCTTGTTTATAATATTCTATAGATGATAATATTAAAAATACTCTAAACTCTCTACTTCAAATTATTTAAAAACAGTGTACCTTAGTGTTCAGGGTGGATACTTAGTAATTTAACCATTTGAAGAGTGATATCTAAACATTAAGCAATTTATGTTAAGATCTTTATAGCTTTAATAAATATGTAGGTACATATTGTAAATCCAATAAAATTTTGTAATTATGAAGAACATTGATAGTTTAAGCCATTGGAAAGTGACTGAAGTAGGTTCTTGCCCATTTTTGATGATATAGGTACCCCAGCTGCATAAATGCTTTAGTGCTCAAGTGCTCAATAATTATATACAGTCATACTTTTTTTTTAAGTCTGTATAGCCCGATAAACTCAGGGTTCGGCACTTCATAAATTTCAAGCAACTTCCACTTTTCGAAGAAATACACTTCGTTGGCGACTTAATTAAAAGGCTCTCAGTAATGCGCATGTCTCCTAGGAAATACGCGTAAAGGCCTAAATCTGCCATTTTTTAAGTTTAATATATAATATACATCTAATCTATAATAATATATAATACACATCTACACATATAATACATCATCACTTCAGTAACTTTTTATGATTCTGCTAATGAACTCTAAAGCAATTCATATTATGTGAACCATTTTACGAATTTGCTGTCAAATAGACCCGTCTGTCAAAAAAAATGTCAAATAGATGAATTGCCGAATATGAATCATCTCCAGATCATGTTGATGATAATGTTTTTTTTCGATTTCTGCACGTGATTATGTTTAGTCAAGCTGCTATCGAAATATTTGATGTGTCACATCACTAAAGGTTTTCAAAATGTCAATGTCATTATAGATTGATTACAATATAGATAGTGGGCAAGTCACTTTGTTTTGATTTTGATAATTTATTTTCTTGATAATGCCCACAGAGTACTTTGTAATATACTGAAAATAATGCTTCCTATTGACCCTTAACTGTAAATTGTTTAAATTTTTTAAAGAAGGATGATATTGGATTACTTATTTGAGCTATTTGTTTAGAAACTCGCTTGCAGTCAATATAACAATTTCAATAGATCTTTTTCAAAATAAATAAATTGGGTTTTTAGAATAAGTTGACGAATAATTATGACTGATGAATATGCGGCTGTTAAGCGTGGCAAGCTGATCTTCAAAGGAGAAAAACCCAAGTAAGTCTTACCACTGTATCAATAACATAACCAAATTTTTTGTACTTGACTTCTCTACAAACTTACCGGTTATATCTCAAATAATTATTTAAATGTTTCCAAAAAAATATGGTCAGTGGGTCGTCTTACATTTCTGTTTGTATCAAATTAATTTTCAGGGCTAAAAAACGTAAGCACAAGAAGAAAGAAAACTCAGAAGACTCAAATGTAGATGAGGATTCCATCAAGCATGGCGGTTGGTGGAAGGTGGACAAGGTCGAGGACATAACTGGTTCCATTTCCATAGAATTTGGAAAGAATGCTTATGTATCAGCATTAGACAATGGTTTGTTCACTCTTGGTGCTCCGCATGGTGATGGGGAAGGCCCATCTCCAGAAGAAATATTTACTGCATTTCCAGCCGGAGAGAACAAGTTTGCATTGAAGTCGGGTTATGGGAAGTACCTGGGTGTTGTGAAAGAGACGGTTGTTGGAAGATCTGATGCTGTGGGGGCTATGGAGCAGTGGGAGCCTGTGTGGCAAGAGGGTGAGGAAGCTATTTTAAATTGATGTGAAATGTCTGTAAAATTTTAATTAATTAGTTGATTAGTTTTATAATTATTTATTAAAACTTTATGTACTAGTAAGAAACACTGTACAAAGGCGGACTTAATGCCAATTAATGTTTATTGGACTTAATGCTTATTTGTTGATGTTATTGAGACAAGTTGTTGAGTTGTTGACCAAACTCTATAATCCGTGCAACTTACTCAAGGTTAGACAACAATATATCCTACATAAGGTCCTTCTTCAACACAAAATAACTCCTTTCAAGCAAATCTCCAAACGTTGTACAGACCTTATCTGGACTGGCACATACAGCTTTTAGGTCAGAGATTAAGCATTAACATTTGGGCACACTTCCAGTCGACAGCGATGTGGAGGAGTTGTTTTGTGACGCCATATTTTAGCTAGTAGTTTTTGCCTTTAGTGTAGGTAATTAGTGACCGATACTTAAACACGTGATTGTACTCATGATTACAAACAACTTTCCCAAAGAAACTTTTTTTATATACTCACTAGTTTGTAGGTACATTCACTGATTAGGTACGTACACCTATGGGTTTGAAAGCTGCGCGGGTGTTCTATCACTATTGTCGGTACGACGGCGTCACGCGGCTAACAGCTGAGCGGTCGCCGGTCGCAGGCGCGCGCTTAGATAAACAGTTATTTTATTATTGTGATAAATCTAATAAGAATATAAAAAAAGTTTATTTTAAGTTTATTATAATAATCATGTGTTTAAGTATCGGTCACTAATTACCAGTCACCCTATATATAGTTTTAATTAGTTAAGTGTTTTTATTGAATTATACAAATAAATATAGTACTAAAAAAAAAGTCAACCTTCTCAGAAAACTTTACTGAGGCAGTAACACTACAATAAAATTCTGAGATCGCGCCTATTTAAATGATTCCACATATTGTCCAGTTGAGCAGACACTTGAGATACAAAACTACACCAATTTTACATCACAATACCACTAGGAATCAATTCGAATTTCGAAAATAATTAAAACTGCCATTGAACTTCACTCGAAGAAAGCCCGCCAAAAAAACCCTAAGCAAGCTCTTATTTCCTCAACCCACAGGTAAAACAGCAATCCTGAGCTCCCTGAACAAGTTCATGTCAGTGGACCCTGAAGATGATGCAGTGGTAGCCCGAAGTACAGTGGCTGGAACAAATGAGTTTTGTAACATCCGGAGCAATAAGACTAAGGAGGTTAACAAGTCTGTATTGCCTGATGAGGAGCAGGCTGATTTGTCACAAGTGGAAGTGAACTATGTGTAAGTAAGATTTAATTAAAATAAACTAGCCAAAAAAAAAAGTTAAAAAAGTACAAGAGCATGTCTGCCATTTTTTTTTTTTTTATTCTTGATAGTTTCGCGCTTGACCGCTATCTCACCTGATGGAAAGCGACGATGCGGTCGACGATGGAGCGCGCTTACCTAGAAGTAACCTATTCACTCTTGACTTAAAGATTCCCGGGTTGTAGCCATCAGGAAAAACAGATTCCGGCAGGGAATTCTACTCCTTAGCTGTACGCACTATGAATGTGTTCCCAAAACGTTTTGTGCGTATGGGTGGTTTTTACGTTGACACACTATAACCTTTAACTGCGCGCGTGAAAGTAGATAATTGTCTCAAAGGAACATTCAACACACAACTCCAGTGTGTTATTCCAGGATATGGTATACCCGTGTGCCAAATTTCATCCAAATCCTTTCAGCCGTTTGAGTGTGAACAAGTAACAAACATACACACTCACAAACTTTTGCCTTAGTAGCTTCTGCCAGCAGTAACCTATTCACTCTTGACTTAAAGATTCCCGGGTTGTAGCCATCAGGAAAAACAGATTCCGGCAGGGAATTCTACTCCTTAGCTGTACGCACTATGAATGTGTTCCCAAAACGTTTTGTGCGTATAGGTGGTTTTTACGTTGACACACTATAACCTTTAACTGCGCGCGTGAAAGTAGATAATTGTCTCAAAGGAACATTCAACACACAACTCCAGTGTGTTATTCCAGGATATGGTATACCCGTGTGCCAAATTTCATCCAAATCCATTCAGCCGTTTGAGTGTGAACAAGTAACAAACATACACACTCACAAACTTTTGCCTTAGTAGCTTCTGCCAGCGACTTCGCCCGCGTAAAAATAGGTTTCTCTATACAAATTTTGGACACCCATTTCATGCCCTTAGGGGTGGAGTTTCGTAAAATCCGATCTTAGCGGATGTCTACACCCTATAACCTGACAAATTTTAAGTTTGTAGGTGTTATAGGTTCAGTGTGATTGGAAATAGGATTAAAATCAAAAGCTGAAAAAAAACTTTTTTTTTTAATTAGTATAATGGTAGGTAATGGTTAGTAGGTTGACTGGTAGAAAATGCCTAAGGCATTAAGTCCGCCTCTGTACCTTTATGTGCATGAAGTATGAAATAAATAAAAAATAAATATTGCTTCTCTTGCTCGCGAATTCCAGTTTATAGGCATAAAGAAAGCTCTGAATCGAAAGCATACTCGAATAGGTCACAGCAAATATTATTAGGCGAAATGGGGAACGTTGATCCATCAGACAACCAGTGTGAGTGTGGTACAGTCAGCCTTGGGTTAATCAAGTAAATAGTCATTTAATCATGACTAAAAAAGTTACCGGACTGCCTGAAAATGTGGTCCCCTACTGTGCCCGTACAGTATAATGGGAAGAACCATTAACAAAATAAGAATTGTTCAGTTGTAGTGTCCTAGTGTGGTTGTTTCTGTCAAAGAAGAAAAAAATGTTTAGAACTAGTAGGTAGGATGTGTCGATCTGTGATATTGTCGCCATTTCTAATTCAGCCACACAGCCTAGGTTCGCACAGGTGCTTTTTTATGTAGCGTTAGGGTTAGTCCACATCTGGTGTATGCGCCGCTAGCGAACCCCACTTGAGCTGTTCGTACACTGCACGCGTGCAACTACTGCAATTGTTTGGTGCGCTTCTTTAGCAACTCAGGCAAGGCTTGCACAGTTTGCGCGCTTGCAGTTCCGTTTGCTTTCATACTGTATATCTGCTTGTGGGAGGAAGTATGTGCAGCGCGTAACTCTTATGCGGCGCAGGATCGGCTCGCGAACTAAAAATGCACGCACGCAGCAGAACGCAGTGCAGTAGGTCGCTAGTGGCGCATTCGCCAGATGTGTACATACACACCCTAAGGGTCTCCGCATACGGGCCACCGGCCACAACCACAAAACGCCGCCACCGGCATATTTCCTATAGTTCTCATACATTAGTACATAGTGTCTCATACATAGTGACAGAATTTAACTTTCTAAGTTTATTTTCTTTTATCTAACTATCTTTTAAACTTCTATCTCAACCTACCTAGTCTATTTTATTTTCTTTTCAATTCCTTATAATCATGCCTACCACTCGTAGCGCCTATGCTCGTCAGGAGGAGTCCAAACTCAGTCTGGCTTTGAGCCAATTAAAGGCGTCAAAAGAGTACTGTGACCAACTGATTAAGGAAATGGATGACAATGAAAAGATACTCTTTGAAGCCAATGAAAATAATCGAAAGTTAAAAAATGAAATGGCTCAGGTATACATTCAATTCACTGAGGCCATAGAAGACCGGGATAGGCTCCAACTTGTTGTGGACGGGTTCAGCCAATGTAGCACAGAGTATGAGCATGCTCTAAGTCACAAATATTTATTGCAACAACAGCTGCAAGAGGCAAAAAGTCATATATTACAACTAGAGACAACAAATCTAAACATCACTGCCTCGATGAATCAAAGTCTATTCAGCGAGTTGGTGCCTATTGCCCCATCACTAGTTTCAGAAATTAACCCCTCTTATTCTATTGATTTGACAAGTGATGATGACTCAAAATCAAGTAAAACAGTGAGGGTAGTCACTAGTAAAAATAAACTTAAAAAATATATAAAAATTAACAAATATATAGTGAAAACCAAAAAAATGGTTAAGAAACAAAAGTTTTTTATAAAAAATGTTAAATTAAATAGGGAAAGATTACATTTACTGAAACAATTAGATGTGTATTCTTCAAACTTAGAAAAAAGTACAAGGAAATACCAAACTGACACTGAGGACTTGCAGAGTGAACTAAACCGTCTACAACACAAATTAGATTCAATGACCATCAAATATACAGCCTCTGAAAACCAAATGAGGGAATATGTATTGGCAATGAATGAGCTGGTGAGCTCACAAAAAACCAACTGTGAGCATTGTCAACCAACATCTGTTGCATCTGCGCCGGATCATTCATTGTCAATATGTGATACCCCCTTACCCCAGTCTAGTGTCAGTTTGCCAGTAGAAATTACTGATTGTTTTTCACAACAGTTCATAAATAAGGAAATAGTTATTTTTTGTGATGAAATTGGAAAAGATTTAGGCCACTTTTTGACAAATGAATATCCGGGACACTCGATAATAAATAACTGTATGCCTGGCTGTTCTTTATTTGATATAATGAAAAAAATAATTAAATGTAATTTTAACCAGGATGCCATACTTTTAATTTTTGTTGGAAATAGGGGTAATGTGAACAAAGGAGAATTACTCCAATATTATAGGACTTTGAATAACTTGTGTGTAAGAAAAATTGTGATGTTCACATTCCCATACAGCCAGAGTTTGCCACAGGAAGAAAATCGTATTAGATATAAGATTAATATGACATTGTACAATGTGATATTAAATAATGATCTGTTTCATTTAATTGACATCAACAATTATGTTGGCACTAATTTTTATTTGACAAAAGATAGGTATTTTGTAGATAGATACTATCTTTCAAACTTTTATAGGAGACAGATAGCTGTGTCGCTATCATATTATTTTTTTATTTCAGCCAAGAACTTGGCTAAACAAATTGCTCCTGTTGAGCAATGCAATGACATGTTACATGATTTTGCCAATAAATTGGCACCAAATGTTGACATAGATATTCATTTAAATTAGAAATTAAGACAACAGAGACAATCTCTAGCATGAATGTACTAACAAACAAAAATATTTCCAATCAAGTTTTAAAATCATTAAATAGTATCAACCTGGTACATCAAAATATTCAAGGACTTATGAACAAGGATTTAGAAGTAGACTTATTCCTTAATTGCAATAATATTGATATTCTATGCTTAACGGAACATTGGCTTAAGAGCCATCAGTTCATTTTCAATTTTAGTAATCACCAGGTTGGTAGTTCGTTTAGTAGAATTAATGCCATACGTGGTGGCTCATTAATTTTAGTAAGCAACAACCTTAAGTTCAAAGAACGAAAGGATATTGTGAGCCTATCTGTTGAGCGGTCAGTTGAAATAGCCTGTATTGAATTGGATCAGTTTATTATATTAAGTGTGTACAAACCCCCTTCTGGATTGTATGACTGCTTTGAAAAGGTAATGGATGAAGTTTTCCACAAGATTTCCAATTCAAACAAGTACATAATCACTTGTGGTGATTTTAATGTTAATTTATTAGAAAACTCAGGTTTACGTAGTAAAATTTTAAGTCTATTTCAGTCCTACAATCTTGTTAACTTATTTTTGGAGGCCACAAGATTAACTCCTACTAGTGCCACATGCATAGATAATATTTATACGGATGTTGTACCAACTCACAAAGAAATCATAAATTTATTAGATTCTGATCATTGTGGACAGTTAATTACTTTTCAAAACCAAAAAAACATAGTGGCTAAAAAGAATATCACTGTTAACCCTAAAACTGCAAGTCGTTTAGAAACTTTTAAAACTAAACTCGTTAATAATTTACCAGACTTGTCTACATATGATGATCTCAATAACCAATATGAAGGTTTCTTTAACATGTACTGTAATCAATTTAATTCTACATTTATACCTAAGACTATTTCGGTCAATAGTAACGTTTCGTTCTGTGAATGGGCTACCACTGGTATTCATAAAAGTAGAACTCGGCTTTACGAATTGTATGATGAAAGGGTTCTTGTTAATACTGCTGAATTTAGTTCATATGTGCGAAATTATTCAAAATTATTTAAAAAAATTTGTTCTATAGCGAAATCGCGTTATTTGAGTTCCAAAATTAAAAACAGTAATAATGTAATTAAAACTACTTGGAATGTTATAAATAGTGAAACTGGAAAGTCTACAAGACCATCTAGTGACTATAAACTTGTAATTAATGACAATGTGATCTCATCGGACTCACAGGTTGCCGCGGCTTTTGAGAACTTCTTTTCAGAGATCCCCATATCAACAACAAAATCTCTGAACTCGTCACCCACTGCTGCAGAGTCTCTGCTTAAAGAAAATGTTAAAGTTTGCGATTCTGATTTTAATTTCGAACATGTGACTTATGTAGATATTATTAAGACGTTTAACTCCTTGAATGTAAAAAAGACTGCAGATTTATGGGGTAATTCTGTGGACGTTGTTAAGTCTATAATCCACATTATAGCTCCTTCTTTAGCTTTTATTTTTAATAATTGTATTGATCGCGGTGAGTTTCCTGATCTAATGAAGAATAGTAAAATAATTCCATTGTTCAAAACGGGTAGTACATCTGACCCCACGAATTACAGACCCATTTCTGTGCTACCCACTTTTAGTAAAATATTTGAGAAACTTATTTTAGAGCAACTACAAAGATTTTTTAACAGACATAAATTATTGCATACCAAACAATTTGGTTTTACAAGGGGTCGTTCAACAACCGATGCCGGTGTTGAACTTTTAGGACATATTTATAATGCATGGGAAGACAAATGCGATGCCCTGGGCATTTTTTGCGATTTGTCAAAGGCCTTCGATTGCGTTCTCCATGAAACATTAATCAGGAAACTACACCATTACGGAATCCGGAACTCCTCCCTGGATCTTCTTACATCTTATCTGAGTGAAAGGATTCAAAGAGTTGATGTAAACGGAAAAAGATCTCCTGGATCTGTAGTTAAAATGGGTGTCCCTCAGGGTTCAATTCTTGGCCCATTTTTGTTTCTTATATATATAAACGATTTACCTTACCTCATAAAGGATAACCATAACATAGTGTTGTTTGCAGACGACACTTCACTTTTGTTTAAACTTAAACGTCAGCAGCCGGTTACTGACGATATAAATATAGCACTTTCAAAAATAGTACACTGGTTTGATGTAAATAACCTTCTACTTAATGAAAAAAAAACTAAATGTATAAAGTTTACCATGCCTCAGGTTAGGCAAGTAGAAACTAGTGTGCAATTAAAAGGTAAAGAGTTGAGTCCTGAAGATAATACAGTGTTCTTGGGCATAACTCTAGATGCTAAGCTGCAGTGGGGCCCACATATAGACAAATTATCAAAAAAACTTAGCTCTGCAGCATACGCTGTTAGACAGATTCGAAATTTAACTGATGTAGAGACTGCCCGTTTAGTTTACTTTAGCTATTTCCATAGTGTCATGTCGTACGGTATTCTACTGTGGGGAAATGCCGCCGAAATACAGTCAATTTTTGTATTGCAAAAAAGGGCTATTCGTTCTATTTACAAATTAAGTCCCAGATACTCCCTCAGAGATAAATTTAAAGAAATCAATATAATGACTGTACCTTCACAGTATATTTACGAGAATATTGTGTATGCACATAAAAATATAAACATGTTTAAAAAATACAGTGATGTTCATAATTTTAATACTAGGAACAAACACAAATTTGTGGTTCCTACAACCAGGCTGAAAAAAATAGGGGGCTCATTTAGATGCCAATGTATACACTTCTATAATAAACTTCCTAGTCATATTCAACAACTAAGCCTTAATAAATTTAAATTATTTGTAAAGCGAAAACTTTGCCAAAAGGCTTTTTACACTATAAAGGACTATGTTGAGGACCAAAAGGCTTGGGATTGACCTGCTCCAGTAGGACACTGCAACTGTTGTCTTATTATTATTATTTTTTTCTTTTGTTTTTATTTCAATTGTGCTTTTTATTATTTATTACAATTCGATATTGTAGATTTTTTTTTTTTTCTTCTATTAATTTTTGACAAAAATGTTTACTTTGCTAAAGTATTACATTTTGTAAACTACCTATATTTTTCCTTTTATTATTGTGAACGTGAGGACTATGTTGATTGTTCTTTTTTTTTTTCCTTTTCAGTAATTTTTGATGTGTCTGGCAATTTGAGTATTTTCTGCGGCCTAACCAAATGTCCTTTCCTTGGTATTGTTCGTCAAGTCGTTGAGCTCCTTAGTAGTCCTGAGTTGAGCTTTACGAATACTGACAAATGCTTGCACTGACTGGACAGGTCCACTCAAATCTGTATGGTTCTTTCTTCAAAAGACCATTTCAGACAAATCTGCATGGTTCTTATGTGATTTGACCATTACATATTTACTGTATGGACTTTAGAAGAGACTTTGACCCCTGAGTTTGTTTCGGTGTTTCTTCTCAGGGTAGTCAGCTAGGAAACACCGGCCTCATCTAGTTTAAAAATGACGAAAAAAAAAATTGACGTGTAAAAGTGTTTTTTAAACCTATTTACAAAATAAATATCATTTATCATTTATCATTTATCATTTTATCATTTTATATGGATTCGCCGCACACGGTTGACGCTGGTGGCCGCCACACGCTACAACACGCCGCTGCTCGCTACTTGTGGTTCACACTGGCCACTAAACGCCGATACAAAACGCCGTCACACGCCACTAGCGCATTTAAACCTTCTTTGTCAGAGTCCATTATGATACTGCGCGTATGAGTTAAAATAAGTAGCAGCCACCGGTCACAAGTGGCTGTCGCGCGCTTCAGCTTCCTTTGTGGCCGGTTCAAGCTTCTCGTGGCGGCGTTTGTGGCTATCGCGTGTGGTCCGTGTGCGGCGACACTAAGACATGCACGTGTTTGATCTCGGCGCTGAGAATCCAAAGTAGTTAGCGTTTTCCTTACGTGTTTAATAGTACTCTTTTTCTTAGGACGTACAGCCAGGCCAGAAGAAGCCATAAAAAAAACTCGTTGAACTAAAATAAATATTTATTTTTCAGCAAAAAGTTCCAGAAATTCCAAGACAAGAAGCTTCGTTTGAACGAGGGTAGCGTTTCAGAGCTGAAGAAAGCCAAGACAGAGGGAAACCTGCACGAGACGTTGTTAGACCGTAGAAGTAAGATGAAAGCTGATCGATACTGTAAATAGAGAATGTTATAATGTAAGACATGGTTTTTGATTACACCTAAAAGATGAACTAGGCTTGTCTATCATCAACGCCTCTCAGCCTCCTTTATCAACTTCCTATTTAAAATTTTGACGCCTACCATTTTTAGGGTTCCGTAACTAAAAAGGAAAAACGGAACCCTTATAGGATCACTGTTGTCCGTAAAGACCCTTTATCTCGGGAACGCGTGGAGGTATCGAGTTCAAAGTTAAAACCATATACTCAGGTTTGAGGTCCCTTGAAGCTGTGAAAAAATCCAACTTCTGAGTTAACGAAAAAAAAAGATACGGCCGTTTATGTAGCAAAAAACGTATATTTCGACACTCTCAAGGGAATCAAAATTCATAGGGTACTTCTCGTTGACGTAGAATCCTGAAATTAGCATGAAGCAAGGTCATCATCATCATCATTTCAACCGAAAGACGTCCACTGTTGGACATAGGCCTCCCCCAAGCGTCGCCACAACGACCGGTCCTGTGCGTCTCGCATCCATCGGATTCCAGCGACCCTGACCAGGTCATCGGTCCGCCTTGTGGGAGGCCTTCCAACGCTGCGTCTTTCGGTACGCGGTCGCCACACCAGAACCTTTCGGCCCCAACGGCCATCTGTTCTGCGTGCAATGTGCCCTGCCCATTGTCACTTAAGTTTGGCGATTCTTCGTGTGAAGCAAGTTCTCATAGCACAAATGCACTTGAGTCAAATGCGAACCGAGCCAAGAGGATCATTTGATAATGATGCACTCATCGAGTCGAAGCTTCAAAGTCTATTGAGCATTGACGTCGAGTTGCTAGCCTGTCAGATTTTCTAGCGGTTGCATTTCGGGGAGTGTGCGTCGGAATTATAGCCTAATTCTGCCGCGCCCGTTCTATCATCAGTCGACCACCAAGCGTACGGCAACCGGTACATGGTGGACATGGACATCCCCCCACCCATACGCACAAAAAGTTTTGGGAATAAATTAAAGGTAGAACTAGATTGGACACACGTGTGCCACATACGCCGATCTGGGCGCGTCGGTCTCCACACATTTTATATGGCAACTAGACTTGTTGAGCGACATTAGATCCACACCACGCGATGCGACTACGTACAGATCAGGCGTGGCCCACCGACCCGACCGACCACACCGATAGACACGGTCGGTCTAATATAGTTGTTCCCGCTTTATTGTGCGTACTTACAGCTAAGGAGTGGAATTCCGTGCCGGAGTCTGTTTCTTAGGGTCAGCGCAGACAGAGAGGAATAATTCTCGCGCGGTCTCGGGCATTTTCTGACGGATCGCGTAAGCTCGAGCATGAGCGCGACCTCGCGAGCCTGCGCGGGGTAAACCGTTCTGGGTGATCATTCTACCGAAACATGCCAGTTTGACGCGGTTCGTCAACAATGGTTGACAGGATATGATTAGGTACTTCGGATTAAAAATCTAAAAAAAAAACACGTTCTCCTTCCTTGAACTCAGTGACAACACTGCACGCTCGCCGACTCGACGCGCGAGCTTTTTTTATCAGATTCAAGCTTAAATACACTTTTTAATAAAATACTCTCCGCTGTGCTCTTCTGTCTGCGTTGACCCATAATAGCCACAACCTGGGGATCTTTAAATCATTAGTGAATAGATTTCTTCTAGGCAAGCGTGCTCAGTGTGTAGAAATGTCGATATCTTAAGTTGGCCACCTATCGACAGACCGACCTCGGTAAGCGTTGCTTTACCTTGTAGATCCCGACCCATACGGCTGTCATAATTTTAGCCACGAGCTCCTATGCTTGTCTAGTTACTGCAGGTGGCCATAAAGACATGTTTTTACCATGCTAAAAAATGTTCGTGAACGATACCACAAAATGATAACTACGAATACAGTAATCAAATCGTTTAATGAGAGCAGAGATACATAAAGTTACAATCAATAAATCAATGATAAACAAAACACAAGTCACTTTCAAATATTTTTATTTATTCCTCATGTAATAACCTCCGGTACAATGGCCTAAACGATTTGCGATAATTTGGATACACGGTATTTTACAGAGAAACTTACAATCAGAGAATTTGAATATACTACCTACACGTCTTATACAAAACGATATCTACACCTATACCTAGTGTTTAGACTAGACGTAGAGCTAGTCTATTGGAACATGATTCGAAGTGGCCTCAGTAGTCCAGTCTAAAGTTCTTGGTGTATATGGATTTATTCTATTTTAGTTTATGTGAATGTGCGACACACATCTAGCATTACTCTTCAAGAATCTTTACAAAACAAAAGAACTTACTCTATGCACTTATTAAGACTAAGATGCTATACATAAGTAGATGATTCTATCTAAACAAATATTATTGCTAAGGACAGATATACGTTATGAGAGTAATGTCAGAGATGTCATCGCACATTCAAGTTACAGTAATCCTATGCATTGAGTTCAAAATCAGTCGAAAGGCCATCTGAAGCAGATACCAGACAATATAAGCATTTTATTGAATCGTAATACACTAACCCACCAAGGATCGGCTAATGGTTCAAACGAAATATTCACATATCCTGGTCAAAAGAAAGCATTCTCCTTGTCTGTTGTACTGTTTTATTTGCAAAAATAAAAATAACATTCGGTGGGCAAATTAATATAAATATTCAATATGTTGTAACAGTTTTGATATAGAATGAGATTGCGTAATTTATTTTTTAAATTATAATGTGTTATAACATCAGAGGAGCATTGCAAAATCATAATATACATACATCTAAAATAAATGCTAAAAATATACACGTAAACTTATGTCTACCAAGTTAATATGACAAATAATACATAAAATACAAGATTATGTACTGACCATTGAAATGTGTAGCTCCTCGAGTGGTCAAACAATAGCTGAGTAATTTTATATTTACATAAATTGTGAAAATAATGATAATGGAAAAAGTGCAGCATGCTTTGCATTCACAAAGTACAAGGATATTCACAAGGGCATGTCGAGCAAGACTTGTTACAAAGAAAAACTACTCCTGTTATAAACAATACCTGCATGTTTTAATAAATTTATTTAACTTAAATGGGTATATTAAATTTACAGCATTCTCATGCGTTCTCACAAATTAATAAAAATAATAATGGACCAAACAAACACACTAAAATGTTCGCACTCATTTCCACAATTTGGCATAAGTGGTAGAACACCTTCTTTCTACACTAGCATTGTTAGAAATAAAATAAAATAAATCGATGAGGTGCCATAATAAAGAAAAAAAAAAATGAATGTGACAACGCTAGAGTAAAAAGCGAGGTAAAAGTTCATTTTATATACAGTTTTTATTTAAACAAAATTGTATGTTTCGAGTTTCCGAGTAAACTAACGCGATTATCACCCGCGATAAATATTGCTGGCGTAATAATTTATTTCCCTGCTTTCATCACTGTTAATAAATTACATTTCAGACCCTTTATGGCTCAAGTATTATATACTAAAGAAATCAGCGATTTGTAAGTTGTTGAATAACACAGTACAGTATGGGAATATCTGGTATATTTTAAGGCTTACAACTGTACAGACATGACACTGATTTATCAAGTTCTTTTTTAATTCAGGATTTGTCACCACCTCTATTTCAATACTGTGACGTAGACATCGTGACCCGAAAAACAAATATAAAAATCGTTCATGGAATCCAAACTCAGCAATATATAAAACTTGCATGTTTTTATTTCTAGCCATACAGAAACATTTTCACTGAAAACCCGTCAAAATCCGCTTTGAATAAAGCCAAAAAGCAATAAATATGATTGTTTCCCTGTCATTGTTTAGAATCAATGTCACGTCTACTATAAGAGGTTCACTAAAGGTTTAGACTTACCGTTGTGTTGTGAGAGAGCGACATTCCTTGTTCCTTCAATATAGAACATTTCCTAACCCAGGTCTGACATCTCTTTGATTTAGACCCTTCATTCCTAATCAAGTCTTTTCCACTTTGCTTATATTGGCCATTACATTATAAAACCTATCCTCATTTTAGTCAACCCTGACGACAATGATTATTCCATGGAGCAGTACACAAATGGAGTGCTAAAAGGTATGGAAAAACTTTCCCAAAATGTTATACAGACCTTGCTTTAACAATAAATCTGCCTCCGTAAAGAAAAATGTTCGTCAACAAATTGCGATACTGACTAACAAATCTAATAATGCCAAGCATTATCTCTACCATATCTACCTCTAATTTTGCAGGCCACGTAAAGGTGACTATTACCTACATTTTGTCATAACTCAAAAAGTTTTAAAGGTAATTGAATCCATTGCTTTTCATGTTTGAAGTATTTACCTGCTTTAAATAAGTAAAGAGAGGGGCGTCCGAATGTTTCACACGTTTATCATTTATGTCTCGCGTACACGACCGTTTCCGAAGACAGCCGACCGTGTGGCGAGTTCTCTTCGATCTAGTTAGGCCAATTTGTAGCATCAGCAAAACGCGCGGTCTACCTTGTCTTTACTGTATAAGTCAAAGCTGCTCGAAAATATAAATAACGCTATGGATGTTGTTGAATTGTCAACATTACGCAATTGGCAGTATTGTCATTGTGCGTGACGCAATGAGCCTGTAGCACTCCATTCGCACACTACTCCTCCTAGTCTCTCACAGCACGGGAGCAGCCAGGCCGCCCTCAGCTGTGCGGCGCCATGGCCGCGTCGCCCACGCGCTCGGCTCGTAACCATTCTACGAATTCATCCAGCATTACTGGCCCTGCAATGACAGAAAGGCAAACTTAATAAGTAATAAAGTAGGAAGGTTCTAGACATTTTGAAGTCGAACCTGGGTTGCAAGAAAATGGAGGATAGAGCATTATGCGTGATAAATTTAACGGTTGCAAATTCGACACTTCCCATGCATAAGGTTGTATAGCAAAAAGTGCATTTTTTCAGGAGAAGCGTTTGTTAATTGTGTAAGTAATTTGTAGAAAGCCTTTTAACGATGTATTTGCATTATGTAATCAATAATAATTATTTAAAGACTACAGTATCAGACGCTGAATGTTACAAGAAAAAACAACATTTATTTTACAGTTTTATAATAAATGTTTACTCAAAAATTACGTTACGACTACGCTTTAGGGGTATCGAATTAGCCAGACAAGACTGTAAAGTAGGTTCTTACGAACTACTTTTACGATTTGAGACCGTCATGTTTCCAGTGTGAGAGAGAGTGAGAGATGATGACATGGTTCTCGTTGTGAAGTGTAGGGTTGTAGATGTGTAGTGTGCACACCCAGCAGCGCACGTGCCGTGTGCGTGTCCAGCGGGCGCTGGTCCTTGTGGAGCGTAGAGTATGTGGAATGAGTTGGATGTACTTACATGCGCCGTCAGCGTCGTAGGTGTTGAGCTGCGTATCGACGGTGCGGCTGAACTCGAGGATGTTGCACCACTGGTCGCGGTTGACGACGCGGTAGCGGCGCTCGCTCGTGAGGAAGTCGGCCAGCGGCGGCCGCAGTGGCCAGCGCGGCAGCAGCACGCCCAGCAGCGCGCGCGCCGTGTGCGTGTCCAGCGAGCGCTGGTC
Organism: Mythimna impura; assembly: GCA_905147345.3. Classification (NCBI taxonomy): domain Eukaryota; kingdom Metazoa; phylum Arthropoda; class Insecta; order Lepidoptera; family Noctuidae; genus Mythimna; species Mythimna impura. The sequence continues at coordinate 26,706,811 of LR990355.1, forward strand.
CTTGTCCTGACAAGTGGACACAACGTCTTGTTAGGGAAACGATACACTGGAATGTTTTTGTTATGGTACAAATCGATTAAATTGAAGTAGGCAGCAAAACAACTTTAGATAATACTAGCTTTTACCCGCGGCTTCGCCCCCGTACATAAAATATAGTCACTCAGGAATAAAGCAGCTTTCTATTGGTGGGTTGCTACGACAGAAAACCTCCTCGAGTGACCGCAGGCTGTAGTTACCTTGCGGATACGTCCGGATTGAAAGCCAGTCTGCGGGACGTTGCACCTTGGGAGGCGGTTAACGACTCCCCTTGGGTACTTTTGCCAAAGGGGTCTTGATGTCCGCCTGCGAATATTCTGTCCGAAGGAACACTTCAACGCGTGTCCCTCTGCTATAGCAGAGGGCAAAGTGGCGAAGTATGAGCGGGCACTTACCCTGCCACCGGGCAGCCAGGGGGAAGACTTGCTCCTCCCACGAGAGTCAAGGCTGCATGCCCGTGTTGTCAGTGTGGATGGTGCCCACCCGAACCTGCTCGGCAGTACCGCTAAAGCGGCGAGGGCTCTTGCCGTGGCGGCGGCTAGGCCGCCCCCAGAACCTTCGGTCGAGGCAGAAAAGACGGTTGTCGGCGCCAAGAAGAAGGCGGGCAGGACGGCTAGGGTGACCAAAAAGAGCGCGAGGCGACAGCAGCGCAAAAAGCGGGCCATAGCGGCTAGACATCGCGCCCCGAATTCCGAAGCTGTAGTTATCACACTACAGCCAGATGCGGTAAAGAAGGGCGTGACGTATGACGCCGTCATGGAGAAGGCGAAGCAGGCGGTGTTGCCCCACCTTTGCGAGCTTGGAGCCTCTGGGGGCTTCCGCACTGCAACCGGGGTCCGAATGCTGGAGGTCCCTGGTGTGGTCAGTGGCCATGCCGTGGATGCCCTCGCCGCAAGGATCAGGGCGTCCTTGGACGCGGAAGAGGACCGAGTGTCCAGGCCCACCAAGTGCATAGATATGCGCATCATGGGCTTGGACGACTCTGTCAAGGTGGACGAGGTGCTGCCCCGTGTCGGCGGCCAATACCATCACCGGGGAGGGCCGACGGCTCTTGGTGGGCTGGGTCTCCACGCAGGTAAAACTGCCACGTGGGGGCCTGTAGTGCCGCGGAGGTGGACCGCAATGACCGCTGCTTCTAGTGCGGTCCGCAATGACCGCTGCTTCCAGTGCGGTCAGCCCTGTCACAAGGCTGCAGAATGTCGTAGGCAAGCCGGCCAACCACTGGGCTGGGAGCAGGTCCTGCGACCCCCCCCCCCCCCCCCAAGGCCAAGGGCAAGGTTCGGAGGCCCATCCATCTCGATGTTCTCACCGCCGCAGCCGCTTCTTTGGCTGCCGCCGCTGCAACCCATGCGGCAGGGTGAGGGCCCTGCGTGAGGCTCGGGAGGAGACTGTAATGGACTGTCAATAACGGCTCCATTACGTCTCCTCCAGCCGAATATCAACCAGAGCTGGGCTCCCCACTGACGCAGAGTCTCTTGCCCAAGCTTGTGGAGGATGTGGTGAGCTTTCTGTTCCCTGCGCGAGGTGAACACTCTCCCCCGGCCATGGCTCCGCCACCAGCGGTGTCCGAAGCGGACCACTATAGCGACGACGACGACAATGCTCCAGAGGTGACCGAGGTAGAGATGAGTGTGGCGGTACGAAGGCTGAGTGCCAAAAATACCGCCCCCGGACCCGACGGCTTGCCTGGAAAAGCCTGGGTCCCGGCAATGGAAGCTCTCGGGTATCTATTAAGACGGCTCTTCATTGCATGCATGGAGAGGGGCCAGTTCCCACTTCGCTGGAAGACGGGGAAACTGGTCCTCATCGCGAAGCCGAGGCGCCCAGCGGACTCTTCGTCCGCGTATCGGCCCATTGTGCTGCTTGACGAGGTGGGCAAGCTCTTTGAAAGAGTAATTGCAGACCGCCTCGTCGCGCACCTAGCACGGGCGGGGCCAAACATAGCGTACGGCCAGTTCGGCTTTCGCAGGCGCTCCAGGGTGGACGCCATCATGCGCGTGCGAGCCCTCACGACGGGGGTGGCGATGTCCCAGGGCAATTAGTGTGTCGTGGTGGTGTCTTTGGACATCGTCAATGCCTTCAATTCCTTGCCCTGGAGTAGTATTAGGGGGCACTGACAGGGTCAGAGTGGTCTGTTGCGTAGACGACACGCTGGTTCTAGCGCGGGGAGAGTCATACCGGTTGGGACTCGAGGTGGCGCTGCACAAGTCCGAGGCCATGTGTTTTCACGGCCCTCGGAGCGCGTCACCACGGTGTTCCCAATTAACGGTAGGAATTCACATCGGCGTCAGTTCGACGATGAAGTACCTGGGACTCGTCCTCGACAGCCGGTGGAATTTCAAGGAGCACTTCCGACGTCTGGCTCCCAAACTGAATCGGACTGGGGCTGCCCTCAAGCGGCTCTTACCCAACCTCCCCTAGGTCCAGACGCCTCATCAGCCACGCAGGCATCGTTCGGTCCATGGCCCTTTATGGAGCGCCGGTGTGGGCGCCGTCGCTGCAAAAGCGACCGGCGGCCCAGCTGAACGCATACCAGAGGATCATGGCCATACGGATGGTGCGAGGAAACTGCATGGTTTCCCGCGAAGCGGCGAGCCTCCTTGCTGGCCTGCCACCATGGGATCTGGAGACAACAGTCCTTGCACGCATGCATGATTTGTGCGTGGAGATGCAACGCTGGGGCAAAACTCTCGCGGCATGGCGGACAGAGCTCCGACGGGATCTCATGATGAAATGGCGACAGCGACTATCACAACCCAGTGCTAGGCACGCCATAATTATGGAGGTACGTCCCCTCTTTGAGGAGTGACTAGAAAGACCTCACGGCGTCCTCATCTTCCGCATGCCGTAGGTTCTCACCGACCATGGTCAGTTCGGGAAGTTCCTGCACCGGATTCATGTGGACGTAACGCCCGGGTGTCACCACTGTGTGGACCGCCCAGAGGACACGGTGAAGCACACGGTAAAGGTTTGGCTTGCTTGGGCAGAGCACCGCCGTGTCCTCGTGGGGGAGATCGGCGGCGGTAATATCTCGCGCCGGGCCTTGGTACAGGCCATGGTCCGAAGCGAGGAAGAGCGGCAGGCGGTCGCCTCCTTCTGCGAAGCAGTAATGTTAGCAAAGGAGGATACGAAAAAAAAAAGGTTTCTATTGGTGAAAATTTTTTAGCAATATGACCAGTAGGTACTTTCAGAGATTACCTCCAACAAACAAAAAAACAATTTATAATAATATTTAAATTAGATCTATAGCCAAATCGCGATAAGAAAATAATGACGTCATCGTCACTCCTCTAAGCCACGCCCTTTGACCAATCAGATAGTAAGTAAATTATAAACCTGTGTTCACATTGACCAGTTGAAGTCAAAGTCAAAAGTATTATTTCACATAGGCCTACATGGGCGCCTATAAAACTTATAAAAGTAAAAATGAATACCTCACATCAGTACAACTATTCTTTGAATCAAAATACACAAGTGTTGCCACAGAAAAGCTGTGACTGGAACACTGATTGACGGGTGACATGTCAACCCACCAGAACTTTTTATTTTTTGTCATGTCAATATTCTATGAACCATGGAATTGAAAATCTGAAAAGCGTTTTTCCCAAAACCGCAGCTGTATGGGATGACATATTATTACTTGTCTGCGTTCACTTAAAATCTATGAAAGTGAAAGTGTACTATTCTTCAAGATACAAGATTGTTTCCTAGTTTGAAGGACAGTGATCTTATTTGTGTCAAATAGCCAGTGTCAAACACCGAAAGTGAGCAAGAGCATGACTCACTTTCGGTGTTTCACCACTGATGTTACATAATTAGGCTAATCTTTTTTGCACAATAAATGATTACTTACTTAGAAAACACAACATTTCTGATTGAAAGCATTTTTCTTTGCATCAATGTAACCTTTTGTATCTTTCAGATCGAAAATTCAGATATTTCGGAGACCATATTTTAGCTATGGCGGACCAAAGGTTGGAAACCACTTTTATTATATATAAATTGATTTATATGATACAATCTTGTGTACTCACCCTAGCAAAGTCATAAGAATATCTGTAAATGGCCTTAAACATATAGGGATCATTGAGTAAGCTGCGGAGGTATTCTAATTTGTTCTGCAATTTGTGCGCACTGTCACATTGTAGCTCTGTTAGTCCTGAAACAGTTGCAATGTTTTATCAGTAAATTATTGATAAGAATACATTTGAAAATTTTGCTACAGATATTCTGATTAGTTTATAAATTAAGGGGTGACCAGAGGGTTGCAAACTAGCGTTCCAACCAAGGTGACCTTGGTTTATGTGTTTGGTTTGTGTTGCGGCTACATGGATGTAAACCACGCGCCAACACGTTCGGTGGTTGGGAAAACGCGCCTCCCAACCAAGGGTGTTGAAGGTCATGGATTACAACTGCTGTCTACATGGATTGAAACCAGCAAAGTCACCTTGGTTGGGACGTTGGTTTGTAACAATCTGGTCACCTCTTAATAGAGATGTAATGGAAGTGGTTATAACGAATTCTTGATTTATTGGAATCAAAGGTGGAGGTAGAAACATCAAATGAAACACTATTATACTCCATTCGAATTAAGATTAGACATGGCATGGCTTTATGGCATTTAAAACCTTTTTTAGTGTCTGTTCAATCGATTTTGACTTCTATTGGCATAAGGGTGGCATTAAAAGCAAAAATTTGATTACAATACCAACAATTTACTGCAGCCGCCAGTTATCATGCCACCAACGAAATAGGTCAAAATCGGTTGAACGGAAGATTAAAAAAAATAAATGTCTAAACTTATTTTGAATGGAGTATAAGTAGCTATAAATGAAACGCGAAATCACAACATGCTAAATAAGAAACAAAATTACAAGAGAAAGAGTAATCAAGGGGAGAGAGGTTCCCCGCGCGACAAGTATCAACTCGTTTGTATCTACGATATAACTTCCGATAAAAACGTATCAGAAACGGAATCGGAGGTGCAAAATCAATCGGAATCGGACCTCTGATTTTGGCCACAGTAAGCTTCCACATCTTCGTGAATGATGACTAGAAAGTATTGAAGAAAGGTGACATACAAATATTTCATTTGCTCTTTTTTTTTAATAACTTTTATTTTACAGTTGAAAAAATACCTTTTAGCCATTCCTCTTGTGTGAAGTATCCCATTTGTTTTGCTCCCATTTTATATGCAATGACCAACATGACGACGTTCTCCGGATCTACGCCAATGTCTTCACAGAACTTTTCCATGCCTTCCGGACCTAAAGATACACAGTAAGCTGGTATCTATTAACTATTTCAGATGCAGACGTTTTTGCTTCTTAAGGCCTGCGCAGACGATGGATTTTTATCCGCGGATTTTTTTGTCCGCTAAAATAGATCGCTTACAACTGTATCGAGTAACGCAAACGAGGGATTAAAAGTACTGCGTACAAAAAGTCCCCTGAATAAACGAGAACATGCAGATAGCGGACCGGACAAAAGTACTGGGAGTCCCGGAAAAGAATAGAACTCGTGTGACCAGGCAAAGTAAAGCACATGGCGGACTTTAGCTCCGCGTTAAGCGCTCGAGAATGACGTACGTACGCACGACGATAAACACGCACACCGTGTGCGTTGTGTTCGCGGTAAATCCGCGGCGGGCTTTTTTTTCGCGGAGCGGACTTTTTTCTTCGCCGCGGAGAAAAGTCCGTCGTCTGCGCAGGCCATTAATAGGAGGAAGAGTTTGACTTGTTGAAGTCTATACTCCATTCGCAATATGATCAGACATTAAAATAAACCTATTTTACTGGCCGTTCAAACGATGTTGAGTTCTATTCATTAGACATAAGGATGGCATTATTTACTGCAGCCTCCAGCTGTCATGCCACCAACGCAATAAAAGGTTTATTTTAAATAATTATCTAATCTTATTGCGATTGTAGTATAAAAGATATCTAGAGCGCTAGTAACACTAAACACTGTTTACCGTGTGGAACGTGTTGGTATCATTCTAGCGGTCCACGCCAAGTTCCTAACTTCCTAATACTCACATTCGCATCTCTCCAACAGTGCCTCAGTACTTCAATCATTGAAAAAAAAATTCAACCACCTCGAGAATCATACGCCTGGTGGCGGGGACCATCACCGGACACTGCACTCTAAATAAACACTTCCACACCATGAGTATCACTGACTGTCTTCTGTGTACAACGATAGCACACGTGCTCCTTGAGCGCACAGCCGTTAGCTAAATACGTACACGAACCCTGGGATCACCGAATTCGCTTATAGACGCCCTGAGTAAACTTAAACTCTCCGCTTTTGGAGAGAGGTGGGCTGGTTAGAATTAAGGCCGCCATGGTCCACGTACAATGGCCCACCATGGACTGAGTGCGGAGACCAGACCACAAAGATAAGAAGTCTAAAAGACTAGACTGGTTTTAGTAACCAGTCTAGTATTTTAGACTTCATCGACCAACGTCTTTCAATGACTCGGAGAAGAAATGTCGGAAGTCTGTTGTCGTAATGGGTAGTCCAGGTTAGATGAACCTGCCATAAACAAAAGAAAGACCTGTGCTTCATATTTGTTGAGATTAATATTTTTTTGGAGTGTTATCGTCAAATAACTTCTCTCTAAGTGGTGCGAGAGGGAGTGTTAAACTAATAAGACTAAAACCCACCCGTATTCCTTCACTTGCTTTTGGCGTTTCAGGACCGCTTTGAGGTGCGCGTGGGACACTACGCGCACTCGACCCGAGACTTTTCATTGGGCTGAGGACTAAGATTATGATGTTAATGAAGTTGCTTACCCAACACTTCTGGGTCCAGAGCTGTTGTGTATTCTTTAAACCATGTTAAACATTTCTTTACACTGAAACTCGTGTCTTCTGATTTGGAATGTCGACGTGAACTGAAATAGATAAGCAAATAAATTAATAAAATATATTTTACCTTTGTTTAAATTACAAGAACACCTTCGGTACGAGGACGCTCGGCGCATTCTGTAACTTTGTCCACTTTTACTTTGTGTTTGTAACCTTTGTGCTGTCTGTGCCGAATAAGTTCTTCTATTCTAAGAATGCTAAGAGGTAGCTGAGAGCAGTATTAGTTACATGTATGAGGTGTCTTGCCCTTGAGCTTAAGAGCAGTGGTTACAGCCCCGAATGATTGAATTTTCCAATTCAATTAATGCAATCCCCAAATAAAAAAAAAAAGGAAATTCCCATGAAATTTACATTTGTGTAATTTATTTACTCAAAATGGTGATGGAATATATACAATAAACCGTTACACAATCGGCAGTTAGGCATGTTGTAGAAATAAAACTTAGAAGACAGGACTGGGATTATGGCTTAGAGAGAGTTCAGGATAGGGGGCCGATGTCCTAGCAACCTTACCGAACTTTATAGGCCGTTAATCAGCCTTCTTATGCTGGCCCTTGTTTAAAGAGAAGCGGAATGGAGAGGGGTAGGACTTACCTGCTATTTCTAGATCTCTTGTGATGATGGTGTTCGTCGATAGCGGTCGCCCCCGGCAGGACATCGCCCCCGCTCGTGGGAGCGCCGCTCCGTGTGCGTTTACTGCAGCGTGGCATCGCTCTACCACCCTGTCCGGTAAGTTACAGGATACTTCAGCATATAAACAGTTTTAACATCATGAATAATACATAATTATACAAGAATAATTTTAAATCTAGATAGCCTAGAAATATTAAAGACGTACAATTTAACAAATAATAAATCCATTGTCTCGAATCGTTTGTCTTGGTATGATCATGTGAAGAAGAATGAACGTGTTACTAAAAAAAGTTATGAATATACATGTGGATGGATGGAGAGGGAGGCCAAAGAAAATATGGATGGATTGAGTGAAGAGTGATATGAAAGAAAAGGGAGTCAGTGAGAGCGTGACGGTTGACAGGATAGAGCGGAAGAAAAAAAACCGCCAACCCCAAATAACATGGGACCAATGCAGGAACTTGTCCTTGAAGGTGTTGTCTGAATGTGGCAACGTCAATATTATTATTTTTTATTTTTTAATATGGTCAGTTTCAATGCTGTTAGAATTCGGTCATGTCTTTTTCCCGCTAAAAGAAGCTAATTCCCCTCTGCTTCAACTTTCCGGGGTGTAAAAGTGCTGATAACTGACCATCTTGGGGTTATGTAAACATTCACTCTCAATTTTGGGCCATACATCGAGGCAAAGAATCAGTTGGCTGCAAAAAAGTTAAGAATCCTGGCAAAGTTGAAACAATACTTCACGCCGAAACAGCTGCTCATACTCTATCAAGCGCAAGTTCGATCGTGTCTGTGTGGAGTACAAACTGTTGTCATTTTTAGGATGGATCTGCCACATAATAACTTGATGTGCTTGAGTCCATTGAGAAATGAGCCAAAAGGATCATTGGTTATTACGAATGATCCTCTTGGGTCGTTTAATGCACTCGTCTAGTCGTCGAAGTTTCAAAGTCTTGAACATCGACGCCGAGTTGCTAGCCTGTCGGTTTTCTACTTGTTGTATTTCAGGGAGTGTGTGTCGGAATTGCGTAACGTAACTCCTCCAGGTCCAATCCATCATCGGACTAGGTACTAGTCGTACGGCGATGCGCCACCGGTACATGGTGGACATCTAACTCATAAGCACAAAACCTTTGGGAACACATTCACTGTGCGTACAGCTAAGGAGTGGAATTCCTTGCCAGAATAGCTAAAATCAAGGGTGAATAGGTTACTTCGCTTTCCATTAGGTGAGATAATGGTCAAGTGGGAGCCTATCAATAAAAAAAAGAGAAGGTGATGATCATTTGGAGATGAATCTAAGCTACATAATAGGCATCTGTATACCACCTATGTATCTCAGATGCATCTATTAACCTTTTAACCACTACTCATCCTGTGTTGTCAACCAGTTAGTTGTGTTGATTAATATCATCCCAAGACAAAGTTTATGTCATCAATAGAATACAAACATTGCTTGCTTATTAAAACAAAATATGCAACTTGTTGGTAAACAAAAAATCTATAGACACATTTATAACAAGATAGAATTGGAAAAGTAGTAAAAGAAACTACTTAGTAGAAAACAGCAATAGGTGACATTGGAAAATGTGGTCTATTTTCCAGCAAATAACTCAAAATTATTATAAGTAATTTGTGCTATATGCTAATCTTTTTCAATTTAATGTATTTAATAATAATAGTGTGCTTATTGAAATGTTATTTATTAATAATGTTAATCTTAATTTTATTCAATTTTATCTAAAACTAGCTTTTGCCCGCGGCTTCGCTCCCGTCAACTAACTACTATATTCTACTCTAGCCAACTCAACCCTACCCTACCCTAGTCTACTCTACACTACCCTACTCGATAAAAAGTATCCAATGTCCGTCTCCTGGTTCTAAGTTACCTCCCCACCAGTTTTCAGCTAAATCGGTTCAGTCGTTTTTGAGTTATAAATAGTGTAACTAACACGACTTTCTTTTATATATATAGATTTTTAATATTGAATTGTAATGTATGTAACTAATTTGTCTGAATTGATTTTATTCTAACATATTTTATGATATTGTATTGATTTACTTATATAGCATAGCATATGCTATGTATGCTATGCTATATAAGTAAATCATATTGTCGTCAATTTTCAATCAAACGCGTGATTTATACATTTATGATTGTTGCGAATAACGCTGTTGATTGCATAATTGTTAATTTTAAGTTTTTTTTTGTTGTTATTTTCTATAATGTAATTCTTTGTTATTCCAAATAAATTAAATTAGAATTAAAACAATGTGTAATATTGGAGAGAACACATTTTATTAAAGCCTTAAAACTGCAGGTTGAGATTTAATTACGGAGTTTCTTGCCAGTTCTTCTCCTTAGGAAATGACTATTTGGAACCGTGCACTACCTTCTGACGCTTTATAAGTGCCCATGTAGGCTCTATTTAAAATAAAAAGATTTTGTATTTGGTAAATATTTTTGATTTTCTAAACAATGCAATATTTTTCAATGGACTGTTGAGTATGGTCATGTTTATTTTTTAAGTTCTCAATAATATAAATGGATACAACCTTGTAAATCATTTACAACTCATCACCACATAATATATCATATATCACTAGCAGTATGAGTACTGCACCCACAGCTGCCTTGCAGGCGAGTTGTTGGGGCTGTGGCATTCAGGTTTAACATATTGGGCAGCCTAAGAAGACTCTAGAATCAATATACCAATACCTCCAACTCATAAAGTTGTAACATATTTATTGAGTAAACTGAAACTGAAGTTACTACAATATTTTACATTGTTATCAATTTAGTTTAGATTTGAAAACATTCATCATTTCATTGAATTTTAAAACATTGGTTTACAATTATTATCTATCTTTAAAACCATCAACATAAAGATTGTCCGATGATTTCCATATGTACAATTTTAATACATTCTGTACATGTTCTATACAATGTTTCTGAGCTATTCAGTCACATATTTATGTAGTAATAAATAACTTATTTACATTATTGTCATTAGCCTTGAGAATATTGCTGTTTCATGTTTCCTCTAGATGTGAAAATTCATTAACTTGTACAAACTTGAATGTTGTAAGTATTGTTGCTTCTTTGAATATGCATTACAATAAAAAAATTGATAGAATAATTAAAAAACATTGCAGTCTTTTTTAATTTTTCTTTTATTTCCTGCAATCTGTCTGTTGTGACGTTTAGCTGGATGTTATGAATGTGATAATGTGGCTTGTGTGGTACATATCCAGTGATATATTCAACTTTTTATTATCTACAGATCTTGGGGTGCTTTTCTATTTAATCAATGGAAGATGGGGCCGGTTTCCTTAACTCCTTGTGTCAAGTGTGTTGGGATGTGATCTTTTTCTGTATTTTTTAAGTGATTACAGTATCTTGTTTTATGGTCAATAATTTTAAGTCTCTGTGTATGGCTTCATTGGTGATGTACCAAGGTGCAGTTCTTTTGTTTTTGTGTAAATGGATGATACTTGACTCAAGTTAGAATGACTATAGATTCTTTGGGTGAAGACTTCTATTGGTAATTATAATGGGCCTCTTCCTAATTAGATTTGGAACAAGAACATTATAAAGGCAGCTTGAGGATTTGACACTGAAAGAGCAGAATGGACTTTTGTGGTACGACTTAATCAAGGTATACATTATCATCATCAAATCAAAGGGTACACTGCTGGATATAGACCTTTCCCAGGCATTGCTTTATCAATCGGTTCTTGTGCTTCTTGCATCTTGCGGTCTCCCGCAGACTTCAATATTCAATTTATGGGAGGCTTTCCAATGCAGCATTTTCCAATAACAAATTTTAGCAGTGAATCCGTCTTATCCAATAAGATTACCTATTGAGATAAATGCTGAAATCTAGTCTATCAAGTATTTTAGAGACTTAACTTAGAAATGAATCTTACCAAGACTGATTATTGCCGCAATTAATGTTAAATATTGATGATTAGTACTAATTGTTGATTAATTTATGTAGCTGTATTCATCAGCAAGTCTAGTTTTTTTTACTGAGATAATCATAATGATTGTGACACAATTAAAGATATAAGGTGATTAAGCAATGATTGAAAAAACAGTTACAAGTTGTAACATGAAAAAAAAATCATGTTACAACTCTTTTTTTTTTCACATGCTGATGAAAGTGAGTTTAGATAATTTCAGGAACATATTATTTCTGATCTTTGCTTTTTTTTTTGTTTTATACCTAACAAAACCAAACAGAGTATATAATGTTTATTAGAGTTAATTGTTAGTGTTTAGTATTTTGCTATAAGTTTTCAACTTTGTAATATGTACACTAAATAAATATAACATCCAATACTATGTGATCAAATGACTAACTTAATGTTTAATTTGATTAATATGTTTCAGTAAACACTGCTTACTATGCTTACAGCTATGTGTTGACAATACAAAGTTTAATTCCTCTTATCTTTGCAAGACAATGTATAATACTCCATCAAATGGTGTAACTTCTTGGAATTGTCACCCAAATATGTAGAAGTTTAATCAGAATCTAACCTTGCGTGAGTTAGATATCTAAACAGCTGGGTGTGACAGAAACATATGACACAGGATGCCTTGTTAACATTTAGAGGTTATACACATAATATTCATAGCTGCAATCTGATAATATACTGCTTATAGGACTAAAGCCAATTATAGGGCCAACAAACACACTGTACATTCGAAGACTTACAACAATAAAACACCTTAGCAATGGAATCAGCAAAATGTTTACCTACACACCTCAAAGATCAAATAAAATGCCTCTATAGACATAATACTCACTTTTATGGTTTAACTTAATGAAAATTAATCAAACTTACTATTGGTGGCAGATTCGATATGAAATTTGAAAACTTAAAGGGATTTTCGTCTCCTATTTTGCGAATTTTTCAAGTACAGCTTCACGAAAAAAATGTCTTCTTGACAGGTCGATAATAACCTGAAATAAAAAAAATCAATGTGGGGCGAAGGAGAGAATACTTTTAATACAAAATACTATGATGTTATTGCGATCAGTACTTTGGTTATTTAATAAAGATCGATAAAATGTTAATGTACAAAACGTAAGGTAAAACGTTATTTTGTGAAAGACTTTCCTTACAACAATTTTGCAAAACATCTTACCTTTTCTATTAATATATAGATCAGAAATATATCCAAAATTAGTTTAAGGCGAATTATAACTATTAACACATTTCCACGATACTAAAAATTAATAAATTGATCAACCAAACAGCAGACACAGCGGCTGAGAAAACTCATAACGAAGTGAACGTTTAGTTACTGCTTTACCTTAGCATATAAGTTTTAATTGCAACTATTGTTTCAGTTATTTTATGAAAATATAATTAAAAGAAGAGACAATTGAGAGTTGTATTTATATGTTTTCTACATTAGTGTTTTAAATTATTTTAGTCAAGCTTATAATGAACATATTCTAAATGCTTTGTTTTTGTCAGATTCAAAAGCAACTAAACGCAGCTGCATTATTTTTTTATTGCAGAAATAACTTTTTAATTTTAGGGTACAAGTAGTTCGAAGGCGACAAATAATGCCTACAGAGTAACTTCAATTAATTTACCCAACTATTTTTAATAAAAGTGTGGGACCCTGTTAAACTCAGTTAGAAGACCGAGTTCTAAAAAAAATGTAGATACCTATGTTTATCGCTCAGAAAAGAAGGGACGCAGCATATGTTCCCAAAAAGCGCACATTACAAAAAGTTCAACATAATCATCACATCTCTTCATAATCATACGTATTCTACCTATTAGTTGTATTATGCATGTTGTAAGTTTGCGTGCAGCTGTTGCTGCATCTGCTTGCATGTTCTCACAATGATACCAGCCCGAGTCGTATCAAGTTCCGCTGTTTCGGTAAAGAATACCAATCTTCTCTTTGCCCAAGTCTATAGCACCTGTATATACAATGGAGCAAACGTGTATAAGGTTCCGGTTCTTCTTACACCCTTCGAGATTGTCCCACGCGAAATCTCACTTTCGTTTCGCCGCTAAGTCGTGTCCGACCGACAGATGGCACTGATCGATATCCAGTGAAGCCATGTAACTTGTGTCTCGGGTGTCAGATATACCTACTTTATTTCACCATCCTCCTTTTTATTAGCAAAAGGGTAAACATAACCTTCATTTTATTAGTCTGGACCGGAAAGCACGTTACTCAGACGACAAAATTGTTCATTTTGTTTCTACATGTTGCTTTTACTTGTAACGTTGAGTAGGTAGAATAGATGCTTACCTACCTTATGAAAGTATGGATAAACGACCTTACCTTCACCATGCTCGAGTGGATCAGTGGACACACACTCACACACCCAGGCTGGGAATGAAAGGCATTTTCGCCATGATGAGTGGCAAACCTTTTTACTATGAGTTATGCTGACTGCATAATATGCTGATGAGAAAAAGAAAGAAGAGCCTATTAGACTGATACTTACAATATTTACTGTAGTTATCTGTCCACTATCGGTCCTACGGAACTCCGTAGGACCGACTACAGCTGACTGCTGATTGACAACTGTCAATCTCATGGGATTCGTTTGACGCTTGCGAATCGATGAAGACGCAAACAAAAAGTCGAGAAAACAATGCCGTGCCAATCCTTTTTTAAAATGAGATCCAGAATAATATTGTAAGAAACTTCAGAGTTCAGTAGCATCAAATTTTAATATTTGTTTAGGCAGGCACTTTCTATAGGTAGCATCCCTACACTTGTAGTATTTAGAATGGGAAACAAAGCACCTAATCTAGTAAGAGGGCGCAATTTACGAGGGTGTAGCGCCCCTCGCTATCTGCGGTGCACAACCCCTGACGCGACGCGCCTGCCATGCCGTCTAGATTTAGTGGAGGACTCATTATCGATTTTAATTCATTTGAATACTGCTCTCTGGTCCCTCTAACGTCACATCTCTAGTAAATATTTAGCGGGAAATATTTTTTTAAAGTTGGTATTGAATGGCGCCACATGATCCCTTCTTTTGTTTCTGTTTTTTTTGCTTGTTGTTTTATTATTGGATTGTTTTAATGGGTTTGAGAATCAGGGTGGGCTTTTAACTTTATAAGGTGAAGCAGTTTTTAATTTTAAGACTATTAAGTGGCGTGGAGGAGGTTCGGGAAAAGAATACCTACTTAGAAGGATTTACTCGTAAGAAAGTTTACTTTATTTTGCCTATTGTTCTGTATAGTGAAAAAAATAAGTGGCTTTTATTTAATTTTTGTACTAGTTAGTTTATTTTGTTTAAACCCTACCAGGGTTGCATATATTAGGTGTTTTAATTTGTAGTTCTATGAAGATTTTAGGATTTAATAAATCCATTTAAAACTTCCAAAACTTCACCATAGACACGAACGCACACTCCTTATTGTCTTGCTCTTACCCTACATGTACCTAATACCTACATAAATAATTTCCATACAGCATAAAGTTAAAGAGGACTAAAGACATAAATAATTTAAAGTTTTATCATGTTGATTACCCTTCCCTGCGCAATAAAGAGTTGAGTACCTACAACATTAGTCGCGACAGCTTGTCAGTAATATTTGTTACTAGAGCCCTACTCTGACCTTAATGCTCGCATGACTTCGAAGTTTTGTTACAGGCCTAACATGGGTGCTAGCAAATACGTGCCTAAATTTCTTCAAATATAATTAGGAAGTTCACTAAGTTAATTTATCATTAGTAAACGTGTAGGTAGGTACATTTCTTAGAGCGTAATAGGATTCCGCTGAAGTCCAATCAAAAGTGAAGGGCATGTTCCATTTTCAAATTGTAGGTATTATGAAGGAGTAAATATTCAAATACCTTCAACGACAAAGGTCGTCGACTCAAATGTTTTAGGCAGAAGTAATAGAACACGCTCCAGCTTATAAGCCTGAAAGGTTGTACACCTATTTCCCGCACTTAAAACTTATTAAACGTACCCATGTCGTCCTAAATTTTGTTATTTTACGCTTCTCAAGTCTCAAAGTCATTATCGTTATCTCCGACATTCCCGTTGTTGGCCAAGAAGAAAACATTCGAAATACCAACCCGTAATAATTAGAGAAACATTCATTGCGAAACGTCGGGGGAGCGTTTCTGTGATCGCTGGATGGAAAACCGTCATGCGTTGCGTAGCCGGCGTCCATTCAAGCCGGGCCGGCGGCGGTACGCCCCCGCTTCACCCTATTTTCACCCCAATGCCCGCGTCCCTCGTGGAAACAATCTTCAGTTCGCATTTCGCCCGCACTGAGGCTGCCTGTCGCTCGCCGGCTGCTCCCCGAAAACACCGCGATCTTTCCCGAACTAGTGCAATATTCAAAACAATTCGAATTTCAACTTGTGTTCTATTTACTTTTGTTTTTCTGTTAGTAACGAACGGTTGTTAGTGTTTTTGTTTTTTCACCAGTGTTTTATTGTTTGTAATTATATTTTCGGCGTGTGTTGGTGTATAGTTTGTGGACATCCGCATTTAGCGAACTTACGTAAGTATTTACTGCATTGCGTTTTGATCTGAGTTTGATTAACCTTGATAAAAAAAATATTCTTATAGTGATTGCGATGTCTTCGAACTTTACCGCGTAACTACAAACCAATTTATAATAATTGGAAAGATCATAGAATGGCGTCTGACTTTCCTGCTTTCATTCGTAATCTTTGAAGCGTTCGTGAACCGAAATAATCGTTGCTTTTAGTGTATTTCAACTGAAAAAACTTAAGTGATGGCTCTAACAGGCAATTTGTCTGAAGGCCGGTCTGAAGCCGATTCAATTAAGGACGAATTGGGTCGCCGGAGAAGGATAGTTGTAAGTAAAAGGCAGGTTGTAGCTCACTTATCTATTATCCCTGTTTGTCCATGTGTGAGGGGTCACAGCCACTGCTGAACATTTCGCTGCTTATTTGGTTTACCACAAGTTTTTATGTCCACTAAGGAAGTTAGAGGAAATGCCGCATGTCTCTAAAAGGCTTAGTTTTTGATGTAATATTACTTTAGAAGGGTTTGAAGTTAGTGGTCTTTTCGAGTGAAAATAGGAAAGATCAGTTGGTTTTTCGACCCTTTTGAAAACTCGTGATTATAGGTAAAGAGTTGGAAGGCCTCCCACAAGGTGGAACGATGACCTAGGTGAGAGTCACGGGAATCTGGTCGTTGTGGCGACACCTGGGGGAGGCCTATATCCAGCAGAGAACGTCTTTCGGCTGAAATGATGATGATGACGATGATGATGGACAAACGCTCTTTTTATACAGAACTGGACAAAAAACCAGAGTATTAGATTTCATTACATTAAAAGCTCAAGGTCTCCAAGGAACAAATGAAGCTATAAATTCAAAAAGTTTTCCCCAAGGGCAGGAAGAAAAACTTTTCTTTAATTGTATCTGAGAGCTTTACTTTATTTTGTAAATGCTGAATTTCCTCTATTTACTAAGAACGGCTGCCGTTGCGTTTCTTCATCAACTGTGACGGTGTAATGCGTTCCGAAACGTTTGGCAGCCATAACGTGACTATTAATGCTCATACTTTACCTTTGAGGATAAACAGACCTTTAGGGATGGCGTCTAATGGTGTGTGCTATAGTAATCAGGAGTCGCTATACAATAGACATATAACACTAGAGGTAAAGACCTTTGAGAACCTGCGTCATGCGGAAGATGAGGACGCCGTGAGGTATTTCCAACCACTCCTCAAAGAGTAGACTTACCGCCATAATAATGGCGTTCCCAAATCCGTTTAGCTTTTTGAGCGGAAAGACACATCATTATCATCATTTCTGCTGGATATGACCTCTCCAAGTGTCGCCACAATGATTGGTCTTGTGTGTCGCGCAAGTATGCCCGCCGCGACCCTCACCTGGTCGTCAGTCCACCTTGTGGGAGGCCGCGCCAACATTGCGTTTTCCGCAATACATTGTATGTATGTCAAACTGTCACCTTTATTATTTTACCGTGATAAGAAAAACAAAACTAAATAGTTCAATTCCCGAATGGAGTCTCGAAGATTTATTCGAATCCCAATAAAAGTTTTTTTTGTGTGACGTAACAACAAATTTACTGTTTTCAGATTTATTCCTATAACTGTGCTATAAGACCTTGCTTTATGCCAAATTTTGATTCCCTTGAAAGTGTCGAAATATACGATTTTGCGACATAAATGGCCGTATCCTTTTTTTCGTTAACTTAGAAGTTTGATTTTTTCACAGCTTTAAGAGACCGCAGACCTGAGTATATGATTTTAATTTCAACTCGATACCTTAACACGTTCGAAATAAAGGATCTTGACAGACAGATAGACGGACAACAAAGTTTTTATTTTTATTTTTATTAATGATAGGCTAGCGTTTGACCACCATCTCACCTGATGGTAAGCGATGATGTGGTCGACGATGGATTATGAGTGAAGTGATCCTATAAGGGTTCCGTTTTTTCTCTTGATGGTACGGAACTCTGGAAAATCTGGCATGTCTATGTAGACTAAATTTATAGAATTTATAAGTCACATAAAATGCGCATCACTATGGCTTTTAACTCTGCAAAAGCATAGTATAAACTAGGAACCTACCTAGATGACTGGGGGGATCACGTCTCAAGTATCCCCCGTCTAAGTAGACATAATCCGGCTCTTGAGCGCTGCAAATGCCTCGCTTAGTACGTTCACTACATCTATGCAGTTTTTACCTTCAGTTTCAATGGGCTTAGCCGATCTCTTCAGAGAAAGTCGTTGCGTGAATGTTACCGTTAGTTTAAAAATGCCTGAAATGCGAGACAACGGCTCATCTGCTTCTAAGCTGTCCAGTGGTCCCTGGATACAGGGTAAAGAACTTCGGAGATCCAAGTACCCTCCGCGAAGTGGTCAGCAACACCAAGGCGCTGCTGGCCTTCCTTGAAGAGCTGGGGTGGTGGAGTTGCAGACTCAATCTATTACACATACCTTGGTGTTCCTGAAACCCTGTTACTCAATTTATACAGCTACTATGTAAAATAATATTTTCTGATAAAAGCAGATTCTCATTATGGCCCATACTTTGTAAGCGGGACAACTTTCATATTCGGAATATTTCACACATATTTGGCTTGCCAAATTGCCTCTTAACTTACATTTTATTTAAATATTTTAGATTTTATAATATAAAATAGTTGTGGTCAGTAGGATCACTACCGTGTATGACGTGAACAGCTTCTGAACGTCTACGGTCTACGGCGTAGATCATAGGCTACGAAAACTAGTAGAGCCTACGCTTTTCGTAGCATGTTGCAGCGGGTTCTACGAAAGATCATTTTAGGGTTGCCGTACACGGGCCACCGGCCACAACCATAAAACGCCGCCACCGGCATATTTCCTATAGTTCTCATACATTTTACATGGATTCGTCGCACATAGTTGGCGCAGGTGGCCGCCACACGCTACAAATCGCCGCTGTTCGCTTCTTGTGGTCCGCACTGGCCACTAAACGCCGATACGAAACGCCGTCACACGCCATTTACGCATTTAAACCTTCATCGTCAAAGTCCATGAGTCGCGCATGGGTTAAAAAAAGTAGCAGCCACTGGCCACAAGTGGCTTATGGCCGCTTCTAGCTTCTCGTGGCGGCATTTGTGACTGTGGCATGTGGCCCATGTGCGGCGACGATTAGAATTTTTCAGAAAAATGTCATGAAACTAGATAAGTAATAGTCTCTGTAGATTATTATCTACCAAAAAATTATGTTACCAGTTTATTTTAGCCGACCTTTTAAAAGTAGCGTAACAAAATAACAGTGTTAATTTTATTATTTTTTAATTTTCATCATAAAATTTTCTCCAGTAGAAGATCTAAAGCGTTTGAGCGGGAATTATTATAGGCGGATTCCTGCGGTTATTATTAATTATCACGCTCCATTTCCTTTTAGCAAGGGTGTGTAAAATTCTAATCCATATTGCTGGAAGATATACACAATGGCTCAAAACATAGTAGAGAATTTAATGCTTTACATTTTTGACATAAATCGTCATTGCGTTGGAAGCGAGCAATTTACGAAAAAAAAATCGAACCTTTGACCTTGAGTATCTTAAAATAAGATAACATGATGTTTTTGCTTGACATTGTCATTCAGGAAGAGGCTCTCTGGTGGATGCTGTTTGCCGATGATATTGTGCTAGATGCCGAGAGTGACCTAGAGGTTCTTAGAGATTAGTTCTTGGTGAAACGCCCATACGGTTCTGCTTCGACTTTCAGTACCTCGCATTGCTTGTCCAAGGGGATGGCGAGATAAAACGTGACGTAACGCACTGGATCAACTCAGGATTAGTGAAATAGCAACAGGTCACTTGAACAACTTGCGACCCATGGATGCCCCTCAAGTTGCAGGGATCTTAGAAGATAAGACCTGTCATATTTTATGGATCAGCATGTTGGGATGTGAAAAAGACGGATAAAAAATGATTGCATGTAGTGGAGATGAGAATGTTGAGATAGATGTGTGGAGTGACGAGAACGGATAAAGTGACTAATGAGTATATTAGACAGAGTTTGAAAGTGGAGCCAGAGACTGAAAACTTGAAAGGGAATCGTTTGTCTTGGTATGGCAATGTGACGAGAAGGAATGAAACGCAATTATTAAAAGAGTTATGAGTAGTAAAACCAGTGCCGGATTAAGTCAACGCGGGAACTGTAGCAAATTCGTCCATGGGGCCCCTGTATAGACCATTTTTATTAAGATTGATATAATAAAATATTTTATTTATAGACGTTATTTTCCTCATTTACCGTAATGTAATGGTCAAATATTTCCACAAAACTAGTTTCTTTAAATGATACTAATTAATATAGTACTTTTGGAAAAAACCTAGATGATGATGGTTTTTTGCGTAACGTGTAATCAAAGATTTAAAGGTGACAGTCTAAAAAACCGTAGTGATCTCGAAAGTTATGATTAAGATATTTTAGGTTTTCTTTTGATAAATAATACAGAAATAGGAAGATTTTTCTTTTTCGATGATGATGAGGAAGTCTTTGTGAATTTATACAGAAAAGCTGAAGAGATAACATTTATTAGGATGCAAAATTTTAGATTTTTTCTTGGAGAGGTTAGATTCAGGCATTTTTTAATTGGAATAATCTTTCTGAGAGATTTCTTAGATCATATTATGATCTCATCAATATGTCAACATCATCATCATCATCATTTCAGCTGAAAGACGTCCACTGCTGGACAAAGATCTCTTCCAAGTGTCGCCACAACGACCGGTCCTGTGTGTCACGTATTTATCGGATTCGCGCGACCCTCATCGTTCCACTTTGTGGAAGACTTTCCAACTCTGCGTCTTCAGGTATGCAGTCGCCAGTCCAGAACCTTTCGGCCCTATCGATCATCTGTTCTGTGAGCAATGTACCCAGCTCACTGCCATTTAAGCTTATCTTCACTACTGATTCTCACTCTTTGGGTAACTTAAAGCCATCTGAAGAAGCGCAAAGTGATTCAAATCCATATGTCATCAATGGCAATACGCACTGGTCTTAGACTTTCGTTTCGAGACACTGGTTGTTCGGACGATTAAGTCAAAGTCAGGTGCTTTTTTGTCCATGAGCTCCCTGATAGTTTTGATAACTTCTCTCACAGCTACTGGTTATGGAGGCTTTGAAGTTTGATCGAGTTTTATAGCCCTGGTTTAAAACTGTATTTACATTTGATTTGGACTCTGGGGCGTTGGAATCCACTCGACTAAAGTTCACGGTAACGAATTTTAATGAATTTTAGTGTAATTATAGACATGGTAAATATTTTGTGTCCTTCAAGGTGAAGGACACAAAATATTATACTTTTTATAAAGTACTTTTTAGGGAGAAATTCCAACGCGGGTGAAGCCGCTGGTTGAAGCTAGTTATTTTTAATATTTTAATAGCCTATAGGAAGCTTATAATTAATATAAAGAATAAGCTTGTACGAGGCTTTTAGGGTACTAATTGAACTACATATTTTGTGTATCTATGTGAAAATTGCAATGGACAACCATAATCCCGTTAATTTTAAGATCGGCTGCGTGAAATGTATAATTATGATAATGGGGGAATTCTAAAAGATCTCCTATTCTGTAGACATTTACTTACAGGAAAGTCTGAAGCAAATTGATTATTATATCAAAAGAAATCATCCCTGAACGCGCGGGGCTTGTAACATTTGCTACTTTTGCTACATGGCTAATCCGCCACTGAGTAAAACATAAAAAAATATTGCGACATATATATAATGGTTTTTGGAAGCTTAAGTGAACTGGTTACCACGAACCATGTTAAGATATGGCCCGTGGCTGAACAATGCCAAGAACTTTATTAAGACCACGGCCCCTGCAGGCTGAACCATGTTATTTATTATTATAATCCCGGTACACAAGCCTTCTCTACAGCTTTATTTCTAGCGATTAGTAAAGCATTAATAATCGAATTGATAGATTACATTTAATGAGGTGGTCGGTCGCTTGCTTCCAGTCCACAATATAATATTAATGAACATTAATCCAGTAGAAGGCCGATGTGATTATTATTATTGATGAGGTATTAAAGAATCTAGGACGATACCGACTATTTTCGGAACTGTGTCGTTAGAATACTTTATTATCTGATATTATTAATTTGCATTATGAAGTAGAGCTTCTTAGAGTTTAATTTTTCAGAACAAATTCATGGATTTGTTTAATATTTTAATAGGTCACTTCTAGGCAAGCGTGCTCCATCGTCGACCAAATCATCGCTTATCATCAGGTGAGATAGTGGTCAAACGTGACCCTATCATTAATAAAAAAAAAGCTATAGATATCTGTCCTTAAAATTGTATTAAAAATAGCAAAAATCTTTTGGTGTTTTAGAAATATTTTTGTTTGTAAGCTTTTTTTTTTTTTTTTTTTTTCGGTGGGAAAATCATCTAATGACATCCCCCGCCCTTGGGCGGGGCGGGAGATAGTGTCAGATACGGCGGCGATTGGGGCGTGAGGACCGTTGCCTCACGCGATCGGCCGCCTCCTTTGCTAGCATTACTACTTCGCAGAAGGAGGCGACCGCCTGCCACTCCTCCTCGCTCCGGACCATGGCCTGTACCAAGGCCCGGCGCGAGAGATCGCCGCCACCGATAGCCCCCACGAGGACACGGCGTTGCTCTGCCCAAGCGGGACACACCTCCACCGTGTGCTCCACCGTGTCCTCCGGGTGGTCCACACAATGGTGACACCCGGGCGTTTCTTCCGCACGAATCCGGTGCAGGAACCTCCCGAACTTACCATGTCCAGTGAGGACCTGCGTCATGCGGAAGGTAAGGACGCCGTGTTGCCTTTCCAGCCACTCCTCAAAGAGGGGACTTACCGCCATAATTATGGCGTGCCCATTTGTTTGTAAGCTACCACTGTATACTTTCATGCAGTCCGTGTCCTTAAGTCCTCAGTATTCATCATCCAATGACTCCTGATCTGGGTGGGGCGAGAGGGAGTATCAGTAACTGACTAAAACTTACCTGTGTTCCTTCAGTTGCCCTTTGCGTTTCAGGACCTTGGTAACTCTTTTGAACATTCCCGCAAAAAAAAAGGTGAGTTTACGCACAAGTGGACCGGCTCTAGAAGAGGAGCTCGGGTCGTGCTCCGCTCGTGCTCGACTTTTCTAACGTAGACCCACCTCAAGACAATCGCGATCCGGCGTGAGGCAACGGTCCTCACGCCCCAACCGCCGCCGGGATTCCGATCCCGATTTCCGGCCACCGTAGGCGCGGGCTTGCGGACGGCGAGCAACGGGTGGCTCGTCGTCCGATCGTCCGGTAACTGTCCGGACCGAGCCCAAGTCGTCGACGGCGCGTAGTGTTCCACGCACGCCTCAGGGAGATGTCAGCAACCGTAGGGGCCCAGCAGGGTCGAGGCCTACTGGGGCCATGGGTGATGCGAAAGTGATCTCCGGGGCCCTGGAAAAATGGCAAAGAAGGAACAGGAGTGGGTTTTTAGTCAGTAAAAGTCTGACACTATCTCGCGCTCCGCCCAAGAGCGGGGAATGTCATTAGATGATTTTCACACCCGAAAAAAAAAAAAAAAACCTCAAGACAATAAATAAACTTCAAACGACAGAATGATAATGCTTATGTTTTATCTATTTTCTGTTCTCCTATAGTTGTCTTTTCGTCTCTGATAAGAATTTCGAACGAATCCGGAGTGATTGGCTTATTTGAAGCGTGTTTGTGCTGCAAACGAGAGGCTTTGTGTTCAAAGACGTCAAGCACAAATGCCCTCGGGAAAAATTCAATGCATCTACCTACATAGATTACGAGGTGTTACGGGTTACTAGGTGTCGATACGAATAGTCTTCAGTAGGTACTACGGCGGGTTAACTATAGGAATAGGTTCTTTTACGCCTTTTGTAGATCTTTGCCAGTCGACATAGAAGCTCAAAAGTCTGTAAATTTGTTTAGTCTGATTCTGATCTGAGAGAACTCAAAATCTCCTCGTGGTTGTCGTCCGAGTGTTTTCGCAAGATTTCGCTATTCTTCGGTCACATTGCAAGGAAAGACGGTGGCAACCTCGAAATGATCATCGTGACCGGTAAAGAAGACGGGAAAAGACCTCGTGGGTGATCACATCCGCACCGCTCTTGAAGTCTGAACTCTACGATATACAATGCCCTTCACACCGCCAGAGACAGAAACAGATGGAAGAATATTATCCAAGTGAAAGTGATGAAGCACGAGGTCATGATCCTCAGCATTGAGGAATACGGCCGATACGACGCAAGGATGATTCATCTGAAACACAAAATTACATTAAATTTAAATTACATAATATCATCAGCAACTTCACTTTTAATTAGTTTTTGATGCAGGTATTTAGTTCTTGTTCTTTCTCGACCGTTTCATTACAATGTCTTCGTAAGCAAGATTTCTTGTCTTTTTGTTATTGATTTCTGCAAAGATAGAGAATTATTTACTGCTTTGATTAGGACGCCGATTTTATTGTGAAGTTCAGACAGAATATTCTGCAAATCAAACTCAAAGGAAAGCTCATTTGATCGTGAACTTGACAAATGACTATGAATATTTCGAAGCCCTTTGTTTTAACTGTTACATGATCTACATTTAATAAAAAAATATTTTAAAGAGGTAATATTGTTTGTAAAATGTAATCTTTAGAAGTTAACTGACAAAGATTCACCATGAGATGAGCAACTTTTTGTACCCAAAAAAATGGTCCAGGGAGACTCCGCTCCCATTTTTGTCACGCCGTGCCTGGCTTTGTGCTTGAATGTAGAAACAAGTAATTTTTACTGTTGAATGAAATGCAGGAATACAGTCGTGTGAAGGTTAATGATAGCAACGGTGTATAATTTAGCAACTTTTAATATTTTTGTTTCGTCTCACCACCATAATTTCAGCCGAAAGTCGTTTACTGTTGGACTTAGGCCGCCCCCAAGTGTCGCCATAATGACCACTCCTATGCGTCTCATATCCATCGGATTTCCGCGCCCTCATCAGGTCATTGGTCCACATTGTGGGATGCTTACCAACGCTGCGTCTTCCGGTACGCGGTCGCCACTCCAGAAACTTTCGTCTCCATCGACCATCTGCTCTGCGAGTAATGTGCGGGCTGCCCATTGCCACTTAAGTTTGGTAATTCGTCTATTTCATTATAAAATCTTATTGTTTTTTTTAATTTATAGCCTCGTGTTTATCTCACCTGATGGTAAGCGATGATGTAGACGACTCGAAGTTGAAGCCTAAAAGTAACCTATTCATTATTGACTTTAAAAAAATACGTACGTTGCTTGCATGCTCTTAGTCAAATCTGCTTAGCATAATCAGCCTTTTAATGTTCCCACTGCAGCTGGGACTCAGGCTTCCTCTCTAGGAGAGGGGATGGGCCGTAATCCACCACGCGGGCCCAGTGCGGGTTCATGAATGTCACATGTCTTCGAATTTTTGGTTCTAGGACATGCCGGTTTACTCACGATTTTTTCATCACCACTGCTCTCAAAACAGCAGTGGTGATGAAATAAATTACACAAAGTAAGGCGCCTGGCTGGGCTTGAACCCGCGACCTACAACTCGTAATTTGGGGCCATTACCACTCGGCCACCACTGCTCACCAAATCTGCTTAGAAACACTTATTAATGACGCTGATTTAACTTTATCCTAAAGCTATGTATGTAAAACAGCATAATATTTGCTCGGTCGAAATCAAAGACAAAGGCATGCTCATTATTCGAATGTGAATTTGCTGAAATATTGAACGACGAACACACAAAATAGCATCTGAAGTATTGTTCAAAGCATTATCAATATTCAAGCTCTTTGTTCTATCAACATACAATATATGTATTATATAGATATGTGAGAGATTTTTAGCACATTACAATGAAAGCTCTTGCTTCACGGTGTCGCGTTTCTACAAAAGGGTGCAGCAGACTGTGTCGTATCAACAATTATTACAAAGTATGTACATATTTATGGTTGTTATTGGCGGCAATGGCTATTGTTTCGTAGTGATCGCGACTGATACGGATGTACTGATTGGTATTCGGTTTATTTTGATTTGTTTTGGGAACCGAGTTGCTGGCCTGTCGGTTTTCTATCGGGGAGTGTGCGTCGGAATTACATTACTTAATTCTGCCAAGTTATAACTACAAGACGTAGTACGGCGATACTCCACTGGGACATAGTGGTCATTCCACCCATACGCACAGAACGTTTTGGAAATACATTCAGTGCGTTCAGCTAAGGAGTGGAATTCCGTGATGGATTCTGTGTTTCCTGATAACTTCAACCTGGATGTCTTTCTTTGTACATCATAAAAAGTTACAATATATGTGGACTAGCGAACCGCCCCGGCTTCGCACGGGTACAATGCTGATGCCACCGCAACCGCTATGTCCCTGCATTTTAAATCTGTAATATCTTCGAAAATATTCATTTAAATTACGTGCTGTAAAGGGCCATATTGATCTATTTTATATGCGCAATGCATTTAAGGTACTTAATTGGATAAGGATTAATGCTGTATTGCTTCGTAAATAAGCCATTATTTCTCGTAAAAAGTAAAGGATAAAAAATGGTTATTGTGGGTTATCTCTAAGAGATAAACATATACTATCACGGACTTTTTTGTAGACCTTTTTAAGGTGTACATTATTTTGATCTATCACGCAGGGTTCAGCCAGCGTTTACAATGTAAGCGCAAAAAATGTGTTTATTTACGACATCACACTAGAAACCTCTAATATTACCAGTATTTCTCTACTATATTACGCATGTATTATACATATAAACCTTCCTCTTGAATCACTCTATCTATTAAGCTGTTGATCCCCGCATTAACGCCGGCGTTCACGCGCCATTGTCTTACTATTGTGTCTCTAATTACGCACTCAAAAGGTTAAAAAAAAACCGCATCAAAATCCGTTGCGAAGTGTTAAAGATCTAAGCATACATAGGGACAGACAGCGGGAAGCGACTTTGTTTTATACTATGTAGTGATAATAGAGTTCATATACATAGGCGAGCTTAACTCGAAGTTAAGTTTTCTTCAAGCAAACTATTGAGTGATAGAGAGAGATCACAATAGAGGGTAGAAAGTTTAATCAACATTTCAACAACATTTATTGCTCTTGATAGGTTTTTCAAGTCTACATCAGGTTATTATGATTGTCAAGGAGTTATTTAACGTTTTTAAATGAGTAGTCAGTTAAAGACTAAAGACAAGTTAAACTAACTGACTTGTTCACATGGAAAAAAAAACCACTCCCGTGGACCGTAGCGTGATGTTATACGGCCTTCCTCTATAAATGGGCCATTCAATACTAAAAAATTTTTTCAATTCTGTAGTTCCTGAGTTTAGCGCGTTTAAACAAACAAACTCTTCAGCTTTATAATATTAAAAGTATACCTAGACAAAATATATAGTAGATTGCGGACTACATATTCCATTCATATATGGATATGAATGAAATATGTATTATGGTCATGAATTGGCAAGTAAGTAATTAAACTAAAGTTTTCTTGAGCCCAGACGTTAGAAATATGCAGTCTTGTATATCAAGATACAAAACGCGTCCAAGTGTCCAGTTTCTAGCTGACGCAGCGGTCTTTGACGAAACAATTCCTCATAGGCACTGGTCGTAAAAGTCAGCAGTTCATTGGAGGACTGCACTGCGGCTGCTAGTCGAGTGGTACTGCATCAAATGACGTAGTACTTTGTTATAGTGAGTGTTGGACAGTTTCTCACATTGTTTTATATGCCAAATTTTTATTTGAAGACTTCTTTTTCTTGCTAGACCTTACCCCATTTATTTGGGGTCACGTTCGGCCCTCCTTGTCTTCATTTTACTTTGAGTACGATTTTGTGCCAAGTGGGGGTGAGAGGTGTCGAGATGAGCTTTTTAAGGTCTTTTTGGACCGTCGTCAGACAAGTAGAGCGAATGTCGTAGAAAGCGGTTCGTCCAAAAAGAAGTCAGTGTGGTAGCCTCGTGTATAGGACAAATTAGTTTTTTTCCAAAATCTATTAATAATTATAATATAATAAATGTCGTTTAATAATGGCAACTAGGCCCAAAAATTGTTAGTAACAGAATTCTTAATAACTATGTTAGTAAACAAAACAAAACATTACATTAGCCACAGAGAAGCAAATAAATAAATTAGTGTCCAGTATCGCCACGGCGGCGGCGGCGTGAGACAACCACGGTGCGTCGAACTTGTCCACCAACATCTTCAGGACGCTGTTCGAACTCGACCGCGCCATTGTCAGAATCGAATTGGTCTTAATTAATGTAGTTCAGAATATATTAAAAGTTTATGGATGCTCTCCTACGAAAGCTTTTCTTTAACTATAATGGTTAAAGTACCTGCCCTTACTGTCCTGTCACCCTAAATAGATTTAAATAAATTTTAATATAATAAAGAAATTGTGAAGTTTCGTCTAGTTACTTTTTTTTTTCGGTGGGAAAATCTTCTTATGACATCCCCCGCTCTTGGGCGGAGCGGAAGATAGTGTCAGACTTTTACTGACTAAAAACCCACTCCTGTTCCTTCGTTGCCTTTCGTACCAGGGCCGAGCCTTCCTTTCAGAATCAGACCCTTGGCCCCAGTAGGCTTCGACCCTGCTGGGCCCCTACGGTCTCTCTATGGTAACTCTAGCTTAAAACTGTTTTACTTAGTTAGTATTAGTAAAACAGTTTTAAGCTACAGTTGGCATTTTTCAAACAAATTTCATTGAAACATTCGACCTTCTTGAACTCACGTTATAAACACGGAAACTCCCTTCCTCCGATAAAGACTATCTTGACTTAATTTATGTGTTTACAACTCTCACATACGGAACGCGCACTTAAGCTTTAATTAAACAGGGCCTATGTAAACTTAACGGACACATAAGTAAACAAACCAAGCATACAAGCTTACGACCCAGGGTTCACTCTGCAGCATTTACTTTAGTCAAGGTTCCCAATTTATCTCGTATTTCCGTCGTAGCTTTAGTCACAATTCTCAGCTCAAAATTCGAAAATCAAGGGAATGTACGTTCGCAGAATTTGTTTATTTATTTATTAAATTGTAGCAGAACAGCTAACAGCTATAACAAATGTGTAATAATAGTATAATATGTACCGGAAGACGTAGCGTTGGAAAGCCTCCTACAAGGTGGACCGATGACTTGGTAACGGTTGCGGGAGTCCGATGGATGCGAGACGCACAGGACCGTTCATTGTGGCGACACTTGGGGGAAGCCTATGTCCAGCATTGGACGTCTTTCGGCTGAAATGATGATGATGATAATATGGGACATTGAGCCAATTACAGGTTCTCACGGGTAGAAACATAAAAATTAGTAGAAATCTTAGGATCACTAACAAGCATGATAAAATAAGAATAAGTATAATTAAATTTCACTTATGTACAATTAACACTACGGACTTTTTAAAAAGTCAGTTTTCAGCCGAGTGCATGCAGAATAGATTTTAGTGGTAAATGGGTCAAATGAGAACTCTTTACAAATACTATTGAACATGAAAGATCTGTGCAATCGTTTCATAAACTTGACACGCTCGAAGTGCCGATAAATAATATTGATAGACGTAGAAACGACTATCTACGAAGCACTCGTCGAGTCGAAGCTTCAAAGTCTTGAGTATCGACGCCGAGTTGCTAGCCTATCAGTTTTCTACCGGTTGCGTTTCGGGGAATGTGCGTCGAAATTGTATCATTTAATTCCACAAAGCCCGATCCATCATCGGGCCACCAGACGTACGGCAATGCGGCACCAGTACCTGCCCCCCTATCCAAGTTACGACCATTTCGTTTTGATTCTCTTGCGTCGAACGCCTCGAGTAGACCACGCCTCCGATTTCTTTGTTCTGACGTCATCTCAACGCTCAGTTACGTGGTCAAAACAAAGGAATCGGGTGCTTGGCCTACTCGAGGCGTTCGACATACTTGGCTGGTAAATATTCTACCTAGACGCACAAAGTATTTTGGGAACACATTCATTGTGTGTACAGATTAGGAGTGGAATTCCCAGTCCCCTCCCTGTCGGAGTCTGTGTTTCCTGATAGCTACAATCTGGGGAGCCTTTTAGTCAAGAGTGAATAGGTTACTTCTAGGCAAACGTATTCCATCGTCGAAACACATCGTCGCTTTCCTTCAGGTGAAATAGTGATCAAATGTGAGCCTATCAATAATAAAAATACCTCGCAAAGGTACAGTTAAAAATTATGTCATGTTGTAAAGCGTAATACCATTGAAATTCGAGCAAGTCTGGAGCAAACCGGCACAGCAGCGGCTCACTACTCAATTTAACGAGTTTTCATGGCCTGCATATTCTAGGATAGCTCCAGGCCTGTAGTCAGAGCCTTTTGTTCTTCCTGCAGTTTATTTTCTTATTTCACATAGTTGGCAAACTTGCCAAAAAAACCGGTTTTTTGGGGTTCCGTACTCAAAGATTAAAAACGTGAACCTATTACTAAGACTGCACTGTCAGTCTGTCTGCCACCAGGCTGTATCGCGTCCAGGGCCTGGCATAAACCGGTGCTACTGTGCGGTGCAGTTTTGTGATTGTCTTTGTATGTACTAACAATAGTTTTTATAAAATTTCTTATGTTACTAACAATATATGGACTTTTGTCTGAAATAAACGTCATATTATATTATTATTATTATGTCAACAAATACTAAAAACAGAATAAAATAAATATTTAAGTGGGGTTGCCATACAACAAACGTGATTTTTTATACTAAAAAAGTTTGTAATTTAGTATCTAATGTTGAAAGAAAGAAAGAAAGAAAACACGTTTATTTGGCACACAGGTACACACAATGAGATAACAATTATAATATAGAAACTTAAATATTTAAACTTAAAATTACATCAACATTGTGTGTCTCACGACTGCGCTGTTGAATAGATAATGGTACGGAACCCTTTGTGCGTGAGTTCAACTCACACTTGGCGGTTTTTTTAAATCATTTTCTCTCTTTATTCATATGGCCATATTTTAACTAGATTGCGCTGAATTCAAAATTTTTAATTTCTTTTGTTTTATGTGGAAATGGTATCTGCAGAAATCGGACATACCACTTTATTAACCGACTTCAAAAAGGAGGAGGTTATATGTTCGGTTGAATGTATGTTTTTTATTTTTATTTTTTATGTATGTTCACCGATTTCTCGGTCAATTCTGGACCGATTTTGAAAATTTTTTTCTTGTTTGGAAAATTATACTTCCGAATTGGTCCCATAGAAATATTGTTATGATCTGATCATGAACTTCGAAGATATGGAACAGAACTCCTCATAGGATCACAGCAGAACCGTCGTAACAAGTAAAATTGCTTTGTTTATACGTGTAGTCGATGACTGATTGAAAGTAGAGGGGGAATATATCGAACTGATCTGATGATGAAGCCTGAAGTTAGGCACCGGAACTCTGTAATAAATTAATGTAATCTAACCGTGTTTGGGATTATTAGAATTGTCATGAGATGCACTCTGGCTATAAGGTATTTAAGTTTTGCTGAAGTGTACTTTTTAGTGGTGGCATAACTAAAAAGTGTAAAATAAAAAACTTTTTACAAAAAAAAATACAACCGACTTCAAAGTAAAAAAAAAACACTGAAAAGTGCAAAATAACTTTAATTTCGGAAGTCGGTGTTAAATAACGAAGAGTCAAAACTATTATAGAAACACCGACTTCCGAAATTAAAGTTATTTTGCACTTTTCAGTGTTTTTTTTACTTTGAAGTCGGTTGTATTTTTTTTTTGTAAAAAGTTTTTTATTGTTCGAACTTACTCAAATTATTGAGTCAAAGTCCACCAAAATTATGTCTAAGGGCCGTGCCTCACCGGGACGACGTAGCCAGATTATGTCGTCAAAATGTATTATTGACTGCGTGACCAACAGTGGCCAGGTGGGGTACACACTACAGAACTGCATGCATTTTTTTGACTGCGCGAACTGACTACGCTGCCATGGCGTTCCTGCAAGGCAAGGCTCTAAAACTAGTGCTACATAAACACTCAGATTTTGCTGCCGTAACCTGCCCCTCTAGCCAAGTTATATCCGTTTCGTTTCGATTCTCTTTTCGTTGATCGCCTCGAGTCGGCCACGCCTCCTATTCCTTTGTTCTGGCCACGTGACTGAGCGTTGAGATGACGTCACAACAAAGGAATCGGAGGCGTGGCCGACTCGACGCGATCGACGAAAAGAGAATCGAAACGAAACGGTTGTAACTTGGCTAGGGGGGCTGTAGCTTTCACCAATTTGAATTGTTTGTAAATATTGGTTTTGATAATCGTTTTATTTATTTATTTAAACTTCATGTACAGCATAGCATAGCATAGTCGGCCTTATAATGTTCCCACTGTTGGGACTCAGGTCTCCTCTCTAGGAGAGGGAATGGGCTGTAATCCACCACGCGGGCCCAGTGCGGGTTGGTGGATGTCAATGTCTTCGAATTTTTGGTTCTCGGACATGCCGGTTTCCTCACGATGTTTTCCTTCACCGTTTTGAGAGCGGTGGTGATGAAATAAATTACACAAAGTAATGCGCCTGGCTGGGTTTGAACCCGCCACCTACAACTCGTAAGTCGGGGCCGTTACCACTGGGCCACCACCATGTACAGTATTGGTACATAATACTGGCGGACTTAATGCAACAAGACATTCTCTACCAGTCAACCTTTGGGTTGAAAATTGACACTATCGTAGCGTTTCCATGAAAGGTCTCTTTGACGTTGTTTGTTAACTATTACTTCGTGTAGATCGGGCTTGGCATTGATAGCCCTGTAGTGCCTATATTTTCTGTGTGTTCCTATTCAAATTCAGGACCGTACGTCTGAATATATATACAATTCAGTAGTCTCTGCTACTAGGTCAAACGTCCATATAGATTGATATAGAAGGACTAAGTATATTGGAAGTTTCAGCTCTTGGAATGCGAGCTTTAGTGCTTTTGGGGACATTTGTGCCTCGAGTATTCAGGATAGTATTTGTTGGTAAAGAATATTTAGGAATACATTATTTGGGTAGACCCTGACGTTAGTTAATAATGTAAGGTACGCTTCGTAGCAAGAATAAACTTCTTAGCAAATTGTTTTGGAGCTTATCCTTGTTTTATTTCCACGTAGAATAAGAAGGTATCTGTATCCTTTACGATAGGATTACCTACATTAGTATCATGGGCAAATACTGGGACAACAAGACGCTTGACTTGTTTGACATGAGTTGAGTTTGTCATAAATGTTTCCACTATTGGTTTCGCGTATGTTGGATCATTTAGTTCCCTTCAAAATGGTAGAGCTGTGTGGTGCTGATACATATGGCAGCTAAGAAATTACCAGTCTCAATTGACAGCGTCCGTTCACGAACATGACGCGTACGTCATGTTCGTGAACGGACGATATTTTACTTTCTATAATTTGTTTTTTTTTTTTATTTACACTATTCGCACATATTAGAAGCGACAAGAAATATGTAATCGAGATATTTGTAACATATACCTATTGATTTAAAAAATCGTTTGTGGAGTTTCATGCGCATTCTTCACCATAGAGATATTCGCTTTGGAATGAGAAATTAGCATTTTTCTGACTGACTGACTTCTTGACAATTCAAAAGCCTATACATGGTTTTTTGAAAACAATTGTTTTTTTTAATAATAATAATAAATTCTTTATTTGCGTAAAACATGGTATAAAATGGTGTTACATAGAATTGAAATGGTACAAACATGTTTAGCTATTTTATGATATAGCATGCAAAATTTGAAAGTTTTATGAAGGTATCTAGGTACATAGTGACAAGCAAAATGTTGGGAGGCAAAGAATCAACATTTCTTATCCATAAATTCTTTTAAATTGTAAAAACTACATTCATTTAACCACTTGTGCAATTTAATTTTCAACAATCTTGGACTCAATGTTTTGAAGTGGCTTGGAATATGGTTATAAATACGTACACACATTGCTAGGCAGTTTTTATTATATTTAGTAAGTCTTGGGACATCATTCAGAACCAGTTTATAGGGATCTCTTCTGTGCCGAGAACAAATTTCGTTTGCTGTCTTAAACAGTTCCCTATTCTTAACTACAAACATACAAGTTTCATAAATGTAAAGAGAAGGTAGCGGCAGCAAACTAAGTTTTCTAAATATTGGTCGACATGTATCATCAGGTTTAAGTCCATACATTGCTCTTATGCACTTTTTTTGAGCGACAAATGCTCTATTTAGTTCAACGCTATTACCCCACATAATAAGTCCGTAACGCAGTAATGATTCTACATATGCGTGGTATGACATAATAGCAGTTTTTAGATTAGTTACATTTTTAACCTGTTTTAATGCGTAAACGAACCTATTAATTCTAGTACTAACATTGTCTACGTGTTCTTTCCAGTTAATATCCTTATCTATTATTACGCCTAAAAACCTAGTATGCGTGACCTCCTTAATTTTATTTATATTTAGCTTGATATTATTTTTATAGTTATTTGATTGATTAAATTGAATGAAAACGGATTTATCTAAATTAATTTTTAAACGGTTTATGTCAAGTTTTGACTTTTTTATTATTATTATTTTATTGTTGGAAAGCGACAATGTGGTCGACGATGGAACACGTATGCCTAGAAGCAACCTATTCACTTTTAACTTAAATATCTCCAGGTTGTAGCTATCTGAAAACATAGACTTCGGCAGGGAATATATGCAAATAGGGTCCCGGAGTCTCTATTTGCCATAAACATATTCATATATTTGTCATATTCGAGCTTTGCTGATGTGATGACCCTAAAACAGGAGACAGAATATCACTTTAGCAATTAAGTCCAATATCAAGTATCGTAAATCCTCTTCGTGTTCCCGAAACGAAATCCCTTTAAAAGCAAAACCTAAGAATTGAAAAGTCAACAGAAAGTTCGTCTTGAGGACAATTGGAAGGCGGTTAGTCGCCAAATAGATGGAGCGATCTCATAAATTCGTCTCAACCGTTCTTTCAGAGATACCAAGGAGGATAAATTGCTGGAATATTGAAAGAAAGAACGATGATTTAAGTGACAATGGAAGAGATACGTGATTGTAATAACTCTGGTTCGAGTGTGTTTGAGTAAGTGCTTAGTTTTATGTTTCCTTATTTGTTTGAGATCGTTCAACTGCAGAAAGTTGTCGTTTTTAGGGTTCCGTACCTCAAAAGGAAAAAACGCAACCCTTCTAGGATCACTTTGTTGTCCGTCTGTCTGACTGTCGGTCTGTCAGTCAAGACCCTTTATCTCTGGAACGCGTGGAATTATCGAGTTGAAATTAAAACAAGTTCATTGGGTCAGTTAGTTTAAAAATATAATTGTTTATTTATATGTAGATACATACATATAAATAAACAATTATATTTTTGTATGTATTTATTTACCACTGTATTTGTTTCTTTTCTGTTTGTCTATTTGTTCAGAAAATGCCTAATGGTATTAAGTCCACATTTGTACAGCGTTATGTGCATACAGATTCAAAAAATAAAAATAAATAAATAAATTTAATTGTAAAAATTAATGAATAAACGAAATAAAAAATTAAAATTACATTACACGTAGTTTCGTTAGAACTATATTATTTATTCATAGAAATTACTGTAGATTAATACACTTCTGTTTCTAGCACTAGACATTTATGTAATTTCAAGGTACTTAAATATCCTTACCAGTTGACTGTAGTCATTTAAAATATATTCAGTTGCCAATAACAACTTAGTTGTCGACTTCTTAGATGAACGAGATATTTTACTAGATTTCGGAGCAGTAAATATTTAGACACAACACCAGCTAAATTGAAAGGCACAAATTAACATTTCACCACCATTCCAAAATATTCCATTTCATCCACATACCAGGCTGTAATTGCGAGATACACACCGAACTAAAATGTTATATTATATTACAAAACAGAGATGTTACGGAGGTTTAGTTCCGATTCCGAAAAGTTGAAACTGCCGATTGATTTTGCACTTCCGGTTCCGATTTCGGTTCTGACAAATTAGATTCTGTCAGAATATAAGTTCTGATTAAAATCAGAACAAATAAGTTTATACTTTTCGCGCGGGGAACCTCCTTCCCTCCGCGCCTTCTGTCGATTACTGTTTCATTTGTTATTTTGTTTCATATTTGGAATGTTGTGAATTCGCTCTTCATCTATCTATATTATAAAAGGAGAAACTGACTGACTGACATATCAACGCACAGGCAAAACTACTGGTACTAAAAGCGTGAAATTATGATCAATGTTTCCTTTTATAACTAAGAGAGGATTTTACAAAATTCACCCCCTAAGATAATAATAATAATATTTATTCAAAATTCTTTACAGGACAAAGTAATACAGTCTTAAATATAAATCTTAATTCTGAGTCTTACGTGCCTGAACTAGGAAATCCTGTGTTTCAGGCGAGAAGAGCTAAAATAATTTAAAATTAACAAATAATCAAATACAAACGTGTAAAAAATCTGTAAAGTAGACGAGTTATCTTATACTATTAATTTATAATGTTACCAAATCTTTACTTCTAGTTTCTTAACTAACAAGATACTTAACCTAGGTCAAAAATTGTATAAAAACAAAAAAATCACTTTAGCACAATCAGTAAATTCTCTGTATCATCGTAGGACATTCTTTGAAGAGCCTCCTTAAGAATTTTAGATGATGAAATGGTGGTATGTTTGTATGGAGAAACCTACTTTCATGCAAGTGAAGCGGTTGACTGAAGCTTAGAATACATAACCGACTTTTTGATTTGTTTTAATAGTATTTCATTTGACGCTTGTGCCTCCACCTCGGCCTCTGATTTGGGTTCCGATTCCGGTTCCGGTTCCGATAGACCAAATTTAAAAATTCCGGCTCCAAATTCGGTTCCGTTACATCCCTATTATATAACATCCGTACATTTGATGGGCTAACACAATTACTCTGTGTTCTTAGTGAAACGTCAACAAACATGTAATTTGCGATCAGACAAATTAATATCGCGTAGTTTGGGAGCCGTGAATGAATGCCGAGATGATGTGTCAATACAGGATTTGCTGGTGGAATGTTGTTAGAGAATTCCTAAACGTTTATGAAGCCCTGGTACTTGAATCTGAATCTATGTTTAGTTTGATTG
This sequence comes from Mythimna impura, assembly GCA_905147345.3. NCBI lineage: Eukaryota > Metazoa > Arthropoda > Insecta > Lepidoptera > Noctuidae > Mythimna > Mythimna impura. The sequence continues at coordinate 26,744,005 of LR990355.1, forward strand.
TGTGGCCACTGATAGATAGTATTCAAACCTTTTAGGATCGTTTTGTTAATGAATGTCACAATAATGGCCATAAATATTTTTAAGCGTGATTCTATTGATTTTAATGTATGGTGTTATCCATATATGAGTAGGTATATGAAAGGAGAAACTGAGTGTCTGACATATCAATGCACAGCCGAAACTACTGGACCTAGGAACGTAAAAATTTGCAGAAGTCTTAATTTTACGACATAGGAAAGCACTAAGACAGGATTTTCCAAAATTTACCGCCGAAAGGCGAAACGGGGATTCAAAGTTTATTAAGAAATACCTACTTTCACGTGAGTGGAGCCGCTGGCAAAAGGTAGTCATTGCATATTGTGTTTTAAACATAGGTATATAAATAGTTAAAGTATTTATTTAATATTCTAACGGAGCAAAATTTTAAATAGCTTACATATAACCCATTTTCTTTGAATAAAATAGCTTACAATTCACATTAATATATTGCTTTGATGATTTCGTAGTTGAAACCACTTTACTAACGGAAGTCGCTATTGTAAGCTTTAGAATGGCTCGCACATGAGTTAGTACCTACGTCATTTACCGCCTGCTTAGCTAAACGCCTAATCCGACCCAAAGAAAATGTTTTTCTTTATGTGTAGCTTGTACTATAATTTGTCAACCTCAATGGCAGCGTTATATATTTTTTTACACCTTATTTTTTATTTATTTTTAAGAAAGACCCTTGTCGGGTTTTGTTATGCCTCAGTGCTATTCCAATCTCGCGATGGTCGTTGTTACAAACTACGGTAGGTGAGCTTTGATTAATGATGAATTTTACGCGGGTTTTTCCCCTCGCAGATTTTTAGGTTAGGTTTATTTAAGAGATGAATATGCAAAATATTTCGGTCTATTTTCCTGTACATTTAGGTTTTCATATTGTCATGTTTATGCCAACATTTCTTGGCCCAATTCGAGTATCTAGCGCAAGGTTTTTCTAGACAAGTATAAAATATTATCATAGAATAACCTCCAAATGTTCTTGCTAACGTATTACGTAAAGATTTTTATTTTCATGTTTCTTATTTTGAAGTGCAAAGAGTTTAAAATTGAGTGGTGAAATTAAGCCCCATAAAAAGCTGGGTGCCAGTTTCGCCCTTGACTGACCCTTCTCACCTTAAGCGTTACGTTTTTTATTACAGTGCATTTATAAACTGTAATCCGAGTGCTGTTGTCGCTTTAAAATATTGCTATTGTTAAGAAAAGAGAAATTTTAAAATGTATATTAGTCTTTTCATTAATGGAAACTTGCGAAGACGTGACTGATGACTGAGTGTTGTTGATGGATTCAATATTTTCGTTAATATCCGGTGTCTACCTGTGAGATGACTGCTACTACCCTCTTTTAAATTTCCGCCAATTTTACAGAAAAAATAAAATATAATGAACCCGATAATATTCAGGCTTTTTTTAAATTAAATGCTTCATAAGATTGCGAACATAAAATAAAGCTAATAAAATAACGTATCCAATATCAAAATTCCGTCCATGACATGCTATAAAATCGAGTGGCCATACGATCCAGTGTAACCGGCTGCCTTAAGAGCTATCAAACGATCGTAACACTAGGTTTTTGCCAATCGGAAGCCTATTTTCTGAAGTCTTTGCTATAAACTTTCATGTCATTTTCAGGCTGACTGTAAGAGTGCGCAAAAAATTCTTTGTTTGGAAATTCCAAAGAAATAATGGATTCCGAGATTTTGTTCAATCTTTGAGAGACGGGTTTTATTAATAGTGACCATGACATTGCGAAAAAAGTGTTGTCGGATGGAGCTGTGGGTGAAATAATCAGGATGTGTGGCACCCATTACATTAACTTTTTAAAAGGGGTTTGAGGGCTTTGTGTTGCATTTGAGGCGGTCATTCTGTGATCCCTTTCTATTATAACTATGAGCTTACCCTACTTGCTTTCAATTAGGGTTGCCAGGTCTTCAAACCGAAAAGCCGGGCAGACCAGCCAGTTTATTCGGACATTTGAGTAAAATAATTATTCTTTTTTAAGTTTTTAACGTTTTTTTTTATGATTTAACATAATATCTTATTAAATAATATTAAAATTCACTTGATTATATTCCTAGTCCACTCAGCTTGCACTAGCAAACAAGGTAAGAAAATGACTTTAAAAAAATTGACAAATTTAAAAAAGCCTAACAAAAGCCGGACAGGCCGGATCCCGCCTAATTCGGCTGGAAACGCAGTCTGAATGTGTCCGACTTTGTCCGGACAGCTTTGTCAGCTTATTTAGTGTTAAATAATTTAATTGCTTAATTCGGGCTTATTTATTTATTTATTTTATCATTTTTTTACACACATTATATTGGAAGAAGATACAGTAATAAAAACCAAATGTACAAAGGTACTGTTTATTTCTGCCAGCTTCGTGTGTTTTGAATGTTTTTTCTTAATGTCACTGTTTATTGGGATTTTTTTTTGGTTTTTTGACTTTGCGCTGTTTAAATATTTTGGCAAGTTAAAAAAATCCCAAGCTTTATTTTCCACTAACTAACCCGTGCCCGCTTCGCCGAACGTGATATATTTTTGGGGTAAAAAAATATTAATTACAATCAAATATAACCTATGTCACTTAGAATAATAAGAAATAATTTTCAAAATCGGTATAGTAGTTCCAGAGATTACTTCCTACAAACAAAATTATAAACTTTTTCTCTTTATAGTATTATCTAGTGTACATTAGATAAAGATTTTATCAGCATAAAACATAGTTTGTAAAAATAGAGTGTGGCCGTGACTCCTGTGCTAACTGCTAGCGAACAACTGTGTTACAGTAATCAATATCTTGTCCCAAACATTCAGTTAATACATCTTAAATTTAATTAAAAAATAAATTTAAATACATTGACATTAGAATGTGAATGTAACACATTCGAATGTTATTCAGTATTTGAATTTGCTGCCAAGTATTGAAATAACGTTAAAATGTATGGATACAGCCTTTTCAACAAGCTTCGCCGAAGTGTTGCTGAAAATTTTATTGCATTATTGAAATGTAATAAAACTTTCAGCTCCATTTCACCGAGATCGCGCCTGTTTCAATGTTTCCACACATTGTACAAGTAGTATAAGCAATGGAGAAAAAGACTACACTGGATATCATAATATCCATTAGGAATCAATTTGCAAACAATTAAAACCGAAATTGAACTTTAAACGAAAAAAATTTTTTTTTACTGATTTAAGTGCTTGATCCCACCTGATGGTAAGGAGTGATGCAATCGTTAATGGTGAATCCTACTAGTTTATTCACTGTTCCCTTAAAGAGACCTAACTTATAATCGCCTAAATCACCTAAATTATATACCTAAAACCAATGGGAATTAATTTTATTGGTTTAACAAACTACGTAGCAAAGTTAAATATTAACTATAAATACTATTATACTAAACCTAACTATGTACATATAATACAAAAACACAGAATAGACTCAGGCGTCGAAGTACTCCTCCACATCGCTTCGCTGTCATCCGGAAATGTGCCCAGAAAGATGGCAGCATTGCCACGTGGAATGGCAATGCTAATTTATTTCTTTGGAAGCTTCAGCCAATTTGGGCATTATTTTTATTTGAAACTAGCTTGTGCCAGTGTGAATGAAAAAAATATATGCCTTGTCACTCAGTAATAAAGTAGCTTTCTACTGGTAAAAGTTTTTTTAAAATCAGTCTAGTAGTTTTTGAATTTATTCATTACAAACAAATACATGTCGGCGAAGTCAATAGTACGGAAGCTTGAGAACGAACGAACGAGCTGAGTGACAGGTGACATATGTCACTTTGACAGAATCCGGGCTGACGTTTGCACGAGCCGAACACATAAAGGATCCGACCGCAGAGGCGCGGGGCTGAGGGCTCTTTTCTCTGTCGGCTGCCGTGCGAACAATATCTTGGGGACTGTCTCACGGCTCGTTATGAAGTGAATACCTAAAGGTTGCATAATAATAAATCAGTTGTGTGATCTGAAATAGTTTGTTTATTGCTCGATACCCAGTCATCGCCCACAAAACAGAGTCCCTGAACAGAACTTCGAAGGTGATCGGCATCCTGCGCCGATATACAAATCTTTCTTCTAGAAGAATAGAAAAGAGGTAAAGACTCTGTCTGGTCTGTGTTTGGGTATTTCAAGAGTAATATTAACCATCTATTTTTTATTATTATTATTAACAGGCTCGCGTTTGACCACTAGGTATCTTACCACGGTAAGCGATGATGTGGTCGACGATGGAGCACTTTGATTGTATGGGCTATATGTATCCAGTACTTTACTAATTAACAGAACAGAAGAACCATCTTAAAATGGAACACAAACATGAAATAAAGGGGGGGTTCACATTTGCGGAATCAATTTGGGTTGGAACATAGACACGAGTAGAGCGCGGTTCCAATTAAAAACTACTCTTTATAGTCCAGTGAACACCTGGCCGTTAGCCGGCGGACATAAATACAAGTTGACATATACATCTGTACAACCGTATACTGTACATAAAAACATGGTTTTTGGAAACTATTACACAGTTTACGTAGTTTTAGGGAACTTATTAAAATAATGAGAGATGGTACTAATAGAATGTTATTATTATAATAATTAGTAAAATTGTAGTGTTACAACAGATTATTGTTTTTAGATGGCAGCGATATCAATGCTATTAAAAATTCACCAAAACTCAAGATCAACTGATATTAACCTTTTTCTAACTATAGTTAGATAATTTAGCTTGCAGTGCGAGGGCTGCGGGATTGTTGGAAAGAGTTACCGTGGCCCTAGAACGTAAAGGGCAACTGAAAGAACACGGGTAAATTTTAGTAAGTAAAAGCCTGGCACCTCTCTTGCTCCACCCAAAGCGAGTGAATTTCATGATTTCTTACTTCAAAAGAAAGGCTTCGTAGACTTACGTAAAAAAAAATCCTTTTAGAGATTAGCCCCTACACTCAAACTTACAAAATGTATCTTTTTATAATATTAGTATGGATAAATCGACTTCCTATCTGACCTCCATAATCCGGATTACAAGAGATGAAATGCAAGATTTTACATTGCTAGTCGGTGGTAGATTTTCAAGCTTTAGATTATTTAGAACTAAGATATCTGCAGGCCACCAGAAATTCGAACAAAATACATATAGTCAACTCTGGAGTTGTTATGAAGACAAAACACTAATCTACATTGCGCCGCATCATTAGCACATACATTAACTTCGTGGTCTGCGGCTTATCACACCACTTCGTCACGTTGAACCCCGACCTATTTAGGAGACCGTGACACACACACACACACACCACATACCATCACATGTTATGATATCCAGTGGTAAGATTAGTGGTCAGATTTTCGGATTTCTAATAACAAGACCCTGTAATAAAGATTGATGTAAAAGTCTGCAGTAATTATTTTATGTTATTTTTTTATTATTATTATTGATAGGCTTGAGCAGTGGTGGCCCAGTGTTAACGGCCTAGTAACTAAAAATTCGAAGAAATGTGACGTCCACCAACACGCGCTGGGTCCGCGTGGTGGATAACGGCACATTCCTTCTCCTAGAGAGGAAGCCTGAGTCCCAGCAGAGGGAACATTAAGAAGTTCATGCTAGGCTTGCGCTTGAACACTATCTTACCTATTGGCGATGATGTGGTCATCAATGGAGCTCGCTTGCTTAGAAGTAACCTATTTACTATTGACTTAAAGGCTCCCAGGTTGTAGCTATCAGGAAAAATAGACTCCGGCAGAGAATTCCACTCTTTAGCTGTACGCACAATGAACGTGTTCCCAAAACGTAACAACGTACGTACAATAAAGTATATTCTATTTATCTGTCTTTGTATCTATTATCTCCGTGGTCTGCGGCTTATCACCGTACTTCGTCACACGTTGAACCCCGACCTATAGGAGACCGTGACACATATCGCGTCAAAGACTGTGTCCAAGACTTGAACTCAACCCATGAGAGTCTTGAACTTTTGTGGGCTTTTAAAGAAACTAGTTAGCATACTAGTGACTTACCCAAGCATTGCAAAGGTGTTAGAGATCTTTGAAGTTCTAGGCTTTTCTATAATATGCATGTAAAATACTACTAAGCGCTCGACGAGACTGTAAACATTGGTGCGGTGCGGCGATCTCAAACATAAGAATTTCTTTGGAGTGTAAGGACCACTGTCCTCGAACGTGCTTGTAAACGACACGATGGCACGACGTTGCCACTTCTTCGATAGAGTTTTGTATGTAAGCTATGAGTAAGTGTAGGTACACCAAGCGTATAGTGATGAATACGCATCTATGAAGCTACGCGTCCGTTGTCAGTAGGTCTAAATAGACCACGCGGGCGCGGGAAGCGGCGTGGACAGCGAGACGCGGGACGAGCGCGGGCAACTCATGCCATAAAGCACGTTCATACAAGTGGCCGCAGTGAGAGCGCGGGCGACGAGCGGAAGCGGGTAACTCAAACCAGTAGTTCAAGCTAATCGCGTGCGTTGTTATAGCTCGACTACGGACAGGCACAACGCGCACGTCCCCGCACCCGCGCCGTTCTCCGCACCGCGCTGTCAGTCTGGCCAAGCACTATACCCTGCACGTAAATCAATGTGCTATAAATCGTTTGAAAATTTGTTCAGTAGTTTTTGAGTTTATTGGGAACAGACAAACAGACGTGGTGGAAGACTTTTTTTTAAATATGTAAGGAAGTATGTCGGATACAGATTAAGCGAACGACGACTCTTTCACTTAGTCTCCGACGAATCTCCACACGTTCTCTAGACTTCACACTCATTTCCGTTCATTCGTTCGTCTTAGTTCATTAGGTTTGTACTGAGAAGACGGTAGTAACTGTATCGAGCGTGCGTGTCCGCCACCGATCCCATTAATTAAAGCTCGTTGGCTTGATCTGTACTCAGTATAGGATTGAACGGATATTGCTCCAAAACCTTCAATATCCAGCTTTAAACTAAAACCCATTCCGAGTTTCCGTTCAGCTTCGATTCTCGAGACTTGAAGTATCGATATGATTCAATATATAAATTGAGTTTCAATTTACTCTACAGGCCATATTACTTGATAGTTTAATTTAATCGAGAACGCAGATCTCCGATAGTGTTGATTCATCGACTTCTAATCCGGACCAGTGTAAACGTCGTTTCAAGAGTTGTCTCGATGTTCCAACTGTGAGATTGGAGATCCTTTGTTATTTGATCAATAGTTTGGCTCTGTTGCTTACGGAGGCAATTAAACTACGACTTACAAGATGTCTAAGCTGTATTGTTTTCGTGAGATCAGCATTCATTGTTTCTGTGGGGTTGACACTTGAAGTGTAAGAGGTTTTGGCAAAAAAAATTTATTAATATTTGGAATTTATTTATTTATTTATGTACACACAAACACTTAAAAATGAAAAGAAGAAAAGCAGATAGAAGAGCACAAAGGTGCTGCTTATTTCAAATGAAAGTGTAAGCTGGCACACTGTCAGAGTTACGCACACCACAGTCACTCGGCCTGTAGTCAGGCACGTGAAGTAATCACAGGCGCAGTGACCTTAGCGATGAAAGAAAGAAAAATATTTTATTTGGCACACATAGATACACACAATGTAGAAACAACATGTAAACACTTAAGATAAAAACAGGCACTGGTACTAGGTGGCAATTATTCCTTATCCCTTATCCTTTATCCCTTGGGGAAGGCACCAGAGTCAGGGTCTGCCTCGAAGAATCGCAGCTAGTAACAGTGACTACGAGCTCTTAACGCAATCCACTTGACGACCTAAACTGAACTGTTAAAGGGGTGTATAGGTCCAATCTCTCTTTCTCACTCACATGCTAGACATTTCAACACGTCACAGTAAGGCCCCTGCTCAGACATAATATCCGATTAAACTTGAGAGTAGTTTAGACGTGCCACAGCTAAGAATTACTTCGCTACGTCGTAGCAAGTGCTACGTTGCTACGAAGCTCGTAGCGCTACACGCCCGATTATTATGTATGGCGTGTTACGTAAAATAGTCGCAGTATGTCTACAATAGGGATTCTGACACCCTATTAGGTACATCTTTGTCTATGTTTACGATACTCTGATCCCAAGGGAACATATTCATAGAATAAAAAGTGCTCTTCCAGGAAATGGTCTACTCATGTCCCAAGTTTTATCCAAATACGTTTAGACGTTTGAGCGTGTAGAAGTAAAAAACATACACATATACATCATACATACAAACAATCGCCTTTATATTTAACTTGCATCTACGAGCGGCTTCACCCGCGTGATAGTAGAAGATTATCCCAAGGGAACATACTCCAGGGATATACGGTATCACTATACTATTCCAAGACGTGGTCTACTCGTGTGCCAAATTTCATCTAAGTTCGTTCAGCCGTTCGAGCGTGAAGAAGTAACAAACATACACACTCACAAACTTCCCCTTTTATAATGTTGGTGTGATAAGGTCGGTTATCACAACATTTTGTTTACACTGCTTACAAAATCCCTTTTTTACCAACACTGTTTATAATTTTTTAACCTCCATAAAATTGGCTTAAAAATGCAATAATTAATAAATTTTGACTAAGTAATATCTTTCACTCAATTATATTCATCCTCCCTCTTATAAAACAGACTTTGCTGTGCCAGACAGGGTCCATAAATGAATTTTTTAAATAACATACAAACACCTTATTGGTAATTACAGTTTTGAGCCGTTTGAAACGCTTGGCTCATGGGGTCCGAGTGCGCATCTCCTTTTCAAAGAAATTTCATGTCGTCTGATCGACACTTTACGTGACCACTGAGGGCTGGCTCGTTCTTCGCCCAAAGAATTAGCATTGCCATTCAACGTGGCAATGCCGCCAGCCTTCGGATGACAGCGATGTGAAGGAGTACTTCAACGCCTGAGTGTATTTTGTGTATTTGTATTATATGTACATAGTTAGGTTTAGTATAATAGTATTTATAGTTAATATTTAAGTTCCTACAAACCAACTATGTAACATTAACGAATGCAATAAAGTATTGAGTAAAATCAACAACATACAGATACATATTATAGATAAATTACACCCAGACACAGAACAAATGATCGTGCTCATCACACCCACGGCCTCCGGCATAGCAGTCAGGGCCACTAACCACTAGACCGGCCAGTCAAATATGATAAATCTATAAGTCTTCATCAAGTTAGGTTTTGTCAGCAGAGGTACCATGTTACAAGTTCGCAAGTTTCAACCAACGAACCCCTGACCCTGTTGTTGAGAACTTGCGTCCTGGACGGTTACTACAACTTTAGATGGCAGGGTGAGGAAGCTAATCAATGTGGAAACATGGCTCCTGACTCGTATCTAGTTTATACTTAATTGGCTGAATACAAGTACACACGAAGTATGGCAATGCTAATTATTGCCATTCAACGTGGCAATGCCGCCAGCCTTCGGATGACAGCGATGTGAAGGAGTACTTCAACGCCTGAGTGTATTTTGTGTATTTGTATTATATGTACATAGTTAGGTTTAGTATAATAGTATTTATAGTTAATATTTAAGTTCCTACAAACCAACTATGTAACATTAACGAATGCAATAAAGTATTGAGTAAAATCAACACAGATTATAACCCTACTTCTCAATGTTATTAAACTAACTACTTCGTGTGTACTTGTATTCAGCCAATTAAGTATAAACTAGATACGAGTCAGGAGCCATGTTTCCACATTGATTAGCTTCCTCACCCTGCCATCTAAAGTTGTAGTAACCGTCCAGGACGCAAGTTCTCAACAACAGGGTCAGGGGTTCGTTGGTTGAAACTTGCGAACTTGTAACATGGTACCTCTGCTGACAAAACCTAACTTGATGAAGACTTATAGATTTATCATATTTGACTGGCCGGTCTAGTGGTTAGTGGCCCTGACTGCTATGCCGGAGGCCGTGGGTGTGATGAGCACGATCATTTGTTCTGTGTCTGGGTGTAATTTATCTATAATATGTATCTTTTTAGAAATATATAAGTATGTTTATCAGTTGTCTAGTACTTATAACACAAGCTCTGCTTAGTTTGGGACTAGATGGCGTTGTGTGATAGTTGTGGAATATTATTATATTATCATTTAAGAAATCTGATACAGAGTAATAGCATTTTTGAACTAGTAATTCTTTTAGGTACCTAGTTTTTAAATCTTTTTTTTTTTATGTACTTGTATCACTGACATTTTTTTTTTAGAAGGTGGGAAGGTGGAATCATCTAATGACTTCCCCGATTTAGAGACTTTTACTGACTAAAACCCATCTATGTTCTTTCAGTTGCCCTTTTCGTTCTAGGACCACGGGCTTCCTTTTCTGAAATTCTCCATGGCAGCCCTCTAATGTCAAGGAGATATATATTTATATATATCAGCCCTGCTGTGCTTACGTGGTTTTGAAAGATCGATGTTGTAAGGATCGAAAATATTGCAGGGCCATTGCCGGCCACCGAAGGCACGGACTTGCGGACTGTGAGCAATGGGTAGCTCGTCAACCGGTCGTCCGGTAAGAATCAAGCCTGAGTCGACGGCGCGTAGTGTTCCATATGCGCTTCAAGAGATGTCTGAAAACCGTAGGGTCGAGTTGGGCCAATGCCTGTTAGGAACGTTTGAAAGAGTCACTAGAAATGAAAAAAGGTGACCTATCTGACAATCTAAAATGAATGTTTTTGCCTTTTTTAATGTGTGTGTGTGTATACTTCTACAATCATCTAAAGAGAACCTTATGGAATAGTCTCTGCTACAACATTGTACAATGCTTCATTATTTTTAGTATAATGTAAAAATGTAATGTTTTGTATTATGTATGTATAATGTATGTTTTTGAAACATTACTGGCTGGATTGAAAGAAATCGATCAGCTAATCGATCGGATAATAAACTAGTGCGCCTCACCATCAATGATTGCATTGCTGCTTACCATCAGGTGGGAATGCAGTCAAGCGAATTAAAAAAAAAAAAGCTAAACTGATCATACAGAATCAAGTAATTGTGATTTGTTTTATAAATGTGGAAGTTTGTAATTAGCAAATATGTTAACCTGGTTATTACTTTGTCAGCTATCGTCAAAATAAAACAAAAAACTGTAGTGAAGAGAACAAATTGTCGCATCTACGGACTCTTAAATCTTCTAAAAAATAAAGAGAAAGTAAAACAAGATTTACGATTTCAAGTACTCCAATCCAGTCCCACTTTCAATGTCGAAACCCTAGAACTTTATAGCCCTAATACTAGGAACAACTTCTCAACTGGAATGCGCAACTACAAAGTAAGAACATAAAATCAATTTTATGTGTAGACAGTTCTCGTACGTAACACAATTGAAGCCTTATGCCCTTGTAATCAAATATATGCCTCCGTGAATGTATTAGTGAAGCGAAGCGTCGCTGGAACTTAATAGTATCAGTTTCAAGTGTTATAGCTACCGTTATGTAGCGGTATATATATGTGTGTTATATGTTATGATATGTTGAATATTAAGGTGGGTGGTAATGTGATGCTGAAATAATAATATGCTTTGTTACTATGTGTTAATTTTGTTGACTTGTCGCCATGTTACTGACGTTACTAGCTCATATTATATCCATGATTAGATGGTGGTCAATCATTTACAAAGCTCTATTGGCGGTTTGAAAAAATAGTAGGATCCCATACTATTAATCACATTGAAAAATGTTTTGGTAAAATTGGACAGTTTCAGACAGACCAATCTACAAAGCCTGGAGCATAGGCGTAGGGTAGTCTTTAGCTTTTCGGTATTCTATAGGATACATTTTGGAGAGTGTGCGCGGGAAGTATATGACTTGATTTCACCATCGCCTTTCTACCATCGGATAACCTGACGTACGGCGAGTGTTTACCTTTACTTTTTTTCGACTAAGCGTTTCGCCTCGTCGTTTAGACCGCGAACGACTGGAACAATTTGCCTGTTGCGGTCTTCGCGTCCTATTACACACTCAGATTACAGTGTCTTCAAGACTAGAGTAAATAGTAGGCTCTTAATAAACTAGTGCGCTTCACCGGACACGATTGCGTCACTGCTTACCATCAGGTAGAATGGCAGTGAAGAACTAGTTTAGGTATATCTTAAAAAAAAAGGAAACGTTTTAACAAGGTACAATTAATTGTAGTGATGCGTTTGTTAATAGTTCTCGTCCTTAGAAATTGGTAAGAAGTGACCAAGGGCCGGGACCAATAGAAGGAATGAAGTGAGGTCTTTGTTCAGCATTGTAACACACACAGGCTAGATATAACAATCTTCATAACCCACTTTTTATAAACAGTGACCGACCGAAAAACCATTTGAAGCCGAAACCGTAACACTAACATCGACAAATGTTTTGGTAGAATTGGGCAGTTTTGTAACTTTTAACGAGGTACAATTAAATGGAGAGTTGCACTTGTTAATATCTATGGCTCTTTTATCTTTTCGTCGTAGTTATGGCTTATATGCTACGCGTACCATGTTCAACAATAGCCCTTAATGTATTTGTTTGGGGTGAGTTTAAAACTCAGGGTTTGCCAACGTGCTATGGAGCGCTGTTTACTTGATGTTAAACTAACGGTTCGTGTTCGAAACACTATACGTGCGCCAAAACGCAGTTCGTTGGACCAGAAGGCTACTTAGCTTAAGTATGCTTGGCTTAGACATGTCTGTCGCATGCCGAACGAGCGATGGGCCTGTAAAACACAAAATTAGTACCCTGAAATCACTCAACGAGGTCGCGGCAGTCTACGAAGGATATGCGGGACGACTTAGATGTCTTCCTAAGGAATTGGTAAGAAGTGGCTCAGAGCCGGGAACAATGGAAGAGTTGAAGGGAGGCCTTTGCCCAGCATTGGAATAAACAGAAGATAGATATAATTAACTTCATCACTCACTTTTTGCAAGACAGAAACACGATTGGCAGCCGAAAACGAAACCGTAACTGGATATTCGGCTCCACTTTCAGTTTCGGCCGAAATCGAACTGACGCGGGAACAAAAACTTGACCAAAAATAAAAAATAATATTTCGAAACATTCATATCATAATTATGTAATAGCATTTCTATACCGTAATATGTACAGTATATTTCGATATAGTTATGCTATTTACATAGTTATACCTTTCATGAAATAGGTACTAAATTATCAATTTATTTATTTAAAAGTTTATGCACTAATGAAAGATTATACAAAGGCGGACTTAATGCCTTAGGCATTTTCTACCAGTCGACCTTTTCGTATTAAATCGACGATGACCAAAAAAAATATACATGTAACATTGACGAACAAGTCAGTCCAATTATAAGTTTGGTATCTTCAAGGCGTTAATAGGCTTTTAATAAACTAGTGCGATTCACCATCAACGATTGCATCACTGCTTACCATCAGGTGAGATCGCAGTCAAGCACTGGTTTATATCAAATAAAAAAAATTTTTATGCGTCTATCACAATTCACAACCGTCAGCTCAAACACGCTAGTTTCGGTCGAACTAAATATTCGGCCCGTTTTTGGTGAAAACCGAAACTTCAGCCAAAACTAGCCGAAACCGGAACCAAAGCTTTCGGTCTCTACTTACAAATCAAGAACCATAACTTCCACATACAAATCGCCCATTTATTAACTAAACAAATAAGCAGCATTCAAGTTGAGACCACAATTAACAGCATGTGGGATTTCTCAGTTATGTCTCGGGGCACTTAAGTCATTAGGCGGATAACTGCGCGTTATAAGTTCAGAGTTAACCCCGCTGCGGCTACAGAGAGAGTGCCCGTGTTTATAGTTGGTGACCTGCCCATTTGCAGCGTTTATTTGGTGTTTATTGCGCGTATAATATTATGAAACACTGGAGGAGAGGTTCGCCACTTTGTGCATTACCGAAATGTTACTTTTAGTGTTGTAGAATGTTTTGTGGGATTGTCCGAAAGAGTTACCGCGGTCCTAGAATGCAGAGGAACACAGGTGGGTCTTAGAGCCTGGCCACATTATCACGGTGTGCCATCCTTAATTCAAATTTTCTTAATCTTTTCAAAACCCTTATAAGATCACTTTGTTGTCCGTCCGTCCGTCTGTCTGTCTGTCTCTGTGTCTGACTGTCTGTCTGTCAAGACCCTTTATCTCGGGAACGCGTGGAGGTATTGAGCTGAAATTAAACCATATACTCAAGTCTGCGGTCCCTTGAGGCTGTGAAAAAATCAAACTTCTAAGTTAACGGAAAAAAAAGTTACGGCCGTTTATGTCGCAAAAAACGTATATTTCGACACTTTCAAGGTTATAAAAATTCATACTTCCCGTTGACCTAGAATCCTGAAATTTGGCATATAGAAAGGTCTTATAGCACAAATACAGGAAAAAATCTGAAAACTGTAAATTTCTAGTTACGTCACAAAAAAAAAACTTTTGTGATTCGGAAAAATCTTCGTAACTCAATTCGGGAATTGAACTGTTCTCATAGGTAAGTTTGTACGGAACCCTCAGTGTGCGAGTCTGACGCATGATCGCATTTGCCCGGTTTTTTGTGCATCACTACTTACCATCAGGTGGGCTCTAGTTTATATCATTAAAAAAAAAGTAAACGTTAGAGCCGATTTTCCCCTTCACAGCTGTTCTAACCCTGAGCCGTCAAACTGCCAACCAGAAGCAAAATCGAACCGTATTTTCATGACCTAGCACGAACTGAAACTTTCGATTGACGCCGAAAAATCGAATTTCACGCCAATATTCTTCATGCCGCCTTTTTTTTTTCTTTTCTGATGGAAAAGCTGCGAGTATGAGCGATAAAGCTAGTAACTTGACTGCCGTGGTAATAAAAGGCAATGCGACAGCGTGATGTGCGAGCTATGTCGCTGCGTATGCTCAATTTGTTTTTGAATATCGAATGTTGGATGACATCGAATGTCATTGGAATGGTTGGCGTGGCCAGTATTGGCCAGTTTAAATGTCTTGTTTTTTTTTAATATGGCGTTGCACTGTTCGTGCTTATTGCCACTGACAATATTTTATATTTTATAATAAAACGTAAGAATCGATTACTCGCGAAACGATAAAATGTTAGAAAGGAAAATTTGGAAAAGGAAAGGAGATTAGTTGTTTTGGATTATTGAATTAAAATTATAAATTACAACAGTAGGTATGGAATATAATATATTAGAAAATTAACGCGACCAGTTGGTCCAACAAGAAGCCCAAATTGGTGCGTCTGGACTGTTTTAGTTTTACTACATTTTTTTTTTACATAACTTTCAGACGTGGGCAAAGTGTGTCTGTCATTTATGCGATTGGAACATTTGCATCTGAATCATTGAAATGTTCCGGAACAGTGATATGTATCATTTGGAACATCAGCTCAAAAGATACATTGATACAAACACAAACACTGACTGTTATGAATCGTGATTGGTTACGTCGCGTCATAGTCATACTGAGACAGAGAAATGTTAGATGATTGTTTGATTTGGAACATTTGGAACAACGGCTCAAAAGATACAAAAACAAACACTGACTGTTATGAATCGTGTTTTGTTACATCGCGTCATATACACTAACAGTTTTGTTTCGATGTTTATATTTCAGGTCATTTATTATATTTACAATATATAGGGTGACTGGTACCTAATTAGTGTATGATACTTAAACACGTGATTGTGCTCATGATAATCAACAACTTTACTATGGGAACTAACCTGAAATCGCGAAAAAAAAAATCAGCTGTTCAGTACATTTATGTTTGCCTAATGTACTGAACAGCTGATATTTTTTTCGCGATTTCGGCTTTGCTCCCATAATAAAAATTGTTTGTTATCATGATCACAATCACGTGTTTAAGTATCGTACACTAATTGCCAGTCACCCTATATACGTTTTAATTTGAATTTTAAAAAGATTGCAGGACCCTTAAAGCAAAGAGTGTTCCAGTGTTCAATTGTTCCAAATGATGCATTTAAAACATTACTGACGTTCCAATCTTTCGGAACACTTAAATGTTCCGGAACACGAGCCTAATGCCTTTCGTAACGTGGACGGTAAAACAATTGAGGGTTATTTTTTTTTTAATAGCTTTGTTTGTTAACCGCCTTATTAGAGGGTTAGTAGTTTATTAAATTAATAAGAATAATAGTAAAAATTATTTCAAAATCAAAATTTTAACTAAGCAGTAACAAAAAATCTGCCCTTTGGTGCAAATATAATTTTTGTAGTTCGATTTTTTTTCTTATTTTCATGATATTAATTATGCAATAGGTTACATTTAACACTTTTACGCGACATATTTTTCGTTAATTTAACCTAGATGAGGCCGGTGTTTCCTAGCTGACTACCCTGAGAAGAAACACCGAAAATAACTCAGAGGTCAAAATCTCATTTACAGTAAACATGTAATGATCAAATCATATGAGTATCATGCCGATTAGTGTCTGTGATGGTCTTTTGAGGAAATAACTACAAAGATTTCAGTGAATCTGTCGGTTAAGAGATTTCCAGAATAATTTGGCCAAATGGGGCTTCCTCGACTCATCTCTAACAAGTGCCAGTGTGGAGCCGCTGTACAGGACATGCGTCATTTGCTATGCGGTCCATCCTGCATAACCAACTGCAGTTTTCAGGATCTATACGAGGCCAATAACAGAGTCGTAGAGGCTGCCAAAGGTCAGATAAAATTTAGTTACAGTACATCGACACGAAAAGAAGAAGAAGTGAATTTGTCTAGTCAGTGCTAGTAGAATTTGTCAGTATTTTTTTCACATTATGTTTTTTTTTAGGTGGGAAAATCATTTGATAACAAATCGCGCTCTTGGGCGGAGCAGGAGATAGTGTCAGACTTTTACTGACTAAAAACCCACTCCTGTTCCTTCTTTGCCTTCGTCCCAGGGCCCCGGGTTTCACTTTCACACTACCCGTGGCCCCGGTAGGCTTCGACCTTGCTGGGCCCCTACGATTGCTGACATCTTCTTGAGGCACGCGTGAAACAGTACGCGCCGTCGACAACTTCGGCTCGGTCCGGACGGTTTCCGGACGTTCGGACGGCGAGCTACCCATTGCTAGCCGTCCGCAAGCCCGCGCCTACGGTGGCTGATCCCATTATGATAGGAAAATAAATGTTTCGTAAATAAAACATCGTTAGTTTATGTTTGGCGTTTTACGGGTTGATAAATTAATATCCATATCACCTAATGCAGGAAACAATGATACATTTGCTTGTTAAACATTATTATTCCTGTCTTTGTTAAACATTTTTACATACTAAAACAATGGTTAGAAATTATTGTTCAAATTACTGTTACGGCGAGTCGAAACGAAAAACGATTATTTGCACAGCAAGTTAGTTATCGACGGGTTTAACTGTATTGCGTGTTACTGAAATTTCACTAGACTGTCAACGACCTTCGAACCCTTAATTTGAGCCCAAACCCCCCTAGTAGGCTGTAGTCAAATAGAAAACAAAAGCACTAAACTGTTTGTGAAAGGTTAAACCGAAAGCTATCATGATAACAGGAACAAACAACCCTGAGGATGCATCAACTGGCCACTGGCATCCATCACGTGACTGACATTCGATTACTCATCCCTGAGTTATCCTTATTGATACTACAAAGTAGTACTTAGCCAGTAGTCACCTAGTTTTTCTAAGCTCCTAGTAGGTGAGTGTAAGAATTGAATTGTTTGACCGATATATTCGATTATTCATGAATTCCCGAGTTATCCTTGTTATTATTTAGTCAGTAGCCACCTAGTTTTTATGAGCTCCTGGTAGGTAAGTGTATGAATTGTAATAATTGACCGACATATTCGATTACACAATACACATGAACTCCTGAGTTATCTTTATTACTTAACTAGTAGCCACTTAGTTTTTATGAGCTTCTAATAGGTAGGTGAATGAATTGCATTATTTGACTGATTTTTTCGATTACTCATGAACTCCCAAGTGGTCCTCGTTATTACTTAGCTAGTAGCCACCTAGTATTTATGAGCTCCTGGTACCTACCAGAAGTTTGCACATAAGATTTTTTTTTAATATTTTGTGTAAGTGGTTTTCGGTCTTAAAATTGTTTTTTATTCTATTAATATTGTTGTTATTATTATTATTTTTAATATTATTGTTATTTTAAGATATTATTTAATTTATTACATGATGTTTTTACATTTGTATTCTGTGGAAAATGCGTTGTGTGTTACACAATAAGCCGTTTTTTTTTTAACCAACCAAAATAGCATATTTTCGCGCACAATTAGTAGAGAAAAATAGAGATAGAAAAGAGTAGAGAGTAGAGAGGAGAGTAGTCGAGTGTATGTAGAGTGGTTAGAGATTGGTAGAGAATGCCTTGGGGTATTAAGTCCGCCTATGTACAACCACTGTACATGAAGTTTAAATAAATATATAAGTAAATGACTATTTTAGGTGGAACAATGGCATATTTTGTAGTAGAAAACAGGAAAAAATTGAGAGAGAACAGTAGGTAATTACTTACCTACCCTTACTTACTTACTTACCTTTACTTACCTCATCATCATCATCATTATTTTAGCCGAAGGACGTCCACTGTTGGACAAAGGCCTACCCAAGTATAGCCACAACGAACGGTCCTGTGCGTCTCAGATCCATCGCAATCCCGCGACTCTCACCAGGTCATCGGTCTTACTTACTTAGTAGCCACCTACTTTTCATGAGCTCCTGGTAGGTAGATAGTTATATAAATTGCATTATTTTGAGCACCAGTGTACAAAGTGCAGTCATAAAAGTAAGTAGTAAACTAAGCAAGCATAACCAACGGGTCTTGTAACGTTTTAGAATTTAGATAAATTGTTACTTTGTTGCTTCGTTAGTAATTCTTTGAGTGCTTTGGCCTGTTCCCTTACTTACATCAAGTTTAGAGGGTTTGAGCGACGGGATCAAAAGAGTAACCGTAGTACTGGAATGCAAAGGGCAACTGAAGGACACAGGCGGGCTTTAGTTAGTATAAGTCTGACACTGACTGGGTAGGGCCCACAACAGGAGAAGTTATTTGAAGATATCACGACCTCAAAAAGCAACAACAAAAATAAAATTAAGTTTATTGGGTTTTAAAAATAATTTCAATATTAACAAAAGTGGTCAGTAGAAAACCAGAGTCAGGCAACTGCTACGTAGTTGTCAGGGGCCCAAGTCTGCTATTTTTATAAATTTGTCATTCCAACACGATCCTATTGTCATTTTGCTAAAAGTCCGTAATCTGCTAATTCATAATGGTCGATCATTGATCGGTCAATGATCTCGTAATAGAGTTGTGGTAGAATGACAATATCAAGCTTATTAAAAGCAATGACTGCACAATGACGTTCTAATGATAGGTCACTGATCAAAGGAACTGTCAAAATTTTAGCAGATTACCGCATACGTGAGACATTCATTTGTCAACATCATGTACGAGATTACTATTCTATGCCACTTCTTTCAATGGAGTGTCAGTGATTGACCATTAGAAAGTCTCAGTGACGCCATTATATTAGTACCAAACTTGTCAAAATCAACAATTACGAAATCAATGATAGACCATTCTGACACTATTGTAATAGTAGACTTGAGGCTCTGGTTTTTTGCTGAACTAGACCTATTTGACGCACAGCCGTGAGGCACGTAATTTAGTTGTTTTTTTTTTATATTTTTAAATTTATGTTTCTACATCCTTGTTTTACACAGTCACACTCAACGTCTCAAGTTCGCGTATTGCGTGTATATTGCTTTAGCAGGGTCGTGGGAGCTCAAACACGAGCGGTATCTTACCAACGGCATAGATAACACACACACGATTCGACGGCAGCAGTTGACGCTAGACGGCGGCCGTCGACATTCCAACAAATGAAGATCAGCTGCAGCCGTCGTGTGTGTCAAGTATCACTATAGTTCGACGACTTTTTTTTTTAGGTGGGAAAATCATTTAATGACATCCCCCGCTCTTGAGAGGAGCGCGAGGGAGTGTCAGACTTTTACTGACTAAAAATCCACTCCTGCTCCTTCTTTGTCATTGTTCCAGGGCCCCGGGGATCTCTTTCGGATCACCCATGGCCCCAGTAGGCTTCGACCCTGCTGCTGGGCGCCTACGCTGCTGGGTGACATCACCTTGAGGCATAGGTTGCCGTCCAAGTGTCGGCTGCAGTTACCTCTGCCGTTGGCAACATGCCGCTCGTGTGTATAAGCTCTGGTGCGGTGATAATGGTAAATGAAACTAGTGAATGCCAGAGTAATAGCATAAGCATAGCATAATCAGCCTTTTAATGTTCCCACTGCTGGGACTCTGGCCTCCTCTCTAGGAGAGGGAATGGGCCGTAATCCACCACGCGGGCCCAGTGAGGGTTGGTGAATGTCACATGTCTTCGAATTTTTTGGTTCTAGGACATGCCGGTTTCCTCACGATGTTTTCCTTCATCGCTTTGAGAGCAGTGGTGATGAAATTACACAAAGTAATGCGCTTGGCTGGGTTTGAACCCGTGACCTACAACTCGTAAGTCGGGGCCCTTACCACTTGGCCACCACTGCTCTTCTCTCTCACGAATGCCAGAGTAATACTGAAGTATATTTCATAGGATAGTGAATATAAATGGTTACAAAGGTGCATAGATTATAGTAATACAGATCTTAAAGTAGGTACTTAATATAGCCCTTACAATTGTGTGATTTTGTGCTAAATAAACACGTTTTCTTTCTTTCTTTTGGTTGACCAATTTTCTTACTCTTTCTTATTCGAATTTCAAAAAGTTACAAGAAACAATCTCTCCAAATAACTGTGGTGTATCAAGTGTATCTACAAGTTTGTTCGAACAGAGACGGTTGAAAGACGCTTGTATATCCCTCTACTGATTGATTTGCAACAGAACCGCAGAACCCAATCGTGCCATAACTAATGCCTATGTAGTTAGTCTGATTGGCCGGAAGCCGTCGACCAACACAACCACAGCGGCCAATTTCCCTTAGTTGATTATTGCCAGCAACGCATCAGCACTGAGGCTTATGACGTAAGGTACAATCTGAAGCTATTCATGAACTGAAGACGAAATAACGGACTAGTTGGCACAAATGATTGAGGATCAAGCTGTGATGGCCTAGGCCCTAGATATTTTTTAGGGTTCCGTAACTCAAAAGGAAAAAACGGAACCCTTATAGGATCACTTTGTTGTTCGTCTGTCTGTCTTTCTGTCTGTCTGTCAAAACCCTTTATTTCGAGAACGCGTGGAGGTATTGAAATTAAAACCATGTACTCAAGTCTGCAGTCCTTTAAGGCTGTGAAAAAATAGGGTACTTTCCCTTGACCTAGAATCCTGAAATTTGGTATGAAGCAAGGCTTAGCACAAGTATAGGAAAAAATCTGAAAACTGTAAATTTCTAGTTACGTCACAAAAAAACATTTTTTTGCGATTCGGAAAAATCTTCGTAACTCAATTCGGGAATTGAACTGTTTTCATATTTAAATTTCTACGGAACCCTCAGTGCGCGAGTCCGACTCGCACTTTTCTATTTCAAAGACATAGCCACATTAGGAATTATTCCTGTATCGGAGTGCATTTACAGACATGTAATTCTCACATACACAAGACACCCAGACCCAAACAAATATCTGTAGGCCATACACATTGCTTGCCATCGACTAATATTAAGTTTATGCTCTCTTATCAAATTACCACCCAGACTTGTCGTGAAGAAATTTTCGTAAGGTCACAATCACAGTCAATACATTCTTATTATACTTGCATTATCTATTTTGTAGGTTTTTTAACAGAATCATTTATGCTACAGATTTACAATCTCTACATAGAACTCATTTCGTCTGTTAGCGGGCTGTATCTCATAAACCGAAGAGGTAGAGTTAAAATTCGTAATCTCTCTTAAAGTTAACAATTTAGAGGGGGTTCCCATACAAGAAACGTTATTTTATCGGCGTGTTATATAATAATAATGTAGTACGGAACCCTTCGTGTGCGAGTCCGATGCGCACTTGACGATGATGATGCACAGTTTTTCTTTGAACGGCAGTTAACATCACTTTTGTGATAATAATAAGTAAGTAAAAATTTCAAGTAAATAGTGTTAGCAATTTACAATAATCGACTATTTCAATTATTTATTTGTGGGTTGCAACACTCATTTTTAACATTGAAATTATTTTGTATTTGTGGTAACCCAAGATCATTTTTGAATAGAAAACGGCGCGATTTGTTTAAAATCCTTCTATTCCATACTCAGCTACAGACGATAAAGGAGGACTCGAGGAATTTTAATTTTCATTCATTTTATGTTGTTATATAGTAATAAAATATTTGGACAATATTTACCTACGTGTGAAATTCTTACAATAGGCTCTTAATAAACTAGTGCGCCTCGCCATCAACGATTGCATCACTGCTTACCACCTGATGGATGGATTGCAGTCAAGCACTAGTTATATCAATAAAATAAACACCTAATAATTTTCAAGATTAATCTTTAGCCTTGATACAGTGGCAAAACATATCTAGCTCATAATTATGTAAGCAATTAACCCATGGGTCATCCAAAACGGCCCTAAATGCCAGCATTACGCCCTTAATTCTCCAAATCTTACTCATTAACCTTCTAAAACACACATTATTACACTCATTTCATTACTTTACATCGCGAAAACGTGCCACAGAATATGGTTAGTTTACCTTTTACACAACCTTACCTACGAATTTGATGTATTTCTCTCAAATTGCAACCCTTTGCGCAGTTTGTGTCCCTTAGGAGTGTATTTCGGCCTCAATATTACCTCGAGGGCTAAAAGGTGAGGCCTTTCGTGTAGTAAAGTGTTCACCATGATGATTCTTTGCAGGAAGTGATAGAAGTTTTCCGCGAGCATTGTTGTGAAGATAGATCTGGGGCCATTTGGTTCAGGAGTTGACTGTTTAGGGATTTTTATTGTGTCACTACCTTCTGTCACTGGCTTCGCCCACGTATCTTAAGGGGATATGAAATCTTAAAGTTTCACAGTGAAATATTTATAGTAGGTATATATTTTATATTTATATTTTAAAATATTCATACTTTACGTTGAATAATAATTCAACGTAAAATAACTCTGTTCGTCTGTTACGCTTTCAAGGTTCAGTAGTTACTGAACCGATTTTGATTTTATGTGGTACGGAGTAAACTTGAACCACGTAACGGAAGACGCAACGTTGGAAGGCCTCCCACAAAGTGGACCGATGACCTAGTAAGGCTGTAAGGGTTGCAAGAACTCGATGAATGTGAGGTAGGAGTCCAAATCGTCACGCCGTCTCCTTCTGGGCCTAATGGGTTTTTTCCTAATTAAAAAAATAATAAATTCCTCTTTTTGATTTAAACTGATTAAATTCGTTATTCTAACCAACACCGCTCCATCCCACTTTTTCGCTCGCATGGCTCATTTGATCACATCGTGGTAAGTTTCCAGAGCTACGGGATTGTTCGAGAGAGTTTTCGCTGCCCTGGAAAAACAAGAGCAGCTGAAGTCTGACACTCCCTCTCGCTCCACCCAGAGAGGGTCAAGTTATTTGATCTTCTTCTTCTTCTCGAATCGATGGTTTTCTCTTCCCTCAAAGTTTTTGGGCCCTGTATGTTGCCCCGTTTATAGCGGCGTCAGTGGTGTTTTAGGTCCTCCAAAGTACAGATGTTGGGACACTTTGGGTATTCTAATAAGTGGGCCATCGTCTGATCAGGAGCACCACACTCCGACTGGGTATCGGAAGGGTCTATAATTCCCCATTTTGCCAGGTTATGTATGCAACGGCTTACCTGGGTGCGCAGTCTATTGATTGCTTTCCATACAGGCCACTGCAAATCGCGCCCGGGTGGTAGATGTTCCAGGGGTTGAATGAAGTCGGGCGGTGGCAGGAGCGTAACTATACCATCTGAGGTCCGTGGCAAAATTATAGTATGGGGCCCCAGGAAAATCGTCAACTTTGCAATTTAATTTAGATAAATCACTGAAGTACATACATAAAATTAAATATTTTTCATTATTAATAAATCGGCAAGTTCTCTAATACACGAGGACTTTTATATTTTGTCTCTGAAGGTGGGCTTCCCAGTGGCGTATATCTATAAGGTGGTAAGGCTGGCAAAATACCACGGGAAATTGATCTTTTCTTATGAATGTGTTTAATAAATCTTAATACTTTACTTGAATTTGTATATTTACTTCTTCTGAGCTTAAGGCCTCTCAAACCGGGGGCCCTACCGGGCCAGGGGCCCGTGGCATTTTGCCAGCCTTGCCACCCTATAGATATTAGAGTAGTGTTCCTCCCACAACTTACATCTCACCGTGGATGGTCAGTTATTCGATTATATCCTACCTCAAAAATGGTAAGTAAACTTAATAGCAAATTGACTCCATCCAACCCGTACAAATATACTCCGAACTAACTCTAATCAATTCCCGTCGGCCCAAACCTGACCGGTGACCTTCTACACAAAAATTACTCAGTAATGATTCAATCGTTCCGAGAATTCGTTCATTTCGTAGTTGGAATATTAATAATAATGGCTTTCTGAATAGCTATTAATATTGAAAATGGATTGAGGTGTTAATTTTTTTTTTTTTTTGTTTAAGCGGTAATAAAGGTATTTTATTTATCACTTGCGCTCATCGGGTTGTCCGTGATATCAGCAAACAACTGGTCGACTCTTCGCGTGACCAGAGGGCTGGGCTTTTCTTCGGACAAAGAATCAGCATTGCTATCCAACGTGGCAATGCTGCCAGCGTTCTGGGCACTTTTCCCATTGATATCGATGTGGATGAATTTTTTGATGCCCAATAATTTCTTTTTCTACCCGTTTTTAAATATTATTATTTTTAGTTAGTATAAATTCCTATTTATTAATTAATATTTATTAGTTTTGATGTTAGTTCTGGTGTTAATTAAATGTGAAAACAAATAGGACTGATGTTTCCTCGGACTCAAAACTGTTCAGCGATATCAAGCAAGCCAAGCATTTGAATGCTTCATAGTTATTTATAATCTCAATATAGTTTATACTATTAAAAATCGGTAGATGGGATTTTATTATTTTCTATCGACAACAGATCAGCAGGCCTAGACAAGCTACGACCGTTTCGTTTCGAATCTCTTTCTACAGTCGGTAACGCCTTTTTTTTATCGGTTGGAAAGTCATCTAATGACATCCCCCACTCTTGGGCGGAGCGGAAGATAGTGTCAGACTTTTACTGACTAAAAACCCACTCCTGTTCCTTCGTTGCCTTTCGTACCAGGGCCGAGTCCTTTCAGAAGCAGACCCTTGGCCCCAGTAGGCTTCGACCCTGCTGGGTCCCTACGGTTTGCTGACATCTCATTGAGACGCGCGTGGAACACTACGTGCCGTCGATGACTTAGGTTCGGTCTGGACGGTTACCGGACGGTCGGACGGCGAGCTGCCTATTGCTCGCCGTCCGCAAAGCGAGCGGGTGTGTCAGGCTTATACTGACGAAAACCCATCTGTGTCCGTCTTATCTTATCTTATCTTATAGTGGGGCTGGCCCTAAACCAGAGCACTTCGACCCTTCTGGATCTTTTGTGCTAATCCCCCTCCCTTCTACTCAACCCCCAGCCTTCCGTGCACCTTCTTCATGAGTCCCAGTATGGCCTTGATGGGGCTGAGCCTGTAGCCCTCTGGTCTTGGAAATGGTTGACCCAGATACTCTAGTCTTTTGGAGCCTAGTGCTGCACAGTCGCACAGTACGTGTAGCATATTCTCCTCTGCCTCTCCACAGATCCTGCAAGTCGGGTCGCTTGCTAGTCCCATGTTGTGGAGCTGTTTGTTGGTGGCATAGTGCCCCGTGAAGACTCCTGTGATTGTTCGGAGCTGTGATCTGCTGTACCTCCATAGTTTTTGGGTCCAGGCCTTATCTATGTCATTAAGAAATAGCTTTGCATGCTTCTGGCCTGTTGTGTTGCGCCAGTGTGTGCTGTGTATTTCCAACGCAGCCTTTTTCAATGCTTGGTTGATGACCCTTGGTGAGAGTCCTATGAAGGGTTTCGGTCCGTATAGGGGTGTCTCGGATCCTTTCCTTGCTAGAGTGTCGGCTCTTTCGTTGCCTTCTACTCCTGTACGTATGACCCTGACATCTGTGTCCGTCACATTCAAAAGTCTCAAAACTGTCCGTCCGCAAGCCCGTGCCTACGGTGGCCGCAAATCGGGATCGGTTGGGGCGTGAGGACCGTTGCCTCACGCGTGTGGCCTCCTCCTTTGCTAGCATTACTGCTTCGCAGAAGGAGGCGACCGCCTGCAGTCGGTAACGCCTCCGATTCCTTTGTTGTGACCTCGTGACTTAACGTTGAGATGTCATTCCCATACATTTCAAATTTTCTACTAGCGTTAACGATTGTAGATTATCAACTTGGTTAAGCCCTCAGAGTGGCTAGTGCGAGTTTGTTTTACGTAAACGCTATCGCCACGTTTATGACCTTCGGCGCTGCGCTTGGCCAACTCCATGCTCTTAACCAATCAGAGAGCCAAACGTAGTAAATGTTTCGCAACGTAATAACAACTCGCACTCAACGCACAGTATAATAAATTGTGATGGAGGAGAATTTAAAAAAAAAAGATGATATGAAATATGCCCGAAAATAAAATTTGAAGCGTGTTTTTCGAGAGCGACATGCGATTATCGGTAAAAAGAAGTACTACCTGCGTATCTTTTTTCCTTCTCTGTCAAATCCATCAAAAGATTGTCTGTAAAAATCACTTTTAGCGATAAGATCGCCCATTGTTACACCTTACTCATTTTAAGCTCCTACTGTAATTTTTATGATGTACAATAAAGAGTATCTCTATTTACATATCTAATTTCCCAGATACCTATAGGCGTCCATTACACGATAGGTTTTGTTGTCAGTTTTGCCACAGTCAAATATTTTGATTGACGGAAAACCTACCGTCTAATGCGATGACTGACGTTTGCATGGCGAAAACATACCGACACATTCCGTCATTCAAACATCATTCATGATTGATGGTTTTGATTGACGCTTGCGTTGCATGACCGTGTTGTGGACGCCATAGTTAGGTACAGTACACTGGTACAGAACTGTGGGGCAACGTAGAACATTTAACGACTTTAATGTTGCAGTCGGATCTTTAGTGTTTTCCGGTGTATGTCTAGACAGATGTAGATCTAGGTTACGGCAGCCAAACAATGCGCCAACATTTTTTATAAACATTTCCAGGGATACTACGCAGAACTGTTTCTTGGAAAATACTAAAACATTCTACTTTTTTAAGTTTTTATTTTTTTAGCTCTTGTTAGAAAAAGCTCCCTGGACGCGAACTGCAGTGGCCAATCTGATAAATCTCTTAACCGACTGCGGAACCAGGTTGGCCGCTGCACAAACAATCTGGCCAAATGGGCCTTCCTCGACCTATCTCAAACATAGTACCTATGTGGAGCCACTACACATGACATGCGTTACCTCTTATGCTGCCCGTCCTGCACAATCACCTGCACCTTTCAGGATTTGTCCGAGGCCAATATAACAGAGCTGTACATATACACAAATACTGGTAATTCGCGTCCATCGACACGAAAAGAAGAAAAATAATGGATATAGTAGATTTACGTCGTGTACCTACGTTTAATAAGTAATGATCGGTAAATGCTTCAGACGTTATCGGCTGTGTCGCTGAAATATGTGATTTTCATCCACTGACTACTCCGCCATTTCTTCTTCTCTCACCGAGATTACATGTGAGAAATGTTTGCACTTCGAAGACCTTGGCTTTTGGTTTTATTTATTGTTAAGCTCAACTCACACTGGTACAGACTCGAAATATCGCGTCGCGTCTTGTTTTTCAATTACAACGTGTGGAGAAGCGCGTCGTCGCGCGACGATGTTCGCATTAGCGCGTCACTTGAATATTTGTGAATGACGTGCTCGTCAGCTGGCGTGTCACTGCACGCGAGTAACGCATGGCTACGCGCGAAACCGCTTGACTCTTAGAGCTTGTCCAATAGGGGCGCATTCGCTGCGAAACGTTTCTCGGAAGTGCATTCGCGCGTTAGTGAGAAGTATGTGCACTTAGCCAGACTCTCGACACGGATTCGCGTGTATTCCGCGCAAGTTGAGATACTATGGGAGGCCTTGTTGCGTCCAGTTAACGCGAGAACTCCAAAGCTAACGCAACTGTTTTGTTCAATTTCATGATTCCTACTGACTAAATTCGTCCTCAAATGCTTGCGCGTTGGTAAGCTCCTTCTGGACGCAACGGTCGCGCGTGTTATGTATGAGAGAATCGCGGTGAATTCGCCCCTTCTGGACAAGCTCTAACCAAGCGTCGACGCGCAATTCAATATTTGCATAACACGAATTTGTACCTTAATAATGGGAAATAGAGTATGCTATAGGCGAAAAATATGACGCGTTGCGACGTCTCAACTCTTCGCCAGTGCGAGTTGGGCCTTACATTTATCAAATGTTCCTTCTCACGCTTGTATCATTTTTTACTCAAACGACCTAAAGTACAATCTTTAGATAAAATTAAACAAAGTCGCTTTCTGCGTCTATCTGTTTATCCGCTAATGGATTAAAGAGAAAATTAATGTACAAGGTAAATTGTAGGTTCCCGTGTGAAAAAGGGGTGGGTCATTTACTAGTCTGTACTTCAAAGATACTAATAAGTACTTGCTGACCAGGCAAACGTTGTTCTGCCCTATAAATTAACAAAAAATGTGGGTGGGTAGTAGCCTCCTACCACCCACCCGCATTTTGTGGTAGGAGGGTAAAAAATAACATATGACCAAGAGGTCAGATTTTTTTAGGTCTGAGAAGAGTCAGACCTACCAAATATATCCAAAAAAATCATAAAAAGAGGTCAAGCCGTTACGGAGGAATTCGGTTAAAAACACTACGACTCTAAAAAAAAAATTGTGTGAAAAGATTTGTACTTTTGTTTGTAATGAATTCACCAGTAGAATGTTAATTTATCACTGAGAGACTAAATTAAAAGGCTAAATTATTTTCTACTCCCACACGGGCGAAGCCGCTGTCAGAAGCTAAAGAACGAATATCATGGATCCAGTATATGATTCTGGAACCCTCCGTGGTGGAATTTTTCGTCGGTTTATTCCTAATTAAAAAAAATACGTTTTTTTAATTTTATACAGTTTAAATTAACTGTATAAAATCATTATTCTAACATTTTTAGTGAAAAAAAATGAATGAATTACTCTTAAAATTAAAACCGTCATCGGGGTTGATTAGAATAACGATTTTATCAACCCCAATTACTTTTTAATCAATTAATTTTTATTTCAATTTTTTTTTTACTAAAAGTATCATCGGGTTTGTTTAGAATAACGATTTTATACAGTTTGAATTTAAAAAAGTACAGTTTTTTTTTTAAATTAAGAGAAGGCACACGAAAAATTTCACCACTGGGGGGTCCATAATCATGTACTGGATCCGTGGTTGTGCGTCAATGTCAAAGACACCGTGTATCTTAGAGCCAAATCGTTTGCTTATTTAACTTATATTAAAACCCCGGAAGTTCAGTTTCGATCACGTGAAAAATTCGATAATGGCATAGGCTACATTTTATTCCGAAAAAATGCAAACGTTCTTGTCCTACAAGAACACTGCAGGCCACAAAAGCGTAGTAATATCATAGAGTGCATTGTTAAGCTGGTATGTAGCTCTACTATTATATAAATCACAACATATTACAGCTATTAACAAGTAAATACATTGTTACGACATAAAAGCGTGATGTTTTCACGTAAACAACTACTCGAAAACGTAGTTAATCCATTAGGTGTCCTCCAATTACTTAAAACACGAATATGATAAGAAAGGAATTCATTAAGTACAAAATATCATGGTAAACTTTGACCATAGGCATAGATGTTGTATTTTATGGGTACCAGGGGGCGTTGGAATCGAGATCGTAAATTATAAGGTGCAGCATTGGGCAAACCATAGGTGCAGGGATAAACGAGGGTGACGATGTAAGGCGCGCTATTCACAGCACGACTGCGGGCGACCGTTGATCGGGATTAACACGTTTGATGTCGCTGTACTCAACTGAGTACGGCAAAACAATTGATGGTAGTTATAAATTTTAAAAGGTTTAATTGTCGTTTATCACTTCAATTATATTATCAGAAAGAATTTAGGTAAATTCAAAATTGATGACAATAAGAGCATTTTAACTTGCAGTGAGCGTAAAATTAAGTTGCTCTGTGATATTTAAAGTCCAAAACTTAGATATCGTATATAACGTTAATAAAATTAAAATAAAATATAGAGTAAATCCCTGCGCATGATCTAAATGGTAATGGTATGGTAGTAATCATAAAATAAACCTCGACTAACAAACGGCTGTAACAGGTTGCTGTACTCAAACAAGTAAATACAGCTCTGTTAGAGGGGAGTGACTTTATTTCCTTTTTTATTTTTTTCTTACTTTTATATTTCTTGGTTAGGTTATGACATGATAATAAGAATATACTTCTTTGGGGTTTAATGGGACAAGAAAGACGGGTTCTCTTTCTGAAAATTTCAATGATAAGTACGTTCTTGCGATTTAACGTTACATGAATAGATGTGGTGTAGATACCAATTTTTTATGTACATTTTTTTAAAATTTATATATACCAGTGCTTGACTGCGATCCCACTTGATGGTAAGCAGTGATGCAATCATTGATGGATTGTTGATTCATTGATCATTGATTAGTTTGGTGTGCCAGTTAAACGAGATAGGCAATTCTGTAAATCATCTTTCAAATAAATAAATAAATATAATAAAATTCTAGTTTTCGACTGCTTATAAAAAACATTTATAAATAAAATAATTCTCTTAAAAAGTAAATAAGTATTCAACTGTCAATATATAAAACATTAACATGCGCTAATAAATCCGCATCATCGGACCGTCACCACGTCAGTAGGACCCCTTATTAGGGATAAATCAATATTCAGCCCTAAGTCCATAGCGTGACGTGATCACATTTTGGCGGCGCTCCCGATTCGCCTGCACCACACATACACAATTTGTGTACACAATACACACACACATACAAACATTTCACCTTAAGTAGCTTAATTATAAAATAGCGCGAAAATGACAGTTTAACTGTAATGTTGAGCGAAACATTGTGAAGGTTTCCAGGCAAAGAACATGGAATGTTCATTTGAACTGATTTTGACAGAAACGTATTTAAAGTTTAGAAGTGTAATTAGGTATTTTTAATAAGATCTAAGTTTGCAATATCGTAGTTTTAACGAAACTTTTTGAGTTTTTGTGCAAATCAAGAGTTAAGAATGAAATTACATTAAACATAGATGTGATACCAGTACCTAAAGAGCAGGGAATGTTCTTATTAAATGATTTTGAGGAAAAACCATTTAAAACTTAGAAGATTAATTATTTTTATTGACATCAAAGTTTGCAGTACCTAACGTAATTTTAACAAGATATGTTGAGTTTTTGTGGAAACCAATTATAGTTGAGTATGAAATTACAAATAATTAATACATAGTTGTGATACTAGTATAAAATATAAATATAAAATTATTGTGATTGTGTTTTTTATCTGTACCCCTTTTGATAAAATAAAAAATACCTGAAAAAAATTTTTCAAGTCTTTTCCAGGAAAAACTAAAATATCACGATATGATATAACGATAAATTTCGTACACCCGTGAGAGGGAATGGGCCGTAATCCACCACGCGGGCCCAGTGCGGGTTGGTGAATGTCACATGTGTTCGAATTTTTGGTTCTAGAACATGCTGGTTTCCTCACGAGGTTTTTCTTCAACGTTTTGAGAACAGTGGTGATGAAATAAATTACACAAAGTAATGCGCCTGGCTGGGTTTGAACCCGCGACCTACAACTCGTAACAAACATACATACATAAATAAAATCTTTCACCTTTATAGTATTGGCGTGATAGTGTGATTATTCAAGTACACAAAAAAGTTCGCACACATACATGCCTTGCTATGTTACAGTTGCGGCGATATGCATTTGTTTAGTTAGGGTTGTAGTAATTTTTTTAATCGATTGCGGTAGGTCAGCGCTCTATCGATCTGAGCACGTTGGAGCTGAATAATTAAGTTTGGGTCAACAATGACAAACTGAATTGTGTTCTGAAAGGTGTTACAAGGCTTTGTTCAAGTCATAATTAATTAGATTGTCTTGGTACTGTATTAGAATACCAATTGGGATATTGGGGATTGTACTAAGACAGCGAAATTGAAGTTCTGTGCTTTTATAAATATTTATTCAAATTGCTACCTAAATGTCGTACTCGTAAGCTGAACCATTTACATTTTTGGAGGTAGGTGTGCAGAACAGAGTGTAAAGTCTCGCAAATCTCTGTTGAAAAAGGAGGATCCTCCGACCAGACGGGTGTTATGTCTGGTGGGTAACTGCCCGATAGGTAGATGATACGGGCGATTAGAACATATAGAACAGCTTCGGGCTGTTCTATATGTTCTAATTGCGTGGAGAACTTTAATTGCGCGATGCAGGATTAATTCTTATGTGACGCCATAGATTTAACACATTAAATGGCAAAAAAGACAAATGGTATTCATATTAATTATTGTACACACAACTTTTATAAAACAAACGAAATAGGACAGCTTAACCCACAATTGGGTTTTCTTACAGCAAACCTTATTTGGTGATTTTCAACCTGAAAAAAATATTCCTTTTATTCACAACTTCTAGCTAAAAGTTTCAAACTAAAATTACTTTGAATTTGTCAAAGGGACTTGTGTCAAAAAAATCATCAGGTACAAAATGGAGTCCAATTCTCTTGACAAAGCGTCGTAATAACTCAAATTCATAAAACTGACTTGTCGTTACTTGTACTTACTTCGTCTGGAATCCCCCTTAGTTCTAAGGGTCGCCCCTCGTAGGGCTGTCGCGTGACTAATATGTTTTTATTTAATGCGGACATGATAACAACTAATTTTGTAGCGTGTGTTATAGAAATAAATGTGGGATCCGTTTTATCTGTTCCGGTTTTTTTTTTAATAATAAGTATGTGTTGTTTTTTTCGTATCCTTACTTTATATCTATACATACATATAAATAAAATTTAAGTGTCTGTTTTTTACTAAAAGCACATTAAAGTATATTCGATACCTATGCAATGCAATTGCAAATGCAATTAAAAAAAATAACTGTCTGTCTGTTTGTTTCCGTTATTCTACGAAACGGCTGGGTTGGTTTTGACGGAACTTACGCTAGTAGATAACTGATGTGTGAGAAATGGCTTTAAATACTTTTATTTTAGAAAAAGAATAAGGACACCAAAAACAAAAAAAAATGAAATTGTGACCTAATGGCATTATGATATTTTAAGAGTCTGACGCGAACAAAGTCGCGGGCACCGGCTATTTGTATTATTAAATAACTCTGTTATAAGAGTTTTCTCGGGAGTATAACCGAATTTCACGCGGGCAAAATCAAAAAAATAAAAGTTTGGGATAGTATAGAAACTAACGAAAGAGTTACCTAGTACTTCTAAGGACGAACGGACAGACAGACAGACGGACAAACAGACAGACCCACGGATGGACAGATAGACAGACGGACAAACAGTAGAGGCTTGGTAACAGGGTCCCGTTGGCACCCTTCGGGTACAGAACCCTAAAAAAAGAAAATCGACGTCTACAAATCTTAATTTAAAAGTAACCGGTTAGTCATAATCCGACTAAGAATCGAATCGACTCAAACATGCTTTCAAGAAAACTAGTCTAATTACGACTTCTCAACTCTACGTTACCCCAGTAATGTTTCTTTAAACCAGCATAAGTTTCTTTTAACTTATATTGCCAACTATTCAATACAGAACAGTTTTCTTCTAGAAAAGTAAATGGTAGGATGTTAGAACTAAAGTTTTCTTTACGTTTGTGGAGTCGAAGCGAACTGGCCGAGCGTGTTGCCACTTTTAACTTTAACTTATACTAAGAACAAACAAGTTTTTCCTTGTTCCCGTTTGACTTGTTTCATATTACTCTCTTTGTACTAGTTTCCATATTTCGTCTCTGGACTTACACATTTTGGGTAGTATTTTTCCATTCCAGTTGCTGGTGTGGATATATCTGTTTGGTTTCTTCTTCTCGACTGGCCTGTTGGTCTAGTGGTTAGTGGCCCTGACTGCTATGATGCCGGAAGGCGTGGGTTCGATTCCCACCCAAGACCAATGTTTCTGTGCGAGCGCGACCATTTGCTCTGAGTCAAGGTGTATTTAGAAACATGTAAGTAAGTATGTTTATCAGTTGTCTAGTGCTCATACCACAAGCTCTGCTTAGTTTGGGACTAGATGGCGTTTTGTGAAAGTTGTGGAATTGTGTATTATTTATTTATTTATTATATACTTTATTGTACACATCATAATGTGGATAGGATAAACATGTGCACTAGCTTCTGACGTTTTATAAGTGCCCATGTAGGCCTATGTGAAATAAAATCTTTTGACTTTGACTTTGATACGAAAACAAAGTGCGTCTTATCGCACAGGGCAATCTCTTACAGATAACCTTAGGATGGACTGAACGAAAGGAGATAGATTAGGGTACAAAAAAAATATAAATAATATTAATTACACATAATAATAAAAATACATATATACAATATCAATAAATATACTAATAAATATCAAATATAAAATTGAGCAAGGAGAATAAATAGATATTATAGAAAAAAATAATAAATATAAACAAAATATTATTACTTATATTTTATTATTATATGTTATGTTCTGCTCTTCTTAGTCGGTACAATCTTGCCACAGTAGTCGTGGTTATCATTGTGAATCACGATGATTAGATAATAGATAATAATAGATCATGGTAATACGGCGGCATTCGTCGTGGACTGCAATATTCCGTGTACATTCGCAGATTGAGCACTTAGTTGCACCCTTGATCTGGTCCGTCCATCTCATTGGTGATCTACCACGTGGCCTGATGCCTCCAACTTTTCCCTGCACTACGAGACGCTCTATGGAGTCATTACCACGATGAGATACATGGCTGAAGAAGGTCAAAATGCGTGACTGCAGTACTCAAAACGCGTGATTGCACTGAGATTGATAGGCGCTATCTGATGCCGAGTTCTTTTAATATGGAATCATTTGTACGAAACTATGTTCTATTTGGTTTACCTCAGAATAGTTTCGTGACGAACTTTTTTATAGAAACAAAGTCCTAAACCTAAAATGTACCACACATTCTTTTTTTTTTGACAAGCCTATTGGTCTAGTAGTCAGTGACCCTGACTGCTATGCCGGAGGTCGTGGGTTCGATTCCCACCCAGGACAAATGTTTATGTGATGAGCATGATTATTTGTTCTGTGTCTGGGTGTTATTTATCTATAATATGTATGTATTTAGAAGTACATATATAAAAAAATTCTCACCATTTATTCTTTTTTTTTCAGATTAAAGGAATCAACGTTTCCGTAAGTACTTAATCACAAACTAATAAAAGAATCATCTAGTAATAACGCAGTGCCAACCCTGAAACCGACGCTCACATAATTTGCGCGCGACACCACTTCAGCAAGGGTTGTCAAACATTTTCAACTTCATTATAAACGGCGAAAGCCCCCTAGCGGCCGTCGCGCGAATTACAGAGCAAAGAAAATGACGGACGTTTGTGACGGTTGCTATCAAATTTCTGATGTTATGGCACTTACAGCTTCAAATAAGGGGTATGATTTACTTTAGAAATCGAAATGATCAGTAAAAATATTATTTAGGTTATCTGGGTCCTATTTTGTGTATTTAGAAGTAGATAGTACACGGTAGTATTACCAGGTATGATTGGATTAAAATTGGGACAGATGTTAAAACAAATCAGGATTTTGAGTTTCAAAT
Organism: Mythimna impura; assembly: GCA_905147345.3. Classification (NCBI taxonomy): domain Eukaryota; kingdom Metazoa; phylum Arthropoda; class Insecta; order Lepidoptera; family Noctuidae; genus Mythimna; species Mythimna impura. The sequence goes on from LR990355.1 coordinate 26,779,890, forward strand.
CGGGACAAACAAGAGTTTCAAATCGGGACAAACAAAAATTACTTTTTTGAGGTGGAAAATCATCCAATGACTTACCGCGCTCTAGGGTGGAGCGAAAAAGATAAAAAAAGTCTGCTTTTGCTGACTAAAACCGATATGTGTCCTTCAGTTACCCTTTACATTCCAGGGCCATGGTCACTATTTAAAAAGTTCCCGCAGCCCATCGGCTTTAGTCTGATTTTGAACACATTGTCATACTCGGTATCTAGTGATGTGAAGATAAGATAAGATACATTTTATTTGTCAAAAACATGTGTAGCATAGAAATCAGTTGGAACGATTACAAAACAAAATAGTTTCAATATGTTTTGCCTTGAAAGGCGTACAAATACAATAAATTAAATTCAAAATACAACAATAATAATAATATAATTCAATACAATAATAATAAAATCTTAAGAGCAAAGATCATAAAATTACTTCAAATTAATTAAAATAATAATAAAAATGTCTAGATTACATTATTTAAATACTCGTCAACATAAATTCAAAATACAATAATAATAAAATCCAGTGTCAAATCATAATTAATGAATGCGACTGATGTCTGATGTAATACCTAAATGATAATTTTTGGTACTTAATGATAGGATAGGGCAAAAATAACTCAAGTTTGAATACAAGAATTCAGTACAATAGGTTTGACAATTAAGATGAAAAGGGGTGACATATAATACGACTATAAATAACGTAATCGCATAGACAGTAGCGCCAACTTAAGTATTATTCCATGTACTAAATTAGCCTACATACATTGTTTGGTTTATACAATTCCAACACTTAATTATAATTATTTTGATTGAATTTATTGATTTATCGGGACATTTGTGTCCCCAGAGCCTTCAAAATCGAGACTATCTAAGTACAAGACACAAGCTGCTTATAAAAAAAATTGGTCCAAAAACTATTCTATTGTTGAAAATAAAACTATTTTAAACACGTTTCCCTTATCCATTGGAATGCTAATTAATCGCACAGTATTGTAAAACTAAACAAACCGAACGGACAATAAACGTCCAGTTGGGTATTAAATAAACTCTAGTAATAAGGTTTCAGCCCTAAACAAACGTATCCGACCGACTCTATTCCATATTATTTTAACGCACGCATATTATATGCCTACCCTTTAGCTTGTTTGTCTATGTGAAGTCATTCACCTGTTAATCGAGGAACTAGTAGCAGATTATATTTGATTTGCTCTCTACTGATATTATATTCTTTCTCTGATAAAAAACCTTTACGACAGCTATCTTCGTCAGTGTTTTATCTGTAACCATAAACCTTCGTTGTTTATCGTCACCATGATTCCCTAATAAACTAATGTTTACGCACATATCGTATATAATTTGATTTTGATGGTGATATAAATGTTTTCATACCGCATTTTACCGCGGCTCAACGGTTTGTGTGTCGTAAAATTTTGTGGTTGATTGCCACGACAGGTGGAACGGGAATTACAAAATAAACATATCACGAATTCGTCTCACACTTACCTATATTTATCCCGGGATTTTAGTCCTGTATTCACGCCTATACGCACCAATCCTGAATAAAACCACATTTTTATGTAAAGAGATGTCATAACCGTGTATAGGAATCAGGGCGTTGCGAATTCGTAGCGCGATATATTATATCGCTCTCAGTCCTTGCGGGGGTTTATCGTCGCACACTTCTCTTCATCTTTATTACGAATTTATTACTCACCCCCCAAGAAGTAATGCGAATATTTATGGCTCTCGTATTAATGAATTCCCCTAACATTTTTTCCATTACGATTCCATATTTCTCTGAAACACAATTTAGCGCCAAAATAAAAACGCCTGCATAAACAATGAGAGCAAGAAATCTTCTCTTATAGTTAAGTTTTTGTTGTTCTTTGTCAGGCGCTTCCAAATGAACAAACAAAACGGAACGATAAATTGTCGAACAAAGACTCGACATCATTGGTTTCAAATCGTTCTAGTCGTAATGTGTTGAGATGTTCCCGACAGACGTTCGTTCCATTTACTTTGTGTTCTCTTTGAAGAGCGTTCTTTGAGGGCGAAGTAGAGTTAATTCAAAATGTAGGTCTACGGCAAGTGCTCGTATTTCACCGGACACACCTCGCTCAAGTGATCGATATTGCTGATTTAGGGGCAATAAAGAAAAAGTTGAACGCGTGCGACATTGAGACTGATTTGACGTATGGAATGGTTCGCTTGAACTGCTTCCACTTTGAGTCGTTATAGATTAGTAGAAAAATGGACGTCGTTTTTTTTGTAAAAGCTACTCGTGTCGTAACAAATGAGTGTGGTGGTGTTTTTATTCGGCTGGATTGCTTATTATTCAGTATGGTTGTAGCGGTTTTAGTAATTTAACAAGTACATAAGATTCACGGAACTCATTACCTACTGCTATATACAATGTTGCAAAGGAAATTACACAAAAAACGAGGTGTTTGTGAATGTTATACAATTTGTTCTGTTTGTAACACGGTGTGCCATTGTAATCATTACATATTTAAGATCAAAGAGAGAAAAGTCAGTGTCCTTTTCCTTTAGAATTTTTACCCCCTCACAATTTCACGGTATTTCTTTAAACGTTTATCACACGATAAAGATTAGACGATGGTTTAATTGTTCCCAACGGATTTGTGGTAAGGGTAGAGTTACGAAGTGAGAGAGGGTAGATGAAGTAATAAAAATGGGCGGGAGTTACAAGGGCAATGAGGTACGGTTTACGAGATAATCTTTAAGACATTATCTGAATGTAAAGTTTTAGAAAATGCTATTGCTGATTCGTTCTTTGTAAATGTAAAATGGATATGAAAAAAAAACGTAACTCGTCTTGGCAGTCTGGTAAAAAAAAAACAAAAATTCAAATTACGACTAGTTGAGGATGAGTCGAGAGTGAGCATGTGAGTTGAGTAACTGACTAAATGTAAAATATGGCGTATTAGTGCATGTTACAGGGCTACCTCTATAACATTATATTACATACTAATATACTCGTCACATATGCTATTTTGTCCGCTATTGATGAAATAGCAATGACATTAATAGTCATTAGATTAATTGAATTGAGTATGACGGAGCATAATTATGTGTAACCCTTTCACTAATATTATAGGAATAATAATCTGCTAGAAATTCTGCAAATGATTAACATTCAGAGGAAATGCTCAATGTGGCCTCTGTAGGCCTCCAATTTATTTACAATAACTAGTTGTTCCTCGCGGTTTCACCTTGTCTTTGGGAACTGATCCGCTTCCATAAGTCCTAGCATGATGTCAAATCGATGACGTCCGTTGCGTCACAACCACAGGTTCAGTTAAAAACCCGCGTCAGGCACTATTTGTCTGACATTCATGCTGAATTGGACCTATTTTGGTGCAGCCGTGAGGCACACAACTACATTTTTGCTTCTTGTTATTATTTTTGTTTCGTGTTTACCCTATATTGTGTTTGTGCCTTGTGCTGTAGTAAATAATTTTTTTTCTTTCTTTCTTCTTTCTTTCTATGTTATATAGCCTGTACTATTCGTCGTGAACCTGGCTATCCTATATAGAAAGATTAGCGCGTTTAAGCAACCCAAAAACTCTTCTTCTTTATTATTACAAGCTTTTATTTAGTTTCCTGTCCCGATGTTTGTTTGTCTGTAATCAAATCCTGCAAATTAAATTTAATCCACTTCCCGTTTACCGATTGAGCTGAAATTTTCATGTATGTGTAAATCAAATGACAATGCAAAATTATTTTGACATGGAGCTGATTTGGTGATGGTATCGGAAGGTGGCCAAAGGAACTCAGATAACCCTATCGTGTTCGAGCTTTTTGGAATGGTTTTGATGAGTATTAATTAGATAGGTATACACGGTGTCAGAATGCACAAACGAAAACCATGGATCCAGTACATAATTTTGGGCCCACCAGTGGTGAAATTTTTCCTCGGTTTTTCCTAATTAAAAAAAAATCTGTTCTTTTTTAAATTTAAACTGTGTAAAATCGTTATCCTAACCAACCCCGATGATATATTTAGTAAAAAAAATAATTAATTAATTAAAAAGTCAAGATAAAATCGTTATTCTAATCAATCCCGATGTCATTTTTAATTTTAAAAGTAATTCATTCATTTTTTTCACTAAAATTTTTAGAATAACGAATTTTTTTCAAAGTATATTAAAAAACGTAAAGATTTTTTTTTTAATAGGAAAAAATCGACGAAAAATTCCACCACTGGCGGGTCCAGAATCATGTACTGGATCCATGGTATTCATTCATGCGTCGATGTCGAAGACACCCTGTATAGCTTGCTACGAAAAAAATATTTTCATTGAAACCTTGTTATAATATAGATTATATTAGGCCTCTATCCCACTGGCGTTTTACGAGCGTTGGCGCTTCTCCAACGTCTGCGCAGCGCCAACGTTGAGCAGACGCGACGATAACGTTGCAAGTTTCTTGCGTACAAGCTTTGATGAATTGAGTCTTACGCGGTGTCCTACCTAGGCGATTCGATACGATTGCAGGCGCGAATAGAACAAACTATTAATACCTAGGTACTCTATTCCGGCTCTATTGGCCTACGTGACCAATTGCATGTATGTGGGTGCGGTGCGCCGTTGAGCGAAGCGAAGCGATTGCAAGCTGTTGATTTGCTATTTTCGTAACCGAGACGTTAACGTCGCGTCTGCTCAACGTTGGCGCTTTACCACTAGAAAAACGTGACGTTAACGTCGCGTCTGCTCAACGTTGGCGCTGCGCAGACGTTGGAGAAGCCCCAACGCTCGTAAAACGCCAGTGGGATAGAGGCCTTAGCACGTATAGTTTTCAGAAGAATTCACGGAACTAGAATGTACCGATGCTTAATTCTATTTCAATTAACAATTGTTTATTTATTGTGCAAACCTACCACAGTGTAGTCTTTTTTAACCCAAAGGTTGACTGCTAGAGTTAAGCTGTTGCATTAAGTCCGCCTGTGTACCACTAATGTAAATAAAGTTTAAGTAAAATTAACACCTTTATCATTACATACGTTTTCCGCAGATTTCATAGCCGTTAGTTCCCATAAAGTTTTCTAGGAAGTTTCGTGAATGCCCATCGGATCGCGTGACGAGGTGGAATGACGGAGCGGTTCGTGTGCTCGTCCTTATAATTCATTGCCATGTGGCATGTTTGCTGTGTTTGTTGTTTTGCTCAACAGACAAATAAGCTTTGAAAAGAATTGCAGAGGAACGTCTGGTTGAAACTTTCAGGCGATATCGTGGTCTTTTTATTGAGTTAGTTTCGAAGATTGTGGATTAAGATTGTGTCTTGCAATCTTTAAAGTTGAAAGGTGGTGTCGTTTATCCAGGCGAGGTGTCTGCGCTTTTTATTTTCTTTTCTATTACCGGGTATGACCGGCGTCGTGTTCTCGTAGTTAAAACTTTTAAACGGACTATTTACCTTTTACGGTGGTTGAAGTCATTTAGATAGTGTTGCCCTTCCTGTCGTTGCGGTGAAACTTCGTTGAAAGGTTGTTGACTTGCATTGCTTAATGCATAAATAATCTTTAGCGTTTGTTTTTTAGGTGTGAACATCATCTAATGACAAATCGCGCTCTTGGGCGGAGCGCGAGATAGTGTCAGACTTTTACTGACTAAAAACTTACTCCTGTTCCTTCGTTGCCTTCGTCCCAGGTGCCCGGGTTTCGTTTTCACACTACCCATGGCCCCAGTAGGCCCCGACTTACGAGTTGTATGTAGGTCGCGTGTTCAAACCCAGCCAGGTGCATTACTTTGTGTACCTAATTTATTTCATCACCACTGCTCTCAAAACGGTGAAGGAAAACATCGTGAGGAAACCGGCATGTCCTAGAACCAAAAATTCGAAGAAATGTGACATTCACCAACCCGCACAGGGCCCGCGTGGTGGATTACGGCACATTCCCTCTCCTAAACAGAGGAGGCCTGAGTCCCAGCAGTGGGAACATTAAAAGGCTGGCTGGCTGGCTGGCTGCTAATAGTTTTTGTTACTATTTTGGTATACAATAAAGTTTATTCTATTCTAGTCTGGTTTCTAAATGGCTAATTACAGTTTTTTTATACCAGCTTAATAAGTTATTTGTGCATGCATGCAACATGCAGCGTTTAAAGGCACTTAGTAGTAGATGTTAATCAAATGACTTATAATAAGGCTGTGGGGAGTGTTATTTTTAATTGATATAAACCAGTGCTTGACTGCGATCCCACTTGATGGTAAGCAGTGATGCAATCGTTGATGGTGAGGCGCACTAGTTTATTAAAAGCCTATTCACTATAGCCTTGAAGACACCTAAATTATAACCGGACGAGAAGCTGCCACAGCTGGCAAATTGTTCCAATCCTTCGATGTACGCGGTATAAACGACGAGGCAAAACGCTTGGTCCGGACCGTAGAAGTTTCAACAACGTAAGGGTGGATATTCGCCGGACGTCGGGTGTCCGATGGTAGAAAGGAGATGGCGGAATCAAGTCATGCAATTCCCGCAGACACTCTCCAAAATGCAACCTGTAAACTTGGAGCGTTTAGAGGCACTTGGTACTAGTAGATGTTAATCAATTGACCTATAATAAGGCTGTGGGGAGTGTAACCTCCATAGCCTTATAAATTACGAATTGTTGTTTTAATTATAAGCGAAGGTTGATACAGCAAACGGTCGTAAACAGGGCTTTTAAAACGTTGGAGCACGCGACCGCATGGCGCTTTGTGTTTGTAATATTTTCTTTAACTGTGAATTTAGTTACGAATTTTAATAAAGATGGTGAATGAAAAATGTTGTTTCAGTTTTCAACATTAAAGTCTACATTCTGTCTTACAAACGTAGTATAATAACTTCATCGTTTAACGGTGTAATTTCAAAACAAAAAACTGGGCAAGTGCGAGTCGGAGTCAGTGCACTAGGCACTGAGGGTTCTGTACCTATGTAAATAGGTTAATTCCCAAAAGAGTGTCGAAGATTTTTCCGAATCGCAAAAAAAGTTCCTTTTTGGTGCGATTCGGAACTTTAACTTTATGGGAACTAACGGCTTTTCTTTTTGTGACATTAATTACAACCAAACTGTTTTCAGATTTATTCCTTTATCTGTGCTATAAGACCTTGCTTCATGCCAAATTTCAGGATTCTGGATCAACGCGAATTACCCTATGAATTCTGATTTCCTTAAGAGTGTCAAAATATAGGTTTTTTTTACAACATAAACGGCCGTATCTTTTTTTTCGTTAACTTAGAAGTTTGATTTTTTCACAGCTTCAAGAGACTACATACTTGAGTATAGTGAGTATATGGTTTTAATTTCAAGGTACGGAACCCTAAAAATGATTTCGTTTTGTTTCATCATTATCTAGTCCTGTATAAAAGTAAAACAGTGCTAATTTTGAAGTTAATTAGAGACACAATTAAAAAGCCATTGTGTCCCGCGTAGATCTCCGTTCCATACAACGGCATACAACGGGTTAAATGTTAAAAAACTTCTAAAAATGTCATATTGAACTGATAAATTCAGTAGGTTGTTCATAATATCTAGACGCCCAAGAGACTGTTCATAAAATTTTACGCGCTCTTTTAGTTATAAATCATCGTAAATGTTATGAGAGTGTGAATTCGTATGTGCTTTAGCTTCTTATTGCTCATCAAAGCATATCTAACTGCCGCACATGATGTTGAATGAGATAGCATGCATAAGCATAATAGCGTAATCAGCCTTTTAATGTTCCCACTGCTGGGACTCAGGCATCCTCTCTAGGAGAGGGAATAGGCCGTAATCTACCACGCGCCCAGTGCGAGTTGGTGGATGTCACATGTCTTCGAATTTTTTGTTCTTAGACATGCCGGTTTCCTTACGATGTATTCCATCGCTAATTTTAACGTGACCTATCAGCGAGTTTGAGCCGCCGACTACAGCAACCTTAAACGAAATGTGTGGTAATGAATTAGAAAAAATAAAGATAGCAAATAGCTGCGACAGAATGGCTGTTGATTCTTGTCTAAACAAATGATGTTTGGCCGACACTAAAAAAACACTTGTAAATAATTGAACTAGAACGTTTTAGCTGCAACAATGTTTGAATAATTTATACAACAAAATGGTTTAGCCAATCAAGCACTTACACCCGTTTGCACCATACATCACTAATTGCATTTACGCTTAAAGGTGAACGCACATTATACGAGCCGAACGCGTTGAACGAATCGAAAGATACGAATTTTAGAATTCTTCATTCTGGATTCCTTCCAGATTCGGACTATTCGACGCAGTTAGATGTGCGGGGTTTCATAGAATTTCTTATAAAGAATTCTGAAATTCTTTTCATTCAGTTCGTTCGGTGCGTTCACCTTAAGAGGGCTCTTCCCGATCTGTTTATCGTTAACGTAAGCTTGTTGTTTCATCTAACGCAGTCCAATGCAATGTTTGATGAAGAGGACGCATGAACGCTCTGTCGGCATTCGGTGATTCCGTCACTCACTCGAATATTTCACAAATCTTGTTCCAGGAAATAAGTGTTTTTAGGGTTCCGTAGCCAAATGGCAAAAAACGGAACCCTTATAGATTCGTCATGTCTGTCTGTCTGTCTGTCTGTCTGTCTGTCTGTCTGTCTGTCTGTCCGTCTGTCCGTCCGTATGTCACAGCCACTTTTTTCCGAAACTATAAGAGCTATACTGTTGAAACTTTGTAAGTAGATGTATTCTGTGAACCGCATTAAGATTTTCATACAAAAATAGAAAAAAAGCAATAAATTTTGGGGGTCCCCATACTTAGAACTGAAACTCAAAATTTTTTTTTTCATCAAACCCATGCGTGTGGGGTATCTATGGATAGGTCTTCAAAAATGATACTGAGGTTTCTAATATCATTTTTTTCTAAACTGAATAGTTTGCGCGAGAGACACTTCCAAAGTGGTAAAATGTGTGTCCCCCCCCCTCTAACTTCTAAAATAAGAGAATGATAAAACTAAAAAAAATATATGATGTACATTACTATAAAAACTGCCAACGAAAATTGGTTTGAACGAGATCTAGTAAGTAGTTTTTTTTTAATACGTCATAAATCGTAAACCGCAATTTACCTTTTAAGTATGTACGGAACCCTCAGTGTGCGAGTCCGACTCGCACTTGCCCAGTTTTTTTTTTTAATTTTTGTCAAAATCTGCAAGGTTTCTACAAATTTATTTTCTTTGCTTTTTAATTTATGAACATTATGAAGGACCAAAGTTCACGCAAAATAGCAAATTTTTAGAGATCTTTATGTTGTTATTTCAATAGTAACCTAGATAATATTCACAATATATCTGTGTTTCTAAAAAATCTAGTTAAAAATATGTACACACCATAATCACGTAAGAGCGGTAGTATGGAAATCTATCTCGGGTTTTGACGCTCTTAATACATATTGAGAGAGTTTATTTATAACGGAAAAAATGGTGGTGTTGGTTTTAGAACAGTACTGAAAAACCTTTGTTTTGCTTGCTCACTTATTTTTGCAACTCATGAATTAAATATTACTTAGATAAGGCCAAGGCCAAAATATTTAATTTACTTGGTATTTTCTGACATTCATGAAAGCTCATGAATTTATTCACGAATGGAATAAAATTGCTTATCATTATGGATGGCGTAATTTGTACATAACAAACTCCCTCAAGGTTTTAGAACTAACTACAGTAAAACTATTTTTCACACCACCTGTTCGATAATGCCTGCCATGATTTTATATGTCATACAACCATCACCTAAAGCTGGTCATTCTGTCCCTAGGGCGATGATAGGTGATCTCTAGGGAATAATGGCATTTGAATTTGAAACGTCAAAACACATAAAATTAAAAAAAAAAACATTATATTTATTAAAATGTACGCGTAACAAACAAGTTTATTAAAAAATCAGACTGGCCACTAACAAAAAATTGTAGATTATGTGACTGTGATTTGAATTTGGAACTCAATATGCCGCCCGCAACTTAAAGACACTGCTTTGTTCCCTAGTCAAATAATCTACGTTATTACTTACGCTGCAAAATGTGGAATGGGCTTCTTCCTAAAGTTTTTCCATAGAGTTACGACGAAGAAAGCTACTAACAAATATCGTCAGCGACATTCTAACATTCATCATCATCTTCCTTCCCTGCTCCTGTTTTTTTTTATTTGTGATCGGCCATTCTATCCTGTCACCCGTTATGCTATCACTAACTCCCTTTTATTTCATATTACTCTTCACACAATCCATCCTTTTTTTCTTTGGCCTTCTTCTCCGTCTCCATCCATCCAGCGAAGTTCTAACATTGCGAATTTTTGACGGTGTGAGTGAAGCAAGATATTATTGGCGGTTTGAAGAAGGATGATTTTTATTTTAAGTTAGGTATTTACTCGTTGGCGGGACGACTTAAATGTCTTCCTTAGGAAATGTTAAGTGAAATATTGTATTTCTTTTTTGACATTATTTAAACTGACATTTAATTTTTCTTTTAATGATAATTTTACCTACTGACTTTATTTTTTTTTTGTTTGTTTTTAAGTACTTGACATTAGTGATAAGTATGTGTGATCATTTTGACATTTCATTCCATTATAATAATATAATATAACAAAATTGTACTGGTCTTGATATTATACATCGATATTATATAAAAAACTATCTTCAATATAGGTAATTTTTAAAATTTCTACACCGGCAATGGTAGTGTACGTGAGACATTTTAATATTAAGATCTTGTATATACCGTATGCTCAGAAATAAATGAATTATTTAAATGGCATGAAGTGGCTCAGAGCAGGGAAGGCGTGAACAATGGAAGGAATGGAGGGAGGCCTTTGCCCCGCAGTGGGACAGTATAGGCTAGATATAATATATAATAAAATAATTTACTCGTTGAAGATTAGTTAAAAAATTATTCTTCTCTGTTGTTTGTCCTGTGCGAGTCTCAAATAACTATTTTTTCTTTCTTTATTCTTCTTTCTTGGTTAAGAAAAATCATGCACTTCGTTTCAACTAATCAGAAAACGAAAATCTAAACAATACTTCTTCCAAATATGGACGTTTTAATGTTGGATTTCATAATTTGTTATTGTTATTTCGCTCTCCTGTAAAATAGCCATTATTAACTTACGCACTGTTAGAACTTCACTGACGATATTTTATCTCCCACTCCGCTCAAGAGCGGGGGATGTCATTGGATGATTTTCACACCGAAAAAAAAATATAGATGTCTATACTCCATTTGTTTAGGTAGTTAACTTAACGTAAACAATCTTGATGTCTTTTTATTAAAAAAAAATTGTTTAAAAGACATACGAAAGAAGAAAGAAGAAGAAAGAAAAACAGTTTATTTACGCGAAATTACGCAATCTTAAAACTAGCTAACAAACCTAATCAATAGATAGGGAAGATATGCGTCTCATCCGCGCAAAACGGCCGAACGTTCAGCATAAAGCAGCGGCCTCACGTATAATGCGATGAGCTCACAGCGCTGGTTTTCAGCGTGGGCCGGGCCATACAAAGATTATTTAAATTTAGTTAATTACTAAACATCGGTATAGGTAAATAACAAATTGTAAACATTTTTAGATAAAATTTTTAGACAACTTTTAGATAAAAGACATGTCAAGATTGTTTACATTAAGTTAATTACCTAAAAAGATGGAAAATACCTTTTTTTTAGGTGGGAAATCATCTAATGACATCTCCCGCCCGTTCGTGTCAGACTTTTACTGACTTAAACCCACTCCTGTTCCTTCTTTGCCTTCGTTCCAGGGCCCCGGGGTTCTCTTTCGTACAACCCATGGCTCCAGTAGGCTTCGACCCTGCTGGGGCCCTAAAAAATCGTGTGTAATCCAAGACACGATCAACCCGTATTAAGTACATGGGTTGACCATGTGTTAGATTACACAGGATAGATTCATCCAAATCCGATACTAATTTGCTTATAACATACAACATTTTTTGTACGAGCGATCTAAGTGTCATGTACAGTTAGGGATCAAAAGTGCAGTTGCACTCTACCAATGCTGAAGTGTCTAAAATTTCTTTATTGTAGAAGTTCAATAGTCCACAACTAGTTTATTCAATATTTTAGATTCTATGCTACCTATTAAATCAGTCATGAACCATTGACACTCTTCTACAAAGAAATTTTAGCATTGGTAAGGTGGAACTGCACTTTTGACCCCTGACTGTACTCGCAAAATTTTGAAATATCGCAGATTTTCTATGAGACCTGTTATTTTTTTGGTTCAGTGTATTTGTAGGATATAGCGGCGTAAAGTATGTAGGTTCCCCTGGGATAATAGTTGACTGATTACACGTGGGCGAAGCGAATGTCTTAAAAAATAAACTTAACTAAAGGTAAGCGAGTGAGCAGTTAAGGTTCTTAGCTGCTGGCGAATCAATACGAAAGTGTACTATGGCTTCAGCTTACCGTTTAATTACGGTGACCTTACGTGCATGTGGGTCGTTGACACCTGCAGGTATTATGTACTTCTGTTTGTTTGTTGGGCTGCCTTCATGAAACGGCAACTTCAGTTAGGCTAGTTTACTAGTTTCTCCAACAGACTGGCCTATTAGTTTACTGGTTAGTGGCCCTCACTGCTATGCCGGAGGTCGTGGGTTCTATTCCCATCCAAGATAAATGTTTGTGTGATAAGCCCGACCATTTGCTCAGTGTCTGGGTGTAATTTATCTATAACTAGCTGACCCGGCGAACTTCGTACCGCCTAATAGTCAATAAATGTTGATACGTTTTAGCTAAACTGTCAAAGGATAACGCCATCTACTGGCATTGTCAGTAAACTCCAAGCATAGCCATTTCCATTGCCCTTTGGGTGACTTTACGCCGTCGTCATGTGATCTCAAATAACTAAGTCTCTAATTCACCAATTCGAATCACTTAATAACAAATGTGTGCTTCTACGAAAAACTTATCGACTGCAACAATGACTTGTGAGTTAGTCAGAATAGCTATGAACGTGTGCTTTAATTTGGTCTCAAGCACTATGAGGAATGCGCTTGTCTAGTTTTCCAACATATTTGCCTCCTGCATTTCTTATCCCTACTATTATTCACTGTTGCTTGGTGTTTGTACGACAGTCCCATGCACCGACCGTGTTTTGTTTTCTCAGGCCATATAGGATAAGCATATTCAGCCATAATGAGTGTTTCCACTCCTGGGACTGAAGCTTCCTCTTTAGGAGAAGGAATGGGCCGTAAAGCATGGCTAAAACATACTGGTTTCGTTACGACGTTTTTCTTCACCGTTATGAGAGCAGTGGTGATGGAAAATTGCACAAAGTTGAATCACCATCTACAACTCGATGTTTTGAAAAGCTGGGGCCGTTACCACTGTTCTAATTATCGATTGGTAACTCCGATAATAATAACACACAACCTCAGGGGGCACAAAGTGCCCACGTAAAATATAACTACTACAATTACTTGCATTTTTTAATGAACCTCTATGGTAGACCATAGAGGTTAGATGTTGATGAAGAGGAGTTTAAGATGTTGAATATTGAAGTATTTTGGAAACTGCGGCCGGTAGTTGAAAACACAGAGGAGCATATGAAATGTAAGACAGAGACACAAGGGTGGTAATTTTTTTTAAATCCCCTTATTGGGTTCAACAATTCAGTTTTGTCTAAAAATAATAACTCCATGTTTGACTTGAATTCGAAGGACGATATCCGGCTATCGTAGGTGCTGCTTGCGGATGGCGAGCAATTGGAAGCTCGCCAGCTATCCGGTAAGGACCAAGTATTCCACGCGCACCTCAACGAGATGTCAGCAAGATTGACGACACCAGTTAGGGCTGATGCCTACCAGGACTGGGGATTCTTCGAAGGAGTTACCATGGCCTTCATAAAGGAAAACTGCAGGAACACTATGGGTTTTAATTAGTAAAAGTCTCCGTTCCGCTCCACCTAGAGCTGAAGAAGTAAATGGATGATTTCCCACCTCAAAAAAAAAAACACGATTGAGTCTTCAACATTGAAACAATGAAACGCCAGCCAATCTATTGTATCGTTAGAAAACAACAGACGTGTGTTAGCGATTTTTATGATTAGTTACATACACTATGATTGTTTTCTGTATTGGCAACATTAAAATGTATTTATTTTGCACTGACAACTGGAACGTTATGCGATTTGACAGCTCAGCGCTATGACAGTTGACAAGGTTATAAAATAACGCGCTGCGCTGTCCTGACACATTCCATTCCGGTTTTCGGGGTAAGCAACATCTCAGAGTAAGTGCTACTATATAATTATTATTATTTTAAATGGTATTGATTTATGATATTTGTAATGATTGTGTGCTGTCAAGGCAAAAGTATAGAGGGTGTGTTACCCGTCTTGGTCGTTTTATTTAAAACCTTCCCGCTACACTATATCTAGGTACACTAAATAAGTTTCTTATGCAATCTTTCTCTAAAGTTAACACATTACCTAACAATTCAGAAGTGGGATAAACAAGTCGTTTATTTAAATGCATTCGTTTATCCCGCCCACAAGCGATTTTTTTTCCTAAACTGCATCTTCTACTTTTGCTTTGAAAGTACCTACGTATGTAGGCACCGTTACAATGTTGTTGATAAAATAGTACCTATCTAAGCGGGCATAGTGATGTGTACTTTAAAATGGTGAACTTTAAAATATTCAGGCTTATCGCTTTTGTTGTACTACCTTATTCAATATGAGTTTCTTCTGACACCACCCGTGCCTTGCCAGGGCTACACTCTGGAGGTACTACCACACCACCACACGTGCCTTGCCAGGGCTACACTCTGGAGGTACTACCACACCACCACACGTGCCTTGCCAGGGCTACACTCTGGAGGTACTACCATACCACCACACGTGCCTTGCCAGGGCTACACTCTGGAGGTACTACCACACCACCACATGTGCCTTGCCAGGGCTACACCCTGGAGGTACTACCACACCACCACACGTGCCTTGCCAGGGCTACACTCTGGAGGTACTACCACACCACCACGCGTGCCTTGCCAGGGCTACACCCTGGAGGTACTACCACACCACCACGCGTGCCTTGCCAGGGCTACACCCTGGAGGTACTACCACACCACCACACGTGCCTTGCCAGGGCTACACCCTGGAGGTATTACCATACCACACGTATGTAAATCTATTGAGTACCTAAGGACAACTCGGGGTGTGTTCAGATGGATTAGGGACCGGTTTTGGATCACTGTTAAATGACCGTAGCAAACATATCTACCAACTTATGAATCGTTGTTACCATGACCTGCGTTCTGAGCTTACTTATAAAGTAAATGAGCAGACCAGTAATACTTTTGATTAAGAATAATCTAAATGCAACTAAAGAGGACAGTTAATAGTATTGACACTTATTGAAATTAAAATTAGGTAAATTAATATTATATGGATTGCCTGTTGACAGATAGTCTGACATTTATTACATTTGCCTCCTAGCTTTTGCCCGCGGCATCGCCCGCGTACATATTAATATAGCCTAGGTCACTCGGGGATACAGTGGCTTTCTATGTGTGAATGCAATCGGACCAGTACTTTCAGATTCAATCGATATTTTGATACCTTTAGATTCCAAGTTATAGATTTTTAAAGTGAGCATGCGATGACCGATCATTTGACCCTTGATTTCATAGTGCAGCGCTCACTCAGTCCGTTCCCACTGCCTTGCGTTATTAGATATTCTGTGCTTACGTTTCACTATAACTTATAAATTTATTATTTTTCCTAAATGTCTAATATTCATACTAGAAAATCATGCGTTGTGCCAAAATGTACAGATTTACATTTCAACGGCAAAGAAAACATTATTTGTCACTAAATAATGAGTAACCATTCTAATGTATTTTAGGTAGGTTATCTGATTGTCCCTTTTTCGAATCCTTGTATGATAAAATAAAACTAAATACTGCGCGAGTAAACAGTTCTACTTCAGCTGGCGAATTGCGACTGAGCGGAGCGTAGTAAAATGACGTCACACGCGGTCACGTGACTTTACAGAGTTTTATACAAACATTGAATGCAAATATAACTTCTTGGTATTTTCAAATAAAACAAAAGGGTGTATCTGTATACAGCTTTATTTTTGGTATATGCGAAAGCTGAATATAGTTTGTTCAGAATTAGTAACTGAATCGATTCCAACAATTTTTACACCAATGTATAAAGTTGGACACCACCGACACTAAGTACAACACAGGTCATAGCGGGCATTAGGCACCAGCGCACAGCTGCGTGCGGGAGCAAAACAACCCCTCGGTCACCTGGATGGCCCGGTGACCATGTATTTTTCGGACAACCAAGTAACATAACAAGCTTATAACTTTGTGATTTTACATGATACCGTTATGAAATTTAGTACATAGTTTCTTTACATAAAAATGCTACCCACGTGTATCAGGCTTCACATATGCTGGAACTGGCGTTGTATATGCTTTACTGTTTACTACAGTTTAAAGTGATTTTACATACCTACTAGTATTACCCATTTAGTTGAAACCAGGTGACGAAGAGTATTATCTAGTATGCCTAATGATGCTGAAATAGATTCTTTGCTCTTAGAAGCGGCAGAAGGGTAGGCTAATAATAACATTTTATTACATCACCAGAGTAAATCGCTTTACTGGAAAAACTCTAGATGTAGAAATATTAATAGTCAAACCTTGTTTCCGTGAAACTCCTTTTAATATGTATAGGTATTCTGTAAAACATGAGCTTGTAGTTGGTACAAATCGGAATAGTAAGTACAGTAAAACATTATGTCTAAGGTGATGGCCTATATAATTTGCCATAGGTAGTGGTGCGAAGAATATACAATTGCATATTATCCAATTGAACACTAGTAGTTGCCAAATACATAGTTTAACATAGTTAAAAAAGAAACTGTTTTTGACAAAATGACATTTTTGTCTAATGAAGGAGTTAACACACAGTAAGAGGAAATCTAGCAAGTAATTAAATTACTATACAAAAAAAAAAAAAAAAAGTGTAAAAAAAAAGTTTCAGCACTTTGTTTAATATTATAGGTGCCAGGCGTATGATACACATATGCATCAACGCTATTGGCTCAATTGAAACAGTGACAATAAATAATAATACTCATGGTTAAATAAGCAAGGCAGAATATTAAAACAATATTATATTTAATAAAATATGGTTGGCAGTTGTCGATAGTGTCGAGTCCTAATGCATCTTTGTTGTTGATTAAATATTTTTTATTTTGTAAAGTGATGTGGGTATCAATGGAAATGGAGAAGTGACACAAGTAATTACAGAATATTTTTAAGTGGTGCTACACCAAGGGGCTCGTATACTCTATAGGTTAAAAGAAGTTCCGTTACAAAATACAACACCAAATGAGGCACGAGAGCGCACAGTGCCATATTATGCTGTTGGGATAGCTTCATTATTGACAACTGCTAGGTTTAGACAAAGCTCTTGTTCAATTGTTAATATCTATCAATTGTGCTATGTAGGGTACCAAGAATGTGTTTGTTCTTGGTTTAAAACAAAGACTATACTACCAATAGACAGGACATAGCGAACAAAATCGTGATCCGATACTTATTACCTAGTGGTCATAAGTCGCTCAGTCTAGTATGACGCCCCTACACGTCAAGTCGTGTTTGTATCCGCTCTATGCACTAAAAGAAAATAATTTTCGGAGAAGATATGCCGAACTGCCCATTACGCTATTGCAAATCTTGTTATGATAAAATGACTGAACCTAACTTCGGTTTATTTTTGTAAATATTTTTTGTATTTACGAATTAATTAATTAAAATTCAATAATTTTTATAAAATAGTTCTTGAACATTTGCTGATTTGGTGATAACGCCATCTATTGCTGAAAAGCTTAACCTTACCTTTATCACACACTGAGGCTCTACCACGAGCTCATAACGTGATCCATTTTACGACCTAAACCGAGCTTTTAAGGGGGTGGAGCTATATAGGGTGTATGGCTCCATCACTCTTTTTCGGTCGTACGACTGACATTTTAACATTATCATGGTAAGGCCCCTGGCCACCTACCGAGCGATAGTTAAATAATTATAAATTTTGACAAATTTAATTCGCGTGTTTGCTATTCAAAGCCAGATGGCGTCAATGAGACATTTGTTCTGATAGCCGCTCTATTATAATTATCTCTTTAAATCTCTTTGGTTTAAAGGGAGTACATACTGAGTATGTACTGTGTTCAAGGGACTACTTCTTTTTACTGAACCGACTCACTGTTCCGAAATATTTTAGTGTTCCGAAAGATTGGAACATCAGTAATGTTTTAAATTTTAATGCATCATTTGGAACAATTGGAACACTGAGACACTCTTTACTTTAAGTGACCAGCAGTCTTTTAAAAATTCAAATTATAACGTAAATGGCGTATAATTAATGACCTGAACTAAAAACCTCTGCTTTAAATTATTCTCAAATCAAAATTCAATTAAATAAAACATTTAGTGTATATGACGCAACTTAACAGATCACGACTCAGTGTGTATATTTTGAGCTGTTGTTCCAAATGTTCAGTTTGTATTTTGTGAACCGATGTTTCAAATGATCCGTTTGTATCTTTTGAGCCAATGTTCCAAATAATATAATATGTTCCAATCGCAAAGATGACACACTTTTTTCACGCCTAATATTGACCTACAATAAAAGTGGTGACATGACGGCAGTGTCATGTCACTGACGTAACACTGCCGTCAAACAAACGTTTTATGAATTTTACCGAACTTGGATACTTGCCTTTTGAGATTAGTTTGAAACTTCATAACGGTTTTATCTTCTATATAAAGTTAGAAGACCCAATAAATAAGATTGACTTTGAATATAACTATCGAAATGGATTTAGTGAAAGTATATTTTCAATACCTTCTGCGTAATAAATTTTCGTACGAGATTGTAATTCGTGCAGAGACATCTGAGGACATGATCGCTAAGCTTCGTAAATAACTCGAATGTCTGATTTGGACTTTAGTCCTGCAGAATTTGCAATGTAATGTGAATTCTATTTTATGGCTCCCAGAGCACTTCCAAATTATATTCATGAATTACTAATTTTAGTGTACCAACTTAGGGGATAGCATTGATTGAATTATAGGAAGTAATTTTCATGGAAAATCAGATGGTGCGGCAAAAAGTAGTTGCTAAAGTCAGTAAGCCTTTTGTAGGCATTTTTGATTTCTTTTTAGAGATTTGTCTTATCAGGGGGATGTACCTAAATATCTGTAAATGTTGAGTATTTTAGGTATGGTAAAGAGTTATTGTGGATAAATATAATACAATAACTCCCAATTTGTTCACTAGGGACATGGAGGGATACAATGATTTATTTATTTGAAATAAAATGGTAACATCCAAAAGATGTCTCACTGTAATTTGTTTAGTATAGAATGTCTATGAATATTTTGATTACCAGAGGTTATTTTTACGGAAGTGTACCTGACTTCCCACATCTAAAATTATGTTAACGAAATAAGTGATTAACGTAAAACCTATTATTCTTACATTAAGAGAAAGTAGTCTAGACTGAATTTGCCTTGAGTATCTTAAAAGTGATGGTATTTACAGCGTATCTACTGGTAATTAATAGTTGGTAATTTTAATGAATGAAATAAAATAGACGAAACAATTTCATAGTTCGTGCATTTTGATGAGTTATTGTATCGAAATTTGGAGTTTCAATAAAAACTAATCAGAGCCAAAAGAGTAAATTAAATATATACCCTCACGTTTTAGTCGGGTCAGTGATTACAACTGATATCAAATGTAAACAAACAGTCATTGTTGGTCAATGATTCACAAATAACGGGTGAAATTTTGTGGTTGAGTTAAATCATTGATGTTATTGTGACATGCACTTGAAACTTATCATGTACCTGGCCTGAGTGGCCATATCAAAATCAAAGGGTATTTACAGAAACTATTGAGGGATCTGTTTAGGACCATTGAGGGATCTGTTCAGGGCCATTGAGAGGCCTGTTCAGGACCATTGAGAGGCCTGTTCAGGACCATTGAGAGGCCTGTTCGGGACCATTGAGGGATCTGTTCAGGACCATTAGGGATCTGTTCAGGACCATTAGGGATCTGTTCAGGGCCATTGAGAGGCCTGTTCAGGACCATTGCGAGGCCTGTTCAGGACCATTGAGAGGCCTGTTCAGGACCATTGAGGGGCCTGTTCAGGATAAGCCAATTGGCTTTGTCAGGCAATTGTTTATTTACTAATGTTTGTTTTTCATTACAGGCAGGACATTTGAGGGACCTGTCTGTTTATATTAGAGGCAGGACATTTGAGAGGCCTGTTTTTCTTCAGAGGCAGGACATTTGAGGGGCCTGTTTGTTTTTCATTAGAGGCAAGACATTTGAGGGGCCTGTTTGTTTTTCATTAGAGGCAGGATATTTGAGGGGCCTGTACGTTTGTCATTACATGATAGCGACAAGAAATAAGTAACATAGATTTGTAACTTGACTTCTTGACATTTCAAAAGTGCCTGTAAATTGTTTATTTGAAATAAAATGCTTTGAATCTTTGAATCAGTAGAGGCAGGACATTTTAGAGACCTGTTTTTGAATGACTGTATAAAGAATAAGATAATGATTTGTAAGAATAATAATAATATATATTTATTGAGCAACAAAGTAAAATTATGTATACACAATTGCTTATAAGCTACTTTTACATAACAACTAAATAATGCAATCAATTGTGTCTAAATAGTAATTGGTAAATTGATAATTATGTTTAGTCTCGTTCCTAGGTACAGCAACCAGTGTATGAATAATCTAAAGTTTTATTCGCTACTGTAATAGATATCTGTTTGCTTTATTGCTGTTATTCTTTTTTTTCTTCTCTCATTATTTTGTGTATAAAACCAATTTCTTTATTCTTTCACATACGAGGTCGTATTTGTAATACGGATGGCCGACTGTTAGCGATTTTTATGATTAGTTACATACACTATGATTGTTTTCTGTATTGGCAACATTAAAATGTATTTATTTTGCACTGACAACTGGAACGTTATGCGATTTGACAGCTCAGCGCTATGACAGTTGACAAGGTTATAAAATAACGCGCTGCGCTGTCCTGACACATTCCATTCCGGTTTTCGGGGTAAGCAACATCTCAGAGTAAGTGCTACTATATAATTATTATTATTTTAAATGGTATTGATTTATGATATTTGTAATGATTGTGTGCTGTCAAGGCAAAAGTATAGAGGGTGTGTTACCCGTCTTGGTCGTTTTATTTAAAACCTTCCCGCTACACTATATCTAGGTACACTAAATAAGTTTCTTATGCAATCTTTCTCTAAAGTTAACACATTACCTAACACGTGTTTCAAGCAATTTAGCTGCGGAGAAATAACTTTTCACCCCTCGTCACATGTTTGTGTTTTATTATTATTGGAGGGAAGCTTGGACGTTTCATTTTCACGTCTCTACATAGGTGGACGTAGTGCTAGGTGTAACATAAGTCTGGGCGTCAATGACGAATACCATTAATCACAGGGTTGCTATCATTCATCATGTTGCCACTTTAATATTTACATATTTTTTGGAGCTAATTTTTTTGAAATTTCAGCATTTTTTATTAGTATGAAGTGATGTGACAGTTTTCGTGGTAGCGTTGTGGTCATGTAGCTGGTAATTTGTCACTCTTTTTTGTTGCAATTTGTTATTTTGTGTGTGTATTAACTTTGCATTATTTTGGATCAGTTACCTATGTCAAAGTGACATTCGCTGAAAGGATATATTTTATTCCTTTTTTAATTCTCGATGCAAAAAAATTCTCGAGGCTATAGTTATAAGTTTGATCGCTATGTGTATTTGTCTGTATCTTTTTGTGGCATCATAGTTTTTTAACGGGTGAATCACGTTGGATGCGGTTTTCTCAGAATTTCCTAATTTGGAATCAGGTTTTTTAGCGGAGACTTATTATAAGACATATTTTTATCAAAATCGGTTCTGCAAAACAACTATTATAAATAAACTAACTTTTCTACCGTACACTCTAAATAAGGTTCAGTTGAAAACCAGCGTCAGGCAACTATCACGAAGTTGTCTGGCATTTTTGCTGAACTGGACCTATTTGGTGCAGGCGCGAGACACACAATGTTAGTTATTTTATTTTCTTATTTTTTTTTATCTTAAATGTTTACATGTTGTTTCTGCATTGTGTGTATCTGTGTACGTGTGCCAAATAAAATATTTTTCTTTCTTTCTTTCTTTCTTTCTTTCTTTCAAAAGAGGTCATTCAGGCTTCATATATTTTTGGACAGTAATCAATAAATGTATGAAGGTGACAAATCATTGAACTTGTAATACTTGGCTGAGAGTGTTCCTACAACTCTTTTGTGCCATATTTAACTAATGCTCCAAATGGTTAGTTGAAACCATACATTACAATTATTTTTCGTTCGCCGGCAATTTCAGAAAAGGCTCAAAAAATTATATTCTTTACAAGATATTGGGGTGAGGGGTGAAAATAGAAATGAATAACTGAATGTTTTGCAAATATGATATGAAAGAATATAAGATGCATATAACAAAACTCTAGAAATCATAAATGAACGTCGGTTTAACTGAAGTTATGGGAGGTGACAGAGCATGAATCATATTTTACATTAGAGTTTAAAAAAAAACGGTTGGACTTTTTTAAAACAAAAATAATTTAAGTTTTTTTTTTCATTGTGTTTATTTCAACATCCTATTCATTTTACCATCTCGTCTTACTTACCCTTGAATACTTAATCCATTTAAAACTTTACTATCTGTGTAAAATTATATACCTAATTCCAGTTAGGCGGTCATCGACACCTTATCCCAGCTCTATTGGTATTGGCTTCAAGCCTCACCAGATGTGCCTTAATATTAGTACCTACTTCCCATACCCTTCGAAACCCAATTACTGCGGAACATCGATATCCTTAGGTTGGGCCGAAAGTCAGAATTAATATTTTAGGAATATAGTAAAATATATAGGTCACAACTGGAAGATTATGTCGATGAACCCTATTTATCTGCCGTCGGAATTTTAGATAATTTACGTGAATAAAGTTACTACAAGAAAAGTAACGGTTTTCTATCGTTTACATTTCGGGAAGTAGAAGTTTCACAAAGTGTTTTGGGAATACATTTATTGTGCGTACAGCTAAGGAGTGGAATTCCTTCGGAGTCCGTGTTTCTTGATAGCTACAACCTAGGGGTCTTTAAGTCAAGAGTGAATATGACGTTACTTCTAAGAAAGCGTGCACCATCGTCGGCCACATCATCGCTAACTATCAGGTGAGATAGTGGTCGACTGCAAGCTTATGCATAATTAAATAAAAAAGTGCACAATGGCAAAGTGACACAATGCTGTTGTAAAACATTTTGTAATTTTTTAGGGTTCCGTACCTCAAAAGGAAAAAACGGAACCCTTATAGGATCACTTTGTTGTCCGTCCGTCTGTCTATCTGTCAAGACCCTTTATCTCGGGAACGCGTGGAGATATTGAGTTGAAATTAAAACAATATGCCCGGTTTTCCAATGATTTCTCCTGCTGTAGGGTTGAACGAGAGGGCGTGTCAGTCTTTTACTGACTAACCCACGTGTGTACTTTAGTTGCCCTTTGCGTTCTAGGGCGATCTCTTCTTCAAACGTTCCTGCAGCTGCATTGATGTATAATAGATTGAAACAGTTTACACCTACATCTGAAGATCACGACATGGTTGGTGCAGTGTAATTGTCTGTGGTGCAGTGATTGAGAGATTGGCTGTGTGACTGAGCTGTGTGTCGCTGGTTCATTCCTACACGAAACAAATATGTGTATGGTCTATAGTTGTTCCGGGTCTGGGTATTATATCTATGTATTTGAGTTTATAAGTTTGTGAACGCACCCACGATACAGGAGTAATTAATGCGTAATGTGGGGCAAAGTTTTTTTTTTTTAAAGTAACAAGATTTGATGTATATTTTTAGTCTAGATTAAAATTTATTTGGCCGGACAAAACAGACAATAATTGGTCGTCACCTAACGTTTAGACTCCTCCATTAAAAAACTTTTATAAAAGAAACGTATTAACTTGAACGTATATTAGGTGAAGTTTGAAAGTGGCGCCAGTGACTGAAAAGTTGAAAGGGAATCGTTTGTCTTGATATGGTCATGTGAAGAGAAGGGATGAAACGCATGTTGCTATAAGAGTTATGAGTTTACATGTGGATGGATGGAGAGGAAGAGGGAGGCCAAAGATGGATGGATTGTGTGAGAAGTGATATGAAAGAAAAGGGAGTTAGTGATAGCGTGACGAGTGACAGGACCGAATGGAAGAAAAAAAACGTGTTGCGCCGACCCCAAATAAAACGGGACAAAGGCAGGTGAGGTGACGCAGATGATGATGATTAATTTGAACATTCATTTCGGTTACGGTTACTTTTTTTTAGCATTATCGATAGTTTCGGTTACGGTGTCGGAGTTTCATAACATCCATGCTATCTACTAGGGATCCAGAATGTAGTAGTAATTGCTAATATCGATTTTGATGAAGTTACTGAACCTCATTTGTTGACTGTTTCATGGAAACTTGGACTGGATCGCTGTAGTTAGAGTTTATGAGATAGCTTGTAAATTTGTGAACCTGTTCGGAATGGACCATCATCTAGCCGAGAACTTATAACGTTGAGCAGCGAACATAATTCTATCGAGATGGTTATCATGAAAGATTTTGATCGGTTATTTGTGATGACGCGCTTCGTTTCGTTGCAATTATGTTAAAGACATAACATAATCGCAACGAAACGAAGCGCGTCATCATCCAGACTAGAATCCTTTTTTTGGGTTGGGAATTCAATAGATAACTTCTCCCATTTTTTACTGACTTAAACTTACCTATGTTTCTTTAATTACCCTTTGTATTCTAGGGCCATGGTAACTCTTTCGAACAATCTCGCAGCCCAAGAAATTTGATTAGATTTTCACAGATTTGGCTAGCCATCACCTATCTAGTGAGGTTACATGGTCGTTGATTGGTTGTGCAGTGATACAAGACTCGCACATCAAGCGTTCCATCTCTTAAGCTAGGTAAGGCTGTCGTTAGGCAGTTGGGTCAAGCGCTGTGCTAAGGCTATTAGGTTCTCTTAGACACGATTTGTTATTATATTGTTAGGCAATTCCTTATTCTTAAGCTCCGCTATAGTTAATCGGGACTGGGAAACATCTACACTAATATTGCGAGTATAAATGTGGAAGTAACTCGTCTGTCTGTGTGTTACCTCTTCAAGTCTTAATGGCTGAACAAAGAACCAAATAAATCACGTTTCAGTAGCTACTTAAAATTTATATAGTCATAGTTATAGTCGGCCTTATAATGTTCCCACTGTTGGGACTCAGGCCTCCTCTCTAGGAGAGGGCATGGGCCGTAATCCACCACGCGGGCCCAGTGCGGGTTGGTAAAATTTATAATTTTCATTTTTCATTATTACAGCGGCAATAAAATACTCTGTGACAATTCAAAGTCAAGTCAAAAGTTTTTATTTCACATAGGCCTACATGGGCACTTTAAAACGTCAGAAGCTAGTGCACAATTTCAACTGTGTACTTAGTACGGTTCATGAGATGGTGACAGGTAGACGAACGGCTTGGTAATAGGATTCTGTTGGTTACCCTTCGCGTGCAGAACCCTAAAAAGTTCATTTACAAAACCGTATTGTTAATCAGGATACCAAAGTTGTATTATAGATATCGGTAAATCAACCAAATTCGGAAAATCTACATTTATAGGCCATTAAATGTTGTCTTAGGCCGGACACATATACATACATAATCAGCCTTGTAATAATGTTCCCACTGCTGGGACTCAGACTTCCTCTAGGTCGCAGGTTGCTGGATGTCACATGTTATTGTATTTTTGTGCTAGAACATGCTGGCTAGGACCTAGGTCTAGAATCTAGAGTAATACAAAAACCATAAGATTTTTTTTTAATTGTGTCTTATTCCACGAATGGAAACTGAATAGAATAAGATATGTCAGCATCGTCTCCTTCAATAGATAACAATCTAAAGCTACTGAAATGGAAAATGGCGGATATAGACTATTACTGTGTTCCATGCGGCTGCACTTACCCTTCACTTAGACTTTTACTATTGGAGTATGGCTTTATCTGTTCTATGAATATTATTATGCTTATAGGTAACCTTATGTGTTTGATTTTATTTCATTTATTTTAATGTTTATTTTGTTAGGAGTATGTGTACATTTGTTACTCTTTTACGCTATATCATTTGATTGTTTATGCTATGTTGATTGCTTTTTTTTTCCTTTTCTGTAATTTTAACGTATGTCTGGCAATTTGAGTATTTTCTGCGGCCTACCCAAATGTCCTTTCCTTGGTATTGTTCGTCAAGTCGTTGAGCTCCTTAATAGTCCTGAGTTGAGCTTTACGAATACTGACAAATGCTTGCACTGACTGGACAGGTCCTCTCAAATCTGTATGGTTCTTTCTTCAAAAGACCATTACAGACAAATCTGCATGGTTCTCATGTGATTTGACCATTACATATTTACTGTATGGACTTTAAAAGAGACTTTGACCCTTGAGTTTGTTTCGGTGTTTCTTCTCAGGGTAGTCAGCTAGGAAACACCGGCCTCATCTAGTTTAAAAATGACGAAAAAAAAAATTGACGTGTAAAAGTGTTTTTTTAAACCTATTTACAAAATAAATATCATTTATCATTTATCAATGGATTTGGATAAAATTTGGCACACGGGCGATGCATCACCGGTATATGGTGGACATCTCACTCACATGCACAAAACGTTTTGGGAACACTTTCATTGTGCGTACAACTAAGGAGTGGAATTTCCTGCCGGAGT
Source organism: Mythimna impura (assembly GCA_905147345.3). Taxonomy (NCBI): domain Eukaryota; kingdom Metazoa; phylum Arthropoda; class Insecta; order Lepidoptera; family Noctuidae; genus Mythimna; species Mythimna impura. The sequence continues at coordinate 26,806,783 of LR990355.1, forward strand.
CTGTGTTTCCGCAGAAGAGCATTGTGGCAATTTTATGACATATTAAATGATTTTATATTTATCTGATCCGTAGATACTAAATTATTAATTTTTAAATTATTAATAATAATATATTAATCTAATCAGATATAATCATTCATCACTAGCGAACAAGGGTAGCTCGTCGTCCGGCTGTCTATTAACCGTCCGGACCGAACCCAAGTCATCGACGGCGCGTAGTGTCTCGCGCGCCTCAAGGAGATGTCAGCAAAACGGTAGGGGCCTAGCAGGGTCGAAGTCTACTGGGGCCAAAGGTTCGCTTCTGAAAGGAAAACCCGGGGCCCTGGAACGCAATCCAAAGATGGAACATAGGAGTGGGTTTTAGTCAGTAAAAGTCTGACACGCCCTTCCAAGAGCGAGAGAACTCCTTGGATGATTTCCAACCCAAGAAAAAAAAGCACTATGTTTACAATGAATGGAAATAAATCCATAAAGAAAATCTTCGTAATAGGGATTTCTTTCGTAGTTTTAACTTATAAAATAAAAAACTGGACAAGTGCGAGTCGGACTCGCGCACTGAGGGTTCCGTACAAACTTACCAGTTCAATTCCCGAATGGAGTCTCGAAGTTTTTTTCAAATCACAAAAAAGTATTTTTTTTGAGACGTTACAAAAAAAATATCTGTTTTCAGATTTTTCCTATACCTGTGCTATAAGATCTTGCTTTTGTTTAAAAAAAAAAAAATCAAATTCAGGATTCTAGGTCAACGGGAGTTTTGATTCCCTTGAGCGTGTCGAAATATTAATTTTTGCGATATAAACGGCCGTATCTTTTTTTTTTCGTTAACTAGAAGTTTGATTTTTTCACAGCTTCAAGGGACGGCAAACCTAAGTATATGGTTTTAATTTCAACTCGATACCTCCACACATTTCCGAGATAAAGGGACAGACAGACATACAGACGGACAGACAACAAAGTGGTCCTATAAGGGTACCGTTTTTTCCTTTTGTACCTCAAAAGGAAAAAACGGACCCCTAAAAACTGATAACTTTAAATCATGAGTACCTTGTACCTTATCTTACCTTAAAGATAGGTCATGTGTGTAGAGTAATGGGTTCACCACAATAGAGATATACCATGGTCCTCGTCCTCGGTCTGATTGGAATAGCGACCTCGCGGTCGACCGCTTTTGTTAGATCAGGCATTGTGTTATTATATTGTGTCGGGATTTGATTATTATAGTATCTGAATATCGATTGGGATGTAATTTACTTATTGATGTTCGCTGAAGTGTAAAATGTTGATCATTTCTCTTGGGATACGTAATAACTTAGATTGGTTATCTATGTTTGTAAGGCTTCGTAGATTTGGGCTGCGAGATTATTCGAAAGAAAATTCCGTGTTGCTGTCTGTGTTTCCTGATAGCTACAACCTAGGCATTTTTAAGTCAAGAGTGAATAGGTAAGGTCGCCTCAAGGAGATGTCAGCAAACCATAGGGGCCCAGCAGGGTGTCGAAGCCTACAGGGGCCAAGGGTTTCTTTCTGAAAGGAAATCTCGGCCCGAAAGGCAACGAAGGATTTTAGTCAGTGAAAGTCTGACACACCCTCTCGATCCGCCCAAGGGCGGGAGATGTCATTGGATGATTTTTCCATCCAAAAAAAACACCTACCTGCAAAATGCAATTTGAATTTGGCAGGCTACCTTGGAGCTTCCGCCATAACTGTGAAAGGCTTTGCGACAAAAAAATCTACAGTATTTTTTCAGAAAACCAGTTAGACATGCCATAAAACTTTAATGATTGTAATTTACTTTAATTTATTTGGGCATCCGTCACGCATGGTATTTTAGTAAAGGGACACGTCGAAACACACATAGGCACACCTTCGATCCAAACGTGACGACAGTAAGACGGAAATCGTTGAAACAGCAATTTGAGCTGACATTTCCTGAATTTATTGGGCGTTACATTCCCTCCCCGAATACAGTGGTATCCTACAGGGATGCTTCAGAATTCACACACAAGTGTGCTAGCACTGTGCATTGCTCTGACGCTGCCAGTCAGAGGCAGGCCGGTGATTTATCACAAGTCATGACGTTGTTGGCTCGGCTCAGCTGAATTTGAAGCTATACAAGGTGCCAGCCAGATCAATTGATAATAAAGTACCTACATTGACCTTTTCCTAATATCTCTGCGCAGGTAGGTACCTGAAAAACAAATAATAAACTGTTATTAGGGTTCCGTACCTCAAAAGGAAAACACGGAACCCTTATAGGATCACTTTGTTGTCCGTCCGTCTGTCTGTCTGTCTGTCAAGACCCTTTATCTCGGGAACGGGTAGAGGTATCGAGTTGAAATTAAAACTATATGCTAATACCAAATACTAAGCTGTGAAAAAATCAAACATCTGAGTTAACGGAAAAAAAAGATACGGCCGTTTATGTCGCAAAAAACGTGTATTTCGACACTCAAGGTAATCAAAATTCATAGGGTACTTCCCGATGACCTAGAATCCTGAAATTTGGCATGAAGCAAGGTCTCTTATGACAAGTATATGAAATAATCTGAAAACTGTAAATTTTAAACATCATAAAAAAAAACTTTGCGATTCGGAAAAATCTTCGTAATTCAATTCGTGTATTGAACTATTTTCATAGGTAAGTTTGTACGGAACCCTCAGTGCGCGAGTCCGACTCCCACTTGCCCAGTTTTTTATTACTAGAAAATATAAAGATCGCAGTCGTTAGAGGTCAACAGGTAGTCAGACGCCAGAAAGTCTGACCATTAGCACGGGAATATTATCTATACAGTATTGTAACTATCACTATCCGTATCTTTGAAATAAATGCCTACAGCCGCGCGGTACGTAAACATGCGATAGGGCTGCCCGCACTATGGCTGCCCGCCTCCAGCATTTTAATTACATTTACCTACTTTGTATTTCCATTTAGTTTTGTGATTGTAAATATACTTTTTTATATAAACAAATAAAATACTTTGTGAATTGAATAGGAAGTGTTCAATATTTGCGACCGAAAAATATTTGCGCCTCGACTGGAGACGTCCTACGAAATGCTTGATTATTAAATTTTAAAGTACAAAAATCCGCAATCTAAAGCTTAATTAAAAATTGTTTTGGGAAACACGGACAAGGTGGAGAAAAGGAATATCTTTTACTTGGTTATAGATACCTGCAGCTACTTTACAATTTATATGTTTGGTTTTAAATGAAGAATTCATGCAACCAAAAACAGCACAATATATCCTACTCGTCATATTAAATATATAATTATGTACTTGAACTTATTTTTATTGAAAAAATCGCGCGGCACAGACGCGACTGTCTGCATCCCGAGCGCACCTCGAGATCGGGGCGCGTAGGTATAGCTCGCGTTTCGACCGTTTGTATGAAGTTGGAATACTGTATAGATAATATTACCGTGCCATCAGTCTATCCAAGGGATATCGTGTTGCCCAGTAACTGGCACACATAAATACAAACTTTTCTTTTATAATCTTAGTAAGATTACCCTCCAGCAAAAATCTTCTTTTTTTGGAGTAAATGGACTCCACAACCTCTTTAAAAGGTGAAATCACGTGTTTGTCCGTACATCTAATATTTATTATAACTTCGTCTACATATCTCAAGAAAGGAATACATACGTAGTTTATAAATCTAGTTACGAATTCGCAACCATTTCTCAGCCTATTCAACTTCACCAGCTGAAGATATTTTGTAAGGAAACGGAAGGAACTATTATAACGACGAGGTCGCCCCCACAATCCTTGCTATTTGTTAATATTATAATAGAGACATCATTTTATATGTTGTAACTAAACCTGAGAGATGAATGGCCACTAAACGGTTCGAAGATTAGACTAGATTTTTTGCTGTATAAGCCTGTAATAAAGAGGATTGTTACTGTTTCTGATGGGTCCTTGTAGTTGAGCTAGTAATGTGTTTGTGTATTAAGTTGTTTGTAATAAGATCTTGGCAAGTCTTAATGTCTTTTAGAGAGGTTTGGGCAGCGTCTTTATGACTTAATGTTTCTTAGGGCGCGCAGTAATAAGATTTTTTAGTGGCTAAACAGTTCACGCGCGTGGTACTCTGCTTGTAACTGGTGTCCTAGTACCCTAGCACGCTGTTGATACAATGGCGTGTAATTTTTGTTTTTAAGGAATTTCGCGAAGGTAACATGAATGTTTGTTTCTCAAACTTGTGGCACCACGTACCTTTTTAAAGTTTTGAAACGATCGCGAACCGTCTCTATCCATACTCTCGAAAAAGAAAATTATAAAATCTGGCTGTGTAAGAAAATAATGAATTTTATTTTATCAAAAGTTCAAGTATTCATCAAAGTATTTATTAGTTTATAATATTATCATATATAAGTATTTTATTATTGTAAGTAACTTAATTTAATGATACTACATTCTACTTGATATATCTGTTTTTTATCTATTCTTTACCATTTATATCACATTGTTGTCTTACGAAAATATTGTCGTGAGGTGTGTCGTTCCCCTAAGGGTTCGCATCCACCCCAGTTTGACAAACCTGGTTTAGACCAGGTTAAAATACAGACAAGGATGATGCGACATCTTAGATTAGTCTAAGATGTCACATCATCCTTGTCTGTTATGTAAATTACTGTATCTTATTTCAATTTTAACTGTTTTGTTTGTACTTTTCTTTTTTTTCTATTACTTTTACACACGGTGTCTACATCTCATTTTTTTTCAACTCTCCTTTTGCAGGTATGCTGGAAGAGATTGCTATAGAAATAAGCTGATGCTTATTTCAAGAATTATTTATTATTAAATATTATTGCAAGAAGAAGACAACAGAAAAATAGGTACAAAGGTGATCCTTTGTACCTATTTTTCTGTGTCTTCTTCTTGTCTTTTATTATAAGTGTGCACATAAATTGTTAAATGAATAAATAAGTAAAAACAGGGCAAGTGCGAGTCGGACTCGCGCACTGAGGGTTCCGTTCGAACTTACGAGTCTCGAAGATTTTTTCGAATATATCGAATCTATCTATCGAATTTTTTTTTTGACGTAACAATAAATTTGCTGTTTTTAGATTTATTCCTGTATCTGTGCTATAAGACCTTGCTTTGTGCCAAATTTGAGGATTCTGGAACAACGGGAGTGGAGAGTACCCTATGAATTTTGGTTCCTTTGAGAGTGTTGAAATGTACGTTTTTTGTGACATAAACGGCCGTATCTTTCTTTTCCGTTAACTTAGAAGTTTGATTTTTTCAAAAAGGGACCGCGAACTTGAGTATACGGTTTTAATTTCAACTCGATGCCTTCACGCGTTTCTGAGATAAAGGGTCTTGACAGACAGACAGACGGACAACAAAATGATCCTAATAAGGGTTCCATTTTTTCTTTTTGAGTTACGGAACCCTAAAAATAGATCATTTACTATTTCAAACGTAACTAAGTAATTTAATAATACTTTACGTTGTCAGGGCAACATAGAAAATGGATAACTCTAATCAAACTAATTGACTCTGATTTCAAACAGAACTTCGTTACCGGCTTTTATTTTGTAACTCAAAATCAACGGTGGATTTATTCAAACGAACGTCTGGAAATAAAATAAGTATTCAAAACTTTTAAAACATTTATTGGTAGTAAAAATTACTGAAATCTTGATCCATTCATAAAGTTTTACTAATCACAAAAATTTATTTGGCAAACGAGTATTTAAGTGTACTGAGTATTTAAGTGTTTTAAGTGTAGTGAACTGAGCGCGTGCATTTTATGTTTATACTGAGCCCCTGCGCCGCTTGTGCGTCGCTCGCGCATGCTACGCGCCGTACTCGAGCGGCGCAGGGGTGCGCGCGTGCCGCTCGCGGTACACATACCTACATAGTTCAAAAGCGAAAGAAGCTACGCAGCACGCGCGCAGCTCGCAAGCGCCTTGCGAGTGGCGCATTAGCTAGGACTGGACACACCATCAGATAAACAAAAGTTATTTGTGAGGACACCTGTGAATACAAAATATAGGCATAACTATTAGATATATTGTAGCTTCAAACCGACGACTCTAGCGTCAGAAGTCTCAGGGCGATTTCGTCTACCTACTGTAGGCGCGAAATTGCGGACGATGAGCAGTGGGTAGCTCGTAAGAACTAGGCATGAGTCAAAGACGCGTAGTGTTTAAAGAGGTATCAGCAAAACTAAAGGGGCCTAGTAGGATTAGCCCCGCTATTAAGATAAATAACAGCCAAGAATTTCAAAGATTTGTTCCACCATTCGTGTGAAGCCGGGGCGGGTCGCTAGTCTATATCCGTAACAACATTATAAAGGGGAAATATTTGTATTTGTGTATGTTTATGTTTTGTAATGAATAAACTAATAAACCACTGGACCGATTTAAAAAATTCTTTCACCAGTAGATACTTTATCACTGACTGACTAAGCCATATATTTCCTACTATCACACGGGCTGGGCACGCCACAATTATGGCGGTAAGTCCCCTCTTTGAGGCGTGGTTGGAAAGACCTCACGGCGTCCTTACCTTCCACATGTCACAGGTTCTCACCGAACATGGGAAGTTCGGGAAGTTCCTGCACCGGATTCGTGCGGAAGCGACGCCCGGGTGTCGCCACTGTGTGGACCGCCCGGAGGACATGGTGGAGCACACGGTGGAGGTGTGCCCCGCATGAGAAGAGCAACGCCGTGTCCTCGTGGGGGCGATCGGCGGCGGCGATCTCTCGCGCCGCGCCTTGGTACAGGCCATGGTCCGGAGCGAGGAGGAGTGGCAGGCGGTCGCCTCCTTCTGCAAAGCAGTAATGCTAGCAAAGGAGGCGGCCGATCGCGTGAGACAACCGCAACGGTCCTCACGCCCCAACCGGACGAAGGCAACGAAGGAACAGGAGTGGGTTTTTAGTCAATAAAAGTCTGACACAATCTCCCGCTCCGCCCAAGAGCGAGATTTGTCATAAGATGATTTTCCCACCTATAAAAAAAAAACTATCACACGGGCGAAGTCGCCGGCAGAATATAGTCTTTCATAATTTTAATTTAGAAACTGAGGGTACAAAGAAACGCGCAAACGACATACAGTGCCACTCGTTTAATATCCTGGCACTGCATATTCCTATCACATCGATTTCCATTAAACTCAGCAACTCGTTCACAACGCCTAAATTATGAATGTGCTGACAGACTAACATCGATTGCCAGCCGGCTGTCAGTTCGTGTCAGTCTGACAGGCCATCGCGACCAGACCTCTAATGTATTCGAGACACGAGCCCTATGTTTATGGCACGTTGAATTAATTTGCCTTTCTGGGCAGGACGCAACACGATTATTTACTTGGCAACTTTGAAGGACAAAAATAATTACGATTATGAAGCAGTCTTAGCCAGTCGTGTGTGATATTTTGTAATCGAAAAGTTCAACATTACTGCAACCTCGCCTTAATTCTATCAGGAACATCAATGTGCTTCCATTATCCCCTTTTATTGGGTGTCGACGCAACACGTCTACTTCTTCTGTACTTCTCAATCCATATAGAAAGTATTTATAAATTCCTCCGGGACACCATGGCGGCGCGACTTGTCGCCGCTACCAACAAAATGTATACAGCTGTATAGAGAGTTACTCACCTGGTGTCAGTTTGGTTGCGCAACCAATTTGGCGGCGCGACCAACTCAGACGCGTGCACTTAAGGTCCATTTTGATACTGTCTTAGTGTGGTGTAGCGACTCTGGTGTCTGTATGGTGTCTAGTTTGGTAGCTTACGGACACCATGGCGGTGCAACTGGTCGCCATGGTGTTCCGGTGAAATATAGACCTAACTACCTAGAAATTTATAAATAATTTCTGTATGGATTAAAAAGTACAGAAGAAGTGGAGGGCCTACCAAACTCTTCTTTCCTAATTTTATCCTATTAGCTTCAGTCAGCGGCTTTGCCCGCTTGATAATAGAAAATTATCCCAAGGAAACATACTCCCAGAAACGGCGACGACGGCGCGTAGTGTTCCACGCGCACCTCAAGGAGATGTCTGCAACCGTAGGGGCAGGGTCGAGTCCTACTGGGGCCATGGGTGATGCGAAAGTGATCCCCGGGGCCCTGGGAAAAATGGCAAAGAAGGAACAGGAGTGGTTTTTAGTCAGTAAAAGTCTGACACTATCTCTCGCTCCGCCCAAGAGCGAGGGATGTCATTAGATGATTTTCCCACCCGAAAAAAAAAAAAAAAATACTCCCAGAAAAAAGAAATCCTATGTGCTATTCCAGGATATTCCCTTATAACAAGTTTTATCGAAATCCTTTTAACTGTTGGAGCATGAAGAAGTAATAAACATAATATATAAACATACTAACTTTTAGCTTAATTACATTCGTGTGATATACATATATTCAGATCCCATGATATTAGCTTTTTTATGTTCGATTTCTAGCGTCGATCTACATTAATTTAATATTGAAATGATTTGGAATTTCTTACAAACGCTAACAAGAGGAAATTAGTTGGTCTCGTTTTATTTGTTTGCCATCACCTACCACACGCGGAACCCGCCGTGCCCTGTTACCGGAGTGATACCCGCATACACGCAGAAACACAAAAACTTTTTTCCCGTAACTCAAACCGGTCACTTTTGAAACTTCCCTTTGTTTGATTAATGGGAATTTTCGTATTTATCTTTTCTTGCCTGTCGGTACTATAAATGTTTGTTTTAAAACAAGCTTTGTAGTTCCGAGTGAGGAAACCGCAAAAAATGAGTTTTAGCCGCCTCCACGTTATTTTTGCTACGAGATTGTGGCTGGGTTTTGCGTAATATGTAAAACGAAACACTGTAGAACAGGATCCGCAGGAAGTGTGTGTTGACGTACCATTCTGAATAGGTATACACATTGTTAATCTGGGTACTGTATAATAAATGTTTTATTAAAAATTATGATTCAGAAAGTGATTCTTCTGGACGCGGCTCGTATTGTTATGAGGTTCCTTTTTTTAGAACCCTGACCGCTGGTAGCTTGGACCCTGTTCCCGATTTGTTGTTACTTTTTTTTTGTAAGAAATATTTAAAAATCTATTAAATAAGTCAGAACGATGACTAAACGTCGGTTAATAATATTCTTATTGGTTGATTAGAAAATAATTGTGTTCGCACTTCTCGTACACTATTTTCTTTTGATCAAAATATGTAGTAGATTGCCTTTTAAGACATCTACGTCACTCATACACCTCTTTACTCGTGATTGTAACCTAGTACCTCAAGTGCAAGCAGGGGTAAAACAGCAACCTTAATTAGCTAATAATACAGATTCCAAGTTGCTTACTGACTTTTCCTACTTATTTATTGCTATAAAGTGCAGCTTATCATTAAAAACGTTACACAATCCAACACAAACCCTAGACATCTTTTCCATTCATCTTGAAAAAGATAAAATAGAATCGAATTCAGCCGTCGGGCTAAACCGCGGGAATCTAATCACATTTACGGTTTTGTACTGTTTTATTTCACGAAACCCGAGGATTTACTTCATTTTGAATTCGTAAGAATACCGTGAGATACTTGAAAGTGATTTTATTTTTAATGTTATGATTGCTTCGGCATTTCATGAATGTTGATTTTAGCCGCGGAAAATCTCTGTCATGTAATTCAAACTGGAGCGATATTGTTTAGAGCTTTATGTGGAGATACAAATATTTCAGGCTATTAAAAATGAAATCCTGATCGGAAAGATAATAAATCTTGAGAAATCTCAATCTCTCTTGCTTTTATTATCTTGGAAAGTAATATTTTTTTGGACGTAGTACCTACGTCGTCGGAGGAAGAAATATTTCCTCCGACGAAAGTCACCGAGTTCACCTATCGATTGCAAACATCGTAAAATACATTTCTATCATCTGAATCATAATAAAAATGTCAGCACACGACAACCGGTCCATAAAATACTATTTTATTTTCAAATCCAGAAACCCATAAATATATTTTAATGTCGTGAGCGAACCGATTGCAATCCAGTCCCACATGAGCCACTAATCTAGGGTATTTTCTACATTTACGAGTCGGTCAAAAGTACCAGGCTACTAGGCGCGCATAAGTTGGGTGGATATCTGTTATGTAAGTAATGCGGTGGCCGGCTCAGGTGACGTCACGGGGTAACGAACCGCTTCGAGATAATAACCTACTTACGGCCAGTATGTCGAGTGGATTTCTAGTTATGTAACCGGGGAGGCATGGACGTACGGAGGTAGTTGATTTATACTTATGAATGTTGGAGGAATTTCTTTTTCCAGCCAGTGATTTGTACTGAATACGCGCGCGCTCGATATTACTATCCTGGGTAAACAATACCATAATTAACTTAGTATGCTTATTAGTCATATGATTAGAAACCTCTCAATTCAAAAGAGTTTACAATTAATGTAAAAAAATGATAAATTGTAGAGTTGTAGTTTATGACATCCTGGTTTGGGCACCCACACATACTAATTTTCAAATTAACAGCGCGGGCTTTCATGGTCCTTGCATTGGATGAATCATCTGACTACGATGCTTTTACCCAGTTTTGATTATTGAATACAATATATAAATCAAAAAATCAACAGATGGTACACAAAATCTGCCTTTACAGGCCATCAAATCAGAAGTACCGTTTGACGTTTCATACTTTTCAAGGCGAAATAACTTTATCACAATTTTAAATACCTTTTCCAAAAAACCAAGGAATTATGAAGCTATTTTTATTTTATCACAAAATATACAATACAACAAATTAAAATAAAATCTTTCAAAGAAAGTAAAATGACCAATATATACAAAATATAGCTTTTTTCTAGACTTCGTTTCAAAGTCACGTATTAAGGACCTTTACCGTAGTGTTGCGACCCTTCAAATTGTACACGAATAATCTTGAAAAATGTCTGAATAATCTTTACTGATAATGAGCTATTCTCAATCAACGTCTTTTAGTATTTAATATCACTTTTCAGCTGACGTCTAACTGTCAACGACCGCAAAATTAAACACAAGTAAGTTTTTTTTTTTTAAATAAATCTTTGTAGGTAAAATAACCCGTTTTCAAGTCAAATAAAATTTCTATCATAATATTCATGAAAATGAATGATTTCAGTCAAATCACCTCTGTTTAAACTACGAAACTTAATTTTACAATGGCGGTTACATTTACCTACACATGTTGCTATACCCTAAAGCTTACTACTAAAATCTAAGATAATAATAACGGGCTTTAACAGTAACATATAAATCTATGAAACTGTAATCGATTAGTGAATATAAAGAAATGAAATCAATATCTGTTAAGAATCGGAAAATATAGTAATAATTTTCTTTGACCCCATTCCTATTCTTCAATCTGTCAGAATTGTCAAACGGTGCTTCTTAGATTTTCTGGGCTGTAATTCTTTTTTCCGTAGAATCTTCACATTCAATCATTAGTTTGGAAACCAAGACAGTACATCGGACCGTAGAGTGCCTTCTACGCCGTAGCATTTCGTAGCAAACCGTGTAGCCAATAATTTATTTGTACCTCCAATTTCAGTACTAAATAAATCACAATTGGCTGTCGCAGACCAAAAGACCTAACATTGATAAATGTCTCGCTTCGATGAACTAGATGCGACTTTAACTTCCACACGACTTTTAGAAAATAGAAAAAAAGACAGCATTTTCCTTTTAATTTGAGCTTGTTTTTTCCAGTGCAGAGGTTTAAATTCCAGTCGTATTGAACTATTGTGGTATTTGCGGGTTCTATTCGCTTGCGTAGCTTTGTTCAGTTTTGTTGTGCTGGAACATTGATGTTCGTGAAGAACGCGCGTTTATTAAAGTTTTGCGAGTCAGTTGCTCGTTGCTCGGTGCCCGGTGTCCGGTGCACGGGGCTCTGTTATGTCTATTGTGCAACGCAAACAAAGTGAGCCTCGGACAGCGGGATCCGACACGGGTGGCTGGGATTGTTTGATTGGATGTTTTCTAGTTGAATGGTATTTAACATAAAAGGATATTTTAAATGCTGTTACTTTTTACTATTGTTGTTAGTGACCGGTAGAAACAAGATTTTCAGCCGAAACCGTAACCAAATTTTCAGCTTCTCTTCTAGTTATGGCCATAACATATGATCTAAACCAAAACTGACTGCTGTTAAAAATGAAACTATAGATATTTCGATACAGCATAATCAGCCTTATAATGTCTCCACTGCTTGGGCTCAGGCTGATATAGTTATACTTAATTATATTGTTATAACTTTCATGAAATACTAAAATGTCGAATAAATCGATGATTAAATAATAACTATACATAGACGAACGAGTCAGTTTTAGCTTAAAGGCACTAGTTTCGGTCAAATCGAATATTCGGCCTCTTTTAACCGGAAACGTAGCTCCAGCCGAAAGCAGTTTTTTGAACGAAACCTAAACCTTTGGTTGGTCTCTATCGACACTAATATTATAAAGAGGTAAAGTTTGTTTTATTGTTTGTAGGAGGTAATCTCTGACAGTACTGGTCCAATTGCTAAAATTTTTTCACCAATAGAAAGCTGCTTTATTCCTTGGTGACATAGGCTATATTTTATTTACGCGGGCGAAGCCGCGGGCAAAACCTAGTTTTGTTATAAATGTGAAAGTCTTGATGTTTGGTTGTTTTTAAATTTGGAATATGGGAACATTATAATCTGGGTTAGAAAATATGTTTTTTTTATTCCAGTTTTTTATATTATGGATAGGCTCGCGTTTGACCACTAAGTCGCCGTAAGTGATAATGTAGCCACCTATGGAGCACTATTGCCTATTTACTACGGGATACTTTATATCCCGGTACGTACTACCCGGGGACGTATTCCCTATTAATCATTTTCGAATTCCACACTAATAAAGCTACTGGCAAAAGCTATAAAGGATTTAACGATACGTAAAAGGTTTTACCTAGATATGAAAATGCGAATATGTGCTGTCATTGTGTCCCAGTTTTATTTAGTATACAATTTATGTTCACATTCAGAGCAAAACGTCTGTTTTATCGTTTTGAACCAGAATCTAGTGTTAGTTATTTTTTCTCTACACATTTTTCTACAGCTACAAAGAAAAATAAATTATGTATCGCTTTACAGTTTATCAATAGTCCCTTCCCACTAACACGGAGGACCATTGTAAAGGATATAGAAAAGTGTCAGTCGTATATTTGTAGTACCTGTGGATTTCTGTGCGCCTGGTACAAAGGGGAGCCGGTAGGGGAACAGTTTAAATATTATGTAGCGACCGGACTGAGGGGACGGACGGTCGAGACGAAAAGTTCGCCTTGTCGGAAATATTGATAAAATTTTTGAGCAACAAGATGTATTTTGAAAGTGTTTAGACAATTTTAACATGATTCTAACTAACTCAGCATCTTCTCTTATAAAGGAGAGGTCAAAAATGGGCTATTATTCCGAAGAAATTTGAACACCAATGTGTTATACCTTATAAGAAAGCTTATTTATTACGCTACTCGATCATGACTAAATATGAATTTTTCAGTCCTCGGTTTTTGTAAAAAGCTGAAAAATGTTTTAGTAAAAACAAAACGCACATTTTTTCGATTATTCGTTCCTACACAATAGAATTATTTAAAATGTAGCTAAAATTGCCGCATATATTAAGTACCTTAAGTTCTATTGTGATTTCAACTGCCGTTTTATGAAATAAAGACAAAACAAAAGTATTATCATGATAATGCAATATCAAAACGTGTCGCAAGAAGATCAAATCTGTAAATGTCAGGTTGACAATTTGTCAACTTGACGTTTGACGTTGAAATAAACACACACAGATACACTATACGTCATTGAGATACACACACAATGATACAAAGTTATACTGTCACGTCAATTATCACAGAGTTGCTAACCCAAAATGATTTATAGTGATACAAGTTTAAATCTTTTCCACATCTTAAAAAAAAAAAAAAACGAAGGACTGAAAAATGTTATTTGAAGCTCAAAAAAATCAAGATAAAACGTTCTTTCAGCCTGTATAAGTCAGATTGCTGTTCAATTTTTTGATCATTTTTAGCCCAAGCTCCATACATTTTTTGAACGTCTCCTTTATGATGCAACACAAACGTGAAGATTATGAGGAGATAAAACAAAACTTATTCAAAATTAAAAAAAAAATACAACCGACTTAAATGTATAAAAAAAAAACATAATGTTAATTTCGGAGGTCGGAGTTTCTATAATAGTTTTGCTTTTTTTGTTCAAGACAACAGTATACAACGCTATTTTAGATTGTTATAAGTCCTGTCAATGAACTATGGCTACTTCGTGTCCTGAAATATAATTCGATGGTTTAGTGAGATTTACTTGGGGGTGAAAAGCCGCGGGACAGAACTAGTCTGGACGGGGTTTAAAGTATCTTTACCTACGGCAATATTTGTCTAATTTCCACATTAAATGTATCCCAAAAGTTAAAGAAAGTTGGAGGGCGGTATGCTTGGGACTCCCGCTTTTCCACATTTCTGTGTTCGATTTGCAGCGTGGATTGACAAGCTTTTGATTCTCTTACTAGAAATCATGATTAATTAATAGATTTTCGTCAAACTTAACGCCTTATAGGCTAAGTTAGTCATTGTGAACAGACTTTAAGGTAGCATGAAACATGCATTGGTTTATGGTGAATGCAAGTGAATGTAACTATCGTAGGGGCCCAGCAGGTTCGATGCCTACTAGGGCCTTAGGTGATGCGAAAGAGTACCCCGGGGGCCCTGAAACGAAGGCAAAGAAGGAACAGGAGTGGGTTTTCAGTCAGTAAAAGTCTGACACTATCTCCCGCTTCGCCCAAAAGCGGGGGATGTCATAAGATGATTTTCCCAGCGCAAAAAAAAAGTGAATGTAGTACTTTAACCTTTTTATCGATGCTTTAATTAGCACTGCGTTAACTCCGTTACTTGTTGTTTTAAAATATCGCAGTGTATGTTGAGATAGGTGCCCTTTTGATCTCGTACAGGTTTTTATAATATTTCTTTAAATTTGTATTTAAAAAAATATTTTTAATTTTAATAAGTTGTCTCTCTATTTTCACAAGCTCAGCAAAGTAGGTAGGATCTACTGATCTAAGAAATAATTAATGGAGCTAAAATATCTGACAGGATAAAGGAAAAATCAACAAGCATATTTCTCATTAACAGAAATGTTATCCTTACAAGTTAGTAGGTAGCTATTTTTATAAAAATACGGTTTTACTAACTGAGCTGTTCATGCCCGAATGCTGTCAAAACAGCTTCAGAATCACAAAAAGGGTTTTCTAATAAACAGTTAAATACCTCTCTGAAATAGTCTTAATAGGTTTTGTAACCACCTGTACCAAAAATACTAGTTCAATTTTCCTCTCACAGGTACACAGAGGGGGAGGCTCAGCGATACACTACCGTAACTGTATCGGCTTCTAATCGAATGTACCACTATTATGCCTACATGCCTACTAGGGATGGGCCCACTATGGATTTATTTTTTAAAACTTCTTGCAACACAAAGGTACAAAGGCGGACTTAATGCCTTAGGCATTCTTTACCAGTCAACCAAGCGTAGTGAAGAGAAAATATGGTAGGTGCATAAAAAGAGAAAAGATTAATATAAAATAAACATACATAAATATTTAATATAATATAAACCTACATATATGTAAATATATATTATTTATGTAAGGAAAAATTAAAGGATTTTTGAGACTACTCAGCTATTTGTGTAGAAAATAAAGTCACAACTTCCGCTTTAAATGCTTATTTAGCTGTGGACATAATGGATGACTAGTTGGCGTTCAAATGATCGACTACCCACAGACTATTAATGTGGCCGAAAATAGTCGGCTTTCCTGAATAGACGGCGACTAGTTCGTCAATCTGGATTAGTTATTTTTGTTTTTGATAGTAGGTACGCACTGTTCTTGTAAGATAGATTTACGTCTTAATATAGGCATACACCTAGTTTAGGAGTCAGCGTTTAAAAATGATTATTTCAAGCCTTTATTTAATTGATGTCTTGAGTTAGGAATGTTGCAACGGAAGGCTTATGGTGAAAAAAATCATTATTTTTTATGCATTTATACATCTCAGGACCATGAGATCCTGGACCTTTGGAATGCGTACGAGGGGCTGAAGCCAACTCGCAGAGGCCCTTTAGATAATTTTAATGGAACGTGATACCAACCGACGATTATTCCTGTACGCGCTATGCTAGTGCACCCAAGGACCACCTCCGGTTGGTGAAAAACTATTGCGACATAGGCAAACAAAGATAATAGGCCTATGGTTTAAATTATTATTTCCTTTATTCATTGTAAACACATGTAAATTACATTTTTAAATATTTTTTTAAACAAAATCATACAAAAAAGAATATTTAAAAATATAAAAAATAGTACCCCACTGGTATCGGGAAATTATTATTATTATTATAGTTGCCGACAAAAAATATTCAATACTCGGATAGCCAACTTTTCCGACTAGTCAGCACATCACTAATGTGTACATTTTTATTACTGAGCACACTACTTACGATGTTGAAATAAGCGGCTAATTAGGGTAGCTTGTGACCTCCCACTTACTTATTTATTTTCTGGACTTTTCCTAAAACAGACTCGCTGTGGTTGGCTTATGTTGGTACGACATGTCGACCCTTTTGAGGAAGAACATCGTAAGCGACAATTGTGTTTTGTAAGAAGGGATTTTCTCTTCCATAATTAAAAAGTTTTATGATAATATCATTCTAAAAACATGTACCTTATCTAATAAATAATAATTTCGCGTCACGTTGTTTGTTATCGACCTCTTCTGATATGGCCTGACCGAATTTCACGATTTTATTTTTGTGTATGTTTGGTGCGGTATATATGCGAGACGCGCAGGATCGGTCGTTGTGGCGACGCTTGGGGGAGGCCTATGTCCAACAGTGGACCTCTTTCGGTTGAAATGATGATGATGATGATGATGTTTGGTAAGTCTGAACAGATGGCAGCTGTTTTTTACCCTCCTACCTTCACCACCACTTTTACTTTGATGATAATTAATATCGCAGAACAACGTTTGGCTGGTCAGCTAGTAATTCATATAACTACTGATCTAATAAAATAGTTGCTATTAACATATTTTTATAAGTACTTCTTAATTACGGTAGTGAAAACCTATTCCTGCAAAATACGCAAATTGTCGCTTAGTATGTTCTTCCTCAATAAGCTCAATGTGTTTATGAGGAAAAGTTGTGTTGTGTACACCGTAAGTTATCCATGCGGGTTGCTCGTCAGTGTAACAAAAAAGGAAGCATTTAATGGTTTTCTTTGAATTTTATGGTACTAAATCGTAGCGTGGGGCCTTTTATGAATAGATACTTACATATGTAACAAAAGAAACCACTTTGCAGATTAGGTATACGAGTAGGTACTTACGATTTTTTTTAATTTTTTTTTTTATAATAAAAAATAAAAATAATATCTGCAAAACATTTTTTTTATTTAATGCAGCAAAAAATCATCCTCCTTTCTTTGCAGGGGCGCT
The DNA here is from genome assembly GCA_905147345.3 of Mythimna impura. Classification (NCBI taxonomy): domain Eukaryota; kingdom Metazoa; phylum Arthropoda; class Insecta; order Lepidoptera; family Noctuidae; genus Mythimna; species Mythimna impura. The sequence continues at coordinate 26,824,278 of LR990355.1, forward strand.
GACTCCGTGGGTACTCGGGGGCTCGAGCACCCATGAGAAACAAACATTGGGTGCCGAGCACCCCTGAGAATAGACATCAAGAAACAGATCAGTAATCGCCTTTTAGGTTACGTATAAATTATAATATTTCATGATAATAAAAACTAGTTTATTTCATGATAATAAATATAGTTTAAGTTATGTAAGTAGGACATTTTTTTATTTGTCGTTCGATCAGAGTGCATTTCTCTTCTCACATTTCGCCACTTTTTCGAGTCCATCAAATTAGCATGAGCACCCATGAGGTTTTCTAAAAGCCGGCGCCCCTCCTTTCTTTGCCGTGTGTTACAACTTACGGTCAGCGCAAAACGACTGAATCTGTCATTCGCTCCAGTCAACCGTCACGATACCATTCGATCCATTTTCTTGCAGCTAAAGCACTATTTAAATTGATTCACTTATAAATCAAACTCGAAACAAACATTTCCTTACATAACAATTTTATATATATTATGTGACGTTGAACGCAGTTAGTTTCCACACACAACCCACAAATTGCATCTGAAAATTTAATCTTGTTACTACGTTTTTAATTCTTGTTCATTTTCTGTAAATTCGGGCAGCTTTCCCAAATGAATGGATGCTCCGGAGCCGGCCGTGAAAAGGGAATTCAAATGAAATAGGTACTGTTTATTTAGCGATGTCCTCTGCGATCGTTATTTTTGCATAAACCCGTCGGAATTAATGTGCTGATGAAATATTGTGACGACAGTTTTGAACGGGAATGCTGAGTTCCTTCCGAAAATTTATTTTTTAGTGTATTCAGTTTAACTTTTTGAGTAGCGTAATTAGAGACACAATAGAAAGACAATGGCGCGTTAACGCCGGCGTTATTGCGGGGATCAACAGCTTAAATGAAGAAATACTCATACGTGTTCGTTTGTATGGAGCAACCCTTTTTTTCTTAATAAGTGGGAAATTATCAAATACCTTCACTCGGAGCGCGAGTGTCAGATTTTTACTGACAAAAACGTTTTTAACCGACTTCATTTAGGTGCTCTTTGCGTTACAGGGCGACGCTAACTCTTTCGAACCATCCAGCCCTGTGTTCAAAAATAACCAGAGTAGGGTAGGATCGTTACTCTAACCGTTCAAAAATGCTTCGAGTTGCAACCCAGGGTTGTTCTTTTATAACTCGAGTAGCTACCCTAGAGTTAACCCAACTAACTCTAACTCCGAGCAGGGTAGGTTGGTGTAAGCAGCAGGAATAACAGTTGTTTGGGTAAAACTGTACAGTTTACAGTATAGTATAGTACAGTATAGTATACTGGACAACGAAATAATGGGTTTTTGGGGTGGGGAGGAGGAGGGGGGTGTCCCCTCCCCCCCGAACCCCCTCCCGAATCTAGGAAACACATACTTTTGGAGATATTCAAGATTCAAATTTTGAGGTTAGGAATCACAAAATCGTACATTTTATGCATTTTTGGGGCAGATTTGGGGGTTTTAGGGAGAAGAATCACCCTAAACCCCTTGGACTATACCCCCACAGTAGCAATTGTATACTTTCATGTATTTAAAAATGAAAAAAAATAAATTTTGTTGTCAGGGAGCGCTCTACCATTGTCAACAAATATTTGTGCACTGAAATATAGTTTTCTGGGTGGTTTAAAAAAAAATAACCCTAACCTAACCTCCCACCGTAGCAATTGTATACTTTCATGTATTTAGATGACAAAAAAAAAAAAATTTTGTTGTGTCGGGGAGCGCTCTGCCATTGTATAAAAATATTTGTGCACTGAAAAATAGTTTTCTGGGTGGTTTAAAAAAAAATAACCCTAACCTAACCTCCCACTGTAGCAATTGTATACTTTCATGTATTTAGATGAAAAAATAAACTTTTCTGGGTGGTTTAAAAAAAAATAACCCTAACCTAACCTAATCTATCCGGGTCAGAGTGCCCTATATTTAGTATGCAAAAAAATTATCTCTTATTATTACTTACTAAAAACTAAATAATAAGAGAAAAAAAAAGTCTTATTTTTTAGTTTTTTCAAATATTGTTAATTTAGCATTGGACAAGCTAAATTCACTTAATGATGTATAATATGTCATTTGGCTATATTACTCGTCATTTGGCTATATTATTCGTCATTTTTAATGTAAATAAAAGAAAATTTGCGTTTTCTTAAATGTTCATTGTGGCTGTATGCGTAAAACTCGTTGTCCAGTATAGTACAGTTTAGCCAAAGAATTAAATGTGTTTGTGTTTTAATAATGTATTTTGTTTTCTATTGCGAACTCTTTTTTTTCTGTTTTTTTTTTTTTTTTTTTTATTGTGGTGGGAAGGCACGATTGAAGTTAGAGGACCATGAATGATAATAATTACTCTCGCTCGAATTAATCGAATATAAATACTTTTTAATTTGGCAAGAACAAATCCTTTTCTGAAAAAATACAATTGTCGCTTACGATATTTTCCAGAAAAGGTTTGTGTAACAGTTCCCGCTTGCCAGCCGAGACCTCTCTTTGAATAAATATTACAATATATTTACAAAACCAACAACATTCCGCGTTTATCGTTTTAGTTGCAAAAAATAAATTGGTATCGATAATCGAATATAAATACTTTTTAATTTGGCAAGAACAAATCCTTTTCTGAAAAAATACAATTGTCGCTTACGATATTTTCCAGAAAAGGTTTGTGTAACAGTTCCCGCTTGCCAGCCGAGACCTCTCTTTGAATAAATATTACAATATATTTACAAAACCAACAACATTCCGCGTTTATCGTTTTAGTTACAAAAAATAAATTGGTATCGACTATCGTTCACGAATCAATGTTTGTTTAGCAAACAAATGAAACAAACAAACATTGATCGAAACATTTCATGAATAATATTATTTTACAATTTTACATTTGATTACTATTTTAACTTTGCCCCGAATATTATTTTGAATAATATTTTTTTTTAATATATATTATTATCATTTCATTTATTCGTAATAATAAACATAATGTTGAACATGACTTCAACAATAATATTAAAATAGGATTGTGATACGCAGAAATAATTTCTAGAATTGAAATAAAAATATAATAATGTAAAATATTGAGTCTAATCGGATCTATGAGTCAAATGATTAAAAAATGACTATTTATTTTTTAATATGTGAATTATTTTTCCTTTTTAGTAATTTAAGGTTTTGCATATTTCTTTATCCAGTGTCAAACATAATATAAATACAATTGCACGTTCTCAATACTCAATACTCAATTTTTTATTGCATCCCACAATGTACATGATTAGGTGGTAGTCAAAAAATTGGACACAATCGTGGACCCTGTTGGGCACAGCAAATATAATACTTATTCTACTTAAAAATTAACTTATTCTAAGAACAATTTTATTAAGGATTTATTACATTATAAATTATTATTTACTACATTTCAAATTATTATTTAGTACATTACCAATTATTATTTATTACATTATAAATTAGTATTTATTATTATTATTTTATATTATTTTGCGAGCTGTATAGATTTATCATCACGTTCAAAAATATTATTGATTATTTTTATCTACATAGATATTTATATTATCTACCTAAGTACTTACGTCAACATTTTAGACAATCCATTAAATAAAGCTATCTAAGCTTTGTCCATTAAGACTTATACAGTAACTAACTTACCAAACCCACGTAAACAAACCAAATAACATATTTAAATAATATATTCATTCACAAAAACGTTTCGCAACGTAAATTCCATTCGTATGTTTTCCGCAAAGCTCTTTACTTCAGAATTCGTTGAATACATTAAAATGTGGAATATAATATATCCACTGAAAGTGCAATCGCTTGACTCAAGCACACTGTTAGGTACTACGTTTACAGGAGTACACCAGTTTATGCGGTTTTTTTCTAGATCTTTCCAGGGCCTTCTACCTGGTCTCATACGACATTCTTTGGGATAAGTTCAAGGCTACAGGGATGCCCAATGAGTTGTTGAACGTTTTAAGGTACTGGTACGGCAACCAAACAAACGTAAGGTGGGGGAATAAGTTTTCCGTACCATACAAGTTAGAGTGTGGCGTAAGGCAAGGAGGCTTAACTTCCTCAAATCTTTTCAACTTGTACCTGAACGCATTGATCGGGGAGCTTAACAGTGCACATGTGGGCTGTTTCGTTGACGGTTTATGTTTCAATAACATAAGCTTCGCGTATGATATGGTTTTGTTGGCTCCCTCGGTCAGTGCTCTCAGGAAACTGGTTAAACAGAACTCATGGTTTTTAAGGCTGTGGCAAAAAATGTCCAGTAAATGTGCCATCGATTAAAATTAACGATATCCCAATTCAACGGGTACATCAGTTTAAATACCTTGGACATTTAATTGCTGACGACCTTAGGGATGATACTGATGTGGAACGGGAACGCAGGGCGTTGGCGGTACGGGCTAACATGTTGGCCTGTAGGTTCACCCGATGTACAGTAGCAGTCAAATACACGCTCTTTAAAGCTCACTGTACATCACCGTACTCGAGCGCCCTATGGATTAGCTGTACGAAACGGGCCGCCAATGCGCTGCGAGTCCAATACAAGAACGCTTTCAGGGCACTGATGCGGCTGCCACGTTATTACAGTGCTTCGGAGATGTTTGCCCAAGCCAGAGTCGACAGCTTCTCAGCTGTCATACGTAAAAAGAGTGCGTCTCTTCTCACCAGATTGCGTGGCAGTAGCAACAGCCTCCTGAAAGTGATTGCTGAAAGACATGATGAGAGCCCCATAGTGAGAAATTATTAAAAGCACATTATCTTTAGTAGTGTATACGTACTAACGTAGTTTATATGTTAAAAATTGTTACTAACATCCTGTATTGTTTTATTGTGGTATATTTGTTGTGTGGACTATGTGGTCAATATAAAAAAAAATATTATTAAAAAATGAGCCCTCACCCTTCCTCCCTCCGTCGATGCACCTCTACGAAACCAAGCTTTATCAATTAATATTAAATCAAAGCCAAATGTGGCTATTTGTAATTAAGTCTGTGAAGTTGAGCTACGGTTATTTAACTTCGACAAAACTTCAATTATTCATTGTATTTTGTACGTAGATTAGTACTTAGTGATTTGTTTGTGAATAAATGGTTGGATTACATAAATTCGACCATTAAAAGTTAGTTCACCCAAATGAGTTTCTGCTTCAACTAAATTGATTTGTAAAAAGTTATTTTAATTGCCAACTTAGATAAAGGCAGAGTGAAGCCTTCATGCGTAATAATGGTATTTTGCTTTCTGAAGTAGAGCAACTGAGCCGATTTGGACGACTACCCTTTGTTGAAGTTCCTATTGTGTTACGGTTCTGGCAATAACTTTTAACTTGGTAATTCGACATTATGAATATTAAATCAACTTAAATTAATACAAAAAAAAGAACACCTACATTTTAAAACAGTTGTTTAAGAGAATAATACCTAACCTCGGTTTTTTATTAGAGACATTCTTTAAAAACAAAACAGTTTTCAATGTTTACTTTTTTGGTAATTTATTCTTTTTCAAATTTGTGCTGGCTGTCAAAATGAATAAAGCAGCCATTAAAGAAAAGTTAAATTCGAATGCCATATTTTTTAATATGTAGGTACGTGGGGCATATTGAAAGTCTCTGGATCTGGCCACTTACAATAAAAGAATTAAAAAAACAATGATAGAATTTGAAAATGGAACTCTTTGCGAACATGTTACTTTTTAATTTGCATGACTGTAATATTAGGCTATTATTTGCTTTGAAGTGTTATATCTTTGGATTGACTTGGAATTGTAAGTTCAAATAAACTTTATATTAAAGGTACGTTGTTCTTTTTCCGAAGAAGACTTCGCATCCTGTGACTTCTATTTGTTTCCAAAAATTAAAAACAAACACACGTTTTACGAGCCCTGAATCGGTGGTGAATGCGTTTCATAAAGCCATTGAAGAGGTCCCTAAAGAAGACCGGTCCAATTGCTTTGTACAGTGGTTTCTACGAATGCAAAAATGCATTAATTGCGAGGGAATATACTTTGAAAAACAATAAACGTATCGTAAGTCTTATAGTCTTATTTAGAATCCAGAAACTTTCAGTATGCCCTAAGTATGTGAACATTGAATCCAAATCATAATATAAATATAAATGTGTATTGTTAGCATAATATTGTCGCACCTGTCGTCTATTTAAACTTCACCAAAACAATTCTCATTCGTTAAATCAGGAACAAATAAGTTATATTGCGGATTTTACGCCAAGTTTACGATTTCGAAGTTTTTTCATCAAATACAAAAGTTATTTCAAGTAACATTCGGGTGTTGACTGCCCTATGCAAAGTTCGTTGACTCCTAAGTGCCGAAAACGTTACATTTCCTCAAGATGTCTAAACAACGAAGAACTGTAACATTTATCTGTGTGTCAGAGGAAATTGGACTCTATTTTCCCGCTATAAGACTGAATTGTATCTTTGTGGGTGCAACAATAGAATAACGCATCTCTAGAGAACTGGGGGTATAAATTGAACAAACAATGTATTGCAAAATGGCTCCGGAATAACCTACGTTGGAGCGAGGTGAGCGGTGCTCAAAGTTTTATGTATTAATTTGTGTTTAGTAAGTTGAACTATTTTTGGTTGGCAATAACTTTTGTTTACCCGTGATCGTGGACTTTGTGTAAAATTTTTAGTTATTTTTATAACTAATATTTATTGGTATTACTGGTATTTAAGCTGATAGATAACTCATTTGTACAAAAGTTGTGCATAAGGAGTAAGCCAGGCTAGCACACGAGTGCGGGCTTATGGACGACGAGCAATGGGTAGGTCGCCATCCGCCGTCTTTGAGGTGCGCGTGGAATACTGCGCGCCGTCATGTCGACTCGATCACGGTCCTTACTGAACGACCAGATGGCGCGCTACCCATTACTCATTGCTGACGGGGGCCAGGAGTCACCGTGTGACTCCTGATCTTCAGTCATCTCCTATGGTGGCGGTGGGGGCGTAGGGATGGTTATTTCCTTCGCGTACTACTTCCTCTGGACCGTGGCCTGAAACAGGGCCAGATGCAAGAGGTCACCACCGCCGATCACCGCCAGTTGAGGATGTTTCTCCCGCTTGAAATCGAAACAGTAACCTTCCGAACTGGCCATCTCCGATGAGGCCCTGCGTTAGGTGGTGCAGTTGTCGTGGCTCTCCAGCCACTTCTCAAAGAGAGGACTTACCGGCGCGATCGTGGCATACCCACATGAGTAAACCCTGACCTGGAATAACACATAAAATTCTTTATTAACGGGAGTAAGTTCCCTTGACAACATTTTCAACATTCGCGCGGACGAAGCCGCATGCACAAGCTAGTGTGACATAAATTCCTTTAGACATAAATTCATCTTTGTGTTTAAGATCCGGGGATTAATACTGAAATAACTTTGAAGGAAGATCAAGTTTTACATATGTATATCTACAATGCTTCGTACACTTTAACTTGAGTTAAGTATATCGATTACAAGATCGCTGCCACTTTACAGTTTAGACGGCTACCAGAGAGCCTAGATTAAGCGACATTCTACAAGCGGTAGCGATTTTTGAAAAGTCGAAATTGTATACGGTTTTACGACAGAAAACATGTTGAACTTATGACAATTCTTATAAAACTAATTTTTTTTACATTTAATTCCTTTATTTCACTTTTAAACATATTAATTACATTTTTAAATATTTCAAAAATAAAAATAAAATATTTGAAAATATAAAAAAAAAAAAACAGTATCCCACCGGTATCGAGAACAGGGTCCAAGCTACCGGCGGTCAGGGCTCCAAAGAAAGGAACCTCCTAACTATACGAGCCGTGTCCAGAAGTGCCACTTTCTGAATGAAGCCCTTGATCCAGTCGCCTAACGCGAGCCTCCTAAGGTGTTGGTCGAGGCTCTTGGCTATTAAGCCATTGGGTGACACGATTATTGGTACAATGATCGCTGAGTCCACATGTCAACAACGCCAAATCAATATACTTGATTTGTTTATCTTTCTACATTTGATTTATTATTAATCTTCTAAATTTTGCTTTCCACGAAAACTATTTGAAAAAAAGAACCATTAGCAAGGTGCATTATGTATTTTAGTTGAGCATAGGTTATATATTATTATGACGTTGGACCCACCTTTCATTTGTAAATCCTTGATAGTCGTTACGCATTCTAAGAAGCCAGGAAACCAAACAGTCTTGCCAAAGGATATCGTGTTACAAAATTACTGGTTTTATTGATATTCAGTATAATAGCTAACAGATTAACTAAAAGCCAACGCTAACATAGTTGTGATAATACTGGGCAGATAGTTCCATATTGTGATATCTTACCGAGATCGAAGCGACCCACCAGTCGCTGATAGAACATCTCCTTCTCAAATTTGATTGGCCTGTTGGTCTAGTGGTTGGTAGTCCAGACTGCAAAGCCGGAGGTCGTGGGTTTGATTTCCACATAGGACAAATGTTTGTGTGATGAACACGATCATTTATTCTGTGTCTGGGTGTATTTATCCATAATATATATGTATTTAGAAATATATAAGTATGTTTATCAGTTGTCTATAGTACTCATAAAACAGGCTCTGCTTAGCTTGGGACTAGACGACGTTGTGTGATAGTTAAAAAAAAAAAAGAGCTTACAGGTATGCGAAACAGGGTGTAAAGCCTCTTATGTACCTCCGTTGAAAAGGGAGGATCGTCCGACTAGACGGGTGCTGTGTCTGGTCCGGACAACTACCCGATAGTTGATTTCGTACTGTTGTATATATTTTAATGGCACGGAGAACACTAAAATTGCGATGCAGGATTATAAACTTTTTATTCCTATCTGGCAAAATAGATGTCGCTACAAGAGGATAATAGAAGCAAGGTGGAGATTTTGGATATGTCCTGGGCAGATCTTTGAAATTGATCACTTCATGATTATGGCCAAGTAAAACTGGCCAGATCGTTTTAAACGTTAAAGTTTGATGATATGTTAATCTTCGTTTGGTCTGCTTTCTTTAGACCGAAAAAAAGACTCCGGCAGGAAATTCTACTCCTTAGTTGTACGCACAATGAAAGTGTTCCCAAAACGTTTTGTGCGTGTGAGTGAGATGTCCACCATATACCGGTGATGCATCGCCCGTGTGCCAAATTTTATCCAAATCCATTCAAATGTTATAGCGTAAAAGAGTAACAAATGTACACACACTCGTAACAAAACAAACATTAAAATAAATGAAATAAAATCAAACTTATAAGGTTACCTTTAAGCATAATAATATTCATAGAATAGATAAAGCCATACTCCAATAGTAAAAGTCTAAGTGAAGGGTAAGTGCAGCCGCATGGAACACAGTAATAGTCTATATCCGCCATTTTCCATTTCAGTAGCTTCAGATTGTTATCTATTGAAGGAGACGATGCTGACATATCTTATTCTTTTCAGTTTCCATTCGTGGAATAAGACACAATTTAAAAAAAATCATGATCTTATCATAGAAATCCTACATCAATGATATGGCCAAGCGAGGACTGATATATCATTAAACGTTAACGTTTAAACGATCTGGCCAGTTTTAGTTGGCCATATTATGATGTGATCAATTCTAAGAACTGCCCACGACAGATAAGTACATAATATGTACTTATCTGTCGTCTGGCCGAGTTTACTCCTGGCCTAGTATATTATACTAGGCCAGGAGTAAACTCGGTCAGACCTAGGCATGCCTGGACCCCGGCGACTGAATTAAATTAAGTAATTATCTAAAACCTTAGAGTAGGTACCTAATTAAAGTAATAAAGCCCAACGGAATAGAAGATCTCACTATTCTAATTAATTTAGGTCAAGGAGTTTAGGTGGGTTTTTGATTAAAGTGGTCATTTTTGTTTGTTTTGCTAATGTAAGGTGGAGTAGTTAAAATTAACACGCAACGATTTTAAGTGAGGCGACCTAGCAATTAGTTTCGTTATAGTTCAACAGAGTATTTTTGAAATTGGTTTTATAATATATGTGTCATAAAGGTTTTTTAGAAATTGACCTGTCATGCGTCAACTAGTCGTTAATCAATAGCTTAGACAGTATTTCAAAAGACCAGTTGCTTCAATTGGAAACCGAGAGTAGGTTATAGGTTGCTTCTAGGCAAGCGTGCTCCATCGTCGGCCACATCATTGCTTACCATGAGGTGAGATAGTGGTCAAACGCAAGCCTATCCATAATAAAAAAGCAACCTGCTATCGGTCCAACTCGGAGAATTCTTCCGTCCCAAATTGCGACGTGCAACGTGATTTTCTCGCAGGTGTCAACGAAAATTGCCCTCTATACAACATGTTAATAGAATAATGCACTGAGGGTTTGCAATAAAAAAATACAATCATAATTCAAGCGCTAAAATTTTACTTAAATGCACTTAGGTAATGTTTTTTTTTTAAATTAGTAATCATTAGTAGCGCATCGGTTTTGGTATTTACGCACGCACAAACACGCTTTTTTTAAGGTGGGAAATCAATGACTTCTTTCGCTCCAGGGCGGAGCGCGAGGGCGTGTCAGACTTTTACTGAATAAAACCATACCTATGTTCCTTCATTGCCTTGCGTTCCAGGACCCTGGGTTTCCCTTTTGGAAGCCAACCCATGGTCCCAGTAGGCTTCGGCCCTACTGGGGCTCTACGCTTTTTCTACCATCTCTTTGAGGCGAGAGTGGAACACTACGCAAACACGCTAGTGACGCGATCAAGAATTTATTAAACCTAGGTAGGTGTAGTGTTTGTATACTTGTCTCGAGTTCACGAGCAGTCGTTTACTGGCCGTTGTTGAAGACGGACGTATTGACCCTAACTGCTGGTGACGTAACGAGCCAATATGTTTACCCCCTGTGTCATTGCGTCCGCTACAGTAGGTTAAAAACACGCAAGTCAAAAGCTACTGAAATCGATTCAGTAGCCGATTCTGAACATACTACTATGACTAGCTAATTGATAATGGCTCGCTAATGCCACCACCATGGCAGCACCCTCACCGCTCTATACGACTCTGTCGAACTCGCGAGCTCAGGCTGCCTCGCTCCCAACTTTCATTCCCTCATCTTTGTTGGTTTTGTCTCAGACAATAGTTCGTCGAGGATTAAAATTTAATTTCAACAGCCTTCTGTTAGTGACAAGTTTCCCACAGTTTTCAGTTTTAAAGGGAAACGGTTGAAGAAATGAGTAATAAAGAGAAACATGGCCGATGCTTTGTGTACATTTTAGATTTTCTGTTCAGACTGTTTTAAGTGGCTTTATGTTGTAGTTTCAATTAAATTTTGTGTGTTTTGTTCTTATTGTTAAGGCCAGAGAAAATCTAGACTTCTGTTAACTATGTATTGTCTGTGGTCGATTTTATTTAAGGTTGGAAATTATCCAATGACTTCTCGCGCTCATCGTGTCAGACTTTTAAACCACACCTGTGTCCTTCAATTACCCTTTGCGTTATAGGACTACGGGTTTCCAGAAATTCACCGCGGTCCTAGCTAGCGGGCATCAGCCCTGCTGGGCCCCTACGGTTTGCTGACATCTCTTTGAGAAGCGCGTGGTTGACGACTGGGCTCGGTCCGGTTAATTACTGAATGGCCGGACGGCGGGCTACCCATTGTTCGACGTCCGCAAGCCCGCGTCTACCGTGGCTGGTAGTCGGGGTCGGAATTACGGCGGCTGGAGCGTGAGGATCTTCGTTCAGAAGGAGGCGACCGCCTGCCATTCCTCCTCGCTCCGGATCATAGCCCGAACCAGGGCCCGACGCGGTCTGTGGTAGTTCGGGGTGTAGCGATATGTTATTTTATTTACAACTTTTAAGTGCACCAGTCCTATTAGTGTTGAATAAAGTACCTATTGGGATATTGTAAGTTTATATTTATAGTACCCATGAATAAATGCCCTTAAAGTTGTCAAAAAATAAAAGGTCCGTTTTGACATTTGTATTTTCACTACCTAGCGGCCTGTCCGGTATAGTGTAGCTACTACTGAAATAGCTAGAATAGCTACTACTACACCGGACCCCTAATTATTATTATTTTATTGTTACTTTCAGTTTCGTTCCAAGTTACATTCTAGGGTTTTTCTCAAATGTCAAAACGGGCTTTTTATGTTTTAGCGAGATTAGCATTATTAGTTTTTTTTTTATATACGAGCAGTTAGTAGTATATACTGTAATAGAGTTTAGTGTTGTTTTAGATTTTTAGGTAAGTGTTAGCTGTAAGGTGATTATTTTCAATTATTTTTGTGTGTTTGGGAACCACTATTGTATTGGGTTCAGTCTGTAAAGATAGTGTGTGTATGTTTAATGAATAAATAAATAAATCATTATACGAGATTTTTCGAAAGAGGTACCGTGGTCTTGGACCGCAAAGGGCAACTGAAGGAACATACTCACAGATGGGTTCTAGTCAGTAAAGTCTTAATTAAACTCCCTCTCGCTTCACTCAGAGCGAAAAGCGTCTATTACACCTCTCGATATTCAGACAGTCTTAGTCTATGTAGCGTCACACAAGTTATAGAGCAACTTACGCCAATGTCGTGTAAAGAAATGAAACTCAACGATGAGATAAATAGATAAACATAGACTAAGACTGTCTGAATATCGAGTAGTGTAATAGGCGCTTTAGGAGTCATTTGACAATTTCGTACGTAAAAAATAGCATTACTATTTGCCTATACACCAGTTATGGCGACATTAAATTTAACAGTTTTTTTTTAAATTTAAAATCTGTTTAAAATTGTATGTCGCTTTTTTTGAGGTGGGATATCATCCAATAACTTCTCACGCTCTAGGGTGAAGCGAGAGGGTGAGTCAGACATTTACTGATTAAAACCACACTTGTGTCCTTCAGTTGGCTTTTGCGTTCTAGGACCGCGGCATCGGCTCTACTGGGCCCCTACGGTTTTGCTAACGTCTATTAAGCTAGAACTACACTGCGCACACGTGTGCCACACACGCCGATCTGGGCGCGTCGGTCTCCATACATTTTATACGGAAACTAGACTTGTAGAGCTACACTTGATACACGCCACGCGACGTCGTTCTACGTACAAATCAGGCGTGTTACACGTGTGCGTCGGTCTAATGTAGTTCTAGCTTTAATGTCACCTAGATTCTAGAACACCATTACTCACTCCCATAAATAATCTAAATTCGCATTCACTTCGACATTTGTAATTTATAGATAGTGCGGATCAGCAAAACGAGATATATCATTCAAAAGTACTCAGGTAGCTAGGAACCGCAATGAGATCGAATCCAATTGCTGTTCGTTGAACTGCGGCACAAACATTCCCATCACAAGAATGTTAATTAACAGGAATGTTCCATTTATTTTAATTTGTCTGTGATTTAAAAATTAAAATAGAGGAGAAATTGTTCCAGCCAAGTTACAACCGTTTCGTTTCGATTCTCTTTTCGTTGATCGCCTCGAGTCGGCCACGCCTCCTATTCCTTTGTTCTGACCACGTGACTGAGCGTTAAGATGACGTCAGAACAAAGGAATCGGAGGCGTGGCCAACTCGAGGCGTTCGACGAAAAGAGAATAGAAACGAAACAGTTGTAACTTGGCTAGGGGGGCAGGAATCTTATTGCTCAGCGTATACTTTAGTGTTGACAGTGACAACATTTCTTGGAATTTCTAAATATGGTTAATTCTTGGACCTTGTTTAGATAGAATTCAGTGACAGCAAAACATTAAACCATTAAATAATAATTAAACTTTCGAGAAATTGTTCATTCTGCCATTGATCAAACTTAAGAGACTGACTTAAGAAAAAAAATTATTATTGAACATTAATAAAACATAATGCACCTTTTTTTATTGTTATAAACTAGTGCTTGACTGCGATCCCACCTGATGAACTTAACTATGCAATACGTTGGTAGGGTATCAGATATTAGTGTCTAATTTTGTTATTTTGTTATTCTAAAATAATTCTCGGTTATTATAGCATAAAAACTGCCTATGTTGAAAATAACAGAATTTGATTCAGCAGCTAATTCTGAACATACTTCTTTCAAAATGTGCGTTTATAATGTTATATAATAATAATAATATAATTTATTTCGACCAACATGGATCATACAACATCAATAATAATTTTCTTACACACACAACATATAAAACAATGCACACACAACATATGAAAGCAATACACACATACCATTTAAAAAACAGTTGGTACACACACACTTCACACTTACAAACTCCGATTGCTCAGTACATGCATCATACAGTAATGGTTCAAGTACCGGCAATCAAACCTCTGCTAATATGTTGTATACAAAATCAAATATACTTATATGTCCAAGTACTCCACCACTTCGCTGTCATGCGATGTTGATGATGATGATGCACGCAGGAAACGTGTTCAGAAGACTGGCAATAATGCCACGTTCAATGGCGATGCTAATCATATTTCAACATAACCACAGTATAGATATGGAACAGACGGAAACTACGTACAAATGTTCGAAACGGCACACTCACACAATCATGCGCATTGACGAGCCTCTTAAGCGTTTCTCGCGGTGCTGTCAGTAGCAAGAAACGCGTAGGAGTCTCGTTTTAGTTTCCATACTGTTCCATATCTATACTGTGACATAACCCATTTGTATAGAATGCGCTCCCCCTTGACATCAAAAGAACTGAAAATATTTTTTTTTCTTTTCGGAACTACTTGAAGTCCTGTCAACTTAGTTTCGTCCTCGTCATTATTATTATATTTTGAGTTCTCTTAATGATAATGATTTGATATTTATTATAGTATTTATTAGTTTATTATTTCAGTATCTATATATGTTTTATTATTACAATGACACTTTATTCTACTTGAAACATCTTTAATTCATTTATTGTGCACACCTACCACAGTGTAGTCTTTTTTAAACCAAAGGTTGGCTGGTAAAGAATGCCTCGTTGAAGTTCACTTAGGTGCCACTACTTTTTAATAAATAAAAGTATTCCACGATTCGTATCACGTAAGAGCATTTACATGTACTTGCAAACAAATAGGACAGTAAAAAGGCATAAGTATAAAATTATGGAGATGTAAAGCTGGCAAATTATCTGTTTTCCAAGTAACATCGTATTTGGGTCTGTGTCCTAGTTTATTTTACAGCCTCCACCATATTTGTTTGTCCCGACGTATGTCGCGTACCTAAATTAACATAGGGTCATGTGTTTAAACATTAGTTCTGGGGTTTCATATATTCTGGACAGACACACCAGATTATTTCCAGATCGTCTGTTTAGATGGACATTTTATGTAGGATTTAGGTCGCCTTATGTTGGTTTTTTTATTTTATTTTTGTGTCTAAATGGACGCTTGACCGTAATATGCTTTATTACTTTTCATTCTTCTGCGAATATCATTTACTAGCTTTTGCCCACGGCTTCGCTCGCATACATCAGGAATAAAGCAGCTTTCTATCGGTGAAAAAATGTTGGCAATCGGACCAGTACTTTCAGAGATTACCTCCTACAAACAAAAACCATAAAAACAAACTTATAATAATATTAATATAAATATTAGTGTAGATATTCTTTTACCAACACAAAAACAATGTCAAGTATATTCAAATGATATTAATTATATCAAAATTTTCATGGAATTCTTTCATCAAACTAATATTATAATGTCGAAAGTTTATGGGTCTGTGTGTATGTTAGTTACTGCTTCACGCACGAACTATAATTTGGCATACGGGTATATTTATTTATTTATTTAATCTTCATGCAACATAAAGTACAAAGGCGGACTTAATGCCTTAGGTATTCTCTACCAGTCAACCTAGGGTGGTGAAGAGACAATATGGTATTATTTTGCACTTTTCAGTGTTTTTTTTTACGTTGAAGTCGGTATTATTTTTTTTGTAAAAAGTTTTTTATTTAACCTTTTGACGTGCGTAATTAGAGACACAATAGTAAGACAATGGCTTCCGGGCGCCGGCTACCGCCTGAGCGTTAATGAATTAGAGTAAAAGTATATAGACAGAATAAACATACATATTTAATATTATATAAATATATACATATATATATAGGTAAGGAAAGAAGTTTTTGAGACGATTCTGCTATTAGTGGAGAAAATAATTCCGTAACTTCCGCTTAAATATATCATGCCCATGTATATCATGCCCTGGAATAGCACATAGGATACTATCTATCTCGGGAGCATCGAGATATAAGTACTAACGTACTAGAGAAGACACCGTAAATTCCTACTTTGTCTCGTTTAACTGCGGCGATCGCGCCGCACCGCACGAAGAAAACGCGTAAGTGCCGAGATTTACATGGCGCTTAAGACCTTTTTGCCGAGAATAAATACACTTCCGCAGCAAATCTAGCGCTGTGGTAAATTAGTTACGGTCTAGACGAATTGTTATTATTTTAGCGCTGCAGCGAACTAAAGATTCAAATTACGAAGAATAGGACAATTCAGTTATTTGACGTAGCTTCTCTAGTACGTTAGTACTTATATCTCGATGCTCGGGAGTACATTCCCTTTCTTCTTTCACGTATGCGAAGCCGCTGACAGCACCTAGTAGAATATATTTTTACAAAGGGGCCCCAACAAATGTCAAAAACTCCTTTAGCCTGAAGAGTTACACTTCTGCGTCATTTACAGCCCCATTTTCTTACACTTGAAAACCATTTCACACACGTGTCACATGCAAACATCATCGAAAAGGATCCCAAAACGATAACTGAACACGAGTCTATCGCCACGAGTATTTTTATAGGCTATAGTTTGAGATCCGCTGAGCGATGACCCTCTCAATATTTCACGGGAGATTGCTCACAGCTACACCCCGGCTGTGTGGTGGACACTCTTTGTGCTTTTTACCACCTTTATTAAGATTGGTCGAGTGCCGATGACTTGAGGTTTTGTTGTTGATAATTTAATGAATTTAGTAAGGTAGATTCTTATCAATACATACGATAAAACAGTAAAATTGTTGGGCTAATAAATATAGCTCAACAATTTTATGGCGGTTGGCGCAAAAACTACTGAACCAATCCTGTTTAAATGTTGCATACATAATCTTTATAGGTCTGGTCAACTTATAGGCCATAAATTACTATATACACACTATTTGCTATGGGGGTGTTTTATTGAACGACATTTGCAGTGAGTTCGATCCCCAGCTATAGTAATTATTTTTGTGATTATTTTGTCGTTTTTTTTGTATATAATCTACGATGGTACTTCGGTAATAATAATAAAACGCTTTTTAACATATTTTAAAATGTCATCGACATATTTACTTCATATTTTTGTAAAAAGTGATGAAAACATATCATTTTTATTACAAGCTTTTGAGCTTAATTTCCTATGTTTGTACATTTTTTTTAAGGGCAGATCTTGCAAATGGAGTTTTTTTTCTTATCATTGATAGACTCGCGTTTGACCACTATCTCAACTGATGGTAAGCAAAGATGTGGTCGACGACGGAGCACGCTTCATCATCATCATTATCATTTTAGCTGAAAGACGTTCACTGCTCCCCCAAGCGTCGCCATAACGACCGGTCCTGTGCGTCTCGCATCCATCGGATTCCGCGACCCTCACTAAGTCATCGGCCCTGCTATGTGGGAGGCCTTCCAATACTGCGTCTTCCGGTTTGCCAAGAAGTAACCTATTTACTAGACCCCTAGGTTGTAGTTATTAAGAAATATATACAGATTCCGGCCTGTTTGATACAGTTACTCGTACCTCTATACGATTGAACTGAAATTTGGTATACTCATGTAATTTGGATGACAAAGCCTTAATATAAGTACGTATACCGTGGAGCTGACCTGATGACGGAGTCGGTAAGTCGCCATAGGAACTACAGAGCGAAACAATATAACTTCAAAGTGTTTAGGGTTCTTTGAAATGGTCTTAATACTTTTTGAGTACTATTAAAGCTTAGCATAGCATAGTCGGCCTTATAATGTTCCCACTGTTGGGACTCAGGCCTCCTCTCTAGGAGAGGGAATGGGCCGTAATCCACCACGCGGGCCCAGTGTGGGTTGGTGGATATATATTCAAAGGGAATACTATTAAAGCTTGCGTGCGATTAAAGCTTATAGAAATAAATGTCTATGATTAACAACAAGTATTAACTTATTTCTCTGTTTAAATTCGAAAAACTAAATATAAAACGGCAGATAAGTCTATAATATGATACAATGGCAGTATTTATTATTATTAAAAAAAAACCTTGTCCTACACTAGGAACAGCTCCTGTATGGTGAGTGCGTTCACAAACCTGTAAACTCTCACACACCCACACATACACAAGACACCCAGACCACAGTATAGATATATAGAACAGTACGGAAACTACCTACAAATATTCGAAACGGTACACTCACACAAACATACGCATCGACGAGACTCCTAAGCGTTTCTCACGGTCCTATCAGTAGCGAATGCCGCTTAGGAGTCTCGTCGATGCGTGTGTTTGTGTGAGTAAACCGTTTCGAACATTTGTAGGTAGTTTCCGTACTGTTCCATATATCTATACTGTGCCCAGACCCAGAATGCCTATTTATAGGCCGCACAAATATTTATTCCGTATAATGTAAGTATTGATTCTGGCAAGCGAAGCTTAACTCGAAAAGGGTGACAATGAGTGAAGGGAGTTCAAAATGAGAGGGAGATTTTGAGTAAAAGATAAAATGGTTAAACTATTTGGGGTCTTCAAAACATAGTAGTGTAGAATTTGCATAAAACTCTTTGAACTCTATGGTAATAGGGGAAAAATATGTGTGTTTATGCTTGAATGCGTTTATCCATTTGATATTATAATAGCTGACTCAGAAAACGTTGTTATGCCATATAAATTATCAAAAAAAAAAAAACATAAAATTCGGTCAAGTCGTTTCGGAGCAGTTCGATAACAAACACACGAGATTTTATATATTAGTAGATTTAACTTATATTATCCACGAAAACTGAATTAAATATAGACTCCCAATAAAATCGATTCGCACCTACGAATTGTAATTCCCATTAATGCTACCAGCGACTTTTTATTACTGCAACCTCATTAAGAAGAATGGCGTATCGTCGAGCGTAATAAAAAAATAATACTCTATTAATTTTTATCTATGAATCGAAATACAGAAGGGTGTTTTTGATAGGGAGCACTGTGGAACACCCTACGGCGCGGTGATTTCAAGTGCTTTGATATATTGCCTAGTAAATAGAAAGCATAAAACAATAATATAATTATCTTGAAATAACTTTGCAAATGCAATACAGTCCTTGTTTTTAGGGTTCTGTACCTCAAAAGGAAAAAACGGAACCCTTATAGGATCACTTTGTTGTCCGTCTGTCTGTCTGTCGAGACCTTTCATCTCGGGAACGCCTGGAGGTATCAAGTTGAAATTAAAAACATATACTCAAGTCTGCGGTTCCTTGAAGCTGTAAAAAAATCAAACTTCTGAGTTAGCGAAAAAAAAAGATCAGCCGTTTATGTCGCAAAAAACGTATATTTCGACTCTCTCACGGGAATCAAAATTCATAGGGTCATAGGGTACTTCCCGTTATAAATATCAACATAGAATCCTGAAATTTAGCCTGAAGCAAGGTCTCATAGGAAAAGTATAGGAAAAAATCTGAAAACTAAATTTGTAGTTACACCACAAAATTTTTTTTTTTTGCAATTCTGAAAAATCTTCGTAACTCAATTCGGGAATTGAACTGTTTTCTAGGAATATTAGACGCTGGGAGAAGTTCAGTGGCTGTTTTAATTATTTGCAATTTGATAAAAATTGGTGCAGTTTTATATCTCGAGTGTCTGCGCAACTTGAAAACATGTGGGATCATTGTAACAGGCGCGATCTCAGTAAAATGGAGCTGAAAATTTTATTGTTGTGTTGACTACTTACCTCAACGAAGCCGCCGAGAAGGTTGACTTCATACATTTGCTGCCATATATGACACAAACATTACACGTTATTATTATTAACTATTCATACAACTATAATATACATATTCATATAGCTTCAAGATTTTAGTATTCAAGGCAAAAACATTAACAAAAAGAGGAGCGTTTTTTCATAGGGAATACTTTGGAACACCCTACGGCACGGTGATATCAAGTGCTTTGATATATAGTAAGTAGAAAGCTTGTAACAATATCTTGAAATAACGTTGCAAATGGAATACAGTCCGTGTTTGTTTGTTGTTGCAGCGGGAGCTAGGAATATTAGATGCTGTCGAATGGTACAGAATGCAGGCGATATTATGTGTGCTTTGCTATCCCGGGGAAAGTTGAAAAGATTGATTCAGTTTGAAAGCAGAAGTGTGATTGTCGGTTACTGTGTTTCATAAGTTTATTTAAGGCATTGATTGCCATGATTTTGAAGACCGCATAGAAAGGAAAAGCTGTTATCCGGGAAATTACCAACGTTTCATGCAGGAGTAATTACGTATATTATCTTATATTTTTTTCGTTTATTCATTACATTAACATTTATAAATTATATTTTTAAATATTTTAATAGAAAAAAAAAAAAAAAAAAATATAGTATCCCACCGGTATCGGGAACAGGATCCAAGGTACCGGCCGTCAGGGCTCCAGAGAAATGAACCTACGAGCCGTATCCAGGAGAACCGCTTTCTGAATCATGCTCTTGATCCAGCCGCCTGTCGCGAGCCTCCTAAGGTGTTGGTCGAGGCTCTTGGCAATTAAGCCATTGCCTGACACGACTATCGGTATAATGATCGCCGAGTACACATCCCACATGTCGACAACCTCGCGAGCCAAGTACTTGATTTGTATATCTGTCTCGGTTTTCACGAGGTTCTCGTCATGCGGGACGTACATATTTTTTTTTATTATTATTGATAGATTTGTGCTTGGCCACCATTGGCTATCTCACATGTTGGTTAGCGTTAGATGTGGTCGAAGATGGAACACGCATGCTTCCGGCCGGAAATACCACTCCTTAGCTGTACGCACATACCCCAAAACAATCTGATGATTTTTCTCGCTCTAGGGCGAGGGAGGGTGTGTTAGATATTTACTGACTAAAACAACACCTATGTTCCTACTGGTTGCCCTTGCTTTCTAGGACCACGGGTTTTCCTTTCAGAACATCTCCCAAGTAGGTTTTGGCCCTGCTGGGCCCCTCTGGTTTTGCTGAGATCTCTGTTTAAGGGTGGATTTAAGTAATGCAAATCCAACGCATTCTCTCCGAAATAAAACCGATAGAATACCGGCCGGCCAGCTGAGTGCTAACTTAATTATGCAAAAATATTAAAATGCCTACGGTTTATTGTTTGGATTGGTGTGTTTTGTAGATTTTTATCCGACTTCAAAAAAAGGAGGAGGTTATCAATTCGGTTGTATTTTTTTAATCATTTTTTTATATTTGTTACCTCAGAACTCCGTCGTTTATGGATCGATTTGCAATTTTTTTTCCCCTTATAGGATATGCTTCCAGACTAGTCCCATTTTTTCAAAATCTAGTTCTGATGATGGGATCCATGAGGATTCGAGGGAACTCCTCAAATATTATAGGCAACTATATAGTGATTTTGGTATCTTCATCAAGAACTTAAGCATTTATAATCAAAAAGTAACATTTGATGAAGTGGAACTGATGAAGAAGACCACAAATGGTCAACGGAACTTCATACTCACATAGATATCACAATGAAGATAGTTAAGCGAGTATGACGATACAAATAAATGAATGGTTCTGAATAGTTACGTTGAACATGGTATCATCGAAGTGATCTGATGATGATGATGGAGCAGGAAGGTAGGCACTGGAACTCCGCACCTAATTAATCAATGTAACCTAGCCATGTTTGGACTTATTAGAATTGTCATGAGATGCACTTTGGCTATAAGGTACTATCGAACTGATCTGATAATGGACCCGGAAGGTGGACACAGGAACTTCATAATAAAACAATGTAACCTAACAGTGTTTGGGTTAATTGGAATTGTCATGAGAAATAGGCACCCTGTTTATAAGTGTGAAATAAAAACTTTTTCCAAAATAATAATAACCGACTTTACTAAAAAAAACACTAAAAGGATCAAAATAACTTTAATTTCGGAAGTCGATGTTAAATAAGAAACAAACAAAACCGAGAAACACCGCATTCCGAAATTAAAGTTAATATAAGTTTTATAAAGTAAGTTTATATAAGTTATATAAAGCGAGCGGATCTCGCCATCAAACTATAAAGTTTGGCGAGGAAATTATGAAAAAATAAACAACAAAAACTGTTAGAGAAATAAGTAGATAAAAAAAAAATATTGGATATTTTTTCGAGTATGCGCGATAGTTTGGAATTCCTAAGTTTAGAGAGACCAACCAATTTTGACCGTACTGTAATTAGCCATATTGCATTTTTATAGCAGTTAGAATCTAAACAGCTATTTTTAACAATTGTTTACGCTGAATACAATATGCTTACTCATCTATTGTAATGAAGTTCCTATTATGGTTTCACTCAAGGTTTGTAGCATTCTCGCTGATATCAAATTAACTCTTCAGACGGAGAAGGTCACCTGAAATTATGTCTTTATGCGGCCATGTGAGCAGCAGCTCTATGTTATTACTTAGTTGAACATCGTACCAAGGCTGTTTAAACATTTAAGTTCACAATACAATGGTATATCTATAATATATATCCAGTGGCGGATTGGCTATGTAGCAAGAGTAGCAGGCCCCGCGTTATCGGGGGCCCCGAGCGTTCGGGGATCCCATAGGAAAACGGAATAAAAGTAGCAGTTTTTTTTTAGAAAAAATAAACAACAAAAACTGTTAGAGAAATAAGTAGATAAAAAAAAATATTGGATATTTTTTCGAGTATGCGCGATAGTTTGGAATTCCTAAGTTTAGAGGGACCAACCAATTTAGACCGTACTGTAATAAGCCATATTGCATTTTTATAGCAGTTAGAAGCTAAACAGCTATTTCTAACCAATTGTTTACGCTGAATACAACATGCTTACTCATCTATTGTAATGAAGTTCCTATTATGGTTTCACTCAAGGTTTGTAGCATTCTCGCTGATGTCAAATTAACTCTTCAGACGGAGAAGGTCACCTGAAATTATGTCTTTATGCGGCCATGTGAGCAGCAGCTCTATGTTATTACTTAGGTGAACATCGTGCCAAGGCTTTTTAAACATTTAAGTTTCTCAACACAATGGTATATCTATAATATATATCCAGTGGTGGATTGGCTATGTAGCAAGAGTAGCAGGCCCCGCGTTATCGGGGGCCCCGAGCGTTCGGGGATCCCATAGGAAAAACGAATCAAAGTAGCAGTTTTTTTGATGTGGTAGTCAATTTACTTCAAAAGGGAAACCCGTGGTCTTAAAAGGCAAAGGGCAAGGAAGGAACATAGGTGTTGTTTTAGTCAGTAAAAGTCTGACACGTCCTGACGCACCGTCCTAGAGCATGAAAAGTCATTGGATAATTTCCCACCTTAAAAAAAACAGGGGCCCCTTGATCGAACCCCACGCTGGCTTAATTCGCCTCTGTATATCTCCTTAAGTGACATAAATCTCCCCCTACCATTAGTCGCGTTCTTATGTGCTTTGGTATTTGGAGTCTTAGTACCACTTAAACAAAGTTTAGTTTTAATTTTGCGACATGAATTGTTTTCATGACAGTTTCAACTCGTTTTGCGTTCTGTCATTCTGAAATTAGCGTTTATATTGTTCGCTAAGTTGGTTGTTAAAGTTGTAATAATATATGAACACAGTTAGAGACAAGAGTATATAACCTAGGTCGCCAATTGTAGGTATGTTATTTTGTGTAAAGCTTACATTTTGTAAATTATAATCTTGGTGTACCTACAATAAAGTATATAAATAAATAAATAATAAATAAAACTTACTTAAATTTCACTGTTTTTTATTTTTCAATTCTTAAACTGGTATTTTTCTAAGTTATTTGAGTTAGAATAGAATAGAATAGAATAGAATAAACTTTATTGCACACCAAAATAGTAACAAAACTTTTATACTAAGCAACTTAAATCTATGGGTACAAAGGCGGTCTTATCGCTGACAGCGATATCTACCAGACAACCTTAGGATGGAAATCGAAATAGAAAAAGGGGGTAGTCTGTGGTGTACTGCAAATGAATACAGTAAATATTAGATTAAAATTATATACTAGACTATACATAGATATAATATAGCTATTATATATAAAAGAAAATATATAAACATATAGATATTATATATATATATATATATATATATATATATATATATATATAATATATACTTATTATAAGTTACACAATTTCATACAAAGAGATGGAAAAAAGAAAAGAACAATAAGGTGGGTTAGTGACGGAAGAACTGAATTTAGGTAGAAGCAGGATAGCAATTAGAGTGAAAGGAAGTGAGCTTTGACTAGATTTTTGAAAGAAGCTAGTGACTGGGCTTGCCTGATTGGCATCGGCAACGCGTTCCACAATCTCACCGCTTGGACTGTGAACGATTTGTCACTAAACTTGGTAGAATGCGTGGGCATTAAAAGTTTCAAATTCTCCGATGATCTCAAGTGTCTAGAATGTGTGTCATGAAGGAACTTGAAACGTTCTTTAAGATAAGAGGGGGTTGTAGGAATAAACAGAACACTGTAAAGCAACGATAAAATATGAGCATTCCGGCGAAGGCGGATTGGCAGCCACTTGAGCTTAATACGAAATTCAGAAATATGATCATATTTGCGCAATCCAAATATGAATCTAATACAAAAGTTTTGAAGTCGCTCAAGCTTATCTAGCTGCACTTCAGTTAGGTCTAAATAACTGACATCGGCATAGTCAAGGATGGGGAGAAGGAGGGATTGGGCGAGCGCAGTTTTAGTGGCAGTTGGAAGGAAATTGCGGAGTCTTCTTAAAGACCCCGCAGACGCAAACAACTTGCGGCTAACTTCCTGCATCTGAGGTCCCCACGAAAAGTCTTTATCAATAATGATGCCAAGGTCCTTCACTGAGTCGCTATATGAGATGGTTGAGCCATCAAAAATAATCGGTGGGAGCCGCGTCCAGTCGATTCTTGAGCGCAACCTAGGGCTGCCGACAACAATGACTTGGGTTTTTGTAGGATTAACCTTCAGACCATGGGCCATACTCCACTCAGAAATACGAGCTAAATCTTTATTGATTGTGTTAACGGCCTCGGATAGATGAGAGTTAGGTTTATATATTTAGTATTTTAAGTTATTAGTTAGACTAATGACAGAATATTTGACTGGCCTGTTGGTCTAGTGGTTAGTGGCCCTGACTGCTATGCCGAAGGTCGTGGGTTCAATTCCCACCCAGGACAAATGTTTGTGTGATGAGCACGATCATTTGTTCTGTGTCTGGGTGTAATTTATCTATAATATGTATGTATTTAGAAATATATAAGTATGTTTATCAGTTGTCTAGTACTCATAACACAAGCTCTGCTTAGCTTGGGACTAGATGGCGTTGAGTTGAAGAATATTATTATTATATTATTATAATAGTATCATTGTCATCTTATTTTAATTTTTTTTTAATCAGGACATTGCTCCACACTTGGAATGACTCCTATATCGTGGGTGCTTTCACAAACATGAAAACTCACAAGTCACTT
Organism: Mythimna impura; assembly: GCA_905147345.3. Taxonomy (NCBI): domain Eukaryota; kingdom Metazoa; phylum Arthropoda; class Insecta; order Lepidoptera; family Noctuidae; genus Mythimna; species Mythimna impura. Next base: position 26,849,910 of record LR990355.1, read on the forward strand.
AGACCTGGAACACCTATCTGTAGTAAGGCGGTAAGTCCCCTCTTTGAGGAGTGACTGGAAAGGCAACACGGCGTCCTTAGCTTCCGCATGACGCAGGTCCTCACCGGACATGGTAAGTTCGGGAGGTTCCTGTACCGGATTCGTGCGGAAGAATTCGTACGCCGAGCAATGGGTAGCTCGCCGTCCGAGGGGGGCAAGGGTCTGCTTCTGAAAGGAAGACTCGGCCCTGGTATGAAAGGCAACGAAGGAACAGGAGTGGGGTTTTTAGTCAGTAAATGTCTGACACGCCATTAGATGTCATAAGATGATTTTCCGACCGAAAAAAAAAATCAGCCAATAGCTCAATTACCGCGCCGACCGTGACATCGTGCTCTGAGGTGTTTAGTGTGTAACATGTTAACATAACCCCAGAAAAAATACGATTCGATTCGAAGTCGATCAAAAGTATACCTGTATTTTTATCTTCATTGGCTTATACCTGTAATGTAGACGTGGCAGTCAATGTACAACATTATTAGCGCTGGGCGGTCCCCAAGCACTATAAATTAATTTATTAGCCGTTGACGGCATGCGGCATGTCGCTACTCTGATTCCTTTGTTCACCGTCTATAGTTATGTGTTGATGTAATCGAAGGGGGATTATAGCACGGTGTAGTTACGGTATTTTTTTTCAGAAAACAAACGAACGTAATGACTATAATTGGGTATAATTGATTGACTGGCCTGTTGGTCTAGTGGTTAGTGGCCCTGACTGCTATGCCGGAGGTCGTGGATTCGATTCCCACCCAGGACAAATGTTTGTGTGATGAGCACGATCATTTGTTCTGTGTCTGGGTATAATTTATCTATATAAGTATGTATTTAGAAATATATAAGTAGGTTTATCAGTTGTCTAGTATCCATAACACAAGTTCTGCTTAGCTTGGGACTAGACGGCGTTGTGTGATAGTTGTGGAATATTATATATTATTATAATAATAATATAATAATAATAATAATATTTATTTGCAAAAAACACGGTATTAAAAGGTGTTACAATATAAAATGAGTCCAAACATGTTTTGCTTAATATTAAAGCATGCAAAATTATGATATCGACATTACAGTTTATGTTCGAGAAATTCTTTAACACTATAGAAGCTATTTTCATTCAGCCAATTATACAATTCAATTTTAAAAAGTCTGCAATTTAGTACTTTTAACGTATTTGGTAATTTATTAAATATACGCACACACATAGCCACACAGTTTTTATTATATTTAGCACACCTGGGCATCTCGTCTAGTACCAGCCTGAATTTGTCACGCCGACTTCGTGAACATACATCTTCCGCTATTTTGAACAGTTCTTTATGTTTCTGTACAAACATACATACTTCATATACATATATTGAAGGCAATGGTAGCAAACCAAGCTTTTTAAATATTGGTTTACATGATTCATCTGATGGAATCCCGTACATGGCTCGTATACATTTCTTTTGTGCGATAAATGCTCTATTAAAGTCGGTACTATTTCCCCATTTTATTATTCCATACCGCAACGAGGATTCCACATACGCTCTATATGACATTATAGCCGTTTTTATATTTGTTATCTTCTTAATCTTTCTAAGGGCATATACAAATTTATTCACTTTGCTACATACATGCTCAATCTGTGCCTTCCAGTCCAAATGTTCATCTATTACTACACCTAAAAACTTAGTTTTAGTCACCTGGTTTATTTTTGGTATGTCCATCTTAAAATTAAATTTATTATTATAATATTTATTAAATTGTATATAAACAGATTTGTCAAGATTAATAGATAGATTATTGTTATTTAACCAATTAATTAAGTCAGCAATTGTATTATTTATGTCAATTTCATGGTCAGTAATCGATTTATATTTTTTGTCAGTAGTTACAATTATAGAGATGTCATCAGCATAAAGAAAGCATTTGTGCTTAGTCACATCAACAATATCGTTTATGTAGAGGAGAAATAAGATGGGCCCCAATATGCTACCTTGGGGCACACCGCGTTTTATATATTTATACTCAGACGTATACCGTAACATATCTCCATCTTCGTCGACTTTGGTTACAGTGACACACTGTTGTCTGTCAGTTAGGTATGAAGATATCCATTGATGTGGCAATCCTCTGACGCCGAGAGCTTCTAATTTTTGTAATAGGTTAACGTGTGAAACCAAATCAAACGCCTTTGATAAATCAAAATATAGTCCCGTTACCAGCTGGTTATTATTTATACCATTTAATATGGTTTTCAAAAGTGAAAAGATGGCTAATGAAGTAGATTTACGTTTTTGAAAACCGAATTGTTCTTTTCTTATGATATCAAATTTTTCGCAGTAGTTTATTAACCTATGATACATACATTTCTCGTATATTTTTGACAAGATGGGTATTAGCGTTATAGGGCGATAATTGTCCATATCATTTTTTTCACCCTTTTTGAACAATGGTTTAACAATAGACAATTTCAAAGCGTTTGGGAATATTCCCTGGGAAAATGATAAATTAATCAGATATGTCAATACTTCACTTATTTCATTGGCACATGCTTTAATGATTTTGGTGTTTAATTCATCGTAGCCTTCAGAGTTGGTATTATTTAATGTTAGTATATGTTGCCTTACTTCACTTTCCGACATAGGAGTGAGAAACATCGAGTTAGCAGTAATGTTATTATTGCGATGACTATTTAGACGATTTTGTACTGGAAAACCGTTTATAAAATTATTGTTAAAGGCAGAGGCTATTTCTGCAGGTTTTGTGAGTATAGCGTTGTCAACCTTTATATATTCAATATTGTCCCCAGAGTTCATATTATATATTTCGTTTTTTATAACGGACCACGTAGCTTTACATTTATTTTTATTGTTATTTATAAATTTGATGTTAGCATTCCGTTTAGCATTATGTATACATTTTTGCAATAACCTGGAATATGTTGTGTATTTAATCTTGTTAGTTCTATTTTTATTCTTATAGTATTGATATCGTAAGAATCGTTTAGTTTTAGAACATACTTTAAGACCCTTAGTCATCCACGTTCGTTTAATATTATGGTTTGCATTTATCCTAACCCTTACTTTTGGAAAACAGAGATTATGAAACAGGCATATTAGTTCATGAAATTGATTGAATGCCGTATTTGCATCGTTATCTACATATACATCTGACCACGATAGATTTTGTAAACATTCTCTAAATTTATGTATATTATTTAAACTGTAATCTCTTTTGTATGTGTGAAATATTGCGGGTCTTGTCTGGATTCGCAAAGGAAAACTTAGCATTTGTGCTGTGTCGTGGTCAGAGAGATGAAGTGGTAGTATTTGTGCGATTGCGTCAGGTATATTACTTAATATGTGGTCAATACAAGAACTTTTGCGAGTGGCTACGTCAATATGAATTTTCAAGTTGTGGGTGTGTGCTAGGTCTTGCAGGTCTTGTGTGATTTTGCCTTTTTTGAAGGTATTTATATTGAAGTCACCTGCTAAAACTATCCGCGTTTTCGAATTGTATTTTGTGACTAAGTATTGTAAAATGCTATTTAACTTAGATAAAAATTGGTTCGGGTCAGATTGAGGGGTTCTGTATAAACAAATAATTACCAATTTTTCCTCAGTTAACTCTATTCCGCATGCCTCAAAAGTATTTACTGATGCATACGCTTTTAATGGTAATTCTTTAAATCCTATACCTTTCTTGATCAGTATGCAAGTGCCTCCTCGATGTTTTTCCCTGCAAAAATTCGTTGCCATTTCGTAATTGTGTAACTTGAGATAGCTTTCTTCTCCTTTTTTAATAAATGTTTCAGAGAGGCAAATCACATGTGGGTCACTGTTTAAGTCTCTCATCTCCTGTAACGTTAATTCTAGAAGCTCTTGTTTCGATAGTACACTTGCAATATTTTGGTGGAGTATCCTAAAACTATGTGATTTAGGCGTTGTGTTTTTAGGCACGAAAAAATGTGTCGTTTTTTGTGTTTGGTTGAAAGTAGAAAGGTATGGTACCTTTTTTAGGTTTTACGGACGGTGTACTAGTAAAATTATTCACGAGTTCTTCGCTGTTAATAGTTTTAAAATAAAAAGGAATAGTACCTTTTTTGGGCGCGTTTGACTTCGTTTTAGGTAAAAAGCTTAGTTTGCTACTAACAAGGATTTTTCTAACCTCGACTGGATTTAAATATTTCCTATTGTAGTCTTCACAATCTATTATATAATTAATTGATTTGCAAATGTCAGGCAAGTTGAAATATGTGCTATTCGAAAAATAACTGTTTTTGTAGTATTTACAAATGTTTTTGATACTATTGTTCAATTTGTTGACATTTAGGTGGTCATTTTTTAAAACATTTAATACAATAATACTATTTTTATGAAATGACCTAAGTACATTTTTAAGCTGAGACAACACTGATCCGACGATACGGTCATTTTCACCCAGACATAGAACGATTTTATCTTCTGGTCGAAGGTTAGCCTTAGTACAGCACTTAACTATTGCGTCACTATATGCGTTTGGCATCGTTTGGGCGAAGACTCCATACTTTTCGTACTGTGTAGACTTTCTTGAATGTTGTAGGGCAGCAGCTAGACCTACGCATTGTTGCGAGCCGAAAATGGCTATTGTTTTTCTAGGTGAGCGCTGTTGTAGGTCTGATGTAATATCTTTGGTTGAATGGTTTGAAGTTGTTAACGTCAACTCTGGTTTTGGTGTAGTGCTGAGGGATTGATCCAGTAGCTGTATTTGTGTAGTTAGTCTTTTTATCTCTTCTTTAGCGTTTTGAAGGTTTTTTTCAAGCGTAATTATTTTTTGTTGCAGACATTGATGAGAAGCATAGTTGGCGTTATCTGTGACTCTCGGCGAAGACGGTGTAGATGATAAGTTTTGACTGAAGCGCGTCTGTTTTTTCTTTTTATCATTGTTTATGGGGCTGCTTTCTATCATTGTTGAAGAATGACATAGCGTCTTTAATATTTTAATTTCAGTGGTTAACTTGTTTAATTGTTTATTTAAATCATTATTTTCTAATATAGTATTTTCTAACTCCTGTTCCGTACTTTCTAGTTTTGCAGTCAGCTGGACTATTGTATCTTGCATCTCCGAAAATGATGACAAATTAGTCGTAGTCCCGTCTACACTTTTTGAGAGTACATTCGGTGACGTATCCGATTCGTAGGAAGTGTCATAGTCGGTGAGGATGTGAGAATCTTGTGTAGAAGATAATTGGTTTTTCCTTTGCTTTGTTTGTGTATCCGGGGACGACTCCGTGGTAGACACAGCCGGTTTTTTCCTCATAGTTATATTAGATGCATCTTTAGAACAAGAAGCCGTTTTTCTAATACATAACTTGCAGCGCCATCTGTTTTTGGACTCCTGATTCATTAACCGGTATGTTTGCTCCGGGTAACCATCGCAGTCCAGTTCATATCTATTCTTGCAGACAAAACATAGAGCAGTTTTTTTTATGTCAACATGCTTTTTACATTTGTGACATACGACGAGTGCTGGCATCTTGCGGCCACTATTTGTAGTATTAATAGACGTAGTGGGTTGAGGTGACATGTCTTAGTTCAATATAATTTGATCTATGCGGACATATATGGGCACCGCTACACGCTGTTGTAATTTTTGTTACGTAGTAGCTGAATGATAAACCCAGGTAACAACGGAATAAACACAAAAAGTACTTGCGCTTGGTGAGGCGCGAACTCGGGAACGCCTGCACACCAGACCACGTTTATTAAGCGTGGCCAACTTGCACTTATTATACGCGGTGAATTTAGTGATCGCTATCAAGTAGGATTTAAAAAGTTCGTTATGGATTTAAATTAGATTGGACTTTGTTCACAATACTTGAAGATTTTTTCACTTTTTGTTTTTTTTTGTTTTTTTTTTTTCGAAACTAGTCACTTATCACTGATACTTAGTCCACGGCAGTTTATTTACGCTCCGTAATATTTTTGACGCACTTTAAACCGCCACACAGTCTGAGTTCTTGTTCAAATATCACAACACTTATAGTATTGTTATAAGCGATAATTACGTTGAGATAACAGTAACACAGGTTATTCACACAGGTGGTATGACAATCTTAGTAGAATTAGCATTATACGACTGAATTTTTAATTTTAAAAGAATTTAGTAGCGGAACACGATGTTTACGTGACGGCTAGCGCCATCTGTAAATCTGTATAATATCGATTGTTTTCATTTCGTGAAAAAAGTGTATAGATATAGATACCTATTTTGAGTGTCAGGTTATTTGTTACTAATAGCTTCTGCCCGTGACTGCGCTCGCGTGGAGCTAGAAAATATGTATCCTACGTCGCTCAATGATTAACGAGCATAATACTGGTGATTTTTTTATTTTATAAACAATAATATTTTTGTTCCTTTTAATAATATTACTACAGAAGTAAGATGAAAAAGGTGTCCTTGGAAATTATTTAGTCCAAGCATTTTTATTGTTTTATGAAAACCATACTGAACTGAAAATAGAGTTAATTCGTATTCGTTTGTATTTCACTGCAAAAAATACTTATAAATTTAATTTTCCATTTGTTTCAGATCGCAATCAACTTCTTAACCAGCAAAACGAACAACGGTAAGTGGTTTCAGCAAATGTCAGACTCACTTACACACTATTATAAAAACAGCGTATTATTTTAAAAAAAATGAAATTACCTTACTACACGACAGAAAGGTAAACAAGTTTCCTTTATTTACCGTAGAAAATATTACCTCCGAAACAATGTTAGAATATTTCAGTTTTACACTTTTAATATAGAGGGTGGTCGTCAACGTGCTGTGTTGTGTGACCACAGAGTACGGAGCGACCCTGTTAGGACAAAACGCTGCAACCTGTAAAACATTAATTTGAGAAAAACGGTTTTAAAAGTTTAAATCTTTAACTCGTTACCAAATTTAATCCAGTAAAGATAACCGTTTCATTGTTTTTTATCTAATCTGGCATAATATTTATGGCATATTATTTTAACATTATATATTATTATAATCGTATTTTCTATCGATACTTCATAATATTTAAAAAAAATATGTTTTGTTACAACAACATGTTGCTAGCTAATATTTACCTTTGTTGTGACATAACAATGTAATCCTTGATTACTGCATTTTGCTGTGATAGGCTTAATCGTTGGTTAAGGTAGTAGTAGTAGTAGTAGGACTCTGACCAAAAGTAAAAATAAATTCAAGATATTGTAGATAGTAGACATTGTAAAGATTAGGTAAATGTCCTACTAATCGGGTGGACTGAGTCTTGAGGTAAGCCAGTTCGGCTTCCACATGGGGCGCTCCACGGTTGACGTCGTTATGAGGTGTTCCAGGCCTTCTTCGCCATCTTCAACGCCTTCAATATCCTGCACTGGAGTTGCGTTCGGGAGGCACTCCGATATCACTGGCTGACCTACCTCCGTCGTGTGATCAAGGTCAATTTGGTAGACACGTTCGTTATCTACTCTGGTCACCAGGGAGAGTGGAAACAGCGAGAAATATCGTGCGAATATCGTGTGTGTGAAATATCGGCTACGACTACGCGCTGCACGGTGGTCTTCTCAGCGGAGTCAGCGTGATATGTTACGCTGATGGCACGTTGGTCTTAGTGCAGGAGGATCAGTTGCACCGGCCGAACTAGCGATACGCGGGGTTGCGACAGTCGTGGAGAGGATCCGGCAGTTGGGACTCCAGGTGGCACTGCACAAGTCTGAGGCCATGGAATTTCGAAGAGCACTTCCGACGGCTAGATTCGGCCCCAAGATTTGGCAGGAGGCTCTACGCGGATCGTGAGGTCCATGGCTCTTTACAGGGTGCCGTTGCTATCTATGGAAGCGACCGGTGGCCAAGCTGAACGCGTCTCAAAGGTTCATGGCATCTAGATGGTGCAGATACATATAAAAATATACATATAAAAAAATAACGTATACACATATATAAAACCAACCTCCCCTTGGTGAGATAGAATCACTATAGCAATGCCCTCTCCAGCCGCTGCCGGCGTCGATTTCCATGCTCTATGGTAGTGACGTAATATGTTGTGTTTTACGATGTACCCGCGGCTTATGAGACTCACTTGGGGGATTTGGATCTCCTTTTACTGTTATGCAAGCCTCTTATTAATATATTTTGACAGGTGTCTGTGAATTTCATGTTTTTCACTTTATAAAGTTTTGACAAATAATAATAATAATTTAGTTATAAGCTCACATAATTATATTGTTTTGCTCAAACATGTGTGCACATACTTAAAAAAAAAGTGCGTGTAGGATTACATTATGGAAAAAAAAAATGGTTCCAACATATTTGCCACATACTATGGCGTGCAGATGTTTTCATCATCATCATCATCATCATCATTTCAGCCGAAAGACGTCCACTGCTGGACATAGGCCTCCCCCAAGCGTCGCCACAGCGAACGGTCCTGTGCGTCTCGCATCCATCGGACTCCCGCAACCGTTACCAAGTCATCGGTCCACCTTGTAAGAGGCCTTCCAACGCTACGTCTTCCGGTACGTGGTCGCCATTCCAGAACCTTTCGGCCCCCCGGCAGATGTTTTGAATACTAAAAATATTTTTTACTATACAAGTTGAAGTGAATTTAACAAAAATAATCAATATCAAAATTAAGAAACTCAAAAACATATGTGTCCATGAAATTAGCACGAGAAAAAGTGTTACACAAGATTTTAAAGAAAATAAGAAATATACTTGCCTTGACTGACCTGTTGGTCTAGTGGTTAGTGGCCCTGACTGCTATGCCGGAGGTCGTGGGTTCGATTCCCACCCAGGACAAATGTTTGTGTGATGAGCACGATCATTTGTTCTGTGTCTGGGTGTAATTTATCTATATATGTATGTATTTAGAAATATATAAGTATGTTTATCAGTTGTCTAGTACCCATAACACAAGCTCTGCTTAGCTTGGGACTAGACGGCGTTGTGTGATAGTTGTGGAATATTATTATTATTATATTTTATATTATATACAGTTGAGAAGAAAATAAACAGAGAACACATTAGAAGTAGCCGTGGGCCCCAAGCTGGGCACATCCTGTATCTTGGTGGCCCAGGACTAAATAGCAGATTAGGAAGATTGAAATTCTGTGTGACACAGCACATTTTTACAAAACAAAGAATAGGTACACAAAGAACTTATATAGTAATAGAATACAGAAATTATAAATGTTATTACAAATAGAACAAAAACTACAATAAATAATTAACAAAAAATAACCTCCAAATCATAATAGTCGATGGGGCCAAATGGTTCTGGGGTGGCGACCGTGTACTGGAAGACGCAGCGTTGGGCCTTCACAAGGTGGACCGATGACTTGGTGAGGGTGTCGGAGTCCGATGGATGGGATACGCACAGGACCTGTCGTTGTAGCGACACTTGATGTGTGTTTGTTATTCTTTCCCGCTCAAATGGCTGAACAAATTTGGATAACATTATATATATGTCGGCGCAGGATGCCGATCATCATTGAAGCTCTGTCCAGGTCTCTGTTTTGTGGGCGATGGCTGGGTATCGAGCAATAAACAAACTATTTCAGATCACACAACTGATTTATTATGATGCAAGCTTTAGGTATTCACTTCACACAACGAGCAGTGAGACAGTCCCCGAGACTAGACGTTGTATGCACGGCTACCGAAAGAGGAAAGAACCACGGACCTCTGCGGTCAGCACCTTTATCTGCTCGGTTCGTGCAAACGTCAGCGCGGATTCTGTCAAAGTGACATGTGTCACTTTTCACTTAGCTCGTTCATTTTTCATTCTCAAGCTTCCGTACTATTGACTTCACCGACATATACATTTTTTACCTTAGGATAATTTACTAATTTGTAGCGGGCAAAGCTACTAGTAAAAGCGAGTCAATAATAAATCAAATACATCCACAATCAAACATTTTAATCAATTACCGCTCCGCTCAAAGAGACGTGCTCACTAATCAGGCTCCGTCTATTCTCTCAACGAATTACTTTTCTAGTACAACACCAATTTTGTGGACTTCCTCACTCCTTTGTCATTTGATTGGCTGCCAGCTTCCTCGGACACTTCGTTAATATCTGTCGGGAAATGAGCACACCAGACTACTGATGTAATGAAAAAAGAACTGAGAAATGATTGTAATCACATATTGCAATTGATTTTGTTAGAAAAAATCTAGGCAAGTGTGCGAGTTGGAAAAAAAAGTAGGTTTGAAAACAGTTGAACTCCCGAATCTCGAATTTTTTTCCGAATTGCAAAAAAGTTTTTTTTTTGTGACTTAAGTAACAACAAATTTACTGTTTTAAATTTCCAATACCTGTGCTACAAGACTTTGCGTTATGCCAAATTTTAGGTTTCTGACGTACCCTATGAATTTTTATTCCTTTGAGAGTGTCGAAATATACGTTTTTACCGACATAAACAGCCGTATCTTTTTTATTCGTTAACTTAGAAGTTTGATTTTTTCACAGCTTCAAGGGTCCGCCGATCTGAGTAAATGGTTTTAATTTCAAATTAATACCTCATGCAGTTTTCACCATTAGACAGAGTGATTCTTGTTGGTTTGGGTTCTATAAATCTTTGAAATTCTCGTGCGATTTTTTAATTTTAATTTTAATGGATTTGCTCGCCTTTGATCACTATCTCACCAGATAGTAATCGATGATGTGGCCGACGGTGTAGCACGCTTGCCTAGACGCAACCTGTGTCTTGACATAAAGACCCCGTTTTTTTAGGTGTGAAATCATCTAATGACATCTCCCGCCCTTTTGTGTCAGACTTCTACTGATTAAAACCCTTCATTCCAGGGCCCCGGGCTCTCTTTCGCACAACCCATGGCCCTAGTAGGCTTCAACCCTGCTGGGCCCCTACGGTTTTGCTGACATTTCCTTGAGGCGCGCGTGTAATACTGCGCGCCGTCGACTTGGGCTCGATCCGGACGGTTACCGGTCGGTCGGACGGCGAACTACCCATTGCTCGCCGTCCGCAAGGCCCGCACCTACGGTGGCCGGAAATTGGGATCGGGAATCCTGGCGGCTGGGGTGTGATGGCCGTTCCCACTCGCGTGCGGCCGGTGCCTAACTGCTTTGCAGAAAGACGCAACCGCCTGCCACTCCTTCTCGCTCCGGACCATGGCCTGTACCAAGACGATGCCTCCGATCGCCCCCACGAGAACACGGCGATGCTCTGCCCAGGCGGGACACATCTCTACCATATGCTCTACCATGTCCTCTGGGCGGGTCCACACAGTGGTGACACCCGGGCGTTCCTTCCGCATGAATCCGGTGCAGGAACCTCCCGAACTGACCATGTCCGGTGAGGACCTGCGTCATGTGGATGGTAAGGACGCCGTCTTTCCAGAGGGCCACTCCTCAAAGAGGGGACTTGCCGCCATAATTTTTTTTTTTTTTTTTTTAATTCATATAAACCAGTGCTTGACTGCGATCCCACCTGATGGTAAGCAGGCGTGCCCGACATAAAGACCGCTAGGTTGTAGCTATCAAGAAACACAGAATTTGGGGCAGATCGTTAGTTATTTTAGTCACAGTTTTCTTAATTATGTATGTAATTAAAAGTTGTTGACATTCTTAGTAATTACTCAATCTCCTTATCTTTGGTATTTTAGTTAACATTATCGAAACAACAAGTCAATCATAAAATTAATTAAGATTCTCAGTTTATAAAATTAATTTTCATTCATTAAGTCCTATTTGCGGGAAGGTTTTGCGATTAGTTAATTATTACCAAGCAAAACTTACTAAAGTAATTATAAAAAAATTGTCATTAATTATAAAAAAAAAACTTTTTGTTTCAAACAAAGAAGTTTTGAATAATTATTATAATCAACATCAAAAGTTACAATAATTAATTGATTAGTAAAGTACGTAAGTATATTTTTTAAATGTTTAGATACTCATTTATATTTAAAAGAAAATGAAATGGTATAATTATATTGTAATTATGGACAACTATTAAAATAAGTAGGATTTTTTTAAAGTGGATCATTGGTTTTCAATCGTAGTTATCGCATCATTCCAGTCGAAAAACGTCCACTGTTGGACGTAGGTCTCCTCCACTTTGCTAGGAGCGACACTTCACTCGGATTCATAAGAAGAGAAGTTATCAATATAACAGCATTTGCATACACGCAAATACTGTTATATTGATAACTTCTTTTCTGGGAAGAGAACTGCATGCTGAAATACAGGCTCGGCCTAGCTCAGCCTTACTTCCTGGGCTCCGCCCCGTGTGTCTCTTGGTCTGGTCTCTCACTTGAGGCCTTCCGGCATGAGTAGCTCTACCGGCAAAGCCCTCAAGATCATTGAGACACACAAGCCCCACCACGACGACAACGTGGGAACACAGTTGGTGGGGAAGGTAATTCAGTAGGTAATGTCTATCAGCTATTTACCTACAGATATATATACACCTTATCATTAATTAATAATCTACAATATCGAATTGTAATAAATAATAAAAAGCACAATTAAAAATATTAACAAAAGAAATAATAATAATAATATGACAACAGTTGCAGTGCGTACTGGAGCAGGTCAATCCCAAGCCTTTTGGTCCTTAACATAGTCCTTTATAGTGTAAAAAGCCTTTTGGCAAAGTTTTCGCTTTACAAATAATTTGAATTTATTAAGGCTTAGTTGTTGAATATGACTAGGAAGTTTATTATAGAAGTGTATACATTGCCATCTAAATGAGCCCCCTATTTTTTTCAGCCTGGTTGTAGGAACCACAAATTTGTGTTTGTTCCTAGTATTAAAATTATGAACATGACTGTATTTTTTAAACATGTTTATATTTTTATGTACATACAAAATATTCTCGTAAATATACTGTGAAGGTACAGTCATTATATTGATTTCTTTAAATTTATCTCTGAGGGAGTATCTGGGACTTAATTTATAAATAGAACGAATAGCCCTTTTTTGCAATACAAAAATTGACTGTATTTCGGCGGCATTTCCCCACAGTAGAATACCGTACGACATGACACTATGGAAATAGCTAAAGTAAACTAAACGGGCAGTCTCTACATCAGTTAAATTTCGAATCTGTCCAACAGCGTATGCTGCAAAGCTAAGTTTTTTTGATAATTTATTTGTCTATATGTGGGCCCCACTGCAGCTTAGCATCTAGAGTTATGCCCAAGAACACTGTATTATCTTCAGGACTCAACTCTTTACCTTTTATTAGCACACTAGTTTCTACTTGCCTAACATGAGGCATGGTTGTATTTTTATCATTCGCACTCATAGTTTTGCTGAACTCAGCTTCGCCTTTTTGGCAATGGGGTGGGGTCCCCAATAGACTCGTTCGCCAACAAGGTCATGTCTGCTGGGCAGACACGTACCTGAGGCGAACCCTCCGCGGCAGTCCAGTTTCCTGGGCTCCGCCCCGTGTGTATTCCTCTTGGTCTGGTCTCTCACTTGAGGCCTTCCGGCATGAGTAGCTCTACCGGCAAAGCCCTCAAGATCATTGAGACACACAAGCCCCACCACGACGACAACGTGGGAATACAGTTGCTGGGGAAGGTAATTCAGTAGGTAATGTCTATCAGCTATTTACCTACAGATATATATACACCTTATCATTACTTAAGCATAATCAACCTTATAATGTTCCGACTGCTGGGACGCAGGCCTCCTGGGAGGGAATGGGCGGTAATTCAAAACGCCCAGTGCGAATTCGTGAATGTCACATGTCTTTGTATTTTTGGTTCCAGGACATACCGGTTTCCTCACGTTTTTTTCCTTCACCGTTTTGAGAGCAGTGGTGATGATGAGGTGCACACTAACAATATATGGACTGAATTAAATTTTTAAAGTATTTTTATTTTTTATTATAATAATAATGCGCCTACTTGGGTTTGAAACCACGACCTCCTACAACTCGTCGGTCGGGGTCGGGGCCGTTACCACTAGGCAAATAAATTCAACTTCGAATTGAACAGACACAAGGTACCTACAAGCACTATCGACATTTTGAATAAAGGTATATTTTCATCCATTTATTCTTTACGTTACAAAAGCAATACGAGTTGTATCTAAAATTGGTCCTTAACAAATTCTAGAATTCTTCAAATTTCAGAGTAGCAGACAAAGGATTCTTCGGTAAATCAAATCATAGTATACAACAAGGCGTTGTGACAAAGCAATACAGTTCTTTATCTACAATGTCGAATACAATCTTTTACGTGTGAGGTAGTGTGCGAAAATTGGTGATATAGAAACAGTACACCCAACTGGTCTGGACAGGTATCTAGCAGGACAATTTCCGTGAAAGCATGGCACGACATCGACAATTCGACATGCACTGGAAATAAAGATATTTCCAGTGCATGTCGAATTGTCGATGTGATGATCTTTAAATAGAACTTTAGCGATTTGCTTTTGTTTTCATGTTTTGCGAACAGGGGTTTTTTAACCGACTTCAAAAAGGAGGAGGTTATATGTTCGGTTGAATATATGTTTTTTATTTTTATGTATGTACACCGATTTCTCAGTCAATTGTGGACCGATTATGATTTTTTTTTTTATTGGAAGGTTATACTTCCGAGTTGGTCCCATAGAAATATTGTTATGATCTGATCATGAACTTCGAAAATATGGAACAGAACTCCTCATAGGATCACAGCAGAACTGTCGTAACAAGTAAAATTGCTTTGTTTATACGTGCAGTCGATGACTGACTGAAAGTAGAGGGGGAATATATCGAACTGATCTGATGATGAAGCCTGAAGTTAGGCACCGGAACTCTGTAATAAATTAATGTTATCTAACCTTGTTTGGGATTATTAGAATTGTCACAATTGTCTTAGGTACTCGAAAACCCACTCTTGTCCCTACCGCTTTTAGGAACACAATTTTCTGTTCTGCACTAGTGCGGAAAAGTGCGGGAGCTTGCTCCCGCGACAAGTTATTACATTTATTGTATCAGGCTGGGCGGTAAGCGACCCCCACGAGTCGCGCGTCGACCTCGTTTATTTATGTCTTCGTAATTGTATTGAAAAACGTCGTTTAATACACGTGGTTTGTCCTCGGCTATAACACCTAGAATTCCACCTCGGTTGCAATGACAAACGTAACTATGTTCGATTTTCGAATCGAGTCTCAAAGATTTCACTGAATGGCAAAAAGTAGTCATTTTGTGATGTAATTGTTTTACGTTTTTCTTCTTGCTCAATTTCAGGATTCTAGGCCAGCGAGAAGAACTTATAGTTTTTGATTTCCTTGCGAGTGTCAAAATATGCACCATAAACGAAGCATGAATGGCCTTATCTTTAGATAGCGTTGACTTAGTTTGATTTTTTAACTGCTCTGTAAGAGGTAGTGGCACTGAGTGTATAATAAACAATTTAAAATCTCAACGAGGTCCATAGAAAAAGGGCTTAGGTTAGGATTAAAAAGGGCGCGAAATGGGCGGATAGTCGGACAGACAGACAACAAAGTGATCTAATAACTAGACTGGCCTGATGGTCTAGTGGTTAGTGGCCCTGACTGCTATGCTGGAGGTCGTGGGTTTGATTCCCACCCAGGACAAATGTTTGTGTGATGAGCACGATCATTTGTTCTGTGTCTGGGTATAATTTATCTATAATATGTATGTATTTAGAATTATATAAGTATGTTTATCAGTTGTCTAGAACTCATAACACAAGCTCTGTTTAGCTTGGGATTAGACGGCGGTGTGTGATAGTCGTGGAATATTATTATTATAAGTGTTCCGTTTTTGTCGATTGAGGTACAGAACCCTAAAAAAGTTAAAAGATGGATCAAACATAGCATTTGTTTCCATCGAGAAAGTTTCTTTGTGTTGTGCGTTCTTTCAGTTAAATACTAGATCAAATAGTCAAAGATATATTTTATATCAAAATTACAAATCTATATTCTTGGATTACTTAACAAGATACACTAAAGGGAAAGTTGGCCTTTTTATTAATATAAACACGCGTATACTTAGAATTATTATTATGTGCTTATAAATTGATTCAGTTTAGTAAATAAACCACTAATGTGTATTGTATTTATAGACTGTGTGTATTTATTTTTATTTGTTTAAATGTTAGAATAACATGTGGCAACTTATTTTCAGTTACTGTTTATTTTTTACAATATATTGAATAATATTGATACTATCATAGAATTTTATCATATGTATAGTGAAATGATATTGTTTGGAATAAATATACAAAAACTAAAGACTATTTAATTTTATATTATGTTGTTGACTTCTAACTTATGTACTTCCATTTGATAAAGTGGTCAAACGTGAGCCTATTAATTATAGAAATAAGTATTAAAAAAAAAAACTGTATTAACCAGAATATTAAAGGCATTCTGAAGAAATGGTAAGTTCGGGAGGTTCCTGTATCGAATTCAGGGAGAAGAAACGTCTGGGTGTCACCATTGTGTGGACCGCCGGAGGACACGGTGGAGCATACGGTGGAGGTGTACCCCACTTGAGCGGAGCACCGCCGTGTCCTTGTGGAGGCAATTGGTGGCAGTGACTGGAATGGGTATCTCGCCGTCCGGCCGTCCGGTAATTGACCGGAGCGAGCCCGGTCGTCAACAGCGCGCTCCTCAAAGAGATGTCAGCAATTCGTAGGGGCACAGCAGGGTCGATGCCCGCTAGCTAGGACCGCGGGGAATTTCTGTAAAGGAAACCCGTAGCCCTAGAACGTAAAGGGCAACTGAAGGACACTGGTGTGGTTTTAGTCAGTAAAAGTCTGACACGCCATCACGCCCGCCCAGAGCGGGAGAAGTCATTGGATGATTTCCAACCTTAAAAAAAAGCAAATTTCTTCGTAAATCTACCTGTGGGCGTGTTTAGTATTATATTACGTAGTATTGCATTAAGCTTGAATAAATAAATAGTTACAGGTAGAGTAGTGATGGTGTGGGCTGCGGTACTGTTTGAAGGAGTTACCATGGCCCTGTAACGCAGAGGGCAACTGAAGAAACCCGGGTGGGTTTTAATCAGTAAAAGTCTGTCAATCCCTCTAGCTTCACCCAGAGAGAGTAGATAATTTGATAATTTCCAAAAAAAAAAGTTTCTTTAAAACACGTGCGTATTAAGAGGACTACAAGAGCTAATCGCGACTTTTATAATACGCAAAAGTATACGGTCCACTGCAGTTAACAGAATCAGAAAAATATATGTTATTCTGCATGATAAATGCTAGATAGATTACCTACGTGTTAAAAAAAAAAATACCTACAGGTAATTTAGTGCGATAGAAAAAAATTTCAAAAACCGGACTGATATACCTACTTGCAATAAATAGTTCTGATTGTTTGTCAGATTATAATAATATAATAATAATAATATTCCACAACTATCACACAACGCCGTCTAGTCTCAAGCTAAGCAGAGTTTGTGTTATGAGTGCTAGACAACTGATAAACATACATATATATTTCTAAATACATACATATTATAGATAAATTACACCCAGACACAGAACAAATGATCGTGCTCATCACACAAACATTTGTCCTGGGTGGAAATAGAACCGACGACCTTCGGCATAGCAGTCAGGGCCACTAACTACTAGACCAACAGGCCAGTCTAAAGATTGTTCTGCAAACAACGTTTTACTTTTACAGTATTTTCATTTTATAATCAAATCTGTAGATTTTAGTAAATGGCTGTAATTCTTCATATTTGCAAGCATTGTATCTTTGTGTATCTCTTTTTTTGTGTGCAATCCGAAAGTGATCACGTTTTAGCTCCTGTAGCCCTCTTAAACGCCTAGTTGACAGTTTGATTAATAAATCATAAAAAAAATATTTATTAAAGTGTTTTATATTTTTCAATGTAATTTTTTATAATGAGGCAGTCATGGAACTTCCCAGAATGATTAGCTATTTGTATATTTTTTAAATTCTACAAATAAAAAATAATACGCTGAACTCATTGAAAAATGTGTTATAGTTTAAAAACCTTACTTTGATTCCAATACGGTTCACTTATCTCACTTACCTACTTACGTACTTACGTAAAAAAATTACGTATGGAAATTCTGTTTTTTTTTTTCAGAGGGAAGATCATCAAATCATATTCCCTGCTCTAGGGCGGAGCGCGAGGGTGTGTCAGACTTTTACTGACTAAAAACCCATCCCTGTTTCTTTGTTGCCTTTCATACCAGGGTTGAGTCTCTTGGCCCCAGGAGGCTTCGACTCTGCTGGGCCCCTACTGTTTGCTGACATCTCCTTGAGGCGCGTGTGGAACAGTACGCGCCGTCGACGACTTGGGCTCGGTCCGGACGGTTACCGGACGGTCGGACGGCGAGCTACCCATTGCTCGCCGTCCGCAAGTCCGCGCCTACGGTGGCCGGAATAGAAATTCTGTTTATGTCCTTCGTCTTGAAACAGGCACAGGAGTAAATTAGACTTCTTTTTTTGAGGTGGGATATCATGAAATGCCTCCGCTCTAGAGTGGAGCGACTTTTACTGACTAAAACCTACCTATGTTCCTTTATTTTCCCTTTGCGTTCTAGGGTCGAGGTAACTGTTTAGACTCCTACAATGTTGCTCCTCGTCGGTTATTGCTGGGATGCGGTGACACGGTAGCATTTTCGAGCCACTCCTGACATTTTTCTAATCTATGAGAGGCGCACGGTTACACCACGCAAAACCAAATCGGTCCTATGTGCTTAGACCATAGACTTCCCAAATCTATTATCCGCAAGCCACACTATCCCTGCTATTTGACTTACCGATAAAAGGTAGAGTTTATACTAGTGATGTAACGAATGTTAGATTTCTCTCATTCGCGAATGCGAATACGAATGTTGACTTTCAAACAATGTGCGCGCAAAATGTCATACAGTTTTGATATTTCTTTCGTGACAGCCAGGTTTAAACTGAACATACAGAGCCCTTATAGTTTGATTGAACGAAACTTATGACATTAAGTTCATTCGAAAAGATTTGTTATGATTTGAAGTCAACATGTTGTTTCACAATTTGTGAAACTGCAAGTGTGAAATGCAAGTTGTGTGATAGAAAAATATTAAAGTAAATATAAAATTGAAAAATTATATCAGTTATATTGTCCGTCTATATCCATTCAATCAATGTATTATTTCCTTTTTGTTTGTCAGAAACATTCACCAAACATTCGCATGTTTCTTGCGAATACGAATGCGAATGCGAGTATTCGAGAATGCGAATATTCGTTACATCGTCAATAAAATTTACAATAAAATTAGCAAGAGCTGCAATATCAAAGACCTAAAGAATTTTACGTGTAAAAAAATCTTGATTAACTGGCTTGCTCTTTTATCGTACGAACAGACAGAGGAAATTTTAAAGTAAAGTAACACAGAACTACTCCAGTCAAGCAATAAATAACAACATTAAGGCAATAGTAAGTATTTGGCATATATAAGTACACACATACACTACTCACATACACTTCACACGTACACTACACACATACACTACACACAAAAACCTTTATTATAAGTTAGCTTGTTTCTTATCCTATTTTTACATTTTATTGTTTCATTGTTTACAAAATATAAAAAAACCGAATTTCTACATTTCCTCCCGATACAATGTTATTACAATTAAAGTTATCTCAACTCAGGTCTCCAAGATACAGGTTCGACCTAGTTTGGGATCACCATCCAAATATATGTATAATTACCAATTAGTAATCATTATGTAATAGTTTTTAAGGTGTTCGTTATTTATTGTAACAAAGAACAATAAACATTATTCTTATACTTATCACTGGTTTATACGTCAAAGTTGTTCAACTTTTCAATAGAAATTATTTGATTCCCTTCCACCCGCGCCTAAAAAAGGTTCACTTTTCGAAAGATTCACCAACACCGGCAACTGAAGGAACACAGGTGGGTTTTAGTCAGCAAATGTCCGACACTCCCTCTCGCTAGAGGTCTTCTTTGATGATTTACCACAGAAAAATAAGGCAATAAAATGCGAGATATATTTTTATGCACGCCAAAGTTGTCCAAGTTTTCATTAGAAATTATTTAATTTAGTGCTGAAGATTTAAGGCTATCCATCTACCGTCTATTAAGCTAGAATGTCGTCGGTTTATCCATCCCTCCCTCGGCCCCTTCCTCCATTCCCCACCGATACTCGTTTACAGTGTAAACAAAGTAAATTGTTCTGCCACCCCAAGTTATTATGCCGCCGCGATATTACCGGTTTACGATGTTAAGATACTGCGAGACTGTAGCGATGTGTACAAATTAAAGTGGGTGTTAACCAAACACTACTGATTGGTAGTACTTTTTGTTGCTTTTTGCTCTTTTGTAAGTGGTTTTGTGTGCGAGTTTAAAAAGCTGTAGCAGTTTGGTTGGTGACTTTTAAAAGCTTGTTGCAACGAATTTGAATTAGCGTAGGATTTCAATTCAATTTTGTAGTTCTCTGTGGACACCAGAACCTATATCGCAAGTTCAATATTATAAAAGATAAGTGTATATTACTAGATTCTGCTAGCTCGAGTAAAAGTAGGTTTCTCCATACAAACTTTGGAGCCTTTGGAAGAATTATATATACCTAAAGATGTGTCAAAGTATTCCTTACTCCTTCAAGCTTACAAGGAGACCATGCCCCGTAATAGCCCATAGGTTACATTTTATTCCAGATGTATATCCGCTTGGGATAATTGTCTAATTTTACAGGGATGAAACCACTGCCAGGATTGACCTGCGCCATTAAAAGGTCACGTAGTATTTCGAAAATCCCTGTCGCTGATAGAGAGTTTTTTGTCCATGCCTTCAGGAGTTCTTTGATAAAAACGCTATAATTATTATCCAAGATCCCCCTTGTATTTTCATCATCATCAATCAACAGCGTATCGTAGTGCACTTTTCGATATGAGCTTTTTTTTTTTTTTTCGAAATTAAGTAATTGCTTAAGTAATCAGCTGATGCTTGTACAAAACAGACAATGACCCTGACGCTATGGCGAATCCAAGTAAAGGTAGCGGTGGCGTAGTGGGGTATCATGGCATGACAGCGTCATGCCGTTTACCGTCACGGTATTCAAGTCAGTTATACTGCCAAGGCGCGCCTAAAAATTTCGTATAAATCTTCGTAATTCTGCAAATTGCAGCGCTGAGAAGAATTTTATAATATACAAGTAACTACAGTAATGCACATCTACATACATCCCAATTAGAAAATTAAGTTACAATTATAATTCTAGCAATTAATTTATTACTTAAAAGAACTCAGGAAGTGTTTTTTCAAGAAAGTTATCCTAATAGTAGGAAAACAATATGGATCTTGACGCACTTCATTGGGTAGTACATCGGTATCGGTGTCACCATCACACATGACCACGACGCAATCAAGATAAATAAAAAAAAGGTAACATTCTTGATTTATTTCAGGAAGAAAAAAATTGATTGTTTTAAAAACAGCGGAAATCGATTCAGGCATCGATTTTGAGCTTACTACTTTTGTATGTTAATCAAAAACAAGGAATACGATGAAGACATCACCTTAACCCAAGCTACTAGCAACCCATTTAAACCATTTACGACGACAGCTATTTTCCTACAAAAAAATACCTTTAAAATCTTTCAAGTTACATTTACTTGAAACCCTATCCATTCTGCTCTAAGCCCGATGTCCTGCAGAAATTATCGTTGCGAAATCTCGGCTAGTGGAAGCATAGCCTTTAAATTTAAAACGTTTTGCTCAGACGATAGCGTGCCCGTCTCAAACGTTCCTGATGAATAATTTATAGAGTTTACTTGTACTCTATATTATCTCGCATATAGAATTTTGGCGACCATTTTCTGTGTTAACCTTTGTTGGTAAGCGTTTGTAAGGCAGTCTAAAGGAAGGTGACTGAGACGGTTCGTTTTGCATGCATTAGCAAGTTGAGTTTGAATATAATGCATATACTTAAATGCATCGACGGCGCGTAGTGCTCGCTTTAAAGAGATGTCAGCAAAACCGTAGGGCCCAGTTGGGCCAAAGCCTGCTGGGACCATGGGGTGGCTTCCGAAAAGGAAACCCGGGGTCCCATAAAGAAGAACAATAGGTTTCTAGTCAGTAAAAGCCTGATAAGCCCTTTCGCACCACCCTAGAGTGAGAGAAGTCATTGAATGATTTCCCATCTTAAAAAAAAAACCTTAGCACGTCGACAGTCTTATGATTTGAACGCAAGTAAGTCTACCGTCACTGGTAGTCGGGGTCGGAATCTCGGCTGCTGGGGCGTGAGGACGTTCGTTACCTCACGAGTGCAGCCTCTTCCTTTGCTAGCATTACTGCTTCGCAGAAGGAGGCGTCCGCCGGCCATTTCTCCACCGTATGCCGTGTCCTCCGAGTGGTCATTACAATGGTGACACCCGGGCGTTTCTTCCGAAGCAGGATCTATAGATGATATAATACAAAATTATTACTTTTTTTTTAAATTCAACATTCATTTTTCTTGTATAGGTACTTGTACAAAATGAAATATTTTAGGTCCCTCCCTATAAATATTTTATTTTAGGTAGGAAAGAAGAGACAGAATACTTTTCTGGATTTGAGAACGCAGGCGGAAAGAGTGGCAGGTGCACTCTCCCTGACAGCGCTCTCTGTTTGCACATAAATATGTAATTGTTAACAATGCCTACGAACATTGTTGAAAATATCAGTGTCCATAGAGTTTCTTGCACATTCTTCTCCATAGAGATCTACGTTTTGGAATGTGCAATTAGCAACATTTTTCTGACTGTCTGACTTCTTGACAATTCAAAAGTGCCTGTAAATATTTTATTATTTTGAAATAATTGTTTCGAATATTTGAATCATTGTGAACAGTCACGTTTCATAGGATCTGACGCAAAAAGTTCCATTGGTGCAGAATGTCCCATTCGCAGAACGTCCCACTCGCAGAACCTCCCATTTGCAGAACGTCCCATTCTCAGAACGTTCCACTCGCAAAAAGTCCCGTTGGTGCAACAGGTCCCATTCGCACAAAGTCCCATTCGCAGAACCTCCCATTTGCAGAACGTCCCATTCGCAGAACGTTTCACGCGCAAAATGTTCCGTTGGTGCAGAAGGTCCCATTCGCAGAACCTCCCATTTGCAGAACGTCCCATTCTCAGAACGTTCCACTCGCAAAAAGTCCCGTTGGTGCAGCAGGTCCCATTCGCACAAAGTCCCATTCGCAGAACCTCCCATTTGCAGAACGTCCCATTCGCAGAACGTTCCTCGCGCAAAATGTTCCGGTGGTGCAGAATGTCCCATTCGCACATAGCCGTATGTCGTCACTGATAAAACGCACTGTTGAAAATATAACATATATAACATGACTCTAGTAACAGTTTTGTCGCAACTAATCACCGATCGTTTCGACGACAACGGCGACCCCGTTGTCGCCTAATTGTGGCGAGAATGGCTCGAGTAAATGGCATCGGCTCCGAGTGGCCAGCTAAAATATTAAAAGACCTAGGTATACAATACCCAAAAATTGTACATTCAGGAAATTGTTTTTTTTTTCTGTTATGTTTATCTGGCTGTTTTATGGTTACTGGAAATCTGCAGCGGTCTTCCCGTCCAATTATAATTTAGGTGTCTTTAAATCTAGAGTGAATAGGCTTGCATCACTGCTTACCATCAGGTGGGATCGTTGTCAAGCACTAGATTATATTATTAAAAAAAAAATCATAACCGGCAAGGCTCTTGGTATGAGATACATTCGCCATTTTGTTTCTGAAATTCAAATTACTTCGCACTTGACTTTAATTAGAATTTTTTTAACGCGAATTAGAATTTTGAAGTAAAAAAATTAGATGTTTTTAAAGGGGCGTACACCTTTATATTTTTAAATTATATTAATATTTTAAATATAGGTATATATATTTTTTTTATTATTTGTTTTTTTTTTATTTTTATTTTTTTAACGTTGCCCCATGCTAGGAATTAATTCTGTATCTTTTAAACTCACATATAAAGATACCCAGACTCAGAGCAACTATCTGTAGGCCACACAAATATTTGTTTCGTGAGGGAATCGAACCCGCGACACGCCACCCAGCAGTCAATCGCTCATTCACAGCACCAACTGAGCCGTCAAATAACATGTACTTTGACATCATCATCCCTGCCCTATTATTTATACAATAGCATAATCAGCTTTTTAATGTTCCCACTGCTGGGACTCGGCCTCCTCTCTAGGAGAAGGAATGGGCCGTAATCCACCAAGCGGGCCCAGTGCGGAATGGTGAATGTCACAGGTCTTCGAAATTTTTGGTTCTAGGACATGCCGGTTTCCTCACCATGTTTTCCTTCACCGTTTTGAGAACAGTGGTGATGAAATAAATTACACAAAGTAATGCGCCTGGCTGGGTTTGAACCCGCGACCTATAACTCGTAAGTCGGGGCCGTTACCATTCGGCCACCACTGCTGTTTTATATAATAATATTAAATTATTATATTAAAATTTATTAGCGACCGTAAAACATGTCTCCTTCCTCACTATAAATTTCTCTCTATCAGTCACACCTTTTCTAAATATATGAATGATTCTATAAAAAAAAATCTGCAAAATTTTTTATGGTCGTTCTTCCCTGAAATAAAACCATACCCATCATTACCGTTTTAAAATCCAAACTACATAAATAAAACTGTTTAAGCATGCTCTAAGTGCCTCTAGTACCCATTACTTGTAACATTAGGTAGTGATAAGACAGCAAGAATGTTGTTTACAATGTAATAAATTAACGAAAACATACTAACCGGTTAAACCAGACGAGTTTTATTTGTACTTACTGCAGTTTTTGCTGACACATATAAAATTTGTCCTTCCTTCCTTGCGTCCTATTTCTCAAAGCTGAGGGTCGTGACCTTTAACTTTTATGATATTCCTCCATCTGTTTCTGTAGACATTCTAAATAACTGTACTAAGCGATACAGATCAATAAGAAATTTCTGTTCCGTATTTTAAAATTAATTTTAATTAGTATTTAAGTAAAAATAAGGTGTAATTGTTAATTTAATCGTAAGATAACTGTATAAATATACAGGATTATTGTTTTCCTATCAATAGACCAAGTAAAATACGATATTTAGTACCGGCGGCTGTCAACGGTAACTTAAAATCATCTGACGTCCAAATTACGGAATAAAACGGGGAAGTATTGTTTACTTTATTTACTATTTCTAACAATAGCACACATTCATGTACCTTATATCAGTTACACGTCGTACTAACTAATTTCTACATACTGTTTACGGCAATTAAGAATTTTGCGTTTGTTCTAAAACGCTTTGTTTACATTGTGCAAATGGTCATAATTTCTTATTTCTGTTAGTTTAGATCTAATTTTCTTCGATAATATACGTCAATAATATAACTTTCGATCGTTATTTTGCACTGTATTAGTCATCAAATAAAGTTTATTTTATGATCTGGACATCCTACCCACTTTTACAAAATTATAATATTTAGGCCAAAATTCATACAAAAGCTACAAAATTCATACAAAATTCATTAATCAATAGCTTTTTCAATTCAAATCGATTCAGCAGCCTACCTCAAATTTCCACATAAGTAACTGCACTAACTTTTCTCTTTCATTTCCTCTCCTTTTTTTTACTTTGTCTACCCTTTGATTCTTACTGTTTCTTCGTTTCTATTTTCAGTCACTAATCCTGAAACCATGTCTGTGATGACCCGTAAGGCTACTGCAAAGGATATGGAGCTGAAATTGAAAACGGCCCTCCAAGGACTTAAAGAATCGAAACAACAGTGTGAACAATTATTGTTGGAGAGGGAGGAAAGTGAGACCGAAATTAAGAACATTATTTTAAAAAACACAAGCCTTAAACGGGAGCTCGTAGACCAAGCTCAGCAATATCAAGATGTTGTTGATGAGTGCGACAAACTGCGGGTGATCACGGATGGTTTTAGGGACTGTAGTAATTTATATGAGGAGGCTTTATGCAAAGTTAGGGATCTCCAGGATGAATTAAATTATGCCAACAGTAAAATTGTCAAATTGCAAAAAGAAAAAGAAAGTACTCAGGCTAGGGAAACTAACCATTTATATAGCGAATTATTAAGCTCCAATTGTAACCCCCATCCCATGCTTACTATCGACCTAACTGGGGATTCCTTATTGAATCAGAACAATAGTTTAACAGTTAGTCACAAAAAATTAAAAAAATATGCAAAGCTTAATCGAATAATTAAAAAATGTCACCAATTAAAAAAACAACATAAACGCTTTTCCAAATATATTCCACTTAGGAAAGAACGTGTTGACTTAATAAATAAATTAAATAATTATCAGATTAAATTAGAAGACAGCAAGAAGATTTATGAAATAGATACACAGCAATTACAGTCGGAAATGAAAGTACTTGAGAATTCACTCAGTTCTCTTTACAGTAAGTATGTACAATCTCAGAACCAAATTAAAGAACACATTCTTGCTGCAAATGAATTAGTTATGAGTCAGTGCACATGTCAGACAGTCTCAGACCTAGAGACTGGCCAGCCTGAGGCAACGGAGGACCCGTCCCAGGCTGAGAGTTCTTCTCAAGACTGTGTTGCTGAACAAGGTTTACCTGATTTTGGACAGGAATTATCTCAGGTTAACCAGGCTGAGTTTCAATACTGTAATAGTCAGGATTATAATCATTCAGTTGTGTTCTCAGATAGTATGGGAAGAGGTTTAGGCAAATTAATAAACAACAACCTTAGCTATTCTACTCAGAATTATTGTATACCTGGGTCAACATACAAGCATATTATGGAATTAGTAATTAGGAAAACATATAATTATGCTACTAATTTAACTGTGTGTATAGGCAATAGTTTAAAGGTACAAAAAGAAGATATCACAGACTATGTAACTAAGATGTTAAAATTAAAATGTAAAAAAATAATTTTGTGTGCTTTTCCATATTTTGAACGATTGTCAAATAGACAAAATAATTATATTCATATGCTTAACAAACATATGTACTTTTTAGTTAGTCACTATAGTGACAAGTTTATGTTTTTTGACACCAACATTTTTGTTGACCATTTAAAGTCGACCAGGGGTACAACGTATCTGCCAATTAGTTATAGACACACAATAGCAAGGCTATTAGCTTATTATATTAACACAGACATAAGTAGTATGTCGAAGTCTTGTATAATTGACACCACAATGTTTAGTAATCATACTAATAATCATGTGGTGGACCAAATTATGAATACTTTTATACCGTGTACGAAGGAGGTTCCACATATCACTTTGGAAAATTCCTTAATTAATGTGGAGGCTACAATTACTTGCAATTCACTGCCAGGTGATAATATAGATTTGGGACAAACTCCGGATCATTTAAACTAATGCATAAGACAATAGAGGGTACCAGTAACAGCATAGTTATAACAACCATCAATAAGGTATCTTCTTGCTCTCAAATAGTTAAACAGCAAAAAGGGTCTCAGCAGCATGAATTGAAATTGTTTCATCAAAATATTCAAGGTATCTCTTCTAAATTATTAGAGATTGAAATGTTATTAGAAAAAACAATGTTTGATGTTGTATGTTTTAGTGAACATTGGTTGAAGGATTACCAGGGGCTACTCAGTTTTGAAAATTATACTGTGGGTAGCTGTTTTAACCGGAAATCTATGCTGCGTGGTGGTTCCCTAATCTTAATAAAAAAATGCTTAAAATTTAAACAACGTAATGACATAGTTAACTTGTCAACGGAACATTGCGTTGAACTGTCCTGTGTTGAGCTGGATAAGCATGTTATAGTGTGCGTGTATAGGCCCCCGAACCCTCAAAACTTTAGTCTTTTTGAATCATCAATGGAAGATATTTTGGCTAAGCTTGCAGATAGTAACAAATCCGTAATTATTTGTGGAGATTTTAATATTAATATTTTAGAAGACAATTCAAATAGCAGCAGATTTTTAAGTCTTTTTAAATCATTTAATTTGACTAATGTTTTTATAGAACCAACTAGAGTAACTCCAACCTCTGCAACTTGTATTGATAATGTTTTCTGCAATTGTGATTATGTAGATAAAGCTATAGTTAATTATCTTCCGTCTGATCATAGTGGACAAACGGTAGCATTTAAGTATCAAGCAGCCTTGAAAAAAACGCAAATTCAATTTAGGCAAATTACAATAAGCAAATTAAAAAAATTTAATAGTAACTTAGAAAATAAGTTAAATGTTCTGGGCCATGATATTGATGATGCCAATAAATTTTATGATAATTTCTTTTCAGTGGTACTCAATGAATTTAATACAGCTTTTGAAAAGAAGTCTAAAAATATTTTCCCTAAGTTTGTATTTAGTGACTGGGCGACTAAAGGTATTAGGGTAAGTAGGGAAAAACTATATGAGCTGTATGGCCTTAAGCCATTCTTCAACACTGAAACTTTTAATAAATATGTAAATAGATATTCTAAACTCTTCAGAAAGATTTGCAAGGTAGCAAAGGCCCTGTACATTAGCAATAAGATCAAATCGGCAGACAATAAAATAAAGACTGTGTGGAAAGTTATTAATAATGAAACTGGTAGGAATAAAGTGCGCAATACGGATTTTTTGTTGGAGACTTCACATGGTCCCAAAAGCTCTAACATAGAAGTAGCCCAAGAGTTTGTGAATTATTTCACCGATATACCTCTTAGGACAACGGAAGCTCTAAATTCCTCCCCTGAAGATTCAGTTGCTTTATTGAAAGCAAACTTG
Organism: Mythimna impura; assembly: GCA_905147345.3. Classification (NCBI taxonomy): domain Eukaryota; kingdom Metazoa; phylum Arthropoda; class Insecta; order Lepidoptera; family Noctuidae; genus Mythimna; species Mythimna impura. Next base: position 26,878,645 of record LR990355.1, read on the forward strand.
CCAGGCTGTCCGGTTGAATTTCAATTCAAACATATAAACCCTTTGACAGTCATAAAGGCTTTCCGGCAAATAAAAGTCAAATTAACCGAAGACCTATGGGGAATGTCTGTTAAAGTATGCACATCTATAATTGAGACCATAGCACCGTACTTAGCTTTAATATTTAATTTGTGTGTGGACCAAGGAGTCTTTCCAGATATAATGAAGTACAGTAAGGTTATACCACTTTTTAAATCCGGTGACCATAATGACACTAATAATTACAGACCTGTATCAGTATTGCCGGTTTTCAGTAAGGTGTTTGAAAAAGTTATGCTTAATCAAATGCTTTACCATTTTAACAGCAATAAAATCTTTCATGATCAGCAGTATGGTTTCACCAAAGGACGTTGTACGACTGACGCTGGTGTCACTTTATTAAAACATATATTTGCAGCGTGGGAAGAAGCCCAAGATGCGATAGGAATTTTTTGTGACCTCTCAAAGGCTTTTGATTGTGTTAATCACGAAACCTTGCTTTTAAAGCTAGAACATTATGGACTAGGTAAACTTGCACTCAGCTTGGTGAAATCTTATTTAATTGACAGGCAACAGCAAGTTCAGATAAACGGTGTCAATTCTCCGGGTTTGAAAGTCAAAATGGGTGTACCACAAGGCTCAATATTAGGTCCTTTCCTCTTTTTAGTATATATAAATGATCTACCGCATCTATTAAAAAAACAACCACATATTGTATTGTTTGCTGACGATACGTCGTTAATTTTTAAGATCAATAGACGTTCCACTAATCTTGATGACGTAAACGATGCTTTACAGCAAGTCCAAAACTGGTTTACTGTTAATAATTTAGTGTTAAATGGAAAAAAAACTAAGTGCATAAGATTTGCGTTACCGAATGTTAAAAGTAATTACTCCTACATAGTATTGAACAAGGAGAAACTTGAATTCGTCGAGAATACGGTTTTCCTAGGGATCACGCTTGACTCGAGGCTACAATGGGGTCCTCATTTAACATCTCTGGCAGGTCGGCTTAGTTCAGCAGCATATGCTGTTAGAAAAATCCGTCAATTTACTGATGTGGATACTGCGCGACTAGTTTATTTTAGTTACTTTCATAGTATCATGTCTTACGGTATTTTGCTATGGGGACGGGCTGCAGATATAGAGTCTATTTTTATTCTGCAGAAAAGAGCTATCAGAGCCATATATAATCTTCGCAGACGCGATTCTCTTAGGGAACTATTTAAGGAAATAAACATCCTGACGGTCCCTTGTCAATACATTTATGAAAACATTATGTATGTTCGGAAAAATATTCATCTTTTTACTAAGATAAGTGACAGGCACAATTTTAATACTAGGAACAGGAACAAATTAGATCAACCTCGGTTCAGATTGGCTAAAGTACATAGTTCTTTCATGGGGTACTGTGTAAAATTTTATAATAAAATACCAGTTGAGATTCTACAACTAAATGAGTCCAAATTTAAAGCATGCATTAAACGCACACTATGTAGACAAGCGTATTATAAACTGGAAGATTATATCCTTGATAAAAGCGCTTGGCTAAATGCCGGTCCTGCTCCGCAGCCACAGCCACTTTAACCTTCAAATTAGTTTTTTTTTTTATAATTTTGGAAGAGATACTTTTCCCCTTTTTGTATTGTTGTTTTAGAAATGTTTTTTTTTTATTTTATTTTATTTCAATAGAGCTTATGATAATTTATTATCTTTTGTATCTGGAAACAGTAGCATTGTATAATGTAGAAGCACTTTGTTTTTCAAGTTTTGTGAATGTGAAGTACCATGGAGCATTTTTATTAGGTTACAACTTGTTTGACATTACGAGCATGGCAGTTGAGAGTTTGTCATGCTCACTCAAATGTCTCGCTGATGGTGGCACGTGTTATTGGGTCATTCGGTTCCCTTAAAAATGGTTGAGCTGAGTGGGGCTGATGCACGCGTCATGCTCGTGAACGGGTGCCGTCAGTTGAGACTGGTCATCTCTTAGCTGCCAGTGACTTAATTCAATTTCTATTTTTTTTTTAATTAGTCTTTTTTAAGTATATTTTTTTTATTTTAATTATTATTACTTATCTACATTGTGCTCACATATTAGAAGCGACAAGAAATATGTAACCAAGATTTATGTAACTCATAACATGATTTAAAAGAGTGTCCATGGAGTTTCTTGCACGTTCTTCTCCATAGAGATCTACGCTTTGGAACGTGCAATTTAGCTTCACTTGTTTTTTTTTTGACTGACTGACATTTTGACAATTCAAAAGTGCCTGTAATTGGTCTATTTGAAATAAACGTTTCTGATTTCTGATTTCTGATAATATTTCACGAGGTTTAATTTGTAAAATGTTGTTTTCAATTGATTTTAACCTGTTTGTCCGTACATTTCAGAATATTCCTATTTAGAAATAGTATTGCTTTCGTAACTTTTGGGTCACGTCTCTCAGTCAAAGATCTTTGACTTGAAACTTTTCCTTGATTCTTGAAAAGGTTTAATGTACAAAATGGAATAAGTAAATAACGACAACCCGTTTATTGACTGGCACTATATTTAGGTAAATATTCTTGAAACACGCTCTCCCATATATCGTTTTCTTCTTTGTCCGGTGATTTGCCAGCTACCAGCTGATTGCCAATGTCCAGGTAGTCCTGCGCAGCCAGGGTGTAAGGCTTCCACTTCATTCCAAGGCTGTCATCTGGAGTTGGGTTTCTAGAAACAAACGTATTAATTTTAGTTGTCACATCCATTTTGCCGTAGAAAATTAAGTTACATAAAAAAGGCCAAGGACAGAAAAACATATTTTTAGGTTTCTTTGTCTACAATAATTATGATTGAGAGTAGTATTAATGAAAATGTTAATTAAGATAAGCGTAGTAAAAATGGAGCTGCGAAGCAGTAATGCTAGCAAAGGAGGCGGCCGATCGCGTGAGGCAACGGTCCTCACGCCCCAATCGCCGCCGGGATTCCGATCCCGATTTCCGGCCATCGTAGGCGCAGGCTTGCGGACGACGAGCAATGGGTGGCTCGCCGTCCGACCGTCCGGTAAACGTCCGGACCGAGCCCAAGCCGTCGATGGCGCGTGCTGTTCCACGCGCGCCTCAAGGAGATGTCAGCAACTGTAGGGGCCTAGCAGGGTCGATGCCTACCGGGGCCAAGGGTCTGATTCTGAAAGGAAGACTCGGCCCTGGTACGAAAGGCAACGAAGGAACAGGAGTGGGTTTTTAGTCAGTAAAAGTCTGACACTATCTCCCGCCCCGCCCAAGGGCGGGGGATGTCATAAGATGATTTACACACCGAAAAAAAAAAAAAGTAAAAACGGAGAATATATTAATATAATCTCTTATCTTAAAATGGATATTTATCGAAAATGACACAAACATATAATAAGGATAATAAAGACAAAATAAGTTATTAACTTACCCGTATTTTGCAAAATTCGTCCAGAGCTTAGTGACCCTGTCGATCACTTTGAAAGTGTCAGAATTTTTTTCGACCTTTTTACTAAACAGTTGAACTGGGAATAGATATGTCAAATCATCGCAATGAGAGACCACAGACATATCTTTAGTAAGGTGGTCGACACCGAACACACCACTGAAGCAGTTCCTCTCGGTTTTACAATTAAATTTGTATAAGTACACCTTATTTTTCCTTGAATTCAGTTTAGCAGATAGCATCACTCCATAAACGAACATTTCTATGTTTAAGAACTTCATCATTTGAACGTAATTTTTCATCGATACATCGTCATCTTTGAAATAAAATTTCTTAATCTTTCTTGCAGCTTTCAGTTGATCAGTAATATTACAGTTATTATGAATAAGTTTTGGAGTAAACATTTCACGATAACGTTTAGCTTTAGCAACGATATCTTCCAATGGACCACCAATTTGTATAGCTATCAGTCCTTCGTCTTGAGTATACCCTGTCATAATATCAACACCTTCATGTGTTTTGTTTCGAACTGCTTCTGTGACGTCTCCATAGAAGAATCTTTCCTGTCCAAAATCTTTCTCATTAGTTATGCCGAAATGGATTTCATAAGGTTTTTGTGCTAGTGTAACCGGTAAATTCAAATTAACAAGAGCCTCAAGAGGTTGTTTTTTAAAGAATTCGTACAACTCTTTGTCGTCCTCTGATTCGAATCCTAATTGCTTTGCAAGAAGTAGAGCTTTTTCTCTTGGTTCAAACGTTAGTGACCAAAAGCACGTAGCTGCTCCACTTTGAGGTATTGCTCGTTTGAAGAGGCCTTTTGACATTGGTGATACTAAATGAAAACAAACACTTCCAGCTCCAGCGCTTTCACCAAAAATTGTTATGTTTTCAGGATCGCCGCCAAAGTTGGAAATGTTTTTCTTTACCCATCTGAGTGCCGCTACTTGGTCTTTCATACCAGCATTGCCAGGTACGTCTTCAGTGTCGAGGCAAAGGAATCCGAGGACTTCAAGTCTATAATTTAGAGTAACCAATACTATATCATGTCTGATGAGGAATTGTGGTCCATAAAGATCATCATCGCCACTTCCCCAAACGAATCCTCCCCCATGAATCCAAACCATAACAGGAAGGGGGTTTTTAGGTTTAACTTCTGGTGTATAAACATTAAGGTACAAACAGTCCTCACTCATGTTACCAAGACTAGGGTTCGTCGAGTTGTACTGGTAGCAGACTGGGCCAAATTTATTTGCCTGGCGTACACCTTGCCATGGTTTAATTGGTTGTGGAGCCTGAAATAAAAATAGATAACATTAAAAAAAGAGAAAAGACTAAATCACAAAAAATCAATGGAGCGGATTAATATTGTAATAATAAAAAAAACACCTCAAGAAAAGAACACCTGGAAGAAGTTGGGGGAGGCCTTTGCCCAGCAGTTGGACAGTATAGGCTATTAAAAAAATAAAATAAAAAGATTATAAATTTATCAGAGGTGCAAGATTTATTATTATTGATTTAAATCATTGTTGAAGATATGAAATTAATGAATGGGCTGATTACAGTGTATACACATACAAAAAAGTTTAAACACATATGTATCTATCAATTAGTTTCTCTCGTACCTTGAACCGGAGGTCTCCTAGAGGCGGCTGCGCGTACGGGATGCCCTTGAAGCTGCAGTACGTGCCACCGTACTCGTTCTGCACCAGCTCGCCTTCCAACACTCCCTCGCTCACTCTCACTTGCACCATCTTTGAATTCCTTGAACAAACCTCTTCACTCAAGTATCTACCGTGATAAAATATTAGCAACTGAATTGAAAACCGGGTGTTGTTCTATAAATAGTACACGAATCATAAAAAAAAAACGCTTAAACTTGAAATTGTTTACTTCCGAATTGTGTAGATTTATTGCCTCTTGTTTCCTAATGGACCGGTATCTCTAATATTGATTTCTTTACTAGTCCCGACTAAAGAGTGTATGCGTACTAATTTTAATACTGAATTTAAATTGTAATGATATTTGACGAAGCAAATAAATTATTCAGAATGTTTCTTTGATATATTTGTTTAAATTATTACCGTCTTGAATCAATTTGAGTGTGCGTCCGAATAAGGAGTTGCTATTTACACTACTGTCGAAGCTGAAGTGTTTGTGAGACTCTTAAATGCACAACTTGCGTCTCTAATAGCTATGCACACTACTGTTTATAAAGATAATAATGGTGCACCGACCACTCAAAGATAATGCCCGACACAGTTGCTAGTACCTACTCCTATGTGTACTTCAGTTTATTTGCCTTAAAACCATTATTTCTTAAGCACTTGGTTTAGAGTGGGTTAGCCGCAATTTTGTGTTATGTGAATAAGAACTTACCTTGACTTTAAAAAATACTTTGCGGCGAAATATTTCCCATTAGCAGATAACACTGTTTACTTTGATGACACATATACGAGAAGTCACGAATTCAGGGATGTATTCTCGAGAATTTTATAATCGACTGAAATCATGTTTATTATTTTTCGCTTCTGAGTAATATGTTAATTATTATTATTGTTATGTAAATAAAATTAATTTGCTTTTCATATTTGTGCGGCTGAACTTACTAGGACTAAGCTGGTCTACCACATGCCGATCGAGCTATGGTCCCGTAAAACACAAAGTTAAAAACATAAAGTGTCCTGAATCGCACGATAGGGTCGCGACAGACCACGAAGGAGATAGCAGAACTGGATAATATAGGTTGGCACACAATATTTTGTAGTCAGCTCTTCAAATACATATAAATAAAATGTAATTTCTACAGTAGTTTAAATTTTATTGTACTTGTAATTAATTTAGTGAAGCAGTGATGGGCCATTGGTAACGGCCCCCACTTACAAGTTGTAGCTCGCGGGTTGAAACCCAGCCAGGTGCATTACTTTGTGTAGGTAATTTATTTCATCATCACTGCTCTATACGGTGAAGGAAAACATCGTGAGAAAACTGACATGTCCTAATACCAGAAATTCGAAGTTATGTGACTTTAATCAATCCGCACTGGGTCCGCGTGGTGGATTACGGCTATTGCCTTTCGCTCTCCTAGAGAGGAGGCCTGATTCCCGGCAGTGAGAACATTATAAAGCATAATGCTTTATGTGTAATTCATTTTACTTGGGGTCATTCTATCCTGTGAACCGTCACGCTTTCACTGACTCCCGTTTCTTTGATATCCATCCATCTTTTCTTTAGCCTCCCTCTCTCTCTCCATCCATCCACATATAGGTATATCTCTCTCACTCTTTATTGCTCACTCATGACTTTTATTGTACAGTTAGTGCCTAAAAGTGCAGTTGCACTCAGCCGATGCTAAAGTGTCTAAAACTTATTTGTAGAAGAGGGTCAATGGTTTATGACTGATTTAATTTGTAGCATAAAACCTAAAGTAGTGATTTAACTAGTTGTAGACCATTGAACGTATACTACAAAAAATTTAGACACTTTAGCATTGGTAGAGTGCAACTGCACTTTTGACCCCTTACTGTACCTATCCTAAAGATAAGATTTCTTTTCTTGTTTAATTAATTCAGTTTAATATTGACATCACACGTAATAAGCTGCAGAAATCTTTCCTTAAATTACCTACTGTTTCTGTTGATATATAGAAAACTGTAAAGAAACAGCTGTGTTTGTTCTCTTAATTAGCTGTATTATCCGTAGTCTTTGTGTAATCGCAACTGAATAAACTAAACAATAGGTAACTTATTTACTATGCTAACTGATATATAGTGTAAACAGCTGAAAAAATAACGAAGATGTCGTCTTTCGGCTGAAATTATGGTGATGTCAGAAGAAACATCGGACTGAAGACTTAATTATTGAGACTCAAATAGCGATAAATAAAACAAGTAAAACTAAATAATCAAAAACTGTATATTTTAATTACTCATAACATTTTTCAGTGCCATTGCTATTAAAAAACATAATTTTTATTTATCAATTCGTTTTGTAACTAATTACTTACATACTTTTTTTAGGGTTCCGTATCCAAAGGTTTTTTTTTTTCGGGCGGGAAAATCATCTAATGACATAGGCGCCGTCGACGACTTGGGCTCGGTCCGGACGGTTACCGGACGATCGGACGGCGAGCCACCCATTGCTCGCCGTCCGCAAGCCCGCGCCTACGGTGGCCGGAAATCAGGATCGGAATCCCAGCGGCGGTTGGGGCGTGAGGACCGTTGCCTCACGCGATCAGCCGCCTTCTTTGCTAGCATTACTGCTTCGCAGAAGGAGGCAACCGCCTGCTACTCCTCCTCGCTCTGGACCATGGCCAGTACCAAGGCCCGGAGCGAGAAATCGCTGCCGCCGATCGCCCCCACGCGGACACGGCGGTGCAGGTTAAACACGGGACCCTATTACTTAGACTCCACTATTCGTCTGTCTGTCACGAGGCTATATCTCATGAATCCTGATAGCTTCACAGACGATGTATGCACAGTTGGCGCTATAACAACAAATACTAAAAACAAAATAAAAATAGATATTTAAGTGGGGCTCCCATACAACAAACGTCCATGGGTAGTGTGAAAGTGAAACCCGGGGCCCTGGGACGAAGGCAAAGAAGGAACAGGAGTGGGTTTTTAGTCAGTAAAAGTCTGACACACAATCCCACTCCGTCCAAGAGCGGGAGATGTCATTGGATGATTTTCCCACCTAAAAAAAAATACAACAAACGCGGATTTTTTGCCGTTTTTTGCGACGGACGATACGGAACCCTTTGTGCGCCTATTTAGTGTCCCACTGTTAGATAAAGGCCTCACCTTCTTCTTCCAAACCTCTTTGCCTTGGACGGTCTCTAGCCTAGTTTGTCCCGCGGGCATGATCACGACCTGTACCATGACGTTTAAAGTAAGATTGTTTCATTTTTATTTCCAGTATGGGTAAGAGATCCCCGCAGATCGTCACACCACCTTCGCCGCGGTCGATCTCGACGAGGTCTTCCTCCTCCAAGCGTCCAGTGACAGTCCACACCTACTTCACTTTAAATAAATTATACAACAAGAAAAATGAAAACACATAACTAATTAAAACTTTGTATATACTTAAGCATGTCCTAGAACCAAAAATTCGAAGACGTGACATCCACCAACCCGCACTGGGCCCGCGTGGTGGATTACGGCCCATTCCCTCTCCAAGAGAGGAGGTCTGAGTCCCAGCAGTGGGAACATTATAAGGCCGACTATGCTATGCTATATACTTAAGGCAAAAACTTCAAATTAAAACATGGCGTCAAAAATTCATACAAAAAATACATAAATTATATTAAATTGAAATTGTGCTCCTAAATCACATTGAATACATTATTAGCAGAGGTCGGAATTAGGTAGAGTTATTCATGTATTTGTATCGAAATGTTGATATTAATAGGGATCTTCCGTTCCTTCCCGCGTCGCCAACAATATTACAAATAAATTATAATAAAAACCTCAGAGAAAGATAAGACAAATAAATCATAGATAATTATTAAAATACTGTTTTTATTAGTATTTTTCATTAAAAACGATCTCTCTATGTCAACTAAGGTGAGGTTAACAAATTTATACACTTCCTCCTCCTCGTCATTAATGCAGGAACAAAAAGAAAAAGAGTGAATAGGTGATAGAATAGTGCTCCATCGTCGGCCACATCATCGCTTACCATCCGGTGAGATAGTGGTCAAACGCGAGCCTATCAATAAAACAAAAAATATTCTATATTTCTGATAGTGTCATAAAAATTCTGTTCTTTAAAATTAATCTCGGGATTTTAGGCATATCCTCTTTATTCTTTCGCTGTATGAAATCAGTATAAGTACATGAATAAAACTACCTAATTCCGACCTCTGATAATTACTACGAGTACTATAAAGAAGTTTTATATCTATCTAAAGTGCTTTTCTCCGAGTTAATAATGTATTAAATAATCCCCACGACAAATTAGCCCGTCGTTGATTGAAACTCTTTTGTTAAATTTGTACCATAACAATATTGAATGTAATGCTGATTAAGGTGCAAAGAAAGCTGAAAACGCTCAAAATAAATATCAAAAAATAATTGTGTGTGTATTTTTTTCCTATATTTCTAAACACATTACACATATTTTTTTGCAATAATTAAAAAAAAAGTACAATTATTCATTCAAAAAAAGGTGACAACCCTAATAACAACCACTCGAATAGGATTTATTTTTTTCCATATATGTTTTTTCCTTGTTGAAAAAACCATTGGATCATATTAATTTTGTGTAGTGATAGATGGACCAGGATCGAAATAGTAATTATCTACATATTTTTAGCTATAAATTAGAGTTGTCAAGGTTGAAACTATCTATTAATAAATAAACAAGATTTATTATTAAGATATGAATCAAAATGGTTGGTGATGTCATGTCTTTGGAAAACAAAATTAAAAGGCCTACTTACTGACAAATTTTTACTTCGACTTCTATTATCCCCTGCATGACAGACACATCTTTTGGTTATTTATTTCTACAATGGATGAGAAAATCTAGTTTTAGTTAAGAAACTGCTTGTAGGTACTGTTGATATGGACGTAACAAAACCTGTATATTTTTTGTTACTTTTAAAAAACATTGCCCCACAATAGCAACTACTCCTATAATGCAGATGCGTTCACAAGCATGTAAAGACATATAAATAGTCCTTAGTTCCGGGTCTGGGTGTCTAGACCCGGAATTACGGACTATTACGGAACAATGACTAATAGACTGACCTGTTGGTCTAGTGGTTAGTGGCCCTGACTGCTAAGCCGGAGGTCGTGGGTTCGATTCCCACCCCGGACAAATGTTTGTGTGATGAGCACGACCATTTGTTCTGTGTCTGGGTGTAATTTATCTATATTATGTATGTATTTAGATATATGTACGAGTATGTTTATCAGTTATCTAGTACTCATAGCACAAGCTCTGCTTAGTTTGGGACTAGATGGCGTTGTGTGATAGTTGTGGAATATTATATAATGGGCCGTAGAAACATTTGCTTCGTGCGGGAATCGAACCCACGACCACTGCGCCAACCATGCTGTCGAATAATAATATAATCTTTCTTTATTTACATAAGACGTTTATACAATTTTATTGAAGTCCCTGGCTCCTGTGCTAGGTGATTAACCTGTGTTACAGAAGCCAGTGCCCTCTCCCGGGAGAAATACAATTAGTTCTTATGCAATATATAGGTATGAATACATGAAATATAGTACAAAAAAAAAGAAAGATAACAATGATTTAAATTCAAACTGAGAGGAAAACAAAAAGTTGTCAGTAAGCCTGTAACGGTGAGTGAGTGAGTGAGAGTATAAGGTGAGTTAGTGTGTGTGTGTGTGGTAGGTGAATGAATGATTCATTGAAATACTAGCTTTTGCCCGCGGCTTCGCTCCCGTCAACTGACTACTATATCCAACTCTACCCAACTCTACCCTACACTACCCTACTCTACCCTACTCTACCCTACTCTACCCTACTCTACCCTACTCTACCCTACTCTACCCTACTCTACCCTACTCTACCCTACTCTACCCTACTCTACCCTACTCTACCCTACTCTACCCTACTCTACCCTACTCTACCCTACTCTACCCTACTCTACCCTACTCTACCCTACTCTACCCTACTCTACCCTACTCTACCCTACTCTACCCTACTCTACCCTACTCTACCCTACTCTACCCTACTCTACCCTACTCTACCCTACTCTACCCTACTCTACCCTACTCTACCCTACTCTACCCTACTCTACCCTACTCTACCCTACTCTACCCTGCTCTACCCTACTCTACCCTACTCTACCCTACTCTACACTACTCTAAAAAAAAAAAAAAAAAGTAAAGTATCCTATGTCCGTCTCCTGGTTCTAAGCTACCTCCCTGCCAATTTTCAGCTAAATCGGTTCAGCCGTTCTTGAGTTATAAGTGAAGTAACTAACACGACTTTCTTTTATATATATAGATGTAGACGTACAGTCACGATAAATAAGACAGCATAGCATAGCATAATCAGCCTTTTAATGTTCCCACTGCTTGGACTCAGACCTTCTCTCTAGGAGAGAGATTGGGCCGTAATCCACCACGTGGGCCCAGTGTGGGTTGGTGAATGTCACATGTCTTCGAATTTTTGGTTCTAGGACATGCCGGTTTCCTCACGATGTTTTCCTTGGCCGTTTTTTGCAGTTTGAGCAGTGGTGATGAAATAAATTACACAAAGTAATGCGCCTGGCTGGGTTTGAACCCACGACCTACAACTCGTAAGTCGGGGCCGTTACCACTCGGCCACTACTGCTCCTATTAAGATACCTTAGATACATTGTCATATTTTCTATGTGTTTTAACTTTAACCATTTAAAATATAAGTGTAAGAATGTAAATTTTTCAAAATTACCGTAATTAAGAAATAACTGTCAAACACGTATTTATTGATTGGCAGAAGTGAAGATAGATAGAAAATGTGACAATGTATGTGGGATTTAGAGATTGGGAAAATAAAACAGAGCCCTTTTATCTGTCTTATATTACTCCTATACCGCACCTTTATTGTACCAACGCCGTAATCGTAATGTGTCATCTTCTTTCCGTCATCTTTCTTCTCTTTCTGACACTTACCATCATCATCATCATCATCTCCCTGCTTTTATACTGCTTTATTTGGGATCACGCAACACGTTATTTTCTTCCATTCTGTCCTATCACCCGTCATGCTACCACTAACTCCCTTATCTTTCATATCACTTCTCACACAATCCATCCATCTTCTCTTTATCCTCGCTCTCCCTCTTCATTCACCTACATGTACACTCATAACTCTTTTAGTAACATGCGTTTCTTCTCTCCTCTTCACATGGCCATACCAAAACAAACGATTCCCTTTCAACTGGTCAGTCACCGGCTCCACTATGTCTATGTCTATTCATGTACGGTTTCCGCACTTAGTCCTGTGTGGACCATTGTACGTGGGCCATAGCGGCCACAACCTTAGGTGGGCTTATTCCAACCAGCCCACCTCTCTCCAAAAACAGATAAGGCCTCTTAGGTTTTTCAGGGCATCAATAAGGGAGTTCGGGGATCCTAAGGTTCGTGTGCGTATTTCGGTGACACCTGTGCAGTCCAGGAGCACATGTGCAATTGTCTCCTCCCCCTCCAAACATGCTCTGCACAAGGGACTGTCTGTGATGCCTATCGTGTGAAGGTGTTTATTCAGTGTGCAGTGTCCGGTGATGGTCCCCGTCACCAGGCGCAGACCGCCTCTGTCCAGTCTTATGAGTTTTTTGGTGAGGGCTTTATTGAGATGTGGTAGGGCCTCCTTGGCCTGCCTGCATCCCGGTGTCGAGGACCACCAGCGTTCTGCTTGTATATGCGTGTGTTCACGTAGCCAACTACGCAGCTGACCAAAGGGGACCGGCACAATTGGTTCGGGCCCGAAGGCCATCGCTCCAGATCCTCTCCTGGCCAGTTCGTCCGCCGCGTCGTTGCCCAGTGAGCCGCTATGTCCTTTAATCCACTGTAGTGTCACCGTGTTGCGTTTCGGCACTGTGACACTTTCCAGTGCTGAGTGGCATTCTTGTATAATTTTCGAGGTGGTAGAGTTTTTGCCTAGGGATTGTATGACTGAAGCACTATCAGAGAGTATCCGAATGTGTGTGTCCGTTACATTCCTAGTTTCTATGGCGTGGGCCGCTAGGATTATACCAACACATTCCGCCTGGTAGACGGTGTTGAATTCTCCTAGCGTTCTGGATATTCTGATATTGAGGTCGTTGGAGAAGACTCCAACTCCCGTGCCAGCATCTGTCTTTGATCCATCCGTGTAGACTCTCAGTTCAGCTGGGCCTGAGTAGTCGTGCTCTTCTTCTGTTAGTTGAATATTGAAATTCTTTTGGAAATGATACGCCTTTGGAGCTTTGTCGGTAGGTGCTGCCGTCATAGGCTGTCGTTTGATGGCGTCTTCCATTATGCGTATGTGTTTGATTCTGGAATCTTTACTCAGGGTGCCCGATGCGCTGAGCCTGAAGGCCGCTGAGGCCGCCTCCTCCTGCACTATTAGATGCAGTGGGGGCAGTCCCAGCATCGCTTGCAGGGCAGCCGTGGGTGTGGTTCTCATGCTGCTAGTGATCGCTACGCAAGCGAGTCGTTGCAGTTTTTCAAGATCTTTTTGTGCTGTGCTCAGTTCGGTCCTGGGCCACCAAACTAGGGAGCCATATGTGATTATTGGTCTAATAACAGAGGTGTATAGCCAGTGAGTGATCCTTGGGGCTATGCCCCAGCTGCGGCCTAACATGCGCTTACACTGCCACATAGATATACTGGCTTTTTTGGTGATGTACTCAGTATGTTTTGCCCAATTCAGCTGTTTGTCCAGGTAGACGCCCAGATACTTGACTTCAGTTGACAGGCTAAGGGTAGTTCCAAAGAAACGTGGTAGCTGTAGTGCTGCCAATTTCCTTTTTTTGGTGAAAAGTACTAATTCAGTTTTAGTGGGGTTCACAGTCAGTTGGTGTTCCTTACACCAGTCCTCTACTATTTTCAAGGCCTGTCGCATAAGGTTGCATAGTGTATTTTCGTGAGTGCCATTTATTATAATGGTTATATCGTCGGCATATCCTACGGCGAAGTAACCTTTGGTGTTAAGTCTTTTAACTAAATCATCTGCAACTAAGTTCCATAGTAAAGGCGAGAGGACACCCCCTTGGGGACAACCCTTCGACACCATGGCCCTTGTAGTGTTATTTATATTTGCTTGTACTGCTCTAAGTCTGAGCATATTTGTGATCCAGCCACTCAAGGTCGGGTCAACACCGTGACTTTTGAGTGCTGTGCTGATGCTTCGGAACATAGTCTTATCGAAAGCTCCTTCGATGTCTATGAAGACTGCTAACGAAGAGCCTTTGTGATTTATAGCGCATTCAATCTTTGAGGTCACGCTATGTAGTGCAGATTCTGTTGATTTACCTGTTGAGTAGGCATGTTGCTGCTTGTGGAGCGGTCTCTCCAAGAGAGGTCCGTCCCGGATATATCTGTCGCAAAGCCTTTCCAGGGTTTTCAGTAGGAAGGATGTCAAGCTTATGGGCCTGTACGCCTTGGGTTGTGTATAGTCAGTTTTGCCGGGTTTCGGGATGAAAATAACTTTCACCTCACGCCATGTGTGTGGTACATATCTGTGTGCTATGCAGGCACGGTATATCACCAGCAGCCACTGCACCAAGGAGTGTTCTCCCCACTGCAGTAGCGCCGGAAAGACACCGTCTAGTCCTGGTGACTTGTACGGTTGGAAGGTCCTGATGGCCCATTTAATTCGGTCTTCTGTCACTATGTTATGTGCTCTGGACCAGTCAAGATCCGTTGGGGTCTGTTCCGGTGCGCTCGACCACGTCCTGTCCTCAAGTAGGTTGCAGTCCGGGAAATGCGTTTCCAGTAGGACCTTACTGGTCTCATGGTCTGTTAGTGTGTAGCTGTTGTCTGGTTTTTTCAGCGCACCAAGGGTACGTTCCTGGTCAATTGACAGGATTTTCCTGACCCGTGCTGCTTCAGTGTTGGATTCAATGCTTTCGCAGAAATTGCGCCAGGCGGAGTTCCTGGCGGTCCTAACTGCTTTCTTATATCTGTATTGAGTTTCTTTGTATTGTTCCCAGTCCTCTGGAAGTCTTGAGTTTTTGGCTCTGTTAAATTGTTTGCGTAATGCATTTCTGAGTTTGCCAAGCTCTGCGTTCCACCAGGGGTTTCCTTTTCCCTTGATGTGTGGGGAGCTTAGTTGACAGTTTGTGTGGTATGCTTTGATTATGTTGTCTGTGAGTTTTGTCACGGCGTTATCCAATTCTACGGAGTCAGTTATTTGATTTACGGGTCTTTGTTCCCTGGCTAGTAGGGAAGTTAAGTGGTGTTTATATTCAGGTACATTTGTACGGCGAGGATTGCGCCGTGGTTCTGGGTTTTTTGTAATGGCTGCCAGAGAGAAACATATTCTTCTGTGGTCAGAGCAAGAGGGTTCATTTGATACGTGCCAGTTAGAGATTAAGTTTGTCGCGTTTTCTGTAGCTAAAGTCAGGTCTATGATCGTTTGTCCGCGGACCGTGACCCAAGTGGGTTCCGTGCCTCGGTTCACGATGTTAAGGTTAGTGGAGAATAAGTATGTGGATAGTGACTCACCCCTGGTGTTTGATACTTCACTACCCCATAGTGGGTGATGCGCGTTTGAGTCGGTGCAGATGATCAGGTCCAGGTTGGCGTTTTCGCAGTGTTGAACCAGATCAGTCAGTTCTTTTGGTGGGCAGCTTTCGTCGTCGCCAGGCATGTAGGACGAGGCTAGTACTAGATTCGGGGTATCATTACCAATCTGGAGCCTGATTGCTGTCAGGTCTCTGGAACAGAATTGGGTTAGTGGTGTGATCGGTATATCTTGGGGTATGTAAATGCAAGTTCGAGGTTTATCTATATTATATGTATTTGATATCAGTTTACCTCCAATGTTTCCAAGTCCGCATATCTTGTCATTTCTGACCCACGGCTCTTGGATCATTGCTATGGTTCGGGGATTGGTCTCCAGCACCCTGCGTAAAGTAGCTGTAGCAGTTTGACTGTGCTGAAGGTTGGTCTGGATGATCGGGATTGGGTTTGGTGTGGTCGACGACGGCGTCGGAATGGAGTTAGGAAGAGGTGGAGCCATCGGAAAGTGTTTCTCCCTCCTCCATCCTTCGCCAGTCATCGGTGGGTGAGGACGCCAACAGCTGCGCCGTCCATCCGGGGGATGCAGGTGCCTTATCGGCATCGGCGTCAGCCATGGCTGCTCGGGCCATTTCTTCCTCGAGCGTGTCCATGTCCTTGTCGGTGTCATTTGTCTCCGTCTTGGTCAGTTCAGTGCTGTCTTCAGTTTTGGGATGGGTCTGGGGGTAGAAGCGAACGTATATCGAACCCAGAAGGTACGATATACGTCGCTCCCGACCCAAGACCTTGTCAACTTCATCGGTGGGTATACCCAGGGTCAGATATGTCCCAAAGTTATCCCCACCGACTTTGGTTGCCCTGTATAGCGACCACCTCCCAATGTCGTACCAAGCATTCTGACGGATCAGAAGGCTCTGGAGCAGCGCAATGTCCCCATTGAACCTGGGAACAAAGAGCGCCGCTCGGACACGGGTCGGCACGTCGGACTGTCTCATGACTGTCAGTGTCTGGTCGGTGTTAGGGAGTTTCAGCAACGGTGTGTTCAGTGTCAACCAAGTCAGGGCATTGTCGTCCTCACACCACATCTGCACGGTGCCGTCCGTCACCCGAGGGTAACCTCGGAAGGCCGGGAGTGGTTTCGTGGGGTCTGACATGATCAGGAGTTTTTCTAGTTCCGATTTGACGTAAGTCGCCTCGTCACTCGTCAGGTCTCTCGAGGGGGGAGGGAAGCAGATCGCTACGGCCAACCGCGCCGGAATATCCTTCGTGGCCCGCGCGTATGTTCTCTGCTCCCCTTGAGCGGTCTGGGTCCTCACCCGTTTCGGATCCCCCTGCAGTGCGCTCGGTGAGGCCGAGTCGTCCGGGCGATCTCTCTTCGCCGCCCCTGAGCCGCTTGGCCCAGGTTGTGGCTTAGAGGTACCCGGCGTAGTGCGCCCAGTTGGGATCCGAAACTGGCGATTAGTCCCAGCCCGTTTCCCCCTCTTCTTCATGTGCTGTCTGTCAGTTCGGTCCTGGGTCTGGTCAGTGGTTTCGGCGGATTCCGCTGCCAGCGAAGGCTTTTCGCGTCGGGTGACCCCGTCGCGTACTTGCCCCCGCTCGCGTGTTTCCGCGTCCGGCCTTTTTCCGTGTTGGGTTTCCCCTTCACGTACTGCGGGCTGGTCGCGTACTCCGGCAGTTTCCGCGTCCGGCCTTTTTCCGCGCTGGGCGAACCCTTCGCGTAATTCGGGCTGGTCGCGTATTCCTGCTGAGCTAGCCACCTGCACATCGCGCTGGCCGAGGCCTGCGCGGATCTTGCGCATGCGGTTGCTCAACTCCCTCTCCCTAATACGGATTTTTTCGCGCTTAGAGGAAAGCAAGCGTACTTCGTCCGCTGGCTCCACTTTCAAACTTCCTCTTTTTTTTTCGGTGGAAAAATCATCCAATGACATCCCCCGCTCTTGGGCGGAGCGAGAGATAGTGTCAGACTTTTACTGACGAAAACCCACTCCTGTTCCTTCGTTGCCTTTCATACAAGGGCCGAGTCTTCCTTTCAGAATCAGACCCTTAGCCCCAGTAGGCTTCGACCCTGCCCCTACGGTTGCGGACATTTCCTTGAGGGGCGCGTGGAACACTACGCGCCGTCGACGACTTGGGCTCGGTCCCATATATACTCATTTCTCATTTTATTCTTTCTCGTCATACCACACATCCATTTCAATATCCTCATCTCCACTACATGCAGTCTTTTTTCATCCGTCTTTTTCACAGCCCAACATTCTGATCCATCTTGCCATCTGATTCATATAACTGCGATCGATATTGCTACATGTAAAAATTTTATAGCTCGTGACTGAACTAACCTAACATAACCTTCTCTTTAATAATATAGCATAACACAACATCACACACACTTCAGAGGTAGGCAAAGAAATATAAATCGCAGATATTCCGTATTTGTCTTCTCATGTTCTCATGAAATAGTGTGTATACCCAAATCTCTTCAAGTTGCTACCGAGAACTTTCAAATGGGAAAACGCAATAACCCTTTATCCCGCGGGTCGAGGATTGATCTCGGAATCCCAAGCTGAACAAAGATATTTAGTTATTCAGAATTCCATGTTCAATAATTCTTGGGAAAAACAGTGAGGGTCAAAGTTATCTGTTAGACACATAATTCGGGCTGGGACCTTCCACTGCTACACAAACAGATCCTTCGCAAATATTGAAATAGTATTTGCACGTCAATATTGGTTCACAAGCTTTGTCATAAGTGTTGCCAATTATTAGACCTTCGGAGATAAGGTCGGAGGTTAGTTTTTCAAAGATAGTGAATATTTTTTTTATCTTCATCCATCTGACATATACATTAAATAAAATTGAAGTGTTTGTTCGTAATATACATATATATATTACTAGCTGTTACCCGCGACTTTGTCTGCGTCAAGTTAGTAAAAATGCACAAACGTAATTAATAATTCTGTGCTTGTGATTCGTGCTAAAAACATCTAATTCATTTAACGGAAATTAATTTCAGTAAATATATTATGTAAAATGTATTTCTTATGTCCAGATATATATTCTTTATTCCTTTATTCTTTATTCTTTATTGTACATACAATTTTATATAAACAATAAAATATGACAGTTGATGTACACAGGCGAGCTTAACCCACAACTGGGTTTTCTTACAGCAAACCATATGAGTAAGAAAGAAATTTTATATATTTTGAGGAACTTTAACAGTACAACAAAAAAATAAAAATAAAATTAAATCTAAACTTAAAACTAAAAATATACTAAACAGATATGTGTACAGCACACTATACATAAACACAATATATACAATAAATAAATACCTATAAACATACATATATATGGGTCATGTTGATAAAAAATGTTCCTTATATAATTTATTTTATTTATTTGGCTCACCAGTAATAGAATACTCGTTCATGATATACATCAAATAAATTACTTATCATCATCAATAAACAGAAACAGACATGTTGAGGTCGAAGTAGTTGATAAACTGTGGTTCTGCCTACCCCTAAAAGGAAAAGGTGATAGTTTAAGTTTGTTTTTGGTTTATTCTATGATGAAACAACGCTGTATGATTTTAATATGATTGGTTCATTATAATAGACTAAAAGTGTATTAAACCGTTGTTTTCTTTTAACAACACTAAATAAATGTTATATAACGTAGGCTATAAAAAAAGTGGATAAAGTAGTTTTCAAAATGTTAAATGTTGCTAAAATGTATAAAGAGTCTGTACAGATCTTGTTCTGAGGTCAATACCCACAGTTTTTAGTGTCTGCACGTTTTACTTTTAGGAAGAAAATCATCAAATACCTTCTCCCGCTCTGGGTAAAGCGAGAGTTTGTGTCAGACTTTTACAGACTGAAACCGACCTGTGTTCCTTTAATTGCCCTTAGTGTTCTAGAGCTACGGTAACTTGCACGCGGCAGCAAATCTTCCTTCTTTGAGGAAAAGAGAGGACGCTGTGGTGTCTTTCTAAAGACACCACAGCGTCCTCTCTTTTCGCCTGACGAAGATCTCTAGGGCCAATGCCTGCTAAAGGTATGAGATTTTTCGAAAGAATTACCTCCCATAGGAATTTGCCTCGATGATATTTCTCTGCAGACTTTTAGCCGGGTCCGTTATGCAACTTTGGCGGAGGTGAATTTCGAAGGAGCATAATCGGCTTCAGCCCATCTTCAGCTGGATAACGTGCACTGATAGTCCACTACTGCTAGAGATTATTAAAATACTACAGTAGTAACCTACGATGTCATCTTGCTCCACAACTGTACTTATAAAGAAGTTGTGAAAAAATTGATGCAGTTTGATGTTGACTTACATCACGTCGAATTTGAAACAGAAACCTCTTGAAACACCCTAATACCCACTCATTACTCAGTGTTTGTGACTCCACAAAACTATAAAATGACAGCGAACAAATGTCGCAACCAATTGGGGCTGTGACTGACTCTGGCATCCGTCAGAATGTTGTCCCAGTGTTGATCACCACTCACTGACCACTCTTAAGGAGGTAACGTCCAGTTGTCGACTTAAGGCTGCAAGTAATGTAGGATACATCATACGTAATCAAACTATCTTCAGGAACGCAAACCACGTCGGGGCCTTGTGTGAAATATGTCTTCATGGGTTTTTCATGAAATTCTTAATGATCTTCAATTTTTGGAATTAGGTACTTGTTCCAAACAGTAGGTTGTGGTCAAGTCCGAGGGAGAGACTACTTGAAGTACTGGTAACCTTCACGAACTGCTCAAGAAGCATCTTTCTGTGATTAAGTACCTACCTATATTTGCTGGTTTTTTGGGGGTCCTTCCGAAACATCTACGTTCGATGAAGACCTGCGTCAGGCGGAAAGAGAGCCTTTTTAGACTTTCCTCAAAGAAGGTATTTGCTGCCGCAATTGTGGCGTGCATGTTACCATAGCCCTGGAACGCTAAGGGCAACTAAAGAAACACAGGTGGGTTTCAGTCAGTTAAAGTCTGGTACTACCTCTCGCTTTACCCAGAGCGGGGGAAGGTATTTGATGATTTCTTACCTAAAAGCAAAAGGTGCACACACTAAAAACTGTGGGTATCGACCTCAGTATCAACTCCGTGACTCAGACTATTTATACATTTTGGCAACTGAAAACTACTTTATCCACTTTTTTTTTGATAGCCTACGTTAAATAACTTTTATTTAGTGTTGTAAAAAAGATAATTCTACGGTATAATATACTTTTAGTATATCTAATGAACCAATAATTTTAAAACCATACAGCGTTGTTTTATCATAACATAAACCAGAAAGAAACATACATAAAACCCACTCCTGTTACTTCTTTGCCATTGTTCCAGGGCCCCGGGAATCTCTTTCGTATCACCCAGGGCCCCAATAGGCTTCGACCTTGCTGGGCCCCTACGGTTGCTGACACCTCCTTGAGGCGCGCGTGGAACACTACGCGCCGTCAACGACTTGGGCTCGGTCCGGACGGTTACCGGACGGACGGACGGTGAGCTACCCATTGCTCGCCGTCCACAAGCCCGCGCCTACGGTGGCCGGAAATCGAGATCGGAACCCCTCGGTTAGGATCGGCTGGGTCGCGAGGGTTATTGTCTCGCGCGTGCGGCCGCCTCCTTGCTAGCATTACTGCTTCGCAGAAGGAGGCGACCGCGCCCAAGGCCCACCGCGCTTTACAATATTACAAATCTTGTTATGATAAAATGACTGGACCTAACTGCGGTTTATTTTCGTAAATATTTTTGGCATTTACGAAGCAATTAATTAGAATTCAATAATTTTTATAAATAGGTCTAGAAACATTTGCTTTTTTCGTGATAACGCCATCTATTGCTGAAAAGCTTAACCTTACCTTTATCACACACTGAGGCTCTACCACGAGCTCATAACGTGATCCATTTTACGACCTAAACCGGACTGTTAAAGGGATGGAGCTATATAGGGTGTATAGCTCCATCACTCTTTTTCGCTCGTACGTCTGACATTTTGACATTATCATGGTAAGGCCCCTGGCCACCTACCGAGCGATAGTTAAATAAATAGTTTGACAAATTTAATTCGTGTGTTTGCTATTCAAAGCCAGATGGCGTCACTGAGGCATAGGATGACAGTTTTTCAAGACATTTTTTCTGATAGCCGCTCTATTGTATCTCTTTAGATCTCTTTGTAGACGTTTGAATGCATAACCGCTGGATTTCTGTCTTGTATAGTGAAAGTCAGTATAATCTGCCAAACTGCTTCGAAAGTGCTGATGTAGAAACCAGACTGTCGATAAAAATAATAGTAAGAACGCAAAAATATGTAACAATTTCTTGTTTACAGTAAAATAAAACAAAACTATCACAAAAAAGAAACCGAGTTTTGAACCACTATCCCCTTACGTGCCGATCTAATCCAAACACGACTGCACTACGGTGTTCGTTGACTTTTGTGTAAAATAGGTGTTCTTATATAAACGTCATCATTGTCTGCTTAACCCTTTGTCGATGATAGCGTGATGATTTTCATCTCAGATATTAAATTTGTAGCTAAATGAAAAAAAAAATATTATTTTCGTTTTTCCACTTAGATTTTATTACATGTTTGATTACTTTTTACAAAGATATGGAGTAAAAATGTCTAAGATGTATTAAAAATATGCTAAAAGTCCTATCATTATTGTAATCGAAGTACCATCGCATATTATATACAAAAAAGACGACAAAATACTCACAAAAATTATTACTATAACTGGGGATCGAAGTCACGGCAAATCGTTCAATACCGACATTTTGGAATATTGCTCACCCCCCATAGCAAATAGCGTGATAATTTATAGCCTATGTCCTTTCTCAAGCTCTATTCTATCTTTGTACCAAATTTCATCAAAATTGGTTCAGCGGTATAAGCGTGAAAGCGTAACAGACAGACAGACAGACAGACAGACAGACAGACAGAGTTACTTTCGCATTTATAATATTAGTATGGATGTCCTTTCTCAAGCTCTATTCTATCTTTGTACCAAATTTCATCAAAATTGGTTCAGCGGTATAAGCGTGAAAGCGTAACAGACAGACAGACAGACAGACAGACAGACAGAGTTACTTTCGCATTTATAATATTAGTATGGATTTATATTATTATATTTTTTTATATTATTTATTTTATTTTATATTTTTATTTTTTCACGTACAATGGTCCACATAGAACTAAGTGCGGAAACCAAACATAAATAGATAGATATATATTATTTTGACAGTACATTCGATACCTACCACAACAATGTTTTTTTTTATTATTAATGTCTGTCTGGTTGTTCGAAAACGTGGTAATCCGAAACGGCTGGTTTGATTTTGATGGGACTTTCACTGGTAGATAGATAGCTTATGTTAAAACTTAGGCCACTTTTATTTCAGTAAAAAAAAAAATAGATGCCTTCATAGCTAGAGTAAATAGGCTCTTAATAAACTAGTGCGCTTCACCATCAACGATTGCATCACTGCTTACCATCAGGTGGGATCACAGTCAAGCACTAGTATTATATGAATAAAAAAATAAAAATAAACTTCTAAAAAGGATTTCTTTGTTTTAAAATCTTTAATAGCTTAAAATTCTAGTCCAGCATATTCAAAGATGCTCCTCCAAAAATCCAATGCTTCAACATCAGGTGCCGTTTTCGGAATAAGGGTGTCTCCTATTTCCACGTAGGCTTTGGTGGAGTTGTCATATTCCAGCCAGGTTATACCGAGAGAGGAATCGGGCGTTGGGTTTCTGTAAAAAAGATAGAAATTTTAAAAAAGGACAAGATATTTATCGAGCTAATAATGCGAGTTGTGACTGCTAACTTTTATCCATTCTCATATTTTAAAGTTCCAATTATGGAATACTAAGCAATATCTTATTGTCAGATTTCATCCACTAATGACATTAATAAAATTAACAAGTTATTTTACAACAAACTGTACGGCCGTTATATCTTGGCGAGCCCGAACTTTGCGCAGAAGGCTGCGCATGAACGTTTTTTAGGAACAAAATGGTGGCATGAGGCGACGTGCGCTGGGCGGAGGTCTAGGCTAGACATTGACTCTATGTAAACACAATCGACCCTTTATTCAATTAAATATCGCAATCGATTTTTATCGATATGGAATTTATTAATTTTTGTTTATATGACATAATGAACGAAATAGATTTACAAACATAGTGAATGCTGTTGTTAGTAAACGAGATTTCGATTAAAATGAAAAAAAAAAAAAAACTAATAAAATTTTATTTTCTTGGCTGAAAGTTATTTATTAACAACTACTAGAATAACGATTGTTTGAGAATATTTTAAACCTCCATAGAAAATTGAATATAAATATATTTTTATAACTTAATTTAAATCGATTTGAAAAAAAAAATGAAATAGAAAAAATTAAATAAATTATAATAGATAAAATAAAGAGGTATTTTGGCAAAACGACAAAATCAAAATGAATAAATAATATTAGGCAAAATATTTTCGGACTAGCTCCGTGTCTAGGTATTATGAGTGGCATTGCCTTAAGCTGTTTGTAAAAGGGATAGCAGAATGACTCAAAAAAGTGACATAATATTTTGCAATTTATTCTTAAACAGTTTCTATGAAAAAGTGCTCGAAATAATGTTTAATGCGTTAATTAGCCTAAATAACTCTTTTAATAAAATGAATACGTGTCACATTGTCGAGTACGCGATTGTGTACACCTGCCCAATTCATTAAACCCCGAGCGAACGCCTGAACGTCATTGTCTGTCTCTAATTACGCTACTCAAAAGCGGTACTTCCACTCCGGTACTTCCACTCCGGTACTTCCACTCCGATCAACGGAACCGATCAACTGGTTGTGCAGAATGGAACTCGATCGGATCACCTTCTGTTCTTCCATTCCGACCAAGTGAACCGACCAACTAGTTGTGCGGAATGGAACTCAAACGGATTACCTATTTTTCATTCTCAACGATGCAACTTTTTAGTTGTTCCGATAGAAATATTTGCTTCATTGTCACTAGTACCATTAACAGTTCCATGACAGAACTTCTGATGTTTTTTTAAATCACTAGTTCCATTTTAAAAGAATCTGAAATCAATGGAACTAATTTTGAATTTTGTTATCACTAGTTCCACTTTATTATCTTAGGCATTTGTGAAATTTCTTAAGGGTGGAAAAACACTCAGGTAAAAACACTTGTGAAAAGAGATTGCCCAAATTTGTATGTGGATCCGTACCAACTTGCATCAAACCAAATTTACTCTCAAGAGTATAGTTATTATTGAAATTTTCACTATCTAAATTTTTTTGTTAATATTTAACCACATTTTTGAGATATTAAAAAAAGTTCGAAAACGCCTGATCATATTTCATAGCAATTTTTAACCGTAGTGATTATTATAATTTGCATTCTATACTATAGGTAGGTATGCGTTTTAGGCCAAATTGATGAGTAGTGTATTGCATTATTATTGATAGATATGCGATAAGTCAGGACCCGGATTCCTTCGCTCCTATATTGTGGCGTGTAAGTAACGCCACAATATAGGCTTTTATCGCGCATAGGTAATATTTTTACGCTATACCTAAGCCTACACTGAAGAACACGATGTTAAGACTGTTAAAAATCGTAATGGTTTAGTCTTTTAATTATTTATAAAGTTATCAAGACCTAAACAAACTTACTACGTGTTTTAGTTCGATTTCTCGAATCAAATAACCCTTCTTGCAGTCGGGTAAAAACGCAATACATCACTTACAGGTTGTGGGTTCTACATTCAGCTACCGAAATGTACATTAAGGGGGTTGACTGTAGCCTATCAACAACCTTAGCTGCACCTAGCAACATAGCCCTAACCATATAGCTACAATATATACGTATATAAATAATAGTACGGGAAGCCTGTTGCCATGAGACCTAAGGCAACAGACGGAAGGTGGGAAGAATGAAGGGTGTATAGGACGGGATTTTATCACTGCCGATCCGCAACCTCACGGACCGACCAATAACTAAGGCTGGATAAGGCCAGAGCTATCGACAACCATTTATAGGCGCAGTAACAGTGAGAGGAGTCGATGGTCTCGTCGTAATGAAACAGCGTTGCTCGTAGCGTAGAAAGAGACTTTATGACATATTTACATAGTATTTATATTAATCCTTTTACATTAGTTATTAATGCATTTGTTTGAAACAACTGATGTACCTAGTCGAATTATTTTAGTGACTAATAATTAATATTGACGTCAATTCGGCTTCACTGCCAGTTTCTCGCGTGAACATAGGTACTTAACAAGGTAACACAAATAAAGAATTTGTAATTGTTAGTCAGTTAAAACATTTACTATTAGGGTACATTAGTATCAAATCATCGTCATCTTCCTGCCTTTGGCCCATGTTGCTTGAGGTAGGCCCAAAACATTTTTTTCTTCCATTATATCCCCCTCTTCATATATTCACAAGTTTATTCTTGCAAATGGAAATGTATGCCCGTGAATTGCGCGCCCCGAACGTGCGCCGCGCGCGCCCACTTTACAAACCTTGCCCCTTGCAACACTATGAGTCTCTATCTCAACATTGTCAATAATTATTATAGACGTATTGAATTAATTATTATTCAATAAAACTACCAGAACTACTCAAATACAGTACAGTACAAAATCATCAAACGATATATACGTCACTTTAGCAACAAAATACCAAAATGTCCTAATCAAATTGACAGTGTCAAGTTTTGAGTTTCTAATATACGCAATGTTTACTTCATAAAATGGTGAGCTAAAATAAAATAATTTAACAGAATTTATTTTTAGCAGTTTAATTATTTTGTACTATATAATCTTATTTACTTAGATAGCAGATAAAATTAATTAGACGAACCATTTATTTATGATCATTGTAAGACTAAAAGCGTTAGCTTTACATACTCTTTGGTCAGATTACGAAAATAACTGGCAACTGTAATCGGAACGTAAAGATTTCTGAAATGACGTTATTTTTTTCGGAACTAGGAATTGTTAATTATTTAATATCATTTTCACGATATGTTTTAATGTGGTTAAAAAAAGCGGTTAAAAATCAGTACATTGTACACAAAAATAAAACATTATTTTTTATATTAATATACTTGTGACGCAATATGGTACGGGAAATGAACATTCTTCTTTCACAAGTGTTTTTACCTCGAGTGTTTTTCCACCCTTGAGAAATTTCACAAGTGTTTTTACCTCGAGTGTTTTTCCACCCTTAAGAAATTTCACAAATGCCTAAGATAATAAAGTGGAACTAGTGATAACAAAATTCAAAATTAGTTCGATTGATTTCAGATTCTTTTAAAATGGAACTAGTGATTTAAAAAAAACATCAGAAGTTCTGTCATGGAACTGTTAATGGTACTAGTGACAATGAAGCAAATATTTCTATCGGAACAACTAAAAAGTTGCATCGTTGAGAATGAAAAATAGGTAATCCGATTGAGTTCCATTCCACACAACTAGTTGGTCGGTTCAGTTGGTCGGAATGGAAGAACAGAAGGTGATCCGATCGAGTTCCATTCTGCACAACCAGTTGATCGGTTCCGTTGATCGGAGTGGAAGTACCGCTCAAAAGGACTCCACAGAGGAACATTAGATTTTGGCATGGTTTATGATATTTTAAATCGTATTTTGGATGAGATTAGATAAAATAGTTTATGAAATGTACTTAATGAGGTTTTTTTTATTTTGCATATAGCAATTTTTTCGTCAGTTTAGACTAGATGAGGCTGGTGTTTCTTGGCTGACTGCCCTGAGAAGAATCACCGAAACAAACTCAGGGGTCAAAGTCTCTTTTTATGTCTATTCAGCAATACATTAAAACTTTCGTGTTGAACTATTAAACTGTATATTAACATGTTAATAACCTGTGTTATGTGACAACAGAAACTATAGATAGGTACCGGCACGGATCTTGAGCGTTGACTTCTACAGTTCTACTTGCTTAGAAATATATCGGGTCTCTTTAGTGGAATGACGAGAGATGCGGGGAGTGAAATCCTTGTACAGTGATTGGCTCGCCGATATTGTACGATGCGCAAAGCGATCCCCGCTCTTTCGCCGAGCGCTCCAGATTCGTGCCGCTATCTGTACTATCTTATTATCTCCTGATAAGAACATTATACCTATTTATAGATAAAAACATATTTATCTTATCACTCACCCATATTTCGCGAAGTTTGTAAACACAGTACACACCAAATTAATTAGTTTATATTCTCTGCTATTTTTCTCAACCTTCAAATTATATGCATGAGCATGGAACAAATACATTAAGTCATCCAAATGGGCTGCTCCTTTAATTCCGTATTTCAATCCAGGTCTTACATACACATTTCTGTCAGAAACACACGCGAATATGTACATATATCTTCGACCATCACCAACCTTTGGCAAATGTGAAACGAATCTGTTAACGTCGTAAGTAAAATACGCATGGCTAGCATAGGTTACAAATTCTTTCATTAAATCAGTATTGAGAGGTTTCCCTTTAAAGTAGTATTCGTGTATCTTCTCCGATACTTCTGAAATCGTCTCCGGAGTGCATTTGTTCAGGATCTTTCTTGGAACCAACAGTTCTATATAACGGTTGGACTGTTGCAAGACTGAATCTTCCATTTTTGGTATATCAGCAGCGGCTTCTACGGTTGTATGCCCAATAAGGACATCTACATCGTTTATTCTTTTATTTTTCAACGCCTCCAAAGGATCTTCTGTCAAAAAATGTTCTTTACCAAAATCTTTCTCAATAACTGGCGTAAAATGGAACAGTTTAAGTATATTATTATTGAATTCCTCATATGAGAAAACTATTGGATTTGTACCTATTAGTTTTTCAACAGGAACGCTTTGTAGGAAATCTAGAAGCTCATCAGGGTCGTTCGTTTCGAAACCTAAATCTTTGCCAAGCATGAAAGCACGTTTTTTCGGCACAAATGATAGAGACCAGTCATTAAAAGGCACACCACTCAATGCAGCAGCTTTCTTGAAGAGCCCTTTAGACATGGGCGATATAATATGGAGACAAGTAGATGCACCACCAGCACTTTCACCAAATACTGTGACATTGTTGGGATCTCCGCCGAAGCTTCCAATGTTATTTTGCACCCACCGCAGTGCTGCAACTTGGTCTTTCAATCCAGCGTTTCCAGGTACCTCTTCGGTGTCTAGGCATAGGAAACCAAGTACTTCCAATCTGTAGTTTAATGTAACAAGTACTACACCGTGGCTAACCAAGAAATCTGGTCCGTAATTTTCGTCATTACCAGAGTCACTCTTGAAACCACCTCCATGTATGAACACCATCACTGGCAATGGAGATGCGGGCATGATGTCTGGGCTGTATACATTGAGGTATAAGCAGTCTTCATTTCCAAGATCGACTACGTCCGTGAAAATGCACTTCTGAGGGCATTTAGGTCCATGCTCTGTAGCTTTGCGTATATCTTCCCATGGAAGAGGTGGTTGTGGTGCCTGAAAAATTATATTAATTGTTTAGCTTTGGACTTGCGAGTACTTTTAAGTATCATTTTGTAGGAGACACAGTTTCGTGATAGTGATGTAATGCTAACCATGTCAATCTAATCCAGTTGAGTCTTGATTATATAATTTATAACGCCAACACGTTCTAAGATAGCCATAAAACGTGCATGAGCCAATATATCGTGCTGATTACTTTGACTCATTTGTGTCGTTTCTGCTCCGCATATAAAAACTAGCTTCTGCCAGCGGTTTCACCCGCGTGAAAGCAGAAAATATATATCATTTAGCACTCAGGGATAGTGTAGCTACATATTAGTTAAGTAATTTCTGAATCGGTTCAGTAGTTTCAGAGATTACCCCCTAAATACAAATTAAAAAATTGAATAGAAATTCTCTCCTCTAGCATTTTAATAGGTTTTGAATTAAAAAATATCATGCCCACTATACAGTGTGCAGTGGATCTTTGATTTGCAGTCAGCAAGCTCATAGAGTAGGATGCCCTCGAGCTGGATGGCCTCACGACCATAAAGGGTGATTTGGATAGCTTGGATAAAGAAGGCAGAAGCTCCGGTGTTATGGTGCAGTAACAGGAGAGGGCTATGTCCAGCTATGGATTGCAATAGAATGAATTGATTGAAAGTCATCTTTTAGAGCTGAATCTTTGTTTTTTAGTACTAGTCTTGCATTTAGCCACTGTCTCACCTGATTGATGGACGCTTTTAACACGCTTGCCTATAAGTAACCTATTCACTATTGACATATAGACCCGTTGTATAGGATAGACTACTGTTTCGACACTGTTAAGAGAATAAATGTTGTGTTGCTTACCTTGAATCTCAGTTTGCCCAGTGGTGGCTGAGCGTAGGGGATGCCTTTAAAGCTGTAGTATTTGCCATCTCCTGTAATGTTCTCCACTACTTCTCCAGACAGCCATCCTTGCTGCACCTTTACTTCTGCCATTGTCTGTTAACACTGAAAAATAATATATTTTGATTAACAACAAAAGAGGTTATGTGACTTATCATTCTCTCGCGCCGAGCCTTGCTACAGGCCATGGTCCGAATCGAGGAGTAGTGGAAGGCGGTCGCCTCCTTTTGCGAAGCAGCTAGCAAAGGAGGTGGCCGCATGCGAGAGGCAACCCTCACACCCCAGCCGACGGAATCCCGATCCCGATTTCCGGTCACCGTAGGCGCGAGCTTGCGGACGGCGAGCAACGAGTAGCTCGCCGTCCGACCGTTCGGTAACTATCCGGACCACGCGCGCCCCAAGGAGATGTCAGCAAACAATAGGGGCCCAGCAGGGTTGGGTTCGGTTCTGAAAGGAAATCCCGGCTCTGGTATGAAAGGCAACGAAGGGACTAGGAGTGGGTTTTAGTCAATAAAAGCCTGATACGAAGAAGATGTCATTGGATGATTTCCCAACTGAAAAAAAAATATGACTTATCATTGACTAGCTTCTGCCAGCAACTTTGCCCGCGTGAATGTAGATAATTACCCGATTAAAAGTATCCTATGTGCTATTCCAGGACATGGTCTACCAGTGTACCAAGTTTCATCGAAATCCGTACAGCCGTTCAGGCGTGAAGAAGTAACAAACACACATACATACGAACTTTCGCCTTTATAATATTAGATTGATATATACATACATGGCATAAGATGATGTCACAGTTGTTATGTAGTAATTGTGATCTCAAAAGGCCTTGAACGTTTAAGATGAGTCAAATATCTATAAACGTCCAACCAAAGCTATATGAAAAACACTTTTTGTATTTACTGGTGGTATTTATGCAATTTTGTTAATAGGCAAGGAGTCTTTATTTTGTATTTAAAAATATATTTTTGTAAGTGGTTTTAAACTTGGTATTAAAAACAATAAAATTAACGGAAATACAAAAACAAATTGAATTGAGTTAATTGGTTTTGAATTAAAATAAATTGTATTCGTTAATATGGAATTAAATAAATATATGATAATTGAATTATTTTTTTTAGGAATATAATATACAAACTAAAAATAATAATATTTACAAACGGGTAGGCAAATATTATTTTAATTGTTGTTTTAATTGAATTAAAAGGACAATCGAATTAGATTAATTCGAATTAGATTAAATCGGATAAATATATATTGGAATAAATATATTTATTTTTCAGAGAAGATTTTCGACAATTGTCTGGCTTACGAAGTATTGGTTTCATACCAATATATTTTTACCATACCATATATATATTATGCAGATATGTTTTTTAAATGAAATTAAATAACAAAAAATTTTAAAACATTAAATAAGGCTATCACAGAAGGCTCTGTGTTATTTAAACTCTTACTACAGTCCTTCTTTTCTTAAGACGTGTATACACACGTCTTAAGAAAACACAGATACCCATTTCAATATTGAAATGGATACCTGTGTTCCTTGTTTTAACGATCTCTTGTATTTTTGTAGTATGTAATTATTTTTTTATCCCAAGTAATAAAATAAAATAAGATAGATTGAAAACGCTATACACAAATACTTACCTCGTCTTTATTAATTGAAGTCACAGTGTACTGTTATTTTATTATTTACACGTCTTTGGTTCAAGGTAGACATACCACTAGTGCGGCTGTACTAAACAAAAAAACGAGTTTACATTCACTTATTACATAATCGTGATGCAAGCCTAAGCAGAGGTTATTGACCTCCACGTGGCGTCATTTGCCTAAACATAATATTGTTATGGACTGACAATTGTTTGCCTGAGACGTTACGTTGTGGAAATGGTTTACAATTAAAGTTTATTCCTTAGTTGTTAATTAATCCGACAAACACTCTGGCGTTAATTTCGCCAAGGTCGCACATCCACGACCAAATACTCCATTTTGTCAGCTCTTCGTTTCTGTCACATATGGGAATTGAAGAGCTAAATGAGACTGACTATCCGGTCGCAAACACCCTGGCGAAATGGACATGAAAACACTTGTCGGACTAATTCGATGCAAGCGGTTAAAGGGTTGATTCTGGATGGTGTTTGGAGTACCATGTACCTGTCCTGAACATAGTGCATACTTTTCTGAGTCAGTCTTGAAACCACCTCCGTGGATGAAACCCATCACTGGCAATCGAGAAGCCGGCATTGAATACGTCCGTAAAAATGTAATTTTAAGGGCATTTATTTATGATTTATTTCAGGATTTAACCCATAGAAACATTATTGAATTAAATTAAATTGTTAAAGCATAATAGATAAATCAAATAAATTAGATTAGATAAATTATTGAATTACATTAATAAAATTAACTAACGTCTTAGCAGGTACACACTGTGAAATATTTTAGATACTATCTGATTATTACACTGGGTCAGTCAAGTCAGGAAAGATACCTTGAGTCTTCTCAAGAGCATCTATCTTCTGTACCTTTGCGTGCATCTTCCCATGGAAGAGCTGTGGTTGTGGTGGCTGAAAATTATGGAGCTGTCCAAGAAGCCACATACTGTTTGGTCATCTTGTATATAGATAGAGTAGTCAAACAAGTTGTGTCCATGATAGAAGAATTTCTGGCTTATGTGTGATATTGCTTCGATTCAAAAGAGGCAACCGCACAAAATGTCAGCCGAACTCCGTAGGCTCATAAGCAGTTGGTTCAAAATACCTACCTTGTTTTTAGGGTTCAGTACCTCAAAAGGAAAAACGGAACCCTTATTGGATCACTTTGTTGCCCGACCGTCTGTCTGTCAAGACCCTTTATCTCGGGAACGCATAGAGGTATCGAGTTGAAATTAAAACCACATAGTCAAGTCTGCGGTCCCTTGACGCTGTGAAAAAATCAAACTTCTAAGTTAACTAAAAAAAGATAAGGTGGTTTATGTCGCAAAAAACGTGTATTTCGACACTCTCAAGGAAATCAAAATTCATAGGGTAGTTCCCGTTGACCCAGAATCTTAAACTTTGGCATAAAGCAAGGTCTTATAGGACAGATATAGGAATAAATCTGAAAACAGTAAATTTGTTATTACGTCACAAAAAAAAATTGCGATTCGGAAAAATCTTCGAAACTCCATTCAGGAATTTAAGTGTTTACATAGGTACGGAACTCCCAGGGCGCGAGTACGACTCGCACTTGCCCAGGTTTTTTTTTGCGTTTGGTATAAAGAGATAGGCGCTCGAGGGGTTAAAGGTGTTTGTGTTACATAGTACCTACAGTCCGTGTTATGTATGACGTTATCATTATACCCCACGTGAATTATATTTTTACTCCGTCCTCTTTCAGATTAATTTCGTTATTTTGGCGCTTATCTGGTGGTCGCCACTGTTGTGTCTGGTTCTCAGAAGGGTTAAAGATAGTGCAACATACTTGTCCTAGAAACAATACTCCACACGATACACGATTCCACCAGTGGGAGTTCGTTTTATAACCAAGTATTTTTGGTGGGTGTTAATTTTCGTAAAGAGAAAAAAAAAAGGTTCAGTAACAGTTGTATATAAAACCCATACAATATTATTACAAATTGACAATTAACAAACAATAAAAACTATACTTGATGAGGCTGAAAAGTCTCTTTCCAGCATCATTGTAATGTGAAATATATTATAAAGCATAATCAGTTTTTTTTTTAATGTTCCCACTGCTGGGACTCAGGCCTCTTCTCTAGGAGAGGGAATGGGCTGTAATCCACCACGCGGGCCCAGTGCGGGTTGGTGAACGTCACACGTCTTCGAATTTTTGGTTCTAGGACATGCCGGTTTCCTCACGATGTTCTCCTTCACCGTTTTGAGAGCAGTGGTGATGAAATAAATTACACAAAGTAATACGCCTGGCTGGGTTTGAACCCACGACCTACAATTCGTAAGTCGGGGCCGTTACCACTCGGCCACCACTGCTCTACTCGGCCACCACTGCTCTACTCGAAATATATTATGCTTTTTGGAAAATTGATGGAAAATACAATAATATTACAAATTCGCCTAGGTTTGGCCTTCATGTACAAATCATATAGGTAGGTACATGGCGATGACTCTTGTTAATTTTATGTAAAGCGTTAGTTCAGCCTTTATGGCGCCAACACAAACCTGCGATGGGATGTCGTATCGTAAAAACCTGCAAGCTCACGCGACGCATCGCTAGAACAAATTGATACGCACTGATTCACTTCAACCGATGCTTTGCCGCACGAAATCGTATCGCAGAAATTCTGATGGAATTTTGGTGGAAGAGATTTGTGTGGAAGCCCTTTTAAAAATATAAAAATAATAATAATATAACAATACATAAATCGCCGCTTGGCAGTACTAATAAGTTCATGGTATCAAAATTGCGTTGATTATACAATTTCTATGATGCGCCATTAAAAACCCTCACTTCTAATTTAATACGTGTTTAATAGTGTATGACACTAATGATGTTAAAATTCCAGTCCAGCGTATTCAAATATGCTCTTCCAAAAAGCTACTGCTTCAGCTTCAGGTGCTGTTTTCGGAGTGAGGGTGTCTCCTATCTCCACGTAGGCTTTGTTGGAGTTGTCGTATTCCGGCCAGGTTATACCGAGAGAAGAGTCAGGCGTTGGGTTCCTAAAAACAGAGGGTAAAGGGTTAAAAATTGTCCAGGGCTGCCGAACAATCCATTCGGAAAATTTATCACGGCTTTGGAACGCAAAGGACAATTGAAAGAACACAGGTGAGCTTAGTCAGTAGAAGTCTGACAATCCCTCCCGCTCCACCCAGAGCTGGAGAAGTTATTTGATGATATTACACCTCAAAAATAGAGCAGGTTTAAAAACTGTGCGGACATTTTACGTTAGAACAGAGCCACCAGTAATCTATCGGTCCGGTTAATCTCATAGGTTATGATTAAATTTGAAATTACATGATAACTACTTGATTATCTCATGATCCGGTGATAAAACAGAAAACAAACACTAAAGTTATCTTATCACTTACCCATGTTTTGCAAAGTTGGTAAACACAGTACATACAAAATTAATCAGTTCATACTCTTTACTGTTGTTCTCAATCTTCAAATTATGTTTATTCGCATTCAATAGATACATCAGGTCATCCAAATGGGCGGTTCCTTGAATTCCATACTTCAGTCCACCACTCGCGTAGATGTTTCTATTTGAAATGCAGGAGAACTTGTACATATATCTCCGACCATTACCAACCTTTGGCAAATGTGTAAGAAATCTGCTCACGTCGTAAACGAAACACGCATGATTAGCGTAGGTGATAAATTCTCTCATGACCTCCACAGTGAGAGGCTTCCCTTTGAAATAATAGTCATTTATTCTCTTCGACACTTCTAGAACTGTCTCCGGAGTGCTTTTCATTAGGATCTTTCTCGGGACCAGCAGTTCTGGATAACGGTTGTATTGTGTCATAATTGATTTTTCAATTATAGGAATTCCAATTGTAGCTTCTTCGCTTGTGAATCCAATGAGGACATCTACGTCATTTATTCTTTTATTATTCAATGCTTCCAAGGGATCTTCTGTCAAAAAATGTTCCTGCCCAAAATCTTTCTCGATAACTGGTGTAAAATGGTACATTTTAAGTATATTATTGTTTATTTCTTCAAAAGATAACACGACTGGATTTGTGTGAATTAATTTTTCAGCTGGAACGCTTTGTAAGAAGTCTAGAAGCTCATTAGGGTCATTGGTTTCAAAGCCCAGTTCTTTGCCAAGCATGAATGCTCTCTTTTGTGGTACAAATGACACAGACCAATCGCAGAACGGTACACCACTCATTGGAACAGCTCTCTTAAAAAGACCTTTGGACATTGGTGAGATGATATGCAGACTAGTGGATGCACCGCCTGCGCTTTCACCAAAAACTGTGACATTATTGGGATCTCCACCAAAGCTTCCAATATTGTCTCGCACCCATCGCAAGGCAGCAACTTGGTCTTTTAATCCAGCATTTCCAGGTACTTCTTCAGTGTCCAGACATAAGAAACCAAATGCTTCTAATCTGTAGTTTATAGTAACAAGTATTACGCCATGTGGGACAAGGAAGTCTGGTCCGTAGTTATCGTCGTTTCCAGAGCCACTTTTATAACCTCCTCCGTGGATGAACACCATCACTGGCAATGGAGAAGCCGACATTATATCTGGGCTGTACACATTAAGATACAAACAGTCTTCGCTACCGAGTAGAATATCTTCTGTGAATATACATTTCTGAGGGCAGGTAGGTCCGTGTTCTGTCGCTTTTCGTATACCTTCCCAAGGAAGAGGTGGAAGGGGTGCCTGAAAGAATATTGTGCAACTAATTAGTGAACAGCAATTTAGGGATTGATTATTGCATTTGAAAAGGAAGAAAAAAAAATTTGCGCTTACCCAAAGTAATAATTATGGGACAAGACCAAGAAGATGATAATCAGGTATACTAGGATTTGCAAATGGTTACGTTATCCTGATAAAATTTAAAATTGGTCACCACTATGCAAACGTCTACCGTGAAGGTAATTGTATTCTCAATGCCAACAAGAATGCAAATGAACAAATATTACGAGTTGTTTACTTTATTCTATTTGTGTCATCAGAATGGTTTGGTATTAGAATTATCATCAAAAATAATAAATTTAATTTTATCTAACCTAACGAAATTGGAGTGGTTAATTTTAAGATTCGATAATTTTCTGTTTTTTTGTCACCAATACGCATCCAATACGCTAATTTACACTAATATTATAACGAGGTAAAGTTTTTAATTTTGTTTGCAGCATCTCTGGAACTACTGAACTGATTTTGTTCTTAAAATTCTTCACCCGTATCAAGCTACATTATCCCTGAGTGAAATAGGCTATATTTGATTGTAACAATACTCGCTTTCCTTTATTCGGTTCTTCAAATTTTTAAAAGCTTAATTAAAATTGCAGCTTACCTTGAATCTTAGTTTGCCCAGCGGTGGCTGAGCGTAGGGAATGCCTTTAAAGCTGTAGTATTTGCCATCTCCTGTGATGGTCTCCACTATTTCTCCAGACAGCCATCCTTGCTGCACCTTTACTTCTGCCATTGCCCTTTTCACTATAAATAAACAAATATAATTTAATTTAGTTGTTGTTGTTTTGAAAAGAGTAGCCATGGAGTTTCTTGCACAATCATTCTTATCCGTAGAGATCTACGCTTTGGAATGTGCATTTAGTATCACTTTTCTGACTGACAGACTTCTTGACAATTCAAAAGTGCTTGTAAATGGTTTATTTGAAATAAATGCTTTGAATCCTGTTCTGTATTTCTTTAGAAAGACACATTCTTCAGTAATGTTAGTGGTTAGTGCTATATTAAAAAATAGCTAAGAATAAGATTATCAATAAATTGATGTAACCATTGTTTCAAGTCTGTTTTTAACCGAAAATATAACATTAAAAGGAAATCGGTAAAACGTTGTATTTTAACAAAATTATTGTCTACAGAGATCCTTAAACTAGGCGACGCTTGAATCTTGGCGGCCGGTAGCAAAACTAGTTATCTAATTTAGGAACGACAAAAAATCTTTGTTATTAAGTAACTTTACATAAAAAAACCCTTGTATTAAATGTAGACAAGGTGTTGTTATATACAAAATAAAATAATCTCACCGTGTCCAAAGTACAATACAGTTGTTTACAAGCTGTGAGACGCCGTATTCGTTCCGAGGTGGACCGGGTACTGGCGTACTGGCGATGGCGCGCACGCATACTTAACATTGATGAATTTGATGATTTTGATATTCGAATCGCGGAGGCTAGCATCAGGACTTGGCAACCTTCAGAAAACAGTTCATTATCTGCAGACTGACTTGGCGAGAGTGAAGTATGAACTTATAACTTACGAACAGCGATCACAATTAAACAATGAGGAAATTAAAGGAGTTCCTATAAGAAAAGATGAAAATCTCTTCTACATTATTGAATCAATCGGTAGGAAGGTAAACTACAGCTGCCCTAAATCCCAGGTGAATTTTGTTTCGAGGGTTTCTATTTTCAACTCTAACGAAAAACTGATAATAGTGAGTTTTTTAAACCGGTATATGAAAGAAGATTTTTATGGGTGGATTTTTTTAAGTAAAAGTGGTACTTTAAAAAATCCACCCATAAAAATCAGGAATGTTTTGTAGTCTGTATTAAAGTGTTTAAGTGTTTAATTTACCTAAATCTCAGGTAATTTGGTTAATGGTTGGTAATGTGTGTCTAATATTATTTAATTTAAATAATTTGGGTAAAGATCTGCTTATATTTCCGTTTAATTAACCGTTGAACTCTAGATAGTTGTGAGTTGTTTTATGTTACTAAAACACTATCGACTAAATATTTTCATAGCATAAGCATAGCATAATCAGCCTTTTTTAATGTTCCCACTGCTGGAACTCAGACCTCCTCTCTAGGAGAGGGAATGGGCCGTAATCCACGACGCGGGCCCAGTGCGGATTGGTATAATTAATATTTTCATGCCATCACTAAATGGCGAAATGTGTCTTTGCACTTAGTCTCCTTTATATAACATCTTTTGTACCTACCACATTTTACGCAAATAAATGATAATATTATTATTATAAAGAAAAATATTATGAATTCGTATGGGTAAAGAATGGGAAAATTTATATACTAAAAACCGCTAATTCAAACTCTTATTCGAAACGAATCAGATTTATACAAGATTGTATAACGTGCTTTCAATTTCTTCTAAGTATTTTTTTATTTTATTTCAGTTTTATTTTGCTCATAATTATTTTGATATATTGTATCTTTGTATTTGCTTACAAAAGGTTTAATACCTCGTTCGCACTGACGAGCTTGTCAAGTTGTCTCCTTTCTTTTGCTTTAGTTAAAAGAATCCTTTTTGTTTCTTATCGCGCTGTTTAATTCAAAGCTCCATCATGCAATATATTTGACTCGCTCACGCTTGCACGCATTACACATTACTGCTTGCTTACTCGCACACTTGTTACTACTTAATGTCGTATATCGTGTGTCATTCTCGCGCAAACTTTTTTAGAGTTTACCTTCCTATCAGTTTATAGATACGTCGTTTATGCCGCGTACATCGAAGGACTGGAACAATTTGCCTGCTGCGGTCTTCCCGTCCAACTATAATTTAGGTGTCTTCAAGGCTAGAGTGAGTAGGCTCTTAATAAACTAGTGCGCCTCACCATCAATGATTGCATCGCTGCTTACCATCAGGTGGGATCGCAGTCAAGCACTGGTTTATATGAATTAAAAAAAAAAGTAGATTTATTTTACCATATTATACATTATAATATAATTAATTGTTTTATTATAGTTTATCGTAGCGATTTTATCCAATTATTGATTACATTCTTAATGGCCTATAGCTTAAAAATATATTATCAGAACGTTCGCGGTCTTCGAACTAAAACTCATTCTTTCTATCGTCAAATGTTACTTATTTTGTATGACATTTTTTTTTTAATTGATGTAAAGAGGACAAAACAAAATTATCAAAATACTATTTCATTTTAACTATCTATACCCAACAAAAAAACTGTACGAAAAAACAAACCTACTAAACCTCAAACAACTTTACACATAATATTACACCTGCATTCTCATAAAAAAAATCACCACGAATTCTGTACAATCAAACATTCAACTACGTAAAAAGACAACATACAATACTAGAAGTAAAACAAGTTTCAACTAATGACTGCACGCGCACGAACTAACTACGGCAAAAAAACAATACTGTTTGAAGGAGCACGGCTGTTTAACGATTTACCCGAAGAATTGAAGAAATGTGACAATATTAATATGTTTAAATCAAAATTAAAAAAAAAACATGTATATAACATATGACGTCACCAACACACCAGATGTGAATATTACAGTACTTATAAGCTATTAATTGTATCTCATTTTAAGTGTACTGTAATTGTTCATATGAGAATAAATTCTTTAAACCTATATAAACCAGTGCTTGATTGCGATCCCACCTGCCCCCCTAGCCAAGTTGCAAACGATAAACGGGAACGCTTAGTAATCTCCAATAGATTTTCAACTTTATACCGAAGAGCATAAAGTTGATAATCTATTATTTAGACTACTGAATGTTAGCGACCGGAACGAACGAAAACACTTTTGTAATCTTCAATAGATTTTCAACTTTATATCCAATAACATAAAGTTGAAAATCTATTAAAGACTACTGAGAGTTTACGTTTATCGTTTGTGACTTGGCTAGGGGGCCTGATGGTAAGCAGTGATGCAATTATTGATGGTGAGGCGCATTAAT
This sequence comes from Mythimna impura, assembly GCA_905147345.3. NCBI lineage: Eukaryota > Metazoa > Arthropoda > Insecta > Lepidoptera > Noctuidae > Mythimna > Mythimna impura. The sequence goes on from LR990355.1 coordinate 26,919,021, forward strand.
TTATTAAGAGCCTATTCACTCTAGCCTTGAAGACACCTAAATTATAGTTGGACGGGAAGACCGCAGTTGGCAAATTGTTCCAGTCTTTCGATGTACGCGGTATAAACGACGAAGCGAAACGCTTAGTCCGGATCGGTCATAGTATTTACTGAGACTTGGTTATTGAATGGGATTTTAAATTCTGAGTTTTTTGATGAACGATACATTGTTTGGCGCCGTGATTGGGAATATGTTTTAACCGGGCAACCGCGTGGTGGTGGTGGGGGGGGGGTACTTCTTGCTACTCGTAGAGAACTATCAGTTAAGTTACTTATGTCAACAAGAAAGAGAAGCCCATTTTCCCTATACCTCTGGGCCCTCATGTTACAGTCATGAAATTGGTTTTATTTTATAGAGAAATACCCCAGGTGTAACTTCACTTAGTTTCAATAAAATTAACAGTTATATTTCTGAGATAATTTTATTTTTATTTGTAGCTAAGTTAGGTTAGAAAATGCCTTAAGTGACAATCAACGGTACAATTAAATTAAAGGTAATTCTTATTTAGCTGATTTGAAATGAAAGACTGGTTACAGGCATTTTACTTCGCGCCGAAACTGAAATGCAATTCTATTATTGTTCACATAATGTAATATTTTCATTACGGGTCAAAGGATTCGCAAGTTTAGATATATATAAAAAAATACAATCAATGTATCCTGGCAACACCATCGTGGCTAGATGTCACTTATTTTTTTTGCGGTAAAAGTTTCGCATGGAAAAAACTTTATCCTATCTAAATATTCATTTAGGATACATGGAATAGTATTTTTTTAGCAATTTAACAAAATCCCAAGTGATACATCTTATTATTCATTTATAATACATGAAATAGTTCCTTCTTTAGCAAAATTAACAAAATTTCAAGTGATAACCTATAAAGTGTATTGTGCAATAACGAATTTCAGTGTCGAATTTAAGCCTTGAATCTACAATCACACAGGATGAAGAACCGATATCCAGCAAAAGCCAAAGCACTAAGTGATCATAGCGAGTACTGCATCTCAGACTTACGAGTCGAAACCTTGCTCAATCTTCAATCAGGGTACGAGATACCATTAGCGACGTTGTTTTCGCACGCTAACTGATTGGAAGCTGCCAGACTGGTACGTGATGCTCTTAGCGGCTTATTCTACGTTGCTAGTCTGAAAAGGCCCCTGAAACCTGTCATCGAGGACGCGATCCTCATCGGGCAATGGCGGAGGCACTAAGTGATCATAGCGAGTGCTGTTTTTTGGACTTGCGAGTCGAGGCCTTGTTCAATCTTCAATCAGGGTACGAGATACCATTGGCGACGTTATTTTTACGCGCTAACTGATTGTAAGCTACCAGACTAGTACGCGATACTCTTGGCTTCGTTATTCTACGTTGCTAATCTGGTATGCATCTGTTATAGCAGGTGAGTCCCATTCATTTATAATCCAAAGAACAAAATGGCAAAAAGACTAAGTTCGACGTGCTCCACTTTATCAGTGCCTATAAAGGTCACGAGAAGGCCAAGTTCATACTACCCATCTGTGTATTATTAATTCGTGTAAAAACAGTACACCACCTATGTGTAGATCGCTACAAAACATTCAAACTCCTTTAGTGAATACGAGATATTCCAAACCACCATAAGGTGGCAAGTTATACTGCCTAATATGTAAATTATAAACTTTCCAAAGTAATGATAGAGAATACGAGATATTCCAAACTGTCATAAGTTAATCCAATGTACCTAGCCGGATTGCCGGTAGATACCCACCTGTGTCCAGTTGTTGGACTAGAAGCCAACCCAAAACCATGGGAGAAGGCAAGGCAGAATTATTGACACCCTAACCGGCTACAATGCTGGTGGAAAATACTGCCATAGTGCGAGCATAACGGTGGCCGATTATCAGACCTATTTTTTGCTGAGTTAAATAGTAAAGACCTATTCAATAGAAATATTATTATTTCCTTATGGTTATGTTGTACACTGACCTGCAATATATTCAAAATAATAAAAACAAAAACAAACCATGGAACACGAGATGTTCACAATGATATATATTTAAGCACTAAGTGACATGAATACTTCATCAACAATTTACAAATAATATGTTCACTTATAGCAACAAATATCAGTAAGTGTTGATTATGATATGACTCCATGTAATAATATCTATGGAAAATCTTGATATAATTTAAACGGATTAAATTCATAGGTACAGCATATCATTCCACATCCTCAGTATTTAAGCTTATAGTAAAAACCTTGCTCAAAGAGCATGTAAGCTAACTTTTAAGGAACCAAAACCTAAGGAAATCGCAGGTTAAGTCCTCTGCTGACACCAGCAGTCCTGAATAAAATTATAAGGTTCTAAAGTTTCAATACCCGAATTACAGGAACTCCTCACAGGCTCGAAGAACCCGTGCACCAGCACCTTGGAATACTTGATGTATGACACCAATGCCACAATTGGTGTGGCCACCCGCTGGGCTGAGCGGTTTGAGGAAGCTACCATTGATTTTAAGAAGAAGTAACTTCTCACTGTTGAAAGCAGAAGGGAATAATATTGACGGGCAAAACCACCAGCCCTACTTACTTATAATCACCCCAAGGGAGTAAGTCAGCAATAAACTTATAATGAAATACAACAACTAAATAATGAAATATGTGCTGATATATTTGTAAATAGTTGTTAGAACAAAATGGTATGAGGTATCTACCTTACTTAATGTCTAAATCACTCAATAAACTAAAAATTCAATATAAATGAATGTCAAATTACACAAACCGTGTACGCCTGCTATTGACAATTGCACAGAACTAAACCTAAATTCAAATCTTTTGTAAAAACTTACCTGGTTGGTGCTCCTAATAAATAAATAAACAGACCCCCTATCAACATATAAGGTTGAAATAAACAGGGAAGTCTTTGTTGTAACAAAACAGAAATAACAAGATTCAGATTTAATTTGATCTGCACTGGTATAACATTTCCAGTAGCAATTGTCTTATATTGACAATATTTTCTGTGTTCAAAGCAAATATTGTATGGAGGGAAATTGCCTCATTATAGGGAATACCTAGGAACAAGCTTCCCATGACTAGACAACTGGCCTTGTCATGGAAACATTACTTCTGATGCATTTGGCACATAAGAGCTCTCATGCCACGGGACACAAAAAGTGTGCACCAAAGCAACTTGTTTCACCAAGGACTCACTTCTATGACAATCAAAAAATCTCACTGCGCTTAATAGAAAAATTACTTTGCAGTATACATGACTCCTGAACTTAAAAAATTAACATAAAAGTAGACAACTATCTACCACTTGGTAAAGAAATGTAATGTTAGATTTTATGTTAGATCATTCAGACATTCCCAAAACATGCATGGCATACCCACCAATTTTGGGACAGGGATGGTTTGCTGAACACAGTTTAATATCATGCCTATAAGCCTATATGTATCCTATAAGTCATATGGTGAAATTATGGCTTCTCTCTACTTTGTTAGGTTGTCACTGTCAAACAGTGTCAGAAATGCAATAGACAACTTTGTCTACGGTGCAGCTAAAACCCGGTCCACACATGACCTACAGTAAAACTAGTCTTTTGTTTGGCTGATACTTTTAAATTTATTTCATGTTTATCCATCAAAACCAAAGAAAATAAAACGACAATAATCAAGAAAAGAAAAAATATGCACATATCTACCAGACAGATGACAGATGTCATCAATATAAATATAATGAAACAAAGAATGAAAAAACATTTATGATCATGTTGACGAGAGCAGCTACCCGACGCGCACGCCCTTCACCCCTGGGCTCGTCGCTCAGCTCCGCCTCGCCGCCGCCGGTCCTCGGATCACCAGTGTCACCGACGGCTGCAGTTGCGTCGAGCTCGAGCGACGAGTATTTCTCCCCGCCGACGTCGCCAACACCTGTACGTCGGCCGGCGAGAGGCCGGCCACCGAAGAGCTTAGGACCTAGGGGCCAACCGGCCCCGAGCCGGGTCCCCGCTACCGGTGGTTGTGTGCAGCGCATGAAATGGACTCAGTCCATGAACGAAAATGTCATGCGCGCATATTATTGGTCTACAGAGGGGGGAACTAACCTCACTGCGTACCGTGTTAGGATGCTGTCTCTGTTTCAGGAACTGGAACCAACCGTCAATGTCACGGCTCAACGATTGTCGGATCAGGTGCGGGTTATCCAACGAAATCACAGATTGGACGGCGCCGCACTTGATAGGCTGCGCTCAGAGGTACTGAGCAACCGTATCATCTCGACTCCATCACAGACACAGACTGAGGCACCACAGGCTACAGATGCAATCCTGCCGCGGTCCAATCATATTGATGATGAAGCAGATGATAGGGTTGTTACAGTAAGTAGCCAGTGCAACGATCGACTGAGGAGCGCACTGGAGGATGCACTCCGCGAGTACAGATCGACTCCGATCGCTCTTAGACCTCGTCTACCCCGGTTACCTATGCACAAAAAAAATAGGGCGCTAGTGTGTGCTCTGGACTCGCTTGAGAATGTGTTCGAGAGCAGCGTAAACCTCGCTGATACGCACTCAATCCTCTATTGCGGGGCTATTGCGGCATGTCGTTTAGCCAACGTCGAACTACCAAGTTGTGACGGAGCTACTCGACCAAAGCCTGCCGCACCTGCCTGGCAATGTAGGATTGAGAGGCGTATTGATGAGGCCAGAGCGCTCATTGGTAAACTATACTGCTTCAGGGAGGGCAATACACGACCACGTGTGATGCGCTACGTGAGGCGAGCGTTTTCGGGGACTGAAATCAGTCCTCGAGAATACTTATCTCGTGTCACGGAGCGCATCGACTTCCTGAAGCAGAAAGTTTGTGCATGGGCCAACCGTATTCGACGGTATAAGCGGCGAGTCGACCGGTACTCGCAGAATCGCATGTTCCAGAGCGATGAGAGATGGGTATACAGAGCTTGGGAGCGACCTGAACAAAATGTGACTGACGTGACCCGCCCAGATGCTGTCGCCACGAATACTTTCTGGCGCAATATTTGGTCGGTGCCCGTCTGTCACACTGAGGATGGCTGGATGCGTGAAGTTGAGCGCGTGTGCGAAGCTATACCAGAAATGGAAAAAGTAGTCATTAGCCCAATAGATGTAGCCAGAGCAGTCCGTCCGTTACCGAATTGGAAGTCTCCAGGACCGGACGGACTTCAAAATTTCTGGCTAAAATGGTATAGCAGCTCACACGCGCTCCTGGCATCTCAATTCCAGTCATCCTTAGAGTCTGGGTCGCTACCTCAGTTTCTAACAACTGGCGTTACCCATCTGCTCCATAAGACAGGTAGTACTGCGGAACCCAAGAATTATAGACCGATAACATGCTTGTCAACGGTCTATAAACTTCTTACGTCCATTCTGAGAACGAAAATTAACAAGCACATTGATAGCAACTCAATTATGTCTGCCTCTCAGAATGGATGTAGGAACGGGTCTCGCGGTACTAAGGAGCTACTCCTCATAGACATGGCCATAAGCCAACAGGTTCGTCGATCTCGCAAGGATCTGTCGACATGTTGGATAGATTATAAGAAGGCCTATGACTCTGTGCCACATACATGGCTCATGAGGGTGTTGGAGTTGTATAAAATAGATGCAACTCTACGCACCTTCCTTGAGTCATGTATGGGGCAATGGAACACAGTTCTTCGCTATCCAGGATGTCGATCGATTCGGAGGGACGATGAGCCTATATGGATTAAACGGGGAATATTCCAGGGCGACAGTCTGAGTCCACTTTGGTTCTGCTTAGCCCTGAATCCTCTAAGCACATTGCTGGAGGAATCAGGCTTGGGCTATCGGTTGAGAAGAGGTGGTCAGGTTCTATCACACCTTCTTTACATGGATGATCTGAAACTCATTGCCCCCAACAAGTTACGACTGATGGAACTACTGAAGGTAACTGAAACCTTCAGTAGTGCCATCAGGATGGAATTTGGTGTGGATAAATGTGCAGTCATGCATGTAAAGCGAGGGGAGATTATGTAATCTGAGGGGATTCAACTCTCAGATTCCATACACTTTAGATCCCTCTCCTCGACCGAAACCTATAAGTATTTGGGTATGTCGGAAGCGTTAGGCATTAGCGTTGCTGACATGAAGCAATCGTTGAAGGAGCGCTTCTTTGGCCGCCTGAAGAAGGTATTAAACAGCCTTCTGTCAGGTGGAAATAAGGTGCGCGCCTTCAATGGCTGGGTCATGCCGGTCTTAATGTACTCTTTCGGCATACTCAAATGGACTCAGACCGAGCTAGACGCTGTGGATAGGCGGGTCCGTACACTGCTGACCGCAAACCGGATGCATCACCCACGGTCGTCGGTGATGAGACTGTACATCCCGCTGAAGTATGGAGGTCGAGGTTTTTTAAACGCGAAGACCCTGCACAACCGCGAGGTGTGCAGCCTCAGAGAATACTTTCACAAAACCGATGTGGGTATGCACCGAGATGTGGTCGCAGTGGACAAGGGACTCACCCCGTTGTCCATGGCTAAAGAGAACTGGCGCAAACCTGTGGTACTTACAACTGATGACCGCAAGGAAGTATGGAAAAGTAAGGAGCTCCACGGGCGCTTTTATCGGGCTCTTCATGAGTCTGATATAGATTTTGCAGCGTCCGTAGCCTGGCTACGTTTCAGCAACCTCTTCGGGGAAACTGAAGGTTTTATCTGTGCAATTATGGACGAAGTCATCTTGACGAATAACTACCGGAGATATATAATGAAGGACGGGACGGTTGACGTGTGTCGGGCATGCCATCGTCCGGGTGAGTCTATCAGACATATTATCTCTGGTTGTTCTCGTCTGGCTAACGGCGAGTACTTGCACAGGCATAACCAAGTAGCCAGGATTATTCACCAGCAACTTGCTTTGAAATACAACCTAGTGGATTATGAGGTACCGTATTACAGGTATGTGCCCGACCCAGTTCTCGAAAATGACCATGTCACCTTGTACTGGGATCGGTCTATCATTACTGACCGGACTATTGTAGCCAATAAGCCGGATATAGTAGTGATAGACCGATTAGCGCGCCGCGTAATGATAGTCGATGTCACCATCCCACATGACGAGAATCTCGTGAAAGCTGAGAAAGAGAAACAAATTAAATATCTCGACTTAGCACACGAGGTTGTTGACATGTGGAATGTAGACTCGGCTGTCATTGTGCCGATTGTCGTGACCGCCAACGGCCTTATAGCCAAAAGCTTCGACGACCATCTGTCGAAGCTGTCATTGCGCGGTTGGATCAAGGGCCTGATACAGAAGGCAGTACTCCTCGATACGGCTCGCATCGTAAGGACCCTGTCTCGATACCGGCGGACTACTATTTTTTATATTTTTAAATGTTTTTTTTTATATGATTTTGTTAAAAAAATATTTAAAAATGTAATTAATATGTATATTGAACGAATAAAGATAAATAATAATAATAATTTAATATAATAAAATATAATTTATATGTTATGTTAAATGAACAAACGGAATAATAATAATAAAATCGATAAGCTACACTTCCATACCAGTCACCTACAATGTCAACACAAATATAACTTAGATGTGAATAGATACTTATCGTTTGAAACGAAAATGATGAATGTGATAATATATAATGCATGTACCTAATTGCATTGCCTAATGCAAGGCTAATTATATGATGCATGTAATGTAATTACATTACCCCCAATGACATTTAAAACATCACTATGGTATGATAAAAACAACTAATGAGAATATTCTGCTTCAATAGATTTCAACAAATTGTCTTTGTGTTAAGTGGGAACAGCAGTACTATAAAACCAAAGTAACTCTTTGTCTGATTACATTTAGTAATAATGACCTTGTAATATAGCCGACATCAACGGCTAGGTACAGGGGCGCTGGCTTTTAGAAAACCTCATGGGTGCTCATGCTCATTTGATGGACTCGAAAAAGTGGCGAAGTGTGAGAAGAAAAATGCACACTGATCAACCGACAAATAAATAAATGTCCTACTTACATACTGCGTACCTAATTACTAATTATGTTCGATAAAAATATAAAATGAAATCATTTTATAAAAATGAAACTAGTTTTTAGTATCAAGAAATATTATAATGTAACCGTAACCTAAAAGGCGATTACTTATCTGTTTCTTGATGTCTATTCTCAGGGGTGCTCGGCACCCACTGTTTATTTCTCATAATCGGCGCCCCTGGCCAGGTACATATAACGATGATGTACAAATAACCAAGTAAGTACTAAAATATACTGAGAGTAATGATACAATATTTCTAAAATAAGCTAGTAAGTCATAAGTGACTTTCATTAAGAATAATCCAATTAATTACAATACACGTCTCACACCGTGGTATTATAACTGCCCCTGTTGAAGATAACATGCTTCTCATCTAAATCAGTTGCCTATCAATGAATCAAATATATTTTTACAATACGAGAATACTTGTCACACAATACTTTAAAAAATGAACGGATAGTCTAGTCAACACCTTGGGACACTCCCAGCAAGAACGTATGACTGTAGCGACAAAAAACCTTAGGGAAAACTGAAATCAACTCATATCTTACTATAAAAAGAAACCGCACTTGAGTTGATAGTACCAGTACTAACAATAGCGTAACAATTAATTATTGCAGCAAACTTTAAACATCTACATTATGTGAACAATAATAGAATTGCATTTCAGTTTCGGCGCGAAGTAAAATTGGGAATCAAACGAGCTTACCTGTTAAGCGAAGTCTTGATTCTAATTTTATGAGCGCCGAAACTGAAATGCAATCACCCACCCACCACTAGTTAATAGCCCCAAAGCTGCAATAATTAACCTACCTAACTCACAGTTATCCTTACAGGGAAATAGTGAATGTAAGTATGCGGTAACAAGTCTGTCCAAAAGACAGCTTGTTCCTTGTCCTATAATCTCTAAAGTAAGTGACATCTAGCCGCGATGGTGTTGCCAGGATACATTGATTGTATTTTTTTATATATATATCTAAACTTGCGAATCCTTTGACCCGTAATGAAAATATTACATTATGTGAACAATAATAGAATTGCATTTCAGTTTCGGCGCTCATAAAATTAGAATCAAGACTTCGCTTAACAGGTAAGCTCGTTTGATTCCCAATTTTGTTTTACGTATGATTACACCACAACCTCATATTTTTTGTAGTATCAACCTAGATTACTGTACAACAATGTCAAATAAGTACTTTATGAATTTGGTTTCCCTTAAGAGTATACACGTTTTTAACCGACTTCAAAAAGGAGGAGGTTATATGTTCGGTTGAATGTATGTTTTTTGCGACATAAACGGCCGTATCTTTTTTTTTCGTTAACTCAGAAAAATCGTTTAAAAAAATGGTGAAGGAGCATTACCTTTCACTTTGATTTTTTCTTCTCCTGGCTCAATTATATATTTAATATTTATTAGTATTTTTTTTTCTTATATTGTATGTATGTATTTGTGTTATTCTGTCTTATTAGTATTTTTCTGATGTTGTACACTGACAGCCCTAAAAATCCATCTTCTCTCTTTCAGTCCATCCAAAGGTTGTCTGTAAGAAATTGCCCTGTGCGATAAGACCGCCCATTGTACACTTATTTTTAATTATGTTTGTCCTTATTTTTGTTTAGGTGGTGTACAATAAAGAATATAATAAATAATAATAAATAAATAAGGATGATATTTTCACAGCTTCAAAGGACTGCAGACCTGAGTAACTATATAATAACTAATAAGAGTAAATTTAATTTCAACTCGATACCTCCACGCGTTCCCGAGATAAAAGGTCTTGACAGACAGACAGACAGATGGACAACAAAGTGATCTTACAAGGGTTCCGCTTCTTCCTTTTGAGGTACGGAACCCTAATAGAATAGTGTTAGATAAACTTTACATTATGCAGACTACTCTGGCACTTTCAACCTCTCGGGTTTGGGGTTATTTATTTTTCTACCTTTCCCTCGCATTTTTGGATTAAGTATTTGTCAAAATTTACTTTTAGCTGGATTTAGTCATTAAAGTAGGGTTTAGCACGTTCCTAACTCTAAATACACAATTCAGAAACCGGCTCTTCTCGCCAGCTTCCAAAGTTTTCAACATGGGTTTATAGTAATGAATATTTATATTTCCCTTGACGATTTCGGTTACGGTAGTTAGTTTCTGTGCGACTATGGGATGTGATCATGTGCTTCGCATACTTGTGCATTCGGCTAACATAGCTATCTTCGCTGTGAAGGTGAGTGTTTACATTTCGGAAAGTGTGCAACAGGATTTGCACCATTTAATTCCGCCAAGCCCGTTCCATTGTAGGGCCACTAGACGTACGACGTTGCGCCACCGGTACATCCTACCCATACGTAAATAACGTTTTGAGAACACATATACAGCTAAGGAATGGAATTCCCTGCCATAGTCTGTGTTTCCTGATATTTACAACCCAAGCCCAGTCACTAGCTTCTTTCAAAAATCTAGTCAAAGATCATTTCCCTTCACTCTAATCGATATCCTGCCTAAATTCATTTCTTCCGTCACTAGCCCACCTTATTGTTCTTTTCTTTTTTCCATCTCTTTGTATGAAATTGTGTAACTTATAATATTTATATGTTTATATATTGTCTTTTATATATTCTTCTTACATACCATCTTAAGGTTGTCTGGTAGATATCGCTGTCAGCGATAAGACCGCCTTTGTACCCATAGATTTAAGGTACTTAGTGTTAAAGTTTTGTTACTGTTTTGGTGTACAATAAAGTTTATTCTATTCTATTCTATTCTAGGGGTCTTTAAGTGATTGCTAGGCAAGCGTGCTCCATCGTCGACTGCACAAGCAATCTGGCCGAATGGGGTATCCTTGACCCATCGCAAATACTGTGCCAGTGTGGAGCCCCTTCACAGAATATTCGTCACCTCCTTTCCTGAGCTATCCAGGTGACTACATATTGGTCGGACCAGATTTAAGTCAAATCGACACGAAAGAAGAAGAAGAAGAAGAATAAAAAAAGTGTTCAACGAACTGCGTAATACCACTAATTTAAGAAGAATTAAAGTAACTTTTTCTTCTTTACATGTAGTCAGCAACGCCTGTGTCATTTTGAGTCGCAACATTTGGCGTTCTGTAATTTTTGCTAATCCACCGAGAAAAGGCGTTGAGTCTATGTTTTTACGGTTCCGTACCTCAAAAGGAAAAAAAACGGGACCCTTATAGGATCACTTTGCTGTCCGTCCGACTGTCTGTCTGTCTGCCTGTCTGTCTGTCAAGACCCTTTACCTCCAAAACGCATGGAGGTATCGAGTTGAAATTAAAACTATATACTCAGGTCTGCGGTCCCTTGAAGCTGTGAAAAAATAAAACTTCTAAGTAAACGAAAAAAAAGATACGGCCGTTTATGTTGCACAAAACATACATTTTGACACTCTCAAAGGAATCAAACTTCATAGGGTACTTCCCGTTGACTCAGAATCCTGAAATTTGGCATAAAGCAAGGTCATGAATAAAACTGAAAACAGAAAATTTGTCACAAAAAAAAAAAATTTTTTGCTATTCGCAAAAATCTTCGACACTCCATCCGGAAAAGAACTATTCCCTCAGTGCGCGAGTCCGACTCGCAATTGCCCAGTTTTTTATCTACTCAACTTACTAAAACTTTTTAAATTACTAACTCTTTACTTAAATACCCTGGGTTTCCTGATAGCTACAACCTGGGGGTATTTAAATGACGAGTGAATAGGTACCAGGCAAGCATGCTCCATCGTCGACCACATCATCGTTTACCATCAGGTAAGATAGTGGTAAAACGTATGTCTGTCAATATAATATTGTTATTGCATTTATAACCCATGAATAATGGTATGTATTTTACTAATAATAATAATAATATTCCACAACTTTCACACAACGCCATCTAGTCTCAAACTAAACAGAGCTTGTGATATAAGTACTAGACAACTGATAAACATACTTATATATTTCTAAATACATACATATTATAGATAAATTACACCCAGACATAGAACAAATGATCGTGCTCATCACACAAACATTTGTCCTGCGGGGCTATTGCGTAACTCTGTTGACAGTTCAAGTGATGATCACTTGTTAACAATGTGCATCATTGAACTGTCAAACAGCTAGTTTCGTATTGCCTATATTCAGTAACCAACTGCAGTGACGTCATTAGCCACTGGTGCCTTTGATAGCTACCGTAACACGTTTTGACAGATGTTATTGTATCGATACTTTTAAAATTGCGATTGTTTAAGCTTTTGAAGCTGTATAATAGTCGATAAAATTTTAGAGTGGTCACAATAGGCACCGTAAATTTTTATAATTCACCACATTTCCACCGTAGTTTGTTAGTCACTTGTGTGATACGTAATACCAATTTTATGAAATTGTCAGTTGACAACTAAGTTTAGTGTGCAACGAATGCTAGTTGTCAACTGTTATTGAAAAAGTTAGCCAATAGCCCCACTGGGTGGGAATCGAACCTACAACCTCCGGCACAGCAATCAGGGCCACTAAACAGGCCTGTCAAATTTAATACTGTCGATTTAATGAAATAATAACCTTAAAACAAAAGAGAATCGACTGTACATTATTTTTCGAGGGGGGCAAGCGATTATCGGTAAAAAATAATGTATCAAATAACATTTATTTTTATTTAAACATAATTTACCATTAGGCCTATGTACCTATACTTCAACAGTAAATAAATGAATTAAAATAACAAGATTCTGAAGTCTCAAAATTCCAGTCCAGCGTATTCAAAGATGCTCTTCCAAAAAGCTACTGCTTCAGCTTCAGGTGCTGTTTTCAGAGTGAGGGTGTCTCCTATATCGACGTAGGCTTTGGTGGAGTTGTCATATTCCGGCCAGGTTATACCGAGAGAGGAGTCAGGCGTTGGATTACTGAAAACCGAGGGTTTAGGGTTAATAAAATGGCATACAGCGCAATGAGTAATTTTGATAATCAAGAGAGTGGCTTTTTGGGTTAAATGCCTGAGCAAAAGTGTTACAAGAATGGGACTCCAATACAATATCGCCGATGGCGAAAAATTTCTTATTGTTTGGATAAACTGAAAGTGTAATGCTGTTGGAGATTCTTCATATTCGATCAAAATACTCACCCATATTTAGCAAAGTTAGTAAATACGGTACACACAAAGTTAATCAACTCATATTCTTTAGTACTTTTCTCAGGCTTCAAATTATGTTTGTTGCCGTTAAATAAATACATCACATCATCCAAATGAGAAGCTCCTTGTATCCCATACTTCTGTCCTTGACTTCCGTAAATATTTCTACCAGAGAAACAGGAGAATTTGTACACATATCTCCGACCACTGCCAACTTTTGGTAAATGCAAAATAAATCTAAGAGTGTCATAAACGAAATACGTATGGCTAGCATAAGTCACAAATTCTTTCATTAAATCTACATTGAGGGGTTTTCCGTTGAAGTAATATTCGTGTATCCTCTTCGAGACTTCTAAAATGGTCTCTGGAGTGCATGTGTTTAGGATCTTCCTTGGAACCAACAGTTCCGGATAGCGATTGGCACGTTGTAGGTAAGATTGTTCAAACATAGAGATTCCAAGTGTAGCTTCTTCGCTGGTGTATCCAATGAGAACATCTACATCGTTAATTCTTTTGTTCTTTAAAGCTTCTAAAGAATCTTCCGTCACAAAATGTTCTTTTCCAAAATCTTTTTCTATAACTGGAGTGAAATGATACAACTTCATTATATTATTGTCATATTCTTCAAACGATAACACTGTTGGGTTTGTGCCTAGAAGCTTTTCTACTGGAAGGCTTTGTAAGAAATCAAGAAGTTCATTGGGGTCATTAGTTTCAAAGCCTAATATTTTACCAAGTATGAACGCTCGTTTTTGTGGTGCTAATGAGATAGACCAATCGCAAGTAGGTGTACCACTCATTGATATTGCTTTCTTGAAAAGGCCTTTGGACATGGGTGATACAGTATGGAAACAAGCAGATGCACCACCTGCGCTTTCACCGAAAACTGTGACATTGTTGGGATCTCCACCGAAGCTTCCAATATTATCTCGCACCCATCGCAAGGCAGCAACCTGATCTTTTAGTCCAGCATTTCCCGGTACTTCTTCGGTGTCCAAGCATAAGAAACCAAGTGCTTCTAATCTGTAGTTTAATGTTACTAGTACCACATCATGTGGAACAAGGAAATCTGGACCGTAGTTATCGTCATTTCCAGAACCACTTTTATAGCCACCTCCGTGGATGAACACCATCACTGGTAATGGAGAGGCTGGCTTGATGTCTGGACTGTATACGTTTAAATACAAGCAGTCTTCGCTTCCTTGTAAAATAGTATCTGTGAATATGCACATCTGAGAACAGATCGGGCCATGTTCTGTAGCTTTTCGAATTCCTTCCCAGGGCAGAGGTGGTAGAGGAGCCTGGAATAAATATTATAATATTTTAATTGTTGAACGAGTCAATACTAAAAGGGTAAAGAAAGAAAAACATTATTTGAGACAGGACAAAACAATAAAAAAATATATATTTATAAAAATAAAATGTAAACAAAAAAAAAATTAATGCATGAATGTTAATCATTTTTACTATTCAAGTTTGTTATGTTCACTCAAATTATTGGAATCAAGATTAACCCCAGATTTCTAATTTAAGCATTTGAAGTTGAGTTTCTCAAACGCTACTTAACCCTGAAAACCCTTCAAAATTTGGCATTTAAGTCGGGTTTGAGATATGCTTAACTAAAAATACTCAATTCAGAAATCCGCACTGAATGTCCGAATGTTACGTGTTACTATGCTTTATTCGATTGGTATTATAATGGTTCCGTATACTAAATGAAAGCAGTACAAAAATATAAAATAATCAATTTTCTTGGATATTAAATCTATACCCCTCTGCTGGGACATATGCTTTCGGGAGAAAGCTACTACCTAAGCAATTATCACTGAGCTAACTCTACCCATCCTTGTTTTCATTACACTGAGTCGCGTCTCACCTTAAATCTCAGTTTGCCCAGCGGTGGTTGGGCGTAAGGGATGCCTTTGAAGCTGAAATACTTGCTATCTCCCGTGATCGTCTCCACTATTTCTCCAGACAGCCGTCCTTGCTGCACTTTGACCTCTACCATTCTCACAGATCACTGTAAAAATAAATTACTTAGGTTAAGCACTCACATTTTGCTAGGTAGTGTTTTACTCGGTGGTCTCGTATTGTGAAAGGGATTACTCATTTTATTCATCAATTTAAAATACAAACATGACATTGAGAAGAGAGTCACCATGACGTTTAACTAGATTTACAGTTTAATAGAATACTGAAGTAAAATTGCTACAATAATAGTAATTATTATCAGTTACTCGGCTTATTTTGCAGGTGTAAAACCTAGGTACAAAACAATTATATGTACGAAACATTTTAAAAGGACATGTAAGAGGAGCATTTTGAATTAGGCTGGGCAATTATCAAAAAGAAGAAGAAAGAAAATTAATATAATAGGTGCTTCGTAAGTTGAACTTATGAAGTGCCTGAAATAGAAGTAGATAGGACAAGGAGCAAAGAATTATAACGATGATACATAGACACAGGTGGTCGAACTCAATGGCGAGACCCAATTGGCAAGAAAGAAAAAGAGCGACCCCGAGAAAGTTGGCCAGATGAAACGAAACCAACTGGAAAGGACTGGGCAAAGAAAGCGAAAGATAACAAATTTTAGAAAATATACAATATTAGGTCTCAATAATTCATATTTTTTTAAATACCGGTTTTTAAATTATGAGTTCAAGAATTAAAATGAAGAAGGAGTTTTAGTTGTCCGTCGGCGAGATGGGTAAGCAATATTGTTGTCATCACGAATAGAGACTGTATGAAGCAGCAGCTGACACGGAAACATAGGGAGAAGAAGACAGACCTATGCTTAGCACTAGGCCAAGTCACTGTGCCTGATGATGAGAATAAATTTGGATAGTACAAAAGTATTCTTACCGTATCTTTAGTAGTTCGCCCAACTTGTAATCACAATATAGAGTTATGTAACAAATGCCGATACGCTGTACGTGATATTTCTATATATACTAAAGTTGTGAGCCATAACAACAATGACCCCGCATTCTGTGTTGGTTATCTATGAATTTGATAACAATTACTTGCTTTTTTTTTCATAAAGTTGTCGATGTCATTATGATGTAATATTTTTACATAATGGTTGATGTAAACTGGTATGTTTTAAACTGTGACATGGCTGAATTGCCGTTATTAGCATTGATTGCGATTTCTTTTGTCGAGTAATCACTCATGTCACTTTTTAAGCAATATTGCATTGTCCATTTTGTAATCTCTGTCGTCTGATCACATGTTTTATGATAATATTTTATTATGATACCATTAGGTAAGTATCTTAAGCATTATTAGCCTTTAATGTTTCTACTGCTGAGTTACAGGCCTCTTTTCTTATCATAAAAATCTCGAACATAACTTACAATACAGCCGACGTAACTTGGCGAGTCTGAACATAGGCTCTGCGAACTTTAGCGCAAATACACTCGTAAAAAAAACTGTTATTGACATTTATTTTTGTAAACCAAAATACGAATAAAAATTTACTAATACAGGGACTAAGTTCAAATAAAATAAATAATTAAACACTGAGACAGAAAGCTACAAAAATAACTTATGAAATAAAGAAACAAACTTAACACTACACAAAAAACTTAACAATATAACAATAACAACCAATGAAAACTTTTGTCGCCGCCTGTGCTCAAGACAGAGATAGCAACACGAAAATGACACCAATGCTAATGTGTGAGTGAGATGTATTACCGCGTACCGAGCATTGCCGAATAAGCACGAAGCTTTACGAAGTAATCAAAGAGGGATGTCCAATACGCGTGTCTGAGGGTGTTGTTTAATCGATTTTTGTTCAAATCGATTGAAATTAAGTCATAAAAATATATTTATATTCAATTTTATAAGGATGTTTAAATATTCTCAAATAGTTGTTATTCAAGTAGTCGTTAGTAGATAACTGATATTTAACTAAATCATATCTTTCAACCAAGAAAATAAAATTTTAGTATTTTTTTTTTATTAAAGTCGAAATCTCATTTACTAACGACAAAATTCACTATTTTTTAAAATTTATTCGTTTAATATCTCATATAAACAAAAATGAATAAATTCTAAATCCATAAAAATCGATTACGTTATTTGATTGAATTGAGGGTCGATTGTGATTACATAGAGTCAATCTCTAGCCTAGACTTCCGCCCCACGCACTTCGCCTCATTCCACCATTTGGTTCCTAAAAAACGCTCTTGCGTAACCTTCTGCGCAAAGTTCAAGCTCGCCAAAATACGTCGGCCGTATTGTTTATGACTACCCGACGGTAGTCGCTAAATAGATGGTATGGGACCTGGATGGATCAGTAGATTGTGGTACAAACACAATCTTGCATAGATTATAAATGGTACTGTTCCACTGATTTTATCACATTTTCACTAAAATATTTCGTTAGTAACTTTACGTAAAACCATCTCACAAATCGCTACCCACATCTTTCTCTGACTATCGTCCCATTTCTATTCTTCCTCTCCTATATCCAAAGTCCTCGAAAAGTTTGTCCACCAACAAATAGTTAGAGGCACTGAGCCTAATAGTTTTCACTTGCTGTGATGACAAATTGACGTCTTGCTGTAATTGTAATTGTAAGATTGTATTCACTAACAGCTATATTATAGTTTCCGTCAAAGTTAATATTAACGACGACCATTGATTTTAACCAACAATTGTAGGTACCATCATAAAAAACCGTTTGAGATTTTTTACAAAAAATGTCACCTGCTTTAATTAAAACTAAACTATACCCTTTAACCACCTGAATTGACTGGTTAAAGTTAACGTTATTTGTAACGAGATTTGAATCATTGCTAAATTAGTGTAACCCGTATTTCGCAATACCCAGACATTTGAAGGCTGATGACTTGACTTGACTATTATCGTAAAATTTGGAGCCATTTTCTCTAAAAAAAAAATGCAATATAAACTGGTTAGTTTATGTCAATAACAATCAGATCAAATCACACGAAAATACATATATTCCCAGACTATTAGCAGAAGGAACATTAATAATATAAAAAAAAAATAGTGGGTATTCCAAAACTTTCAGACAGACAGTCTTTTCTTGGCAGACAACGCCATCTAGTCCCAAACTAAGCAGAGCTTGTGGTATAAGTACTCAACTGATAAAAGTACTACTTATACATTTCTAAATACATACATACTGTAAATAAATTGCAGCCAGACACAGGACAAATGATCTTGCTCATCACACAAACTTTTGTCTTGGATGGGAATCGAACCCACGACCTCCGGCATAGCAGTTAGGGCCACTTACCACTAGACCCAAAGGCCAGTCAAACATTATAAGGCTGATTATATTTTGTATGTATGTTGTGTGGCTGGTAATCACTGTATGTGATGGTAAGTCATTGTAGCTAATAGAGATCTGCAAAACCGCAGGGATCATTGCTGTTGTCATTGAAACTGGTAAAGTACGAGTTTAGCTCGTCTACGAAAGTTTCCGAGATTTTTATTATTTCTTCTTATTGCGGCTGTTATATTAAAACTTTAACTATCTACCTTTTACGGCTCATAAGATACATCCCGCTGACAGACAGGCGGACAAACAGACGGATGGACAGCGGAGGCTTAATAACTAGGTTCTGCACCCAGCTCGAGATACATTTCCATACAACCGCTCTTATGTTTATTATGACGGTATTGCACATCTTTCTCTAGATATTTTGTAAACAGCCCCCCTAGCCAAGTTACAACCGTTTCGTGTCGAATTCCGTTCTCCAATCGGTAACTCCTCGGTGTCAGCAATTGTAGAAAACGATAAGTTGGCAGCCATGTTGACGCGCCTGAGTTGACCGCTCATTCTACAATGTCGTTCTGCAATGACAAAGGATGTAGCGTTGAACATTGTAGAAACGATAACATTTTATTCTATCATTTTGAACGATGTGAACTTGGCTACGAATTTTCTATTCGTTTGTTCTGACCACGTAACTTAACGTTGTGATGATGGCATTCCCATACATTTGATTAGTTTTCGACTAGCGTATACGATTACAGATTATCGACTTGGCTAGGGGTGCAGCCCCCCTAGCCAAGTTACAATCGTTTCGTTCGCGCCGAACGCTTCGAGTAGGCCACACCTCCGATTCTTTTGTTCTGACCACGTGACTGAGCATTGAGATGACGTCAGGACAAAGGAATCGGAGGCGTGGCCTACTCGAGGCGTTTGGCGCGAACGATACGATTGTAACTTGGCTAGGGGGGCAGATATCTTATGGATATTAGGTAGTTTTCTATTGAAATCAAAACATAAATCTGTGTAAGACTAATAATACTAACTAAGAACTAATGTACTAGAACAGAACTAGAAGACTAATGTACTCATAAATTAAAAAGTAAGAAAATATATTTATAGAAACCTTGCACATTTAATCGAGATTTTGAATGAACATTTTTTCTAAAAACTTTTAAGGTTTCTAACAAAACACGTATCTTGTACCTGGTACAAGTTTTGTGAAATATTCGAGTGAGTGACGGAATTAACGAATGCCAACGGAGCGTTCAGGAGTTATCTATTTAATCGAGATTTTGAATGAACATTTTTTCTAAAAACTTTTAAGGTTTCTAACAAAACACGTATCTTGTACCTGGTACAAGTTTTGTGAAATATTCGAGTGAGTGACGGAATTACCGAATGCCAACGGAGCGTTCAGGAGTTATCTAATTTTTTTCAAACATTGCGTTGGATTGGACGAAGTGACGAATCGAGAAGGGCCCTCTTAATGTGCTTAACTTTATTGACCCAAATTGACCCAATTGGGATCGTAGTCAACTGACTATTAACCTTCAATTTAAATACAAGATTATAAGATAGGAAATGGTAACATAGCAAATTGACTCGCCTGACTTATTCTGACTATATATTTACTTCGTATACGAAGTAAATACCTCTGCAACCCTAAAAAATCGTGAATTAAAAGAGCATTTTTTGCAACAGAGTGAATTAGTTTAGTTATACTTATATAGAACATCTTTAAAATGTAAAACTTACAAGTTCACTTACTATCTAACCTATTTATAATTTAATTTATCCATACTCACTAGCCATATATAAGCCTGTAAAGGCTTTAGTGGTTTTTAGTATAAAAATGGAATGTATACTGCGATCTTAAACCAAAAAAAAAAATTATAACCCTAAATCAGACATTATTGAGTTCCCCTCGAAGGTCTCGCACTACCGCAAGTCGTTACCAAAAAAGTCATCATAGCTACTATTTGTAAAATATTTGATCCTTTATGATTAATTTGTGCATATATTATTAAGACTAAAATCTTTTTACAGCTGTTTGGTCATTAAGTTAAATTGGGAGGAGCCCATCCCACAGAACCTATTAAATACTTGGTTTAAACTCGTTTCTAATTTACACTTCATTTCTAACATTAAAATTAACAGAAACGATAGTGTAATTTCCCGAGATCCATAGAATTGCATTGTTTTGTCGCTGCGTCTCAGAAAGCATACGCCGCATGAGTATACTTACGTTCAATAAATGACAACAATGAGATTACGGATTACTTTTGTGCACCTTTAAAGCCTATGACTATTCCAAAATTGGAATTGCTTGGCGCTTTGCTGGGAGCTGGGAGCTAGATTATGTCATAAAGCAGAGACAAGTTATTAACTAAACAGCGCGTGCATTTCGCACGCGGCTCTTTCGTACGAAGCCCCTGGGACGAGCGCGCTTCGTACGAACATAAAAAGCACGCACGCAGTTCACAAGCTGCTCGCGCATTCGCCAGATCAGCCGTAGCCAAGATACGATCGTGTCGTTTGCGTCGAACGCCGCGAGTAGGCCACGCTTCCGATTCCTTTGTTCTGACGTCATCTCAACGCTCAGTCACGTGGTGTGAACAAAGGAATCGGAGGCGTGGCCTACACGAGGCGTTCGGCGCGAACGAAACGATAGTAACTTGGCTAGGGGGGCTGGACGCACCTTTAGAGACGAGACAGTTTGGACACGTACCTTGACGTGACTACTACAGGTGACTGTCCTTAACTGGGCGATTTCACTAAAATGATGGACAACGCCAGTTGATCCTATTTCTAATAATGATCAAAAAGTCGAATGAATCAAATTAGTTTTGAGCTCAGGAAAAGTCAAAAAACACAAAACACTGCTACTTTAAATTTCGTAAGAAATTATGTAAATTGACTAAATCTAATTTACTCGTAAAATGTAGTCAAAATTACTTTAATATCGCAAGCCAGCGTGGTTTTGTTTCTTCGTTTTTTGAAACCTAATTCTGAAATTAAAGTTATTTTCAGTTTTTTGAAGTCAGTTAAATATTTTGGAAAAAGGATTTTTATTTTTCACATTTGGTTGTGGTACCCCACAACAGCCACAACTATTCTTATAATCTTATTCTTATATTCTTTATTGTATACAACTTTTACAAATAATAAAAAATAGGACAGCTGATGTACACGCGAAGCGAACTGTCATTATAATATGATATCGAGATTCCGACGTGCCACGAAAAGTACGTGAACACTGTCATTTGTAGATCTTTGACAGTTGTTAGGAATAGCTAGAAGCCAGAAGTCTGACACCGGTCTAGCCAAGAGGTTGTTACCCAATTGATTTGTAAACTCAGTGGTCAGTGAGTCAGGGTATTTTGTAGGTTTTGCAGAGGTCAGACAGACTGCTTCAAACCTAGTAATGTAAATACTGGAACCCAGCTGCATCTGTGGATTAATTGTTAACTTACGTCTCTTAATGCGGCAGTAAGAAATGAAAATAAAATTATTACGAATATCGAAAACTTCAGTACCGAAAACG
Source organism: Mythimna impura (assembly GCA_905147345.3). NCBI lineage: Eukaryota > Metazoa > Arthropoda > Insecta > Lepidoptera > Noctuidae > Mythimna > Mythimna impura. The sequence continues at coordinate 26,941,026 of LR990355.1, forward strand.
TGCTGTGTATTTAAACAGCAATTCTTTATATAACAGAATTTTAAATTCATTGTTAACGAAGATATGAATTTTGTTTAACTTAAACGTGAGCATTATACATTGGGCCGTAAAAATACTGACTCTTATAGAAACACTGTAATATTTTCCAAAGTTAGAGACTAGAGTGAATTGTGCAATTCATCATCAAGGTGAATCGCACAATTCACTCTATCCTTGAAAACGCCTTTATAATCGGATGGGAAAACCGCTGCAGGCAAATTGTTCCAGTCCTTCGATGTACGCGGTTTATGTAACTATTATACTTGAGTTTTGAAAAACAGTTAAACTCTAGGATTGACTCGCAGAGAATCCCAGAGTTTTTACAAAACTTACTAATTAATACACTTTTCATTCTTATCTTATAATCCTGTTCTGACGATCAAAGCTGGTGGGTTATTTATTCGAAAATGGCGCGATCAATTTGTGATTGTGCGGTCAATTTTTGCATGTGGATTGGGATGCGTGCATCAGTTACCGTGCAAGAAAAAGAAATATCCGACCACGCGACTGAGCGTTGAAATGACGTCAGAACAAAGGAATCGGAGGCGTGGCCTACTCGAGGCGTTCGACGCAAGAGAATCGAAACGAAACGGTCGTAACTTGGCTAGGGGGGCTGGTCATACCCTTTTCTAAGGTATAGAATAGAATAAAAAAGAATTGTTTTTTCTTTTTTCTATAGAATGTGATAGGGGTATATACCTTCACACTTTACGACAGTCATATTTCTGCCATATTATCTATAGATAAGCCTCCTCTCTAGCCTCTCCTAGAATGGGCTGCAACCCACCACGCGGACCCAGTGCGGGTTAGTGGATGTCACATGTCTTCCAATTTTTGGTTCTAGGACACCAGTTTCCTCACGATGTTTTTCTTTACCGTTTTGAGAGCAGTGGTGATAAAATAAATTAAAAAAATTAATGCACTTGGCTGGGTTTGAACCCGCAACCTACAACTCGTAAGTCGGAGCCGTTACCACTCGGCCACCACTGCTCTCAGTCATGTTTCTTACTTTTTTTATTTACGTTGTTGATATTAGGTAGGCATTTAACGTAGAAGGATTTTTTGTGGTTAGGCAAGAAAAGTCATTATAAATTGCTGAATGATTTAATTTTAATAAACTGTTTTATAGTCAAACATTTAAACATTTTGTTAAAATTTTGCCTACAATTCAATCTCAATCAAATTTAAATTAAGTTTTGAAAATGAAAAATTACATCAAGCTTTAGTACATAACATAACTTAAACTTAAATTGGCAAGAATATAAGAAATAAAATGTACAGAATATTAGCAAAGTTACCAAGTGTGTGCAATTTAGCTTCACTTGTATTTTTTTTTTTGACTGATCGACATTTTGACAATTCAAAAGTGCCTGTAATTGGTCTATTTGAAATAAACGTTTCTGATTTCTGAAGTACCGTAGCTGACATATATTTGTGAGTATTCCTGTTTACAATTTATCGTGAGATATGCTCACGATAAATTGTAGCTTGAACTTCACATTTACTTCTGCTTCGTTTATTTACTACGATTTATTTACTAAATGTTTTTTGTTAAATAAATTGTTTGTACAAGTTAAATTTGACCATTTTTACTTGTAAATTGGATGAAATAAGTAATTATGACACTAATTTATATACTATTGAACGCAATTTTATTCGAATTCAAAATTTGTTTTGCGAACAAAGAGGTTGAACAAAGAGGTTTTAACTACATTATAGCACTAGTGCGTAATGGTAATCAAAATGTCACAGTTTGGTAACGAGTGCCATTATATACCTAAGTGCAGTGCAATAAGAGTCACTTTCTGAGCAAGTGTGTTGAAAATATATTTATAGAAACCTTGCACATTTAATCGAGATTTTGAATGAACATTTTTTCTAAAAACTGTACTCATAAATTAAAAAGTAAGAAAATATATTTATAGAAACCTTGCACATTTAATCGAGATTTTGAATGAACATTTTTTCTAAAAACTTTTAAGGTTTTTAACAAAACACGTATTTCCTGGTACAAGTTTTGTGAAATATTCGATTGAGTGACGGAATTACCGAATGCCAACGGAGCGTTCAGGAGTTATCTCATTTTTTTTCAAACATTGCGTTGGATTGGACGAAGTGACGAATCGAGAAGGGCCCTCTTAATGTGCTTAACTTTATTGACCCAAATTGACCCAATTGGGATCGTAGTCAACTGACTATGAACCTTCAATTTAAATACAAGATTATAAGATAGGAAATGGTAACATAGCAAATTGACTCGCCTGACTTATTCTGACTGTAACAGGCAAATTGAAACGCTGGATCGTGCGATTCTAAATTTAATCTTTTGAGTGCGTAATTTGAGACACAATAGTAAGACAATGGCGCGTGAACGCCGGCATTAATGCGGGGATCAACAGCTTAAAGTACAAATCACCTGAAGAATAATGTATTATCCATTTTTTTTTCACGCATACCTCATAGTTATGTCAATAAAACCGCAAAGGCTCAGCAGGGCTGATGCCCGTATAAGGTAAACTGTGTGTTTTCTGTTTTTTTTGTTTATAAATGAACCGACAAACGGCCTTAGAACCTTCTCAACGTCACCTTCAGTTGATTCTGTGGAGCGATTCATCTAAGTACGGAACCCGATAATAATAATTTAAAAAAATTACAATTTAACACTGTAACTTATGGGGTGGCCAGCGCTCCGTTTCTAAGTACCAGACACTATCGCAAACATTATTTAAAGTGACTTTTATATCGATGAGTTGAATACGGGAGCGGATAGTGAAAGGGAATTACAGCATATTTATATAAATGTCAAGAAAATTCTAGATTCAGCATGCTATCCCTTAAGAAAATCGCCAATACTATGTTCGACCCGGTAGATTTGACTAAAAAATCCAGGTTTGAACTTCGTACGAACTTCCTGTGGGCGAAGTAAATACCTCTGCAACCCTAAAAAATCGTGAATTAAAAGAGCATTTTTTGCAACAGAGTGAATTAGTTTAGTTATACTTACGAGTATATAGAACATCTTTAAAATGTAAAACTTACAAGTTCACTTACTATCAAACCTATTTATAATATAATGTATCCGAACTCACTAGCCATATAAAAGCCAGTAAAGGCTTTTGTGGTTTTTAGTATAAAAATGGAATGTATACTGCGATCTTGAACCTAAAAAAAAAAATTATAACCCTGAATCAGACATCATTGAGTTCCCCTCGAAGGTCGAACCACTACCGCAAGTCGTTACCAAAAAAGTCGTCATAGCTACTATTTGTAAAATATTTGATCCTTTAAGATTAATTTATGCATATATTATTAAGACTAAAATCTTTTTACAGCAGTTATGGTCATTAAGTTAAATTGGGAGGAGCCCATCCATCCCACAGAACCTATTAAATGCTTGGTTTAAATTCGTTTCTAATTTACACTTCATTTCTAACATTAAAATTAGCTGAAACGTTCTTTGTGATTTCCCGAGATCCATAGACTTGCATTTTGTCGCTGCGTCTCAGAAAGCATACGCCGCTTGTGTATACTTACGTTCAATAAATGACAACAATGAGATTACGGATTACTTTTGTGCACCTTTAAAGCCTATGACTATTCCAAAATTGGAATTGCTTGGCGCTTTGCTGGGAGCTGGGAGCTAGATTATGTCATAAAGCAGAGACAAGTTATTAACTAAACAGCGCGTGCATTTCGCACGCGGCTCTTTCGTACGAAGCCCCTGGGACGAGCGCGCTTCGTACGAACATAAAAAGCACGCGCGCAGTTCACAAGCTGCTCGCGCATTCGCCAGATCAGCCCCCCTAGCCAAGATACGATCGTATCGTTTGCGTCGAACGCCGCGAGTAGGCCACGCTTCCGATTCCTTTGTTCTGACGTTATCTCAACGCTCAGTCACGTGGTCAGAACAAAGGAATCGGAGGCGTGGCCTACACGAGGCGTTCGGCGCGAACGAAACGATAGTAACTTGGCTAGGGGGGCTGGACGCACCTTTAGAGACGAGACAGTTTGGACACGTACCTTGACGTGACTACTACAGGTGACTGTCCTTAACTGGGCGATTTCACTAAAATGATGGACAACGCCAGTTGATCCTATTTCTAATAATGATCAAAAAGTCGAATGAATCAAATTAGTTTTGAGCTCAGGAAAAGTCAAAAAACACAAAACACTGCTACTTTAAATTTCGTAAGAAATTATGTAAATTGACTAAATCTAATTTACTCGTAAAATGTAGTCAAAATTACTTTAATATCGCAAGCCAGCGTGGTTTTGTTTCTTCGTTTTTTGAAACCTAATTCTGAAATTAAAGTTATTTTCAGTTTTTTGAAGTCAGTTAAATATTTTGGAAAAAGGATTTTTATTTTTCACATTTGGTTGTGGTACCCCACAACAGCCACAACTATTCTTATATTTTTTATTGTATACAACTTTTACAAATAATAAAAAATAGGACAGCTGATGTACACGCGAAGCGAACTGTCATTATAATATGATATCGAGATTCCGACGTGCCACGAAAAGTACGTGAACACTGTCATTTGTAGATCTTTGACAGTTGTTAGGAATAGCTAGAAGCCAGAAGTCTGACACCGGTCTAGCCAAGAGGTTGTTACCCAATTGATTTGTAACTCAGTGGTCAGTGAGTCAGGGTATTTTGTAGGTTTTGCAGAGGTCAGACAGACTGCTTCAAACCTAGTAATGTAAATACTGGAACCCAGCTGCATCTGTGGATTGATTACGTCTCAGAACGCGGCAGTAAAAAATGAAAATAAAATTATTACGAATATCGAAAACTTCAGTACCGAAAACGTGCTGTGTATTTAAACAGCAATTGTTTATTTATCAGAATTTTAAATTCATTGTTAACGAAGATATGAATTTTGTTTAACTTAAACGTGAGCATTATACATTGGGCCGTAAAAATACTGACTCGTATAGAAACACTGTAATATTTTCCAAAGTTAGAGGCTAGAGTGAATTGTGTGTGTATGTGTTTTGTATATATATATACTTTTGAACTCTTATTTTCATAATATTCTTTTGTATTTTTATGCACCTGCCATATTTTCTCTTCACCACCCTAGGTTGACTGGTAGAGAATGACTAAGACATTAAGTCCGCCTTTGTAACAAATAAATTGTGCGATTCACCATCAAGGTGAATCGCACAATTTACTCTAGCCTGGAAGATGCCTTTATAATCGGATGGGAAAACCGCTGCAGGCAAATTGTTCCAGTCTTTCGATGTACGCGGTATATGTAACTATTACACTTGAGTTATGAAAAACAGTTAAACTTTGGGATTGACTCACAGACAATCCCAGAGTTTTTACAAAACTTACTAATTAATACACTTTTCTTTCTTACCTTATAATCCTGTTCTGACGATCAAAGCTGGTGGGTTATTTCTTCGAAAATAGCGCGATCAATTTGTGATTGTGCGGTCAATTTTTGCATGTGGATTGGGATGCGTGCATCAGTTACCGTGCAAGAAAAAGAAATATCCAACCACGTGACTGAGCGTTGAAATGACGTCAGAACAAAGGAATCGGAGGCGTGGCCTACTCGAGGCGTTCGACGCAAGAGAATCGAAACGAAACGGTCGTAACTTGGCTAGGGGGGCTGGTCATACCCTTTTCTAAGGTATAGAATAGAATAAAAAAGAATCGTTTTTTCTTTTTTCTATAGAATGTGATAGGGGTATATACCTTCACACTTTACGACAGTCATATTTCTGCCATATTATCCATAGATAAGCCTCCTCTCTAGCCTCTCCTAGAATGGGCTGCAACCCACCACGCGGACCCAGTGCGGGTTAGTGGATGTCTCATGTCTTCCAATTTTTGGTTCTAGGACACCAGTTTCCTCACGATGTTTTTCTTTACCGTTTTGAGAGCAGTGGTGATAAAATAAATTAAAAAAATTAATGCACTTGGCTGGGTTTGAACCCGCAACCTACAAATCGTAAGTCGGAGCCGTTACCACTCGGCCACCACTGCTCTCAGTCATGTTTCTTACTTTTTTATTTACGTTGTTGATATTAGGTAGGCATTTAACGTAGAAGGATTTTTTGTGGTTAGGCAAGAAAAGGCATTATAAATTGCTGAATGATTTAATTTTAATAAACTGTTTTATAGTCAAACATTTAAACATTTTGTTAAAATTTTGCCTACAATTCAATCTCAATCAAATTTAAATTAAGTTTTGAAAATGAAAAATTACATCAAGCTTTAGTACATAACATAACTTAAACTTAAATTGGCAAGAATATAAGAAATAAAATGTACAGAATATTAGCAAAGTTACCAAGTGTGTGCAATTTAGCTTCACTTGTATTTTTTTTTTTGACTGATCGACATTTTGACAATTCAAAAGTGCCTGTAATTGGTCTATTTGAAATAAACGTTTCTGATTTCTGAAGTACCGTAGCTGACATTTACAATTTATCGTGAGATATGCTCACGATAAATTGTAGCTTGAACTAGAATCACATTTACTTCTGCTTCGTCAGGCTGCGATGTGTATGATTTAGTAATTCTTCACATTTTTCTGCATTGTCATTCCAGTTAACATAGTTTTAATTAGTCGTTGGTATTTTTAAACGGACACGCGAACAGGACCTAGCCAGTTCGCTATTTTCAATTAGTTATAATTGCCACATCAAGCCATTGAACGTAACTATAATTGTCTCACTAAGAAAAACGGCCAGTTAAGTAATGACAACTGTTTAATCATCATCTTGCATTTCTGGCGTTAACGTTTAGTTTTGCGTTATTATCATTAATAAAGGAATTATAGATAGATAGATGGCCAACTGATTTTGACGCAATTGTATCTTATCTACACTCCAGTCTATCTATTATGTTAAGATGCCAGCTAAGGTAAAGTTAACCGTCATTCCACCTTTACCATAATCGTTGAGCTGTCAACCCATAGCAAAGTTGGAATATCTACCACTATACTTCATGGTTACTTCACTTAAGTTACACGGTGAGATATTTACCGATTAGCACTGGGGTCAATTGTAAATTGAGATTTGCAAAGTCAGTCCACGTGTCCGAATTCATACTATCTGAGAAATTAGTTCCAGGGCAGGTATCCCTCATAGACACCATCCCAAAACTTCATTTGTTCAGCTTTAGGATCGTTCTTCACTGTTATCTGGTCGGTGATCTCCACATAGTCTCTTTTTTCTGGTGTAAACTTAGACCAAGAGATGTTTGCACTGCATGATGGATTGCTGTAACACAAAAATATAGCATTTATTGAAGAATTTGCCTAAATTAGGAACCCGAAACGCTATTATTTCTCTCTTAGCCTAGTATCATGCAGTATTTAAGTATATCAGTTTAAGCAGAGGACGTTTTTTTACTATTTTATCATTATCATCATGTCATTCGAAAGAGGTCCACTGTTTACAAAGGCCTCCCCGAAGTGTCGCCACAATTAACGATCCTGTGTGCCTTGCATCCATCGGATTCCCGCGACCTTTACCAGGTCATCCGTCCACCTTGTGGCCATCCAACGCTGCGTCTTCCAGTACGTGGTCGCCACTCCAGAACCTTTCGGTCTCAATGGCTATCCGTTCTGCGAGCAATGTGCCCTTCCCTTTGCGCTACTACGCATTTCACAACATATTAATAACTAGCGATTTAGTTTCACACGTTAACGTGGAACACAATACAAAATTAATCCTATAGTGTCCTGCAGCGTCGCTTTTTATTTGTGGAATATTATGATTTGTTTCCATCATGTAGAGCTTATCACACCATTTAGCATAAGTTAATATTTTGTAATATGTTAGCTACAACGAAAGTATACATACCCTCTTACAACAAAATCCTTAATACAGCCCACGAATTGCGTTATCAGTGCATACTCTTTGCTTCCCATATCGATGGTCATGTTGAGTGGTGCATAAGGGAACATGTATCCAACCATATCAGAGTGACCAGCTCCCTCTATGCCAAATTTAAGACCTTCCTGTCCGTATAAGTTTCTGCTTGAAATACTATTGAACTCGAATAAGTACATATCAATAAACTGAGAAATCTTTTTGGCAAATATTAGTTTATCATATGTCATACTCGAAAAACTGTTCATTTGAACAAATTCCTTCATATTCTCAACACTGATATCTTTGTCTTTGAAATAGAAATCCTTAATAGTATCAGCTATTTTATAGACATCAGTCGGAGATGTTCTCAAAATTTTGTAGGGAACCATCAGTTCCCTATTTTCAGCGTAGAGATCAAGTAAGTAATCTTTGTATTGATTAACGACAATAAGAGCTTCTAGCTCAGAGTACCCCATCAAGAGCTCGACCTTGTTCAAAGGAGCATGATTCAAAGATGTCAAAGGATCCTCCGTGATGAACCTATTTTGACCAAAGTCTTCCTCTACAACTGGCACGAATGTGGTCATTTTTTTAAACAACTGGTTTGTAAATACCTCTGTAGCCATAGAATAACTTGAATTTATCAGTTGTTCATATGGGACGGATTGCAGTGACTTTAGCATTTCATTACCGTCTTTAGTTTTAAAACCGAACCGTGCGCCTAGTTCGAATGACTTTTCCATAACATCATTTTCTGGATATATAGCATCACAAGAAGGTACACCACTCATCATAATAGCTCTATGGAATAATCCGGTGGACATCGGTGACATTAAGTGATGATAAATTGAAGATGAGCCTGTACAGACCCCCGCTATTGTGACACGAGTCGGATCGCCTCCGAAGGCAGGAATATTATTCTGTACCCATTGCAAAGCTGCAACCTGGTCTTTAAAACCTCCATTACCGGGTGCATCTTTTATGCCAAGATTAACAAATCCAAATACATCATGTCTGTATTGGCATCTCACTACTACCATATCTTTGACCAGAAAGTCGGGACCATAAAAGCCAACTGCATCTGCATCAAAAAAGTAAGCAAATCCTGACAAGAAGAAAAGGACTGGTAATTTTTTTTTAATATCCGGAGTATACACGTCGCAAGTTAAACAGTCCTCACTACCAAGGTTGGTAAAGTGGGTTAATGGATTGTATTGCGGACACATGGGACCTAGTGCGGTGGCATCTCTCGTTCCTTCCCATGCTTCAGGCTCTTCAGGCGCCTGTAAAAGAAATATAAAATATTATACCTTATTAATATTTGTGGAGGAAAGTTGTGGCCAAAGAATATCCAGAAACTTGTGTATGTCTATACTAATATTATAAAACTTGTCCAGGGACAAGTCGAGGGGAAGCGGTCGCACGGGCGCTCACCTACGCGTTGGATAGACCTCATCAGAGCTGCAATACAAACCTCCATAGTCCAAAGTTCCCGAGACCCTGTAAACCGTAACAAGTGGAGACGCATCGCGGGAGCCTCACTCGCCAACGAAAATGCAATATTATCAACCACGACCACTCTGTCAAGAGTGAACGACTAAGGAGGAGGAGGAATATTATAAAGAGAAAAGATTAATATTTTTGTGTTTTAGTTTGTAATGAATAAACACAAAAAGTACTGGACCGATTTTAAAAATTCTTTCACCAACAGAATGCTACTTTATCACTGAGTAACTTAGGCTATATTTTATATTAAAAAACAGTAGGGTTCCTTACATAAACTGCAATAAGGTAACCCAAGATGTAAATCGATTACCTATAAATTTCCTTACATCGCGTGCGCTGCAAAAACTATTGGTGATAGAACAAAATGATGTAAAGGTCGACACCATATGTCTAACTGTTATAGTTATGTCATAATTCCTACTTTATTCAATTTAAAAACGAAATTTATTTGCCGCCCAGGAAAAAAACACCTATCCTTATAAAAATTCTTAACAAACCTGCGTGGTTTGTCGTCACAGTTACTAAATATATCTGTTTTTTCCTTTTTACTGCATACTAATTGGACAAATGATTAAAAAGATAATACGAAACTCGGATCGGCACGGGACTTTTTCACCGAACGCTCAGTTCGGCTAGCACTCTAGCCGAATTAAATGCGAGATTGTCGCACCTGTACGAACGACAGTCAACCGATTTCATCAAAGTTTTTGTCTGTAATCTGAACTAATACTGAAAAACTGATCTCTGAAACGGTTAAGGTGTAAACTTTAATACTCCACGAATTTCGTGTTCTCTATTTAAGTATGTCATCCAAAATCAGTTCCTAAGTGGTGGGTCTCAAGTAATGTTACTAAACGTAAGGCTTCCTCTTCATAACTAAAATAAAATGCTTTTCACTGGTTATGAGTGCTTACGGTCACATTGATCGAAACGTGAATGTTCACTGAAGATAGGGTAATATAAATAATAAATATAATTTATTTCTCTCATATGGTACATTGTAAAACAAGTTTATTTATAAATGTCTAAAGAAGAATTATGAAGCTCAAGAGTCTATTTGTTTGTATAAACGCGCTCTAAATAAATAAAATAAATCTCAAGAATTGCTGGGCCGAATTAACAATTATTTTAATGTTGAACAGTAGTGTGTTTCATGTTTTTATTTTTATTTTTGATTTTCATTTGACTTAGCTCGAATTCTTGATACCACTCATGCAGTGTTCATATGCCAAAAATCACCATAATCGTTTAATATTTAGAGGTTGCACAACGCCAATAAGTACGTCATCAGTGAAGATTAAATTTTTAATATTATTATTTTTTACAGTGGAGGGAAATAAGTTTCACTAGACACAACAACACATTAGTAACACTTGCTACCCTCCACTGTAAAAAATAATAAAATAAAATAATTTGAGTTCTGTAAGAATCCAAAGGATTTAGAGGAGTTATCGATTTTTTTAAAGTCATCATTGATGGCATTCACAGCCTCGGCGAGTTCACCTACTTTAAAATAACGGTATAATTGCAAATCGCCTGTGTAAATTTGATATTTGTAAGTTACACTATTGTTGATTAGTATTTTCTGGTGTTTTGTGACTCTACTCTACTCTACTCGGTCTCTAGTCTATCGTTCCTAGTTCCTAATAGTATCTGAAGAAAGTTGTGATAATTACCTTAAACCTTAGCGATCCAGTGGGTGGCTTGGCATAGGGGATCTTTTCGAAACTGAAGTACACAGATTCCTTGGTGACAGTCTCCTGTTTCTTACCCTGCAACCAGCCCTGCTCCACCTTTACTAAGGTGTCATCGCAGAAAATTGTTTGTATCGTGCTGTGAAAAGTTTTAATTGGATTATTTTGTTTAGGTACATAGTATTTTTGGTGCCCTGTCAGCTCACCAAAAATTGATTTACAAATGTTTACTAGATATATAACGATTGCCAAAAACAAGATTTTTCAATTAATTGCCCCAACTTATGAGTTGTAGATCGCGGGTTCAAACCCAGTCAGACGCATTTCTTTGTTTAATTTATTTCATGACCGATATTCTCAAAGCAGTGAAGGAAAACATCGTTAAGAAACAGGCACGTCCTAGAACTAAAAATTCCAAGATATGTGACATCCACTAACTCGCTCCGCGCACGCGTAGTGGAATATTGCCCATTTCCTCTCCTAGAGAGGAGGCTTGAGTCCCAGTAGTGGGAAATTAAAAGGCTAATTAAGCTATAGCATAAGCATAAGCATAATCAGCCTTTTAATGTTCCCACTACTGGGGCCGTAATTCACCACGCGGGCCCAGTGCGGGTTGGTGAATGTCACATGTCATCGATTTTTTTGGTTCTAGGACATGCCGGTTTCCTCACGATGATTTCCTTCACCGTTTCGAGAGCAGTGGTGATGAAATAAATTACACAAAGTAATGCGCCTGGCTGGGTTTGAACCCGCGACTTACAACTCGTAAGTCGGTGCCGTTACCACTCGGCCACCACTGCTCACAATTAAGCTATGCTTTTGCTATATTTTCTGCAGATTAGCATAAACAGTATAGCTCTTTATGGAAAGTGACAGACAGTAGAAACAAAGTGGCAAATAATATACAACTTATAGGTAAAAAGTCGTAGAAAGAGTTCAAACTTACCAAAAAGCAACGACACTGAATGTTAATATCGTATTCATATTTGTCACCAACAGGGTCTGGAACAATACTTACTTTAAGAGATATCTCTCACGTCTTTTATACTGGAAAATGGTATATTATGTAAATATACTGTAGGTACAGCTTGTTACAGCTGCAAAATCAATAATGTATTGAAATTGTATTTTATTTTACAAATTAGATAAAAACAAGTAATTAAAATTCAGACAAAGTGTCGTAGTGATAAAAATGTGGAAGCGTACAAAACGTATTTTCATCGTATTGATAATCTTTTTTATTTTGTAACCTTCAAGCGGGCGCGCGACTATTTGAAACAGTAGCGGTCGCGCGTAACTTAAAAGACCGATGGGAGATTTCAGGAACTTAGAAAACTGATTAATTAATTATAATTTATTTTTATATTCAGATAATACATATTTTTCAACTAAATAATAATTTGTTTAAATTCAAAATACAATTTTGAGGTTAAACTGGTTTCTTTGGATTAGGAATCAATTCTGCCCGACATAACAAGAGCTCTTCTATTATGAGTCTTGATTATATCTCAAATTAATTTGTATTTTTTTAATATTCTTCAAGAGATCGAATAATTAGCATCAAAAAGTTTTTCATCTACTTAGGTATAATTTTCTTCAGAATCAGTCTTCTCGTCAATGTAAAAATACAAGGCAGGCGCGTGTAGTCTTTTTGACGCCTGCGCCGCGACCTAAACACATACATTCTCTGGTTCTCAGGAGGAGTGGAGAAAGAGGAAATGGAGTTATTTTCGTCAGTAGTGAACTAATGACAAGCTACTAGAGATGATACGTTCTTTTGACGAGACATTTTGAAATTTTGATCGTAAATATATCGAGTGCGGTCGATTCGACGCCGCGCGACCACTTGAAGGTTAAAGTAGGACTCGCGGTCGCAAACATGACTCGTGAGCTTGGTGAGTCCTGGCTTTATTTTCCAGGTTGGGCAAAGTGGTATTGGATTTTTCAGCTTGGAGTTTGGAAATGGGTGGTGTGACACTCCCGTGCCTCGAAAGGCATGTTAAACCGTTTACCCTGCGCCTGATCCCTCCCTCCGCAGTCGTTCCATCGGACTATGGGAATAAAGGAACAGAGAGCTTGCATCTGTGTTTGCACACATACTTTTGCACTATGATATCTCCTGGGTACTTGAATAATCTCCGTTGTGATGGGCCACCGTGGCTGAAGGTCAGGAGTATTTTTTTTAAATTAAATATTTCTTATTTTTCGACAGCGATGCGAGATGTGTTGATGTGCCAGATGAGTCATTGTATGTTCTGTCTGTTTTCGTAGTACAAACATTGTCTTCAGCTCGCGACTTCCTTGGAAGCCAACTATTTATATTTATTATAAAATAAAATATAATATTACCTACGTGTTATAAAATGAAATCGCTTTTTGTGTCTGTATGTCTGTAAGGCAATATAGTTCTTCTAAACTAAGAAATGGATTCCGTGTGTTTCACCATAATGAGATTTTATTTCGGAACGCATGGAATGTGCACACCATAATCATGGCGGTAAGACCCCTCTTTGAGGAGTGGCTGGAGAGACGTCGCGGCGTTCCCACCTTCCGCAAGACGCAGGTCCTCACCGGACATGGTAAATTCGGGAGGTTCCTGCATCTGATTCAGGCGGAAGAAACATTCAGGTGTCACCATTGTGCGGACCGCTCGGAGGATATAGTAGAACACACGGTGAAGGTGTGACTTTGAGGAAGGCTTCAAAGAGAGGACTTACCGCCATGGTTATAGTGTGCCCAGATGGCAGAAGGGAGATCGCATATCAATTATTTTCCTTCTCAGCGCCCCACTGCGTATGTTTTTAGTGTTATTTTTTTTATTAATTTAACCCCTTTTTCTATTGACCCCAGTCTCATCTATAGTTTATTCAAATTATTATTTTGTCATCATATTAATGTTTTGTCAAGTTGTAAAGTACGCGCAAAACTGGGGCTGGTTGCTAGTTAACAAAAATTGGTGAATTGCAACAAGTACACAATACTTGGTGAGTATATGCATGTTTGCTCAGCTGCAAACTACCTGTATTTAAAAAAAACGTGACTAAGACCATATAAAGTGCCGATGTCGTGTATTAATATTTTTTATTATTGTCATCACAGACCCGCCTTTGACCCCTGCTATGCAAATGCCTCTCTTTTCCTGTGCCAATCCTGACACTCTAGTGCCAGTCTCGTCTAGGTATGGGCAAATGAAATGAAATGAAATTTATTTATTTGCTAGAATATAGTTATACATAATAACGTGTTGTAATATTTTTTTAGACTCGCTATATTTGACTTATCAGTCGTGCCAATATTTTTAGAATATGGATAATAATAATGTCATGAAATTTCATCACTTAGTCTTTCATTAGTCACATTAGTCAAATATAATAAAAACAGTCAATAATATTAATTATGCACATACCATTATAAAATATATTAAATTAGTGTAGAATTTATTGATTAGAAAATTTATAAATAATATCAATAGTTATGATTTAAATAAATATTCGTAGGTCATATAGAAATACATTACGTCTGTTTAAAATTTAAAATTCACATCATAGGCACCTTATAATTATAGTAATAATTTCCCTCTTTGAGGAGTGGCTGGAAGAGCGTCGCTGCGTCCTCACCTTCCGCATGACGTAGGTCCTCTCTGGAAATGGTAATTTCGGGAGGTTCCTGCATCAAATTCAGGTGGAAGAAACGCTTGGGTCACCACTGTGCAGATCACCGGAGGGAAACGGTGGAGGTGTACCCCGCTTGGGCCGTGTCCTAGTGGAGGCGATTGACTGCGTTGACCTCACACGCCGGGTCCTGATTCAGGCCATGGTCCAGAACGAGAGGCAAGCGCAGGCGGTCGCTTCGAACGCAAAGGATAGGTACAGGTGTGGTTTTAACCAGTAAAAGTCTGACACGCCTTCTCCCTCAACATAGAGCGGGAGAAGTAAACAGATGAATTCCCATCTTAAAATAAATCTCGACTAGGTTCTACCTGCGATAAAAATGCAACAATGTTGTCTATATATCACGCTAAAAGTAGGTTACATCACAAACGTCACCAAAATCTCGTGTTTCAGACCAACACAATAATGATTATAGTTTTTTTTAGGTAGGAAAATCATCTAATGACAAATCTCGCTCTTGGGCGGAGCAGGAGATAGTGTCAGACTTTTACTGACCAAAAACTCACTCCTGTTCCTTCTTTGCCTTCGTCCCAGGGCCCCGGGTTTCACTTCCACACTACCCGTGGCCCTAGTAGGCTTCGACCCTGCTGGGCTCCTACGATTTGCTGACATCTCCCTGAGGCGCGCGTGGAACAGTACGCGCTGTCGACGACTTGGGTTCGGTCCGGACGGTTACCGGACGGTCGGACGGCGAGCACCGTCCAAGTCACATCAGAAATATGGCTTCAGATTTACAAAATTGTTGACAAATCAATGTTGTAACGTTTCCCACGTTGTCATATTTCCACAATTTATGCGTACGTTAACAGTAATAAATTTTCCATATTACACGCAGGGAGCTCAGGGACCGAGGACCTCTGTCAGGGAGGGACAAGGTCATTCCTGTACCGTTGACAAAGGGATAAGTAATCAGTATAGCAATATATGAAATTGATATTTTACTGAAAATGTCCGTCGACTTGTGGTATGGATTGTTATGTTATTATTCTAGAGAAAATTTCTATTTTTAATCAGAAGGTAATGGTTGATGAAGAAACGGCAATTGTATTTAGGTAGGTGTAATCCTCAAGATATGACAAATATTTGCACTGACTGGACAGGTCCACTCAAATCTGTGTGTTTCTTTCTTTCCTCAAAAGACGATCTCAATACTAATCTACAAGGTTATCCTTAGTAGTTCCGCCATCACTTTTGTAGTCTACTTCAGCTCCATCTCGCCATTTCATGTCTTCTTTTATACGTAATCATAGTATAAAACAAATACGCTTTCAGCGTCTGTCTATTATCTCCTAACTTCTACTAAACTACGCAACGAATTTTAATGTGGTTTTCACTAATAGAGATAGCAACAAAAGAAGAAGGTTTATGTAAATAATTTGTACAAGTGAAGTTAGGACGGGTCACTAGTACATAATATTATGTAGTTTGATTTTTTTTTTTTTTAATTCATATAAACCAGTGCTTGACTGCGATCCCACCTGATGGTAAGCAGCGATGCAATCATTGATGGTGAGGCGCACATTTCTTTTCGTTCACAGAGATCATCATCATGAAATAAATAAAGAAAGAAAAAGAGTTTATTTACGACAAACATGGCACATAACTTAAAAAAATATATATGTAATATTATAACATAACATACAATAGATTGAGTTATGCGACACATCCGCGCAAAACGGCCAGCGCTCAGCAAAATGCTGGGGCTCATGTACTGAACAGAGCCACAGCGCTGATTTTCAGCGCCGGCCGTCATTATTTCAGCCGAAAGACGTTCACTGTTGGATATAAGCCTCCCCTAAGTGTCGCCATAACGACCGGTCCAATGCGTGTCGTATCCATCGTATTTCCGCGACCCTCATCAAGTCATCGGTCCACCTTGTGGGAGGCCTTCAAATGCTGTATCTTCCGGTACGTGGTCGCCACTACAGAACATTTCGGCCCCATCGACCGTCTTTTCTACGAGCAATATGCCCTGCCCACTGCCACTTAAGTTTGGTGATTCTACGGGCTATTTCAGTAACTGGTACTCCTGTGGATATCTTCATTACTGATGCGATCACGCAAGGAACCCTTTCCATTGCCCTTTGGATGACTTTAAGCCTTCTGATGAGGCCCATTGTGAAGGACCACGTTTTAGAGCCATATGTCGTCACTGGCAACACGCATTGGTCGTAGACTTGTCTTGTGACATTGTGGTCGGGATGGAGTTCACAGGCAAACAATTCAAATGCTTTCACTTACTATGGTAATGAGCAATCCGACAGACATTGCAGGATTTGTTAGCCACCCACCTGAGGGAAATAATACATCATTTTGATTTAAGATGTCGCCACCATGCAATTAAAATGTTACATAAATTGTGAAAAGGACAATATTATATCGAATGGGTGTTTTTAGCGAGTTTTAGTCCTGTTTCATTAATTTGAATGTCGGTTTTCATCGAGTTTCCTTACGTAATTGCTGTTTATTTTTCGTTGAATAATTTATTGGTCCTCGGAGGCGTTTATGTTCTTACTGTTTAACGTCAAGAACATAATTTGGAATTAAAATATTACTGGCTGTACTCTGAGGCCCAAGTGAAAAGTTTCGTTTATTTTTTAGGGTTCCGTAGCCAAATGGCAAAAAACGGAACCCTTATAGATTGGTCATGTCTGTCTGTCTGTCCGTCCGTATGTCACAGCTGCTTTTTTCCGAAACCATAAGAACTATACTGTTGAAACTTGGTAAGTAGATGGTATTCTGTGAACCGCATTAAGATATTCACACAAAAATGAAAAAAAAAACAATAAGTTTTGGGGGTTCCCCATATTTAGAACTGAAATTCAAATTTTTTTTCTTCAAACCCGTGCGTGTGAGGTATCTATGGTTTCGTCTTCAAAAATGATATTGAGGTTTCTATGATATTGAGGTGCTATGCTATGCTATGCTATGCTATGCTATGCTATGCTATGCTATGCTATGCTATGCTATGCTATATCATTTTTTTCTAAACTGAATAGTTTGCGCGAGAGACATTTCCAAAGTGGTAAAATGTGTGTCCCCCTCCTGTAACTTCTAAAATAAGAGAATGATAAAACTAAAAAATATATATGATGTACATTACCATGCAAACTTTCACCGAAAATTGGTATGAACGAGATCTAGTAAGTAGTTTTTTTTTTAATACGTCATAAATCGTAAACCGCAATTAACCTTTCAAGTTTGTACGGAACCCTAAGTGCGCGAGTCCGACTCGCACTTGCCCAGTTTTTTTTGTTTTTCAAAACATTGCCTTACTAGGAAATGCTCCTCTATCGAGCATGCGTTCACCAACATGTTACACAAGACACCCAGACTCGGAATAACTAGATGTACTACATGGACATCTTTTGTTCCGGCCTGCAAACTAATCGTTTAACTACTGCGCCTACCATTCATATGTATATATAAAAGGAGAAACTGACTGACTGACTGACATATCAACGCACAGCCGAAAGTACTGGGAGTCGGAGCGTAAAATTTGTTTTTTTATGACGTAGGCGAGCACTAAGAGAGGATTTTCAAAAGTTCACCCCCTAAGGGGATGAAACGGGGGTCCAAAGTTTGTATAGCTTAGCTTAGCTTAGCTTAGTCGGCCTTTTAATGTTTCCACTGTTGGAACTCAGGCCTCCTCTCTAGGAGAGGGAATGGCCCGTAATCCACTACGCGGGCCCAGTGCGGGTTGGTGGATGTCACAATCATGTCTTCGAATTTTTGGTTCTAGGACATGCCGGTTTCCTCACGATGTTTTCCTTCACCGTTTTGCGAGCAGCGGTGATGAAATAAATTACACAATGTAATGCGCCTGGCTGGGTTTGAACCCGCAACCTACAACTTGTAAGTCGGGGCCGTTACCACTCGGCCACCACTGCTCACAAAGTAAAGTTTGTATAGAGAAAACTAATTTTACGCGAGCGAAGCCGCTGACACAAGCTAGTAGCGATTATAGACAGCGACTGTCGCAGCGCTGGGCATGATCAACCACTATCGAAGAGACAAGTCTTCTCAAAAGAAGAAGAAGAAGAGTCATTGAAAAAGCACCACGGCGTCCTCACCTTCCATAAAACGCAGGTCCACGGGGAATTTGTGAAAAGGTAACCTGTGGTCCAGTGTGGACCAATGTGGAGCAGTGGTGGCCGAGTGGTAATGGCTGACTTACGGAGTTGTAGGTCGCGGGTTCAAACCCAGCCAGGAGCATTACTTTGTGTAATTTATTTCATCACCACTGCTCTCAAAACGGTGAAGGAAAACATCGTAAGGAAACCGGCATGTCCTAGAACCAAAAATTCGAAGACATGTGACATCCACTAACCCGCACTGGGCCCGCGTGGTGGATTACGGCCCATTCCCTCTCCTAGAGAGGAGGCCTGAGTCCCAACAGTGGGAACATTATAAGGCCGACTATGCTATGCTATGCTACCCTGTGGTCCTAGAATGCACAAGGCAACTGAAGGAAATAGGTGTAGTTTTAGTGAGTAAAATTCTGACACGAGCAGAAGGAGTCATTGGATGATTTTCCACTTAGAAAAATCACTTGCTGCGCCTAACGTGCCGTCTTTATTTTTAATGTTGATACACTATCTCTCCTGATGGCAGGCGATGATGTGATCGACGATGGAGCAAGCTTGCCCAAAAATAAGAAGTAACTCCTAGGCTGTAGCTATCAGGAAACACAGACACCGGCAGAGAATTCTACTCGGGATATGTCAATATTTACAATCCCATTTATTTATTTTAGTACTCAAAAATAGCCATTAATACTAAAATTCGTTAATCCTTTCAATCTGTCTTCTCACACTCCCGCAAACTTTCTAATAATATTGTCTTCCATTCATCAGCAAACAAATTCAATCCAGGGTTGGTCTCCACGAGCGCGTTGAACATTGTTAGCATACGCGGTATAGGGGAGGTGGATCGAGCTACAGTGCGATAAAATGGGACATTAAATAATTTATACTTTCTAGAGCGATTCGAAACAAATAATTGATGCAGTAAGTCGGACGCATCAGTGAAACCCATAAACCACTACAAAATGTTTCATATTCTTTGTCACTGATATGAACTTTATCTACTCGTATAAAATTTATTTTAAGCTTACCGATTATTAGATATGGTTGCTACACTAGATTTGATACTGATTAACTGGGTTACTAAATTTCATGGACTTAAATGGACAGAACCGTAGAGGTTGCCAAATACTGGTCAGAAAAAATTTAGTTAGAGTACATCGACACGAAAAGAAGAAGAATGGACTTAAATCTAGCACAGGGTTAAATACAATCTGTTGCTTGGCAACCTTAACTCCATTTTTATCCAATAACGTATCTTTTAATTAATGTAAATCTGAGCTTTTCAACAGCGCCGAAAATATGGGGCGTCGTCGCTTGGTGACGCGATGATATCGATAAAATGAAGCTTTATCAGAGCAGGCGACGCCGCGGCCCTGGATTATATGTTTGATATTTGAATTTTAATAACTTAATAGGAATATACACAAACTAAAAATAATAATATTTACAAACGGGTAGAAAAAGAAATTATTGTGCATCAAAAAATGGGAAAAGTGCCCAGAACACTGACCGAAGAAAAGCCCAGCCCTCTGGTCACGCGAAGAGTTGACCAGCTGTTTGCTGATATATTTAATAATTAATATTTAAATCCTTAATTTATTGAGTTCTTAAAAGTTATTACAGAGTGATGAACAGGTTACGTCGTATCTATTTACGTCGCCTAAATGTTAATGCTTGACTCTAGGTTATTTGTTTCAGAAATATTTGTTACCACTTGTTTTTTTATTTCTTTTTTTTAGCTTCCCGCTGGCAACTGTTCATTCCATTTATAAGTGAATATAGATAGAACTTCGGCTGTAGCTAAAAGCTTCTTCTTCTTCTTTTCGATTCGATGGTAAACTCGTCAAACTGTTTGGGCCCAATAGGTGGCTACATTAATAGCAGCATCGGTAGCACTCATCAAATCCTCCAAAGTGCAGGTGTATGGGCACTAGCCAAAAGCTAAAGAATTTAATTAAAATCTAAGACTAAACAGATTTACTCTTCAAATAAAGGCTGCTTCAAGAATAATCTTTTATTCCACTAAAACTAATTCTTCGTCTTCCCAAATTCCAATACATCGTTATTTCAACTCCTAAGAAAATAAATAAAGTCGATTGGGTATCATCACAACGGCGGCGGATAGGTAAACTTTGCAATAATTCTAGAAATTTCTTATTCCGTTGTACCATTAAAATGCCGTCTAATTGCCGTGGAGCCCTGACGGCTATGCTGTTCATTGGTTTACAGCATGAGCTGTAGCGGGGAATTGAACCGTCATGCCGAAGATATTGGGAAGAAACTTGACGATTTGACACAAGCAAAAACAATAAACGTCTAAATTTTAAGCACAGTTTAGATGGCGCAATTGTTATTGTTGCCAATGAAATTACACCATTTACCTAAATCAGGTTTTAGTGATGGAACCGACAGTGGTATTTCACGGTAACTAGTGCATAAAATAACTAGAATAATCGCGCATATAAGTAGTTTTCTGCGAATTATTTTAAAGCTTCATGTGTCTGTGATGTCTAAAATCTACAAGGTAAGTATGCCCCGTTTTTTGAGGTAATACATCATCAAATTACTTTTCTTGCTCTGTGTGGAGCGAAAAGGCGTATCAGACTTTTAACTACTAAAACCCACCTGAGTTCCTTCAGTTGCCCTTTGCGTTCCAGGGTTGGGCAGGGCTGCAGTGACTCTTTTAAACCAACCCGCAGTCTCTATGTACACGCTCTAAAGTAAATAAGTTTATAAGTTGTAATTGTTGTTGTGTTAGTTAGTGTTTTATAGTTAACTCTCCTGTCGCAGGTCTGCTGGCCGAAATTTCATTTGAAATAAGCAGTACCTTTGAGCTCTTGTATCTGCTTTTGTTCTTTTCATTTTTAAGTGTTAGTGTGTAAATAAATAAATAACATAGATGTACACAAATAACTCGCTGTCCTTTTTTTTATTCTTGATAGGTTCGCGCTTGACCACTATCTCACCTGATGGAAAGCGACAATGCGGTCGATGATGGAGCGCGCTTACCTAGAAATAACTAATTCACTCTCGACTTAAAGATTCCCGGGTTGTAGCCATCAGGAAACACAGATTCCGCCAAGGAATTCCACTCCTTAGCTGTATGCACAATAAATGTGTTCCCAAAACGTTTCGTGCGTATTCCTTGGATACACTTGCAATATTTTGCCACTACTAACACTATTGTAGGGAATATGAAGTTAGCTATACTTAGTAACAATATTCTCTGATTCGCCACTTTCAAACTTCCTCTAATATACCCATATATTAGAGGAAGTTTGAAAGTGGCGCCAGTGACTAAAAAGTTGAAAGGGAATCGTTTGTCTTGGTATAGACGTGTAAAGAGGAGGGATGAAACGTTACTAAAAGAGTTATGAGTATACATGTGGATGGATGGAGAGAAAAGATGGATGAATTGTGTGAGGAGTGACATGAAAGAAAAGGGAGTTAGTGATAGCGTGACGGGTGACAGGACAGAATGGAAGAAAAAAAACGTGTTGTGCCGACCCCAAATGATACGGGACGAGGGCAGGAAGATGATGAAAAATCTTCTCCGTGACGCATTAAAGCGTACACCAAGCGCGTAATGATGAGTACGCGTATATGAAGCTACGCGTCCGTGGACACGCCTAAGTCGAGCGTGCGGTAAATTCTCTTAGCTCTGGCAGACTGGTCTATCGGTCTAGTTTCCCTTCTGTAAGCTGCTTATACTTCCTTCATCAATAACTCCCGCTTCTAACTTAGACCACATTCGCTGCTGACCGTCGTTTTAGCATAGTAATGGGAATATCCAGAATAACGCCGTGCTTACCAACGTTAGTTATAACGAGATTTCACTACGCTTCGACGGAACCCATTATAATTAATCGTTTCTCTTCGGACATGGTTCAAGTCTAAATAAATGTGCAAACTTTGTCTGTTCATTAATTCTAGAATAAATATTTTACATAATTTAGTTGGAGCTAGTGTAGTTAATTGGCTCGTTTTCATTTTGATATTTATTACAATTATTGGAACGAGCATTGATATTGTGGTCTTACAGGGCACAATGGTTTCATCATTTCAGCCAAAAGACGTCCAATACCCCAAGTGTCGTCACAATGAAGAGTACTGTGCGTCTTGCATCCATCGGATTCCCGCAACCCTCACCAGGTCATCGGTCAACCTTGTGGGAGGTCTTCCAACGCTGCGTCTTCCGGTACGCGGTTGCCACTCCAGAAACTTTCGGCCTCAACGACCATCAGCTCTACGAGCCATCTGCCACTTAAGTTTGGCGATTCTTTGGACTATGTCGGTAACCTTGGTTTTGAGCAGAAGAACCAAGGTTACGACGGTGTGGTTTTTTTTATATGACCTATTTATTTAAATGAACGGAATTCTAGATTTACACTCACATCGATCAATCGTGGAAGTGCATCCTCGTCTCATTTTCGTACGGATAGATCGATTAAACTTAGATGTCGTGATTGTTGCTAAATTGCCCAGAGCAAGTACGGACCAGATTATGTTTTATTTGCGACTATCCATTTCGTTTGTACCTGTTGTTGACTATCTGCTCAACGTTTCTGCTCAACGTTTCTGCTCAACGTTTCTCATCATCTTCCTGCCCTTGTTCCGTGTTATTTGGGGTCAGCGCAACACGTTTTTTTCTTCCATTTTGCCCTGTCACTAGTCATGCTATCACTAACTTCCTTTTCTTTCATATCACTCTTCACACAATCCATCCATCTTTTCTTTGGTGTCCCTCTCCCTCTCCATCCATCCACATGTAAACTCATAACTCTTTTAGTAACATGCGTTTCATCCCTCTTCTTCACATAACCATACCAAGACAAACGATTCCCTTTCAACTTTTCAGTTACTGGCGCCAATTTCAAACTTCCCCTAATATACTCATTTCTCATTTGATCCATTCTCGTCACGCCACACATCCATCTTAACATTCTCATCTCCGCTACGTGCAATCTTTTTTCATCCGTCTGCTCAACGTTTCTAGCACCGAATAATTGTGGCCACCTACTGATCCTAAACAGCAACTATAATATAGACGTACAGTCGACACTACAAGAAGAACTATAGTTGGTAAGCGAATATCTATCTACATATTTTACTGTAGTCTGACACACCTGAATCTACAGACCTAACAAATATCGTATAAATTGCTTTAGTTTTGACTGCGCTCCTGCGGGACGACCATAAATGATAAATGATATTTATTCTGCAAATAGGTTTATAAAACACTTTTACACGTCAATTTTTTTTTTTTCGTCTTTTTAAACTAGATGAGGCTGGTGTTTCCTAGCTGACTACCCTGAGAAGAAACACCGAAACAAACTTGTATTATGATCTCTCAAAGGAATGGATCGTGTTTTGAGAAGTAGCAATTGTTCCTGTTTTTCTAAATTATCTGTTTAAATCCTTCCAGGAACTATTTTCTCGCGTTTTGCTTTAGTTAACAATAATTTTGATAATTAAAGTCATTAAAATTATTATTTTGTCCAATTATTATAGCCTCCTCTATCGTTTTCCATTGTTCTCTGTCTGTAGCAACATTTGTCCAGTCCTTACCTGCAATCTTTATAATATCATCAACCCATCTTTTTCTCTACCGTCCAATAGTTCTTTTGCCTGGTGATTCCTCCTTTTATCTCTAAACCTCACTAATTGACCTGCCCATCTCCACTTTTGCTTCAAATTATACTGAAGTTTCAGTATACCTTCAGCCAGATTAAATTCATAATCAAATTATCATGCTTGGTTTTTTCCATTTTCCATAGGTTTACTTACTTAGCACATATAGTTAGTATCACCTGTTATGTCCAGTTTCATGTAAGTGAGAGCTTAACTCCTCGCGCTAATATAGGGGTAATATTATTACGTAATTGCGCGTTTTTACGTAAAATCACAAAAAAATAAAATAAAATAAAAAATCTTTTTCTGGATTTTTGGAAAAACGAAGATATGACCAAATTTTCGGCCGAATAAATTTCGTACACCCGTGTGTACAATACGACAATTAAGCGTTTTTCAAGGTCATTTAAGTTGTACAGACGTATGTACAATCGGCGATTATTGGAACCAGTGGCAGTGAAAAATTAGTCAGATTAGCTAGCCTAGCTGTTTCCCTACGCCTAGGCGCTCCGTGCTGTTCGCCTCATCGCTGCCACTGTGGCGAAGTTGTCAACTGCCTCGGTCACCACGGCCTGTCATGCAATCGAAGTGCGGGACATATAGCGCGGCACGCGAATATTAATGACATCATTCGACGAGCCCTTTTCACCGTCGGCGTTCCGGCTGTTTTGGAACCTCATGGCCTGACACGCGACGATGGTAAGAGATCGGACGGTATGTCTTTATTTCCATGGAAGATTGGCCTTTAGTATGGGACGCTACCTGTGTCGACACTCTTGCGCCATCCCATCTTCCTAGCTCGTCGCGCTATGCTGGTGCTGCTGCTGCGGCTGCGGAGAACCTCTAGCGGCGAAAGTATAACAACCTCGTCGGTAGTTATATTTTTGAGCCGCTTGGGGTTGAGACTCTTGGACCGTGGGGTCCGAGTGCTCATGCGCTTTTTAAAGAATTATCCAAACGTCTAGTTGACACTTCGCGTGACCAAAGGGCTGGCTTTTACCTCGGTCAGAGATTAAGCGTTGCCATACAACGTGGCAATGTCGCCAGTCTTTTGGGCACACTTCCAGTCGGCAGTGATGCAGAGGAATTTTTTGACGCCATATTTTAGGTAGGAGTTATTGTGTATATATTATGTAATTTTAATTAGTTAAGTGTTTTTATTTTTCTTGTTATATTTTATGTTCAAAATAAAATGGACTTCAAAATATAATTACAGGAAATTGAATTACTGAAATATGTGTTTTTTTTAAACCTTCATTTATTTTTTATTGTACACCATGATGAGTTACAAAATATGTGAATATTAGAGTTCATGTAACCAACCAACCTTAAAAGTTTATCGAAAAAATTTTTCGTCATTCATTATCTCGATAAAGTGTGCAAGGTAATAATATATTAAGGTATAAATATATTTTTATTTATGAGAAAATTATGATACTTAGTGGATTCAGAGCTCTTTACTGGATATAATTATAGTTTTACACAAAGTTATGGTTTGATTTCATAATAACATAATCCCTTAAAAACGTTTTTATGAAAATATATCTCGGGTTGGGCGCTCTTTACAAATACAGAGCTTTTCAATTGGTAGCAATGTTGTGTTGTGTGTTGTTGTTGTACCTATTGGTAGTAATGTATGTATGTAAGGTTCATAAAATAACATCAATGGCAGTTTTATTATGTTCAGTAGTAATCTAAGCAAATAAAATATTTTTATTGTTGGCAATAATTCATTCTGCTTTATTGTTTAATTCGCTTTATTAGTGGTCCTTCGCGTCAATAAAGTTGGTTTAGTCACGGAAACGAAATGACTTCAAGTTAGCTAAGTAGAATCAAAACTACAGTGATATGATATTATAATACTTACACATTTAAATCTGGTTTTTATGAACGTATAAAGCCCCGATGAGAATCGACGCATAAAATTAAACACGAATACAGTTGTTTTTTTTATTGAAGGGAAATCATCATTGACTTCTTTCGTGTGAATGACTAAAGCCACACCTCTGTGCTTCATTTGCCCTTTATGCTTTAGGTCCACGGATTTCCTTTTCAGGAATTCCTCGTGGCCTGAGCGGGCATCGACCCCTACGGTTCTGCTAACATCTCTTTGAGCCGCAGTTGGAACACTACGCGCTGATGACGACTCGGGTTCGGTCCTACCACCAGCGAGCTATCTATAACTTGATTTATTACTTAGGCTTTGTTTCATCGCAATCGGTTGACTATATCGATAGATATACTACATTAATTAACTGTTAGGCGGTATGAAGTTTGGCGGGTAGTTAAAAATAATTTCTTGTTGGACACCCCAGCTAATATCAATTCGAGATTTTAAATTTATGTTTCAAATAGACAACCCATTTATATAATCTACTTAACACGAACATTTTGAAGCATACCGTAGATATAAGTACTTAGAAACATCAGTAAGATCAACAAAGGGAAGCGAACGTTTTTCCCTCTAAGCATAACCTTTCTTTTCGTCAGAATTTTAATTTACTAATGCGTGTGTTCTTTGATGCGAGTGATCTGCTTTCATACGAATATGATGCTCTGGTTTTGAGGCCCTTATGTAAACTCTCAAGGGCCAAGTTGATTTGAAACAGAATGTTTTTTTTTGCAGAAACATCGACAGAGTTATTAGGGTTCAGTACTCAATGGGTCAAACGGGACCCTATTACTAAGATTCCGCTGTCCATCTGTCTGTTTTTGATTGATTGATTTGAAATTTCTTTATTTTCACATAAATAGAACAGTTAAACGACAATTAGATCTTATTCTAAAAGCATTAAACATAAAGAATGCGTGTTTTCTGCAGACTATGACGCCTATATAAAACATTTAAGAATACGTAAAGTAATGTACAAAACTACTTGTTATAAATCTTCGGTATCTTTTTACTTACGTTAAATAACTAATGTATCTACTTACAGCGCGATGATAAGACACAAAACGCACTTTTTTGACACATACACTATTTATAAGTAATAGTAACAAGTACACTGTTACTTAAGATTAATTTACTTCGACTAGGCTAAATAATGGTAATTAAGTTATCTAAAATGCAAGTGAACTTCGTGTACCGCGCGAGTCTCGCTCAAAATCTACCCTACATTTCTGTCGAACTTGTAAAAAATGTCCGATCATGGAGTCGTTCCGTCTTTGTTACTCATATAGCAGTAAGTGATGTGGGAGGCGGTATCGATGATATGTGTCGATGTATTTTAAATTTTTAAATCGTGTCTGTCCAATATTAGAAATAAGTGGATTATGATGTTTAGGGTTGGTTTGAAGGTAAAACTTTTTAGTGACTTTTGTAATAAACTGTTCTAATGTTGGGAAATTTAATCGATTGTGTAACATTTTAAGATTAGTTCTTAAGGGTGTATTAAAAGATATTTTTACAGCCTTGTTTTGGACCACTTGTAGTTTCGTGTAATTGCTGTCGCATGTACTGCTCCAGACCGGGGCCGCGTATGTAATGCAAGGTCTGACTAGAGTTGTGTACATCTTCAATTTTGTATTTGAGCTGATTTTGGACCGCCGGTTTAAAATTGGATGTAAGCTGTTTAGGGCTTTTATTCCTTTGATACGGAAGTAATCGGTGTTTTTAGTCCAGTTCATTTTATTGTCCAGTATAACTCCAAGGTACTTAGTTGACATACTCCATGGTAAAGTCGTATCCCCAACTTTTATGTGTTTTTTTGGTAATGATCTCTTCCTAGTGAACATTATGACTTCTGTTTTTGTGGAATTTAGTTTTAATTTCCATTTCGTAAAATATTGAACTAGAAGTTGTAATGATAACTGGAGCCGTTCAACTATTAAATCTGTGTCTTTGCTTGTCGTAAATGAGGCTGTGTCATCAGCAAAACAAGCAAGGTGAGTGTGAGGCTGCTTGGGCATGTCATTTATGTACAGTATGAATAAATGAGGACCCAGCAGCGAACCCTGTGGCACACCTGCAGGTATAGATCTCGGTTTGGACACAGTATTACCGATATGTACACAAAATGACCTATCAGTCAAATACGCCTGGATAACTTTAATAAGTCCAATAGGTACATCACACTTTATGAGCTTGTGCAAAAGTCCAGCATGCCAGACGGCATCAAAAGCTTTTTCTATATCAAGCAACATCATACCCGTAGATTCATCCATGTTTAAGTGGTGTGTAACGTGCTCTGCAACCCTAGCTAGTTGTTGAACAGTAGAATGAGCCCTTCTGAAGCCAAACTGTTCAGGCATTAGCAGGTGGTTTGTGGCTTTTGCTAAGCGCGACGATATTATTCCTTCGAATAATTTTCCCAATGACGGGAGGAGACTAATAGGTCTATAGCTAGTTGGTATAGCTTCATCTTTACCTGGTTTCTTAAATGTTATTATTTTGGCTCTTTTCCACGTAGAAGGAAAATAGCCAATAGCCAGACAACCATTAAAAATCTTAGTTAAGTATACTATGCATTTACGTGATAAGTTTTTCAATAAGCAATTATGTATACCGTCGTCTCCCGGAGACTTACGAGTTTTAAGATTTTTAATTAATTTAAACACCTCTCTCGGACGCACCAGATTGGGTGGAGTGAAATTTTTAACATTATTAAGTGTATTTAAAGACTCATTGACGGCAGCCTCAGTAGTGTTGTCACTAGGCCAATTCATAGTCAGACTCATATTGTCACAAAACGTGTCAGCAAGCACCTCGCACTGTTCAGTTGCAGAAGCAGTCAATTGTCCACCTGCACACCTCAAAGGTGGAATCACTGTCGGTTTATACGTAAGAGATTTAACAATCCTCCAGATATCAGTCGATGGATTATCAATTTTAGCTAGTTTGTCATTCCATATTTTGTCATTAAATATTTGTATTTGGTATTTTATTTTAGCTTTTAGAACGTTAATATCTTTGTTTATTTGCAGCTTGATTGTAGGATTAATTTCTTTTGCAGCCATATTTCTTAGTTTGTTTTTAGTAGAAATCAAACCTTTGACGCGTCTCGGCAAGGTGTAGCGCTTAATAGATGAAGAGCCTGATGGAACGTTTATTTCGCGACTTATTAAAATGGTGTTTTGAAGGTGTTCAACTGCTGCATCAATAGTTTTTATAGACGTATAAGTCGTGGTCGGTAACGTAATATTTTTATCCAAATAAGATCTATATTCCACCCAATTTGCTTCAGAATATCGATATTGTTTAAAGTTAAGACGCGTAATGTTACAACCAACTGAAAATAAGACTGGAAGATGATTGGATGATAATGCTGGCAGAGTGCGAAGTTCAGACACGGACGTAACATTATGGCTGAGAAGTATATCCGGTGTGGAAGGAGTATGTGAGTGGTTGTAATGCACTAATGTTGGAGAGGTAGGTCCATAGACTTGATAATCATGAAGTACCATATGATCAAACAATACCGTACCGCGGGAGTTATTTTGTCGACAATGCCAATATTCATGTTTGGCGTTAAGGTCACCCATGATCAATACTTTTGTCCCTAACTGGAACAAACTATCCAAATCACTGGAAGATAAAGGTAGATTTGGTGAATTATATGCAGCCACAACAATTATGTTGCTCTCACGTAATGTTAAGCGGATTCCTACACATTCAAGGTTATACATGGGAGGAATAAAGAGCGATGCATGAGGAATATCGTTCTTAACTAGGATAGCGACCCCCTGGCCAATACCATTAGATCTCTTATCCGATCGATAACAAGTGTATCCAGGCGTATGTAACGTATTATTTTCACTTAATCGTGTTTCACATAATGAGATAATATCGACACAGTATTCGCTAGTCAAATCCAAAAATTCAGATAGCTTAGAACGGATCCCGTCAGCGTTCCAATAAAGAAAACGAAGCTCACTTGCATTATTGAACATATTGACCAAGATGAGTTAAAATAAGTATAACCTTGTCCATCATGTTATCACAAGCAATGAATTGGTCTTTTAAAGATTTTATAGTTTTAAGGATGCACAGCATTTCTGACGTAGATTGATCAAGGGGTACATCGCCTAGGGGTTTATATTTAGAGTCCATATTTGTTGTAGATGCAATTGTAGCCCAGGAGCGACCGTCGACTTTGGAGTAAACTTTAGCTTGACGTTGTTCTTGCGCTGTTTTGATTTTTACTTGCCGAGCTTGTAGAAGTTGTAGATAGTTCTGACGCTCTTTACAATGCCGGAAGTTAGCTGGGTGATCTTCTCCACAATTACAGCATTTAGCAGGCTCCATACGGTTACTTTTTGGGCATTCAGCGGTAAGATGGGCTTCAGGACACTTGACGCAGCGAGGTTTTAAATTGCAGTTTTTAGATGAGTGTCCAAACGCTTGGCATCGGTAGCACTGGGTTCCATACATGTTTTTATTGCGATACTTCACGATTCGAACAGCACAGTTGCTTAAATATTTTATAGATTTAAACTTCGACACGTCGGCACCAGCTTGTAGTTGAACCAAATATGGTGGGCATGATACATCTTTGCCCTCAGCGACTTTCATTTTGCGAACTTTAGCGTTAGGGTACCCATTGGCTGATAGCTCTTCCGAAAGATGTTCTTCGACATACTCGGGAAGGCCGAAAACTACGACCTTAGGCATCCTTTCATCCTTGCGAGAGAAAGTGTGATAAGGAATGCTTTCTGATTGGAGACCTTCCTTTAGTGCTTGATGACCATCTGATGTATGTGGGTTGACAGAGATTTTGTTGTTACCCTTGTACTCCAGGTGAAACCCTTTCGTGTAACGGGAAATCAACGTTTTCATGTATGAGTGGGTCCATTCAGGTTTCAGATTAATAAAAATAGGAGGTATCTTACCCACTTTTCCGGTTATGGCTGTCGAACTGCTGCGGCTATGCGTTTTCAGTGGATCGTTTAATGTATGTTCAGTAGTTAACTTACTGAACCTGTTGGTGGTGTTGACAGGAACTTCAGGTTGGAGTTTTGAAGGGCGCGCAGGTCGTTTCGGTATATTCCATACAATGGGTTCAATTTCATCATTCTCAATTGGGCGCTTTGCGGCCAGAGATGGATTTGAGAAGCTTCTTGTAATAAATTTGTCCATAATGACTTCAGGACTATCGATATTTTTTTATCGATAGCAAGTGCTTCCATCACTAGGATAAAGATGACGTAGACGAGAGGATAGCTTGGATAACGTGCGACGAGAACAAGTGCGCGCACCGAACTGAAACAAACTGTCTAGCTAGCAAACATCTGTCTGTTTGCTAGCTAGACAGTTGAAATTTTTGCAGATGATTGATTTGTTTTTTTTATTTATTTTTTTTGTCGCTTTTTTTTGCTGTTGCCCGTTTAACAACTTATACTAAAAACAGAATCAAATAAATATTTAAGTAGGGCTTCCATAAAACAAACGTGTTTTTTTTCAGTTGATACGGGTATATGCGCCAAGCCACTGATCGATATATCAGCCAGAGATTTACCCATCGAAAACATAAAGAAGATTTTTATCCATTACCGTATTCACGAAACACGATCCCGTGTTGTCTACACGTGTCAAATATCCAGGATTTATGTAAACCCTTTACAGTAATACGTTTAGGTACAATACTTCGTGAAGTTTGTCCCGAGGGACTGCTGACCTTTGTCAAGGTCCAAGGTTAGCCACAGGAAGCTTAAGTTTCCCTTCAAAGGGATAAAGTAAAGAATCGTAGAATTCCTTGAAACTTCACTTGGCTGTCTAATATGGTTAATATTCTCATGACAATGCCTCTTATGGTTACCTATTTTGTAATATTTTTATAAATATATTTAATTCATCTTTTTTTTTACACAAAATAATTACATGCCACTAGCAAATCTTAAACAAATAATTATGCTAGTGCCCAAGGAATAACTACAATTAATTTATCAGCATTTAAGAACTAAAGGTAAATTGACTTTAGTAACCTAGAATTATGTATAATTAGCAACTTGCCCGAGCTAGGTTTATAAAACCTGTGTTTCGGGTCATCACTTACAAGACTATCACTATGGGTGCACATACAGAAATCACTCAATAACAACTTACAAACTAAACCTACAATCATACTAAAACTTCCAGTAGTTTCTCTGTGTGTGTGTAGTTATGATTCAGTTGATACTCCGATATCAGTGTACTACATTTAATATAATTTACGCTATATATATCTAATAATGTGAAATTATTGTTAAATTATAATTTCTCATTGTCATTATTTATTTTAATACTCAAAAATGTGTTCAAAAGTAGACGGTAAAATGGAATTCATAATTTATGTATTTGCGATACGACGGAAAAAAAAGCATTTTATATTTAGAATAGGACTTGTATGTCTGGTTTTTTGTTGATTACGATGGAGCAACATTGCGCTGGCTGCTGGTTGGGCGCTGGTACATATAAACACACACCTACATATATACACACAGGTGGTATCCCTATTGGTCATACTCTGTGATTCTTATTCTCACAAAGCAAATTATGAGGGTGCCTCGGTGACGTCTAGTCAGTCAGCTGTGCCATATTGTGTTAGATGTACCTACATGTTTGTCTTTAATGATTTGGTTGTGCCCTGTTATACTGTATCGTGGTAATAAGTGATGTTGTGAGCCTATTGTGTATACATGATTGTAATTGTACTATAAGGTGTATTGCATGCTTCGTCATTAGACGACAACTAAGTATTTAACAAAAATTTTAAATCTCATATAAGTGAACGTTTGTAATATGTTCTTATGAGAAATAAAGATTCTTTAAACCTAATGTGTTGAGCTTGTTATACAAAAAAGGCCCTGAAAATACTCGTACATAAAATGTATGTGCAAATGTAGAGTGTTATGAAAGCCTCCCTTTTATCTGTTTTTAGCTCTGGTATCATTTTTCATTTGGCATAGACAATTTTTTGTTCCAATATTTGAATTTTTTTTTTAAATTTTGGTGGGCTTTTCTATTTGAACGGGATTTTTTTCCTGGAATGTGTTTATAGGTTTCAATATCGACCAACAATCGTTGTATGCCTTTTTTTTCTTCGTCGGTCTGTGTAATCCCAGTTGCGTTATAACCAGGGGGTCGGAATTAGGTAGAGTTATTCATGTACTTGCATCGAAATGTTGATATTAATATTGATCTTCCCGGGATTTCTAATGAAAAATCTCGTGTGGCCAACAATATTACAAATAAATAATAACAAAAACCCCAGAGATAGATAAGACAAATAAAACAAAAATAATTAACATACAATTTTTATTAGTATTTTTCATTGAAAAAGATCTCTCACGTCAACTGAGGTAAGGTTAACAAATTTATACACTTCTTCCTCCTCGTCATTAATAGATACAGAAATAATTTTTTTCTGCTATATTTCCTGAAAGTGTCATAAAAAAAACTTTGCTCTTTAAAATTAATCTCGGGATTTGAGGCATATCCACTTTATTCTTTCGCTGTATGAAATCGGTGTAAGTACATGTTAACTCTACCTAATTCCGACCTCTGGTTAGAACCCTTAATTTGTATAGTGTAGTATATATATTACTTATTTAAAAAAAAGTTGCCCCAATATAGGAATTACTCCGGTATCGTGGGTGCGTCCATAAACATATAAATTCAAATGCATAAGACATCCGAAACAATTATAATGTAGGTCGTATCAACATTTGTTTCGTGCGGAAATAAAACTCGCGAGAGACAGCACAGCAGCTAATCGTTCAACCACTGCGTCAATGTGCCTTTAAAGTTTCGCGCCAACGATGCTTGGTCACCGCAAAAAGTTTTCAGCTCTTTCATTTGGCAGTAAAGATTTACCTCTACATCGCATTGCAGTGCGAATTTCGCCATCAACATTATCTTCCTGCCACTGCCCTATATTACTTAGGGTGTTTTTAATATTGTGCGGATTTCATCACGCATCCGGAGTTGCTCCGCATGCGGGGCTGCTGCCCTATATCACGCCCCGCATCCCGCGTGCGTATTCCACGCATTACAACAAATACTTGTATAAAAAGGTCATTTTCGGGGGCTACGCGTGCGGAGCAATCCCGCATGCGTGATGAAATCCGCACGATATTAAAAACACCCTTAGGATTGGCGCAACACGTTTTTTTCTTCTATTCTATCCTGTCGGCACTCACGCTATTACTGACTCCCTCATATCACTCCTCACAGAATTTATCCATCTTTTATTTGGCCTCCATTTCCCTCTCCAGATGATGATGATCTCTCTGTTCACATGATTATTTATAATATGTGAATGATAATGAATTTTATTAAAATAATATCAGCGGTTCAGGTGAGTAAACATTGGTCGGACCAAATTTGAGCCAGATCGACACTAAATAAGAATATTATAATAATCAATTAAATATTTTAATGTTATGTAGGTACATTATTACCTGCTGTTAACTCAAATCCATTACAGCTATTATAATACCGATTCGATTCATTATAAAGGGAAGAAAGGATATATTACGATATGAATTATATTTTTGATGAAAACGTACTGAGTTTGTATGATCATAATCCTCATTAAATTCTGCGCACCATTGAATTTAGGTTGAATTACGTATGATGTATATAATCTCTATATAAAACAAAGTCACCGCTGCATTTCTGTTCCTATGTATGCTTTTAGATCTTTAAAACTACCCAACGGATTTTTCGAGAAACACTGATAATTTTAGAGGTTTCTAATGTGATGTCTTACATTGCAAACGCTGGCTAAACCCTACGAGATAGATCAAAATAATACTACAGTATTGTACATCTTAAAAAGGTCTACAAAAAAGTCTGCGATGGTATATGTTGTTGCTATCTCTTATGGATAACCCACAATAACCATTTTTTATCCTTTACTTTTTACGCGATATAATGGCTTATTTACGAAGCAATTTTAAGCAATACAGCATTAATCCTTATCCAATTAAGTACCTTGAATACATTGTGCATTTAATATAGATCAATATGGTCCCTAACAAATTATTAAATTAAAAAGTTATCGGGGTAGTTTAAATCCCGTAGACATTTTTAATTTTAAAAGTAATTCATTCATTTTTTTCACAAAAAATGTTAGAAGGGGTTCTAGAATCATATATCCATGGTATTCGTTTGTGCGTTGATGTCAAAGACACCCTGTATAGGCACTAGAAAGAAAGAAAGAAGAAAGAAAGAAAGAAAAACATTTTATTTGGCGGAACAAGGCGCAAATTTAGAACTAACAAATTATAAGTACATTATGTGAGAGAAATATGCGCCACATCCGCGCAAAACGGCCGAACGCTCAGCATAATGCCGTGACCACACGCAAAATGCGATGAGTCTACGACGCTGGTTTTCAGCGTGGGCCGGTAACGGTATCGACATAAAGACGTCGGCACGGTATTGTGTGCTAATAGATTTACTACACACTACTTAATACAACGCGTCGTTGACGGCTCGGGTTCCTTTCCTACCGGACGGCCGGATGGTGAGATACCCACTGCTCGTCGTCCACAAACCCTCACCAGCGGAATATACATACAATGGCCTTCAAAACTTAGTACTTATCACACTATTAAAAGAATTTTAAGATGCTAGTCCTTAAGTGTACAGAGAGCTTCGACTGAAAAGAATTGGACAAAGCCTTGAGACTCTAACTTCAATATCATCATCTCATCATCATCTTCCTGCCCTTGTCCCATCTTATTTGGGGTCGGCACAACATGTTTTTTTCTTCCATTCTATCCTGTCAATCGTCATGCTATCACTAACTTCCTTTTCTTTCATATCACTGTTCACACAATCCATCCATCTTTTCTTTGGCCTCCCTCTCCCTCTCCACCCATCCACATGTATACTCATAACTCTTTTACACAATCACAATATATTTGGAATACCCTAGCAATATTTTTATCAGTGTGGTATAGGATTAGGTGTGATCGGTATAAACAAAGAGGCGAAACGCTTAGTCCAGACCGTAGAGGTGTCGACAATGTAAGGGATACTCGCCGTACGTCGGGTTGATTGTTAGAAAAGTGACCGAGTTTTTTTGGCCGAAACTGTCCGAAACCGAATTTTCATAAACGTCATAATGGCGGGACCAACTCTTGTATCCGAATGATTCTACCACGTATATTTAGTACATTTTAGTACTATTTTGTACCCTTCTTGAAATTGTTGTACCTCACACGGTGTAAACGGAATTTCATGATATTGTTGGCCCTGCCATTATAACGCGTTATAATGGCGAGACCATGCTTGTACGCCAAAACTATAACGAATTTCAGCATTCTGATAAAACTAGTATTTAGTACGCAATTTAGTACCTCCGAAAATCAACAATAAGTGACGAAGATATTATTAGTTTCTTTACAAAATATTTTTTTTTATTTTTGATATTTTCTACGCCTGAATAATTTGACGACCAAAAATACGTCAGGTAAAAATTTGCAGTTACATTTCGTGCAGGCGCTTTATTATTATTTATGTATTTTATTTATATTATTACACTAGCTGTTGCCCGCGACTTCGTCTGCGTTAAGTTCGTAAAACTGTACAATCATTCTGTGCTTGCAATTCATTCTGAAAACATCGTGATAAAGTGAAAGTACAATAAATATATTGTACTTTCACATAAAACGGTTAAAGGTAAAAACGCAAATTACCTTCAGGATACATGTTATGTACTCGTCCAGATCCAGATGTATGAACGTCAATGAATAGAAAGAGTATGTAAGGGTCGTAGCAGTTGGCATTTCTGCCTACCCCAAGGGAAAAGGCACTAGTTTATGTATGTTTCTGGTTTATATTCTGGTAAAACAACATTGTCACAGTGAGCACGTCACAATCGCGGTGCGGATCGCCCGGAGAATACGATGGAGCTTACAGTGGAAGTCAGTCCCGCTTGGTAAGAGCGCCGGCACCGCCGTGTCCTCATGAAGGCAATTAGTGGAAAAATGCCAACCAGTAGCCTCCTTCAGTGAAGCACTACGATCGAAGAAGGTGGCTGAAACTATGAGGGATGATGAGGGAAGTGATGCTCCAGATGTTGAAAGCCGCAGGGCGATTGAGGTGGAGCCGTCCGGTCATCTGGTCAAAGCAATCCTGAATCGACGGCGCGCAGTAATCTACGCGCGACTCATAGAGATGTCAGCAAATGGATAGGGGCCTCTAGGGCCAATGTCTGCTAAGGCTGCGAGATTGTTCGAAAGAGTTACCTCCTGTAAAATTTTCGCCTCAATAATGTTTCACTGAAGAGTTTAAGCCGTCAGACAGCTGTGGTAGAGGTAAACGAAGGAGCATAATCGGGACACCGACCTTCAGCTGGATAACGTGCACTGATAGTGCAAAGCCAAAAAGCCAGTGAATCCAAAAATTACCATCATCATCAACTATCTTCCTCCACAACAGTACTTATGAAGAATTTGCGAGAGCATGCTTGAATTGATTGTTACAGCTTGATCATTTGGGGCGTAAAAATTACTTGTTCATTTACCTAGGATTTTTTGGTGTGTATTTGACTGACGTCCTCGTATATCAGACAAATGTTATTCCATAGTGGGAACTACCCTATGAAGAGTCTCCAACTTATGAATGAATTTCGGTGAAATCTTGAACGCGTGAATCCCCGTCCAATCGAACTCGCATATTGATGGCCAAACCGAGAGGTCACTGACGCCGATTGCTTCTACGAAGACACGGCGGTTCACCCAAGCAGGATAGACCTCCACCGCATGCTACAACGGGTCCTCCGGGCGAATCGCAAAATGGTAATATCAGGGTGCTTCCAACCGAATCCGAAACAGAAACCGCGTGAAACAACCTCAACGGTCCTGAGCTTGTGTATCCATAAAACAATGAAATTCCAGTAAACAAATGTAGCAGCCGATTAGTGTTATCCCTGAGACTGGCCTCCCTCAGAGGGTTGTTCCAGTGTTGGTCACCACTCACTGCAAGGAGGTAACGTACGGATGTCAACGTAAGGCTGCAAGGAATCTGAGATACATCATACGTTGTCGAACTGTGATTAGGAACGCAAACCTTTCGACCCCGTTTTATATAACAAAACACACCATTATTAGGCCTCAAGGTGCCATCATCCCGGAGGACACAGTGGAGCACACAGAGGTGTGCCCCGCAAGGCAATCGAAATGGCAATCCCGAATAGCAGGCGGTTGCCTCCTTCTGCAAAGCCGTAATGCTAGCGAAGGAGGAGGCCGCACGCGTGAGGGAACGAACGTCCTCACGCCGAGCCGAGATTCCGACCCCGACGACCAGCCACGGTAGACGCGGACTTGCGGACATCCAGCAATGGGTCGTCCACAGCTGTCCGGCCGTCCGGTAATTGACCGGACCGAGCCCAGTCGTCAACAGCGCGTAGTGATCCACGCTCTCCTAAAGGGCAACTGAAGGACACAGGTGTGGTTTTAGTCAGTAAAAGTTTGACACGCCTTCCCGCTCCAACCAGAGTGGGAAAAGTGGATGACTTCCACCCTTAAAAAAAGAAAAATAAAGGTGCCATCATTATCATTATCATTTCAGCCGAAAGACGTCCACTGTTAGACATAGGCCTCCCCAAGTGTCACCATAATTACCGGTCCTGGGCGTCTCACATCCATCGGATTCTCGCGACCCTCACCAGGTCATCGGTCCACCTGGGGGCCTTCCAACGCAAGGTGCCATATTGCTACCCCTTCCGAAAATTTACCGTGTTATTTTAAAGTCAATAATTAAATACATATAAGTATTTACTTTTATCGTCTTTGGTTTGTATCCCTTGAATAATCACGGTCAATTAGCTTGTTACAACCACGGGAAAAAAAAGCAGTATGATTAAAAATGCCTCCGTCTAATTCCAGTTTAACCATAACGGTTTTCGTCCAATTTTAAACAATAAAACTGTCTGCAAACTTGGGCGATGGTCATTCTTTCGCCACTCAGAAAATTACGTAACATACACAATGCCA
Source organism: Mythimna impura (assembly GCA_905147345.3). NCBI lineage: Eukaryota > Metazoa > Arthropoda > Insecta > Lepidoptera > Noctuidae > Mythimna > Mythimna impura. The sequence continues at coordinate 26,980,419 of LR990355.1, forward strand.
TCTATCAAATATGAAGTTCAACTATCATTGTCATCATTATTGCTACTTTCCGTCTTTAGATGGCGTTGCGAGTATCTGAATTGCGTGTGGTGCCATATTTACAACATTTTAGAACGTGATTTTACTCGCCGCTTTGATTTTATTATGTGTTTTGATTAGTTTTTACAAAATATTTAGAAGATATCGAATAGAAATGTCAATTTTATTTTGAAAAAATGGTAAAAGTTATTTTATTACAAAAAAGAAGATAAAATAATGACAAAATTTTTAACTGTAGCTGAGGATCGAACTCGTGGCAAATGTCGTTCAACATCGACATTTTGGATTATTGCTCACCCCCCATAGCAAATAGCATGATAATTTATAGCCTATAAGTTGCCCTGACCTATAAGGATTATGTATGCAAAATTTGAACAGGATCGGTTCAGTAGTTTTTGCGCCAACTAATACCATCGCAAAATAATTTTACTGTTTTATTATATGTATAGATAACACTATGTTATTAATAAATATTGAGTAGGCCACACAGGAAAATTATTATCGTACGTCTTAATATATTTTATAAAGTTATTACTATAAATAATCTTGTACATCCTACTTTTTAATGATGTGTACCCTTTTTTTTAAATTTTTACTTAAAACTGAAATTTGAATTTGTCTCTAAAAATAATACCCAATACGTTCGCACCTAACTTCGTATTACATAACAAAACCAAACAAAGGAAGAAAAGGAAGTCATATCTTCATATTACACCAATAGGCATTCCTTCAACCCAAGGCAAAATCGTGCAAAAAATAAACGAGAAATATTTTTCTTGATATTATCGTTCCAATGTCACGGTACAAGTTATTTTGTGACGAAAATGTGACGATTGCGTTGCCAGGTGGCGACAATTTGTGGGATTAATTCTCCCATCGCCTTGTGACGAACCGACAAAGCTAGGGACTCATAATCTGCGAGATGTTACGCTTCCAAGATGTATGGAGCCGTAAATCATTGCCGTTTTCATTAAACTTTATCACTTTTGCAAGAATGATTATGATTTGTTTGATTTGTGTCTTCTTTCATTGATGTCCTCTATAATTTCATTTAATGAATTTTCAGAAAATTCATTAGATGAAATTTAAGAGGACATTATTAGAATGACTGATCACTTCGATTGTCAGATACCTACAATATAATATTTCCTATTACTGACTGCGAAAAAGTATATTTTGCTTGCTACTAAGGTTTTTTTATTGTGGGAAATCATCCAATGACTTCTCCCGTTTTAGGGCAGAGTGAGAGGGGGCGTATCAGACTTTTACTGACTAACACCACACCTATATTTGTTCTTTGCCTTTACGTTCCAGGAGCTCAGGTTTCCCTTTCGGAAGTAAACCCATGGCTATAGTAGGCTGCTGGGGCCTGTCGGTTTTAATGACATCTCTTTGAGGTGGGCGTGGAACACTACGCACCGTCGACGACTCGGGCTCGGTCTGGATGGTTACCTGACGGCCGGACGGCGAGCTACCCATTGCTTATCGTCCGCAAGTCTACGCCTATGGTGATTACTAGGGATAAGCACGCGACTGTATGGTTATCGATAGTTAAAGTAGTTGTTATGAGTTTGGGATGGTTTTTTGAGGATGGGAAATGATCTAATAACTTCTCCCACCCCGAGTGGAGCGAGGGAGTATCAGATGTGTGTTATTGACTGAAAACTAACTGTGTTCCTTCAGTTACTCTTTACGATCCAGGGTTGCGGTACCTCTTTCGATTTATCCTGTTTAGAGGTATGTCGAAAAGAGAGTAAACCTCCGTTGAAAGGGGAGGATCCTCCGCCCCGAAGGATATTACGTCTGATCCAAGTAACTGCCCGAAAGATGATTTCGGGCTGTTGATGTTCAAATCGCGCGATGAACTGTGATTATAGATATCGCTACAACTGCAACCCTGGCAGACATCTCTTATGCACATTGGGAACTTAATTTATTGATTAATAGTCATTATCATCATCATTTCAGCCGAAAGACGTCCATTGCTGGACATAGGTCTCCCCCAAGCGTCGCCACAACGACCGATCCTGTGCGTTTCGCATCCATCGGATTCCAGCGACCCTGACCAGGCATCGGTCCATCTTGTGGGAGGCCTTTCAACGCTGCGTCTTCCGGTACGCGGTCGCCACTCCAGAAACTTTCGGCCCCAATGACCATCAGCTCTACGAGCAATGTGTCCTGCCTACTGCCACTTAAGTTTGGCGATTCTTCTGGCTATGTCGGTAACCTTGGTTCTGAGCAGAAGAACCAAGGTTACAACGGTTTGGTTCTTTTTTTTCGGGAGGCCTTCCAACGCTGCCTCTTCCAGTACGCTGTCGCCACTCTAGAACCTTTCATATTTCTATCTTTGATTCATAGTTAGCTGCATATCTCCTTTCTATAGCTACTATAACAAATCTACTCTCTATGGTTACTATAACAATGTACTTTTAAAGCAACAAGAGACAATTAGAGCTGTCAATTTGTAAACTCAAACCCAGTTTCTTCTTAAAAACACTGACACAAAACTATCTCTCCGAATTCAGCAAGAAAATAACTGGACAAATTGAAAAGTCTGTGCAGACTCCAATTACTGTTTCTAGCTGAAATTTAACGCGAGAACACGACAAAAGCTGTGAAACGGGATCAAATTTCAAGTGCAAAGTCGGCAAAGGCACGTCATCGGAGCTTCTAACTGGATATGTCAGTGGTACGACATATCCCATCCAATTTTCCATTTGAGTTCATGCGATTACAATTTCCAATGGCTGCTGTGTCGTCGATAAACAGACTCCAATATCTGCAGCTAGTGAGTGGATTTGAAGTTGCTTGAATATTGATTAAGTATGTCGGCGAAGTCAATAGTATGGAAGTTAGTTTGATGACGAAGCGAAGCGTGCTGTGACACGCCGCTTTTAAAAAAAACCGGGCCAGTGCGAGTCGGACTCGCGCACTGAGGGTTCCGTACAAACTTACCTATGAAAACAGTTCAATTCCCGAATTGAGTCACGAAGATTTTTTCCAAATCGCAAAAAAAGTTTGATTTTTTTCACAGCTTCGAGAGGCCGCAGACTTGAGTCTATAATTTCAATTACAACTCGATATACCTTCACGCGTTCCCGAGATAAAGGGTCTTGACAGGCAGACAGACGGACAACAAAGTAATCCTATAAGTGTTCCGTTGTTTCTATTGAGGTATGGAACCCTAAAATAGTGATCAAAGGCGAGTGACAAAGAGGGATGGAGCTATACACCCTATATAGCTCCATCCCTTTAACAGGTCAATTTAGGTAGTCAAATGGGTCGCGTTAAGAGCTCCTGGTAGGGCCTCAGGACCCCAAGACCTCTCTTGATCAATGATATCGGCGAGCAATGGGTAGCTCGCCGTCCGACCGTCCGGTAACTGTCCGGACGGAGCCCAAGTTGTCGACTGCGCGTAGTGTTCCACGCGCGCCTCAAAAAGATGTCAGCAAAACCGTAGGGGCCCAGCAGGATTGAAGCCTACTGGGGCCATGGGTGATGCAAAAGAGAACCCCGGGGCCCTGGAACGAAGGCAAAGAAGGAACAGGAGTGGGTTTTTAGTCAGTAAAATTCTGACACTATCTCACGCTCCGCCTAAGAGCGCATCATGATAAATCAAATTCGTGGTCTGGAATATTTGTTTTTTGCTCGTTATCCACTTATCACCCACACAAATTAATGTTATCTGAAGAAGATTTTCACTCTGATCACAACGACAACACAACAACAATCGACAATTATATTACCCAATACCTATGCCAATATAATCTAACATTATAAAAGTGTTTTGTCTACTATGACATTTTTTACGATTTATTGAGACACGCGATTATGTCTCAACGATGATCGCTAAATCGCTTAAGAGGTCATCATCATCTACTAGCGCACCACGGCACCACTGGAAACCAGGGTCACTGAAGGAACACGGGTGAGTTTTAGGGCCAACGCTGCGTTAAGCGGGTGCACGCGCAAGCACCCGTCGCGTGACATCGCGCGTGTTTCGTATGCGCCGGTCCCCGTAGCGGAAACCGGATTATTACCTGTGCAGTGTCGCTATTTCAACTTTAACGGTGTGCATGTAGTCGTGTCAATGGAGAACTTTAATGTATTATTACGTAGCAAAACGGGCGCGGGGCGCGGCTTCCCGCGACGGGTGCCCGCGCGACGGAGCACTTTTGTATGGGACCGCGTGGCCGCCCGCTTAACGTAGTGTCGACCCTTAATCAGTAAAAGTTTGACACTCCCTCTCGCCTCACCCAGAGCGAGAAAAGTTATTTGATGATTTACCACTTCAAAGAACGGATCTATTGACAGACAATCCCAAATGCAATTAACTCTCAATATAAAATAGCAAATAACATAACTCAAAGGACTAAACGAAAATGTGTTCATAATTTCCTTTCCTTTAATTCATTAACGCTCAGGCGGCAGCCGGCGTCCGCAAGCCATTGTCTTACTATTGTGTCTCTAATTACGCACGTCAAAAGGTTAAAAAAAATTATGGCACTTATACCAAAAAGGTATTTTTTCCGAAGAGCGTTACAAAGTTTTCAATGTATCTACTAATTTTCTCGATAAAAAGTTACAAATTTGGTTAAGTCCAATCTACAAAGCCTCGAGCACAGACGCAGGGTAGCCAGCCTATCGGTATTTTACAGGTTGCATTTTGGAGAGTGTGCGCGGGAATTGCATGACTTGATTCCGCCATCTCCTTTCTACCATCGGACAACCTGACGTACGGCGAGTATCCACCCTTACGTTGTTGAAACTTCAACGGTCCGGACTAAGCGTTTCACTCCGTCGTTTATACCGCGTACACCGAAGGACTGGAACAATTTGCCTGCTGCGGTCTTCCAGTCCAACTATAATTTAGGTGCCTTCAAGGCTAGAGTAAATAGGCTCTTAATAAACTAGTGCGCCTCACCATCAATGATTGCATCACTGCTTACCATCAGGTGGGATCGCAGTCAAGCACTGGTTTATATCAATTAAAAAAAAAAGAATCATTACTGTGGAAAATCAGCTATTCGAACAAAGACTTAGACAATCGTTTTGGCTAGAGTCAAAAATTTTAAAAGATTTGTCTAAAAATGCAATTTTTAAAAAAAGCTCAGTAAAATGTCATTCTTAAAAAAAAGAAGAGTGCGAATTTATTTTAACTAACAAGTCGTCAAACAAGCTACTATTTGGACATGACATAAACAAGTATCCGAGGCTCCTATCCTAAAATTCAATTCCCAAATGTTTGGAGGTTCTTTATCCTTTAGCAACTGTCTCCCCGAAGGGCTTCCAGCCCAGTTTTGGAAACTAAAAGGGCGTACATTAAAACTAAGTTGGGCTGACCGGGCGCCTCTCCGCGAACCGTTAATTTATGAAACATTTTGATTGAACGCCTGATTAAATAGTTTGGTTTCAGCGTACAGATTTCCTCAGTTTATTTTGTTTTGGAAATGTTATTAATTTAGTTGGTTGTTACTTAATATCAAAATTTTGGTTTCATGTTCGTTCCTGTTTATAGCTTTAAATGTCGACAGTATAACTGCCTGTCGCTTGGTTTATTTTATAATTAACTATTGTTCAATAGCGGTTTTGCCTTAGTAGGTAAATGTCGGAAATTATCCCGAGTGATTAAATACGTTCACCGGTATAAAATATTCTTTTAAACATCACATCACACAAATAGTACAAAGGCAAATGTTTGTATAGATGTTTTTTTTTGTTACTTCACGCTTAAACGGTTGAACAGAATTAGATGAAATCTGACACATATAATATACAAACCATGCTAAGGAATGGCACATAGGATACTTTTTATCCTGAGATCGCGGGAGTATGTTCATTTGGGATAATTTAAATTTATTTATTTGGATCTTTATTTATTTGGAGAGCAGTGGTGGCCGAGTGGTAATGGCCCCGACTTACGAAGTTGTAGGTCGCGGGTTTAAGCCCAGCCAGGCGCATTACTTTGTGTAATTTATTTCATCACCACTGTTCTCAAAACGGTGAAGGAAAACATCGTGAGGAAACCGGCATGTCCTAGAACCAAAAATTCGAAGACATGTGACATCCACCAACCCGCACTGGGCCCGCGTGGTGGATTACGGCCCATTCCCTCTCCTAGAGAGGAGGCCTGAGTCCCAACAGTGGGATCATTATAAGGCCGACTATGCTATGCTATATGCTATTTGGATCTTTGATCCCCTTCTTGCGTCGTTTATCCTCAATGCTGAGGGTCGTGACCTCGACGAATAACTTTCTTGTGGACTATTTTCACCATGTGGTGCTATCTTCGGCGATGTGGATGGCGTCGCAAACTGTAGTCTCCAGTGTACCATGGATTTGGTCAGACCAACGACCCATTGTTTGTTATGGTAGAGCCCAGGTAGACAAACTCGTCTACTGTGTCCAGGTTTAGTGTGCCAGACAGAGTGAGAGACTTGCTTCGGTCTTCTTTCTTTGATAAAGGATACAAAATTGTACAGATAATTACTATGACACAGAAGGCTCCTTAACAACTGCTCCTTCATAACTGAAGATACCAAAACATTCATATATTATGACTAGATAAACTAAGTAAAAACTGATACGCGAATATCAACATATAAAATAATTGAGAAGAAAAAAGATGAAATCATTCCATGATTTCATCCTATTTTTCTTTAAAAAAATTGTGTAAAATTGAAAAAAATATTTCAATTAAAAATTTAAAAATTATAAATTAATGATGTCGAGTACAAAATACAAATAGGTTAGTTACTTACATTGTTATTTTTTTTTTTTTACGTCTACGCGTGTGAAGTCATGGCAGAAGCTAGAATAATACATGTAAGTATAAATAAGATACTCTCAACATACTTTAAAAAAAAAAGAATTCACGGATACCGTAGGAAGCTAGAACTCAGACCACCCAGAACCAATTACGGGATGAAAAATATTTTATACGAGGGAGCGGTGTTATATAATAAATTTCCAGATGAAATGATTAATGTAAAAAGTACAAATATTTTTAAAAAAATGTTGAAAGCAATTTTATAACAAAACATGTGTACCTACTTAAATTCTTTAGAACCCTATATATGTGTAATTATCGTTGTTTTCTATCTAAAAACGACTCACGGAGTCACGATGTGCTTTAGAATAACTGCATGATTTGTTTGTAATCTCATATTTAAGTGAACTATTTGTGTTCTTTATGAGAATCTTTAAACTGATGTAACTGTACGGTTCACGTACAGGCAAATAGCTAACGTTAATTGGGACAATACGCACCTGTTATCCGGCTCGAAGGACCACTTTTATATATGGCTCAGAGGTAGGTAGCTATAGCTACTTACAGTTCAGTTGTTGGATGTGACTTGACGAAAACCACAGACTTCACGATAATTACGTTTATTCGCAAACGTTACACTAAGTTAAGTTGGATGCTAATCTGCGGTAATAGCGCTACGGCAGCTATTGGTCAACTAATATTATTATAATTGCAAATATAAAAGTAAATAAAACGAGTAGTGAAAAGTAGGTCGCGACGTTAGCGATTTGCCTGTACGTGAACCGTACAGTAACCATAACATATTAGTAAGAAGATTATAAAACTGAAACATTAAAGCATAAAAATCGCCATGGCTATAGTTGTACTCTTATAGTTATGAGGATTGTGACTACACTACGTGTCGATCATATAACATCTCAATGCCCGAGAGTGCTGTTATATATCCGAAGACCTAAGTAGTCTGCCCAGTACACAGTATCATACTATGATCGTGTTAGGAACGTATCAAGCATAGAAAAAAACACGAAATGGACGGTGCCCGCTGGAACGTATCAAAAGCGTATCATACCCGTGCGTAGTGATCACCATACGCGGTTATAACCCGTAAGCTCACCAGTTTGGCATGTACGAATGACAGAACGGTCAGGGTCTCAAACTTTTCAATACAAATAATATTTGTTTGCCTGAAACATTCCTAGCACAGTCAAGGTGTGATCGTGTTACAGTTCGGTGTAATGGACAGACTCCTTTAAACTCATTTTCAATTCTATTTGGTTTCGACGTAAATGGGAGAGTGTAGCCTCAGGGATATAAAGTAAACCGTGTATCTTGTATAATGCAAGCGCTATCGATACAGAAGACGGGGTAACTGCTATAGACAGCACTCTGTATGCGCAAATTTTCACCGAGAGGTACAGAGGAGTACAGCGTTATGTATTTGAAATTTCACATCCCAACGTCGGTAGTGGTCTGAAGGCGACCGGACGATGTAGTGTTTATCGATAAACAAGTTCTGAACATGAGAACAACACTGTTTTTGGTACTAAATTTTAATAGAGCCAATGTTTTTGTAAGGAGTGGAAATAATATTCACATTATCAACCAACCTCGGTTCCCTGTAGAAGTACCTATGTGTTTCCTAATATGTACAACCTAAGGGTCTTTAAGTCAAGAGTGAATAGGTTACTTCTAGGCAAGCGGGCTCCTTCACCAACCCGCACTGGGCCCGCGTGGTGGATTACGGCCCATTTCCTCTCTTAGAGGAGGCCTGAGTCCCAACAGTGGGAACATTATAAGGCCGACTATGCTATGTTATAAGCGGGCTCCATTGTCGACCACATCATAGCTTACCATCAGGGCATATAGTGATCAAAAGCGAGACTGTCCAAAAAAAAAATTATGGTGTTTTTAGCTTATCGTGTTTGTTGATAAAGGAATAATTGAAATCACAACATGACACTTGGCATGGCGCGGTGGTGATAGATGGAGTAAGGTGGTGACCGATTGGGGTCCGGCGGCGAGATAGGCAGACGCCATTATAGTAGGGGAGGCCAGGATGCAAATTTTTTTTTTCTCTTGATAGGTTCGCGCTTGACCGCTATCTCACTTGATGGAAAGCGACGATTTGCAGTTACTAAAGCGTCATGGGTACCACGCCCCATGAAAACTGCCAGATTATATGTTTTTCGTAATCCTGATATGATTTACTTAAAAAAAAAACAATTGCACTACAGTATTTCGAGGTGACGTTTTTTTTTACAACTTTATGACCCGCCCATTTGCTTAATCCACGCTCAAATTGCCGAATAATGAAATATACACTTTTCTGCATGTACTTAACTTACCTTGTCTTAATCTAACGCGCTCGAGTTTTTCTGAGGATCGATTTTTTTTACTAATTTGTCGGGCTGCCCTCAACGAACAGAAACCCACTATATTAAGCGTTCATATGTGGTAGAGGTACATTACAGGGTGCAAGGTTTCTCGCCATATGATTTTCTGACGCGTCCGAGTAACGCGCAAAATCCCTGCTTGGGCGCCCCTACTATTATTGCTATCGAGGGTAGATCCTAGATGAGACAGGTAAGTATAGTAAATTCGGGATTGGCACAAGGAAAGTGAGGATTAATTATTATTTGTTTAACAGTGGGTGAGGTCGGGCTGTGGGTGATAATTATCTTTGCCGATGATGCGCATAAATCACAATCAATTTTTTATTGTTATTAATAGGCTCACGTTTGACTACTATCTCACCTGATGGAAAGAAACGATGTGGTCGACGATGGAGCGCGCTTATCTAGAATTAATCTATTCACTCTTGACTTACAGACTCTTTGGTTGTGGAAAACAGGAAAAATACTCCTCCGGCAGGGAATGCCACTCCTTAGCTGTAGGTACATATGAATGTGTATTAATATGTTTTAGTGTGCAATAAAAAATACAATTATAGAATCTCCATAAGATATTACTAATTAGGATTTATGGAAAAGCAGTTGTAGCCCATAGGGTTTCCAGCAGGGCCGAAGCTTACTAGGACGAAAGTAAATCCCGTGGTCCTAGAACGCAAGGACAACTTAACAACAACAAAACAAAGAAACATAGGTTTTTTTTTTTTTTTTTTTTTTTTTTTTTTTTTTTTTTTTTTTTATAGGTGGGAAAATCATCTTATGACAAATCCCGCTCTTGGGCGGAGCGGGAGATAGTGTCAGACTTTTACTGACTAAAAACCCACTCCTGTTCCTTCGTTGCCTTCGTCCCAGGGCCACGGTTTCGTTTTCACACTACCCATGGCCCCAGTAGGCTTCGACCCTGCTGGGCCCCTACGATTTGCTGACATCTCCCTGAGGCGCGCGCGGAACAATACGCGCCGTCGACGACTTGGGCTCGGTCCGGATGGTTACCGGACGGTCGGACGGCGAGCCACCCATTGCCCGCCGTCCGCAAGCCCGCGCCTACGGTGGCCGGAAATCGGGATCGGAATCCCGGCGGCGGTTGGGGCGTGAGGACCGTTGCCGTTGCCTCACGCGATCGGCCGCCTCTTTTGCTAGCATTACTGCTTCGCAGAAGGAGGCGACCGCCTGCCACTCCTCCTCGCTCCGGACCATGGCCTGTACCAAGGCCCGGCGCGAGAGATCGCCGCCGCCGATCGCCCCCACGAGGACACGGCAAAGAAACATAGGTGTGATTTTAGTCAGTAAAAGTGACACGCCCTCTCGGTTCGGCGGGAGCGGGAGAAATCATTAGATAATTTCCCACCCAAGAAAGCCCATATGGTATACCATTATAATAATTCTAGAATATTATTATAATATTAGAAGGTAAGTACTGTCAAATATTGGCTAAAAGACTTATTTACAAGTTCATTTATTTCGCTAATACAATTTTATTTTTTACTTGTTATATTATTTTCGAGTACCAAAAAATATCAAAAACCGTTTGAGAAAGGCCACATCGGGCAATGTTGCCGAAGTTAATCGCTTTGATCAGCTTTCGTTCCCATTCCAGATTATTGTAATTGATTGCTGCCCCAAAAATATTCACTTATGCTTAATGAGAATTTAATTTTAATATAAATACTGGACTTTGATGAATAATTAATTATTGTGTTCATTCTCGTTAATGGTATTGGTTCAAAGATTCATCACAGATTGGAACAAAATGTTTGCAAATAATTTAGACAGCACGGTGGCGTAGTGGTTGAGCGATTGACTGCGGCTCTACGTTTCGCGAGTTCGATTCCCGTACGGAACAAATATTTGTATGCTCTACAGTTCTGGTTGCCTTGCGCCGGGCCATGGTCTGGAGCGAGGAGGAATGGCAGGCGGCAGCCTCCCTCTACGAAGCAGTAATGCTAGCAAAGGAGGCGGCTGCACGCGCGAGGCAAAGGCCCTTGCGCTTCAGCCGCCGGGATTCTAATCCCGATTTCCGGCCACCGTAGGCGCAGGCTTGTAGACGGCGAGCAATGGGTAGCTCGCCGTCCGACCGTCCGGTAACCGTCCGGACCGAGCCCAAGTCTTCGACGGCGCGTAGTGTTCCAGGCGCGCCTCTCGGAGATGTCAGCAACTGTATGGGCCCAGCAGGGTCGAAGCCATCTGGGGCCATGGGTGATGCGAAAGAGAACCCCGGGGCCCTGGAACGAAGGCAAAGAAGGAAAAGGAGTGCGTTTTAGTCAGTAAAAGTCTGACACGCCTTCCCGCCTCGTCCAAGGCCGGGAGCACTCACGATACAGGAGTTATTTCTAGTGTGGGGCAAAGTTGAATAAAAAATAAAATAGGTAAGTACATTACACCGTATGGTGTCCGGACGTAAGGAATAGCTCCATCCTATTTCTAATTAAGTACTAACATAGGTTAAGAATATTTTACTAACCTAATTAGATCTTTGTTGTCTGTTTATGAAATAAATTATTATTCCGTTTATTCATAATTATAACATATAAATTATATTTTTAAATATTTCAATAAAAAAAATTAAAAAAAACATTTAAAAACATAAAAAACGCAAAAATTATTATTATTATTTCTTCCTGTGACTATCGTAAGAGGCGACTAAGGGACACACCAGAGAATGGGCAACAGCGTTCTATGTGCATTGCAACAACCACACTGCGATCGCCAACTCGCTTGCCAAGCGTGGCGATTATGGTAAACCTAAATGAAAAGCACAAACAAGAACTGGCCCCTAGTAGGTTCCCGGCAGCTCGTCAACAATTGACTCCAGTAGCGGTCAAAGTTACAGCGAGGCAAGGGGTATGCAGCGTTGGAAGGCCTCGCATAAGGTGGACCGCTGATCTGGTGGGTTTGTGGGAATCCAATGGATCCGTTCGTTATGGTGACACGTGGGGGTCTATATCCAACAGCGGACGTCTTTCGGCTGAAATGATAGTGATGATGGTTACAAGGTTGCTCCAAAAGTATAAAAATGGTATAAGTATAATAAAAAAAACTCAAGTTAAAAGTTATATTTTTCAAGATAAAGTCCTTAGAAGTCGATCCAGACAGTTAATCGTATTTCTAACACTTATAGCCCATAAAAAAAAAACTGTGAGACACTATAGATCAAAGAGAATTAAACTACAGTCATTGCTATAGATAGCATAATCAGTCTATCAGTCTTTTAATGTTCCCACTGCTGGGACTCAGGCCTCCTCTCCAGGAGAGGGAATGGGCCGTAATCCACTACGCGGACCCAGTGCGGGTTGGTGAATGTCACATGTTTTCGAATTTTTGGTTCTAGGACATGCCGGTTTCCTCACGATGTTTTCCTTCACCGTTTTGAGAGCAGTGGTGATGAAGTCAATTACGCAAAGTAATGCGCCTGGCTGGGTTTGAACCCGCGAGCTACAACTCGTAAGTCGGGGCCATTTACACTCGGCCATCACTGCTATAGATAGACTACATAATTATTAATATTGCTTGATTAGAATATCCCGTATCGATTATGATTAAACCCTATTTTTTTATCATAGTTAAGTAATTATACTGTATGTGTGAGGTACGAATAAACGTTTTTTCTTTCTTTCTTTCTTTATTATTTAGTATTTTCTTAACTGTGTTTTTTTTTTTCGGGTGGGAAAATCATCTAATGACGTCCCGCGCTCTTGGGCGGAGCGCGAGATAGTGTCAGACTTTTACTGACTAAAAACCCACTCCTGTTCCTTCTTTGCCATTTTTCTAGGGCCCCGGGGATCACTTTCGCATCACCCATGGCCCCAGTAGGCCTCGACCCTGCTGGGCCCCTACGGTTGCTGACATCTCCCTGAGGCGCGCGTGGAACACTACGCGCCGTCGACGACTTGGGCTCGGTCCGGACAGTTACCGGACGATCGGACGACGAGCCACCCATGGCTCGCCGTCCACAAGCCCGCGCCTACGGTGGCCGGAAATCGGGATCGGAATCCCGGCGGCGGTTGGGGCGTGAGGACCGTTGCCTCACGCGATCGGCCGCCTCCTTTGCCAGCATTACTGCTTCGCAGAAGAAGGCAACCGCCTGCCACTCCTCCTCACTCCGGACCATGGCCTGTACCAAGGCCCGGCGCGAGAGATCGCCGCCGCCGATCGCCCCCACGAGGACACGGCGGTGCTCTGCCCAAGCAGGGCACACCTCTACCGTATGCTCCACCGTGTCCTCCGGGCGGTCCACACAATGGTGGCACCTGGGCGTCTCTTCTGCACGAATCCGGTGCAGGAACCTCCCGAACTTACCATGTCCGGTGAGGACCTGCGTCATGCGGTAGGTAAGGACGCCGTGAGGCCTTTCCAGCCACTCCTTTTCTTAACTGTGTTGTGGTACAGGTGATTGATACATGAAATTTGAATTGTAAAAAAGAAAACTGCGAAAGAGACTGTTCAAAAACAAGGAAATGGTCCAATATTCATCGAGCCTCATAAAAATAAATTAACTCAAATTATGCAAATTCCTTTCTGGACCAATTACAAAATTAATTTTAACGTAATTTTCGTTTTTCACAGATTATATCGGGCAACCTCAGCTTCCAGCGGGTGAGTATCTACGAAACCTTTCTGTTAAACTCTGTTTTATATCTAAGTCAAGTTTACTGAAAATACTCTAATTAAATAAACCAAAAATCATGGTAATTATTACTAGTGAAGCATTGAAATAAGAACTAATACAAATTGAAACTAAAAAAATATGAAGTAGGCTTAACTTTACAATATTATATTCCATTAATTAATTTCCTATTAAAAAGTCTCTTAAACCAGACAGAGCCATATTGTTTTAAAGGTCAACCGTTTTAATCTTCAGCTTAGCCTTCGAAGTTAGATTTAGGCACAACTATTTTCTGAATTATTTCTTAGACGGTTATTTAAGGCCTACTGACAATGGGCGCGTAGCTTCATAGACGCGTATTCGTCTTTATACGCTTGGTGTACGCCTGCACACCTAGCCAAGTTGATAATCTGCAATCGTTAACGCTAATCGAAAACTAATCAAATGTATGGGAATGACATCATGTCAACGTTAAGTCACGTGGTAAGAACAAACGAATAGAAAATTCGTAGCCAAGTTCACATCGTTCAAAATGATAGAATGAATTATTATCATTTCTACAATGTTCAACGCTACATCCTTTGTTATTGTAGAACGACATTGTAGAACGAGCGGCCGACTCAAGCGCGTCAACATGGCTTCCAACTTATCGTTTTTTGCAATTGCTGACACCGAGGCGTTACCGATTGGAGAACGGGATTCGACACGAAACGGTTGTAACTTGGCTAGGGGGGCTGCTCAAAGCTTACATACAAAACTATGAAATTCTGTCGACGAAGCGGCAACGGCACGACGTTAAAGCTAGAACTATATTAGACCGACATACACCTGTAAAACGCCTGCCCCCCTAGCCAAGTTACAATCGTATCGTTCGCGCCGAACGCCTCGAGTAGGCCACGCCTCCGATTCCTTTGTTCTGACGTCATCTCAACGCTCAGTCACGTGGTCAGAACAAAGGAATCGGAGGCGTGGCCTACTCGAGGCGTTCGGCGCGAATGAAACGATTGTAACTTGGCTAGGAGGGCTGATTTATACATAGAACTACGTCGCGTGGCGTAGTCAAGTGTAGCTCTACAAATCTAGTTTCCATATAAAATGTATGGAGACCGACGCGCCCAGATCGGCGTGTGTCGCACACGTGTGCGCAGTGTAGTTCTAGCTTTAGCGTATATTACGAATACACATATTATGAAGCTACGTGTACGTGGACAGTAGATAAACTTTTGAAAAGCTATGGCTTGAATTAGATACGTATATCAATCTCATTTTGGTTACCATAAAACATTAGGTTCAGCGAAAGCTCGCGCCGCTATCTCACATTATGGTCAAAATTCAAATATTTTTATTTCACATAGGCCTACATGGCCACTTATAAAACCTCAGAAGCTATGTCAAAGATGATGTGGTCGCCGATAGAACTTGGTTACTTATAAGTAACATATTATTTACTTTTTACTTAAATACCAAGAAAAAAGAAGAGATTATAACTTCGTACCTGTGCTTCTTGACAGAAACGCAGACTCCGGCAGGAAATTCCACCCATAGTTGGACGACCGCTTAATAAATGTGTTCCTGAAATATGTATTCTGTGCTTTTATTCCACCCATAGAGATGTCCACCATATACCGGTGACACAACGTCACTCGCCCATTGTTCCGATGTTTGGTGACGAACATCCTCATAAAACACTTTTGGTCTTTTTCACTTTCTATGCAAACTACATCAAGGACCCGAATAAAAAGTACAATTAAATATAAAACATGGTTTACTCTCTGTAAAGGTAAAAACTAGAGTTGGTTACGTAGATATTAATAATAATAATATAATATTCCACAACTGACAACTATCACACAACGCCGTCTAGTCCCAAGCTAAGCAGAGTTTGTGTTATGAGTACTAGACAACTGATAAACATACATAGATATTTCTAAATACATACATATATAGATAAATTATATCCAGACACAGAACAAACGATCGCGCTCATCACACAAACATTCGTCCTGGGTGGGAATCGAACCCACGACCTCCGGCATAGCAGTAAGGGCCACTAACCACTAGACCAACAGGCCAGTCACACAGAGAGAGCAGACAGGCCAGGATAACGTACTCAAGAAATTTTACAGATGTTTTCAAAACAACTGGGGGGCTAAAAAGGTCACTTTAGCAGAATCATAATATGATAATAATATGAATCATATTACAAATCACAAAATGGTCACAATTTGGCAATTCATATTATGATCCGTAAACAATTCATATTCTGCAATTCATCTGTTTGACAGTTTTGTATGGGGATTCGTAAAATGGTTCACATAATATGAATTGCTTAGATGTCATTTAGCAGAATCATAAAAAGTTACTGACAAGCAACATATTTCAATTCATTTCGCAGATTTTATTTATCAAAATTTAAATAATGGCAGATTTAGGACTTTACGAAAACTTCTTAGAACACACGCGTATTACGGAGAGTCTATTACATTGCCGACGAAGTGATGCTCTTCGCAAAATGGAATTGGCATTTGAAATGCGGGACCCCGAGTTTATCGGGCTTTATAGATTTAAATAAAAGTGTAGATTAAATATGTCGTGACCTCATAAATAAGCTGGAGCCCTACTTATGTTCACGTCGTGGTGGAATAAGTACTGTCTCCAAGGTAAGCTAAAATATTAGGTACCTAGGTACTATTATGACATAGTAGCTAGATACCTACTAGTTTATCTCCTTGTTTAAAAAAACTATGATAGGAGACCTTTATTGAATGAGCATTAATATTATTTTTATTTTAGGTTCTGACTGCTTTAAGCTTGATGCATCTGGTTCATACCCAAGGTTTAAAGGAGCTAGCGCACATCATAAGATGCACTTCAAGTATACACTTTTCAATGTCAAACATTGTTTATTGTTTAAAAAAGCTTGTTAATACGTAACGTCCTTGCTTGACAGACAGGCAACGCACAAATCACCTGCGTTTGACAGCGCTTTCGCCGCGAGAGCGCCACATTTCGAGACGAGCGCGCGGCGGGCCCGCTGCCCGCTGTCGGTAGCGACAGGCGCGCGGCTATACGAAGACTTTTCGCTCGCACTCAGCCCAACTCAGCCACTCGTCGCATCCCCGCGATAACATCGCCATGTGTTGACACTTTATAAGAGAGTATAGAAATACGTAGCACGACGATTATATCGCCGCGATATGGCCCATAATTTACCAAATTTTAACTCTGAATAAATATATTATTAGGGTGAAGTCCAAAATATTGACGCAAATGACACAATAGTGATACAAAATGTTGTGCGATAGTGACACAAAAGTTGCACAGAAATTTACGCTACAGTGACACAACAGTGGCACAAAACGGTAGCAAAAATCTATAAAGTTGAGGTTACATTAGGAGTTTTATAAACGTATAGTTTATAAAAATAGAAAATTACACAACAGTATAGAACATTTATGGAAAAATAAGTTGCGCTTAGATGAAATTAAAACAATTATAATCTTGAGCAAGTTTTATTATGTCTCCAAAATGTAAAGGTTTTAACTTGAAAAAAAAAACAAAGTAATTGGAAATTTAATATTAAGTATGTATGAACTTTTTTAATTTTTTACGACTACCTACTCTAACAAAAAATAAAATCAGTAATATAATATTAGACAACAATTAGGATTTTTTATAGCAAAATCAGTTTAAATCAGTCACACAATTAGGACGGAAACAAAACAAATTTATAATCATATGTGAGCAAGTTTTACTAAGTGCTCTAAAATGTAAAAGTAATTGAAAATTCAACATTATTCATTTCTTACACTACTTTAACAAAAAGTAAAATCGGTATTATTAGACAACAATTAGGAACTTTTATGTTAAGGCAAAATAAGTCACGTTTATTCATTAAGACGCAAGCAAAACAAAATAATAATCATATATGAACAAGTTTTGCTAAGTGCTCTAAAATGTAATTTATGTACACACGGCTACATATCAAGCTATAAATTTGCAATGGCTGAATTTCTATCAGAAATGTGTGAGGATGCGTAGCGAGGGATGTGTGTGAAACAAACCAATAACAACGCTTCATTTTCATAGCTTGAACTAAATTAGCGTTGTTATTGGTTAGTTTTACGCACATTCTCGCTACGCATCCTAGCTCATCTCTGGTGGAAAAGCAGCTTATGCTGACCTCTCATTGTACGCAAATCATATACAATGCGAGATCATCTTATACTGCAGATGTATAGCTTGATATGTAGCCATTTAGACTACCATAAAAATACGATTTTACAGCAACAAAAAATTATAAAAAACTCAACATTATGAACGCTTTTCATATAAATATGTCCTTCCTTACGAATGTACACACGGCTACATATCGAGCTATATTTTTCCAGTATTAGCTGATCTTGCATTGTGTAGGATTTCCGTGCAATGAGGTCAGCTTATATTAGAAATGTATAGCTTGTTATGTAGCTATGTGTACTACTTTAACAAAAAAATAAAATCAATATTAACGATGACATACAATGTACTTATTCTAATTTATATTATTTTTAATTTCAACTTTGACAGATCAAATGTTTTAATACCGCGCCGATCTGAGATAGGATTTGATAAAACTTGCACAATCTCTGTTTTATCTATGATCGACACGTCATCAAGGACCGGCCAAGCAAACTTCCCATTCCCTTTATGTCTCAAAAATTTCACCTCAAAAGTGACACTCCCAACCAAATGTAGGACTTGTCCAAGAAAATATTTACTCCTCTTCTCCAATTCGAATCTAACAAGCACGTATGCATCTTTGATGATTTTCAATTCGGCATTGCTATCTTTCTCAGAACGTTTGTTCTTGTTTTGTCCTTTCTAAATTCTTTTTTTGTAAAGCTTTAAATTTTTCAGGATTATCTTTTTTTAAACGTTCTCTATATCTTTTGGACTTTTCTGCCGAAGTAAGTGGCATCTGAAAGTTAAAAAGAATAAATGTCTCACTAAATTAAGATGCGTATGGCTTCTTGTTAACGGCAATGGGCGTCGGTCCGTTTTTCACAACGAACCGTTGTCCGGTTGCGCAGTGTTCTTTAAATAAGTATGATCATTTCATCACGCACCGGTTAAAATTAGGAAAAGGAAGGAAATTTTCCCTGAAATATCCCAATACTCAATTATTGATTACTTTTTCAAATGATAAACACCTAAAGTACCTAAGTACTAAGTGTATCCGAACCTTATAATGGTAGCACAATTGTGGTGACACAGAAATTGTTCAACTAGTGATACAAAAGTAACACAAACGTATCACAATTGTGAGGTAGCACAGTGAGTAAATATTGATTACTCTGAAACTACACTGAGAATCGTATTGAAATGAACATTACACAAAAGCCCATGCTTTTTTCTACCTAGAGCACTATAAATCATAGTTAAAACACAAAACTTACCATAAAAATCGTGGAAAAACTAGCCGAAATATTTCTGACCACGCTGAATCACTTCGAGTTTGACATCGCGAATAATTTAAAATGGCCGTTACGCTTTAGCTGTCATAAACAATTATGCGCAGTGTTGTCACTTCTCTAAAATGAAATCCTACCTTGGTACAAGTCTATAGAAACGGCTAATGAAAACGGTTGCACAAAATAAGTAGCACAATTGTTTTAAATCACACGTATATATAAAAAACAGTTAATAACATATTATTGCGGTTATTTCCTTATCCCGTCTATATGAAAAGGGTTGCCAATTGTACGTTGTTGCTGTAGAATTCGATATTCAGCCTATAAGTTACATAGAACTTGTTCAGAAATATCCTCAGAGTTCACTCTCCAAAATTATTATGCCGGTTTTTACGTAATTTGTTCCCGTTTGAGAAGAAATTATTTAATTTAATCTGCTATCGAGCATTATTCTATTACTTTGAGCCTTTGGCATACTGGACAAATAACCATTTAACTCAGTATTATTTGTCGTAAAATTCTATCAGATATAGTTTTTAAGAAAAATGTTTGGGAAATTTTTGATTGGGCAAATGCGTCAAAATTTTGGTCTTTACCCATTAACTTTTTTTTTATTTGTTTAAATAAAATAAAATTAACATGTTTTCTGAATAGAGGTGTTTTAATAACACTATTTCAGGTGACTCCCGTTATCCCCTGAGACCTACACTGATGACTCCAGTAGTGGACACAGAACCTGAGACACCTAAACGATTCTATAGGTACGGAACTGCATTGTCGGGTACGAAATACAGTAGAGCGAACCATCGGCACACTTAAATCTCGTTGGAGGTGTTTGTTAGTAGATCGGAAACTACATTACCATCCTACCATGGCCGGTTCTTTAGCAAATGCTTGTGTGGTATTACACAACATCGCTAATAGGGATACCAATAATGACACTATCAACACAGGAAGAGCATAATGAAACGAATTTGTAGGTAAGATATTTCAGTAAGAAATGCAATTTAATTGATGTAAGTAATAGATAAATTTTACAATTGCTCCAATCATCAAAAATGAATGTGTAAAAACACTTACAATAATACAAAACTATTGTTTGATTTCTTTATACTTATTACATTAAAAGATTTTGAAATTATAGGCCTATCAAAATTCCCAATGAACAGCAAAAAAAATGTTCCAGATAACAAACACACAAATTGAAACTGTATCACAAAGAAATCACCATCTTGTTGTTGGTGAAGCGATACGAAATGCACTTATACACCGGCTTTGGTCAGCACGATGATATTATATTAGGTTTATTTTGCTTCTAAGCTTTTATGCTGATTAAATGTTCAAATATAGTTTAATTTCCTTAGTGCTGTACTTTACTTTTCTTATTGCATAGTTTATTACATTTATTAATTATTTATTTAAACTTCATGTACAGTAGTGGTACATAGGCAGACTTAATGCAACAATGCATTATCTACCAGTCAACCTATGTATTAAAAAAGACAACACTGTGGTAGGTGTGCACAATAAATAAATGGACGTGTCCCAAAGACAAAATTGTATATGACAAATTATCGATTTACGGTATGAGGTTTTGAAGGTGGTGAGCACGAGCACTATCAGCATCAGCTGCAGCATGTTGCATCTTCACCTGAGAAAGTATTCTCCAAGCCTCATCTAATGGCGCCAGAGGGCGGCCTGAAACAATTCAATTATCATTAAGGTTTATAACCTTACGAAAACATTATGGGGTGTAACAACAAATAACATTTACTGTTGTGGTACCTTCTTTGCCGAGTTTGACGAGGTATGTGGCTTGTGGCTGTGGTATTTGTCGCTTGGGTTGGTTCAACACTTACAGGGCTCCCAGTCGCACTTGCTACTACTTCTGTAAAAGGCACAAACATGAATTAGAATAAAATTAAATTTAGAATGAGCATTCTTTATCAATATTTATTTATTTTATTTAAACAGTGGATATTACTCTATTTTTCCAAGTATTTTTTTTCATAGGGTATTGAAAATAGTAAGATTTGACAGTCTACAAAGTATTACTTACTAAACAATTATTTAGGTATAAGGAGACCATATTCCACCACTAAATATAGGGACTTTTTTCACTTCAAGTTAACTTTGCTCTTGACCTAATTCATTATTAAGAGTTAAATAGGAAAATTTACTCACTGTACTTCTTCAGCACTGGAACAAACCATCAGAGACATGAGCAGAGATATTGGCTCTGGCACTTCCTATAAAAATTAAATGGTTGAATATTCATAACACTTTGTTGTTTAGGCAGAGGTCTGCACAAATGTAATGTAATAAAACAAAATATTACCATATCTGGGAAAGGATTGACACTCACTCGAGGCGCAGTTAGTCCAAATCCTTGTCCCATGAGCGCCAGAAACCTACTCTCTGTGTTGGACAAGGTGTTTGCCCGGAAAGGTCCTCCACCGGTACCATTCAAGTCAGCGTTTATGTTAGCAACAATCTTTTTAATTTTACTTTTGTAGTTGTTGACATACTGTAAAAAACAAAGACAAAGTTGGAATAACACTTAGAATAAAAAAATTCATTCTTTATAATACATACAATAGACCATTCCTTTGGGGTTTTTGTTGTGCCAATTCCTTCAGCATTGAGCAATGCAGCCACCTCTAGCCACAATCGAGAGGATTCTGCTCTTCCTTGGGCATTATTATTATAACCCCGAGCCCTACTCTTTTTTTCATTCATTTTATACAGGCTAAGTTTACCTTGACCTGCCCAAATGGGATCTGACTTCTCGGTAAGCTTCGCTAAGGTAGTCAATACTACAATAAATTTCTCAGCTTCATTTTGCCACTGGGAATGAAGTTCACTCTAAAAACCCATAAGACGTCCCACTGACCAAAATCACGCCAAAAATCTTTCACCTTTTTACATACAATAACTCATGTACAAGATCATAGGATTAGCGACCACAGAAAGTTCATTTACCTATAAACTTTGAGAATAAAATTAATAGTAGGCACTTACTTTGTTATAGGTAAACAGTCCAACTCACAAGATATACACAAGTAAAATCACAGAGTACTTTGTAATATACTGAGTAAAATGCGGGAATGGTACCACTTATTGGTACCTAAAAGGTTAGCTTCAGTGTATTTAAAAAAAAACACGCATTTTTGGGCCGCTGCACTTGTAGAAATCCATTTGAAATCACGATTTATTGTTTGCAAACATTTTATTATTACTTTGCGCAAATTCGCAATGTTGATCTAAAACTTTTGTTTTTAATTTATTTCTTGACCATGGATACAAAGTCCTTTAGGTAGTAAATTTAATCAAAAATGCAGGTGTTGTCAGCATAACAAGTTGATACCTCGTTTTTATGGGCTTAATTGCTGATTATTTTTATCAATTATTATTATATAATACAGAAGTTATATTTTGATACAATACGTTATTACAAAATAATTATCCGATGAATAAAAACTGCAAAGAAAAAAAACCGGTAAAGATTTATTTAACCGGTAAAGATATAAGATTTAATTTTTTTTCATGCGGCAATATTTACACGGAATATGATTCAGATATGAAATGAATTGAGTATGATTCTGCTAATTTGTGCGACCATTTTACGAAAATTAGAGGAATTGCTTATGATCTGCTAGGAATTCAGGAAATGATTTGCTTTTAGATGAATTGCCCAATGTGACCTTTTTAGGCCCGCTGTTCTTGATCGAGTACTGATATCTTCTTAATATAAAACAGACAAACCGTGGAACGTTTCCTAGTTAAATAATTCCAAGTTCTGTTTGCTGCCAGTATGAATATCACATTGTAAACTATTTCAATACCCTTGATTACTCATAATCAATAATAACCCTACATTTCGAAACTGCAATCTCTTTAACACTAGAAAGACGGAAGCAGTCATTTGACTGCAATTTGAATTTAAATTTGGAATAACTCAAAATCTATTTGACTTAATGTACTGAGACTTTGTGACTTTTATTAATATTACTAGTTAAATGAAAATAGGTATGAAAATAACTCTCGTCTCTTTTGTTTATTGTTTAAAATCTTGATATACCGACAAAGACGGCGGCAGTCATTTGACGGTTGATATCGGATAAGTATTTATTTGTAATATGAGAAGGTAGAATACGAAATAATGTGCGCTTTGTCCATTGTTTGGAGTATGCAAGTTTGTACTCAACGGCTTTCCTTACTTAGGAAAAGATGAAAGCAGGCCACAAAACCAAAGCGTCAGTGAATCCGTTGTTATGCGTCTCGTGGAACCTTTTGCAAATACTGGTCGGAATGTAACCACTGACAACTTCTTTACATCGTTGAGCTTGGCAAATAACTTGCTCGCAAAACGCACTACAATTGTAGGAACTTTGAACAGGGCACGACGAGAGGTTCCACCTTACGTCAAATCACTTCAGATGACTTTGTTTGAAACAAAAATTCTGAAATCTGATAGATGTACTCTTACAATTTATCAAGGAAAACGAAACAAGAACGTTTTATTGCTCAGCACGTTACATGACAATGTTGAAATAGATTCTAATCATCCTAAGAAAAAGCCAGAAACTGTGACTTTTTACAATGCTACCAAGTACGGCGTGGATGTAGCTGACCAGATGGCAAAAAAATATAGTGTCAAAGCGGCATCTCGAAGGTGGCCTGTACAGGTATTTTTCAATATTTTGGACCTAGCAGGGATAAATTCCTTCATTTTGTATAAGAAAATGTCAGGCACCAACATAAAACGAAGGAATTTCATACTAAGTTTAGCAAGTGAACTTAGCGGCAAAGTAGAAATTGAACCGAGACCCTCTGAAACCGAACTGTCGCCCGAAGAACCCACGCCTTCTACTTCTCGATCTTCTCTTCAAAATCCGGAAATTCGGAAAAGGCGAGAATGCTATATACAGAAGTGCAAAAATAAAACTAATAAAGTATGCGACTCTTGCAAAAAGCCACTTTGCGGCTCTTGTAACGTAAATAAAATGTTAAAATGTAAAAATTGTATGTAAATTAAATAAATAATTATATATTATACCCTGTTTTATTACTATAGTTACCAATTTTAGCACATAAATAAAAAAATATATTAAATAAATTGGGGCAGTCATTTGACCGGTCGCCGTCTTTGTAGGTAGATAGATTTTCCCGTCTTTCTAGTGTTAAAAATGCATCTACATAATCAAGCATTGTCAAACAATGTAAGTCCAAGTTACTGCATCAAAATTCACATCGTGTCTTACAAACGTGTTCTATACGACATTCATCACTCTTTCATTACCGTTTGCATCGATTTACGATGTTATTCCTTTGGTGATGGTTGCTTTATTATGTTTTATGTTTTAAACATGTCGGTATGTCTCGATTGGTTGGTTGCATTTTCAATTAATAATAATAATTCTTTATTGGCTTAGTAATGGTATAATATTTTATGAAATCTCTGACTCCCGAACTAGACGGGCCTGTATGTCAGAAGTCAGAATTACTTTCTTAATTGGGCCTATTATCATACTTTGATGCTCTTAAGAGCGCCCAACCCGTGATATTTCTCATGCAACCGCTTTTCAGTGGCGTGCCTAGGGTTTCAAAATAAGGCAAGCCCAATAAAATTTTAACCGATTTCAAAAAAAGAAAGTTTAGTTTTCGACTGAGTATGTAGGTACCTACGTATGTATCATCGCAATTTTCTCATAAACTACTGATTAGGTACAATAAATTAAAAGCCCAAAAAACAGTCATGAATTTCATTTTTATAATTATATCTGAGAATCAAGCACAGTTGTTTTCTATGACTAACAGCGGGGGTTTCGTCAATAATAATTGAAACAAATTTTGTTTGCCTAACTTCGTAATCGATGCAAGTTTGCATCACATCGGCTATGGAATGAATAATATCGTTTTGAATTTTGTTAGATAAATAACTCGGCCCCGGTTTGTCACTTTCCTGATGCTGCATATGCTTTTCTAAAACGACATCGTATTTTGAAATTAACGAGACCAGTTCTAAAAATTGCCTTTATTTTTGAATATTTAATTTCGTTATTTTAAAAAGTCGCTAGTTTTTATTGTTGCTAAATCTTAAAAAAAGTCTCCAAACTCGTTAAAAATCTCCAAGATCTCACAACGTCGCTAAAACGGCAACACTGCAGAGTTGGCAAGGTGACAAGGTCACGCATACGCGAGCAACTTCATACGAATGCCCGGCTTAAATCTTCCATACTGATCGATTTGTAGACGCATAAGGTCCTAACTCGTTATACGGCACATCGCTATAAGTGCGAAAGTGACAGAGATAGTATTTGAAAGCCCGGTAAAAGCCGGTACGTGTAAGCGAGATAGATATAGCTCTCGCATAGATGCTGTAAATGCGAAACTCTGCGCGCGCTGTGTAGTAGTGTGGCATAGGTAGATACTTTGTGTTATTTTGATAAGAATTAAAGCGCGCGAACTTTTAAATAGTTCGGGTTTGATATTGATTCTCTATCGAGCATTTTAGTAAGGCATGCCTGGCTTTTCTGCTTGTATGAAGGTACCGCCACTGCCGCTTTTATGTGATTATGACGTTATTACACATTTATCTCTTGGTATTTTTGGAAATACAGATATCTTGTGATTATTATCGAGGTTTTTATTGATAAAATATATAAATTTGTGTAAGACTAATCCAGTAAAGACATCTGAAAATATGCTATTTTTCGTGAACTTTGGCAGGCCCTTCATAATGTACTTATAAATTAAAAAAACAAAGTAACGAAAATATATCTATGAAAACCTTGCACATTAAATCAAGATTCTGAATGACGTAAATTTGTTTCAAAGACTAAGGTTTAAAAAGCACGTATTTCCTGGCACAATTTTGTGAAATATTCGTGTGAAGGATGGAAATTACCGAATGTCAATGTTTTCGCGTTGCTTCTTTAATAAAAACATTGTGTTGGATGAAACAAGAAGCTTTTCAACCATGCTCGCCTTGACGATAGATGGACCAAAAAGGGACTTCTTAAGGTTTTGTGTAACCGACCATTTTGAGAGTAAAATAAAACGTGAAAGGATTTTCATAAAAATTGATAATTCAAATTATTTATGATGATTTAGAGTGAATGATGGGTTGATAAGAGGCATTTTTCGCCCATCACACATTAAAAAAAAAATTAACTATTTCTAAATGCATTTGTATAGTTAAAGATATATATTTTTTTATTGAGTAGCATTTACATGATAAATAATATAATAATAATAAAAAGTAAGTGCCTAAGAAAACTAAGATTATAAAGGTGCAATTAATCACGGTTCGGAATTTCAATGTTTAATCTAGGTTAATTTAAACCTATGTTAAATCAAACAGAGAGTGTTTTGCCTTTTTTGTTCATTTTTGTCGATGGTATATCTTTAACTATACAAATGCATTTAAAAATAGTCGAAAACAGAAACTTTTTTTTTGAGTAAGTATGTGATGGGCGAAGAATGTCTCTTATCTCCTTTTCAGTTTTCACTGTTCAATAAATACTGCCATAGGTATATGTTGTTGTGATTTATTGAAACCAGTAATACTATAATCAGCAAGAACGTCCTTTTCGAGGTACTTTTTCATACAACCGCTCTAACGTGATTATGATGTTATAACACATCTTTCTCTAGATATTTTCTAGGGTACACAGCTATCTTGTGGATATTATCTAGGCTTCTATAGAAATCCAAACATAAATTTGTGTAAAACTAATCCAGTAAAGACCTCTGAAAATCCGTGAACTTTGGCCCTCCATAATGCACTTGTATATTAAAAATATAAAAAAGTACATAAATAAAAGCCTTGCACATTTAATCGAGATTTTGAATGATGAAAATTTTTCTGAAAAACTTTTAAGAATTAAAAAAAAAACACGTATTCCCTGGAACAAGTTTTGTGAAATATTCGAATAAATCACGGAATTACCGAATGCCAATAGAGTTTTCAGGCATTATCTCTCTTTTTTTGCATAGCCTCTTCATTAAACATCTCGTAGATGAAACAACAGGCTTTTAAACATATATTTTAAGTATATATTTATTATTGTTCTTATTTCCTCTCTGTCAGTCTTCTATTAAGTTGCACCTGCCATGTTATGTCTCTGCACCACCTTAAGGTCGACTGGTAGAAAATGCCTAAGGCATTAAGTCTGCCTTTGTACAATGTTTCATTAGTGCATAAAGTTTTAAATAAATAAATAAATAAACCATGCTCGATGTTGGCGATAGGCGAGTGGAAAAGGACCCTCTTAATACAATAATAACGGTGGCGTGTTTCTAAGTGATAAAGTATGGTCTAGGGGAAAACGTTCTGCTCCACAATATTTTTACAAATTTTTAAAATAGCTCGCAAACAATTCATAAACATTAATATGTGCATAATGACGTAGGAAGGCACTTAAATAAAATCTTCTGAACAAAAACAAAAGAGGAGAGAAAACTTTTAACATTTTTAAAAAACGAGGGGGAAGTGGCATTTTATTTTCTACAATGGCCCTCAAACTTGGGAGCCGGTCTCTTCCACGATTACAATCGCAGGTAGTTTATTCTTGTTAAAAAAAATTACTATTACCAGTTTAATTTACCTTATTTTTTAAGGATGATAAAAATAAACGTTTATGTGTAGCGGAAATAAACAAACACATGCCATCTTTTAGAGAGATAAGATTAAAGCCGGTTAAGGAAAATTATTCAGGTGAAGTTTCTTTTAAATTTGCGTTAGCACATTGAAGGATAACTTGCTGATTTGAACTACCTTTTAGTGTGATTATAAATCTTGTTGTCATAGAAAAATCAATAAATATAAGTACTTCATTATTTCTATTTTTTAATTGTTTTTATTTTAAATTTTATTACTTACATATCTACATTGTGCTCACATATTAGAAGCGACAAGAAATATGTAACCAAGATTTATGTAACTCATAATATGATTTAAAAGAATATCCATGGAGTTTCTTGCACCTTCTTCTCCATTGAAAACTACGCTTTGGTATGTGCAATTAAGCTTCACTTGTTTTTTTTTTTTGACTGACTGACATTTTGACAATTCAAAAGTGCCTGTCACACACAAATTGGTCTATTTGAAATAAACGTTTCTGATTTCTGTACTAGGGCACGATTAGTAAGGAAAATTTTCAATAGTTAGCCAATCAAGAAGGCCATCTAATCAAAATCTCACCGATATTATAAAAGTGAAAGTTACTTAGTATGTGTGTTTGATTGTTACTTCTTCACGCTCGAACGGCTGAATGGATTTTGATGAAACTTGGTACACAAGTAGACCTGGAATAACACATAGGATACTACACTTTTCATACCAGGAGTGTGTTCCCTTCGTATGATTTTCTACTATCACGCAGGCGAAGTCGCTGGCAGGAGTTAGTCATAAATAATTTTATTTTACATTAGCTTTTGCCCGCAGCTTCGCTCGCGTACATAAAATATAGCCAAGAATAAAGCAGCTTTCTATCGGTGAAAAAATGTTAGCAATCGGACCAGTACTTTCAGAGATTACGTCCTAAAAAAAAAAAAAACAAACTTTACCTCTTTATAATGTTAGTGTAGATAGGCTCAATAGTAGCTCATTGTGTTGAATACAGATCGCCAAGTAGGAGATATGAAAAAAGAAAACAGAGGTCTACATGGGCACTTATAAAACGTCAGAAGCTAGTGCACGGTTTCAATTGCTCGTTTCCTATGGAGAAGAAGCAGAATTCCATGGCTACTATTTTAAATGAGTTTTACTAGATATATATTCCAGATCTAAAATAAAAATGTTAATCACGAGCACATTACAAGGTAACTCCAAAACCTCTGCATTAATTATCACTAAATTAATTAGCTACACGTTCTAATCAGTTATTGATGTCATACGAACGCCGTCATCAGGTCAATGTCAGTCAACCACAACGTGACCAGACTATTGATGGCCGAATATCCTCTATAACGTCCTTATCACACCATTTATGATACAACAAAGCACCATAAACCTAACATCATGGTATAAATTGGTCTGGAATATGAGTACCAGCATCATTCAACTGCTCAACATCAATCATGAAGTTCCTAGTCCTGTCTTGTGTTGTGATCGGAGCGCTAGCTGAGCTGCCTCGCTTCAGACCAGCGAGGTTCAGGTTCCAGCGCCAAGAGTTAGCTCCAACAACCACGGACTCTCCAACAGAGGCAACAACAGAGCCATCAGGACCTTACCCAGCATCTGGATGGAAACCTTCAGGAGAACCGTTCACACTGCCTAACGAACAGCCTGAGAAGCCCGCTGATCAATATGGAGCTCCTGATGCTGGATACCCCGCTTCTGGATGGAAGCCTGAGGGACAAAAATTCGAATTGCCGAAGCAGACACCACCTGCCACCAGCTACGGTGTTCCTGACAACACGTATGGAGTGCCTGATTCCACCGAGGTTCCGACCACTGATAACCCTCAAGCAGAGAGGTTAGAAGGCCCAGTTGAGGTACAGAAGAGCGTCGGAACTTACTATGTTTTGCTTCCAAATGGACAGCTGCAGAAAGTGGAGTTTGTAACTGAAAATGATGTCCAGAATATGAAGTATACTGCGAGGCTCCAGCTGCGTAACCCTGCACCTCTTCTCGTGTTCAGACCTTAATTTGTGATGTTGTAAAGTTATTATTTTAATAAAGTGTTTATCATTTAAAATGGAGATTTTAATTTTAAATCATCAAGGCAGAAATTAAGGTAAATTTTAATGATATAATAATAATATTCCACAACTATCACACAACGCCGTCTAGTCCCAAGCTAAGCAGAGCTTGTGTTATGGGTACTAGACAACTGATAAACATACTTATATATTTCTAAATACATACTTAAATAGATAAATGACACCCAGACACAGAACAAATGATCGTGCTCATCACACAAACATTTGTCTTGGGTGGGAATCGAACCCACGACCTCCGGCATAGCAGTCAGGGCCACTAACCACTAGACCATGGCATGGGCTTGTCATTTATGAAGTGACTATTTTGAATACAATCACATAAATACCTAAGTATAAATAAACTTAAGTTTAAATCAAATTATTATTCGTTTTATGCAGTTGCAACTCTTTAAATCCTGATAGCATTGCGTTCCTGACTCTCTCACTGATAATTTTTTTTTTAAATATTTTTAATGCAGTAATTGAAACGAGAATTTATCAATTATGGTACAGTAGTATGTATTGAATATTTTTTATTAATCTATATCATAGTAAGAGTATTTCAGTTAAAATGAAAGTACCTAAGTGTATGGCGGATAATTTGATCCATTTTCCGTATAGGTATTTCGACACTCAAGGGAATCAAAATTTATAGGGTACTTCCGTACTTCCCGTTGACCCAGAATCCTGAAATTTGGCATGAAGTAAGATCTTATAGCACAGGTATAGTTATAAATCTGAAAACAATTTTATTGTTACGTCGCAAAAAAAAAACATTTTTGCGATTCGGAAAAATCTTCGTGACTTCGAAACTAAGTTTGTACGGAACACTCAGTGCACGAGTCCGATTGTACTTGCCTAGTTATTTTTTTATTAATTTATTCATTGCAGCCAAAAAAAACCACTCACAATAACAGTTAAAACACACTGCCATCAGGCGGGATCGCGGACAAGCATTAGTTTATATCTCAAAAAAAAAATACAAAGCTTTCTTCTTTAACCATTTGCGTCGGATTGGTTCGACAAGTGTTATCGTGTCCTATTCGCCAGGCTCTTCAATCCCCATAGGAACAGGTTGAGAGAGATGGAGTATTTAGTCGTGGATGTGCAACCCTGGTGGAATAAACGCGAGAGTGTTTGTCGGATATATCCGACGTAGGTGGTTAAAAAGTATAAATGACGCAGGTTCTCACCGAACACGGTAAGTTCGGGAAGTTCCTGCACCGGATTCATGCGGAAGCGACGCCCGGGTGTCGCCACTGTGTGGACCGCCCAGAGGACACGGTGGAGCACACGGTGGAGGTGTGCCCCGCTTGGGCAGAGCAACGCCGTGTCCGGGCGGTCGGCGGCGGCGATCTCTCGTGCCGGGCCTTGGTACAGGCCACGGTCCGAAGCGAGGAGGAGTGGCAGGCGGTCGCTCCTTCTGCGAAGCAGTAATGCTAGCAATGGAGGCGGCCGATCGCGTGAGGCAACGGTCTTCACGCCCCAACCGCCGCCGGGATTCCGATCCCGATTTCCGGCCACCGTAGGCGCGGGCTTGCGGACGGCGAGCAATGGGTAGCTCGCCGTCCGACCGTACGGTAACCGTCCGGAACGAGCCCAAGTCGTCGACGGCGCGTATTGTTCCACGCGCGCTTCAGGGAGATGTCAGCAAATCGTAGGGGCCCAGCAGGGTCGAAGCCTACTGGGGCCACGGGTAGTGTGAGAGTGAAACCCGGGGCCCTGGGACGAAGGCAAAGAAGGAACAGGAGGGGGTTTTGTAAAAGTCTGATACTATCTCATTAGATGATTTTCCCACTTAAAAAAAAGGTAAGGTAAATGTTTAGGTAAGGTAATTAATGTAGATTACTAGTAAAATGGTAACTCGATTACTAGTTCAAAATACCTTAAAATCACAATTATTTTTCCTCACCCCGCAAGTAATTTTGACACGAGTTTGTCCTATTACTTTCACGTTATGAAAAATATACAGTGTGAGGCAGGTGACAGCGTTCCCATGAGGATTTTGTGAATCAGCTCAAAGAATTGGGTCGTGAGTGTCTTCTTGTGTATGGAAATTTACCTTCGTACTTACTTGTATAGTGTATGTTTTCTCTTACTTACTTGCGTACTAGTAATAAAAATGCTCTCTACATATAATTAGGATTGCATGACTTGATTCCGCCATTACCTTTCTATCCGGACAACCCGACGTACGATGAGTTTCCACCCATACATTGTTAACACCTCAAAGAGTTTCGACGCCTCGTCGTTTAAACCGCGTACATCGAAGGACTGGAACAATTTGTTGGCTGCGGTCTTCCCGTCCGATTATAATTTAGAAGTCTTCAAGACTAGAGTGAATAGGCACTTAATAAACTAGTGCGCCTCACCATCAATGATAGCATCCCTGCTTAACATCAAGCGGGGTCGGAGATATACAATTTTACTGATTAAAACCTACCTATGTTCCTTCAGTTGTCCTTTACTGTCCAGCGAGAGGTTAGACTTTTATGTCAGTAATTACAACTGAAGGAACACAGGTGGATTTTAGTCATGAAACCAACCTGGGTTCCTTTAGTTGCCCTTTGCGTTCCATGGCCCGGTAACTCATTCGAACGATTCTGCAGCCTTGACACACTGTATGATGCAAGATGGGATCTTTAAAGCATATTCGTAGAGAAAAGAAATTATCAATATACTTACTCGAAAAACCGCTCTTATCCGTAGAACTTTTAGGCACGCAATTTACTATTTTTCGCTCTGATGCGGAAAAGTGTGCGTGCTCGCCCCGCCACAATTGATTATATTTATCAGGCTGGGCGCTAACTCCCACGAATCGCCCATCAACCCTCATTTATTTATATCTTCGTAAGTGTATTGAAAAACGTCGTTTGATACACGTGGAACTTTGTTATAGCAGCACTCGGTTTCATAACACCCTCGCCTACGGCTCGGACGAATTCCATCTCGGTCGCAATGACAAACTTTCTCCACTTGTATCAAAATGTACTATTTTAGGTCGTCATGTGTTAGCTTTTTGTACGTCTAGACTACGAATCAGCGGCTTTCCTTTAGTTTGTCGTAAAGGCCTTTATCGCTCGTTTCCCGAAGTCTTACGAGTACATAGAATCGTTTTGCTTACCACTCGAAACTTTTAGTGACATTTGGATATTGGCACATTATTGCGGACAATCTTGCTTGTAAACGGTTTTATTTGACTGAAAGGTCCCTTGAGTCGAGATGTTAAGACGATAGATTAAGATTTAGCACTTTTGGTTAGTTAAAGATGATTTTTATTTGGCTTGATATCTATTCAACACCATCTGTCACGAAACTGGGCTAGGTACTTAAATCTCCTTGAGGCGCGCGTGGAACAGTACGCACCGTCGACGACTTGGGCTCGATCCGGACGGTTACCGGACGGTTGGACGGCGAGCTAGCCATTGCTCGCCGTCCGTCTGCAAGCCCGCGCCTACGGTGGCCGGAAATCGGGATCGAGATCCCGGCGGCTGGGGCGTGAGGGCCGCGCCCTCGCGCGTGCACGTGCGGCCGCCTTTAACCACACAAAGGTTCTGTACTAAAATGTTAAAATCGAGCAAAAAATGCCGGTTAAATAACCTTTCATGTAATTTTATTATTTGTTGTTGTAGCGGCAACAGAAAGCAGTGTGCGTGTGGTATGAGTGTTCTTTTAAAAGTTCATTATATTTATACAAAACTATGGAAGGATTTAGGAAACAATTGTGATAACTTCATGGTGAAGATAAAACAATTGTGAAATCGATGGGAAAAAAGTAGTTGTCAATTAACTAGAATACTCAATCTGCTAACCTGAGAAAATACTACACTCTCGTATCTCGAAATATACTAGATATATGTTTAACATTTTGATGTGGAATAATTGTGTTGAATTAGTGAAAACTATTCAAAAAAATTCAATTAATTTTAACGTTTAATTTGGATTTTATGAAGGTTTATCTAGAACACTCAATCCTCTTATGGTGCAGATTGAGTTTTCCCAAATTCTATGAAAATTTCAACTCTATACCTTACGGTTTACAAGAAACAGCCCGCTGACAGATGGACTGACAGGCAGACGGACGGCCAGACAGTGGAGGCTTATTCATAGGGTCTAGTTGGCACCTTCTAGATATGGGCTGTGCTTCTCATTCGAACCTGCCGTGATATTCTGTAAATGGTAAATCATTTCGAAAATCATTTCACAAATCATCTCGAATGTCACACTCAGCGAATTGTATTTCAGAATACCAAATCCTATAGACAAATTTGTAGACAAACGTCAAAATACTCAACCGTTTTAGTTCCTCTCACTTTGATCATCACTCGGTGGCGCCAGTGTCAAATTCACTCCATTTCAGAATACGAAACTTTGATTTCACTGCGGATTCAGAAGTGATTTCGCAAATAAACTTTTCAGAATAGCAATGCTGGTCATCTCAAAACCTAACCACACGTGAACATCACTATTTCTTACTATAAAGAGTATGCAGACTTTACAATTTTTCTGCTGTCGGTCACAAGAAACTGCCTCCAGTTTTCAGTTCCATTCATTAAGGGGTGGCGGTAAACGTCGGAATCCCCGCAATAATTATGTCATTTATAATGGAGACGGATTTTAATTGCTCTACCCGCATTCATCCGCTGGCATTCATTTGCTTTAGCTGTTTCAGTGTGAGTGTCTGCTCTTAAAATTCAGGCAACTGTTTTTGATGTTTATCGGTTCATTTCGTTTTTGGGTGTTGCTGACTAAGCTTTCTTTAAAGAGTGATATTTGCACTGAGACCTTTTTGAGGTGGGAAATCATCCAATGACAATCTAGGGTAGAGCGGGAGAAGTCTTTTATTTACTAAAACCACACCTGTGTCTTTCAGTTGCATTCTAGGACTACGCAGAAGTCGACACACATGGCCCTAGTAGGCTTCGGCCCTGTATAGCCCTTACGATTTTGCTGACATATCTTTAAGGCGCGTGTGGAATACTAAGATACTATCGACGCTCTTGAGCTTGGTCCGGATGGTTAATGGACGGCTAGACAGTGAGTTACCCATTTTTCGTCGTCCGCAAACCCGCGCCTGCAGTGGCTTTGAGGTCTCGGCGGCTGGGCATGAGGAGATACGTTTCTTCACCCGTGGCGCCGTCTCCTTCGCGAGCATTACTGCTTCGAGGACGGAGTAAATAAATAAATTAGGGCCTACAAAGACGTAAATGACAGAACTACTTTATTCGTCAAAGCCAACACGTAGCACCATAATTCTAAAAAGCTTCAATGATGGCACTGACCGCCCCACACTACTATAATAAAAAGGACACGATTATGACCCACCTGTTGTCCCAGCGGTCAATATAACCCCATGCATGTTATCTGGCATATCAGTGCGTTTGAGGACACTTCCTGGACCGTCCCTTACATTAAACATGTCGTTCGTATGCCAAATAAGTTTCAAGGAGATAAAGGACGGTTAGTTGGTATAAGGAAAATTCCATGTCAAGGTGTGAAATCTGCTATAAGGAAATATTTATCTTTATATTATAGTTTTTCCTGCTTTTTGCCAAGGTGAAGGTTTTGTTTTAGTTTCACTCGTTTATACGTATTGTCAACGTCCTTTGCGTTTTCCTGTAAAAAAATGGCTAGAAGGATTTTTTTAAGGTGGGGGAAATCATCAAATGATTCTTTCCACTCTTGGGTTGAATTAAAGGGCATGTCAGACTATTACCGACTAAAACCACACCTATGTCCTTCAGTTGCCCTTTGCGTTCTGGGACCACAGGTTTTCTTTTCATAAATTCCCAGAGGCCCCAGTGGGTATCGACCCTGCTGGGCGTTACGTTTTCGCTGACATGACTTTGGAGGGGTGCGTGGAACACTACGCACCGTCGACTACTTACTTGGGTTCAATTCTTACCAGACAGTCGGACGGCGGGCTACCCATTGCTCATCGTCTGCAAGCCTGCAGAAATTGAACACTCGTGCGCGGGGGTATTATTATTAATACGTTTTTTTTACATTGAAGTCGGTGGTATTCTTTTTTTTTGTAAAAAGTTTTTTTTTATACTATGACGTGATCAGCATTGCACCCTTGCGAAGCCGGGGCGGGTCGCTAGTAAAACATAAATAAAAGAAAAACTTTTTATAGATTTTTTTGGAAAAGCAAAGATATAGAAACTAAAATTTTCAGCAGTGGTGGCCGAGTGGTAATGGCCCCGACTTATGAGTTGTAGGTCGGGGGTTAAAACCCATCCAAGCGCATTACTTTGTGTAATTTATTTTCATCACCACTGCTCTCAAAACGGTGAAGGAAAACATCCTGAGGAAACCGGCATATAACAGAACTAAAAATTCGAAGACATGTGACATTCACCAATCCGCACTGGGCCCGCGTGGTTGGATTACGGCCCATTCCCTCTCCTAGAGAGGGGGCCTGAGTCCCAGCAGTGGGAACATTATAAGGCTGTTTATGCTATTGTGTGTACAGTACGACAATTAGGTAAACGTTTTTCAAGGTCATTCAAGTTGTACAGACGTATGTACAATCGGCGCTCGAGGGGATATTACTTCAGAAACGTCATAATATACTTATTTTATTCTTGCTCGCTTATTTACCATCACCATAATTTCATCCACATTCTTTATTTGAATAAAAAATGCCTGTTTTTTGAGGGTGGGAAATCATTTAATAACTTCCTCTTTTCTATGTGGAGCATGAGGTAAACGCAAACGGGAAACTTTTACAGGCTAAAACTCACCTGTGCTCCTTTAGTTGCCCTTTGCGTTCCAGGGTCGATGGCTATTTCGAACAATCTCATAAAATTTCCTTGTTTTATATTTCAAACAGCCAGAAATATTATAAAAACCTTGGCATGAAAAGACAAATGAAACTATGTAAAGAATCTTATGCTTTTATTAAACAGAACTTATTTCCTTACTGGTCCCCTTATAGTTCGATGAAGGAGGAACTTTTTAATTGCTTCAATTTTTGCTTTGCGGTCAGCCGTTGTTTGCGACCTTGAAATAAAAAAAAATAATAATTATAAAGCCATATTCATAGTAATTTATTTGCAATAAATGAGAACGAGATACAAGAGATGGTAAACATATAATTTATCTGTCTATTAATCTAAAATTAAGCAAAATTCTACAATAACAACAAAATGTACATATAGGGTGACTGGTGTACGTATACGATACTTAAACAAGTGATTGTGCTCATGATAACCGACAACTTTTACTATGGGATTAAACCTGAAATCGCGGAAAAAAATCAGCTGTTCAGTACATTTATGTTTGCCTAATGTACTGAACAGCTGATATTTTTTTCGCGATTTCGGCTTTGCTACCATAATAAAAATTGTTTGTTATCATGAGCACAATCACGTGTTTAAGTATCGTACACTAATTGTCAGTCACCCTATATAAGCATCTTAGTTTATCTATATGCCTTTATTTAAAAATCAATTGCTGTTCATTAATGTCACTAAAACTGAAAATACGGCCAAATGCGACTCAGACTCGCGCACAAAGGGTTCCGTACCGTCCGTAGTAAAAAACGTGAAAAAAGTCACGTTTGTTCTATCCTTAAATATTCATTTTATTCTGTTTTTAGTATTTATTGTTATAGTGGCAGCAGAAATACATCATCTGTGAAAATTTCAATTGTCTAGCCATTGTTTCTAGCTATCACGGTTCATGAGATACAGTTTGGTGACAGACAGACGGACAGCGAAGTCATAGCAATAAGTTTCCGTTTTTACCTTTTGGATGCGGATCCCTGAAAACAGCTGGATAGATTTGATTGTTTTTTGTTTTATTCACGCTAATACGAAATTTATAAGGAAATAGTCAAACAAATTAGCAATTTCTATGTGAATTGCCTAAAGGTTTAATTAAGCCGTTGCTAAGTTTTAGATTTTATTTGAGGTTCAAGGAATAGAATAGAACTAACTTCTGCCCGCGGTTTCACACACGTGAAAATAGGTTTCTCCATACAAAGTTTGGACCCCCCTTTCCTCCACTTAGGGGGTGAATTTTGGAAAATCCTCTCTTAGTGCTCACCTACGTTATGAAAAGACACCTAGTGCAAAATTTCACACTCCTAGTCACAGTAGTTTTGGCTGTGCGTTGATATGTCAGTCAGTCAGTTTCTCCTTTTATATATATGTAGATAAACTTTATTGTAAATCAAAAAAGTAACACAATTTATACATAAACTTAAATCTATGGGTACAATCGTGGTCTTATCGCTGACAGCGATATCTAACAGACAACCTTAGAATGGATCGTAATTAATGTGAAAATATTGATATCATTACATACCATAAGTAGTTTAAGTGGGCCCATACTAAACCTCTAAGTATTTTGACGATTATTATTATAGGTAGGTTTAATATTCATGCAAGTGAAGTTCTAGGGGTTAGCAGATAACTAATAAACGTTAAAACGGATGACCAACTTGAGATCCTAACTTCGAAACTTAGAATAGTCCCTTGAGCATAATGCTTATAACTTATGGGCTCCATAATGTACTGAGTGCTTATGGTGAATTCTAAGACTTGTTTTAACTCATACAAGATAATGCCTTATTATTTTGAAGTTCCATTTCCATAAGGTATAGAATGGCCTGTTATTTTACACTATACAGATTAAAATATTTAGGGCTTCATCAAATATTCCGACCATTTTAATGTTCGCTGTACGAAAATGAGAGCAATCGACACGTACCGTGAAATGGGGTGGGTAAGAACGCAGGGGTGAATAGGAACAAAATTTTTAATTAGGATTTTTACTTATATTTACTTTTATTTCTATCAAAGCATCAATTTTTATTACAATTAATTAATAATTACATACGTATCTGCTGGAAGCTGGAAAAACTGTTAAATAAGCGTTTCGCTTCTTCGTTTACACCGCGTACATCAAAGGGCTGGAACAATTTGCCTGCTGCTGCAGTGACTTCAAGGCTAGAGCGAATAGACTCTTAGTGAACTAGTGCGCTTCACCATCAATTGCATCACTGCTTAACATCAGGCGGGATTGCAGTCTAGCACTAGTTCGTATCATTAAAAAAAAAATTGTTAAATAATGTAAAAACCCCTTTCAAATTTTTGTTTCTATTCACCCCTTTGTTTCTATTCACCTCGACAGACTATGCAAAATTTTTGCCCAATATATTGATAGAATATGGATCAAAACGGCTTTGCACAATTTTCCATCTAACGAATAGGATAAAAAAAAATGCTGTTATATATGAAAACCAAATCCAAAAACCAATATTCAAATTAACTTACGAAATAGCTCCAATCCCGCATAATAGTTATCTTTTACGATCCAAAAATTGATAACCCACTGGACAATTCCCCTCATGCTGATATAAGCCAAGAGTACAGCGATCCAGGATGTGTCTTCAATCATGACGGCATCCGGAGAGATCGGCTTCTTGTTCATGGCACGCAGGTGGCCTTGGGACGCCAGATGGCGAAATATTGAAGCTGTGGTGTAATGAGCAAAATCATATTATAGCTTACAATATTTTTTTAAGGACATATTCCACCCAATAGCGTTTTGGAGCAGTCAGTGATGTGACCTAATAATTATAAAAATCTCGTGTCACAGTATCGAACACTTAAAGAAAGAAAGAAAGAAAACCATTTTATTTGGCGGAACAAGGCGAAAATTTAGAACTAACAAATTATAAGTATATTACGTGAAAAAATATGCGCCACATCCGCGCAAAACGGCCGAACCCTCAGCACAATGCCGTGACCACACGCAAAATGCGATGAGTCTACGGCGATGGTTTTCAGCGTGGCTCGGTAACGGTATCGACATAAAGACGTCGGCACGGTATTGTGTGCTAATAGATTTGAATAAGATATATAAATAAAAATAAATTATAGGGAAAAAGAAAAACAATGAATAAATAAAGAGGAAATACGATATCATTATTATGTATAAAGTGGCAACATTACGTTGCGTCTGTGCCAAAGGACGCGATTCTGTTTATAGTGTACCCATAGTCTATGGACGCGATGACGTAAAGAAAGCGTGAAAAGGATATATGATGCATGTTAAGAAACGGCTTGACCGATTTTCATGAAAGTTTTTTAAATATTTGGTAGGTCTGAGAATAAAACGTTGGTTATTTTTTTACCCTCCTACTACCCCTGTTTTTTTTTCTTTGATGATTTATATGGCAGAACAACAGTAACTATAACAGTTGTGATCTCTACCCAACGTTAACAGTCCTTGGAAGCGATCAGTTTTATTGGTATTTACTCTCGAATGTAATTTCTCGATTATGTCTAACATTTTTCTTTAAACGTTACCCTGTATCGTGGGTGCGTTCATAAACATATAAACTCACATAGACAAGACACCCAGACCCGGAACAAAAAACAGTAGGCCAAAAAAAATATTTATTCCGTGAGGGATCAAACTAACGAAATGCAGAGCTGCAGTCAATCGCTGAACCATTGCACCAACCGAGCTGTTGAAAAGAATCTCACTAATATTTGAAAGGAGAAATTTTGTGAGTGTGTATGTTTGTTACTTCTTCACAATCGAATGGCTGAACCGATTTGGTTAAAGATCCGTTGGACTTAATACATTTTTTTTTATTTTTTATTATTATTGATAGGCTCGCGTTTGACCGCCATCTCACCTGATGGTAAGCGATGATGTGGCCGACGATGGAGCACGCTTGCCTAGAAGTAACCTATTCACTCTTGACTTAAAGACCCCTAGGTTGTAGCTATCAGGGAACACAGAGTCCGGCAGGGAATTCCACTCCTTAGCTGTACGCATTATGAATGTGTTCCCAAAACGCTTTGTACG
Source organism: Mythimna impura (assembly GCA_905147345.3). NCBI lineage: Eukaryota > Metazoa > Arthropoda > Insecta > Lepidoptera > Noctuidae > Mythimna > Mythimna impura. The sequence goes on from LR990355.1 coordinate 27,021,231, forward strand.
TATGGGTGGGATGTCCACCATGTACCGATGGCGCAATGCCGTACGTCTAGTGGTCCGATGATGAAACGGACTTGGCGGAATCAAATTGTGCAACTCCAACGCACACTCCCCGAAGTGTAATCGATAGAAAACCGACAGGCCAGTAACTCGGCGTCGATGCTCAAGGCTTTGGAGTTTTGATTCGACAAGTGCATCATCACCGATGATTCTCTTGGCTCGCTTCTCAATCGACTCCAGAGCATCAAACTGGTATTTGGCAGACCCATCTCAAAGATGAGAGCAGTACTCCATACACGATCGAACTTGCGCTTGATAAAGTTTTAGCAGCTGTTCCGGCGTGAAGTACCGTCTGACCTTCGCGAGGATTCCCAGCTTTTTTGCTGCCAGTTGAGCCTTTGCTTCGATGTATGGCCCAAAGTTGAGAGTTGACGTCAGCGTAACGCCAAGAAGATCAAGATGGTCGGTTATTGGCACGGTCACACCTCGGAAAGATGGAGCCGGGTGGAATTGACTCCGTTTAGCGGAAAAAAGACACGCTTGGGTTTTAGTTGCATTGAACTTGACCAGATTGGCATCGCCCCAATCGGAGACCGCCTTCAAGGACGAGTTCAAGCGTTCAACCATAGCCTCTCTTCCATACACGATCGAACTTGCGCTTGATAAAGTTTGAGCAGCTGTTCCGGCGTGAAGTACATGAACCGAGAGGTACGTTGGTATAAGTTACGATCAATATATTTTTATGTATTCCGAGCGTAATAGAACTGAGGGCCCCGCTGGATGGTCGAGGCGATTAATTGTAATATCAAAAAAAAGATGACAAAACAAGAGGAAAAAAAAAAAAAAAAAAACAAAACTAAATAAAAAAAATGAGAGGTTTTTTTTAAAGGTGGGAAAATCATCTAATGACAAATCGCGCTCTTGGGCGGAGCAAGAGGTAGTGTCAGACTTTTACTGACTAAAAACCCACTCCTGTTCCTTCTTTGCCTTCATCCAGTCTGAGGTGGACTCGCGTAGTTTTTAAGTAAGAAGGTACGACAGAATGCCAATGCAAAAATTTTATAAACCAATAACACTGTAAAAAATGGCGCGGACCATCATGTCTGCGGTAGAATAGAAACAAACAAAAAAAAACAGAATAGTCAGGTACGTTGGATTTTGTCAGTTAGTTCGTGAGGTACATTGAACAAACAAAGAAATGCCACTAGCTTTTTTGGTCTAGCTCGAGGGGCCCCGCTGGATAGAAACACATGTAGTTTCGGCTATGCGTTGATATGTATGGCAGTCGGTTTCGCCCTTTATATAGGGTGACTGGTAATTTGTGTACGATACTTAAACTCGTGATTGTGCTCATGATAACCAACAACTTTTACCATGGGAACAAACCTGAAATCGCGAAAAAAAATCAGCTGTTCAGTACATTTATGTTTGCCTAATGTACTGAACAGCTGATATTTTTTTCGCGATTTCGGCTTTGCTCCCATAATAAAAATTGTTTGTTATCATGAGCACAATCACGTGTTTAAGTATCGTACACTAATTGCCAGTCACCCTATAAACACCCCTATTTTTTAATTAGTACAAAAAAAAATGGGGCTCTATCCGTACCTACCCGTTACTATAATTTTTAATAATATATAAAAATATTTGTGTAGTAAAAAGTAAAAAAACGAAATCCCAAAATTGACCACGAAAATTGGTCATAATTGGTAAATTTTCAACCCTTCCTGACAGTGTCCATTAGTGCCCCATATTCTAAATCAGAGGCTTAAATTCCTATTGAATCTAGGCTAGTCCTAACATAGTCAGGTGAATGAGCAGACATCTAGTCAACGTGGGTAGATTAAACGGATCTATGTTACAAAGCTGCCGAGCTTTGGAGTGGCCGCAGTAGGCATCAATTACTAAGAGTCGGTTATACAGCCTTGTCGGGGCAGTTCGGATGAGAGTGGTACTCAGCGTGGTTTTAGAACATAGAATTTGACTTACTGACGATTTGGACGCTATACATTCGGATACAGTGTCCGAATTGACACTTTTTAATTTCAATATTTTTTTTAGTGACGATTCAGACACCGATAAAAAATCTGTTTTGTACAGTCAGATAAAAAAGTTTTGTTTGATAAATATTAGTTTATATTAATCTAATTAAGTCAATCAAATAAAAAAAATTCAACGCTGCACAGGACATGCGTCATTTGCTATGTTGTCCATCCTGCACAACCACCTGCAGTTTTCAGGATCTATACGAGGCCAATAACAGAGCCATAAAGGTTGCCAAATACTAGTCAGATAAAATTTAGTTAGAGTGCATGACACGAAAAGAAGAAGAAGAAGAATAAAATTTTCCTAGTTATTAAAAAAAGTCATAACCCTTGGAATGTACAAAACTTACAGATAGTAATAATCAGTTCAAACATAGACTAAATACTATATGACCAAGGGAAACACGGATTAATTCCTATACAATATTATATAGATAAAGTAATTAGTTAAATCAATCAATGTGATTGTTGAAGAGGTATTTGTTATTTGATTGACTTAATTAGATTAATATAAATATAATTATATTTATCAAACAAAACTTTTTATCTGACTGTACTAAAACAGTTTTTTTTTATCGGTGTCCGGATCGTCACTAAAAAAAATATTGAAATTAAAAAGCGCCGTATAGCACTAAAGTTCTCAAAGTCTAGAAGTTTTACCATGACGTTTTAATATGTCAGTCGTGCGAATGAGAAAAAGTACCAGTTCGGTTTAGGTCGTTAAAAGGATCACGTTAGAAGCTCGTGGTGGACCTTCAGAAATCAATATAACTTGGAGAGGAATATGAAACTTCGTCTTAATACATCCGACGCAGCAAATTACATACCATTGTAATTTTACCTACGGTCGAATAAAACTTTTAAATTATTCATTGAAGATAAATAAAAGTCTGACGATCCAAAATTCGTCTCAGAATAATCCTACGAAATTGCCTCTAAACTCTATACCTGTTCCATAATACCCGAAAGCGAAATTTATAGGTAGCTGTATATTTTATTTCCTACTATTGCTGCCTTTGATAGGATAATGGATGTCGGGTTTCATATTGAAGCCGCAATGGATCGAGTGGTTGATCTGATATCGTTGTACAAAGGGGGATTTACTGTTCTACCTTTGGATTGCGTATGCTTTGTTGTGTACCTCGTTACTCCCTTAAATGCTTTTTGGTTATTGTGATTCCTATGCTAATCTGAGATGAGATAAAACAACGGTTCCCATTTTGATTAAAGTTCCAAATTTCTGATACATGGACTGTTAAGCCACTTTAATTTAAATTGAATTAGTTAAAAAATATCTACCTAATTTAAAATGTAGATATTTTTTTATATGCTTTTTTTAAGATGGGAAATCATGCAATGACTTCTCCCTCTCTAGAGCGGAGCGAAAGGACGTGTCAGACTTTTACTGACTAAAACCCCACTTATGTTCCTTCTTTGTCCTTTGCGTTCCAGGACCACGAGTTTCCCTTTCGAAAGTCAACCCATAGCCCCAGTAGGTTTCAGGCCTTTACAGTTTTTCTGACATCTCTTTAAGGAACACTACGCGCCATCGACGACTCGGACTCGGACCAGGACGGGGAACTACCCATTGCTCTTCGTCCGCAATCCCACGCCTACGGCGGTGGTTGGAAGTCGGGGTCGGGGCCCCGGCGGCTGGCGCGTGAGGACGTCCGTTCCCTCGCGCCTCAGCCGCCGCTGTGTCCCACTGCAGGACCAATTCTTCCGCGTCATATTCAGGTTAAACACTAAGCTGTTGTTTGGTGAAATTGTCACTGTTATAATTATTTATGGACCCGCATTTGACCACTCCGTTTGACCATTAAAATATTTCATCCAATATACTTACATTCGCAGTACGTATGTCTCGCATCAATAAGAAACAATATTGCGTTGATCACGTCCGCGATAAGCAGACTCACGCCAGTGATGGTGAACGGAAGCAAAGTTGCGTAGAAACTGCAGGAGCGTTCCCCCTGCGATACGTTAATGACGGAGAATATCATCCAAATGATGTGGAGTGACAGCCACAGCTGGATTTTACTGAAAAACAAGACATAATATTTTGTCATCATCTTTTTGCCCTTGCTGTTATGTTACTTGAGTTCGGAGCAATACGTTTTTTTTTCTTCCATTCTGTACTACCAATTGTCACACTATCTCCGACTTCTTTTTCTTAACATCCATCTATTTTAATGTAATTTAGTGTAATTGAATGTAATTTAATTTAATCTGACATAAATTATTTAATGGATTCTAATGTAATTTAATTCAATCTGACATAATTGATTTAATTGATTGATTTATAATAATTTCCTTATTCCGTATTTTATTGATTCTATTTTCTTTGTTTTCGTTTTGTATCTTGTTATTATTTATCAAACATGAATGAACAATTGATTCAAAATATAAGTAATATTAGTTTACTAAATTCTGTAAGTGCTGTGCACACCTTTACGTGATGAATTCGTTGTGATAATTGTTTATTGATAAGATAATTCTTTTGTAAATGTTTTTGCGAACTATTCGCTAGAGTGCCGCAATAAATAAATAAATATATCCGTTTTCTTCACCTTTCTTTTATATTTCTCTGTTATTCGTCAATTCAATTACCACCCCCTTTTTAAGTACCGCGCACTTCACACTATCCATCAATACTTTCATTATATTTGCAAGTTCCCACATTTTTTTTGTAGGAAAAATTAAATTGCAAAACGTTGTAATGGAATATTGGACCACTACCTAAAATATACATTTGTGTACACTTTTTTAGAATAAGCTACTAAAAAATACTATTTGTGAAAATTAAATTTAGTCTGTGAAAATATGAAAGAAATCACGTTGTTCAAAATATAATTCTATCGTTGTCGCACTAATTTGTAATGAATGATGAATTCTTATTCATTCTTATTAGATCAGCTATTTAAAAAGCAGAAAAGATATACTTGCTAGAATTACTCATCTTCATCTCAAATCCTGCTCCTGTCCTAATTATCTTGATCCTTTCTCTCCCTTAACATCCATCATTATTTTCTAGCGTGCTCTTCTTAATAAGAAACTTTTTGCAAATTCAACTGGCTTTCACGAATTGAAAACGCATTCAAGATATCAGACTAAAAGGTTTATTAAAGTGAAAAGGTTATAAAAGTATAAAAATAGCAATGACATCTTACGCTCTAAATGTAGAAGCAATATGGTTCCTGACAGGCCACACCACGCTGTAATAAATCCTCTGTAAATTGATATTGGTGGTCAGGTTATAGAAGTATATCCTCCCGCAAGCTTCTGGGTCATAGAGGTACAGGATTTTTATCATTGTGACCTCGTGTAGCTCTGATGCGTTTGGCTCCAATTGACAGTCCAAAGTCAGCCAGCTTATCACCACGGCTATGACTGCTGAAATTGTATTGAGGATTAAAATTCAGTATGTTCTATGTGATACAAGATGAAAGTCTAATCTAGAATCTATATAAAATAAAAAACTGACTGACTGACATATCAACGCCCAACTAAAACTACTGGGACTAGATATAAGCGTAAAATTTTGCACAAGGTTTCCTTTTATTATGACGTAGCTGAGCACTGAGAGATGATTTTTCAAAATTCACCCCTTTAAGGGATGGAATGGGGGTCCAAAGTTTGTATGGAAATACCTAAATTAATGTGGGTGAAACCGCTAGCAGAAGCTAGAAGCTTGTAATAACAATGTTGAAATTATAGACGAAGAAAATGTAAAATATCAGAAGTAACGACACTTACTTTGGTATAAAATTATCACCACACTCCAAAACTCTAATGATCCCATAATTCCGAGTTATTATTGCGACAGTTATTAAATAACATAAACCTTTTCCAATTCAAGGCCGCACTCAAACTCGTTAGAAAACGTTTCGAGACAATCTAGAGGGCAAACAAATTTCAAGTGGGCCGCGTACCAATTTGCTGTCACTAAAATGGGTCCGCCCCATGTTTTGATTACAGGTAAAGTCCAGAATTAATGGGCACCGTCTCCCGCCGAGGTGATAATGAAAAATTTAATAGCGTCCTTCTACCAACGTTCGAAATTGAATTCGTTGAAGAACAGAACCGCTTCATTTCATTTCTCGTTACCGAACGCCCTTTGGGAAAAAATCATTGCTTGCTAATCCCAATAATAAAAGACTTTATGCCTATGGAGAGAGATAGGAATTCATAAATTGTTTTAGAAAAATTATATGTTTTTTCATTGAAATTTGAACTCAGGGATTATAGGTAAAATGTGAGAACACTGTAGACTCCACGAATTCTTAGATTACTTCCTATTACGACGACTCACTTTTATACACAATATTGTAGGTACAATATTGACTGGTCTACACTGTTCTTACTACTGTAATATGGAAATATTGTAACGTCAACCACTTTTTTTTAAAACAGTAACCATGGAGTTTCTTGCCGGTTCTTCTCCATAGGAAACGACCAATTTGGAACCGTGCACTAGCTTCTGACGTTTTATAAGTGACCATGAAGGCGTACGTGAATTTTTTTTTTTTTGAGTTCGGTTAGGGCAGATGCTTTTCGGCGATGAGAACACTGGCACCGGCACTGGAACGCAAAGGGCAACTGAAGGATACATATAGGTAATAGTCAGTAAAAGTCTGATATGATCACCTCTCGGTCACGCTTGAGTAAGAAAAGTCATTAGATGATTTACCATATAAAAAAAAAACAATTACAAAACCCGTACCCGAAACCATCACCAACCAGTAAGCCATAGAAATATTTTAAAAAATAACCCTTCTAGTGCCAACAGTTTTCGAGCTGTGCTGCGGACGGACGGACAGACAGACGTAGCCATACTGTAAGAGTTTCTTGTTAGGCCTACTCAACCCTGAAATAAAGTAGTCCAGACTAATTCATGGACTTATAAATGCTTAGGCTTGCCGTTGGACTTGGGAACCTGAAATTTCGCAGTGGTAATGAGTACAAGAAATGAAGAAAAATATTTTAAAATTCTATCACTCTATTATGTTTGAAGAGTCTTTAGACGTGATTTTTCGAGTGAGGTTCAGTGGCTGCTTTAGAATGGAATAGATTAATGGTATAGACTGTAATAACATTAGAATAGGTTACATTCGCAACTTTACAACATTAACTCTGTGATATAGTTAATCATGCATTTTTTCAAGAATTCAACCCTGAAAGAGGTGAAGGAGGAGTTAAGCGGAGATAAAATTTCACGAATAAATAATAGTTTATTGGACTACAATATTTTATACAAGCAAACACTTAGAAACAACACAAAGAAAAAATACATATTACAGAATATACAGTTAATGTTAGTAGTATTTGTAATTAATTCTACTTACCACTACTACTACTATTTATTTATTTATTAATTAAAACTTCATGCAACACAAAGGTACACAGGCGGACTTAATGCCTTAGGCATTCTCTACCAGTCAACTAAGGGTGGTGAAGAGAAAACATGGCAGAAAAGGGAAAGTGAAAGTTGCGGAATATATATATACCTACATATATATATTTATATAAAGTAAAACAAAGGGGTTTTTGAGACGACTCCGCCATTTGTGTAGAAAATAATTCCACAACTTCCGCTTAAATGCATACAGACTGGTGGCCGTCCTGCCCCCCTAGCAAAGTTACGACCGTTTCGTTTCAATTCTCTTGCGTCGAACGCCTCGTGTAGGCCACGCCTCCGATTCCCTTGTTCTGACGTCATCTCAACGCTTGGTCACATGGTTAGAACATAAAAATCGGAGGCGTGGCCTACTCGAGGCGTTCGACGCAAGAAAATCGAAACGAAACGTTCGTAACTTGGCTAGGAGGGCACTGATATCGAGAGAAAGCACATTCCACAGAAGCATGGACTGTACATGAATGATGAATAAAATCAGAAGTATGAGAAGGAAAAAGCAGTAGAAAATTGTTAGAAGAACGCAGATTCTTAGCATGGGAAGAACATAGATATTGAAAGTGTGATATACGATAAGAAGGAGGGGTGGGAAAGTTGAGCAGAGAAAAAAGTGTAGTGAGTGCGCGCAAACTTCTTCTCTGGCGAATAGGCATCCATTTGAGCTCAGATCTGTAACTCGAAATATGGTCATATTTTCTTAAGTGAACCGGATGCACTACAGGCAGATAGTGCATCCGGTTCATATTAAACTGATGTTTATAAATCAATTACGCCTAAATGGCTGTATGGGGATACAAGTAGACCCTGACTGGGATATATGGTTTACATACAGACAAAGTTACAGGTAGAAATTTCTTTCTTATAAATATTGCACCGTTTGCGGTTGGTCTTCTCTCACCCGGTACACAAGCACATTAGTGTCAGCTGCTTGAACCTGCTCAGCCTCAGGAAAGGGTTGGTAAAGTTCATTATACAATTTCCTATTAAACAGTGATCTCTTAACCATTTTCCGTCTGATAAACATCAGTACTCTACAGAAATATAAATTTAACATGAAGATGACGACACCTCGGAGCCAGCAAGCCGAGGCTGCAATAGGAAGCCAACCTCCGAAGTCTTCATAATTGTTTAACTTCAACTCGGTACCCCATCCACTGTACCTCAAAATCATGCCTGTGGTTAGGCTCTGTTTGATGTGTGTGACGTAGACGACGGCCATAGACAAGTCGTAGCAAATCATGAACACGCAGCTGTAGAAGAATACGATGAGTGCGATTTTCAGTACACGAACGTCGGTGCTGTTTTTGATGATGGCGCGGAACATGACGGCTAGAATAAACCAGATCACGTGGAACCCAAAGCTGAATTGCATGTATCTGGAAGAGAAAGTGAAATAACATAAGTAGATCTTACAGATTAATAAAAGCAAAATCTGTATAGGTATATAAAAGGAGAAATTGACTTGTAGCGACATCTATGGCGTCACATAAGAACTAATCCTGCATCGCGCAATCAAAGTTCTCCGCGCGATTGGAACATATAGAACAGCCCGAAATCATCTATCGGGCAGTAGCCCGCCAGACCTAACACCCGTCTGGTTGGAGGATCCTCCCTTTTCAACGGAGGTTTGCGGGACTTTACTCTCTGTTCCGCATACTTCCACAGACTGACTGACATAATATCAAAGCCCAACCAAAACTATTGGGAGTAGGAGCATAAAATTTTGCACAAGGCTTTCTTCGAGCACTAAGAGAGGGTTTTTCAAAATTAACCCCCTAAAAGGATAAAACGGGGTTCCAAAGTTTGTATGGAGAAACCCACTTTCACGAAAGCGAAGCCGTTGCCAGAAACTAGTATACCGCAAAATTTGAATTTACCATAAAAAAAAACTGGGCAAGTGCGAGTCGGACTCACGCATTGAGGGTTCCGTATCAACTTTCCTATGTAAATAGGTAGTTCAATTCTCGAAGATTTTTCCAAATCACAAATAATGTTTTTTTTAGCTATAAGACCTTGCTTTATGTCAAATTTCAGGATTCTAGGTCAACGGGAAGTATCCTATGAATATTGATTCCCTTGAGAGTGTCGAAATATGTACGTTTTTACTATGATTGTACATACGTCTGTACAACTTGAATGACCTTGAAAAACGCTTAATTGTCGATTTGTACACACGTTTGTACGATTTTTTTTTGCCGTAAATTTTGGTTTCTATATCTTTGTTTTTCCTAGAAAAATCCAAAAAAAGTTTATTTTTTTGGTGATTTACGTAAAATCGCGCAATTACGTAATAATAATACCCCCGGGCGCCCGAGGGGTTAAACGGCCGTATCTTTTTTTTTCGTTAAACTAGAAGTTAGATTTTTTCACAGCTTCAAGGGACCGCAAATCTGAGTATATGGTTTTAATTTCAACCCGATACCTCCACGTGTTCTTGAGATAAAGGATCTTGACAGACAGACGGACAACAAAGTGATCCTATAAGGGTTCCATACCTCAAAACGAAAAAAACGGAACCCTTTTAGGATCACTCTGTTGTCCGTCCATCTGTCTGTCTGTCTGTCTGTCTGTCAAGACCCTTTATCTCGGAAACGCGTAAAGGTATTGAGTTGAAATTAAAATCATATACTTAACTCTGCGGTCCCTTGAAGCTGTAAAAAAATCAAATTTCTGAGTTGACAAACGAAAAAGATACGGCTGTTTATGTCGCAAAAAACGTGTATTTCGCCACTCTCAAAGGAATCAAATTCATAGGGTTATTCCCATTGACCTAGAATCCTGAAATTTGGCATAAAGCAAGGTCTTATAGCACAAGTATAGGAAAAAATCTGAACGTGACGTCACAAAAAAAAACTTTTTTTCCGAATCGGAAAAATCTTGGAAAACTCGATTCGGGAATTGAACTGTTTTCAAAGTTTGTACGGAACCCTCAGTGCGCGAGTCAGACTCGCACTTGAACAGTTTTTTTCTTTTTGAGGTACAGAACCCTTAAAAGTAATCTTTAATGAGTTTACCATCGATTCGAAAACAAGAATTTCGTAAATCCGTACTTAAATATGGCATTGTAACGTGGGGTAACTCAGTAGATGTTGACAAAGTTGTTAAAGCTCAAAAAAATATATCCGAGCAATTTCTGAGCTTACTTTTTAGACAGCTGTAAGTCACTATTTCAAAAACTAAATTCTAACTTTACTACTTATATATTTTCTTACTACTTACTACAGGTCCATTTTTATTTACATACGTCATTTAGCGGCTAATTTAAAGGCACCCTTAGACTAATTGATATCGCTAATTGAGAATATATTTGCACGCCATGATACTAATACTAATAAAGAGTTTCGATTGTAACATTATATTATAACTACCTTCTGCCGGCGGCTTCGCCCGCGTGAATGTAAGTTTTTCCATAGAAACTTGGGATCCCCGTTTCATCCCCTTAGGGCGTGAATTTTGTAAAACCCTCTCTTAGTGCTCGCCTACGGCATAAAAGGAAGCTTTTTGCAGAATTTCATGTTCTTAGTCCTAGTAGTTTCGGCTGTGCGTTGATATGTCAGTCAGTCAGTTTCTCCTTTTATATATATAGATAGATGATTTTATTACCGTATCTACAAAAGCCAAGAAAATGGTAGGTATAATAATAATAATAAATGTAAAAAATATTTTAAAATGAGTATCGTTCGAAACAAAACTTTTCCTATCTCGGTGTAACGAAGTCAATTTGAAATAAATATGCAAAACGCGCCCTACATCGCATGTTCCTCCCGTCCCATAAAACGTAAAAAATATCGGATTGCATATATGAACGGTCGAGATACTGTTTACTTCATTACCATGCTGTCTTGAGTATTATATATTAATGAAGTGTTAAATAATAATATATTTTTAAGAGATATAATTTATGTATATTATATTCACATAATGTATACCTACATTATATTTAAAAATAACTTTTTCCAGTGGCTTAGCCCGCGCGAATGTTGGAAATTACCCAAGATTTTAGTAAATTCATTCTTTAAAGGGGGTAAAATTGTGTACATTGATTGAAGATAGAAACATTAGCTCGCCGTCCGACCGTCTGGTAACCGTCCGGACCGAGCCCAAGTCGTCGACGGCGCGTACTGTTCCACGCTCGCCTCAAGGAGATGTCAGCAACTGTAGGGGCCCAGCAGGGTCGAAGCTTACTGGGGCCAAGGGTCTGATTCTGAAATGAAGACTCGGCCCTGGTACGAAAGGCAACGAAGGAACAGGAGTGGATTTTTAGTCAGTAAAAGTCTGACACTATCTTCCGCTCTGCCCAAGAGCAGGGGATGTCATAAGATGATTTTCCCACCGAAAAAAAAAATTAAGAAAAAAAGATAGAAACATGAAATTTGCTAAATTAGACTTCCAAGTTGTGTTGTATAATTTTTGAAAACGAATGCCTGCATGGAGAAGGACGAAATAGCAGTTTGTCTGCTTCCAAGCTGCCAAATGGTCGCTGGTTACTGGGCAAAATACTTCGAATACCCAGGTAACCTTCACGAAATGGTCAGCAAGACCAAGGAGCTGCTGGCCTTTGAGGAGCTGGGATGGATCAAATGACACATTTATCCCGCCTATAATTATTATCATGCAAAATACGCGCTTTAGACTCGAAATGGAGTTGCGGACACCAGCTCGACACACAAAACATACAAGAATCATAAAACTTGAAATATTTTCTTAGTATAACGAAGATAAAACAACAATAATAAAATTGTTGTGTAAATTTGTTGTGTGTGTGTAATATTTTCTTACACACACAACAAATAAAAACAATGCACATACTTACAACATTTAAAAACAATATACACACTTAATACAAAACAAATAAACACACTCTAAGATCCGATTGATCAGTACATGCACAATTTTGCAATGATTCATGTAGGTACTGGTAATCAAACACCCAAGGAATGGCATGGATGTTAAAGGTGAATTTGTATGAAAGTCGGCCACATCATCGCTTACCATCAGGTGAGATGGTGGTCAAACGCGAGCCTATCAATAATAATAAAAAAAAAAAAGTGGAAAATATGTATCAATTAGGAGTATTTCTCGAAGGCACATGAGAAAATACTTACTGCCTCGTCTTAACGGACAGACGGGTAGACACGGAGGTTATCACTGGTAACCACTTGATGGGTAGGATGTCGAGACCGGAGGTATCATTGCACAGCTGCAGGTTAGCGATCTCCTTAGCTTTCTTAACTTGATAACCACAGGCTTTGGAGTCATACAAATACATAATGCGTGTTAGTTTGCCGTAGTCTGTAATTGAATGTTCAGGGGTCCAAAAACAGGCAAGGATTGAGATCGCACCGATGCAGACTACAATACCTGAGAAAAAACGGAGATTCTAAGAATGAGACGCTCGTTTGTAAATTCATTGAATTGCACTGAATTATAGCAAACAACAGCAGCATAGACGTATGGCGTTGCGCCATCGGTACATGTTTGACATCCCACCCATAAGTACAAAGCGTTCTGGAAACACATTCATTATAAATAATAAATAATAATAATAATATTCCACAACTATCACACAACGCCGTCTAGTCCCAAGCTAAGCAGAGCTTGTGTTATGGGTACTAGACAACTGATAAATATACTTATATATTTCTAAATACATACATATATAGATAAATTACACCCAGACACAACAAATGATCGTGCTCATCACACAAATATTTGTCCTGGGTGGGGAATCGAACCCGCTACCTCTGGCATAGCAGTTAGGGCCAATAACTACTAGACCAACAGGCCCGTCTATTTCCAACAAACGTTTATTTCGGACCTTTCCGTTCATAGGTAACGCATACATCATTTAAACAACAATATTAAAAACAACACAACAGAAATACCAGATGTTAGTAACACAAAAACTTAACAACTGTGTTAGTAGACAGAATTTACAGGAGCATGAGGACCAGATAATAGGACAATCCAGCTTATTGGCAATGACACTCAGGTGGCCCTTGGTACTGGCTCGCACCCTGCGTACCAAAGATGCTGCTCGCTTGTGCCTGACCGCAGCAAAGCCGTCAGTCTGGGCATCCGCGAACATCCCTGAGGCACTACAGAAGCGAGGCAGCCCCAACAGCATCCTGAATGCATTGTTGTACTGGACGCGAAGAGCATTAACGGCCTTCAAGAGTGTAGTTAGTCCAAAGGCTACACGTGTAAAATACTTGACAGTATGCTCTGAAAAGGGTGATTTTAACTGAACCCGTGCAGCGTGAGAACCTCCGTATCAACATATTACATCTCACCGCCAACGCTCTTCACGCCCTGTCCACGTCCAGATTGTCCTTCAAATTCTCTGTCACAATATATGCCCAAGGTATTTAAATTGACGAACACGGTTTAAGACACCACCGTTTAAAGAGACAGTTGAGTAGCTCTCAGCAGACTTGAGAACCGCTTTGAAGATGAGGAACTCACTCTTATTCGTATTATATTTCAAACCGTGTCCCTCGGCATAACACTCACAAACTCTCAACAACTTTTTAAGGCCAGCCATAGACAAACTCAGCAGCGCCATGTTATTAAAAGCAACCCCATCTATGTAACAGCCGGCATGCAGACTACTGAGCTCGACAATGAGGTCATTTATATATAAATTAAACAGGGTGGGGGATGTTAACCCACCCTGCCTAACACCACAGTCCATAACATACTCATCTGACAGGACATTTGCCCACCTAACACAATTAACTTGATGCGAGTACCAATGTTTAAAAATATGTATCACCTCGTTAGGTACATTAGCGTCACAGAGCTTAGACCACAACTTGTCATAAGACACCATGTCAAATGCCTTTGACTTGTCTAAGAAACAGGAAAAAACAAGAGTTTGATTGCCATTACAACTATGGTCAGCACATAGGCGGAACTGATCCGGAAAATCGACATAATTTAATTTGTCATTGCACATTACGCGTACAGCGGTGTGTGAAGTGTGAGTGGAATTCCCTGCCAGAATCTGTATTTCCTGATAACTATAACCTAGGGGTCTCGTCAATAGTGAATAGGTTGCTTCTAGGTACGCGTGCTCCATCGTCGACCACATCACCACTTCCTACCAGGTAAGATTGTGGTCAAACGCGAGCCTATACATAATAAAAAAAGCATTATAGATCAGACAGGGCTGCGAGATTATTGGATAGAGTTACCATTGCTCAGTAACGCAAACGGCAAATGAAGGAACATACGTGGATTGTAGAGAGTAATGTTGGAGCTATATTATCGGGATTCGGCGAATATTAGCAATATCACGACAAATATGGCCGAATAGATCGTCAAATTGCGAAGTATTCGGATGAACACGAATGCTTATCACGGTACCTACTGTCGGTAAGCTGGCGCGCATCAAAGGGTTTTTTTGCGACAATAATTCGCTTACTCGCTTAGTTCGGTAGCTATACTTCACCGCTTCTGCCACCATATTCTCTTACTTATCTTTTTTTTTTAATATCTTTTGTTTAATTATTGATTCTAGTAAGTGTAAAAAATAAATATTTACCGACTTATAATACAAAGCCACCACGTACGTCATTTTACTTCGCACGAATTTTAGCCCACATCCACTTAGAAATTCGATTAAACACTAATGTAGACAACAATAACAAACTAAATACGATGTTTTTATCGCGTCAACGCGACACGAATATAATTTATCTGATGTAACTCAAGCATTAAAGTCCGGACACTCTTTCTCGCTCAACCCAGATTTACAAATAAATATCATTTATCATGACATATGGCTCAGAAACGTGGTCGCTTACAATGGGCCTCATCAGAAGACTTAAAGTCGCCCAAAGGGCAATGGAAAGGGCTATGCTCGGAGTTTCCTTGCGTGATCGAATCGGGAATGAGGATATCCGCAGGAGAACCAGGGTTATCGACATAGCACGAGAAATCGCTAAACTTAAGTGGCAATGGGCAGGGCACATTGCTCGCAGAACGGATGGCTGTTGAGGCCGAAAGGTTCTGAAATGGCGACCACGTACCGGAAGACGTAGCGTTGGAAGGCCTCCTACAAGGTGGACCGATGACCTGGTAAGGGTCGCGGGAATCCGATGGATGCGAGACGCACAGGACTAGTCATTGTAGCGACACTTGGGAAAGGCCTATGTCCAACAGCGGACGTCTTTCGGCTGAAATTATGGTGATGGTGATACAGAGAAAACATATATTTAAACATCTTATCAACATTGAGAGCAATGGTGGCCGAGTGGTATCGGCCCCGACTTACGAGTTGTAGGTCGCGGGTTCAAACCCAGCCAGGCGCATTACTTTGTGTAATTTATTTCATCACCACTGCTCTCAAAACGGTGAAGGAAAACATCGTGAGGAAACCGGCATGTCCTAGAACCAAAAATTCGAAGACATGTGACATCCACCAACCCGCACTGGGCCCGCGTGGTGGATTACGGCCCATTCCCTCTCCTAGAGAGAGGAGGCCTGAGTCCCAGCAGTGGGAACATTAAAAAGGCTGGCTATGCTATGTTATGCTATCAACATTACAACAATATTAACTTACACTGAAGGACAATTATGTCAGCTATACAAGCGCATTTATTCCTATCTCTCGGCAACAAACCAATGGAATATTCGTCGAATGCCTTATTTGGAGGAGTCATTATAATATTTGACATGATTTATATTTTATTTAGATTATTCCAATGCGTCCTCCGAAATTAATATTAATATTTTGAAGACTGGAAATAATGACATTTGACATGCTACTGTGACAGGAAGATTTGTTTTAAACATCCCAATCGTAGGGCTTTTAAGATCCTTGACAGCTTACAATGTTTTTTTTTTTCGAATATAATACTTTTTTGAACTTTAAAGTATCGTGCATTTTTATCTTATAACATTTGAATATCTATGTATTTCATTTTAATGGGTAGGTACATATACCATTTGCTATGAATCTGTATGCTATAAATATACATACATTCATATTAATATTTGTAAAAAAACTGTGCGTACAGAGCCTTAATTTTATGCAAGTTTTGCACACACACTTTTTAGCTTTACCTTCAGTCCAATCAAACGGCATGGTTTTTTTTTTGATGTGGGAAATCATCAAATAAATACTTCCACTCTGGATGGACTGCGAAGATTGTCAGAGTTTTACTGACTAAAACTCACATTTGTTCTTTCAGTTGCCCTTTGCGTTCCAGGGTCACGGTAACTCTTTCGAAAGATTTGAATTATTCCCTCAGCACCACACAGTATCTACACCCTTGTCATAATCTAACACACATTTTTATTTATGATTTATAGGTTCACGCTTGACCACTATCTCACCTGATGCTAAACGATGATGTACTGAACTAATTCACTCTTGATAAGCAAAACACTGCAGATACTAGAAAACATTTTGAAGAGAGTGCGCCGAACATTGCGTGTCCTACTTCTGTAATAGCAGAGGTTCATCATCCTCCTAGCCTTTTCCCAACTAGCTTGGGATTGGTTTCCAGTCTAACCTGATGCGGCTGAACACCCGTGTTATACATGGAGCGACAGTCTATCAGACCTCAACAACCCAGCTACAGTACGGCCGGCGAAAGATGGCGAGAGTGAAGTTAGGCTCTAGCAACTTTAGCGCTTTAATACTCTTAAGAAAATAAACAATTTAACAAAATAAGTTCCATTTGCTATTTTCAATGCTGTAATTAACGGTTATTGGCCTTTATTTTTGTAAACCACTTATTTTTTTACGAATACACAAGCGCGAAAGTTGCTGGAGGCTAACTTCACCCTCGCCACCTTTCGCCGGCCGTACTATATTAGGCAACACGATACTCCTTAGATAAACTGATGGTCAGACTTTCTGGCATCTGACTACCTGTAACGACTGTCGCAGATCTACAAATGACAACCGAGACCAACCATCGGCTTTATGAGCTTTCCGAGGTACGGGGTGTCAATAATGTCCTAGACAAACTTAAAAAAAGTACTTATGAATTGAAAAATTCTCATTGGTACTTGACCGGTTTCGTATCCGCAACCTTATGTAATGAGAGGTGGGTGCCTTAACCACTGGGTCATTATAAAAGACTGGTATAGCAGAGGTTTAGGTACGATCTTAAAAATGATTTTGTAGTTCAAATCAAAATTAATGAAATATACCTACTACCAAAGATCAAAGACCGTCCGGACCGAGCCCAAGTCGTCGACGGCGCGTACTGTTCCACGCGCGCCTCAATGAGATGTCAGCAAACCGTAGGAGTCCAGCAGGGTCGAAGCGTACTGGGGCCAAGGGTTTGCTTCTGAACGGAAGACTCGGCACTAGAATGAAAAGCAACGAAGGAACAGGAGTGGGTTTTTAGTCAGTAAAAGTCTGACACACAAGATCAAATAACACATCAAAACACTTCGTTCTTGCAGTTTTAAAACTACCCGATAAAACATAGTTTAAGTGAGTAGTTAAACTAAGTTGGGAGCTTCCAAAGAGCTGTGTGTGGATGTGGACAGCTGGCTAATTAAGTGGCGACAGTTTAATGTCTTCATAAACGAGCGGTAGACTGGATGGTGCAACATAGGGGGAGGTAATGGGAACCGGCGCGAACGATTAGGTCTTGAAGGAGACTGAGAAAGTTTTTTCTGTTGTACACCAGCAAGTTTTTTGGAAATATTTACTTAAAAATGAAAAACAATTTCCTCTCGACCGATTATAATAATTATTGGCCACGGTGTTTCGGAGATTAGCCTAATACGCAGGAGATATTACAGTGCACAAATGTGTGAGCAAACATGGGTACACTTCTTGTTTCTTTTCTCAAGAATCAAGAACCAAAGTTTCAAATAAAAAAGGCTTATGAATATTAGGTATTTTTATAGGCACTTTTGGATTCTTAACCTCATGACAATCAGTCAGGAAAATAATGCTAATTGCACATTCCAAAGCGTGCGTATAGTCCAGTCAAATTAGACCAAAAAAATAGGGGTAAGGTTACATAAGTCGCACTCAGATGTTATGACGATGACCTCTTTCAACTTTTTGAATCATTATATCTCAAAAACGGTGGCTCTTAGGAAAAAAGTATAAAAAAATGTTTGTAGATGTTGGTATCTGATCTACAATTTTTGTCGGAGCTAATTTTATGGTCAAAATTACCGTTTTTCTGAAAGTCGCGAAAAACTCGTTTTGGTGACTTTTGACCACCTCGAGTATTTTTATTTGAGGTGTCGGATCGATGAAGACTTTTTAGGTTAAATTTATGATGGTGTTTTGAACAACTCTATCAATTTTCAGCTAGGTGCGAATTATTGTAACCTTGGATGTCTAAATTGACCGGACTAGTAAGCGTGTAAGCGTAGCGTTTGCGTATGTTTTTTTTCTTCTAAACTTTCGAACGACTGAACGCATTGGAATAGCTCTAAGAATACTTTTTAACCCAAGAGTATGTTTCCAATAGATTAATTTTCTATTATCACTCGGACAAAGCCGCTATCAGCAGCCAGTTCCTTTATAAAGTTAAGGTTATGCGCTCCAAAGGCTTCATCAGCATGCAAGCCTGATTTTCGATATAATTGTCAGTCTGCATGTTAAACACCCAGCTTGTTTGTTAAACTAGTACATGTAATTAATCAGAGCTTAATAGATACAAAATTAATTTCAATCAGGCAATTATCGAGTAACCGTATTGACAACCGTTCATAGATAATATATCAGCTTTGTCCTGTTCAATATAGTCTTGTTTGTTAAGGGATCAATTAATCTGTCCCGGATTTGGTTATAGCGTATTTTGAACAAAGCGTTAGATAGGTTTATTGTTTGGATGGGAAATTATTACAAGTAAATATTTATATAGTATAGTAAGCCAATATTTATTTTATTATTCGTTAGCGGCTGTTATCGGTTTAGCCCGCGTGAAATTAAAAAATCGTCCCAAGGGAACATGCAGATAAAAAGTAACCTAAATGCTATTCCAGGATATTATCTACTTGTGTGCCAAAAGCCAATGCAAACTATTATGGCATGATTTACTTTTTCTTTTCGCCAGAAATGAAACCTGAGTTATATATTAGAGGACAATACGAGGAATCAATAGCAAAAAGAACCAGGTTTTCAAACCGTAACCGACCAAAGATATCTATAGAAACATTGCTTGTATCTTTTTGTCAGGTGTTACTTATTTTCCTAATATTATAATGAAATGGACATTTAATACGTAACAGTTTGAGGTTTCCATTGATAAAATAGATTAAGTTGGTTATTACTGTTATATTTTTTCACACTCAGTTTTTCATCAATAAAAATATTAAAAAAAGACGTGATATACGAATGGAAAAGATACGCGTTTGTGTTGCGATAGTGATTGACACTATTCTTTTATTTATTTGATATAAACTAGAACATACCCACCGTAAACACCACAACCAAAACTATATTTAACAATGGGAAACTTAAAATATCAGACATAGAGTATATTTAAGAAAAATAACGTTTGGTAAAATAACAATTTTTACTAAATAGTCTTTAACTTTGTTTGGTTACGGTTGGTAGACATAATTCTTTTTGCTATTGATTTCTCATACAGTCCTTTAAGATATGACCTAGGTTTCACTTTTGTGAAACCTAGTCCATATCTGAGATTTTCTTCAGTGATTTGATTTATAGACATTTATCTACAATAGCATAGCATAGCATAATTAGCCTTTTAATGTTCCTACTGCTGGGACTCAGGCCTCCTCTCTAGGAGAGGGAATGGGCCGTAATCCACCACGCGGGCCCAAACCGTGTTGGTGAATGTAACATGTCTTCGAATAATAATATAATATTCCACAACTATCACACAACGCCGTCTAGTCTCAAGCTAAGCAGAGCTTGTGTTATGAGTACTAGACAACTGATAATAATGTTTTGGTTCTAGGACATGCCTTTTTCCTCACGTTGTTTTCCTTCACCGTTTTGAGAGCAGTGGTGATAAAATAAATTACACAAAGTAATGTGCCTGGCTGGGTTTGAACCCGCGATCTACAACTCGTAAGTCGGGGCCGTTACCACCCGGCCACCACTGCTCTCCTTCTTGTCTGCTTATCTATAATAACTAGTATTAATATTGTATACAGGATCCATTCAATAAACTTATTTTGCATTAGAACGGACAGGATTTTGATTTCTTAAGTGTGAAATCAAAAACTCCCCTTGCTTTAAGTGGAGTGAGAAGAAATGTCAGACTTTTGCTGACTAAAACCCACCTGCGTTCCACTAGCTGCCCTTTGTATTCCAGGACCGCAATAACGAACATTAATAATTCTTGGACCACAGAGATACAGGCTCAGGCCATGGTCCGAATCGAGGAGGAGTGAATTTCCGGCCACGATAGGCGCAGGCTTGCGGACGGCGAGCAATGGGTAGCTCGCCGTCCGACCGTCCGGTAACCGTCCGGATCGAGCCCAAGTTGTCGACGGCGCCACGTATTGTTCCACGCGTGCCTCTAGGAGATGTCAGCAAACCGTAGGGGCCCAGCAAGGTCGAAGCCTACTGGCGCCACGGGTAGTGTGAAAGTGAAACCCTGGGACGAAGGCAAAGAAGGAACAGGAGTGGGTTTTTAATCAGTAAAAGTCTGACACACCTTTCCGCACCGCCTAAGAGCGCGACAAGTCATTGGATGATTGTCCCACCAAAAAAAAATATACAGGCTGTGCCTAGTTAGGGGCCCGCCCACGGCCACTTCTAATGTGTTATCTATGCTATTTTCTATATAAACTTGTGTTTGTTAATAAATAAATCATCATCATCATCATTTCAGCCGAAAGCCGTACACTGTTAAGTGCTTGGTTCTGTATAATTTAATTGTACTTTTGTGTGCGTTTTGTGTTGCAACGAATTTTTTTTTATCTATCTATCTATCACTGTTGGACATAGGCCTCCCCAAGCGTTGCTACAACGACTGATCCTGTGCATCACTCGTCCATCGCATTCCCGCGAAAATAAATAAACAATTATTATGATTTCGCGGATGGACAATATTATATTATTGTTACGGCTTGTTTTAGCAAAGAGCCTGTCTCAATCCCGTGTGTTTACAGCGGACCATGTTGAGTCGTATTAAAGTAGCTAGTTTCTCTGTTATATTACTCATCATCTCCTAAAACTTCATCTTAAACGATTTATAACTTTTAATCATTGATAGTTCGCTCTTTAATAGCTTCAGAGATTAGCGGGATATAATGACTAGCTGTACGAGCACTTATGAGTTTGTTGAGTACTGTGAACTTAACTTTATTGTAATAGAGCTCATATTTATGTATTTGAGTTACTAGCCTGTCGGGGAGTGTATATTGGATTTTCATAATTTAATTCCACCAAGCCAGTTTAACACATTTATTGTGCGTACAGTAAGGAGTTGGATTTCCTGCCAGAGTCTGTGTTTTCTGATAGCTGCAACCTAGGGATATTTAAGTCAATAGGTTATTTTTAGGCAAGCGTGCTCCATCGTCGACCATATCATCGCTTACCAGCAGCTGAGATAGTGGTCAAACGCGAGCCTTTATGCAAAAGTCAAGAATAGTCATAAATAGAGAAAAAGAGATTGATCACAAAATGATCAATCATATCTACAGAAATTCAAAAAAAAATAAAAAATAACCGACTTCACTAAAAAAAAAAAACACAAAAAAGATCAAAATAACTTTAATTTCGGAAGTCGGTGTTTCTCGGTATTGTTTGTTTCTTATTTCACACTTTTTAGTTGCGATACACTTATTAACAGAATGCCTATTTCTCATGACGAATTCCAATTAACCCAAACACTACTAGGTTACATTGTTCTAATATGAAGTTCCTGTGTCTACCTTTCGCCTTCCGGCTCCATCATCAGATCAGTTCGATAGTACCTTATAGCCAAAGTGCATCTCATGACAATTCTAATAAGCCCAAACACGGCTAGGTTCCAATGCCTACCTTCCGGCTCCATCACCATCATCAGACCACTTCGATGATATCATTTTCAACGTAACTATTAAGAACCATTCATTTATTTGTATTGTCATAGTCGCTTAACTATCTTCATTGTGATATCTATGTGAGTATGAAGTTCCGTCGACCATTTCTGGTCTTCTCCATCAGTTCCACTTCATCAAATGTTACTTTTTGTCTGTAAATGCTTAAGTCCTCGATGAAAATACCTAAATCACTACTTATATGGTTGCCTATTATATTTGAGGAGTTCCCTCGATTCCTCATGGATCCCATCATCATAACTGGATTTTGAAAAAAGTGGGACCAACCTGGATGCATATCCTATAAGGGGAAAAACAATTTTGCCAATCGGTCCATAAACGACGGAGTTCTGAGGTAACAAACATAAAAAAAAAATATGATAAAAAAATACAACCGAGTTGATAACCTCCTCCTTTTTTTGAAGTCGGTTAAAAATATGTGCTGCTACCGAAAAATTCCAAACGGAAAAATACACCGAACTAGCGGTTCCAACAGACGTCGTCCTCCCCAAAAGCTGGCTATTTGTTAGAAAAAATTTGAGAACCCACTTACAACGCCACCAACCGGATCCAATTGCAATACAATATTTTCAAACCGTTCAGGGATCTACTTAAATATACACACAAAGTTTCATCCAAATCGGTCAAACCGTTTGGGAGAAGATAGGTGACAAACACACGTGGAATCGAACCCTTATGATTAGAGCACTAGAGAGAAAATAAATAAATAGAAAATTTGAGCCTTTATTTGTTAACCAATAAACTTAAAACTCACATATTTGCAATTGAAGGACTGAACGTAACAATGCGTATAACAATGCTTGAGGAATGAACAGATAACTAACGAGTATAATATTTGGTCATCTATGAATACCGTTTGTTGATGTGTAGATATGTGTAGAACCTATGTAACTGCGGTGTCCATATGCAATCTCTTAGTAACCACAGACCCACAGGAAGTATGCAAATGTTATGTACTGTGGCTTTGATTACTCGAACAATAGTGGTAGTTGGATGTCATCGATTCATTTGTCAATCGATTTTCAGAATAGGACCTAAAATAGCGCCTTGTGATATCGGTCTTGCGAACGGTCACAAAACCACGGAACAAGTTTAGGATTTTTTTTTTAAAGTTGGTATAATAATATATGCTCTATTGTATACTAAAATTAAATAAGGGAAAGATTTGTATTTTTGTTGTAATCTTAATCGGATATGTAACCTCGAAATACGATTTGTAATAAGGCGTGGTTCGTCGGGTGAAGAGTAAAGACACTTGTTACAAATCAAGTAATTTTATGTTAGCACTTCACACTAATCTTATTATATTATTTATTATTATTTATTATTACCACAAAATAGGCACTCCACTGAACGCGTTGCACACTTAAGCTAGAAATGCATGATTATATTGTCTTTTTTATCACTGAGTGACAAAGGCCTGATTATTTTTTCTATTTTATCACTGAGTGACAAAGGCATGATTATACTGACTATTTTCGCAGGCAAAACCGCTGGCAGACACTAGTATCCAATAATTACAGAAAGAAGTAAAAAATAAAGTCAGCTT
Source organism: Mythimna impura (assembly GCA_905147345.3). NCBI lineage: Eukaryota > Metazoa > Arthropoda > Insecta > Lepidoptera > Noctuidae > Mythimna > Mythimna impura. The sequence continues at coordinate 27,045,244 of LR990355.1, forward strand.
CGTTCGAAGCGAAAGAAAACCTACAACAATCATTTTTTTTGACGCTGTAAAAACCGCTAGGTTGGTTTCCAAGGAATATTTTTTGCTATAGTCTCAATTATTTATCGCAAGCTTTTATCAACGAGAACGGAAACCTATCAGTAACATTGAGTTTATTTTCATAGACAAGTTTTCTGATCTTATTAATGACTACTCCCGCTTTAGGGGCTTGTCAGACTTTTACTGATTAAAACCTCACCTGTGTTCTTCAGTTGCCTTATACGTTCCAGGACCACAGGTGTCCTTTTCAGAAATTCCCTTTCATAGATGTCAGCAAGGTTTTCATATTTTTGAACACACCCACGATACGGAAGCAATTATCCTAATATACTTATGAAAACTGTTCAAAAACTGTTAAAAAAAAATTGATATTTCCGAATTGCAAAAAAAAAAATTTTTGTGACGTAACCACAAATTTACAGTTTACAGCTTTTTTCCCATATTTGTGCTATGAGACCTTGCTTCATGCCAAATTTCAGGATCCTAGGTCAACGGAATTTTGATTCCCTTGAGAGTGTCGAAAAATACGTTTTTTGCGACATAAACGGCCATATCTTTTTTTCATTAACTCAGAAGTCTGTTTTTTTCACAGCTTCAAGGGGCCGCAGACTTGAGTATATGGTTTACTCGATACCTCCATTCATTCCCGAGATAAAGGGTCTTAACAGACAGACAGATAGACGGATAACAAAGTGATCTTATAAGGGTTCCGTTTTTTCCTTTTGAGGTTCCATACCTCAAAATGGAGTAGGTAAATACTAACAAGAGAAACAGCTTATTCAGACTGAAAACCAAATTAATTTCCAACTCTGCTGTTGAACTAATACCAGATATTATTATAATTACCTTCAATACCATCGATCCACCTAACCCTGCTACGAAAGCATAATTAAAATGAAACGCTACCAGCAGATAAACAAGCGTACACAGATACGTTCAGACTCGGACGCAATCAATCATGTTTGAACAAGCTTACATATTCTCGGCCTCGGCATGTTGAGGGTAGTTGAGGATCCTCTACGGAAGGGACAAGTGTGTGGACCGGTCGTTGAAACATGTCTTAGACTGAGGTCGAATTGGTTTACAAATGTTTTGCAATTGTAAAGTTGAATCTTTGTTTAAACTAGTAAAATTATAAAGGCGGAATTCACCAATAAAAAAAACTAATCGCGTTTTAACGTTTGGCTCGCATAATCGCGTTTAGCCGCTGTCACTAGTGTCACTTGTAAAAATACAAGAAAAGAAAAATACAGACAAGTGACACTAGTGACAGCAGCTAAACGCGATTATGCGAGCCAAACGTTAAAACGCGATTAGTTTTATTGGTGAATTCCGCCCTTAGTGCACTAAATAATTTGCGTAAATGTCTATATTCCCTATGTTATTTAAAGACAATTTTATGTTGTCACCAGAGTAACAAAAAAACCTGCCCATACCGTCCGTAGCAAAAAACGGCAAAAAATCAAGTTTGTTGTATGGGAGCCCCCTTAAATATTTATTATATTCTGTTTTTAGGATTCCGTACCTCAAAAAGAAAAAAAATGGAACCTTTATAAAATCACTTTGTTGTCCGTCTGTTTGTCTGTCAAGACCGTTTATCTCGGGAACGCAAGGACGTTTCGAGTTGGAATTAAAACTATATACTCAAGTCTGCGGTCCCTTGAAGCTGTGAAAAAATCAAACTTATAAGTTAACTGAAAAAAAAAGATATGGCTAATATTGCAAAAAACGTACATTTTAATACTCTTATGGGAATCAAAATTCATTGGGTAGGTACTTCCCGTTGACTCAGAATCCTGAAATTTGGCATAAAGCATGGTTTTATAGCACAGGTCTAGGAATAAATCTGAAAACAATAACATGTTGTTACGTCACAAAAAAAAACGTTGATGATTCGGAAAAATCTTTGAGACTCCGTTCGGAAATTGAAATATTTACATATGTAAGTTTGTATGGAACCCTCAGTGCGCGAGTCCGACTTGCAGAAAGAAAAAAAAACCAAAAGAAAGAAAGAGAAGAAAAAAACTGGGTGAGTCAGTTTTTTTCTTCTCTTTCTTTCTTTTATATTTTAAAAACTTTGAAAGGCGAATCACTAGCCTAATAAAGTAATACGTAAGTGCTAATGTATCTTATTCGTTAATGTTTGATGAAAATAAAGATATTTAAACATAAAAAAAATAAATGATTGTTAGAAACTTCTAAGATCACAAGATATAGGTACAGTCACGTGGATTTTTTTAAAGGAAAACCGTTCTTCTAGGACGTAAAGGGCAACTGAAGGACACAGGTGAATAAAAGTATGACCCGCAATTCCGCTCAACCCTAGAGCGAGCGAATTTATTGGATGGTTTCTTACCTCAAAAAAAAAACACGTCATAAATCAGGATTTAATCATTTTTATAATTCCGGATTTTATAAATATTATTACTATTTTATACTTGCTTCTTCGAACTTTACGCAAGTGTGTTCTATTTCGACTTTTATTTTTGACAGAGAGTATAATGGAATAAATAATGCTTTCCTAAAAGAACACAATGTTATTTATTTATTTATTTAAACTTCATGTACAGTAGTGGTACATAGGCGGACTTAATGCAACAAGGCATTCTCTACCAGTCAACCTTTGGGTTAAAAGAGACAACAGACGTTATTTTAGTGGTAATGTATATGTATTTTCTTTTTATTCTTCAATGTGTTATTATGTTTTTTTTTTTATTTAATGTAATTTTTTAGTTTGTAAGTTTCTACTGTACAACACCTTGGACTTCCTCCGTAACGTTGTACAAGAGCTTTTAAATAAATAAATAAATAACACTATGGTAGGTGTGCACAATAAATAAATAACAGATAAATATCAAATGAAAAGTAGTATCAATAAATTAAGTTAATTATTAGCGTCAGCATAGCATAATCAGCCTTTTAATGTTCCCACTGCTGGGACTTAGGCCTCCTCTCTCTAGGAGAGGGAATGGGCCGTAATCCACCACGCGGGCCCAGCGCGGATTGGTGAATGTCACATGTCTTCGAATTTTTGGTTCTAGGACATGCCGATTTCCTCACGATGTTTTCCTTCACCGTTTTCCTTCATCGATATTATTGTAACACAGTAAATATAGTGTTTCGTCAAACTACTTATGGCCAGGTTCTACTAATTTTGAACTTTTTTAAACCTCTGTAAATCCACAAATACAAAAGAGAATACTATGAAAAATTATTTTATTAAAATTTACTATATGACCAACCGCCGGGCAAAAATCAAAAGATGATTTAATTAGTTAGCTTGATAAAAAAAAAAACACGATTCTGACCTTAACTTACGATTTTAAACGTGTATGTCTACGAGATTATGTCACGGAAATATTTGAAAGTTACAAAAAAAACATGTTTTTAAAAGGGCCTCGCAAAAGCAAAAATCTTAAATAGTTATTGTTTTTTTTTTTTATAAAAATAAAACCGCTGTTACGGGGCCGCGAAAACGACTTAGACCCGGGCGGAGGAGTTCATACAAAATACTTAGTGAATACAACCGGCCCTTAAACGCTTGGCGACGTTGGAGGCGGAGCAACGTTTGGCGACACTGTCACTGCAGAATGTCATTTAGCCAGAGAAGGGGAGCGAAAAATATATGTAAACTACACGATAAAACCCAAGGGCCTTAACATGACGTATTAAAATGTCATTCGTGCGAGCGGTAAAGAGGGATGGAGCTATACACCCTATATAGCTCCATCCCTTTAACAGTTCAGTTTAGGTCGTAAAATGGATCGCGTTAAGACCTCGTGTACGAGGCCTCTAGTAACGAGGTGACGGGCCGCACCGCGACACTGCCAATGGTGTAATTTAGAATAGAATAGAATAGAATAGAATAGAATAGAATAGAATAGAATAGAATAGAATAGAATAGAATAGAATAGAATAGAATAGAATAGAATAGAATAGAATAGAATAGAATAGAATAGAATAGAATAGAATAGAATAGAATAGAATAAACTTCATTGTACACTAAAAAAAGTAACACAACTTATAAACAAACTTAAATCTATGGGTACAATGGCGGTCTCATCGCTAACAGCGATATCTACCAGACAACCTTAGGATGGATCGTAAGAACTTAAAATAATACAGGGGGTAGTCTGCGGTGTACTGCTAACAAATTAATCAATCTCTATATAAAACACAATACATAACGAAGAAATGCGATTTCTTAACCAACGAAGAAGACTCTTATTGCAATTCACTCTACTATCCAACATATGTATTGATAATTCATTTTTCATTTTATTTATTCGTTCCATTATGTTGAATCCAGGCAATCAACAAACAAATACAAAAATACTAAGCAGAAACTTGATTCAAATATAATGTTACACAGTCACTATAATATCGAACAGTTTTAAATATAATGTCAAAAGACATATTACCAAATGTCTGAAAATGATTCTAAATTTTAAAGGGTGTTTGGTGCATCGTGTGTCAAATTGAAATGGACGACGGGAGGGCTCATCTGCTATCCTTTTAGACCCCTAAACACTTCTCATGACATGAAACAATAAAAAGTCGATGAAAAAAATCCACAGGTATAATATCAAAAAATTAAAAACTGAAAAAAAGAATATATATATCATTTATTATTGTGTGATTCTCTACAGATCAACTACATAATATAATATTAAAGCTCGTAAAACATTTAACATTGCATTTAATTGATTCCATAGTGTTTCATTAAAGAGCATTGCTATTCGTTGCAGCCTTGCTAGGGAGGTGCTGTTTGCTGACATTTTATCGAAGTCAGATACCTAATTGATTTGGTTTAAAGTGGAAAAGTGTATGATATATAATATATATGTATATATATATATATATAATAAATGTATTAGATATCCCATCGCTTTTAGGCACACAATTGACTGTTTTTCGCACTAGTGCGGAAAGGTGCGAGTGCTCGCCTCTGCCACAAATATATTACATTTATCGTATTAGGCTGGGCGCGCATCAACCATCATCGCTTATCATCAGGTGAGATAGTGGTCAATAATAAAAAAACGAGTCACGCGTTACGGCGTTATCCACCACGAGCCATACATCAATCCCCGTTTATGTGTGTCTTCGTAAGTGTATTGAAAAACGTCGTTTGATACACGTGGACAGTCCTCGACTACATAACACCCTCGCCAAGGCTCGGGTGAATGCCGCCTTCGTCATGACGATAAACTTTCTACACTTGTATCAAACTGTGATGACGTTTCTTAGTGAATCTTGCCACAATGTTATTTGCAAGTATTGTAAAATATGTTTGACTTTAATAAAATAAGAATTATTTAAACTATGTTTACTTTAAACAGGAGATAATTAATCTTTGTTAAACAATGAATAGTCGTAACGAGCTTTAAGTAACTTTGCTCTCTTAATTAGCCTATAAACCCTGTTTCAAATAGTTTTAGATAAGTTCAAATCACTATCATATAATTTGTATAAACTTCTTAGTAAAGGCCATTGTCGCTTTTATAATCACTAAACAGGCTTTGCTCGTGCTGAATATCAGAACAATTTAGAAGGAATTCCTACAACACAGGCGGCAGTGTAATCAACACTGATCATTCGATTCCCTCTTTCGCATGATTAGAACATTTCAATGGGCTTTATTTCCATCAACAGTCCAATGGCAGGTGCGTTCTGACGCGGCTAACTTCATTTATTGATTGAATAAAATAATTGAATGCTGGCGTGATGAAAGCAATGACAGAAATGACGTCACGGGAAATGTGATAATAGAAATAGGGAGTGCCACTGTCACAGTGGCTATTAAAGGAGTGCTACTAAATACTTTTAATAAATGTCTTTACAGAATATAAAACTACAAGTTTACAGAGTATAAGAGCATCTGTCGGTTTTATCCACTAATTCGTAAACCAAGCAACGGATTCTAATATGGTTTTTATTAGAAAAAAAAATAATAACATTAATATATAGTTTTTCACCAACTGGGGGTTGTCCTTGGGTGCACTAGCATAGCGCGTACAGGGATAATCGTCGGTTGGTATCACATTCCATTAAAAGTGACTAAAGGGCCTCTGCGAGTTGGTTTCGGCTCCTTGTATGCCTTTCAAAGGTCCGGGATCTCAGGGTTCCGAGATATATTGATACATTAATATTTTACAAACTATTATTTTCTTGTTACTACACACTATTGTCTACATTTCTTTCAATCTCTCCTTTCGCAAGTCTGCTGGAAGAAATGTATTTTTTTATAATGATGTATCTTTTTCTGTTATGTGTGAGTACATAAATTATAAAATAAATATATAATTATTATTTATTTATTCAAACACAACTTTTGGTCCACATTATCTGTTAGTTAGTGTAATGTAGTTACACTTATTTCTATGTTAGTTCAGGAGTTCAATAATTTTACAGCCTTTTGGTATTCTTACAATAAAGCAGATATTACATTTTGAATTAAATTACAATTGTTACTAAATTACATGTCATTGACTAAAAATAAATAAAAGAAGTAAAGGTAAAGGTTTATATGTATATACAATTTGTACCCGGACAAAACTGAGACCCTCATTACTGATTAATTAATAAAAATCACATACGACCGTAAAAAATATTAAAATAAAAAAATGCGTTTCCAAAGACAGTAGGTACTTACACTTGCAATACGAAATTCACCCTGACTACCACGTCGTTGGTCGGCACTGTTAATGTCGAATTCTGATGACTATGATAAATGTGATTAAATCGTAGTAGATAATAGATATTACCAAAGAAAATTTATCTCTGGCATTCTCATGTAAGTAAAATTTGTAATGTTAGATACTTTTACCAAGAAAGCATATCGCACTGCGATCTAAGATCGAAATTTTATTTAATAAATCTAATATCAAACTCGGATGCAATTCTCGATATCGACTATCGTCACCTCTCTAGCTGAGAGTCACGAAGCAGACATTTAGATCAATTATATAGTACAAGACATCGCGTCGGATTTCAGGAAACCACAGACATGTGGCGACATATCGCTATAGAACCCACGGAATATTGCCAACGTATTGAATAGTGGCATATTGAGGACTAGAGCTTTTGTTAATTTCGGTTTAATATTGAAGAGTATGTATGCAGTGGATTGATGAATTTAATGGAATTAAGAGTCCTTTGTTCTTATTTGACGAGAGCAGTGGTGGCAGAGTGGTAACGGCCCTGACTTACGGAGTGGTCGCGGGTTCAAACCCAGCCCGGCACATTACTTTGTGTAATTTAATTCATCACTACTGCTCTCAAAACGGTGAAGGAAAACATCGTGAGGAAACCGGCATGTCCTAGAACCAAACATTCGAAGACATGTGACATCCACCAACCCGCACAGGGCCCGCGTGGTGGAGTACGGCCTATTCCCTCTCCTAGAGAGGTGGCCTGAGTCCCAACAGTCGGAACATTATAAGGCCGACTATGCTATGCTATGTTCTTATTTGTCAAAATATACTTCAATATTTAAGTATATTTTGGCACATTGCTCGCTGAACAGATGGTCGATGGGGCCGAAAGGTTCTGGAAGGGCGACCACGTACTGGAAGACGCAGCGGTAGGCTTCCTACAGGGCTGGTGAGGGTCGTAGGAATTTGGTGGAGGTTTATGTGCAACAGTAAACGATTTTTGGCTGAAATGATGGAAGAAATCTTTCCTCGCTAGATATCATATGCACTAAAATATTTTACACTGGGAATGGTTAGCAGCATAATATAGTGCACTTTACAGGTCTTAAAATCTTTTGGTTTTAGGGCGGGCTGGTTTCCTCATGTTGATATCCTTCACCGTTTTAAGTCAGTGAAGATGACTTTATTCTAACCCACCACCTTGAGCGATTGGCTGCTGCATTATATATCGTTTGCTCATTTTAAATATTTGTAAAACCTACATGTTGTTCTGGATCTAGGTATCTTGTAAAATAAAAAAAAAAACAAAAAAAACTTTACCTCTTTATAATAATAGTGTAGATATTATATAAAATAGTGTAGATATTATATATAAAGAGTTAAAGTTTTTTTTATTTTTTTATTTTATTGTTCGTAGGTGGTATTCTCTGAAAGTACTGGTCCGATTGCTAAAATTTTTTCGTCAATAGAAAGCTGCTTTATTCTTGAGTGACATAGGCTATATTTTATGTACGTGGGCGAAGCCGCGGGCAAAAGCTACTATATAATATGTGAGTTTACATAGGTGTGAATAAACTTATGATACAGGAATAATTCCTAGTATGACGTCACACAAATATTATAAAGGCGAAAGCTTGTATTTAAGTGTGTATGTCAATTTCTCCTGCATGCTCAGACTGCAGAACGGATTTGTCTGAAAAGAGGCACACAAGTAGACTATGTCCTGAAATACGACAAATGATAATTTTTATTACGGGAGGATGTTCCCTGGGAATATTTTTTATCAAATCAAATCAAATAAAATAAAAAAATGTTCTTTTGTCAGAATAAGGTACAATAGATATTACAATTTAGGTTCCAGCATAATATATCCTGCCATACTATTGCGTATAAAATATAAATATTATTGTAATAGAGATTGAAATTGTATGGAATTGATAATGAGTCATGTCATTATTATTGAATAATTATGTCATTGTTGGATATGGTAGAATAAAGTCTAGTTTTATGTATTATGTTACTATAGCGACTTACCCTCTAAATATTCTTTAACACTGTAATAATTTTCCTCCAATAACCAGTCTAAATAACACCCTTTTGAACAACGACTTTACTTGTTATCATTGGACCACTATTGCTCTGTTAGGTTGGTAGTACAACAGTATATTTCCTCTATCTCGTAGCACCATTTCTTTAGCACCTTTAAAGGTTTTCAATTCACGAATTTGGAACAAATCTTTCGGTAACAATTGAATCCCACAACAATAGATCTGACCCAAATAGTTCCAAACTAACATTTTTGCTTACTTCTTCTGTAACAATGACAAGTTGCAAATGTGCATTTTTATGACATAAGTAACTATGGCTTAACAAGCGTTGTGGTCGGTTAGTAGGTAAGTAAAACGGTTAGTAATTACCAAATCGGGACATCATTTGTTATGTTAATCTGTCGAAAGCGTTGTCTACATATTAATTTGTGCTGTTCCAAGAGTTTTTTTCGTTTTGCGATGTTGTTGTGTGCTACCGTCGATTTTGTGACAGAGAATAACTTGGTGACAGATGGATCAGTCTTATAGAAAACGCAGCGTTGGAATGCCTTCCTCAAGGTTAAGGATTGTGGGTAAGATTGATGGATGCGAGACTCACAGAATTGTTGTGGCGACACTTGGGGGAGACCTATGTCCAATATTAGACGTCTTTCGGCTAAAATGATGACGATGATGATAATGATGATAATGATATGGATCAGTTGTCAATGTAGCTGTGATGATAGTACAACAGACACAGGTATGTCGATCAAAAGATATGTGGTCAGCAGGAGGTTCATAGATCCTTTTTTTTTTTAAGGTAAGTCAAGTAATAACTCCTCCCGCTCTGAGCGAAGCCAGAGGAAGCGTCAGACTTTTACTGACTACAACGCCTAGCTGTGTTTTTGTAGGCACAGCTTAAAGAGTTACAACTCTTTTACACAATCTTGCATAGCTGATCACCATGGAGTGCAAATTGGTGATGTTTTCAAAGACAATAAAATAATTAATATTGAGTTTTGTTGTTTGCTTATTAATACGTGAAGGGACGCTATTGAGAGCAGTGGTGGCCGAGTGGTAACGGGTTGTAGGTCGCGGGTTCAAACCCAGCCAGGCGCATTACTTTGTGTAATTTTTTTCATCACCACTGCTCTCAAAACGATGAAGAAAAACATTGTGAGGAAACCGCATGGCATGTCCTAGAACCAAAAATTCGAAGACATGTGACATTCAACAATCCGCACTGGGCCCGCGTGGTGGATTACGGCCCATTCCCTCTTCTAGAGAGATGAGGCCTGAGTCCAGTGAGAACATTAATAGGCTGATTATGCTATGCTTATGGACGCTATTGATGACGTGAAACCCCTTGCCGGATACTGGACTTGCCACAATTTAGTTTACAATTTATTCGATGAGATATTTAGTAATCTTTCACATATAACTCTTTTATTTGGTTCACTGCAATGAATACGAGCTTAATTTTTTATTTCCTTCATATATTAAATTGTAGATACTAATTATATTAAAGAACTGTGACATAAAATCGTCCATAAAAGTAAATCTTTCTCTGTCGCTTCTCATAATGAATGCAGCAATATATTTTTACTTTATTAATTGCCTCTTGATCCAACGTTGTGTAAATTAATTGATAGCATTGAAATTGTTGAATATTTTATTTTTATTGAATTCAGATCTGTTGCACTGATTTTTATCCTCTTTCGTGTTGAGGGTTTCATCCACACTTGAAAGATTTTTGTATAATATCTACTTATTAATATTTTGCTTCTATGTGTGAAAGGTAAAATGCTATTATAACCTTTAGTATTTAGCAAATCCTCCATAGTTTGTTCAAGCAATTGTTTAGCGAACAATTTCAATTTCACTACAAAAACATGGAGCTGAAATACATCAGCCTTTCAACTAGGTATAAAAACACTCGTAAAATAGTCAAAACACATCAAATTATGTAAAACATAGACATTTATTTACAACCTCCCTGAATAAATTACATAAAAATACATTTGGTGGTTATTACCATTTACCGTACTGAAAACGATTCAGTATAAATATCAGGGTACGACATTGAACAATAAATTCGTTTGAAAAACGGTATTTCCGTATCTCTGTATCGGATCTGGTATAATCCTCACAAATCTAAATTGCATCCGTTTGAGGGTAACATTGGTTGAAAGGGTCTGGAATTAGAATAATTGTACGTAAGCCGCGGACTGGTATTGAGGCACTGCTGTGTATACGTATACTGGCGCGCGGTCTTCGTCCTTGTACTGAAGACGGGCAGTGTACGCCATATTTCTTACATCGTTTTGAGTCTGGAACTGCACTCTCTGCAGCTGGGCACCAGGCAGCAGCACATAGTATACTCCTTGAGCACTCACTACTTCAGTATCCTTCTTCTCCGCATCTTCAAGATTAGCTTTATCAGCTTCACCATTTTCTTTTTGTTCTTTGATTTCCTCTTTCTCTTGTTCAGCATCAGCTTCTATTTCCTCCTTGTTTTCACCTTCACTTTGATCAGGAACACCGTACTCTGTGTTTGGGGCACCGTATTCCGTTTGAGGAGCTGCGTATGTGTTCAGAGGAGCACCGTAGCTATCGTCAGGAACGCCGTAGGATGTTGAGGGAGGAGACGCTTCCTGCCGAGCTGGTAGGTTAAATTCCTTTGCGGGTCTAAAGCCCGCTGGAGCGTAAGGGGCATCTCCGTTTTGAGCGTTTGCGTCACTTTCAGCCCCAGATGCAAGTTCTTGCCTCTGGAACCTGAGTCTGTATTGAGCAGGCTCGGCTACCACTACAGCTGCGAGCAAGAGTACACACACAAAAGACTTCATGTTGAACTGATTCCTTCGACTGTTTGAAGACGAATGATGCTGTGGTCATACCGCACTACGCTTATATACATTTCCCTTTTTCAAAGTTTCCGCGATCACCGGATGTGTCATCTCAGCTTCATGATCGATATTCTGGGCGAGTGGAGTACGACATTGGCCTCCTAACCGACGATCATTGGTTGTGTAACGGACGATTAGGACCTGTCATTGTGCGTACGTGATTTGCGTACAGTTTGCTTAACAAAGATGTAGTTTTATCAATATTCATGAATGTGGGGTAAACTGCTTTCGTTTGCTCCACTAATTAGTGAATATTCGGCTGGTCGTGGCCATAATGGGTCGGCTTGTAATCACTGCCCAAAAGGACTGTATTGCCAGGCGGATGACATAATTAAGGCGCTGAGGGCAGAATTGTATAGTGTCTTTATTATGCAAATAGTGATTGGCAGGTGGTTGTAACAAAGTGAAATGGTTCTTGTTACCTACTTTAGTAATTTGTACGAGCTATTAGGGGATAAAAATAGATCATTTTTTTAGAGAAAATTAATAAATAAATCAAAAAGTCTCTTAATTACAGTTTCAATACGATTGAGAACATAATGTGTTCTTTTATAAACCCATTTTATATTACAAAAATTTACATTATAGGGCATTCATAAACCCCAGCACATAATACAAACATCAATCCAGTATCATCATCAACCGAGCACTTCATGCAACCGTAACACAACTACCGCGCAACAATCGTTCAGCCAAGTTGTACAATAGCTTCAATTACTGTAACGTCCACTGGTTTACATGTATTATGCATGGTGCACATCTCCTTGGCAGTCAATTACGGCGTTAGTTGGCATCAGGTGCCAATGTTACTGGCACATGCGTGACCGAATTCGAAAACAGTGATTCATTTGGGCTATTGTTTTTGTATTGTGTCTACGTCAGAAGTGCTAGATAGCGGTTATTGGTTCTATTATGAAGAATGGCAGTCTCTGGCGTCCTTACACTAATAATAGGTATCTATGAAATTGCTGTTTTTTAAAACGGGTTGCTTTGAAGTGTTATATCTTTGGATTGACTTGGAATTATAAGTTCAAATAAACTTTGTATTAAAGGTACGCTTTTCTTTTTTTAAAAATTAGGTATTTATTGGTTTCTTTGTATTTTCTGTAATATCGGAGCAATTATAACCAAATTTCAAAAAAAGAATAACGTACCTTTAATAAAAAGTTTATTTGAACTGATAATTCAAGCCAATCCAAAGATAACACTTCAAAGCAACCCACTTTAAAAAACACCAATTTCATAGTTAAAGACCTATTAGTATAGACCGTAATAACATTAGAATATGGGTAGTGTGAAAACGAAACCCGGGGTCCTGGGACGAAGGCAACGAAGGAACAGGAGTGGGTTTTTAGTCAGTTAAAGTCTGACACTATCTCCTGCTCCGCCCAAGATCGGGATTTGTCATTATATGATTTTCCCACCTAAAAAAAAATACATTAGAATAGGTTACATTCGCAACTTTGAACATTAACTCTTTGATATAGTTAATGAAGCATTTTCAAGAATTCAACCCTGAAAGAGGTGAAAGGGGAGGTTAAACTTTGATAAATAAATAATAGTTTATTGGAGGTAAAATTTAAAAAACGGCAATTTCATAGGACCTGTTAGTATAATGTGTGTATGTTTGTTACTTCTTTACGCTGTTACAGGTGAACAGATTTCGATAAAACTTGATACACGGATAGACCATGTTCTGAAATAGCATATAGGATTATCCCGGGAGTATGTTCCCTTGGGAAGCCACTGCCAGCAGCTAGTATAGTATATTAGTATGAAATTGTATTTTTAGGGTTCCGTACCTCAAAAGGAAAAAACGGAACGCTTATAGGATCACTTTGTTGTCCGTCTGTCTGTCTGTCAAGACCCTTTATCTCGAGAACGCGTGGATATATCGAGTAGAAATTAAAACTATATACTTGAGTCTGCAGTCTCTTGAAGCTGTGAAAAAATCAATTTTCTAAGTTACTGATAAAAAAGATACGGTCGTTTATGTCGCAAAAGATGTATATTTCGACACTCTTGAGAGTATCAACATTCTTAGGGTACTTTCCGTTGACCCAGATTCCTGAAATTTGGCATAAACCAAGGTCTTATAGCACAGGTATAGGAATAAAATTTTTTTTTGGGATCGGGAAAATCTTCGAGAATCCATTCGAGAATTGAATTGTTTACTTATGTAACTTTGTAAGGAACCCTCAGGATGCGATTTCGACTCGCACTTGTCCAGTTTTTTTTTATGCTTCCTACGTCATTCCTTGACGAAGCCACTCAAAGCATCTTGCTATCTTCACGATCCCGTCTAGCTCCGTCAAGGCAATTTACGCCTACAATGTGGATGGTAAAAGATTTTGGTAATGTTATTTTAGCTTTCAAGTAAATTAATTGTATTGAAAAGGTGGGATAACGAATTGCCCTCAGAGTGTTTAATCTCGGATTTTATTAGGATTTTACGACTCCATATTTCCAACTAGCTTAAACCCGCGACTTCGTCCACGCAAAACTCTTCAAACTGTACAACTTTCACTATCCGTTCCACAAGTAAATGAAGAAATGAATTTCGATCCACTATAGATGTGGGTCGAAACTCAATTATTTATTTACTTAAACTTCATGTACAGTCACTTAATTCAACAAGGCATTCTCTATCAGTTAACCTTTGGGTTAAAAAAACTTTTTACAAAAAAAATACAACCGACTTCAAAGTAAAAAAAACACTGAAAAGTGCAAAATAACTTTAATTTCGGAAGTCGGTGTTTCTATAATAGTTTTGTCTCTTCGTTATTTAACACCGACTTCCGAAATTAAAGTTATTTTGCACTTTTAAGTGTTTTTTTTACTTTGAAGTCGGTTGTATTTTTTTTGTAAAAAGTTTTTATTTTACACTTTTTAGTTATGGTACCACCACTAAAAAGTACCCCTCAGCCAAACTTAAATACCTTATAGCCAGAGTGCATCTCATGACAATTCTAATAATCCCAAACACGGTAAGATTACATTAATTTATTACAGAGTTCCGGTGCCTAACTTCAGGCTTCATCATCAGATCAGTTCGATATATTCCCCCTCTACTTTCAGTCAGTCATCGACTACACGTATAAACAAAGCAATTTTACTTGTTACGACGGTTCTGCTGTGATCCTATGAGGAGTTCTGTTCCATATCTTCGAAGTTCATGATCAGATCATAACAATATTTCTATGGGACCAATTCGGAAGCATAACCTTTCAATCAAAAAAAAATTTTTCAAAATCGGTCCACAATTGACCGAGAAATCGGTGAACATACATAAAAAATAAAAATAAAAAACATACATTCAACCGAACATATAACCTCCTCCTTTTTGAAGTCGGTTAAAAAGACAACACTGTGGTAGGTGATAGATTTGCACAATAAATAAATACCAGATATTTCAAATACTCAGAATGAAGTATCATTACAATAAAGTTATCATTCTTAAAACTGCAATAATAGGCCAAAACGCCAACTACATATGGTAAATATGTTATGAATGCACTATGACCAATAAATTATGGTCTCCGCTCCGTTCTCTTTCTTATTTTTTATTATCGTTAGGCTCACGCTTAACCACTATCTTCTGATGATGAGTGATGATGGGGTTGATGGTGGAGCACGCTTGTCTAGAAGTAACCTATTCACTCTTGATGACACCTAGGTTGTAGCTATCAGGAAACACAGACTCCGGCAGGGAATTCCATTCCTTAGCTGTACGCTCTATGAATTAATGTGTTCTTCTCTTTCTTGACTTCGTTGACGTTTATACCTATGAATCTCAACTAAAGCCCACCTGCGTTCCTTGGACTTGGTACAGGCCATGGTCCGAAGCGATGAGGAGTGGCAGGTGGCCGCCTCTTTCTGCGAAGCAGTAATGCTAGCAAAGGAGGTGGCCGCACGCGCTAAGGAACGGCTCTCACGCCCCAGCCGCCGGTATTCCGGTCCCGATTTCCGGCCACCGTAGGCGCGAGCTTGCGGACGGCGAGCAATGGGTGATTGTCCAGTAACCGTCCGGACCGAGCCCAAGTCGTCGATGACGCGTAGTGCACACACACACGCACACGCTCCTCAAGGAGATGTCAGCAAACTGTAGGGGCCTAACAGGGTCGAAGCTTACTGGGGCCATGGGTTCGCTTCTGAAAGGAAAACCCGGCCCTGGAATGTAATGCAACGAAGGAACTGGGAGTAGGTTTTAGCCAATAAAAGTCTGACACGCCCTCGCGCTCCGCCTAAGGGTGGGAGATGCCATTAGATGATTTCCCACCTAAATAAAATCCTCTTCCTTCAGTTGCCCTTCGCAGTCCAGGGCCACAGTAACTCATTCATTCAATGCCGGAGGATTAGATAGGTAGGTACTGAAGTATTTTTATTGTACGAATTCGTCTAGCCGAAAATGAAAAGTAATCATCTATACATATAATAAATCTGTAGAAGTTTTGTTGTGCGCGCATAACGTAAAATGTACAAAATCGACGTAGATACCTTTTATATATTAAAATTATGTGTACTTTGATATATTACTGAGGCTTTGTTTCATCCCAATCGGTTGACTATATAATCGTGTAAATGTTTTCCCAGATGTGTGTTCAATCGTGTAAATGTTTTCCCAGATGTGTTTTCAATTGTGTAAATATACTTACTAGCCTTTTCCAATCAACAAATTTGTTCAACCTGTAAAATAAAACAAAAAGTATTTAGTATTAAGCATTTTGACAGGCCTGTTGTTCTAGTGGTCAGCCGCCCTGACTGCTACGCCGGAGGTCGTGGGTTCGATTCGTCCAACCCAGGACAAATGTTAGTGTGATGAGCACGATCATTTGTTCTGTGTCTGGGTGTAATTTATCCATAATTTGTATGTATTTAGAAATATATAAGTATGTTTAACAGTTGTCTAGTACTCATACCACAAGCTCTGCTTTGTTTTTTGGGATTAGATGTCATTGTGTGAAGGTTGTGGAATATTATTTTTATTTTATTCTTTCTATTCTATTCTTAAAAAAAAAACCTAATCCAGCTTCAACAAGTCCTAATTTTTCGTACTTTCTCCGTAGAAAATTCTAGAAGCCAATTTTTATATTAATTCATAATTCGTTCACACATCATAAGCTTCAAAAGGATCCTGAATTAATATTCGATTCGCATCCACGAATAATATAAAATAAAAAGGCGTTAAAACATTTTCAACGCGCGACGCGGCGACGCGACGCGAGTCCCTCATGCATATATATACGCAAAATGGTTGCTTGACGTTTAATTACGCGGGAATATGGCGTCTGGCGGCGTATGGCGGGAAAAATACACTCATATGACTGACTATTGATAATTTTGCTTTAGTTAAACACCTATATTTGTATGTTAAAAAGCTGTTGTAAATAATAGAAATCAGAAATTAGAAACGTTTATTTGAAATAGACCATTAGCAGGCATTTTGTATTGTCAAAATGTCAGTCAGTAAAAAAGTGAAGTTAAGTTGATATTCGTCTTTTTAAGTTAAATAAATGGAAGCAGGATAGTTGAAATAAACGGCATTTTTTTCCTTGTCGCAGGTAAAAAAACTTGTTCTATGTTTTCTATCAAAATGACATGATGGCAGTTGACGTTTAATTACGGAGTCAAATTCGTTCAGCGCGTTTGACAGTATTTTATTAAACGGAAATATGTTGCGGAATTTATATTTTTTCTTACTACGGAATCATTTTTTGTTTATGTTGATCGTCATGTTGTCCTAAAGCTTCTGTTAGTGGCACTGACCTTTATATATACCTAGAGGTCAGTGGTTAGTGGTGATCATGTTGGTGTCCTGCATGTGGTTCCATTTTCAAAACTTGACATGTACAATGCGTTCCAAATTCCAAATAATTCTTCGATTTGACAGTATGACGTGACGTCACAACATGGCAATCGATCCTATTCTTATTTGGAATGCATTGTACATACGTATGTGATTTTTTCAAATTATTTGTTTCTAAGTTCTTGAACACACATTTACAATTATTTCAACACGAAACATTAGAGTTAATCAAATTGTAACTATAACTAACGGATTGTTTGTGGAGGTTGAGTATTGAAAGAGGGAGGAGAACTGACAGCTAAAACTATGAAAAATTATTGTGACAAATTGTTAGGTATTCACGCGTTTGGTGTTGTCATTGACACAATTCAACTTTTTTTTTTCTATACTAACCCATCAAGTTCAACGAAGAATAAAATGAGAATTTTTTATGTCCACAGTTACTGCACTTTTTTATTTCCATTATTAATAATATACACAGTTGCTTTTCCAATTTACTTTAGACAACATCGACTCTACTTTCCATTAACAAAAAATTGAATAGATTACAATTTTTTTTTTTTTTTTTAATTACTGGTAATACTTGAAGAGCAGTGGTGGCCGAGTGGTAACGGCCCCGGCTTACGAGTTGTAGGTTGCGGGTTCAAACCCAGCCAGGCGCATTACTTTGTGTAATTTATTTCATCACCACTGCTCTCAAAACGGTGAAGGAAAACATCGTGAGGAAACCGGCATGTCCTAGAACCAAAAATTCGAAGACATGTGACATCCACCAACACGCACTGGGCCCGCGTGGTGGATTACGGCCCTTTCCCTCTCCTAGAGAGGAGGCCTGAGTCCCAACAGTGGGAACATTATAAGGCCGACTATGCTATGCTAAGTTCTTGAACATTATTGACACTCCGTACCACGGAAAGCACATAAAGCTGTTGGTCCCGGTCGTCATTTGCAGATCTATGACAGTCGTCACAGGTAGTCAGAAACTTCCATCGGTCTATCCAAGGAGCATCATGTTGCCCACTAACTGGGTTGTGGAGTCTGATACGCAGTCGCTAGACTGACTCTTAGGTTACTTCTATTACGACTCACATTTTTTTTAATATGATTATTTTTATTGTGCTTTTCGGTACAATATCGACTGGTCTACACTGTTCTTATCTATTATCTATTAATACTGTAATATGAAAATATTGTAAGCAACCACTTTTTTAAAAGAATAACCATGGAGTTTCTTGCCGGTTCTTCTCCATAGGAAACGACACATTTGGAACCGTGCACTAGCTTCTGACGTTTTATAAGTGCCCATGTACGCCTATGTGAAATAAAAACTTTTTGACTTTGACTTTTGACTTTGACTGGAAGCCGACCCAAAGCTAATTCAGAAAACGCTTTGGAGATGACTGTAGTCCATGTTTTAAAGTATCTATCGCAGGTAAAAACGAAACTG
This sequence comes from Mythimna impura, assembly GCA_905147345.3. Lineage (NCBI taxonomy): Eukaryota > Metazoa > Arthropoda > Insecta > Lepidoptera > Noctuidae > Mythimna > Mythimna impura. The sequence goes on from LR990355.1 coordinate 27,064,125, forward strand.
AAATTTTCACAATTTCTATAAATATAGCCAACGAATACGACTGAGCTCAAAAAGTTGACTTATGGGCTGATATGAAAATCAAAATGCCTCTCGTTTTAGTCCAGTCAAATTAAACCTTTTTGTCTGAGCAAATTTTATGATAAAACTACAGTTTTGCTGAAAATCACGAAAAAGTCGTTTTTGTTACTTTTGACCCCGAGTATTTTTTTCCAGGTGTCGGATCGATGAGAACTTTTTAGATTTCATTTATGATGGTGTTTTGAACAATCCTACCAATTTTCAGCTGGGTGCGAATTTTTGTAACCTCGGATGTCTAAATTGCCCGGACTATTTGATTACGCGGTCAAATTTCGTTTAGTTCTACGTCACGTGTGTATCTGACGGGAAATTTTTCATATTTATTATAACCGATGAGGGTTGGCTTAAATAGGACAGATTTTCATTCGACAGTAAAATGAATAATGGAAGGTTTATATAATATTCCACAACTATCACACAACGCCGTCTAGTTCCAAGCTCAGCAGAGCTTGTGTTATGAGTACTAGACAACTGATAAACATACTTATATATTTCTAAATATATACATATTATAGATAAATTACACCCAAACACAGAACAAATGATCGTGCTCATCACATAAATATTTGCCCTGGGTGAGAATTGAACCCACAACCTCCGGCATAGCAGTCAGGGCCACTAACCAATAGACCAACAGGCCAGTCAAAATAAAACAAACTATATTTTCAACGGGGCTTTGTTCCTGTGACCTTGTTCTACAACATTCTTCTTAGAGAATTATTCTGGGGTACACATCTTTTGGCACCCAAGTAGAGTGTAGTGTAAAAAAAAACAGGTCGAATTGGGAGTGGACTGGCCACGTCGCACGAATGTATTATCAGGAAAGGTGAGTGAAGGTGTTCACTCACTGGACCCCTGACAGGGAGGACGACACCGTCAAGGTTGGTGGAAGGTGGTGTGACAATATGATTATGTTCGCGAGGCAAACTTGGCCAGACACCGTCCTGGACAGAGGGGTTTGGAACGAGAAGGAGGAGCCTGTTGCCTAGTAATGAGACACAAAAAGGCAAATATATAAAAAAGGAATTATCTAAATTGGACCCGGTGAGATATCATCCTTTAGTTCAAAAGGCACCCAGTCTTAGGCGATAAGCCCGGGGAATGTGGAAGTTTTACCTCACCAAAACCCCCAATGATGACCATCAGCAGATAAAAAGGGCCCCGTTACCTCTCAGAAGACTACTCCGGACCCCTCTCTGTCCAACGTCTGTTAGGGCATATCCCTGAGAAGATATATCCTCCTACAAAAATAAATATCTCGTAAAAATACAAGATTCGCAAGCAATATAAAACAAGGTTACAAATAATAATTCTGTGGCATTGAACCAAAGATTTAAGTACACTCACCAAAGAAGTCGTATTTTCTGTAACGAGATTGAATACTTTTAATGAATAAAAGCCGCATGCGATGAAATTATCCAAAAATGGCTTCTAACACAGCGGAGTTTTTTCGTAACAAATTGGAGAACTCTAGATTTAACAATTGTGTTTTTATTTTGACTCTCGCTTTTATAATTTTATGATGAATCCATTTGGGTCTAATAAATCAGTTTTGTTATTTCGTGTATTTTGATCAAAACTTTTAATTGTGTTTTTTAATGTTGAATAAAGGGATGTTCCGTTTGGCATTAAATCATGGCGTTCGACGAATGCTGGATAAAAGTGGAAATATCATATTGTTGTTTATTCGTTATATTTGGTGTTTCTGAAAGTACTGTTGGTCCAATAGGGAATGTTTTGGATGTTTTCAATTGGTAGGAATTTATAAGGGTTTCCAGGTTTGCTTCGTAGATTTTTTTTTATGTTTCGATATTATGTACGATATCTGTTCTCGACTTCGCTCGAGCGATGATTGTTCTATTCCAAGAGAACGTAAGTAAGCATTATCTACTGGGACTACACAGTTAGACCAGGATGGAATCCACATTCTCATCCTGGTCTAGCCGTGTGTCAAATTACATTTAAATCCGTTTAGCCGTTGAATCGTGATTGTTTAATTATCATACAAACAAATATACTTACATCTTTATTACTTACTAGCCAGCGGTTACGCTAGTGAATTCTAGACTCGGAAGCCATAAGTACTTAAGTCAATTCTTTTTGCATGCAAAAATTTTACAGGAGACGGTTTAATTCGATTGGTATGAAAAAAATGTACTACAGTTATTGTTTTTATTATTTATTATTACACAATTATAATCTAGTTACATATCAGAGTATGGCTATTTAGGCTTTATTTATTATTTACTGAAATATCTGACTTAAGTTTCTTTGAACATCAAGAAATTGTGACTTAAGTGTTTATTAACGTACTATAATTACTTGGCTTATTTATTTTATTTTATGATTTTAAAACAAAGCATGAATAATTACGATTATTAATTAAATTTTTTATAATATAATGCATGCAATAAAGTCAAAAACTAACAGACACTCTCTTCAGAATCTCGTATATCTGGATCAACATCCTTGGTATCGTCAGTGGTTACTAAATTTTGGTAAAAATTATGGAAACATTCTGGTATTAAAGACAAAAGTGATATTATATCACGTTTTTTTTCTACACTTATTGGTACTGGCTTGTCAGTAATCTGCATCAAATTAAATTCCTTATCACGCCGCGTGTTCCGTTTGAAATTAATACTTTTAAATGATTCTTCTCTAGAAAGAGATGTTTTGTATTTTATGACGCCGTACTCAGAGTCATAACTCAGCCACTTCACATCATGCCACTTGAAAATATTTCCGTCATCGTCTTTTTTTCGGGCTACTAAAGGACCTTTCAATAGGCTAGCGAAATCAAAGAAATCATTTTGTCGCATTTCTCTAACGGTAAATTTTTTGCTACTCGATCTTACTAACTGCATCCAATCGTGGGGGTGATAAATTTGTATTTCGGTTTTTTTCTTTTTTTTTTCAATAATTGCATGGTCCAAGTCAACCTCCATATGTGTATGACCAGGTATCATAAACTTATGATGTATTACCTTCATTGAAGGTTTTCTAATCAACAAGTATGTGAACATTGCAGCCACGTGAGTGTTCTTGTTTTGTCCTCCACAAGTGTCAGAGTACAAAATCACTTCTGAGATTTCTTCCGGTTGTTCTCGTAAATATGCAAACAAACAAGAGGCTATTTGATTAGCACCGCGACCCGAAATACCCTCATGCCACATGTGGTGCGTTGACATTCCAGTCGCGTTGTCATGAATTGTAAGGTTGAAGGTCCAAAGTTGTCTTTTATAAAAGGCTACAGATGATTGTAAAGCTGGGGTTGGCAAGCATTGCTGTAGGTCAAAAGTCAGGCATTTGATTTTGTTATTTGTAATTGCGACATTTTTATCACACTGCTTCTCTTTGTACGCCATATCAGCGGCTAGCAGATGAGAGTCGCGTTCTTTTTCAAGGGCTAATTTTGTGATCTCGTCCGTAGCAATATTTAATTTCATTTTAAACAAGTCGCATGTGTGACAAGTGTCCACTTTTGGTTTTTTGAAACTTAAGTTTAATTTATGAAATTCTTTGCGGTATATCTTATCACTCACAGGATTTTCATGTGATTCTGAATAAAGAGAATACATTTTCGATATAGTCAAATGCGATGGTAAATATTTGCGGGTGCTTCTACGTCTAGTGTAATGACTTTCATATAGCGGAAACGAATTGATATGATTAATCACCTCTAGAATTTTTTGTTCGGAATGTTTGTTTGCTGGTGTATTCTTTCCACGTTTGTCTGTTGGTATAATTCCACTCGAGGTGCCGCGTTTCTTCAAACCGATTAGTTTTACAAAATTGTCACTTATTGATAGGGTTTTTAGAAAGCAGCCTTGACAAACTGATATTTTTTCACTATTGACGTTAAAATGATACGTATAAGTCCACTGTCTAGTTTTTTGTAAACTAGGATCTTCGACCCGACGACGCTCGGTTTTTTTCTCTCGAATGGTAATCAAAGATGAAATGAACGCTGCCCTTAAATCATAAGACCCAAGATTCCAAACCTCTTTGTGAATTATAGCTCGTTGCTCATCACTTATTTTTTGACGACACTTATTTCGACAATTAGGTAGTTCCTTCATTTGACGTTTGCCGATAATTTTTCCAGAAGCTGTTTGATAGGATTGGCCTAAGTTTCTTTTTATTTTGTTATCTTTCTTCCTTCTTCTACAGGGCACTGGTTTGTTTTGTTGTTGTAATGACGTATCTTCAAGACTTTCAGGTATTTTATTTTGTGGTGCTAGCTGGACATCTACTGAAGCATCATAAACAGTGGTGTCCATCTCATCTTCATGTTGTGTAAGCAAACTAGGGTTATCTGGAGAGTAGGTAGGATCAGCAACAGAATCGTCACTAGAATAGTCAAAAGCAGCTTCATCAGGAGTAATTTGTTTTTGAGTTCCAGATGTACTTGGTTGCGGATTAGTAAATGGGTCTTCATCGCCTGTAAAAAAGTGAAATGAAATTTTTTTGTTATTATGGGTTGTAATTGTGTCAACATACATTTGTTTTGCATATTGCATAAAAATGAAAGGAAAATATTAAAAACTTACCTTTATTCTCATTATTTAAGGCGAGATTTACTAATTTTCTGGCTCTTGAATCCATTATAAATACGGTTAATGCACAACACCACTACGACCGTCACACCAAAACACTAATGAGGGAATACGTATTTAATTTTACTTCACCCATAACGTTCGTCAACTTTTTATCAAGAACTTCAAAAAAGAGAGTTAAGTGAGGGTAGATACTTGAAAATATTATCGCCAACAAAAACGGATCACTGTTACCAAGTTACATAAGTCAGTCGGTATAAGAGTTGTCATGCCGGGAAAAAAAACTTAAGTCAACTTAAGTGGTTTATGTCGCCGCTTGATTTGTTGATACGACTTAAGTTTTATAGTACAGTCGACTATTACGACTGAATGGAGCGACGTTGACTTACGTGCTTATTCCAGTCAACGGATAATACATAAACATGGGTGATGTGACTTTTTCAAATTTTGAGCTAAAATTGACTTAAGTGCTTTTGGCCGCCGCGTCTAGAATTATTATTAGGGTTAGGGGATTATTATTATTATTAGGGTTCCGTACCTCAAAAGGAAATAACTGAACCCTTATAGGATCACTTGGTTGTCCTTCTGTCTGTCAAGACCAAAGGGTCTTGACATCTCGGGAACGGGTAGAGGTATTGAGTTGAAATTAAAACATATACTCAAGTTTGTGGTCTCTTGAAGCAGCGAAAAAAAAAGACACGGCCGTTTATGTCTCAAAAAACGTATATTTCAAATCAAAATTCATAGGGTACTTCCCGTTAGCCCAGAATCCTGAAATTTTGCATAAAGCAAGGTCTTATAGCACAGGTATAGGAATAAATCTGAAAACTGTAAATTTGTTGTTATGTCCTATCAACTATAAAAAATTGCGATTCGGAAAATTCTTCGATACTCCATTCGGAAATTGGACTGTTTACATGGGTAAGTTTGTACGGCGCGAGTCTGACTCACACTTGCCCAATTTTATTTATCTCCTTTGTTGATTGATACAACTTTCGCCTTTATAATGTTAATGTGATTAGTAGAACGGTTACACTGGAATGCTTCTAAACTAGTTCCAATCCCCTTCATTGGACGTTAGCGAGCTTAATGGGAGGTGATTTCTCGCCGTTTACAATTTGCATACAGCTCTCTGATTTATTACAATTTCGCACGCGTTAGTGAACAATGTTACCAGCCCTGGGGCCCTACCATGATGTGCTAAAATGACAAGCGTGTTATGCCAATTGTGTCTTGTTTTTTTTTTTTTTTGTACCCCTTTATGTTAATGCAATGGTTTATTGTTATTTATGTTTTTGGTTTGTTTATTCAGTGATTTTAAGTATTTATTATGTAATCCTTGGTGGCCGATCAACGTCTCACCGTCGACGACGGCTGGTGCTGAAAATTAGCGCTGTGGCTCTGTCTTACACGAGCCCCAGCATTTTACTGAGCGCTGGCCATTTTGCGTGGATGTGACGCATATCCTACCACTTATAATATAAGTTGTTGTTGTTATTTGTTTTTATTTTTAAGGTTGTTATAGTATCAGACGGAACCCCACAATTATAGCAAGGAACCCTAAAATGCAGCGACAATGGTGACTAACTTTGCGCAACGCTCGGCCACCCGGCACCGTGCGATTTGCCATCTCAGCCTTCCCAAAAATTCGACATCGTGTGACCAAAGCATCCGACCACCAATAATTTCATGTAATAATATAATGTGTTACTATTCGTTCTCACATCGAACAATTGTCACGCCTTTAAAATTACTGTAATAATTTAATTAATTAAATAGTTTTATTGAAACATATCGGTTTCATTTGCATCCCCGTCTGCAGCCCCACGTAATTAGGTATGCGCCATGATTGACGAAAATAAACATTTTTTCTTTCTTTATTTCTTCTTTAAGCGTGCGTGTACGAAAGCGGGATGGAGCTATACACCCTATATAGCTCCATCCCTTTAACAGTTCAGTTTAGGTCGTTAAATGGATGACGTTAAGAGCTCGTGGTAGGGTTTCTGATACTGGGGTGCGTGATGACGTGACGTCATCAGTGCTGTCGTTTTAATTCGATGACGCGTGAAACTTGTGGCGTAGAACTAATGAATTAGAGTCAATGTAATTATCGCCGGAATTACATTTTCATATTTGATGGTCTGTTTTGTGGTCAGTCGGATTTAGATTATCTAGCGGGGATGATGATGTAGGTATTAATATTATAAATATGGAGATTAATCGTGGTTTACATACTTGTTTAATCATTTTGTGTAGGTATCTGTGTGCCAAATAAATACCTATGCAACCCTAAAAAATCAAAATGTGAATTAAAAAAGCATTTTTTGCAACTGAATGAATTAGTTTAGTCATACTTACTTATTTATAATATCTTTAAAATGTAAAACTTACAACTTCACTTACTATCTAACTTATTTGTAATTTATCCGAACTCACTAGCCATATATAGGGTGACTGGCAATTAGTGTACGATACTTAAACACGTGATTGTGCTCATGATAACAAACAATTTTTATTATGGGAGCAAAGCCGAAATCGCGAAAAAAATATCAGCTGTTCAGTACATTAGGCAAACATAAATGTACTGAACAGCTGATTTTTTTTCGCGATTTCAGGTTTGTTCCCATAGTAAAAGTTGTTGGTTATCATGATCACAATCACGTATTTAAGTATCGTACACTAATTACCAGTCACCCTTAAGCCAGTAAAGGCTTTTGTGGTTTTTAGTATCAAAAAAAAATGTATACTGCGAAAAAAATATACGTATTTTTCATTTGGCCTCGATTTGTCTGGCCCTTTGGTCTAGTGGTTAGTGGCCCTGACTGCTATGCCGGAGGTCGTGGGTTCGATTTCCACCCAGGACAAATGTCTGTGTGATGAGCACGATTGTTTGTTCTGTGTCTGGGTGTAATTTATCTATATATGTATGTATTTAGAAATATATAAGTATGTTTATCAGTTGTCTAGTACCCATAACACAAGCTCTGCTTAGCTTGGGACTAGACGGCGTTGTGTGATAGTTGTGGAATATTATTATTATATTATTATTATTCGAGCGTAAAGAAGTACCAAACATACAAACACACTCACCAACTTTTGCCTTTATAATATTACTAGCTTTTGCCCGCGGCTTTTATTATATTATACTACTGCGCACATGGGTTAAAAAAAGTAGCATCTACTGACCACAAGTGGCTTGTGGCCGCTTCTAGCTTCTCGTGGCGGCGTTTGTGGCTGTGGCAGGTGGTCCGTGTGCGGCGACACATAGTGTCATAATGTAGTATCATAACGCAGTATCATAATGGACTCTGACGAAGAAGGTTTAAATGCGCGAGTGGCGTGTGACGGCGTTTTGTATCGGCGTTTAGCGTTTAGAATTGTAGCGTGTGGTAGCCACCGGCGTCAACCGTGTGCGGCAAATCTATATATAATAAAATGTATGAAAACTATAGAAAATATGTGGCAGTGTTTTGTGGTTGTGGCTGGTGGCCCGTGTGCGGCGACCCTTAACAAGTATTGTGTCGTTGGCATTGTGCATCTCGCTTTTCTATGTAGTTCGACAATGACTTCGTAACTTAACCTTTAATTTTTATGCACGTCTCTTGCGCTTGACGGAATATTTTCCGTGGCATTGGTAACGAGGAAAGTGATGGAATTGATTTGTTTTTATGCTTTTGGTAGGTACTGTTTTTCCTAGTGTTCTGCCAAGGTTTGTTTGGTCAAAAGACCTTTCGTGCTCAAAATAAATTAAAATAAAACAGCCTCAATACATGAAACGTTCGAAAAGTGAACTGTTAGTCTGCTTAGTTGACTGGCTTGCATTATTCCATGGCATACATTTGTGCCTAATTAAAACAATGAAAAAAATGTTTACAAAAAATACAACTTTTTTTTACATTGAAGTCGGTTGTATTTTTTTTTTAAAGATTTTTATTTTACACTTTTTAGTTATGCTACCACCACTAAAAAGTACTTACCCCTCAGCCAAACTTAAATACTTTATAGCCAAAGTGCATCTCATGACAATTCTAATAATCCCAAACACGGTTAGATTACATTAATTTACCTTCCGGCTTCATCATCAGATCAGTTCGATATATCCCTCTCCCCCTTTGTTTCTTTTTTACTTTGAAGTCGGTTGTATTATTTTTTGGTAAAAAGTTTTTATAGACAGTAAAAAAATGACACTGCCCTCCACTTTTATTCAACCAGCGAAGAAGAAGATATGTCTCAAAAAAAGGTATTATTGTCTGGATAAGTAAATGGCCCATGTTTTTGGTTTCGTATTTTCTTCAAATAAATATAAAGGTAAAATTTACTTGAAAGATAAATGTTCCAGGTACATGCCATGCTTACTTACTTAAATAAAAATAAATCAAGCCTATAGTTGGAGCACGCAGCTAGTAATTTTTCTCTTTCACTCAATTACTTTTTACTCATTAATCATTACCTTGGACACCTGAGGCACCGATTTTTCTACCTTGTATTAACCAAAATAAATCTCTTCAGTAATTCTTTGTGGTAGGAAGGTACTTTTTCATTACTGTCACCGTTATAAAGAATTGTTACTGAGATGTAGTTCACTTCACAAGATGGCCTATTTTGGTCGTGATTTATAATCACATAATTCCACTAACTCGACTCACTATCAAGATCGGAGACTCTACACTCGAAGTTGTGGACGACTAAGTTTACCTGGGACAGATGGTCCAGTTGGGTAGGTCTAACTTCGAGAAAGAGGTCAATCATCGAATCCGACTCGGCTGGGCAGCGTTCGGGAAGCTGCGCGGTGTCTTCTCGTTCAATATACCACAGTGTCTCAAGACGAAACTCTATGACCAGTGCGTGTTGCCAGTGATGACATATGGCTCAGAAACGTGGTCTGGCTTAAAGTCACTCAAAGGGCAATAGAAAGGGTTATGCTCGGAGTTTCCTTGCGTGATCGCGTCAAAAATGAAGATATCCGCAGGAGAACCAAGGTTACAGACATAGCCCGAAGAATCGCCAAACTTAAGTGGCAGTGGGCAGGGCACATTGCTCGCAGAACTGATGGTCGATGGGACGAAAAGTTCAGGAATGGCGACCACGTACCGGAAGACGTAGCGTTGGAAGGCTTCCCACAAGGTGGACCGATGACCTGGTGAGGGTCGCGGGAATCCGATGGATGCGAGACGCACAGGACCGGTCATTGTGGTGACATTTGGGGGAGGCCTATGTCCAACAGTGGACGTCTTTCGGCTGAAATGATAATGATGATGATGAATTCCACTAACATTATAAAGACAAGTCCTTGTGTGTTATGCGTGATGTTCCTCCTTCAAGCCTAAATGTATGCGAACGAATTTGGTTTTTTCTAGATAAGCACACAGGTAAGTATACAATGTCCTGTCAGTTGAGACTAGTCATCTCTTAGCTGCCAATGGTTTATTTTAATTTCTTTAATTTGATTTTTGATAGTAAAAACGCCGAGAAAAATGTAACCGAGATATATATTTAAAAGAGTGTCCATTGAGTGCAACAAATACGATATGAAAGTATATTCGTTGAGACCTATTACAAAAACGATTTTTTTAAAGTTTTGTCTGTCTCTCTAACAATTTGTTCCGGCTAATCTCCGATACGGCTGGACTGATTTTGACAGAACTTTTACTGGTAGATAGCTGATATTATGAGGAGTAACTTAGGCTACTTTTATTTTAGAAAAAAATATAAATTGTAATTGTGATCAAATGTAAATGAATTGTACTTTTTTACGAGTCTGATGCGGTAAAACTGGCATCAGTTATTAATCAATAAATCACGACACGAATACGATACTTCGATATAAGATTGACTGCCAGACTTTCGAACTTCAGGCTACGGAACATAAATCAATATACTATAAATATATACGTCACATAATATGCATAATTGAATGGCTTCCGTTCACCGGAGCGTTTGTCTCGATTTGAATGGATCAATTCATTATGCGAGTCGCGTCTGCTACGTGTTCAATGATAACGCTTAGGAAGTTACGTTTTTACATTGTTCCCATTACAATATGATGAATAACATGAAATGTAAATGGCGAGAATTGAAAGTAAAAATTATAATAGGTTATGTTAAAAAAAAAAAATAACTTTACTTTCAGAACAAATGATCATGCTCAACACACAAAAATTTGTCTAGGGTGGGAAAAGAGTTAAAAATTTTTAAACGACTAAAGGTGTTTTGGCCTTTAGCCGTTTTATGTGAAAATAAAAAAAAAAGAATTAAATCCTTACATATTAATCGCAAGCATAGAATTATTAGTATAGTATAATCAGCGTTTTAATGTTCCCACTGTTGGGACTCAGGCCTCCTATCTAGGAGAAGGAATGGGCCGTAATCCACCACGCGGGCCCAGTGCGGGTTGGTGGATGTCACATGTCTTCGAATTTTTGGTTCTAGGACATGCCGGTTTCCTCACGATGTTTTCCTTCACCGTTTTAAGAGCAGTGGTGATGAAATAAATTACACAAAGTAATGCGCCTGGATGGGTTTGAACCCGCAACCTACAACTCGTAAGTCGGGGCCGTTACCACTCGGCCACCACTGCTCTCTCAATTAGAATTATTAATTACCAACATTTATGCAGTTTTACGATCTTGACGCAGACAAAGTCGCAGGCAACAGCTAGTTTCAAATAACACGCACGCACCACACGCAGGCACGTTTACAATCTAATTTCCGAGAAATAGAATTCAAACAGATTTTTCGCTGGAAAATTTCAGCTTATTCATAAACCCAATATAACTTAGTGACATGAATAGCTATAGAGTTGTAACTGTGGGTTTAGCGATAATTTGGCTTTTATATGAATGTTAAAATAGACACAAATATGTGATGTTGAAAACCAGAGTACAATATTATGATGACTGGCCTATCTATCGGTCTTGTGGCCCTGACTGCTTTGCCGGAGTTCGTGGGTTCGATTCTGACCCAGGACAAATCTTTGTGTGTTAAGCACGATCATTAATTTGTTCTGTATCTGGGTGTAACTTTTCTATAATAGAATTCGTGATTTGAAAACTATTTCACTCTTTAAGACTCAAGTAAAAGAGCACTATCTTTCCTCTCTTGTGTGATAATCATATATTTATTATGTGTTTATTTTTAGTATAAGGTATATATAATTATTTATTAGTTTAATTTAAGATTTCACAAACTCTTATTTTCTTATTTCCACACACTATTGTCTACATCTCTTCTAATCTTTCCTTTCGCAGGTCTGCTGGAAGAAATTTCTTTTTGAAATAAGCAGTACCTTTGTACAAATTTTTATAATAAGGTATCTTCTTCTGTATATGTGTGTACATAAATTATAAGAGACTTAAAGCATCTTTCCTGACTCGACTGACCCGGTGTAAAATTAATATAGTATCTGGAGTGCTCCATGGTGTGTACCTGCTTCATCATCATCATTTCAGCCGAAAGACGTCCACTGTTGGACATAAGCCTCCCCCAAATGTCGCCACAATGACCGGTCCTGTGCGTCTCGCATCCATCGGATTCCCGCGACCCTCACCAGGTCATCGGTCCACCTTGTGGGAGGCCTTCCAACGCTGCGTCTTCCGGTACGTGGTCGCCATTCCAGAACCTTTCGTCCCCATCGACCATCTGTTCTGCGAGCAATGTGCCCTGCCCACCAATGTGTACCTGCTTAGATGTTGTTAATTGTAATTTTAATCATTTTAATTTTAATGATTGATTAATTTTATTAAATAATTTTATTAATGTTTCAATAATTTATATAATCCAATGTATTTAATTTATTTATTATGCTATAACAATTTTACGTAATTCAATAATGTTAATATGGGTTAATTATTGCCAGAAATAAACGATAAACAAACAACAACTACGATACGGTAACTGCTTAAAATAATCTAGCTATAACAAGCTTGAAACAAAACGTCCGTCAACCCGGGCTGGGTCCTTACTAGATGATCGGATGGCGAGCTACCCATTGCTTGCCGTCCGCAAGCCCGCGCCAACGGTGGCTTTAAATCGTGAGCAATGTGAACTACGCATTGCCACTTATGTTACAAACGTTTTGCTAAACGCCATCTATCTGTTAAGTTTGGCGAAGAAATGATGTACAAAAAACACAAAAACTGTTAGAAAAAAAAAAAACTAAATGAAAAATGGCGTCTGAGTCTTCTCAGACGTCAAGAACTTGTTTTTTTTTTTTTTTTTTTAATTTTTTGTTTCAAAATTTATACAAGTAATAGGTACAATACAGATGATGCAAATCATAAACTCATTAAAGTACACAAGATTTTGCCTAACTAAAACACAAAATAGAGGGTATAAGTAGATAAGACGCAAAATTGACCGTACGATACTTGGTTTTTCTACAAGCCTACGAAAGGTAAATATAATTTAAAAAAAAATGTTTCATATTAATACAAAGAGCCTTTTTATTATAAAACTAGGGTAGTAGTATGTATGTAAGTATGTTTATGTATTATTTTATTCATATTATTTGTAATTTTAAAATTGTACACTGGATCTTACCCTTTACTGTGATCACTCTCAATCACTCAATGGTTTGCTGGAAGAAAACTCTACTTTGAGTTAAGCTCGCCTATGTACATGAACTTTGTTATCCACATATTTTGTTACTTATCATGGTGTACAATAAAGAATAAATAAATAGTAGAAAAATCTTGCAGTTCTCCACTTTCTTTGAAATGCATAATAGGTACTAGGTAATTGATAGGCTCGCGTTTGATTACCTACTATCTCACCTGATGGTAAGCGTCGATGGAGCAAACTTGCCTAAAAGTAATCTATTCATTCTTGACTTAAATACTTCTAGATTGTAGCTATTAGGAAACAGTGTTATTTTTTTTAACCCAAAGGTTGACTGGTAGAGAATGCCATGTTGCATTAAGTCCGCCTATGTACCACTACCATGAAGTCTAAATAAATAAACACAGACTCTGGCAGGGCATTCCACTAAGGACTGGACACGTGGAACGTTTTGTGTATATGGACTGGTCCACCATATACCGATGGTACAACTACAACGCAACGCCAAAATCTACTTATATTTTTTTTATTAAGAAATACTGATGATGGAATTGTCTTATTCTTACAAAAATAATGTTTTCACCAAATAAATCCACTATAATAATATTTACCGATTAGGCAGTTATCAAACCAAAATATTTAATTTTTCTAATTATATAATTGGTGTGCAGTGTTTAAAAGAGTTATGTAAACCACAAGAGATCAACGATATCATTAAACTCTATCTAAACTAAATCAACAAAATTAAAGTCACGAGGGGAGAATCGACCAAAAATGTAAATAAACAATCTTCATTCTCCCCCAACTGTTAGCGGGTAATCGGACCCAAATCGTAACATCGTAAGACGGCAGATCACAAATAAAGTATCAAATTGATTCGTAAGTCTCCGTGCTTTGGCCGATTCAATTTGAAAGTCAAAAAGGGCTCTGAAATATTTTCATTGCGCACCCAATACGGTGGAAAACGGCTCGGACCGACCGGGTTAAGGGCTGGCAAAAGATCAATGATGTATTTTTGTGATTTGAGTTACTTTCAAGTAAGAAAAAGTTCCTATTTTGTACCTACATAAAAATCGTGAAAGGAATAAGTAAAGATTTTTAAATAGTTTTGTTAATAAACTGTTAAGGTAGGTCGACCATTTTTAGGATGAACCACGGGGATGAACATAATAAGCGACAATTTTCGTTTTTTACAGGAAAGGTTTTTTTTCTTTCCTAAGTTTAAATGTATTATACTTATTGTTATTCATACATGGCGGCCACGTACCACGTACGCACGTAAAGACGCAGCGTTGGAAGGCGTCCTACAAGGTGACCTAGTGAGGGTCGCGGAAATCTGATGGATGCGAGATACACAGGACCGGTCGGTTTGGCGACGCTTGGGGGAGGCTTAAGGGGTGACCAAACGGTTGCAAACTATCGTTCCAAACAAGGTGACATTGGTTTATGTGTTTGATTTGTGTTACGGCTACATGGATGTAAAACCACGCGCCAACACGTTCAGTGGTTGGGAAAACGCGCCTCCCAACCAAGGGCGTTGAAGGTCATGGATTACAACTGCTGTGTACACGGATTGAAACTGGCAAGGTCACCTTGGTTGGGACGTTGGTTTGCAACCGTCTGGTCACCACTTTATGTCCAACTATGAATGTCTTTCAGCTGAAATTATGATGATGATGATTCATATAACAATTGATCTATAAGAAGAAGTAGTTTCTATTAATATATTGACAAAAATACTTTGTAATTAGGAAAGAAAAAAATCCATTTTGCAAAAAAACGTCAACTGTCAGTTACGATTTTCTTCCTAAAAAGGTTGGATGTATGTATATACTGATGATATTTTTACTTTATATTATTTTTTACTATAGCACCTAAAGCGCGGTTACGCTTGTACTGCATATAAAAGAAACATGCGCAAAGATACAATAAGACATTCTTGCAAAAAATATGAAGCATTTTTTAGCAAATTAATTAAAATCTACAGATTTGATTATAAAATTAAAATAGTATAACGGTAAAACTTTGCTTGTAGAATAATCTGACAGACAAACAGAATGATTGCATGTATATTAGCCGGTTTTTAATCGATAAAAGTATTTTTTAGAGCCATCTTCGTGTTTTGAACACAGTATCTATCTAGGATTTATCCCGAAGAACAACATATATTTTCTTGATTCAGTTATTGCAGTAGATCATATAATTTTGCACATTATAAAACTTGCGATAAGCTCCTGTAATATAATGGAATTACAGGAGCTTATCGCGAGTTTTATGACAACTACAAAAGTAAAGGGCTGTCCTAAGCTCTTGGAAAACGAACTATGACAAACAGAAATTGCTTATAAAACCCTAAAAGGAACAGGAAAAAACTGCAAAAATATCAACAAGTAGAACACAATACGTTTTCGGACGAAACATCAAAGTTACAGACAGCCCTAAGCCCTTTGGAACCGTCTGATCCCCAACAAATGGTTTGCCGTATTGTATACAAATAAACTGATTTCCTACTATCACGCATAAACAATTTATTTCTCCAGCTTTTCATAAAATTTTATTGATATTGGTAGCGGCTGATTTTTAATAAAAGAGTATTTTTTTTCGTATTGAAACAATGGAATTAATTTTTTTTTTTTACAGAAATACTAATTACTGGACGCAGATGGAAGATATTTTGTCTGTCCCCTTTTAAGTGTCTTGTGTTGAGGTGATGACGTAAAAATCCAACTTGTGGTTAACAATATAAACAGTAAACAGTCGCACATTGATAGCAACAAACAATAGTGAGCGTATCGATGGCAAAACTAGTTAAATTCCTTGCCTGGCTCTGTATTCGGCCACGGCAGTGCCGTCCACTGATGCTGTCATTAGGTCCCTACGTAAACATGTAACAGGGCACGTGATGCAGGATCGAAGGTGGGACATAACAGAGTAGGGTAAGTGGGTGGCCCTTTCGGTGCGGGCACGCTCGGCGTATTTTGTACTTTGTTCGTTTTTACTTTGTGTTTATAACTGTTGTGCTGTGTCTGTCCCGAATAAAAGCATTTCTATTCTATTCTATTCTACATGGCCTGCGGAGAGACGCCTATAACTGACTGTAATTTAGAAGATTGGATTAATGAAAATAATGTCCGTGTTTCATGGCGGTCGACAAGAGTAAAAAGAAAAAAAAGAAAGAAAAATATTTTATTTGGCACGCATGGATTTGGCACACTGTAAAAACAAAATTTAAGACAACCAAGAAAAAAAAAAACACTGACACAATGTGTTCAGCAAAAATGCCAGTAAAAAAGCGAAAATCGCCAAGGGTAGAATAGAATAGAATTTTATTTTGCAAATATGGGTAATACACCTCTGTTCTTATGATACATATAAGCTCAGCCACATTTTACCATTCGGCATGCAAATATTTACATTATTTTACATCGTTTTTATTGCATTAAAACAAAGAGACATGAATACTAGATCAATTTATAAATTAGGGTTATTAAATTTTTATTCATAAATTCAATTAAATATATTTTGTTATGTATCAAAAGGAAAATTTAAATTATTATACTATATAGCATGTCATTAAATTTTAAAATACAGATCAATTTATAAATTATCAGTATAAACATTGTAAAAAAAAAAAAATCCAACACACTATCGTACATCATGCAAAAATAAACAAAAAAATATAAAATTGTATTAGCCCCAAGTATAGTATAATAAGTATAGGGCCCCAAGTCATCGCCTCGTATTGCCACTTAACTAACTTAACCAATCGCGCGTATAGGGGTATTATTATTACGTAATTGCGCGTTTTTACGTAAAAACATAAAAAAAACTTTTTCTGGATTTTTCTAGAAAAAATGAAGATATAGAGACCAAAATTTTCGACCGAATAGATTTCGTACACCGTGTGTACAAAACGATAATTAAGCGTTTTTCAAGATCACTCAAATTGTACAGACGTATGTACATTCTTCAGCCCCAGTAGCCGTCCGGACTGAGCCCAAGTCGTCGACGGCGCGTACTGTTCCATGCGCGCCTCAAGGAGATGTCAGCAACTACCCCAGCAGGGTCGAAGCCTACTGGGGCCAAGAGTCTGATTCTGAAAGGAAGACTCGGCCCAGGTACGAAATGCAACGAAGGAACAGGAGAACAGGAGTAGGTTTTTAGTCAGTAAAAGTCTGACACTATCTCTCGCTCCGCCCAAGAGCGGGGGATGTCATAAGATGATTTCCCACAAAAAAAAAATGACTTAACTAATAACATGCAACACTAAATCTAAGGTATACATATGCAATATGTGATGCCACACAAATAAAAAAAAATGCGATTCAAAAAATCGATGTCCACTACGAAGAGTACCTACAGAAGAAAAAACTGCTTTTAGGTTTTGTCCAAACTGAATATTTGGAGAACTGCAGTCCTTTGTCATAAAACCACAATCTTGCTTATTGGGATAAAACCAAAACGTTTGCATTTAATCTGGTTCTTTGGCAAAAACTTACTAAGCTTGACGAGTGACAATGCCTCATCTTGAAGTATTATCTAGCTAATACTCTGTAGTGACACGATTGTGCAAGACAAGCTACCGTTGTCTCATTTTTTTCCAGTTTTTTGTTGGTTGCTAAGTCGGATCAGTTCCATGTAACATCAAGTTCATCCTACCATTTCGTCTGTACTTTGAACAGAAGTAAAGTGAGGTGTCGATGTTTAGTGGCTTTGAGCTGGACGTGTGTGCTGCATGTCATGTGTACTGGAAATAATGGCATACTTAACATGAGTTTGCAGTACTAATGACATGCAGCAAGTTGCGTACTAAGCATTTTTTTTTAATTTGATATTAACTAGTGCTTGACTGCGATCCCACCTGATGGTAAGCAGTGATGCAATCGTTGATGGTGAGGCGGACTAGTTTATTGAGAGCCTATTCACTCTAGCCTTGAAGAAACCCAAATTATAATCGGATGGGAAGACCGCAGCACGCAAATTGGCATGGGAGATTTCCACTTCAAAACAAAACCTAGCATGGGTTTTTTTGAGAAATCATCCAATGGCTTCTTTCGCTCTAGGGTAGAGCGCGAAGGCGTGTCAAACTTTTACTGACTAAAACTCACTCCTATGATCCTTTTTTGCCTTAAGTTTCAGGACCCCGGCGTTCCCTTTCGGACAATCCATGGCCCCAGTAGGCTTCAGCCCTGCTGGGCACCTACGGTTTTGCTGACATCTAATTGAGGCGCGCGTAGAACACTACGCGCCGTCGACGACTCGGGCTCGGTCCGGACGGCGAGTTACCCATTGCTGGTCGTCCGCAAGCCCACGCCTATAGCAAAACTGAAGCTATTATGAATGCGGTCATATCCTTACAGGTTAAAAAAAACAGTACCAAAGTAAACCCCGTTGAACCCTAGACGATACTACATAACAGCTAAATATTTAAAACAATGAAAACAGCATTTAGCTCTTTCTATAAATTATTTGTGAGTGCACAAAGTGAATTGTTTTTGAATAACAATTAGTGGACGTGTTCCGTTGCGCGTCAGCGCTCGCGGTCGCCATTGTGTGCTGTGCTTTATTGTACCATCACAGTTGTGATGGGTCTTTTATTGTTATGCCTCTGTGATTCAGCGCTCATTTTCATGTGGGTTGAAAGAAAGGAAAAATCAAAAACAAAAACTGCGAAAGTGGTTTAGGGGTATGTGGAACAGAGAGTAAAGCCCCACATACCTCCGTTGAAAAGGAAGGATCCTCCAACCAGACGGGTGTTATGTCTGGTGGGCTATTGCCCGATAGATGATTTCGGGCTGTTCTATATGTTCTAATCGCGCGAAGAACTTTGATTGCGCGATGCAGGATTAGTTCTTATGTGACGCCATAGATGTCGCTACAGTGGAATAAAAATATGGAAACAAAATTATGTATTTACATAAAGGCAGGTGTTGCAAAATGACATCCAGCGGCTTTGGATTCGGTGGAGAGGCGTGCGAAGAAGCTAATTGGTGATCGAGTTTTTGTTAAGACCAATTTACATAGCCTGGAGCACAAGCGTAGGGTAGCCAGCCTTTCGGCATTCTTTAGGAGGCATTTTGGTGAGTGTGCGCGGATATGAAATGACTTGATTCTGCCATCGCTTTATAGCATAGTCGGCCTTATAATGTTCCCACTGTTTTGATTCAGGCCTCCTCTCTAGGAGAGGGAATTGGCTGTAATCCACCACGCGGGCCCAGTGCGGGTTGGTGGATGTCACATGTCTTCGAATTTTTGCTTCTCGGACATGCCGGTTTCCTCACGATGTTTTTCTTCACCGTTTTGAGAGCAGTGGTGATGAAATAAATTAAACAAAGTAGGAGAAAATAAACTAAAATAAACAAGACTTAAAACCCCTCTTTGCACATGCACAGACGGATATACTAGAATATAAAATGTTAGGTATATCTATCTGCTCTTTATCCTTAGTATTATTAATTTATCCTGGATCGTGATGACCTTGTGTGGTTTGAAACCGGGTAAGTGCTAATGTGAATTTTCAATTCAAATATTTGTAGATCTTTGACAGTCGTTGCAGGTAGTCAGACGCCACCCCCCTCTAGCCAAGTTACGACCGTTTGTTTCGATTCTCTTGCATTGAACGCCTTGAGTAAGCCACGCCTCCTACTCCTTTGTTCTGACGTCATTTCAACGCTCAATCACGTGGTCAGAACTAAGGAATCAGAGGCGTGGCCTACTCGAGGCGTTCGACGCAAGGGAATCGAAACGAAACGGTCGTAACTTGGCTAGTGGGACAGAAAGTCTGACTATTAGTCTATCCAAGGAGTATCGTGTTGCCAAGTGACTGGGTTGTAGAGGTCTGATAGCCAGTTCCTCCATGTAAAACACAGATATTCAGCCACATCCAGTTAGACCTGGGGTCGGTTTCCAGTCTAGCTTATTGCTAGTAGCTTGTTGAATAAAGGCTAGTGAGATGATGATGATCTACTCTTTATCCGTCATCACTGCTCATTTATTTATTAAAACTTCATGCAACATAAAGGTACAAAGGCGGACTTAATGCCTTAGGCATTCTCTACCAGTCAACCAAGGGTAGTGAAGAGAAAACATGGTAGGTGCATAAAAGAAAAGAAAAGAATAATACGAAAACAAGGGACCAAATGTATATATACATAAAATAAACATACACAAATATTCAAATATGTATATTTATTTATATATATTTATTATTGATTTGACGTCATTTATTCTTCATCGGGTTCTAGTGTGCCATTTGATGATGATCAGAACACATCATCCGTCATCACTGCTCATTTGACGTCATTTATTCTTCATCGGGTTCTAGTGTGCCAGTTGATGATGATCGAACACATCATCCGTCATCACTGCTCATTTGACGTCATTTATTTTTCATCGGGTTCTAGTGTGCCATTTAATGATGATCAGAACACATCCTCTTCTCCGCTTATTATATCCTTCTTTTGCTGTGCCCGACAGGGTCCATGATTGTTTCTTTTGGCAAATATTTACCACCTAAGTCTACATTGTGGAATGCAATAAAGAATTGAGTATTGAGTATTGAGTACATTATCCGTAATCACTGCTTATTTGACGTCATTTATTCTTCATCAGATTCTAGTGTGCCAGTTGATGATGTTCAGAATACGTCATAATAGTCGTTAAAAGCTAAAGTTAATTTATATTGAGTGTAATTCATTGGTAGATTACATCACGGTTGGACTGTCAAAAGCCTTTGATATCCGCATGCAAATGACCGGTAGTTGTAACCACAACACGACGGGATTTGCCGATATTATGAATCACATGTTCGACGGAATACAGAAAGGGCAGACAGTGGATATACCTACATAGGTTATTAGATTACATCGGAGTCGCAAATAGTTCAAACAAGCTGTTATCCATGACTTCGTTTGCGTGGAGTTTTAAGAACACGACCCTCTTTTTTGGGGCAATTGTATAAAAAAAGTGAGAGCAGTGGTGGCCGAGTGGTAACGGCCCCGATTTACGAGTTGCAGGTCGCGGGTTCAAACCCAACCAGGCGCATTACTTTGTGTAATTTATTTCATCAGCACTGCTCACAAAATGTGAAGGAAAACATCGTGAGGAAACCGGCATGTCCTAGAACCAAAAATTTGAAGACATGTGACATTCACCAACCCGCACTGGGCCCACGTGGTGGTCTGTCTGACGTCATCTCAACGCTCAGTCACGTGGTCACAGTAAAAAATTAGGAGGCGTGGCCGACTCGAGGCGATCAACGAAAAGAGAATCAAAACGAAACGGTTGTAACTTGGCTAGGGGGGTTGTTACGTAATGTAAAATTTGATAAGGTTGACAGTGTCAAAAAAGCTAACTGCAAAAACATTCAAAACAGTTTGAAACAAGTCACTTTAAGCAGTCTGATGCAGTTGGTGGAATTTACATTTTTTCTCAATAATTAATTTTAGTACACTAATGCAGGGAACATCTGAGTTTTTTTTTTGCGATTTCAATGTTGTTCTCATAGTCAGTTGTTTAGATACAGTTATCATTTTTCAATGCCTGAAATATTTTCTGTTAATAAGTCACTCTGTACTCGTGCTATGAAGTATTTATTTCTACTCAAATCCCATTGATTTAATATGATTTCTATAAATTATCTAATAAATCAGTGTCCCCAAGAGACCTCAAGTTAGTCCATTTGCCAGAGCCAACAACCCAGGATAAAATATCCTGGTGCCGATAAGAGAAGAGACACGGTCCTAAATAATGTGGATAGGAGAGAACAAAGAAAGAGAGATCTACTACAGCAGTGACTTCTAACCGCAAGAAATAAAGGCACCTTAAACTTTCCACACCACTCACTTCACTTCTTTTCACTTTTTTTTATACACCTTGAACATTACACAATGTTGACCGAAACGCGTAAGTGCCACAAAATTCATGGTGCTTAAGACATTTTGGTCGCGAAAATAGGATCCTCTAAAAGCTATCTTAGCGCTGTATGTTTTAATAGTTCTGTTAAACGGCATAATGCCAATGTAGAGCCGCAGCGAACTTTTGTTTTAAATTTTCAGTATTTTGACAAATATTTTCCATGAACGTGCTTGTCTATCTCTAGAATATAAGTCGATGGTTTACTATGATAAGGACGTTACACAACTGGTGCTACAACTTTTGACTTCATGACATAAGTTTTGTTAAACACAGTTAAATTTTCTTTGTCCCTGCTAACAAATAAAAATGCAAAGTAAAAAAAAAGGCTGGGAACCATTGTAACACAACTCTTGACTACAAAACATTCCAAAAAGTCTAAATCACGTTCCAATAAAGCCCTACATCACAGCCCAGGTCACCTGATCCAATCTGGAGAACAGATTGGGCCTTTTAATTTGTCAGTCTCGTCGGAGCCGGTCGGATCCGATCGCAGCTAACTAATGGAGTGGGAGACAGATTGTCGCTCTGTCGCAGTGTCGCTATTGCGACTTGACCATTTGTTTGGGGAAAAACCTTTGTTAGTTTCGTTTGAAAAACTCGAGTTCCGCTGCTTTTGTATGGGCTACATCGCTTTTTTCCCATCAGCGACTTTTGGATCTTAGCAAATTGGATGGCTTCGCTGCGTTTGTGTTTTTTTTTACGGTGTTTTAGTTACGGTATCAATCAACAAATCATTGGGTAATTTACTGCCTGTTTTTGTAAATAAATAAAGTTATCTGCAATTTTGCGATTTTCTGATAGTTGCACAAACTTACTAAATATTCATATTCTAAGACATGGAAAATCATCTTTCAAGTGTCAAAAATGCAGAAATGATAGTTGTTTTTTCAACAATATTTTTGGAAAAAAAAAACTAAATTACTGCTTATTATTCACTTACCAATACTAATTATCAGGAAATCGCAAAATTACAGATAACTTTATTTACTTTTCATCCCTCGATTTTATACTAAACTAAAAATAAGACTAAAATTAAATCAGAAGTTCATCATGGTGGGAACGTCTTGCTATCTCTT
The DNA here is from genome assembly GCA_905147345.3 of Mythimna impura. Classification (NCBI taxonomy): domain Eukaryota; kingdom Metazoa; phylum Arthropoda; class Insecta; order Lepidoptera; family Noctuidae; genus Mythimna; species Mythimna impura. The sequence continues at coordinate 27,087,310 of LR990355.1, forward strand.
TTGTACGCGCATAATATAATAGCGATGACGTCACATTTCAGTTTCTGTATCCTTTTTCTATTATTTGTCAGTTTCCCCTTCCACTAGCTATAAAAAGTTATAAGGTTATTAAATTTTGAACGGATTAGAATAATTTATATTTACGATTATGGATAAAGTTACTTTTAAATCGAGTCAACTACGTGAACTAAGTGAATTGAATCGTTCTCGCGCGTGTCAGACTTGTACTGACTAAAACCACACCTGTGTCCTTCAGTTGCCCTTTGCGTTCTAGGACTACGGGTTTCCTTTTCAGAAAGTACCAAATACCTTAACTACCAAACAGAAATTTCCCTTCAGAAATCAGTCTCTATTTTCTTTTTTTAATTACGACAAGGTGTAATTAAACAAAATTACCCTTAATTCGTCACTTACGGAGGAAACAATTAGCCTGTCTCTTCAGACGATTTGCTAAAAATAGCCAGACGAGGAGGCCTACTTAATTGTAATTAAATTTAAAAGCCCTGACTGCTATGCCGGAGGTCGTGTGTTCAATTCCCACACAGGACAAATGTTTGCGTGTGAGAGAGGGAGCGTCAGACTTTTACTGACTAAAACACACCCGAGTTTCTTCAGTTGCCCTTTGCATTCTAGGGTCACGGTAAATTTTTCGAAAAATCCCTCAGCCGTAAAAGGCTTTGGCCCTTCAGTTTTGGCGACATATATCTCTTTGAGCATCAGTGGCTTTGGCGTTTCTTATATTCGAGTGTCTAATTTTATTTTATTTTTTTGATTTTAAGCATGCTCCGTTCTAGGCCCCTTTGATATGCCCTGGAATATGCTAAAAAGCTGAAATGGAAATGGGCGGGACATGTGGCAAGGATGTCAGACGAGTGTTGGACCATAAGGACGACTCGTTGGAGAGGCCCAAGTGGAAAACGACACAGAGGACGACCGCTGACAAGATGGGCAGACGACATTTTGAAAACGGCTGGTTCTAACTGGATGGACACAGCACAAGATAGAGAAAGATGGAGTTCCTTGGAGGAGGCCTTCACCTGCGGAGGGGTTCTTGCACAATAAGCAAACAATATTATATTAGGATTAATTTTAACAACTAATTTACTTTGCACCAAATAGTTTTTAACTCTAGATTCATATTTTACTTACTTTGTTATCTCTAATTGCAAGAAATAAAAGGCTTTTTTATTTTTATTTATTATTTTATTTTATTATATCTCTTTGAGGCGCGCGGGTCCTTACCCGATGGCCAGATGGCGAGCTATCCATTGCTCGTCGTTCGCAAGCTCGCATCTACGGAGGCCGGGAATTGCTCTGTGACTCTCGATGCTTGGATGTTGCTAGCACCTCCTTCGCTCGCATTACTGCTTTACAGAAGAAGGTGACTGCTTCCCATGTCCTGTCGGGAACGGTCGGATGCGAAAGGTCGCCGCCGCCGACACTAAGAGAACTTCACTAACCCCGGGATAAAAAATATTATATGTGCTATTCCAAGACATGATCTACCCATATACCAAGTGCTATCGAAATCCGTACAGCCGTTCGAGTAAAGAAGTAACAAACATATACAAAGTCTCAAAATTTTGCCAACCCCCCGTCTGTGGCGCAGAGCCAAGTGGTTCTCTAAAAATATGCGTGTCTGTGTTAGAACCACTTGGTCCTATTATTCCGTGCGTCACATTTTGACGTAATAAGCTTATTAAACCTGTGTTAATCCCGCTCAAACTTGCACAGAGTAAACTAGACAAATATATTACTCTATTCCGTCTTTCAATGAATGAATGAGCTAAGTGAACAGAAACATATCACGTCTTACTTTATACTATCTACTACAAAAAAGTCATCTATATATAAAAAAGGAGAAACTGAACATTATATATAAGTCGTTATTGTTATTTGTTTTATTTTTAAGGTGTGCGCCATATTTGAGTGAGTATATAAGTCGTTATTGTTATTTGTTTTATTTTTAAGGTGTGCGCCATATTTGCCGTAAATAAACTGTTTTTCTTTCTTTCTTTAACTGACTGACTGACATATCAACGCACAGACGAAACTACAAGGATTAAGACCGTGAAATTTTGCACAAGATTTCCTTTTATGACGTAGGCGAGCATTAAGAGAGGATTTTCCAAAATTCACTCCCTAAGGGGTTGAAATGGGGGTCCAAAGTTTGAATGGAAAAACTTAATTTCACGCGGGCGAAGCCGCTGGCGAAGCTAGTTCATGTATATAATTTCCCAAAAACAGAGTTCTGGTACCTACGTATTTTTAGATTAATAAGAGGAATTATTTTTCCCTCCTCAACTGTGATTAATCGGTTCCAGTTAAAATCGACAATGTTTCCAATCTGAAGCCGTGTTTATATTTATTGGACTAATGAAGTGTCTATTTCGTAGAATTTGTCTTCAAGGCTATTTTTGTAATGGTACTGTTTGTTTATTTAGTTTGGCAAGCCGTCGGCTCCTGGGGTTCAGCAATTAAATAGATGGCGTTATCACAAAATCAGCTAATGTTTTAGAACTATTTATGAAATTTTTGAATTCTAATTAATTACTGCGTAAATACCTAATATATAATATTTACGAAAACAAACAGAAGTTAGGTCCAGTCATTTTACCATAACAACATTTGCAATAGCATAAAGCGCAACGCATATTTTCTCATATAGCGGATACAAACACGACTTGACGTGTAGGGGTGTCATACTAAACCGAGCGACTTATTACCACTAGGTACAGATAGCGGCACGAATCTTGAGCGCTCGGCGAAAGAGCGGGGATCGCTTTGCCCATCGTACAATATCGGTGAGCCAATCACTGTACAAGGATTTCACTCCCCGCCCCCGCATCTCTCTTCATACCACTAAAGAGACCTGATATTTCACTTCTGCGTGCTTCTGCGCAAGTAGAACTGTAGAAGTCAGCGCTCAAGATTCGTGACGGTATCTAAAACAAGTATCGGATTACGATTTTGTTCGCTATGTCCTGTCTATTGGTATTATAATATATATTTAATGTCTTTGTATAGAATCGTACAGAGCTCGCCGAGCCGCATCCAAAAATGTATGAAAGTACTACTATTATAAATGTATGAAATGTACTAAATGTATGAAAGTACTATTAAAATTTAGTTGGAGTACATCGACACGAAAAGAAGAAGAAGAAGAAGAAGATTATGAATATATTTAAGGTCTAAAACACTTGGGTTAAGTTAGGTTAACATAAAAATATCATATAAAACCTAAACCCCATACTTTTGAGAGATGTCGCCATAGTAAGAAATTGTCGCCTTGCTAAGATCTTTCGATTGAGATACATTTCAAATCTGTTGGTCGATGTAAGAGTTGGGGTGACATTTTGATGCATCGTCCAAATTTCGCTACCAATAGCGGTAGCGATATATTCTTAGGCATATGAGCGTATGATATCTATACATTTAAATAAAATAAAAAAAAACTGTAGAATGCATGTGGTAAACGCATCACATTTCAGAACGGCTGCATTTATTTGACTAACTTTTTTTTTTGTTGTATTTGTAATTGTTAGGATTGTTGGAAAAAAAAATTGCAAGATATCAAAAAAAAAAAATATATTGTACCCGAGCAAAGCCGGGGCGGGCAGCTAGTTTTTAATATTCTAAACACTAGCTTTAGCCTAAAACCAGCCACTTCCGTACCTGCATTTGCTTTTTCCAAGCAACGCCACGTTGATCGGACTTCACCTATGGTCACAATACTGAAATGGAATCTAAAATCACGGTGGAAAAGGATGTGTTACCCTTTTCCACCCTGTATAATCTTTCTATAGCCCATAATTGCCCGCGGGTCCGTCTCTCTACCCAAACGAAGCAGTTAACATATTAAACAGGGCTAATATTGCCCAAAGGTGGAGGGATTGGCAAAATAGCTATAACACCGAAGGGATTAATTGGACATTTGCCTGTACTTATTTTTAACCGACTTCAAAAAGGAGGAGGTTATACGTTCGGCTGTATTTATACAATATTTTATAGATACTAAATAAGGTTGGGTGCTAAGGTTGCCGACATAGCACGAAGAATCGCCAAACTAAAGTGCAATGGGCAGGGCACATTGCTCGCAGAACAGATGGCCGTTGGGGCCGAAAGGTTCTGGAATGGAGACCACGTACCGGAAGACGTAGCGTTGGAAGGCCTCCTACAAGGTGGACCGATGACTTGGTAACGGTTGCGGGAGTCCGATGGATGCGAGACGCACAGGACCGTTCGTTGTGGCGACGCTTGGGGGAGGCCTATGTCCAGCAGTGGACGTCTTTCGGCTGAAATGATGACTAAATAACAAACAACATTAAACAACAGCAAAATTGGTTATTAAATGAAGCAGCGATTAGCATTCTAAATATTGGCTTGAAGAAGAGCGGGGGGGAGGGTGGAAGGAATATGTCGCTAACTTTCTTAAACATACGTAACCGGAGGACACGGTGGAGGTGTGCCTCGCTTGCGCAGAGCAACACCAGGTCCTCGTGGGGGCGATCGGCGGCGGCGATCTCTCATGCCGTGCCTTTGTACAGGCCATGGTCCGGAGTGAGGAGGAGTGGCAGGCGTCCCCTCCTTCTGCGAAGCAGTAATGCTAGCAAAGGAGGCGGCCGATCGCGTGAGGCAATGATCCGATATATATATATCCATAATATGATATTGAACCGATTTCCAGCCACCGTAGGCGCGGGCTTGCGGACGGCGAGCAATGGGTAGCTCGCCGTCCAACCGTCCGGTAACCGTCCGGACCGAGCCCAAGTCGTCGACGGCGCGTACTGTTCCACGCGCGCCTCAGGGAGAGGTCAGCGACTATGGGGGCCCAGCAGGGTCGAAGCCTACTGGGGCTGGTACGAAAGGCAATGAAGGAGATGTCAGCAACTGCCTACAATTGCTGACATCTTCTTGCTGACATATCCCTTGGCCCCAGTAGGCTTCGGCGGTCGAAGCCTATTGGGGCCAAGGGTCTGATTCTGAAAGGAAGACTCGGCCCTGGTATGAAAGGCAACGAAGAAACAGGAGTGGGTTTTTAGACAGTAAAAGTCTGACACACCCTTTCGCTCCGCCCAAGAGCGGGGGATTTCATTGGATGATTTTGCCACCGAAAAAAAAAAATTGGCTTGAAGAAGAGCGGGGGGGGAGGAAGGAATATGTCGCTAACTTTCTTGAGAACCTAATGGCGTGACGTCACATTGCAGTATGTGCATTCTTAACTGTTATTTTACAGTTTCCCCTTTCATCTGATTGAAAGGTTTCTAACTTGATTAATATTGAACGAATTTTTAAATTTCCTTCTATTTACGTTTTCGGACAAAGTTACTTTTACAAACAATTAAAAAAATGAGTTAAGTATCCAATTGTGGATTTAATACGTATACGCGATCCTATCCACTTGGGATGGATATGGTGACTGAGGCATCCTCCTAAACCCTTGAGAGCTCACTTTTACAATAAAAAATACACACACGCATTTGAAACTTTGATACTATGCGGATAAGGTGTCATTCCCTTTGTCAAAAGTAATATGAAGTGTGTGTCGAAGAAGGCTTTAGAGTGAAGGCGTAAGATTTAATATTAAAAAAGACAACATGGAGACTCTTGAAAATATGTGAATAAAATGTAAAAATGAGAGATTATAAGGTCTTAGTTTAATATCGTGTGAGGAAGCTGTTTTTGTAGTATGTAGTTTACGTTTTCTTTGTATAAGGCGAAATGAAAATAAAGATTGTTGCTACTGAAGGATGCGGCCACATGAGTGAGGGAACGTACATCCCTTGACGCCGCGACAGAAGACGCCCCGGGGCGTCGGGAATTACAGAGCGATCTTCAGCTACCGTAGGCGCGGGCTTGCGGATGACGATCAATGTGTAGCTCGCCGTCCACTCGTCCTAGTAGCGTAGTAAAGTATGAAAGGGATACTCGTGTTCTTAAAACGCAAAAGGCAACCAAAGGAACATAGACGACATGGTTTTCTGGGTCGCCCTCTCGCTCCACCCTAGAGTGGGAGAAGTCATTATATGATTTCCCACCCTAAAAAAGTATATAATGATAAAGATAAATAAATATAAAAATACAGAATAAATATATGAACTCCATACAAGGGACTGATCTGGATAAATACTTCCATCAACCATCCTACTTTGTTTGTCGACCGACATAATCGATAAACTTGAAAGATATATCTATCGAAATCGAAGTTTGCTAGGATCGATGTCTGCCAGGACTGTTACCGCGGCCCTGGAAATCAGAGGGCAATGATGGAACACAGGAGTGTTTTAGTCCGTCCTCACGCCCCAACCCTGACCCCGACTTCCAGCCACCGTAGGCGTGGCCTTGCGGACTACGAGCAATGGGTAGCTCGTCGTCCGACCTTCTCGTAACCGTCTTGACCAAGCTTGAGTCATCAAAGGCGCGTAGTGATTCACTCGCGCCTCAAAGAGATGTCAGCAAAACTGTAAGTGCTCAGCAGGGCCGAAGCCTACTGGGGCCATGGGCTGATTTCTGAAAGGGAAACCCGTGGTCCTGGAAATCAAGGGGCAACTGAAAGAACTCAGGTGGGTTTTAGTCAGTAAAAGTCTGACACTCCCTCTCGCTCCACACAGTGTGGGAGAGGTTTTTAGAGGTATGCGGAACAGAGCGTAAAGTCCTGCAAACCTCCATTGAAAATAGAGGATCCTCCGACCTGACGGGGTTATCTCTGGTAGGTAATTGCCCGATAGATGATTTCGGGCTGTCGTATAGGTATGTTCAAATTGCGTGATGCAGGATTTTGTAGTTCATATGTGACGGCATAGATGTCGCTACAGGTTATTGTTGAATACCCACAAAAAAAAGAGCTTTAACTTTGCTCGTAAAGCTAGCCAGCTTTACAAGCAAAGTAATGGCAAAGCAAGGCGGGTAAAGTTGGCTTGTCTTATTCCATGTAACTTATACTTCCTATTCATCAAGTAACCTCAACATTTTAAATTAATTAATCGGAACTCAATTCTCAAAATCTCCCACTAAAATCAGTGCAATCTCAGTAGTAAATAAAAGCAATCTTTTCTCACATACACAGTGCATAAACACGCCATTTATTTTCTCCACGCTCCTGAATTTAATTCACTTGGCTAAAAGCCGGGGAGGAGGATATAAAATTTTCTTTCGCACATAAATCAAGAATTCAAGAAGTTTAATTACCCGTGGCGTACTGGGTCGAGGTGTGACTGGAAGCGTACAGCGGGAGCGATTAGCTTATAAGTGTTTTTTTTTAAGGACAGGCTCGCGTTTGACCACTATCTAACCTGATGGTACGTGTTGATTTTGCCGACGATGGAGCTCGCTTATCTAGAAGTGTGTGGCTATCAGAAAGCACAAACTTCGGCAGGGAATTCCACTCCTTAGCTGTACGCACAATAAATGTATTTTGGTAATGCATTTAAAAAGCTATAGAAAAAAAATAATAGGTCAATATTTTAATCATCAGTCACATTAAAGAGACATCATGTCACATTCGGACATTAAAGAGTGAAATTCCCTGCCGGAGTCAGTATTTTCTGATAGACACAACCTAGAGGTATTTAAATCAAGACTAAATAAGTTATTTCTAGGTAGGCGTGCTCCATTGTCCACCACATCAGGTGGGATAGTGGTCAAACGTGAGCTTATCAGGCTTAGCATTACTTAACGTGTTATTTTACAAAAATGTATTACTGTTGAAGGAAAACCTCCTAAATCTGTTCTTTTGTTATAAACAGCGAAACCGATGGATTTATTCATTGAGAAACATTACGATAACTCAATCGGCCTTGAAAACCATTTCTCCCGTCTATAACATAGGTATATTCAAGGGCATGAATTTTATTGCTCACAGTTAAGTCCGTATACATCATCAATACTGCATACCGCTTGAGACACGTTGTTTCCACGGTAGAACTCATATTACAAAATAATGCGAGTTTTCTTAGATTTCATACAAAAATGGTTATAAATACAGCGATATTACAGGAAATACAAAACACAAAGAAACCAATAAATACCTAATTTCGAAAAAAGAATAACGTACCTTTAACATTAAGTTTATTTGAACTTATAATTCCAAGTCAATCTAAAGTCACTTCAAAGCAACCCGTTTTAAAAAACGGCAATTTTATACTTTAACCCCTATTATAAGGGTCTTCTGTGCATAGTTTCATACTTCTAGACTCAGCTGTTTAGGCTGTACATAGTTTATTAGCAAATTAAAGATTTTGATAAGTATAAAATTTGGTTTCCTACCACTCCTATAATAAGATAAATCAATGCACTGTTTATAATCAAACTTCAAACAAAATTTTCTCCTGTTTCTTCTTCTTCTCAGTCGTACACTCTAGGCCGTAGTCCTGGTCATGGATCGTCTGGTAGGCTGGTTACGATTTTAGTGAGACTTTTTCATCTCTCTCAATTCGTAGCACGGCGTGTACAGTCAATGAGGGAATACTTCGAAGACGGTTTAATGAGGTCTGTCCATCTGGTAGGTGATCAGCCGCGAGAACGCTGGCCTTCTACTCTTCTCCTTATTACAATCATCAAATAATCTTCAATCTTCATTGCATTAAATTGATTGATACCACACACGCTGCTTTGAAGACTGCGTCTCAACATGTACCTACCTACGGTACGGTTTGCAAATTAAATAGCTTACTTAAGCAAGAAGAATGTGGTGCAAGGACGTAGTGTACCCCTGCATTCAACCTGCGCTTTTCTTAAACGTAGCGACAGGAAAAAATGCTTTTAGTGAGAAAATAAAATGTTGTTGGGAAATGCGGAAAAACTTAGCTAAATAGAAGAAAACTGTAAATTCGTAATTATAAATGACATTTATTTTACCAATAGGCTTTAAAAGTACTTACTTAACTTACGAGTTGTAGGTCGCGGGCCTAAACCGACGCGTTACTTTGTGTTATTTATTTCATCACCACTGCTCTCAAAACGGTGAAGGAAAACATCGTGAAGAAACCGGCATGTCCTTCATTTTCTCGTCAAAAAAAGGGATTTTCGACAGAAAAAAAATCACTTGTCAAAAATTCTTACTTGACTCACAAAATATGACACTTTAAAAAACAGTACCTACATCGAATTATAAGTCAGTAACTAATCATCCAAAAAAGTTAACACGAGCGTAAACTCCTAGAAACTCGAAACACCAAATTATCTACACGATAAAGCAGAAACTCAGTTCGATTCATAAAACGGTGTCAGCGAATTGATCCGGACTTTTCAAACTTTAATTAACTTGAAGTTTTTTTGCTGACGGTATCCGTTGCTGGGTGAAAAGAAGCCATTACTGTCGGTGGCGTGCGCCTTTTGTTCCAGCAAAGCGTGTCACTTCTTGGGCTTTTGAGTTTCAGTACCTTATGTGGGTTTTGAGGATCCTAGACCACTGAAAATAGAGTACCGAGTGTTTTGTTTGTTGAAAAGAAACGTGGCGTATATGGCAGGTAGTTGTGCTTTTTCGTTTGAGGAGTGTAGTTAATTTTAGTAGATTTTTTTTTGCCATAAAAACATAAGTTTCTAGAAAAATGTTCTCTACCTTTTTTTCGGGTGAGTAAATCAATCAATGACATCCGCTCTTGGGCGGAGCGTGAACTAGTGTCAGACTTTTACTGACTACAAACCCACTCCTGTTCCTTCTTTGCCTTCGTTCCAGGGCCCCAGTAGGCTTCGACCGACTCTGTTGGGCCCCTACCGTTTTCCTGACATCTCCTTGAGGCGCCCGTGGAACACTACGCGCCGTTGAGAACTTGGGCTCGGTCCGGACGGTTACCGGACGGTCGGACGAAGAGCTACCCATTGCTCGCTGTCCGCAAGCCAGCGCCTACGGTGGCTGGAAATCGGGATCGGGATCCCAGCGGCTGAGGCGTGAGGGCCGTTCTCTCGCGCGTGCGGCCGCCTCTTTTGCTAGCATTACTGTTTCGCAGAAGAAGGCGAACGCCTGCCACTCCGCCTCGCTCCGGACCATGGCCTGTACCAAGGCCTGGCGCGAGAAAACATGTTACCTTAAAGCCTCAAATATGCTAGAGGACGAAATGTCCCTTGCAACTTTTCCCCTAATATTTTACAATGCATTCACGTGATGCATTTGACAGAGTTGCGCGTTATATTGTTGTCCCCTAATGTATCAGAGGCTTAACAAAAATGTTTACTTTTATTTTATTTACCTAATACTATAGCAATGATGGGTGGGCCTTCAATTTCTCCCAGTTTTCTGTTCCTAAACCACTTGCCCTCCATACTTCCCAAAAAAGATAAAATATACAAACAAATTGAGAACCGGGGGAGGTTCTCAATTTGCTTTTCAGTAAAAAAGATAGGCAATTCATATCTTTTCCACACTATTAAGTGCCAGTGAAGAAACCAGTGTAGCCCATGAAATTCAAAAATCTTAAGTTTTTTTTGCATTTTGCAGGCAAGTGTCAGGTTCATTAAAATATGTTTTGTGACTGTAATACGTATTTCGACGGGTGAAAAGTAAATAAAGTTATCTACAATTTTGCGATTTTCTGATAATTAGTATTAATAAGTGAATAATAAGCAGTTATTTAGTTTTTTTTTTTTTCAAAAATATTGTTGAAAAAACAAAGTCTATCATTTCTGCATTTTTGACTCTTGAAAGACGATTTGCCATGTAAGTTTCTGCAACTATCGGAAAATTGCAAAATTGCAGATAACTTTATTTACTTTGCACCCGTCGATTTATTTTCGGAATTATAATGTTAAAAATCATGAATACAACCCTCTCAGATCGTCTAACACTATTAAGTGGCTTTGTCATGACAAAGTCATTAAATGGGATTAACTGAATGTAATGCGGCTACCTCAAGTTCAGCCGGAATGTGATACGTTCTATAAAGCTTCGTTCAATATTTAACTTTATTCTTAGCTAGAAGTAATCTTTGATTTAATGATTAAAACTTAGTTAAGCGTTATTTATAAAGCCAAATCATATTTTAATGAACACAGAAACTAACAGTGATTTGCAAAATGTAAAAAAACCCTAAGAAAATTTGAATTTTGCGGGCTACACTGGTTTCTTCATCTTAACTACATCAGAATTGTCACTTTAAAGTTCCTAATACTCCTTTACCGTCGTCACCAGAACACATGTTAACTTTTCCTACCAACATAACAAGATAATCCCCCACCTACCCTCATCTAGCAGAAACTATAACACTCATTATAACTTCAACATTATAAGGCACAAGTTTAAAATGTCGTTTACGGAGCTCAGCCGGCTCGCTGTAACTTGAATTTAAGTTGCAACTTAGAACTATAGCTTAAAGTAGGCAAGTTTCAATTTACAGTTTGAGAGTTTTTACAGGGTTCATTATGGGGTAAATGGAGTGTTGGAAGTTTATAATCGTAGACCTTAATTTATAAGTGCATGTTGTAGCAGCTAGAATAATATACAGGCTAAGTTAAGGTTAGGTTAAACCATTAATATAGAATAATATGATTTTGTTATACCAACCAGGGCGGCATAATCGCATGTGCGACAAAGCCCTTCATTTTTGAATAATAAAAAGGCTAAACAAAGGATAAAGAAAAAGAGGAAGTGGCTACTTGTAAACACGGATAATTAAAAACTTTTCAAGGAGAGTAGCCTCAGACAACGGGCACAACTGGTGACAAAATAATTATGATGATATTAATTAGCGTTTTTGATCAATTGTCTTGACTTGGCTCGCGGGATTGTCGACATGTGGGATGTGGACTCGGCGATCATTGTATCGTTAGTCGTGTCAGGCAATAGTATGGACAAAATAGTGCGAAGTGAAGTGTTACTAACATAGTTTTAAATCATGTTTACTAACAAATTGATTAAATATCTATAAGTAATTATGTATGTTAGTCTATAAGGTATTTATGATATGGGCACTGTTGCCTGAAATAAATGGATTATTATTATTATAACAGCCACGTGCTTTGATGAATCTTAGGGATTAGGGCTTTTAGGAGAATCTCGCTAGGAGGTTTTTTTTACATCGCAATTCATCAAATAACTTTTCCTGCTTTGGATGGAGTGGGATGGAGTATCGGACTTTTACTGACTAAAACCCACAGTTTTTCTTCAGTTGCCTTCTTTCACGAACCTGCCGCTGCCCTGGCAGGCGTTGGCCCTTACTGACCCCATCAATTTTGCTAACAACTCTTTGAGGCAAGCGTGAAATACGTCGCGCCTCTGACCCGGGCTGAAACAAGATGCAGAAAGCAGTTGTTAAACATCAAGTTGTTCTTTTCTCTGGAGCCTTGACCCTCGATAGCTTAGACCCTGTTCCCGATACCGGTGGGATACCATTTATTACATTTTTAAATGTTTTATTTTGTATTGAAATATTGAAATATTAATTTTATTTTAACAAGACTTAGCAGCATTAAAATTTCACATTCGTCGTGCAGTGTAATCTGGTAGAAACGATCTTAATATCAAACGCTTCAGAGAGCTGCAGTTAATTCATGAGTCTTTGCTTGCATATGGCCTGTGGACGGAATCTCGTGTATTATTTATCACGAATACATACAGCTTCGGTCTACAAAGAAACCAACGCGACCTGATTACTTGACCTAAGGTAAAAGCTCTCTTTGTGATAAAACAGCATTTAGAATGAAGTAGACTATTTTTAGGGTTCCGTACCTCAAAAGGAATAAACGGAATCCTTGTAGGATCACTTTGTTGTCCGTCTGTCTATTAAGACCCTTTATTGCGAGAACGCGTAGAGGTATCGAGTTGAAATTAAAACCATATACTCAGGTCTGCAAACCCTTTAAGTTATGAAAAAATCAAGTTTCTAATTTAAAAAAAAAAGGTACGGTCGTTTATGTCGCCAAAAATGTATATTTCTACACTTTTAAGGGAATCAAAATTCATAGGGTACTTTCCGTTGACCTAGATTCCTGAAATTTGGCATAAAGCCAGCTAGAAAAAAATCTGAAAACTGAACATTTGTAGTAACGTCACAAAAAAAAAACTTTTATTGCGATTTCGAAGAATCTTCGTAATTCAATTCGGGAATTGAATTGTTTTCATAGGTAAGTTTGTACGGAACCCTCAGTGTGCGAGTCCGATTCGCACTTGCTCAGTTTTTTTTTTTCGAGGTGGGAAATCATCATTCTAATGACTTCTCCCAGTCTAGGGTTTTTTTTTTTAGGTGGGAAAATCATCTTATGACAAATCCCGCTCTTGGGCGGAGCGGAAAATAGTGTCAGACTTTTACTGACTAAAAACCCACTCCTGTTCCTTCCTTGCCTTCGTCCCAGGGCCCCGGGTTTCACTTTCACACTACCCGTGGCCCCAGTAGGCTTCGACCCTGTTGGGCCCCTACGATTTGCTGACATCTCCCTGAGGCGCGCGTGGAACAATACGCGCCGTCGACGACTTGGGCTCGGTCCGGACGGTTACCGGACGATCGGACGGCGAGCCACCCATTGCTCGCCGTCCGAGTCTAGGGTGGAACGAGAGGGCGTATTAGATTTTTACTGACATCTATGTTCCTTCAATTGCCCCTTCCATTTTAGGACCACCAGTGTCCTTTTCAGAAGTTTTTCCATGGTAGCAAGCATCGGCCCTGCTGGGCCCCTATGGCTTTGCTGATATCTCTTTGAGGCGCGCGTGGAACACTACGCGCCATCGACGACTCACAGCCGGACCGTGAGCTACCCATTGCTCGTCGTCCGTAAGTCCACTCTCATGCATGAGGTTGTGAGTTCGAAACCGGACCAGTACCAATGTGAATTTTTCAATTCATATATAGGGTGACTGGTAATTAGTGACCGATACTTAAACACGTAATTGTACTCATGATTACAAACAACTTTCCCAAATAAACTTTTTTTATATTCTCATTAGTTTTATCACAATAAAAAAACTACTGTTTGAATCCGGTACATACACTGATTACGCACACCGCTGGGTTTGCAAGCCGCGGGTGTTCTGTCACTATTGTAGGTACGACAGCGTCACGCCGCTAACAGCTGAGCGGTCGCCGGTCACAGGCGCACGCGTATTACAAACAGCCTTAGATTCAAACAGCTGTTTTGTTATTGTGATAAAACTAGTGAGTAAATAAAAAAAGTTACTTTAGAAAAGTTGTTTGTAATCATGAGTACAATCACGTGTTTAAGTATCGGTCACTAATTACCAGTCACCCGATATATTTTTCTAAGTGTATCTAGGACATTACTGAAAGCACGTAAAGTTGTTGGTCCCGGTTGTCGTTCATAGATCTTTGACGGTGATTCCAGGCAGTCAGATGCCAGCAAGTCTAACCATCAGTTTATTTTATCAAGGAGTATCTTGTTGCCCAGTAACTTGGTTGTAGAGGTCTGGGATGCAGTCGCTCCATGTGAAACACGGGTATTCAGCCACATCTGGTTAGACTGTAACCGACCACAGGCTAGATGGGAAATGGTTAGGGAGATGGATCTGCAATATAAGCATAAGCTGCATAATCAGCCTTTTTTAATGTTCCCACTGCTGGGACTCAGGCCTCCTCTCTAGGAGAGGGAATGGGCCGTAATCCACTACGCGGGCTCAGTGCGAGTTGGTGGATGTCACATGTCTTCGATTTTTTTGGTTCCAGGACATGCCGGTTTCCTCACGATATTTTCCTTCACCGTTTTGAGAGCAGTGGTGATGAAATAAATTACACAAAGTAATGCGCTTGGCTGGGTTTGAACCCGCGACCGACAACTCGTAAGTCGGGGCCATTACCACTCGCTCCACCGCTCTATCATGGCCCCAGTAGGGAACTAAGAGAGATTGATGATTTTAATGACTATAATTCTGTAAATAAATGCGATTAACGACCGCCAATCATATTTTAATCAATATACATCAAGACACTTCATCATCATCATTTACGATTACCCATTACCACTCGGCCATCAGTGCAATATAAAAACTTCTTAAAACATTTTTCCTTACCTAATTAACCCGGAATTCAGAAAAACTTGCGCCATACCATAAGCATCGATTACTAGTAAAACTAAAATGAATAATATTTCAATAAAATTCATTTTACTTTTACAGCTGAAACACATTATTCCTGGTGTTAACACCTGGTTCCGTGAAAAAGGAAAATTGAAACTCGAAAGTTCCGGGAAATCGGAAAAGTTGCGAGAGACGTGTAAATTCCTTACATATTATATAAAGCAAGTCTGTCTGTATGAATGTAATAAAATCAAAAACTACTGAACGATTGACCTGTTGCTCTGTTGCCCTGACTGCTATGGCGGAGGCCGTGGGTTTGATTCCCACCCAAGACAAATGTTTGTGTGATGACCGCGATCATTTGTTCTGTGTCTGGGTGTAATTTATCTTTAATATGTATGTATTTAGAAATATATAAGTATGTTTATCAGTTGTCTAGTACTCATAGCACAAGCTCTGCTTAGTTTGGGAGTAGATGGCGTTGTGTGATAGTTGTGGAATATTATTTATTTATTATTTACTAAACGGACTTGTATGTATTTTTCACCAATAGACAGAGTGATTCATGAAGAAGGTTTATGTGTATAATACATGCATAAGTAGTAGAGAAATGCCTAAAATTTCTAGGTTTCTAACATTCGTGCAAAGCTGGGCCGGATCGGTAGTTTTCAAATAACCACGCCTTATTATTGGAACAATTTGCCTGCGGTCTTCCCGTCCAACTATAATTTAGGTGCCTTCAAAACTAGAGTGAATAGGCTCTTAATAAAGTAGTGCGCCTCACCATCAATGATTGCATCACTGCTTACCATCAGGTGGGATCGCAGTCAAGCACTGGCAATCGTATTTCGAGGTCACATATCCGATTAAGATTAGCGATGAGGCTCAAAAGTCTTTATATTTATTTTATTATGTTTTTAGTATTTGTTGTTATAGCAGTAACATAAACACATCATCTGTGAAAATTTCAACTATCTAGCTATCACGGTTCATGAGATATACAGCCTGGTGATCGATAGCGGTATAGTTTTTACACTTTGGGTACGGAACCCTAAAAATACACCAAGTATTATTTCCGTTATGCCCATTTATATACACAATACAGGACCACAAAATAGATAGGTACAAAAGTCAATCTACATACAAAGCGCGCTCGAGCAACGCACACATAGACAAAGCTCACGGACACGATATCTCGGCTCAATTCAGCTCAATGCGAGCTCGAGTGCTATCCGTTTGAGACACGCGTCTGTGAACTTTTTTGTGAAAAAATGGACCAACAAAAAAACCTTTTTCTAACTGTTTAGTGGACGGTTGTTCAAATTCATTTAAATAGTGAATTGTAATTTTTTAGGCTACCAGTTGTTTCAGAGAGGTAAGTCGATATTTGCTTGTACAACAGGTCCCGCACCGAGAAAGAAAAGATGATTTTGTGGCCATGTAATATTTTTACAATTCAGATTAGGTAGGCATTTCCGCGCCCGGTTGCACTCGCACAGTTTGGCGCCACGCGCTGAGTGCTAGCATCGCCGTGCGTAGGTATGAAAAGTGAAGTACATACATGAGATTGATTTCTGTACCTATCTATTTTGTAACAGAACTCACGATCATACATAAACTCATATCAAGGTTCGAGTTCCACTCATACGACTCACATCAAAAGAACGCGTTTCCCATTTCAGTACTAATCCTGAAAACCGAGGTTTCTTGGGATTGAATAAACGTAGGACTCGAGCGAGCATATTAACTGGCGAACAAAGGAACCAGTCGGCTTTAATAATATGCTTACTGACGTTACAAAATATTGAAAGGTTGCAGATTTTTCTGACTTCTCGTCGTACCAATAATATTGTTGCTTTGTACATTCACTCTAATTGCTATCCCGCCTCTACCTAAATTTAGTTCTTCCGTCACTAACCTTATTGTTCTTTTCTTTTTTCCATCTCTTTGTATGAAATTGTGTAACTTATAATATGTATTGACTTTTATTTATAATAGCTATATTATATCTATGTATAGTCTAAGTATATAATTTTAATCTGATATTTACTTTATTAATTTGCAATATACCGCAGCACTAACCCCTTTTTCTATTTCAAGTACTTACAATCCATCCTAAGGTTGTCTGGTAGATATTGCTGTCAGCGATAAGACCGTCTTTGTACCCATAGATTTAAGTTAGTGTAAAAGTTTTGTTACTATTTTGTTGTACAATAAAGTTTATTCTATTCTATTCTATTGTTGATAATTTGATATTAGAAGTGTAGGTATTGGAACTTCTGAGCACGCCACAATCATGGCGGTGAGTGGTCGGAACTGCGACGGTGTAGCGACATCTATGGCGCCACGTATGAACTAAACTACGAAATCCTGGATTGCCCAATTAGATTTCTTCGCGCGCTTTGAACATATACAGCAGCCCGAAATCATCTCTCACACAGTTGCCCAGATCAGACGTAACACCCGTCTGGTGGTGGTGGTGCTCCGCCTAAGCGAGGATTATAAGGTTGAGTAATGTACTTTTTTTACATCTTTCTAGATGAAGAATTCTAATTTATCTCTGATCGACTTTAGTACCTAATTAAAAACTGAGTAAATGCGAGTTGGACTCGCGCACTGAGGATTCCGTACAAACTACAATTCCCGAATGGAGTCTCGAAGATTTTTCCGAATTACAAAAAAGTATCGTATTTTTTTGTGACGTAGGTAAAAATTAATTTACTGTTTTCAGATTTATTCCTATACCTGTGCTATAAGACCTTGCTTTATGCCAAATTTCAGGATTCTGAGTTAACGGAAAGTACCCTATGAATTTTGATTCCTTTGAGAGTATCGAAATATACGTTTTTTACGACATATACGACCGTATCTTTTTTATTCGTTAACTTAGAAGTTTGATTTTTTCACAGCTTCAAGGGACCGCAGACTTTAGTATATAGTTTTAATTTCAACTCGATACCTTCACGTGTTTCTGAGATAAAGGGACTTGACAGACGGACAGACAACAAAGTGATCATGTAAGGGTTTCGTTTTTTCCTTTTGAGGTACGGAACCCTAAAAAGTAAATGGTAGATATATTTTAATAAATAAAAGTATTACTCTATATATGTAGTAAAATGCAATTTTATTAATGCATTTTGTCTGTCGCAGCATCTGGGTTCGTATTGCGAGGCAGACTTTTGGCCTGGGGCGCTGGTTCCGGGGCGGTCGGAAGTCTGTGCGACAATGCGCGGCACTGCGCGGCTGTACATTAACGTGTTAAATATAAATACTTATTGCTGTAGACGGTATGTTCCATGAAATACACGGTAATGTAGATGCTGAACACTGGAAGATCTTATTTTTAATACATTAGCGACCCGCCCTAGCTTCTCACAAGTGTTAGAAATCTTTGAAATTCTCGGCTTTTGTCTCCTATCTAGCTATCTATACATGTAGTGCATTTTGTCTTTTGGTGAAAACTGCAAGGATAATAATAACAACATAACTAACATAAAGGTAAATATAAAGCTACCTCATAAAAAAATTATGTTTCATTAGCGATAACCAATTCTAAAATTTCCATAAAAGACACGGATCGAGTGCAAAGTGAAAAAAGTTAACTGCAATCCTAAATTCTCTGATAATTGCAGTAACTGACTAAAAATGTCCTTACTACCTTATTTTTTTTACAGTTTCAACACGTGAAAGATATGCCATATTTTTAGTAGCATAATAGCATAATCAGCCTTTTAATGTTCCCACTGCTGGGACTCAGGCCTCCTCTTTCTAGGAGAGGGAATGGGCCGTAATCCACCACGCGGGCTCAGTGCGGATTGGTGAATGTCACATATCTTCGAATATTTGGTTCTAGGACATACCGGTTTCCTCACGATGTTTTCTTCCACCGTTTTGAGAGCAGTGGTGATGAAATAAATTACACAAAGTAATGCGCCTGGCTGGGTTTGAACCCGTGACCTACAACTCGTAAGTCGGGGCCGTTACCACTCGGCCACTACTGCTCTTAATTCAATTTATAAAGAGCCACATGCAGAGTGACTTCTGAATAGTAGTCTCCACGCAGTGAGGTTTCACAGATGGGAAGTGCCGTTGAGAGGCCCAGCAAGAGGTATAGAAATAATTTAGACGCGTACCATGAGGACTGGTTCGAGACAGCGATTCGAGAGAAGAATGTCTGGAAGGACTTGGAGCTGGCATTTGCCCAGCAGTGAGACAATCACAACTCCCAGACGGCCCCGCCGTTACCACTCGGCCACCACTGCTCTTTGATATTTTTAGTAAATCACTGCAATAACAAGAATAAGGCGTAATGGCAAATAACTTTTTCACTTCGCTCCCGTTGACAGAATGGAATTTTAGCATTTGTTATCGCTAATAGAACGTCATTGTTTTCAAGGTAGATTGTTATTTTCCTCTATGTTTGTTATAAATAAGGCAAGATAAGATCAGACAAGGGCAGAAAGATAATGATGATGATATTTCATCATCATTATCATCATCATCATTTCAGCTGAAAGACGTCCACTGTCGGACATAGGCCTCCCCCAAGCGTCGTCACAACGACCGATTCTAGAATAGCGACCGCGCACCGGAATACGCAGCGTTGGAAGGCCTCCCACAAGGTAGACGGACGACCTGGTGAGAGTCGCGGAAATGCGGTGGATGATATTTGTTACATTGTTATTGTTATGTACAAGGACATGATTGGAGCGAATATGAATCCCATGATATATTCGATAGACTTCAACAATGAATATCGTTGATAAAATTACTTTGTTTTATTAATAACTAGCTTTTGTCCGCGGCTTTGCCCGTGTACTTAAAATATAGCCTATGTCACTCAGGAATAAAGCAGCTTTCTATCGGTAAAAAAATTTTAGCAATCGGACTAGTACTTTCAGAGATTACCTCCTACAAACAAAAAAATAAAATAAAAACAAACTTAACTTTTTTATTATATTAGTGTAGATATAAATTAGCGCTTGACTGTGCGATGGTAAGCAGTGATGCAATTGTTGATGGTGAGGCGCACTAGTTTATTAAGAGCCTATTCACTCTAATCTTGAAAACACCTAAATTATGATCGGACGGGAAGACCGCAGCAGGCAAATTGTTCCAGTCCTTCGAATTATTTAAGCCTTCTAATCATTTGACAGTTGACACCCCGAAATCCTTCTTGCTCGTACCAATTTTGCATAAAAAACATCCCCCTAATATTCACAGTCGTTCAACAAAGATTGCCAGCATCAGATTACGGGATGTCCAATAAATGACCGATCTTTTTTATCGATATTCAATCTTGATCGGTAAGAATCGTTTACTGGTTGATTAGACTCGGATGCTGTTAACGGCTGATCATCTTGTTACCTATGTAGATTTGAGGAACTGAATTGTAGTGGGTTAAATTCAAATTGTTTTGGGATTACTGCTTGGATTCCGTAGTAGGTGTGGTGTTTGTTAATGAGAAAACTGAAATGGTAGGTTGGCAAGCTTTTCATCTTTTATCAAAAGAATGTGACTTTATAACTGCGCATTGTCAGTTCTAGTTGATCGCTAATCGATCGACTATAACAATCGACAACTTTGTGAATATTTATCAGTTTGTTTTGTTTATGTTCATTATTATTATTTTTTGTATCGTATAATGGTTTATTATTATGTTATTTGTTTAGTTTGTTTAATAATTTGTTTTTAGTTCATAAGATGCAAATTTGCTAGCCGTTCAACGTCTCGTCGACGACGGCTGGCGCTGAAAATCAGCGCTGTGGCTCTGTTCAGTACATGAGCCCCAGCATTTTGCTGAGCGCTGGCCGTTTTGCGCGGATGTGTCGCATAACTCACTCTATTGCATAGATTTCTTATAATATTATGTATTTATATATATTTTAAGTTATGTGCCATGTTTATCGTAAATAAACTCTTATTCTTTCTTCTATCTTTCTTTATGGATGAAAGGTACCTATGTCCTTCTTTGGGTATACAGTTACCATTTTTTTTACTGAATAACTATTATTGACTAGCTGTTGCCATCGTCTTTAAAAATTATCACAACGAGACGCACAGGACCGGTCATTATAGCGACGCTTGGGGGAGGCCTATGTCCAACAGTGAACGTCTTTCGGCTGAAATGATAATGACAGCGTTGATTTATCATAACATTAACCAGAAACATACATAAACTAACACCTTTTCCTTATAGGAGTCGTCAGAACCTTAGAACACCAACTAAACAGCAACCTCAAATTGTCAGTTTCTGTTTATTGACGTTCATAAGTTTATTAGATGTATATCATTTACTTGCATTCTATTATTGGTGAGCCAAATAAATAAAATAAAATAAATATATCTGGTTGTATGAAATACATTTTACATAACATATTTACTGGAGGTAATTTCCATTTTTAACCGACTTCAAAAAGGAGGATACATGTTCGGTTGAATGTATGTTTTTTTTTTATGTATGTTCACCGATTTCTCGGTCAATTGTGGACCGATTTTGAATTTTTTTTTTTGATTGAAAGTTTATGCTTCCGAGTTGGTCCCATAGAAAAATTGTTATGATCTGATCATGAACTTCGAAGATATGGAACAGAACTCCTCATAGGATCACAGCAGAACCGTCGTAACAAGTAAAATTGCTTTGTTTATACGTGTAGTCGATGACTGACTGAAAGTAGTGGGGGAATATATCGAACTGATCTGATGATGAAGCCTGAAGTTAGGCACCGGAACTCTGTAATAAATTAATGTAATCTAACCGTGTTTGGGATTATTAGAATTGTCATGAGATGCACTCTGGCAATAAGGTATTTAAGTTTGGCTGAGGGGTACTTTTTAGTGGTGGTACCATAACTAAAAAGTGTAAAATAAAAAACTTTTTACAAAAAAAAAAATTCAACCGACTTCAAAGTAAAAAAAAACAATGAAAAGTGCAAAATAATTTTAATTTCGGAAGTCGGTGTTAAATAACGAAGAGACAAAACTATCATAGAAACACCAACTTCCGAAATTAAAGTTACTTTGCACTTTTCAGTGTTTTTTTTTACTTTGAAGTCGGTTGTATTTTTTTTGTAAAAAGTTTTTTATGACCTTTAACCGTTTTGTGTGAAAGTAAAACCAATGAATTAGATGCTTTCGGCATGAATTACAAGCACATAATTATTAGTTACGTTTGTGCATTTTTACGAACTTGACGCGGGCAATAGCTAGTTATCACAATAAACATACTTCCGAAATGAACCCTATTTGCTATTTCGGGATTTAGTCTACCCATGTACAAAGTTTTATTGAAACCCGTTCAGTTGTTCGAGCAAAAAGAGGTACGCAGTCGCACACTTACGAACTTTTGCCTTTGTGATATTAGTCTGTGAGACTCGCGCTTCACTTCGCCTCTTGATCTCACCTGATGCTTAGCGATAATGTGGTCGACGATGGAGCAATCTTGCCTTTATATCCCCAGTACCTATTCACTCTTGACATAAAGACTCCCATTCCCCAAGTTATAGCTATCAGAAAACACAGACTCTGGCAAAGAATTCCACTTCTTAGGTGTAACAATAAATGTAATCTCAAAACGTTTCGTGCCAATTCAGCAACCATATCAAAACTAAAAGCGTTCAGACAGAAAAAGAAGATTATTTTTAGGGTTCCGTACCTCAAAAGGAAAAAAACGGAACCCTTATAGGATCACTTTGTTGTCCGTCCGTCTGTCTGTCTGGCTCTCTGTCTGCCTGTCTGTCTGTCTGTCTCGGGACGCGTGGAGGTATCGAGTTAAAATTAAAATCATATATACTCAAGTCTGCGGTCCCTTGAAGATGTGAAAAAATCAAACTTCTAAGTTAATGAAAAAAAAAGATACGGCCGTTTATGTCGCTAAAAACGTACCTATATTTCGACAGTCTCAAGGGAATCAAAATTCATAGGGTACTTGACTATTGACCCAGAATCCTGAAATTTGGCATAAAGCAAGGTCTTATAGCATAGGTATAGGAATAAATCTGAAAACAGTAAATTTGTGTTTACGTCACAAAAAAAAACTTTTTTTGCGATTTGGAAAAATCTTCCTGACTCCGTTCCGGAATTATGTGAATTGTATGAAGTATGTAAGCCCTCAGTGCGCGAGTCCGACTCGCACTTGCCCAGTTTTTTTTTTAGTTACGTTTACACAGGTTCAGATAAAGGTGTCACCCGCCCGCGTATTTGTCGGAATAAGAAGTCCTATTATGTCGTATTCCAGTATGGTCTGGAATACGACATAATAGGACTTCTATACTAAAAGAAGGATGAAATGGGTTGAACCATGGGGTCAATCCATTTCTTCCTTCTTTTGGTATTAATCGTAAAGTCATTAAGCTCCTTAATAGTCCCGATTTGAGCTACACAAATACTTGACAAACGTTTGCCCTGACTGAACAGGTCCACTCAAATCTGTGTGATTTTTCCTCAAAAGACGGTTTCAGACATTAATCTGCATGGTTCTCATAATTATGATTTGACCATTACATGTTTACTGTATGGACTTTAAAAGAGACTTTGACCTATGAGTTTGTTTCGATGTTTCTTCTCAGGGTAGTCAGCTAGGAAAAACTAGCTTCATTTAGTCTAAAATGTCAATTTAGAATGTAAACTTGATTTGAAAACTTATTTGCAAAATAAATTTTATTTACCATTCATCATTTCCAGCTAATTTTTTTTTTTTTTTAATTCATGTAAACCAGTGCTTGACTGCGATCCCACCTGATGGTAAACAGCGATGCAATCATTGATGGTGAGGCGCACTAGTTTATTAAGAGCCTATTCACTCTAGCCTTGAAGACACCTAAATTATAGTTGGACGGGAAGACCGCAGCAGGCAAATTGTTCCAGTCCTTCGATGTACGCGGTATAATCGGAATAATAAGTGGAATCCTCTGCCGAAATCTGTTTCCTGATAGCAACAACCTGGGGATGTTTAAATCAGGAGCTTAATGAATAGGTTACTTCTAGGCAAGCGCGCTCCATCGTCGACCACACCGTCGCTTTCTATCAGGTGAGATAATGGTCAAGCGAAAACCTAACATCAATAAAAAATCTAATGCCCTTGAGGCGAGATTGATTTTAAAACAAAAATCTAAATATACTGACTTTCTCATTTATACTATCAGTAGAATATAACTAGGCCGTCGAATATTTGCGTGTTAAATCTTTGTCTACCAATGAAACAAGGAAACAACTGATTTTTATTTTATATTCCACAACTATCACACAACGCAGTCTAGTCTCAAGCTAAGCTGAGCTTGTGTTATGAGTACTAGACAACTGATAAACATACTTATATATTTCTAAGTACACACATATTATAGATAAATTACACCCAGACACATAACAAATGATCGTGCTCACCCCAGAAACATTTGCCCTGGGTGGGAATCGGACCCACGACCTACGTCATAGCAGTCAGGGACACTAACCACTAGACCAACAAGCCAGTCAAAAAATATCTTGCCAATTATTCCAAATCATAGAAAATGAGCTCATGATATAAAAATAAAGCAGCCCATAATTGACTCTCAGCGAGAATCCTAACTAATTAGGTCACTTTTTATTATTGATGAAGTCTCATGGCTCAGTGATTGATTAATCTAGTGAGGGACTTCGGCAGGCTGCGATAGGCTAAGTTGATTTATTATCTCAACCCTTATTGGGATGTGTGTGAACAGTTGGTAGACAATTAAAATAGCCTCAAGTGTTAGCGATAGATACATAGACAGAATACCTAACTTTATTGTAAGTACACCGAAAATTGTAACACTATTATTTTACAATATTCTTAATTGTGTAGGTATAATGGTGGTCTACATTGATGTAATGAATATATTAGTTATAATAATACAACAATAATACAAATACACAACAAGGATAATACAACACAATAAAATAAACAGTATAAACAACAACTACAAGCATAATTCATGCAATAACGTGTAATAACACTAATAATAGGTCTTTACCTATGAAATTGGAGATTTTTAAAACGGGTTGCTTTGAACTGTTATATCATTGGATTGACTTGGAATCATAAGTTCAAATAAATTTTATATTAAAGGTATGTTATTCTTCTTTTGAAATTAGGTATTTATTGGTTTCTTTGTGTTTTATATTTTCTGTAATATAGCAGTACTTATAACCATTTTTGTATGAAATTTAAGAAAACTCGCATTATTTTGTAATATGAGTTCTACCGTGGAAACAATGGGACTCAAGTGATATGCAATATTGATGATGTATACGGACTTAAAACTGCTAATGAATGAGATGTCTATTTTGGTTTCAATCACTTTCATGTGAGAAATTTTATCTCAGGAATAACTTTATTTCTTACAGGCTACAAGACAAAATTTCCAAAACGAAATCTATTAAACCAAGAACACAGAGTTTTTTTGTTAGAAGAAAGTCGTAGGTATGCGACATTGATATTGTTTGCCCTTTGCAATGCATAGTATCTACGTTGAAACTCTTAATATGAAAAAACGTTTTTTTATTAGCTTTCATGGTTATAAGTACTGCGATATTACAGAAAATACAAAACACAAAGAAACCAATAAATACCTAATTTCAAAAGAAGAATAACATACCTTTAATATAAAATTTATTTGAACTTATGATTCCAAGTCAATCCAATGATATAACACTTCAAAGCAATCCGTTTTAAAAATCTCCAATTTCATAGGTAAAGACCTATTATTATATTAATTGTGAAAATTTTTTGTGTATGTTTGTTACTCCTCCACTCTCAAACGTGAAAATAAAACTGAAATTCTGGACAAGGGTAAACCACGTCTTGCAATAGGACACAAGATAGTTTTTCGTACTTAGTTCGGGTGCAATGTGAACACCTAGTAAAAAAATAATCTAGTAGTGAACGAATCTATTAGGGGGTGCCTGATAGATTCGCTGACCAGGAATCGGAAACTGAAAAAGAAAAATAGAATAGTCCATTCTATTCTGAAACCGAACCGAATTTTGAAAACTATATATTTTTATATATAACATGTTAATAGGTTTTTATTACCAAAAAAACAGATCCATTTATAAATTACCATTATAAAATTGAAAAAAAAAACACGTGTTTTAAACAAAAAACGGTTCTGATTTAAAATATAGAACAGAGAGGTTGAAAATGTTCGACATATTTTTATCTACGAGTGACGCAAAGATAGGGATAGGCAACATTTTGTCTCTCGATTAGACACGGCTGTTGGTAACGACTGATCGTGTAACGTAGATAACACAGATTGAGGCTGGTAATGCGAAATCTATGAGGTGCGTTGATAACAGTCACTCTTGCTAAAGGTCGAGGTAAAATTTTATCGAAAATTGAACGCGTAACGATAAATTCAAACTAAGATCCTCTTATCATGTTTTCTTGATTAGAGCCTCCCAA
Source organism: Mythimna impura (assembly GCA_905147345.3). NCBI lineage: Eukaryota > Metazoa > Arthropoda > Insecta > Lepidoptera > Noctuidae > Mythimna > Mythimna impura. The sequence continues at coordinate 27,113,688 of LR990355.1, forward strand.
AACCAAACTAGCACTTCCTCGCCTTGAGCGTAAAGAAACATCCGCACACACACGCACGCACACACACACACACACACACACACACACACACACACACACACACATAAAAACTGACACCATTATAAGAGTGACAGTTTTTATGTGTGTGTTTGTGTGTATGTGTGTGTATGTGTGTGTGTAAATGTTGTTTGTTGTGTATTAGTGTTATTTAAAATTATTCTAATGGAAAATTAAACAAAAACATAATATAACAGTTGATGAATACTAATTTATGTAGGTAGACAATCTAACGATTCTAATACCAAGCCCAGACACAAAGCAAAATGAAATTCGACTAAGAATAATAATTACTTATTCAACAAATTAGTTCACACTCAACAAAACACATTTTTAATTAAAAATATATTAAACGCTTTATCCTCCCGAGGTTCTGCAATATTAATAAATTAGAGACAAAACACAGAGATAAAATTGTGCCGCCATGACAGTTTGACCCCTAGGCCTTTGGGGCAAGCATATTCAATTACGTACCTACTGGATTTAGGTTTGTGGACCTTCACTTATCTAATTTGTGTGTCTGCTAACCTTGAGATATGAATTCTAATTTTATCCACCAACCAATTCTAGCTGACGAGTTTCAAAAATATTTTGTATTTTTTCAGCATTGTTCACGATGAGTGATGAAAGTGTAAAGAATTAAAGTGAAAAAGGAGTTAGAGGAAGCTTGAAAATGCACTAGTGACTGAAAAGTTGAAAAGGAATCGTTTTCTTGGTAAGGTATTGTGAAGAGGAGGGATGAAACATATGTTACGGCCGCATAAAAGTAGGTTTTTTCATGCAAGTTTTGGACCCATGTTTCACCATCTTAGGGCATGGATTTTGGAAAATTCTTTCTTTAGATCGCCTACGTCATAGAAGGACCCTTGTGCAAAATTTCAGGTTCCTAGTCCCAGTAGTTTCGGCTGTGCGTTGATATGTCAGTTAGTCAGTTTCTCATTTTATTTATAAAGATTTCAGTCTGTGTTAAAAAGTTTACTCAATCAGAAGCACAACAAATTGCAATTCTGAACATACAACCTCTATTATTACAGAACCCATTAAACTAAACCAAAAATTATTCAAGACATATCAGCGTTTTTCAAGTCAATTGTATGCAAAAACGAAATGCGAAATAGTAGCCAAGTCCATTGTTCATGTTAGTTGACTTGGCACTTAGAATAATTGGGGTCTAAATAGGTGCCAAATGTAGCTACTAAACTGCTTAACTACTAGACTGAGTAACAATCGGTGCCAACGAGAAGAAACTCAAAACACGTTTTGTTGGCATTTAAAACAAATGCTCTCGTAAAATGTTTAGAAAATAATTCTGAAAATGTCCATGTTCGATTAACGTCTTAATATTGTAATATAGAAATATTGTAAAATCAGTCACTTTTTCAAAAGAGTAGGTAACTATATGGTGTATCCTGCCGGTTCTTCTTCATATGAAACGACAAATTTGATTTGACTGGCCAGTTGGTCTAGTGGTCAGTGGCCCTGACTGCTATGCTATGCCGGAGGTCGTGGGTTCGATTTCCACCCAGGACAAATGTTTGTCAGTCGTCTAGTACTCATAACACAAGCTCTGCTTAGCTTGGGGCTGGACGGCGTTGTGTGATAGTTGTGGAATATTATTATTATCAATTGGTACCGTGCACTAGCTTCTGACGTTATATAAGTGCCCATGTAGGCCTATGTAAAATAAAATACTATTTTAAACTTGAACCAAAACACGGCTAGGGTACATTGATTTATGACAGAATTCCGGTGCCTACCTTCCGGCTTCATCATCAGATTAGTTCAATGTCCCTCCCCTTCTTCCTTCAATCAGTTATCGTCTACACGTATTATAAATAAATCAATTGTACTTGTTACGATAGTTCTGCTATGATCCTATGAGGAGTTCCGTTCCTTATCTTCAAAGTTCATCATCAGATCTTTACAATATTTCTATGGGACTAACTTGGGAGTACCTAGTTATAATCTGTCAAACAGAAAAAAAATTCAATATCGGTCCATAAGCATAAGCATAGAAATAGGTGAATATATTTACATTAAAAAAAATACACAGAGCTGAACATATAACATTCTCCTTTTTGATCTCAGTTAAAAAAAAATTCCCACACCTTTAATATTTCATTAAATACCGAACAAAAGAACATACACAGCAACCTGATGATAGAACTGTAACACACTTCAATCTCACAAGTATGACGTCACAGCGATGACGTCATACCGTGAACAAAGCACGTTTAACCTAGCTTACGGAGTTGAATTTAATCTGGTCTTAGCTGGCACTCATCATCTATGCTCTTAATGAATTTGAAGTACACTCGCTTGAGTACCGAGATGTCAGACGAAGCTGGATGTGGTAGGGGAGATTGCAATGTAATGGAATATGCATTGAAATGCATGTGTTGAATGTTATGAGAGTTTCTTTTTGAAAATTTATATTATAACTCATCTTTAAGACTATATCCTAATCCTTTGAAATAACAGGAGAGACATACGTTCTTAAGTCCCAATGCTCAATATGTAAATAGCCCCCCTAGCCAAGTTACAACCGTTTCGTTTCGATTCTCTTTTCGTCGATCGCCTCGAGTAGTCCACGCCTCCGATTCCTTTGTTCTGACGTCATCTCAACGCTCAGTCACGTGGCCAGAACAAAGGAATAGGAGGCGTGGCCGACTCAAGACGATCAACGAAAAGAGAATCGAAACGAAACGGTTGCAACTTGGCTGGTCATTGGTTTCTTAACTGCAATATATAATAGAAAACATGCTTCCAAGCTGTTTAGTGGTCGCTGAATACAGGGCAACGTACTTTGGAAACCCAGGTACCTACCATCCGTGTGGGCACGCCACAATTATGGCGGTAAGTCCCCTCTTTGAGGAGTGGCTGGAAAGACCACATGGCGTCCTTACCTACCGCATGACGCAGGTCCTCACCGGACATGGTAAGTTCGGGAGGTTCCTGCACCGAATTCGTGCGGAAGAAACGCCTGGGTGCCGCCATTGTGTGGACCGTCCGGAAGACACGGTGGAGCATACGGTAGAGGTGTGCCCCGCCTGGGCAGAGCAACGCCGTGTCCTCGTGGGGGCGATCGGCGGCATTGATCTCTCGTGCCGGGCATTGGTACAGGCCATGGTCCGGAGTGAGGAGGAGTGGCAGGCGGTCGCCTCCTTCTGCGAAGCAGTAATGCTAGCAAAGGAGGCGGCCGATCGCGTGAGGCAACGGTCCTCACGCCCTAACCACCGCCGGGATTCCGATCCCGATTTCCGGCCACCGTAGGCGCGGGCTTGCGGACGGCGAGTAATGGGTGGCTCGCCGTCCGACCGTCCGGTAACTGTCCGGACCGAGCCCAAGTCGTCGACGGCGCGTATTGTTCCACGCACGCCTCAGGGAGATGTCAGCAAATCGTAGGGGCCCAGCAGGGCCGAAGCCTACTGGGGCCACGGGTAGTATGAAAGCGAAGCCCGGAGCCCCGGGATGAAGGCAAAGAAGGAACAGGAGTGGGTTTTTAGTCAGTTAAAGTCTGACACTATCTCTCGCTCCACCCAAGAGCAGGATTTGTCATTAGATGATATTCCCACCTAAAAAAAAAAAAAAAGTAGGTACCATCCGTGAAATGGAGTAACACCAAGGCACTGCTGGCCTTCCTTGAGGGGAGGACTGGGGTGGATCGAATGACACATTTGTCCCACCCATACGCGAAATACGCGCTTTAGTCGTGGAGTTGCGGACACCAGGCTGAAATACCGAATCCTAAGGTTGTCTGGTAGATATCGCTGTCAGCGATAAGACCGCCATTGTATCCATAGATTTAAGTTTCTGTAAAATTATTACTATTTTGGTGAACATCATCTTCCTGCCCTTGTCCCGTGTTATTTGTTTCGGCGCAACACGTTTTTTTCTTCCATTCTGCCCTGTCACTCGTCATACTATCATTAACTTCCTTTTCTTTCATATCACTCTTCACACAATCCATCCATCTTTTCTTTGGTCTCCCTCTCCCTCTACTATTTTGGTGAACAATAAAGTTTATTCTATTCTACTCTAATAATATTAGAGAGTTCAGAAAGAGATCAGGCGCTGAACCAACGGCTTTACCTGCTTTCCGAGGCAGAGAAACACCACCAACTTCGGGTTTAAGTTATTATGGAGTAATTCGTAATGGAAAAACCTAATAGCACTTTTTGCCCGATCCTGTTACCGAACCCAGGACCCCACGTTCAGCAGTCGCTCTTGCGACCACAAGACCAATGTGGCAATTAAAATATGTCGGAGACGTCAATAGTACGGAAGCTTGAGAACGAATGAACGAGCTAAGTGAAAAGTGACACATGTCACTTTGACAGAATCCGCGCTGACGTTTGCACGAACCGAGTAGATAAAACTGCCGACCGCAGAGGTCTGGGGCTCTTTACTCTGTCGGCGGCCGTGCGTACAACGTCTGGTCTCGGGGACTGTCTCACTGCTCGTTGTGTAAAGTGAATACCTAAAGCTTGCATCATAATAAATTAGTTGTGTGATCTGGAATAGTTTGTTTATTGCTCGATACCCAGCCATCGCCCACAAAACAGAGTACCTGGACAGAACTTCAATGATGATCGGCATCCTGCGCCGACAAATATAATATTTAAGTAGAGAGCGAATTGGTATGTTAACATATTAGCTGTCTACTACAACTACGTAATATTAATATACGTAAGTAAATTCCCTCAACCGTAACACATTTGAACTAATATCCTATTAAGAGCGCCCAACCCGAGGTACATTTTCAGACAACCGCTCTACGTGATTATGACGTTATTACACATATTCTGTCTCTAGATATTTAGTTGATATTATCTAGGTTTCTGTTGAAATTAAAATATATTTTGTGTAATACTAACCCAGTAAAGAACTCGCTATTTTGTCGAACTTTGACCCTTCATAATGTACTTGTCGCATCAAAGGTGGCCGAGATGCGAAACATCGGGTCTTCATCACGATCCGACATAGTTCTTGGTAGGTGTGGGCACTGACTTGGGTAGTCGAACGAAAGATAATTTGAATCAGAATAATTTTATTTTGATAACGGTTTTACAAAAGGAAACAAACACGTGCGTTGGTACTAAGCGTATGCCGAGGCTGTCCGAAGTAGAATGCCACACCTCACGGGCTTCCCTCCAGTCCTCGCTGCATCCCCTCTACCAACGATCGTGTCCAAGCGGTAGGGTGCCGCTTGCGTTTCCAGTGACGATATTATTAGTTTACGAAACTAATTGTTAGATGGCGCTGTCCGTCGCACCGTTGCGCCATCAATCCACGACATACTCATACATTAAAATATGTATCTATAGAAACCTTGAATATATTGCATAGGTTACAGGTTGCATTTTGGAGAGTGTGCGCCGGAATTGCATGACTTGGTTCCGCCATCTCATATCTACCATCGGACAACCCGACGTACGGCGAGTATCCACCCTTACGTTGTTGAAACCTCTACGGTCCGGACTAAGCGTTACGCCTCGTCGTTTATACCGCGTACATCAAAGGACTGGAACAATTTGCCTGCTGAGGTCTTCCCATCCGGTTATAATTTGGGTGTCTTTAAGGCTAGAGTGAATAGGCTCTTAATAAACTAGTGCGCCTCACCATCAATGATTGCATCACGACGAAAAACACTTATTTCCTGGAACAAGTTTTGTGAAATATTCGAATAAATGACGGAATTACCGAACGCGAACAGAGCATTTAGGTGCTATCTCTCTCTTTTGACGTTGCTTCTTTATCAAATGTTGCGGTGGATGAAACTGCTAAATAAAAGACGTGCGTACGAATCAAGTGTATATTGAACTGCCCCCCTAGCCAAGTTACAACTATTTCGTGTCGAATTCCATTCTCCAATCGGTAACGCCTCGATGTCAGCAATTGTACAAAAATAGTTTAAAAAACTAAAAAACACGCTTTTAGCACGCACTAAAAATTACAATTGGATGTCCGCCATGTTGGATTTAAGTCACGTGACTATTTTTTTTTCGTATTTCTGACAGCAAACCCTTTCATTTGATACCCATATCATGGGGGTGCATTTCAAATAGCCTGTCCGCCATCTTGGACGTCCGCCATATTGGATTTAAGTCACGTGACTATTTTTTGTTTTCCTGACGGCAAACCCTTTCATTTGATACCCATATCATGGGGGTGGATTTCAAACAGCCAGTCCGCCATCTTGGGGAGGCCGCCATGATGTATTGTCATCAGAACTCAGAGCGTGTGCAAAATTTCATCCTAATCGAAGACCGGGAAGTGGGTCAAATTAATATTCCAAGATTTTCTTACATACTTAAATATAATAATAATAAAAAAAAAGCGTGTTAAAAACGATAAGTTCGTAGCCTTGTTGACGCGGGCCGCTCGTTCTACAATGTAGCGTTTGTATAACAAAGGATGTAGCGTTGAACATTGTAGAAACGATAAAAATTCATTCTATTATTTTGAACGATGTGAACTTGGCTACGAATTTTCTATTCGTTTGTTCTGACCACATGACTTTACGTTGAGATGATGTCATTCCCATATATTTCATTCGTTTTTGACTAGCGTTAACAATTGCAGATTATCAACTTGGCTAGGGGTGCTGATGTCCGTTACAAACACAATTGCGCGCTAGCTTATAACTACCCACTTATATAACAGAAACAACAAGCTTTTAGACCATGCTCACGATGACGATAGATAGCTCGAGAAGTGCCCTTTTAAGTTAGAAGGCACCCTATATATCTTGTCATGAACTGAAACACTAACGTGTCTGAGAATGACACTAATTGCCAGACATTCATTACAGACTGGTATTCAACTAGATGTCTTAAGTTACCGTCGAGTCACGCATTCTAGGAACACGCTTCGTATCCTCATAATTAGGTATGTCAGTAACATCTGTGTTGCTTGGAATTGTCTTGAATAGAATTTAAAATTAAAAAAAAACCTGATTCAAAAAACATGTGATGAATCATAAACTTCAAGCTTCAATTATATAAATATTTTATTCACTTTGATCAACACAATTTCATATTTATCACTTTATTAACAATCATTTTCAAATACACGGATTGGTAGGACATGTTCACTGTTCAACAACTCAGAGCAGACTGACTGTCCAGAATGACAGTTACAAACTCAATGTTTCCCCACCACAAACTTTCACAAACACTCGGTCCGACCAATCAGAGCAAAGTTAACAGTACGTAATATCAATTGACTAACTAATATACATTAGGGTTTATCAATAATTAACTGCAAGTAATTATTTCATTTTAACAATTATAATATATTTATACAAAACTAATACATAAACTCTAATACCATAAATCATTACTTAATGTCTACAACAAGTGCCTTATGTTCATGTAACTACTAGCGCCATCTATCGCTTATAGATGGAAGTTGAACGATTTATGAATATTTTCTTTAAAAATCATTACATTCGGCCATCCGACATCGTGCGATCTCCTGACGCACGATTACAATTTCAATGATAGACTACATTCATATAAATTATGATACTTCATTCAGTTCGACAAGAAAATGAGTTTTACATTCAAATTCATTACATTCGGCTAAGTATTGATTTTAGGTTTGCTTCCGGATCATTAGTTTGTCGTCACGTCATATGTTTAGAACATTCATCACTAGAAGAATAGTGTTTTTTGTCAAAAGCTTTTCTACATGTCTGGGATCATAAAACTTACCATATATAATATATTCCAGTAATTTTATCCTTAAAACTTTTGTTTTTGAATGGATCTATAGATTTTAAAATGAGGTTAATGTAATTTTACCTTCTTATTTGCAATCAGATCTACTAATCTTAATCAGATCACTTATGCTGTAGGTAGTAGCAGGGATTTTACTGGTAACGTAAGTATTCTTTTGCTTGTCTAACTTGGATATTGGAGCTCACCTCATCTGTTAAGCTTTGTAACGTGTTTCGTACTTCGTAATGTCGTCGTAGTCTATCGTTTAAAGTATCCTAGTAGCTTTGTGGCAGTCTTTCTAGTGAATGAATTACCAGAATTAACAAGACTCCATTGAATTTTCCAAGATAGGCATATGTTTCATTGGTGTTCGTTATAAACGTTGAAGTAATTTTATTTTGCTAGGGCATTTAAAATAGTGGTAGTCATTTTTACAGCGTTAAGAACAAGGTCAATACCATGACTATCGTAAAAGCTCTTTAGAGTAGATAAAGTATCTAAAAGAAAGCCACGATTGCACTATTATTCGAGATAGTAAACCAATGTAAATATATTTTATAACCAACACTATCAGTCGAAACAATTGGTCAACTTTCTGTAAGTATAAGGTAATTGACCAGCTTTTTGTCCGAGAGTATAGTCTTCGTTATTTACGCACACTGAATTCACGACAACATAATTATACATACTTTGTCATTAGGTTTTTCATCTGGTTCAGCCTTAAGAACTTTGAATCTAGGTCTAATCTTTATAATGTTGATAATCAATTCTCAGTCTCAATACTATAAACAGAAATAGAGGATTCGTCTTAGTGTCTGTAGACAGCATGGTATTACGGCTTAAGGTATCGACATACGCGTCCCAGATCTTACACTCTCAATGGTTAACTAAAGTCATGAATGTATAGCCACCATATTGCTATACGTTGTGTGGCGTCTTATTTAGTCAGGGTTCATTACATTCACTATTTGAAACCATAATATAAAACAAAACTTAAGCGTTTTGAATAAAAGTGACTCTTCAGCTGGAGAGCCCATGGGCTTAATTGTACTAATATTTCCCCTAAATCTAAGGCCCCAGCATCTGTGTGCAAATTCGTATCAAGTTAAGGTTATAATAATGATGTTTGAATCGCACTGTTTATCAAACTTTATTTTAATTTGGAACATTTAAATTGACCCGCCACTCTAGTGTATGCATTTTAAATCTATTTTCCTCTTAACCGAATTATAACAATATAATATCTAGCTCAAATTAAATCTTTTGTTGTCATTAACTTGGGGACCGACTCCGATTTCAGTCTTGACGATGGTCATGTAATATTATTATTTATCACCTACTTGTAAAATAAATATCATTTAATTGATGTATATCTTTTGCGGTGATGTCTGTGCATAGATTTGTTGATGATATAGTCAGAAAGATTTGACACGATAAAGAAACACACGATAAATACTCTGATATAAGATCCGTCTATACAAATATTTCCAGAATGATGTGAATCTATAGCTGAATTTGGTTGCGCAAGGTAAGTTTTAGAAAATTAAATCAATTTTACTGTTGAACAGTACAAGGTTCTTGTGAAAGGATAACGTGCCTTTACAAATTGCAATGGATGGTAACTCAAAATCTTCCCAATCTTTAGACGAGTCTGCATAAACTTTTGACTGACAACTAATACTTCTATATCGGATTCACGCAAAAGACTACATCGCTGTTAAAATCTATATAATACCCAGTAACATTGATCATTTTATTTCTACTTGTTTGTAAAGCAAGTATATATATATATTGTCATCAATATCCGTATATAAGCACTGATTTGTCATAAAAATATTCACATAAATTTCACCTTAAGTCGTACCAGCTAACATTTCTGCTTGAAACTGACCATAATTCTGCTCATTAGAAAAACTATTGTTAGTTTAGTTTACCACTTCGTCACTAAATACTACACTTTGGTAGGGTTTCGTAACATTTCTATTTTCTTTTGGTAAGCCTAGCAAGTTTTTGAGACAAAATGTATAGTCAGTTTCTGATCCTATTTGCATACAAATCAATTACAAATACTCTTTCTAATCCAACTTAAATACTCTCAAAATTTACTGGAGTGATCGAACTCCCGTATCACATTATTCTAATGTTTTATGTTCAAACTTCGATACTTGTAACGTTTTTCTCTTTGGAAAATCATTTAACCAACATGAGGTACCTCATTGCTTCTTGCGTCGTGGTGGTGTAGTCGACGAAGAGTTTGAATTATAACTTCTGCACTTCCTTCCAGATCGTCTCTTTGCATCATTCCTCTTCGAGTCTGTTTTGTTCGAAACATAAACTATCAGTTTGCCCAATAAGACTGATGGTTTTTCTTCTGTAGTCCTGACGCAATCGGACTCCAAGGCCTCAAAAATAAAAGAAATCAGTGGTTAAAACATTTACATGAATTATAACTTGTACCATTCATTTAGAACTCGCTTTTTTTTTCAAAAATAAAATCTCAATATAAAAATCTTCTTTCAATTCATTTTATCTATACTTATAATATCTTCATAAGCTATAACAGAATGTTCAATTAAAAGGAACTTATCCAATAAACAGGTCAAAATGATATGAAGCAATAATAAAAAAATGAATATGGAAATAAACTTAATAAATTATTCAATTCATTAACATCATTATTAAGCCAACATAGTCACACTGAAATCACTTAAGTAGGTAAATTCATACGTTACTTACGCTCTTCATGATAATTTCGACTGCATTGGGCACACTTAACCCGAATCTTTATTGGCTCACTTGGCCTAGTCCAATGTTACATGTGGCCAACTCTAATGGGACACTTGGCCTCAAATGGCGCACTTGGCCTCAAATGGCACACTTGGCCTTAAATGGCACACTTGGCCTCAAATGGCACACTTGGCCTCAAATGGCACACTTGGCCTCAAATGGCACACTTGGCCTCAAATGGCACACTTGGCCTCAAATGGCACACTTGGCCTCAAATGGCACACTTGGCCTCAAATGGCACACTTGGCCTCAAATGGCACACTTGGTCTCAAATGGCACATAGCATAATAGCATAATCAGCCTTTTAATGTTCCCACTGCTGGGACTCGGGCCTCCTCTCTAGGAGAGGGAATGGGCCGTAATCCACCACGCGGGCCCAGTGCGGGTTGGTGGATGTCACATGTCTTCGAATGTTTGATTCTAGGACTTGCCGGTTTCCTCACGATGTTTTCCTTCACCGTTTTGAGAGCAGTTGTGGTGAAATAAATTACACAAAGTAATGCGCCTGGCTGGGTTTTGAACCCGCGACCTACAACTCGTAAGTCGGGGCCGTTACCACTCGGCCACCACTGCTCAAATGGCACACTTGGCCTCAAATGGCACACTTGGCCTCAAATGGCACACTTGGCCTCAAATGGCACACTTGGCCTCAAATGGCACACTTGGCCTCAAATGGCACACTTGGCCTCAAATGGCACACATGGCCTCAAATAGCACACATGGCCTCAAATGGCACACATGGCCTCAAATGGCACACATGGCCTCAAATGGCACACATGGCCTCAAATGGCACACTTGGCCTCAAATGGCACACATGGCCTCAAATGGCACACATGGCCTCAAATGGCACACATGGCCTCAAATGGCATACATGGACTTATCTAACGGCACACTTGGCCTCATTAAGGCCCGCGTGTCTTCTTCAAAGGCTCGTTTTGGCCTCGTCAAGGCAAGTTTTGGCCTCGTCAAGGCACGCTCGGCCTCATCAAGGCACGCTCGGCCTCACCAAAGGCACGCTCGGCCTCACCAAAGGCACGCTCGGCCTCGCCAAAGGCACGCTCGGCCTCACCAAAGGCACGCTCGCCCTCACCAAAGGTACGCTCGGCCTCACCAAAGGCACGCTCGCCCTCACCAAAGGTACGCTCGGCCTCACCAAAGGCACACTTGGACTCATCAAAGGCAGTCACACATGGGCTGGTGCTGCAAAATGCCATCTAGCAGCTTTGGACTCAGTGGAAAGGCGTGCGAAGAGGCTAATTGGGGATCCAGATTTGGTTAAGTCCAATCTACAAAGCCTCGAGCACAGGCGCAGGGTAGCCAGCCTATCGGTATTTTACAGGTTGCATTGATTGATTGCATGACTTGACTTGACTTGATTCCGCCATCTCCTTTCTACCATCGGACAACCCGACGTACGGCGAGTATCCATCCTTACGTTGTTGAAACTTCAACGGTCCGGACTAAGCGTTTCGCTTCGTCGTTTATACCGCGTACATCGAAGGACTGGAAAACAATTTGCCTGCTGCGGTCTTCCCGTCCAACTATAATTTAGGTGTCTTCAAGGCTAGAGTGAATAGGCTCTTAATAAACTAGTGCGCCTCACCATCAACGATTGCATCGCTGCTCACCATCAGGTGGGATCGCAGTCAAGCACTGGTTTATATGAATTAAAAAAAGGCATACTCGGCCTCATCAAAGCACTGAAATCAAATCAAAGCATTTATTTCAAATAAAACATTTACACACTCCAGACACTCTTGTATTGCCAAGGCAGTCAGTCAGTCAGCAAATTGACGGTAATTGCATATTCCTAAGTGTAGATCTCTATGTGCAAGGAAATCCATTTACACCCTAAATCCACAAACACGGTTTCGTATTTTTTTTGTCGCTTCTAAATTCAAATTCATTTATTGTTTTTGTGAAAATTCAGTTCATAAAATTATTATTGTAACATACCCATTAGCGGTACAACATTAAAATTTACAATTATATGTCAAAAGGAAAAGAAAATTATCATAGCACACAAAGTAATCCAAGGCAACATAATGACAATTACCGCTATGGAAAATAGGTTAATTATACATAGCAATTGTCTTTTGTCGTAATTTAGCATTATGTATGATCAATTAAAACAAATAAAGAAAAAACAACCCAATTTAAAATATAGGAACTAAAATGAACCACTAGTAGTGAAAGTGTCAGCGATGTCCAGTTTTAACTGTCAGCGTTTGTTTACGAACATATAAGTACCACTCAGTTCACACATTTGAAGGGAACCGAATGATTCAACCCACGCGCCACCATCAGTATGAAAATTGAGTGAGTATAACACCTGTCTAAAATAACATTAGCACTCTTGGAAAAAATATCTCGATCTCATTTAGCTTTAATTTAGGCACACATAACCTAACATTCCTGTTATCACTGCACATATTTGTAGGCTTTTTGTAGGCATATCCCACTTCTGAAATGTGATGAATCATAAACTTCAAGCTTCAATTATATAAATATTTTATTCACTTTGATCAACACAATTTCATATTTATCACTTTATTAACAATCATTTTCAAATACACGGATTGGTAGGACATGTTCACTGTTCAACAACTCAGAGCAGACTGACTGTCCAGAATGACAGTTACAAACTCAATGTTTCCCCACCACAAACTTTCACAAACACTCGGTCCGACCAATCAGAGCAAAGTTAACAGTACGTAATATCAATTGACTAACTAATATACATTAGGGTTTATCAATAATTAACTGCAAGTAATTATTTCATTTTAACAATTATAATCTATATATATAAAAGGAGAAACTGACTGACTGACATATCAACGCACAGCCGAAACCGCTGGGGCTAGAAGCTTGAAATTTTGCATAAAGATTAATTATATGTCGTAAGTGAGCACTAAGAAAGGATTTTTGGAAATTCATCCTCTAAGGGGGTAAAAAGGGGGGATTTTGTAAGTGTGCAATTTTTTTTTCCGTGGGCCAATTGACTCCAAACTTTGTACAAATATTAACCTAAATTAGTTTTAAAGTTTTCCATATTTATTTTTTCAGTACTACCCTCAGTGCAAGATTTAGGGGATGTTAAAGTTTGTATGGGAGAATCTTATTTCTTGGGTTAATAAACTTGAAACTTGGCACGAATACATGTTTAAATAAATAATAAAGATTCCCATTATTCGTTTTTCAAAACTACCCTCAAATTACGGTTTAGGTCGTGTTCAAGATTTTTTGAAGTCTTACTGCGCGGCCTAATTTACTCGCAACTCGGTATTAGAAATTAGAAAAACAAGCCCTAAAAGAGCAAATAGCGATTACTTATTTCTCAAAAATAGTTCAACAACAACAAAAAAGTTCAAGTACATTCATGAATGTTGGTGAAATGGATTCCTCCATGTTTGTATGAAATATCTCTTTTTTAAATGTGCTAATAGATTTTCTTTACAACGCAACCATGTGATAACCTAATCCTATAATAACGTATCAATCATGTTATTTATATACGTACAACGACATCTACTGACCCAAATTGGTACAAACGAAAACATAAAATTAATTACAAAACAAGTTGTTGTGTCATAGTTAGCGTCTTCTTCGATAGAAATTATTACGCTAATTTAATGTTTTAAAAGTCTAAAAGCTTTGATTGATTAGTTCAGTAATACGTAAGGACACCATCGGTAGGCAAGATGTTGATGCTCATCAGTTGGATCAAATAGTGGATTACCGTCCTCCTTCACCGGTGGGCCGAGATACATGCACGAGCACACTCAATACGCCATGAATTATGTACGTCATTATGGTCGCGCAGACTTATTTTTCACCTTCACGTGCAACCCTCGGTAGAAAGAAATTAAAGAAAATTTGTTTCCAGGCTAAAAACCTCACGATCGCCACGATATCATCGCACAAATATTTCGCATCAAAGTAAAAAAAAATGTTGGGCTTGATAACTAAAAGAAAAATATTTGGTGAAGTTCCGTGATACATGTACGTAAAATGTTGGTTTTCTACTGTGTACACAGAAGAATACAGACTCCAGCACAGGCTTCCAGACTTCGGCACATTCATATTCTGATATGGCTAAAAAGACACATTCCTTCTGACATTACTGACAATTTTATTTGTGCCGAAATACCTGATCCCATCTAGATCCAAAGCTCTATGAGATAGTGAAATCTAATATGATACACGTCCCCTGTGGAAATTTCAACGCCAACTCGCCATGCATGAGAGACCAGCTGTGCACTAAACGCTATCCTCGAACAATGCTTATAAAAACACTGACCGGCGATGACGGATATTCAAACTGCAGGAGACATCCTTCAGATAATGGCGGATTTACTGTGAGTAGAGCTTGATAATCGTTGGTAATCCAGTTCTTTCACATCAATGTGGAATACTGTAACTCGGTCAAATCTATTAAATATGTTTGTAAATATGTGAATAAAGGGTCTGACCAAGGTACTCTTTGTTTAAACAATTTAAAAGATGAAGTCAAAACGTATGAAAGTGGAAAGTATATCAGTAGTTCAGAGGCAGTGTGGTAAATTTTCGGGTTTTCTATTCATGAGAATTTTCCCATGGTGTTTCATCTTGCTGTGCACTTAGAAAAATGGTCAAAGAGTATTTTTTAATCAAGAAAACTTAGCTAATAAAGGTTTCCTGTCCACCAAAAACGACTTTCACGTCTTTTTTTTTAACTATGTCAAGTAGATGACTTTGCAAAGACCTTCCTGTATTGTGAAATCTGTGCATTCTATGTTTGGAACAGTAATCGGTTCGAAAGGAGGAAAAGAGGAGTAAATGTAGATGGTTGGCTACACATTAAAAAAGACAACGCTTTAGGCAAGGAATATACGGTATATCCAAATAATACAGAGTGTTACCACCTTCGTTTGCTTTTTTATGAAGTTCGAGGTCCAGAATCATAGAACATACGACTTTCAAATCAGCATGCAAGGCTTTAGGATTACTTGAAGATGATCAACACTGACGTACAGTCCTAGGAGAGGCAGCCATGTATCAATAGCCGTTCATGGTGAGAGAGCTTTTCATTATAATGTTAGTTTTTTGTCAACTAGCGATTCCATTCAGCCTGTGGGATGAATTCAAACCATATCTTTCAGAAGATTTTAAACGACACATGGAGAGGCAGGTAAATAACGAACTATAACATTTTATACATCAGATTTTGCGCCAATGATTAGACGCCAATGTGCAACATTTTCAAGCATAGTAATCTGGCCCAATTGTTACGTAAAGCAAAAATAATAGTCTGGGATGAAAGTACAATGGCAAACAAAAGAGCTATTGAAGCATTAAATAGAGCTCTACAGGATAACAGGATAACAGGACATAAGAAGCAATGACAACTTAATGAGTGGCTTGACAATATTGCTGGCAGGAGATTTTCAGCAAAGGTTACCAGTTGTACGAAAAGGGACACGAGTGAATGAAATAAAGCATATAATATTAAAAGATACTGTACTTAAATCCTTCATCATTATCATCATCATCATCATTTCAGCCGAAGGACGTCCATTGTTGAACATTGGCCTCCCCCAAATGTCGCCATAATGAACGGTCCTGTGCATCTCGCATCCACCACATTCCCGCGACTCTCACCAGGATATCGGTCCACTTTGTGGGAGGCCGTCAACGCTGCGTTTAACTAAAATCCTTAAATTAACCAAAAACATGAGAGTACATCTCAGAGGGGACGTCTCTGCAGGTGAATTTTCAGACCTTTTACTTCAATTAGGTAACGGCAAGTACCAACAATTAGATGGGGTTATAGTCATACCAGAAAAATTATGTACGGTAGTAAGTACAGTCAAAGAGAGGAAGAAATTATTCAGGTATGGCTCAAATAAAGGACAAACCATTAGAATGGCTAAGAGAAAGAGCTATATTGACGTCTAAGAACGACCGAGCAGCAGTTATCAGTGATATTTTGCTGACATCAATTGAAGCTGAAGAAATAGTGTTTAATTCTATAGACACTGTGGTAAATGCAGACGAAGCACTCCACTATCCGGTTGAGTTTCTGAATACTATTAATCCAGTCGGCCTTCCATACCATAAACGTGAACTGCATGTGGGCACACCCGTGATGTTGCTTAGGAACTTGAAGCCTCCGAAGTTATGTAACGGTATCAGGATGCAAGTAAAAGCATTGCACCGTAGTATGGTTGAGGCTGTTATTTTAACCGGGTCTGCCCAGGGAGAAACAGAGTTCATACCGCGTATTCCATTAATCCCGAACGATCTTCCTTTCGAATTCAAAAGACTACAATTTCCTTTGAAAGTTTGCTTTGCAATGACAATAAACAAATCACAGGGCCAAACGCTTAAAACGGCGATGTGCGCGGACGTAGTCGCGGGCAAAGCGCTAGTATATTTATACAAAACTAATACATAAACTCTAATACCATAAATCATTACTTAATGTCTACAACAAGTGCCTTATGTTCATGTAACTACTAGCGCCATCTATCGCTTATAGATGGAAGTTGAACGATTTATGAATATTTTCTTTAAAAATCATTACAAACAGTACATTTTTTACAAGTAGAGAAAGTTTTCCATTGCGACCGAGGCGGTATTCGCCCGGGTGTTATAAATCCGAGTGCTGCGGTGACAAACCACGTGTATCAATCGACGTTTTTCAATACACTTACGAAGATGTAAATAAACGGAGAGTGACGAACGACTTGTGGGGGTCGCTTAGCACCCAGCCTGGTACGATAAGTGAAATAAATTGTGGCAGGTGGGAGCCGGTGCATTTTTCCGCACTAGTGCGAAAAACTGCATGCCTAAATGCGATAGGGATAAGAGCGAGTTTTCGAAAAAGCTTTATTTGAGTCAATGATACCATGTTCTTGTATTTTCATTTAAGTAACAGAATATTTCGAACCATGCAGATTCCTAGAAGTTGTTCCCTTTTATTAACTAGGAAAAAGTTGATGATCGTCATATGAATAAACAGATTTTCTTGAATCACTCCTTAAAATATTCTCGACTAGCTTTTGTACGTAAAATATAGCCTATGTCACTCAGGAATAAAGCAGCTTTCTATCGATGAAAAAATTTTAGCAATCGGACCAGTACTTTCAGAGATTACCTTCTACAAACAATAAAACAAACTAACTCTTTATAATATTGGTGTAGATTAAGTCACCTTTCAAAAAAATTATACTAGATCAAAATCGGTTCAACACTCTAACACGCAAACAATGAAATTGAAAGGAGGTCTTTTCCCTACAGTGGTATGGTACAAACTGACAGAAACGTTAACGTTGACACCGCATCAGCAAATCTCTTTGGTGTTGTAGGTCTCTTTAGGCAGCAACTATACCCATAGTGGGTTAGTGGGCTATCTAGCGGGCTGCGGGTTTTTGCTAACCTTTTACGCAAAAGAGGCAATTTTGATCATCTAAGTACTTACCAACTTCAAGAGCATGAAACAACAAAGATAAAGATAAAGATAAAGATAAAGATAAAGATAAAGATAAAGATAAAGATATATTTATTGCGTAACTGTGTACAATAAGGTCTTATTTATAAACATTACATTTTTAGATTCAACAGTCTATCCAAGTCGGATATGCAATAGTGTTTTTTTTTTTTTTAATTTGAATATTAAAAAAAAAGAAGTAGATACACAAATATTATTTTTTATCAAAAAACTCATGCAGATTATAAAATACATTATCAATCAAAAATGTTTTCAATTTATTTTTAAACATATTTCCATTTAACTGCTTAATGGCTATTGGTAACTGGTTGTACACACGAATAGCAGTAACATAGGTACTTTTATAATACATCATATTGTTGACAGCTGGTAAATTAATGTCATATTTATATTGTTTTCGAATGTTTCTTTTGGAATTTGATTTGAAATTAAAGTTTTGCATATTGTTTTTAACAAATAAACATAATTCGAGTATATAAATACCAGTCAATGTCAGGAAACCCTCCTTTTTGAAGACATCTCTTAATGATTCGGTACTATGCATGTTATATATTGTTTTAAGACATTTTTTCTGAAGAATGAATGTAGATTGTACGTTTGTCGAGTTCCCCCAATATATTACACCATAAGTTAACAGTGGGTACACATTTCCAAAATAAGCATTTCTAGTGACACTTAAATTCGTAGTTTCTGCAAGAACTGACAAGGCGTAGCAGGCACTAGATATTTTTTTATTAATTTTTTCAATATGTGCCTTCCAGTTTAAGTGTTGATCTATTGTAACTCCTAAGAAATTTGTATCTTTTACTTCTTCAATCACTGTATCAGAAATGGTTACACTCAATTTATTGTGCTTACTTTTATAGTTTCTAAATTGAATCAATTTTGTTTTTGAGGCATTAACTTTTAAATTTATTGACTGCAACCAATCAGTCACAGTTATTAATGTTCTATTTATTTCACTTTCGTAAATAACATTATTGGAATATTCATTTGAAATAAATATAGTAGCGTCATCAGCATACATTACACAAAGGTGGTCAATAATATTCGGAAGCTCGTTAATGTACAATAGAAAAAAACGGGGGTCCCAATATACTGCCTTGCGGTACGCCTAGTATTACAGATTCGAATTTAGACTTTACAACCTCCACCATTTTAGTACGTTCATTGTATACATCAATTACAGTACCCTGCATTCTATTGTTTAAATAATTCTCTATTAATTTAAGTGCTGTACCTCTTATTCCTATCTTTTCCAATTTATCAAGCAAAATGTCAAATTTTACACAGTCAAATGCTTTTGACATATCAATGAAAAGAGCAGCACATTGTTTTTTATCATTGATTTTATCCCAGATAGTATTGAATAGTTTGTATATTGCCAATGATGTAGTTTTATTCTTCTGAAATCCAAATTGGTTAGCATTTAGAATATTATTTACACAAAGTCAAAGTCAAAAGTTTTTATTTCACATAGGCCTACATGGGCACTTATAAAACGTCAGAAGCCAGTGCACGGTTCCAAATTGGTCGTTTCCTATGGAGAAGAACCGGCAAGAAACACCATGGTTACTCTTTTAAAAAAAATATTGTTCTTACAATATTTCCATATTACAGTATAAGTAGATATTATGTTAGGACAGTGTAGAACGGTCAATATTGTACTAAAAAGTACAATAAAAATAATCATAATAACAACACAACGGGTTATTAAAGCAGTGGTGGCCGAGTGGTAAAGGCCCCGACTTACGAGTTGTAGGTGTGTTCAAACCCAGCCAGGCGCATTACTTTGTGTAATTTATTTCATCACCACTGCTCTCAAAACGGTGAAGGAAAACATTGTGAGGAAACCGGCATGTCCTAGTACCAAAAATTCGAAGACATATGACATCCACCAACCCGCACTGGGCCCGCGTGGTGGATTACGGCCCATTCCCTCTCCTAGAGAGCAGGCCTGAGTCCCAACAGTGGGAACATTACAAGGCCGACTATGCTATGCTATGCTATGGGTTATTAAAATCTGTTTGTAGCTACGGCAAAACTATGCCAGTTTCACACCTATGCGAACAGAATAAACACATAATCTATACCAAACACGTGGATTCCCATGCGTGATGTTTTCGTGTGTAGTAAGCAAACGTGTGGCGGTTCACGCTAGACATGTTTGCACGCTACGCAGAGCTAAAACATACATTGATTCAGCGTGTCACGGGATGTATTCTGTGCGTGGTTTATGCGCTAGATCCATTCGTGCATGACTGTACTTCTGTTCGGCGTAGAATTTGTTTGGTTATGTTGGTAGTGGTTGGAAATTTTGGTAAGGGACCGTTTTAGTTTGAAACTTTCATGAAAGTTTGTTTTTGTAACCACATTGTGCCTATACGAACTTGCTTACCTTTATAATATTGGTTTACGGCTTGAGACAGGAAGCATGTCTTACACAAATAATTTTAATACAAAAATCACATTTTGGTAGTAGTAATATTTACTGAAAACAAAGAGGAAACATATTTTTAAACAAATTATATTTCAGAAAGTACCTGCCTTACCTGCCAAAGAAGAATCTTTGATTTCTTTGGCCATATTGCCAGAAAGAGAGGATCACCTCTCTCTCAACCATCGCTGTAGACTCGTCGCATTTTTTGCGTGTGGACACGGCATTATGCTGAGCGTTCGGCCGTTTTACACGGTATATGTTTTTTTTTTGGTTTGTTTGTAATCTTTTATATGTTAGTCATAAGTTTGCGCCTTTTCCGTCAAATAAAATATTTTTCTTTCTTTCTTTCTATAACCTGGAAAAGTTCGTGCTGACAGGAATGGTAGATGGGAAAAGACCCAGGAGTCCGATCAAACCAAAGACCAAATCCGTGCTACACTGGACACTCTGCGACGCCATCCACATCACAGAAGTTAGGACAACATAACCAAATGTTAAACATAAACAAAAAGTTTGTCGTGGAGGTTATGACCCTAAGGATTGAAGATAAACGACGCAAGGAGGGAGACCTATCTTCATCATCATCATCATCACAACACGGGACAAGGGCAGGAAGATGATGATGATGGTCATCATCATCTTCCTGCCCTTGTCCCGTGTTATTTGGGGTCGGTGCAACACGTTTTTTTTTTTCCATTCTGCCCTGTCACTCGTCATACTATCACTAACTTCCTTTTCTTTCATATCACTCTTCACACAATCTATCCATCTTTTCTTTGGTCTCCCTCTCGCTCTCCTATATAAACCTATCTTATATAAACTATTATACTAAAATAATAAAGGTACAAGTTTGTATGTATCTCTATAGTTATACTATGGAGAAACTTACTCACATACAGCACAGCTTCACCAAAAAAAAGAGAAGTTATTTGTTGACTTCCAAAAAAAAGCATTTCCAAATCGATCAGTGTTTAAACGGCGAATTTATTACAAAAGAATGAAACAATTGTACAGAAATAAATTTAATAAACTTCAAAGTAAACGCTGCTCGCTAATTCAATTTGCATGACCATCCCACAGGAACTCAATTCTACAGTATACTTAGCCATTTCCTTCAAAAATAATATTACCATTCAAAAAGACTGCTGCTATGAAAGGTACCCACACACGAAGTTATTGTCTTTAATAAAGTGCTCTTGAAGCGTTGTCGGTTCCGGTCGTCGTCAAACTCATTACTATCCTCTTAACCAACTGCGGTGGCTGCTTCCTGGAATGTACCGTTGAGTGTTGTGTGACAAGTCGTTGAGAGTAAATATTTTGGTAACCTTTTTGCGTTAGTAGATTTTATTAAAATGAGAAAAACAGTTTTATTATTCATTCCAAATACTTCTCTTGCTCTAAAATGGAACGAGAACGCGTGTCAGATTTTTACTGTCTAAACCCACCTGCAACGAGACCCCCTTTGCACGAGATCTGTCTATTCGGCAAAGCCAGCTCACGAAACTGAAGACCGACGATGGCAGAGTCATATCCGCCAAATCGGAGCTTCTGGGAGAGATCGAGGCTTTTTATGGACATTTATATACGTCTATCGCTAAACCCGCTGCAAATCTAGTAAACGACCCAAGAGCTAGATTGGCTCGACACTATACCGAAGATATCCCGGACGTCAGCCTGTACGAGATTAGGATGGCTCTGAAGCAGCTGAAAAATAACAAGGCGTCGGGTGAGGACAGAATTACGGCCGAACTCCTGAAGGCGGGTGGAAAACCGGTCCTTAAGGCCCTTCAGAAGCTATTTGATTCCGTCATACTCGAGGGAAAAACGCCACAGGAGTGGAGCAGAGGCGTAGTGGTACTCTTCTTTAAGAAGGGCGATAATGCCCTGCTTAAGAATTACAGGCCCATCTCGCTTCTGAGCCATGTCTACAAGCTGTTTTCCAGAGTCATCACGAATCGTCTCGCGCGCAGGTTCGACGACTTCCAGCCTCCCGAACAAGCCGGATTTCGAAAAGGCTTCAGCACCGTGGACCACATACATACACTGCGGCAGGTTATACAGAAGACTGAGGAGTATAATCAGCCTCTCTGCTTAGCGTTTGTGGACTACGAGAAAGCCTTTGAGTCGATTGAAACTTGGGCTGTACTGCAGTCTCTCCAACGGTGCCAAATTGACTATCGGTATATCGAAGTGCTGAAGTGTTTGTACAAACACGCCACTATGTCAGTCCGACTACAAGACCAGACCTCGAAACCTATCCTCTTGCAGCGGGGCGTGAGGCAGGGAGACGTTATTTCTCCGAAACTGTTCACGGCAGCAATTGAGGATGTCTTCAAGGTTTTGGAATGGAGAGGGCTAGGCATTAATGTCAATGGCGAGTACATCACTCACCTTCGGTTTGCCGACGACATAGTAGTCATGGCTGAGACTACGGAGGAGCTCAGTACAATGCTTGGTGATCTCAGTAGAGCTTCCGAAAGAGTGAGACTTAAAATGAACATGGACAAAACCAAAGTCATGGTAAACAGCCATGTAGCACCCACTCCTATCAAAATCGGGGACTCTACACTCGAAGTTGTAGACGACTACGTTTACCTGGGACAGACGGTCCAGTTGGGAAGGTCTAACTAACTTCGAGAAAGAGATCAATCGTCGAATCGTTATAATCATCGAAATCGTTTCGGGAAGCTGCGCGGTATCTTCTCGTCCAATATACCACAGTGTCTCAAGACGAAAGTCTATGACCAGTGCGTGTTGCCAGTGATGACATATGGCTCCGAAACGTGGTCGCTTACAATGGGCCTCATCAGAAGACTTAAAGTCACCCAAAGGGCAATGGAGAGGGCTATGCTCGGAGTTTCCTTGCGTGATCGAATCAGGAATGAGGATATCCGCAGGAGAACCAAGGTTGCCGACATAGCACGAAGAATCGCCAAACTAAAGTGGCAATGGGCAGGGCACATTGCTCGCAGAACAGATGGCCGTTGGGGCCGAAAGGTTCTGGAATGGCGACCACGTACCGGAAGACGTAGCGTTGGAAGGCCTCCTACAAGGTGGACCGATGACTTGGTAACGGTTGCGGGAGTCCGATGGATGCGAGACGCACAGGACCGTTCGTTGTGGCGAGACGCTTGGGGGAGGCCTATGTCCAGCAGTGGACGTCTTTCGGCTGAAATGATGAATGATGATGAAACCCACCTGAGTCCTTTAGTTGCCTTTTGCGTTCTAGGGCCACGGTCACTCTTTCCAACGTTCCCGCAGTACATTACTTATACAGTTTACCTCAATTCTTGAATTTATACAGTTTACCTCAATTCTTGAATTTATTCACTTTACCTATAATATTTTCGTCGTTTATAGTAAATTCCCATGAATAGGGATGTGAACCAATGGCATTAGCCGGGCAGTGTCTTCAGTGTCGGGCAGAGTCAGGCGGGGCTCACCAGGATCATCGTCATTATCATTTCAGCCGAAAGACGTCCAGTATGGGACATAAGCCTCCCCAAATTTCCCCACAACGAACGATATTAAACATTATCAATGGTAGAATTAGAGTTTGTTCCTATATGTAATTACTTTTTATTAGGTAAATCCAACGACCTTATAGCCACTAGACGCCTCATGATTGAACTAGCGCACCAAAACAATTCTGTCAACTAGCCGAGGTACGGGGAGCGGGGTACTACGTTCTGATTGGTTCGCTTGGTACGGGAGAGCGGGGTACTGCGTTCTGATTAGTCGAAACATCAGATCTACAATCATAATATGTGTTAATAGACTTGTATCGCCTGTTATGAGACGTCTAGTGGCTGTAAGGTCGTTGTGTAAATCAAAACACCTTCGGCAATCTGTCTGGATACTTCAAATTCGAATGAATATTCAAATCCAGCCAGAACTATTTTCTGCCAGCCAGCATGTACTTGCGGGATTGTTCAAAATAGTTACCATGGCCCTGGAACGTAAAGGCAACTAAAGGAACACAAGTGGATTTTAATCAGTTAAAGTCTGATACCGCGTGTTTGAGTAAAGTTTGAGTGAATCAAAGAAGATATTTGTTGATATCCCACTTTGAAAAATAAAATTTTGTAAGGTCTATTTAGAGACCTAGGCCTATTCAGAACACACATTTACAAGTTATGGAGTAAATTTTTTTTTGGTCTCCATCTTCACATTGAAAGCTATTTTCTGCAGCTTCAGTTAAACGCCGCCGTCCGTTTCTCCTCTCCGTATATTTCCGTATAATTTGTCTTAAGAAGTCGGCTAATGTTTCCGTCTGTCAAGATGGAGGATCGCGCGAAGCTATTTATCTCGACGCACTGTTCGCAGCAAAGATGCTTTCTGACGCCTCACTCAGTACTGATACCGTTGGCAGCTAAAGTCGCAACATCAGTTATTATAGAAACTCAACAAGTTGGTTGTAACCAACTTTATTGAGTATATTCATGAATACCAGGGCCATGGTGATTCGAAAGAGTCACCATGGCTCTGGAACACAAAGGGTAAAACAGTTTTTTTTGAAGGTTGGAAATCATCCAATGACATCTCCCACCCTTGGGCTGGGCAGGAGGCCGTGTCAGACTTTTACTGACAAAAACCCACTCCTGATCCTTCTTTGCCTTCGTTCCAGGGCCCAGGGTTCTCTTACGCATAACCCATGGCCCCAGTAAGTAGGCTTCGACCTTGCTGGGCTCCTACGGTTGTTGACATCTCCTTGAGGCGCGCGTGGAACACTACGCGCCGTTGACGACTTGGGCTCGGTCCGGATGGTTACCGGACGGTCGGACGGAAGGGTACCACAGATGGATTTTAGTTAATATAAAAACTTTTTCCAAAAAAAATACAACCGACTTCAATGTAAAAAAAAACACTGAAAAGTGCAAAATAACTTTAATTTCGGAAGTCGGTGTTTCTATAATAGTTTGGTCTCTTCTTTATTTAACACCGACTTCCGAAATTAAAGTTATTTTGCGTTTTTCAGTGTTTTTTTTTTTACATTGAAGTCGGTTGTATTTTTTTTGGAAAAAGTTTTTATTTTACACTTTTTACCACCACTAAACAGTACCCCTCAACCATACCTTTTAGCCAGAGTGCATCTCATGACAATTCTAATAATACCAAACACGGTTAGATTAAATTAATTTATTACTGAGTTCCGGTGCCTAACTTCAGGCTTCATCATCAGATCAGTTCGATATATTCTTATTCTTCTTTCAATCAGTCATCGACTACATGTATAAATAAAGCAATTTTACTTGTTACAACAGTTCTGCTGTGATCCTACGACGAGTTCTGTTCCATATCATCAAAGTTCATAATCAGATCATAACAATATTTCTATGGGACCAACTTGGAAGCATAACCTTTCAATCAAAAAAAATATTAATTTGAAAATCAGTCCACAATTAACCGAGAAATCGGTGAACATACATTAAAAAAAAACATACATTCAGCCGAACACAGAACTCCTTTTTGAAGTCGGTTAAAAAGTATGAAAATGTAAGCACTTATACAAATACAACAACAACAAAAAAATATCTTGATGTCCGTTATGTCAGCCCCTTTAGGCTACCATATCTCAGGACATTTTGTTTATTCGTGTTTTCGAGACAGACATGCCCGTCCTTCACTACTTACTGAGCCCACGTCTAGATCACCTATAGAAAAGAGTTCAAACCTCTTAGCAATCAACAATTAACAAAAAGTTGCAAAGTCTTTACAAAAGTTTTACAATTTCTTTTGCCAACTGTACGCGTCCGTTTTGTTTTAGAATATAATTGTTTCGTATTCATCCTGTGTAATATGATTATAGCATTGTGACCGCGAAGTATTGTCGAGGCGTTGAAAATTTACGATGAAATGCATTTATTTTAGAATAGCTTTGTTTTTATTGGTTTGAGATCTACAGGAATTATTTCTAAATTTTAATGGAATTGGCAATTAACAATTGCCAATTCTATTACTACGTAAAGGTCCCCTTAAGGTTTGCCCGTTTATGTAATTACTAACTGACTTAGCAAAAGTTCTGCCACATAAATTATCAAAGAAAATAATGGGGAGTGGGGGCAGGATGGTAAAATTTAGCTAACGACCTACCATATAATTATACCCAAAAAATAAAACATAAAAATCGGCCATGCCGTTTCGACAGAGTTCAATAACAAATACGATATTTTTTTTATATTAGATGAACCTACCTTTCAATTTGTAATCTGTGGGAAATTATCAAATAACTTCTGCCGTTTTGGGTGGAGCGAGAAGGAGTATCAGACTTGACGTATAGGTGATCCCATCCGAAAACCGACAGCGTAGTACCTCGGCGTTGATGATTTAGACTTTGAAGTTTCGACTGAACCAATGAACAATTCCGCAGCCTTGGCAGAAAACATACATATAACTGTAGCACCAAGATCAAAAGATTGCGTGTTCAAATCACGTCGGGGTCACCAATTTATAGTTGCTACATATAGGTGATTGTAGAAAATTATTATAAATATTTTAAAGGAAAATCAATTGATGTTTTTGTTGAAGTTGTATTCAGTCAAGATATTTATGACAGAACAAAGAGTACAGAGTTTGAATAGCAAAAACACTATAGTTATCCAGCCAGATAGGGTGTCGAAACTTGTACGTGGTGCTACATAACCTTGATAGCTGATATATTTTGTTTTTTCTTGTTTCAGAAACATTGGCAGCTGCGCTAAGATTGGGTGAGTTTTATTAAACTTTATATTTTTTCTAATATAGTGTACGTCAGTCACCAAACTTGATGGATCCGCAATAGCAGTCATTCTTGTGGTATTGTTGAGAGATAGCTATCAAATTACTACGATACGATGATATTTTTGTATGTGGATATATTAAATCAAAGCATTTATCTATAGGTATATATAAAAGGAGAAACTGACTGACTGATATATCAACGCACAGCCGAAACTACTGGGACTTGAAATTTTACATAAGGTTTCCTTTTACGACGTAGGCGAGCACTAAGAAAGGATTTTCTAAAATTCACCCCCTAAGGGGATGAAACGGGGGTCCAAAATTGGTATGGAGAGATCTGTTTTCACGAGGGCGAAGCCGCTGACAGAAGCTAGTTTCAAATAAAACATTTACAGGCACTTTTGAATTGTCAAAAAGTCAGTCAGTTAAAAAATGATGCTAATTGCACATTTGGAATGTGCAATTAGCAGATCTCTATGGAGAAAAATGTCCAAGAAACTCCGTGGTCGTGAAATAGTCTGAGGTCAGATTTGGTACAGAGTAAGCTGAAACCCAAGAAAGGACAATGGCGGCTTCGATTTCGACTTGGCGTCCGATTTAACCGACATTCACGCGAATAAAGTCATGGGCAAAAGTTAGTAGCCAGTAAAGTATCAAAACACACGTACGAAACATGTTGTTAAATAAATAAAACTGCTAATCAATGTGTAAAACGACGATTTCCGTCCAAAGGGTGGCTCGTCGAGTCGTTACGTCACACGTCCCAAGGGTGGCTACGGGGAGGCAATCAGGAAGCCGGCGGAATTACACATCAACGTGCGATATTAATGTTATTTCTACGAATTTTCGAATATGTTTTGATGGTGGCAAATATCATAGATGTGTAGGATATTTCCCTAATAAAAAAAAAAAATTGTTACACTAACCTTAGATTATGGTAGATAGTGCTTTAAAAATTTATGGTGTAAACAATAATTGGTTGGCCAATAAAGGAAAAATAAATAAAATAATCGAATCTGGCAAAACATAAATGTGCAATGTTTAAGGAGAGCCGAAATAGAAAAATGTGTGCTGGTATTTCTCTCAGTTATTTCAATTTAGTTTTCAAAAGGAAATAATCTTGTATAAAGGAATAGCAGAAAAAATGCTGAATGAAATGCTCATACTTGCGTTGTCATGACTGTTATTTTAAATTAGTTTTCAAATAGAATGAATCTTGGATTTAAGTTATCACGCTAATATTTTAAAGGCGAAGTTGGTGAGTGATTGGTGTGTGTTGGTGGTGATTTGTTGTTGGTTGGTGGTATAGTTTTTTTTTTTTATTATTGATAGGCTCGCGTTTGACCACTATCTCACCTGATGGTAAGCGATGATATGGCCGACGATGGAACACGCTTGCCTAGAAGGAATCTATTCACTCTTGACTTAAAGACCCCTGGTTGTAGCTATCAGGAAACACAGACTCCGGCAGGGAATTCCACTCCTTAGCTGTACGCATAATGAATGTTTTCCCAAAACGCTTTGTACGTATGGGTGGGATGTCCACCATGTACCGATGGCGCAATGCCGTACGTCTTGTGGTACGATGATGATGATGGTTGTTGGTGAGTTGGTGGTAGTTGGCGTGTGTTACTTCCTTACGCTCGGATGACTAAAGTGATTTGGATAAAATTTGGTAAACTGATGGTAGACCAGTGGTAGCCGAGTAGAGCAGTTGTGGCTGAGTGGTAACGGCCCCGACTTACGTGTTGTAGGTCGCGGGTTCAAACCCAACCAGGCGCATTACTTTGTGTAATTTCTTTCATCACCACTGCTCTCAAAACGATGAAGGAAAACATCGTGAGGAAACCGGCATGTCCTAGAAACAAAAATTCGAAGACATGTGACATTCACCAACCCGCACTGGGCCCGCGTGGTGGATTACGGCTCATTCCCTCTCCTAGAGAGGAGGCTTGAGTCCCAGCAGTGGGAACATTAAAGAGGCTGATTATGCTATTATTATGCTATGGTAGACCATATCCTGGAATAGCCCATAGCTGGAACAGCATTGGGTAGGTTCCCTTGCGATATTTTCTACTTTCACATGGGTGCTACTGGCAGCAGCTCTTTTTAGGGTTCCGTACCTCAAAAGGAAGAAACGGAACCCTTATAGGATCATTTTATTGTCCGTCTGTATGTTTGTCTGCTTGTAATGACCCTTTATCTCGGGAACGTGTGAAGGTATCGAGTTAATATTAAAACCCATATACTCAAATATGCGGTCCCTTGAAGCTGTGAAAAAATCAAACTTCTGAGTTAACAAAAAAAAATGATACGGCCGTTTATGTCACAAAAAACGTGTATTTCGATAATCTCAAGGGAATCAAAATTCATAAAATACTTCCTGTTGACCAAGAATCCTGAAATTTGGCATGAAGCAAGGTCTCATAGCCCAAATATAGGAAAAAAATTGAAAACTGTTAATTTGTAGTTACGTCACAAAAAAAAAGAAAAATTTGCGATTCTGAAAATCTTCGTAACTCTATTCGGGAACTGAACTGTTTTCATAGGTAATTTTGTCCGGAACTCTCAGTGCGCGAGTCCGACTTACACTTGTTCGGTTATTTGCTACTTTGACTGCTTCATTTAGGTAGGGTTATCAATAGTTAACGTTAACTCTTTGACACTCAAATGTAA
The DNA here is from genome assembly GCA_905147345.3 of Mythimna impura. NCBI lineage: Eukaryota > Metazoa > Arthropoda > Insecta > Lepidoptera > Noctuidae > Mythimna > Mythimna impura. Next base: position 27,143,584 of record LR990355.1, read on the forward strand.
TAATAACTGGTTGCTGTCAGCGGCTTCTCTCACGTAAAAGTAAAAGATTGTCCCAAAGAAACATACTCCCGGGGTAACAAGTATTCTTTATGCTATTCCGGGACATGGTCTACTCGTGTGCTAAATTTCATTCAAATCCGTTCAGCCGTTCGAGCTTAAAGAAATAACAAACATACACACACGTACACAAACTCAAAAACTGTCGCCTTTATATACTACTACTAGCTTCTGCCAGCGGCTTCGCCCGCGTGAAAGTCGGTTTCTCCATACGAACTTCCAACCCCCGTTTTACCCCCATTAGGGTAGAGTTCCGTAAAATCCGTTCGATGTCTACACCCTATTTTATTTTATTTTTTTCCGGTGGGAAAATCATCTTATGACATCCCCGCTCTTGGGCGGGGCGGGAGATAGTGTCAGACTATTACTGACTAAAAACCCACTCCTGTTCGAGTGAGCCGAGTCTTCCTTTCAGAATCAGACCCTTGGCCCCAGTAGGCTTCGACCCTGCTGGGCCCCTACGATTTGCTGACATCTCCCTGAGGCGCGCGTGGAACAATACGCGCCGGTCGACGACTTGGGCTCGGTCCGGATGGTTACCGGACGGTCGGACGGCAGGCTACCCATTGCTCGCCGTCCGCAAGCCCGCGCCTACGGTGGACCCCCTTAGGGGTGGAGTTTCGTAAAATCCGTTCTTAGCGGATGTCTCCACTCTATAAGTAACTTACCTGCCAAATTTTAAGTTTGTAGGTGTTATAGTTTCTGAAATTTCGTGATTAATCAGTGAGTGGTATTTCGCTTTTATATATATAGATAGATTAGTGTGATCAACAATTAATACACTATCCATAATAAACAGCAATAAATTTCACAGAAACCGCAATTACTTACAGAAGACTTTTGTATTATTTTTCGTCCGGCCCGGACACGACTGTAAATACCGGACCGTCCTGTAAAATACCGGACATCCCGAGGGACGCTGACACCCGTTTAATTTACTAAGGAAAATGCAGGACGGCGCCCTCGCACTCTTTATGGGATTGCTTGTAAAACCTATCTTGAGCAAAGACATTTTCTTTTAAGAAAGACAAGAAAAAAAGGAAAATGTGCGACTAAAGCCTTCTTCAAGACGAAATTGAACACTTTTCTTTTTATGTTCACGGTCTTGTAAAAGGTTTAAATTGTGCTAATTGTATCGTATCTTCTTAATGACTAATTATACAAACAAGAACATGGAGAGGTGTAATAGCTCAGTGGTTAAGACACTCGCTTCTCATGCGGTTGAGGGTTCGAAAAAGGGCAAGTACTGATGTGAATTTTTCAATTCATATGTACTTCTCTTTTTTTTTAGTTCAAAAAGTGAGAAAACGACTCCCAAACTGAGCTCAGCCCGTATCTTGGGTAGTTGGCGGTTCATCCTATTCTGTTGGTGCATAATATGTAGGTATTACTTGGGTGACACCATATTTAGGTTTTCTAATAAATAAATAAAAAAAAAAAAAATAACAATAAAAATAAAAATAAAATTTCTAAGTTATCTATGACATTACAGATACCCCGTGCCTCGGAAAGCACGTTGGCCTCAGTGGTCATTCGTAGATCTTTGACAGTCGTAACAGGTAGTCAGACGCCAGAAAGTCTAACATCGGAAAAAAAAGTCTGACATCGATCTATCCAATTAGTATTGTGTTGCCTAGTAACTGGGCTGTGGAGTCGCTCCTTGTAAAACTCAGGTATTCAGCTGCATCCGACATTGAAAGCTGATCCCGAGCTAGTTGGGAAAAAAACTATGGAGAAGATGACATACGTGAGGATAACTAACGGTCACGCCTTCTCTGTTTGAGAAGAAGCCTATGCCCCGAAGTGGGACAGTTCCAAGCTGGAATTTTATTAAAAACTTCATTGCCATTCTGTAGAGGCTTCGGACTGCTTTTTCCAAGGCCTATGGACGTGTAGCTTCATCGACGTGTATTCGTCTATACTTTGTCGATGAAGACACGACAAGACGGCACGACGTTGCCGCTTGATCGAGAGAATTTCACAGTTTTGTGTACGTAAGCTATGAGCAGGCACACAGTAGGTCTTATCTAAGCCGGGTAGAACCACAAGAAATTTGTAAGTAGATTTTCTGTTTCATGAACCAAGAGCGCAACGGAACTACTTGCAACAATATAAAAAACTTTTTACAAAAAAAAAATAACCGACTTCACTAAAAAAAACACTAAAAAGATCAAAATAACTTTAATTTCGGAAGTCGGTGTTTCTCGGTATTATTATAAAGTATCATATTTAACACCGACTTCCGAAATTAAAGTTATTTTGATCTTTTTAGTGTTTTTTTTAGTGAAGTCGGTTATTTTTTTTTTGTAAAAAGTTTTTTATTTCACACTTTTTAGTTGCGATAGGTACACTTATAAGCAGGGTGCCTATTTCTCATGATAATTCCAATTAACCCAAACACTGCTAGGTTACATTGTTTTATTATAAAGTTCCTGTGTCTACCTTCCACCTTCCGGCTCCATCATCAAATCAGTTCGATAGTACCTTATAGCCAAAGTTCATCTCATGATAATTCTAATAAGCCCAAACACGGCTAGGATACATTGATTAATTACGGAGTTTCAGTGCCTACCTTCCGGCTCCATCATCATCATCAGATCACTTCGATGATACCATTTTCAACGTAACTATTCAAAACCATTCATTCATTTGTATTGTCATAGTCGTATAAGTATCTTTATTGTGATATCTATGCGAGTATGAAGTTCCGTTGACCATTTCTGGTCTTCTTCGTCAGTTCCACTTCATCAAATGTTACTTTTTGACTGTAAATGCTTAAGTTCTCGATGAAAATACATAAATCACTATATAATTGCCTATAATATTTGAGGAGTTCCCTCGATTTCGCCAAGATTCCATCATCAGATCCCGACTTGGTGACTATGGGACCATTTGGAAAGTATACCCTTTCCAACAAAAAAAGAATTTTTCAAATCGGTTGGCAAGCGACGAAGTTATGCGCAAACAAACATAAAAAAAAAAAAAAAAAATACAAACATCCGAATTGAGAACCTCCTCCTTTTTTAGAAGTCGGTTAAAAACATAACATCACTCATACGCACAAAACGTTTTGGGAACACATTAAAGCTAGAATTACACTGCGCACACGTGTGCCACCCACGCTGATCTGGGCGCGTCGGTCTCCATACATTTTATATGGAAACTAGACTTGTAGAGCTACACTTGATCCACGCCACGCGACGTCGTTCTACGTACAAATCAGCTCCCCTAGCCAAGTTACGATCGTTTTGTTCGCGTCGAACGCCTCGAGTAGGTCACACCTCCGATTCCTTTGTTCTGACGTCATCTCAACGCTCAGTCAGAACAAAAGAATCGGATGCGTGGCCTACTTGAGGCGTTCGACGCAAACGAAACGATTGTAACTTGGCTAGGGGGGCAGGCGTGTGTACACGTGTGCGTCGGTCTAATGTAGTTCTAGCTTAATTGTGCGTACAGCTAAGGAGTGGAATTCTCTGCCGGAATCTCTGTTTTTTGATAGCTACAACCTCAGGGTCTTTAAGTCAAGAGTGAATATAGGTTACCTCTAGGCAAGCGTGCTCCATCGTCGATCACATCGTCGTTTTCCATCAGGTGGGATTTTTTTTTTTTGGTGGGAAAATCATCTTTTAATCTTATATTCTTTATTGTACATAAAAATAACAAATTATTTAAAAAATTGGACAGCTGATGTACAAAGGCGAGCTAAACCCAAAATTGGGTTTTCTTACAGCAAACCTAAAATATATTTCTAAGAAATCATCTTATGACATCCCCCGCTCTTGGGCGGTGCGAGAGATAGTGTCAGACTTTTACTGACTAAAAACCCACTCTTGTTCCTTCGTTGCCTTTCGTACTAGGGCCGAGTCTTCCTTTCAGAATCAGACCCTTGGCCCCAGTAGGCTTTGACCCTGCTGGGCCCCTACCGTTTGCTAACATCTCCCTGAGGCGCGCGTGGAACAGTAATCAGGTGGGATAGTTAGTGGTCAAGCGCGAACCTACAAACAAAAAAAAAATTGTCAAACGTTCATCGTATTTGGAGAGCCCACTTTATACACAAAATTATTATGTTTGACAAAAGTTTGAATGTTTGCCAAATAAAAGGTAGGTATTTGATCAAAAGGATCGTCAAACAGACGAAAATCACTTGACAAATATCAGAAATTATTTGCGAAAGAATTCTAATTCAACAAAGGTAGAGTAAATAAAAATGGGTATAATTTACTCGAGAAGGGTCCGGAATTCCACATGAACGAGCAATGTTAATTTTAACGTGAATTGAGTTTTTATGTATCAACACAAAGAAACCACAAAAATACGAGTTCAAAGGTTACAATTTATTTTTAAAGATATCAAATGTACACTCTACAAATCTTTGATCCTATGTAAACTCAGGAAAACACTGGAATCTATGAAAAAAGTGAATTTTTAATAATGTCTGTTCCGGTGTTTGTCTTTCAATGTAAAATAAAAAGTCTGTCTTTTAAGACCCTTTATCTCGAAAACGCGTAAAGGTATCGAGTTGAAATTAAAACCATATACTCAGCTCTGCGGTCTCTTGAAGCTGTGAAAAATGGAAAAAAGATACGACATGTATATATGGCTACAACAAGGGAATCTTTAAGTCAAGAGTGAATAGGTTACTTCTAAGTCAGCGCGCTCCATCGTCGACCGCATCGTCGCTTTCCATCAGGTGAGATAGCGGTCAAGCGCGAACCTATCAAGAATTAAAAAAAAAGTTCATTATGTTGCCAAAAGTCGCTTCCTTTCCATTCGGCGGCGGTGTAAATTGAGCCTAAATTTATCTGAACTCCTTTTGAATGTAAAGAGCAACAAAAATACTTGAGATATCGAATGTAACATGTAAAATTCAGGCGTTATGTTACATTTTACATGCTGCTCGCTGGCCGATTGCCAAACGGTCCGCCATTTTATCATCTGCCAATATTTCCAGTCGACGCCGCTGTACGCGCCAAAATTGTTATTATAAATCTACGTAGATTTTAATATTTATATTGTACAATATGGGCTTTTTATTGAGTTACTGATTTATTCATAAAAGAAGCGTTCTGTGAATTAAAAGAAAGGTTATATTATTGATTGTTTACATTGAGTATTTTATTTTTAATTGATATAAACCAGTACTTGATTGTGATCCCACCTGATGGTAAGCAGTGATTGCAATCGTTGATGGTGAGGCGCACTAGTTTATTAAGGGCCTATTCACTTTAGCCCTGAAGACATCTAAGTTATAATCGGACGGGAAGACCGCAGCAGGCAAATTGTTCCAGTCCTTCGATTGGTGCAGTTATTTTATTCGTTGGCGACTTTTCTGGCAACTTGTGTCGCCTGTAATATCGTGCCTCTAAAAATTCGAACTTTTTGCGCAATCGAATCGTACGGTATATTTTTTTTTGTCAATTACGACTGTTAGCATTTCTGGCGTGTTTGATTCTAGTGTACGCCCATAATACTCGTACATTATATCTACTACTGTGCTGCGGCGCCGCATCGCCTCGCTGATGTTCCGTACGCGTGGGAGTGCCAACACACTGCTCAGACACAACACCACAAGCTGGACAGCCCCTTCTGGGACACTGGGTTCAAACTCAAGTGCGCGTGCCCGGGGCCCCTGTGGGCGGCAAATACTTAAATTATTTTTTATACAATTTTAATGATGACATTATACTTAAATTAAATGTAATTAAATCAATAATATAATAACAATATAAAGTAATACATAATATTAATATAATAAATTAAAAAAATATAAATTGAATTATTAATTTAGCAACAATGTAAAGTAATAAGTACATAATATAATCAATTAATAATATAATAATGAAAATGTAAAATGTAACTGTATGGACCAAATACGTCTTAAATAAAAACATTTTATTTTATTTTTATATCCCTAGAGACAGAATGACTTGCTTGAGGGTTGTATGACATATAAAAATGTATTATCGAACAGGAGACGTAAAAAGTATCATAAGTGCTATTTCAGGACATAGTCTACCTGTGTACCAACTTTCATCGAAATCTGTTTAGCCGTTCGAGCGTGAAGAAGTAACAAACACACATACACATACTCTGATAAGCTTTCGTAGCAAAAAACGGAACCCTTATAGATTCGTCATGTGTCTGTCTGTTCGTCCGTATGTCACAGCCACTTTCTTCCGAAACTATAAGAGCTATACTGTTAAAATGTGGTAAGTAGAAAAAATACAATAAATTTTGGGGGTTCCCCATACTTAGAACTGAAACTCAAAATTTTTTTTTTCATCAAACCCATACGTGTGGGGTATCTATGGATAGGTCTTCAAAAATGAGATAGAGGTTGCTCATATCATTTTTTTATATACTGAACAGTTTGCGCGAGAGACACTTCCAAAGTGGTAAAATGTGTCCCCCCCGTAACTTCTAAAATAAGAGAATGATAAAACTAAAAAAAATATATGATGTACATTACCTTATAAACTTCCACCACAAATTGGTTTGAAGGAGAACTAGTAAGTAGTTTTTTTTAAGACGTCATAAATCGTAAACCGCAATTTGCCTTTCAAGTTTTTACGGAACCCTTAGTGCGCGAGTCCGACTCGCACTTGCCCAGTTTTTTTTATTATTAGTGTGAAGTGAGACATACCTCCCCTCTCACACAGGTACTGAAACAATTGAACTCTGCATGCAACCGACTGCCACTTTACTTAAAAAGTATGGTTCTAAAATATTCATATAGCGACAGGTGGGACACACTACTATCGTTCACAAGCACTTGGAATAGAATATGTTATTACTGTTGTCTCAGGCTATCATTCCACTTGCTCCCTTCCCGTTTGTAACATAATACTGCATAGTACAATGCGTTCCAAATAAGAATAGGATCGATTTTTACACCATGTTGTGACGTCATAGCTGTCAAATCGAAAAATAGATCAATAAATGTTTTAAATAATATTTATTTACGAATAATTTTTTTTTTTTTTTTTTTTTAATTGATATATGATATATATATATATATATATATCATGAACGAAAAAAGTTTAATCAGAAACCAGTTTTTTTTTATTGTTATTAACTAGTGCTTGACTGCGATCCCACCTGAGGGTAGGTTTTTTTTTTTCGGTGGGAAAATCATCTTCTTGAGGCGCGCGTGAAAGAGTACGCGCCATCGACGACTTGGCATCATCGACGGCGAGCTACCCATTGCTGACCGTCCGCATGCCCGCGCCTACGGTGGCCGGAAATCGGGATCAGAATCCCGGCGGCGGTTGGGGCGTGAGGACCATTGCTTCACGCGATCGGCCGCCTCCTTTGCTAGCATTACTGCTTCGCAGAAGGAGGCGACTGCCTGCCACTCCTCCTCGCTCCGAACCATGGCCTGTACCAAGGCCCGGCGCGAGAGATCACCGCCGCCGATCGCCTCCACGAGTACACGACGTTGCTCTTCCCAAGCGGGGCACACCTCTACCGTGTGCTCCATCGTGTCCTCCGGGTGGTGCACGCAATGGCGACACCCGGGCGTTTCTTCCGCACGGATCCGGTGCAGGAACGTCCCAAACTTAACCTGAGGGTAAGTAGTGATGCAATCGTTGATGGTGAGGCGCACTAGTTTATTAAGAGCCTATTCGCTCTAACCTTGAAGACTCCTAAATTATAATTGGATAATAATAATAATAATTTTAATAATAATTTTATTTGATCCAAAACATCCAATTAACACACAAGAGCTAAACAATATCGGGTTAAAGGTAGGTACTTAATAAATATAGATTGAGGACAGAATCTTGTGTACAAAACTGTTGCATCTTTTAGTTTAGTCAGTAGGTACATATATTTAGTTGAGACCATTTGGATTCCAAACTAGGCAAGAAATGCCTGTATTATGGAAGTCCATTGATTCCTCCTAAAACACGATGGGAAGACCGTAGCAGGCAGTTCTTCAATTTTGCTAATCTCGGCGTCACTGTATGAAGTTTCTGAGGAGTGGCAAATAAAAAAAGAAGGCGAATTGTTCCTAACAAAGAAAATAAGAAAGAAAATAGTTTTTGTTTTAACTAATTATTACTTAAATAATATATATTTAGCTAATTTATCTGTGTCTTATTAACTGCGTCTCTTTAGTTAGTACTTATTATCTGTGTCTTATTAACTGCGTCTCTTTAGTTAGTACTTATGATCGTGTCTTATTAACTGCCTCATTGGTCACGAGGTAGCAAGTGCGGCTGCTGCCAACCGGGCCGGTGCTACTGAGTTTTTCGTTAGAAATCATTTTGGACCAGCCCGGAGTTCGGAAGTTGGTGGTGTGACACGCCCTTACCTCAGAGAGCACATAAAACCGATGATCCTGTGCCTGATCTATCCCCGGTCGCGTCAGAGAGTTCACCTATGATAGCGCACACACTGGTGCACTATATATTATCCTGCGTACTTGGCTATTCTCTGTTGAGACTGGCCACTGTGATCGAAATTTGGTCGGGAGGTATAGAATTATCTGTGAAGAGGTAGTAATGGTCCAGATTCTTGAACGAAAATTAGCAAATTTGACATGTAGCAAATTTTATTATCTAACATGCGTTACAACAAATTGTATGTATTAATTTGTGCTGCATAGACTATTATTTGTTTTTAGAAACCAGAGGAATATAAAGGAATATAACTAAACTTAGAATCCACCGTCAGTCACTGTTGTTTGGCATTAATTCTCTTTGTCTGGCATACATGCTGAACAGCATCCAGTTTAGCGCAGCCGTGAGGGACACTATATACCTAGTCTGGCCATAAATTCTGTTAAAAAAAAACCATAATAATACATTTGAATTTGGAATCGGGCCGTCCACGTAGTATTCATACGAAAAAGGTGTATTTTGTTATTTATAACTTATTTATTTTTACCTCTTTCCGTTTTACTTCCAAACTTGTTGTGTTTTTATGCCTTTGTGTTTGTGCGAAGTAAACATTTTTTTTATTCTTTAGTCCATCTACTTGTGAATAGTAAAAAATATATATTTTTCACGTCAAAGGCCGACCTTTCATTGCACGTTATTAATTTAAATTCCGTCCTTAAGCATATTCTAGACTCCACACTTTCCATCCCCCTACCCCCCTAAAGGTCACACCTAACCCAGCAGTACATTAGCGGTATTATGCGGTATGTCACGGACAGTGACCGTGGCATGCTTGGGCGCGATCCAACACCATGTTCGCTCAATTATGTGCATATGTTACGTCACCATTACGTGGTCGCATTGCCAAGAGACGGACAGGTCAAGACTTGGCGGTGACGTGGATTGTAGCTACGTCATGTTGCAGATACTACTGTAACAGTTAGTGTCCTTGGGGGCTTGTATTCTGTTGTGTTGTATGTCGGGCTGGTGTACGCAACTTTTTTTTAATTATTATGGATAAGTTTGAACGCGTTTGAACACTATCTCACCTAATGGTAAGCAATGACGTGGTCGACAATGGAGCACGCTTGCCTAGAAGTAACCTATTTTCTCTTGAGTTAAAGACCCTTAAGTTGTAGCTATCAGGAAACACAAACTCCGGCTGGGAATTCCACTCCTTAGCTGCACGCACAATGAATGTATTCCCAAAACGCTTTGTTCGTATGTGTGGGATGTCTACCATGTACCGGCTCCATGTCAAGCGCATATTTTGCGTACGGGTGGGATAAATGTCGATCCACCGCAGCTCCTCAAGGAAGACCAGCAGTGCCTTGGGTTACTGACCATTTCGCGGAGGGTAGAGAGAGAGAGACGAAAAACGTGTTGAGTCGACCCCGTAATATGGGTCAAATGTAGGAAGATGATGGTGGTAATTTTGCACGGTATGGAGCTACTGCTCCACTCGTTCTATACACTCATTCAAACTAGTTCGTTTATTATTCCTTAAGTAAAACTTGAAAGTGACCTTCTTTTCACAGTTTTCAGTCCTGAAAATGTCACCAGATGAGAAAGAAAGAAAAAGAGTTTATTTACGTCAAAAATGACGCATACCTTAAAAAATAAAAACAAATAACAATAACGACTTAAAGTAAAGATATGCGTCACGTCCGCGCAGGCCAGCGCTCAGCAAAATGTTGGGGCTCGACAGAGCCACAGTGCTGATTTTCAGCTCCAGCCGTCGCCGACGACGGTGAGACGTTGATCGGCAAGCAAGAATTACATATTATATTATATACTTAAAATCACTGAATAAACAAACCAAAAACATAAATAACAATAAACCATTATACCCCTCTCCTGAGTCCTAACAGTGGGAACATTATAAGGCCGACTATGCGTTATACGTAAAGGGGTACAAAAATAAAAATTTATAAAAACAACAAAACACAGTTGGTAAATAAGCGTTAACGTAGTCGATCAATAAACGATCGAACTGAAAACTAGAATTGTATATGGAAATATTTACCTTGATTTCTTCGTTAATGGTTTTTATGTTCAGGTTTGTGAATCCTTTCATTTATGACGTACCAAGGTGCATTAGTATCTATTTGAAAGTTGATAATATAAAAAACAATAATATCACGAGCCCCAATATCTAAAAGAATAGTAAAAAACCTACGCAAAAAAATATCTCCAGCTAAAATAACACACTGGGTCATCGAACGGGCCACAATTCGTATTTTATGGAGACAATAACTCCAATCAGACGAGTGCTATGTTATGTCGTGTCGTACCCACCCTCATATTATGTCGTGAGCTATATCGTGTCGTCTCATATCACTCCTGTAACCGTACCGGACTTAAAGGAAAGTCTGGTACGTCGTTCAGTTATAGGGGTGGGAGGAAGTTCCTAAGTCTTCTTTTACTTCTAACTTTTGATGGTTAGTAGTTTGTGTTTATCGTAGGTTGAGAGAACGAAGTTATTAAGATTAATAAGAGTGAATAGGGGAATCGAAGTTGCTGAAGTGTAAAGATGGAATTTATTACTTTTATCCATGTACTAACTGACTCGACAAATGTAGCTCTGCCATATAAATTACTAGCTTTTGCCCGCTGGTTTGCCCGCGTTCATAAAATATGCCTATTTCAATCATTCATCAATCGGACCAGTAATCCTGAGATTACCTCCTGCAAAAAAATAACAAAAAACAAACTTTAGCTCTTCACTATATTACTCTGCCATCGTAATTAAAAAGGGCGCAACTAAAATTTTTCTCATTTTTTTTAAATATATTTTCGGAATCAGATTTTTTTCTGATTCCGAACATGTATTTAACTCAATTTCGAAAAAAAAACATTTGTTGTGTACTTTTTAACTGGGAGATTAGTGTAGATCAAAGAAAAATTGAGGGTAAGGGCAGGAGGGAAAAAAATAGCCTACAACTTATTCTCAGACCTACCAACTATACACAAAAAAATTAATAAAGATCGGTCAAGCCGTTTCGGAGGAGTTCTATAACAAACACTGTGACACGAGATTTTTATATAATATCAGACTAGCTGAAGCCAGCGGCTTCACCCGCCTGATAGTAGACTTATCACTTAGGGATATAAAAAATAGCCTGTGATCTATTTTCAGACCTGCCAAATATACAAAAAAAAAGACTGCGCAAGTGCGAGTCGGACTCGCGCACTGAGGGTTCCGTACAAACTTACCTATGTGAATAGTTCAATCTCCGAATGCAGTCTCAAAGATTTTTCCGAAATGCAAAAAAGTTTTTTTTTGTGACGTAACATAGTTACTGTTCCCAGATTTATTCCTATACCTGTGCTATAATACCTTGCTTTATGCCAAATTTCAGGATTCTGGGTCAACGAAAAGTGCCCTATGAATTTTGATTCCCTTGAGAGTGTCAACATACATATACCTACGTTTTTTGCGACATAAACGGTATCATTTTTTTTTTTTCTCGAAATTAAGGATAGGTTTGCAAATATCTCACAGTAAAACTTTTGGCACATTTATGTAGGTTCTTATATATAATAACCTACATAAATGTGTATTTAATAATCAATCCATAAAATCCATAATTTTTTTTTGTGTAAAAAAAAATTACACGCACAGTACAGTGTATTTTTAGAAATTTTGAAAACTGTGTGAGGTGTTTCTTATGGACCCTCTTAATTTTATTATAATGAAAAAAGTCAAGATAAGTAGTTATCTATCTACTCGAACTGTCTAGACCAATAATTGACAGATTTTCAAGGTTTCAAGTAGCTCTTACTGAAGAACGTCCAATTTCAATTAAACAGAAGTAGGATTTAGGGCAGGTACAGTAACTTCTGAACAAAGGATTTATTATAATTTGCAGACGTACTAATTTACCCTTCTGGTGTGTATTATTTATTTATGTATACTTTATTGTTCACCAAGATAATAAATATTACAATTTGATTCGTAAAATACAGTCGCGAGCAACCGAATCGACTCAACGTACAAGTGCACACCTTCAAACGTTTTCTGCAGTGACATGAGATGTTTGTAAATCTTTGGATAGGTATATAATTCTTCTGTACGTGTGTTTATCACCTGTGAAACTTTCATAATAATAATATTAATTTAAAGCTGAGTTTCAGGCTTCCAAAGGTGTATCGTTTTTTTAAAAACAGTTCAGTATTATTTGAAGAAAACATCTGCAAGTGCGCACTTATACGTTGAGCCGATTTAGTTACTCGCGAGCGTATACAATTGTCGACCTTATCGAATTCCGCGATATCTTCCAGGCAACCTGGAATGGACAGAGATTGCCTGGACACAAAATGGGGTTGCACTTAGTGCAAACAAGCTAAACTACTGGTGGAAAAACAAAGTACATGCTTAACACTAAAATAGATACATAAATACTTTATTACATTTATTACAATACCTAATACTTCGTTAATTATTGAAACGGTTTTAATCTATTTACGAGTAAGACCTACGAGAGAGTATTTTATTCAGTGAAAATAAAAACGCGTAAGGGCTTAAATCCGTTGGAAATCTATACTGAAGGCTTATTTCCAGTGCTGGGTGATTAAAAAATGGTGTGCATATTTTTTGTTATCTACTACTATTTTAGTTATTATCTACTAGCTTCTGCCAGCATCCTCGCTCGTGTGAAAGTAGAAAACTGATTCATAAAAAAATACAACCGACTTCAGCATAAAAAAAAGACGTGTGGCACTCGGGGACTGCCGCGGTAAAGCTATTGCATAGCATTTTGTATCAACTTATGCAATTATAATTATTTATTTATTTTATTTATGCAGTAACAATACGGCAAGTTGCACGCACACAAACACCGTGTCGAAGACTGCCGAAAAGAAACGACGTTAGACAATGCACGGCCTTCAAGCCACACCTCCGTGCCCGTCGGAGTGGGGAGTGTGAGATACCTCGATAGAAGCTATGCAATAGCTTAAAACTCAAAAAAACGCAAAATAACTTTGTATTTCGGTGTTTGTAGTTTTAACTAGTTTTAAATAACAACAAAAATGTTTTTAAGGCGTTAGCTTCGTTCCACTCCGCACCCGCTTTAGCCTTCTAACATAATATATCCGTGTTAGGGTGCCCTAAAATTACGTCACCTAGTTTCCTGCTCCCGTTTTTACACACATTGATTTCAAGTAATAGAACATAGTTCATTTGCCCTTAATTTTAAAGGTAGGCCGGTTAACACTGACAAATATAGACTCAAAATCTATTTATTTTACACATTGCCGGAGAACCAGCAGGTACTCTATACAATCCCTAGGAATTGTATACATTACCTAGATAAAGTATGTTATGGACAATAATATTCACAATATTTAATACATTGCCTGAACGCCTCAGGTGTTCTATACATTGCCTAGATATTGTATAGAATACCTGTATTGTACAGATTACCGGTAACATATATTATATATTTTACATGGAATAATAATAATATATTTATTTGATAAAAACACGGTATACAAGATGGTAAAAGAGAACAAATACGAAAAAACATGTTTCGTTAAATACTATGCAAATATTTGGTATGTACTTAGTAACATACAGAAATATTTGTCAACGCACAATCATCAACATTTTTTTTTTTGTATTAAAGTTCTAAAGGTTTAGACTTTGAAAACACGATACTTAATAAACAAATCAAAACCCATTTTTTTTTGTATCTAAATTAAACACATTAAAATAGTTTAATAATAACATAATTAAATGTAAACTTTAAAAGGTAGACTACAAAGCATTCCTTAGTAATATTATTGAATAATGTCATTGCGTTCGACTCGAATCTGAGTACTTAAAAATATTACTGTCAATGGCTTATAAACGATACTTTGTTATCGAAACAGTAATTAGTAGGTTTTACTAACGATGATCCGGTTGGCGTGAGTTTATCGAAAATAAAGCCATTATGAATTGCCCATTACGCGCCTTGATTGGTTTTTAATTATGTGTTTTTTGTTTATTACTGGTCATACAAAAATGTTCGCGCCATTTTGTTGTAAAATATGGAATACAAATTTATATTAAATTTTGTTACTAACGGCTAATAAATTAAATGGAATAAATGATTTGTTAGACAGGAATTAATTTTATTAACGCTTTTATGTGTTGTCAGCAGAGAATTATTATAAAAAAACCCGACTGCAAGAAACGATTAAAAAGTTTGAAACAAGTCAGTTGAAGCATTCTGAAGCAGATGATGGCATCAAATTTATGAAAATAAAATAAATAAACTAAAATAAATTCCACCAACTCCTGTTTCCTGCATTATTGTAATTGGTTCTCATTTTGCATTTGAGTAATACTTTTGAAATCGTTTTCCGAGTCCTATTTTGATAACTAAAAAAATGATTTTTTTTAACAGATAATTTGGCGCCAAAACCCCGCCATCTTGATTTTTTATAATTTTGATTTATTCAGTGCCACTCTCACAACTAAATCTAACGACAAGAAGACGACGCCGACGTCGGCAAGTCTGCGACATCGTAGACAATTTTGTCTAAGACAGTCTTGTCTCAAGTGTGAGCAGGCCCTTACGGCAATGCTCGATTTTAGGCCAAACCCGCGACATTAGACTAAGAGCAAGCGAAGCGAGCTCGAAATTTTAGAGCACCTAGATATAGACAGGTTAGGTAGAAGCCTAAAGCGTGAGCGGAGCTCCCATTTGAGTTTCGTGGTTATTTTTTCGGGGCTCTGCGCATGTGGGGAGAAAGGGTTTGGCCTTGGCGAAACTAGTATATCCTAAAATTTGGTTTGACCGGTAACATAAATAAACATAATCCTCTTTCTGTCACAGTCGGGTAAATATTAAAGCCACATCGTGATTCCTCTTTATATGATTTGAAAATACTTTCAGAAGCTTAATAACTAACACTGTTTCAGTTTTCTTTTGCTATATTCGTGGTATTTTCCTGAGATACTGAAATTGACGACTTCCTTTATCATGTTCACTGAGGCTACACACGAAAATAATTCTCACTGTTGTTATTTTTATGAAAAAAAATATATTCTGGAATTCGAAATAAGCAGCTTATCTCTTGGAAGCAGTCATCAGCTCAATCCAAACGAACCAGGTCAATAGCAAGCACGGGCAGTGGAGTAGAAACCAGTAACTATCAGCAGTCGTTTAAACCCGTTCCATTATTGGTACACGTACCGGAACGATATCACTACCGTACAGGAAAACATAAACGGAATGTTTTATCTTTATGGGACACTTTAACTGTTAGATCGGTTAGGGTTTTGGCATTATTGCCTGATGTGTGATAAATAAACAGTTTTTCATAGGCATTAGAGTAATCTAGACGAATAATGGCTTCCACTGTTCGGGGTTTCATGGCACTTTATTTATTTGGTTATTTAATTACAACGGCTAAACAACCCATTACAGAAGCTAAAGCAAAAACAAATATTAAAAAAAAAAATACAAATAATATATACCTATTGACATGTCACGAGTATTGTGAGAGATCGGTGTGGGGAATCATTTTCGATTCATCCGAAAACAGATCGTGGCCAGCCAGTGTAGCCAGAGTGTGAGGTATTGAGGACATAGCACATGCAACAGTACGTCATCTGTGGTGTTCTTTCCTCATAAAACAACGATTTCAGTCACTAATATGCATGGTTCTCATAAGATTGGACCTCAATAATAATATGGTTGCTTTAGAAGAGACTACAATCTCCAGTATAGTTTCTTTTCAGGGTAATCAGCTAGGAAACACCGGCCTAATCTAGTTAACCTCTCAGGCCTCAGTGTATCGAAAACAGTACACCTCGTACTAGCTAATTTAAACCTTATTACATAAAAATAAGGTTTAAGTTAGTTAGTACCAAGGTGTACCGTTTTTGGTACACTGGGAACTAACGAAAATATTGACGAGTAAAATTATTTCATAAAACCAATTAGCACAATAAATATCATCATTCGTCTTGTAGGGCTCCTAAAGTGTGATGTGTTATGTTCTGTATGCAGTAGTACTGGCAACGTTAAAATCAGCCACCTGACTTCGCCCACTCGTGGGCATACGTCTCTCTTTTCTTGTGTCCTACCTCATCTAGGGTCTACCTGCGATGGCAACTGCAAAGGCGTAACGTGGACTAATTTAGACGCGAAGGCATGTCAGCGAGGCTTTTTAGGGTTCTGTAGCCAAATGGCAAAAAACGGAACCCGTATGGATTCGTCATATCTGTCTGTCTGTCCGTCCGTATGTCACAGCTATTTTTTTCCAAAACTATAAGAACTTGTTAAAACTTGGTAAGTAGATGTATTCTGTGAACCGCATTAAGATTTTCACACAAAAATAAAAAAAAAACAATAAATTTTGAGCGTTCCCCATACTTAGAAATGAAACTCAATTTTTTTTTTCATCAAACCCATAAGTGTCATGGATATGGTCTTCAAAGGTCTTCAAAAATTATGTTGAGGTTTCAAATATTTTCTTTTTTCTAAACTGAATAGTTTGCGCGAGAGACACTTCCAAAGTGGTAAAATGTGTCCCCCCCCCTGTAACTTTTAAAATAAGAGAATAAAAAAACTAAAAAAATTTATGATGTACATTACCATGCAAACTTCTACCGAAAATTGGTTTGAACGAGATCTACGAGTAGTAAGTAGTTTTTTTTTTAATACGTCATTTAAATCGTAAACCGTAATTTACCTTTCAAGTTTGTACGGAACCCTCAGTGCGCGAGTCCGGCTCGCACTTGCCCGGTTTTTTCAATACGTCGCGCCAACTTATAATACCAACAGTGTGTTATACGATACAACTGCGACAAATATATATTTTAAACGATAGATCTAATGATTTTCGATGAAATAAACTTTATATCCAATAAAGTTATACGAAATAAGTCAAGTATCAACAGTTGGTATATCTCACGTTTATTATATCTTGTGAATGTTATTGAAATGAAAATATACCAAATAACTTTATATGATATGAGAAGCACCCCGATATAAGCTCACTTACTACGATCACCATAACCTTTGCTCATTTGGGACAAATCCTTTGACACCCGACCATTAAGTGACGTGGCATTGTCAAAGTTTTGAGACAGCCGCACACAATTTGTTGTCGCCCTAAACTTCTGACGTTCCTTTCCTTTTTCCTGCTTTCCTGAGAAAAGGAAAAGTTTTATGAAACTCCGGCGTTTCATTATTTTTTTGCTTTTAAACAGTTCCAATCTACTTGGCGTTTGTTTGTGTAATGATGTGATATAGTAATTTATGTAGGTTTTTTATTTATTTTTTTCGGTTGGAAAATCATCCAATGACATCCCCCGCTCTTTCGTGTCATACTTTTACTGACTAAAAACCCACTCCTGTTCCTTCTTTGTCTTGGTCCCAGGGCCGAGTCTTCCTTTCAGAAGCAGACCCTTGGCCTCAGTAGGATTTGACTCTGCTGGGCCCCTACGGTTTGCTGACATCTCTTTAAGGCGCGCGTGGAAAATTACGCGCCGTCGACGACTTGGGCTCGGTCCAGACGATTACCGGACAGCGAGCTACCCATTGCTCGCCGTCCGCAAGCCCGCGCTTACGGTGGCCGGAAATCGGGATCGGGATCCTGGCGGCTGGGGCGTGAGGGCCGCTCCCTCGCGCGTGCACGTGTTGCCACCTCCTTTGCTAGCATTACTGCTTCGCAGGAGGAGGCGACCGCCTGCCACTCCTCCTCGCTTAGGACCATGGCCTGTACCAAGGCCCGGTGCGAGAGATCGTTGCCGCCGATCTCCCCCTTTAGGACACGGCGGTGCTCTGCCCAAGCGGGGCACCTCTACCGTGTGCTCCACCATGTCCTCCAGGTGGTCGTACGAATCCGGTGCAGAAACTTCCCGAAATGATCATGTTCGGTGAGAACCTGCATCATGCGGAAGGTGAGGACGCCTTGTGGTCTTTCCAGCCACTCCTCAAAGAGGTTACCACCATAATTATGGCGTGTACAGCACTGGGTTGCGACAGCCGCTGTCGCCATTCCACCATGAGATCCCCCCGGAACTGTCCGCCATGCTGCGACTTGTCGCAGCAGCGGAGTTTCGCCCCGGAACTTAAGTAGGTAACGTAACAAAAATCAAATCATTGCTCTTTATAATATTAGTTTAGACAACTTTGTGACAGTATCTTCCAAGCTCGATACCATATTAGCTTGTAAGTACATATGTATTACATATTCTAATAATGTCGTTTAAAACACGCTCCTTTTAATATTTTGTATATTCTTGCCCACATGGCGTCAAAGCTAAATTAATAATGGCTCACGCTGTACGTTGTAAAATTACACTAATATTATAAAGGCGAAAGTTTGTGAGTGTTTGTGTGTCTGTATGTATATTTTATTATTTCTTTCTTTCTTTCTTTTTCTTTTCTTTCTTTGGGATAGTTTTCTACTTTGACGCGGGCGATGTCACTTTTTTTTAGGGTTCCGTACCTCAAACGGAATCCTTATAAGATCACTTTTTTGTCCGTCCGTCTGTCTTTCTAGACCCTTTATCTCGGGAATGCGTGGAGGTATCGAGTTGAAATTAAAACTCATAAAAATATATTCAAGTCTGCGGTCCCTTGAAGCTATGAAAAAATCAAACTTCTAAATTAATGAAAAAAAAAGATACGGCCGTATATATCGCAAAAAACGTATATTTCGACACAAGGGAATCAAAATTTAAAGGGTACTTCACGTTGACCCAGAATCATGAAATTTGACAAAAAGCAAGGTCTTTTGGCACAGATATAGGAATAAATCTGAAAACAGTAAATTTGATGTTACGTCACAAAAAAAAATCTGCGCTTTGGAAAAATCTTCGAGACTCCATTCAAGTTTATACGGAAGCCTCAGTCCGACTCGCATTCGCCCAGTTTTTATTTATTTTTTTATTTCACAACTTTCGCACTACGCCATCTAGTCCCAAACTAAGCAGAGCTTGTGCTTTGAGTACTAGACAACTGATAATACTTATATTTCTAAATACATATTTCAGATAAATTACACCCAGACACAGAATAAATGATCGTGCTGATCACACGCAGATTGTCCTGTGTGGGATCGAACCCCATGAATGCTATGCCGGAGGAATCGAACCCTCCGGCATAACAGTCAGGGCCACTGACCATTAGACCTACGCCAGTCATATCACTGGCGCTGGTAAATAATAATATTTTAATAATAAGACAACATTTGGTCCACAATATCTGTTAGTAATTCTTTTAAGTACGTTAGAAAAATATATATATGTCAAATATAAATAATAATAAACAAAAACAATTAAATAAAATAGACTAATAAAATATTCAATAAATTAAAATGTCAAAAATACAATGTCAGTGAAACTTAAAGTGCTTAAATCAAAACAATAAAATAAATTAAAATGTCAAATTAAAATTTCATTAAGATAAAAATATTAATTAATGATAATTTAAATGCCTATTGAATTGAAAGGCTAATAAAATAAAGTTTAGCTAAACAGCTAGTAGTTATTTCATAATTTTCTTTATATTTTTCGCTGTCGTGTTCCAGTTTTTGTAAAATAAAGACATTAGTGACGTTTATTCCATGACGTGACACAATTCTGCAGCTATATTACGTCAAAGCGACATAAAGTGCTGCAGCTGCTTTATATGCAGTAAGCACGTTTGCCAAGATGGAGGATTGATGGCTAACTGGGACTTGTTCTTGGAAATGTCGCTATTGTATGTTTATTGAATGTTTTTTTTTTAATTTTTATTTATAAATAATAATTAGCTTTCGCCATGGCTTTATTGTAGTCTTTCCACAGACGCCGTGTTTTTTTTTTTCAGTATTCAGAAAATATGTTACGACCATTTTCGTCAGGTAAAAAAAACCTTGCTTTTTCAAAGGAAGAATAAATCCTAGACCTATCCGTCATTTCAACCATACCAAACAATTTTACTTTTTTATATTTGAGTCTGGGAGTTGTGATTGTCTCACTGCTGGGCAAATGCCAGCTCCAAGTCCTTCCAGACATTCTTCTCTCGTATCGCCGTCTCGAACCAGTCCTCATGGTACGCGTCTAAATTATTTCTATACCTCTTTCTGGGCCTCTCAACGGCACTTTCTATCTGCGAGACCTCACTGCGTGGAGACTACTATTCAGAAGTCACTCTGCATGTGGCTCTTTATAAATTGAATTAAGAGCAGTGGTGGCCGAGTGGTAACGGCCCCGACTTACGAGTTGTAGGTCACGGGTTCACACCCAGTCAGGTGCATCATCATTTCAGCCGAAAGACGTCCACTGCTGGACATAGGCCTCCCCCAAGCGTCTCCACAACGACCGATCCTGTGCGTCTCGCATCCACCGCACTCCCGCGACTCTCACCAGGTCGTCAGTCCACCTTGTGGGAGGCCTTCCGACGCTGGGCCTTCTGGTGCGCGGTCGCCACACTAGAACCTTTCGGCCCCATCGACCATCCGTCAGGTGCATTACTTAGTGTAATTTATTTCATCTTCACTGTTCTCAAAACGGTGAAGGCAAACATTTTAAGGAAACCGGCATGTCCTACAACCAAAAATTCGAAGACATGTGACATTCACCAATCCGCACTGGGCTCGCGTGGTGGATTACGGCCCATTCCCTCTCCTAGAGACAGGAGGCCTGAGTCCCAATAGTGGGAACATTAAAAGGTTGATTATGCTTATATGCTATGTCAGCGGACGCGTAGCTTCATAGACGCGTAAAAGCGGCAACGTCGTGCCGTCGTGTAGTTGCAGCTTCGTCAACAGAGTTTCATAGTTTTGTATGTAAACTGCAACTAAAGCAGGCGTACACCAACCGTATAGTGACGAATACGCGTCTGTGGTGAGTAGGCTTAACTCTATTACTCTCTCTGTTTAACATAATTGTTTGCTAAAACATTTTCATCTCCTTACACAAAACGTTCAACATTTTCTAAATTAGATTTACTTACGTAAAGAAGTTTTATTTAATGTTAATTCAATTCCTTACAACCGTTTCGAACAAAACAACGCTGCGCTGGAAAAGCCGTTTGTACAAAAAAAGCTAGAACAAAAACTGTACAGTCGCAAGAAAAATACTCTCAAACTTTTTCCCTCTCACAAAGGGAAGACAAAAAACAGTGAAAAACATATTCCGATAGTTACGTTACTAGTTATAATAGCTATCAAGGAGCTATCATTCTTATTTACGGAAGATAAGGGATCTGACAGATGTTACATAAACCGTATATCCATTAATGTGAACTCGCCCTTACTGGTGATTCGGGGCTGAACCCGGAAAACTCACAAACTCATATTTACGGTTTAAGGAGAAAATATTAAACATTTTTGTTCTTTTAACTTTTTTTTATTGCTTTGCTAACTTTGGTCTTTTAAGGAATTTAATCCCCCGGTGTTCGTTTTGATCAGGCGTTAAGCTCGGTCAGTATCTTATTATGAGGGTAAGCAAAGTTTTAATTTATGGGCTATTATTATCTTCTAACAATCTTCTTTATGCTTGTTAATTTTAAGTAGACTAGAAAAATAATATAGAAAGAATAATAAAATAATAAAATAAAATAATAATATAAATAATAAATATAAGTATACAAACATGAATATTCAGTTTTTATTTAAGTTGGGAAATCCTGCTCTAGGGCGGAGCAGGAGGGAGCGTTTCAGAAGTATGCTGACTAAAACCACACCTATGTTCCATCTGTTACCTTTGCGTATCAGGAACATGAGTATATCCTTTTCAGAACCTAGCCCGTATACTATGGCTCGGTACTTAGAGGAGAGCGGACGTCGAGTTACCCATTGCTCGTCGTTGGCATGCCCGTGCCTACGGTGATCGGAGATAATCTTTTCAGAAGTTGACCCATAGCCTTAGTAGGCATCGACCCTGCTGGGCACCTACGGTTTTGCTGACATCTCTTTGAGGTGCGCGTGGAACACTACGCGCCGCCGTCGACAACTCGGGCTCGGTCCGGACGATTACCGTACCGTCGGACGGCGAGCTACCCATTGTTTGTCGTCCGCAAGCCCACGCCTACGGTGGCTGGTAATGGGAGTTGGAGTCTCGGCGAATGGGGCGTGGGGATGTCCATTCACTCACGTGTTCCGTCTCCTTCACTAGCATTACTGCTTCGCAGAAGGAGATCAATATTCTGTTTAAATATTTTTTTTATTTACCTTCGTCCGTGCGTCAATGCTGGGTGCGGACTGAAAACCAGCGCTGGGTGTTTCACGCCCAGCAAATGTTGAGGTACGGGCACGCTCGGCGCATTCTGTACTTTCCCTCCTCTCTTTTACTTTTATTTAAAACAGCCACAGCATAAAGGTAACCTTTATACTGTGTCTGTTTCAAAAAAGTTTTTTTCTATTCGAATTATTTTTGTGCACTTTCGTATAAAGAAATATAATAAAATTTAAGCGATGTTTTTTGCGCATGATGAAAAGAGGGGTTTATTTTCACACTTCAAGGGACACGACAATGAAAAAATTCCGGCCAGATATTACGGCTTTTTTATGGACACTTTCTCTTGAAGATTTGTAGCCACATTGGCAGCTTGTAGTAGTAAAAATAAAAACAGTTTTTAGGGTTCCGTCCTAAAAAGAGTCAATGGGACCATTATTAAGTCCGCCTGTCAACGGGCTGTATCTCATAAATCGTAAGAGTCTGAAAGTTGACATTTTCACAGAAAGTGTAAGTATTTTTATTGCAGCTCTCTTCTTCTTGGTCGTGTCAATCTTGTCAGAGTTGTCGTGGTTATCATGAAGGTAGCTCTCCGGAAGCTGTCAGGGTACGCCGCACGGCTTCCCGCAATTTTTGCCTTTTGGCGATCATCCGGGCGCACTTGTTCAATTACCGCTACAATAACAAAATTTAAATAATGTTAAAAATTCTTCTTTATGTTAAAGGTCTTCCCGTCCGATTATAATTTAGGAGTCTTCAAGGCTAGAGAATACTGGCTCTTAGTAAACTAGTACACCTCACCATCAACGATTGGTCACTGCTTTTCATCAGGTGGAATCGTAGTCAAGCACTGGTTTATTTCAATTTAAAAAAAAATGTAGGGCGGAACCCTTCGTCTGATTCTCACTTGGCCAGTTTCGAGTCCGACTCGTATTTAGCCAGTTTTTTTCTACTATGTCAAAATTTGTAATTCAATAACACAAAATAAAAGGGGCTTCGGAATTCAGTCTGTTATGTTGGTAGCTCTCCCAGTTAAATTACTGGAGCGAATTCAACTAACGAGGTGTCACTGGATTTGTCACCGTTTTTCATGTCACATACGATTGTCATTTAATTTTACGCTAACTTTTACGTGTGTGGCGTAACAAATTAGTTATTTTGTTGAGTTCTTCAATTATTATTTGAAAAAAAAATAAAAATACTTTTTTACAAAAAAAAAAAAAAAATGAAAAAAAATACCGACTTCAAAGGATCCAAATAACTTAAATTTCGGAAGTCGGTGTTTCTCGGTATTGTTTGTTTCTTATAACATAATATATATATTATATTAACACCGACTTCCGAAATGTAAGTTATTTAGATCCTTTTAGTGTTTTTTTTTAATGAAATCGGTTATTTTTTTTATAAAAAGGAAAAAAAAACAATTCGGTCCATAAACGACGAAGTTCTGAGGTACACATAAAAAAAATGCAACCGAATAACCAAACCTTCCTTTTTTGAAGTCGGTTAAAAAAGCGTTTGTGACAGCCGACAGTTTTGTATACTTACTTATAATTAAAATAAAACTCCCAAAAAAAACCTAAGTATTATAGGTTTTTTTTTTGGGAGTTGGGAAATGATGATATCTCCCGCTTTAGGGTTGAGTAGAAGGGAGTGTCAGACTTTGATTGAGTAAAATCCATCTATTTTCCTTCAGTTGTTCTTTGTGGTCTAGGACTACGGGTTTCTTTTACAGAAATTCCCCGCGGCCCTAGCGGGCATCGGTCCTGCTGGACCCCTACGGTTTGCTGACATCTTATTTATTTATTTAAAACTTTATGCACTAATAAAACATTGTACAAAGGCGGGCTTAATGCCTTAAGCATTTTCTACCAGTCGACCTTAGTGGTAGTGCAGAGACATAACATGGCAGATGCAACTTAATAGAAGATTGACTGCAGAGAGGAAATAAGAACAATAATAAATATATACTTAGATACATACATACATACAAATAAATAATGATATTGAGAGAAAAATGAATACAACAAATCAAGAGAGTGATGAATCTACCAACTTCTTGCGAAAGTGATCTCGTGCTTCCACTTTTTAAAGGACAACCGACTGGTTGTCGTCCTGATGTTCAAAGGGACCGCATCTTCTCACATCTTCTCTTTGAAGCGCATGTGGTACACTACGCGCCGTCGATAACTCGAGCTCGGTCTTTAGCGTACGGGCGGACGGCGAGCTACGCATTGCTCTTCATCCGCAAGTCCACGCCTACCGTATATGGGGATATATTTAAACATTTTTTAAGTTCATGATACCTACATATATATTTTATCATTCCAACATTACTTATACTCCATCGGTTTAGGTAGTTAACTAAACGTAAACGATCTTAATATGTCTTTTTATTAAAAAAAAATCGTATAATAGACATACAAAGATTATTTAAATTTAGTTAGTTACCAAACATCGGTATAGGTAAATAACAAATTGTAAACATTTTTAGATAAAAATTATAGACAACTTTTAGATAAAAGACATGTCAAGATTGTGTAACCTTTAGTTAATTACCTAAACAGATGGAGTATAGAATTCGTATGTTAGATTTATCTTCCCAAAAAAACATTTTCAGACATCGTTTACATGAACTTTCTCATTTCCCGTTTCACTTTTAACTTAATTTACTTAATTTTATTTTTTTCAGTCATAAAAATAAAATCAAAGCCATGTAATAACCTACATTAATTATTTAAAAATAACACGAAGGATACACAGTTCATCAAAAATTATTAAAAGCAATCTTAAACATTATCAGGCGAAGAAAATTGCGTGATCGATCTTTAAACAAATAAAATACTACAAAACAAAAAAGTAGCCCAGACGATTCATATCAAAGACTGGTAAGCAAAACACGCACAATGAAAGGTCTAAAAAGTGGTATTCTTATCGGCTTTTCATTGTAAGTAACAGAAAAACTTAATTTTGTAACAGTTAGCGTGCAGACTGCATCGATCGTTGCCTTCATAATTCATGGCTGGATTTTCCATTGACTCACTTTGCGGTGACCATGAAAATGTAGGAGGCGTCTAGCTTGTAAAGGTTAGGTCAAAAGTTTTCTTAATGGTATTAAATGTCTACTTTCAGTTTGTTGATTTCTTAGGCACGCCACAATCGCGGCAGTAAGCCCCCTCTTTAAGGGCCCGTTCACGATCTTGCCACTATGAGCGGTAGCTAAGCGCGGGGCGGCAAGCGGGAAGATCAAATTTATGAAAATGTTGCGCTCATAGCGCCCCGCGCCTGTTTACCTACCGATGTTGGATCGTTCGCCGCGCCGAAGTCGTGACCAGGTCGTAAGGAGTAACTAGAGAGACGCCACGGCGTCCTGACTTTCCACATGACGCAGGCCTTTACCAGACATGGCAAGTTTGGCAGGTTTCTTTTTCGGATTCCGCCGAAAGAAACGCCTGGGTGTCACCATTGTGCGGACCGCTCGCGGGACACGGTGAAGCATACGGTGGAGGTGTACCCCGCTATGGCGGAGCATCGCCGTGTCCTCGTGAAGGTAATTGGCGGCGGCGACCTCTCGCACCGGACCCTGGTTAAGGCTATAGTCCGGAGCGAGAGGGAATGATTTAGGGTCGCCTCCTTCTGCGATGCAGTACTTAATGACAGCGCAGATGGCCGCGACCATGAGAGAACGGACAGCCTTACGCCCTAGCCGCCGTGACAGGAGATGCTTTGGGCATCGAGAGTCGCAGGGTCATCCCTGGCCACCGTAGGTGAAGGCTTGTGGACAGTGAACAATGGGTTACTTGACGTCTGGCTGTATGGTAAGGACCGAGTCGTCGACAGCGCATAGTGTCCACCACACATCTCAAAGAGATGTCAGTAAAACCGGCATGGCTGATGCCCGCGCCATTAAGGCAAACTGTGGTCTTTGAAAGCAAAGGGCAACTGAAGGAACACAGGTGGGTTTGAGTCAGTAAAACATTCCCTTCGCCTCCACTCAGATTTGACGATATCCCACTAAAAAAAAAATATTGACATCTTCATAATATCTCTCTGTTACTATTTTGATTATGAGGTCTAATTAGATTATAATGTGGTCATTATATGATGTTCAAGTTTTATTTTCTACCTAGCTCGACATTATCTATCTCCAATACAATACATTGATTTTCAATAGCATCGGGATTTTTATTCAAAGAAGTGATATTGAACTGTTCTGTTTTTTCTTACTTTATAAATAAAAATCGAAATAGGATATACTCCGCCGGC
The DNA here is from genome assembly GCA_905147345.3 of Mythimna impura. Classification (NCBI taxonomy): domain Eukaryota; kingdom Metazoa; phylum Arthropoda; class Insecta; order Lepidoptera; family Noctuidae; genus Mythimna; species Mythimna impura. The sequence goes on from LR990355.1 coordinate 27,170,461, forward strand.
GTAATGAGTATGTAGATCATGTGTCTATTCGTTATTTTATTCTATGAATTCTGATTGGATTATATACCACAGTGTCTCAAGACGAAAGTCTATGACCAGTGCGTGTTGCCAGTGATGACATATGGCTCCGAAACGTTGTCGCTTACAATGGGCCTCATCAGATGACTTAAAGTCAACCAAAGAGCAATGGAAAGGGCTATGCTCGGAGTTTCCTTGCGTGATCGAATCAGGAATGAGGATATCCGCAGGAGAACCAAGGTTACCGACATAGCACGAAGAATCGTCAAACTAAAGTGGCAATGGGCAGGGCACATTGCTCGCAGAACAGATGGCCGTTGGGGCCGAAAGGTTCTGGAATGGCGACCACGTACCGGAAGACGTAGCGTTGGAAGGCCTCCTACAAGGTGGACCGATGACTTGGTAACAGTTGCGGGAGTCCGATGGATGCGAGACGCACAGGACCGTTCATTGTGGCGACACTTGGGGAGGCCTATGTCCAGCAGTGGACGTCTTTCAGCTGAAATGATGATGATGATGATGATTGGATTGTGCACGGAGATGAAAATGTCGTGGCCAGATCATAGAAATTGATCACTTCATGTTTATACGAGAACGCCACAATGTCAGTCCGACTTCAAGACCGGACCTCGAAACCTATCCTTCTGCAGCGGGGTGTGAGGCAGGGAGACGTAATTTCTCCGAAACTGTTTACGGCTGCAATGGAGGATGTCTTCAAGGTTCTGGACTGGAGTGGATTAGGCATTGATGTCAATGGCGAGTACATCGCTCACCTTCGGTTTGCCGTTGATATAGTAGTCATGGCTGAGACTATGGAGAAGATCAGTACAATGCTCGATGACCTTAGTAGAGCTTCCGAAAGAGTGGGTCTTAAAATGAATATGCACAAAATCAAAGTCATGGTAAATAACCAAGTAGCACCCACTCCGATCAAGATCGGAGACTCTGCACTCGAAGTTGTAGACGATTACGTTTACCTGGCACAGACAATCCAGTTGGGTAGGTCTAACTTTGAGAAAGAGGTCAATCGTCGAATCCGACTCGGCTGGGCAGCGTTCGGGAAGCTGCGCGGTATCTTCTCGTCCAACATACCACAGTGTCTCAAGACGAAAGTCTATGACCAGTGCGTGTTGCCAGTGATGACATATGGCACTGAAACATGGAAGCTTACAATGGGCTTCATCAGAAGGCTTACAGTCACCCAAAGGGCAATGGAAAGGGCTATGCTCGGAGTTTCCTTGCGTCATCACATAAAGAATAAAGATATCTTATTTGATAGATAGATTATTTGGAATCCTCATGAGAAAAAGTACAGCCTCATGTTGGAAAAGATCCAAAATAAATTTACGAGATTTCTGTACTTGAAACAATATGGGGTTTACCCCTTTTATCCGCTCATGTACCCAAGTCTTTTCGTCCTGGGCATGGTCGGGTATACTAGACTGGAGGTAAGAAGGGATGTCGCACTGGTCAAGTACGTGGCTAGTGTACTGATAGGGTTGTTGCACCACCCAGACGTGCTGGAAGCGCTGCGGCTGCGCGCGCCGGACGGGTGTGTGGGCGCGCGCCGCCGCCCCGCTCTCTTAGAGGTGCCGTCTGCTAGGACTAACCTCCTAAAGTTTGCCCCTTTGTCACGAGCTATACGTATTATCAATAATATAGCACAATCGGAGGATATATTTGGCCAAACACTGCCGAAATTTTTAGAAGCAGCTCAAATAATTATTGAGAGAGGTCTGGACATTACATGACATCCATGTAGGTACATACAATTATTAAGTGTTAGTTATAACATCGCCTTGGACTTGTCTGTAAAGGTGTTATAATGTAATAAATAAATAAATAAATAAATAAATATCCGCAGGAGAACCAAGGTTGCCGACATAGCCCAAAGAATCGCCAAACTAAAGTGGCAATGGGCAGGGCACATTGCTCGTAGAACGGATGACGACATTTTGAGAGTCGCGGGAGTGCGGTGGATGCGAGATGCACAGGATCGGTCGTTGTGGCGATGCTTGGGGGAGGCCTATGTCCAAGAGTGGACGTCTTTCGGCTGAAATGATGATGATGATGATGAATACTTAGCGAAACGGCCTTGATTCTCATTCAATGTAGTAATAATGTTAAAAAAAAGAAAAATAAAAGACACAATGTGTTTCACTATAAATAAATTCATTCATTATTTATTTAATCGCCTTTGTAATTAACATTAGTTGAACACGGTAGGAAACTTTTCGGACGCTCAATCGCGTAATAAGAATGTAGGAAAAATTTCCAAGAATCACTTAATGGTGAAAAGATTTCTATTATGATCGTTAACTTGAAGTTTAATTTGCTTAAGATTGCCATTTTGATTGAGAATAAATTTAGCCACGAATTTTATATAACTACATGATTTTATAACGCTTTATGTCTAAGAAACAACCATTTTCTCGGAAAATGTGTAAGGAAGTGCCAGAAAATTATGTCGGTTAATTTGGAATCTGGTATAGGCAAACACACATCGATGAGTACTCTTTCATCTTGACCTGATCTAGCGTAGTACGCGAATTCAATAGAATAATAGGTCTGCGTATACTGGTCTTCTTACCGTTTACGTGTGGTCTACGTGCCTTTATAAATAGGAGATTAAAATAGAGTCCCAATATAATATAATAGGTATAGGAAGGTACGCAGACAGAAGCAACAAAATAAGCCTGAAAGCATTATTCATTTGAATATTTCATGGACACCCCAAAATACACCCTGTATTGATAACACCCGTACAGTAACGAATGGTACAATCACGACAAAAACATGTTTCGCTATCTTATTCACGGTACACGTGAATACAAAAGTGTTTCTCGTTGTTCACCCTCTGACACTTACTCTTAATAAGTACAAAACGAGCTTTCAGCACACGTAATAAAGCTCAATTTTGAATGTCACCTTAATTGGTAGTAAAATTGTATTGTTGAGAATAATAGCGTTATAATAATTTAATTTTAAGTGGATCTTATACAATGTTAATAAGACTTAAATTGGTGTAGCACAGACATCATTAAAGCATCCTATTGTGATGTAGTAGTAACTAGTGCGAATACAATTTGGTTTTACATGGAATTTACGTGAAAAGCAAAATGTTTGAAGGTTTGAAAAATCATTTGTTGGAATTGAAACGTATTTCTATATTGTAAATGGTTGAATAAAACTATCAGTAATTTAACTAATGGCGAGCTTTAAACGATAGGTTTGTACGTATTACATCGATCAATGCTTTTGAGTCACATGTTTATAATTGAAGTATAAAAGTAAACATTTGAATAAAGGCTAGGAAATAAAGCAAATAATGTCGGGTAAATGCTTTTTGTTATAACTCTAAGATTACCACTCGTTCTAAACATAATTTTTTGATGCTATAGAAAATTATCTCAAGAGAACATACTCTCAGAATAAAAAGTATAATATTAGAATAGAACATTAGAAGATTTTTTATAGATTTATTTGCTCAGAATACAGGTATTTACAATAAGGTGATAAAATAATAATAGGTCTTTACCTACGAGTATGTAATTGGAGATTCTATAACCAGCATTTTCAGAAATAATTATCTGTGGATTGGCGCGCAATTCGAAATTCAAATAAATTTTATTCGAAAGACGTGTTAATTTAATTTCAATTTCAGTCATTTGTTTTTAGATAGTTTTTTTGTTTTTGTGACATTGTGGTAGTTTTTGGCGCTATGGATAAACTGAAAATTCGTACAATTTTCGAATATGAGTTCCTACGTCGAAATACCGCTGCGCAAACAACACGAAACATTAACGACGTGTACGGGCATAACACTGCTTGCATAAACACAGTCCATTATTGGTTCAATCGTTTTAAATCTGGAAATTTTGAGTTGAAGAACGAGCCTCGCGGTCGGCCGGTAACTATTGTCGACAACGAAAAATTTAAGGCGATGTCGAAGCATGCATAGCACTACTGAATCGGCATAGAAACGAGGGAATTCTTAATCGAATTGTTACCTGCGATGAAAATTGGATCCTGTACGACAACCGTAAGCGTTCGTCTCAGTGGGTGGACCCGGGTACAGCACCTAATCAGTGCGCTAAAAAAAGATTACTCATAGGAAGATGATGGTGACTGTCTGGTGGACCAGACTTGTACATCACAGCTTCTTACCGAATTGCACAACAGTGACGGCAGATGTCTATTGCCAAGAATTGCAAACAATGATGGAGAAGCTCGCAATTCAACAACCAAGACTAGTCAATCGCTCTTCCCCATTGCTTCTCCACGACAACGCGCGAGCTCACACTTCACGACAGACCATTGCAAAGCTACAAGAGTTACAGCTGGAAGCTCTCCGTCACCCACCGTACTCACCGGACCTTGCCCCAACAGATTTCTACTTTATTCAAAATTTAGACAATTTTTTAAGTGGGAAAAAATTCAACACCCGTGATGCAAATGCGTGAGTACAAAACGCTTTCGCTGACTTCATCGCCTCCCGTCTGGCAGACTTCTACAGTAAAGGGATAAACAAACTGCCATCAAAATGGCAAAATTGTATAGATAATTGGGGCCAGTACTTTGAATAGCTGAAATAAAAAAATTACCAAAATTTTTATATTTTAAAATTATCATACAAATCTCCAATTTCATAGGTAAAGACCTAATATTAAAGTATCCTTGCACATTCTACCATTTTGGTATGCAAACATTGATGCGAGTTCATCATCAAACTTATAACATTGATACACAATTAAAATTTATCAGCTAGAAAATCCGATACGGAGTAGTAATATTTGTTTAATAGAAGTACAGTTAGCTTCTTTTTGAAAATTGTTACTGGTTTCGTTTTTGTAAAATTAGGATTGTGTTTAAAAATAGCCGGTGCCATACCAAAAACATTTTTCCTCAACAGCCCCCCTAGCCAAGTCACAATCGTATCGTTCGCGCCGAACGCCTCGAGTAGGCCACGCTTCCGATTCCTTTGTTCTGACGTCATCTCAACGCTCAGTCACGTGGTCAGAACAAAGGAATCTGAGGCGTGGCCTACTCGAGGCGTTCGGCGCGAACGAAACGATAGTAACTTGGCTAGGGGGGCAGAGCAGTCTGATATCCACCTGGGCGTAACAAGTTTTGGTATTGACATCGCAAAGTTATATCACAGTGCCTGCCTATGTCTATCTATCCTATATCTACTATTCCAGGAAATGGTCTATCCGTATGATAAATTTCACTCAAATCCGTTCAACCGTTTGAGCGTGAAGAAGTAACAAACATACACACATACATAACTATAAATACTAACACTTTTGCTCTTGCAATATTAGTGTAATAATATTTTGTAAAAAGACTTTTTTAAAAGCTTTTATTTAGTTGCACCTGTACCGATGTTTACTTGTCTGTACAATGCATTCCAAATAAGAATGGGATCGATTGCCATGTTGTGACGTCACTTCATACTGTCAAATCGCAAGAAAATGGGCAAAATTGAAGAACTCAGAAATGAGAAAAATTGAAGAACTGGATTCTGATTAAACTTTTTTCGTTCACAGTTCGTAAATAAATTAAATTTTAAAAATTTCTTGTATTGCTCACCATAATAATTCTTCGATTTGACAGTATGACGTGACGTCACAACATGGCAATCGATCCTATTCTTATTTGGAACGTATTGTAATCAAATCATGCAAATTTGATTTGATACATTTCCCGGTTACCAATTACTAAAATTTTACATGCATGACAATGCAAAATTATTATGACATGGATCTGACCTGATGATGGAACCGGGAGGTGGCCATAGGAACTCGGTAGTCAAACGACACAACCGCATCGAGTTTGGACTCGTTTGATACGTCTTGACGAGTACTTTGGTGCTAGATGGTAACCAGGGTTTGATGATGGAGTTGGAAGATGACTGTAGTAACTTGCAATAAGTTAACTCCATCTTGTTTGAACTGTTTTGAAATTGTTTTGATGAGTATTAAATATATAGATACAGATATAAGAGCTTGCTATGAAAAAATGTAATAACAATAATTTCTCAGTTCTTTTTTCATTACATCAGTAGCCTGGTGTGCTCATTTTCCCGACAGATATTAACGAAGTGTCCGAGGAAGCTGGCAGCCAATCAAATGACAAAAGAGTGAGGAAGTCCACAAAATTGGTATTGTACTAGAAAAGTAATTCGTTGAGAGGATACACGGACCCTGATTAGTGTGCACGTCTCTTTGAGCGGAGCGGTAATTGAGCAAAATGTTTGATTGTGGATGTATTTGATTTATTATTAACTCATTTCTGTCTACGGCTTCGCTCGCGTTAATACTGAAAATTATCCCAAAGGAACATACTACCAGTAAAAAAGTATCCTATATCCTATTCCTGGGCATGGTCTGTGTGCTAGGTTTTGTCTAAATCCATTTAGAAGTTTTAGCGTAAAACAGTAACGAGAATACCTACACACACGTATCCACTACACACATACGAGTACAATGCGTTCCAAATAAGAATTGGATCGACTGCCATGTTGTGATGTCACGTCATACTGTCAAATCGAAGAATTATTATGGTGAGCAAAACAAGAAATTTTTAAAATTTAATTTATTTACGAACTGTGAACGAAAAAAGTTTAATCAGAATCCAGTTCTTCAATTTTGCTCATCTCTGAGTTCTTAAATTTTGTTCAATTTCTTGCGATTTGACAGAATGACGTGACGTCACAATATGGCAATCGATCCTATTCTTATTTGGAACGCATTGTACATACATTGTACACATACATATACAATACACAGACACACTTAACACTTTTTTTTAATGATATAAACTAGTGCTTGACTGCGATCCCACCTAATGGTAAGCAGTGATGCAATCGATGATAGCGAATCGCACTGGTTTATTAAGAGCCTATTCACTCTAGCCTTGAAGACACCTAAAGACAAATACATACAGAGAAACTTCTGCTGTTATAATATTAGTGCGACGGATATTGTTATTTCTAACCTTGTCAAGTTTAGTTATTATAATGATTAAAACCAACATTCTACATTAGTAAAAACGTGATGTCATGATCTATTGCCACTGTAAGAATTTTTATACCTTATTAGCCAGAGTGGTCGTGGTCATGATGAACAATGATCATCCTGGTAATACGGCGCCATTCATCGTGAACTGCAGCTTTCCGGGTACATTCGTAAACCGAGCACTTAGTTGTGGCCTTGATCTGGTCTTTTTTTTTAATTCATATAAACCAGTGCTTGACTGCGATCCCATCTGATGGTAAGCAGCGATGCAATCATTGATAGTGAGGCGCACTAGTTTATTAAGAGCCTATTCACTCTAGCCTTGAAGACACCTAAATTATAGTTGGACGGGAAGACAGCAGCAGGCAAATTGTTCCAGTCCTTCGATGTACGCGGTATAAACGACGAAGCGAAACGCTTATTCCGGACCGTTGAAGTTTCAACAACGTAAGGGTGGATGCTCGCCGTACGTCGAGTTGTCCGATGGTAGAAAGGAGATGGCGGAATCAAATCATGCAATTCCCGCGCACACTCTCCAAAATGCAACCTGTAGAATACCGATAGGCTGGCTACCCTGCGCCTGTGCTCGAGGCTTTGTAGATTGGACTTAACCAAATTTGGATCCCCAATTATGCGTCTGTCCATCTCATTGGTGATCTACCACGTGGCCTGGTGCCTTCAACTTTGCCCTGCACTACGAGACGAGTGTTTTTAGTTTAGAAATCACCAAATGACTTCTTCGAGAAGGCGTGTCAGACTTTTACTGATTAAAATGCACCTGTGTACTATTTTTTAATGTTTTTATTTCACATAGGCCCATGTAACTTATAAAAAGTCAGAAGCTAGTGCAGTCCTTCGGTTGCCTTTAGCGTTCTAGGGCCACGGTAACTCTATCAAAAGTCCCCGTGGCTCTAGCAGACGTCGGCTCTACTGGGCCTCTTTGGTAGATGTTGTAGATGTGCTTCTGTAACATAAATCTCTAAAATAAATTACACGTCATATTCATGTCCAATTTAATTACATTTTCTTCAACAAAACCCGTGAGCAAAATAACGACATTTTTTTATTAAAATAAACAAAAACGAGACTTCACTTTCATCAAACACAGCGCTGTTCCTAAAAATTGTGATTTTCTGCTGAAATAAAAACGCCCTTTTCAGTGCGTCCGCAAAAATGAAGGTTGTAATTTAGCACGTCAGATGGTCGAGATGAATGAGTGACGTTACTGGAAGGGGGTGAAAGGGGGAGTGGGGGTATAAATAATTGATAATCTGTAGATCAAACACTTTTGCTTGAGACTGTACCTACAGGGGTGAAAATCAGAATATAAAATGTTTTCACATTTTTAGGCTTTTGATGAGGTGTGTATTTTTATCATATTTTTTTATGCAAACCCTTGAAAATTTTCTTAATGTTGGCGCAGTTGTTGAGCGATTGACTGTTTCGCTGCAGGTCGCGGGTTTGATTCCCGCACGGGACAAATATTTGTATGGCCTACAGATAGGTGTTCCGGTTCTCAGTTTCTTGTGTATGTGACTTTATATGTTTGTGACTCACGATACAGGAGTAATTCCTAGTGTGGGACAACGTCATTTCAAAAAATAATACCTAAATAAATAAATAATAATATTCTTTATTAAATAATAATAATAATACTATTCCACAACCATCACACAACGCCGTCTAGTCCCAAGCTAAGCAGAGCTTGTGTTATGGGTACTAGACAACTGATAAACATACTTAAATATTTCTAAATACATACATATATAGATAAATCACACCCAGACAGAACAAATGATCGTGCTCATCACACAAACATTTGTCCTGGGTGGGAATCGAACCCACGACCTCCGGCATAGCAGTCAGGGCCACTAACCACTAGACCAACAGGCCAGTCGAAATTTATACAGAAACCTTTAATATTACAAATACTGAGTCGATGTGTACAAAATTAGAGTGAATTAAAGGTCACATAGATGAGAAAAACCCTGACTTCAAAACTAGGAAATCCTGTGACTAATGAGTCAGTGTTCTGCTGTCACTATGGCACCAAAAAATAAACCTTTTATTTAAAAAAGTGTGTTATAATTGAAATTGAAAATATTTATTTTAGACATAACAAGAATATTTATATCGTAAATATCTAAATAATGTAGTTGATTTTTTTCCTTTGAATAAGTATTCCGTTACATTTTGCTAAATTCAAACATAGGTATAAAATCAATCTATAATAATATTAACATAGCCAAATCTATCAAAAACACGTCCTTATTTGATTTTAAAACAATGTTATTATCAATTTTAGATCATAAATTGGCAATTTTCTTTAAAATATTTGTAATCTTCATCCCCTAAGAGAATTCTCAATACTGTTTCACAACTTAAGTATAGATTTCGGAGCCACTCCCCAACGTATTTTAAAAAAGAAAATTGATTTCTTTTTACTTATGATGGGAAATTACTTTGGGGTCTATTAAAATCCTTTTTATTTAAACACTCGCGGGGTGAAAGGTTTTTTGTGCCCATTTTTTTGGGGGAAAATTGATCCATTATTATAGATTTCAATTGTATTTACTTTAACAACTTTACTTTCAGTATTTTTTTCAAGTTACTTACTGGATAGGAATATTAACACTAATTTTTTTTAAGACTACTGCGCAAATCGGTAGCGAAGTATTTACTCGCAACGTGACACACAGATTTTTTATAATAATAATAATATAATATAATAATAATATATTTATTCAGACTTAAAATTTGGTAAAATAGTTACATAAAATCTTAGGAATAATTAAAAAGGTATGACTATGTTAAGTGCCTGTACTAGGATAAACCTGTATCACAGGCGGTAAAAGCTCTTACACTATGGTATTTAGGACAATAAAATTCATAAAAATATTTAACATTCAAAGTCTAAATAGGGAAAAATTTAATAAAATTATTTATAATATTATAAACCTACAGTTATAGTTTACTTAAACACTAAAAGTCACAAATATGTTATTTCTTATTATAAAACTGTTTCTTGTTCTTTATTCTATAATTACACACACATGAATTTGCGTCAGCAGAATTATGAATTGGGTTAAAGTCGAGGTTGCGTTAATACTAAGTAGTTACATTGGACAAATATGTTTAAATATATTGAAAAACGATGGTTTGTAGGTCAGCACTTGGAATTTTGAGTCAGCAGTAAGCGTTACACGGAAGTCTGGCCTTGAGTATGACGCTCTAGGCGCCCTCATAATCGATAGAGTTAATATATCTATATTCCGCTATTTTCCTAGCAGGACACTCAGCGTCTCCCGTTTTATGGTTGGAGGGCTTTTTGAAGCGAGAGCAAGTTGCACATTTCGGTGAGTCCGCTTTTTTTGAGCACTCGGACATCGGGTGTCCTGTCTCACCGCAGTGGCCACACGTTGAATTGACCTCTCTACAGGTTTTTGCTGCATGCCCATACTGCTGGCATTTGTAGCATCTCGTAACCAGGGTGAAGTCCCTGACTGGGCAGGACGTCCAATTTATGAAAATCCTTGATTGGGAAATTAGAGCTCTTCGTATGTTGGCTGGAACTTCAATCACGTAGTTACAAGTCTGCGAATCTTTTTTCCCCGATTTGTGACTTAATTTAACCATGGTCAAAAAGGACTCCATGGGAATCGTTGGAAACTTTTCGGCTACATTCTGTTCGTAAATGCACCTGAAGACTTCAGTTTCAGTCAAAGAGGATGGTACTCCTACAACCACGATCCGGGGTTTGCGCTTGGTTGGTTCGTCGGCGGTAAGGCCGGATGCAGATTGCTGGACTGCGTACTTAATTTTATCCGCGTCATCCTTTGTCTCTGTACTGATAATAACTCCTCCGTTTTTAGTCTTACGGACACCACGTATATGCAGCTTGACTTGATCTGGTCGTATCATCTTTTGCACAAGGACTTTTGTTTCATCACTGGACTTTAATTTGTTGTTGGGATATATGGCCACGGAGTTTAAATTGGTTGGTTGAACGAAATCATTTGACCCCTTCTTCACCATGTCGGCAAACGAAACAGTACCAGAGTCCATAATCGTCTTTGTGAGGTCTAAGATGTGGTCCGTCAAGTTGCATTTTTCCATTAGATCTTCATTGAGGATGCGCGCTTGGACTGCTTTCTGCTTTAGCGATTGATATAGGACTGCCATCTGTGAGGTGCCAGATCCTATTTTACGGCACAAGGTTGAAATTTTCAATTTCTGCTCCGAGTTGAGTTTGCCATCCGAGGCAATAGAACAAACCTCGTTTAGATGCTGCTCAATAGTCGACATCCATCTTTGTATCTCGGGTGTTGAAACAGCTTCGATTGAAAGATCAGATTGGGCTGGATTTTGCGTCATCGTCTTCGCTGGAGATGCGGAGAGATTCACTCGATCTCTTGAAAAGGGGCTGTTGTCCATTTTATTTATAACTAGTTCACTTATTCTAAGTTTCCATTGTGTTTATTAAACTACACACTAGGCAGAAATTACTGCAAAAAGAAGGTCACTGATATTATTTTATGAAATTAAATATTGCTACTGAGCACGTCTGTATGCTACGAGTGCAGAAAGTGCATCAAAATTTATAAGATAAAGATATTTTTATTTTGCATATAGGTATAGGTAACAGTGAAAGATGACACAAAAATATAGGTAACAGGTTCAACCATATTTTACCATGTAGTTAGGCAAGCAAAAGCCATATAAAATTTAACAGTTGTGTTGAGAGTTTGTCATGCTCACTCAAATGTCTCGCTGATGGTGGCACGTGTTATTGGGTCATTCAGTTCCCTTCAAAATGGTTGAGCTGAGTGGGGCTGATGCACGCGTCATGCTCGTGAACGGGTGCCGTCAGTTGAGACTGGTCATCTCTTAGCTGCCAGTGACTTACTTCAATTTCTATTTTTTTTAATTGAATTTTTTTATTTTTTATTTTAATTATTATTACTTATCTACATTGTGCTCACATATTAGAAGCGACAAGAAATATGTAACCAAGATTTATGTAACTCATAATATGATTTAAAAGAGTGTCCATGGAGTTTCTTGTACGTTCTTCTCCATAGAGATCTACGCTTTGGAACGTGCAATTTAGCTTCACTTTTTTTGACTGACCGACATTTTGACAATTCAAAAGTGCCTGTAATTGGTCTATTTGAAATAAACGTTTCTGATTTCTGATTTCTAACATACTAACACTAATAAATATATATATAATTATATAGTAGATTTAGTTATGTAAGGTTTATATTGTGGACTGGATCCTACCCTCGAATGTGTTCTCTCTCTGTGACTCAAAGGTTTGCTGGTAGAAAACTCATTGTTGAGTTAAGCTCGCCTTTGTACATAAACTGTCTGTATCACCGTGTACTATGTATGTTTTTGTGTACAATAAAGAATTAAGAACTAAATACAGTTTTAAAAAAATATTACATAATTAAGTACAAAACGAAGAAAATACTTAAAAAATCTTTCTCATTCAGGAACTCACTATATTATAAAAAATAATTAAGTGGTTATGTGGCCGACGATGGAGCACGCTTGCCTAGAAGTAACCTATTCACTCTTGACTTAAAGACCCCTAAGTTGTAGCTATCAGGATTAGAAACTAGAAACTTTCAGCGCATTACAGTAAATTCCCCATTTTATGGTTATACCTTCACCTGGCAAATAACCACCATTACTAAAGTTAATTCGAAAACAAAACCAAGTCCAAGGAAATTGCAAGAGAATTGGTAATGCACCAAAGTACCCCATTTGTACCCTGAACAGACTCCCCTGAACGTCCCTCTGTCTTTTGCCAATTTTCCCCCAGACTCCCCTATGATTAGGGTACGAACACAATAAGACATTGTATTATGCCATCTTTTTTTTTTTTATTCTGTTCAAACCAGATAGCCTAGTGTGAGGTTTTTAACGTAAACGATCGCGTTAACGTTCACACGTCAAGTCGTATGGTGCTTATTCAGTTTTAGTATAAACTAGGTAGTGCCCGCGACTTCATCCGCCTCAAAATCGTAAAATAACACATTGCCATCTGGTCACAATTTCTAAAGGTTTTTTTTTTGTGCAGAACATAAATTCTTTTTCTGAAATAAACTAGCTTTAGTTACTCCTTATAACATTAGCTGTCTACTAGTGAAAGTCCCATGAAAATGGCTCCAGCCATTTTGGAGTTTAGCCAGAACAGATAGACACAGACAGGTAGACAAAAATTATTTATTTCAATTTTATTAATATGTATCTAAGATCGACTTTTACGTCAACGAAATCAGAAACATCAAAAATCGCACTAAGGCGTAAGGCCACTGGATACCTATTACCTATATAAAAATCTCTTGTCACAGTGTTTGTTATCGAATTCCGCCGAAACGGCTAAACGGAAACAAATCATAAAAATCGGTAATTTCTATGTTATTTTTTTTGAGTAAGTATATTTAGAAGGTCTGAGAATAAGTCGCAAAAAAATCCTTCCGTACTATTAATTTATTAGTTACAAACTGTGTTCGTAAAGCAATCTAAGTTTCAGATAAGCAAAATACAAAATACTATATAATTATGCTAAAACTTTGGCCCAAGATTCTTCAAACAAAAATCTTGTCAGCGGTATGTCTCAAGCCTAACATTGGACGACGAGTGACAAAATTATCAATAAAATAAATGAAATGGTCTCGCCAAGTGCCGCGGGGGCTGACACCGCACTTCACTAGTTGCGAAGCGCGACGTGCATCTTGACACATGTCGGATAGAGACAGCCCCCTTTAGTGTTCGGCCACACTGGAAGCGCGGGCGCGGGGCGGGCGCGGGGCGGGCGCGGGGCGGGCGCGGGGCGGGCGCGGGGCGGGCGCGGTGCGGCAATCTCAAACATATGAACTTCATTTTAGTGGGCACGCGCCCACGCGGGCGTGGGATTCGGCGTGGGTTGCTCAACGCGGGACGCGCGCGGGCAACTCACTCCATAACTCGTTCATAAAAGTGGTCAAAGTGAGTGCGCGGGTGGCGAGTGGCAACCCTGTCCCTGCACCCGCGCCGCTCCCCGCACCGCGCTGCTAGTATGGCCAAGCAACACGCGCGCGTTCTCGCACCCGCGCCGCTTCCCGCACCGCGCTGCCAGTGTAGCCGAGCACTTAGTCTCAGTATCATTTTCATGATTGACAAAGACAAGATGTAGTCTGACGTGGTTCTAAGAATTAGACAGAACGTTTTGTGGGAGGTTAGTATTTAATGTTCGCTATTTTCATGAAATATGCGATATAAGATCTAATGTTAGTTAAGTGCTAAATAAAAGTCTGTAGATCGTTAGATGTTTGTTCTTATCCTTACATCCATACAAACATACATTAAATATAAATAAAATTGAAGTATCCGTTTGAGTGTTTTTCATCATCATCATAATCATTTCAGCCGAAAGACGTCCACTGTTGGCCATAGTCCTCCCCAAAATGTCGCCACAATGAACGGTCCTGTGCGTATCGCATCCATCGGATTCCCGCAACCCTTACCAGGTCATCGGTCCACCTTGTAGGAGGCCTTCCAATGCGTCTTGCGGTACGTGATCGCCATTCCAGAACCTTTCGGCCCCAACGGTCATCATTCTGTTCTGCGAGAAATAATAATAAATAAATAATTCGATCACGGAAGGAAACTCCGAGCATAGCCCTTTCCATTGTCCTTTAGGTGACTTTAAGTTTTCTGATGAGGCCTCATTGAGTGTTTTTATTAAATGCATATTAAAGGATATTCAATATATTTTTTTTATTCAATAATTATTATCTTTATCAAAAATGCAATTTTTAAAATTATTGTCTGATTGTAGGTATGTTTGTTCTAACTAATTTCCGAAATGGTTCGACCGATTTTGGCAGAACTTTCACAGGTAGATTGCTAATGTTTTACAAGTCTGAGGTAAACAAAGTCGCGGTTACCAGCTAGTAGTAGCATAATATAAAACAAATTCCCCCATTGCGTCTGTCTGTCTGTTCGCTATAAACGTAAAAACGTCTGAGTGATTCATTAGGAAGATGTAGGTGTATAATACATGCTTATACTCTTAAGTATACATTTGTAACACCCGTGCAAAGCTGGGTTGGGTTGCTAGTATTACAGAGTACTGCTCCCCTAGCCAAGTTACAATCGTTTCGTTTCGATTCTCTTTTCGTTGATCGCCTCGAGTTGGCCACGCCTCCTATTCCTCTGTTCTGACCACGTGACCGACGAAAAGAGAATCGAAACAAAACGGTTGTAACTTGGCTAGGGGGCCAGAAGTAAGCTGTCGTTGCTCGCTTCCATAAAAGTATAAGAACACAATTTGTATTCAATTGAATTTCTTTACCTTTCAATTCCAAACAGCAAACTATCAATACACTTTGATATCAAAATAAAAACCGTTGCAATAGAGACATAATGCTTCATCAAAATATTGTTAAAGTTGATACATGGGCCTTAATTACGTATTAAATAAAATATCAAGCGTGCGAGCGACCCTATATAACTCCCGATTTCCGGCCACCGTAGGCGTGGGCTTGCGGACGGGGAGCAATGGGTACCTCGCCGTCCGACCCTACAGTAACCGTCCGGACCGAGACCAAGTCGTCGACAACGCGTACTGTTCCTCGCGCGCTTCAAGGAGATGTCAGCAAACCGTAGGGGGCCAGTAGGGTCGAAGCCTACTACTACTACACCTAAAAAAATCCCTTTTAACAATTGAGTTAAATCGTCAAATAGATCACGTTAAGAGCTCCAGCCCCAGGTCTGAAAGTATTACAGAAATGACATCTGAAACATTAAACCATGAGTCTTATAACATAAAAAGAAAAACAGCAGGTGTAGGAAGTATTTTCTTGTCATTCAATAGCGAACGAAAGCTATTGCCGAGTTAATGGCTGTTGCATTTTGCCATCAATTCTGCCATAGTAGTTTATCCTTGGGGTGTGTGGTGTAATGAACAAACAGAACGAGGGTTTATTTATTTATTAAAATTGTATAGTACAGAAAGTGGTACATTGTGGTGGACTTAATCCAATTAGACCCTTCCATACTTATCTTCAAGGCCTAGCCAAGTTACGACCGTTTCGTTTCGATTCTCTTTCGTCGATCACCTCAAGACGGCAACGCCTCCGATTCCTTTGTTCTGACCTGAGAAAACATCATTCCCATACATTTGAAGTTTTCTACTAGCGTTAACAATGGTTGATTATAATAATAATAATAATAATAATAATATTTATTCAAAATTCTTTACAGGATAAAGTAATACAGTCTTAAATATAAATCTTAATTCTGAGTCTTACGTGCCTGAACTAGGAAATCCTGTGTTTCAGGCGAGAAGAGCTAAAATAATTTAAAATTAACAAATAATCAAAAGGATTTTATAGTACAATACAAACGTGTAAAAAATCTGTAAAGTAGACAAGTTATCTTATACTATTAATTTATAATGTTACCAAATCTTAACTTCTAGTTTCTTAACTAACAAGATACTTAACCTAGGTCAAAAATTGTATAAAAACAAAAAAATCACTTTAGCACAATCAGTAAATTCTCTGTATCATCGTAGGACATTCTTTGAAGAGCCTCCTTAAGAATTTTCTTACAGTTGATTTGATTCAAGCTATAAATGTTTGCTTTCGCGTTCAACCTATTGTAGAGGAGAGGACCGAGAAACAGGTAAAATTTTGACGTGAAAGCATGTTTGGTATGATTTTGAGGACAGACTAGATCTTTACGTCTTTTGTTAGTAAACTCCGTGCTATATGTTAGATCTGCGTGCTGTTTTAATACAATACCCATTATAAATAGCTGTCGGACTGTTAGTACTTCACATTCTTTGTATAGGAGGTTAGTGGGAAAAAGGAATGGGCGAAAAGTAGCCACTTTGAGAATTGCCCTCTGGGCTCTCTCGATGGTTAGTAACAATGTTTTACCCGCTCCACCCCATGTGGTAATACAGTATGTTACTATCGATTGACATAAGGCAAAGTAGACTTGTCTAACTATTTTTGGGTCTGCTTTTTAAAAACAAATATCAATTTACGAATTCTATTATTTACAGCTTCTATGTGATGTTTAAACGAAAGTGTTTCATCGATTATAATTCCGAGGTACTTAACAGTATTTGACATTTTAATATTGGGACAAACACATTGGTTATTTGTGCTAGATGTGCAGTTATGAGCATACAATGTTGAGGTAGTGCCAGTTAGTTTTTGCTTCCGCATCGAAAACTTGACGTAATTTGTCTTGTCAGCATTTAAAGTCAGTGAATTATTTTGAAGCCATTTATTAATAACATTGAATCCGTGTTGCGCAAACTTGTAGACATTTTCTTCTGAGTCAGCCGAAAACAAAAGAGCAGTGTCGTCAGCATAACAAACGATATGGCCGTGATCTAAATTTAGATTACAGAGATCGTTTATGTAAATTAAAAAAAGTGAAGGTCCTAAAATACTTCCTTGGGGAATTCCGAAAGCTGTGCTTTTTTCGTCATCGCTGATAATATTACCAATCTTTACACATTGCGTACGTTCTTCTAGATAGCTCTTAAATAGTTTCAGCTGCGTTTCCCTAATGCCTATGGCTTCAAGCTTGCGCAACAAAATGGGAACAGAAACTGTGTCAAAAGCTTTGGCGAGGTCCAGGAATATTCCTAGGGTGTGGTTACCTTTATCAAGTTCTTGTGCTAGATAGTTAGTTAAATGATGTACAGCATCATCTGTAGACATTTTAGGTCTAAATCCAAACTGCCGCTTAGAGAGAATAGATTTATCCTCCAAATATTTATAAAGCCTGTTGTTTATAATCTTTTCTAATATTTTAGACATAGAAGGCAGTAAGGAAATAGGCCTATAATTAGTCACTTGATCTTTACTACCTGATTTGTAAACTGGGACAACAACAGCTTTTTTTAAGCACTTGGGGAACACACCTGTAGTTAAACATTTATTAAAAATGTAAGTCAACGGTGGTACTAAAAGGTCTTTGAATTGCTTAATAATTTTATTAGATATGTTATCCCAGCCAACTGCACAGTCGTCTTTTAGACCCATAATAATCCTTTCTACTTCCGTTTCGTCAGTATCTAGTAACACAAAAGATGATAAGCTAGTGCTAGATGTAAACAATGAGCTTGTTAGGTACTGCGATTGTCCCCGAAGTTTTTCAGCTAGACACTTGCCCACATTAACAAAGAAATTATTTGCAATGTTCGCAGATGTTAACTGTGATGAATGTGCCTGTAATAAACCTGAAGAAGACTGATTCTGTTTTGAATTATACGTCACATTTTTAATAATTTTCCAGATCTTTTTGTTATTTGTACCAGCCTCTTTTAGTGCAGTGTTATCGTAATTGCGTTTTACTTTTTTTATGAGGTCGTTACAAAAGTTACGATATCGCTTATATGACAGTTGCAATATTAAATTATTCGGATTAACTTTAGCTTTCATATGCAGTTTATCTCTATTTTTCATACAACGTATAAGACCAGCCGTGATCCATGGTTTTATGTTGCAGTATTTGTTATTTAACCGAGATATGACCGTGTTCTTCTGAATTGCATTTTGCACTTTTTTAATTAGGTACAACATACAAAACTGCGGATCATCGGAATTGTAAACTGGGGCAAAATCAATATTGCATAAGTCTTCTTCAAATTTATGTAAATTTAATTTAGAGACCGTGCGAGAGGCCACCTTAGGCAATTTACAATTAAGAATGAGTAGGGTAGCATTGTGATCGGTTATTGTTGAATTAGTTACAAGGGTGAGTGCAGGGAAGTTGGCCTTGAGCATTATATGATCCAAGCAGGAGCCACTTTGATGTGTAGGAAGCGTGTGAGCGGGAAGCAAACTATGGAACGCGCATAGGTTCAGATATTCCTCAGCGGAAGCGTCTCCACTTCCCGGAAGAATATTGATATTAATATCTCCAGTTAAAATTGTATTTTTGAAGGATGATAGGTTCTGCAAGGTGTCGTTTAGAGAGTCAGTGAAATTTTTTATATTCGTAAAAGAGGGAGATCTATATACAGCTAATATCGCAAATTCTGCTCCGATTTTAACCAACAATCTGCTACAGTCGTGCATGTTTGGCTCTACGACAGACACATTTAGATGATCTCTTGCATAAACTATTACCCCATCGTTCTGATTGGAAGTTGAGTTACTCTTATACATACAATATCCCGGAATTTGTGGTATGTTATATTGTTTAGCAAGCCAACATTCAGTTAAGACAATAATGTCACAATTTATGTCTAGACGTTTTAGAAAAATGCTAAAATTATCGAAATTCTTAAAAACACTACGAATGTTTTGGGTTAATATGGTTAATGGACTAGTGTAAGAGGAGAGATATTGCTTGCAGTGTTCAACGTCACAAACTTGTGATTGAGATACAGAGAAATTGTCTATGTCACTAATTAAATGATTAATCATATTAAAATATTATTAAAAATAACAACAAAGGCCAAGAAGAATCGTAATTTACGGCGCTCTTAGGCGCCTCCATAATCAATAGAGTTTATGTACCTATTTTCTGCCATAATTTTCGCCGGACAGTCCGCTGCACTTGTCTTATGATTGCTTGGCTTTTTGAAGTGCATGCAAGTAGCGCATTTTGGTTCCTCTGCCTTCTTAGTGCATTCTTTGATGGAATGACCCAATTCACCACAGTGGCCACACGTGTATGCGGTCTCCCGACATGATTTAGCCGCATGTCCGTACTGCTGACATTTATAACAACGTGTGACTAGGGTAAAGTCTCTGACAGGGCAGGAAGACCAATTAACAAACACTCTGTCTTTACATATCAGGGCTTTACGTATCTGTGCAGAAACTTCAATAATAAAGTTACAGGTGTCTGCATCCTTCTTACCTGACTTGTGGCTTAGCTTAATGGAGGACAAAAAGGTCTCGAGGCTGCAATCCTGAAGTTTATCGGCTAGATTTTGGTTGAAAAGACAAGTAAAAACTTCCTTCTCTTGCATGGATGAAGGCACTCCGATAATTACGACTCTAGGTTTTCTTTTCTGAGGTTCGTCGACTGTAAGGCCTGTATTTGTTGACTGCATCGATTGAATTATCAACTTGGCGAAGCCCTCTGGTATATATGCTCCATAAATCTATGCATAAAAAAGGAGAAACATATCAACGTGCTGACTGACTAATATATCAACGTACAGTCGAAACTAATGGTACTAGGAGTGTGAAATTTTGCACTAGGTTTCCTTTTATGACGTAGGCGAGCACTAAGAGAGGAACCAATATTCACACCCTAAAGTGGGCGAAGTCGCTAGCAGAAGCTAGTATAAATAATATTTATAAATATAATTATTTTTATTTTTTTATTTTTTTTATATATATGGACAGGGTGTAAAAAAAAACTTTGTCGAAAAAGGAGGATTCTCTGGCCAGACTGGTGTTCTGTCTGGTCCGGTTTAGTGCCTGAAAGTTGATTTCGGACTTTTCTATATGTTTTATTCGCGTGACGATCTCTAATATCATCACGCAGAATATTTCATATATGACGACGTAGATGACGGTAAATATGTCAACATAATAAACATGTCTTCTGGTGAAAACGCGGCTTAAGTATGGTGGCTTAGGGAATTCTGTCTCTAGTGTCGTAATAACTTGATTAGTTATATTTTACTGTTTACTAAAGTTTATGCCAATAACAAAACTCTTTTACTAAAACTAACTCACCCCGACTGCAGTACATAAATACAAATTCCGTCAGGTATATATAAAGTAGAACGAAGGCTCTGCTTATGAGCACAACCGCAATAGTATTTTCCTTGACAACCGCACGTCTGCTCAGGAAAACAAATTAATTCCTAAGAATATCTCTCCTCTTGTCACTTAGACCACACAGCTAGCCACAGGGGGAGGTTAGACCGAGGGAACGGGGGTGTTTATAAAAGCTTCAATTAATTATAGCACAGGTGAAGCGGCACGAATAAGCATGCGGGATTTATGTGAAACTGTGCGGTTTAAACGTCAAATTGATGCGCCGCCATCTTTGAATTCTATTTATGAATTCGAAATTGGAAAGTTGATTCGAATTTTTAACGATTGATATGCTTTTGATTTATTCAAATGGTTTTTACCTACATTTAGAGTTTATTTTAAGTTTTGTTTGAAATATCTGGTATCTACGAGTAGGATCGGTTTTAGAATTGAGTATTAGGAGCTCAGAACGTGTTTTAATGTGAAAGTTTGGTAGGTTTTCAGGTTAACAAATAAAAAGTCAGTTAGTCAGTTTGGCAAATAATACATAGTTTTTTAATTCAGAAATCGGGAGTTTTCTAATTCGAGTTTTAGCAGTTGTTTTAAGTAGATAATACTTAACCGAATCCAGAAAAAAGAGGAGTTGCTATTATGGATCTTTTTTTGTTTTTACTTTTACTAATTGGAGGATAGATCTACCATAATTTAGTAGGGACAATTAAAATCAAATTGGAAAAGTTTTTTTACTTAACGTTTTAATAAATTACACAATAATAATTATCTTAACTGGTCTCTCTAGAATAATTCGCTCGCTATGGGCTCGCATACTGAGGGTTCCGTACAAACTTACCTTTGTGTTTTTAAGGTTGGAAATCATCTAATGGCTTCTCTCACTCTAGGGTGGAGCGAAAAGGCGTGTCAGACTGTTACTGACTAAAACTACACCTATGTTCCTTCAGTTGCCCATTGCGTCTCAGGGCCAGGAGTAACCCTTGCAGCAGTCGACCCATGGTCCTAGTAGGCTTCGGCCTTGTTGAAACTTACCTATATAAAAATCGATTCCCGAAGATTTTTCCGAAACGCAAAAGCAGAAAAGTACTTAATTATTTAGTGATGCAACTACAAATTTATTTTAGGGTTCTAGGTCAACGGGAAGTACCTATGGGTTTTGATTATTTGGCAAGTGTCAAAATATGTGCCATAAACCGAGCATTAACGGTCTTAGCTTTTTACATTGCGTTGAGTTAGAAGTTTAATTTTTTTCACTGCTCCAAGAGGTAAGAATAGACCTGTGTATTCGGTATTGATTTCAGCTTAATATCTCCAAGCAGTGGTGGCCGAGTGGTAACGGTTCCGACTTAAGAGTTGTAGGTCGCCGATTCAAACCCAGCCAGACGCATTACTTCGTGTAATTTATTTCATCACAGCTCTCAAAACGGTGAAGAAAAACATCGTGAGGAAACCGGCATGTCCTAGAACCAAAAATTCGAAGATATGTGACATCCACCAACCCGCATTGGGCCCGCGTAGTGGATTACGGCCCATTCCCTCTCCTAGAGAGGAGACCTGAGTCCTAGCAGTAGAAATATTATAAGGCCGACTATGCTATGCTATACCTCCACGCGTTCGAACGGACGGACAGACGAACAACAAAGTAACCTTATAAGGGTCCCGTTTTTGTCCACTGAGGTACAGAACCCTAAAAATCGTAATGGATAAAGTAATTAGTCTCAATATATAAACTTTGTTGAAATAAAGAAATCTGATATTGTGTGATTGGAATTCAACCAATTGCAGAGGTAAGTGTATCCAATGAAGCTAGCGTTGCCAGGCGTCCGGATAAAGCCGGACAGGGTCAGGCTTTTTAGTTGCGCGTCCGGCCAAATTAGGCGGAGTCCGGCCTTTTTTTTTTATTTGTCATGTCTTCTACCTTATCTTGTATTGCTAGCGTAAGCGGAGCGGACTATTGTATGTATGTATTTTATTGTTGTTTCATTAGAATTAAAAAATATATACCTATTATGGTCAATAATAAATAACTCGAGTTTGACTTTAAAAAAAAATGTCGGCAAAACTCAAATGTCCGGCTAAATTGGCTGGTTCGTCCAGCTTTTCGGTTTGAAGACCTGGCAACCCTAAATGAAGCTATATTTTTTTGCTTTACAGTCACTGACTCTAGAACTCCTGAAACTATAATAATATTGTTACATGGTAACAGTTAATAAACTAGTGCGCTTCACCATTTACGATTGCATCTCTGCTTAACATCAGGCGGAATCTCAGTTAAGCACTAGTTTATATCATTAAAAAAAAACAGTTGGAGACACTGGTCCATACAACACAGTTAACAACGGTTTACAGATCTTTGTTGTTTTTTTTATTATAATTCAACAACATTCTTATTTCAAATTATATCTATTCTTTTTTTAAACCATAAAATATTTAAAAAGAAATAGGTACAATTCTTAATTCGAAATTCAAATTAAACATCTGTAGGGTGCTCCACAAGCTCGGGTGCTGTGTGTCTAATTATGATTGTCCCTCTCACTCACAGGGAGAGACCTCACTTCAGCTAAATTTAATTTCTACTCCGACCATACTTAATCACTACTTGTGAACGAATTAAAAGGTTTTCAGGGATTGGTTCTTTTATTTACTTTGAGGCACACGTTTCTTGATTTAATTTTTGAGAGCATTACAGTGTTTTAAAGGGTTTTTAACATTTGTAGATTCGTTGAAGTTAATGGAATGAGGTTTTGTTACGTTTTATTTTTGTTACTTTAAATAGGTTCGCATTTGACCAATACCTCAACTGATGGTAAGCAATGATGTGGTAGATGGTGGAGTATGTTGGCCTAGAAGTAACCTGTTTACTCTTGACTTAAATACCAAATGATATAAATCTCAAATAAATGTCAATAAATAAAGTCATTTAAAAAGACAAGTAGACAATAAGATAAGTAAGATACCATTTTTGTTCATCAACTCTTTTTGTTTAGATGATGAATCATCAAATGATTTTTCTACTCTGGGTGGAGTGAGGTAGAGTCAGACTTTCACTGACTAAAACCCGCCTGTGTTCCTTCAATTGCTCATTGCGTTCCAGGGCCGTGGTAGTACTCTTCTTTTCTTTTTTAATTTTCTAATGTTGTCATTTACTCGACAGATGAAACGGCTTCTCCTAACTCTTTGCTTCATCGCGGTTGCACATGCCCAGGCACACTGGGACCCTAGCGGACAATACCGGATCCTGGTTACGGAACCTGTAGAAGAAGTCCCAGCAGAATATAAAATTGAGTCTCAATTTTTAAAAGAACTGAAAACATCTCCTATTCCTCATATTAAGAAGTATGAAGTCGTTGATAGCTACAGTCCTGGGAGCTACCATTACTCTGGGTATCCCCAACCTGGGTACCCCTACCCTGGATACCCGCAACCTGGATATCCGCAACCTGGATATCCGCAACCGGGATACCCTTACCCAGGATATCCTTACCCATACTTCCCTTACCGTTTAATTGAACCAGAATATTCTGTTTCTTCGCCTCACGTTCTTCGTAGTTATGTGCCTTTTCATTATGATTACAAACTTACAAAATGATTTTGATAGTGGTGTTAAATAAATGTTATAAAAAAGTTTGATTGGTTTTGTTTTTTTTTTTGTTTTTGTTTTTGTTTTGGAACATGCATTTAAACATCTCACCTATTTTTCTTGAATACGAAACACATTTATTGGTAATGGATTTCATTATGGCATTTAACAATATTAATAAAAATGGATCTATTTATACCGTCGAGAAAAAGTTCTATTAAAATCTTTTGTTACTTATGTAGATGGTAATTTTATGTAATTATGATGCAGGTCCTGCATATCCTACAAGATTGTTCGAAAAATTCACCTCAGATCGAGGATTTTAGTAAAAGTTTTACTTTCACTCAATTTTCCACTCTTTCTACATATCGAACCAATTAAACGTAGCAGTGGCTGCTAGTGTAGGTACTAGCTGCTATCAGCGGCAAGACAAGATCTACACAATTTCATCGAAATTCGTTCAGGCGTTCAAGCTTGTAGAAGAAACAAACATATGCCGTCACCAGCCCCCCTAGCCAAGTTACAATCGTATCGTTCGTGCCGAACGCCTCGAGTAGGCCACACCTCCGATTCCTTTGTTCTGACGTCATCTCAACGCTCAGTCACGTGGTCAAAACAAAGGAATCGGAGGCGTGGCCTACTTGAGGCGTTCGGTGCGAACGAAACGATTGTAACTTGGCTAGGGGGGCAGCTGCCTATAGTCCGGACTAGGCGTTTCGCCTCGTCGTTTCAACCGCGTAGCTACATCGAAGGACTGGAACAATTTGCCTGCTTCCCGTCCAATTATATTTTAAGTGTCTTCGAGGCTAGAGTGAATAGGCTCTTAATAAACTAGTGCGCCTTTGTCAAATCAACGATTGCAGCACTGTTTACCATCAGGTGGGATCGCAGTCAAGCACTAGTTTACACCATAAAAAACACTCTCAGCTTAGTGTGACGAGATGTGATTTTATGTCAGTCTCATTATAAATCACAAAACCGTTTGTGGACGGCGAGCAATGGGTAGCTCGCCGTCCGACCGTCCGGTAACCGTCCGGACACGCCCTCGCACTCCGCCCAAGAGCGGGGGATGTCATTAGATGATATTCCTACCTAAAAAAAAATATTAAAAGAAAATATTCTCATTTCTCGAGCATTAATCATCCAGATTATGTTTTGGAAGTTAAAGTTTAAGAACTATGTGAAACTTTCAAACATCAGACACTATTGACATAGAACTCACTATTATGCGACGCACAACTTTGATTCATAGTTTAAAATTATGATATTTTCTTTTATTTTTTGGTTTATTTTTTGTTTATGTTTGTCTCTGTTGAGGCCGGCGTCAAAATGCAACAGATAACCTAGACAGCTGTGTTGTCTATGGTCCTAGTGGTGCAACACAGTTATGCCCGATACACACATGGCCTGTCAGGGAACTTGGTTTTTGTATTTTTGAAACGAATTGTGCGTCTATTCAGGCAGAATAAACATGTTTTCTTTCTTTCTTTATTATTTCTATTAGTGATGTATTTAACTCAGTTCTACGGCTAGCTACTCGAACATTCAGCCCGAAATCAAAGAGTCATGAGCCCCACTTAGTTGCCATTCCTCTCAGTTAGTGGCGAGCGATCCTCTAATGATACAGACAAATGTGTTTCGGAATGCTGGCTGTTAAACTATGGCTACGTTATTAGCAGGTTGCTGAATACACGTTAAGTACGAATAGGTTTTTGGCACATAGATAGATAGATAAATATGGATACTTAACTCTTTATTGTACACTAAAAAATTCAGTAGGAGCTTAAAATTAATAGGGTATAATAAAAGGCGATCTTATCGCTAAAAGCGATACATTTTTTTTTTAGTTTTTTTTAGCTACACAGCAGTTTATGGGTCATTATATACAAATATTTATCATAGCTACGACTTTTGTATTATGTAATCACATGTTGTATTATGTAATTCATCCATTTTTTTTTAAATTATTTTTTTATTTATCATCATAAATAAATTGACGCGCAAGGCCGGTCGTTGTGGCGACACTTGGGGGAGTCCTATGTCCAACAGTGGAGATCTTTCGGCTGAAATGACGATGATGATGATTTATCAGCATTAAATATTTTCATAATTATTCATTACAAACAAAAATACTTTCTCTTTATACCTAAATGAATATTAGTATAGATATGTAGTTGGTTAGGTGTTTTTAATAATGTAGGTACATACTAGTAAACAGCTAGTAAAACCAATGTTACAACGTTGTCAAATGAACCAATCTTAATGTTAATTTTATTTATTTATTAATCTTCATGCAACATAAAGTACAAAGGCGGACTTAATGCCTTAGGCATTCTCTACCAGTCAACCTAGGGTGGTGAAGAGACAATATATTATGGTGGGTGCATAAAAACAAAATTTAATACAAAAAACAAGAGTAAAAAAGTATACATATAGTTAAAATACACATACATTTATATATTTTAATAAATAATTTTACCTAATACTACAGCATTTAGCTTTTTTTAACTTCTGAAATGATTTCGGTGGTTTGATTTCAGCAGGTACACAAGGCACTATATGGATATTTGTATGGTACACAAGATTCTGATAAGAAACCTCGACCTCATAATAAAAAGGGTTAAAAACACCACGTCCTATAATAAAACTTTAAATTAGTTTACAGTCCCTAATTACTTTCTCATCACAGAAAACCACATGCTCAGGTTCTCTTCCGCAATATTTACGAAGTCTCGAGTTCTCATTACTGCTGGCATCGTTGCTAGGTGAGGGATTATAGGATTTCCTTCCTTCCTTTCCGTAATTATAACATTGTATGAAGAATCAATTGCTTTGTTTACGCTCAGTGTAGATGGAGGTTTATTTTTATTTATTTATTTATTTATTTAAACTTCGTGTACAGTACCTAGTGGTACTACGGACTTAATGCAACAAGGCATTCTCTACCAGTCAACCTTTGGGTTAAAAAAGACAACACATTAGTAAGTGTGCATAATAAATAAATAATAGATCATCATCATCATCATTTCAGCTGAAAGACCTACTGTTGGACATAGGCCTCCCCCAAGTCTCGCCATAACGACCGTTCCTGTGCCTCTTGCATCCATCGGGTTCCAACGATCATCACCAGGTCATTGGTCTACCTTGTAGTGCGTGATCGCCACTCCAGTACCTATCGTCTCCACCGAACATCTGTTCTGCAAGCAATGTGCCCCTGCCCACTGCCACTTAAGCTTGGCGAAATAATGTAGGTAGATATTTCAAATATGATAAAGAATTTTTAGTAGGTTATTGCTGCTGGATTTTCCATGGAAAATCTAGTAGAACGGGCTGGATTTTTTTACACTGAATAATGAGTTTTCCCGATGTAATCTATGAGATAGTGTTTGAAAGCCTGCAGTAAGGAGAAAAATAACTGGTATTATTTTTATATGTACTTTCCAATATTGCACCGTAATAACTCTAGACCTTACACGGCTCTGGAGTCAGTTTTAACACTATAAGACTAGTTGGAAACCAGCTCTCAACCTCCTTACTCGAAGGAACTCGCTCCCACCCAATTAATCATTCACGGTGGTAAGTCCTCTATTTGAGGAGAAGCTGGGGAGGCGTCCTCACCTTACAGGTCACACAGGCCTGACACAGAAGCGGTGAGGACCTCCTCACCGGACATGGCAAGTTCGGAAAGTACTTTCCGAACTTGCCATGTCCGGTGTTCCAGATGCAGGTAGAAGAAACACACGGGTGTCTCCATTCGGACCTCTCAACCTCTAACGCTGGGCCCTAGTTCAGGTCATGGTCTGGAGAATGGGAGGCGACCGAAGAAGTTGGCTACAACTTTGAGGAAATGGACACCGTAGGGCCCCAGTAGGGCCGATACCAGCTTGGGCTATGGT
This sequence comes from Mythimna impura, assembly GCA_905147345.3. Classification (NCBI taxonomy): domain Eukaryota; kingdom Metazoa; phylum Arthropoda; class Insecta; order Lepidoptera; family Noctuidae; genus Mythimna; species Mythimna impura. The sequence continues at coordinate 27,198,728 of LR990355.1, forward strand.
TATTTTTGAAAGAGATGCCATGAAACGCAAAGGGCAACTGAAGGTGGGTTTTGGGCATTAAAAGTCTGATACGCCCTCTCGCCTCCCCTAGAGCGAGAGATGTCTTTGAGTGATTTCCCACTTTAAAAAAAAACCCAATTAAACATCATGTTTACATCGTTGTAAACTGTTGATCCCCGCACGAACGCCGGCTTTCGTGCGCCATTGTCTTACTATTGTGTCTCTAATTACACTACTCAACGAGATCGTTAATATTACGTAGTGTGGAATATTATAATATTGTTATTATTAATTGATAAAATAGTTAAGAGAATATTATAATATCTTCGTCTGATCCATTTTTAATAGTTTTTTGATGGACCACGTGAGATATATAACGACTGCTCATATATCAATTCTTTATTTTGTGTTTTGTTGTGTGTTGGAGGTTATCGTTTTATAATTGAAGGTAACTTTAAGAAGTTATTATGATAGTTTTTTTTTGGGAAATCATAATATAATATGTATAATATAATAAATATATACCTGTATAATATAATATATATATAATATATTCCACAACTATCACACAACGGCCGTCTAGTCTCAAGCTAAGCAGAGCTTGTGTTATGAGTACTAGACAACTGATAAACATACATATTATAGATAAATTACACCCAGACACAGAACAAATGATCGTGCTCATCACACAAACATTTGTCCTGGGTGGGAATCAAACCCACAACCTCCGGCATAGCAGTCAGGGTCACTAACCACTAGACCAATAAGCCAGTCAAAGTCATAACTTCTCCAAGTATGGAAGAATTAAATGGTGGGTTTTAATAACAATTACTTACTAAAACCCACCATTGTTCCTGAAGTTATTCTTAGCGTTCCACGGCCTGTGGTAATTCTCAGAGAGAATCAATTAATCAATTTGTTTTTTTTTTTTGGTGTGCAGTGGTGGTGCAGTGGTAAAGGTCCCGACTTACGAGTTGTATGTAGGTTGCAGGTTAAAGCCCAACCAGGCACATTACTTTGTTTAATTTATTTCATCACCACTGCTCTCAAAACGGTGAAAGAAAATAGCGTGGGAAAACCGGCATGTCCTAGAACCAAAACTTCATAGTCATGTGACATCTGCCAAACCGCATTGGGCCCGCGTGGTGGATTACGGCCCATTCCCTCTCCTAGAGAGGAGGCCTGAGTCCCAGCAGTGGGAACATTATCAGACTGGTTATGATGTTGAACAAGTGGAGATAACATTCTTAGACATGGTGATAACTGTGGTCGTATGCCACCTTCAGGTTCTTTACATAACAAAAAATACATGTCATTATAGCATTAGTAAGTAAGCAATAATAACGGCAAAGTAGCATACGTCCACTATCCTTTATTCAATTTCTTAAACTACTTTTTATTTCATACTTTTTAGAGTGCCTTTTTTTTTTAACTTTGCCCCTCACTAGAACCTCTAACTGTAAGTCATACAAATATTGTTCTACACTAGCCCTACGGTGTAGTTTTGGTTTAGTTTTCGAACTATTTCTTTTTCTGTTTTCAACTTTCTGAAAACATTATAATAACTTAAGTTTAAGTTCAATTACTTCTCATCAAAGGTTACTCGACCAAATTACAGATATCGGCACGGATCTTGAGCGCTAACTTCTACAGTTCTACTTGCGCAGAAGCACGCAGAAGTGAAATATCGGGTCTCTTTAGTGGTATGAAGAGAGATGCGGGGGCGGGGAATGCAGTCTTTGTACAGTGATTGGCTCGCCGATATTGTACGATGCGCAAAGCGATCCCCCGCTCTTTCGCCGAGCGCTCAAGATTCGTACCGCTATCTATACTAGTTAATCCTTTAATCAAAAGTATTTTCATTATTTATATCCATTTTTTCGTATTTTTAGATGAAGTTATCAATCTTACTAGTCCTGACAATTATCTACGTTCACACCGAAGCCAGAGGCATAGAATGGAAGGCTGACTATGGCGAATACCCGGTAGTCAGCGAACCAATCAGGATCGAGTATCCGTTGTATCGGTATGAGTATCCGTTGTATCGGTACGAGTATCCGTTACGTTACGTCATACGGAGGTCGTACGACCCGGAGTATTTCTACAAACTGTACGGGTACTATCCTGAACATTGATGGGATCGAATAAAGTGATTGAGATTATTCAATATGGAGTTTTATTTTTGATTTGTTTGAAAAAAAAAAATATTGAGAAAACCCATAAAGCAGGACGCCCCGTTACCTGCGGAAACACTTCACTTACTTCTGTCCTTCAAAAGATATTTTAGTGTTATGAAAGATGTTAAATAACGGAAACAAAATCAGAGAGTTCCTGAATAGGATTTAGAAGTATGTGGAACAGAGTTTAGAGGTCCGAAAACCACTGTTGAAAATGGACTATCTTTTAACCTGACGGGTGTTACTTCTGGTCCGGGCGACTGCCCAATGGTTGATTTTGGGTTATTGTATAATTTTTAATCCCGCGCAGCAGGGTACAAGATTTTGAATTTTAGTTCATATGTGGCACCATGGATGTCGCTACAAGGGGTGGGTATTTCATAGAAAATAACTTACGCACACAGATACAATGTGCATAAAGTCTGCACACACAACCAAGATCAACCTGCATTCGTGAGACAGAACAACTATAATCCTCTTGGCCAATTAATTATGGCGGCCAATTCCAGCGGAGTTTTTAGCCATCAAAGTGGGATCTATTATAGAGCACAAGTGTTTGCAACCCTATATACAACATTATTTTAAGTACCTATATGCGAAACTTGAATATAGTTTGTTCAGAATCAGTAACTTAATCGATTCCAATCATTTTTACACCATGTCATATTTTTTCTCAAAAATATTTAAAAAAGTCACAAGTTGGACACCACCGACACTAAGTACAACACAGATAGCTGGATGCGGGAGCAAAACAACCCCTCAGTCGCCTGGATGGCCCGGTGATCATCTATTTGTGCAGTTAACCAGGTAACATAACAAGCTTATAACTTTGTGATTTTTCATTGAAATTTCGTACCTACATAGATTCCAGATGCTGAGTTGGGCTCCCATTTGATGCAGCCTTGAAACGCACATCGCACTATGCTATCTTATTGTTTGTCTCATAAAACTTTTACTGTACCTATGTTTTTGTATTTAATTTTTTAACGTGTTTTTTTTTCATTTATTTCAATGTAAGTACTCGTAACATTGATGTCTATGATTGTTTACATTTTTTTTTTTTTTTTGTTAATTTAAGTGCTTAGTTTTATGTTTGTAATTTTGTTGTGCTTTTGTGAAGGTACTATTTGTTAATTTTCTGTGTTGCATCAAATAAATGTTTTATCTATCTATCTGTACATAAAAATACTAGACACATGTTTTGGGTTTCGCATATACTCTAATGTTGTATACTGAAAATAAGATTAATTACCTACTAACTTTCAACCACCAATTAATAACTGGATTTATGTCACAAACTTTCTGAAACAACCTAATTACAGTACCGACACTAAAACTATTATTTAGTGCACCAAATAGTTCACTATTCCATAACTATATGCTCGTACCTAGCGAGAGATAGCTCACAGCGCCCATTCTTCAAGCCGACGCGACGGCGACGGCGGAGAAACAACATGCATCTCCGCTCACATACTTGTATAAAACTTTCTCCAACACATATAAATTCTAGCAGAAACTGAAATTGCTAGTCTGAAAACTTTCGGTTCTATGCGACTGTTCGTTTACAATACATTAGAATTCTTTAGAGATATGTAATTTTATCCTTCAGAACTTTGTCATGCAGAATGCCGGCTGGCGGCGAAAATTCTGTTCGGTTTTTTAGTTGGATTGAGTTTGAGAGGACAAATTTTTACCCTAAAACCTATATAGGTTTGTTTTTAAATTTCATGGTTCGATTGTTCTGTTTTTCTTCAAATTGTTTTGCGTGGGCTTGTAGACGGCGAGCGTTGGGTAATTAGTCTTCCGATAAATATTAGGTCTTTAACTATGAATCTTTGGATTGACTTGGAATTATAAGTTCAAATAAACTTTATATTAAAGGTACGTTATTCTTTTTCCGAAATTAGGTTTTTATTGGTTCATCTGTGTTTTGTATTTTCTGTAATATCGCAGTACCTACTTGTAACTATTTTTGTATGAAATATAAGAAAACTCGCATTATTTTGTAATATAAGTACCTGAGTCAGATTTGAATGAAATTTGACATATCTACGTGTCAAATTTCATTCAAATCTGTTCAGCCGTCTATGGTGAAGAAGCCAAAGATAAAAACATACCGGACCGATTTGGCTAATTTTGGTCTTGAAATATTCGAGATAGTCCAGGGAATGTTTAAACAGTGGGAAAAAATGGAAAAAAAAAACACGAAAAAAATCCGAATACAACGCCATCTCTAATTAAAATGTCATTATAAAATGAATTACTTATGCTGTTCTGGTAATGCCAGTAGATGGCGTTATCCTTACTATTAGGCGGTACGAAGTTCGCCGGGTCAACTAGTAATAATATAAAATCACTCAACACCGAATCGATTATACCTCCTGCCGGAGGCTCAAAAAGCGCCTCTGGAGTCTCCTGAGGGTTTTCGATAGACATTCCATTCAGCTTTTACACAAAACTGGTCCTAAAGTCCTAGCTATTAGGTAGGTAATTAAATAGATAAAGGTACATGAGCTCTATGAAAGGGTTCGTCTGTGGTTTAATTTATTACCATTCGAAAACATCATTTATATGTTCTAGTTTGCTGTAGACGCTCATAATTCATAGGCACTTCTTTGCAATTTAGTCTTTTTAGGGCTCCGTACCTTAAAATTAAAAACGAAACCCTTATAGGATCATTTTGTTGTCCATCTGTCTGTCTGTCTGTCAAGATCCTTTATCTCGGGACTGTGTGGAGGTAACAAGTTGAAATTAAACCATATACTAAGGTTTGCGGTCCCTTAAAGCTGTGAAAAAATCACATCCGAGTTGACGAAAAAAAGATACGGCCGTTTATGTCGCAAAAAACGTATATTTCGACACTCTCAAGGGAATCAAAATTCATAGGGTACTTCCCGTTGACCTAGAATCTTGAAATTTGGCATGAAGCAAGGTCACATAGCACAAGTATAGGAAAAAATGTGAAAACTGTAAATTTGTAGTAACATCACAAAAACAATGCGTTTTGGAAAAATCTTCGTAACTCAATTCGGAAATTGAACTGTTTTCATAGGTAAGTTTGTACGGAACCCTCAGTGCGCGAGTCCGACTCGCACTTGCCCGATTATTTTGTACTTTGTCGGCAGTGTTTTTATATTTTCGTAAAGAAAAAATCGTCACACTTCCAAACGTTAAATCCCAGTGCTTGTCCCACAAACTGTGACCGTATCCACGACACGCGAACCATTATAGATTTTCGATTTAGCACTCAAATTAAAGAAACAGGTGTGGAAATTGAATCGTTGCGAACTCAACGAGTTTCGTGAAACTTTTCAGTCTTGCAATCTTGAGTTTGTGAGATTCCGACTTGTTGGTAACGAGACTTTGACGCCAGATTTTTGTTGCACACAAAATTAGAGAAGAATTGCTGGTTCTGACGGTCCAATCAGAGATAGTTCTTGAACTTTCTCTTTTTGAAGTAAGTAGGTACTTTAGTAATTCTTAGTTTATACTTTGCAAGAGCTTTTTTTTGAGTTGACAGCTATTTTTTTATGACTAAAGGAGACTCATCACCACTTAGGTGGATGTCATGGTCAAAGGACCGATCACCTGGTCGCGGAAATCCGATGGATGCGAGACGCACAGGACCAGTCTTTTTGGCAATACTTGGAGGGAGGGGATTGAAATGATGATGAAGATGAGTCATCATCATCATTCCCGCTGCAAAGACGTCCACTGTAAAGGGGTGACCTGACGGTTGCAAACTAGCGTTCCAACCAAGGTGACCTTGGTTTATGTGTTTGGTTTGTGTTGCGGCTACATGGATGTAAACCATGCACCAACACGTTCGGTGGTTGGGAAAACGCGCCTCCCAACCAAGGGCATTGTAGGTCATAGATTATAACTGCTGTCTACACGGATTGAAACTAGCACGGTCACCTTAGTTGGGACGTTGGTTTGCAACCATCTGGTCACCCCTTTAGAGCTCATTCTCCTAAGTTTCGTCACAATGACAGGTCCAGCGCATCTCGCGTCCATCGGATTCCCAAGACTAGATCATCGGTCCACATAGTGAGAGGTCTTCCAACGTTGTGTGTTCCGGTACGCGGTCACCACTCCAGAACCTTTCTGCCCTATCAACCAGGTACTCGATGGTCGAGTGCTGCATTGGCCTTGCCCACTGCCACTTCTTTTCTTTATTGATTCGACGATGGTAAACTCGTTAAACTATTTGAGCACAGTAGGTGGAGGCTACGTTAATTGCGGCATAAAAAAAATCCTTTAAAGTATAGGTGTATAGGCATTTAGAGCACTCCTCACTCACGTGTGGTTCATATATTGTGAACAGGGGCACCGCACTCACATTGAGTATCTGACAGATCTATAAAACCCTAACCTATACCAATTAGGTTTGGTGATTCTTCGGACTATTTTATCACCTTGGTTCTCCTACGAATATCTTCATTTCTGATTCGAGACATACACCATCGACCCAAAATAAATGGTAATGAGAGCATGAGGATAATTATGTAGATTTGGATGAGTTTATTTATTCATTTATTTATTTATCGTTTATTTCAGGCATTAATTAGCCCATAATAATGTTATAGAATTAAATAAAATTGTTATAACATAATAAATAAATAAAATTAAATACATTAGATTATATAAATTGTTGAAACATTGATAAAATTATTGATAAATTATTTAATTATATTAACAAATTTATTAATAAAATTATTGAATTATATTAACAAATTTATTAATAAAATTATTGAATTATACTAACAAATTTATTAATAAAATTATTGAATTATATTAACAAATTTATTAATAAAATTATTGTAAATTATTATAATTACCATTAGCCTAGCATATTCAGCCTTTTAATGTTCCCACTGCTGGGACTCAGGCCTCCTCTCTCTAGGAGAGGGAATGGGCCGTAATCCACCACGCGGGCCCAGTGCGGGTTGGTGGATGTCACATGTCTTCGAATTTTTTGGTTCTAGGACATGCCGGTTTCCTCACGATGTTTTCCTTCACCGTTTTGAGAGCAGTGGTGATGAAATAAATTACACAAAGTAATGCGCCTGGCTGGGTTTGAACCCGCGACCTACAATTCGTAAGTCGGAGCCGTTACCACTCGGCCACCACTGCTCACTCGGCCACCACTGCTCAGAATAAACAAAATTAACAACAATGTCTAAGCAGGCACACACCATGGAACACTTCAGATACTATCCTATTCTTAGACCGAGTCAGTCGAGTCAGGAAAGATGCCTTGAGTCTTCTCAAGAGGTCGTGAAAACAGATAACTCCGGTGGTGGTTTGATCAATTTAATGATCTGCTAAAAGGTTTCCTTCGTTGTGTAAATTTGTTAAACTGATTGATTGTATTTATTTTATATTGTTTGTGTTCCATTTTCGTTCAGCCCCCCTAGCCAAGTTACGATTGTTACGTTTGCGTCTAACGCCTCGAGTAGGCCACGCTTCCGATTCCTTTGTTCTGACGTCATCTCAACGCTCAGTCACGTGGTCAGAACAAAGGAAACGGAGGCGTGGCCTACTCGAGGCGTTCGACGCAAACGAAACAATCGTAACTTGGCTAGGGAGGCAGAGCTTTCACAAATATTACGATCCAATAAATAAATTAAATTTTCAATCCCGTAAATTATTTCGTGAACTTAATGGAAACTAAGTTGGACTTGCAAATATTTATATTAATTTTAATACCCTCATTAAATATTATGATAGTATCGGCATTAGCAGCATCTGTCTCACGGGCGTAGGCTGAATATTAATTAATTATTCCTCAGTTCGGATATCACTTCGCACTGTCTTTACTAAGACGAATATTAGGCGGATATTAAAGGGATATTTGAAGTATTAAGAAGCTTTCGCAGTATCAACGATTCTGTTGAGAATTAAAATGTTTTGTTCATGAATTATTGTTCGAAATTATTTGTATTTACTTGCTGTTCACACAGGCGTAACTTTGGTCTTCTGGAGGTCACTGGTTTGTTTATCAGAATTTGATCAAGATCAGTTTTGAATTTAGACGACATAGTGTAGTGAGCAAAATGGGATGCAAAATCGAGTAAATACCTTTTTCTTTTTTATTTCGGTGGGAAAATAGAAGTAACCTATTCATACTTGACTTAAAGATTCCCAAATTGCAGTTATCAAGACACAAACTCCGGCAGGAAATTCCGCTCCTTAGCCAGTACGCACAATGAATGTGTTAACGGGACACGAAAACTCGTTTTCGTGTCCCGTTAACATTGAACAGAAAGTAGTTACATTTAATAAGCTTTAATAATAAGTCCCCCCTTTTTTGAGGTGGGAAATCACGAAACCAACACATTTGTGTAATCCCGAACTACAGAAGCAAAGTCAGATATCAAAGTAGTGAAATACAAATAGAATTAGGGGTTGAGCTGAAGTGTCGACTCCCCATTGCGAAGCCTGATAAACAACCGACCTTACTTACCGTCCGCAACTGAGCAAACTATTCGTAGTTTAGTTAAGCCTACTGTCCACGGACATATATAATAATACGCTTGGTGTACTGGTGTACGCTTGCGTGAAGCGCACATACAAGAGTAGATTATGTGATTAGGGGATAAAGCAGTGTCTTTATGTCGCGGGCGGCGTGTTGAATTCCGAACGAAACGAAAGTTGCTAATTTTAATCCCGAACTTCAGAGGAAAACAAAAAAAATATATAACTAAAAACAAAAAAAAAAACAACAACTCGGGAAATAACTCCCGAGCATTGCAAGGGAGTGAAGTGAGGAATATAAGCCGCCCAAGACAAAGACAGTTTTATCCCCGTGTTAGATACTCTATTTTTTACACTATCTGTGAGTTAATTAGAATAAACCACGCTTTATTCTGTTTTTATTTTTTCTTAGTGGCCAGTTTGAATTTTGAATAAACTGTTTTATGCACGTACATTTTAATTCACTTAATGTTGACAGTTTTTGACGTTCCAAATTCAAATCTCATTATTTCCTAGGGATCACCCATACTGCATTATCTCCCTAGGGACAGAATGTCTTGCTTTAAGTGATGGTTGTATGACAAGGGCATTATCGAGCAGGTGGTGTAAAAAACTATGAAACTATCGACGAAGCGGCTACGACACGACGACGCCGGCTTGAAGCTGACAAAATCGCGTCTATGAAGCTACGCGTCCGTGGACAGTAAGCCGTACCGACATTAGGTACCCACTACTTGTATATCTTAATTGATAGAGTTAGTAAAATGTTTGAAGGAAGATATTGATTTTTATTCTTGATAAAACCTTAAAGTATTTACCCTTTTTGTGGCGTTTCGTACCTCAGTTGGGAAAAACGCTGAACCCTTGTAGGATCGGTTTGTTATCCGTCTATGAGCTGATGGTGATCACCGTGGTAAAACCCCCATACTGGGGAGTGTCACTTATTCCCAAAGTCTGAGCATCTTTTAAAGATTTCTCCTCGAAACCAAAAAAATGATATCTCTGGTGCTACGGATCCTTATTTAGGGTTCTGTACCTAAGTCGCAAACATGGAACCCTTATTGGTTCACTTTGTTATCTGTGTGTTTGTCTGTCAATACCATTTTTCTTAGGAACGAGTGGAGGTATTAAGCTGAAATTAATATCAAATAATTAGGTGTTCTGCCCCTTGGAGCAGTGACATCTAAATTAAACTACTAAGTCAACGCACTCTAAAAATAAGGTTGTTTGGTCAAGGGGCGTCGCTAAGCTGAATGAGAACGATGATATCACTATTTTCTTATCCCGAATATACTACAGTGTGTTTATACACCACTAGTTTTTAATTAGTACAAATACTTAAAGAGCTTATTAGAAAAGGTCTTGTTATTATTTAAAGAAAGTCTCAATAAATAATATTCATAGACAGCAAAGTTATTAGCGTTTGTTTACAATCCCAAAATGTCACTCAATTTACGGAAATATTGTTCAGGCTATTGATTATGAATGAAAAACAATGGAAAAACACTTCGCGTAGTATTTTCTAGTAGCAATTGTTATGAATAATTAATTCAATTATGAATATACCTACCAATTATGACAAATTTTCGTGGACAATTTTGGAATTTGTTTTTTTTACTTTTGACTACAAAAATATGATCAGTAACGGGTACCCATTTTGTTTGTAGGTATTAATTAAAGATAGAGCCCCATTTTGTTTATACTAATTAAAAATGGGTATATAGTAAAAACCACTAAGTATAACAAATTTTCGTGAACAATTTGGGATTTAGTTTTTTTTTACTTTTGACTACATAAATATGATCAGTAGCGGGTACAGATAGAGTCCAATTTTTTTTTTGTACTGGTTAAAAAATAGGGGTGTATAATGTTTTCTACTTCTACTTGACACTGTCTTCAAACCAGTTTTTATGCTACGTTTATGTCGCATATTTTGACGCTAACAAGGGAATTAAAACTTATAGCCCAGAATAATGAAATTGGTCAAGAAGCTATACCATATATCACAAGTATTTAAAAGAAAAAATCCGAAAACTGTAATTTTAGTTAGTTAGTTGCATCACAATATAACTCTTTCGCGATTATAAGTTTAAGTTTTTTTTTACAAGGGAGGGGGATTTTCAAAAGGTGCCTGGACCTTTGGCCAAAGGCGCGGGAGTTTGAGTTTCTTAACTCACTAACACTACCCTGGTGATCACCGTCAGCACATGGTAGGGGTTGCGTGACCTGTTAAAAGTCCACCTTGGAATTGAGGGAACACGGGTGGGCTAGTCAGTTAAGCCAGTTTGAAACTTCCTCTTGCTCCACCCAGAGCGGGAGTGTTATTTGATGATTACACACCCTTAAAAAAAAAACCGGCCAAGAGCGAGTGGCACTAGCGCTCGAAGGGTTCCGTACCGAACAAAAATATCATTTGTAAAAATTTCAACTGTCTTAACTATCGCGGTTCATGAGATACCGCCCTTGTAACAGAGGGAAAGACAGACAGACGAAGGGGCAGCAGAGTCTTAGTAATAGTTTTTAACTTTGTGAAACTATTAAAAAAAAACCGGGTAAGCGCGAGTCGGACTCGCGGTTCCGTGAAACCTATGAAAACAGTTCAATTCCCGAATTAAGTTACAAATATTTTTCCGAATAGCAAAAAGATTTTTTTTCTGTGATTTTACTATAAATTTACTATTTTCAGATTTTTTTCTATACTTGTGCTATGAGACCTTGCTTCATGCAAAATTTCAGGATTCTAGGCCAACGGGAAGTACCCTATGAATTTTGATTTCCTTGAGAGTGTCAAAATGTACGTTTTTTTGCGATATAAAATATTATTTTTAATTTTAACTCGATACCTTCATGTGTTCTTGAGATAAAGGGTCTTGACAGACAGACAGACGGACGGACAACAAAGTGATCCTATAAGGGTTCCGTTTTTTCCTTTTAAGGTACGGAACCCTAAAAATGAGATACGTGTTTAATAAACTAAATATAGGTATCGTTTTTTGTTACCTTATATGTTCGTAACAACAAAAGAAAACACGTCACACCATACAACACGCCAAGTATTTTCATCTCAAGGACACAACAGTCAATAAGTCCAGAGATATCTCCACAAAACGTGTACGAGATACAATCTCTTTGATTCTCTTGACATATCTTCAGACGCGTGTCACATATGTATCCGAGCAGATATTGCGATTGGTGTCCCTTTTACTTACTATTATAGGTTCAACAAATAAAAAGGTATTCCTTGATATTTTTGTAGCATTGCGATAGGATGAATTGTAGTTGTATTCAAAGGAAGATTTTGAGTCAACTTAGTAAAGAAAATTGTAATATCTCGCCCATTATTTGGATTCGAAATTATCAACACAGAGATTTTCCTATAAAAGAAGTATATAATAATACAATATTCCACAACTATCACACAACGCCGTCTAGGCCCAAGCTAAGGAGAGCTTGTGTTATGGGTACTAGACAACTGATAAACATACTTATATATTTCGAAATGCATACATATATAGATAAATTACACCCAGACACAGAACAAATGATCGTGCTCATCACACAAACATTTGTCCTGGGTGGGAATTGAACCCACGACCTCCAGCATAACAGTCAGGGCCACTAACCACTAGACCAACAACAAAGTCAAAGTCTATATAAGAAGTATATATCCCATCCGGTCGAATCTAAATTAGGAGATTCTTTTTACAGCTCCAAAGGGGGCTTTGAAGCTGCCGTACATGCCTTGTCGACCCACCTAAATTCTGGCATGAGAGAGATTATCCTGAACCTTTATTATATTTCGCCACCTTGCTACCTCACCTCAGCACATTTTCTTTGGCAATATTATAAATGACCATTGAAACCAACGGTACCACCTTCTGGAATTTGCTGTTGGCAGTCAACAAGATAATCCAATCGGGTCATCTTTAGTTTATTAATTTTTATTCCATTCAGCCCATCATTCGACAGCTAAATTCCAAAATACAACATAAGGTATCTTGATGATGATGGAATCCTAGGAGGCGGTGTGAGACATGGTTTCAAATAACCTGTATTTATATAAGTCATCTCCACTCCATAGACATAAACAATTGACTCTTCCAACGCAACACAGTATGATTCAAAAGCAATCGCCTTGTATCCTTGGATTCCCAATTTTCGAGAATTCATTTCCCAATTTTGTTCAGGAAAAAGTAAATAAATTCATTGATATTTCGAAAAGATTGCTCCAAATTAACATGTATGGCCATCACATTAATTCGTGACTGCTGTTTCGGCCTTAAATTAACATATTTCCTACTTGCTCCCCATTTGTGGAAACAACCTCATCTTTTGGAAAAAATGAACCAAATTATATACTCTTATATTAATTTTAAATGTGGCCATTAACGACTGAACTTGAGCACAAGCTACCCTTTCTATTCGTATATTAATTTACTGGCTGTTATACTTCGGGTCACGAAGTTAAGAAGTTAATCAGAAATATCTTATCTTCCTCACTTATTGATTTTGATTTGCTTTGTCAAGGCTAGACAGACACCTAAAGACTAGCCCGACGACTCATTATCCCATAGATGGTAGGATAATGTGCTCTGCAAAGCAAATCAAGAAATCTTAATTGCAACATCTGCCACTGCTGCTACTGCAGAGTCTCTGGCTTTACGCACAACCTTCACTGAACCCTCCTCCTCCTTGCGTCGTATTCCTCAATGCTGAGGGTCGTGACCTCGCTGCTTCATCACTTTCGTTTTTATGATGTTCCTTCATCTATTTCTGTCTCTGGCAGTGTGAAAGGCCTTGTATACCGTGGAGTCAATAGCGGATCTGGTTGGACCAACGTATTAACGCGAGGCCTTTTTACATCTACTTTATCAGTCACGATTAGCCTTTCGAGGTTTCCATCGTCTTTCCTTGCAATGTGACTGAAGTATAGCAGAATCTTGCGAAGACACTCGGGACGACAACCGCGAGGAGATTTTTAGTTCTCGCAGTATGGATACGTCGGACCGAAATGCTGTCAAAGGGATACGGAGCTCACTGAACATAAGCACCTTGCTCCAAGCACACTTTCCGCCACACTAGTTCCCTACTTCTAGGCTAGGCTAGGCTCCCAGTTGTTCTTAATGACGCTGCGACAGTGGTGAAGTTGGCTACAACTTCAATCACCACGAACTGTTATGCAGCCATATTGCGGATCGAATAGTGCGGTCCGACATCATCCGACTCGCTCTTGACACCCTTGGCGTTATGGCTATATTTAAACCTCACTGGCCTAACAAACTGCCGGAGGCTCTACGCGGGATTCGTTCGGTCCATGGCCCTTTACGGAGCGCCGGTGTGGGCAACGCCGTCACGTCGCTGCGAAAGTGATCGGCGTTTAGTTCTCACGCAAGAGTGAGAACTCCGAGCGTAGCATTTTCCAATGCCCTTTCGGTAAATTTAAGCCTTCTGATAAGGTCCATTGTGAGCAACTACGTTTCATAGCCATATGTCAAAGTCAAATGTTTTTATTTCACATAGGCCTACATGGGCACTTATAAAACGTCAGAAGCTAGTGCACGGTTCCAAATTGGTCGTTTCCTAAAGTCAAAGTCAAAGTCAAAGTCAAAGATTTATTTGCAGATAAATATGGTTATAAAAGTTCTTACAATGGTTATATATAATAGTTGCTTAACATATTTAATCATAACATAATGACATGCAAATTTTTTACAGGTAAAATTAATTAATTATTATTCCAATTGTAGTACAAATAAACAAATTATTATTAATTAAATTAGAACTGAAGGAATTCTTTTATAGTATAAAAGGGATTCTCAATTAACCACCTGCGTAAGGCCCTTTTGAAGCGGACCATTGGAAGTTTCTTAAATCGGTCTGGAATCTTATTATAAACTTTAATGCACATGGGGTAACAACTTCGCCTATATAGATCCGTTCTCATTTTAGGATTAATCAATCTATTAGGAAATCTAGTTCTGAACGAGCATTTATCTCCCAGTTTTTCAAACATCTCTGGATGAGATTTGGTAAATTTACATATTTCCTCAATATAGATACCTGTTAATGTCAGTATTCTTAGTTTCTTGAACAGTGGTTTACAGGATGTGAGTGGGTCTACATTACAAATCGCACGTATACACCTCTTTTGTGCGATGAAGGCTCTTCCGAGATGCACCGAGTTTCCCCATACCAGTATACCATAACGCAGTATTGAACCAACATAAGCATGATAAGCCTGTAATGTGGCTTGTCTACTTGTTAGGTTAGATAAACGCCATAAAACATAAGCAAACTTACTGAGTCCTATGGAGAAGAACCGGCAAGAAACTCCATGGTTACTCTTTTGTAAAAGTGGTTGTTTACAATCTTTTCATATTACAGTATTAATAGATATTATGTAAGAACAGTGTAGTTCAGTCAATATTGCACCCAAAAGCACAATAAAAATAAACATATTAAAAAAAACTGATTCGTAATAGGAAGTAACTTAAGAATTCGCGGAGTCTACAGTGTTCTCACATTCACATTATAAAAAAAGAGGCTATATAAAAAAAAGCAAGAAAAATAAATAATTACAATTAAGTATCAATAAATGACATGTTAACAAAATAAATTACTAACGAATTTATGGTGGTTGGCGTCTAATAATATAAATAATAATGTCGTCTTGAGACAATTTTATTAACATCATGTAAATGTAATTGACGTTAGATAGTATTTCCCTCAGAACCCTTATAATACACGGCTTATCTTCAAAACACATGCATATACTAACATCTGTAGCTCACCAGTCTTTAGGATTAAGGCAAGCCGCCAAAATTGTATCCTAATTCCTGAAGTAAACGGCCATTCATATGTTTATGTAAATAAACCGACGGTCCGGACTTGAGGTCGCGTTAAGCGCTCTTCAGGGTTAAGTAGGGCTGAGACCTCTTTATACCTTCCTACAGGGATATGCTAGTGATGTACCAACGTTATAGTTGGTTGAGTTTGGGAGTAAGTTGTTTATTATTCTGTCGTTATCTTGAGTATTACGAAGTAGTGAGGGGAAAGCGTAGGGATTTGATTTTGAGTATATTATTTTAAGAGGTTTGAAATTATCAAATGACTTCTCCCACTCTAGGGTGGAGTGATAAAGCGTGTCAGACATTTACTGGCTAAAACCCACTTATGTCCTTCAGTTTTTTTTTTAATTATTGATGGGCTCGCGTTTGTCCAATACATCACCTGATGGTAAGCGATGATGTGGCCGACGATGGAGCACGCTTGCCTAGAAGTAACCTATTCACTCTTGACTTAAAGACCCCTAGGTTGGAGCTATCAGGAACCACAGACTCCGGCAGGGAATTCCACTCCTTAGCTCTACGCATAATGAATGTGTTTCCAAAACGCTTTGTACGTATGGGTGGGATGTCCACCATGTACTGATGGCGCAACACCGTACGTCTAGGGGTCCGATGATGGAACGGACTTGGTGGAATTAAGTTGTGCAATTCCAACGCACACTCCCTGAAATGTAATAGATAAAAAACCGACAGGCCAGCAACTCGGCGTCGATGCTCAAGGTTTTTGAGTTTTGACTCGACAAGTGCATCATCACCGATGATCCTCTTGACTCGCTTCTCAATTGACTCCAGGGCGTCAAGCTGGTATTTGGCAGACCCATCCCAAAGATGAGGGTAGTATTCCATACACGATCGAACTTGCGCTTGATAAAGGTTGAGCAGCTGTTCCGGCGTGAAGTACCGTCTCACCTTAGCTAAGATCCCCAATTTTTTAGCAGCCTGTTGAGCTTTTGTCTCGATGTAAGAGCTGACATTGAGGGTAGACGACAAAGTTACCCCATAAAGCTCAAGGTTGTTGGTTATCGGCAGTTGTCTTTTGCGTTCCAGGGCTACGGTCACTCTTTCAAACCTTACCATTTCATTATCATCATCATTTTAGCCGAAAGAAGTATACTGCTGGACATAGGCCTCCCCCAAGTACACTACACAATGACCAGTTCTGTGCGTCTCACAATCATTGGATTCCCACGACCCTCACCAGGTCCTTACCATGTAAATATGAATATTATCCATTTATCAGCTTTTCTTTACTTATTCTCATGTACACTTTATTAGTTGAAGAGTCATGGTTAAAATAATTAACAGTTTCACTCATCGATCTCCAAGGTCAAACAACGCTTGCCGTGGCTGGGTGGCCATCATAACATACCGAGAGTCCCGGCTGTCATTTGTAGAACTTTGACAGTTCTTATTGATAGTTGGAAACCAGGTAATCTGACAGCAGTCTTGCGGAGGGGTTTCGTGGTCCCTAATTACCGGGTTGTCCTTTGAACTGTGTCGCGCGCTAATCGCCGAATTCGCCTCCTATGTGTACGTTCGCGAATTTCGCGAATTTTTGGCGGGAAATTTCGGCGCGTCTTATTAAAACGACGATAACTTCAAAACTACGTTAGCTAGCTCATTACCAGTTATATCATTAGAATCGTTATTAAATTACCTAACAGGATATATATACATTGTTGTAGGTTTACCTTGTCATGTATTCGTAAGTGTCGTGTATGTTCAGTGTGAGGGTTTTTTTACCAGTTTCTTGTGTTAATGTAATTTTAATAAAATGAATAGACCATTGATTCAAAAAGTTATTGTTTTACTTACACAAGTACACTTTAGTTCACATAAATCAAACAAAAGAACAGACCTCGTAATACATTTATAACATACCACAAGCTGAACAATAACATTACGTCATTTTTAAGTGCGGCGTTCGAAACAAAAGATAACGTTTGTTTACACTTCTATTCCGGTGACTTTTAAACATCTGGCGGTTTGGGTTACATTTTTTTACTAATGTTTGGTTCACATTCATTACACAAACAGAGTCTCAGCTGGTAGAAATGTTTAGTTTATTTGTATCGGATAACCGAACTAACCACTTGAAAAGAGGCGCAAAAAACACCTACTCGAACTTTGGATCACTGTTTGAATTCTGTTGACTAAATTTGAAATCTAATTCAACATCCTACATTTTGAAGATATCTACAAAACGTTAATCACATAAAAAGGGTATGCTGCCGAACAAAAACATTACACAAATACGTATTAGAATTACGGGAAACTTTAGGTAAATACCTATCGATTTACGTAATTCTAATTTCAAAATGTACACAATAAAAATACGATAAAATTCAAATTAAACGCCTAATATCTATAGTAGTATACATACAAACTTACGTAATAGCCTTATTTTGCATTTCTATCAATATTTATCGCCAAAATATCGCAAAATGTTTAGTCAACAGTAGTAACGGTTTGTGATGTGAAATCATGTTTGTTGAAATGAACATTCTGGTCAAAATCTTAATGAACTGCACTGTTTATGCATTGAAAAATGTTTATTACTTACCCAGGCATTGTAGTTCACCCACAAAACACACAAAAACACACAAATCACAAGAAAAACAAACGTTTTGGCGCGACGCGTAAAAAACACAACTGACTTGTGCGCGAATGGGCGGCCGACTGGCTTTGTCACCTTCCGTATCTATGTTCACTCAGTTATTCCGTTCACTGAAGACGTAATAGAGTAGATGTATCTATATAGTTTACTCTGTGCAAGTTTGAGCGGGATTGACACAGGTTTAATAAGCATAATACGTCAAAATACGACGCATGTCAACAGCGGTCCAACGTTGGACCGTACACAGACGACTGTTTTCTGAAAACGGTCCAACGTTGGACCGCGACACAGACGAGGGGGTGACAAGCAGTTGCTCCATGTAAAATACTGGTGTCCAGTTGCATCTGGTTAGACTGATAGCCAACCCCAACATAATTGCAAAAAGGCTAGGCAGAACCTATTCAGAAAGGATAAAAGTATGAAAATAAATCTTTTCAAGCCACTTTACATAATTTTTTACAAGCTTGTTGTATAAAACTCAATTTGGTAAAAAAAAACAAGCTAGGTCGGTCCTGACATCCCTAGAGGTCATCCGAATGTTGAGAGACAAAACAGCCGGCGAATGTGTTTACTTAGGCCCCTAGGCTGTGTATACACGGTGTAATTTTTGTACGATACGATGCGGTTGGCAGGGAGGGCTACTTGAGAGCAATTAGGCGAAATTAGTTAACTTATTATGTGTACCTTCTCCTTATAATGGATGAGGAGATGAGTGTAATGGATGTTAATTTAGCAGTTATGTTGATTTTATTTGCCATACTCTTTTTTTTGGTTTCTATTGGTCGATTCGATATCATTATTATTCCATTTATTTATTTTTATATAGTACCTATAATTTACATTATTAAATAATTATTTCTTTAAAAAACAACATATAAAAAAAACATTTAAAAATATAAAATATAGTTGTCCGCCGGTGTCGGGAACAGGGTCCAAGCTACCGGTGGTTAGGGCTCCATAGGCAGGAACCTTGCCACAATGCGAACCGTATTGAGAAGTACTTACTGCCTTCTGTATCAGGCCCCTTGATCCAACCGCACAACGACAACTTCGACAGATGGTCGTCGAAGCTTTTGGCTATAAGGCCATTGGCAGTCACGACAATCGGCACAATGATAGCCCAGTCCAAATTTCACATATCAACAACCTCGTGTGCTGTCGAGATATTTGATTTGTTTCTCTTTCTCAGCTTTCACGAGAGTGTCGTCATGTGGGATGGTGACGTCGACTATCATTGCGCGGCGCGCTAATTGGTCTATCATCACTATATCTGGCTAATTGGCTACAATAGTCCGGTCAGTAATGATAGATCGATCCCAGTACAACGTGACATGGTTATTTTCGAGAACTTGGTCGGGCACATACCTGTAGTATCTTGGGTTCCGTGGGACTACCTGTCTTATGGAGCAGGTGGGTGATACCAGTTGTTAGAAACTGAGGTAGCGACCCAGATTGTAAAGACGACCAGAATTGCGATGCCAGAGGCGCGTGTGAGCTGCTGTATCATTTTAACCAGAAGTTGTGCAGTCCGTCCGTACCTGGAGACTTCCAATTAGGTAACGGACGAACTACTCTGGCTACGTCTACCGTCTTATTATTATTATCTCAGGACACTGGAGTCCTGGACGTTTAGAAGGTGAACCTACTCGTAGATACCCTTAAGACACTTTCATGGAACGTGGTACTACGTTTGTTTTAAAGACAAACAATGCTACGAGAAGGTCACAATTTTATTTCACATCGAAATGAAGGTCTTAGATCTCTTAACTATTTTTATTGCACACTAATTAACCCGACAGACATTGTCCTGTCTTAGCTATGAACTATCAAACGCGCGAATATATTATCTATATATATAAAAGGAGAAACTGACTGACTGACATATCAACGCACAGCCGAAAGTACTGGGAGTAGTAGCGTAAAATTTGGCACGAGGTTTCCTATTATGACGTAGGCGAGCAATAAGAGAGGATTTTCCAAAATTCACCCCCTAAGAGGATGAAACGGGGGTCCAAAGTTTGTATAGAGAAACTTTATTTTACGCGAGCAAAGCCGCTAGCACAGGCTAGTAATTTATAAAATCGGTTTTCTGCGCAACTTTCTTAATGTTAACCTTCTCCTAACAATAATAAAACGCAACAAAAAAAAGAATTAGTGAAATTGGTCTAGCCGTTCACGCGTGATGACGTGACCAATGTTTTTCTTTCTTTCTTTTTTTACCAAAAGAAATAGGGATTTATTTTTAGGGTTTCATACCTCAAAAGGAAAAAAAGATAGAACCCTTATAGGATCACTTTGTTGTCCGCCTATCTGTCAAGACCCTTTATCTCGCGTGGAGGTATCGAGTTTAAATTAAAACCAAATACTCAAGTCTGCGGTCACAAAAAACGTATATTTTGACACTCTCAAGGGATTCAAAATTCATAGGGTACTTCTCGTGGACATAGAGTCCTCAAATGCATAAAGCAAGGTCTTATAATACAGATATAGGAATAAACATGTTAAAAATGTATAGCATAGCATAGCATAGCATAGTCAGCCTTATAATGTTCCCACTGTTGGGACTCAGGCCTCCTCTCTAGGAGAGGGAATGGGCCGTAATCCGCCACGCGGGCCCAGTGCGGATTGGTGGATGTAACATGTCTTCGAATTTTTGGTTCTAGGACATGCCGGTTTCCTCACGATGTTTTCCTTCACCGTTTTGAGAGCAGTGGTGATGAAATAAAATACACAAAGTAATGCGCCTGTCTGGGTTTGAACCCGCGACCTACAACTCGTAAGTCAAAGCCGTTACCACTCGGCCACCACCGCTGTCAAAAACACTGCTGTAAAAATGTATAATATATATATATATATGTATGTATATTATGTATGATATTTATTTATAATAAAGGTATTATTAGCTATATAAGTATTTCATTTTTATATTTAACTACATTATTATATTATTTGATAGTTTAGATTAGGATTTCACACATTCTTCTACTCTTGCTCCCTACACACTATTGTCTACATTTCTGTTAAAAATTTCTCCTTTCGCAGGTCTGCTGGAAGAAATTTCTTTGGAAATAAGCAGTACCTTTGTACTCTTGTCTACTTTGTATTGGCTTTTTCTTTTTCGTTTTTGTGTGTACATAAATAGTAAAATAAATAAATAAATAAATGTTACGTCACAAAAAAAACCTTTTTGCTATTCGGAAAAATTTTTGAGACTCGGGAATTGAACTATTTACATCGGTAAGTTTGTAAAGAACCCTCAGTGTGTGAGTCCGACTCGCACTTGACCTGTTTTTAATATACATACATAGAGTTACTTCAATAATTTAATTAACCCAAGTAACAAAACAAATCTTGTAACCCATCTAATCTTTGAAGCTTCTAACAAGAAATACGGAACTAGCATATCAAGTGAATCCTTCAGTTGGACAAATGACTCAGCCAAAACTATGATAAACTTTGCTAATAACTGTAGGTCAATCTTCGCCGTGGGTTTGAGTGATAAACGCACAGCGATTTGTTCTGGTGTTCAGAGTGGCTGCCTTCTTGGGCGACTGCCAAGGTCCATTTTGAGGAAGTACTCTTTGCAACGGTCACGATTCGTGCATTCGTCAAAGAAGTAAAGGCTCATTCATACACGTAATGTTTCAGAATCATCATTATCTTCCTGCCCTTGTTCCATATTACTCGGGATCGGTGCAACACTTTTTTTCTTCCATTCTATCCTGTCAGCTGTCACACTATCACCGACTCCCTTTTTCTTTCATATCACTCTTCCTAAAATCTGTCCATCTTTTCTTTGGCCTCCCTCTCCCTCTATCACTTCATGATATGGCCAACTAAAACTGGCTAGCCCCCCTAGCCAAGTTACTATCGTTTCGTTTGTGTCGAACGCCTCGAGTAGGCCACGCCTCTAATTCCTTTGTTCAGACGTCATCTCAACGCTCAGTCACGTGGTCAGAACAAATCGGAGGCGTGGCCTACACGAGGCGTTCGACGCAAACGAAACGATCGTAACTTGGCTAGGGGGGCAGATCGTTAAACGTTAACATTTGATGATATGTCAATCCTGATCAATCCTCGTTTGGCCATATCATTAATGTAGGATTTCAATGATAATAAAAGGTGTAAAGAAACTAAGAAAGTAGGCCAAAAGAAGATTGAAACATCATTAAACTTTAACGTTTAAAACGATCTGGCCAGTTTTACTTGGCCATATCATGAAGTGATCATTTTCTAAGATCTGGCCACAACATTATATACGTCGTCGGTAAATCGTCGATCTGTCCATTCTACCTGATTCTACTTCATTATTTGTATCTGAATGACAGATACGTGCTGGTCATGATGACATGACTGACGTATAAGGCCGTTGCGATATCCTACGACTTTTACTGAACTATATTTTTTGACATGGTGACGCGATGATATGTGTAATCTTAAGGCAATATCCATTGTTGAAAATAAAGCTTCTTTGAATTAAACAGTACAGCAATAGATATGATAGATATCTCTGGAATAGCACGGTGGGTATGTTATGTTATGTCTAAGTATGGTTTCCACACTTAGTCCTATGCGAACCATTGTACGTGGGCCATGGCGGCCATAACCTTAGGTAGGCTTATACCAACCAGCCCACCTCTCTCCAAAAACAGATTAGGCCTCTCAGGTTTTTCAGGTTATCACCAAGTGAGTTCGGGGATCCTAAAGTTCGTGTGCGTATTTCAGTGACACCTGCGCAGTCTAGGAGCACATGTGCAATTGTCTCCTCCCCCTCCAAGCATGCTCTGCACAAGGGACTGTCTGTGATGCCTATTATGTGAAGGCGCTTATTCAGTGTGCAGTGTCCAGTGATGGTCCCCACCACCAGGCGCAGGTTGCCTCGATCCAGTCTAGATCATCCTTCCAAAATGTTAAGGTGTTGCCAAACTTTGTCTACCCAGCCTTTTCCTAAGTATGTTGCAGTAGGTTTTCTTGTGTAATGGGATGCAGCTAAACACCAGTATTTTACATGAAGCGATTGCTCGTCTGACCTCCAAAATCAGACTGTACATGATTAGTTGTTGCCCTTGGCAAGGTTGGGAGTCAACATTTTTTCTGGCTACCTATAACGTCTGCTTTATCGGTAATAACAGCTGGGATCAATGGTTGGATGTGCTCTTCTACACACGGAGTTCACATGTTCATAATCCGACCCCAGCAAACATTTATTTACTTTGACGGTTGGCTCGTGTAGTTATCACTATTTAGCCAGGAAAATGTTACCTTGTTTTTGAGGTGGAGCTAGAGGGAGTGGCTGACTTTTATTGACTAAAACTTACGTTCCAGGGCCGCGGTATCACTTTCGAAAATTCTCGCAGCCCAACGAACCTCTTATCTTGCACTAAGTGCTTTTAAACGTGTAGCATATTACAGTTCTTTTAAACATAGAAACCTGCTATTAATTACATATTAATAATTCATTACCCTCCTCCTCTCACCCCTTGCACCACGCGCTGCAGTCTATGAGAAATAGCGTCCACAAATCAGCGCCACATCTCGGGGGTCGGCAGAAGTTCAGCTATTACTCAGGGCATCACAGCCGCATCAATAACACACAGTCGATGTACTTTAAACTGCCTGACGGGTTGGTGCACCGACATATAACTCACGGAGTAACAGCTTCCAGCTTGTTTATTTAAGAGACAGATTCTGGTATCAGAATAGTGTAGTGAAGTTTTTAGGCTGTGGTTGATGTGAGCTTGGTTTGTGTATGTTTCTGTAAAAAAAATCACATTTTTTTAGGTTTTGTATCTAGCAGATTTTTCTGCTGACTGTATAGAATAAAAAACCAGGCAAGTGCGAGTCGGACTCGCGCACTGAGGGTTCCGTACAAAGTTACCTATGAAAACAGTACAATTCCCGAATTGAGTTACAAACATTTTATTTTCGCATTTATTTTTTTGTGATTTTACAACAAATTTACACTTTTCAGATTTTTTCCTATACTTGTGCTATGAGACCTTGTTTCATGCCAAATTTCAGGATTTTAGGTCAACGGGAAGTACCCTATGAATTTTTATTCCCTCGAGAGTGCCAAAATACACGTTTTTTGCGACATAAACGGCCGTAAATATTTTATTCGTTAACTCAGAAGTTTGTATTTTTCACAGCTTCAAGGCACCGCAGACCTAAGTATATGGTTTTAATATCAACTCGATACCTCCACGCTTTTCCGAGATAAAGGGTCTTGACAGACAGACGGACAACAAAGTGATCCTATAAGGGTTCCGTTTTTTTCTTTTGAGGTACGGTACCCTAAAAAGCAGAGATTATAGAGAGAATTTCGGAAATGAATATAGGAATAATATTATATAGTATGCCGGTTATGGATATAAAATTATTTCGGATTAAGCGCTAGTTTCCAATAGTTTCGGTGACGGATATTATAATTTTGAAATTCAGAACAAAAATACAAGTAGTAAGATTTGGTTTTGATTTCTAGTCTTGGTTATCAGAATGTGGATGCCCGAAACTATTACTGATTGTTTTTTAAAAATTAAGCACCTTTTTCTCACCCTTTTCCATAATTATATTAATCTTACTACCAGCATCTCATTGCTTTCTAATTACAAAACAAACAAACAGGCAAGTTAACTCCTCATACACAAATTCACTAAACAGCGCACGAACTTAAGTAAAGTTCCTAATGAGCAGAAAGCGGTTCATTGGTAGAACATAGATTGAAGCAGTATGATGTGGGATACAGCGCTCTTCGTTAGTTGTAACTAGCTTTCAAGCGATGAAGCGACGGAAGGGTGAATTTGATGGCATATCAAACTACAGTGCTGTTTATTTAGTTTTTTTTTCTCTGGATATCTTCAAGAGGAACCTTAGTCTTAAAGAGGACTTTCCTTTCATTATTGACATAATATTAATCTATACATATAATAAAACAGTAACGAAAGAAAAACTGTACATTAAGAATTTTCGAGAAAAAATAAGTGGCTTTTATTAGAAAAACGTAACTGATGACAAAAAGTGACTTTTTAGAATTTTTGTCTGTTTGTCTTTTTGACTGTGTGTATGGTACGGCTTCACGCCAAAACTACTGGATAGATTGAATTGAAATTCAGCAAAAATGTTCTTTGTAAACCAAGGAAGGCTTTAGGCTACATATTAACACGCCGTATGTTATGGGAGGTAAGCAATATTGATTTTAAAAGGTTTTTGTTCGTAATTGAATGCACAAAATGACATGTTATTTAGTTAATAAAAATTTAACTCTGGGAACATAATAATCACGCTATTTTTATGAAGGAGCGGGGCGTAATATTATAAATTGCAAGGGAACAGCTATTCAACAATATGTCAACGGGGAATTTAGCAGTAAGGTCAGGTGACCGTTTACCGCACTAAATGGTGCGAGTTCAAATCCCTATTATTTAAAAAAATTCCTAAAATTCGTTTTTTTTAGTTTTTTCATTTTTTATGTGCATTAGGAACGATTCTGTTATGAAATCTGAGAACTTTACATGTCCTATCTAATTGTATGGAGAGTTTCACACCAATATTACTAAACAGATTAAATGGTGGTACAACAAGCTACACTATTATGAAGTCAAGTCAAAGTTTTGGTTCTAAATTTTAACTTACCAAGCACATTTGTTGTAGGTAATTGATTTAAGTATGTAATTCTTAGTTTTGTTCCTTGCTGCTGTTACCATATTTTTTTTTAATGTAAAAATAATGAATTTTTCTGTTAAATTAACGACAATTTGGTTTTATTCATAATTTAATTTGGGTAAATAATATGTAGTTTCCGTTTTCTAACTAGATGGCGTTGGCGTCGAGTTAGATCGCGCTATGGTTTCGTTCCCAAAAAGTGATGTTATAGGTGCCAATGTGCCGCTGTCATCCTATATATATATATATACTCCCTAGCCCAAAGAGTAAACCCTAGCCGATTTCGGCTACAGTGACTGGATTCTGTTTTATTGCAACTACGGGTTGCGATCATGTGCTCTGATGTGACTAATAAAGCCTATCTTTGCTGTAAACGTGCGCGCACAGTGTGGTCACGTTAAAACACCATTGTTGTATAGGTAGGTATTGGATGTTGGAGGGCGGCTTATTCTTGATGGTATCTCGCCTGAAGTCGAGATCTCTCTTACGTTGGTCTTCAAAGGCATAGACGTTTTGTTTAATTACACGTCTCCAACCAAGTCTATCTTTTGCCGCCTCCTCCCAGCGAGAGGGAATATTGCATTTCTTCATATGTCTTTTTTGAACGTCCTTATACCTATAGAAACAGGGGTTACCTTTGTTGTCTGTGTTGGTTGATGTGTTTAATTTTCCTGCGAATAATAATTATTTTTCTACTTACTAGCAATTCTTACATACTTATTCGATTACTTTTCATTGATTTGAATATCGTTAGTATCGGATTATGAAGGAATTTTAGCTATACCTTTTAGAAAAAGATCAAATCTGTCTCGAAACTCAAGGGTTTCTAAGATGCGCAGGTTAGTTCGATCTCTCGAAACCGACGCATAGCATGAATAACGGCTAGGTGCTAACCGTGAGCGTAATACACTAAGTTTGTCCGCAGAAACTAGCACGTAGCACCAATTACGACTAGAATTTAAACGAATCCGCACTACTGCTTCTTGATCTCAGGAGAGTGTGGAACAACGAGAAATGCGTTTAGCTATCGACTGGGATCAGAGAGATCAGAGGTTGAGTCTTCAGAATATCCGCTTTGAGCGTGAGATACGATATGCGCGTGACCGAGAGCGTCATTCTTTATCTCGCGCTTCCGAAACGGATACAGAGAGAGAGTAGAGATTAAGTCTTTAATTTTTTCGCATTGAGACTGCTCGGTCGCTCGAGAACAGTCAGGAGCGCGATACACGCCAAGCAAGCGATCGCGAGCGCCACGCAGTATCTCGCGCTTCGGAGATTTACAAACAGAGAGACTCGCGTTTAAGTTCTCAGCATATTCGCACTGCCACATCTCGATCACTTGAGAATCCTGAAAAGCATGAGACGTGCCTTAGTACAGACCACTCACAGCATGCTCTAGCTCGGTCTTTGGAGACAGACGAGCAGCGCGAGCAACGCAACGCACTTGCTCGGCAAAGATATC
This sequence comes from Mythimna impura, assembly GCA_905147345.3. Lineage (NCBI taxonomy): Eukaryota > Metazoa > Arthropoda > Insecta > Lepidoptera > Noctuidae > Mythimna > Mythimna impura. Next base: position 27,225,974 of record LR990355.1, read on the forward strand.
ACGACATGCGTGTTGAGGTGTCTGTTCATTCCACGCAAGAACGTGAGCGGATCCAAGAAATTCGGGCAAGTCAGTCAGTCGAACAGCGTGTGGCCCAAATTGATCTAGACCGTATACGTCGCAATCTTCGCAATTCATCCTCATCTGATACTGAGTCTATGGTTTATAATCCTGAAGAGCAACCGTGGTTCAATAAGAAAGGAGCGCGTTTTCCTATAACCCATTTATTAATTACATCGAACACGGAGACATTGGCACCATGTCTGAGGTGTGTGCACACTGTCACGCGCGTAAGTGGAAGGGTGACACCAAGGGAATGTGTTGTGCATCTGGAAAGGTACGACTAAACTCTATGCATGAGCCACCGGAGATCTTACGAATTCTTTTGAATGGCAAGCATCCCAAGTACAGCCATTTCTTAAGCAATATTCGAGTCTAAAACAGTGCTTTCCAGATGACTTCATTTGGAACTCATCAAGTCACTGAATCTGGATTCATGCCGACTTTTAAAATTCAGGGGTAAGTCTACCATATATATAGGTTCCCTGCTTCCCACCGAAATGCCGAAATTTTTGCAAATATATTTCATTGCAGATTTTGCTGAACAGGCTAATGTCCGATGCCCACACATTCCTAATTTAGACTTGAGCCTTATATGGGGATTACAAAACACTGCACAGTGTCAACCCATACGTTACCGATTTCAAAACCGCTCTGGAATCGGTGCCTGAACACGAGCGCGATAATTTTAAATAACACTTCTGTTATTCGACGTCTCCCCCTTATTAACCTGACGTCTCTTACCAGTAAATTAACTACATAACTTTCAAATTTTGAGTTTAATAAGCCAAATAGTTTTTGAGGGATTTATGCTATAGTATAGTATGGGACGCATCTTTTGAGTGTTTCTGTAAATCAACTAACTATCACTAAATATATAAGCCCAGCGACACTATAACATATATAGGAATGACGTCTAAGCAAAATTTGTTTAGTCTGATGGACATTTCCTGTTGACTTGCAAAAATGAAAGATCTGGAACGTCTCGAATCGTCTCGCGCATCACGTTATTTTCCCGTCCCCGGGCTCTTAGAATTCAACATCAGACGTTTCAGATCTTCGATTTTGACGATCCCGTTGTCGCTCTCATAAGCAACAGGATCCGCGTACGAAGTCGCGGGCAGAAGCTAGTATATAATAGTTATATATTAGACTTATGTATAGTCATTATATATATAATTATATATTAGGTTTAGTTATGTAAGGTTTATATTGTGCACTGGATCCCTCGAATGTGTTCTCTTTCAGTAACTCAAAGGTTTGCTGGGAGAAAACTCATTATTGAGTTAAGCTCGCCTTTGTACATAAACTGTATGTATCACATAGTACATATGTATGTTTTTGTGTACAATAAAGAATTAAGGAAATTAGCAAATAATTCCTCCCGCTCTTGGTGGAGCGAGAGGACTTATCAGACTTTTACTGACTAAAACCCACCTTTGTTTCTTCCCTAGCCCTTTGCGTTGTAGGCTGCTATTTTGAATAATCCCGCAGCTTTATTGACTTATGATTGTTCGAACTCTAGCGATTAAGTATTGTTTTCTGAAAATATCCTTATAGTAGGTACATACGTAAGTAACCTATATTGATGCAGTGTTTACGAGAAATTCTGAAAAAAATATTTTATCACATAACAACAAAATACCACATATTATTATTACCAATATTATGCCATATTTGACGTGAATAAACTCTTTTTCTTTCTTTCTTTTCTTTCTTTCTATAAGATACATTGTGAAAAGTTTCAAGAGAAATGTACGTTAAGCATGGGTTTAGTTTAATCATGTCTACTTATTTTATGTATATTTATTAATATACCGTTTCAGAGAAAACATTTTCTTCTAAACAACTCAAAATATTCACTAAAATTGTAGTATAAGCAAAAAATTTATTGAAATCATAATGTAAACTTACGTACACCATCCATCGTGGCTGTGGGAATGTTTGAAAGAGTTACTGTGACCCTAGAACGCAAAGGGCAACTGAAGAACACAGGAAGGTTTCGATCAGTAAAAGGGTTACTGTGGCCCTAGAACGCAAAGGGCTACTGAAGGATACAGGTAGGTTGTAGTCAGTAAAAGGGTTACTGTTGCCCTAGAACGCAAAGGGCTACTGAAGGACACAGGTAGGTTTCGGTCAGTAAAAGGGTTACTGTGGCCCTAGAACGCAAAGAGCAACTGAAGGACACAGGTAGGTTTCGGTCAGTAAAAGTGTTACTGTGACCCTAGAACGTAAAGGGCAACTGAAGAACACAGGTAGGTTTCGGTCAGAAAAAGGGTTACTGTGGCCCTAGAACGCAAAGAGCAACTGAAGGACACAGGTAGGTTTCGGTCAGTAAAAGTGTTACTGTGACCCTAGAACGTAAAGGGCAACTGAAGAACACAGGTAGGTTTCGGTCAGTAAAAGGGTTACTGTGACCCTAGAACGCAAAAAGCAACTGAAGGACACAGATAGGTTTCGGTCAGTAAAAGGGTTACTGTGGCCCTAGTACCCAAAGGGCAACTGAAGGACACAGGTAGGTTTCGGTCAGTAAAAGGGTTACTGTGACCCTAGAACGCAAAGGGCAACTGAAGAACACAGGTAGGTTTCGGTCAGTAAAAGGGTTACTGTGACCCTAGAACGCAAAGGGCAACTGAAGAACACAGGTAGGTTTCGGTCAGTAAAAGGGTTACTGTGGCCCTAGAACGCAAAAAGCAACTGAAGGACACAGGTAGGTTTCGGTCAGTAAAAGGGTTACTGTGGCCCTAGAACGCAAAGGGCAACTAAAGGACACAGGTAGGTTTCGATCAGTAAAAGGTTTACTGTGGCCCTAGAACGCAAAGGGCAACTGAAGGACACAGGTAGGTTTCGGTCAGTAAAAGGGTTACTGTGGCCCTAGAACGCAAAGGGCAAGTGAAGAACACAGGTAGGTTTCGGTCAGTAAAAGGGTTACTGTGGCCCTAGAACGCAAAAAGCAACTGAAGGACACAGGTAGGTTTCGGTCAGTAAAAGGGTTACTGTGGCCCTAGAACCCAAAGGGCAACTGAAGGACACAGGTAAGTTTCGTTCAGTAAAAGGGTTACTGTGACCCTAGAACGCAAAGGGCAACTGAAGGACACAGGTAGGTTTCGTTCAGTAAAAGGGTTACTGTGACCCTAGAATGCAAAGGGCAACTGAAGGACACAGATAGGTTTCGGTCAGTAAAAGGGTTACTGTGGCCCTAGAACGCAAAGGGCAACTGAAGGACACAGGTAGGTTATGTTTAGTAAAAGGGTTACTCTGACCCTAGAACGCAAAGGGCAACTGAAGGACACAGATAGGTTTCGTTCAGTAAAAGGGTTACTGTGACCCTAGAATGCAAAGGGCAACTGAAGGACACAGATAGGTTTCGGTCAGTAAAAGGTTTACTGTGGCCCTAGAACGCAAAGGGCAACTGAAGGACACAGGTAGGTTTCGGTCAGTAAAAGGGTTACTGTGGCCCTAGAACGCAAAGGGCAAGTGAAGAACACAGGTAGGTTTCGGTCAGTAAAAGGGTTACTGTGGCCCTAGAACGCAAAAAGCAACTGAAGGACACAGATAGGTTTCGGTCAGTAAAAGGTTTACTGTGGCCCTAGAACGCAAAGGGCAACTGAAGGACACAGGTAGGTTTCGGTCAGTAAAAGGGTTACTGTGGCCCTAGAACGCAAAGGGCAACTGAAGAACACAGGTAGGTTTCGGTCAGTAAAAGGGTTACTGTGGCCCTAGAACGCAAAAAGCAACTGAAGGACACAGGTAGGTTTCGGTCAGTAAAAGGGTTACTGTGGCCCTAGAACCCAAAGGGCAACTGAAGGACACAGGTAAGTTTCGTTCAGTAAAAGGGTTACTGTGACCCTAGAACGCAAAGGGCAACTGAAGGACACAGGTAGGTTTCGTTCAGTAAAAGGGTTACTGTGACCCTAGAATGCAAAGGGCAACTGAAGGACACAGATAGGTTTCGGTCAGTAAAAGGGTTACTGTGGCCCTAGAACGCAAAGGGCAACTGAAGGACACAGGTAGGTTATGTTTAGTAAAAGGGTTACTCTGACCCTAGAACGCAAAGGGCAACTGAAGGACACAGATAGGTTTCGTTCAGTAAAAGGGTTACTGTGACCCTAGAATGCAAAGGGCAACTGAAGGACACAGATAGGTTTCGGTCAGTAAAAGGGTTACTGTGGCCCTAGAACGCAAAGGGCAACTGAAGGACACAGGTAGGTTATGTTTAGTAAAAGGGTTACTGTGGCCCTAGAACGCAAAGGGCAAGTGAAGAACACAGGTAGGTTTCGGTCAGTAAAAGGGTTACTGTGGCCCTAGAACGCAAAGGGCAAGTGAAGAACACAGGTAGGTTTCGGTCAGTAAAAGGGTTACTGTGGCCCTAGAACGCAAAAAGCAACTGAAGGACACAGGTAGGTTTCGGTCAGTAAAAGGGTTACTGTGGCCCTAGAACCCAAAGGGCAACTGAAGGACACAGGTAAGTTTCGTTCAGTAAAAGGGTTACTGTGACCCTAGAACGCAAAGGGCAACTGAAGGACACAGGTAGGTTTCGGTCAGTAAAAGGGTTACTGTGGCCCTAGAACGCAAAGGGCAAGTGAAGAACACAGGTAGGTTTCGGTCAGTAAAAGGGTTACTGTGGCCCTAGAACGCAAAAAGCAACTGAAGGACACAGGTAGGTTTCGGTCAGTAAAAGGGTTACTGTGGCCCTAGAACCCAAAGGGCAACTGAAGGACACAGGTAAGTTTCGTTCAGTAAAAGGGTTACTGTGGCCCTAGAACGCAAAGGGCAAGTGAAGAACACAGGTAGGTTTCGGTCAGTAAAAGGGTTACTGTGGCCCTAGAACGCAAAAAGCAACTGAAGGACACAGGTAGGTTTCGGTCAGTAAAAGGGTTACTGTGGCCCTAGAACCCAAAGGGCAACTGAAGGACACAGGTAAGTTTCGTTCAGTAAAAGGGTTACTGTGACCCTAGAACGCAAAGGGCAACTGAAGGACACAGGTAGGTTTCGTTCAGTAAAAGGGTTACTGTGACCCTAGAATGCAAAGGGCAACTGAAGGACACAGATAGGTTTCGGTCAGTAAAAGGGTTACTGTGGCCCTAGAACGCAAAGGGCAACTGAAGGACACAGGTAGGTTATGTTTAGTAAAAGGGTTACTCTGACCCTAGAACGCAAAGGGCAACTGAAGGACACAGATAGGTTTCGTTCAGTAAAAGGGTTACTGTGACCCTAGAATGCAAAGGGCAACTGAAGGACACAGATAGGTTTCGGTCAGTAAAAGGGTTACTGTGGCCCTAGAACGCAAAGGGCAACTGAAGGACACAGGTAGGTTATGTTTAGTAAAAGGGTTACTCTGACCCTAGAACGCAAAGGGCAACTGAAGGACACAGATAGGTTTCGGTCAGTAAAAGGGTTACTGTGACCCTAGAACGCAAAGGGCAACTGAAGGACACAGATAGGTTTCGGTCAGTAAAAGGGTTACTGTGACCCTAGAACGCAAAGGGCAACTGAAGGACACAGATAGGTTTCGGTCAGTAAAAGGGTTACTGTGACCCTAGAACGCAAAGGGCAACTGAAGGACACAGGTAGGTTATATTTAGTAAAAGTCTGACACGCCCCCTTCTCACTCCACCCCAGGGCTGGAGAAACATTTGAAGTCTTCTCACCTCAAAAAAAAACTACCATCAATGTAATTACAAAACAAACGGAGACTAAACTAACTCCTCACAAACTTCACGAAACACAGCACAAACGTACATCAAGTTAATAATGCGTCGTAAGCGGCTCATTGCAGAACATCGATGGAAGCAAGCTAATCGGGATAAAGCGCTCTTCGTTAGCTTTCAAGCGATGTAGCGACAGAAGGGCAGATGCAAAGGCGACATTATCAAACTGCAGTTTTTTTTATTTTTATTGATAAGTTCGCGTTTGGCCTCACCTGATGGTATGCCATCTAGCAGCTTTGGACTCAGTGGAAAGGCGTGCGAAGAGGCTAATTGGGGATCCAGATTTGGTTAAGTCCAATCTACAAAGCCTCGAGCACAGGCGCAGGTAGCCAGCCTATCGGTATTTTACAGGTTGCATTTTGGAGAGTGTGCCCGGGAATTGCATGACTTGATTCCGCCATCTCCTTTCTACCATCGGACAACCCGACGTACGGCGAGTATCCACCCTTACGTTGTTGAAACTTCAACGGTCCGGACTAAGCGTTTTGCTTCGTCGTTTATACCGCGTACATCGAAGGACTGGAACAATTTGCCTGCTGCGGTCTTCCCGTCCAACTATAATTTAGGTGTCTTCAAGGCTAGTGTGAATAGGCTCTTAATAAACTAGTGCGCCTCACCATCAATGATTGCATCGCTGCTTACCATCAGGTGGGATCGCAGTCAAGCACTGGTTTATATGAATTAAAAAAAAAAAAAAAAAGCACTAAGATGTGGTCTATAATAGATTACGCTTACCGAAAAGTAACCTATTCACGCTTGACTTAATGACCTCTTTTTTTAAGGTAGGAAATCATCAAATGACTTGTCGCGCTCTTGGGTGGATTGAGAGAGCGTGTCAGATTTTTACTGAGTAAATCCACCTGTGTCCTTCAGTTGCCCTTTGCGTTCCAGGACCATGGTAACGGCCTGGTCACGATTTCGGTCTTAGAGCCCCCGCGGCACTGCAAGCGGGGTGGCATCGGTAACCGCGTGCGTTTTCGTTAAGAGCGGCGTCTCGTGGCTTGCTTCAAACATTTTCATACTTTAGATCTTACCGCTCGCCGCCCCGCGCTTAGCTCCCGCTCACAGTGACAAGGTCGTGAACGGGCCGTAACTCTTTTGAAAAAACTCATAACCTTGACCTGGAGTCGGCCCTAGCAGGTCTTCATCAATTCTGATGGTCTGTCTGTCTGTCTATCTGTCTGTCTGTTAAGACCCTTTATCTCGAAAACGTGTGGAGGTATCGAGTTGAAATAAAAACCATACACAAGATCTGCGGTTCTTTAGAGCTGTGAAAAAGTCGAACTTCTAAGGATTCTAAGTCAACGAGAAGTACCCTATGAATTTTGATTCCCTTGAGAGTGTCGAAATTAACGTTTTTTGCGACATAAACGGCTGTAGCTTTTTTTTCGTAAACTCAGAAGTTTTATTTTTTCACAGCTTCAAGGGACCGCAGACTTGAGTATAAGGTTTTAATTTCAACTCGATATTTTGACGCATTCTCTTCTAGGGTCTTGACAGACAGACCGTTTTTTCCTTTTGAGGTACGGAATCCAAAAATGCAGAAGTGCGAATGTTTTACAAATATTTTTTTATCATAACTTGGTATCTAACCGCCTGTTTCAAAAGAGGATCATACCAATCTTCCCGGAAATCTTTAGGGGGAAGAATAATTGAATATTACGATAGACGCCTCTTCCCTTACAGTTTTTTTATTCCAGTATTGTTTACGAGTTCACGAAGACTGTAACAATCGGGGTGCATTTATAAGAAGATTGTGGATATAAAAAAAAGACTATGTAGATCGTATTGGATTTATTGACGGGGTTTTTGCGTAGTCACATTTTTTGATAAAAAATATATTGTATTTTTTTAAATCCGTTTTTGTTTTTGCATGAAAAGAAAATTCACTGATTCGTTATTTGATCCTGTTCTAAAAACATTGTTTACATTCAGTTCAGTATTTTATTTTAGTGTAAAAAAAAAGATTATTGGAGTGAACTGAATAAACAAAGTATGTTTTTTTCTGGATCAAACTTCGATCACAAACAGAAGCGACAGTATAGCGATGACTGCTTCAAAAGTTAAGAACTTAGTTGCAGCTGGCAACACAGGACTTCTAGTAGCTTAGAGGGAAGTCCTTCCAAATAGTGTAACATATTTTTAGCCAAAGAAGCTTTTTTTTGGGTGGGAAAATCATCCAATGACATCCCCGCTCTTGGGCGGATCGGGAGGGCGTGTCAGACTTTTACTGACTAAAAACCCACTCCTGTTCATTCTTTGCCATTGTTCCAAAAAAAAACATTATATCACATTATTATTATAAAATCAAAAGTTTATGAGTGTTTGTGTATGTGTATCTATCTCAGTACCTATGTAGTTACTTCTTCACGCGCGAATGGCTGAATGGATTTGATTGAAATTTGGCACACGGATAGATCATGTCATGGAATAGCACATAGGATACTTAAATAAAAGTAGTATAAAACGCGCTCTTATACCACCGCTTTTAGGCACGAATAGACTGTTTTCCGCACTAGTGCAGAAAAGTACGCGTGCTCTCCCCTGCCAAAATGTTATTACATATCGTATCAGGCTGGGCGCGCGTCGACCCCCACGAGTCGCCGGTCAACCCCCATTTATTCATTTCTTCATAAGTGTATTGAAAAAAGTCGTTTGATACACGTGCAAATTTGTCACTGCAGAATTCCGCCTCGGTCGTAATGACAAACTTTCTGCACTTGTATCAAAATGTACTATTTATCCCGAAATTATGTTTCCATGGAACAATGTTCTACTTTTGCGCGGGTGAAGCCACTGGCGAGAGCTAGTAAGTTTATATGAAGAGCCTCCATCACCCATTAGGACCACATCCTATAAGCCGTCGGTTTGACGCGAGAATGGCGGACAATGACGCGACCCCCGTCAAGCTGCTGACACGGACTGCGAAACAATTTGTTGAATGCCATAGGCTTAAACGGAATGCCACTGGAATGTGTGTGTTTTGGTCACGATACATGCTGGCGTTATGTTGAAACAGTATTACTATATGATTGACATCTGCTATTTATAATTAATAAATAAGTTTTTTTCGGTTCGAACAAGCAGTTCCTGAGATTAGCGCTTTCAACCGAACTAACAAAAAAAGTCTACAGCCTTATAATATACTAGAAGCCTCGCGATAAACATTGTCCTGCCCTAAAGCTGGCTTTGGTCAGAAAAAAAATAAGAACCCGATTGCTGCGCCATCTACCGGGTCCAATTGTATTTTCAAACCATCCAAGGACCCATTCAAATAAAAACACAAAATTTCATCCAAATCGGTCAAGCTGTTTAGGAGGCGTTGGGTGACAAACACGTACAGAAGAATTATGCAACATTAGTTTTAGTTTATACAAATACAAATATTTTTTTATTTGTTAAACATAAGTGGGTTAGGTCAGGCCTGGCGCACTTCTAACTATAGGTATAGAAATCTGCCTACGCCCGCGGCCTCTCTTGCGAGGCTTATTTCGGTAGTGTCACACGCGTGTTCGATTTTCCTCTTGACCCGTGCTAACAAAAAATATTTTTGAATTCTTTACCGAATATTCTATCGAGTTTTTATTTCAAGTATTTGCGACATTTTTCACGTAAACGAGTCAATGACCTTAAAATCATTCCATATAGTAGACCTCCCAGTACTAGTGACTACCTTACTAATGCAAGGTCAACATAATTGGAATTATATCTTACAAAATGTTAATTATTGTGTATAATATATTATTGTGTATATAATAACGTCTTAAACGACCTACCTTTTAAAAATTACATATGAACGCAAAGCTAACGCACATACAAAATCAACATTCATTTTAATTACCTATTTCATTTGTTTAGATACCTAACTAAATGTAAACAATCTCTTGACACTTCTATGAGATGACTTTTAAAAACTTATTTTTTAAAGTATGGATATAAGTAAATAGGTAGAAATCAATTAGTACCTATCTACCATATAATTTTAGAAAATCTGATTATATTTTATGTAATAAAACGTAAGTACCTATTTCACATTTTTCAAAAACACACCAGTCCTAACCCTATAAAAAGAGCGGCCTGTTCAAAGGCGCATAACGGGCATAATAAAAGAGACTCTCGTCACGCGGACTTACGGTGCATTTTGATTCGTTACGAGCGCCACTGGATCTAGTAGGCTAATAAAATCAAGGTCGTGTCCGTGCCGTGCAATTTATTATGGACATTATCGCTGTTGTTAGTAGGTTTAAATTCGTATGTTGGCTATCACGGAGTGCAATTTCTGTACTTGTACTATTCTTATTCTGTGGTTAGGTACAGATGTTCTAATTATTAAGGAATGCTATGTCTAGCCGTCAACCGTAACGGCGTACAAATATTATATGCATGCATGCTAATTATAACAAATTTTCAAACGTTATTAACTCAATAAAATCAATATAAAAAATAATTACATTTAAATCATTCAAAGTCAAAATATCGATACACAAACAAACAAAAAGTTTATGCGAAACCAATCAGTAAGACTCTTAAACCTATGTAGAAACTAATCTTTCTATGTATCCAGCAAAACTCTTGCTTCATTACTGACCTTCATTAGTTCACTGTTTATCGCGACATTTCCTGAATTATATTCAGTTAATTGGCCTAGTCATAAATACAATCATATTTAATATGAGACATAGAAATGATACATATGTTTGTATATATGTCTGTTTTTGTATCTAGCTATTACAAGCTGGCTTCAAAGCCTGATGGAATAATTAGGTAAACCAAATTGGATCAAAATGTAATTAAAACCATGTTTGGCGTTTGGATGTTACGTGAACGAATGCAGCAGACCAAAAATATGAATACTGAAATATTTAGCTGTACCTGTTTAAATTGCTAATGACTCATTTGCGGCAACGTGCATTGTTTGAATATTTTAACTTTTACTACAGTTTAACATTTTGTGTTGTTTAAAATTTGGGGTTTTAGAGCTGCGAAAAATGTGAAATACGGTTACGACGAAAATTCTCCTGGATGTAAAAGATATTTTGATACCCTAGTCAAGAATTTGGTGTTTCTTTAAACAATAAAAACTCTCCATAAAGATAGAAGAGCAGAACAATACTGCTTTGCTGGTCATACGTAATCTGTTAGGCCAGAAACAATGTCCAAGATGAGATTGTACCACCACATAATACCACGGGAAATTTCTGAAAAGGAAACCAGTGTTTCTAGAATGCAAAGGCCAACTGATGGAGACAGGTGTGCTTTTAGTCAGTAATAGTCTGACACGCCCTCTTTTCCCACCCTAGAGCGGGTGTAAGTCACTGGATGATTACTCACCTCACGAAAAATAAAAACTATCACGGAACTTAAATACGAAATCCTACATCATGGTATCAAAGTTCTTCGCACGAGTGGAACATATACAATAGTCCGAAAAACAACCATCAGGCAATTATCCAGACCAGTTAAAACACCCGTCTGGTTGGGGGATTCTCTCTTTTCAACGGAGGTTGCAGGTCTTTAGATCTCGATCCACCTGCCTTTAGAAAAATAATATGTTGACAACTGTGGAACATCTACTACACGTGGGACAGTCGACAACACGTGGGATGTAGACTCAGCGATCATTGTACCAATTGTCGTGCCAGCCAATAGCTTCATATCAACGAGTTTCAACCAATACCTTATGAAGCTTTCAGTAGGCGGCTGGATCAAGGGCTTGATTCTGAATCCCTCCTCGGTTCTTATTGTTAAGAGGTTCCTCTCTCTGAAGCCCTGACCGCCAGTAACTCGAAACCTTTTCCTGATCCTGATCGGTGGGCTGCTATTTTTTGTGGTTTTAAATGTGTAAGAGATATTTAACTAAAAATGTACTTAACAACTAAGAACAATGATTTTAAATGATATAAATATGTAGACAACTAAAACTATGACTATAACAAAGATCGGAGAGATGATATTTCATCCAGCTTCAATGATCACATTATTTTATAGACAACTTATCCCCATAAAACCAAAAATTTACATCCACCAGCTTAACTCACAGCCTCATTACTCACTCGACAGTAGCTCGCACCTCTCACTTCGGCACAGTCGGTCAACGCTAATCCGGCACGTCTCGCGATGAGAGTGAGATCATTTGTAATACGCTGAAACAAACGTGTTTGTTGTTGCTGTAGCGACGACGTGTTGGTTTACTGCTACTTTATTTTAGATGTTTGGATGTTTGCAAGTGGAAGTTTCTGGATCGTTCAGGGCTTCTCTTACTCTTGGGCAGAGTGGGAGAGCGTGTCAGACTTTTACTAAAACATAAACTATGTTCCTTCTATGCATTGCGCTCCAGGACTCCGGTGTTCCTATTCGGACTACCCTTGGCACCAGTAGACTCGGGGCCGGGGTCCCGGCGGCTGCGGCATAAGGAAGTCCGTTCTCTCACGCTTGCGGCCTTCTCTTTCGCTAGCATTACTGCTTCGCAGAAGGAGACGACCGCCTATCATTCTTCCTTGCTCCGACCCATAGCCTGTACCAGGGCCCGGCGCGAGAGGTCGCTGCCAACGATCGCCCCCACGAGGACACGGCGGTGCGCTGCCCAAGTGGGGCACACCTCTGCCGTATCCTCCACCGTGTAATAATAATAATGGAATCTATACTTGGTACAGATTTTGATAAAAATATTTTCTTAAAACTTGACATTTAAGAAAATATTTTTATCAAAATCTGTACCTAAGTATACAGGGTGTCCAAGAACCTGGCGTCCAACTGGATTCCCACGATGCCCCAAGTTCTAACAGTACTCAGAAAAATATTTTAAAAAATCCACCCCATGTACTTACAGAATTATACTGATTTCAAAAAAAAAGGGGGAAATGAGCACCCTGTGACATACTTTTGAATGCTGTGACTGCTAATGCTGATAATTTCGATATTTCTTGGAGGTTTTGTAATCTAGGGTATTGCTGTGTCTAAATAGAATGTAAAAATAAAGTACTTATTGTACCATTTTAAAATAAAATATTATTTTAACTAAAGGTGATATGGAAAACTATTGAATTTCGCAACTTTGACCGACTGTAGTGTAAAAAAAATGTACCAAAATAGTATGGCAAGTGACGTCAAATTTTGACGCGTTTATTCCTCTTTTTAAAAAGGTATAATACTTACACATTAATTTGAAAAAAAAAATTTTGATAATATTTTTACTCAACAACCCAATTTTTACGAAGTGCCTACCTACTAACGGTAACTGTCGGACCCTTTCTTATCTTAGAAACTGTTATGTTACTACTATTATTTACTTCGGTTCCAAGAGTGAGCAAGAAGGAAATACACACAGGTAGATGGGTTCCCAGTAGAATAAAAGCAAAGAATGTTAGTTTAAAGATATTTTATTACAATAAATGTTCAAAATGTTGACCACCCGCGGCAATACAAGCTCTCACTCTCCTTAAAAAGGACCGCTTTATGTTTCGCGAGTAACTTTTTTGACGTATCACCTGCACTGCTTGTGTTATCTTCTCACGAAGGTCAGCGATGTCATTAATGGGCTTCGCATAAACGAGCTCCTTCATAGTTCCCCAGAAAAAAAAATCCAGCGGATTTAAGTCAGGTGAGCGGGCTGGCCACGGGATTGTTCCTGATCGCCCAATCCACCTGTTCGGGTATTGCTCGTCCAAAAACTCTCTAACGGATACGCGAAAATGTGCTGGACAGCCGTCGTGTTGGAACCACATATCTGGTGGGGTCTCTTCTAGTAAGTTTGGCAAATCATTTTGAAGAAAATTTAAATATGATTCGCCAGTCAAATTCTCGGGCATCTCAAATGGACCAATAATATTCCCACAGAGAATACCGGTCCACATGTTCACTTTGAACCGGTACTGGGATCTATTTTCTCGCATCAAGTGCGGATTTTCCACATGCCACTCGTGCAAGTTGTGTAGGTTCATGTAGCCATCCTTCTTAAATGTTGATTCATCTGACCACAAAATTTTGTCGATAAAGTTTTCGTCTTCTCGATGTTTTTGCAGGATTGTTTCACAAAACGCGACTCGGCTCGGATAGTCTCGAGGTAAAAGACTTTGCACTCGCTGTACGTGGTACGGATGATATTCTTCTTTTTGGAGAATACTGTGTGCTGTGCTCTTCGGTATCCCCGTATCAGCTTCTATTCCTCGCACAGAGATGCTTGGATTTGCCGACACCGCCTCTAAAACTTCATCGCGTATGAAGTCATTTACGGGTCGTCCTTCACCAGCTACTTGATTGGGGAACCGCCCGTCACATAGTGATCTGTGCACATTAATGAAAACTCGATGGTCGGGATATCGCGTAGCCCTCGGATACCTTTCTCTGTAAAGTCTCGCTGCAGCTCGTCCATTACCTCTACATTCTCCATAAATGTAGTGCATATTTGCGTATTCTTGCGGAGTGTAGGTCGCCATGGTAGCACACACAAAACACAAACTGTCCAAACACAGGCAAAGGTCGTCGTAAAGAGTTCGTTTCAAAGTCCAGAGCACAAAGAGTAATCGAGTCCAATAAACAAAGCTTTAAATCGTAGTACGTGATCAATGGTAACAATAAGAGAGAGGTGCGTAGTAACGGCAGGAGGCAGTGACGCGTACTGACCGTACTGTTATCCTAAATAGCACGATCCCAGATAGCGTCACTATCTATCCCACTCGCACCTCTAACCTTTTTCTCCCTCACTCTTACCTGAATAATGGGGTACCATAAAGAAGAACCAGCAAATCGCAAAGATAGTTTCTGTCTTGCTCCCTCCTGTTGTAATAACGAATCACTATGGTGAGATGCATGCACATACCGTCCCTTACGGTCTAACCTGTTTTTTGAGAGGCCTGTTGTTATTTTTATGAGCATACAATAGTAATTCTTTAGAGGTTAGATTCAATTCGTCGTAAATTTTTCTTTCTAAGAATTCTGTAAGACATCGTAAAAATTGGGTTGTTGAGTAAAAATATTATCAAATTTTTTTTTTTTCAAATTAATGTGTAAGTATTATACCTTTTTAAAAAGAGGAATAAACGCGTCAAAATTTGACGTCACTTGCCATACTATTTTGGTACATTTTTTTTACACTACAGTCGGTCAAAGTTGCGAAATTCAATAGTTTTCCATATCACCTTTAGTTAAAATAATATTTTATTTTAAAATGGTACAATAAGTACTTTATTTTTACATTCTATTTAGACACAGCAATACCCTAGATTACAAAACCTCCAAGAAATATCGAAATTATCAGCATTAGCAGTCACAGCATTCAAAAGTATGTCACAGGGTGCTCATTTCCCCCTTTTTTTTTGAAATCAGTATAATTCTGTAAGTACATGGGGTGGATTTTTTAAAATATTTTTCTGAGTACTGTTAGAACTTGGGGCATCGTGGGAATCCAGTTGGACGCCAGGTTCTTGGACACCCTGTAGATTCCATTATGAATTTAATCGTTTACTCGTGCCTAAAGATTGATTGCTAACAAGCTAACAAAATCCTTTGTATAAAAACTTCCTTCCAAATCACAAACACTTTTTCTTCTTTCAACTCCAAAAAACTTCAACATTACAAAATACGATATGCCAGTTGTAATTTGTTCAGTTTTAGCCAATTTGTGCTCAGAGATTAGGCTTGTTAGAAGAAGTATTTATAAATGGCGCCATCGGGTTCTTTCCTCAAATACTTTTGTTAAAATCTCGAAGAAATTGAGTTAAAGAGATGTACGCGTGCCGGTGAATATTTTAAGTTGAAGGAGTTTGTTGAGACAAGCTGTTTGCTTTGTTTTATTTTTATTGTTTGGACAATGATGTAACGGAGTGAGGTTTTTAAGTGTTAAGATGTTTCGTTTACTTGAAGCTTCAGATATATTAGAGACAAAATGTCCCCCAAAATAACGAGCAATGCTCAATTTACGTGACACTGCGACGTTGCACAGTGTCCTACAACTTGTCTCCTAATATTTTACGGTGCATTTTTGTGATGCGGCTCATGGTGTTGGACAATTTGACAGCGCACAGCGTTGTGCATTTTGTCCCTTAGTATATCTGAGGCTATAAAGAACAATCTTTCTTTAAATAATAATAATTAATATCTATTATTGTAATACAATATTATTTGTAGTATATGCAAAACCCGATACACGTGTCTAGTATTTTTATGTACAAAATTTTATAACTGTATCATGAAAAATCACAAAGTTATAAGCTTGTTGTGTTACCTGGTTGTCCGCAAAAATAGATGGTCACTGGGCCATCCGGGCGACTGAGGGGTTGTTTTGTTCCCGCATCCAGCTGTGTGCTGGTACTTCATTCCCGCTATGGCCTGCTGTGACCTGTGCTTTACTTAGTGTCGGTGGTGTCGAACTTGTGACCTTTTTTAAATATTCTTGGGAAAAAATATAACATGATGTAAAAATGATTGGAATCGATTCAGTTACTGATTCTGAACAAATTATATTCAGGTTTCGCATAGCATAGCATAGCATAGTCGGCCTTATAATGTTCCCACTGTTGGGGCTCAGGCCTCCTCTCTAGGAGAGGGAATGGGCCGTAATCCACCACGCGGGCCTAGTGCGGGTTGGTGAATGTCACATGTCTTCGAATTTTTGATTCTAGGACATGCCGGTTTCCTCACGATGTTTTCCTTCACCGTTTTGAGAGCAGTGGTGATGAAATAAATTACACAAAGTAATGCGCCTGGCTGGGTTTGAACCCGCGACCTACAGCTCGTAAGTCAGGGCCGTTACCACTCGGCCACCACTGCTCTTCTGGTTCTGCGGTTCTGGTTTCGCATATAGTAAAATAATGTTGTAAGTATAATAATAATAATTATTATTATTATCCCTTGGGACTATTTTCTATTTTCACGCGGGTGACAGTAGCTAGTCGGTGTATAAAAATAGTAATCTCATTACTTACAACAAAAGTCGTAGAAGAAATAACTTCCAAAAAGAACATCAAGAATATCGACATTTCTTCCACATCATCTGTTACGACCCCATCACTAAAGCACATAAATTCAACTTTATTTTTTCACGTCGACACGAAGAGCTGGGGGCTTTGAATTTTTTAATGAACGCCGCCTAAGAAAATCCTCAATTTTATCACGGAGAGTTTTATTAAAACTATTATTAACAGTGAAATTTACTTGCTTAATTTAAATTGCTCGTTTTGCGTTCGCTAAATTCCACCTGTATTAAATGTAAGACGGGCTCTCATAGCTGCGAGGCGTTTATTTTCCGGAAAATTCCAGTTAGCACCAGTGAGTGCTGCTCTGTACCGGAACATAAATGCGAGACGTGACAAGTGTGTACGTGACTTTAGTGTTGTAATACACGGTTTTAATAATATCAAGTAATAACTAGTTATGGCGCGTCGTAAAGGTTGATGGGATGATGTATTAGATGTTACAGCGGAGGGTCGTTGGTTAAATTTGTTCTTATTTGTTATGCAGATTCTAGAAAGAGGTAATTTAAGTTGATTTTTTTTTATAATACAAGAGTTTTCATAAAAACACGCAGCGAATATTTTAAAGAACGACCAAGGATATAATACAAAACGCAGTCTTAAGCACAGCTCTTCTTAGGAACGTTTTCCCTTAACTATAACAGTTAAGGTACCTGCCCTTACTATCCCGTCTCAAAAATACCTACCTACCTTACCTATATTACCTATACCTACCTTACCTTTCCCTATATTATTCAGTATACAAAATATGTACCTACTGTTTTAATAATTTAGTAACTAAAGTTTTAAATTACGATATTTTTACCTGCCATGGTATCTCTTCACCAGCCTTAGATTACTGTAGAAAATGCCTAAGGCATTAATCCTGCATTTGTAAATAAATTATTTGTCAGAAATCCTTACCTACAAAAAGAAGTGTAGCAATTAGTATCATACAGTTGACTAGTTTGTATAAACTAAAGCCCATTAATTTATATTTTACCACTACGTGGAGTAAAAGACAAATTCCCATTAGGAAAGTCAGTTTCAACTTTTCCAAGACTTGAAGATTTTATTTCCTCCTTACAACACCTATGGGAAATGATGGCTTATCTATGTCGCGTTCAAACTACATTTCAAAGGTTTGTTCAAGATCTGATATACAACGTGTTGTTTTTGATATCCCATAACTCAAAGTTTATATTCTATAAGGAAAATTAATACTAAAAGTCCTACAATATGTGGTCCAAAAATGCATGGTTTCGAAGATATCATCAATCATAATTAATTTAGATCAAAAATTGTCACCCGTTTAACAAACTTTTACTTTTGCGACGTTGCCAAACTCCACATAAGCGTAGTAAAGTTATAAAAAAAATATGACAGCGTAAATATTGACATTACATATTATTTATGCTGTCATATTTCACCCAAGTGTCTAACGTAGGTATTTTGTTGTATTAATAATCGTAAACTTATCGAATTATTATTTATGGAAAATGAAAAAAAAGACAATTGAAAAATAATTCATAAAAAAATAAATAATGAATATTATTAGTATGTTTTTGTTTTGTGTGTTTCTGTGTATTTGTATTCGTGTTAACCTATGGGTATATTATCTGAAATAAATGTTTATTATTATTATTTGCCAGTTATATTTGATGTGGTCTCATTCATACCCTAGAGTTATGGGATATAAAAAAAAACACGTTGTATAGGGTATACAACATGTACAACGGTAGTACGTACGTACCCTTACGGTCTGTTTACGACTTTGGTCTTAGCGACGAGCGGCGCGGCATCAGTGGCGTCTCGTGGTGTGCTTCAAACATTTACATACTTTTGATCTTACCGCTCGCCGCCTCGCGCTTAGCTACCGCTCACAGCAGCAAGGTCGTGAACGGGCCGTTAGGTGTATATTTACATATTACACGTATCGTTGGGATGTCCCAATTAGAAAATTAAGCCTACTCATAATTCAAGCACTGAAATTTTACTTAAATGCAATTAGATAGTGTTTTTATAAGTAATAAGTTATCTTAATTGTGTGCAAATAATATGAGAATCGATGCACTACATTAGTAGCGCATCGGTTTTTGTATCTAAACACGAACACAAAAATACTTTAGTGACGCAGTCATGGTAGGTTGGACTGTCCTTATGTGCGGCACTGCTGTGACAGACAAGTTACCTACAGTGTCACATATAAGAGACTATGGCATTGATATTTTATTAATTACTAGCTGTTGCCCGCGACTTCGTCCGCGTCGTAAACGTGTACAATCATTCTGTGCTTGCAATTAATTCCGAAAGCATCGCAATTATTTATTGTACTTTCAAATAAAACTGTTAAAGGTAAAAACGCATCAAGAAACATGCTATGTATTCGTCCAGATTCAGGTGTATGAACGTTGGGCACGCCATAATTATGGCAGTAAGTCCCCTCTTTGAGGCGTGGCTGGAAAGACTTTACGGCGTCCTCACCTTCCACATGACGCAAGTCCTCACCGGACACGGTAGGTTCGGGCAGTTCCTGCACCGAATTCGTGTGGAAGAAACGCCCGGGTGTCACCATTGTGTGGACCGCCTGGAGGACACGGTGGAGCATACGGTGTAGGTGTGCCCCACCTGGACAGAACACCACCGTGTCCTCGTGGGGGCCATTGGCGGAGGCGATCTCTCGCGCCTGGCCTTGGTACAGGCCATGGTCCGGAGCGAGAAGAAGTTAGCAAAGGAAGAGGCCGCACGTGCACGCGCGATGTAAAGGCCCTCGCGCCCCAGCCGCCGGGATTCCCATCCTGATTTCCGGCCACCGTGGGCGAGGGCTTGCGGACGGCGAGCAATGGGTAGCTCGCCGTCCTACGTCCGGTAACCGTCCGGACCGAGCCCAAGTCGTCGACGGCGCGTAGTTCGCCTCAAGGAGATGTCAGCAAACCGTAGGGGCCCAGCAGGGTTGAAGCCTACTGGGGCCAAGGGTCTGCTTCTGAATGAAAGACTCGGCCCTGGTACGAAAGGCTACGAAGGAACAGGAGTGGGTTTTTAGTCAGTAAAAGTCAGACAGTATCTCCCGCTCCGTCCAAGAGCGTGGATGTCATTGGATGCATAAGCATAAGCATAATCAGCCTTTTTAATGTTCCCACTGCTGGGACTCAGGCCTCCTCTCTAGGAGAGGGAATGGGCCATAATCCACCACGCGGGCCCAATGCGGGTTGGTCATTAGATGATTTTCCCACAAAAAAAAAAAGATGTATGAACGTAAATGAATAGAAAGAGTACGTAAGGGTCGTAGCAGTTGGCATTTCTGCCTACCCCAAGGGAAAAGGCATTAGTTTATGTATGTTTCTGGTTTTTGTTCTGGTAAAACAACATTGTATGATTTTAAATAATGATAAATAAATAAATAAATAAAGTGCTTTTAAATGTAGGTTGTCAAAAAAAAAAGCGATCAGTGGAGCTGATCCTGAGCTTGCCACCTGCAGCCTTTAGGGTTTGCACGTTCTTCTTAAGGTAGGTAAATCATTAAATACCTTATCCCACTCTGGGTAGAGCGAGAGAGAGTGTTAGACTTTTACTGACTAAATATGCTACTATTTTCCTTCACGCCACATTCGCAGCGGTAGTGCCTGTCTTTGAGGAGTGGCTACGGAGGCGTCACGACGTCCTCTCTTTGTGCAGGACTCACCGCATGTGGGTGTTTCGGGAGGTATCTGAATCAAATTCAGCGGGAAGAAACACTCGGGTCTCACCATTGTGCGGATCGCCCGGAGAATAAATTGGAGCAAACGGTGGAAAACAGTCCCACTTGGTCGGAGCGCCGCCGGGTCCTCATGGTGGCGATATGCGAAAAAAAATCAGCTGTTCAGTACATTTATGTTTGCCTAATGTACTGAACAGCTGATATTTTTTTCGCGATTTCGGCTTTGCTCCCATAATAAAAATTGTTGGTTATCATGAGCACAATCACGTGTTTCAGTATCGTACACTAATTGCCAGTCACCCTATATATGTACACGCATTCAAATCGTCGCTCATTACGTATAGAAATCACATTGATTATGCAAATACGAGTACAAACTTCTACCATACAGAACCATATTTCTCGCAACGATGACTCCGAATTACACTGATTGTATTCCTCCAAGCGTACCTTGTACAAAGGCAGAAAAATCATGGAACCATCTTTCATGTTTGATCAGAAAGTTTTCCCTTTTGTGAATTAATAGGGAATCAATGGGAATGTCTTTGTCAAACAGCTGGATGACTGACTTGAATAATCAAAGTGATGCGTAGCTTTGAAAGATACGGTGGTCGGTTGTTACATCGGGAAATTATTCGGCGCAGGTGGTTTTGGGGTACCGCAAGGAACTATATTTGGACCGTTACTGTTTTAGCATTTTTATGACTAGAAGAGTAGTAAGTATGAAGAAGAAAGACGATGTCGATTTGTTTTTATTCTTAAAACCTGATCAACAAAGAACTGCCTCGTTTGTCTCATGTTCGCAAGCGCGACTACTGAGCGTGGGGTTCTGTGTTCGATTCCTGGTTCAGGCAAAAATTGCTATTAGGTTTTTCCATTATAAATCTATGTACATAAAAGCGAAATCCACTTACTGATTAATCACGAAATCTCAGAAACTATAACACCTACAAACTTAAAATTTGGCAGTTAGGTTGCCTATAGGATGTAGACATCCGCTAAGAACGGATTTTATGAAACTCTTCCCCTATGGGGGTAAAACGGGGTTTGGAAGTTTGTATGAAAGTCTTATTTTCACGCGAGCGTAGCTGCTGGCAGAAGCTAGTTACTCTATAAAGCACCCAGGAGTTTGGAAGTTGGTGATGTGACACCTACGTGCCTCGGAAAGCACGTAAACAACAGTATAGTAATAGAACAGAGAGTGAGCCTGGGTTAGCGCGCTTGCACTTGTTCACTATAATATTTTCTGTGTACTCGGCTAATCACTGTTGAGATTGGCCACCGTGATTGAAATTGAAATTTCTAATTATTTTTTTTGATTTTTTTATTCAATAGAAGCTTTCTTTGTAAATAATATACGGTGTCTTTGACATCAACGCACGAACGAATACCACGGATCCAGTACATGACTCTGGTCTCCCAGTGGTGGGATTTATTATACCCAAACACTCTATTTTTAATTTTAAAAGTAATTCATTCATTTTTTTCACAAAAAATGTTAGCCTAACGATTCTATACAGTTTAAATTTAAAAAAAAACGTAAAGATTAAAAAAAAATAGGAAAAAGCCGATAAAAAATTCCACTACAGGGGGGTCCAGAATCATGTACTGGATCCATGATATTCGTCTGTGCGTCTATGTCAAAGATACCCTGTATATTAACAAAGAAAGCTATTGAAATAAATTCTGGAAAATGACGATTGGCGGGTATTTGGGGGCCTTGATTTTGTTGTTGCAAAAAAACTCTGCATAATTAATTTTTAATTTTCTTTTACATCATTTACCGACTGAAATAAATATCCCAGCTTTAACAACACCGAGTTTTAGACTGAAGTAATTTGTCACTATTGACCTGCAACTAATTAGACTGAAATATAGGCAGTCCTGGTAGAAACAGGCAAATTTATGGAGCGACAGGCTTCAATGTGATATACTTTGTAACCTTCTAATGTTTTACGGTAAGATTTTATCTACTTTAGGTAAATTAACGGTTGAAGTACCTAGGTATGTAGATAATATAAAATGCTAATTATAGCCTACTACTGTATGGTAGACGCTTTAATCAAGTTCATTAGGTATTCCTTGTAGGTACGCATAATATATTATGGTTTGGTACGGTTTCTATTATTACCAATTTTTAAATAAAAAAATAGTTATTAAGAAAAATAACTTTTTTTTTTGCTTGGATAGTCTACAGCTCTAGGTGAACCAAGAGGGAGTGTCAGACTTTTACTGACTAAAACTCACTTGTCTTCGTTCAGTGGCCCTTTGCGAGGGTCATAGTAAGTCTTTTGAACAATCCCGCAGGCCGATGCTTACCATCTTGTTCATATTTCTTTGAGGCACGCGTAGAACATGCGTCCTTACTGGACGGCAAGCTACCTATTGCTCACCGTCCACAAGCTCAGAGAAGAATAAATATCCACGGTACTTTGGAAAAAAAAGAAGAGGTGGCATTATCCACGCTCAAAAGTCGTAACTCAAAAATTATGCCTCCTTATTTGCAAAAATAAAAATAATGACCTTTTATGAAAGAAAAATAGTACTTCCGACTTCACAAACTTCAATGAATAGGTACTTTCAGAGTTTTCAAATAAAGAACACAATATCAAGCGGACCAATTGTTTAAAGGCACGTCTTTTTATTTTTTCCTGAGACCATTGAAGGCTTGAAGTTACGAAAATTTATCGAATAAAGTTGGGTCCACATCGGAGTGGCAAGTTGGGAACTGAATATTTTTCAGTTTTTAAAACCACAGTTGGAATGTGTTTTAGTTAGAGTTTCTGATAGTTTTTAACTCGTGTTGTTTGACACCGTTTGTATTCGATGCTTTATAGTTCGCTTGTTTTCAACTTTAGTTTCTACTGACAAATGTTTGTGTGATGAGCACGATCATTTGTTCTGTGTCTGGGTGTAATTTATCTATATAATATGTATGTATTTAGAAATATATAAGTATGTTTATCAGTTGTCTAGTACTCATAACACAAGCTCTGCTTAGCTTGGGACTAGACGGCGTTGTGTGATAGTTGTGGAATATTATTATTATTATTATTACTTTTATCACAGATATAGATCTACACTTTTATAAATACTGATGTTTGTTCTTTATACCACTCGTATTATTTAAAAGTTTGTTGTTCAGGATTAGGTGAAACAATGATTACTTTTAAAAGGAACTGTACTAATCAAATATTAGGATTAACAATTTGATGTATGACTTAGCTGAGGCTGTTTGGCTGAGGGTGGTCGCGTCCAGGGCCTGGCATAAACTGGTGCTACTGTGCGGTGCAGTTTTGTGATTGTCTTTGTATGTACTAACAATAGTTTTATAAAATATCTTGTGTTATTAGCGAAAATGAATCTTAGTTTCTTGTTATTGGTTAATTTGCAATTTGTTTTGTGTAACGTATCGCTTTTTGATAAATTAAAAAAATAAGCCATAAAATTATCACGTTTAATGCGTTTATAATATATTCATAGACATTATTTATTTATTACGTTTATTCGTCATATATATTTCTTTTTAGCAAATAGATGAAAATTGCACGTTAGGCTAATAACCATTAGTGCGAGAGTGAACCCTGGGGCCCTGGAACGAAGGCAAAGAAGGAACAGGAGTGGGTTTTAGTTAGTAAAAGTCTGACACGTCTTCCTTCTCCGGCCAAGAGCGCGAGAATTCATTGGATGATTTCCCACTTTAAAAAAAGGGTAATGACCATATTGATCGATAACGATCAACAACCCCACATATAAAATGTTGTATGAGGGATTGTTTAAAAGAGTTACCGTGGCCTTGAGAAAGGGAAACTGAAGGAAAACAAGTGAGTCAGTAAGTCTAACTCGCTCCACCCAAAGCAGAAAAAGTTATTTGATGATTTGCCACATCAAAAAAGGGTGATTTCGTAGTTGAAAATAAGTGATTTTATTTTTACAATCGTTAACGCTAGCAGAAAACTGATCAAATATATGGGAATGACATCATCTCAACGTTAAGTTACGTAGTCAGAACAAACGAATAGAAAATTCGTGGCCAAGTTCACATCGTTCAAAATGATAGAATGAAATGTAACCGTTTCTTCATTGTTCGCCTTGCCCTGTAGTTTTGCCTGTGCGTTGATATGCCAGTCAGTCAGTTTCTCCTTTTATAGATATATAAAAAATTAGGTGATCCTTCCTCGGTTCAACGAAACCGTAGACGATTGCAAAATTAATAAGTAAATGTTTCTGCTTGTTTCAGACGAGGCGTCGCATACGACGACGGATTGATGGCGCGGTGACGCAGCATGCGCCGCGTGCCGCTTGCCGCACTGCTGCGGCTTATCATCATAGCAGGTGGGATATATTTTAAGCTATAGGGTAGCAAGCGGGTGGGCAGCGCTTCTATGAGTTGAGCCGCTGTGAATATACTAACACGGCGTACTAAGGGTTCTCACGCTGCGCTAAGAGATATGAAATGTGTATCTTTTCGTGTAGTAAATAAATTTATATTTAGAGTCGCTCTTCGCGCAGCGTTGCGTCTCGGTGTGAACTGACCCTAAATGGGCGATTCAACGCAAATACAATTGCGAAGCGATCTGATGCGGTTTACGAATTTAACGCAATACGCTGGCTCTGTCCTTCATTCGCACGAAGTTACCGCTTCAGCCGCAATTTATTTAAAGCAAGCCACCGCACAACTAGACTTCACGCAAAAATATCAAACCAACTGTTTCATCCGCTTCGCTTCGCTCGTCGCCGCACCGCACCCACGTGCTGTTGGTCACGTAGACCACCACAGTAGAGTACCAAATAATTGTTTGTTAAAAATATAGCTCAAGTTTCGATCGACCTACAACTGTTTTATGTACCTAAACGAAGCAGAGATGTTGATCGTCCGGACGAGAGATGCGCAGACGATAATGTTCCGCCATAAGTAGAACGGTTTCGGCATGTTAAAAGGTTGAACGATTGGCTTGACCAATGAAAATATAATTTATTTTTATTTTCTGCAACTCGTAACATATGGGCCGTAGGTATGCGGTACGAGTTGACGAATTACTCACGATACGGGACCTATCTTAGGTAGTGTACGACATTTTTTTTTAAATAACCTGTTAGAGACTGAAGCAGCAAAGTGACGTGACGCGACGACGTGGCGTGACGCCACGCGTAAATAGAGACCTCATTAGTGGGCGAAGTCCATCCACAGAAGACATCATCGTAATCATCTTCCTGCCGTTGTCCCGGTTTTTTAGGGTCGGTAGAACACATTTTTTTCTTCCATTTTATCTTGTCGCCCATCGTGCTATCACTAACTTACTGATGATAGAGATTACTAATTTAATACTTTGTTAACAAATGTGTCTTTTTTTTTTTTTTTTTTTTTTTTTTCGGTGGGAAAATCATCTTATGACATCCCCCGCCCTTGGGCGGGGCGGGAGATAGTGTCAGACTTTTACTGACTAAAAACCCACTCCTGTTCCTTCGTTGCCTTTCGTACCAGGGCCGAGTCTTCCTTTCAGAATCAGACCCTTGGCCCCAGTAGGCTTCGACCCTGCTAGGCCCCTACAGTTGCTGACATCTCCTTGAGGCGCGCGTGGAACAGCACGCGCCGTCGACGACTTGGGCTCGGTCCGGACGGTTACCGGACGGTCGGACGGCGAGCCACCCATTGCTCGCCGTCCGCAAGCCTGCGCCTACGATGGCCGGAAATCGGGATCGGAATCCCGGCGGCGATTGGGGCGTGAGGACCGTTGCCTCACGCGATCGGCCGCCTCCTTTGCTAGCATTACTGCTTCGCAGAAGGAGGCAACCGCCTGCCACTCCTCCTCGCTTCGGACCATGGCCTGTACCAAGGCCCGGCGCGAGAGATCGCCGCCGCCGATCGCCCCCACGAGGACACGGCGTTGCTCTGCCCAAGCGGGACACACCTCCACCGTGTGCTCCACCGTGTCCTCCGGGTGGTCCGCACAATGGTGGCACCCGGGCGTTTCTTCCGCACGAATCCGGTGCAGGAACCTCCCGAACTTACCATGTCCGGT
This sequence comes from Mythimna impura, assembly GCA_905147345.3. Lineage (NCBI taxonomy): Eukaryota > Metazoa > Arthropoda > Insecta > Lepidoptera > Noctuidae > Mythimna > Mythimna impura. The sequence goes on from LR990355.1 coordinate 27,252,414, forward strand.
GAGGACCTGCGTCATGCGTCAGCGGTAGGTAAGGACGCCGTGTTGCCTTTCCAGCCACTCCTCAAAGAGGGGAATTACCGCCATAATTACGGCGTGCCCAGCACTGGGTTGCGATAGTCGCTGTCGCCATTCCACCATGAGACCCCGCCGGAGCTCTGTCCGCCATGCCGCAACTTGTCGTGGCAGCGGAGTTTCGCCCCGACGTTGCATCTCCACGCGCAGATCGTGCATGCGTGCAAGGCCTGTTGCCACCAGATCCCATGGCCTGGCCAGCAAGGAGGCTCGCCGCTTCGCGGGAAACCGTGCGGTATCCCCGCACCATCCGTATGGCCATGACCCTCTGGCACGCGTTCAGCTGGGCCGCCGGTCGCTTTCGCAGTGACGGCGCCCACACCGGCGCCCCATAAAGGGCCATGGACTGGATGATGCCTGCGTAGAGCCTCCGGCAGGAGGCGTCTGGACCCCCGAGGTTGGGCAGGAGCCGCTTGAGGGCAGCCCCATTCCGATTCAGTTTGGGAGCCAGACGTCGGAAATGCTCCTCGAAATTCCACCGGCTGTCGAGGACGAGTCCCAGGTACTTCATCGTCGACCCGACGCCGATGTGAACTCCTCCTACCGTTAATTGGGAGCGCCGAGGCGGCGCGCTCCGAGGGCCGTGAAAACACATGGCCTCGGACTTTTGCAGCGCCACCTCGAGTCCCAACTGCAAATGTGTCTTAGATCAGTGACGACTAATAAGTCGTCACTGATCTTAGACACATTTGTCAAATCAAATATGATTGAACTAAGTGAAGCTCGAGGTGAACTCACAGTCTGCTTGTCTTGTAAGGACCGAGGCCAAGTCTTCGACGGTGCGTAGTGTTCTGGCCCCCTAGCCAAGTTACAACCGTTTTGTTTCGAATTCCGCTCTCCAATCGGTAACGCCTCGGTGTCAGCAATTGTAGAAAACGATAAGTTGGTAGCCATGTTGAAGCGCTTGAGTCGTTCGCTCGTTCTACAATGTCTTTAGAAAAACGACCGATTCTTTAGTCTATGGAGAGCGTTCCTACAAACGTCAAACAGGTTATTGAACATTGTAGAAACGATTACATTTCATTCTATCATTTTGAACTTGGCTACAAATTTTCTATTCGTTTCAGATGATGTTATTCCCATACATTTAATTAGTTTTCGACTATCGTTAACGATTGTAGATTATCAACTTGGCTAGGGGTGCAGGCTCGCCTCAAAGAGATATCAGTAAACAGTAGGGCCCCCGTAGGGACGATGCTTGCTAGGGCCATAGGGTAAAGGATTCTCGTAGTCTTAGAACGCAAAACATAGGTATGGTTTTAGTCAGTAAAAGTCTGACACGCCCTCTCACTCCACCCTAAAGCGTGAGAAATTATTAGATGATTTCCCAACTATTGGTGTTTTTTTTAAATCTTACAATTACTTCGTTAAAGTATACAACCGAGCTTTATGTCTACCAGACCAAATCATAAATCTAGTCGCCTGTTACTCTGAAACCATTGTTCCTAGAATAATATCGAGTGATCCCCGATACTCGTAGTACCAGGCCGTGCTGGTTATCGGTTCAAAGTAATGTGTCTGTCCCGCCCAGTCTAGTAGTCGCCTCGATACCATTTGTTATATAAAGAGACTAGCTTCGGCCACCGGATTTGCCCGTGTGACTATAGGTTTCTCTTTAAAAAATTTGGACCACCGTTTCATTCCTATAGGGCGTGAATTTTGGAAAATCTTCTCTTAGTACTCGCTTACGTCAAAAAAGGAAACCTTGTGTAAAATTTCAAGCTACTACTCCTAATAGTTTCGGCTATGCGTTGATACGTCAGTCAGTTTCTCCTTTTATATACCTGTCGGGGAAGTCAATAGTACGGAAGCTTGAGAACGAACGATCGAGCTAAGTGACAGGTGACATATGTCACTTTGACAGAATCCAGGCTGACGTTTGCACGAACCGAGCAGATAAAAGTGCCGACCGCAGAAGGGCTCCTTTCTCTATCGGCAGCCGTGAGAACAACATCTAGTCTGGGGACTGTCTCACAGCTCGTTGTGAAGTGAATACATAAAGCTTGCATCATAATAAATCAGTTGCGTGATCTGGAATAGTTTGTTGCTCGTTACCCAGTCATCGCCCACAAAATAGGATCTCTGGAAAGGATTTACACTGTGATAGGCCTCCTCATTCGATATATATAAATTATAGCCCAAAGGCGATATTTTTTGACAGAAAGGTTAACTAAGTTAATCCCAAAGACATTAAATATATACTACCAATAGACAGGACATAACGAACAAAATCGTGCTCCGATACTTATTACCTAGTGGTCATAAGTCGCTCAGTCTAGTATGACGCCCCTACACGTCAAGTCGTGTTTGTATCCGCTCTATGCATTAAAAGAAAATCATTTTCTGAGAAAATATGCCGAACTGCGCATTACGCTATTGCAAATCTTGTTATGATAAAATGACTGGACCTAACTTCGGTTTATTTTCGTAAATATTTTTGGTATTTACGAAGTAATCAATTAAAATTCAATAATTTTGAGAAATTGTTCTAGAACATTTGCTGGTTTTGTGATAACGCCATCTATTGCTGAAAAGCTTAACCTTACCTTTATCACACACTGAGGCTCTACCACGAGATCATAACGTGATCCATTTTACGACCTAAACCGAACTGTTAAAGGGATGGAGCTATATAGGGCGTATAGCTCCATCACTCTTTTTCGCTCGTACGACTGACATTTTAACATTATCATGGTACGGCCCCTGGCCACCTACCGAGCGATAGTTAAATAATTATAAATTTTGACAAATTTAATTCGCGTGTTTGCTATTCAAAGCCAGATGGCGTCACTGAGACATAGGATGACAGTTTTTCTTAAGACATTTGTTCTGATAGCCGCTCTATTGTATCTCTTTAAATCTCTTTGGTTAATCCACAGATACAATATGGGAAAAACTTTTCCCCAACATGACGCGCAACGCTTTCAAAATTGTCCAACAACTTGTGCCGCACGTGAATGCGTTTTAAAATGTTGGTTTGCAAGTTGCGGGACACTGGGCACCGTTGCAGCATCACGTAGATTGAGTATTGTGCATCATGTTGGGGACATTTTGTCCCAACATGATGCTTTTGGTTAGTTTAGGTTATTAGCTGTTCCATAAATGAATAAGAATGTCTCTCAAGTTGACCCCAATTTAATCCTTGAGGGCAAAAACCTTGATTTTACATATTTCTTAAACTGTACTTTAAAGTATTGCTATTGATTTAAAACTACAGTGTCTCATTGCAATTTTGAAGCGATCACTTTTGAACTCTTTCTGATAGATTAAGCTATACAGTATAGTCATATACAGTAAGAAAAATAAGGTAGCGGACTAATATAACCACAGCCAGGTCATTTTACTTTGCTTATTTCCGTGGTAATATATTTTATAGCATTTTACTGTAGGGATCCGTAAGTGATGCAGATTCAATTTTCATATTACAAAAGAGGGCAATCCGGGCAATTTATAAAATGGATACCCGCGAATCTTTTAGAAACAAATTCAAAGTAATCGATATACTAACTTTGCTTTTATTTTTATTTCACAAGGTATTTTGTATGTTCACAACAACTTAGGATTTTTCCTTAAATTTGAAGCGTTATTTATAATAAAAAAATATGTAGTAAAAAAGAAATTATGATACCCAAATGTAGATTAGCCTAGAAAAGTAAGTCATTCCTCTTAAACAGTTTACGCATTTATAACAAGTTGTCAAAATCAGTTGTAGAACTTAGCGAGACAAAGTTCAGAACCCACATCAGACGTGACCTTATCAAAAAAGAGGAAACTTATAACTTATGGTGCTGTTAGTTCATTGAGTGAATTTATAGAAGTCAGTTCTAACTAGACTGTTATTTTGCTTTTGTTTTTCTTCTAAAAAACATTGTCCCACACTAGAAAGCACTTTTCTATCGTAGGTGGTTCGGTTCACAAACATGTAAACGATATTTTTCTTAATTATTTACTGTAACTTTTGTTTTATTTATTATTTAATATAATTTCTTTATATTGTAAAATGTGCTGTGTAACACAGAACTTACCATCTGTCTAACCTGCTATTTAATTTTAGTCTTGTGCCACCAAGATACAGGCTGTGCCTAGTTTAGGGCCCACGGCTACTTCTAATGTGTTCTCGGTTTGTCTTCTTCTCATGTCTATCTCTTTTTTTCTTTAAACTTATGTGTTTGTCAATAAAAAAAAAAATTACATACACCAGACATCCAGACCAAGTACACCTTTTTTTGGTTTCGGGGAAAAACTTCAAAAGGCGGCTGAACTTTTGGGGAAAAGATCAGGGAGTATGGGATTCTTACCTCACTAAAATCACCCCGGTGTCCCGGTCATTGCTATCAGTACATGGAAGAGGGCCTCGTGACCTCTTAAAATTCGACCTTGGAACCCCCTGTGTACAACGCCTGTTAAGGCACTTCCCTGAGGAGACTGTGAGGGGTCTTCCCTTAGCCTCGTTGTGCACGGTAGCACATGATCACTGTGCCACCGTCTTTCCTGAAGTCACTTGGTTGGTGGACAGAGTCCCCATTCTGAGAGCCCATGACCTTGGAGTCTTGCCTACCTTAAATTTTGCAAGCGGGGTTTCAGCGTATTAGACGTTGAGGCGGTTGGCCCTTCTACTAGTGGGTTCGGTCCTCTCACGATCCCGCTCGTCAGCCTCCTTCTGGACCATGACGGTCTCACAGACCTGGAACACCTATTTCGTAGACCATAGAAATATTTGATTCGTGTGGGAATCGAACCTACAACACGCAGCACAGCAGCCAATCAACCACGTCGTTGTTAAACATTATTAAGTTATTGTTACAGTTCAGTGCCCATTGTATTCAATGAACCGACATTTTATTTCTAGAGCAAGTTTATTTTACCTACCTGAAAATAAATACTTTGTGAAATACGTGATTTATTTTTCACATCGCTAGGTTATCCATTATAGTTTGGTCCCTGACTTTCGACCTTAATTTGTAACGTTGAGAAATTTATTTTCATATATTTCTCAAAAATACATTTAAATGGCAAGAAGTCTTAAGTGGTAGTTAAAGAAGCTAAAGACATCAATTATGGAGGGTTTTATTCAGAAAATGGTAGAAATTTTCGTTTTCTGGTCTAAGTTGAGGTTTTTAATCCTTGCAGTCTGCAGCTTTTAGGATATTATATCACGTTTAGGAATGATACGAACCTTATTAAGGCGTATAGTACATCTGGCCGGTCTTAAATGCATCCTAACTCACACTACAGCGTGCGCCCACATAGAGCCACACTGACCTTTAAAACCAATTTATTTACGGAATATTGATTGATTTACATAAGCTATGTACATTCTGAAGAACACATAATCAGATTTTTTTTTTTGTAAACTTATAGAAAAGATCAAAGCCGTTTGAAAGAAGTAGGGAAAACAAGCGAAAAAATATAATATTGTTAAATATTTTTTTTAGACAAAAGTATTAATCGCACGAAAAAAAACATATATTGATGATGTAAATGAATCAATAATAAACATATATTTTTTTTAAATCTATTAACCTAGCCGTTATCGAGGAATAGGCTTCAGAAAGTCACTGTTTTATGGTACTGCTTGGGTGCTAGGGCCTTAATAAGGGTTTGTAAATTAACGTGACCAAATATCTGAAAAAAAAATGCTGTTGTAACCATACAAAGATTGAAAGTCAAAGTCAAAAGTTTTTATTTCACATAGGCCTACATGGGCACTTATAAAACGTCAGAAGCTAGTGCACGGTTCCAAATTGGTCGTTTCCTATGGAGAAGAACCGGCAAGAAACTCCAAGGTTACTCTTTTAAAAATAGTGATTGTTTACAATATTTTCATATTACAGTATTAATAGATATTATGTAAGAACAATGTAGACCAGTCAATATTGTACCCAAAAGCACAATAAAAATAATCCAATTAAAAAAAAATTCATTCTCTTTCTCATTTTCAAAAAAAGATTCAAGATCAATAAGCTGGTGGTTGGTGATTTGTCTGTACCATGTCCATACATACATCCATAATTATTTATGTACATATATCGGAATCTATTGACACAAAAAAATTGTGCGAACAAATATCGATAAGTATAGAATTTTTGGCTGTGTACAATGTTAAGAAACGAAAATCCGCCGGCATTTTAGTTTAAGAACGGCATCAGCTTCATGCGTCACCGATTTGATAGCAGCCCAATTTCGGTTTCATCTCATGCGATAACAATACGTACAGGCTTGTTATAGGCTATCAATGTTGTCGTGTCAAGATTAATCTGAAACCTGGTACATATTGGGTCGTGGGTACTCCTTCTCTAGGGAAATACCTACTGAATGATGTGGAAAGGTAACTTTATAACTTGGTTGTGTGAGGTCGTAGGCGTGTTAGGTGATTTTGTTGTACCTACCTGTGTTTTGAGGGTTGTGATAAGTTTATTACTTTTATTTATTAATTTGTTATATTTTCTATTGTGAACCACATAAACAAAAAATACAGGACAAACATTATTAAAACTAAGTGTACAATGGGCGGTCTTATCGCACAGGGCAATTTCTTACAGACAACCTTAGGATGGACAGAAAGAAAGGAGATAGATTAAGGGCTGTCAGTGTACAACATCAGAAATAATACTAATAATGCGTAATAAAAAAAATAAAAATAAGTGTGGCACTCGGGGACTGCCGCGGTAAAGCTATTGCATAGTATTTTGTATCAACTTATGCAATTATAATTATTTATTTATTTTATTTATGCAGTATTTCTTTTTCTTTGATATTAATTCAAGTTACACTTTTTGAGCGTGGTGACCGATAAGAAAACAAATTTTTTTCTTTCTTGTTTACTTCATAAATTGCTACAAGTATGTTCAGTTGTTATCATAGAACATTACTATAATCTATTATAATACAAAAAGACTATTTTTTTTCACCGAGATTTGAACTCGAGGCACGATGATAACATAGGTAGAACGCTGTACCAATGCGCCACACAGGTCGTTAACGACTTTTCTAAAATAAGTGTTCGGTCTATGTCGGCCTCCAAGCCACACCTCTGTGCCCGTCGGAGTGGGGAGCGTGAGGTATATTTTTCGTTACGGAATTTCTGGATTCGGTCCCCGCGCTCAAGGCCCGCGATAGAAGCTATGCAATAGCTTAAAAAAAAACTAATAAATATCAAATATTATATAATTGAGCCTAGAGAAGAAAAATTCAAAGTGAAAGGTAATGCTCCTTCACCATTTTTTTAAACGTTGGTAGCGTTTGAGCACGCCTCACTTCTATGGGTAACGCATTTCACAAACGAGCAGTTTGAATTGTGAAAGATTTGTCAAGGAAGGAAGTGGAATAAGTGCGAATACTTAATTTTAGGTTTTCCGCTGATTTCAAGGAACTATACTATGTGTGTCACTGAAAAACTGAAAGCGTTCTTTAAGATAAAACGAGGTACAAGGAGGTTTTATATGTGTACAATTACAATGTATTTACTTATTTTATTATTTATTTATTTAGTTTAGCAAAATAGCCATTAAAACTAAAATACGTTAATCCTTTCACTATGTATTCTCACAGAATCGCAAACTTTCTAACAATATTGTCTTCCATTCATCAGCAAACAAATCCAATCCAGGGTTGGTATCCACGAGTGCGTTGAGCATCGTTAGCATACGTGGTATAGGGGAGGTGGATCGAGCTACAGTGCGACAAAATGGGACATTAAATAATTTATGCCTTCTAGAACTATTGTAATTATTCGGAACAAATAATTAAAACAACTCTGCATGTACGTCGAATACATCAGTGTAACCATTAATAATTTTATAGGCTGTTGTAATTTGGTCAACAGCCTAGACGGGTTTTAATGAATTGCAATTTAAGCATCCTAATTTTTTTTTAAATTGTTATAAACTAGTGTTGACCTGCGATCCCACCTGGTGGTAAGTAGTGATGCAATCGTTGACGGTGAGGCGCACTAGTTTATTAAGAGCCTATTAATCATAGCCTTGAGGTCACCTAAATTCTAAACTTCTGCGCTTCACCTCGTTTTTTTACCATACTAGTGTAAAGTCTTAAAAAATGCACAATTACGTTTAATTCAGAGCACTTCGCCGATTTAAAAAGATTTAAAACATCGCCTCATTGTCAGTCCATACCAAGACGAAATTAAATTCGCAATCGTAAAAGAATTCTTTATTACCATAGAGTGTGTACATGGAGAATCGACTGAGCGTTCCAATTTTTTTTTGAGGTGGGAAATCATCAAATAACTACTTTCTGCGTGGCAAATTACGATTCACTCATTTTCACTGAGAAGAATTCTGTATCTTAACAATGGGAACTTTTTAGGATGATGGACGATTATGCTTCTTATGCCGCATATAGCACGTGACATACGCCTTTTATTTTTAATTTTATTGAGGTGGGAAATCACAGCAATATTAAAAAGGTGAAAGTTCGTGAGTGTGTATATTTGTTACTTCTTTACGCACAAAACATTTACTACAAGAACCCTACCCTAGAACGCAAAGGGTAGCTAAAAAAACACAGGTGGGTTTTTGACAGTAAAAATCAAATACTCCATCTTGCTCCTCCCAGAGAGTGAGGAGTTAATAGCTGACTAGCTGCTACCAGCGTATTCGCCCGTGTGAAGGTAGTAAATTATCTCAAGGAAGAATACTCCCAGGTTTAAAAGTTATTTTATGTGGTATTACAAGATATGGTCTACCAAACCAAACCAAAACCAAATGGCTACCGTGTACCAAATTTTATCCAAATCTGGTAAGCCGTTCGAGCGTCAAGAAGTAACCAACATACGCACATACACAAACTCACAAATCGCCTTTATAATTTATTTAAACTTCATGTACAGTAGTGGTACATAAGCAGACTTAATGCAACATTGCATTCTCTACCAGTCAACCTTTGGGCACAGAATAAGAAATAGTACAAGTACTTTGGGTTAAAAGAGACAACACTGTGGTAGGTGTGCACAATAAATAAATAACAGATATATCAAGTTGAATGTAGTATCATTGAATTAAGTTACAATAATAAAATACTTATATAAGCTAATATTATAAACTAATAAATACATTATAATTAGAGGAACTTAAAAAATAACAATTATGACGAAGACCGAACTAAGGTTGAAAGGACTTCAAGTAGATAGATGTTAGTATGATTATTCTATTTATATTCTATAATATTATATGACTCATCTATATGTATATATAAAAGAAGAAACTGACTGACTGACATATCGACGCACAGCCGAAACAACTGGGACTAAGAATGTTAAATTTTGCATAAGGTTTCTTTTTATGACGTAGGCAGGCACTAAGAGAGGATTTTTCAAAATTCGCTTCCTAAGGGAATAAAACGGGGTCCAAGGTTTTATGGAGAAATCTACTTTCACGCGAGCAAGCAGAAGCTAAATTCATATAACTACTGATCTAATAGGAAAACTGCTATTAACCTATATTTTATAAAATGAATGTGAAAACCGACTCCTGCAAAAAACACAAATTGTCGTTTAAAATGTTCTTCCTGAAAAGGCTCGAGATTGTTCAGTCCATTCTCCTAATCTCCACAGTAAAACATCTCCGACATTCAAGTTCATTATGAATGTTATTCGTTTACGCAAAGGGCTGTAATTAGAGTTGTTACAAACACAATACGAGGTAAAGCTCCTTTCACGGCGAACCACGTTAACCCCACATTTGCATTTAATGGCAAAATATATGTAAATTTTGATGTACGATGTATCACGCTTCATGCATTTTGAATATTTTAAACGTTTTTGTTTGTAACGTTTACCTATTGTAGCGACATCTACGATGACATATAAGAACTAAAGACTACTACATCATGCTTCGTATCACTAAAGTTCTCCGCACGATTATGTAAGATTTAGGGTCGCCGCACCCGGACCACATGCCACAACCATAAACGCCACCACGAGAAGCTAGAAGCGGCCACAAAAGCAGCTGAAGCGCGCGACAGCCATTTGTAGCTGGTAGCTACTGCTTTTTTAACTCATACGTGCGGTATCATAATGGACGGTGCGTGACTCGGTGTGTGACGGCGTTTTGTATGGGCATTTAGTGGCCAGTGTGGGCCACAAGAAGCGAGCAGCGGCGATTTGTAGTATGTGGCGGCCACCGGCGTCAACCGTGTGCGGCGAATCGAAAGAAATTTATTAAACTAAAATAATATTTATAAGATTTTAAAATATTTTTTTTATAATATACCACAGCTCAAAATCAACTGTCGGGTAATTGCCTGGACCAGACATAACACCCATCTGGTCGCAGGACCCTTTCTTTTCAACTGAGGTTTGCAGGATTTTGCCCTTGTTCTGTATACCTTTAAAACTATATTTGTACAACATTGTTTTTAGTAAATGCGGAACCCGAAACACGTGTCTAGTATTTTTTTGTAAATGATAATTATGTATCATGAAAAATCACAAAGTTATAAGCTTGTTATGTTACCTGGTTGTGCGCATAAATACATGGTCACCAGGCCATTCTGGCGACTGAGGGGTTATTTTGCTCCCGCACCCTGTATGCTGGCGCTTAATGCCCGCTATGACCTGCCATGACCCGTGTTGTACTTAGAGTCGGTGGTGTCCAACTTGTGACCTTTTTATATATTTTTGGGATCATGTCAAAAATAATAATTAAAATCATATCATCATCTTCCTGCCCTTGTCCCGTGTTATTTGGGGTCGGCGCAACACGTTTTTTTCTTCCATTCTGCCCTGTCACTCGTCATACTATCACTAACTTCCTTTTCTTTCATATCACTCTTCACACAATCCATCCATCTTTTCTTTGGTCTCCCTCTCCCTCTCCATCCATCCACATGTAAACTCATAACTCTTTTAGTAACATGCGTTTCATCTCTCCTCTTCACATGACCATACCACGACAAACGATTCCCTTTCAACTTTTCAGTCACTGGCGCCACTTTCAAACTTCCCCTAATATACTCATTTCTCACTTTATCCATTCTCGTCACACCACACATCCATCTTAACTAAATAATTAAAATCATATCAAAAATAATAAAAATAATGTCAGAATGAGAGAATAAAAAAATGAAGTAAATAAATAATAATACTTTAATCTTCGTACGTGTATACTGGTAATCTTCATTACCAGTATATACGTCCACATTATGAGGTGTGCAATAAATAAATAAATACGTAATTAGTATTTACGAAAATCTTTATATACGGTAAGTACATATTATATAAAGATTTCCGAACATTATTAATTTATTGTAAACCCCACTCTATATTCTCTTAAATATTATATTACAGTTAATTTAATTTATATTGAAAGCTAAAGCCCATTAGCGGTTATATATTTTTCAAATACAATTAAATCCTCCTACAGAAATAAATGTTAAAAGCTATGACGTAAATTGTTAAACAAGACTGAAAGCACCACATACACAATCAGAATAATTGATTACCCACTGTGAAAGCTGGTCTTTTGAATTTTTTCTGATTTTCAGCTCTCTATAATATAAATGTAAAAATGACACTAAAAGAGATGTACCTATATCATTCCTGATGAATGCTGAACTGGACCTATTTGGCATAGCCGTGAGACACATAATAATAAGTAGCCATATTAGTCTGAATTAACTCTCTTTTTCTTCTTTTAAAAAAAAAATATTCTTCATGCCTCCTGGCAAAGGTTTTCTCTAGGTGTTTCCGCTGTGCACTATCTAGAGTTAATAGGCTCTTAATAAACTAGTGCGCTTCACCATCACCGATTACATCACTGCTTACCATCAGGTGGGATCACAGTCAAGCACTGGTTTGTATTAATTAAAAAAAAATCACGAGCTCGTAGAGACTACTTCTATTGTTTTGTGTTTTTTTTCTGTTTAGTTCATTTTCTTCAAATTTTTTTGTTCAATGTGAGTATTTGTGTGGCAAATAAATATGTTATATTTTTTCATAGCTCTCTGTCTTATTTAAAACGCAAAACTCAGATTTTATTATATGTAAAGTATCTAAGAGAAAATAGGATGTTTTCTTTCAAGGAAAAACGTTTAATGAAAATTCAATTTTATCTCAAAAATCTCTTGAGCTCACTCAAACGATACCGTAATCTGAACTATTTAGAAATGAATACTTCAGTTTTATTATAACGCTCTCTCTCATCTTATTTTTATCCTCATTTGAAAAAAAAAAACACTTTACAGATTTAGACAAAAAGCCGATAAATTCTGATTATATTTACTAAAATACTAGTTGATTTATTGAAAAACAATTTGCATCGTGTGCGAATATTAAACCTTAAAAACTGGGAGTACAAGTAGTAGAAACTAATGATAATATTGAATTTCTTAAAATTGAATTACATTACAATAAAATAATAGTAAAAAATAATGATGTCTAAAGATTAAACATTATGTAAATAAATAAAACCTTACAATACAAAAAAAAAATATACAAATTGTGAAAATAAACAATTTTAATTAATGTCAAAAGATTAGAATTACCATTAATAATGTCAGTAAATAATAATAACAATGTCAATAAATAAAATAAAAAAATAGATTTACGGCGGGTTTCTGAATTGAGTATTTCGAGTTAAGCACGTTTCATTCTTAATTCAAAATACTCAAATCAGAAACCCGTCCTTATTCACTCAGTCATAAAGTAGAGCATTAAACGGGTGCTATAAAAAAAAAAAAAAAAAACGTTTTAGTAGTTTTTACATTTATTTATTACAACAAATTTATTATAATATTAATATAGATCAGTATAGTTTGACAATTACTCCCACACATGTTCGATTTTCACACAAGACGTAGTCCCAGAACACAAAAGGCAATTGAAAGATCCTAAGTAGGTATAAGTCGGACTCAGTAATTTAAAAAAAAAACCATTGCCCCCACACTAGGAATTCCTCCTGTATCGTGGGGATGCGTTCACAAACATGTAACCACACATACACAAGGCAAACACAAACATTTGTAGGCCACACAAATATGGGAATCGAACCCGCGACACGCAGTACACCAGTAAATCCCTCAACCACAGCGCCAACCGCGGCTTCAACTCAGTAAAAATCATTATAAGGGGCAGCGCAGATGACAGACTATCCGTGACGCACTTTTTAGTCATAGAACCTAAGTATTTAGATGCTAGAAAGGCATATAATTGCTTAGGTTCTATTTTTACAGACAATGTAAATTATTTACAAGTACAGAGAACGTAAATTATTTTATTTAAGCATGCTATGCAAACACACACTCCACACACCACAGACTCGATCGCACAAAAAGTGTGTCGTCTGCGCTGTACCTAAATATTGAATTGTAAGTGTTCACATCGACTTCGTTTGGAATTAATGTACTGAAATATTTGGTTGTTTCCCCTCATTATCAAGCTTAAGCAAAAGTCGGTGTAAACCCACGTTTGTCCAGAGGTCTTTAGTGCACGAACGTAAAGAGCTTTTGGTACAAATTGGTTCAGCACTAGATTCGGGCAAAGCAAAACGGAAACAATGTTTTTATAAGGGTTTTTTGTACTGTCCAAATCTTGGATTTACCTTGCACGGGTTAGTTTGTTTACATGAAAGTCAAAAGTGTAAAGTATTTTAATGTTGTCCGTATTTAGACCTAACCATTTTGTGAACATAATTTCTTCACTAGCTGGTGTCAATGGATTCTGGCTTTCCATCAAGTCAAAATTATCGCTCTTTGTAAATATTGATATAGCTTGTAACAAGTTTGGGTAGTTTGGAGGCCTGGAGTCCAGTAGTACAGGCTACAACAACAACAAAAATAACAACAATATAACAACAATCAACAACAACAACAACAACAATGAAAATGTACTTGTAGCGACATCTATGGCGTCACATAAGAACTAATCCTGCATCGCGCAATCAAAGTTCTCCGCGCGATTAGAACATATTATAGAACAGCCCGAAATCATCTATCGGGCTATTGCCCGATAGATCATTTCGGGCTGTTCTATAATAACAATAGCCCACCAGACATAACTCCCGTCTGGTTGGAGGATCCTCCCTTTTCAAAGAAAGTATGTGGGGCTTTACTCTCTGTTCCACATACCCCACTAATACTTACTGTAACAATGTACTGTATTTATGAATTGTTATTTTTGCATTATGTGGTAGAGAAAAATAAACGCTTTTATTATTATTCCATTTATTATCTATCAAAATATATTATTTACATTTTTAAATATTTTAAAAAAGCATATTAAAAAATAGTAGCCCACCGGCGTCGGGAACAGGGTCCAAGCTACCGGTGGTCAGGGCTCTTGAGAGAGGAATCTCCTTACAATGCGCGCCGTGTCCAGGAGTACTGCTATATTATTATTATAATGACTTTTCCCGCGTAAAAGTAGAAGATTGTCCCAAAGGAATATTATACCATACTCCCGGAATAAGAAGTATTATTATATATTCTAGTCCAGAATGTGGTCAACCCGTGTGCCAAGCTTTATCTAACTCCATTAAACCGTTCGAGCCTTAAAAAGTAACAAAAATACTAACACTTACAAACTTTCGTCTTTATAATATACTAGCGACCCGCCCCGGCTTTGCACGGGTGTAATACTGACCACCGCAACCGCTAAGGGACATAGCGGTTGCGGTGGTATCAGCATTGTATTTTAAATCTGTAATATCTTCAAAATATTCATTTAAATTACATGGTGTAACGCACCGTATTGATCTATATTAAATGCACAATGTATTTAAGGTACTTAATTGGATAAGGATTAATGTTGTATTGTTTAAAATCGCTTCGTAAATAAGTGTGAATAAAAAATTAGATAATAAATTATAAAACTTTGTCCCCAGGCGGCGCAAGTTTCGTCAACCCGTACGTGAGTGAAGACCGCGTCGATCTCAATCAAGTATGGGTGGAAATACCATCAACGCTCGTGGCCTTAGGTGGGGATGTCCACATTCGAGTCCACGGTGCATCTGGAGGCGGCCTCAAAGTCCGCATCGCGCGAGAAGACGATGATGGGCGAGCACTCCTAGCCACCATGCCTCTAGCACTCGACGCTAAAGACCGCATGACCCTCCCTTGCGGTTACTTCTCAAGAGGAGGCACTTACTACCTAGAACTTATCTCTGATAAGGATCCGTACTTACCAGACTACGATAATGCTACAGATGTTAAACGCGATTTTGATAATAACAAAGTTAAGAGAGACGTTAGTGAGGGTAGTCTAATGGAGACTGGTGACAGTGTCGTTAAATCTTGGAAGTTCGATGTGCTGTGGCCAACAGCAAATCTAGATGTGACTCCAGAACAAATACAGACGTACCCAGAGAGACAGGTGATGGCTATATTGGATTTTCCAAGGGTGGTGTGTACTCCTATAGAGTCTAGTGCAGACTTTTGGCTGGAGTTGCTATACTGTGGCCATTCTAGTGGAGGAGCTGTGCTGTGTGATGGAAAGAATACCAGCTCACATGCCCATGTTTTATATTCGGAACAGGTAAGGATCCATTTTTGCTATTTAACTTTTGTTTAGTGTTGAAATATTTTGTAAGTAGACGGTGAGCCATAAGTAGCTCGCCGTCCGGCTGTCGGGTGTGGGCTAAACTCGGATCGACGGCGCGTTGTGTTCTACGCGCGCCTCAAAGAGATTTCAGCAAAATTTTAGGGACCAGCTAAGGCCAACGCCCTCCAGGGCTTCTTTTTAATGAGGGAAATCATCTAATGACTTCTCTCGCTCTAGGATGGAGTGAGAGGGCGTGTCAGACTTTTACTGACTAAAACCACACCTATGTTCCTTCAGTTGCCTTTAGCGTTCTAGGACCACGACTATCCCTTTCATACTTTCCCCCACGTCCTTAGCAGGCATAGACCCCGGTTGAGGGCAGCCCTAGCTCGCTCCAGTTTAGGAGCCAGACGTCGGAAATGCTCCTCGAAATTTTTTGGGTTTTAGGCAGTAAAAATCTGACACTCTCTCTGGCTCTGTGTGGAGCGGGAGCGAAGTCATTTAATGATTTCCCACTTACAAAAAAGTGCTGAAATATTGTCTAATGTCAATATCAGTTTCCAGGTAAAAATTATACCGTTCCGCATACCTCCACAGACTAATGTCTGAATGTCTTATGTTTAACGGTTTGATGTTCTTGGTCTGATCTGTAATGTTCTTGTTCGCAGATGCATGGGTTTCCAGGTCGTCGCACGATGACGCTGCGTTGCGAACTCTTCGGCCAAGCTGGGGACTACGCGCTTACACTGAGGCCAGCCGCAGCAGCTGGACCACAGGATCTGGCCACCGCTTTCATTAAAGTAAGTATGAAAATATTTGAGAGGTACACTAGAAAAGAACTTCGAGCAGTAAAACAGTACAGACTAGCCAAAATGTTTTATTAGCTCATACTTTAGCTTAGTTATAGGGAAGTAAGTCATGGACATCAAGAGTCGTAGGGCGATTTTCGGTCACCATAGGCGCGGGCTTGCGGACGTCGATCAATGGGTAGCTCGCCGTCCGACCGTCCGGTAACCGTCTGGACCGGCTTGGTCCAGTCGAGTCGTTGACAAGGAGATATCAGCAAACCGTAGGGGCCCAGCAGGGTCGAAGCCTACTGGTGCCATGGGTTCGTTTCAGAAAGGAAAACCCGGGCCTGGAATGCAAGGCAACGAAGGAACTAGGAGTGGGTTGACACCTATTGGTTGAGTGGCAGGACACACTCTCCCGATCCGCTCAAGGGTGATAGGGATTTCCCACCTAAAAAAAAGCGATGCCCCAGTGGTAATCGCCCTGACTTACGAGTTGCTGCAGGTCGTGGGTTCTTACCCAGCCTAGCACATTACTTTGTGTCATTTATTTCATCACCATTACTCTCAAAACGATGAAGAAAAACATCGTGAACATACCGCCATGTCCTAGAATCAAAAATTCGAAGACATTTACCAACCCGCACTGGGCCCACGTGGTGGATTACGGTCCATTTTCTCTCCTAGAAAAGAAGACTGAGTCCCAGCAGTGGGAACATTATAAGGCTGATTATGTTATTCTAACTTACAACAAGTTAATGAGAAGAGAAATGTAAAATCGTGCAAAATTCTACATACCAAAAATATTTCTAAAATCAAATATTTATTGGGCACTGAATTCTTTACATCAAACGTAACTCTTTGTGCTCAATGGTCAGAATTTCGTTTAAAAGTCGACGTTTTTAATTATTTGTGAAAAATGTTTGTTGGAGGCAATCAAAATGGAACCTCGTCTGACTTCCACTCTCATAAAAAAGCCTTTTCAAATGAACACCTCTATAAATATTTACAGGGGCTCAGGTTAGCAGGATAGCCATGCGCTCTGAGGATAAATAGCCTTTTTAAATATTGAGCCTTGTGAAAATTGACTTCAAAATTTATATCGTTTAATAGGAAGTCTATTATCAGTAGTGTAATAAAGTATTCTGCAAATCATCATCATTATTCCAGCCGAAAGACGTCTACTGTTTTTTTTTTTTTAATGTCGGAAATCATCTTATGACTTTTCGCGCTCTGAGTGGAGCGGGAGGGCGTGTCAGACTTCTACGGGTTTCCTTCTGAGCCTTGCGTTCAAAAATGAGGTTAGAGTTAACTCCAATGACGTCATCAGGGTAGATACTCTAGGCTCGCATTTTTGAACGCGAACGTAGAGTTCAACTTACTGTCAATGCCAAGCAACTGTCATTCCTGCCGCTTACACCAAACTACCCTGCTCGGAGTTAGAGTTAGTTGGGTTAACTCAAGGGTAGCTACTCGAGTTATAAAAGAACGACTCTGGGTTGCAACTCGAACCATATTTGAACGGTCAGAGTAACGACCCTACCCTACTCTGATTATTTTTGAACGCAGGGCAGAAAAGACGTACACTGTTGGACATAGGCCTCCCCAAGCATTGCCACAACGACCGGTCCTATGCGTCTCGCATCCATCGTCTGTGTTCTGCAACAATGATAAAACGATATCATTCAGTGTAATGAGAGTTATAAAGGGATAAAATCGTTTGAATGGTTTTGAGAGCAAGGCTTCATGTAGTTTGCTATGAAAAAAACATTGCTGAGTTAAACTAACCTTTGTACCTTTTAGTGTACAATATACAAAATTGATTTTAAGACAATCCTTATCGAAATAGAGATTATGGTTACCGATATATTCGAGGAAATTTTACAATAAAATTTGTTATATCACTGTAGCCCGTTGCTTCGCCCAAGTTAAAATTGAAAATTGTCCCAAAGGATAGTACTCCCGAAATTAAAAAATGTCCTTTATACTATTCCAGGGCATGATCTGCCAGTGTGCCAACTTTCACCCAAATCCACCAGTAGTAACTAAAATACAAATATACACATAAACTTTCGTTTTTATAATATTTATTTATGTGACTAGTGGTTATCAGCGGTTTCACCCGCGTGATAGTAAAATAATATCCCAAGATAAAAAGTATTGACATATTATATGATAGGATGCTTTTTATCCCGGGAGTATGGTATAATAATAATAATAATAACCACCACCTGTAGCTTGGACCCTGTTCCCGACAGCGGCGGACAACTATTTTTTATATTTTTAATGTTTTTTAAAGAAGTATTTAAAAATGTAAATTATATGTATTTAAAAAGATAAATAAATGGAATAATAATAAAAAATCATTTATTATTAGGCATCTTGGCCGATAGATACATACCTTACAGACTAACATATATAGAGTATGATAGTACTTCACATTGCACTATGTTCACGTATAGCTTACAGGACACCCTCAGCCGTTTGAGCGTTAAGAAGTAAGAAATATACACGTGTTAACAATTTAATCTTACTGTAACAATTAAGTCAACAAAATCCTAGAATTCGAAACTCACTATTTACGGCAATAAAAGACGACAAAAAAACCAGTACCAAAGAAAACAAGGAATTAATTCTAATATTGTCCACATTTTTCTCCACAACATTGTGGTGAGTTTACCCTTTGCATATTTTATTGAACACCTGGCGGGAGATGTATGAAGACCGTACAAAATCCCGCAAAACAAACTGAAAGGAGAACCACTGATAGAGATTGATAACAGCTTCTCTACGATGCTTTGTGAGCTGATTTCAATCTTGTTGAGTTTATTTTAGAATATTGAATTGAGTTTTCAATACATAGGGAGTCGTCTTTTGATGTAACTTGGCATTTAATACAAGGAATATTCAGAAATAGCAATGGGAATATAAACTTAATGATTGTGTGCGAATATTAAAGCTTTTTAAGGTTTACATAACTAGGAACAAATGTAGAAAAAACTAATAATAATATTGAATTGTTTAAAATTGAATTACATTACAAAGTAGTCGGGTAATAAAAAGGAATAGTAAAAAATAATAATGTCAAAGACATTAGAATTACCTTTAATAATGTTAATAAATAACTAATAGCAATGTCAATAAATAAAAAAAAGTAAAAACTATGTGAATAAAAAAAATATAAATAACAATAACGATAATTTTAATCTTGTATTTTACAAAACATCTACAGAGTAGAAGCATTTCTCCAACAGGGATGCCTTGAGTCTTTTCCGTCAATCGAGTTGAATGAATATAGCTTTTTTTATTATTGATAAGCTCGAGCTTTACTCAGTAAAAGTCTGACACTATCTCCCGCTACGCCCAAGAGCGAGATTTGTCATAAGATGATTTTCCCACCTAAAAAAAAAACCTCTTGACCACACTTGCAAACCCTAGCCAAGTTACGACCGTTTCGTTTCGAATCTCTTTCTATAGTCGAAAACGCCTCCGATTCCTTTGTTCTGACCACGTGACTTAACGTTGAGATGATGTCATTAATATAATATAATAATATAATATTCCACAACTATCACACAACACCGTCTAGTCCCAAGCTAAGCAGAGCTTGTGTTATGGGTACTAGACAACTGATAAACATACTTATATGTATATTTCTAAATACATACATATTATAGATAAATTACACTCAGACACAGAACAAATGATCGTGCTCATCACACAAATATTTGTCCTGGGTGGGAATCGAACCCACGACTTTCGGCATAGCAGTCAGGGTCACTAACCACTAGACCAACAGGCCAGTCAAATTGTTGTCATTTCCATACATTTGAAGTTTTCTACTAGTGTTAACGATTGTAGATTATCAACTTAGCTAAGCCCTCTGATGGAAAACGCTGCTGTGGTCGACAATGGAGCAAGCTTGCCTAGAAGTAACATATTCACTTTTGATGAAGACTGGCTGATAGCTCGACTCCATAGTCTCATAGCTGGACTGAAATCTTTGTAAGTAGGAAGTTGTATGGTTAGCATCCACACACTGGCCTTTAGCCTAGTGAGTTATTATTATTTATATTACTGCAAATCTGCTATAAGTAGGTTTGCTGTATCGTCACGTACACATGTACGCCAGTGGTATCTACGTGTCTTACCACTCACAACATTTTATTAAAATATTTTTAAAACTCGTTAAAAAATAAAAGGTAACTTGGAACGAAACTAAAAGAAACAATAATATAATAATTATTAGGAGTCCGGTGTAGACTACTACAGCGCTAGTTAGTGTAGCTAATACTAAAATAGCTAATGCTTGATATAATTCAGAGCCCACACCAAAGCCAGACACTCCTTCTCTTCACTCTTCTCTCCATCGTTCAGCTTCCTCGACGCGTACGAAACGGGATACATCAACTCTTCACCCTGCATTAAACAGCAACCTACCGCTTCACCAGATGCGTCTACATATAAACGTGTATTTATTTTGTAGTAGCTATTTTAGCTATTTTAGTATTAGCTACACTACACCAGATAAGCCGCTAGGTAGTCAAAATACAAATGTCAAAACGGCCCTTTTGTTTTTTGACAACTTTAGTCATTTTAAGTTAATGAAATGGATAAAGTGAGAAATGAGTATATTAGGGGAACTTTGAAAGTGGCGCCAGTGACTGAAAAGTTGAAAGGGAATCGTTTGTCTTGGTATGGTCATGTGAAGAGGAGAGATGAAACGCATGTTACTAAAAGAGTTATGAGTTTACATGTGGATGGATGGAGAGGGAGACCGAAGAAAAGATGGATGGATTGTGTGAAGAGTGATATGAAAGAAAAGGAAGTTAGTGATAGTATGACGAGTGACAGGGCAGAATGGAAGAAAAAAACGTGTTGCGCCGACCCCAAATAACACGGGACAAGGGCAGGAAGATGATGATGAGTCATTTTAAGTTACGTTAATGTGGTGAAGTGTCTTATTAAACACTAGATTCACCAGCAATTTTGCCCGCGTAAAAGTATGAAATGAAACAGGGTCCAGACTTTGTACGGAGGAACCTCCTCCGTACAAAGTCTGGACCCTGTTTCATCCCTTTATCATCATCATTTTAGCCGAAAGACGTCCACTGTTGGACATGGGACTGCCCCAAGTGATCATCACGACCGGTCCTGTGCGTCTCGCATGCATTAGATTCCCATGACCCTCACCAGGTTATCGGTCCACCTTGTGGGAGGCCTTCCAACACTGCGTCTTCCGGTACGTTGTGATTGTAACTCTTTTCAATTTTGTAAAATACTTTCTCATTCTTTGTAAAACGAACCTCTGTACAAAATTTCAGCATTCTAAAACTAAGGGCGTTGACGATCCAGCGGTTAAGGACTTCACCTTTCATATAAACAGAAGTAATCTTGAATTAAATTTAACATTAACATCTTTTCATTTGTCAGCATTCAACATTATATGTAAGGCTTCACTGCCTCTACAGAAGTAGCTCACAAAGTTTTCATCTCTCAAACACCCGCTATTTTGATATAAGCATTCATTTTCTAAACTGCCTTTGAAAACAATCCCAAAGTTCCATTAATAAAATCACAGTCGATATTGATTTGAAGTTAAACATCACTGAATTTACTGGCACTGATAAAGTATACGAAGATCCTGATAACCAAATTAATATCGAGTCAAAGACTACGCTTGATCGATCTCAAACACGAGCAAACATCGTCTATCAAAGTCTTTTAACATAAATCTCTCTCATTTCAACTTTCAAACATACTTTCAAAGTTTTTGTCCTACAGAATTAGGCTTAAATTAACTTGGGAAGATTTCCGTTTGATCTCAATTGAGAAATAACATTTCAACAATATTGTCCGTTATTTTTCCATGTTTTTATTATATAAGAAAGATGAGTGGATGGGAAATTACTATATTTTACAGCAGTCGTTATGCAAAGTTCGGTGTTACAATCTACATAAAAGTTTATGTGTAATAAATGGGCGCTGGTTTTAAGTGTTGTATTCCATTATTGTACGACGGCAACATTTATGGTGTAAATTTTATCTGTTGGCGCTACGATATTTTTGAAACTTCCAAAAAGATCCTGAATTGAATGTGGAACTTATGTTTAATGTGGTATTTTACTGGCGTTATGGTTCTTTTTTATATTATAAGGAAGTTCTTTGTGTGATTGCTGTTTATGAGCTGTACATTTTTAAGGTTCATTCAATTCCTAGACAACGCATAGTTTTACTAACTACAGATTATGAAATCTCTTTAAAAATCTGTTATTCAGAACCTTCCACCGGCGGCAGGACCATGCCGGCACACTCTTCGCAATACACGCATGCCGAACTAATTCTGGAAAGCGATCACCTGTCCGCCGCCGTATGGTTGATTCTTACAATAACGATTTTAATAATATTCACATTTTCAACTGTACCATGAGTAAATTTAAAAGACTCTTCTGCAGCCCTTTGTTTAAATAATGTCCTTGTGTATTCCCCTTGAGAATTTTCTTCTAATCTTAATTCTTATTTTACTGTCCGTATAATATTATTACTAACTGCATGTACTGTTACTAACACCCTTAACGATTATAATAGTTTTTATACATTTTGCCTACACGTGGGCAACGTTATGGGTTGCATAATTGCCAAAACTTGTCTTAAATTTAATTAGTTGTAAGATGTCATGTGACTATTAGTTGAACCTATTAAATAAAAAAAATATATCATACAAAAACTAGTTACATCTTAAGATTCTTAAGTTTCAAATCGTTATAGAACTACACTAGATACAAAGATAGTTGGAGAATTTCTTTCAAGCCATTAACCAATAATGTGGTGTCCATTAGCGTGAGACCACTTTGGCGAGGGAGTGCAGGAAGGTAATCTCGCTACTTCCACTGGCCACGAAGAGACTACGATTTACTTTTAAAAATGAATTTTCTTAGCGGTCTTGCTTTTAACCACAAGAAGGAATCATTTTGCAGAATGATGTAAAATTAAAAAGTGGGTGTCTCCCAAAAAACTCACTTTGAAATAAAAGAAAGAAAAAGTAGTAACAAGAAGTTTTCTTTACTTTTGCAGATGCATAAAAAAATACAAATATATTAACATAGACATACACGTTAATTTAGGTAATCAACAACAGACTGAAGAAGTGGAAAAATAGCTTTTTTCAAAATAACATTGTTAAAAAGTCATCGATAATGGCTCTGTTCAAAGCGATGTGCGTAACGTAGCACTCTCCTAAATCTAAATTGATAAAAAAAAATTGTAGAAGAAGTTTTATAATTCACGACTAGTTTAAATCAAGGTACATACCTACATTGGATCCAATACTAGTTTTAGTGGAGTGTTACTACACTATTGTGCACTCTTTCTCACGCAAATACTTGTTGGGAGAAAACTCAACATTGAGTTATGTTCATCTGTATACATTTACATTTTTTAATCTATTATACGAGTATATCAGTGTATGATAAAATTTATTTTGGGGTACAATAGAACATCAAATACATTTTTACTCTAAACTGAATACTTAAATATCTTTTTAATCTTATTTTTTTCCTTTAGGCGGATTGGTCAGAGCAATTCGTACTGAACGTGCATGGAGGCTCAGTGTTCCCCTGTGGAGACGGCGTCAGGGTGCTGTTCCAGTACCCTGAGTGCGTGCTGGAGGGGGCTGACAGGGTCAGGGTCTTCGGGCGAGACGCCGACCGGCTGCGGTACGTCGCTGAGAGACGAGTTCGAAGGTGAGATTAGGAACAGAATATAATAAACCTTATTGTACACCAAAAAAGTAACTTATTTTATACATAAACTTAAATCTATGGGTACAATGGCGGTCTTATCGCTGACAGCGATATCTACCAGACAACGCAACCTTAGGATGGATTGAAACGATTAAAATAATACAGGGGGTAGTCTGTGGTGTACTGCTAACAAATTAAGCAAACACTAGATAAGCATATATATAAAATAATTACAAACCTATATAAAACACAATACATAACTGTGAAATAATTTATAGTATAATATTTATATAATTATTAAAAAATATTTATTTATTTTGTAAATTAGTTTGAAGTAACTAGATCTTTATGCAAGCAGTGGCGCCCCAATAAGAACGGCCTCAACTTACAAGTTGTAGGTCGTGAGTTCAAACCCAGGCAGGCGCTTTACTCTGTGTAACTTATTTCATCACCACTGCTCTCACAACTATGAAGGAAAACATCGTGAGGAAACCGGCATGTCTTATAATGAAACAAATCGATGACATGTGACATCTACCCCTCTCCTAGAAAGGAAGCCTGGCTTATGTGACCGCACAAATGTTGACCGAATTACGGTTTTAATCAATTCTGCTTAGTATAGGTCAAAGGTTGAGTAATTCATCAACTCGACCTGTAATTATTTATTTATTTAAACTTCATGTAGAGTAGAGTACATAGGCGAACTTAATGCAACAAGGCATTCTCTACCAGTCAACCTTTGGGTTAAAAGAGACAACACTGTGGTAGGTGTGCACAATAAATAAATAACAAATATATCAAGTAGAATGTAGAATCATTAAATTAACTTACAATAATAAAATACTTATATATGCTAATATTATAAACTAATAAATACATTATAATTAGGAGAACTTAAAAAATAACAATTATGACGAAGACCGAAGTAAGGTTGGTATTACTACTGTCGTTTCACTCAACGCCACGGAGTTGATTTATCCTTATTCTTTTCATTTTTATGTCATTTATATAAATTGCAAGAAGCCCAGTTTTTATATTTTGTTTTTATTACTGGGCAAGTGCGTGTTGGACTCGCGCACTGAGGGTTCTGTACAAATTTACCTATGTAAACAGTTCAACTCCCGAATCGTTTAGGAGATTTTTCCATATCGCAATTTTTTTTTTGTGACGTACTGTTTTCAGATTTATTCCTATACCTGTGCTATAAGACTTTGTTGCATGCTAAATTTTAATATTCTGGGTCAACGGGAATTACCCTATGAATTTTGATTCACGGCCGTATCTTTTGTTTTTTTTGTTAACTTAGAAGTTTTTTTTTTCACCGCTTTAAGGGACTGCCGACCTGAGTATAACATATGGTTTTAATTTCAACTCAATACCTCCACGCGTTCCTGATATAAAGGGTCTTGACAGACAGACAGACAGATAGACAGACGGACAACAAAGTGATCCTATACGGATTCCATTTTTTTCTTTTTGAGGTATGGAACCCCAAAAATTATTGTATATAACGCTACCTTTGTTGCAGGGGTCAGCACACAGCGTCATTTGACTGCCGTCTGTTCAGCGAGCGCTACCCGGAGTACTGCTTCGTGTACGTGTCGCAAGCAGTCACCGGGGCTGTCGCTGACGTCAGGATGGACTGTTTACCCACGCTACCACTCTCAGGTGAGACATTCAGACAGGAATACATAGGCCAAATACCGTACTAATGTGTGACATGATAGAGATCATTGTCCCAGAGCATAAGGCGGTGGCACGGTCCAAGGTTACCGACATAGCCCAAAGAATCGCCAAGCTTGAGTGGCAATGGGCTGAGCATGTTGCTCGCAAAACAGATGGCCGTTGGGACCGAAAGGTTCTAGAGGAGCGACCATGTACCGGAAGACGTAGCGTTGGAAGGCCTCTTACAAGGTGGACCAATGACCTGGTAGGGTTGCGGGAATTCGATTGATGCGAGACGCACAGGACCGTTCATTGTGTTGACACTAGGAGAAGGTCTATGTCCAATAGTGGACGTTTTTCGGCTGAAATGATGTGATGATGGTGATAACGCAGTTTTCTAAGTAATTCAAAGTGAATGCGAACTCGAAGCGAAGCGGCGCGATAGGAACAAATAATTGACACCCTATCGCGGTGGCCTACGTGACCAAATGCACGTGGGTGCGGTACGGCGATAAGCAAAGCCAAGAGGACCCATTAGTTGTTGTGATAAATTCGCGCAAAGTCTTACGGTGCGGTGGTTTTTTTTTTAAATAAATTGTGGTTGATGTGACGCCTTCGTGCGCATGCACTGAATTCGCATAAACTCTATTGGATTGCTTCGTAATTGCATTTCGCGTTGAATCGCCCCGTAGGACGCCGTGTAAGAGAAAGATGGAGCTATACAAACCTAACAGCAATATACGAAACAACCGTCTCATGATGAAAACGACACGTCATAGCACGGCTCCAGAAGACATAATATATAAAATCAAACAACCTACAATAGGCCTGTGAGGCAAATTACGGTCCACTCACTTTCACTTCATAGCTCCCGCTCTGGGTACGGAAAGCGCGGGTTTGCGGACGACGGGCAAGAGGTAGCTCACCGTCCATTCGTCTTTTATGGACCGAGCTCGAGTCGTCGACGGCGCGTGGTGTTCCACGCAACCTCAAAGAGATGTCAGCAAACCGTAGGGGCTCAGTAGGGCCGATGCCTGCTATGGCCATGGGGTTAATTCTGAAAAGTATATACTCATGGTCCTGGAACGCAAAAGGCTACTGAAGAAACATAAGCGTAATTTCAGTGAGTAAAAGTCTGAAACGCCCTCTCGCCCCATCCTAGAGCAGGTGAATTCATAAGGTGATTTCCCACCTCAAAAAAAATTGTGTTCTACTTTTACTGACTAAAGCGTGAGATCGACAAAATCGTAAATAGGTAACTTAGCGGTTTGGTAATTATAATTATAAAGCCGGATTTTGAAGTATCAGTAATATCGAGTAGTGTAAAAGGGCCTATTACACTACTCGATATTCAGACAGTCTTAGTCGATGTTGCGTAGTATAATAAGGGTTAGACCAGTCTTAAGAAAAAAACAAAAAATAAGACAGTCTGAATATTGTGTGCTAAATATCGCGTAGTGTAATAGGCCCTTAAGGCCAGGTTCTACTCAATTTGAACTTTTTTAAACCTCTGGAAATCCACAAGTATAAAAGAGAACACCATAAAAAATATATATATATTAAAATTGACTATATGACCAACCGCCAGGCAAAAATCAAAACATGTTATACATACATTAGTTGGCTCGATAAAAAAAAATCGCAAATCTGACCCTGACCGATTTCAAACGTGTATGTCTACGAGATTACGTCACGGAAATATTTGAAAGTTACAAAAAATAATAAGACTTGTTTTTTAAAAGGGCCTCGCAAAAACAAAAATCTTGAATGGATATTGTTTCTTTCTTCTATAAAAATAAAACCGCTGTTATGGGGTCGCGAAATCGACATAGACCCGGGCGGGGTTCATACAAAATACTCAGTGACTACAACCGGCCCTTAAGTATCTAGCTGCTAGTTCTGTTTACCAGGTCTTGCGTTATTTGCTTCATTGAAGCATGAAGTTGCAATAACCAAGAGGGTGTAAATAATAAATAGTAAACAAGATAACGGTAACGTGACTAATTCAATGGCTGGTTATAAAAATAAAATAAATTAAAAATTCTCCCGATCGTGTTTTGATCACAGTGGCAATCCCACTCAAGGAGATGTCAACAACCGTAGGGGCCCAGCAGGGTCGAAGCCTACTGGGGCCATGGGTGATGCGAAAGAGATCCCCGGGGCCCTGGAAAAATGGCAAAACAACGGAACAGGAGTGGGATTTTAGTCAGTAAAAGTCTGACACTATCTCCCACTCCGCCCAAGAGCGGGGGATGTCATTAGATGATTTTTCCACCCAAAAAAAAAGTGGCCAGTCCCAGCAGAGATAAGACAAGTGGGCACGAACAAACATTTTTCTTTCTTTCTTTAAGTGTGTGCAAACACAGGTGCAGTCTCTGTTCCTTTTCTCTTACATTCCTACGAGGCAGCATCCAGACACGACTGGAGAGACATCACAGGCCCTACTACGAGCTTTTAACGCTCCATTTGACAATCTACACTGAACTGTTAAAGGGATGGAGCTATATAGGGTGTATAACTCCATCCCTTTTTCTCACTTGCACGTTTGACACTTTAACACATCATGGTAAGGCTCCAGATGCAGTCACTCCATCAATTTAATTATTGCATGTGTAGAAAAAGATTGAGTCCAGGAAACTTTGTTTTAATATCTACTAGCGACCTGGCTCGGCTTCGCTAGGGTGCAATGCTGACTACCGCAACCGCTATATCTCTGCATTTCAAATCTGTAATATCTTCGAAAATATTCAGTTAAATTACATGGTCTAAATGGCCATATTGATCTATATTAAATATTAAATGCACAATGTATTTAAGGTACTTAATTGGATAAGAATTAATGCTGTGTTGCTTAAAATCGCTTCGTAAATAAGCCTTTATTAATTTCTCGTAAAAAGTAAAGGATAAAAAATGCTTATTATTCCTAAGAGACAGACATATACCATCGCGGATTTTTTGTAGACTTTTTTAAGGTGTACAATACTGTAGTACATTATTTTGATCTATCTCGTAGGGTTCAGTCAGCGTTTGCAATGTCAGCGCAAAAAAATGTTTTTATTTACGGCATCACATTAGAAACCTCTAAAATCAGTGTTTCTCTACTACCTTCCTCTTTAAGCACTCTATCTATTAAATGAAAACCGCATCAAAATCCGTTGCGTAGTTTTAAAGTCCTAAGTAGGTATACATAGGGACAGACAGAGAGAAGCAACTTTGTTTTATACTATGTAGTGATTTAAAAAATAACCTAGGTTTTCTATGTACGTCTTCAGCAGACGGAGGCGCGGGCGGCTGGGGGGCGTGGTCAGCATGGTCAGCGTGTCCTGCACCCGCGCACTGCTCCACGCGCACGCGCAGCCGACACCGCTTCTGCGATTCCCCGCCCCCCGCGTATGGCGCGAAGTTTTGCGAGGTTAGTGGTATAACTTTTATCTCCTTGCAAGAACCAACATTACCGACATAGCTGAAGAATCGCCAAACTTAAGTGGCATTACTCGCAGAACAGGTGCCCGTTGGGACCGAAAGGTTCTGGAGTGGCGACGCAGCATTGGAAGGCCTTTTATAAGGTGGATCGAACCCTCACCAGGTCGGTAAGGGTTGCGGGAATCCGATGGATGCAAAACGCATATTCATTGTGGTGACACTTGGAGGAGGCCTATGTCCAACAGTGGACATTTTTCGGCTGAAATGATGATGATGATGATGATGAACGAATTCGACCAGACTTTTTTTCAGAAATGGCGTTAACCCAAAGTAGTTTTGTTTACCCTCACGCTCAGCAGTCATAATTGCGACCACTAGACTAACGGGCCAAAGCCAAAAACTAATAGATAAGAATAGATAAATCAGAGGTAAATTAACAGTAAGCCATTTTGCCGCGTTTACATGTTTGACACGGATATTACTATGACATTTATAATTTGGTTTCCATGACGACACTGCAAGGTTACCACGTTATAAAATCGTAATTTTATCGTTGCTAATTTTATTTTATACCTGGTTTAAGCATGGAAATAGTAATTATGTATTTACAAATAATAATGACAGAAGACAAAATTGACAAGAAGACATTGGTAATAAACATTTGTAAAAATTACTTTGTGACATAAAATTGAAAATATAAGATCCTTGTAAAATATATTTCACAGTTAGGTACGTAGAGCGTCAAATTTTTATGTTGAATCGTTTCAAACCACAATTTTAGGTATATATCGGTTTAATTTAACTAAATTTTTCAGTCCAGGCAGCACATATTTTCAGATACAATTATTTTTTTATAACACAATAATAATATAATTGTTTCTGAAAATATGCTAGCTTGTAACCAAAAGCTGAGTTGCTAGGCAACGGGTGCCGTGGAAACGGTGGCAACTAAGCAACCAAGTTATTGATTAAATTCAGCTTGGTTAACGTTGATAACATCACTTTCATTTTATTTTAGAAATTATCTAGAAATTTAAATAATGGCACCTAAAAAAGACAAGGGCAAAAAAGAAGATGAAAAAACTGGAGCGTTTAACGAAGTGGAAAGGACATTTTTGGAACTCCAGCTAGCTGACAGTAACCGGAAGGTAGCGAGGCTTAGGACTGCTGTAGAAGAGTATGAAGTGCGGCTTGAAGAACTGCAAAAGGCTTACGATAAGTTAGATGAAGACCGAGCAGACATCATTGCTTACCTGAAGAAGATGCTCACCGTAAAAAATGAAGAAAATAGTGAATTGAAAGAAAAGGTCAGAGGTCTCGAGGAGATAAGAGAAATTGAAAATGCTCGCTTCAACGAAACAACTAAACAATTGGAAAAAGACTTCATGATCATGAAAGAACAACTTACTTCAGAAAATAAGCTTCTAGCAGGAAAACTCAACACGTTAGAAGAGTTTAGAGCGATAAGAGACGATTTAATGAGAAAGTTTGAAAACCAAGAGCAAGAATTTAAAGATCAAGAAATGAAATACAAGAGACTAATTTACGACACCGAAAAAAAATTTATTGTAAGCAAAGATAATTTGAAAAAAGAAATGGAAGCTCGACTTTTACAAC
This sequence comes from Mythimna impura, assembly GCA_905147345.3. Classification (NCBI taxonomy): domain Eukaryota; kingdom Metazoa; phylum Arthropoda; class Insecta; order Lepidoptera; family Noctuidae; genus Mythimna; species Mythimna impura. Next base: position 27,283,214 of record LR990355.1, read on the forward strand.
TCGCTCAAGATTTTCAAGATGCAACCGAATTAAGAGTTGCAGCATCTACGCATAGAGTTATTCGGGAAAATATAACTATAAACAATGAACTGGAAAGTATTTTATCAACTCAAAGAAAATTAGCTGAGCAAAACGAACATTTCAAAGAAAGTATGAAAGCAGCAAGAGTGTCCCAAGAATTAGCTGAGGAAGAAAGAGATAAAGCTATTAGCAAAAGTATTGTGCAACTTAAGGTTATTGAGCAGTTAACAACTGCATACGAGACAGTCAAAAAAGAAAAATGTTTATTTGAAAGAAAAAGTTTTGATTTTGAAGTATTACAGGCAAAAATAGAAAGACTGACTAACGATAATGACAACCTCAGCCAACAAGTTCGTGTTCTTGAGCAAAATTTGCATGCACGGTTGAGTGATCAAAACAAAGCCATCGTGGATGCTGCCAAAATGACCAAAGAACGCGATAAACTCAGGAACATTTTGAAAGAAGCAGCGTTTGCAATTCAAGCGGCTCTAAAATTAGACGAATGGGCTTCAGTGCATGATACACGAGAAGTTATGGACAGGCATGTCTTATTGTCACATTTACTTGAAATCATATCACAGTTCCGTGAACTTGAGCATTCAGAGTCATTAGGTACAATTGGTTCATTTAGCAAAGTTTACGAAGAAGGTGACCTTGGTTTTGTACCAAAGCCAAAAGTGAAAAAGTCGGCATTAACTGACCAAGCCGGCATTGCTATATCACCTCCTGAAAAAGAAGTCTTACTGGGTGATGTTGACGTACCGACAACTGAGTCCTTATCACAGTCTTCAAACCTAGGCAGTGTGCAAACTATACCCAGTATCAAAGTAATTCCTTCGATGTCTAAAAAAGATTTGGTGGTAACAAAAAGCGATGAGTCTTTGATAGCCTCAGCACAAACTGAAGCTGTTGAAGAGGAAGAAAGTGTTACAGAAAAAATGAGTATTACGGAGCAGTTAGCCGCCAGTAAAATTGAGATGCAAAAATCTTTGATGGATGATTTAATGTACACTATGCAGTCTCACATGAAGTTACAAATGGCGCAAGAAGAAAGAACAAAATCTCAGTTACAATTACCGAAAGTTGATGAAGATGAATCAAAAGAAATTGAAGAAAAAGAAATAGCAGTCGTAACAGAAACTGATGAAGTCGAGATATATGATGAAGATAAAGAATCTGAAATATCACAGAGCCTGACTATAACTGAGAAGGAAGGCGCTGGTGAAGAGGTGATCGACGATAAGGCATTAGACGATTCTTAATTCTTAAAAAGGGCTGTAATAGGATAATGTAACATTATTGTCATTTGCTAACATTGCGAGCAGATTTTTGAGTGTTTTGCAGGTTTTTATTTAAAAAAATGTAGTTTTAATCTCAATTATATGTTTTTTTGAGAACTTTTACTAAATTATTTTTTCTAACATTTTTTATCGGTAATTTGTATACGAGGGACTTTATTAATGATTTATTTTTGTAATCAAAGTGAGTAGTTTACTTCAAGCATACTCCATCGTCGACCACAGCATCGGTTATCATTAAGCAAGATAGTGGTCCAACGAAACCTATCCTTGATAAAAAAAAAATAATATCGTAAAACAGTGTCTTTTTATTGTATTTACGGACTGGCACTAAATTATTGTATGGCGTTAAACTTATTATTATAATCATTTTATGTATTATGGCTATTATTATATAACATGATATTTTGTAATACTTGCTGTCAGTAGGTATATGAATACATGTCAGTATTGTATATTGATGGTTGAGAAGTGAAAGTTTCTGTAGTTTTTATAAGCAGTTTTTGAAATTTATATTACGATGAGAGGATTTATGTATAATCATACGAGTATGTATAGTTTAATTAATTATAACAATGAAAAATTATTATTACTTACTTAAAGTTTAAATATTATTTTCGTCGAATGCGGTGTTATTCACATCTTAATGATTCACGACACTCATTCAATAAAATTTTGTTTATTTAAAAACACGAATAAGTGTGAGTTGTATGGGAGCATAATACATTACTTTTTTAATAAAGAATAGAAATCTTATTTAATGTCTACATATATTATATATCTATATATATAAAACGAATAGCTGTTCGTTAGTCTTGCTAAAACTCAAACATGGCTGGACCGATTTGGCTAATTTTGGTCTTGAAATATTCGAGGTAGTCCTGGGAAGGTATAGAGGGTGAGATTTTTTTTGAAAAAAATTCACGAAAAAAAAAATCGCCATCTCTAATAAAAATGTCATTATACAATGAATTATGCTGTTCTGGTAATGCCAGTAGATGGCGTTATCCTTACTATTAGGCGGTGTGAAGTTCGCCGGATCAGCTAGTAAAGTATATAATAGTTTACGCTACATACCTAACACCGATAAATTGTAGGTCGAACCATTGGTGGTATCTAAAACTGGAACTAACGTCACCATCTTGATTTTTCAAGTAGTCTTTTTGACCGTAGAGATATAGAAATCGATTGCGCATTTCCTTTCTGTCAAGTAATAATTGTCGGAAAACTGCAGTTTCAAAACGATAGTGCGGCTAATTGTCGTCTTTTACTTGAACTCTGATTGGTCGTCGTCGTCGGTACTCACTACGTCGATAGTGATCTTTAGAAAAGTTTATTTTTTTCTACAAAGAAGTAAATTTTGTGCCAGCTGTGTGTATATAATATATTGTTAGTAAAGCTTACTGTTACTAACAATACATTTATTAGACTACTAGTGAACAGCACAGCCGTTGTCCTGTTCGAAAACTGGAACCCGATGGCAACGCCACCTAGTGGGTCCAATTGTATTTTTAAACCATCCTGGAACCCCCATAAATATACAAAAAGAAATGACATCCAAATCACTCAAGAGAAGCTGACAAACACACGTACAGGAGAATTATATATAAAGATATAAATATACCTGCCATATTTGACAGCTCTGGCTTACAATTAAAGCCTGAGATACCTTAATGGCAAATGTCCCCCAACATGACGCGCAACGCTCAATATACGTGACGCTGCAACAGACCCCAGCCAATGACTAACCAACCACGTGACTGAGCATTGAGTTGACGTCAGAACAAAGATATCGGAGGCGTGGCCTACTCGAGGCGTTCGATGGGAACGAAACGATCGTAACTTGGCTAGGGGGCAGTGTCCTGTAACTTACCCCCCACTATTTCACGGTGCATTCTCGTGACGCGGGACATGTTTTTAGACAATTTGACAGCGTTGCGCGTTATGTTGGCCGACATTTTGTATCTGAGATTTTTGAAATAGCCGCATATACTGCCAAAAGTGTAGTACATACTAATTATACAAACATTTTTACGACTTGACGGATAAAAATTGCAAATATTTCGTAATGAAAATCTGACAACATCTCAGATTATTGTTTAAAATAAAACAGATTGCTAAAGAGGCAGAATATAAAAAAAAATATTATGGCTTGTTAACAGCTCGGCAGACGCATGCGTTTGCGTCTTTCATATACTCCATAATATATAACATTCTATCAAAAATTATTAATTTCTTCGGCTTGCTGTGATGCTATTTTCATGGACGCGTCCTTGTTAATTGATAAAATCGCTGGGAGCTGTCGATGGTTACCTTGTAAGTGATAGATTATCTTTCTATAAATAAAAATCAATCGCCGAAAGTATGTAAGTGCGTTACTTCAGGATGGTTTCACTTATATGACTAAATCTTTTTATTGTGGTCGTAATTGTCAGGAGTTTAAAAAGAAAATTGCCGTGCGAAGCCGTTGCGGTCAGCTGGTAGAATAAATAAATTAACTCGTTCGGACCAGCAACGTCCTATGACGTCAAATTTGTACAATTTGTTGTTAACACAACGTCTAATCAAGTCCAATAAAAATATTTCATTATTTGTACTACGTCTCATAACGGCAAGAAGCCATAATAATTTATATTATTTAAACTTTTTCGCTGCAACACTTTCAAATATCAAATATCTAGAGCTGCTTGTAGAGCAGAACGTTTATTTATCAACGTATGTCCATTTTGTATGAGAAAATATTGTGTCATAATGTGCGCACCTCACGAATGAAGCACAAAGCAAAAAGTTTTAACTCAAAGTTGTCTTCTTCATGAACCACTTCTTAAGAGGGTCCTTTTCCACTCGCCTATCGACAACATCGAGCATGGTTTAAAAGCTTGTTGCTTTATCTAACGCAATCCAATGCGATGTTTGACAAAACGGCGATGTGAAAAAAGAGAGATAACGCCTGAAAACTCTGTTGGCATTCGGTAATTCCGTGATTTACTCGAATATTTCACAAAACTTGTTCCTGGAAATACGTGATTTTTTTAAACACTGTAGTTTTCTCTCGATTTTTGCAAGGCTTCAAATGATGCACATTTTATGTTTTTAATATTTTAGATTTTCAGAGGTCTTTACATAAAGTTGATTAGTTTTACATAAATTTATGGTTTGATTTCTATAGAAGCCCAAATAATATCCACAAAATTGCTGTGTATCTAAAATATGTAGAGAAAGATGTGTAATAGTAATAAAATCATAACCACATAAAAGCTATTGTATGTAAATGTACCTCGAAAAGGGCGCTCTTAAACTCAACTATGATTTATACAATAGAGAATATTATTTTGATAGCTTTGAACGTCAAAACAATTGTCGTTGCTTTTATTTCAAATATTTTTTCCTGGTACAGCTATTATGTTAAAAATGTATCTTTATTGTTAAATAAATACCACAAGACATGGCACCTAAAAGAATAAAAGGAGCAGTATCAACAGAACAAGCAAAAGCCGTATTTTCTGAAGTTGAAAAAGCATTTTATGAACTTCAATTAGCGGACCTCAATCGAAAATTAGCTCGCTTCAGACAAACAGTAGCTGACTACGAAGTTCGCAATGAAGAATTACAGAAAGCATACGATCAACTTGATGAAGATAGAGCTGATATTATTGCATATTTGAAAAAAACTCTCAATTCAAAAAGTGAAGAAAATGCTGAACTTAAGGAAAAAGTCAAGGGCTTGGAGGAATTAAGAGTAATAGAAACTAAAGAATTTAAAGAGACCGTCAATGAATTAGAAAGGAATTTTACCAGAATGAAAGATCAGCTTACCTCAGAAAATAAACTACTAGCTGGAAAATTAAACACGCTTGAAGAATTTCGGGCTATTAGAGACGATCTAATGAAAAAGTTTGACAAACAACAGCACGCTTATGAAGATCAAGAAATGAAATACAAAAGAATTATATACGATACTGAAAAGAAGTTTGTGATCGGAAAGGACAAGTTGAAGAAAGAAATGGAAGAAAGACTTCTAGACCTAGCACAACAATTTCAAGATGCTAGTGAATTGAGAATTGCTGCCTCTACACATAGGGTAATTCGAGAAAACATTGCTTTAAATAATCAATTAGATAGTCTGTTATTGACACAAGCAAAAGTAGCTGAGCAAAATGAAAAATTTAGAGAGGATGAGAGAGCTTCTCGTTGCGCAAAGGAAGTAGCCGAAGAAGAAAGAGACAAAGCAATGAATAAAAGTATTGTGCAACTTAAAGTTATTGACCAATTAACGGCAGCGTTCGAAGATGTGAAGAAACAAAAGTCATTGTATGAAAAGAAACAGTTTGATATTGAAAGAAATCAAACAAAAATGCAGAAACTGACCCAAGATAATGAAAGTCTATTACTGCGAGTGCGTATATTGGAGCAAAACTTACACGCTACTTTAGGTGAACAAAATAAATCTGTAGTAGAAACAGCAAAACTACTTCGGGAACGCGAAACGTTTAAGAATATCCTAAAAGAATCAGCATTTGTAGTACAAGCGGCACTTAAAATGGATCACTGGTCTACTTTGGATCCTTCTCGTGAAATCATGGACAGAGAAATAGTCCTTAAAAAAATTCTTGGAGTTATAAGTCAATATCGTGAAGCTGCCCGAGCTGAATCTATGGAATCGTTAGTTTCACTTAGCAAGATTTATGAAAAAGGAGATCTTGGCTTTGAAGTTCGACCAGTTCCTTCTAGGAAGTCGCAAATCAAGTTAGATGGTTTAGCTCCTACAGCATCACTACAATCGTTTGAAGACAAACGTAGTGCTGTATCGGCCTCTTCTGTATCAACTTCTAAGGAAAGTATAAAAACAATACCTAGTGTCGAGTTGGTGCCCGCAGACGAAGAATCCCTGCCAACACCTGTAGATAGTCTGCCGTCATTCACTGTGACATCATTGCATTCAAGTAGAACTAGCAGTTCGGAGTCAAAAGAAAGTAAAACGGACAACATATCAAAGCTTCTAGAGCAAAGTAAAGCTGAGATGCAAAAATCATTGATGGCAGATTTAGCTATATTATCAACCATATCACAGCGAAAACTGAGCGTGATAGGATCAAAATCAAAATTAGAGACAAGCAGCCAAAAATCTTTGACAGTTTCTGAAAAAGTTGAATCTGGCGATAATATTAAGGACAAAACTATTCCTGAAGAAGATGAAAGTGAACACACTGGAGATTCAGATGCAACCACAGAAGGTACAGATATAACAACAGAACGTACAGATGCAACCATAGAAGTTACAGATATAACAACAGAACGTACAGATGCAACCACAGATGAACCTACTGCAGGTACTGATCAACCTACGCAAGAAACTGATACTGTTGACGAAGAAGGTGACGGACATGATAAATAAAAATAAAAAAGTGGCATGGAATAAATATTTATTTAAGTATTTTTAAGTTTTGTAGCCGTAATTTTTAAAGTTCTTTATCATATAATGTATTGTAGTGAGTTTCGTGTATTTATTTACTATGTTTTTAAATGTTCAATAAAAATTATACTACTTATGTTTTTTGTTCATAAATTTTAAGTCAATGTCTCATAAACTATTGTTATTCTTTTGTTAAGCGCAGGCCACATCGCCAGCTAGCGGGCGGGCGGGCTAGACGGGTGGGCGAAGCGACCGAAGGAAACTATACAAACTACGCGAAATATTGGCGAGCTAAACTATGGGGTTCACACCGAAAACTACGGACAGACGAGCACTACACTGCTATTCGAAAGACGAGCGTCGACTAGTCTACTCGAAATGGGGAGGACGGGCGAACGAACCGGGCGCGCCAACGAGGTGAACAAGTAGCTTCGCTGGAATCGTCGGATATTTTGTTAGCTTAGCTCGTTAGGTTAGTCGGTAGCTCGCGGTGTGAACCGAAGTATGTAAAGAGGTGAAACGATGTTCGCCCGCCTAGCCCGCCCGCCCGCTAGCTGGCGGTGTGGCCTGCGCTTTATAGCTGTTGGTTCTCCTATGATTAAATGAATCAATAAATAAAAAAATAAAATAAATAAATAATATAAAAAAAATAGAAAAAAGAAATAAATAAATAACGAAATAAATAAATAACTTGCGAACTGCGCGTGTTAGAATTTATTTTAACGGGAGGATGATTATATAGATACTAGCTGTTGCCCGCGACTTCGTCTGAACGTTACGAACTTAACGTTCGTAAAACTGTACAATCATTCTGTGCTTGCAATTCATTCTGAAAGCATCGTAATTATTTATTGTACTTTCACATAAAACTGTTAAAGGTAAAAACGCAAATTACCTTCAGGATACATGTTATGTACTCGTCCAGATCCAGATGTATGAACGTCAATTAATAGAAAGAGTATGTAAGGGTCGTAGCAGTTGGCATTTCTGCCTATCCCAAGGGAAAAGGCACTAGTTTATGTATGTTTCTGGTTTATGTTCTGGTAAAACAACATTGTCACAGTGAGCACGTCACAATCGCAGCGGTAATGCCTGTCTTTGAGGAGTGGCTACAGAGGCGTCACGGCATCCTCTCTTTGTGCAGGACTCACCGGATGTGGGTGTTTCGGGAGGTATCTGTATCGAATTCAGTGAAAAGTAACACTCGAGTCTCACCATTGTGCGGATCGCCCGGAGAATACGATGGAACTTACGGTGGAAGTCAGTCCCGCTTGGTAGGAGCGCCGGTGCCGCCGTGTCCTCATGGAGGCGATTAGTGGAAAAAATGCCAACCAGTAGCCTCCTTCAGTGAAGCACTACGATCGAAGAAGGTGGCTGAAACTATGAAGGATGATGAGGGAAGTGATGCTCCAGGTGTTGAAAGCCGCAGGGCGATTGCGGTGGAGCCGTCCGGTCATCTGGTCAAAGCAATCCTGAATCGACGGCGCGTAGTAATCTACGCGCGACTCATAATGATGTCAGCAAATGGATAGGGCCCTCTAGGGCCAATGTCTGCTAAGGCTGCGAGATTGTTCAAAAGAGTTACCTCCTGTAAAATTTTCGCCTCAATAATGTTTCACTGAAGAGTTTAAGCCGTCAGACAGCTTTGGTAGAGGTAAACGAAGGAACATAATCGGCACACCGACCTTCAGCTGGATAACGTTTGCACTGATGGTGCAAAGCCAAAAAGCCAGTAAATCCAAAAATTACTATCATCATCAACTATCTTCCTCCACAACAGTACTTATGAAGAATTTGCGAGAGCATGCTTGAATTGATTGTTGCAGTTTGATCATTTGGGGCCTAAAAATTACTTGTTCATTTACCTAGGATTTTTTGGTGTGTATTTGACTGACGTCCTCGTATATCAGACAAATGTTATTCCATAGTGGGAACTACCATATGAAGAGTCTCCAACTTTTGAATGAATTTCGGTGAAATCTTGAACGCGTGTATCCCTGTCCAATCGAACTCGCATATTGATGGCCAAACCGAGAGGTCACTGACGCCGATTGCCTCTATGAAGACACGGCGGTTCACCCAAGCAAGATAGACCTCCACCGCATGCTACAACGGGTCCTCCGGTCGATTTGTAAAATGGTAATATCAGGGTACTTCCAACCGAATCCGGAACAGAAACCGCGTGAAACACCCTCAACAGTCCTGAGCTTGTGTATCCATAAAACAATGAAATTCCGGTAAACAAATGTAGCAGCCGATTAGTGTTATCCCTGAGACTGGCCTCCCTCAGAGGGTGGTTCCAGTGTTGGTCACCACTCACTGCAAGGAGGTAACGTACGGATGTCGACGTAAGGCTGCAAGGAATCTGAGATACATCATACGTTGTCGAACTGTGATCAGGAACGCAAACCTTTCGACCCAGTTGTATATGAAGCAGTGACTGCTAATAATAAAACACACCATTATTAGGCCGCAAGGTGCCATCATCCCGGAGGACACAGTGGAGCACACAGAGGTGTGTGTTGTCCTCGTGAAGGCAATCGGCGTCAGTCACCTCTCGCGCCGGGCCTTGTTACTTTAGGCTATGGTCCAGAGCGAGGAGGAATGGCAGGCGGTCGCCTCCTTCTGCAAAGCCGTAATGCTAGTGAAGGAGGAGGCCGCACGCGTGAGGGAACGAACGTCCTCACGCCGAGCCGAGATTCTGACCCCGACGACCAGCCACGGTAGACGCGGGCTCGCGGACATCCAGCAACGGGTCGTCCACAGCCGTCCGGCCGTCCGGTAATTGACCGGACCGAGCCCAGTCGTCAACAGCGCGTAGTGATCCACGCGCTCCTCAAAGAGATGTCGCAAAGGGCAACTGAAGGACACAGGTGTGGTTTTAGTCAGTAAAAGTTTGACACGCCCTCCCGCTCCAACCAGAGTTGGAGAAGTCATTGGATGACTTCCACCCTTAAAAAAAGAAAAATAAAGGTGCCATCATTATCATTATCATTTCAGCCGAAAGACGTCCACTGTTGGAGATAGGCCTCCCCAAGTGTCACCATAATTACCGGTCCTGTGCGTCTCGCATCCATCGGATTCCCGCGACCCTCACCAGGTCATCGGTCCACCTGGGGGCCTTCCAACGCAAGGTGCCATGCTACCCCTTCCGAAAATTTGGCCGTGTTATTTTAAAGTCAATAATTAAATACATTTATGTATTAAATTTACTTTTATCGCCTTTGGTTGGTATCCCTTGAATAATCACGGTCAATTAGCTTGTTACAACCACGGGGGAAAAAAGCAGTGGGATTAAAAATGTCTCCGTCTAACTCCAGTTTAACCATAACGGTTTTCGTCCAATTTTAAACAATAAAACTGTCTGCAAACTTGGGCGATGGTCATTCTTCCGCCACTCAGAAAATTACGTAAAATACACAATGCCATCTATCAAATATGACGTTCAACTATCATTGTCATCATTATTTCTACTTTCAGTCTTTAGATGGCGTTGCGAGTATCTGAATTGCGTGTGGTGCCATATTTACAACATTTTAGTACGTGATTTTACTCGCCGCTTTGATTTTATTGTGTTTCGATTAGTTTTTACAAAATATTTAGAATATATCGAATAGAAATGTCAATTTTATTTTGAAAAAATGGTAAAAGTTATTTTATTACAAAAAAGAAGACAAAATAATGACAAAATTTTTAACTGTAGCTGGGGATCGAACTCGTGGCAAATGTCGTTCAATGTCGACATTTTGGATTATTGCTCACCCCCCATAACAAATAGCGTGATAATATGTAGCCTAACAGTTGACCCGGCCTATAAGGATTATGTATGCAAAATTTGAACAGGATTGGTTCAGTAGTTTTTTCGCCAACTAATACCAACGCTCCACCATTTTACTGTTTTATTATATGTATAGATATAATATGTTATAATAATAGAGGACGACTATATTGATTTTATATATTTATATGTACCTACATATCATGCTAAGTTGTCAAGATGGATAAAGGTTATTTACTGTGTATCAAAGTTCCTATGACTGGTGTGTAGGGAAAGGGTTTTATGAAGAAAAGCACAGAAAGACAAGACTAAGTATTTATTTTAAACTAGCTGTTGCCCGCGACTTCGTCCGCAAATAACCATTATATTTCTAACACAATTTGTTTTTGCAGATAAATCATAAACCAAAACTTTACTTTTCTTATAAAACTTCTCTGTAAACCACATTTCTAGTCCTACTTTCAGGAGCCAAAATGTACAGAGATTCAGGACTGGTGACGCAGGAGCGAGCGATATACAGCTATCCGTGTGAGAAGCAGCTGTCCTGAGATCAACACCTGTAGCCTTTAGATTATTATTATTGCGAAGCATACGCTTACAGGGAACTGCACACGCTTGAATTAGAAGGGGTAATTGTGAGAGATTCGGGGTATGAACACTGTTTCCTCGACGCCACAACCCTTTAGAAATTCCACCTCAATAATATTTGAGAGCCGACTTTGAGCTAGGTCCAGTTACATAGCTTAGGTGGAGTTAAATTCCGTAGCAGCATGATCGGGACACCGACCCTCAGCTGGATAGTGTGCGCTGGTAGTCCACTTGCCGTTCCAATACAGAAACTCTACGGGATAATATATAGCGTCATCTTGCTCTACAACAGTATCTATAGAGGTATAGAAATACCACTTCGTTCGCATCAATTTGCGAGAGAACGCTTTCGTTAATTGCTGCAGCTTGATCATTTTTGGGTGTTAAAATAGCCCGTTCACACACCCAAGAATTCTCTTGTAGCGGTATTCGACCGACGTCCTCGTACACCAGACAAATTAGTTCTTCTTTTTGACAATTCAAAAGTGCCTGTAATTGGTCTATCTATATCTATCTATCTATACATATAATAAAACAGTAAAATTATTTTGCGATGGTATTAATTGGCGCAAAAACTACTGAACCGATCCTGTTCAAATTTTGCATACATAATCCTTATAGGTCGGGGCAACTTATAGGCTATAAATTATCATCACGCTATTTGCTATGGGGGGTGAGCAATAATCCAAAATGTCGGTATTGAATGACTTTTGCCGCGAGTTCGATCCTCAGCTACAATTAAAAATTTTGTCATTATTTTATTTTATTTTTTTGTAATAAAATAACTTTAACCATTTTTTCAAAATTAAATTGACATTTCTATTCGATATCTTCCAAGTATTTTGTAAAAACTAATCAAAACACAAAATAAAATCAAAGTGGCGACAAAAATCACATAATATAATGTTACATTATTCCATTTAGCTGCAAATTTAACTTCTGAAACGAAAATCATCACGCTATCATCGATAAGGAGCCAACCAGCCAATCATGACGTTTATATATGAACGTCTATTTTAAATGATAATCATCGGAGACCGTAGCGCAGTGGTTTCGTACCTAGACTTGCAAGTGATATAAAGATTGTTCGAATCCCATAAGGTTCTTTTAGGAGATATTATTATTTTATTTATTCTCCGTAAATTAGATTTTTTTTACATATTTTTGCAGGCTTTGTTTCATCGCATTTGTTTAACTATATCGAAAGACATATGAATTTAAAGTTTTCAAGAAATAAAATATGACATCACACGCAATTCAGATACTCGCTACGCCATCTAACGACTCAAAGTAGAAATAATGATGACAATGACAGTTGAACTTCATATTTGATAGATGGCATTGTGTATTTTACGTAATTTTCTGAGTGGCGTAAGACCATCCCCCACGTTTGCAGACAGTTTAGGCTCGGCGCAAATGGGCCACCGACCACAGCCACCGGTGGCCAGCGACGGCGACTTAACACACTTTTTAATATATTTTGTATAGACGCGCCGCACACGTGTATCCGGTGGCGGCCACTCGCTACAGTAGTGTCCGCGACTCACCACTAGTGGTCACTACGTGCCACACAAAACGCCGACACCCGCCACTGTCGCATTGCTCCACCCCCCGCGCAGTTAACCGTCCGACGTTCTACGTATCGCACGCGTACCATCATGGAGCACGACGTCTCAATGGATGTAGATACATTCTTATCGGAAATCAATCGGAAAGCAGCAACGAGAGCGAGAGCGGGTGTGCGGCAAATGTGGCGGCTTCCAGACACCGGTGGCTGTCGCTCGCTTCTGACACTTTTAGAAATGTGGCGGTAGCGCGCGCCAGAGACCGGTGGCTGTGGTCGGTGGCCCATTTGCGCCGAGCCTTAATTTTATTGTTCAAAATTGGGCGAAAACCGTTATGGTTAAATTGGTGTTAGACGGAGGCATTTTTAACAATCCTACTGCTTATTTTTATTTTTTTTACCCACGGTTGTAACAAGCTAATTGACCGTAATTATTCAAGGGATACCAACCAAAGACGATAAAAGTAAATACCTATATGTATTTAATTATTGACTTTAAAATAACACGGTCAAATTTTAGGAAGGGGTTGCATGGCACCTTGCGTTTGAAGGCCTCCCAGGTGACCTGGTGAGGGTCGCGGGAAACCGATGGATGCAAGACGCACAGGACCGGTCATTATAGCGACACTTGGGGAGGCCTGTGTCTAACAGTGGACGTCTTTCGGCTGAAGTGATAATGATGATGATGGCACCTTTTTGAGGCAATGACTTCTCCCGCTCTGGTTGGAGCGTGAGGGCGTGTAAAAACTTTTACTGACTAAGACCACACCTGTGTCCTTTAGTTGCCCTTTGCTTTCTAGGACTGCGGGTTTCCTTTTCAGAAATTCCAAAGCTAACGGCTTAAACTCTTCAGTGAAAAATTATTGAGGCAAAAATTGTTACAGGAGGTAACTGTTTCGAAGAATCTCACAATCCTAGCAGACATAGGCCCTAGAGGGTCCAATTCATTTGCTGACATCTCTTTGACTCGCGCGTAGAATACAACGCGCCGTCGATTCAAGATTGCTTTAACCACACGGCCGGACGGCACCACCGCAATCCCGTGTTTGCGATGGCTGGGAATCGCCCTGCGGTTTTCAACACCTGGAGCGTCACCTACAGCGACAGCTGAGGCGTGAGAATGTCCTATCCCTCATAGTTTGAGCCACCTTCTTCGATTGCAGTGCTTCACTGAAGGAGGCTACTGGTTGCCATTTTCTCCACCAATCGCCTCCATGAGGACCCGGCGGCGCTCTGACCAAGTGGGACTGTTTTCCATCGTTTGCTCCAATTTATTCTACGGGCGATCCGCACAATGGTGAGACCCGAGTGTTTCTTCCCGCTGAATTCGATTCAGATACCTCCCGAAACACCCTGCACAAAGAGAGGACGTCGTGACGCCTCCGTAGCCACTCCTCAAAGACAGGCATTACTGCTGCTATTGTGGCGTGAAGGAAAATAGTTGCATTTTTAGTCAGTAAAAGTCTAACACTCTCTCTCGCTCTACCCAGAGTGGGATAAGGTATTTAATGATTTACCTACCTTAAGAAGAAGGTGCAAACCCTAAAGGCTGCGGGTGGCAAGCTCAGGATCAGCTCCACTGATCGCTTTTTTTTTGACAACGTACATTTAAAAGCACTTTATTTATTTATCATCATTTTAAAATCATACAATGTTGTTTTACCAGAAAGAAACATACATAAACTAATGCCTTTTCCCTTGGGGTATGCAGAAATGACAATTGCTACGACCCTTACGTACTCTTTCTATTCATTTACGTTCATACATCTTTTTTTTTGTGGGAAAATCATCCAATGACATCCACGCTCTTGGGCGGAGCGCGAGATACTGTCAGACTTTTACTGACTAAAAACCCACTCCTGTTCTTTCGTTGCCTTTCGTACCAGGGCCAAGTCTTCCTTTCAGAAGCAGACCTTTGGCCCCAGTAGGCTTCAACCCTGCTGGGCCCCTACGGTTTGCTGACATCTCCTTGAGGGGAGCTCCGCGCCGTCGACGACTTGGGTTTGGTCCGGACGGTTACCGGACGTAGGACGGCGAGCTACCCATTGCTCGCCGTCCGCAAGCCTTCGCCCACGGTGGCCGTAAATCGGATTCCCAGTGGCTCGGGCGTGAGGACCATTGCCCCGCGCGTGCACGTGCGGCCTTCTCCTCTGCTAGCATTACTGCTTCGCAGAAGGAGGCGACCGCCTGCCACTCCTCCTCGCTCCGGACCATGGCCTGTACCAAGGCCAGGCGCGAGAGATCGCCTCCGCCAATCGCCCCCACGAGGACACGGTGGTGCTCTGTCCAGGTGGGGCACACCTACACCGTATGCTCCACCGTGTCCTCGGGCGGTCCACACAATGGTGACACCCGGGCGTTTCTTCCACACGAATCCAGTGCAGGAACTGCACGATACTACCGTGTCCGGTGAGGACTTGCGTCACGTGGAAGGTGAGGACTCCGTAAGGTCTTTCCAGCCACGCCTCAAACACGGGACTTACTGCCATAATTAGGTATGGCGTGCTCAACGTTCATACATCTGGATCTGGACGAATACATAACATGTTTCTTGGAGGTAATTTGCGTTTTTACCTTTAACCGTTTTATGTGAAAGTACAATAAATAATTGCGATGCTATCGGAATTAATTGCAAGCACAGAATGATGGTACAGTTGTACGACACGGACGAAGTCGCGGGCAACAGCTAGTCATCAATACGTCTAAGTTTCAAGTTTTATATTTGTATACACAACAATATTACTGATCAATCTTGGTAGGTACAGTGACCCATCAAAAGTGGTTAGATACCTTAACGCCTATTTTCCCTTGCACGTTAGAGTTCAAGTTTTCGAAAATTAAACTAGATGGCGTTGGTTTCTTCACAGCTAAGTGGCGAGCAAAGGCAATCTCACAAAGTATAAACTTGACTTTTAGTTCAACAAATAATAGACACATGCGTCATCATTGTCGTCAACAACTGATTGTAGTTCATAATTTCATCATTCAAATTAGAGTCATGTTGACCTAGCGGTTTAGCATGTGCAGATAGATGCGTAAATCAATGAGCCATGAGTTCAAATCTCACGTAGTACTCACACTTTTTGTAAGTTTTTTTGAAGTCTTTTTGTAAGTAACAAAAGAAGTTGGAAGGAATATTATATCAAAGCTAACAAGTGGATATTTATTTGTAATATAATATTCAAGTGGGTAGTTACTCAGCAAAATGAAAAAAATGCAGGTAAACAGTTGACAAAAGGCACTATTAAAAAATAATATGTTTATTTCTTACAATTTCTTAATCAAATTTAACAATCACCGTTTATTAATCACCGAATAAGATTATAATATTGTATATAATTTCTTATTGACGCCATAGCTTAAGTATTCGTTTCCAAAATTGGAAAGAGGTTTGAAGCTTATGTAACCTTAACAAAAACAAACAAAATACCAGATAATTTTATCACAAAGGTCAAAAGGATTAAAAATGTAGGCTAAAAACTATAAAATTGCACAACAACACATCAAGTGTTCATAACTTTTTTAAGTTGTTTTAAATACGGATACCTTTTGAGTGCGTAATTAGAGTCACAATAGAAAGACAATGGCGCGTGAACGCCAGCGTTAATGCGGGGATCAACAGCTTACGTTAAACACACATAACAAGGTCTCCAGTTAATACAGAGAATAAGTATATATATAGCATAGTGGTTCGTCGACCGACGTCCGTTTTCTTCGTACTCCCTTATCATGGTTTGATGCTGCAACATGTTTATTAGTTTTAGTCTGCCAGCTCTTTGATGGTGTTTCAAAGAACCCTCTTCTTCAAATCATCATATCCATAGAACAACTGTTTTTCTCTGCAACAATAAAACAGAAATATCTATATAATATCCAATAATGATTATTATATAGGAGATTTTGTTTTAAAGCGTAAAAAAAAACTACTTACGTTTACACCGGTCTCTCTGGTTCTGGTTACTTCTGACAAGTTTTTACCTTGATTATGCATAGCAATTAATTGAGTTCTTTTTACTAAATCTATATAACAATGCATATTTACTCATTTTGGTAAAATAAGTAGACAATACACCTGGTTAAAAATAAAATTGAACGAAAGGCGCTGGAACGAGATAATCGAAATTAACTTAGCGAACAACCAATTGAGCTTAGTCATAACTCTTTGGTCTAAGTATTATTTATACTACCTACTAGTAATTTTTTATAAGTAAATTCGTCCATATTCAACCTACCCTCTCAAGTTTGAAAACTAACACATAGAAATCAAATATTTATAAATTGATATTCAATTTTAATATCTTCAACTCTTTAAAAGAAATTATAAATTATTTCAATGTTTGAAGAAACAAAAAGAAAGTACAAAAATAAGCATTAATTAAGCATTAATCATTTGAAGCACAGCGTCGCCATCTATTAACAGTATAATGTAATGTTGTCGATAGCAACATTTCAATCTGGTTTTACGCTAGATGGCGTCATTTCTCGCTTCACACGATTTTATTTCTGTATTTCCTATGCACTTTTGCAGCAGACTTTACTTTTACATTTGATTTGAACTACATAAATGTTACCAATGTATACAATACAACAAACAATATTCGTGAAATATTAAAATTCGTGATTTAACTACGTCATATACAACATGTAACAGAATAAACGCAAGACCTGAAAGTAGTTTGCTCAGAATCGGCTTCTGAATCGATTCCCATCATTATTTATATGTGTTAATTTTCTCCAGAAATATCCTTCATTTAATCTAAATTAGGACCACTGCGTAAAACCAACGTAATCAAATATTTTATTTAGGGAATTATAAGCCTTAGCTCAAAGTAATAAAAGCCCATAAAAATGCACGGCTGAATTTGTAGATCGCTTAATATCCATCCATACACACACGTAAAAAAATCAATACATTTTAGAATTAAGTATGATAGTGTGCGAAAGGTAAAATATTTAATTTAAGAAAGATTAGTCTTTATTTCCAAGCAATACGTCTTACTTAACTGCACAACCGAATTTGTAAAAATAAAAATATCATTTCTATCCTTACCTACACACACACGTAGGTTTTTACATTTAAGCTAGTTAAATAAAAACATCATTTTAGGAAATTTCAAACTTATCTCAAAGCAATAAAGCTTTTTTAAATGCATTACTGAATTTGTAATTCCGCATTCACAATATTTTGTTGAGAAATGACAAAATATTAGAAAATCAAAGGTACGTTTTTTGCAAACGCTAAATCAATATGAAAGAGCGAGATGCAATAATTTACTGACTTAGCCCTTTGAGTTGCCGCATTTCTTTGATATGCCGCCGGCGCACGTGCCGCCAAATTAGTCATTCGCCGGCAACCGACAAGTGAATTACGCAATTTTGTTGTTGTTTCTGTTACTTATTTGTTTACGCGCGCGATGGCTTTCCGGTACAGCAATATCCAGTACACTGAGATGGTGAGGACACTGGCTCATTGCGACGATAATGTGGAGTTAGCGTGTCGAGTCTTCAATGAACGACATGGTACCAGAGTGAGCGCCAGGACAATGCTAGGTGCAACTCAGCGCCTGAGGGACTTCGGTACGTTTCGTCCTAACACGGCCTTGGATAGAGGGACGAATGTGCGCTCTACTCGTTTGCAGGAAAACATTCTCGATTATTTCGATGAACATCCAGAGAGCAGCACGAGGGAAGCAGCGCCGTTGTTTGACTGCAGCCACATGTACGTGTGGAGAACGTTACGTGCTGATGGCGAACACCCCTTCCATCTACGACGTTGTCAGGAGCTAATGCCGACTGACTTCTTGCCACGACTGCAATTTTGTAGATGGTTGTTGGAAAACTGGCAACGAAACATCATCTGGACGGACGAGAGCACCTTCACACGAGTTGGTATTTACAACCAACATAACATGCATTTGTGGAGGCACGAAAATCCACATGCATGTCGTGTAGACTCATTTCAGCACAGGTTCTCCGTGAACGTGTGGGCGGGAGTTGTAGGTACACACATACTCGGCCCTGTGTTTTTACCGAGGTTGACTGGAGATACCTACCTACACTTCTTGCAAGAGATATTGCCCCAGTTATTGGAGGAGGTCCCTCTCTCGTTGTTACGACGACCCGTGTTTTACCAACATGATGGAGCTCCCGCGCATTTCACGTGGAACGTTCGACGGCATCTTGATGCGGAGTATGGCTCTCGTTGGATTGGACGTGGAGGACCTATACCGTGGCCTCCCAGATCTGCCGATCTAACACCGTTGGACTTTTTTTTGTGGGGTCGAATAAAATCGCTAGTGTATGTAAACGAAGCAACCAGTATAAATGACCTCAAACATAAAATTGAACTCGCGTTTGTTAAAGTGACAAGTGAAACTGAAGTGCTTAACAAATTAAAAATTAACTTAAGAAAACGTGCAATAATGTGTATCGAGCAAGGTGGTGGACATTTTGAAAATCTTTTAAAAAGAGGACGAAGAAGAAGTATTTAGTGTAAATAGCTCAGGTATGTACCTTCGTAATACGATTTTACTACTGTAAATACATAAATGATTGAAATCTTTTAAACACTGAATATGTTTTATACCTACGTAATAATAAAACCGGCCAAGTGCGAGTTGGACTCGCGCACGAAGGATTCCGTACCATTATCGACAAAAAACCGCCAAAAATTCACGTTTGTTGTATGAATAACCCATTTAAATATTAATTTTATTCCGTTTTTAGTATTTCTTTTTATAGCGGCAACAGCGAAGTCTTAACAACAGGGACAATTTTATCCTCTTGGTACGGAACCCTAAAAATGTAAACACACTGACGAGTAGGTGGTAATATCGCGAAATCGGTTAAAAGACGCGTGACATGTCTGACTTTAGGTATTGCCGTACTGATAAATCGCAGTGGGATGAAAGGTTGCTCAATTTAAAAATACTTTCTTAGCTATCCGTAGTTGAACTGAATTATTCGAAGTTCAAAGCCTGTAGTAGTAAGTGTGCGGACGGCGAGCAATGGGTAGTTCGCCGTTCGGTCGTCTGGTAAGATTCCGGACCAAGCCCAGTCGTCGACGGCACGCACTGTTCCCGCGCGCCTCAAGGAGTTGTCCGAAAAACGTAGGGACCCTGTAATAGGGTCGAAGCCAGCTGGGGACCGGGTTCTTTTTCTGAAAAGAAGGCCTGGACCCAGTGCGAAAGGCAACGTTGGAACGGGGTGGGTCGTTTAGTCAGTAAGAGTCTGACACTGTCTCTCGCTCCGCCCAAGAGCGAGATTCGTCATTAGATGATTTTTCCCACCATAAAAAAAGCCTGTAAGTGTGATGGAAAGATGAAATCATTATTTTACTAGTTAGGCAACTAACAATATTTTTTTATTTTTTTTATTTAGCCTATACTGTCCCACAGCTGGGCAAAGGCTGGCAACAATAATTAATAGGGTAATATCACAACTTACTAATATCAGCTAGGTACGTAATATTCGGCCATTAAACGTAAAGATACATACCTAAGCTTACATGCATTGCTTTCTATTCCTACCTACATGTTACGTAGGCACGCGCACGAGTGTGCGCTATGAGTGTGTGCGTAGGGATACAGTAGTATGCTCAAACATTATGCGTCCAGCTAGGACAACTATTTTATAAAAAAAACATAGCGTTCTTTAGGTAAATCGAATTACAGATGTTTCTTTAGTTCTATAATTTAATTTTCTAATTGGGGTGTCTGAGGTCTTGCGTTTATTCCGTTACACGTTGTATAATGACATGTACAACTCCCTCGCCATACATAGGTAGTTCAAACGCGAAAGAAGCTATATGCACACATGCACATGACCCGTGCACATGACCCGTGCACATGACCCGTGCACATGACCCGTGCACATGACCCGTGCACATGACCCGTGCACATGACCCGTGCACATGACCCGTGCACATGACCCGTGCACATGACCCGTGCACATGACCCGTGCACATGACCCGTGCACATGACCCTTGCCGGAGTTGCACTAAAGCAGCGCATCAAACTTAGGCTGTAACCACACGCGAGCAACACGCATGCAGTTTGAAAGCAGCTCGCGACCGGCGCATTCGCCAGGTCTGGACACACCTTTATGAAGCAACGTTGACACACCATATCGAACGTTGTATCGTTCAATCCACACCGACGCTGAGTTAAAGCACCTCGAAGTATTAATGTAAAAATTCACTCAGCATATTGACACCTATCTCCCACATGTTGCTATTAAAAAAATAAAAGGCGTGTGAATTTGGTTGAATTTGCGTGTCTGCAAACATTTACGCGAAACCACTAAGGCAACGCTACTAAGGCCCTCATCTATTTAAATTGATGAAAAAAAAATTACGTGTAAAATTGTTATTTATAACCAATTTGCAAAATAAATATAATAAAAATAAATATAATACACTTCCAGTCGACAGCGATGCGGAGGAGTTTTATGACGCCATATTTTAGTTAGGAGTAGCCTTTAGTGTATATATATAGTTTTAATTTGTTAATTGTGTTATAATAAAAATAAATATCTTTTAAATATAATTTGCTAATCCCTCACTACTACTTGAATATGTACATTTGAGCGCTCATCGCTTTGCTACGACTTTGCTATGTTACAGTGTACCTACCTCGATCCTACAGGTATTTGACAACTCTGTTGATTGTCAAAGGCCCCCCTCGCCCACGGCGACTTTTTGTAGCAATGTTGTCGCGCGTTTCGTAAACGCACGACAGTATCACTACTAACGCGCGTTTGTCGCATTTGCAACGCGTTATAGAAGCGATGCCAGCGCGCTAGGTACTAACACGCTACAGCATTACAACTGTATCAATAACAACGCGCTTCCGTGTCGGACGACATCGGGGAGAGAACAGAAGGAGGTTGGAGCGTGAGTGAAACCTTCTGCATATTATAAAAACTTCATTTATGTGCTGTTATTGAATTGCATTTGCATCGCACCAGAAGTTCAACAGTATCGCGTTTGTCTCACGACTGCTGAATTGTGGTGTAGGCGAGGGCAATCAGCTAGCGACCGCATCACGACTGTATCGATGTGAACGCTCGACAGCATCGTCACTGCATCGCTATAAAAAGCTTTAGCTTACAGTTTGTGGGCCGCTGGTTTTCAAGTAATGAAGAATTTTAAGTCAATGACGTGGTCGGAACACCTACGAAGGAGATTCCCTATATCGAGTGTAGCGATCAATAAAGTTCTTTGGTCGGTATAAAGTATATGGTGAGTCACACACTAATCTGACCAATAACATGTCTGCATGCGGGCTCTATCCACTATCGAAATGATTCGCTATACGATGATTCTATGGTAAATGTTGCAATAATCACCTGCACACCGCATGTGAATCTTACCGTCCAATGATAATGTGGCCTTTAAGCAAATTTTTATAAATAAAACCAAGCTTAGTTGCACCATATATGTATAACTCAAGAATGGCTGGACCGCTTTCGATGATCTCTGATTCGTTGGACAATAATTTTATGGACCATCATTGTGCCGATCGCCCGAAGGATATGGTGGAACATACGAAGGTAGACTGACCCGCTCGGGAAGAGCACCGCTGTGTCCTCGTGGAGGCGATCCATGGCGGAAACCATTTATGCCCGGCCTTGGTTCAGGTCATCGTATGGAGCGAGAGGGAATTAAAAGCCTCTGCATGCGAGGCAGTAATACGTGCGAAGGAAATGGCAGAAAGCGCAAGAGAGAGGATAGCTTAGCGTCCCAGTTTCCACAGGAGACGCCCCAGCCGCCGCAGGAAACACCCCGGTTGTCCGGAGTCATAGGGCGATTCCCGACCAACATGGGCGCGGGCTTGTGGACAGCAAGTAACGGGTTCCTCATCGTCCGGCAAGAACCAAGCTCGGTTCGATAGCGCATAGTGTTCCACAGGCGCCTCACAGTGCTGTCTGCAACATTGATGGGCCCGCTAGGATCGATGACTTCCAGAGTTACGGGATTGGTCGAAAAAGTTACTATCGAACGCAAACGGCAACTGTAGGAACACAGATGTATTTTAGTCAGTAAAAGTTCGAGACTTCGCCTTGCTCCACCTAAAGGGGGAGGAGTCATTAATTGATATACCACCGGAAAAATACCTTATTAGGTAAATAATTATCGGTAAGTTATATTACCGAAGTCGGGGCTGGTTACAGTAATAGATATCTATCTGACTTCAACTGATTTGAGATCTAATCATAGAGTATTTATACAAATATTATGTCACAATGATCCCGTAAACATAATGGGAGAAAGGGATACACGAGATGAAATTGAAACAAGACTGAAACCCATACTCATCGTAAACCATGAAACCATATTGAACTTATGCAATTTTAAAATCGTGAAGAAAAAGAAATCAAAAAGGTTGACTTTTGAATTTATTCTTCTGCTAATTCATAGAGAATCAAACTATGGCGAAACGTCACGGCCGCTGTCAAATTATTTCTTTAGAGAATTTGTAATGTCTTGTGATAATTTTTTGAAATAATATTTTGTTTTGTAAGTACACAAGTATACCTATATATTATTGTATTCTGCGAGATATGGCACCCAAAAGGATAAAAGGAGCAGTGTCAGCGGAACAGGCAAAAGCGGTATTTTCTCATGTTGAAAAAGCATTTTATGAACTCCAGATAGCTGACCTCAATAAAAAATTAGCTCGCTTTAGGCAAGTCGTTGAAGACTATGAAGTCCGCAATGAAGAATTACAGAAAGCTTACGATAAACTTGATATAGACAGGGCTGATATCATAGCTTACTTAAAAAAAACTCTCACCGTTAAAACTGAAGAAATTACTGATCTGAAAGAAAAAGTCAAGGGTTTGGAGGAATTAAGGGTGACAGAAACAACTAAATTTCAAGAGACTGTCACTGAATTAGAATATAATTTTAGGAAAATGAAAGATCAACTTACGTCAGAAAATAAACTGCTAGCAGGAAAATTAAACACGCTTGAAGAGTTTCGGGCAATCAGGGACAATCTAATGACAAAATTTGACAAACAACAGCAAGCTTTTGAAGATCAAGAAATGAAATATAGAAGAATTATATATGATGTTGAAAAAAAGTTTGTTATTAAAAAAGACAAGTTGAAGAAAGAAATGGAAGAAAGACTTCTAGAGCTAGCACAACAATTTCAAGATGCTAGTGAATTGAGAATTGCCGCTTCTACACATAGGGTGATTCGAGAAAACATTGCTTTAAGTAATCAATTAGATAATTTATTATTGACACAAGCAAGAGTAACTGAGCAAAATGATAAACTTAGAGAGGATGAGAGAGCTTCCCGTTGTGCAATGGAAGTCGCCGAAGAAGAAAGAGATAAAGCAATGAATAAAAGCATTGTGCAGCTTACAGTTATTAATCGATTATCAGCAGCGTTTGAAAATGTGAAGAAACAAAAAGCATTGTATGAAAAGAAACAGTTACAGATTGAAAGAAATCAAGCGGAAATGAATAAACTGACCAAAGATAATGAAAATCTTTTACTGCAGGTGCGTATATTGGAGCAAAACTTGCACGCCACTTTGGCTGAACAAAATAAATCTTTTGTAGAAACAGCGAAACTACTTCGAGAACGCGAAACATTTAAGAATATCCTAAAAGAATCTGCATTTGCAGTACAAGCGGCACTTAAAATGGATCACTGGTCTACTTTGGATCCTTCTCGTGAAATCATGGACAGAGAAATAGTACTCACAAAAATTCTTGGAGTTATAAGTCAATATCGTGAAGCCACCCGAGCTGAATCTATGGAATCGTTAGTTTCACTTAGCAAGATTTATGAAAAAGGAGATCTTGGCTTTGAAGTTCCACCAGTTTCTTCCAAAAAGTCACAAATCAGGGTGAGTGATTTAGCTGCTGCAGCGTCACTACAATCGTTTGAAGATAAACGTAGTGCTGTATCGGCATCATCTGCGTCAACTTCAAAGGAAAGTTTAGCGACAATACCTAGTGTTGAGTTATTACCCGTAGACGAAGAGTCCCTTCCAACACCTGTAGATAGTCTGCCGTCATTCACCGTGGCATCATTACATTCAAGTAGAACTAGCAGTTCGGAGTCAGTAGAAAGTACGGATAATATATCAAAGCTTCTAGAGCAAAGTAAATTTGAGATGCAAAAATCATTGATGGCAGATTTAGCTTTATTGTCTAACGTATCCCAACGAAGGATGAGCGTGAGAGCATCTCAGTCAAAGTTAGAGGTAAACAGACAAAAGTCAGTGAAGATTTCTGAAAAAAGAGAATCCGGCGATAGTATTAAAAATGAAGAGCACAAAACTATTCCTGAAGAAAATGAAAGTGAATACAAAGAAGATATAGATGCAACCACAGAAGATACAGAAAAAATCACTGAAAATATAGATGAAAGTACTCAAGAAACAGATGAACCCACTCAAGAAACAGATGAACCCACTCAAGAAACAGATGAATCCACTCAAGAAACAAATGAACTCACTCAAGAAACTGACACTGTGACTATTGAACAAGAAGATAACGGAAATGATAAAAAAAAAACTGGCAGGGAATAAATATTTTTTAAGTACTTTTTAAGTTTTGTAATAGTAATTTTTCTTTGTGTGTGTTTTTTTGTATTTTAGAGAGTTGCTTGAATTTATTTATGATGTTTTTAGGTGTTCTATTAAAAAAAATTATAATATTTTTTTTACGTTATCTCTGTTTTTCGTCTTTTGTATCTTGAAATTATTGGGAGCAGTACATTGCTATACATAATGAGTTGATATGGAAAAAGGTTGCCACATCATTACAAGTGATGTCAGGTATAATGGCATATTGACTCCTACCTCCTGCGCATGTTCACACTACCGCATAATATGCAGTTACACGCGCACTTCTGTTGAAATAAATAAAAGACGCGCATATGCAAATAGTCCTATTTAATGAACACAAAGAGGTGTGATATCGACCCAATACATATTATGTTTACGGCGAAACAAAACTGTAAACAACTGTGCAAACTGCAAGTCCTTTACTTCTACTTGAATACGCGCATTTGCGTGCTCAATCCTTCGCTTCGATTCGAGCCTGTTGCAGTGTGCTCTCTTAAATAACTCTGTCAATAACTCACATACTGCACGTATGTGAGTTTTTATTTTCAGGTGGGAAATCATCTAATGATATTTCCCGCTCTATAGCGTGTTTGACTTTCACTGACTAAAACCACACCTATGTTCCTTCAGTAGTTCTTGTCATTTCAGGACTACGGGTTTTCCTTATGGAAGTCAACTCATGGCCCCAATAGGCTTCGGCAATTGCTAGGTCTCTACGGTTTTGCTGACATCTCGGGCTTGGTCCGTGCGGTTAGCGGACGGCTAGACGGCGAGCTATCCATTGCTCGTCGTCCGCAAGCCCACGACTACAGTGGCTGGAAATCAGGGTCGAGGTCTCGACGGCTAGGGCATAAGGGAGTCCGTTCGCTAACGCGTGCGGCCGCCTTCTTTGCTACTGCTTCGCAGAAGGAGGCGACCCCCGCCCATTCTGCCTCGCTCCGGATCAAGCCTTACAACCACTCGGTGGTGCTCCATCCTAGCGGGGAACCGTCGCACACCTCCACTGTTTGCTCCACCGTGTCCGCCGAGAGGTCCGCCCAATGGTGACACCACGGATGTTTGGGGTACTAGTTTACTTGGAGCTTCTCAATTCATAAACCAGTGTGTTTATGTTAAATTGATTAGTTATGAAGAGGTAAAGAGTGGCCCCAAATGGGTCGTGTAAATATACACACGGGTGCTACTCACCAGTTTTCTCTTGGCTAGACACGCTTACATGTGTCTTACTTTTGATAACATATCAGAATTTTTTTATACTAAAATGGCTGTACCCCGCGGTTTCATCCGTGTTTTCGGGTACTGCTCTACTTTTATTGATCTTAGCGTGATGTTATTTAGCCTTCCTCGATAAACAGGCTATCTAGATTTTTTTTAAATTCGAATCAGTACTTTCCGAGATTAGCGCGTTCAACCAACCAAACAAACAAACTATAGTCTGTCTAATGAATGCGCGACCTGGAGTTTTTTTTTAAATTAATTATTTTGGTAAAATTATTCGGCCATCAACAAGCACGTCAAAGTTTGTCATTATAATTTTTATTTATTTTTTTAATTGATATAAACTAGTGCTTGACTGCGATCCCACCTGATGGTAAGCAGTGATGCAATCATTGATGGCGAGGCGTACTAGTTTATTAAGAGCCTATTCACTCTAGCCTTGAAGAGACCTAAATAATAGTTGGACGGGAAGACCGCAGCAGGCAAATTGTTCCAGTCCTTCGATGTACGCGGTATAAACGACGAAGCGAAACGCTTAGTCTGGACCGTTGAAGTTTCAACAACGTAAGGGTGGATACTCGCCGTATAACGGGTTGTCCGATGGTAGAAAGGAGATGGCAGAATCAAGTCATGCAATTCCCGCGCACTCTCACCAAAATGCAACCTGTAAAATACCGATAGGCTGGCTACCCTGCGCCTGTGCTCAAGGCTTTGTAGATTGGACTTAACCAAATCTGGATCTCCAATTAGCCTCTTTGCACGCCTTTCCACTGAGTCCAAATCTAGATGGCATTTTGCAGCACCAGCCCATATGTGAATTGTCAGTATTTTGTAACAGAGATTTATTTTTTAACAATAATTGCACTATTATGGGTAAAACAGTAAAAAGTTATGTGCGAAAGCTGCTACATACTATGATCAGTAAATTCAAACAAAAAAAAGAAGAGAAAGAAGTTGTTTTCAAAGAAAAACAACAATGTTTATAGACGATTAAGCTTTATAATTTAAAAAATATAAAATAAATAATTGTTTAGTATACGATAAACAGCTCCCACTTTGAAATTGTGAAGAAAAAAAATGAAGTAGGTACGTATCTATCAAGTTTGACTTCATTCTTCATTATTAAACTACTTAGTTTCATTCATAGAGAATTTCTGTAACTATGGTTAAACATCAAGCTTATAGTGTCAATTCACTTGTTTTGAATTTATAATGCCTTGCTACTTTTGAAAACATATTTTCTTTTGTAAGTTAATATACATATTTTACAAAACATGGCACCAAAAAAGCCGAATGCAGGACAACACGTATTTTCCGAAGTAGAAAAAGCATTTTATGAACTACAGTTAGCTGATTGTAATCGAAAAGTAGCCCGCCTCAGAAAAGCCGTCGACGACTATGAAATCCGCAATGAAGAATTACAGAAAGCTTACAATCAACTCGATGAAGACAGGGCTGATATAATATCTTTCTTAAAAAAATCTCTCACTGTTAAAACGGAAGAACATGCTGAATTGAAAGCACAACTTAAAAACTCTGAGGAATTGAGGGAAGAAGAAACAATAAAATTTCATGAGACTGTCACTGAATTAGAAAATAATTTTATCAAAATGAAAGATCAGCTTACCTCAGAAAATAAACTACTAACGGGAAAATTAAACACACTTGAAGAGTTTCGAGCTATTAGGGACGATCTAATGAAAAAGTTTGAAAGACAAGAGCGCGCACACGAAGATCAAAAAATGAAATACAAAAGAATTATATATAATAATGAAAAGAAGTTTGTAATTGGAAAAGATCAGCTGAAGAAAGAAATGGAAGAAAGACTTCTACAGCTGGCACAACAATTTCAAGATGCTAGTGAGTTGAGAATTGCAGCTTCTACACATAGGGTGATTCGAGAAAATATTGCTTTGAATAATCAATTAGATAGTCTGTTAATGACACAAGCGAAAGTAACTGAGCAAAACGATCATTTTAGAGAGGATGTGAGAGCTTCCCGTTGTGCAATGGAAGTAGCCGAAGAAGAAAGAGATAAAGCTATTAATAAAAGTATTGTTCAGCTTAAAGTTATTGATCACTTAACGGCAGCGTTCGAAGATGTGAAGAAACAAAAAGCATTGTATGACAAAAAACAGTTTAATATTGAAAAAAATCAATTGAAAATGCAGAAACTGACCAAAGATAATGAAAATTTATTACTGCGAGTACGTATATTGGAACAAAACTTACATGCCACTTTAGGTGATCAAAATAAATCTGTAGTCGAAACAGCGAAACTACTTCGAGAACGTGAAACATTTAAGAATATTCTACAAGAATCGGCATTTGCAGTTGAAGGGGCACTTAAAATGGATCACTGGTCTACTTTGAATCGTCATCAAGAAATCCTGGATAGAAAAATTGTCCTTAAAAGAATTTTGGACGTTATAAATCAATACCGTAGTGCCACCCGTGCAGAATCTATGGAATCGTTAGTTTCACTCAACAAAATTTATGAAAAAGGAGACCTTGGCTTTGACATTAAAAAAAGTTCCTCCAGAGAGTCGCTGGATGAAAAAGTTACACCGTCATTTCAATCGTTTGAAGATAAAAGAAGTGTTATTTCGGTCTCTTCTGTGTCATCTTCTACTGAAAGTTTGAAGACTATACCAAGTGTTAAAGTGATTTCTATAGATGAAGAAGTTTCTCTACCTACACCTAAAGATAGCCTGCCGTCATTTACTGTAGCATCATACCATTCAAGTATGAGCCTTGATACCGTGGAAGAAACTGATATGAATGGAGTATCAGAAATGCTGGAAATGAGTAGACGGGATGTTCAAAAATCATTAATGGCAGAGTTAGCGTTATCTCACATATTATCGCAAAAAATCAGCGGGGTAGCGTTATCTGTTAGCGGTACTTCTGAAAAAGGAACATCCAGAGATTCTATAAGAGATGAACGTCGTGAATCTACTTCTAGAGTAAAAAGTGGATCTTTGCAAGCTCAGGTTCGTTTTGGTGAAACCTCGCAAACTATAGATGAAACAGGTGAGGCCGCACAGGATGCAGGTGACGCCACGCAGGATACAGATGAACCCAGACAGGATACAGATAAACCCACACAGGATATAGATGGACAAACACAAGTTACAGTTGAACCTACTCAAGATTTAGGTGAACCTTTACTGGAATCAGCTGAACCTGTAGATGTACGCCATGAAGACGAAGAAATAAAGAAAAAAAGTAGCGCAGAATAATTTTTAACTTATACATATTTTAATTTTGTACGTTATTTTTTGAATACTTTGCTATAAAATGTATTTTAATTTTTGATGAGTTTATTATATTATGATTTCATTGTTCATTTGATGCGTTATATATTTTGATCATGTATAAATTTTCTATTAAATGTTTTTTGTTAAACAATTTTAAACGTGTTTGTTATTATAATGTAATTAGCATACCGCGAGTAGTGGTTTGATGATGCACGTGAACAGTGAACAGCACCCCTAGCCAAGTTAATAATCTGCAATCGTTAACGCTAGTCGAAAACTAATCAAATGTATGGGAATGACATCATCTCAACGTTAAGTCACGTGGTCGGAACATGAATAGAAAATTCGTAGCCAAGTTCACATCGTTCAAAATGATAGAATGAATTGTTATCGTTTCTACAATGTTCAACGCTACATCCTTTGTTATTGTAGAACGACATTGTAGAACGAGCGGCCGACTCAGGCGCGTCAACATGGCTACCAACTTTTCGTTATCTACAATTGTTGATAACGAGGCGTTACCGATTGGAGAACGGAATTCGACACGAAACGGTTGTAACTTAGCTAGGGGGCTGGGGTTCTGGATGGTATTAGCTAGAGAAAAAGAAAATGTATATTTGTGTATATCTCTTCGTCAAATGTCCTTTACCTTAATAAATTTTAAAACTTGATACCTACTATAAACTAATGCGATTCAGACTAGCACACGAAGGGTTCCGTATCGTCCGTAGCAAAAAACGCCAAAACAATCACGTTTGTTGTATGGAAACCCTACTAAAATATTTATTTTATTCTGTTTTTAGTATTTCCTGTTATAGCCACAACAGAAATAGGTACCTAATTTTTGTATGAATTTCAACTGTGTAGCTATCACGGTTTAAGAGTTAAAGTTAAAGCCCGGTGAAAGACAGACGGACAGCGAAGTGATAATGGGTCCCGTTTTTACACTTTGGGGGTACGGAACCCAAAAAAGTTGCCTTTGAAAAATATGAGCAAAGAACATTTGGATAATTATAGTGATGTTTAAATAACCGTGGTCGTAAGCCACTTATAAATTACTTACTAATATTATAATAACGATATTATTGTGTTTAAAGTTCAACAGTTAGCAATATTTATATTTTGAGATATGTTAATGAAACCGTTATATTTGCTACCCAACTGGGACCCTGGAACGAAGGCAAAGAAGGAACAGGAGTGGGTTTTAAAGCCTGACATGTAAGAGCGGGAGAAGTCATTGGATGATTTTCCACCTAAAAAAGAGTTCTTATTCAATATTATTTTTTTTTAATTATGGTTGTATGTACTGCCACATTAAAGTAAGTGTGACATCACAGAGCCTATATAACCAACGATCATAACGTTTTCAATGATATGTCATGTCAAATTGTGATAAGTAGTTTGAAAGTTATGAGGGGGAACAGATGAAAATTCATACATACTTCTTTTAACTTTGTCGTACTCGGGTAAAAAATAAAAAAGCAATTACCGTTACCCGTTCGGTTCTAGAAGGCCTCCAGCTAGGAAAGATATCCGTAGTCATTCTACCCTCATTGGATGGGGGGTAAAAAGTTGACATTTATGTCTGTATGATCTGTTTCTGACATAGATCCTAAACGGATGAACCGAATTTGATAGTTTTTTAAAGTTGACTTTATCGAGAGTAATATAAAAAATTTGAAGATCATTAGCTCTTGTCTAGATGATGTCTAGATAAGTACGCATGCCTAGAAGTAACCTATTCACTCTTGACTTAAAGATAGGTTGTAGCTATCAGGAAACACAGACTCTGGCAGGGTATTCTACTCCTTAGCTGTACGTACAATGAATGGATTCCCAAAACGTTTTATGCGTATGGGTGGGATATCCACCATGTACCGGTGGCGCATTGCCGTACGCTTAGTGGTCCGATGATGGAACAGGAAATTGATTGTTTCTCATTTTCACAGGGTCAAGCAGTAGAGCTAGCAGCTTGTGAATGCGCGGCACGGCCGTGGGCAGGGGACTCGTCCATGGTGGTGGCAGAGGTTGGCGCCGGATGCCGCTGCGGCTGCGTGCTGCACCTCGCTCCCGCTGCCAGACTGCTGGCAGGCTCGGCGAGAGCTTGTCCTTCCAGATCCTTTTGGCTGCTTCAGGTTGGTAACTATGGCTTTGAAGTAATACGGATGATAAAGCTCAGAAACACCTCAGTGGATGCTGCTAGAGGTGATGGTGTCGACACTTTCTATAAAAACCAAACATATCACCTTACCAACCAGGTTAGTGTCCCTGACTGCTATTCCGAAGGTTGTGGGTTCGATTCCCACCGAAAAAAAATGTTTGTGTGATGTTTGCACGATCGTTTTTAGGGTTCCGTACCCCAAAAGGAAAAAAACGGAACCCTTATAGGATCACTTTGTTGTCCGTCTGTCTGTCAGTACCCTTTATCTCGGGGACGCGTGGAGGTATCGAGTTGAAACTAAAACCTTATACTTAGGGCTGCGTCTTCTTGAAGCTGTGAAAAAATCAAACTACTGAAACAAAAAAGAAAGATACGGCCGTTTATGTCGCAAAACAACGTGTATTTCGACAATCTCAAGGGAATCAAAATTCATAGGGTACTTCCCGTTGACCTAGAATCCTGATTTTTGACATAAAGCAAGGTCTCATAGCCTAAGTATGGGAAAAAGTCTGAAAACTGTAATTTTTTTAGTTACGTCACAAAATTCACGATTCGGAAAAATCTTCGTAACTCAATTCGGGAATTGATCTGTTTCCATAGCTAAGTTTGTACGGAACCCTCAGTGCGCGAGTCTGACCCGCACCTGCCTGGTTTTTGTTCTATATCTGTGTTTATCCATAATATGTATGTATTTAGAAATATATAAATATGTTTATTATTTGTTTAGTACCTAAGTACTCATAGCACAAGCTCTGCTTAGTTTGAGACTAGATTACGTTGTGTAAAAGTTGTGGAATTAAAAAAACAAAGATAAGAACTGACAATTTTAAGGCTTCATACACACGCACTACAACCACACCACATCGCTGCGACAAAAAGTGGTTACGTGTGAATAGTGTCCCTGCAGTTTCTTGCAGTTGCGTTGTATTAACCACAAATGTAACAGTGGCTCCGTTCTGGTTGCGATGTGGTAGCGGTGTAGTCGATATCACCCACACAGTTGCGTTCGACGACCAAACATGGTCAGTGTCTACGCGTTTTTGTTGTGGTGTGGTTGTGGTACGTCTGAATAGACTCTAAATGGCATCCGTGCGTGCGTGGCGTACGTGCGTGTCCGTGTGTGGTGTCCGTGCGCGTTCGTGTGGCGCGTAGTGTTCCACGCGCGCCTCAAGGAGATGTCAGCAACCGTAGGGGCCCAGCAGGGTCGAAGCCTACTGGGGCCATGGGTGATGCGAAAGAGATCCCGGGGCCCTGGAAAAAATGGTAAAGAAGGAACAGGAGTGGGTTTGTAGTCAGCAAAAGTCAGAGACTATTTCTCGCTCAGCCCAAGAGCGCGAGATGTCATTAGATGACTTTCCCACACGAAAAAAAAAATCCGTGATACCCCTTTGTTTGTTTTGTGTGCCTTTGTCCTTTGAATATTTATTTATTATTTTCTACTTATTTGATTCGTTTTGCCGTCTTTAATATTAAAGGGTATGAAAAGTTCGTACTTTGTGTGATTGACATTGTATTTGTGGCCTTTAGGGCTACGAATTGTTAGAGAGAATTATCGTGGCTATCGCAACTGAAGGAACACTGTGGATTTTAGTAAAAGTCTGATACTCTCTCTCTCTCTGGCTCCATTCAAAGCAGTTAGAGGTAATTTGATGATAGCAGACATAAAAAAAACTGGACTCGCGCACGGAGGGTTCCGTACCAACTTCTTACTTAACTTACTAGGTAAATAGTTCAATTCCCGCATGGAGTCTCGAAGATTTTTCCAAATCACAAAAAAGTTTTTTTAAGACGTAACAACAAATTTACTGTTTTCAGATTTATTCCTCTATCTGTGCTATATATAAGACCTTGCTTTATAACAAATTTCAGGATTCTGGGTCAACTGGAAGTACCCTATGAATTTTGATTCCCTTGAGAGTGTCGAAATATAAGTAAGTTTTTTGCGACACAAACGGCCGCATCGTTTTTTTTCGTTAACTTAGAAGTTTGATTTTTTTACAGCTTCAAGGGACTGCAGACCTGAGTATATGGTTATAATTTCAAGTTGATACCTTCACGCGTTCCCGAGTTTAAAAAAGGTCTTGACAGACAGACAGACGAACAACAAAGTGATCTTATAAGGATTCCGTTTTTTTTCCTTTTGAGGTACGGAACCCTAAAAATGTATTTTTGGCCTTTATTTAATTTTGAACAAAGATATTTTTTGAGTAATCCTTGCTAATGAGTCCTTCTTAGTTAGAGCTTAAGTCCGATCACAAAGTTATTTGAATAACTTTGTGATGGGTATGATATTGGTTCCTTACGACGAGCTCTGAACACAATACATTTGATGGATAAAATTGAACTGTTATAGGAATGGAGGAATACGGTGTACAGCTCCATTCCTTTTTCTCGCTCGCATTCTTGACATTAACACGTCATGGTAAAGTTCCTGGTTTTCAACTAATTACCCGAATAAGGAGGGTTATGATTTTGACAGGCTATGTATGTATGTGAGTTTGTTCATCTGTTCCCACATAGCTCCTAATCTACTTATCGGAACTCGACGTATGAGGTATCGTTAGAACCGTCTTAATTGTCCGCTGAACATAGGTTACGTGACGTGTCACAAAACTTGATATGGCGCCCTCTAGCGGACAAAAAGTAATGTGTAAAACATAAAAATGGAGATAAATACGCCGTGTTTGGTATCATTTGAAAAGGCTTTACTTGTACATTTCCAAAATATTATTCAAATTTAAAGTGACGCCCTCTAGCGGACAAGAAGTCATGTGTTAAAAAAAATGTTAAGATAAATACACCGTGTTTGATATCATTTGAAAGGGCTTCACTGGTACTTATCAAAATATATCATCAAAATTCAATGTGGCGCCCTCTGGTGGACAAAAATTAATTTACCATTATTAATTAGAAATTTTAAATTTAGCTTTTGCAAATGGTAAAGAAGCACAGTGATTTAACACCAAAATAATTTAAATAAAAAAAAAGTAAAAAAACTAAAACCCGACTACGACAAAAAAAACGACGAAACTAAAAGTATGAAACAAGATTTCCAGGATGTTGAAATAAACAAGGTAAAAAGAAAAGCCGTAGCCACACGTTATTAAAGTGTTTCGGTTGTTACCTATAACGTGTGACTGCGGCTTTTCTTTTTACCTTGTTTATTTCAACATCCTGGAAATCTTGTTTCATACTTTTAGTTTCGTCGTTTTTTTTTGTCGTAGTCGGGTTTTAGTTTTTTTTTTTTTTTTACTTGCATCGCAACGGACGGTGTCAACGCTCAATTCCTTCAAACATTTCCACTTCATTATCTTCCTTTATAAGGCCCTCGGGTGTTATACGGTCTGACTGAGTCGCCTTCACATTAAATAAACTTTTGTTTTAAAACTTCGAGTCAGCACTTCATTCACATAAATATCACGTTCTCCTCAACTTTTGTAAAGAAGTACAGGCTATGAATTTTCTAGATAATCGTAGCTTGTTTTGTTGAGAGATACTTATATTGTGATTCGCTTCTGACCTCATCATCTTTCTGTCTTTATCCCGTTTTATTTGGGGATGGCGCAACACGTTTTTTTCTTCCATTCTGTCGTGTCACCCGTCACGCTATCACTAACTCCTTTTTCTTTCATATCACTTCTCACATAATCCATCCATCTTTTCTTTGGTCTCCTTCTCCCTCTCTAACCATCCACACGTATACTCATAACTCTTTTAGTAACATGCGTTTCATCCCTCCTCTTTACATGGCCATACGCTTCTGAACTAGGGAATTAATAATAATTATAATTATCATTTATTGATTCATTAGGTCTACAGAGGTCCAGTAAGGTAACAAAATTTCTAAGCTTATATTAGTACATATATCATCTATACATCTATATATATAAAAGGAGAAACTGATTGACTGACATATCAACGTACAGTCCACACTACTGGGACTAAGAACCTGAAATTTTGCACAAGGTTTTCTCTTATGATGTACGCAAGCACTAAGAAAGGATTTTCCAAAATTCATCCCTTAAAGAGACGAAACGGGGATCCAAAGTTTGTATGGAGACACCTACTTTTACGTGGGCGAAGCCGCGGCGCACCAGCTAGTCATACATATAAATAAAACACCACATAGGTACACAACACACACACACCACACCACACCACCAGACACCACATAGTACACCACGAACTACCTGCGTATCTTTTTTCTCCTTCTCTGTCAAATCCATCCAAAGGTTGTCTGTAAAAATCGCTTTTAGCGATAAGACCGCCCATTGTGACACCCTATTAATTTTAAGTTCCTAATGTAATTTGTATTTTTGGTGTACAATAAAGAATATATCTATCTATCTATCTATCTAAAACTGAATTAAATGTTTGTGGTATCAAAATAACAGTTTTTTACTAATTGCATATGAAGGAAATGCGAATACGAAAGTGATGTAGGATACTTAAGTCAAATATTTGCTGCGCTGAAAGCTCCAGCTCTACTAGTCATAGTACTCATTATTATTAAACTCCAAAACTAAGCAGTGACAGCAAAATTTAAAGGTCATATGACTACGGGAACTAACTCGTCCCTTCATATCCTAACTTCCCTTGTTTCAACCCCGGAAGCACCCCATGGCCACCGAAATGCGCCATATTGTCTAACGCTATAACAAACTTGTATAAAGCTGTCACTTTACCATGTGACGTCCCATTACGACTTTCATAGAGGTTTAACATGTGGGAGCGTTTAATATGGGTAGTGGACTTGACAATGATGCAAATATGGACTAGTGAAATTGAAATTTTATCATTACAAAAACATTTGAACTAAGAAAGAGAGCTCAATTCCTATTACTAGCTTAAGCTTAGGTTTATTTATTTATTTATATTTATTTATATGTACTTTATCTGCTTATATAATACGTAGTCTAGATAAAACTAGGTACCTACTTTTTCTAAGACTACTCATATTTTTACTATGAAGTATGTGTACCTAATCCATGAACCAAAATATATATTCAATATATTTTTTTATGTTTCAAGACGTTCATTGTTGAACATAGGCCTCCCTACAATGATTGGTCTTATGCATCAGTTAACGTATTTCTACGACCCTCACCAGGTCATAAGTCCACCTTAGAGGTTCCACCGCTATAGCTTCCGGTACGCAGTCTCTACTTTGGAATCTTTCGGCCCCTTTTCAACGAACATGTGCCTGCCCACTGCCACTTAAGTTTGGTAATTCTTCGGGCTATCGGTTACTTTAATTCTTCTTCAGATATCTTCATCCCTGATTCGATCACGCCAAGAAATCACCAAGGTAAAAAAAAAACTCAAATTCCCTTTGGATGTCTTTAAGCCTTCTGATGAGGCTTGTTATAACAGCACTTCACATACATCAATACATACTTCACTGTACTATCCTATCAGCTTGCCAAACCAACCGTATTAAATGTAAACGGAGCACTGTTAAATTTGTATCGCCGTGGAGTCATTAAAACTTCCATTCTGGAAGTAAGGTCGCTTTGCCGATAGCTGCCTAGCTGGTTCAACAAACTAATATTGTTCTGGCTACAGTTTACGGGACCTCCAAGTTAATGCCGATGGGCAATTAACTCACAATGTGCTGGTTTAACGAAATTACTTGTCAAGCGCTCAGAAAGTTAACTGTTTGGAATTATCGGCAGGCCTCCATTAAATTAATAGACCGTTGGAAGTCAAAATGAATTAGTACAAAATAATAACCAGACATATTATAATTATAACTATTTTTTTAAGCAACAATGAAAAGAAATAAATGATTTATCTAAAAGGAGAAACTGACTGACTGACATATCAACGCACAGCCAAAACTACAGGGACTAGGAGCATTAAGAAAGGATTTTCTAAAATTCACCCCTAAAGGGATAAAACGGGAGTCTAAAATTTGTAAGGAGAAACGGGTGAAGCCGCTGGAAAAGCTAGTTTTTATTATACTACATCTAACCCGTACTGCTGGGCAAAGGCCTGTCTCCATCCCTTCTCGTATTTCCACCTCTGGGTCACATCTTGTCATTTTCATATTCTTAAGAAAGACATCTAAATCGTCCCGACATCTCCTTCGTGATCTGCCGCGACCCCGTCAAGTGATTTCAGGGCAACAATTTTGAAGTTTTCTTTTTATGAGTACAAAATCTAGATTCAGATTAAGGCGCCTGCACAAAAGAGTCTGGAACTTCTTCATAAGCAACTCTGAACTATTTATACAATGGTTCGAAATTATCTTTAAAAGAGTACCTAGATAAATCTAAATTGTTTGCGAAGATTCTAGAAGTTTCAACAGCTACTATTCAATGTTATTCAAAGGCTTTCGAGAACTCCATTTAAAAAAAACCGTCTTCGATGAAAGTAAGGCATTGGTTTTGAATTTGAAAATA
The DNA here is from genome assembly GCA_905147345.3 of Mythimna impura. Classification (NCBI taxonomy): domain Eukaryota; kingdom Metazoa; phylum Arthropoda; class Insecta; order Lepidoptera; family Noctuidae; genus Mythimna; species Mythimna impura. Next base: position 27,321,510 of record LR990355.1, read on the forward strand.
TGTGGTGCCGAGCTATCAACTATGTCTCTCAATAAAAATACTGCGAGTAGTTTATGGCAGCAGTGGTGGCTATAAGAACTAACGGCACCAACATACGAGTTTGCTCGTCGTGGATTCAAAGATTTCACATGCATAAAATATAGCCTATGTAACTCAGGAATAAGGGTCAATGCTGCGTTATGCGGGCGTCCGCACGGGCACCCGTCGCATGACGTCGCGCGTGTGTCGTGTTCGACGGTCCCCGTAGCAAAAACAGATTATTACTTACGCAGTGTCTCTATTTCAACTCTAACGGTGTGCATGTAATCGTGTCGATGGAGAACTTTTAATGTATTATTACGTAGCAAAACGGGCGCGAGACGCGGCTCCTCGCAACGAGTGCCCGCGCAGGTCACTGCGACGGAGCACTTTTGTATGGGACCGCGCGGGCGCCCGCTTAATGCAGCGTCAGCCATAAAGCAGCTTTCTATCGGGGAAAAAAAATTCAAAATCGGACCAGTACTTTCAGAGATTACCTCCTTCAAACAAAAAAACACTTTACGTCTTTATAATATTAATGTAGATATCTCGATACATGTTTGTTAAGAGTTGTGAGACGCACTAGTTTATTAAGAGCCGGTAGCCATAGTTGGACGGGAAGACTGCAGCAGGCAAATTGTTCGTCCTTCGATGTACGCGTATAAACGACGAGGCGAAACGCTAAGTCCGGGCCGTTGACGTTTCAACAACATAAAGGGCGATACTCGACGTACGTCGGGTTGTCCGATGGTAGAAAGGAGATAGCGGAATCAAGTCATGCAATTCCCGGGCACACTCTCTAAAACTTCATGTCGCCATGGAAATTAGTCTAGTTTCAGTTCTAGGGAATCATGGGCAAGCAACGTCACGGTTAGAAGCTAGTATAAATATCGAACTAAGAACCGAAATTGTAGAGCAAATGAAGCCTTCAGTTCTACAATTAATTATTTAAAGTTCAAGTCAGAAGCTGTAACATGACACTTAGAAAAGAAACTTGGGCAGTTTGAAGCAACTTGTTATGGCAAGTTCAAATCGCCATTGGCCAAGTGCTCAGCTTCAATCAAAAGTTAGGATGCTATAAGGCTTCTATAAGGTTCTGCTGGGAGGTGGAATGAAATATTTCTCGCTTAGCTCCGCTATGTGAAGTTACATCTGTTTGTGGCTTTGCGTCAAAATAAAATTAAAAGTACCACATTATCACACTAAATTATAAAGGTGGAATTTTGTGTGTTTATTTGTTGCTTCTTCACGCTTGAACAGCTGAACGGATTTGGATGAAATTTGACCCACGGATAGACCATGGCCAGAAAAAGCACATATGAAGTTTTATAACTCGAGAGTATCTTCCCTTGGGATAATTTTCTACTATTACACGAACGAAACCGCCGGCTGCAGATAGTAGATTGTAAAGAGGAGGCGATCTTTGGAAGTGCTGGAACGTTTGCAATTTTTGTCAAAGATAGAAAGCTGAGTACATTGCTCCGGATCCGAAGAAATGCTTTAGATATTCTGTTTTAGGAAGGCAAGTCAGTATTGCCTGTGTGTGTAGATCACACACAAATTGTTTCTGTTTAGCGACCGTTACACTTTGACACCGAGCGCTGTTTGAGGTTACACACACAACCGGCCTTCATGAAATAGAACACAGAACACACACAGAATAATATTAAAATCCGATTCATACAATGACAAGTTTCATAATTATTTAAACTAAATTCCTAGTTAATAAATAGTTTCTTTAACGTTCCGAAAATCATTACTGATACATACATTATAATATTGTTAAAGAGAGTTCAATATTACAAATCTAAAATTGGCAACAGCTCCATCTAAATTAGTACAGACTATTTTATTTACTAATGAATTCATGTTGGCAAACCAAATGCATCATGAGCCCAGCACTCACCACAAAATAACCTTAATAGATTTAATTTACGTATTTACAGATACAGATACAGGAAATTTTGCCAAATTGTTTCTAAAACCGATCTAAAAATAAAATAAAAAATCGCTTTTAGCAATAAGACCGCCCATTGTGACACCCTATTAATTTTAAGGTCCTATTTTAATTTCATTGTTGGTGTATACGTACAATAAAGAGTAAAGGGGAATTAAACTTTTCTCATACATTGCTGCCATGTTATTTTTTTCTTTTCGCCAAATGTGAAACCTAGGCCATATCTTAAAGGATTGTATGATAAATCAATAGCAAAAAGAATTATGTCGACCAACCGTAACCAAACGAAGTTAGAGACTATTTAGTATCTTGCTATAGCTTGTTATCAGGCGTTATTTTTCTTAAATAAAAATACTGTATGTCTGATATTATAAGTTTCCCATTGTTAAATATAGTTTTAGTTTTTATGGTGAGTACACATTAAATAGTGGCAATCACTATCACAACACTAACGCGTATCTATTTGATTCGTTTATAACTTATTGTTTTTACTAGTTTTAGTGATGAAAAACTGCGAATGTGAAAAATATAACAGTAATAACCAATTTAATCTATTTTATCAATAGAAACCTCTAAATATTACGTATTATGTTTCCATTTCATCATAATATAACGAAAATAGGTAACGTCTGATAAAAATTATATACTAACAATGTTTCTATACGTATCTTCGTTCGGTTACGGTTTAAAGACCTGGTTTTTATTGCCATTGATTCCTCTTATTGTCCTCTAACATATAATTTAGGTTTTATTTCTGGCGAAAAGAAAAGTAAAGCATGCCAATAGTTTGCATTATCCTTTATCTATCTATCAAAGGGTTTCATTTCCTCGCAATGAGAATGAAACATTTTTCCACTTTTGTCAGAAGTCAGTATGATCTGTCCTTACCATGTTTGTGAGCGCGCCCATGATAAGTTAGATTTTTTATTATTATCTGTAGGCTCGAGTTTGACCACTATCTCACCTGATGGTAAGCGATGATGTGGCCGACGATGGAGCACGCTTGCCTAGAAGTAAACTATTCACTCTTGACTTAAAGAACCCCAGGTTGTAGCTATTAGGAAACAGAGACTCCGGCAGGAAATTCCACTCCTTACCACAATTAATGTGTTCCCAAAATGCTTTGTACGTATGGATGGAATGTTCAGATCTCCACCATGATGGCACAACGCCGTACATCAAGTGTTCCAATTATGGAACGGACTTGGCGGAATTAAATTATGCAATTCCAATGCACACTCCCTGAAATAAAACCATAGAAAACTGACAGGGTAACAACTCAGCGTCGATGCTGAAGACTGAAGTTTTGACTCGACAAGTGCACCATTGCCGATGATCTTCTTGGCTCGCTTCTCAAACGACTATAGTACTACTAGAATCGACTTATCACCGGACCGGCCGGGCTACCCTCACCTGGCCACCGTAACTATCACAATAACAAATTACCCACAATTTAGATAGACTAATAAAATTAATGAATGTAACCTGTTAGTAACATATTTAGCCTGCGATCGAATCGCATTACTTTGTGTAATTAAATAGTGCAGTTATAGTGTAAATAAGTCAGTACTAAGACTTCTTTGTGCCTCATAATTTAATACTCTGTTCTTTATGAACTTATGATACAACACAATAGTTAACAATAATGTCAATGTGAAATGTTTGTAAAGGTAAGTTAACCTATAAACTAGTTGCATTTAAGGTTGTAAACAATTAGAATAAGATCTTATTGTATGCAATTCACAAAATATTATGAAAATAAAGACCTTCAGAAATCAATCAATCAATCAATCGACTATAGTGCATCAAGCTGGTATTTGGCAGATCCATCCCAAAGATAAGAGCAATATGCAGATTAGAGTTATTGCTAATGAGTTACAAAAGTATTATGAGTCCTGTGACATACAGTGAAGGCTGAACCCATTTCTATTATATCTTTCATCTTTGCACATCACCCTTTCCTCACCCGGAATAATTTGTTGAACGGTTCCTATTGAACTTGATCAGTCCTAGTTATATTTCAATTAAAAGTTACTGTTTATTCACTGAAACCAATGTTCAGATTCGTATTGTTCTTCTATGCTATGTTTTACTCAGTTTTGTTGTGTTAATATTCTATTGTGCAATGTAATATTGATGTCATCAAAAACCTAATTTGTAAAAAAACCAAGGTTCGCAACTCAGTTCTTCTACCGTGAAAAGTACCAGATTAAGATTTCGTCATTTCGTGCGAATAAACAGTTTTTCTTTCTTTCTTTTTTTCTTACCTAGTGAGATCCATGTAAATCCAAGTCGGTTAATTTATTCAGTCTATACTTAAGGGACCTTGATAACCTAGATTGACTTAGCAATCGGACTAAATAATCTAATATAATATAATACGTATTACTTGTGATATATATGCGATTATATATTTAAGACATTTTTTTTAATAGTCTAATAAAGTCGAATATACGAAAAATAATTATATTTAAACTAGCTGTCTCCCGTGGTTTCACCTGCGTCGTTGGTTATTCAGCTCCTATTACCTCTATCGATTTTACCTATATTTTAGCCATCCAACGCTAAAATATTTTTTCAATTTGAACCAGTAGTTAGATTAGTATGCATTCAACGAAACAAACAAACTCTCCAGTTTTATAACATTAGGGTAAGCACACATTAACGTAGCTATTCAAGTTCATTCGAATAAGTCCCGCCAAAAACTCTCGTTCGGTCATCGGTAGTCTTTTTACCCGACTACGGAGGGTTATGATTTTGACAGGCTATGTATGTATGTTCACCTGTTCCCTCATAGCTCCTAATCTCCTTATCGGAATTTGACATACCTATGAAGTATCGTTAGAACCGTCTTAATTGTCAGCTGAACATAGGCTAAGTGACGTGTCACAAAACTTGATACGGCGCCCTTTAGCGGACAAAAAGTAATGTGTTAATAAAAAAAAATGGAGATAAATACGCCGTGTTTGTTATCATTTGGAAGGGCTTCACTTGTACATTTCCAAAATATTGCTCAAATTTAAAGTGACGCCCTCTAGTGGACAAAAAGTAATGTGTTAAAAAAAAATGTTAAGATATCATTTAAAAGGGCTTCATTTGTACTTATCAAAAAATATCATCAAAATTCAATGTGACACCCTCTAGTGGTCAAAAATTTTTGTGTTAAAAAAAAGATAAATACGTCGTGTTTGGTGTCATTTGAAAGGTTTTTAATCAAACAATTATTTATAATCTTCTCAGACTTTTTCGACTTTAACGTCTCCTGGCCTTTAGCAACAATGACTTTTCTGTATCGATAACTGCTTTATCCAGAATACAACCAAGACATAATGTTGATTTGTCAGTGTCAGCTTGGCAACAACTTCAGTTGGACTTGGAGCTGTAATCGTAACGTAATATCTATTTATCAGTTGAGAGTCAACGCAGCTGTTCCACTGCTTCACTAATGAACAGAAGTTTTATGTTAATTACCTAGTTCTTAATTTGACAATTAAGCTTTTATAAGTAAATAGTACAGAAGCACAGCTTTAACACCAAAACTGTTTAAATAAAAAAAAAGTAAAAAAACTAAAACCCGACTACGACAAAAAAAAAAGATCGGGTCTAGGTTTTTATGTTGACTAGGCAATTTTCAAAAAAACCGTATCCATTATTCTAATCATGAATTCTCATTTTTATGTTTAGGCTGAAGAAGGTCTGGTGGTCAGACTCCGCATGGAAGCAGTGCGGTTACCCTGTGCTGGGCAGTCACTCCGGGCTAGAGATGGTGACTCACTGGGGTCGCCCCTGCTGGCTTCGTGGGATGGACCTGATAGTACTGCCGTGGTATGTAGAGATTTCACTTTTTATGTTGAAAAATAGATATAATCAATATCTGAAAACGTGGCAAGCATTAGGATGCTAAGTTTGACTACACTGTATCCATGACTGATGATGATGTATTCATGTATGATCGTTTAACGAAATTAATTTCTAATTAAGATGAATGCTATAGGGTAGCCCGCGTATGACTTTTATGATTTGCCGTTCACACGTGGGCCACGTACGCCGATCTGGGCGCGTCAGTTTCCATACATTTTATATGGCAACTAGATTTGGAGCTACATTAGATCCTCGCCATGCAACGCCACGCAACACGCCGCTACGTACAAATTAGGCGTGGTCCACGTGTGCGTCGGTCTAGTGTAGTTCTCGCTTTAACCCATCGTCTTATCTTAGAGACAAGGTAAAACATCATGTTTTATTAAAATGGCACGATTTAACTCTTCTTTAAGTTAGAGAGTTAATTTGATGAGTATAATTGCGTAAATAAATGTCATTACCACAAATATAATTTACTATCCGGTACTGAACAGCAAATTGCAAAAACGTACGAGAATTTGAATTTCACGGGTTACTGTAGGGCATTCACCTTAACCTTAATCTGGTTGCACTGACTGTATGCGTTCTGTATGATTCGTTACTTAAGGTTTTTTGAGCATTGTAAGTTCTTGTAAAGGTCAGATAATTTCAAAATTATTTATTATTTATTCGTGTAGTCACTATTTATTTGTTACATTTCAATTTCTGTTTAGACTTCTGGCGACGTGGAAACCACGACGGATGGCAGTGGTGTGGTGGAGATAGCTGGAGGGCGCCACATCCTCGTGGAGTTGCGGTCTGGAGATACTAGTGACAGATGCGCTGGTGGATTCTTAGCTCACGCCACACAGATGGGTAAGAAATATGTACCAATCAAGTAAAAAAATAAGGATGCGATGACAAAACCAATTTTATTGTTTTTCCTAGCATAGTCGGCCTTATAATGTTCCCACTGTTGGGACTCAGGCCTCCTCTCTAGGAGAGGGAAGGAAAAGGTTGTTTTTCCTATAAATAGTTAAATGTAAAAAAATTGTTACAAATTAATGTTTGTATCATTCCTGTCCTGCATGGTTCTCATGTGATTTAACCATTAAATATTTACTGTATGGACTTTAAAAGAGACTTTGACCCCTGAGCTTATTTCGGTGTTTCTTCTCAGGGTAGTCAGCTAGGAAACACCGGCCTCATCTAGTTTAAAATGACGAAAAAAAATGACGTGTAAAAGTGTTTTTTTAAACCAAATATCTACCAAATATTTTCAAAATAAATATCATTTGTCCCACTGCTAGACAAAAGTCACTCCGATGTTCTTCTAGTTTACTTAATTTCTTAAATAACAGTTAACATTCTTTAAAGTCAGCTATCATAAATGCATACACAATAGTTCTCTTATCTGGAGCTAATCATCGATTCAGGTCATGCGTCGATATGAAATATTATTCGAACAGCACCAATAATTATGTACAACAACATATAACAATAGAACAAAAATTCAACTCCCTAAGTAACGGTTCTAATTCAGCTTGCAAGACTTGACTCAAACAGACAAACTAAATGCAAACAAGTTAAACAAAAGCATGTAAATGAATGTTGACTTCTTGAATGTTGTTGAATGTTGATCTTGAAGAAATAAAATGAAACTGAAACTTAACTAAGAAAATAAAATGAATAAGTACCGTAGCTGCACGAAGGTTACATTGACGTTCATAGTTGAGGGTCACCAGTTTAGAGGTAGGTATGCGAATCAAACTGGAAAGTCCTGCAATCCTCCGTTGAAAAGGGAGGATCCTCCGACCAGACGGGTGATGTGTCTAATCCAGACAAATGCTTTATAGTTGATTTCGGGCTATTGTGTATGTTCTAATGGCGCGGAGAACTCTAATCTAAATCTCTGAATTATTTTAGTTTCGATGTGGCGTCATAAATTACGCTTTAAACCTAACTAAAACAAATTCATCTTTCAAATAGAACCTATCCGCAACGCCTCTGCCGCATGGGCGTCAGTTAGCGGCAGCATGTGGTGGCGAACTGGAGGAGGTGCGAGAGAGGCTGCCGTGGCTCTGGCAGCTGCTGCAGCGCTGGCGGCGCTGTGTCTAGCACTCCATTCAGCGCACCGGACTAGGGCGTACCAGAGAGCGGCAGATAAGGAGTCGCTTACTGACAGTGATGGTAAGCTTCAGCAGAAACCCATAAACAATTTTACCTACCGTACCTCAAAAGGAAAAAACGGAATTCTTATAGGATCATTTTGTTATCCGTTCGTCTGTCTGTCTGTCTGTCAAGACCCTTTATCTCGGGAACGCGTGGAGGTATCGAGTTGAAATTAAAACCATATACTCAAGTTTGGGTCATATATCAAAATTCATAGGGTACTTCCCATTGACCCAGAATCCTGAAATTTGATATAAATAAAAAAAAAAAAAAAAAAAATACTTTATTTCAGACCGTGGTCCATATTATATTAGTAATCACACAACTTAAAAACTATGTTAATAAAAGATAAAATAACAGAGAGAGAGAGATTTTAATTTAATTTAAATATCTTTTGCGTACACCTGACACACCGGGTACATGTACGTGTACATGCACCCAGTGTGCCAACGTGGCGCAACACGGCTTATCACTAATGACCCTCAGAATGCTGTTGCCGCTCCCACGCACCCTGCGCATCATGGACGCTACCCTATTTCTTATAATGGCTTTGAAACCATCAATATAAAGCAAGGTCTTATAGCACAGATGTGGGAATAAATCTGAAAACAGTCAATTTGTTACAGTCAGTTTGTGCTACGTCATAAAAAAAAATTGACATTCGGAAAAATCTTCGAGACTTGATTTGGGAATTAAACTACATACAAAGGTAAGTTTGTACGGAACACTCAGTGCGCGAGTCCGACTCGCACTTGCCCAGTATTTTTTTATATATATAAATTGTGCCTGATTAGTGTCGTGATGGCCCAATGGTTAAGTCACAGTAAATTTTTCAATTCATATTAATTATACTTTTCTAAGTTTAACTAGGACATTACTGACACCTCGTGCCTCAGACAACAAGTAAAGCCGTTGTCCCGGTTGTCACTCGTAGATCTTTGACAGTCAACTGGATTGTGGAGGTCTGATAGGCAGACGCTCCGTTTAAAACACACGTATTCAGCTGCATGTGGAGGAAGCCGACTCCAAATTAGTTAGGAAACGGCTAAGAAGATGATGATAAATTGTACCTGATTGCCTCTTTAGTTGAAACAATAGGGTTGTTGCTGGTAGCGGGCCAGCCGTGTCAGTCAAAAACAACAGAGTAGCAGCTAGATTAAAGACTCAGCAAGCTGCTGGTAGCGAACCAGCCGTGTCAGTCAAAAACAATAGAGTAGCAGCTAGATTAAAGACTCAGCAAGATGCTGGTAGCGGGCCAGCCGTGTCAGTCAAAAACAATAGAGTAGCAGCTAGATTAAAGACTCAGCAAGATTCTAGTAGCAAGCCAGCCTTGTCAGTCAAAAACAATAGAGTAGCAGCTAGATTAAAGACTCAGCAAGATTCTAGTAGCAAGCCAGCCTTGTCAGTCAAAAACAATAGAGTAGCAGCTAGATTAAAGACTCAGCAAGATTCTAGTAGCAAGCCAGCCTTGTCAGTCAAAAACAATAGAGTAGCAGCTAGATTAAAGACTCAGCAAGATTCTAGTAGCAAGCCAGCCTTGTCAGTCAAAAACAATAGAGTAGCAGCTAGATTAAAGACTCAGCAAGATGCTGGTAGCAGGCCAGCCTTGTCAGTCAAAAACAATAGAGTAGCAGCTAGATTAAAGACTCAGCAAGATTCTAGTAGCAAGCCAGCCTTGTCAGTCAAAAACAATAGAGTAGCAGCTAGATTAAAGACTCAGCAAGATTCTAGTAGCAAGCCAGCCTTGTCAGTCAAAAACAATAGAGTAGCAGCTAGATTAAAGACTCAGCAAGATTCTAGTAGCAAGCCAGCCTTGTCAGTCAAAAACAATAGAGTAGCAGCTAGATTAAAGACTCAGCAAGATTCTAGTAGCAAGCCAGCCTTGTCAGTCAAAAACAATAGAGTAGCAGCTAGATTAAAGACTCAGCAAGATTCTAGTAGCAAGCCAGCCTTGTCAGTCAAAAACAATAGAGTAGCAGCTAGATTAAAGACTCAGCAAGATTCTAGTAGCAAGCCAGCCTTGTCAGTCAAAAACAATAGAGTAGCAGCTAGATTAAAGACTCAGCAAGATTCTAGTAGCAAGCCAGCCTTGTCAGTCAAAAACAATTGAGTAGCAGCTAGATTAAAGTCTCAGCAAGATTCTAGTAGCAAGCCAGCCTTGTCAGTCAAAAACAATAGAGTAGCAGCTAGATTAAAGACTCAGCAAGATTCTAGTAGCAAGCCAGCCTTGTCAGTCAAAAACAATAGAGTAGCAGCTAGATTAAAGACTCAGCAAGATTCTAGTAGCAAGCCAGCCTTGTCAGTCAAAAACAATAGAGTAGCAGCTAGATTAAAGACTCAGCAAGATGCTGGTAGCAGGCCAGCCTTGTCAGTCAAAAACAATAGAGTAGCAGCTAGATTAAAGACTCAGCAAGATGCTGGTAGCAAGCCAGCCTTGTCAGTCAAAAACAATAGAGTAGCAGCTAGATTAAAGACTCAGCAAGATTCTAGTAGCAAGCCAGCCTTGTCAGTCAAAAACAATAGAGTAGCAGCTAGATTAAAGACTCAGCAAGATTCTAGTAGCAAGCCAGCCTTGTCAGTCAAAAACTATAGAGTAGCAGCTAGATTAAAGACTCAGCAAGATGCTGGTAGCAGGCCAGCCTTGTCAGTCAAAAACAATAGAGTAGCAGCTAGATTAAAGACTCAGCAAGATGCTGGTAGCAGGCCAGCCTTGTCAGTCAAAAACAATAGAGTAGCAGTTAGATTAAAGACTCAGCAAGGTGCTGGTAGCAAGCCAGCCTTGTCAGTCAAGAACAATAGAGTAGCAGCTAGATTAAAGACTCAGCAAGATGCTGGTAGCAAGCCAGCCTTGTCAGTCAAAAACAATAGAGTAGCAGTTAGATTAAAGACTCAGCAAGGTGCTGGTAGCAAGCCAGCCTTGTCAGTCAAGAACAATAGAGTAGCAGCTAGATTAAAGACTCAGCAAGATGCTGGTAGCAGGCCAGCCTTGTCAGTCAAAAACAATAGAGTAGCAGTTAGATTAAAGACTCAGCAAGGTGCTGGTAGCAAGCCAGCTTTGTCAGTCAAGAACAATAGAGTGGCAGCTAGATTAAAGACTCAGCAAGATGCTGGGAGCAGGCCAGCCTTGTCAGTCAAAAACAATAGAGTAGCAGCTAGATTAAAGACTCAGCAAGATGATGGTAAGGTGCCAGCCGTGTCAGTCAAATACAATAGAGTAGCAGCTAGATTAAAAACTCAGAAAGATGCTGGTAGCAGGCCAGCCTTGTCAGTCAAAAACAATAGAGTAGCAGCTAGATTAAAGACTCAGCAAGATGATGGTAAGGTGCCAGCCGTGTCAGTCAAATACAATAGAGTAGCAGCTAGATTAAAAACTCAGAAAGATGCTGGTAGCAGGCCAGCCTTGTCAGTCAAAAACAATAGAGTAGCAGCTAGATTAAAGACTCAGCAAGATGCTGGTAGTGAGCCAGCCATGTCAGTCAAAAATCCAGTAACTGATGAACAGTAGAATTTCTAAATGAAGACCACGTATCAGCAAGCGTGTCGTCCAAAAGGGATGAAGAGTTGTTGCGTAACTTAGCATAAGTAAAACAGCGGACTGCAATAGAGGCCTGTTTGTCTTCTGCGTCTGTAGATTCAAGTGCACATTGTCCCATGGTGCATATTTTCTTTGCTTAACGATACCATGGTAACTCTTTAGAACATTCCCTCCCTGAGCCCTGCTAGGCTCCTTCAGTTTTGCTGATATCTCTATGAGGTGGGCTTGGTCCTTACCAGAGGGCCGGAAGGCTAGATACCGATTGCTCACCGTCTGCGAGCCCGCACCTACGGTAGCCAGGAATCATCCTGCAACTTCCAATGCCCGCGCCGTCTCTTGCGGCCGCGGCTTTGGCGTGAGAATGTTAGGAAATACATCCCCGATATTGTATCTTGCTCATGACATGTTTTTAAATATATTTATTCTTCCAGCATGTTCAGCGTCACTGGAACTGGGTGGAGCACCAACAGGGTCCCGAAGTACCTTACTATCTGAGGTAGTAGGAGGAGGAGTGTCACTTCGAAGACTGCTGCCTTCGGGGAAGACCAGGCACACACGGCTAAGGGACTCGGATAGGAGCTCTGAAAATGTGGAGCAGAGGTAAGGAAAATAAAAATCGTTGTGATATATAGCATAGCATAGCATAATCAGCCTTTTAATGTTCCCACTGCTGGGACTCAGGCCTCCTCTCTTTAGAAGAGGGAATGGGCCGTAATCCACCACGCGGGCCCAGTGCGGATTGGTGAATGTCACATGTCTTCGAATTTTTGGTTCTAGGACATGCCGGTTTCCTCACGATGTTTTCCTTCACCGTTTTGAGAGCAGTGGTGATGAAATAAATTACACAAGGTAATGCGCCTGGCTGGGTTTGAACCCGCGACCTACAACTCGTAAGTCGGGGCCGTTACCACTCGGCCACCACTGCTCTTGATCTTGTGATATATAATGTAATGAAATAGTTTTACAGCTTTTAAATTGGGGCTCTTCAACAATTAATAAAAAGAGTGCTCTGGTATCTTTAGTCGTGATCGTCCCGCCTCTTATGCATGAGGTTGCGGAGTCAAAACCGTGCAAGTACTAAAGTGAATTTTTCATTTCATATGTACTTTTCTAAGTTTATCTTGGACATTACTGAAATCCCGTGCCTCAGAAAAGCACGTCAAGTCCTTGGTCCCAGTTGTCATTCGTAGATCTTTGACAGTCGTTTTAGGTCATAGTCAGACGGTTATAGTCAGAAAGTCTGACCAACAGTCTATCCAAGGAATATGGTGTTATCCAATAACCAGGTATATATTTAACTAATCTATTATTTAATAGTTTAGATTTCACACATTCTTTTTCCCTTGCTTCCTACACACTATTGTCTACATTTCTTTTAATATCTCCTTTCGCAGGTCTGCTGGAAGTAATTTCTTTGGAAATAAGCAGTACCTTTGTACTATTGTCTATTTTGTATTGTCTTTTTCTGTTTTTGTGTGGACATAAATAGTAAAACAAATAAATAAATAAATAGGTTGTGGAGTTCTGATAGGTTGTCGCTCTGTGTAAAACACAAATATTCAACCGCATTTGATAAGACTGGAAGCCGACTCCAAGGTTAGTTGGAAAAAAGGCTGTCAGATGATGACAATGGTTTATTGTATCTTTGAAATAAACTGCCAGATTTGTTAACCTACCTTATTCTAAACCTAGTCAAACAAGTTATAAAAAGCTTTGTGAAATAATAGTCAGATTAACTTTTATCTGAAGAATACAGGGTGTATTTGACATCGACGCACAAACGAATACCATGGATACATGAGTACATGACTCGGGACCCCCCCAGTGGTGGAATTTTTCGTCGGTTCTTACCAATTAAAAAAAAATCTTTATGTTTTTTTTTAATTTAAACTGTATAAAATCGTTGTTCTAATATTTTTAGTGAAAAAAATGAATGAATTACTTTTAAAATTAAAAACGTCATCAGGGTTGATTAGAATAACGATTTTATCTACCCCGATAACTTTTTAATTTTTTTTTTTTTTTTTTAACAAAAATATCGGGTTTGATTAAAATAACGATTTTATCTACCCCGATACCTTTTTAATTAATTAATTTTTAATTTAAAATATTTTTTTTTGTTTTTTTAACAAAAATATCATCGGGGTTGGTTAGAATAACGATTTTACATACTTTAAATTTAAAAAAGCACAGTTTTCTTCATATGTTAAGAAAAATCCGACGATAAATTCCACCACTGGGGGGTCCAGAATCATGTAGTGGTCAAAGACACCGTATATGTGGTTTTGCTATACATGTGGATGGATGGAGAGGGTGAGCCGGGCCAAAGAAAAGTTGGATGGTTTGTATGAGAAGTGATATGGAAGAAAAGGGAGTTAGTGATAGCGTGACGGGTGACAGGCAGAATGGAAGAAAAAAACGTGTTGCCGACCTCAAATAAAACAGGACAAGGACAGGAAGCAAAACTGTTAAATCGTCATTTTTATTTTTTCAAAAAACACCGGTATATTTAGTGTTATTAAAATCCTAACCTTTCATTAAAGACTACTTGAAATCCTCAAAGAAAACCCTTCAATGAAGAGAGGAAAGAATAATTAATTAACAAACACTTGTCGCTTTGTAAGTACGTTGTTAACTGCGAGCCTATTGTTCGAGCACGTATCGTATGAAAATAAATGATGGCGAACAGTCGGGTACAGTCGGCAGTTCAAGTTGATTGTTGATTACCTTTGTTGGTATCGAAATCACCTAATTGGTGATTATTTTGAGATTAATAAAGAGGATTTTGGTGCAGTGGTGGGCGAGTGGTAACGGCCCCGACTTAGGGTTGTAGGTCGCGGGTTCAAACCCACCCAGGCGTTTGCCGCATTACTATGTGTAATTTATTTCATCACCACTGCTCTCAAAATGATGAAGGAAAACATCGTGAGGAAACCGGCATATCCTAGAACCAAAAAATTCGAAGACACGTGACATTCACCAATCCACACTGGGCCCGCGTGGTGGATTACGGCCCATTCCCTCTCCCAGAGAGGAGACCTGAGTCTCAGCAGTGGGAACAGTTGATTATGCTATTATGGTAAGAGGATTTGAATAAAAACAAATATTAGGAAGCGGTGGTGGCTCAATCCATAGGGAATTTCTTAAAGGGAAATCGTGGTCCTAGAACGCAAAGGGTAACTGAAGGACATTAGTGTATTTTTAGACAGAAAAATCTGACACGTTCTCCCGCTCGACTATAGAGCAGGAGAAGAAGATATATCAAGATATTTGGGAACAATATTTGATTAGTTCCTGCCAGCGGCTTCGCTTGTAAAAAATATAAACACCCACCGCCATACAAAAACCATAATGTTGGTTCAGTTTTATTTTACACCACGATTCTCTTTCCGTACAGACTTTACGCGTTTTTTTTTTCAAGGTGCTAAATAATCAAATGACTTCTCGCGCCCTAGGGCGGAACGAAAGGGAGTGTCAGACTTTTTTTTTAATTGATATAAACCAGTGCTTGACTGCGATCCCACCTGATGGTAAGCAGTTATGCAATCGTTGATGGTGAAGCGCACTAGTTTATTAAAAGCCTATTCACTAGAGCATACAGCTAGAGCTTTGAAGACACCTAAATTATAATCGGACGGGAAAACCGCAGCAGGTTAATTGTTCTAGTCGTTCGATGTACCTACGCGGCATAAACGACGAAGCGGAACGCTTAGTCCGGACCGTAGAAGTTTCAACAACGTAATGGTTGATACTCCCCGTACGTTTTTTACTTGTAGCGAAATCTATGGCGTCACATTAGAACTAATCCTGCATCGCGCAATTAACCATGTCACGATCACGTCGGGGTCACCATTTTAGAGGTATGTGGAACAGAGAGTAAAGCTCCACATACCTCCATTGAAAAGGGAGGATCCTTCGACCAGACGGGTGTTATGTCTGTGGGTAACTGCCCGATAGATGATTTCGGGCTATTCTATATGTTCTAATCGCGCGGAGAACTTAAATTGCGCGATGCAGGATTAGTTCTTATGTGACGCCATAGATGTCGCTACATACTAACTAAAACACACCTATGTTCCTTTAGTTGCCCTATGCGTCCCAGAGTCACGGTAAATCTTTCTAACAATCCCGGGCTGCATGTCAACGCCAAGATCAACCCTAACGGCTTTTATCATAAAGTCTTCCTTTCAGCTTGGATATACAAAAGTAGACTAACATCACCAAACCTTCCCCAGGGACGAAGAAGACGCAATAACCGACAACGAAGCGGACCCTGGTGACAACACAAGCGTCGTCAGCGCCGACAGTGTTGCCAGCCAGGCGACCGTCACGCCCGAGACCGTATCGTCTAGCAGCGCGCCTGTTACTGGCAACATACCACCCTCACCTCTGAGGAGGTCTCATACTGTATCTGTAACTAATGTTACAGTGCAACAGGTAAGTTTTATTATGATAACGTTTGTTTGTTTTTTTTTTTTTTTTTTTTTTTTAAATTGATATAAACTAGTGCTTGACTGCGATTCCACCTGATGGTAAGTGGTAATGCAATCGTTGATGGTGAGGCGCACTAATTTATTGAGAGCCTATTCACTCTAGCCTTGAAGAGACCCAAATTATAATCGGACGGGAAAATCGCAGCAGGCAAATTATTCCAGTCCCTCGATGTACGCGGTATAAACGACGAGGCAAAACGCTTGGTCCGGACCGTAGAGGTTTCAACAACGTAAGGGTGGATACTCGCCGTTCGTCGGCTTGTCCGATGGTAGAAATGAGATGGTGGAATCAAGTCATGCAATTCCTGCGCACACTCTCCAAAATGAATTCTGTAAAACACCGAAAGGCTGGCTACCCTACGCCTGTGCTCAAGACTTTTAACAACAACATTGATGCATTCATTTTAACGTATTTACATACCAGCACAAACCATCGCGGGTTTAACAGCGGTATGTCAGAAGTGACAAACTCGACGCCAAACATACTTTAGGCGAACAATAGGTATACATACATAGTCAACATTCAAAAGATACTTTTTACTGCAGGAAACTACACCATTACGGAATCCGGAACTCCTCCCTGGATCTTCTTACATCTTATCTGAGTGAAAGGATTCAGAGAGTTGATGTAAACGGAAAAAGATCTCCTGGATCTGTAGTTAAAATGGGTGTCCCCCAGGGTTCAATTCTTGGCCCATTTTTGTTTCTTATATATATAAACGATTTACCTTACCTCATAAAGGATAACCATAACATAGTGTTGTTTGCAGACGACACTTCACTTTTGTTTAAACTTAAACGTCAGCAGCCGGTTACTGACGATATAAATATAGCACTTTCAAAAATAGTACACTGGTTTGATGTAAATAACCTTCTTCTTAATGAAAAAAAAACTAAATGTATAAAGTTTACCATGCCTCATGTTAGGCAAGTAGAAACTAGTGTGCTAATAAAAGGTAAAGAGTTGAGTCCTGAAGATAATACAGTGTTCTTGGGCATAACTCTAGATGCTAAGCTGCAGTGGGGCCCACATATAGACAAATTATCAAAAAAACTTAGCTCTGCAGCATACGCTGTTAGACAGATTCGAAATTTAACTGATGTAGAGACTGCCCGTTTAGTTTACTTTAGCTATTTCCATAGTGTCATGTCGTACGGTATTCTACTGTGGGGAAATGCCGCCGAAATACAGTCAATTTTTGTATTGCAAAAAAGGGCTATTCGTTCAATTTATAAATTAAGTCCCAGATACTCCCTCAGAGATAAATTTAAAGAAATCAATATAATGACTGTACCTTCACAGTATATTTACGAGAACATTTTGTATGTACATAAAAATATAAACATGTTTAAAAAATACAGTGATGTTCATAATTTTAATACTAGGAACAAACACAAATTTGTCGTTCCTACAACCAGGCTGAAAAAAATAGGTGGCTCATTTAGGTGCCAATGTATACACTTCTATAATAAACTTCCTAGTCATATTCAACAACTAAGCCTTAATAAATTCAAATTATTTGTAAAGCGAAAACTTTGCCAAAAGGCTTTTTACACTATAAAGGACTATGTTGAGGACCAAAAGGCTTGGGATTGACCTGCTCCAGTACGCACTGCAACTGTTGTCTTATTATTATTATTTTTTTCTTTTGTTTTTATTTTTAATTGTGTTTTTTATTATTTATTACAATTCGATATTGTAGATTATTTTTATTTTGCAATTGGACTTTTTTTTTTTCTATTAATTTTTGACAAAAATGTTTACTTTGCTAAAGTATTACATTTTGTAAACTATATTTTTCTTTTATTATTGTGAACGTGAGGACTATGTGGATTGTTTTTTTTTTTTTTTTCCTTTTCAGTAATTTTAATGTATGTCTGGCAATTTGAGTATTTTCTGCGGCCTACCCAAATGTCCTTTCCTTGGTATTGTTCGTCAAGTCGTTGAGCTCCTTAGTAGTCCTGAGTTGAGCTTTACGAATACTGACAAATGCTTGCACTGACTGGACAGGTCCACTCAAATCTGTATGGTTCTTTCTTCAAAAGACCATTTCAGACAAATCTGCATGGTTCTCATGTGATTTGACCATTACATATTTACTGTATGGACTTTAAAAGAGACTTTGACCCCTGAGTTTGTTTCGGTGTTTCTTCTCAGGGTAGTCAGCTAGGAAACACCGGCCTCATCTAGTTTAAAAATGACGAAAAAAAATATTGACGTGTAAAAGTGTTTTTTTAAACCTACTTACAAAATAAATATCATTTATCATTTATCATTTATCATTTATCATTTAGATCGCATTATAATCTAGAAAGTATCTCTTCAACACTCTTGAGAAGTTCTTTATATTTATTGTCTTACTAGTCCAGAGGTAAATCGTTCATATTACATGGTAGCATGCATTCCCACGTCCGTGATCCGTACATATTATTAGATTTAGGTACGATAAATGTGGGTAAGTAAGTTAAACTACGCAGCGACTGGTGCCTCTCGCATTTACGAATATTACTTATCTTACCCTACTGCTTTGTCTTTCTTAACTTCTGGTTTTGCTAATTATTCCTTTTATATATATTATAGTCCATTTTTCTGTGGAATGTGCTTCCTCTTGATATCAAGATGGCTATCACGATCGCAAACCATATTTTAATCAAAATACAACTTGAAACTGACCTGCAAAATGCAAAAACTTAAAAATACCCGGCCAAGTGCGAGTCGGACTCGCGCATGAAGGGTTCTGTACCACCCGTAGTGAAAAATGGCAAAAAAAATCACGTTTGTTGTATGGGAGCCCCACTTAAATATTTTTTTTTAATCTGTTTTTAGTATTTTTTGTTATAGCGGCAACAGAAATACATTATGTGTGAAAATTTCAACTGTCTAGCTATCACGGTTCATGAGATACAGCCTGGCGAAAGACGGACAGACAGACAGACATACGGACGGACGAATACAGATTTTGCAGGTTACCCTGAAGATCAAGTAGACTATAATTAATATTTGCCAGTAAATATACTTACTAATTCGAACCATGTCCACAAATTCATTTATTTATTCTCTTAACTTTCATTTAGGTATCCTCACCACCGCAGTCAACAAATGGCTCACTGGTGGTCGAAATGAGTACCAGCATGAGCAGTGCGAGTGAAAGAGACAGCTGTAGCGAGAAGGACAGGGACAGCATGTGGGAGAAGGACCGAAGTGAGAGCCGAGCGTCTTCGTCTACGTCGGCCGCGACACTAACCAACGTGAGTGGTAATTTGATGTCCCTATAATTGTGTGAAAGAGACAGCTGTAGAAAGAAATACAGAGACAGCACATGGAAGGAGGACCAAAGCGATAGCTGAGCGTTTTTGTCTACGTCGGCCGCGATATTAACCAACGTGAGTGATAGTGTGACGTCTCAATGTTTGTGTAGAAGAGACAACTGTAGCGGGACGGAGAGAGACAGCATATGGGAAGAGGACTGAAGCAAGAGGTCCATAGAACAGGAGAAGTCATTTGACTCCGATTTCCAGCGTCAAAAAAAAATCCATGTTCCAGGTTTTGCGTTCAAGGGCCACCGTGAGTCTTTCGAATAACCTGCAGCCCTCTACAGATTAACCTTACGCTAGTACTATGAACATGAATTCATAGAAAATAAAATATTTGAGTGACTTAGGGTCGTGCCTCACTGGGACACCATGACCGCGTAACCAAGTCATGACGTCATGCGTGACCAACAGTGGCCAAGTGAGATACACACCATAAAGCTGCATGCATTTTCGTGTGCACTGACAGCATTGTCATGGCGTCCCAGTGAGGCTCGGGCCTTACAGGTTTATCCAGTTTGACTATAATAATTTTTTTTTGAGACCAGTGGTGGCCGAGTGATAACGGCCCCGACTTACGAGTTGTAGGTCGTTCAAACCCAGCCAGGTGCATTATTTTGTGTAATTTATTTCATCACCACTGCTCTCAAAACGGTAAAGGAAAACTTCGTGAGGAAACCGGCATGTCCTAGAACCAAAAATTCGAAGACATGTGACATTTACCAACACGCACTGGGCCCGCGTGGTGGATTACGGCCTATTCCCTCTCCTGGAGATGAGGCCTGAGTTCCAGCATTGGGAACATTAAAAGGCTGATTATGCTTATGCTTAATTTTTTTTCAAGGTATTTTACCGAGCAGACACGTGATAGCAGGCTCTCAAGTTCATTTTAATAATAATACCACACAAAGCTATAAATACAATTTTTTATTCTGTTTCTCCAGGGTTGGTATTCACCAGCTCTCAGCGGGGTCTCCGCAGCCAGGATCCGCGACAACCCAAAGCATACAAAGGAGTCCTGCAACCGCCGCCTGCTCAAGTCAGACCTCAGCCTTACCTCGCACCCCGAGATGGAGATTGACTACTACGATTATGAAGTTAATAATGCTGGTAAGGTGTTCGCGATAATCAGGATCTCATTTTGTTTTCTATCAATATATATTTATTTATTCATCATCATAAACTGTTTTTCTTTCTTTTTCTTTTCTTTATCATCGAAAAGCTCTCCAGATTAGGCTAATAAACACGTGACACTTCGAGGTACAATACACAAATTGGTACGGTGGTGGGATCGCAGTGAAGCACTGTTTATATCAATTAAAAAAAAAAAGTGCGAGTCGGATGCGCGCACAAAGGGTTCCGTACCGTCCGTACCAATTAACGGCAAAAAAATCACATTTGCTGTATGGGAGCCCTACTTAAATATTTATTTTGTTCTGTATTTAGGATTTGCTGTTATAACAACAACTGAAATAAATCATCTGTGAATATTTTAATTGTCTAGCTATTTATGAGATACAGCCTGATGACAGACCGACGGACAGTGAAGTCTTAGCAATGGACCCTATTGCTAATGCATTTTGACCCTGTGGGTACGGAACTCAAAAAAAATGAGTCAAGTACCCAATTGACAGATAAGGTAGCTGTTGTCAGAAGTGTCACAAGTGTACGACAGTTCGAGAGTGAGTGTCGTGAGTGTCACATACTTCTTCCCGAATAGGATGAAAGCAAAACGACGCGACGAGCTTCATTTTATATGGATAGAATGCTGTTTATTTTTCTTTTTAGGGTTCCGTATCCAAAGAGTCTAGACGGGACCCTATTGCTAAGACTCCGCTGTCCGTCTGCTGTCACCAGGTCTTATCTCAAGAACTTTTTTTTTTTTTTTTTGCTTGTTGTATCTGCAATCAGCATTTAGCTATAAGCAGATGCGCTGTAGGTAATGGCAGTTCGAGTGAGCCCTCCAGTGAGGACATCTCCTCTTAATTGGCTATATTTATTTATATAGCTATAACATCCTTTCGCTTTAGCCTCTTAATGTAGCTTCTGGTTGTCAGCTTAGCAGCCAATTGGTTAGGATGATTTTCCAACCTCCCCAGGTATGTCATTGCAGTTTTGAGGATTTCTTCCTTCACAGTGTTAATTTCAAGATAGTGATGTATTTCTGTGTTTGTGATAAACCATGGGACATTGCTCAGGTTTCTCAGTATCATATTTTGTATTCGCTGTAGTATAACTATATTAGAGTCACTGGCGCTGCCCCAGAGTTGTACACCATACATCCAGACAGGTTTCAAGATGCTTTTGTAAATTAGCAATTTGTTGTCGACAGATAGTTTGCTATTTCGGCCCAGTATCCAAGATAGGTGGTTATACCGTAGTTTAAGCTCTTGTCTTTTTGTTTTGATGTGGTGCCGCCATGTTAAGCGTCGATCCAGGTGTAGACCAAGATATCGTACACTATCTTGGTGAGGAAGTGTGGCATTTTCTAATTGTACTGGAGGACAGTTTCCTTGGCGCAGTGTAAAGGTAACATGCACAGACTTTGAAGCGCTAGCCTTTATTCTCCATTTTTGAAGCCACTTGGTCACAACGCTCAGGTTTCTTTGCAGTTTCTGTGTTGCAATCACAGGGTTTTTGTCGCTTGCCAAAATAGCAGTATCGTCAGCAAATGTGGCTGTAGTGACATCTTGTTCTCCTGGCAGGTCAAACGTGTATATGATATACAGTACAGGTCCCAAGACTGACCCTTGCGGCACACCGGCCTCTATTTGGTAAAAGTCAGATGTAGACTCAGCTTCCTTCACTTGAAAGAGTCTCTCAGAAAGATAAGACTCGAGCAACAAGTAGTAGCTGTGAGGCAGGTTACTCTTGATTTTGCTAAGAAGGCCCTTGTGCCAGACCCTGTCGAAGGCCTGTTGGATATCAAGGAAGACTGCAGAGCAATACTCCTTCTCCTCCAAAGATTTTCTTATTTTGTTCACGACTCTGTGGACTTGTTCCACTGTTGAATGTTTCAGTCTAAAACCAAATTGATGTTCTGGTATGACATTGTTTTTCTCCAATATGGGTAATAGTCGGTGTAGCAACAGTTTCTCAAAAACCTTAGACAGAATCGGCAGTAGGCTTATGGGTCTGTAGGAAGTCACTTCATTAGCTGGTTTTCCCAATTTATGGACCATTAAAATTTGTGAGACTTTCCAGAGTTTTGGAAAATATTGTACTCTTAGCATGCTATTGAATAGAGTAGTAATAAAGACTATGGCCTTTTTTGGAAGTTGGCGTAGTACATCTTTCGTGATTAGATCAAATCCAGGTGCTTTTTTGTCTTTGAGCTCTTTGTTGATGGTCCTCCAGACTTCACGTGTAGTTATTGGAACTGGTGGCGGCGACATTTGCAGGTCCTGATTGATAATATCATCAATTTCTTTCTCTGAACTTGGATCGCTTACATTATTCGGATGAAAGACATTGGCTAGGTGATGTGCAAAAGTATCTGCCTTATAATTTTGTGACGTACGCGCCCACTCATTGTTGGTTTTTAAAGGAGGTTTAGCTATTTGCGGTCTATCATAGTCTTTTGTGAACTTCCATAGTGAGTAGTTGGTGGATGCAGTGGCTGTGAGAGACTCCAGTTGAGATTCAAGAGTATTGTTGTGCCAGTTATGTAGCATGTTCTTTAAGTCTGTTGCCGCTTTTGTGAAATTATGTTTATCTGAGCTTAGTCGACTTTCATGCCAAATCCTTCTCAGCTTTCGTTTCTCAAGAATAGCTCTTTTGACTTCCATAGGGTAGTTATCCTGTGCCACGCGAGGGTTTAAGGTAGGGGTATTTATCCAGCAGGCTTCTTGGATCAGAGTTGTGATATATTTAGTAGCATTCTCAATGTCATCCTGTGTTTTAAGAGCTACTCTAAGCTCAATCTTCTCTTCCAAGAATTCCCGAAATGATATCCAATCTGTAAGTTTATTATAAAGCTTTTCTGGGTTTGAAGTCTCAACTAGCATAGTGCTGACAGTTAGAATTACGGGAGTGTGGTCGGACGAGCTGTCGTAGCAGGATTCAGTTTTAATGAAGTGCCTGCAATGCCCTTTCATAACAAAGAAGTCCAGAAGATCGGGAATTTTTTTAGGATCGGCTGGCCAGTAGGTCGGTTCACATGAGGAAGTAGTTTGAAGCTGATTTTTGTCTACGCTTATTTTTAATTGGCGTCCTCTAGTGGTGGTCAATCTAGATCCCCAATGTTCATTTTTGGCATTCCAGTCCCCTCCTGCAATAAAACGATGCCCAAGAGTATCGAAGAAGGCAGAAAACATGGATTCACTGATCTTGTGTTTAGGTGGGCAGTACACTGCAGAGACATTGAAATTTCCAGTTTTGTCCTGCACAGCAATAGTAGTAGCTTGGATGTGATTTGTTTTGTAGCATGGCATTAGGTGGTGCTTGATTGTTTTCTTTATGATCACGGCTGTCCCACCGTGGCCCGTTCCATCAGGGTGGTTTGTGACATAGCATGCATAGTCCGAGAATTTTATCAATGATGTACCAGTACAGTGGGCCTCAGATATAAGGAGGATGTCCAGTTTATGTTGGGTGATAAATAGCTCAACTTCATGTTTATTTGGAGTTAGCCCGTTGATGTTCCAGGTGGCTAGCCGTAGTGCAGACATTATGTTAGCTTATCAACTAGTTTTGCTATGAGACTCATATATATCTCAAGAACTGTGATAGCTAAACCGTTTTCACCGATGATGTATTTCTGTTACCGCTATAATAAAAAAATACTAAAAATGAAATGAATAAAATAAATATTAAAGTGGGACTCCCATACAACAAACGCGATTTTTTTACCATTTTCTGGTATGGACGATACGGAACCCTTCGTGTGAAAGGCCGACTCGCACTTAGCCAGTTTTTATTATGTATTTTTTATTATTATTCACAAGAGTATACTGAAATTTTATATTACTTACTGAAATGACTATTCATAATCTTAAGTCGTAAAAATATCATAAACAGTAGTTCTGAAAACAACTTTGTTGGACCAAAGCTCTTAAACTTTTTATCACTTCTAAACTAGTTTAATCTGTACTTACAATGTAACGAGAACGGTTATGGCACGGTTAGCGCAGTTATTGAGCGACTGACATGACATGCTGTGTACTGCGGGTTCGATTCCCCCTTGGAACAAATATCAGTTTGATCTACACTGCACTGCACCGTTCTTTCGTCTTTATGTCGTCACTGCCACCGGCCCACGCTGAAAACCAGCGCTGTGAGCTCATCGCATTATGCGTGAGGCCGCAGCTTTATGCCGAGCGTTCGGCCGTTTTGCGCGGATGTGACGCATATCTTCCTTAACTACTGATTATGTTTGTTAGCTAATTTTAACATTGCGTCTATTTGCGTAAATAAACTGTTTTTCTTTCTTTCTCTCTTTCTTTCTTTCTTTCTATCTTTCTTTCCTTCTTTCTTTCTTTCTATAGATAGTTTTTGGTGATGCTAATGTTTGTGACCTTTGTTTGGGGGAGGCCTATATCCAAGAGTGGACGTCTTTCAGCTGAAATGATAAACGCACCCACTATACAGGAGTAATTCCTAATGTAAGGAATAGTTTTCTTATTTTTGTACAAAATAAGGGTAGGTACTAAGAAAAAAGATTAAAATAAGGGTACTAAGAAAGAAGATAATAACTAGATTCTATAACTCCCGGATGACGTCAAATCACGCTATGATACTTAATTGCCAACCTTATAGCTTTTCATGTTTTTTTTTTTCGGTGGAAAAATCATCCAATGACATCCCTCGCTCTTGGACGGACCGAGAGGGTGTATCAGACTTTTACTGACTAAAAACCCACTCCTTCATTGCCTTTCATACCAGGCCCAAGTCTTCCTTTCAGAAGCATACCCTTGGCCCCAATAGGCAGCTTTTCATGCAAAAGTAGGTTTTTAGAAATAAAAATAATGAATTCGGAAAACTGAAGTCAAGTTAACCTTTGAAATTAATTAAAAAGAAACTGAATTGTCATTTGTCACAGGTTCAGTTCCCGGCTCGTACTTGGGAATGGATCCAGCTTTCCTGGTCTGGATACCACCGCTTGAAGAGGGAGATATTCTGAAGGAGATTGATGAAAACAAAGTGCCAATTTATGAGGTACGTATAAAAATGATTAGGTTTTATTAATTTGTTTTATTTAGCTCTTTAACAATGATTATTTTATCACATATACACCACAAATTTTTAATTAGTACAAATACCTAAAGGGCTTATTGGAAAAGGTCTTGTTATTATTTAAGTAAAGTCTCAATAAACAATATTCATAAACAGCAAAGCTATTAGCGTTTGTTTATATCCCAAAATGTCACTCAATTTATGGAAATATTGTACAGGCTTATTGATTAGGATAAGCATTGCCATACAGCGTGGCAATGCCGCCAGTCTTTTGGGCACATTACCAGTCGACAGCGATGTGGAAGAGTTTTTTGACGCCATACTTTAGTTTTAGTTAGTTGTAATTAGATTAGGGTTTTTATTATTATTTATTTTATTTTATTGTAATTATAGTTAGTATTAATATAAATAATAAATTTATGTCACAGGCTTATTGATTATCTATATACATATAATAAAACAGTAAAATTATTTTGCGATGGTATTAGTTGGCGCAAAAACTACTGAACCGATCCTGTTCAAATTTTGCATACATAATCCTTATAGGTCAGGGCAACTTATAGGCTATAAATTATCACGCTATTTGCTATGGGGGGTGAGCAATAATCCAAAATGTTCGATGTTGAACGACATTTGCCACGAGTTCGATCCTCAGCTACAGTTAAAAATTTTGTCATTATTTTTATCTTCTTTTTTGTAATAAAATAACTTTTACCATTTTTTCAAAATAAAATTGACATTTCTATTCGATATCTTCTAAATATTTTGTAAAAACTAATCAAAACACATAATAAAATCAAAGCGGCGAGTAAAATCACGTTCTAAAATGTTGTAAATATGGCACCACACGCAATTCAGATACTCGCAACGCCATCTAAAGACTGAAAGTAGCAATAATGATGACAATGATAGTTGAACTTCATATTTGATAGATGGTATTGTGTATGTTACGTAATTTTCTGAGTGGCGGAAGAATGACCATCGCCCAAGTTTGCAGACAGTTTTATTGTTTAAAATTGGACGAAAACCGTTATGGTTAAACTGGAATTAGACGGAGGCATTTTTAATCATACTGCTTTTTTTTCCCGTGGTTGTAACAAGCTAATTGACCGTGATTATTCAAGGGATACCAACCAAAGACGATAAAAGTAAATACTTATATGTATTTAATTATTGACTTTAAAATAACACGGTAAATTTTCGGAAGGGGTAGCAATATGGCACCTTGCGTTGGAAGGCCCCCAGGTGGACCGATGACCTGGTGAGGGTCGCGAGAATCCGATGGATGTGAGACGCCCAGGACCGGTAATTATGGTGACACTTGGGGAGGCCTATGTCTAACAGTGGACGTCTTTCGGCTGAAATGATAATGATAATGATGGCACCTTTATTTTTCTTTTTTTAAGGGTGGAAGTCATCCACTTTTCCGACTCTGGTTGGAGCGGGAAGGCGTGTCAAACTTTTACTGACTAAAACTACACCTGTGTCCTTCAGTTGCCCTTTAGGAGAGCGTGGATCACTACGCGCTGTTGACGACTGGACTCGGTCCGGTCAATTACCGGACGGCCGGACAGCTGTGGACGACCCATTGCTGGATGTCCGCAAGTCCGCGTCTACCGTGGCTGGTCGTCGGGGTCGGAATCTCGGCCCTCGGCTCGGCGTGAGGACGTTCGTTCCCTCACGCGTGCGGCCTCCTCCTTCGCTAGCATTACGGCTTTGCAGAAGGAGGCAACCGCCTGCTATTCGGGATTGCCATTTCGATTGCCTTGCGGGGCACACCTCTGTGTGCTCCACTGTGTCCTCCGGGATGATGGCACCTTGAGGCCTAATAATGGTGTGTTTTGTTATATAAAACGGGGTCGAAAGGTTTGCGTTCCTAATCACAGTTCGACAACGTATGATGTATCTCAGATTCCTTGCAGCCTTACGTTGACATCCGTACGTTACCTCCTTGCAGTGAGTGGTGACCAACACTGGAACCAGCCTCTGAGGGAGGCCAGTCTCAGGGATAACACTAATCGGCTGCTACATTTGTTTACTGGAATTTCATTGTTTTATGGATACACAAGCTCAGGACCGTTGAGGGTGTTTCACGCGGTTTCTGTTTCGGATTCGGTTGGAAGTACCCTGATATTACCATTTTGCGATTCGCCCGGAGGACCCGTTGTAGCATGCGGTGGAGGTCTATCCTGCTTGGGTGAACCGCCGTGTCTTCGTAGAAGCAATCGGCGTCAGTGACCTCTCGGTTTGGCCATCAATATGCGAGTTCGATTGGACGGGGATTCACGCGTTCAAGATTTCACCGAAATTCATTCATAAGTTGGAGACTCTTCATAGGGTAGTTCCCACTATGGAATAACATTTGTCTGATATACGAGGACGTCAGTCAAATACACACCAAAAAATCCTAGGTAAATGAACAAGTAATTTTTACGCCCCAAATGATCAAGCTGTAACAATCAATTCAAGCATGCTCTCGCAAATTCTTCATAAGTACTGTTGTGGAGGAAGATAGTTGATGATGATGGTATTTTTTGGATTCACTGGCTTTTTGGCTTTGCACTATCAGTGCACGTTATCCAGCTGAAGGTCGGTGTCCCGATTATGCTCCTTCGTTTACCTCTACCACAGCTGTCTGACGGCTTAAACTCTTCAGTGAAACATTATTGAAGCGAAAATTTTACAGGAGGTAACTCTTTCGAACAATCTCGCAGCCTTAGCAGACATTGGCCCTAGAGGCCCCTATCCATTTGCTGACATCTCTATGAGTCGCGCGTAGATTACTGCGCGCCGTCGATTCAGGATTGCTTTGACCAGATGACCGGACGGCTCCACCTCAATCGCCCTGCGGCTTTCAACATCTGGAGCATCACTTCCCTCATCATCCCTCATAGTTTCAGCCACCTTCTTCGATCGTAGTGCTTCACTGAAGGAGGCTACTGGTTGGCATTTTTTCCACTAATTGCCTTCATGAGGACACGGCGGCGCCGGCGCTCTTACCAAGCGGGACTGACTTCCACTGTAAGCTCCATCGTATTCTCCGGGCGATCCGCACCGCGATTGTGACGTGCTCACTGTGACAATGTTGTTTTACCAGAATATAAACCAGAAACATACATAAACTAGTGCCTTTTCCCTTGGGGTAGGCAGAAATGCCAACTGCTACGACCCTTACATACTCTTTCTATTCATTGACGTTCATACATCTGGATCTGGACGAGTACATAACATGTATCCTGAAGGTAATTTGCGTTTTTACCTTTAACCGTTTTATGTGAAAGTACAATATATTTATTGTACTTTCACTTTATCACGATGTTTTCAGAATGAATTGCAAGCACAGAATGATTGTACAGTTTTACGAACTTAACGCAGACGAAGTCGCGGGCAGCAGATAGTGAATGAATAAATGGCGATCAAAATGGAAAAACAACTGCTCGTAGTATTTTCTAGTAGCAATTGTTATGAATGATTGATTCAATTATGAATTTACCATTCTGAAAAATTGGGATTTCGTTTTTTTTTACTTTTCACTACACAAATTTTAATATTATCAGTAACGGGTATGGATAGAGCCTCATTATTTTTTGTACTAATTAAAAATATTGGTGTATAGGAAAACGTTTTGATCTTAAGTCTAAGTGCCCCATTTAAAAAAGAGCACAACATG
This sequence comes from Mythimna impura, assembly GCA_905147345.3. NCBI lineage: Eukaryota > Metazoa > Arthropoda > Insecta > Lepidoptera > Noctuidae > Mythimna > Mythimna impura. The sequence continues at coordinate 27,350,681 of LR990355.1, forward strand.
CACTATTTTATACGCCTTAATTAATTAAACTACAGAAAAATAATAAAAACAGAATGAAAATGACAGTTTACAAAATATTAAATTTGGACAAATAGAATTTAACATTGCATATTTACGTTAATTGTGATTCAAGATTTTTTTTGTTAGATATATTAGGATCTATTATCATATAAGCTTTTCGATCGCCACATATAAAAAAGGAAAAGTGTGCTTTTAATGCCAACAGGCAAACTAGCGATTTCATTCTTTAACAACACAAATAAGAAGAACAATGCATCTTAGAAGATTAATAAATCAGATTTTAAGTCTGTCATGTAGTCGTGACCGTGGCGTGTAGGGCACATTTTCCTTTGTAATTACGTAAATGTAGCGATCAAAAGGATAATCATAAAAAAATATGATGGCCATTTGACCACAAAAGTAGTATTTACAAATCAATATACTTTTACAGGAGATTCTTCCAAAGGAACTTCACCCAGACCCTGGCAGCAACACAGAATCTCCCGAAGACCGACCATCATCCAGCACCCTCAAAAGAAACCCCGACAACCGTCTCAACAGATCCAACGAATCCATCAAATCGTTCCGCAAAGTCATCGAAAAAGGAAACATAATACACCCCCTAAACTTCAGCATAACTGATCTGCAAAACTCGCCCAAAATGTCAAAGAGAAACAAGAAGAAGAAAGTCGAAAGTCCCGTGACGATACCAATGAAAGATCTAACGCTAACGCGATCTCCAGTTAGAGTCCACAGGAAAGAGAATCGAAGTGATTTCGACACGTCGACATTGAAAAGAGTTACCGAAACCAAAGAAAAGGATGCAGACACACTGAAAAGAAATGACTTCGCTGATATAAGGTTTGCTGATGAAAATTCCGATTCGTCAAATGATATAAAATTTGCAGACGATTCGCCGGATAGCAATAGGATTGTTGATAACTATAATGTTAAAGCCTAGGATACTTGCGTTTTGGAGACAGTTCTTGATGTTTGGAACCTGGTATATATAGACATAGTACATTTCGTGTACCCTTATAGAAACGGTATCAAATTACCCCTAGGTACTTCGTGAATTCTAGCTAGTTGATAGTCAACGATAATTTTTTGTGTAAGTTGAAAGACGCATTTATAAATTCTGTGAAAAAATACTATCTTTCTGCATAATACTTTCATCTACGAGGACAAGACTTAGGGCGGAATTCACCAATAAAACTAATCGCGTTTTAACGTTTGGCTCGCATAATCGCGTTTAGCCGCTATCACTAGTGACACTTGTCTGTATTTTTCTTTTGTTGTATTTTTACAAGTAACACTAGTGACAGCGGCTGAACGCGATTATGCGAGCCAAACGTTAAAACGCGATTAGTTTTGTTGGTGAATTCCGCCCTTACTATATGAAGTCATCCATCATTTATATCAAATGAAAACGTGTGCTGATTAAAAGTATATTTTGTATTATAAAGGGGTAATATTTTAATTTCATTACAAAATACTCCCATTTCCATTAGTTGAGTGTAAGGACCAATCTGTGAATATATCCGACATATAGTTCTCATATCATCAAAACATACATATTTTTCAATGTCATAGTTCCATTTATCACAATGTAAGGTAGTCACCTATTTAGTCATAGAATTTTATAATCAAGCTAATCGTTAGTAGCATTGTAGAATCCACTTGGCCATCACTTAGAAGTAAATACCGATTTGGAATGTAGAAAAAAGATACAGAAAAAATAAATAACTGAAAAAGAAATGGTAAAGATTCGCATAAATAGAGCGTTTTTTGCATTAATTAAGCCTCAGATGCATTAGGGGACATGTCCCTCAACATGACGCGCATGTATCTAAGGCTATAACCATCTTTTTTGCAAACCTATCTTTTTTTTACATTTCGAGAAGGTTCATCTGTTTTACAAACATTGTATAAATACCATTGCATTTTCTGATTGTTCTCATGTAATATTTATTTAGTTTTTATTAATCAAATAAATAATAATTATAACATCGCTGTGCCCATGCTGCCAAAGTGTAGTTTATGAAATATCTTAAGTTTCAGTCAATCAATAATTTTAATATTTATTAGAAGACTGACTTTCGGGCAGTGCAATAATTTCTAATCGAAAATAATCGACTGTATTTTAGATCTCTAAAAGTTCTAGTCATTTTGTGTCAAAGAATCAATTTATGTATTTTAAAACAAAGAATTTTACGAATTCGTATTTGGAAAAAAAGAAATCAATTTAAAAAGTTTCTAAATAAACAAAATAACAACAGAATAAATTATGAGTTCATAAAATTAAAAATTAAAAAGTAGGCAATCTGTAAAATTACTTTAAAAACAGTCACGTAATTAAGGCTTATTTTTGCATTTCGCAAAATATTTATTGCATTTATTTAGTTACAAAACATAGTAATAAGTGTAAGACCGTATTGTTTTTAATATTATTAATTGTATAATTAGGTACGTCCACAGGTTTAGTTGGACATGTTGTTTTAATGTTTTATTTGTGGAAGCTCCATTAAAGATATTTTTATTTTGTAATTTGATATTGTTCTTTTATTTAAGATACAATAAACCCCTTTAATGTTAATTGAAAAAAAAATATATATATATTTATTCAATATACAAAAAAATGCCAAGTGCTCAGGTACTTATTTTGATCGCAGTTGGATGCTCAAATTACCTACTGGTATCTGAAAAGATAATGAACCCAAAAAAATAATGAATGAGTACAATGTTGTATTAAAACTGGTGACACTTGAGGGAGGTCTATGTCCAGCCGTGGAAATTTTACAGTGAAAAAGATGAGGATAATGTAGGAATTAACCCTTTTTTTTATGTAGCCTTTACTGTCCCACTGCTGGGCAAAAGCTTCCCCTAAGTCCTTCCAGACTTTCTTCTTCCGCACCGTCTCAAATAAGTCCTCGAGCTACAGATGCAGATCATCCCGTCACCTCTTCCTATGTCGGTCTCGACGGTGCTTTCTCTCTCCGTTTCGACGCTTGCCCAGCGGTCTCTGTCCATGCGGCTGACGTGACCCGCCGAATCCCAATCAAGCCTGGCAGCCTTTTTGCCTATGTCTATTATTCTCATTTTGGAGCTCAGCTTGTCATTTCGTATTCGGTCTGTTTTTATACCCAACCAGGCGCATTACTATGTGTAATTTATTTCATCACCACTGCTCTCAAAACGGTGAAGGAAAACATCGTGAGGAAACCGGCATGTCCTAGAACCAAAAATTCGAAGACATGTGACATTCACCAACCCGCACTGGGCCCGCGTGATGGATTATGGCCCATTCCTTCTCTTAGAGAGGAGGCCTGAGTCCCAGCAGTGGGAACATTAAAAGGCTGATTATGCTTATGCTGTTTTTATACACCCAGAATGCTGCGTTCCATAGCTCTATGGCAAATCCCAAGGCGAATTAGGCTACACTTTTACTGTTGCATCATTCTACAAGTTCACAAAACTAACATCACGTGAAATACTATTATATACCCACTTTGCAGTTAAACACAAAGAAAAACAGCCCTCACATGAAGTAGGTACCTACTTGTACTTCGTAAGTTCGAGAGTCAACCGAGGGAGTAAGTTCCCCAACTTAGTTGTTACAGTCCAAGAAAAACTGGGTTCAGTGAAGTTACACTCCACAGTCGTGTTGGAGTAGTTGTTTTTGTATCAGTAAAACAAGTCAAATGTGATACTCGTATACAAGGTAATAATAGGTTTGTAAGTACGAGGTTCCCTACTTGAAATTGAATAACGTTAGCTTGAATAACACTTGCTGGAAATATTTAACTTGATAGTACCTGAAATCGATAGATTACTAGAGCGACAGTTCACCAAATCACGAAAACGATATATAATAAGGTCGAATCATCGGCAGCACGAAGGCCCATTAGATAGTTGGTCGAGCAACGATGTTACAATGGGCCTTCGCACTTACACAATGGAGACACCTGCGCGTTCCTTCCTCACGGATCCGGTGCAGGAACCCTCCGAACTTACCATGTCCAGTGAGGACCTGCGTCATGCGGAAGGTGAGGAGGCAGTGACGTTTTTGCAGCTACTGCTCGAAGAGTTGACTTACCGCCATTATTATGGCGTACCCAGCTCTCGACAGTCGCCGTCGCCATTTCACCATGAGATCCTGCCGGAACTCTGTCCGCCGTGCCACGACTTGTCACCATGGACCAAACGATACCTGCGTAGAGCCTCCAGCAGGAGGCGTCTGAATCCCTAGGTTGGGCAGGAGGCATCTGGACCCCCAAGGTTGGGCAGGAGCTGCTTAAAGGCAGCTCCGGTCCGTTCCAGTTTGGGAGCCACACGTAAGTCATTTATATCATAAGGTAGTACCTAACCCTTTTTAGAACAGTAAGGATGGAAGGCTTTCAGTCTAGCTTGATGCAACTGAATACCAATATTTTATATGGGACGCGACCTGATATTCAATCAACTGATATAGCTTTTGGTCGGACCTTGAGGCGCCACACTACTCGTAATGACTATCAAAGATTTACAAATGACATCGGAGACCAACGGATCCATTAAAGGTTCGACAGATACTGTATTAACTATAATAATAAAAAACCTTAAATGGATAATATGTGAATAGGTAAAGTGTGAAATTTTTAGTGTGAGAGTGTGGAGAGCGGTGACAAGTTTACTGACTAAAACCGATCTCTAGTTCTTTCGTTGCATTGTATTCCAGGACCGGGTTTTCCTTTCAGAAGTGAACCCATGGCCCGAGTAAGCTTCGACCCTGCTGCGGTCTCTATGATTTGCTGACATCTCTTTGAGGTGCACGTGGAACTAAGCGCCGTGGACGACTTGGGCTTGGTCCGGACGGTTACCGGACGATCCCACGGTGAGCTACCCATTGCTCGCCGTCCGCAAGTCCGCGCCTACGGTGGCCGGAGATCGGGATCAGGATCCCGGCGGCTGGGGCGTAAGGGTTGTTCCCCCGCCCGTGCGGCCGCCTCCTTTGCTAGCATTACTGCTTCGCAGAAGGAGGCGACCGCCTGCCACTTCTCGCTTCAGACCATGGCCTGTACCAATGCCCGGCGCGAGAGATAGTTGCCGCTGATCGCCCCCACGAGGACAAGGCAGTACTCTTCCCAAGCGGGGCACACCTCTACCGTATGCTCCACCGTGTCCTCCGGGCGGTCCACACAGTGGTGATACCAGGGCAATTCTTCCGCACAAATCCGGTATTGGAATCTCCCTAACTTACCAAATCCGGTGAGAACCTGCGTCATGCGGAAGGTGGGGAAACCATAATTATGGCGTGCCCAAAAGAGGAGGGATAAAACGCATATTAATAAAGGAGTTATGGATATACACGTGCATGGATAGAGAGGGAGAGAGAGGCCAAAGAGAAGATTGATAGATTGTGTAAAGAGTGAAATGAAAGAAAAGGAAGTCAGTGATACCGTGAGGGTTCACAGGACAGAATGGAAGAAAAAAAAGTGTTGCACCGACCCTAAATAAAATGGGACAAGGGCAGATATATGATAAAATGCATACGAACATTGCAAAAGTCTCTCTACTGACTGCTATGAAAATGGCTAATGGTTAGTAAAATACGGTCACTCTAACCAAAATTGAATACAAAACTAGGGTACGTACGTACCTCAACAAGTTTCAGCTCACCTAAGCCCCTCAAATCACAGCATACCAAACAGGTGGTATTCTAATATAAGTAATTCAGATCTCCGTGAGATAGCATCTCAAGTTTACGACGAGAGTTTACCATGTAACCCTCAGTCGTCCCAGTTGCATATCTTTAGTAAAACTATTAGTTGGCCCGATATTGCGAGCGGGCGCGCGACTAATTGCTTTGAATCTTATGATGGTATTTGAGTAATATGACTTGGAATGGTGACGGTGCATCACTTGGTATGTTTGATGTTTAATATATGATTCCTTTATTTTGCAAATTGGTCATAAATAACATTCTTACATGTAAATTTTTAGAATTCCGCGCCGCTTTCGGTCAAATCACTTTATTGTCCGTCTGTCCAGACCTTTTTTCTCAGGAACGCGTGACGATACTCGGCTGAAAATAGCATCAAATACTCCAGTTTACCACTCCTTAGAGCAGTGAAAAATAAAACTTGTAAGTCAACGCGATCCAAAGATATGGCCGTTTATACTCAAAACCTATGAGGTACTTTCCGTTGATATGTCAAAATAAGGACATTTGGGTAGGCCGCCTAAAACACTCAAACTACGATATAATCATCTACCTGTAATATAACAACTTACGATGGAATGAATATTAAACGAAATGAACGTTGCACGTAAACCTATGGAAGCTGGGTAAGATAATGAGCTCCATATCTTGGGAATACTTTTGACTAAATCTATATAAATGTGAAAACATAGATATTCAGAAAGTGCATGCGATGACCAAAGAGATATGAAACGGGTGCGTTTCATATCATATAAAGTTATTTAGTGCCTATATTTTCATTTCAATAACATTCACAAGATATAATAAACGTGAGATATACCAACTGTTGATATAATTTCTTTACATATAAAATTTACATAGGTACTCTAAAACTTATTTCGTACTAGCTGTTGCCCGCGACTTCGTCTACGTTAAGTTGGTAAAACTGTACAATCATTCTGTGCTTGCAATTCACTCTGAAAGCATCGTAATTATTTATTGTACTTTCACATAAAACTGTTAAAGGTAAAAACGCAAATTACCTTCAGGATATATGTTATGTACACGTCCAGATCCAGATGTATGAACGTCAATGAATAGAAAGAGTATGTAAGGGTCGTAGCAGTTGGCATTTCTGCCTACCCCAAGGAAAAAGGCACTAGTTTATGTATGTTTCTGGTTTATGTTCCGGTAAAACAACATTGTCACAGTGAGCACGTCACAATCGCAGCGGTAATGCCTGTCTTTTAGGAGTGGCTACAGAGGCGTCACGGCATCCTCTCTTTGTGCAGGACTCACCGGATGTGGGTGTTTCGGGAGGTATCTGTATCGAATTCAGCGAAAAGAAACACTCGAGTCTCACCATTGTGCGGATCGCCCGGAGAATACGATGGAACTTACGGTGGAAGTCAGTCCCGCTTGGTAGGAGCGCCGGCGCCGCCGTGTCCTCATGGAGGCGATTAGTGGAAAAAATGCCAACCAGTAGCCTCCTTCAGTGAAGCACTACGATCGAAGAAGGTGGCTGAAACTATGAAGGATGATGAGGGAAGTGATGCTCCAGGTGTTGAAAGCCGCAGGGCGATTGCGGTGGAGCCGTCCGGTCATCTGGTCAAAGCAATCCTGAATCGACGGCGCGTAGTAATCTACGCGCGACTCATAATGATGTCAGCAAATGGATAGGGCCCTCTAGGGCCAATGTCTGCTAAGGCTGCGAGATTGTTCGAAAGAGTTACCTCCTGTAAAATTTTCGCCTCAATAATGTTTCACTGAAGAGTTTAAGCCGTCAGACAGCTTTGGTAGAGGTAAACGAAGGAACATAATCGGGACACCGACCTTCAGCTGGATAACGTTTGCACTGATGGTGCAAAGCCAAAAAGCCAGTGAATCCAAAAATTACCATCATCATCAACTATCTTCCTCCACAAGAGCATGCTTGAATTGATTGTTGCAGCTTGATCATTTGGGGCGTAAAAATTACTTGTTCATTTACCTAGGATTTTTTGATGTGTATTTGACTGACGTCCTCGTATATCAGACAAATGTTATTCCATAGTGCGAACTACCCTATGAAGAGTCTCCAACTTTTGAATGAATTTCGGTGAAATCTTGAACGCGTGTATCCCTGTCCAATCGAACTCACATATTGATGGCCAAACCGAGAGGTCACCGACGCCGATTGCCTCTATGAAGACACGGCGGTTCACCCAAGCAGGATAGACCTCCACCGCATGCTACAACGGGTCCTCCGGGCGATTTGTAAAATGGTAATATCAGAGTACTTCCAACCGAATCCGGAACAGAAACCGCGTGAAACACCCTCAACAGTCCTGAGCTTGTGTATCCATAAAACAATTAAATTCCGGTAAACAAATGTAGCAGCCGATTAGTGTTATCCCTGAGACTGGCCTCCCTAAGAGGGTGGTTCCAGTGTTGGTCACCACTCACTGCAAGGAGGTAACGTACGGATGTCGACGTAAGGCTGCAAGGAATCTGAGATACATCATACGTTGTCGAACTGTGATCAGAAACGCAAACCTTTCGACCCAGTTTTATATGAAGCAGTGACTGCTAATAATAAAACACACCATTATTAGGCCGCAAGGTGCCATCATCCCGGAGGACACAGTGGAGCACACAGAGGTGTGTGTTGTCCTCGTGGAGGCAATCGGCGTCAGTCACCTCTCGCGCCGGGCCTTGTGACTTTGGGCTATGGTCCAGAGCGAGGAGGAATGGCAGGCGGTCGCCTCCTTCTGCAAAGCCGTAATGCTAGTGAAGGAGGAGGCCGCACGCGTAAGGGAACGAACGTCCTCACGCCGAGCCGAGATTCTGACCCCGACGACCAGCCACGGTAGACGCGGGCTCGCGGACATCCAGCAATCGGTCGTCCACAGCCGTCCGGCCGTCCGGTAATTGACCGGACCGAGCCCAGTCGTCAACAGCGCGTAGTGATCCACGCGCTCCTCAAAGAGATGTCGCAAAGGGCAACTGAAGGACACAGGTGTGGTTTTAGTCAGTAAAAGTTTGACACGCCTTCCCGCTCCAACCAGAGTGGGAGAAGTCATTGGATGACTTCCACCCTTAAAAAAAGAAAAATAAAGGTGCCATCATTATCATTATCATTTCAGCCGAAAGACGTCCACTGTTGGACATAGGCCTCCCCAAGTGTCACCATAATTACCGGTCCTGTGCGTCTCGCATCCATCGGATTCCCGCGACCCTCACCAGGTCATCCGTCCACCTGGGGGCCTTCCAACGCAAGGTGCCATGCTACCCCATCCGAAAATTTGGCCATGTTATTTTAAAGTCAATAATTAAATACATATAAGTATTTACTTTTACCGCCTTTGGTTGGTATCCCTTGAATAATCACGGTCAATTAGTTTGTTACAACCACGGGGAAAAAAGGCAGTAGGATTAAAAATGTCTCCGTCTAACTCCAGTTTAATCATAACGGTTTTCGTCCAATTTTAAACAATAAAACTGTCTGCAAACTTGGGCGATGGTCATTCTTCCGCCACTCAGAAAATTACGTAAAATACACAATGCCATCTATCAAATATGACGTTCAACTATCATTGTCATCATTATTTCTACTTTCAGTCTTTAGATGGCGTTGCGAGTATCTGAATTGCCTGTGGTGCCATATTTACATTTTAGTACGTGATTTTACTCGCCGCTTTGATTTTATTATGTGTTTTGATTAGTTTTTACAAAATATTTAGAAGATATCGAATAGAAATGTCAATTTTATTTTGAAAAAATGGTAAAAGTTATTTTATTACAAAAAAGAAGATAAAATAATGACAAATTTTTTTACTGTAGCTGGGGATCGAACGTGGCAAATGTCGTTCAATGTCGACATTTTGGATTATTGCTCACCCCCCATAACAAATAGCGTGATAATATGTAGCCTAACAGTTGACCCGGCCTATAAGGATTATGTATGCAAAATTTGAACAGGATTGGTTCAGTAGTGTTTTCTCCAACTAATACCAACGCTCCACCATTTTACTGTTTTATTATATGTATAGATAACGTAATTAGACATAAAGTTTATTTTATCGATAATCATTACGTCTATCGTTTAAAATAGGCGATCGCCTGTCACTCCTCCTCGCTCCGGACCATGGCCTGTACCAAGGCCCAGCGCGAGAGATCGCTGCCACCGAGCGCCCCCACTAGGACATGACTTTGCTCTGCCCAGGCTGGGCCCACCTCTACCGTATGCTCCACCGAGTACTCCGGGCGGTCCACACAATGGTGACACCTGGGCGTTTCTTCCGCACGAATCCAGTGCAGGAACCTCCCGAACTGACCATGTCCGGTGAAGACCTACATCATGCGGAAGGTAAGGACGCCGTGATGTCTTTCCAGACACTTCTCAAAGACCCGACTTACCGCTATAATTGTGGCGTGCCTAGCACTGGGTTGAGACACTCGCTTTCGCCATTCCACCATGAGATCCCGCCGGAACTCTGTCCGCCAGGCCACATGCCACGACTTGGCGCGGCAGCGGAGTTTCGCTCCGGCGTTGCATCTTCACGCGCAGATCGTGCATGCGTGCAAGGACGGTTGCCTCCAAATCCCACGGTGGTAGGCCAGCAAGGAAGCTCGCCGCTTCGCGGGAAACCGTGTGGTATCTCCGCACCATCCGGATGGCCATGACCCTTTGGCATGCGTTCAACTTGGCCGCCGGTCGCTTTTGTAGCGATGGCGCCCATACCGGCGCCCCATAAAGGGCCATGGACCGAATGATTCCTGCATAGAGCTTCCGGCAGGAGGCAACTGGACCCCCTAGGTTAGGCAGGAGCCGCTTGAGGGCAGCCCCAGTCCGATCCAGTTTGGGAACCAGACGTCGGAAGCGCTCCACGAAATTCCATCGGCTGTCGAGGACGAGTCCCCGGTACTTCATCGTCGACTCGACGCCGATGTGAACTCCTGCTACCGTTATTTTGGAACCCGGGGGGTGGCGCATCCTGAGGACCGTGAAAGGACATGGCCTCGGACTTGTGCAGTGCCACCTCGAGCCCCAACTGCTGGATCCTCTCCACGACTGTCGGAACCCCGCGTGTCACTTGTTTGACCACCGCCTGATACGACTCTCCTTGCACCAGGACCAGCATGTCTTCTGCGTAACAGACAACCCTGACCCCGTCAGGGACGTTGTCACGCAGCACGTAGTCGTACCTGATGTTCCACAAGGGCGGTCCTAGTCCCAATCCCTGCGGAACACCGCACGACATCTCTCGCCGTTTCCACTCTTCCTGGTGACCGGGATAGATGATGAACCCTTCCGTTAGGTAGGCCTCGATCACATAACAGAGGTAGTCAGGCACCTGGTGATCTCCAGGGCAGGGAGTTAAAGGTGTTGGCAATGTCCAAAAACACCGCCAAGACGACCCTGCCCTGGGACATCGCATTCCCCGTCGTGAGGGCTCGCACGCGCATGATGGCGTCCACCATAGAGCGCCCCCTACGGAAGCCAAACTGGCCGTCCGCAAGATCCGGCCCCACCCGTACCAAGTGCGCGACGAGGCGGTCTTCTGCAATAACTCTTTCAAAGAGCTTGCCCACTTCGTCGAGCAGCACGTTGAGCCGGTACGCGGACGGTGACTCCACAGGGCACCCCGATTTGATATAGCTATAAATTGGATATGATTCCCTAATTAAAATTTTCAAAATAAAAGCTCGAATCGCTGCGGCACCTCTAAAGCTACGCTGAATAACTTCATACCAAAACTCCCGTCGACCTGAATCATTCCATCCCTAATTAATGCCAACTCAAATATCTCAACATGTTAACACATGAAAATCTAATAAATACAAGCTATCCGTTTCGTACGGATTGCTCCACGTTATTTTCATCTGGGCAAGAATTTAATATCTTGGTTATAGGACAGCGAGCAATTAGGTTGCATGCCTAGCCTGAGCTATGAGGCTATGTGTGACAAGCATGAAGGTTTTACTAAATGAAGTAAATGACAAGGATGTTATAGAGAAGTATAACATTTCGGATCTAAATACGGATAAAGGAATAATTTACACTTAATATTATAAAGAAGTAAAGTTTGTTATTTTGTTTTTTTTTTATTTTAGGAGGTAATCTCTGAAAGTACTGGTCCGATTGCTAATCTTTTTTATTAATAGAAAGCTGCTTTATTCCTAAGTGACATAGGCTATATTTTATGTAAGCGAGCGGAGCTGCAGGCAAAAGCTAGTAAATTGATATTGAAGAAGATCGCCGGATCTATTGCTCATATTTACTTACAGACTGGCAAGACAATGATACTTTAAGGTGTATGACATTATCATATCGGTTTCACATACAGTTACGGATATATAATTATTTCGGATAATACATTTGTTTCAAAAAACTTTACTTACGAATGTTAAATTTTTATGAAATCTTAATAATAAAAATATAAATAGAAAACAATTTTACTATGTTACTATTCAGATTATTATCATTTAGTACCAAATCATAAATTATTAATTTTAAACACCGCCCCTAAACTTTAATAGTGGATTCGGTTTTGGTTACGGATAGATTTTAATATCGGATATCTCATAGCTTCGTTTGTTTCGGTTACGGTTTCCACAACATCTGTGGCAATTGGGACAAGCTTACTTTTACTGACTAAAAACCCACTCCTGTTCCTTCTTTGCCTTCGTTTTCACACTACCTATGGCCCCAGTAGGCTTGGACCCTGTTGGGCTCCTGAGGCGCGCGTGGAACAAAACGCGCCGTCGACGACTTGGGCTCGGTCCGTACGGTTACGGGACGGTCGGACGGCGGGCTACCCATTGCTCGCCGTCCGCAAGCCCGCGCCTATGGTGGCCGGAAATCGGGTTCGGAATCCCGGTGGCGGTTGGAGCGTGAGGACCGTTGCTTCACGTGATCGGCCGCCTCCTTTGCTAGCATTACTGCTTCATAGAAGGAGGCGACCACCTGCCACTCCTCCTCGCTCCGGACCATGGCGATGGTCGACCATCGATCGCCCCCACGAGGACACGGCGTTAAGCAATCAGTATGAAGGATAATATTAAATTATGCCTCTATCATTTTGATATCAGCATTTATCTATGACTATAGTACACACTAAACACCTATTTATTATTACCATACATTTATTTTTCTCACACCTAACAAAACTATTTGCACCCGTAAACTCTTAGTGAGGTTTAGTTGAAAACAAGCATCAGGCAACTACTTTGTAAATGTATGACTGATGTATGATGTATGTTGAATGGTTTCTGGACCTATTTGGGGTAGCCGTGAGACACAATGTTAGTGTTATTTTTTAATTTTAAGTTTCTACATACTTGTTTTTGTACCTACTTTGTGTATCTGTGTGTGCCAAAAAAAATTTTTTTTTACTTCTATCTCATCCGATATTACACGATTCTGTAGTTGTCAAACATAATTATCATAAACAATAATAATAATTATATCATTGTATTGGCATTGTTGTTGCTTTCATCGCACTTCGAGTTTTCGTTTTTCAACATTATTTTGCTCCAACTTTGATTTTTTTCAATAACCCTGTAGCTAGTTCCAGCAATATTCCAGGCAGATAATTCGACTCACTTTAAAACTGGAAACGTAGAAAAATTAATCGAAAAGAAAAGAGCAGAGATACAATCAGTTGAAACAATTCTCGAAGTTTCTGTAACTGCACTCGTAAATACGGAAAGAATAAAGATTACTTCACTAACGCTTTGTTAGTAGTACCTACCTAACTAGTTAGTAGATAGTTAGCTGTTTACACGAGATGTTAATTTAGTTCGAGTCCCTCGGGATCGACGACGGATTCTAGTTTAAGTGGAATTTTGTGCAATATCGTGTTGTTGTTAGTTCGGTTCTGATTGCTTCCGAAGATTCGGAACAAGTTTGTTATACAGGGACCTTACAAGTTCTGCCATATTCAGCACACCAGAATGTTCTAGAAACTGAACGGTCTTTGGGGGTTTCGTTGTAAAATAGCTAGCTACTGTCGCAACTCTCTGTGCGACAGTACCAGGATCTTGAAGTATGTAGTAATGAAAACGCTTATTACATTGAATACTTATATTGCTTCACGATAATGACTTCACTTTACAAGGGTCGCGTCCGAACTGCCTAAACTAGACATTATTTTGTTCTATTCAATTTTCAAACTTATTCTAGAACAACAAAATCCTTAGAAATATATTTTACATGCCAGTTCGCTAACTTACCTCATGCGATCTCCTTTCGATATCACATGAGCTACGCCCCAATGAATAGAAATGTGGAGGCAACAAACATTTATATTCTAAAGAAAACTTTCGAAGGATTGAGCATGACCTACCTATTACCTAACACAGATGTCCCTACCTTTGTATGGATGAAAACTTATGTAATGGCGTACGTCTCTCTAGAGCGAGCTTAAGTCAACGTCAACGATAAATAATCATTATAAAATTCCTATATAATTACTGTGTGTTAATCCACACTCAATAATTACCGTTGGTTTGACTTAAACCCCGCTGCAGCAAAACCATACTAAAAGCCACAGCGCACCGCCCTTGCTAACCTAGGATGCCAAAGTGACAACCTCCCAGACCGGGATTACACTCTAAGACTCAATACCGTCATGACTTTAGTTCCAACAGACGCTTATCGGGCCAGAGGACAAAGAGCCATAATTGTATTGGACCACCTATGGGATCTCATTTTTAGAATTTACTCCAGAATCTATAAGCAATAAAAATTAATTAAATAGCTCATCACGGCTAAATCATTAGAGTCAACTAGACTCTCTTTGCAAAGGCTATGCCTCATTTGCAAAGTTGATATTAGCTCAAACTGATTATTGAGCTATCCTCTCATAACAGAGGCCCGGAGGGAATCTTCCTCTCACTAATAACACTAATGTATCATTTCTGGAGTAAAATCTAGCCTAAATTAACATGTAAACACTTTTATATTTGGATTTTCTGGCTCTGTCCTCCGAAGGCGCCCGGCTGCGTATCTATACACCTGGCCGTGCTCGCTGGGCGTGCTCGCCCGGCAGCATTTATCCAAAGTTCATGAAACAAAACACCTAATTAACACATTTTTCATTAAAACATTTTATTGTGTTATGATAACACCACGATGAACAATCTGACATTAGCAAATTTGACAATGACATATTCTATAGACATATTTTTTATACAAATTGGCTACTAGGTTTTTGAGCCTTGACTTATTTACATTCGGACATGAAATGGTTTTAATCTATTTACATGTACTATATCCCTAAATCGCCTATTATTTAGTTTTTTAATTACATAATTCACATCTGACATTCTTCTAACTATCTGATAAGGTCCTTTATAAAATCTACATAATTTTGAACTCTTATGCGATACTCGTCTAGGAGTGTAGACCATAACCAACTGATTGGGTATAAACCATATTATTTTGGCCTTCTTGTCATACCTTGCTTTCTGTCTGACTTGTGCTTTTTTAATATTATCTATGGCACATCGTGACAGCTGACTTTTCAGATTATGACGTCCTATATAATCTAATTGATTTTGATTTCCAACATTTATTGTCATATCTGTTTGAAATGATGGTTCTCTAGCATATAACAACATGTGCGGCGAAACTCTAGTGCTTGCTTGTTTACTAGAATTATATGCATAACACACGAGTGGCACATAACTACACCAATTACGCTGATCTGAACTAACATACATGGATAGCATTTGGCAAATGGTTCTATTGAATTTTTCTGTCAAGCCATTCGATTGTGGATGGAACGCCGTGGTGAAGCGGGATTTTGCTCCAAAATAACTTACTGTTTCTTTGACTAAACGAGAAGTGAAAACTGACCCCCTATCAGACACCACTTCCTTGACACCACCAAATCGACAAAAAATATCCTCTATCAAGAAATCGCTGATCCTCTGGGCTGTCGCTCTGGGAACCGCTTTGCAGACCGCATACTTCGTAGCATATTCTAAACTAACAATAATATATCTATTGCCATTCAATGATTTTCTAAAGGGACCTAAGATATCGATGCCTACTTTTTCCATCAAACCATTCACTACGACAGGCTGCAATTGAGCTAACCGATTACACTTCTTACGTTCCTGACACAACACACAACTATTCACATAACGCTCTATCTCTTTCTCCGCGTCCCTGATAAAATACTTTGCTCGAAACTTAGCTAATGTTTTAGCTAATCCTAAATGACCTCCTGACCATGGATCATCATGCAATTCTTTCAAAATCTCATACAGAAGCCCTTTTGGAATCACTACTAATTCACAAACACCTGTCAATCTCCTGGCTTTCTTACACAGCACATTCTCCTTAACACCAAAACCCTTGGTATCATTACCCCTATTAGCAGCAATCCTATCTAACCATAATTTACAAAAATCATCTCTCTCTTGCTCCTCACGCATCTTTACAACTTCTATTCTATATAGCTGCATGCCATCTTCCTGCTGCTCTGCTATACTCCTCTGCTCTTCATCTCCCTGGCATAATGGATTCCTACTCAAAAAATCAGCAATGACATTATCTCTCCCTGCACAATGAACAATATCGAAATCATAAGCCTGGATGCACAGCGACCACCTAGCTAAACGTCCATTCATATCTTTTCTCTTCCTCAGCCAGCAAAGCGCCTTGTGATCCGTCATGACCTGGAACTTCAGACCCCAAAGAAAATGCTTGAAATAATTCAGAGCCCACACCAACGCGAGACACTCCTTCTCCGTAGTGGAATATTTCTTCTCTCCATCGCTCAGCTTCCTCGACGCGTACGAAACAGGATACATCATCTCTTCACCCTGCATTAAACAGCAACCTACCGCTTCACCAGATGCGTCTACATATAAACGTGTAATTATTTTTGGGTCAGTAGAATAAAAATGCAAAATAGGTGGTGACTCCATAATTTTTATTATGCTCTGGAACGCTTCTTCCTGCTTGGCTGTCCATTTGAACGCGACACCTTTCCTTAATAATTTTGTTAAGGGCAATACTATTTCTGCAAAATTATTAATGAATTTACGATAATAAGAAAACAAACCCAATATAGATTTTACTTGTTTCACATTCGTCGGAGTTTTCAATGTTTTTAACGATTGTAATTTTTTATTGTCTGGTCTGACACCATCTCCCGAAATTTCGTGTCCTAGTACCGAAATTGCATTATAGCCGAAACTGCATTTATTTGGCTTCAATGTAAGGTTTGCTTTCTTTAATCGCTTCATGACATCTTCTAGTGAATCTATAAACTCTGTGAAATTATTACCCCAAACTAAAATATTATCTACATAGCATATAGCTTTTTTATATTTAATACCAGCTAATACTTTATCCATGGCCCTCTGAAAAACAGCTTGACTCGTCTTGAGTCCGAAGGGTAACACATTAAATTCATATAACCCTGAAGACGTAATAAATGCCGTTTTATGCTTATCTTTCTCGCATAAACGATGTTGCCAATAGCCAGAATTTAAATCTAAATCTGCGAAGTAACGCGCCCCTGCTAAATATATCATAATATCTTCTATAATTGGCAACGGATAGCTATCAGTAATTACTTTTTTGTTTAATTTTCGATAATCTACGCAAAATCTCCATGTATTATCAGGTTTTTGTACCAACACTACTGGGGAAGCATACGCGCTCTTAGATTCACGGATAACTCCATTCTTCAACATTTCTTCAACTTGTGAGTTTATTATATCAAGCTGCTTTGGAGAAGCCCTATAGGGTGGGGTATGTATAGGAATATCATCTACTGTTTTAATAGCTATTTCATCTAAGCTACATCTACCTAACTCGGAGGCCGTAAAAGCAAAATTCTCTCGATATGAGGAAAGGAGGTCCCTAAGTTTATTTTTTTTATCAACACTCAAATCCAAGTTTATATTAAGTTCATTTATATCATTATATTTTTTGGATACATTCGAGATAAAATCCTCGTCATGTTCTGACACTAGCTTCGAAAAATAAAGATAATCATTCTTGGAAATGTAATTTAACCTTCTTTCCTCACCCTTTCCATTTATGACATTATTTTTATTTGTTTCGTCAAAATGGTCATGATGTACCATAGGATGTGACATCGACGTGACATTTCGATCATAATATTCACAAAACTTTATATGAAACGACCCATTTAAACTAATACAATTATTTGAAAAATCTATAACTGCTTTATATTTATACAAAAAGTCTTGACCCAGGACTATTTCTTGGTTAATGTCTTTAATTATCATAAATTCATTAACAAAAACGCGTGAATCTACCATAAAGCTGATCTTCACTCTCCCAACGACTTTTAGAAGTGATCCCGATATCGATTTTACAAAATGATTCGTCCCGTCACTGGTACTTTTCAACTCGAGTTTCGACGCTACTCGCTCTGATATACACGAAATGGATGCTCCGGTGTCTATCAGCGCACTATAGGCCTGCTCCGCTATAAAAATTTTAATGAAAGGGTTGATATTACGCATTTTTTTTGTATTTTCTGTCCGGAGTTGCTCCCTCACGGACACAGCTTGCAACTCCGATCGTTCCTCTAATGGCTGTGCCCTTGCTCGTTTGGGTGGTTGGGCAATGATGGGCTTTCACGGCTGAGGGCAATAGGAGACCGATTATTTCTATTATTACGATAATGCCTAGGCCGTAAGTTGTATCTAGGCGTGTGGAATGTATCAGCGTCGCCCGCGTTTCTTGGCGTGGCAGCTGGCATCATTGAGCTGGATGGTCTCGGTGTCGACTGGAACCTTTGATTTGCTGTTGGTAGATCAAAATTAACTCGTGGAGGCTGCAATGGTAAATTTATTATATCTTGTGGCGCCTCTTCGAAGATCTCTTTGACCTGTTGTATGGTCTCTCGTAACTCTGCCTTTGAGGAATAAACACGTGTCGCTAATTTTAATTTATTATGTAAGGTGATCCCTTTTAAGAATGTTTTAATAAAAATGTTATCTTCTTTTATCCCAGCTTGTTGGCTGTATTCCGACAGCCTATAAAAAAAAGCTACAACGTCCTCTTTATCGCTTTGTCGGGCATTATAAAATTTCTCTACGTAGTTTGTTCCACACGGGAATTCATTTTTCATGTGCTCACATAGGTTTTTGAAAGATATTTCCTCATTATATATGTATTTGAAATAAGCTAGGGCTGGACCCTCTAAGTATGCTCCCATAATAAGTGCCAAATCATTTTCTGGCCATTTATTTATTGCCGCAATACGGCGAAATTGCATCAGAAAATCGTCGAATGTTACATTCGGTCCTATGCCCGAAAACAAAATTGCTTGTGCCATATTTGCCCCTTTTTATGTTTAATTTATAAAATTTTCACTTAGCTTTATTCCATTAATGGTGCTTGCTATACCCGGCGCCTCCACCACTTTGTCGCAACTCTCTGTGCGACAGTACCAGGATCTTCAAGTATGTAGTAATGAAAACGCTTATTACATTGAATACTTATATTGCTTCACGATAATGACTTCACTTTACAAGGGTCGCGTCCGAACTGCCTAAACTAGACATTATTTTGTTCTATTCAATTTTCAAACTTATTCTAGAACAACAAAATCCTTAGAAATATATTTTACATGCCAGTTCGCTAACTTACCTCATGCGATCTCCTTTCGATATCACACTACAATCTAGGGGTCTTCAGGTCAAGAGGTTACTTGTAGGTAAGCGTGCTCCACGGTCGAATACATCATCACTTACCATCAGGTGAGATCGAGCGCAAGCCTATCGCGTAACAAGCGTACATGGTATTTTAGGGCTGCGATATTGTTCGAAAGAAATAAAATCACGTTTATTTGGAACACATGTACACACAATGAGATAACAATTATATACTAAGATCCCAGAGCTATCAGACATAACTTATTTTCGCATGGATGAAACCTTAGGTTCTTAGTAGCGTCTCATGTGCTTTAAATACCTGTGTTCTTGTGGAGCTCCCCCTTGGAGCCCCTGAGCAGGTACCAGGTGAGAAAGGAAACTAAAAATAACGAGTTACTTAACTTAAATTTTTATGGCTGATTTTTATATATATTTTGTAGAATATTGTTTTGTAGTTGTAGACTGTAATGTTTTGTAGAACTTTGTAATAGTTACCTTAATAACAAATTAAAAATCGTAGGTAAAGTTTATTTACTTTTTGTGGAGCTTTAAAGCGTCTGACAGAAGTTTTGGTCCATGGAAAGTGTCTGACACTTATGATACTACTTTAGAATAATATTCTACAAAACATCTATAAAAATCAGCCATAAAAATTTAAGTTAAGTTACTCTTATTTTTACTTCCCTTTCTCACCTGGTACCTGGCATGGGGCTCCAAGGAGGAGCTCCACAAGCACACAGGTATTCAAAGCACATGAGACGCTACTGAAAATCTTAGGTTTCATCCATGTGAAAATAAGTTATGTCAGACAGCTCTGGGATCTTGATCTATTATAATATAGGAACTTAAATACTTAAACTTAAAATACATCAACATTGTGTCTCACGGCTGTGCCAAATAGGTCCAGTTCAGCATAATGCCAGGCCATTACTTAGTAGTTGACTGTCGCTGGTTTGAGAAGAGTCACTGCGACACGGCCCTGGAACGTAAAGGGCAACTGAAGGAACCCATGTGGATTTTAGCCAGTAAAAGTTTTACGCTTCCTCTCGATCTACCCAAAGCATTCGATTCGATGATCTACCACCTCGTGTAAATGTGTTCCTGGTACTACCATGTGCACTGTTGTACTCTTAAGAACCTAATGAACGCTACTTACGTTGATATCAACGTGGCTTACTCGTGGGACCAAAGCATTGACTCAAGAAGAAAAAGCATGAGGTTCTGGACTCCACCTTACAAGCCGCATATTGTGAAGGTATCCACTGCTGGGACTCAGACCTCCGCTCTAGGAAAAGGAATTGGCCGTAATCCACGCGGGGATAGTGCGGGTTGGTGGATGTCACATGTCTTCGAATTTTTGTTTCTGAGACCTGCCGGTTTTCTCACGATGTTTTTCTTCAACGTGTTGGGAGCTGTAGTGACGAAATAAATTACACAAAGAAAAGCGCCTGGGTTTGAAACCACGTCGTATTTGTAAGTCAGGTTTTGAGCTATGTATTTTATTGCCACTGTTCTCTGAACGGTGAAGGAAAACATCGTGTGAGAACTGGGGGCCTTACCAAGAGGGAGCTTCAGCCCTTTAACAGTTCAGTTCAGATCGTCAAATAGATCGAACTAAAAGCTCGTGGTAGGGTCTTTGTTCTCAGTATGGTAAAAGAAAAGATCGCGAGGGAACCAGCTCACTAAAGTATGTAAGTATTCAAATACTTAGATATCTCATATCGTCTTTTTTAGCTAGATCCTTTATTTTTAGGGTTCCGTAACTCAGAAAGGAAAAAATGGAACCCTTATAGGATCACTTTGTTGTCCGTCCGTCTGTCTGTTTGTCTGTCTGTCAAGACCCTTTATCTTGAGAACGCGTAAAGGTATCGAGTTGAAATTAAAACCATATACTCAAGTCTGCGGTCCCTTGAAGCTGTGAAAAAATTAAACTTTTGCGTTAACGAAAAAAAAGATACGGCCGCTTATGTCGCAAAAAACGTGTATTTAAACACACTCACGAGAATCAAAATTCATAGGGTATTTCCTGTTGACCTAGAATCCTGAAATTTGGCATAAAGCAAGATGTCATAGCACAAGTGTAAGAAAAAATCTGAAAACTGTAAATTTGTAGTTACGTCATAAAAAAACTTATTTCGCGATTTGGAAAAATCTTCGTAGCTACATTCGGAAATTGAACTGTTTTCATAGGTAAGTTTGTACGGAACCCTCAGTGCGCGAGTCCGACTCGCACATGCCCAGTTTTTTACAAGGTGTGTACATATAGTATTATGATAGTTAGTTAAGTTTTTTTAATATTTACTACTAAATAATGAAACAGAAATGTATCTAAGCCATTAAATAATTTAATTTTAAACATATTTCTTTCAGTAGATACTTCAGGGTAAAATCTTTATACGGTAAAATGAGAAACAGGAAAATGCGTCAAGATAAAAGGCGTCTTTAGCTTCATAAAGCTTGGTTGAAAACACGTCGTGTGAGGTTTGCGAAACACATTACTCGTTTATGAGTGACCCAAAAAGAAAAAGAAATGCAAAATAGAAAAGCGGTATGAATAAGGAGCATTATTATAACCTAGCGGAGCCGCTTTGGGAGGCTCCGCTAGGTTATAATAATGCTGGCTTATGAGCAGTAAATTACACTTTTCATAGAAAATGCAGAACAGCATATTTTAAAGAAGTTTGCAAGAACAAGTATCCTGAAAATAATAAAGGAAAGCCTGAAGAATGGATTATTTATTTCAAACAAAGTGCAAAGTTTTGGTCTTTCTTCAGTAGAAACTATTCATAAATCAGCCAGGACAATTGTCATTTGTTCTGTGTCTGGGTGTAATTTATCTATATTGTGTGTTTTTAGAAATATATAAGTATGTTTATCAGTTCTCTAGTACTCTTAGGACAAGCTCTGCTTATTTTGGGACTAGATGGCATTGTGTGATAGTTGTGGAATATTATTATTATATTATTTTGTACCCTGTGGTATATACCACAGGCGTGGTGTTTTATGTAAATAAAAAAAACTTTTTACAAAAAAAATACAATCGATTTTACTAAAAAAGTACATAATAACTTTAATTTCGAAAGTCGGCTTTTCTATAATAGTTTTGGCTCTTCGTTATTTAACACCGACTTCCGAAATTAAAGTTATTTTGTACTTTTTTATTATTTTTTTTACATTATAGTCGGTTGTATTTTTTTTACACTTTTTAGTTGTGGTAGCACAACTAAAAAGTACCCCTTAGCTAATCATCATCAGATTATCTCGATGGTACCTTATAGCCAGAGTGCATCTCATGACAATTGTAATAATTCCAAACACGGTTAGGTTACATTGATTTATTACGGAGTTCCAGTGTCTACCTTCCAGCTTCATCATTCGATCAGTTCGATATATCCCCTCCCCCCTTTCTTTCACTCAGTCATCGACTACACGTATAAATAAACAAAGCCATTTTACTTGTTACAACAGTTCTGCTATGATCCTATGAGGAGTTACGTTCCATATCTTCGAAGATCCTTATTAGATCATAACAATATTTCTATGGAAATAACTCAGAAGCATAACCTATCACTCTAAAAAAATAATTCAAAATCGGTCCACAAATGACCAAGAAATCGGTGAACATACATTAAAAAAAATACATTCAGCTGAACATAGAACCTCCTTCTTTTTGAAGTCGGTTAATGAAGGTTCAATTTGGCCATGTCCAATCACCAGATAATTACCTAGCCTTAACTGTATTTCTTATAAATCTAATTACCCGCTAATTTAGGTACACCCATAGGTTGCCAGCCTTCATCAATCCAACCCTTTCAGGGTCCAGTTCCCAGTCTATTTGGGCAGAAAGGCTGAAACCATCTCATTTGTTAGCCGAAGCGTATAAAACAGTTCACTTAGAGCGGCTAAATACAATCTGTGCGGGGCAGCGAAGCGGTACGAGGAATGTATTTACGGGGCAGCAAAGTCGTGCGAAGTATATGTGCACTGTGAAACTGTTTAACTCTTTCGACTAAAGCTTTTGGGAAGCAGCTGCTATTGCTAACAATCTTTGACAACCTAATAGTGTGCTGAACATTGTTGATCCTTCACATTGACCTCGCATACATTTTTTGCATTGTATGTAAAAAAGTTTTTCTCTATTACGCTTTCTCATCCAGCAAAATTAAAAATGCACAAGGTTGAGTCATCATCATCATCGTCATTTCAGCCGAAAGACGTCCACTGTTAGGCTGCCCCCAAGCGTTGCCATATCGACTAATCCTATGCGTCTCGCGTCCAACGGATTTCCGAGACCCTCACCAGGTCATCGGTCCACCTTGTGGGAGTCTATCCAACGATATGTCTTCCGGTACGTGGTCGCAACTCTGCCTCGACTAGCGAGCAATGTGCCAAGATAAATAAATTAATCTTATTGATCGGCGGTCATTATTGGTTCAAACACCCCACGCATCCCTATAGCTTGAGCTATTAGTTAGTTTCACACACATCTTTCGCTCCACCTCCTCGCATAGCTCTGGCGGGACCCTATCTTAATTTCCCTTACCATTCAATCTGCTGGTCGTCGAGGGATCAGTACTCAATTAGCTTCGTGAAATTGCCTTCAGCGCTCGGCAGGACTTTGAATAAGTTAGGCCCGTGTTAGATGCTCATCGGCCCATCATGGATTATGTAGCGCCCGAGCCGCGATATTGCGTGGAATATCATTCTGGCTTCATATTTCAGAATATTTCCTGGATAATACCTGCGAATTCCTGTTAGAATTTTCATTGCAGTTGCACACGTAGGTGTCACACTGATCAGAGTAACACCTACGTATGCTATCGTAAATAAATAAATAAATAAATAGAGCTATACACCCTATATACGAGTAGTTATAGAGCTAGGATCCATTTGACGAACTAAATTGAACTGTTAAGTGATGGCCCTTTAACAGTTCAGTTTAGGTTGTTAAATGGATCGCGCTAAGAGCTCGTGGTGAGGCCTCTGGCCTGCAGGATCGTTTGAAAGAGTTACCACGATCCTGGAACGTAGAACAGGCGTGATCTCGGTAAAACTCCATTTTACCGAGATCGCGCTTGTTTCAATGACTTCATCATACTGTCTTATAAATTTTACGTGATAATATCCACTAAATAGGGTGGCCGCATACGTGTCACCGGCCAAAACCACAAAACGCCGCCACCGGCATATTTCCTATAGTTTTCATACATTTTATATTGATTCGCCGCACACGGTTGACGCCCGTGGCCGCCACATGCTACAAATCGCCGCTTCTTGCTTCTTGTGGTCGACACAGGCCACTAAATGCCGATACAAGACACCGTCACATGCCACTCGTGCATTTAAACCTTCTTCTTCAGAGTCCATTATGATACTGAGCGTCTGTCGCGCGCTTCAGCTTCCTTTGTGGCCGCTTCTAGCTTCTTGTCAGCGTTTGTGGCTGTGACATGTGGCCCATGTGCGATGACTTTAAGGAATAAAGCAAATAGTTAAAATAGCCGATGAATAATGATGATTTAAAATGCAGACTGTTTTTTTTACTGACTTTACTTGCTAGAACGGTGCCTTAATGAAATAATGTACCTATTTTGTTAATCAGTAAGCAGAAAAACACTCGAATTATACTATTAAAGTCATCCCACCTATACGCACATAACGTTTTGGGAACACATTCATTGTGCGTACAGCTAAGGAGTGGAATGCCTTGCCGGAATCTGTGTTTCCTGATGGCTACAACCCGGGAATCTTTAAGGCAAGAGTGAATAGGTTACTTCTAGGTAAGCGCGCTCCATCGTCGACCGCATCGTCGCTTTCCATCAGGTGAGATAGTGGTCAAGCGCGAACCTATCAAGGATAAAAAAAGTATTGTAGCTATGCAACAGGAAAATAAATAAAAAATTATAAATTTAAAAATTCAATATTAAGATACTAGCTTCTGCCAGCGGCTTTGCCCGCGTGAAAGTCGGTTTCTCCGTATAAACTTTGGACCCCCGTTTCATACCCTTAGGGGGTGAATTTCGAAAAATCCGTTCTTAGCTGATTTCCCTATAAGGAACCTACCTGCCAAATTTTAAGTTTGTAGGTGTTATAGTTTCTGAGATTTCGTGATTAATCAGCGAGTGGTATTTCCCTTTTATATTTTTTTTCTAAGGTGTCATCCAATGACTTCTCCCGCTCTGGAGTGGAAGGGCGTGTCAGACTTTTATGGACTAAAATCACACTTGTGTTCTACAGTTGCCTTTTGCGTTCTAAGACCACGGGTTTCCTTTTCAGAAAATCCCCGCGGCCCTGGCGGGCATCCGCCCTGCTGTGCGAGGATCACTACCCGCTGTCAACGACTTGGGCTCGGTCCAGACGATTACTGGACGGCCGGACGGCGAGCTACCCATTGCTCACCCTTGAACACCCTTTTTTTATGTCGTGGGTTCAAAAATAAACCAATCATAGGTACCATGTGTGAACACTGATTGAATCTAACAAAGAAAAAGACCAATTTCTCTATTTAAACCCGACATGCAGGCAGATTAGCTGCAGCCTGGCTGTCAGTGGGTAATCTCCTTTAGCGACGAGCTACGCTAATGTATTTCGCGACATCTTTTGCATAAGTTATAAGGAGTTGCTTGAATTTGTGAGGGGAAAACTGCACGAGTACCTTAGTTTTTCTTTTGAAACTTATGTTTATCAGCTTAAGTTCATAGATAAACACAAGTTATAAAAATAACTAATGAGTGGATGAGTAAAAACTCTGACTACATTTACAACTGCGCGTTCTTTTGGTAACCTCACTCTCGGACTCCACGAGACAGGCTTGACCTAGTATGGAGTTCAACAGTAATTTTTGTATCCTTTGTGTATTTTTAATATAATATGTATTTGTATATCTAGGCATAAATAGTATGTAAAGGAAATGTAAAGTACGTGTTTTCTGGCAAATAAATCATATTATTATTATTATTATTATTAACTAGCTGGTGCCCCCAACTTTGTCTGCGTCGGATTCGTAAAACAGCATAATACCATTTGGTCACAATTTGAAGAAGCTTTTTTTGTGTGGAACCCTAGTTATATTCCTAAAATAAAAGTAGCCTAAGTTATTGCTTATAGCTTCAGCCTACCAGAGAAAATTCCTTCAAAATCGGTTCAGGCGTGATAAGCCGGAAAACCAGATAGACTAAGATTCAAAAATTTTAGAAATTGCTTTTTTTAAAGGTTTTATATTTTTTGTTAAAACTGTCAAATATACTGTCATATGCATTTAGTAAAAAAAATATATATTTTGATATTACAAACTGACACACCAATTTTACGAGTATTTATAGTGTTGATACACCAAAGAGAATTAAACCACGGACTATGTGTAGACTGTCAAATATCTACAAATGACAGCTGGAACCAACAGCTAGGTCTGCAGGAATGTTCGAAAGGGTTACTGTGGCCCTGGAACGCAAACGATAACTGAAGGAAGGTGGGTTATAGTTAGTAAATGTTTGACACGCCCTTTCGCTCCACCCAGAATAAAGTTATTTAATAATTACTCACCTCATAAAAAAAACTGGACCAACAGCTTAACATGTTTTCCGAGGCACGGAAGAGTTTCATTATAATTTCTTTCTTTCTTCTTTTTTTTTTGGGTTCCGTACCTCAAAAGGATAATATGGAACCCTATATAGGATCACTATGTTGTCCGTCTGTCTGTCTGTTTGTCAATACCCTTTATCTCGGGATCGCGTGGAGGTATCGAGTTGAAATTAAAACCCAGGTCAGGCTATTACTCAGGTACGGAGTCCCATGAAGCTGTAAAAAACTCAAACTTCTAAGTTAACGAAATAAAAAGGGCCGTTTATGTCGCAAAAACGTATATTTCGACACTCTTAATGGAATCAAAATTCATAGGGTACTTCCCGTTGACTTAGAATCCTGAAATTTTGCATAAAGCAAGTCTTATAACACAGGTAAGGAAGAAGAATCTGAAAACTGTAAATTTGTAGTTACCTACGTCACAAAAAAATACTTTTTTATCGATTCGGAAAAATCTTCGTAACCGGGAATTGAACTGTTTTGAGAGCTAAGTGTGTACGGAACCCTCAGTGCGCGAGTCAGACTCGCACTTGCCCAGTTTTTTTTCTAAATACATTGCGCCACACAAGAATTTAACCCGGTATCGTAGGTTCTTTCACAAACATGTAAACTTACATACACAAGACACCCAGACCCGGAAGGCCCAGTAGGTCATATAAATATTTGTTCTGTACGGGAATTGAACCCGCGACACTGCGCAAACCATGCTGCAAGCACCACAAGTTCCTCCGCTAATGTTTTTCTGAAATCCGAAACGTTTATTTCAAATAGACCAATTACAGGCACTTTTGAATTGTCAAAATGTCGGTCAGTCAAAAAAGTGAAGCTAAATTGCACGTTCCAAAGCTTAGATCTCGATGGAGAAGAACGTGCAAGAAACTCCATGGACACTTGGTTTCATATTTCTTGTTGCTTCTATTATGTGAGCACAAAGGAGATTGACCAAAAGCAGTCTAGCAAAGATGCGTGAACGAAAATCAAATTAATATAGAAATTATTTGCTTATTTTTTTACAGCTTTTCACTTCAGGAATTCTGTTTTCGTATCCGGAATTATGATTTTAAGATAAACAGTAAATTAACGATTGCTAGGTACATTTTTTTTTTTTAATTGATATAAACTAGTGCTCGACTGCGATTCCACCTGATGGTAAGTGGTAATGCAATCGTTGATGGTGAGGCGCACTAACATTTCCAGTCATGATTGACGTTTCGTTCTCTTCATTTGTACGAGTTACGTAAGCTATATATTACTATACTCTTTGTACGTAAGTATGAACCTTTAGACAAAAACATCACAAAAATGATATCAATATCTTAAATAGCTAAGTAATTAGTAATACCATAACGTACTGTATATGTATTTTATCGTTCCGATAGTATAATATTTATTTTGTGCTTCGTCTCACGCAGATGCAGCTGTCAAGCCAGATGACAGACGGATGATAACTAACAATGTTGTTTTGTACCTACATGAGTGATCTGTGGTCATTTTACAAGTTGCGAGTTGGTTAGACATAATTTGTAGGTTATCTCCGTTTTTGTTTAATTACTTTAAAACTCGGGTGTTTGTGGGAAAATGAACACTTTTATTTAATAGTATATAAAGCGTAGTCTATATTAAATAAACATTTATTGTGCTTCAACTTAAGACGGATTTCCATACATCGTTGGTCATGATCCTTTAAATAAGTGATAACGTAAAAAAAAATGAAATTGAATTAAGCCACTGGCAGCTAAGAGATGACCAGTCTCAACTGACGGCACCAGTTCACGATCATGACGCGTGCATCAGCCCCACTCAGCTCAACCATTTTGAAGGGAACCGAATGACCCAATAACACGTGCCACCATCAGCGAGACATTTGAGTGAGCATGACAAACTTTCACTAACCATCAACTCAAAATCCATTATAACCTGCATTCACAACGAGACCTAAAACATCATGACAACTAAACATCCCATGCAATCTAAAATGAAATAATTTAAATCGGGCTCCGAATCTATGCATGCAGTGGGTAATATAATAACACTTCCCCGGCTGTAACAACGTGAAGAGACGTGAGAGAGATGTTCTTGCTTTATTTTATATTAGTGGGGCTACCAGGGCTCTCAGTATAGACATTTACTCTAGCAAAAACCATGTTCATGTTAGTAGACTTTTCCAGAGAAAAATAACTGGCCCTTAAAAATAAAATAAAATATTTATTTATTTTATTATTACACACAAATATACAGAAGAAGAACCACAAACTGGTACCCTATGGGAAGAAAGCGCCGACAAGGCAGACCACAAAAGAGATGGAGTGACGGCACTATAAAACAGCAGGAAAAACATGGAGCAGAGTGGCCCGAGAAAGGTCAACGTGGAAACGACTGGAGGAGGCTTTTACCGCTGTCTAGCGGTCCTTGTACAGACCAAATATATAATTATTATCTACTAGTTATAAAGGAAAAAAAAATTGTAGAAGGAAAATAAAGCTATTTTTATTATTTATTTATTTTATACAGAAGAAGATAGTATTATAAAAATTTGTACAAAGGTACTGCTTATTTCAAAAATAAATTTCTTCCAGCAGATCTGTGAAAGGAGAGATTAGAAGAATTGTAGACTATAGTGTGTAGAAATAAGCAAAGAAAAGTTTGTGAAATCTTAAACTAAACTAATAAATACTGATATAACTATAAATACCTTATACATAATATATATATATATATATATGTATACATGATCATCACACAAGAGAGGAAAAATAGTGCTCTTTTACTTGAGTCTTAAAGAGTTAAATAGTTTTCAAATCACAAATGCTAGGCGGAAGAGAGTTCCATAACCTTACTGTATGAACAGAAAAAGAGTAGGAGTAGCAGCTGGATTTGTGAGGAGGGGATTTAAGTAGGGATCTTAGGATTTACATTGTTCTCACATGATAGTAGCGACAAGAAACGTGTAACTGAGATATTTGTAATACATAACATGATTGAAAAGAGTGTCCAAGGAATTTCTTGCACATTCTTCTCCTACTTTCGACTATTTTAGATCTACGCTTTAGAATGTGTAATTAGCTTCATTTTTTTTTTCTGACTGACTGACTTCTTGAAATTTCAAAAATGAAAGAAAGAAGAAAGAAAATCATTTTATTTGGCGGAACAAGGCGCAAATTTAGAACTAACAAATTATAAGTATATTATGTGAAAGAAATATGCGCCACATCCGCGCAAAACGGCCGAACGCTCAGCATAATGCCGTGACCACACGCAAAATGCGATGAGTCTACGGCGCTGGTTTTCAGCGTGGGCCGGTAACGGTATCGACATAAAGACGTCGGCACGGTATTGTGTGCTAATTAAAGTGCTTGTAAATGGTTTATTTGAAATAAAATGCTTTGAATCTTTGAAAACATCATCTCCCTATCCTCTTTCCAACTTGCTTGGGGTCAGCTTCCAGTCTAACCCGATGCGGCTGAATAGCCGTATTTTACATGGAGCGAATGCCAACCCAGTTTCTGAACAACACGATACACCTTGGATAGACTGATGGTCAGATTTTCTGGCGTCTGACTACCTGAAACGACTGTCAAAGATCTAGAGATGATCATTTTGTAGAACATAACTTAAAAAATAACAGATTTTCTTAAAAAAATGCATACAAATATGTAAGTACAGCGATAGCGCAAAAGTTATCTTAAAAACACAATTTTTCAAATTCATTTTAAATTTTAATATATAGGGTGACTGGGAATTAGTGTACGATACTTAAAGACGTGATTGTGCTCACGATAACAAACAATTTTTATTATGGGAGCAAAGCCGAAATCGCGAAAAAAATATCAGCTGTTCAGTACATTAGGCAAACATAAATGTACTGAACAGCTGTTTTTTTTTTCGCGATTTCAGGTTTGTTTCCATAGTAAAAGTTGTTGGTTATCATGAGCACAATCACATGTTTAAGTATCGTATACTAATTACCAGTCACCCTATATAACTGGAAAGTTTTGAGTGAAACCCTGATTTCAGTCATATAAAACCGTCCAGACATTTTAGCTGCTTGCGATATGTAATGTACTTATTCTTACTCCAAATGCGGTGCAAAACTGACATCCTGAACAAAACCTAAAAAACTTGACATTTCAGGAGAATGAAATCCTTGACGTCAGGTAACCCCATATAGAACCCACAGGGCATCGAACTGCTACGACAGCCACTAGTAAAGGCGGCATGTGCATGTCATAATTCTTCACCCAAACCAAGCGTGGCAGTGAGGTGAGAAAACGGTAACTTTGTTTACACAAAGAAACAAAAAATAGACTGTTTTTTTGGTTTGAATTAATTAAATTACTCCTCCCACACTGAAAAAATGGGTCGTGGAGCTCTTAGGTCCCAACTTCCATCTGTATTTTTTTTTTGAGTGCTATTTTGAGACTACAAATAAAATAAATATAGTTTTTTTGGTAACTGTACTACAATGCCTTTTTCCATGTGGTCCCAAATTACTAACAAAATTTTTTTTTTTAATAGTTGGAAGTTGGGATCGTGGTTCCGGTCCAAAGAGCCCCACGACCCGAAAAAATAATAGTAATCGTTTATTTCATAAGCCAAATACAATGTGTCCATCTCAATCGAATATATAGGGTGACTGGCAATTAGTGTACGATACTTAAACACGTGATTGTGCTCATGATAACAAACAATTTTTATTATGGGAACAAAGCCGAAATCGCGAAAAAAATATCAGCTGTTCAGTACATTAGGCAAACATAAATGTATTGAACAGCTGATTTTTTTTTCGCGATTTCAGGTTTGTTCCCATAGTAAAAGTTGTTGGTTATCATGAGCACAATCACGTGTTTAAGTATCGTACACTAATTGCCAGTCACCCTCTATAAACAATTCAGTACAATACAACGCTATGCATTAATCGAGACAGAGTGAACGTCTGTGTCTGTGCTAGTATAAAGTGTGTTACGGACACAAGCGCTTACCCCTTACGTTATTTCTTTTTTTTTCTCGCTTCATAGGATCACGCTTGACCGCTATCTCACCTGATGGAAAGCGACGATGCGGGAGACGATGGAGCGCGCTTTCCTAGAAGCAACCCATTCACTCTTGACTCAAAGATTCCCGGGTTGTAGCCATCAGGAATCACAGATTCCGGCAAGGAATTCCACTTCTACTCCACAAGTTAATAACTATTACGTAAATAAATAACACCAGGCTCTTTCTTATGTTTTTAAGATAACAAAAATCTTCCTTCAGGTGCTCTTTGCATTCCAGGGATGTTACCATGACGTGGTAAAATGTCAGTTGTGTGAGTAAGGAACAGGGATGGAGCTATATAGGGTGTCCCATCCCTTTAACAGTGCAGTTTTAGGACTTCAGGGCTACGGTAACCCAACAATCTCGCTCCCCTGGCAGGTATCAGCCCTAACAGGCTAGTGTTAAGTCTACTGCTCTTTAAAGGTGCTTTTAAAACTGCAGGCACACGATAATTTGTCTTAGAACAAAGGCGTTTAAGTATTTCTTATCAAAATATAAACAATGAAAAATGTATTTGTCAATATTTATGACTAACCTTTTTTTTATTTTATGTGTGGGAAAATCATCTAACGACATCCCTCGCTCTTGGGCGGAGCGGGAGGACGTGTCAGACTTTTACAGACTAAAAACCCCTCCTGTTCCTTCTTTGCCATTGACAGGGCCAGGGATCTCTTTAGAGCTCCAGTAGGCTTCGACCCTGCTGGGCCCCTACGGTTGCTGACATCTCTTTGAGGCGCGCGTGGAACACTACGCGCCGTCGACGACTTGGGCTCGGTCCGGACGGTAACGGTCGGACCGCGAACTACCCATTGCTCGCCGTATGACAAACCGATAAGATAAAGTCCTGAACTAAAATATTTAAGTTATCATATCCTCTTTCAAAAAGTACCCAACTTAAAACTATTAACCCCTGAGGATCTATATAACAACCACATAGTCCTTACCTAAACTAAAATATTTAGATCGTGATAGCCTCCTTAAAACCGCACGTGACCTAAAAACACTATCTTCTGATCTATATAAAGCATAAAGCATAATCAGCCTTTTAATGTTCCCACTGCTGGGACTCAGACCTTCTCTCTAGGAGAGAGATTGGGCCGTAATCCGCCACGCTGGCCCAGTGCGGGTTGGTGGATGTCACATGTCTTCGAATTTTTTGTTCTAGGACATGCCGGTTTCCTCACGATGTTTTCCTTCACCGTTTTGAGAACAGTGGTGATGAAATAAATTACACAAAGTAATGCACCTGGCTGGGTTTGAACCCACGACCTACAACTCGTAAGTCGGTGCCGTTACCACTCGGCCACCACTGCTCTTCTGATCTATAAAACAACCATATTCCGACTACTCCTTAATTTCCTTCCACTGCAGCGGACGCCAGCCACAAAATATCCATATAAAGAGCTCCTCGTATAATAAGTTCCAAAGTAACTAGTTAGTATAATTCCGCATGTGACCGGCGGTCGGGCGAGGAACTAATTCGCGCTAGGTTCCGGAATGAACTGCCTGCCGGTAACGAATGGCGCTGAGGATCACTGATCTATAATGGCTAGAATGGGCTCACGTTTATAAACTTCTTTTTCCAAAAAACTGGGCAAGTGCGAGTCAGACTCACGCACTGAGGGTTCCGTACAAACTTACCTATGAAAACAGTTCAATTCCCGAATTGAAATACGAAGTTTTTTTCCGAATCGCCAAAAATAGTTTTTTTTGTGACGTAACTATAATATTTACACACAATATTAATAACTGGCCAAACTTAAGTGGCAGTGGGCAGGGCACATTGCTCGCAGAACAGATGGTCGATGGGGATGAAAGGTTCTGGAATGGCGACCACGTACCGGAAGACGCAGCGTTGGAAGGCCTCCCACAAGGTGGACCGATGACCTGGTGAGGGTCGCGGGAATCCGATGGATGCGAGACGCACAGGACCGGCCATTGTGGCGACATTTGGGGGAGGAGTATGTCCAACAGTGGACGTCTTTTGGCTGAAATGATGATGATGATGATTAATAACTTTATAGGACATTGCTTTGCGTCCATACATTGTTCGCCCTGGAGCCAAGAGCATCGGAAAATTATGTATTGTATTCTCTATCATTAGTAAACTCCTGTAAGATCTTATTTTTATACCAGACTGGCTGCAGAAACGATATATTTAAAAAAAAACCTGTATATGTGTGTGTGGTCTGTATCTACTGTAATAATTTTTAAACAAAAAATGTAGATCGAGCTATAAAGAAAACATAACATGCATGCGTAACTCTATTATTTTTTAGTATGTCTAAGGAAATCGCTTAATTATTTTATCGAGTACATTCGCAACGTAAACGTTACTATAAAAAATCTTGAACCTTCAAGAAGCATTCCTTGATAGGATATTCAAAAATAAATAGCCTGTTGTTTTTTTTTTTTATTACTAATATTGATAGTCTCGCGTTTGACCACTATCTCACCTAATGGTAAGCGATAATGTGGCCGACGATGGAGCACGCTTGCCTAGAAGTAACCTATTCACTCTTGACTTAAATACCCCTAGGGTTGTAGCTATCGGGAAACACAGACTCCGGCAGGGAATTACACTCCTTAGCTGTACGTATAATGAATGTGTTTCCAAAGCGCTTTGTACGTATGTGTGGGATGTCTACCATGTACCGATTTATGTTTTTAATCTTTAAAATAATTGGTAAAGAAACCCAGTAGAGCCTTCTAAAAAATTTGTAAAAAAATGTTACCTAACAAGAAATGGGATATATAATACAGAAGTGAACAATGACCATCATCAAACTAAATACAATCGTTTAGTTCTAACTTCTGAGCCGCTTCTAGTAATGACTGTACATTTAAATTCTCTTTGTCCCTGCCGCCAATTGAAGAGCCTTCATTTGTTATACTCAATGTAGTTTTTGCTACATTAATCGTTATAAATATTAATGAACTAACATTTACTTGATAGAGGTAGGTTCATTTATTTTATTAAAAAATCTAGGCCACAATGTAGTTAGTATTTCGCCAGTATTTAACCCCCACTGCAATATAGGTGTATTGTAGGTTAGACCGCTTGTGTGTGTGCCTATCTGTCTTTACGTGTGTCTGTTTGTCGCACAGCAGCTTCTAAACGGGTGAACTGATTCGAATGCTGTGTACAGCACATATAATAATAGGTCTTTACCTATGAAATTGTAGTTTTTTAAAACGGGTTGCTTTGAAGTGTTATATCTTTGGATTTACTTGGAATTATAAGTTCAAATAAACTTTATATTAAATGTATGTTATTCTTTTTTCGAAATTAGGTATTTATTGGTTTCTTTGTGTTTTGTATTTTCTGTAATATCGCTGTATTTATAACCATTTTGGTATGAAATCTAAGAAAACTCGCATTATTTTGTAATATGAGTTCTACCGTGGAAAAAATGTGTCTCAAGCAGTATGCAATATTCATGATGTATACGGACTTAAAACTGCTAATGAATTTTCTGCTAATCTGTTCTGCTAATTATTTTTTATCCCGGAAGTATTTTCTCTTGGAATAATTTTCAACTTTCACGCGTGTAAAATCGTTGGCAGGAATTAGTTGAGGGTTATAAACTCTTCGATTGTGTCTATAGGCTTATGATCTCATGTGTATTATTATAGTAACTAAAAAAAAAAATATTTTAAGTAATTTGTTCATAACGTTTAAACGAAATCAAGCTACTTTTCCGTTTTTAATTAACTATCATTTACATAGCCTTCTCAAACTCTAAACCACTATTATAATTGGCGAAATTTTGATGCTTGTGCAACCTAATTCAGCTATAATAGAAGCACTGTAAGCCTCTTACATGTTCTAATCTGACAGGTATACCTGCACTTAAGTATACCAAGGACACAGAATAATTTGGGTACAGAAGATTAACTCCATGCAACGAGCGAATTCGACAACATACATTCATGTGTTTTTTTTTTTAGGTTTGAAAATCAACTAATGACAAATCCCGCTCTTGGGCGGAGCGAGAGATAGTGTCAGACTTTTACTGACTAAAAACCCACTCCTGTTCCTTCGTTGCCTTCGTCCCAGAGCCCCGGGTTTCGTTTTCACACTACCCATGGCCCCAGTAGGCTTCGACCCTGCTGGGCCCCTACGATTTGCTGACATCTCCCCGAGGCGCGCGTGGAACAATACGCGCCGTCGACGACTTGGGCTCAGTCCGGACGGCTACCGGACGGTCGCACGGCGGGCTACCCATTGCTCGCCGACCGCAAGCCCGCGCCTAAAGGTGGCCGGAAATCGGGATCGGAATCCCGGCGGCGGTTGGGGCATGAGGACCGTCGTATCACGCGATCGGCAGCCTCCTTTGCTAGCATTACTGCTTCACAGAAGGAGGCGAGGAGGATCCGTTCAGATTCATTTGCTTCATGTACAGAGTGTCTGTGTGAGTTTGGTTTACGTTACGAAGGATGCTTAAAGGTAGCCCGCGAAATTCATTTTTGTTAAGTTTTTTTTTTCATTTTGCAGAACAGTGTCAAGTCGTATGTATGATGAACTGAAAGGGTTTTTTATTGATGATGATTTTAATGATTATAATTCTGTTAATTAATACCTACGTATAGCACCCGTCAATCATGATCGGCGGCAACGACCTCTCGCGCCGGGCCCTGGTACAGGCCATGATCCGGAGCGAGGGGGAAGGGCAGGCGGTCGCCTCCTTCTGCGAAGCAGTAATGCTAGCAAAGGAAGCGGCCGCGAGGGAAAAGGCAACGCGAAAAAAGAGAGACAACACCTGAAAACTCTATTAGCATTCGGTAATTCCGTAATTTACTCGAATATTTTACAAAAATTTCGTCAGTTAGAATATTGATTAAATTTAATAAATAATAATAATAATAATATGTGAATGTGAATAATAAATGAACTTAGGCCGCGCTTACCTCGTTTGCCCATGCATAATAAGAATAAGGCACTGGTGGCTGCTCTGGATTTGCAGTTGTCAAACTATTTTGACGACTGCAAAGATCTCACTGATGCACACTCGATAATGTACTGCGCAGCTGTTGCGGCATGTCGTGTGGCTCAAGTCAAGTTTCCAAACTGTGACGTAGCTACACGACCGAAACCAGCCGTGCCGGCTTGGCAGTGCAGGATCGAGCGTCGTATTGGTGGGGCCAGAGCACTCATCGGCAAACTAATCTGCTTCAGGGAGGGCAACACTCGCCCAAGAGTGATGCGCTTTGTGAGACGGGCGT
Organism: Mythimna impura; assembly: GCA_905147345.3. Classification (NCBI taxonomy): domain Eukaryota; kingdom Metazoa; phylum Arthropoda; class Insecta; order Lepidoptera; family Noctuidae; genus Mythimna; species Mythimna impura. The sequence goes on from LR990355.1 coordinate 27,387,834, forward strand.
TTTCGGGGACTGACATCAGCCCCCGAGACTATATGTCCCGTGTCACAGAGCGCATCGACTTCCTGAAGCAGAAGGTGTATGCATGGGCAAACCGTATCCGCAGGTATAAGCGGCGGGTGGAGCGATACACCCAGAATCGCACATTCCGGAGTAATGAAAGGTGGGTTTACGAGTATAGGGCTTGGGAGAGACCGGACCAAGGTGTGACTGATGCGTGCCTCCCGGATGATGACGCCATGAGTTCATTCTGGCGCAGCATCTAGTCGGTGCCTGTCAGTCACACCGAGGGTGACTGGACTCGAGAGGTCGAGCGTGCGTGCGATCCAATACCACAAATGGGAGCAATTGACATCAGCCCCCAAGATGTAGCTCGTGCAGTCCGTCCGTTGCCAAACTGGAAATCTCCAGGGCCGGACGGGCTGCACAATTTCTGGATTAAGTGGTTTACAAGATCGCACGCTCGCTTGGCATATCTGTTCCAGTCTGCCTTAGAGTCAGGGTCACTACCCCAGTTTCTTACAACAGGAATAACCCACCTGCTGCGGAGTACTGCGGATACTGCGGAGCCTAAAAATTATAGACCGATCACGTGTTTGCCGACGGTCTATAAAGTTCTTACATCCATACTGAGAAGCAAAATTAATAGTCATATTGACAAAAATTTAATCATGTCACCTTCTCAGAATGGATGTAGGAACGGGTCCCGCGGTACTAAGGAGCTGCTCCTCATTGATATGACCATTAGCCAACAGGTTCGACGTTCCCGAAAGGATCTGTTGACATGTTGGATAGATTATAAGAAGGCCTATGACTCTGTTCCTCATACATGGCTCATGAGGGTGCTGGAATTGTATAAAATAGATACAACACTACGCACCTTCCTGATGTCGTGTATGAGGCAATGGAGTACGGTCCTCCGCTATCCAGGATGTCGACATACCCAGAGGAATAGCGAACCTGTAAGGATCGAGCGAGGTATATTCCAGGGAGATAGTTTGAGTCCACTTTGGTTTTGCCTAGCCTTGAATCCTTTAAGCACACTGCTGGAGAATTAGGTCTAGGCTATCGATTGAAGAGAGGTGGTCAGGTAATATCTCACCTACTTTACATGGATGACCTGAAACTTTTTGCCCCCAACAATCTGCAACTGATGGAGCTACTGAAGGTAACTGAAACCTTCAGTAGTGCCATCAGGATGGAGTTTGGTGTGGACAAATGTGCGGTCATGCATGTAAAGCGAGGGGAGGTTGTGGAATCCGTGGGCACTCAACTCACGGATTCCATAAACCTGAGATCCATCTCTCCAACCGAAACCTATAAGTATTTGGGTATGTCGGAAGCTCTAGGCATCAATATCACTGACATGAAGCAATCGTTGAAGGAGCGTTTCTTTGGACGCCTGAAGAAGGTATTTAATAGCCTTCTTTCAGGCGGAAACAAGGTGCGCACTTTCAACGGTTGGGTCATGTACATCAATACCGGCGTATTGATGTACTCTTTCGGCGTACTCAAATGGACTCAAACGGAACTTGACGCCCTGGATAGGAGGGTCCGCACACTGCTGACTGCATACCGAATGCATCACCCACGATCGTCGGTGATGAGATTGTATATCCCGTGGAAGTGTGGAGGTCGAGGTTTTTTAAATGCTAAGACCCTACACAACCGCGAGGTATGCAGTCTCAGGGAATATTTCCTAGCTCGACGTGGGTATGCATCGAGATGTAGTGGCAGTGGATAAGAGACTCACCCCGCTCTCCCTGGCTAATGAGAACTGGCGCAAACCGGTAGTGCTTGACACTAACAATCGCAGGGAAGTATGGCAGAGCAAGGAACTTCACGGACGCTTTTTCCGGGCCCTTCACGGGCCCGATGTAGACCAATTGGCGTCCGTAGCCTGGCTACGTTCCGGTGACCTCTTTGGGGAAACCGAAGGTTTTGTCTGTGCAATTATGGACGAAGTTATCATGACGAATAACTACCGGAGATTTATTGTGAAGGACGGCACGGTTGACATCTGTCGGGCATGTCACCGTCCGGGAGAATCAATTCGTCACATTATCTCTGGTTGTTCTCGTCTAGCTAACGGAGAGTACTTGTATAGACACAACCTTGTAACCAGGATTATCCATCAGCAACTTGCTCTGAAATACTCTCTTGTGGAATCGGAAGTGCCGTACTATAGGTACGAGCCCGATCCAGTTCTTGATAATGGTCATATCACTTTGTACTGGGATCGGTCCATCATCACTGACAGGACTATTGTAGCCAATAAGCCTGATATAGTGGTGGTGGACCGAAGCGAGAGGCGTGCAATGATTGTTGACATATCCGTTCCGCATGACGAGAACCTCGTGAAAGCCGAGAAAGATAAACAAATCAAGTATATTGACTTGGCTCGCGAGGTTGTCGAAATGTGAGATGTGGACTCGGCGATCATTGTACCGATAGTCGTGTCGGGCAATGGCTTAATAGCCAAGAGCCTCGACCAACACCTTAGGAGGCTCGCGTTAGGCGACTGGATTCAGAGGGCTTGATTCAGAAAGCGGTACTCCTGGACACGGCTCGCATTGTTAGGAGGTTCCTTTCTCTGGAGCCCTGACCGCCGGTAGCTTGGACCCTATTCCCGATACCGGTGGGGTACTATTTTTTGTATTTTTAAATGTTTTTTTTTATATATGTTTTAAGAAATATTTAAAAATGTACAAAATATGTATATAAAATAAATAAAGGACATAATAATAATACAAGATACTGTGTTTCCAAAATATCTAACGAAAAATGTGTAATAAAATCATAATCGCTTATGAGCGGTTGTATGAAAAACATTGAAAATGTGTGTAGAGTTGCATCCCATTAACTTCCCTTGTAAGTCACTCTATCTATTGCTGAAAACCATATGAAAATCCGTGCTGTAGTTTTTGAGTTTATCGCGAACAGACAGACGGACGCGATGGGAGACTTGGTTTTATAATATGGAAAGATGTAAGAATAGTTGAAAAATAATTAATTTGACTCAACACAAGGCACACACAATATTTAAGTAACACAAAAGAAAAATAAAATGGAAGCAAAAATACAGCAGGGTGCCTCACGGCTGTATCAAAATAATTTTAAATTTGCATGCCAATTCACAAAAATATATATTATACTAGAGGTGCTAGAGGTCCCATCAGAGTTTTGTTTTTTTAAATAGAGAACCGGACTGCAGCGCCACCTACCGGGTCTAATTGTATTTTCAAATCATCCAGGGACCCACTTCAATATACACACGAAACTTTATCTATATCGGTTAAGCCGTTTAGGAAGATTTAGGTGACAAACACACGTTCAGAAGAATTATATATATAAAGATTATCATCTTTTATACAGTATTTATCTACACTAATATTATAAAGAGGTAAAGTTTTTTTTTGTTTGTAGGAGGTAATCTCTGAAAGTACTGGTCCGATTGCTAAATTTTTTTCACCGATAGAAAGCTGCTTTATTCCTGAGTGACATAGGCTATATTTTATGTTTGCGAGCAAAGCCGCGGGCAAAAGCTAGTTGCAAATAAGTAGTTTTGAATTTGGAACGATTGTATGTATGTAACCTTTTTTAAACATTCACGTATAGTTGTGACCGTGCATATGCATTAGCTCGTTGTATGAAGCAAGTCTTCTGTATTAGAACTATTCTGTAACATGATGTATTACCTACTAAAACACAGGTACACACTAATGGATGTAGTTTGCAGTAATGCATACACGATTGGCCACTGATCGGAATCTAAGTTACCGTTTCCCGTTTGATTGACATTCGCTTTGCATTTCATTAGTTTGAAAATAATTGGATAATCGCATAGAGTTGAACTGAATTACGGATATTTTGCAGATAATTTATGGTACACGGTAAATGTTTATCGAAATATACCTATACAGTAGTATTTTTTTATCAGAAGTCAAGTCACTCAAAAGGCAATAGAAAGGGCTATGCTCGAGTTTCCTTGTGCGATCGCATCAAAAATGAGGATAACCGCAGTAGAACCCAGCAGGGTCGAAGCCTACTTGGGCTGATATGTAAATATGAAAAACGAAACGATTTGATATGTTGGCAATCGCGGTCTCCACTCAAAAGCAATATTGGAAAATTGCCACCTCAGCTTGCATTTTCTTACGGGATTGTTCGAAAGATTTACCACGCCCCTGTAACGTGAGGTGCAACTTGAGGAACGCGGGTTTTAGTCAGTGAACGTCTGACACCCTCTCTCGCTGCACTCAGAGCGGGAGAAGTTAGAGCTCACATACACAAGTGGCATGTTGCCAACAGCAGAGGTAACTGCAGCCGACGATCTATATTGACACACACGACACCTGCCGCTGATCTTCAAAGTTGGAATACCGACGGCCGTCGTTGATGCGTTAACAGCAACCGCCGACGTGTCGATAGTTGCCGCCGACGTGTCGATAGCTACCGCCGACGTGTCAACGGCTGCCGCCGCCCCGTATCTTCGGCTGCAGTTACCTTTGCCGTTGGCAACATGCCGCTCGTGCTTGCACTTATTTACTGATTTTGCACCCTTAAAAAAAGGCCAAGTTAATAATAATAATAAAACCCTGTTTCCGATGCCAGTGGGCTATTATTTTTTATATGTTAGATTTTTTAAAGAAATACTTAAGTTTAACGATTCTTCGTTCTTCTGCGGATATCTCAATTTCTGATTCGATCATGCAAGGAAACTCTTAGCATAGCTCTTTCCATTGCCCTTTGGGTGACTAAGCTTTGGATGAGGCCCATTGTGAGCGACCACGTTTCGGAACCATAAGTCATCACTGGTAACACGCACTGGTCATAAACTTTCTTCTTGCTACACTGTGGTATGTTGGACGAGAAGGTACTGCGCAGCTTCCCGAACGTGTTAACATCTTTCTCGAAATTAGATCTACCCAACTGGACTGTCTGTCCGAGGTAGACGTAATCGTCCACAACTTCCAGTATAGAGTTTCCGATCTGGATAAGAGTGGGTCCTAAATGGTTGTTTATCATAACTTTAGTTTTGTCCATGTTCATTTTAAGACTCACTCTTTCGGAAGCTCTGCTGAGGTCATTGATTGCAAATGTGTACAGCCCAGATATATTGTCAGCTTCTCCATTGCCAGTGATGGTGTTCATCCACGGAGGTGGTTATAAAAGTGGTTCTGGAAACGACGATAACTACAGTCCAGACTTCCTTGTCCCACATGGCGTAAGACTTGTTACTGTAAACTACAGATTAGAAGCATTTGGTTTCTTGTGTCAAGACACTGAAGAAATACCTGGAAACGCTGGATTGAAAGATCAAGTGGCTGCTTTGCGATGGGTGCGAGACAATATTGGAAGTTTTGGTGGAGATCCCAACAATGTCACAGTTTTTGGTGAAAGCACAGGCGGTGCATCCACTAGTCTGCATATCATCTCACCAATATCCAAAGGTCTTTTTAAGAGAGCTGTCCCAATGAGTGGTGTACCGTTATGCGATTGGTCTGTGTCATTTGTACCACAAAAGAGAGCATTCATGCTTGGCAAAGAATTTGGCTTTGAAATCAATGACCGTAATGAGCTTCTAGACTTCTTACAAAGCGTTCCATCAAAGAAATTAATACACACAAATCCGGTCGTGTTATCTTTTGAAGAATTTAATAATAACATATTTAAACTGTACCATTTTACACCAGTTATTAAGAAAGATTTTGGGCAGGAACATTTTCTGATAAAAGATCCCTTGGAAGCATTGAAAAATAAAAGAATAAATGACGTAGATCTCCTTATTGGTTTCACAAGCGAAGTAGTTGTAATTGGAATCCCTTTCTTTGAACAATCAATTTTGAAACCATACAACCGTTATCCAGAACTGCTGGTCCCGAGAAATATCCTAATGCAAAGCATTCTGGAGACAGTTCTAGAAGTGTCGAAGAGAATACATGACTATTATTTCACTAAAATTATGCCTAAAAATGTACCGGAATTGAAAGATTCTTTTATATCTAATAAAGTAGAAAGTTACTCTCGGGTTATAAAGTATAAGAAAGAAAGAAAGAAAACATGTTTATTCGGCATGAATAGACGCACAATATAGTATCATACCTAGGTATGTGCTATTTCAAGACATGGTTTACCCGTATGAAAAATTATTTTACACACAATACAATGTGTGTAAAACTTTTACAAGATCATCGTTATAATTATGGTGTCACAAGAATTCCACTCCACATTCAAAAATACACTCAACAGATATTTTCCACGACTGTTCACTTGGAGACAAATCATCATCATCCTAGAGGATGCCAACTTTGCCGACGTCAGGAAGCGTTTAGACGAGGGGTAGGTAATAGCATCCCTCACCTGCCCGTAATTACAAGGAACGGAGGGATTATGGCGGATCCAGGATGCTAGGCTGGGATAATGGCGCGACGGATTTATGCATGAGGGTCGGGTACTCGTTTGGAGAAAATGGTGGGTACGATGGATTGAGGGAGGTCGTGTGTTGGGGTAGGTTGTGGATGTACTGTAGATGTTGTGAGTTTTTTTTTTGTTTTCCACAACTATCACACAATGCCCACCGTCAAGTCTCAAGCTAAGCAGAGTTTGTGTTATAAGTACTAAACAACTGATAAACATACTTATATAAATATAAATTACACCCAAAAACAGAACAAATGATATTTTATATCTATGTATAGTCTTATATATATTTTTAATTTAATTAAATTAAATTTGCAGTACACCGCAGTCCACCCCCTTTTTTATGTCAAGTTCTTAAAGTCCATCCTAAGGTTGTCTGGTAGATATCGCTGTTAGCGATAAAACCGCCATTGTACCCATAGATTAAGTTAGTTTATAAGTTTTTGTTACTATTTTGGTGTACAATAAAGTTTTATTCTATTCTATTCTATGATCGTGCTCATCACACAAACATTTGTCCTGGGTGGGAATCGAACCCACGACCTCCAGCATAGCAGTCAGGGCCACTACCTACTAGACCAACAGGCAAGTGAAAAATAACAAAAATCTATGTATGAACGATAGCAAATGAAAAAGGAGATGAACAAAATGTATTAAATAAACAGAACTCTAGATATAAAAGTAAGTTACTATTCTATAGTAGATTGTAACGGTGAAGTAGGTATAATAACAGTACGTAAGTAAGGCTTGTTAATTGCCGGTAAAAAAAAAATCTGCGAGATCATTCGAAACAGTTACCGTGGCCCTAGCCAAAGGGTAACTGAAGGAACACAGAATAGAATAGAATAGAATAGAATCGTTTATTTCTGAGTACATGGTATATGAAGATCTTAATATTAGACGGAATCACATATACTACCTTTGCCATAAACAGGGTGACTGAATCAGAAAAATTCTGACACTCTCTTACTCCACCCAGTGCAGAAGATACTGTGATGGGTGGAGACGCAAATGGGCCTTCCATTTGCGTCTGGAACGCTTCTAGTTCAATTTACTATTATTATATTTTCAGAAGCACTTTTTGTTACATTATTTATAAAAATATATCATTTGCTTAGTCTTTTCTTATTTAACAACACTTTTAGGTGGGAAAATCATCTAATGACAAATCCCGCTTTTGGGCGGAGCGAGAGATAGTGTCAGACTTTTACTGACTAAAAACCCACTCCTGTTCCTTCTTTGCCTTCATTCCCCGGGGTTTCGCTTTCACACTACCCGTGGCCCCAGTAGGCTTCGACCCTGCTGGGCCCCAACTATTGCTGACATCTCCCTGAGGCGCGCGTGGAACAGTACGCGCCGTCGACGACTTGGGCTCAGTCCGGACGGTTACCGGAGGGTCGGACGGCGAGCCACCCATTACTTCGAATATCTACAACTTTTCTTACCATAAACCTTAAAAGCAAGCCAACGAGTATGTGACCTTCTTAGACGCCACAATATTATTTTGTTGATTTTACACCCAAAAAACTGGGCAAGTGCGAGTTGGACTCGCGCACTGAGGGTTCCGTGCAAACTTACCCTATGAAAACAATTCAATTCTCGAATTGGGTTACGAGGACTTTTCCGAATCGCAAAAAAGTTTTTTTTTTGTGACGTAACTACAAATTTACAGTTTTCAGATTTTTTTTCTATATCCGTGCTATAAGACCTTGTTTCATGCCAAATTTCAAGATTCTAGGTCAACGAGAAGTACCCTATGTATTTTGATTCCCTTGAGAGTGTCGAAATACACGATTTTTGCGACATGAGCGGCCGTAACTTTTTTTTCGTTAACTAAGAAGTTTGATTTTCACAGCTTCAAGGGACCACAGACCTGAGTATTTTTAATTCAACTCGATAATTCAACGCGCTCCCGAGATAAAGGGTGACAGACAGCCAGACGGACAACAAAGTTATCCTGTAAGGGTTCCGTTTTTTCCTTTTGAGGTTCAGAACCCTAAAAAAAGATACTTATACCGTACACCTAAAATGTCCCTTTTAATGGATCATACACAGGTTTTAGTCTGTAAAAGTTTTACACTCTCTCTCGCTTTACCCAGAACGAGAGTTATTGAATGAATTTACAGCTAAAAAAAAACAAATAATACGACTATTGGAAACTTAGGCATTATTCATACCAAACGTATTGTCGGCCGCTGACTGTGAGCGCGCGTTACGCAGTTTTTCGCTTTTTCATATATAGGGTGACCGGCAATTAGTGTACGATACTTAAACACGTGATTGTGCTCATGATAACAAACAATTTTTATTATGGGAGCAAAGCCGAAATCGCGAAAAAAATATCATATGTTCAGTACATTAGGCAAACATAAATGCACTGAATAGCTGATTTTTTTTCGCGATTTCAGGTTTGTTCCCATAGTAAAAGTTGTTGGTTAACATGAGCACAATCACTTGTTTAAGTTTCGTACACTAATTACCAGTCACCCTATATATTAACTTCTCGCTCACACCAAACCGACTATACGGTAATCGATTTATTGCACTACGCGTCTATGCGCGGCGGACACGGTTTGGCTACGTTGCCGAACGTAACAGTGTATTAGATTGCAGCGAAGCAGCGCTGCGGCCACAATTCATAAACCAACACAAGCTGTGCACAAATAAACTTTTTGTATTTAAGCCTACTCTTTTGTTCACACAAGCAGCACATTGTACTTACGCTCTACCGTATTGTCTGCTTGGTGAGAACGCATATTGCAGACTGAGTCCACGTTCACACCGAAACTGATAGTGAGCACACTCACAGTCGCCGGCGGATAATAAGTTTGGTGTGAACGATGTCTTAGAATTTTCATATGCTACTGACTTTGTGAGTTGACATGCCTCAACGACACACAGGAGACCGGTAATAGGACATAAGATTATTTTTACCCAGGTAATTATATCCTATAGCATAATTTTCGATTTTCAACCGAGCAAAGCCGATGAAAAAATTTAGAATTAAAAAGCTGTTACTTACATTGGATAGGGATATATTTCAAAAGGATTTTAACCTAATTTCTGATTGAACTCGATTCCACTACTGAACAACATGCAGCGTCTGCAATAATTTTTTCATTTTCCACAGATTATAAAAGCAATTTCCTCCACAGTTGCTAATTTCCTATAATAAACCGGTATTACGTGCAACGTCCAGCAATTCAGCGGATAATACCGGTTCGATCCAGATTGAACTACTTTCAATTTTCTTTTTCCTTACATTGAGTTTTGTAGTTTCATTTTGAATTAGTTTGAAATTAAATTACTTTAGTCCTTATTAGATGTATTAAGCTGGATGAACGTTTACATTTTCTGTTTTAGTAGGATCCATGGTTCTGTTTCTAAATTAATTATATAAGCTCACTTGTGCCTCGTCCCCGGCTTTTCATGGAGGTAAATTACATTTTATAAACTTTCCTCGTTTATTATTTTATCTAATAGTTTTTAGTGAAAACTGCATCAAACGATCACGCATCACTTTTTATCAGATTTTTACTGGCTAAAACCCACAGTGTTCCTTCAGCTCCCTTTGGTGTTCCCAGGCGGTCACCCATCCAAGTACTGACCGCGCCCGATGTTGCTTAACTTCGGTGATCGGACGAGAACCGGTGTATTCATTACGTGATCTAGGAGGAGCGATCATTAGTCTGTCTAAGGAGTATCATAGTGCCCTGTAACTGGGTTGTAGAGGTCTATTAGGCTGTCACTCCATGCAAAGCACGGGTATTCAGATGTATCCGGTTTGAGTGAAAGCTGAACCTAAGTTACTTGGAAAAAGGCTAGAGTGATGACGATCTAGGCGGAGTTATCAGATAAACAGACAGACGCAGACAGCGACTTTATTTTGTACTATGTAAAGATAAAGATACAAGGTAGGTAGAACATTGATAAAACACGCGAAGTTTGCGCATCTGTAAACTCATCAACTGAAACAAAACAGACATAATTATGTGTGTTGAAAAAGCTGTATAAAAAAATGACGGGTTGCACTCTGGGAGTGCCGGCAGAAGTGAAAACTTAAGTATTAACGTTGTGCGTTTTGGATCGTCTTACGAATTTTCGATCAGGTCACGTGTCCTGACGCGAGTTTAACATTTTTTACCCATTACAAAAAAAGTGTACAACGCCGCTAAAGAAGTTTTCACTTCAAAAATGTATATGCAAAACGCACAATAGTTGGCTACGCAAAGTGATATAGACCCTGTTCCATCATTGCGTAATGCGTGCCGACATCCAACCATCTTGAGATTTATGAACATTCACATTCACCCTCAATTCTGGTCCTTATGTCAGGGAAAAAAGTTGGGGATCCAAGCAAAGTTGAGACTGTACTTTACGCCAGAATAGCTGCTGAAGCTACGACAAGCGCAAGTTCAGTCGCTTATAGTACTTTCACCTCTGGGTTGGATCTGTCAGATAACAGGTTGATACGTTTTAGTCTATTGATTAACAAGCTAGGGTGATCGCCAATCAAGCCCTCTTCGAATCGAGGATCCAAAATCTGTTGAGTATTAAGCTAGAACTACACTGCGCACACGTGTGCCACGTACGCCGATCTGGGCGCGTCGGTCTCCATACATTTTATATGGAAACTAGACTTGTAGAGCTACACTAGATCCACACCACGCGTCGTCGTTCTACGTACAAATCAGGCGTGGTCCACGTGTGCGTCGGTCTAAAGTAGTTCTAGCTTTATTAGCTCGGTGTATTAGTTTTACTTCAGGGAGTCTGAATTTCACAATTTAGTTCTGTCAAGCCCATTCCATCATCGGACCACTAGACGTACTGCAATGCGCTACCGGTATACGTGTATGGTAGATATCTTACACATTCCCGCAAAATGGTTTGGAAACATTTATAGTGCATACAGCTAAGGAGTGGAATTCACTGGCGGAATCTGTGTTTCCTGACAGCATTTTTTTTTATTTTTTTTTCTTGATAGGTTCACGCTTGACCGCTATCTCACCTGATGGAAAGCAACGATGCGGTCGACGATGGAGTGCGCTTACCTAGAAGTAACCTATTAACTCTTGACCTAAATATTCCCGGGTTGTAGCCATCAGAAAAACAGATACCGGCAAGGAATTCCACTCCTTAGCTGTACGCACTATGAATGTGTTCCCAAAACGTTTTGTGCGTATAGGTGGGATGAGCTATATTTTGGGGGTCTTTGAGTCAAAATCGAAAAGGTTATTTATAGGCCAGAATACTCCAACATAGACAATGTCATTACTTACTTACCAACATGTGAGATAGTGGTCTAATGCTCCGTACTCACATACGGTTTTACTCGATAGTTTTACTCCAAAACGAGTAAATATTAACGTGTGGACCGCAAAACTCACAGCTCGAAGGCTCGCATCGAGCCGGCTCGATGGAATTATATAAAAGTAATTTCTTTCGCACCTACTCGAAGCAAGCCGTCGAGCTTGACTCAAGCGTGTGTATGTCGCCGCGTGTGGCGAGTCGAGCGTCAGTCAAGTTGATCGTCGTGAAAACACGTGTAGAATAAAAAAAAAATGATTTTCGAGTTAACCCAGTACCTCCTTTTATGTTTCTTCTTTTCATTTTCTTTAATTCTTTTATAATTAAGAACTGCGAGACTTGCTAAATGTAGCAGCCAACGTCTCCTTCGTTGAACAGACATGTTTTGGCTTGAACGGTTCGGTGAACACTGAACGGTGCGCGTTACTCGATAGATTAATGCTGAATGTGTGGACGAAAGCCCATGCTATGGTTTTTACTCGACATGATAGCTCGATCTAGTAAAACCGTATGTGAGTACGGAGCAGCTTTATGCCAGCCTAGAAATAGAGAACCGGGCAAGTGCGAGTCGGACTCACGCACTGAGGGTTCCGTACAAATTTATCTATGAGAATAGTTCAATTCCCGAATTGAGTTACGAAGATTTTTTCGAATCGCAAAAAGTTTCTTTTTTTTGTGACGTAACTACAAATTTACAGTTTTCAGATTTTTTTCCTATATTTGTGTTATGAGACCTTGCTTCGTGCCAAATTTCAGGATTCTAGAACAACGGGAAGTACTCTATGAATTTTGATTCTCTTGAGAGTGTCGAAATATACGTTTTTTGCAACATATACGGCCGTATCTTTTTTCTCTTTAACTTATAAGTTTGATTTTTTCACAGCTTCAAGGGACAGCAGACTTGAGTATATGGTTTTAATTTCATTTGATACCTTCACGTGTTCCCAAGATAAAGGGACTTGACAGACAGACAGACGGACGGACAACAAAGTGATCCTATAAGAGTTCCGTTTTTTCCTTTTGAGGTACGGAACCCTAAAAAAGGATAGTCGCTATCTTTTTTTTAGTGGTTGTTGAAATGCCAAAATGTGCCAAGAGGTGCCCCTGTACCATGACGTTCAAAGTAAGATTGTTTCATTCTTATTTCTGTGTGGGTAAGAGACAGAGCTATACAGGTTGTGTAGCGCCATCTCTTGCCCACAATGGAATAGGCAAAGGGAATAGGAATAAAACAATCTTACTTGAAACGTCATGGTAACCCCCGTGGTTGGATCACATGTCAGTTCATGTTTATTTTAGACATAGAATCCATTAGAGTAGGCCGCACAGTACTGCAAGACATAAACCTTTCCCATACTCCTCTAATCTTCTTTGATACTTTCCTTCTCCGGTCAACCGATCAGGAAGGAATCAAAATCATCACGCGTACGTTTTTAGGCCTGCCTTGGCTTCGATGGTATCTTCAGGCACCCATTGTTAGCTGATCCCGCCCAGTGGTTTTGATGCATCCTGTAATTGAGACCCACCTTTTTAAAGACGCATCGCCAAATTCTCTTCCCACCATTTTGTTTTACAATGCAATAGGGTCCGTTCCGATGCAGTTTGATTTAACCTTTCGAATACCGTAGGTAATTAGAGACAACAGAAAAACAATGAGAGAGCGAACGCCGGCGTTCGCTTGGGGTTGAATTGAAACATCAGTGTCGATCCTCATCTCATCCTATTAGAAGGCAGAATTGCCAAGTAATTAATACTTGCTAGCTCTAAACTCATCGATAGGTTCGAAAGTTAGCAAGCAGTTACAAAGTGCCGACTAAGGCAGTGTTTAGCCTGATTGAATTTTCAACGTTCGAACTTTTGGAATTGATTAAACCGTCATGTGGAATTACTAAAAGTATGGATTTCAGTTTGTGTTTCATTAAATTCGTGGGTTTTCAATTTTGGTTGGTGGTTGCGGTGGTTTTTGTGCCCTTGTTATCTACACTAATATTATAAAAGGGTAAAGTTTGTTTTTGTTTTTTTGTTTGTAAAGTAAGGTAATCTCTGGATGAGAAGTGATATGAAAGAAAGGGGAGTTAGTGATAGCATGACGAGTAACAGGACATAATGGAAGAAAACAACGTGTTGCGCCAACTCCAAAAAAAACGGGACAAGGGCAAGAAGATGATGATGATGATGATGAAAGTAAGGTCATCTCTGAAAATACTGGTGATTGCGAAAATTTTTTCACCGATAGAAAGTTGCTTTATTCCTGAGTGCCATTAGGCTATATTTGATGTATGCGGGCGAAGCCGCGGGCAAAAGCTAGTGTTAGAATATAATTGGTCAACTGCAGATCAAAATACCTATGAAAGTTAATGATTGATGCATTTCCAAAAAATGCAAACCTACTGTTTTTTTTAGGATACCTTTTGGGAAGGGTAAAAACGGGACCCTATTGCTAAGACTCTACTGTCCGTCTGTCTGTCACCAGGCTGTATCTCATGAATCGTGATAGCTAGACATTAAAATTTTTATAGATGATGTATTTTGTTGCTGCTTTAACAAAAAATACTAAAAACAGAATTAAATAAATATTTAAGTGGGACTCCAATACAACAAATTAACGTGATTATTTGGCCGTTTTTTTTTTTGCTATGGACAGTACGAAACCGTTAGTGCGCGAGTCTGACTCGCACTTGGCTGGTTTTTTATTTTCTTGTGGTAGGTTGACATTTGAGCTACCACAAGAAACAACTCACTTGATTGTAAGCGATGATGTGATTGACGATGACGCTAGCCTTGTCCTTTTATTTACATCCCCGTCATCCTCCAATGCTCGAGTTTGCCTAGCACTTGCCACTTCTGGGTGAAGTCGGACTTAAGACCTAAAACAAGCTCATTTCTAAGTAATTGAATGGTTTATTCTTTAAATGGGGGAGGGGGGGGGGGTTGCCATAATCGCCACGCTTGGCAAGCGGGTTGGCGATCGCAGTATAGTTGTTGAAGTCCACAGACGATGCTGCTGCCCATTTTCTGATATGTCCCTAAGTCGCCTCTTATGACACCGGGAAGAGATGGGATGGTGCCATTCTTTACGTCCAAAGACCATACGGACAAGAACCAAGGTTAACGACATAGCTTAAAGAATCGCCAAACTTAAGTGGCAATGGGCAAGGTACATTACACGCAGAACAGATGGTTGACGTACAGGATGATTTAGAGTTGGAAGGCCTCTCACAAAGTGGACCGATGACCTGGTGAGGGTTTCAGGAATCCTATAGATGCGAGACGCACAGGACCGTTCATTGTGGGGACACTTGAGTTAGGCCTATGTCCAACAGTGGACGTCTTTCGGCTGAAATGATGATGATGATGATGACGATAATTTCCTAAACTAGACACATGTCCTTCTCTTTCCATTCACATCACCCTTCGAAGCCCAAGTTTGCCCAGCATACGCTACTTCTGGGTGAAGTCGGACTTTAGACCTAAAACAAACTCAGTTCCAAATAATCGAATAGTTTATTCTTTAAATAAAATATTTTCAAAATGTCTGAATGGGCTGACCTTACTTCATACTATCGCTACAACAAAGCGTAAAGCGCTGACTCTGTTCGCTGTTTAGGCTTGAGCTGTCAACTGCCAGTTATGAAGTGTTAAAGCTGAAAGCGCTTGAATTTCGCCTGCACACGATCTTGCCTTTACTACGAACTGGTTTGGGTGTTTGTTATTTTTGGAATAAAGTATTGATAACTAAGTATTAGCTGCTGCAAGCGGCTTCGTCCTCATGATATCTATACATATAATAAAACAGTAAAATTATTTTGCGATGGTATTAATTGGCTCAAAAACTACTGAACCGATCCTGTTCAAATTTTGCATACATAATCCTTATAGGTCAGGGCAACTTTTAGGCTATAAATTATCACGCTATTTGCTATGGGGGGTGAGCAATAATCCAAAATGTCGATATTGAACGACATTTGCGAGTTCGATCCCCAGCTACAGTTAAAAATTTTGTCATTATTTTATCTTCTTTTTTGTAATAAAATAACTTTTACCATTTTTTCAAAATAAAATTGATATTTCTATTCGATATCTTCTAAATATTTTGTAAAAACTAATCAAAACACATAATAAAATCAAAGCGGCGAGTAAAATCACGTACTATAATGTTGTAAATATGGCATTACACGCACTTCAGATACTCGCAACGCCATCTAAAGTCTCAAAGTAGAAATAATGATGACAAAGACAGTTGAACTTCATATTTGATTTGATAGATGGCATTGTGTATTTTACGTAATTTTCTGACTGGCGGAAGAATGAACATCGCCCAAGTTTGCAGACAGTTCTATTGTTTAAAATTGGACGAAAACCGTTATAACCATAACGGTTTTCTGGAGTTAGACGTAGGCATTTTTAATCCTACTGCTTTTTTTCCCCGTGGTTGTAACAAGCTAATTGACCGTGATTATTTAAGGGTTACCAACCAAAGGCGATAAAAGTAAACACTTTTAATTATGTATTTAATTATTGACTTTAAAATAACACGGCCAAATTTTCGGAAGGGGTAGCATGGTCCCTTGCGTTGGAAGGCCCCCAGGTGGACCGATGACCTGGTGAGGGTCGCGGGAATCCGATGGATGTGAGACGCACAGGACCGGTAATTATGGCGACACTTGGGGAGGCCTATGTCCAACAGTGGACGTCTTTCGGCTGAAATGATAATGATAATGATGGCACCTTTTTTTTCTTTTTTTAAGGGTGGAAGTCATCGAATGACTTCTCCCGTTCTGGTTGGAGCGGGAAGGTGTGTCAAACTTTTACTGACTAAAACCACACCTGTGTCCTTCAGTTGCCCTTTACAACATCTCTTTGAGGAGCGCGTGGATCACTACGCGCTGTTGACGACTGGGCTCGGTCCGGTCAATTACCGGACGGCCGGACGGCTAACTACCCATTGCTGGATGTCCGCAAGCCCGCGTCTACCGTGGCTGGTCGTCGGAGTCGGAATCTCGGCTCGGCGTGAGGACGTTCGTGAGGCCTCCTCCTTCGCTAGCATTACGGCTTTGCAGAAGGAGGCGACCAAATGCCATTCCTCCTCGCTCTGGACCATAGCCCGAACCAAGGCCCGGCGCGAGAGGTGACTGACGTCGATTGCCTCCACGAGGACAAGCCAGTGCCCTGCCCTTGCGGGGCACACCTCTGTACGCTCCACTGTGTCCTCCGGGATGATGGCACCTTGCGGCCTAATAATGGCGTGTTTTATTATTAGCAGTCACTGCTTCATATAAAACGGGGTCGAAAGTGGTTTTCGTTCCTGATCACAGTTCGACAACGTATGATGTATCTAAATTTCCTTGTAGCCTTACGTCGACATCTGTACGTTACCTCCTTGCAGTGAGTGGTGACCAACACTGGAACAACCCTCTGAGGGAGGCCAGTCTCAGGGATAACACTAATCGGCTGCAACATTTGTTTACCGGAATTTCATTGTTTTTCACAAGCTCAGGGCTATTGAGGGTGTTTCACGCGGTTTCTGTTCCGGATTCGGTTGGAAGTACCCTGATGCGAATCGCCCGGAGGACCCGGTGTAGCATGCGGTGGAGGTCTATCCCGCTTGGGTGAAACGCCGTTTCTTCATAGAGGCAATCGGCGTCAGTGACCTCTCGGTTTGGCCATCAATATGCGAGTTCGATTAGACGGGGATACACTCGTTAAAGATTTCGCCGAAATTCATTCAAAAGTTGGAGACTCTTCATAGGGTAGTTTCCACTATGGAATAACATTTGTCTGTTATATGAGGACGTCAGTCAAATACTTACACACCAAAAAATCCTAGGTAAATGAACAAGTAATTTTTGCGCCCAAAATTAATGCAAGCATGCTGTTGCAAATTCTCCATAAGTATTGTTGTAAAGAAAGATAGTTGATGATGATGGTAGTTTTTGGATTCACTGGCTTTTTGGCTTTGCACTATCAGTGCACGTTATCCAGCTGAAGGTCGGTGTCCCGAATATGCTTCGTTTACCTCTACCAAAGCTGTCTAACGGCTTTAACTAACTTAGTGAAACATTATTGAGGCGAAAATTTTACGGGAGGTAACTCTTTCAAACAATCTCGCAGCCCTAGCAGACACTGGCCCTAGAGGGCCCTATCCATTTGCTGACATCTACATCTCGGTACTGATTGACATTTTTTCCACGAATCGCCTCCATGAGGACACGGTGGCGCCGGCGCTCCTACCAAGCGGGACTGACTTCCACCGTAAGCTCCATCGTATTCTCCGGGCGATCCGCATAATGGTGAGACCCGAGTGTTTCTTTTCACTGAATTCGATACAGATACCTCCCGAAACACCCACATCCGGTGAGTCCTGCAGAAAGAGAGGATGCCGTGACGCCTCTGTGGCCACTCCTCAAAGACAGGCATTACCGCTGCGATTGTGACGTGCTCACTGTGACAATGTTGTTTTACCAGAACATAAACCAGAAACATACATAAACTAGTGCCTTTCCCTTGGGGTAGGCAGAAATACCAACTGCTACGACTCTTACATACTCTTTCTATTCTTTGACGTTCATACATCTGGATCTGGACGAGTACGAGTACATAACATGTTTCCTGAAGGTAATTTCCGTTTTTACCTTTAACCGTTTTATGTAAAAGTACAATAAATAATTACGATGCTTTCAGAATGAAATGGAATGACAAAATGATTGTACAGTTTTACGAACTTAACGCAGACGAAGTCGCGGGCAACAGCTAGTAGTATAATATAAGCATTTTCAGCTTTATAATGTCCTCTCTGCTGAGACTCAGGCCTCCTCTCTAGGAAAGGGAATGGGCCGGAATCCACCACGCAGTCCCAATGTGGATTGGTAGATGTCACATGTCTTTGATTTTTGGTTCTAGGACAAGCCGGTTTCCTCACGATGTTTTTCTTCACCGTTTTGAGAGCAGTGGTGATGAAAATAGCTGGCTAGCTGGCTGGTTTGAACCCGCGACCTACAACTCTGTCAAGGCCGTTACCACTTGGCTACCACTGCTCATACCATCTACCTGAGTAATAGTAGAAAATTATCCCAAGGGATAAAAATTATTCTATGTTCTACTCCAGGACATAGTCTACTCCTGTACCAAGTGTCATTGAAATCCATTCAACCGTTCGAGCGTGAATCGCTAAACTTAAGTGGCAGTGGGCAGGGTACATTGCTCGCAGAACAGATGGTCGATGGGGACGAAAGGTTCTGGAATGGCGACCACGTACCGGAAGACGCAGCGTTGGAAGGCCTCCCACAAAAGGTGGACCTGACCTGGTGAGGGTCGCGGGAATCCGATGGATGCTAGACGCACAGGACCGGTCATTATGACGACCCTTTGGGGGGGCCCACGTCCAACAGTGGACGTCTTTCGGCTGACATGATGGTTCGAGCGTGAAGAAGTAACGAACACACACAGACACTCGACTTACGTACTTTACGTCTACATTATTCCAGTGATTTAGAAGCCGTTGAAATGTGAACACTACAGTGAAAATGATTTCAAGAAGAGATTAGTTTCGAAAATGTTTCAAACGTGCTCAATTTCTCTTGCTACAAGAAGTTATTAATGAGGTTGATAGGGAACTAAGAAAAAAGGAACGGATTTGGGTGGAAAATTGGATCAGGGAAAGAGATCAAAAAGGAGGGTCAGTAATGCTTTTGCAACAACTGAAGTTAGAAGATTCCACTGAATATAGACTGGCATTGAGAATGACAGCAGAAAACTTTGAGGAACTGTTATCATTAGTTTTAATTAGTAATAGTAATCCGCAAAAACAACCAATACGTGTTTACTGTGTCAGCACTGGAATGGCACTGGATTGGCCGTCTACATTATTCCAGTTGCACTGGATTGGTCGCACTGGATTCAAAAGTAGACCGCCAAACCAGTTACTGGACTGGAATGCTAACTGGATTCAGTGCATTCCAGTGCCGGTTTACATTTTTCCAGTAAGCAATCCAGCACTGTATTCGATCGCTGGACTGGAATAATGTAAACCGGGCATTAGGCATTGAGGAACAACGGTATGTCAAGATGTCATCAAGCGTTGCTTAACCTTGAAAAGGACCGTGCGGCTGACATTCTTTAGCCACAAGTTCTTGAATAAGATGTAAGAAAACTACTTTTAGAAGTATGTACTTCTTTTGCTACATTTCCACGTGGATATGACTTTTCATCGAAACGCAATACTTTGGTTAAGATAAAATTACTAATTTATTAGATCCAGATAGACCACAAAATAGATAGGTACAGCCCCCCTAGCCAAGTTGCAAACGATAAACGTGAACGCTTAGTAATCTCCAATAGATTTTCAACTTTATACCTAAGAGCATAAAGTTGAAAATCTATTAAAGACTACTGAGCGTTAGCGACCGGAACGAACGAAAACACTATGTAATCTTCAAAAGATTTTCAACTTTATATCCAATAACATAAAGTTGAAAATCTATTAAAGACTACTGAGAGTTTACGTTTATCGTTTGTGACTTGGCTAGGGGGGCAGATTTCAATCTCATGTATGTACTTTACTTTTCATACCTACGCTCTGCGATCGAGCTCCGGGTCAGCGCGTGGCATCGAACCTGTTCGAGTGCGACCGAGCGCGGTGATAAATGCCTACCTAATCTGAATTAAACATATTACATACATCCCAAAATCATCTTCTCTTTCTCGACGCAGGGCCTGTTCTGTGTTACGTTAAAACAAACCATCAAAATACAAGCAAATATCTACTTACCTCTCTGAAACAACTTGTAGCATAAAAAATTCATTATTTAATGTTAAATCTAAACAACCGTCTACTGAACAGTTAGAATAAGGTTTTTCTTGCAGGTCGATTTTCCACAAAAAAATTCACAGACTCGTGTCTCAAACGGATAGCACTCGAGCTCGCATTGAGCTGAATTGAGCCGAGATATCGTGTCCGTGAGCGGTGTCTATGTGTGCGTTGCTCGAGCGCGCTTTGTATGTAGATTGACTTCTGTACCTATATATTTTGTGGCTAGACAAAATTTCACACAGATGCAATAATATCGCCATCAATTCATATATCATTACTTTATTAAGGCTTAAAGTATCTCAGTCATAGACTTGTGAAGCTACGGGCAGAATAAGGAAAGGACAAAAGTATGTTCGTCATTTCATTTACATTTGTAATAAGTGGTGTATGATAGGAAGTATGATAAGTTTACTAGACTTTGAATGAAATTTTGTGGTATATGTATGTACATTTACCTACATACTTCTACATTTAATTATTACTCTTAAAGAAGTTCAGGGCACAAAACTTCAGACATGTTAGTACCGCATCAACGCAGCCGCAACACCGAGTCTCTGAAACATTAATCTGCAACTTTCTTACTAATTAAACCACTAAGTGGAAAGAGAATTGCTTGCATGCCGTTCTCCAAACCCAATTACTATGAAACAGTTTTAAGTGGCAAGGATTTTTACGAGGTGCAGTTCTAAACTGGGCACGAACCAAAGTGACAAAGTGACATTGGGTTCTAGATTCTGCCAGAAGCATCGCACGCGTGAAAAAAGAAAATTATCTCAATTATAAAATATCTATGTGTATAAAATATATATCTGATATGGTCTTCACATCATGTGGCAAATTTCATCAGCCGTTTGAGCTTTAAGGAGTAACAAACAAACATAAACACATACTTTCGCCTTTATAATATAAGTGTGGTATATATAGTGACTCAAAAGGAATAATGTGTTTTTAAAGTAATTTTTGGCCTATCTAATTCATTCAGAATCTTGATTAATTTTGCAAAGCTTCTATTGTTATACTTTTTTTTTAGTAAATTAAAGTGTCAAAGTTTATACAAATTAGCAGATATTCGGAGGTCTTTAATGGATTAGTTTTAAACAAATTTATAATTTGATTTCAATAAAACGGTCGACGTTTGACGTCTGTGACGGTGTAGCCTCGTCTTGCTTATTTCAGTGTTAATAAATAAAATAACACGTTTTGCGGAATAAAAAGTTTTTAATAATAAACACAGTATAAAGTTGCGTGACATCTGTTGAAGTGAACTATAAATAGTGAGTTTAAAATATATAAAACCATCGAAAAGCGTAGTTGATTTTTTTGGCCAAAGAATTTGGTACCCTCTATTGTAATTAATAGAGTGAGCAGCCTAAATTTGCTCCAGAGCCATCTAGGTTAATTGTTGGATCCTTGATCCTCCGATCTATATTGGGACCCCACTGGCGCCATCTAGAGCGTTGACCTAGTATCACATTGTCAACAAGTAGTCTCAACACCATCACTATGCCTGGACTGAAATGCGGAGGATGCGGCCGCTTTACTTCGACGCAAGAGGGCGTTAAATGCGGTAAATGTCAAGCTCACTATCACCGAGCTTGTGTCGGCGTTCCATCTAAGGCGACGTTATCTACTGGCTGGCGCTGCCCTGAATGTACAAAGGGTGTCGTGCGAGACAACAGAGCGGATACCCCCGTCAGAGGCGCATCGGAGAGTACAGTGAAAAAATCGGTGGAGCAAGTCTGTACTCCAGTCATCACTGCGGTCGGCTCCAAACCTGACAGCCCAGTCAGGTATGACACTTCGCCGGGAGATACCTCCTCTACTGAACTTGGTTGCCAAAACATTCCCCTATTCACCGCCCCTGACGCAAGCTCGATTATGGAGGAATTGCGAGCGATGCGAGCAGATATTCAGGTGTTCAGGAGGGAGATGGAGCTCGAAATGGCGGGACTCAGAGCTTCCATGAGCACCTGCGGCGCGCGTATCGACCAATTAGAGGCGCGACTGGATGCTCTGGAACAGCGGGCCTCCGACCCGTCTAAGCCAGCGGTCGATGGGATTATTGAAGAATTAAAGCGGGAGCTCAATGATAGGGACCAGGAACTTCTGGCGAATGATATTGAGGTATCAAATATCCCGGAGGCCACGGCTGACAACCCAGCTCATATAATACAGGTCATCAGCCTGAAGCTGGGCGTCACACTCGACGAGCGCGACGTTGTCAGCGCCGAGCGGGTCGGTGGTAGGCAGCTCAACGCGACAGGCGCAGCCGGGGCGATGGAATCTCGGCCGCGCGCCATTGTCGTGCGCCTGGCTCGACGGGACCTGCGCGACAAGCTGCTAGCGAGCGCACGCGTGCGGCGCGGCGCGACCACAGCCGACCTCGACATGCCGGGGCCCGCTCGGCGGTTCTTTCTCAACGAGCGGCTCACCAGGACCAACCGCCAGCTGTTTCGCAGAGCGCGTGACGCTGCTGGTCTCGCTGATTGGAAGTTTGTGTGGATCAAGCGAGGCCGCATTCTCGCCAGAAGGAAGCCAGGAGACGCCACCCATAGAATTCGATCTGAAACAGACATCTCCCGTGTTTTTGGACCTGTCGTTTCAGCTTAGTCTTAATTACCTAACATATTATTTAGTTTCTGTAGTTTTTTGTGTTACTCTATTGTTGTTCATAGTTGTCATAGGTGAAGATGTGCGTTGCTTCTGTTTTTGCATGTTGCTCTATTTCAACTCTGCAGGTTTCTTTGATCAATTTTTAATTCTATTTATATATACTTATATTTTACATATTATATTACAAAAAAAATTAAAATTACAATTTACTTTGCCGGCAAGAGCTAATTTCATGTTATTAGTTTATATGACTATCTTTGCCTGTGCCTATCACATAGTCAGGTTGAGTTCTTCTAACCAAATAAGCTCACCCCAGCCCACTTCTGTTCATACACCAACACATATACCATATACTTATAAAAATACACACACAAACAGTGCCCAATACTTACACATATCACACTTCTATTTAATTATTTTTACTTACAATATATGTACAAATATTATATACACTTATTGGTTCTTTGTTCATACACTTACATACCTAATATCTACAACTATTTACACTCATGGCTCCTAGCAAATATATCAAGTTTGGTCTACTGAATGCAGGCTCGCTATGCACAAACCAAGATGAGTTTCTGATAGCCATGAGAAACCATTCTGTGGACATTATGGCTATTAATGAGACTTGGTTGCGCAAAGGCGAACAGGATCGAGCTCCTAGTGTACCAGGGTACAAACTAAGACACATACCGCGACCAGTGTCTATACGTGGAGGACGTGGCGGAGGGGTCGCTTTTTACATCAAAGATGGAATAAACGCGAGGGTAAAGGCTCATCCTGAAGACCCTAATGTGGAGCAGTTTTGGTTGGGTTTAACCGTAAATAGAAAAAAGCTTCTCATTGGTACCGCCTATCGTCCGCCTTGGCAGGATTTGGCGGTATTTTTAGACGCTATAACTGCCAGTATTAGTGCCTTGGCCCCGTATGATAATCTGATTTTGTTGGGTGACCTGAATGTCAATTTATTAGATGCAAACAGCTCAAAAGCTAAACAGCTGACAGCTTTTTTGGACTACTCAGGCCTCGTTCAGCTTGTTCAAACCGCAACACACTTCGTGGGAGATAGCAGTTCGCTCATTGACATCATATGCACTGATGCCTCAACGCGAAATGTTATGGTGAATCACATCAGTGAGCTCAGCCATCACTCATTTGTCACGTGCGAGGCTGTTTTCAGAAAGCCTAAGGTTAAACCTAGGTTGGTCGAATACCGCTCTTTTTCCGACATCTTGCAAGATCAGTTCAATGCTGATTTAAATATGATTCCTTGGTCAACTATTGGGGATATAAGTGATGTTGACACTATGGTGCACACTTTTAATTCATACATTATCCAGCTATTTGATCTTCATGCTCCACTTAAGCGCAGGACCTTCAGGAGACCGCCTACACCATGGATAACTGACAATATACGTCTGATGTTTAAATTGCGAGATGAAGCTAGAGCCAGATATCATATGACTAGAGAACCGATTCATAGGCAGTACTATCTGGATCTTAAACATGAAGCGGCCGCCGCGTTAGTGAGGGAGAAAACAGCATACTTTTCCAAAAACATCAACGAGCAAAAGAAGGATCCTAAACTGCTATGGAAAAATCTGAAATCAGATGTGCTTCCAGATCACAGCCAGAAACTACTGCCAAGTCATTTTGATAACCCGGAAAATATCAATGCAGCATTTCTGGACGTCCCTGGAAACTGCTGCGATAATGCCTCAAAAATTGGCTACTTCAAATCTTGCAGACACGGTCCGGCTGAGTTTTCGCTCACTACAACCAGTCAGGATACTGTTCTGAAGATAATTAGGAGTCTGGCTTCAAATGCTCAGGGTATTGATGGTATCAGTCTGGAGATGTTATCTCTCACATTGCCAACTACCTTGCAAGCCATCACTGACATCATCAACAGATCCATTGAGACGCGCACCTTCCCTAAACTGTGGAGACGTGCAATGGTGCGCCCTATCCCGAAAACCAATGACCCAGCCAACATGAAGGATCTTAGGCCAATTAGCATCCTGCCCTGCCTTTCGAAGATCCTGGAGCGTGTTGTGTACTCACAAGTTATTGAGTATCTGGAAACAAATAACATTCTTCCAGACCTCCAGTCCGGTTTTCGGAAGGGCAGAGGTACTGCAACAGCTCTGGCTGATGTTGTGGGCAATATCCTGGAGGCACGTGATCAGGGGGAGGGATCAATCCTGGTCCTGTTGGATTACTCACGGGCTTTCGACGCAATTAATACCAATCTGCTGCTGTCTAAATTAGCATACTATGGCTTCAACGGAGACGCTGTGGATTGGTTTAATAGCTACCTAACTGATAGGTCTCAGTTCGTGCAAGTTCATAGGGAAGATGGATCAACTATATCTTCCCCCCCGCTTCCTGTGACGAGAGGAGTCCCACAGGGATCAATTTTGGGTCCTCTTCTGTACATCCTCTATAGCGCTGATGTAACTGGATCGTTCATAAACTGCAAGTATCATATGTATGCTGATGATATCCAGCTGTACATATCCTTTAAAGGAGAAGACACGTCATTGGCTGTGCAGAGGGTGAATGAGGACTTGGCTCGGGTTGTGGCCTGGTCTGAGGAGAACTCTTTGGTCCTGAATCCGCTTAAGTCGAAATTCATGGTGCTGGGCACAAAGAAACAAGTTGCTGCAATACTGTTAGCCAGGCCTGAGGTCATGATTGGGGGAGAGAAAATTGAGCGTGTAGAGAAGACATGCAACCTGGGGCTGATTCTGGAGCCAGAGCTGCGCTTTGAGGCCCATATAAAAAGTGCACTAAGACACTGTTTTTACAGACTAAAGGTTTTGTATGGGATACGAAAATATCTTAGCACCCCACTCCGTAAGCTGCTTGTTGACAGCCTAATCTTATCAAAACTCAACTACTGTGACACTGTTTATGGGCCATGTTTGCTTGCTAGGACAGACAGACTGATTCAGCGCATCCAGAACGCATGTGTTCGCTTTTGTGTACATGTCCCACGTAGGAGTCATGTGACTCCATACTTAAATCAACTGAGGATCTTGAAAATGGCTGCTAGGCGGAGGATGCATTTGGCTAGCTTACTGTTTGGCGTTGTAACAACCCAAAAGCCACGCTATCTATTTGACAAACTTACTTGGCGACAAACACACTACAAGTATGGTCTTCGGTCTGTGGTTGCTCCATTATCAGCGCCGCGACACAAAACCGCGGCATTTAGGGGCTCCTTCAAGTATGCAGGTACGAAGATCTGGAATAATATTCCTCCACCGATGCGAGGCCTGAAATCAATACAATCTTTTAAATATAACCATAAAAAGTTACTCTTGCTAGCACAACTTTCACAACAATGAACTTTTTGTCACCTTATGGGTCATGACCTGCATTACTTGGTTTGGATCTTCAGCGGTGCTGTGGCTTGGTATTCAATGTCTTTTCCCTGTCGTGCAATTCGCTGCTGTCGGTTTGCATTGCCATACTATTTTTATTTTAAATATAATGCTAAGAACCTACAAACAAAACAAATATTAATTATACGTTTTTAAATTATCTTCATTACACTTTATACATTTAGATCACATTTAATACAATGCATATAACTTTATTTTTACTACTATTCTTATTTGTTGACTTGGTAATCCATTATTAATCTAATTACAGACAAACTAATTATATTTATTCATTTCGTCCCATGTTTCATAATAATCTGTTCCTGGAATTTTCCACAAAGCAATGTGAATGTGAGTTAACAATTTGATCAATCTTACCTGTCC
Organism: Mythimna impura; assembly: GCA_905147345.3. NCBI lineage: Eukaryota > Metazoa > Arthropoda > Insecta > Lepidoptera > Noctuidae > Mythimna > Mythimna impura. Next base: position 27,414,759 of record LR990355.1, read on the forward strand.
CCGTGTTCGCTTCTCTTGAGTTCATCCAATTTCAAATCCCGTCACAAATACTTTAAAACATTGTCATTGCACAAACATGAACCATCATAGTACTTTACAAGAATTATTTGAATTTCCTAAATCATCATAGCTTTCGTCACATTCGGTCATATCCTTTTGTCGAAAAGCATCGCGATCGCGTCCAATCACGTAGTAGCGTCTGTGGTCTATGCCACAGATTATAATAACGAGTTGCTCGGGCGCGTCGTGGTGTTGCCACTTTATATTAATGTATTTGTCACGTTATTTAATTATTTATTTATTTATTTATTTTTTATTTTGTTTATTTTTCTTTTCTTTTTAATTTATAATTCATATGTATTTCCTTTTTCTATCCAAATCTTGTTGTACACTGCACCGTTCGGGCGTCTTTATGTCGACGCCGCCACCGGCCCACGCTGAAAACCAGCGCTGTGAGCTTAACGCATAATGCGTGAGGCCACAGCTTTATGCTGAGCGTTAGGCCGTTTTGCGCGGATGTGACGCATATCTTCCCTATCATTTTACAATGTTTGTTTGCTAGTTTTAAGATTGCGTCATTTCGCGCGAATAAACAGTTTTTCTTTCTTTCTTTCTTTCTTTCTAAAAGTCTAGATAATATCCCCAAGATACTGTGTTTCCAAAATATCTAATGAAAAGTGTGTAATAACGTCATATTTGCATAAAAGCGGTTGTATGAATAACAGTGAAAATGTATTTCGAGTTGCTTCCCCTTATGAGGACTGCAGCGCCTAAAGCGCGGTCACTCACGGACTGCATACAAAAGAAAGAGATGCACAAAGACAATGCTTGCAAATATGAAGCAATAGAGCGATTTACTAGAAATCTATAGATTTGCTTATAAAACTAAAACAGTAATCAGGATTGTTGAATGTATACTAAACGCTACAAGTAATTTATAGAGGAATTTTAGTGATTTTTATTATCGTACTAAAGTATCAGTATCATGTTTCCAACGCTTTATTTATCTAGCATTTATCCTTAAGAATAACACATATTATATTTTTCGAATTATGTTTACTGCACTGGATCACATACTTTTGCGCATAATAAAACTCGCGATTAGCTCCAATAGTTCCCTAAAAAAGAATGTAGAAAACTGCACGTTTTACTTGAATTCGTCAGCAAAGAAATAAATTAAATGTACAAAAAGAAAATATCTTGAATACCAAAAATTATCTTTGCGACTCGAACAACGAAAGTCATTTTGCAAAATTACTGAAATTAGTTCACACTCAATTTCCTCTTTACTCATGACCGGGCAACGTTTTAAAATAAATTGCTCTTTTGACTTTACGTTAGTAATCAACCGAGTATTATTTAACAGTAAAATGGCCTCCGGTTTTGGAAATAAATGTAATTTTCATCGGTTGGAAGTTGTATGAATTTTATTTTTCATGTTCAATGAAATGCCATGCCTACTGGAAACTAATAAAGGAAATATCTGGAGAGTATTAAATCAACACAATAAAGTAGATAAATCTAATATAACTGAGAGTTGCGGGAATCCAATGGATGAGAGACGCACAGGACTGGTCGTTATGGTGTCACTTGGGGGAGGCCTCCATAGTCGCAGGCTTGCGGACGGCGAACAATGGGTAGCTCACCATCCGACCGTCCGATAACCATCCGGACTGAGCCCAAGTTGTCGACGGCGCGTAGTGTTCCACGCGCGCCTCAAGGAGATGTCAGCAAACCGTAGGGGCCCAGCAGGTTCGAAGCCTACTGGTGCCAAGGGTCTGATTCTGAAAGGAAGACTCGGCCCTGGTATGAAATACAACGAAGGAACAGGAGTGGGTTTTTGGTCAGCAAAAGTCTGACACTATCTCGCGCTCCGCCTAAGTGCGGGGGATGTCATTGGATGATATTCCTTCCGGAAAAAAAAAAGAACCTTTCAGCCCCATCGATCATCTGTTCTGCGAGCAATATGCCCAGCCCACTCTAACTTAAGTTTGGCAATTTCTTAATAGTTCTTGATCATTGTTGCAGTAGTGAATAGTGGTAGAACAAGTACCTATTTAAAATAGCGTTGCATCACGAAATATCGATAAAAAGTCATTAATAAACTGGCTCTTACATTATCTATTTATAATGTACCTACTGTAAATAGTACATTGTATATTTACATACTAATTTTATTGTGCTAGGTAACATTTACGTAACTAGTTGTGTCTACAATATAATTTATTTTATTTTTTAGTAATGTTTACTTTTTAAAAATTAAAATGTTTCTGATTCCATTACTTGTTTTATTTGTGGTAAGTTTTTTTTTTTGTAATTAATTATTATATTTATTATGGTTAGTTGTTCTGTATTTAAAAACTGCATAGAAACAGGTTCAAACTAAATCACTTAGTGAAATTCCGCAGATGCGACTGGTAGCCGATGTAAATACAATAAACTAGCTTCCACATGTGCTCACGTGAAAGTAGGTTTCTCCATTCAAACATTGGAACCCCGTTTCATCCTTTTAGGGGAGGGGGTAGATTTGGAAAAATCCTCTCTTAGTGCTCGCCTATGTAACAAAAGGAAGCCTTGAGCAAAATTATGACTAGTCCTTGTAGTTTCGACTGCGCGTTGATATTATTATATCAGTCAATCAGTTTCTCTCTCTCTAGCGACATCTATAACGCCCCAGAGGAACTAAAATTCAAAATCTTATATCGCAGTATTAGAGTTCTCTGCGAGATTAGAAAATATACGACAGTCCAAAATCTGCTATGGGGCACTTGCTCGGAACAGATACATCCCCCGTTTGATCGGAGGATGTTTTCAAATTCCAATACCCACTCTCTCTCTCTTCTCTTTATGAGTGAATAAGCATGCGATTTAAAAAGATCATATTTTCAGAGCTACAAAAATGCTAAATTCGTCACGGTGCAAGTAGAACAAGGTTTATTGAAAGGGGAAATCCTGCAGAGATCTACGGGCAACGGAGAGTATTGCAGTTTCAAAGGTATACCGTATGCGGCGCCACCCGTTGGAGAGCTACGATTTATGGTAAATTAGGATTAGATAGTTTTTCTAATAGTATGAAATAATCAGATCGACCTTTTAAGTTCATAATGTCCTATTTCTAAAATACCCAGCGGTTTATAAGTCTAAGTTCCAGAATATTTCACACCTGGAGTGAATGGGCAGAGCACTGCCATGTCCACGTGGGCCCAGCGATCGGCGGCAACGACCTCTCGCGCTGGGTCCTGGTACAGGCCATGGTCCGAAGCGTAGAGGAGTGGCAACGGTCGCTCCTTCTGCGAAGCAATAATGTTAGCAAAGGAGGAGGCCGCACGTGCACGCGCGAGGGAGCGGCCCTCACGCCCCAGCCGCCGGGATCCCGATCCCGATTTCCAGCCACCGTAGGCGGGGGCTTGCGGACGGCGAGCAATGGGTAGCTCGCCGTCCGTCCGTCCGGTAGCCGTCCGGACCAAGCCCAAGTCGTCGATGGCGCGTACTGTTCCACGTGCGCTTCAAGGAGATGTCAGCAAACCGTAGGGGCCCAGCAGGTTCGAAGCCTACTGGGGTCAAGGGTCTGCTTCTGAAAGGAAAACTCGGCCCTGGTATGAAAGGCAACGAAGGAACAGGAGTGGGTTTTTAGTCAGTAAAAGTTTGACACACCCTCCCGCTCCGCCCAAAGAAAGCGGGGGATGTAATTGGATAATTTTCTCACAAAAAAAAATTCAACTCCTAGAGACGCCAATTTTCTTAACGCCCGATATTTTTTTTAAAACATTAGCCCGCTCTAGGAATTACTTCTGTATCGTAGGTATATTTACAAATATATAAATATACATACACAATGTCATGAAAGGTTACTATTAGTTCTATAGGATATCATTCTAGCTATCATATTACACTTTTATTTCTAGGATCCACAACCCCCATTACCATGGAAAGGCCAACGAGACGCTCTAAATCATGGCTCCATATGTCCTCAGATAGAAGTAAACACGGACAGGTACATCTCTGAAGCCAACGAGGACTGCCTCTTTCTCAATGTGTACACTCCTACTGTAAATCCTAAAGTCCCTCTACCAGTAATGTTCTATATACATGGAGGATTTTACATAATAGGGTCAGGAAATTCGGATAAACTTGGACCAGATTTTCTTCTTGATCATGATGTTGTACTTGTCACGATTAACTTCAGACTAGGTACCTTGGGATTCCTTTCGTTAAACATAGAGGAAGCGCTAGGAAATGCCGGCTTGAAAGACCAGGTAGCAGCATTAAAATGGGTAAAGAAAAATATTGCAAAGTTTGGAGGAGATCCAGATAACGTGACGATTTTTGGACAAAGTTCAGGAGGTTCTTCAGTAACTCTTCATTTGGTGTCACCAATGTCTAAAGGGCTTTTTAAAAGAGCGATAGCAATGAGTGGTGTGTTATTCAAAAACTTTGATTTACCGTTTGAACATGTAAGACGAGCATTTTTACTGACTCAGCAGTTGGGACTGTATACACAGGACCCAAAAGAAGCCATTCGGTTTCTGAAATCAGCACCAGTTGAAAAACTGGTGACAGCGAAACCATTTATTTTGTATTCTGAAAAGCCAAGAAGAGATGTACTTGAGTTGTTTAACTTTAAACCAATTGTTGAAACTCAAAATTGTAGTAGTCAACCATTTTTGACAGAAGACCCACTGAAATTGCTAAATGAAAATAAAACTAACATTGCAGACTTGATTCTTGGTCATACGACTAAAGAAGGAATTAATAGAGCAATCACTCAAAAAGAAGCTATTCTGAAATACTTTCCGTTTTATAAGGAATTCTTCGTGCCTTCGAAAATATCATACAAAGTAAACTCAAGTGAAATGTTAGAATTAGGTGATCGCATTAAGAAACATTATTTTGGAGACAAAGAAGTATGTGAAGGAACAATGAAAGAAATAATTCAATTCTATACATACCTCAATTATGATCTTAATATTCATAGATTTTTAGAACTGTGGGTTAAAACCGGTAACAAGGCATATTTTTATGAATTCACTTGCTTTAGCGAGAGAAATATTTATGGAAAAACTGGAATTAAATATGGTCTACGACAGGCGACGCATGCAGATGATATTCCATATTTATTTAATGGATCAAATGTTCTTTTGAAACTGAATAAAAAGAATCCTTCGTATAAAATGATTGTACAAACTTGTACTTTGTATACGAATTTCGCTAAATATGGGTATGTATTAATCTTGATCATTTTTTTGCCCATTTTACAATTCCTTTGAGGTCAGCGCATCACGTCTTCACCTTCCATAGATAAAATTCAATATTAGCCATCATCTCAGCAATCACCCCTTTTCTAAAGATATAATTTTACTCATAATCATACGTCTATCGTTTCTTTGAACTTCTATTCTTATAGCCATCCATATTCATACTATAAGGACATGTCATTTTCTCATCTCCAAGGCTGCGGGATCATTTGAAAGAGTCACCGCGGCCTTAGAACGCAAAGGGCAAATGAAAAAAACTCGGGTGGGGGTTTAGTTAGTCAGTTTTAAATTCTTTCTCGCTCCACTTACAGCTGGAGAACTTTTATGATAATTTCATTAAAAAATATATTGTTATCTAAAAATACATTAGTCATCGCAAGATCCCTTGCCATTTACTGACAAAAGTTCACGTTCATGTGTTCTTACTTACACTTTTTAATTTGCTGTTTTTTTTTATCCACAGTACGCCAACTACATCTAGTTGTCTTATAACTTGGAAGGATTACAGTCAGAACAAGACTTATTTGGAAATAGGCTACGAATTGACACCGAAAACTGCTGAAAAAAACCCAGATATTGAATTTTGGAGGGACGTTTATGAGTCTGTTGGTCTGCAGTTCTCCTGATTCCTTATTGTAATTTTGTGTATCGTTTTTAATTTTTTTAATTTCTTCGAAAGATATATGCTTGTATTTAGTTTACCGCAATTATTTCTGGTATGTATTTGCCATTTTTCGTTAAAATGTATTAACCTTATTCTTGATCAGTGTACTATGCATTAATAGATTCTTTGGTTAATTTGTACTTGTGGGTATCTTTATCAATATACGTTGTTGTTGGAAAGATAACTGCTTTTATTTAGTTTATCGTAATAGTTTCTAGTAGGTATTTACCCTCTTTTGTTAAAAGTTTATTAATCATATTCTTGATGGGTGTACTAAGCATTTACTTGCTTAATTTTTCATTAACTCTTTTATTCCATATTGTGTTTAATTGGTTTCTTAATTTTAATCATTTTGAATTTGAAATTTATTTATTTTCTCAATTGCCCTTATAAAACATTTAAGAATACGTAAAGCAATGTAGAAAACTTGTTATAAATCTTCCAACTGTAGGGGCCCAGCAGGGTCGAAGCCTACTGGGGCCAAGGGTCTGATTATGAAAGGAAGACTCGGCCCTGGTACGAAAGGCAACGAAGGAACAGAAGTGGGTTTTTAGTTAGTGAAAGTCTAACACTATCTCCCGCTATGCCCAAGAGCGCGGGATGTCATCAAATGATTTACCAAACGAAAAAAAAAGTATCTTTTACTTACGTTAAATAAGTAACATTATTATCATTAACAGAGTACTAGCAGCAGAACTCAAACCTGACAAAGCTAGAAATACTTTTAAAAATCCCAACTATTTGTAATGAAAACATTCAAAACCTCTTACTTAAAATAACTGAGTCCCTACAATTTACGGGCGTGGTAAGAACATCCCTATCGTATACTATTCACACTCAAGTACCAGCGTCCCAACGGAGCTAAGAGCGCCGAGTAAGGGACACGAAGGGTCAACGTAACATCTTAACTGATAAAGTGTAGAATTATTTAGATGGTTGAGTTAAAGGACAGTGTTAAATGGGTAGTGAGCTAGACAGGGATACAGAGCGTGGAATTACTGTATCAGCAGTGACCAAAGACGCCTGTAATAGTAAGTATTATTTGTGAAGTGGTTACCGCTAGACCGTAGTGCAACCGTAAGGTAGAACTACATTGGGCCCACGAGAGCCACCTATGTCGATTTGGGCGCGTTGGTGTCTATACATTTTATATGGGAACTTCATTTGTAGAGCTACATTAGACCACGACGCCACGCGACGCGACGCCACGACACGTGACGACACGCCACGCGACTCGCCGCTTCGTACAACTCGGGCCTTGCTAAAATATGCGTTGGTTAATAGTTCCCGCTTTAGAAAATTTCTCAGGAAGACTGGTAAAATGATGATTGGCATATATGAAAAGCACAGGAGATTCGCACAATGTGGCGAAACTTGAAGGATGCCTTTGTACAAATAGTGCTGTGGATGTATTTGCATTAAATGACGATGATGAATGCTACTAAATTCCAGCTTTCCTAGTTTAATTCAAAATCGTAACGGTTTTATGAGTTCTCGGATATATTATTAGGTGATATGGGTGACACAAATTGATACGATTTGGTTTCTCCGAAAAGTTTTGACAATTAAATTTCTTCTTTTTTCTGTAAATGTTTTTGTGTTAAATGGTTATGGTTAAAAAGGTGGTAAGTACTTTTTTTCACCATTTTTGTTCTCGAATATGATGTTCCAAAAAAATTATCAGTGAATCATTTTTTTTTAAATAAAAGGCATTCTCATACACAATACATTTCAAGTTGAAAGGTAATTGAAAAAACTTGGGAGAGGTCTTCTTTTTTTGAAAGATAGAAATCAGGACGTGTTTAAATCTCAAACAAGAGTTTTAATTGATATCATATAACAGGGTATGGTACAACCAATGACGAAAATACCGCTAAGAGATTTTTTGAGAACTCTGAAATTGCGGCTTCGAACACTGGAGAAGATGAGAATTTGATAAAACGATTTAAAATCATACTAGAAGCAATTTCTTCAGGCCACCCTATAGAAATAATGAAATTCAAAGACTATACCGAAGCTATCTTGAAATTGTATGTTAATTTGTATAATTGGTATTATATGCCTGCAAGTGTACATAAAGTTCTTGCTCACGGAGCAGATATAATTGAGATTTTAGGTATAGTGCCAATTGGAAAATTATCCGAAGAAGCTGCTGAAGCTCGAAATAAGGATTTCAGGAGATATCGTTCGTCATCATTCGAGAAAATTCTGTAGAAAGGTTACCAATGAAGATATAATGAATAATTTATTAAGCTGTTGATCCCCGCATTAACGCCGGCGTTCACGCGCCATTGTCTTACTATTGTGTCTCTAATTACGCACTCAAAATGTTAATTAGTTCTGAACCACTTATTTCAAAAATACGTCACAAACTGTTGCGAAAATACAAAGCCTTCTCAGAAGAGGCAAAAGCTTTGTTGCTTATTATGGATACATTTGTTGATGATAATAGATAGGAAAACATACATTTCAGAATTCAGACCCATCACTATACAATGAACTTTTTTTTTTCGGTGGGAAAATCATCTTATGACATCCCCCGCCCTTGGGCGGAGCGGGAGATAGTGTCAGACTTTTACTGACTCAACAAAACCCACTCCTGTTCCTTCGTTGCCTTTCGTACCAGAGCCGAGTCTTCCTTTCAGAATCAGATCCTTGGCCCCAGTAGGTTTCGACCCTGCTGGGCCCCTACAGTTGTGCGTGGAACTCTACGCGCCGTCGACGCCTTGGGCTCGGTCCGGACGGTTATCGGACGGTCGGACGGCAAGCTACCTACTGCTCGCCGTCCGCAAGCCCGCGCCTACGGTGGCCGGAAATCGGGATCGGAATCCCGGCGGTGGTTGGGGCGTGAGGACCGTTGCCTCACGCGATCGGCCGCCTAAGGAGGCGACCGCCTGCCACTCCTCGTCGCTCCGGACCATGGCCTGTACCAAGGCCTGGCGCGAGAGATCACTGCCGCCGATCGCCCCATGAGGACACGGCAGTGCTCTACCCAGGCGGGGCACACCTCTACCGTATGCTCCACCGTGTCCTCCGGGCGGTCCACACAATGGTGACACCTGGGCGTATCTTCCGCACGAATCCGGTGCAGGAACCTCCCGAACTTAGCATGTCCGATGAGGACCTGCGTCATGCGGAAGGTGAGGACGCCGTATTGCCTTTCCAGTCACTCCTCAAAGAGGGGCCTTACCGCCATAATCATGGCGTGCCCAGCACTGGGTTGCCATAGTCGCTGTCGCCATTTATTTATTTATTTATTATATTCTTTATTGTACACCACATAAACAAAAATAAGGACAAACATAATTAAAAATAAGTGTACAATGGGCGGTCTTATCGCACAGGGCAATTTCTTACAGACAACCTTTCCCACCCACCTGGAGCTCTAAAATACAGGCCTTCGCCTAGTTTGGACTCCAGATCTCCCACAAATTACCTTCTTTCTCTTGTCGAACTGCTTGTCAACTAAAACTGTGTTGTAATTTGTTGGAGATAAATAAACGTTTTTATTATTATTATTATATTATTACCATGAGATTCCGCCGGAGCTCTGTCCGCCAAGCCGCAACTTGTAGTGTGTGCGTGTAAGTTTTTAATAATGTATAGTCGTTTATAAATAGTTGTATTATGTAATTATATAGATTGTTTTTCTTCTGAAATATCATGCTGAATCACTGAAAATGATGTCGAAAACGTATTTTGTGCTTAGACAAAGCACAAAAAACGCTGTCTGTCGTAAACTCTGCCTGTTGGGGATACCACTATTAAAAATTCTCTGCCTCTAGGGTGGTGAGGAATAGAGAATTTAGAAAATTGATATCTCTAATATCGCAAAAAATCGCAGTACCAGACTATATGCTAAAAGAGGCTAATAATTGATACTATTCAAATCTGCAAACAGATCTCGAAAGATTCATCTTTCGAGATTTTTACGAAGTTATGGTTTTTCCATACAAAAAAATCTTTAAAAATTCATAACACTGAAAATAATGGTCAAAACGTAAAAGTTGTAGAACATTATGAATTTGTATTTAATAGTAGATATCATTTTCGATTATTTTTTTTATTTGATATAATCTAGTAAGTACTTGACTGCGATCCCACCTGATGGTAAGCAGTGATGCAATCGTTGATGGTGCGATGGTGAGCCTATTCACTAGCCTTGAAGACACCCAAATTATAATTGGATGAGAAGACCTCAGCAGGCAAATAGCAAATTACTTTTTTTAAATAACTCTTTTTTTATTGTTAATAGGTTCGCGCTTGATCGCTATCTCACCTGATGGAAAGCGACGATGCGGTCGACAATGGAGCGCGCTTATCTAGAAGTAACCTATTCACTCTCGACTTAAAGACTCCCGGGTTGTAGCCATCAGGAAACACAGATTCCATTTGTTCTGTGTCTGGGTGTAATTTATCTATAATATGTATGTATTTAGAAATATATATGTATGTTTATCAGTTGTCTAGTACTCATAACACAAGCTCTGCTTAGCTTGAGACTAGACGGCGTTGTGTGATAGTTGTGGAATATTATTATTATTATTATTTCGTTTATTCATCATTTTATCTTACAAATTATATTTTAAAATATTTCAATAAAAAAAATAAAAAAAAACATTTAAAAATATGAAAAATAGTGTCCCACCGGTATCGGGAACAGGGTCCAAGCTACCGGCGGTCAGGGCTCCAGAGAAAGGAACCTCCTAACAAAACGAGCCGTGTCCAGGAGTACCGCTTTCTGAATCAAGCCCTTGTTCCAGTCGCCTAACGCGAGCCTCCTAAGGTGTTGGTTGAGGCTCTTGGCTATTAAGCCATTGCCCGACACGACTATCGGTACAACGAAGGAACAGGAGTGGGTTTTTAGTCAGTAAAAGTCTGACACTATCTCCTGCTCCACCCAAGAGCGGGATTTGTCATTAGATGATTTTCCCAAAAAAAAAAAAAAACAGATGCGACTGGTAGCTGATATAAATATAATAAACTATTTTTGCAAGCATGCGACCTATTAAAAAGATCTTATTTTCAGAGCTACACAAATTCTAAGTTCGTCATGGTGCAAGTAGAACAAGGTTTATTGAAAGGGGAAATCCTGCAGAGATCTACGGGCAACGGAGAGTATTGCAGTTTCAAAGGTATACCGTATGCAGCGCCACCCGTTGGAGAGCTACGGTTTATGGTAAATTAGGATTAGATAGTTTTTCTAATAGTATGAAATAATCAGATCGACCTTTTAAGTTCATAATGTCCTATTTCTAAAATACCCAGCGGTTTATAAGTCTAAGTTCCAGAATATTTCACACCTAGACTGAATGGGCAGAGCACTGCCATGTCCATGTGGGCCCAGCGATCGGCGGCAACGACCTCTTGCGCTGGGCCCTGGTACAGGCCATGGTCCGAAGCGTAGAGTAGTGGCAACGGTCGCTCCTTTTGCGAAGCAGTAATGTTAGCAAAGAAGGAGGCCGCACGTGCACGTGCGAGCGAGCGGCCCTCACGCCCCAGCCGCCGGGATCCCGATCCCGATTTCCGGCCACCGTAGGTGGGGGCTTGCGGACGGCGAGCAATGGGTAGCTCGCAGTCCATCCGTCGGGTAACCATCCGGACCGAGCCCAAGACGTCGACGGTGCGTACTGTTCCCCGCGCGCCTCAAGAAGGTGTCAGAAAACCGTAGGGGCCCAGCAGGGTCAAGGGTCTGCTTCTGAAAGGAAGACTCGGCCCTGCCATGAAAGGCAACGAAGGAACAGGAGTGGGTTTTTAGTCAGTAAAAGTTTGACACACCCTCCCGCTCCGCCCAAAGAAAGCGGGGGATGTTGCGATGCGAGGAGATGGAGGGGTCAAAGTAAACTACATGTTAGTTACTACTCCAAGAGTCGAGTCCTCTTCCACCTTTAATTAGCAACATTATATACATAGTTACGACGTGATGTTATGTCGATAATCTACAATCACGTATTCACATACTAACTACCTTAGCATATTATACTACGTGCTGTACGTGACGTGCTGATGTACGTGACATCACACCACATCACCCCCCTTAAATTTAAAAAAAAAATTTACAAGGTTTTTTTTTTTCATTACAAACTATTACCTACTCTAACTCTTACAATACTCTTTTGTTCTATTCTTATGTACTATATCTATTTTATTTTTATACTTAATCACAACATTTGGTGACTCGTCTTTTACAACTTCAAAAGGTCCATTATAAATACATTCCAATTTATTGCCAGTTTCATTCTTAATCAAAACTAAATCACCTTCCTTATAGGTTACAGAATTAAGATTCTTATCATAACAATGTTTCCTAGCTAATTTACTTGCTATTAAATTCTCCTTTGCATCATTTTGTGCCCTTTGCAATCTGTACTTAAATTCTAAAGGATAATCATCAAAATTATACAATGGTTCAACACTTTCTCCTTGAAGACTACTTGGTAATCTGCATATTCTTCCAAACACTAATTCATAAGGTGTATATTTGGTAACAGTATTAACTGTCGTATTATAAGAAAAACACCAAAATGGTATCCAAGAACTCCATGATGATGGGTTATTATTCGTCTGTATCCTCAAATATGCACCTAATGTTTTATGTACATTCTCCAAAGAACCTATACTCTCATGATGATATGACGTCGACATGACTTTATTGATGTTCAAGATATCACATAGCTCTATCATTACTTTCAAAACGAATTCACTACCCCTATCCGTAGCTATTGTTCTCGGTATTCCATATCTCAAAACAAAATTCTCTGCCAAAGCTTTTGCTACCTCATTTGCGGATTTATTCTTTAACGGATAAGCCTCTACAAACTTCGTAAGTTTACATTGAATAGTTAATATGTAAACATTGCCTCTTTCGTCTCTATCAAGGGGTCCCACTATGTCTAAATAAATCTTCTCAAACGATGTTGATGCAGTAGTCGTAACCGTCATGGGTTCCCTAGTATTCCTAGAATACTTTTGCTTACAACACTTATCACATTTACCAACGTACTCCACTACGTCTTTCTCTATAGAAGGCCAATAATAATACTTCTTTATATTATTCACCATCCTACGTATTCCTGCATGACCACTCGTGGGTAAAATATGGAAATCATTCAAAATAACCTTCTTCTCATCTTTCCCTTCTATTTTCCGTAAATCCTTCACTACACACAGTTTAAAATCCCCACAAATCGAACTTCTATTTTCCTTCAAATATTTTGCCATTCTTGTAATGAAATCAACGTTATAACGATTTTTCATAATAACCACTTCTTTAATGCCTTCTTCAATACAAAAACTGACTATGTCTTTCGATAACTCGTCTCGCGAAGTTCCCGATAAAGATTCATAGTTTACATAAATACTCGAGTTCTCTGGCATATACACTATATTGCGCGACTTTGAAAATATCCTCCTACAACCATTATTATTATTGTTGTTATTATTATTATTACGTAACATTTTCTCCCAATCATCTAAACAAATCCCAATGTCATTTCCTTGTTTCTTAAGTACTTCCACGATCCTAGGGTGATCAGTCCCAGATACCACGGAGTCCCTATCACAAACATTTGGCTTTCCCAACTGCTTGTACTGTGCCCTCGTCATTACGGATATCGTCCTTATTCCAACGTTAAATATACATAACCTATAGCCCTCAAACTACCTCCTACACCATTTATCACTAATTCTTCCTTAACTACCTTACAGCACAAAGCATCGTTCAACAAGAAACCACTCTTTACAGCCGATATCGACGCGCCCGTATCTACTAACCATTCCGCATTTATATTATACACTAGAAAATTAACCCAATTAATACTATCGCAAGCTAAAATACACTTAGTCTCGAAAAAACTGCAAGTGGTGGTCAGTTGCTTCATTACGTCGTGACATTGACGTCTCGCCTGAGTCAGCATCACTACGCGCATGCTCGAAACACGCTACACGCCTCCGACCTTGTTGAGTCGAATGACCACGATGAACATTATTGCTACGTCCGCGCATTCCACGATTATGCCATACGGTGGCATTTTTGCGCGTACGCTCAACAGCTGTTTTATGTTGCGCGTATCCATTTCCTACCGTAGACCGCCTATAACCATTTCCGCGACCTCTATTATCAAAACCACCCCTCGCGGGCCAACGCTGATACGCCATGACTTGTGCCGACGATGCACAACCTTCGTCTTCTGCTACCCTGATCGCATCCTTCAAAGAAGTCAAATTCCGCGCCGTAATGATCGTACCTAAACGCTGATTGCGAAGCCCGTCAGCAAACTTCCTGATTGCGTACTTTTCGTTCAACGGCCGCAAAATCTCATACGCTTCCGAACTTTCCCCGGCTTGAGAAATAGTCAAATTAACCATTAACTTCCCTATCTCAGCCCCAAAATCCTGCCTTCCTGCCTTCTCGCCTACTAGGGCCTAACTTGACAATAGATTCCCTTAATAACTTAAGTTGTACAAATAGCGACGTTAACTCCACTTCCATTTAAATTATTGTCTCTAAATTTAACGATGAACACAAGCACCGAAACACACTTATTCACTTCCACTCAAGAAACACTTACTTCGTTCCTCCGACGGCTCCTGGTCAAGCCATCTGTACAGCCTTCTGGACTTCCCGCTGTCTCATCTTTTCTTCAATCCAGTTGTGGTGACATCTCCGATACATGCGAACCGCCAACCCTATGATGACAACTGCCATACACACAGCCACAAACAGCAACACGGTCTTGATAGCCGCCAGCTGCTCCTGAGTAGCCGTTGCGGTATTTGCACCACTCGTAGACGCCTGGGCGATAATCACCTCTTCCTTGGACGTCGTGCTCCCCATGGCCTGCGCCGTGACGCGACTGACGTGATACTCAACGAAGACAATCAAACCGCGAACCACGAACCGTGACTAGCTCCCGGTCGGCAACTACAACGCCGTCCAGCCGACTGGCAGGGTCGCCATGCGATGCGAGGAGATGGAGGGGTCAAAGTAAACTACATGTTAGTTACTACTCCAAGAGTCGAGTCCTCTTCCACCTTTAATTAGCAACATTATATACATAGTTACGACGTGATGTTATGTCGATAATCTACAATCACGTATTCACATACTAACTACCTTAGCATATTATACTACGTGCTGTACGTGACGTGCTGATGTACGTGACATCACACCACAATGTAATTGGATAATTTTCTCACAAAAAAAAATTCAACTCCTAGAGACGCCAATTTTCTTAACGCCCGATATTTGTTTTTAAAACATTAGCTCGCTCTAGGAATTACAAATATATAAATACACATATACAATGTCATGAACGATTACTATTTGTTCTATAGGATATCATTCTAGCTATGACACTACTTTTTATTTCTAGGATCCACAACCCCCATTACCATGGAAAGGCAAACGAGACGCTCTAAGTCATGGCTCCATATGTCCTCAGATAGAAATAAACACGGACAGGTACATCTCTGAAGCCAACGAGGACTGCCTCTTTCTCAATGTGTACACTCCTACTGTAAATCCTAAAGTCCCTCTACCAGTAATGTTCTATATACATGGAGGATTTTACATAATAGGGTCAGGAAATTCGGATAAACTTGGACCAGATTTTCTTCTTGATCATGATGTTGTACTTGTCACGATTAACTTCAGACTAGGTACCTTGGGATTCCTTTCGTTAGACATAGAGGAAGCGCTAGGAAATGCCGGCTTGAAAGACCAGGTAGCAGCATTAAAATGGGTAAAGAAAAATATTGCAAAGTTTGGAGGAGATCCAGATAACGTGACGATTTTTGGACAAAGTTCAGGAGGTTCTTCAGTAACTCTTCATTTGGTGTCACCAATGTCTAAAGGGCTTTTTAAAAGAGCGATAGCAATGAGTGGTGTGTTATTCAAAAACTTTGGTTTACCGTTTGAACATGTAAGACGAGCATTTTTACTGACTCAGCAGTTGGGACTGTATACACAGGACCCAAAAGAAGCCATTCGGTTTCTGAAATCAGCACCAGTTGAAAAACTGGTGACAGCGAAACCATTTATTCTGTATTCTGAAAAGCCAAGAAGAGATGTACTTGAGTTGTTTAACTTTAAACCAATTGTTGAAACTCAAAATTGTAGTAGTCAACCATTTTTGACAGAAGACCCACTGAAATTGCTAAATGAAAATAAAACTAACATTGCAGACTTGATTCTTGGTCATACAACTAAAGAAGGAATTAATAGAGCAATCACTCAAAAAGAAGCTATTCTGAAATACTTTCCGTTTTATAAGGAATTCTTCGTGCCTTCGAAAATATCATACAAAGTAAACTCAAGCGAAATGTTAGAATTAGGTGATTGCATTAAGAAACATTATTTTGGAGACAAAGAAGTATGTGAAGGAACAATGAAAGAAATAATTCAATTCTATACATACCTCAATTGTGATCATAATATTCATAGATTTTTAGAACTGTGGGTTAAAACCGGTAACAAGGCATATTTTTATGAATTCACTTGCTTTAGCGAGAGAAATATTTATGGAAAAACTGGAATTAAATATGGTCTACGACAGGCGACGCATGCTGATGATATTCCATATTTATTTAATGGATCAAATGTTCTTTTGAAACTGAATAAAAAGAATCCTTCGTATAAAATGATCGTGCAAACTTGTACTTTGTATACGAATTTCGCTAAATATGGGTATGTATTAATCTTGATCATTCTTTTGCCCTTTTTACAATTTCTTTGAGGTCAGCGCATCACGTCTTCACCTTCCATAGATAAAATTCAATATTAGCCATCATCTCAGCAATCACCCTTTTTCTAAAGATATAATTTTACTCATAATCATACGTCTATCGTTTCTTTGAACTTCTATTCTTATAGCGTTCCATATTCATACTATAAGGACATGTCATTTTCTCATCTCCAAGGCTGCGGGATCATTTGAAAGAGTCACCGCGGCCTTAGAACGCAAAGGGCAAATAAAAAAAAAACACGGGTGGGGGTTTACTTAGTCAGTTTTAAATTCTTTCTCGCTCTACCTACAGCTGGAGAACTTATATGATAATTTCATAAAAAAAATATTGTCATCAAAAATACATTAGTCATCGCAAGATCCCTTGCCATTTACTGACAAAAGTTCACGTTCATGTGTTCTTACTTACACTTTTTAATTTGCTGTTTTTTTTTATCCACAGTACGCCAACTACATCTAGTTGTCCTATAACTTGGAAGGATTACAGTCAGAACAAGACTTATTTGGAAATAGGCTACGAATTGACACCGAAAACTGCTGAAAAAAACCCAGATATTGAATTTTGGAGGGACGTTTATGAGTCTGTTGGTCTGCAGTTCTCCTGATTCCTTATTGTAATTTTGTGTATCGTTTTTAAATTTTTTAATTTCTTCAAAAGATATATGCTTGTATTTAGTTTACCGCAATTATTTCTGGTATTTATTTGCCATTTCTTGTTAAAATGTATTAACCTTATTCTTGATCAGTATACTATGCATTAATAGATTCTTTGGTTAATTTGTACTTGTGGGTATCTTTATCAATAAACGTTGTTGTTGGAAAGAGAACTGCTTTTATTTAGTTTATCGTAATAGTTTCTAGTAGGTATTTACCCTCTTTTGTTAAAAGTTTTTTAATCATATTCTTGATGAGCGTACTAAACATTTACTTGCTTAATTTTTCACTAACTATTTTATTCTATATTGTGTTCCATTGGTTTCATAGTTTTAATCATTTTGAATTTGAAATTTATTTATTATTCACTTATATAATACAGTTAAATGAAAATTTTATTGCAAATGCCTATTTTCTGCAGACTATGACGCCTTTATAAAACATTTAAGAATACGTAAAGTAATGTACAAAACTAGTTGTTATAAATCTTCAGTATCTTTTTACTTACGTTAAATAAACTAAAATTATTATCGTTAACAGAGTACTAACAGCACAACTCAAACCTGACAAAGCTAGAAATACTTTTAAAAATCCCAACTATTTGTAATGAAAACATTCAAAACCTCTTACTTAAAATAACCGAGTCCCTACAATTTACGGGCGTGGTAAGAACATCCCTATCGTATACTATTCACACTCAAGTACCAGCGTCCCAACGGAGCTAAGAGCGCCGAGTAAGGGACACGAAGGGTCAACGTAACATCTTAACTGATAAAGTGTAGAATTATTTAGATGGTTGAGTTAAAGGACAGTGTTAAATGGGTAGTGAGCTAGACAGGGATACAAAGCGTGGAATTACTGTATCAGCAGTGACCAAAGACGCCTGTAATAGTAAGTATTATTTGTGAATTGGTTACCGCTAGACCGTAGTGCAACCGTAAGGTAGAACTACATTGGGCCCATGAGAGCCACCTATGTCGATCTGGGCGCGTTGGTGTCTATACATTTTATATGGGAACTTCATTTGTAGAGCTACATTAGACCACGACGCCACGCGACGCGACGCCACGACACGTGACGACACGCCACGCGACTCGCCGCTTCGTACAACTCGGGCCTTGCTAAAATATGCGTTGGTTAATAGTTCCCGCTTTAGAAAATTTCTCAGGAAGACTGGTAAAATGATGATTGGCATATATGAAAAGCACAGGAGATTCGCACAATGTGGCGAAACTTGAAGGATGCCTTTGTACAAATAGTGCTCTGGATGTCTTTGCATTAAATGACGATGATGAATGCTACTAAATTCCAGCTTTCCTAGTTTAATTCAAAATCGTAACGGTTTTATGAGTTCTCGGATATATTATTAGGTGATATGGTGATAAGATTTGGTTCCTGCGAAAAGTTTTGACAATTACATTTCTTCTTTTTTTCTGTAAATGTTTTTGTGTTAAATGGTTACGGTTTTTTTTTTTTTAGTTGGGAATATCATCTAATGACAAATCGCGCCTTGGGCGGAGCGAGAGATAGTGTCAGACTTTTACTGACTAAAAACCCACTCCTGTTCCTTCTTTGCCTTCATACCGGGGCCCCGGGCTTCGCTTTCACACTACCCGTGGCCCCAGTAGGCTTCGGCCCTGCTGGGCCCCTACGATTTGCTGACATCTCCCTGAGGCGCGCGTGGAACAATACGCGCCGTCGACGACTTGGGCTCGGTCCGGACAGTTACCGGACGGTCGGACGGCGAGCCACCCATTACTCGCCGTCCGCAAGCCCGCGCCTACGGTGGCCGGAAATCGGGATCGAAATCCCGGCGGCGGTTAGGGCGTGAGGACCGTTGCCTCACGCGATCGGCCGCCTCCTTTGCTAGCATTACTGCTTCGCAGAAGGAGGCGACCGCCTGCCACTCCTTCTCACTCCGGACCATGGCCTGTACCAATACCCGGCGCGAGAGATCACTGCCGCCGATCGCCCCAACGAGGACACGGCGTTGCTCTGCCCAGGCGGGGCACACCTCTACCGTATGCTCCACCGTGTCCTCCGGACGGTCCACACAATGGCGGCACCCAGGCGTTTCTTCCGCACGAATTCGGTGCAGGAACCTCCCGAACTTACCATGTCCGGTGAGGACCTGCGTCATGCGGTAGGTAAGGACGCCATGTGGTCTTTCCAGCCACTCCTCAAAGAGGGGACTTACCGCCATAATTGTGGCGTGCCCAGCACTGGGTTGCGACAGTCGCTGTCGCCATTCCACAAATGGTTATGGTTAAGGTAAAAAAAAAGGTGGTAAGTACTTTTTTTTCACCATTTTTGTTCTCGAATATGATTTTCCAAATAAATATCAGCGAATCATATTTTTTTAATAAAAGGCATTCTCATACACAATACATTTGAAGTTGAAAGGTAATTGAAAAAACCTTGGAGAGGTCTTCTTTTTTGAAAGATAGAAATCAGGACGTGTTTAAATCTCAAACGAGAGTTTTAATTGATATCGTAAAACAGGGTACGGTACAAGTAATGACGAAAATACCGCTAAGAGATTTTTTGAGAACTCTGAAATTGCGGCTTCGATCACTGGAGAAGATGAGAATTTGATAAAACAATTTAAAATCATACTAGAGGCAATTTCTTCAGGTCACCCTATAGAAATAATGAAATTCAAAGACTATACCGAAGCTACCATGAAATTGTATGATAATTTGTATAATTGGTATTACATGCCTGCAAGTGTACATAAAGTTCTTGCTCACGGAGCAGATATATCATCATCATCTTCCTGCTATAGATAATATAATAAGATGGGACAAGGTCCCATCTTATTTGGGGTCGGCACAACATGTTTTTTTCTTCCATTCTATCCTGTCAACCGTCATGCTATCACTAACTTACGGAGCAGATATAATTGAGAAGAAAATTATCCGAAGAGGCTGCTGAAGCTTGAAATAAGGATTTCAGGAGATATCGTTCACATCATTCGAGAAAATTCTGTAGAAAGGCTACCAATGAAGATATAATTAATAATGTATTAATTAGTTCTGGAGCAGTGATGGCCGAGTGGTAACGGCCCCGACTCACGAGTTGTAGGTCGCGGGTTCAAACCCAGCCAGGCGCATTACTTTGTGTAATTTATTTCATCACCACTGCTCTCAAAACGGTGAAGGAAAACATCGTGAGGAAACCGGCATGTCTTAGAAGCTAAAATTCGAAGACATGTGACATCCACCAACCCGCACTGGGCCCGCGTGGTGGATTACGGCCCATTCCCTCTCCTAGAGAGGAGGCCTGAGTCCCAACAGTGGGAACATTAAAAGGCCGACTAAGCATAGCAATGCATGCTATGCTAATTAGTTCTGACCTACTTATTTCAAAAATACGTCACAAACTATTGCGAAAACACAAAGCCTTCTCAGAAGAGGCAAAAGTTTTGTTGATTATTATGGATACATTTGTTGATGATAATGAACAGGAAAACATAAATTTCAGAGTTCAAACCCATCACTCACAATGAACTTGAATCTGATTTTTCTGAACAACTAATTATTTAATAATGCCTTCGGCAATGTGGAAGAATTTTTTGATGCTATATTTTAGTTTAGAGTTTTATATAAAATGAAAGTATAAGTGTGTATTTATATAGTGTGTGCGTGTTAGTTTTAAATAATGTATAGTCGTTTATAAGTAGTTGTACGAGTATTATGCAGTTATGATTAACTCATGGAATAAATTATATATATAGCTTGCTCTTCTTCAGTAAAATCATGCTGAATCACTGAAAATGATGTTTAAACGTTTTCTGTCGTGAACTAGGCCTATTGGAGATACCACAATTTAAAAAAAAACGCCTTATTCTCAACCTATAGAGTGGTGAGGAATAGAGAATTTAAAAAAATTATATTTTAATATCGCAAAAAATCGCAGTACCAGACTATATGCTAAAATAGGCTAATAATTGGTACATTCAAATCCACAAACCGTTTTTGGAGGAAACTTGAATCTTTCAAAATTTTTACAAAGTTGTTTTTTTCCATACAAAAAAAAAAACATTAAAAATTCATAACACTGAAAATAATGGTCAAAACGTAAAAGACGTGGAAAATTATTAAATTGTATTTGATAGTAGATTTCATTTCTATTTTCTTTTTAATTTGGTATAATCTAGTAATTGACTGCAATCCTACCTGATAGTAAACAGTGATGCAATCGTTGATGGTGCGATGGTGAGCCTATTCACTCTAGCCTTGAAGAAACCCAAATTATAGTTGGATCTGCCCATCCAATTATAATTTGGGTGTCTTCAGCAGGCCAATTGCAAGTTACTTTTTTTAAATAACTCTTTTTTTATTGTTAATAGGTTCGCGCTTGACCGCTATCTCACCTGATGGAAAGCGACGATGCGGTCGACAATGGAGTGCGCTTATCTAGAAGTAACCTATTCACTCTCGACTTAAAGACTCCCGGGTTGTAGCCATCAGGAAACACAGATCCCGGCAAGGAATTCCACTCCTTAGCTGTACGCACAATGAATGTGTTCCCAAAACGTTTTGTGCGTACAGGTGGGATGTCAACCATGTACCGGTGGCACATCGCAGTACGCCTGGTGGTCCGATGATGAAATGGTCTAACTCTATCAGTTTTTGACGATCCCTAAGTCTTCAACGACGTCATTTTGTTCTTCCGTGCGACGTGACCACGGCTACCGTCGCCCCATGTCATCGGCTGCAGTTACCTCTGCCATAGACATCATGCCGCTCGTGTATAATATATGAACTCTTAGCATAGCATAAGCATAGCATAATCAGCCTTTCAATGTTCCCACTGCTGGGACTCAGGCCTCCTCTCTCTAGGAGAGGGAATGGGCCGTAATCCACCACGCGGGCCCATTGCGGATTGATGAATATCACATGTCTTCGAATTTTTGGTTCTAGGACATGCCGGTTTCCTCATGATGTTTTCCTTCACCGTTTTGAGAGCAGTGGTGATGAAATAAGTTACACAAAGTAATGCGCCTGGCTGGGTTTGAACCCGTGACCTACAACTCGTAAGTCGGGTCCGTTACCACTCGGCCACCACTGCTCCTAGACTGTACATATAATGTAGATTTTATTAGACAACATTACTTATCTAATTATTCCACATATTTTACTGCAGCATGTCTTGTTCCTCCAAGCTGTATCTCAGTCGTTTTGATAAGAGCCTTTGGACAGGAACCATAACTCCTGCATTAAGCTCGCATTAAAATTCTTGGCCAGCTGAGTACTTGAGAGGTTCACTAATTGTAGTGCTATGACACTTAGCTTTGTTAAGTGTTCCAGTGTTGAGTTACGTTAGAGTTCAGTTTAAAGAAAGGGTCGCATAAAGGGAAGCATTACTTTTGTGTGAAATTAGGTCACCAGTTCCTTTTGCAGGGTTCCTATTACTAAGACTCCGCTGTCCGTCCGTCTCTCTGTCTGTCTCTCACCAGGCTTTATCTCATGAACCGTAATAGATAGACAGTTGAAATCTTCACAGATGATTGATTGAATTAATGAATGATTTCAGTTGCCGCTATAACAAAAGTACTAAAAACAGAATAAAATAAATATTTAAGGGGACTCTGGGACTGCTGGAAGTGCAAGATAATTCAGTAAAGTAAGTGAGATGTGGCCTACACATAGCCTATCTGATGTTATCCGAATTATCAAATAAATTCTCCCGCTCTAGGTGGAGAAAGAGAGAGAGAGTATCAGACCTTTTCTGACTAAAACCCACTTGTGTTCCTTCAGTTTTTTTTTTTTTTTTTTTTTTTTTTTTTCGGTGGGAAAATCATCTAATGACAAATCGCGCTCTTGGGCGGAGCGAGAGATAGTGTCAGACTTTTACTGACTAAAAACCCACTCCTGTTCCTTCGTTGCCTTCGTGTTCCTTCAGTTGCCTTTTGCGATTCAGGGCCGCGGTAACTCTTTCGAACGATCTTGCAGCCCTGGCAGATATCAATGTAAGCGCACTCCGTCAATCATGCTGTCATCTCCCGACCTTCAACTGACTTCACAAAAAGGACCTCAGAACTCCATCATTTATAAATCGATTTGGAAAATTATTTTCATATTATTTAAATTCGCACACTCACTTTCGAAATTAAAATCATTTGTAGGCATTTTTTTTTGTAAATAGTTTTTTTTTGTTATTTACTTTTTAGTCTCTTTTTTATTTCAAATTGAAATTGCTTGTATTTTTTTTGTAAAAAAGATTTACTGTTTTTTCTTTTCAAGCATACTGCAGATTTATTATTCATTCACTTATACGTATTGTTTCAACATTTAATCCTGACTTTTAAAACATAAATGACACATTCTATATAGTCAAACTTTCAATGAAAACGTACAATTTCATAGTAAATTAGGTTAGTAAACCAAACACCCGGTGGATAAGATACTGTAGCATATAATTTGAGCCATTATTTACTCGTTAATAATTTGTATTGCCCTGAGGGGCTCCTTAGTTTCCGACCAGAGATTAATGAGCTAGTACTTCTCTTAATATTTAAGTAAATAAAGGTTCTGGAACATTCAATGGGCTGGCTTTATTATTATAATTGGCAGTTTGTTTACTGGGGAGTATATTTGAGAGAATCTTGTCTTTTAAAGTTTCGTACCCATAGGGTAAAAATGAGATCCTATTGCTAAGGCCCTGCGCACACTTGAGACAAGACTGTCTTTGACAGAATTAGCCCTGATTCTTGAAATTTGGCATAAAGCAAGGTCTTGTAGCACAGATACGGGAATCAATCTGAAAACAGTAAATTTGTGTCACAAAAAAAAAAATGTGATTCGGAACAATCTTCAAGTATTCATTCTGGAATTTGACTGTTTACATAATCGTAGGTTAGTTTGTACGGAACCCTCAGTGCGCGAGTCCGACTCGCACTTACCTAGTTTTTTTATATAATAGATAGAAATATTGGAAATGATTAAGATCAAACAGTAGTGTAGGTGTCAAATAAGCGAAAAGAATCTAAGCAATTGTAAGACCATGTAACAGTAAAAACAACGAAGATACCTTTTTTACGGTGGGAAATTATCAAATAACTTCTCCCGCTCTGGGTTGAACGAGTGTGAGTGTCGAACATTAACTGACTAAAACCCCGGTAAGCCCTTTGCGTTCCAGAGTCTTAGAACAAGAAGAGTGAATCTTTAGAACAATCCCGCAGGTGCAGTAAAGATACCTATGAGCTGATTTTTTAGGAGAAGTTGAGACTGGTACTTGTGATCGTGATGAGTAGGATAAAGAACAGGACACTGGACCCTGGATATTAATGTTAAACGATATATTTAATTTATTAAAAACTAACACACGTGACAATAATACATACTTGATATTTTTACGTCAATTTCAATTAGATGTGTTTGTCAACTCAGAGACAAACCTATATGATAAGTAGAATCTTTTCCCAATCCAATTCTAACTATAGTCAAAGGCCGGTGCCATCGATTGCTCTATAAGAAATAAAACAATCCAACTGAATGCACAGGGAACGTGCTCAGACATAACCATACAGGTTAGTTTATATACTGCCGCCATCCGATACACACTCTATAGTTTTGTCTATTTTTTTTTAATGTCTGGATACGTGATTCAGGTAGGATAAAAGCGCATAGGAAAATAGAAATCAATATTTCTAAAGTTGCTACTCCTATTGAGATTGTTAGCATCGCATTCCATCATCATCATCATCATAATTTCAGCCGAAAGTCTTCCACTGTTGGATATAGACCTCATAAGTGTCGTCACAAAACCAAGCCTTTGCGTCTCGTATCCATCAGATTCCCGCAACTCTCTCCAGGTCATCGGTACTAATAGTGAGAGGCCTTCCAACGCTGCATCTTCCGGTATGTATGGTCATCACCCCAAAACCTTTCGGCCTCATCGACCAACTGTTCTGCGAGCAATGTACCCTGCCTACTGCCACTTAAACTTGGCGATTTTTCGGGCTATGTTGGTGACCTTATTTCCGCTGTGGATATCTTCATTCCTGATGCGATTATGCAAGGAAATTTGGGTGTTCTTTGGGTGACTTTAAACCTTCTGATGAGGCTCATTATTGCGAGTCACCACGTTTCAGAGCCATAATATGTTAATATTACTCAATCAATCAATCTGACAGCACAGACAGCTCAGCACAGGATCGGTCGTTGTGGCGGCGCTTGGGGGAGGCCTATGTCCAACAGTGGACGTCTTTCGGTTGAAATGATGATGATGATGATGAATCAATCTGAAAAGTATATACCTAGGACCTACAGGCATTATTATGTCTAATCATGGACACAGGCATCCTATCTGTGAGAGGGAGTGGCCCATAATCCCCTAAGCGGAAAGGAAGAAAGAAAGAAAGAAAGAAAAACATGTTAGTAGTTGAGCGATGGGCTGCTACGCTGCGTCGCGTGCTTAAGTGGCAGTGGGCAGGGCACATTGCTCGCAGAACAGATGGTCGATGGGGACGAAAGGTTCTGGAATGGCGACCACGTACCTGAAGACGCAGCGTTGGAAGGCCTCCCACAAGGTGGACCGATGACCTGGTGAGGGTCGCAGGAATCCGATGGCTGCGAGACGCACAGGACCGGTCATTGTGGCGACATTTGGGGGAGGCCTATGTCGAATAGTGGACGTCTTTCGGCTGAAATGATGATGATGATGATGATGATGATAGCCTTTAGATTGTTCTTCCGGGTCTGGCGTATGTATGTTTACATGTTCGTGAACGTAGTTCCTAGCAGAGGACTTGTTTGTTGCACGGACATTTAACAATTTCTTCTCAATGTTTCGTAAGTAGAAAGCAAACAACGAGGATACATGTTCAAAAATTCGAATCTTGTTTACTAATAATAGTTTAAAAAACTAAAAAACACGCTTTTAGCACGCACTAAAAATTACAAAATGCCTGTCCACCATCTTGGACGTCCGCCATATTGGATTTAAGTCACGTGACTATTTTTTCGTTTTCCTGACAGCAAACCTTTTCATTTGATACCCATATCATAGGGGTGGATTTCAAACAGCCAGTTCGCCATCTTGGGGAGGCCGCCACATTGGATTTGTAATGACGTTTCTTAGCTAGTCATGTATTGTCATCAGAACTCAGAGCGTGTGCACAATTTCATCCTAATCGAAGACCGGGAAGTGGGTCAAATTCTTACCAAGATTTTCTTACATACATAGTTAGTTACAAGTAAAACTAATAAAAGCGTGTTAATAATAAAAAAATAAACAAACGTTTTATATTTTGCGTTTTATGGAAGTACATTTAACACTAAGCTAAACGTAAAATCTTTTACATGCCCAATACTTTTAAAAGATATAATAAAATTGTAAGTACTCACATCCTTTGAAAAGCATCCGAAGGGTTATTCACATTCGCCGAACTCCCGACCCATCCTAACTTAAGAAAAGATAGCAGTATCTGTAATATATCTTCAGGAGCCGTAAAAGTCAATTGAAAGTCGACTAGAACGCAAATAAAGGACTCACCCTTAAGTTAAGGGGTGTTGACTTACGGCTGATACATTGCGTGTTTTTCCTCTAATTCCCCAATGAGTAGTAAATGTTAATTCATGGAAGGAGTCGAAGGACTGAAGTATTGTGTTTGTTGCTTTTTGTAAGTGGAAAAGTGGGTGATCAAGGATACGTTTAGATGTTTAGTTTAAATATGCTCTGGTAAAAAGAAGAAAAAGTTTTTTGGGAAGCTAAAGCAATAGACAGAGATTAATAGAAAATCTTGGAGGAAGCCATTATTCAAAACTAGCTTTTGCCTGTGACTTCGCCTGCGCACATAAAATATAGCCTATGTCACTCAGGAATAAAAAAGTTTTCTATTGGTGAAAAATTTTAGCAATCGGACCAGTACCTCCAGGGATTTCCTCCTACAAACAAAAAAACAAACTTTACCTCTTTATTCTTTATAATATTAGTGTAGATTGAAATCCTTGAATTGAAAGAAGAAAAAAAAAAATAAGTCAAACTCAAGACTGTTTAAACAGTTTTGGAGAATAAGTTAATTGTGTATTAAAAAATAAAAGTTGTATATTTATTGGATAAATAAAAGGCTATAATAATAATAATGCTAATCATTTTAGGTGACTTAAATTTAAATAGTGCTTCGTTAAATATTAAGAATTATTATTGTTATTTTGTGTCTTTTTGCTGTATGAATGAGATGAATGTTGTAAATAATTTGTATGGTGGTATGTTAGATGTTGTTTTGGTCCAAGAGAACATAAGTGCTCCAAGAACTGTAGTCACCGCCACCGAGGGAATAGTGCCACTGGACGCATATCACCCGGCGTTGCATATTGAGGTAAGCATTGATGTACGTCATTCCTCAGACTTGATAGAGCTTAGTAATATAAACAAAACCAAGGATTGGAACTTCCGAAAATGCGATTTTTATCAACTTTATTTACTTCTCTCTGGCGAGAATATTTGGGAGGAGGTTTTGGAATCCAAAGATGTAGAAATAGCCACTCGTAAGTTCTACAACATTATCTATGACTTCTTTGACGCTTCCATGCCTAAAAAGAATAGAGAAAGGTCGGCGAATAAACGATATCCAGTGTGGTATACAAGCGTTATCATTCAGGATCTAAAACTCAAGTTGAGGCTCCACAAGAACTGGAGGAGAACTAAGTGCGATAGCGCGTATTTGTTATTCTCGAATCTCAGGGCAAGCTTAAAAGCCCGTATTGCGGATGCGTATACCTTATATATGAGAAATATAGAGAGTAGAATCAAGACCAGCCCTCGTAATTTCTGGTCACACATTTCCAGCCTCCGCTCCAAAGGTGGGTTTGAGCATAACATTGTGTACAAGGGTATAACTTTTTCGGGATCTAAGGCGGCAGGGGCTTTTGCCGAGTTTTTCTCTGATGTTTTCCTACCTGATGCTCCGCGGCTTGATGCAGATCATATCTCTGCGGCTGTCCATACCAGTAACAGCAATTACATAAGCATACCTCCCTTGTGCCCAGTAGACCTTATAAAAGCCATAAATAAACTCAAACCTAGCAGCTCCATCGGCCCTGACAATATTCCCCCCTTTATTATTAAAGATTTAAGAAATATTTTCAGTGATCCTCTTTGCCACATTTTTAATTTAGCTTTGCAGGCTGGTACATATCCCTCTCAGTGGAAGGTTTCCAGAGTCACGCCAATTCCTAAAACCCAAAACAAAAGTTCCGTTGAAGATTACCGCCCTATCGCAATTTTATCTTCCCCGGCGAAGGTCTTTGAGAACATCCTTCACAATGCCATCTACCAACAAATAAACACATACTTATGTAATGAGCAGCACGGTTTCAGGGGCAAGAGATCTGTTGACACCAATCTCCTGACTTTGGTTGATTACATATCCTCTAGCTTAGACCGCGGACGTCAGGTAGACGTACTTTACTTTGACTTCCGGAAAGCGTTTGATAGGATTAATAATGACACGCTGCTGATGAAACTAAACAAAATTGGTTTCTCACCCTCTCTCCTCCGTTTTTTCGCAGACTATCTACGTGATCGTCAGCAGTTTGTTAGGCTCGGAATGTACGAATCCGGTGCCTATCACACGCGTTCCGGAGTGAGTCAAGGCTCAATTCTGGGGCCTTTATTATTCCTAATTATGATAAATGATCTTCCCCAAGTTCTGCGTCACGCAAAATGTCTATTGTATGCCGACGACTTGAAACTTTACCTCGAAGTAAACTCCGAGTCTGACTGCTTGGCACTACAGCAAGACATTGACGCAATCTACAAGTGGAGTCTAGATAATAAGATGGATTTTAATACCTCTAAATGCTTTGCTATGACCTTTGGTCGAATGCGGCACCCAGTTGAATTCGAATACCATCTCGATAATAATGCCATCATAAAAACAACTGCTATGAAAGACCTGGGAGTCACATTCGACCGAAAGCTCACATTCCACGACCACATGGTTACAGTAGCAAAGCAATCATATCAAAGGTTGGGTTTCGTTTTACGCAATTGCCGTGATTTTCGCACCGCGCACGTCATTAAGATTTTATTCAATGCGCTCGTGCGCAGTAAGTTAGAATCCAGCTCTAGCGTGTGGAACCCGCACCAAAGTTCTTACGCACTTTTACTGGAAAAAGTGCAAAAAGCGTTCCTTAGGTTCCTGTACAAGCGGAAACACGGCTATTATCCATACCTCTATCCGACAAAATTTCTATTGGGTTGCCTCGGATATAACTCACTAGAGGTAAGACGAGCGCGAGATCAGCTCACCATAGCCTGCAAGACGCTCCGTGGCACTATTGACGCGCCTGATCTGCTTACTGTGCTAGCGCGTTTCTTTGTCCCAGACAATTACTGCCGCGGCAAAAAGCACAGAATGTTTGCTGTGCCTCAGTGTCGCACTGTTGCCCGTGCGCAGTCTCCAATACCTCGCACTTTGGCTGCACTAAATGATCTCTTGGATTCTTATCCAACAAACGATCTGTTTGCGGATGAATGGAAGATGATTTTATTGGTATGTCAGAAGTACTGTGAGAGGAATTGATAAAAGTACATGTTGTTTTTAACTTAAAGTTTTTGTTTAGTTACTGTAATTGGTTGTTTAACCGTTGTAATTAATTAAATAAATAAATAAATAAATAAATAAATGCTCTGGTATGTCCGACATACTTTATAATAAAAAATTTAAAAAAATATGTCAGGCAACTAATAGCACCCTACAACAATCACAAAACAGAACACACACATCTAGGGAAATACATTAATAATAAAAAATACTTAAAACACTTTAATTCTGATGTAAATCTGTACCGTTTGACGGCATTATGGACATTGCACCATGTTAGCACAGTGGTTAAGCGATTGGCTATATACTGCACTACGTGTCGCGGGTTCGATCGACACACACACACACACCATCACACACACACATCCCACAAACACTTACACTAAGTGAATTAGAGCACCTGGATCTCATTTTTGTTTTAAATTATTATATGATTTTAATTAATTAATTATAATAATATAAATAAATTGTAATTATAATTCAAATTAATAGGTAGTTGCTTAACCTATTCTAATTCTAGATTAAGAGTAATTAAGTCTAACTACGAATATAAATTAATTGTAAAGGAGATTGGGCACTTATAGATTCACTTTTTGACGCGTATGGCCATTTGAGTTATTGTATAATTCATAACTATTATTTTTATTGATGTTTTACTTAAATTCATTGAAATCATTTGTGGGGTTTCTATTTTCATTTTAATTAGTATTTAATACAATAAATACATCATTTGCTCCATTATAGTGAAGCGACTCCTTTCTCAGTTATAATCGATCGATTAAATATTAACGTAAATCGTGGGTAAACAAAAATATCTACATTCGCAACTAAAAAATATTAGTTGTAATTATTATTTTTCTTTAATTATGTTAACATTTCTTTCGTTAAAAACAATTTCTGGGCAAAAATAAAACAATTAAGATATAATCGATAATGTTATAGCGCCGTAGTCAATTGATGAGTCACAACACAATTCGATGAAATGTCAAACAAAATATCGTTTACCGTGTTAAATGCTGGCAAGCCGAGAATATTGTTTTTAGCTTTTCTCTGCTAACAAATGCAAATTCGAGTCGAGTTGAGTTTTAGGATTCTTCCACGTTCATTTACTACATCGAGCGATTTGACTCTTTTTGTGTGTCGCTGTGAAGTGAATAGTTAGAACGTTTTTACGTTCATGGTGATTTAATGTAGACTTAAAACAATATGTGGCGCTGTGTAATTGTTCTCTTTTATTAGCATACCCACTGCCTAGCCGCCAAATCAAAGAGGCAACTGATTCCATGGCCCGGAGGCAGGGTTTTAAAACGAATTGTTTTGAGATGTAACATAACCTCAATTACTCAACTTATTTTAGCATGACACTATCCCTTTTTTGCGTCTAATTTTCACTACTATACTATGTCAAAAGTTGCGCAACCAAGTGCCAT
Source organism: Mythimna impura (assembly GCA_905147345.3). Taxonomy (NCBI): domain Eukaryota; kingdom Metazoa; phylum Arthropoda; class Insecta; order Lepidoptera; family Noctuidae; genus Mythimna; species Mythimna impura. Next base: position 27,446,063 of record LR990355.1, read on the forward strand.
AGTAACTTGCCCAATCTCCTTTATTAGCATAAATTTTGGAACGCCGACGTCTCCCTCTTGGAGGTGGGCGCTAATGGCTACAACACAGTTTTAAACTAATGTAGTTGTTAACGAACACTTAAAATTTTGTAAACAAGTTTATTGTTCCAATAAAAATATTATTATTATTATTATTCCCGCACAGAAAAAAATTTTTTATAGTGTACAGGCAGTTGTTTCCATTGCTCGTTGGCACGTTTTAATTTTATTTATAACATCTTTGTTAAACTTCCATGTCTGGCAGCCATAGGTCAGGCATGGTATAAAGCAGGAGTTCATTACCTTAGTCTTCAGTTTGATTGGCAGTGCAACGAGCAATGGAGCGGAGTATGCTAAACATAAAAACAATAAATAAAATAAAGCATACAAAAAACGCAACATCACAAAAGCAACAGACGGTTTAGCACAAGCTCTTACACTAAAATGGAAGTGGGCCGGACACATAGCACGCCTGCAAGATCAAAGGTGGACAAAAAGAGTCACGGAATGGAGGGGGCCAGTAGGCAAAAGAAAAAAAGGGAGACCTTGCAACAGATGGGAAGATGAAATTAAACGGACAGCGGGTCTAAACTGGATGCAAACAGCGCAATCCAGAGAAAACTGGCTCAATTTGGAGGAGGCCTTTACCCGCAGAGGGGTTCCTACAGATTAATTAATTAAATACTAACATTATTAATAACATTTTTTTCTTATACTAACAAAACCTAGATTTTTTCAAACTAGAATTTTTCTGTAAGAAATAAAAGGCTTTTTTTTTATTTACAGGCAGTTGTTTACGGTCTGAGCGTCTTGTGTACGTGAATTTAGATGTTTGTGAATGCACTCACAATACAGAGTAATTTCTAATATGAGGCATAGTTTTTGTTTTCAATCCAACAAACCGGCATCACGATTATATAGTAGGTACTAGCTGTACCCGTGGCTTTGCTCACGTATCACATAAGTATTGTTTTTTATTCCATTTTTATTTTAATAATAGTTTGTTGATTTACAGAAACACTCAAAAGATGCGTCCCATACTATACTTTAACTTAGATCCCTCAAAAACTATTCGGCATAATAAACTCAAAATTTGAAAGTTATGTAGTTAATTTACGGGTGGTAAGAGACGTCAGGTTAATAAGGAAATTTAGGAGACGTCGAATAACAGAAGTGTTATATATTACTGTAACACTTCTGTGTAAACAACGTTCGTTATTTTTCCCTCGGTCTCATTCAATATGTACAGCGAGTCAGGACTGGTGACGCGGGAGCAAGCGATGTACAGTTGTCCGTATGAGAAGCAGCTCAACCTGAGGTCGACACCCGCAGCCTCACAGGAAATTGCACGCGCTTGAATTGAAAGGGATAATTGTGGGGAATCAGTGGTATACGTGGTATAAACACTGTTTCGCCGACACCATAACCCGTTAGAATTTCCGCCTCAATGATATTTCTCTGCAGCGAGACGACTTTGAGCCGGGTCCCATTGCACAGTTTCGGCGGAGTAAGATTCTGAAGAAGCATAATTGGGATACCGACCTTTAGCTTAATGGTGTGCGCTGGTAATCTACTTGCACTGAGGGAATTGAGAAATTTTACGGGGTAATGTGTGGCGTCATCTTGGTCGACAACAGTGTTTATTGAAGTGTAGATCACTTCAATTTCTGCAAGAATGAATTAATTGATCGCTGAAGCTTGGGCGTTTCTGGGTGTTAAAATGGCTCGTTCACACACCCAAGAATTATCTTGGTGCGGTATCCTATTGATGTCCCCGTACACCAGGCAAATCGAATCTTCTAAGGTGGATACCACTCTCCCAAGTATCTCAGGTAGAACCACCTGGGCACTGTCTACTGGTAGCGTTCCCTCACCCAATTTTAAGAGAACATCAGAAAATTCTTGGGCTTGTACATTCCCGCCAAGCTGTGCTCTCATATTCATCGTTAAGCGCAACCTATGAATATGTGGCCATAAGAAAGAGCATTTCAACGAAGCATTCACCTCATCAGCCCTAGTTCCTCGTGTCACCACAGGCAGCGTTTGTCGGAAATCGCCGCTAAACTGAGCTGTAACGCCACCCATCATTTCTGGTTCCTGCGGATGTTCTGCAAAGTCCTGTTTACCGCCTCTACTGCTTTTCTGTTCGCCATAGTGCATTCATCCCACACGATTAAAGAGCAATCTTTAAGCACGTGCCCTTTGTCACTGTTGCGTGACACTCCACAAACAGGTGTTTCATTACTCTCTAAATCTATAAGAATCTTAAACATGGCGATTCCTGACGATGCTACTACAATGACAATCTTGCCTTGCCTCCTGACCTCTGCGAGAATACCAGTGGTGACAAATGTTTTCCCTGTTCCCCCAGGAGCATCCAAGAAAAACATTTTACCTTGGCCGAGCCCAACGCTTTCAAGGATGGTGTCGAAAATTTGCTTTTGCTCTGAGGTAAACTTAGAGACGTGGTCATTGACGACGGTACTCATAGGTCTTGGATCATAATTTATTTCAGAGTTGTACTCTCTGTTTCCACGCTCTTGTACATCCAGGTGTTGTGAAGTCGGTAGCCCATAATCCACCAGAGAACTGCCGCCGATCGAAATGACCATGTTTTGAAGTCAACTAAGGCTACTGTTTAGAACGCGCTCATCAGTTGCCTCAGTATTATCTTCAGTAGTGCGTCTCAGAGCTCTTAGGAAATCTTCGGACAGAAGATGCCGATATTTCTCCCACAACAGAAGCGGAGATCGAACTAACCTGCGCATCTTAGAAACCTTTGAGTTTCGAGACAGATTTGATCTTTTTCTAAAAGGCATAGCTAAAATTCCTTCTTAATCCGATACTAACGATATTCAAATCAATGAAAAGTAATTGAATAAGTACGTAAGAATTGCTAGTAAGTAGAAAAATAATAATTATTCGCAGGAAAATTAAATACATCAACGAACACAGACAACAAAGGTAACCCCCGTTTCTATAGGATGAGAGCGGTACATCGGCACCTATAACATCACTTTTTGGGAACGAAACCATAGCGCGATCTAACTCGACCAACGCCATCTAGTTAGAAAACGGAAACTACATATTATTTACCAAATTAAATTATGAATAAAACTATATTGTCGTTAATTTAACAGACAACTACATTATTTTTACATTAAAAAAATTATGGTAACAGCAGCAAGGGACAAAACTATGAATTACATACTTAAATTAATTACCTACAACAAATGTGCTTGGTAAGTTAAAACTTAGAACCAAAACTTTGACTTGACTTCATGATAGTGTAGCTTGTTGTACCACCAATCAATCTGTTTAGTAATATTGGTGTGAAAATCTTCATACAATTAGATGGGACATGTAAAGTTCTCAGATTTCATAACAGTATCGTTCCTATGCACATAAAAAATGCAAAAACTAAATGAAAATTATTTTACGATTTTTTAAAAAATCTTTAATAACAATATTATGGGATTTGAACTCACACTATTTAGAGTGGTAAACGGTCGCCTGACCTTAGTGCTAAATTCCCCGTTGACATATTGTTGAATAGCTGTTCCCTTGCAATTTACAATATCACTGCCCCGCTCCTTTATAAAAATAGCGTGATTATTATGTTCCCAGAGTTAATTTTTTATTAACTAAATAACGTCATTTTATGCATTCAATTATTTTGTCCATTCAATTACGAACAAAAACCTTTTAAAATCAATATTGCTTACCTCCTATAACATACGGCATGATAATATGTAGCCTAAAGCCTTCCTTGGTTTTCAAAGAACATTTTTGCTGAATTTCAATTCAATCTATCCAGTAGTTTTGGCGTGAAGCCGTACCATACACACAGACAAACAGACAAACAGACAAAAATTCTAAAAAGTCACTTTTTGTCATCAGTTACGTTTTTCTAACAAAATCCATTTATTTTTTCTCGAAAATTCTCAATGTACAGTTTTCCTTTCGTTACTGTTTTATTATATGTATAGATAGATAGATAGATAAGATAGTATAAGATGAAAATGCTGCTATACTAATATACTTAGATCCCAGAGCTGTCAGACATAACTTATTTTCACATGGATGAAACCTTAGGTTCTCAGTAGCGTCTCATGTGCTTTGAATACCTGTCTACTTGTGGAGCTCCCCTTGGGGCCCGTGCCCCCCTAGCCAAGTTACAATCGTAACGTTCGGCGCGAACGCCTCGAGTAGGCCACACCTCCGATTCCTTTGTTCTGACATCATCAAAACGTTCACTCACGTGGTCAGAACAAAGGATTCGGAGGCGTGGCCTACTCGAGGCGTTCGCGCCGAACGATACGATTGTAACTTGGCTAGGGGGGCTGAGCAGTTACCAGGTGAGAAAGGGAACTAATAATAATGAGTTACTTAACTTAATTTTTTACGGCTGATTTTTATATATGTTTTGTAGAATATTATTCTTAAGTAGTATCATAAGTGTCAGACACTCAGATTATAAAAGCAAAAGTTTGCGTGTATGAATGTTTTTTTTTAGGTGGGAAATCATCCAATAATTTATATTTTGTTTTGAATATTTTATTTTGACTGGCCTGTTGGTCCAGTGGTTAGTGGCCCTGACTGCTATGCCGAAGGTCGTGGGTTTGATTCCCACCTAGGACAAATGTTTGTGTGACGTGCACGATAATTTGTTCTGTGTCTGGGGTGTAATTTGTCTACAATATGTATGTATTTAGAAATTTATAAATATGTTTATCAGTTGTCTAGTACTCATAACACAAGCTCTGCTTAGCTTGAGACTACTAAATATTATATTATTATATTGACATCTCCCGCCCTTGCGTGGGGCGCGAGGGCGTGTCAGACTTTTACTGATTAAAACCCACTCCTATGTTCCTTCGTTGCCTTGCATTCCAGGGCCGGGTTTTTCTTTCAGAAGCGAACCTATGGCCCCAGTAGGCTTTGACCCTGCTGACATCTCTTTGTGGCACGCGTTGAGCTCGGTCCGGACGGTTACTGGACGGTCGGACGACGAGCCACCCATTGCTCGCCGTCCGCAAGCCCGCGCCTACGGTGGCCGGAAATTGGAATCAGGATCCCGGTGGTTGGGGCATGAGGGCCGTTCCCTCGCGCGTGCGGCCGCTTCCTTTGCTAGCATTTCTACTTCGCAGAAGGAGGCGACCGCCTGCCACTCCTCCTTGCTTCGGACCATGGCCTGTACCAAGGCACGGAGAGAGAGATCACTGCCGCCGATCGCCCCCACGAGGACACGGCGGTGGTGCTTTATCCAAGCGGGGCACACCTCTACCGTATGCTCCACCGTGTCCTCCGGGCGGTCAACACAGTGGTGACACCCGGGCGATTCTTCTGTACGAATCCGGTGCAGGAACCTCACGAATTTACCATGTCCGGTGAGAACCTGCGTCATACGGAAGGTGAGGACGCCGTGGGGTCTTTCCAGCCACTCCTTAAAGAGGGGACGTGCCGCCGTAATGTATGTACTCAATACTCAAATACTCAAATGTTTATTGCATTCCACAATGTACATACATAGATGGTAAATAACATTTTGATAACGGACACAATTGTGGACCCTGTTGGGCACAGCAAAAGACTATTTAGGATAAACACTTATGGACTAACTTATACTACGTACAATAATCATTAAACATTTGAAACATCATATTATTTTTACATTTAATAAGTATATTAATCAGTCATTTCATATATTCTTCCATCGTGATCCATAATTATATAAAATTAAAATCAAATCAATAAAATAAAACATTTAACAAGAATACATATTAAAATCACAATAAACAATGTCAAATAAACAATTACATACAATGTCAATAGTAAATTATTTCAAAAATACAAGTCAATCTACAATAAATTAAATTACTTAAATTAAATATATTTTTTTTAAATTTCATTACATTATATTCTACATTAATTATCATTTCATAATTTAGCCATTCATTTCTTTATATTAGAATTAAATATTTGAATTATATTACTATTACATATTTATTTAATGTTATTCAATCTGTATAAATTTATCATTCAAATATTCATTTATGCTGTAATAGCATTTATTTAGTAATAGTTTTTTTAATTTGCTAGTAAAAACAGCTATCTTTTTTTCATTTCTTAAAACCTCGGGTAATTTATTATAAATTTTTATTGACATGACTAGAGGGCCTGATGAGTGCATTTTTAAGCGAGATGTTGGTAGATTTAGGCGTGTTTTGTGTCGGAGTGTGAATCTAGTTTGAATGTCTTCGCGTTTAGTGTAAAAATCTTGGTGAGTGTGTGCAAATTTACAGATTTCTAGTATGTAAATAGATGGTAATGTTAGGATATTTAGCTTTTTAAAATGGGGTTTGCAGCTATCGGTAGGTTCAATATTGACTAAAATGCGAATTAACTTTTTTTGGGTTATGAACAGTGCTGGTGCGTCTGTGCTATTCCCCCACATTATAACACCGTAGTTAAGCCATGAATGTGCATAGGCGTAGTAAGTAACTAGAGCCGTCTGTAGGTTTGTGGTCTTTTTTATTTCGCGAAAAGCGTACAAAAATGTAGAAAGTTTAGTCTTTATTTTCTGAATATGTGCTTTCCAGCTTATGTTCGTATCTATCGTTAATCCCAATAAGGAAAACTCGTTAACCAGTTCCAATTTTTGGTTATTAAAATAAAAGTTTACATGTAAGTTACTTTTTTGGTGGGGGTGGAACGTAATAAGTTTAGTTTTTTTAAAATTAATTTCTAAATTATGGTCATTTAACCAGGTTATTGTTTTGGTGAGAATATTATTAAGGGAATTATTTAAGTTTTCGCTATCGTGACAGGGGGTAAGAATAGAAATATCATCCGCAAATAAGACGCATGGTCCGGAATCTTGTATAGTTTTTGGAAGGTCATTTATGTAAATGAGAAAAAGAAGACATCCAATTACACTCCCTTGCGGTATTGAGGCGTTTATAGCCTTGCGGTCAGATCGGAACTTTTGAAGTTCATTTGTACTACTATTAAAGAATTCTATTTCTACTAATTGCGTCCTATTTGTCAAATATGACTTAAACCATTCATGTACGTATGTATGTGTGTGTGTATTTATTACACCTTCACGCTTAAACGGTAGAATGGATTTGGATAAAATTTGGCACATGGTTAGATGGTCTGTCTATCTATCTGTCTGTCAGCGGGCTATATCTCGTAAACCGTAAGAGGTAGAGAGTTGATATTTTCTCAGAATGTGCATTTCTATTGCTACAAGACCAAAACCAGACCAAATAAAATATGAATTTAGTCGGCGTTTTGCTCGATATTAATACTGTAGAATGGAACCCTTCGTAGGCGAGGCAAACGCGCACTTAGCCAATTTTACTTCGCGCCGAAACTGAAATGCAATTCTATTATTGTTCACATAATGTAGTAATATTTTCATTACGGGTCAAAGGATTCGCAAGTTTAGATATATATAAAAAAATACAATCAATGTATCCTGGCAACACCATCGCGTCTAGATGTCACTTATTTTTTTTGCGGTAAAAGTTTCGCATGGAAAAAACTTTATCCTATCTAATTATTCATTTAAGATACATGGAATAGTATTTTTTTAGCAATTTAACAAAATCCCAAGTGATACATCTTATTATTCATTTATAATACATGAAATAGTTCCTTCTTTAGCAAAATAACAAAATTTCAAGTGATAACCTATAAAGTGTATTGTGCAATAACGAATTTCAGTGTCGAATTTAAGCCTTGAATCTACAATCACACAGGATGAAGAACCGATATCCAGCAAAAGCCAAAGCACTAAGTGATCATAGCGAGTACTGCATCTCAGACTTACAAGTCGAAACCTTGCTCAATCTTCAATCAGGGTACGAGATACCATTAGCGAAGTTGTTTTTGCACGCTAACTGATTGGAAGCTGCCAGACTGGTACGTGATGCTCTTAGCGGCTTATTCTACGTTGCTAGTCTGAAAAGGCCCCTGAAACCTGTCATCGAGGACGCGATCCTCATCGGGCAATGGCGGAGGCACTAAGTGATCATAGCGAGTGCTGTTTTTCGGACTTGCGAGTCGAGGCCTTATTCAATCTTCAATCAGGGTACGAGATACCATTGGCGACGTTAATTTTTACGCGCCAACTGATTGTAAGCTACCAGACTAGTACGCGATACTCTTGGCTTCGTTACTCTACGTTGCTAATCTGGTATGCATCTGTTATAGCAGGTGAGTCCCATTCATTTATAATCCAAAGAACAAAAATGGCAAAAAGACTAAGTTCGACGTGCTCCACTTTATCAGTGCCTATAAAGGTCACGAGAAGGCCAAGTTCATACTACCCATCTGTGTATTATTAATTCGTGTAAAAACAGTACACCACCTATGTGTAGATCGCTACAAAACATTCAAACTCCTTTAGTGAATACGAGATATTCCAAACCACCATAAGGTGGCAAGTTATACTGCCTAATATGTAAATTATAAACTTTCCAAAGTAATGCTAAAGAATACGAGATATTCCAAACTTTCATAAGTTAATCCAATGTACCTAGCCGGATTGCCGGTAGATACCCACCTGTGTCCAGTTGTTGGACTAGAAGCCAACCCAAAACCATGGGAGAAGGCAAGGCAGAATTATTGACACCCTCACCGGCTACAATGCTGGTGGAAAATACTGCCATAGTGCGAGCATAACGGTGGCCGATTATCAAACCTATTTTTTGCTGAGTTAGATAGTAAAGACCTATTCAATAGAAATATTATTATTTCCTTATGGTTATGTTGTACACTGACCTGCAATATATTCAAAATAATAAAAACAAAAACAAACCATGGAACACGAGATGTTCACAATGATATATATCTAAGCACTAAGTGACATGAATACTTCATCAACAATTTACAAATGATATGTTCACTTATAGCAACAAATATCAGTAAGTGTTGATTATGATATGACTCCATGTAATAATATCTATGGAAAATCTTGATATAATTTAAACGGATTAAATTCATAGGTACAGCATATCATTCCACATCCTCAGTATTTAAGCTTATAGTAAAAACCTTGCTCAAAGAGCATGTAAGCTAACTTTTAAGGAACCAAAACCTAAGGAAATCGCAGGTTAAGTCCTCTGCTGATACCAGCAGTCCTGAATAAAATTATAAGGTTCTAAAGTTTCAATACCAGAATTACAGGAACTCCTCACAGGCTCGAAGAACCCGTGCACCAGCACCTTGGAATACTTGATGTATGACACCAATGCCACAATTGCTGTGGCCACCCGCTGGGCTGAGCGGTTTGAGGAAGCTACCATTGATTTTAAGAAGAAGTAACTTCTCACTGTTGAAAGCAGAAGGGAATAATATTGACGGGCAAAACCACCAGCCCTACTTACTTATAATCACCCCAAGGGAGTAAGTCAGCAATAAACTTATAATGATATACAACAACTAAATAATGAAATATGTGCTGATATATTTGTAAATAGTTGTTAGAACAAAATGGTATGAGGTATCTACCTTACTCGTACTTAATGTCTAAATCACTCAATAAACTAAAAATTCAATATAAATGAATGTCAAATTACACAAACCGTGTACGCCTGCTATTGACATAATTGCACAGAACTAAACCTAAATTCAAATCTTTTGTAAAAACTTACCTGGTTGGTGCTCCTAATAAATGAATAAACAGGGAGATCTTTGTTGTAACAAAACAGAAATAACAAGATTCAGATTTAATTTGATCTGCACTGGTATAACATTTCCAGTAGCAATTGTCTTATATTGACAATATTTTCTGTGTTCAAAGCAAATATTGTATGGAGGGAAATTGCCTTATTATAGGGAATACCTAGGAACAAGCTTCCCATGACTAGACAACTGGCCTTGTCATGGAAACATTACTTCTGATGCATTTGGCACATAAGAGCTCTCATGCCACGGGACACAAAAAGTGTGCACCAAAGCAACTTGTTTCACAAAGGACTCACTTCTATGACAATCAAAAAATCTCACTGCGCTTAATAGAAAAATTACTTTGCAGTATACATGACTCCTGAACTTAAAAATTTAACATAAAAGTAGACAACTATCTACCACTTGGTAAAGAAATGTAATGTTAGATTTTATGTTAGATCATTCAGACATTCCCAAAACATGCATGGCATACCCACCAATTTTGGAACAGGGATGGTTTGCTGAACACAGTTTAATATCATGCCTATAAGCCTATATGTATCCTATAAGTCATATGGTGAAATTATGGCTTCTCTCTACTTTGTTAGGTTGTCACTGTCAAACAGTGTCAGAAATGCAATAGACAACTTTGTCTACGGTGCAGCTAAAACCCGGTCCACACATGACCTACAGTAAAACTAGTCTTTTCTTTGGCTGATACTTTTAAATTTATTTCATGTTTATCCAGGTAGAATAAACATATCTTATCTCCTCTTTATTCTCTAAAATAGCTAAGTGGGACTGAATGTTCAAAATACACTTACTTAATTGAGGCAATGAATTACCCCATTTGAATTACTAGTATCATCAAAACTATAAGTACTTAACTTACCAATACAAAAGTAAAATTGCATTGAAACAAAAAGGGGGGGGGGGTGTATGCTGGGAACCAACTAGTGCAACAAGTCCTCGTGAAAAGTCAGTGACCATACAACTTCTCTAGGTATCTAGTCCCTAGCAGGAAGTTCATTCCATCGACATGACATAAACCCCTCCCTCAAGAAACAAAGTTTCTCGTTACATATAACATAAACTGTGACACAAAAATACTACTGTGATGACAAAGGAAGACAATCGCATTAACTTCCATTTCGGGAGGCACAAAAAAATGACATAAAATGGTCTTCATAAGTATAAAATAATTGTATTTACATATATTTAGATAGACCCATATGCATATACATACAGGTATATACAAGTATACACATACATGCTGGAATAAACGTTAGTATACTAGCTGTATCATGCAGAAAAAAAAAAAAAAATTGTAATAATAATAATAATATTAATAATAATAATAATTTAATATAATAAAATATAATTTATATGTTATGTTAAATGAACAAACGGAATAATAATAATAAAATCGATAAGCTAGACTTCCATACCAGTCACCTACAATGTCAACACAAATATAACTTAGATGTGAATAGATACTTATCGTTTGAAACGAAAATGATGAATGTGATAATATATAATGCATGTACCTAATTGCATTGCCTAATGCAAGGCTAATTATATGATGCATGTAATGTAATTACATTACCCCCAGTGACATTTAAAACATCACTATGGTATGATAAAAACAACTAATGAGATTATTCTACTTCAATAGATTTCAACAAATTGTCTTTGTGTTAAGTGGGAACAGCAGTACTATAAAACCAAAGTAACTTTTTGTCTGATTACATTTAGTAATAATGACCTTGTAATATAGCGACATCAACGGCTAGGTACAGGGGCGCTGGCTTTTAGAAAACCCCATGGGTGCTCATGCTCATTTGATGGACTCGAAAAAGTGGCGAAGTGTGAGAAGAAAAATGCACACTGATCAACCGACAAATAAATAAATGTCCTACTTACATACTGCGTACCTAATTACTAATTATGTTCGATAAAAATATAAAATGAAATCATTTTATAAAAATGAAACTAGTTTTTAGTATCAAGAAATATTATAATGTAACCGTAACCTAAAAGGCGATTACTTATCTGTTTCTTGATGTCTATTCTCAGGGGTGCTCGGCACCCACTGTTTATTTCTCATAATCGGCGCCCCTGGCTAGGTACATATAACGATGATGTACAAATAACCAAGTAACGTTAAAAGTACTAAAATATACTGAGAGTAATGATATAATATTTCTAAAATAAGCTAGTAAGTCATAAGTGACTTTCATTAAGAATAATCCAATTAATTACAATACACGTCTCACACCGTGGTATTATAACTGCCCCTGTTGAAGATAACATGCTTCTCATCTAAATCAGTTGCCTATCAATGAATCAAATATATTTTTACAATACGAGAATACTTGTCACACAATACTTTAAAAAAATGAACGGATAGTCTAGTCAACACCTTGGGACACTCCCAGCAAGAACGTATGACTGTAGCGACAAAAAAAACCTTAGGGAAAACTGAAATCAACTCATATCTTACTATAAAAAGAAACCGCACTTGAGTTGATAGTACCAGTACTAACAATAGCGTAACAATTAATTATTGCAGCAAACTCTAAACATCTACATTATGTGAACAATAATAGAATTGCATTTCAGTTTCGGCGCGAAGTAAAATTGGGAATCAAACGAGCTTACCTGTTAAGCGAAGTCTTGATTCTAATTTTATGAGCGCCGAAACTGAAATGCAATCACCCACCCACCACTAGTTAATAGCCCCAAAGCTGCAATAATTAACCTACCTAACTCACAGTTATCCTTACAGGGAAATAGTGAATGTAAGTATGCGGTAACAAGTCTGTCCAAAAGACAGCTTGTTCCTTGTCCTATAATCTCTAAAGTAAGTGACATCTAGACGCGATGGTGTTGCCAGGATACATTGATTGTATTTTTTTATATATATCTAAACTTGCGAATCCTTTGACCCGTAATGAAAATATTACTACATTATGTGAACAATAATAGAATTGCATTTCAGTTTCGGCGCTCATAAAATTAGAATCAAGACTTCGCTTAACAGGTAAGCTCGTTTGATTCCCAATTTTTTTGTGCATGCGGGCCTAAAACAAACAAATACACTTGTATCAATTTTTTGTGCATGCGGGCCTAAAAGAAACAAAGACACTTGTATCAATTTTTTTGTGCATGCGGGCCTAAAAGAAACAAAGACACTTGTATCAATTTTTTTGTGCATGCGGGCCTAAAAGAAACAAAGACACTTGTATCAATTTTTTTGTGCATGCGGGCCTAAAACAAACAAATACACTTGTATCAATTTTTTTGTGCATGCGAGCCCAAAACAAACAAATACACTTGTATCAATTTTTTTGTCCATGCGAGCCCAAAACAAACAAATACACTTGTATCATTTTTTTTGTGCATGCGGGCCTAAAAGAAACAAAGACACTTGTATCAATTTTTTTGTGCATGCGGGCCTAAAAGAAACAAAGACACTTGTATCAATTTTTTTGTGCATGCGGGCCTAAAAGAAACAAAGACACTTGTATCAATTTTTTTGTGCATGCGGGCCTAAAAGAAACAAAGACACTTGTATCAATTTTTTTGTGCATGCGGGCCTAAAAGAAACAAAGACACTTGTATCAATTTTTTTGTGCATGCGGGCCTAAAACAAACAAATACACTTGTATCAATTTTTTTGTCCATGCGAGCCCAAAACAAACAAATACACTTGTATCATTTTTTTTGTGCATGCGGGCCTAAAACAAACAAATACACTTGTATCAATTTTTTAGTTTAAGTAAGGGTTATTTTTATATAGGTTTATTTATATGTTATATTTATTTACTGTCATCCGTGCGTCACTGCGGGGTGCCAGCTGAAAATCAGCGCTGGGTGTCTGACGCCCAGCAATTACTGAGTTGGCGGCTCTTTCGGTTCGGGCACGCTCAGCGCAACTATATTGTAAATCTGTACTTTTTTTTGTTATTGTTGCCTATTGTATTGCCTGCATCGAATAAATACTATTATATTCTATTCTATTCTATTCTATTCTATTCTATTCTATTCTATTCTATTCTATTCTATTCTATTCTATTCTATTCTATTCTATTCTATTCTATTCTATTCTATTCTATTCTATTCTATTCTATTCTATTCTATTCTATTCTATTCTATTCTAAAACTATGTTTTCTGAAAATGCAGCAGAAAAAATCCACTCCATAAAGTATTCCAAGAAACCGTTATTATTTAGGAAAATACCTTATGCAGAGTAATTTCACACGGCCGTTTTAACACATTCAGAACTGCATCTGACAGCAAGTAAAGCCGCTGTAGCACTGCACAAAGTTGCCGAACATGTGTCGGAGTTGTGCCGCACAATCTTTTGGAAAGCGCTCAAGCGGCTGCATTGACATAATCGTGAGGTGGAATTTATAGGTTCTTATAGGTACGCTTTGTCATTTTTTTTTTTGTTGAGATTTCATCTAATAACTTCTCCTGCTCTGTGGGAAGAAAGGGAGTGTAAGGGTGTTTTTAATATCGTGCGGTTTTGTTCACGCATGCGGGATTGCTCCGCACGCGTAGCCCCCGCAAATGTTCTTTTCATACAAGTTTTTATTGTAATGCGTGGAATACGCACGCATGATGCGGGGCGTGATATCGGGCAGCAGACATGCAGAGCAATTCCGCATGCGTGATTAAGTCTGCACGATATTAAAAACACCCTTAGACTAAATCCCACCTATGTGTATCCTAGCTAAGGAGTAAGAATTCCCCGAGAATTCCCTGCCGGAGTCTGTGTTTCCTGATAGCTATAACCTATGGGTCTTTAAGTCAAGAGTGAATAGGTTGCTTCTAGGCAAGCGTGCTCCATCGTCGGCCACATCATCGCTTACCATCAGGTGAGATATGGAGATGGTCAAACGCGAGCCTATCCATAATAAGAAAAATAAAAAAAATTTCTCACAGTTACCCTTAGCATTCCAGGGCATGCAAAATAAAACCCTGTTCCTCCCGTTCGAATTCCAAATACGCAAATACAAGTATGAAATTATGCAAAAAAGAAACTAAACCAGCAAGAAGAACTAAAATCGTATTTTATGTCTCCTTTTCAACATCCTACATAACCCATCTTATCCCTCCTACCTGCGGGACCGTTTCTCTTACGCTCGCCCTATCCACGCTCCGTGCAGATCACACCTAAGATCCCTACTTAAAACCCCTCCTCATAAATCCAGCTACTACTCCTACTCTTTCTCTGTCCATGCAGTAAGGTTGTGGAACTCTCTTCCGCCTAGCATTCGAGATTTGCAAACGATTTCACTCTTCAAATCTAAAGTAAAAGAGCACTATGTTTCCTCTCTACATATGTATAATATACATTATGTATTTATTTTTAGTAAGGTACTCGTATATATAGGTATATAAGTATTTATTATTTTAATTTAAGATATCACATACTCTTCTTTTGTTACTTCTACACACTATTGTCTACATTTATTCCTATTTCTCCTTTCGCAGGTCTGCTGGAAGAAATTTCTTTTAGAAATAAGCAGTACCTTGGTACAATGTTTTATAATAATGTATCTTCTTTCGTATTTATCTGTGTTCATAAATTATAAAATAAATAAAAAGGAGAAAAGAAAAAGACAAAATTAAGATAAAAAAGAAAGGGGGGATTAAAGGGGTAGATTCAGGGATTTTATGTAGGGTAACACTGCAATTAATGCTATTATTTCTTAAGAAAAGTTAGTTTAATCGTAACATAAGCGATAAACCTGTAGAAGCAAAGTTTTTCCCCGATATTTTTGAACAAGGACACGGCGGATTGCCTAAAACATTAACTACCCAGAATCTTAGACTTATCTAATATTCAACACGAAAGTAACATTAGTTCTTAGCAAAGTCATTTTAATTATTCTTACAAATCCTTTCCGGAGAAAACTTGCTCGAGCCAGATGGCACCGGTATGATCCGGATTACTGCGGTAAATGTAGGTATAACTTGGCGCCGTTGCAGGAAGATAATGCTTTTTACAGCTTGTTAAACATTGGAAGTGAGTACGAAAGTAAGAATAGCTTTAAAAATGATAGTAGAAAATAATCCCAACGCTAGCAAAGGAGGCGGCTGATCGCGAGAGGCAACGGTCCTCACGCCCCAACCGCCGCCGGGATTCCGATCCCGATTTCTGGCCACCGTAGGCGCGGGCTTGCGGACGGCGAGCAATGGGTAGCTCACCGTCCGACCGTCTGGTAACCGTCCGGACCGAGACCAAGTCGTCGACGGCGCGTATTGTTCCACGCGCGCCTCAAGGAGATGTCAGCAACCGTAGGGGCTCAGCAGGGTCGAAGCCTACTGGGGCCAAGAGTCTGCTTCCGAAAGGAAGACTCGGCCCTGGCATGAAAGGCAACGAAGGAACAGGAGTAGGTTTTTAGTCAGTAAAAGTCTGACACTATCTCCCGCCCCACCCAAGAGCGGGGGATGTCATAAGATGATTCTCCCACCGGAAAAAAAATTTGATAGTCCAGGATATGGTCTACCTGTGGGCCAAATTTCATCCAAATCTATTCAGCAGTTTGAGCGTGAAGAAGTAACAAACATACAGACATACGCATTTACAAACTTTTGCTTTAATATTATTAATTAATGTGGTTTAATTAGCCAAGCGTGTATCAACTAATCGCTTTAAAAAAAAATGCGGGAGATGTCATTAGATGATTTTCCCAACTAAAAAAAAAGTATTTTACGATTGTCTCTACATTTATAATCTACAAATGAATATTTATACTTACTTAGAACCCGATAATTCCCTGGAACCTACCGAGATTCATTTGATGGTGGGTGAGACCACAAAAAAAAGAACTCTCGACAAATTAATCTTACAAAACTCAACTGAAGGAGTCCAGTTCACACCGGTTTGATCCGGATAAATGCGGCTAAATGATCTCTCGACTTTCCCGCCCTCATTATGGCACCCCGAAATTAAGTGCAGCACTTTTTTTTCAGTTAATTTTACGAAGTAATTAAAGCCCATGAGCCACCCTGGCTTCTGATACTAATATTTTTATGGTGTTTTATTTGGGGTTATTTTAATCTTCTTTGTAGTTTATTTTGTGGAAGACATTATAGAAAGAAAGAAAGAAAATTGCGTTTATTTGGCATTACAGAAAGAAGAAACAAAACACCATAAAATTAAAAAATAGTACATTGAGTAATGCCAAAAGGGCCTCAGCTCAGCATAATGCCAAATGGTAACACAAGGCCACCACCTGACGCTGATTTTCAGCTGCAACTCTTGGGTGCCATATACTTGAAAATGGAAATATTCCTTAAAATCTAAAAAGGTTCAGGTATTATCAACAGCTAATAGTTTAAACGAAACGAATGATTCTTTTTTTGGGTGGGAAAGTCATCCAATGACATCTCGCGCCTTGGGCGGAGCGAAAGGGCGTGGCAAACTTTTACTGACTAAAAACCCACTCCTGTTTCTTCGTTGCCTTTCATACCGAGGCCGAGTTTTCCTTTCAGAAACAAACCCAGTAGGCTTCAACCCTGCTGAGCCCCTACGGTTTGCTGACATGTCCTTGAGGCGTGCATGGAACAGTAAGCGCCGTCGGTGACTTGGGCTCGGTCAGAACGGTTACCGGACGGTCGGCACGGCTATTATATATATGTATATGTTTAATATTTTCTACAACTTTCACACAACGCAGATGGCGTTGTGTGAAAGTCTTATACTAAGCAGAGCTTGTGTTATGCCTACTAGATAACATACTTGAACATACTTATATATTTCTAAATACTTAGATACTATAGATAAATTACACCCAGACACAGAAAAAATTATCGTGCTCATCAAACAAACAATTTTTATCTTGGGTTGGAATCGAATCACGACCTCCGGCATAGCAGTCAGCAGGACCCCTAACCACTAGACCAACATGCCAGTCAAATGTACAACAGTATGTCCCCGTGAAATAATTCTCGATTTAGCCGCGGGTGAAGCCGCTGATAAACTCTAGTCTCTGTACCGAAAACAACGAGTAGTCTGTATAGTGGATTGCATTTTATTGAGTAACCTCGAGAGAGCGATGGAACAGCGTGGTTTTAAAATTCCTAGAAAACCGAACGAAGAATTTTATTTCGATTATTTTGCTGTTGAATTATTTACAGTATTCTCTATGAATTGTAGTTACGGAAAGTGTATCTATCTGTATTTTTGGATACAGTTATTGTTAACAAATTACTGACGTACCTATAAATTTGTTATAATGTGACCAATTTGTCGGTCAATATGTATGGGCTGCGGGAATGTTGGAAATAGTTATCTTTGCCTTAAAACGCAAAGGGTAAATAAATGTTTTTTTTTGTAGGTGGAAAATCATCCAATGACTCGCTCTTGGGCGGTGCGCGAGGGCTTGTCAGACTTTTACTGACTAAAAACCCACTCCTGTTCCTTCGTTGCCTTTCGACCAGGGCCAAGTCTTCCTTTCAGAAGCAGACCCTTGGCCCCAGTAGGCTTCGACTCTGCTGACCCCCTACGGTTTGCTGTCATCTCCTTGAGACGCGCGTGGAGCAGTACGCGCCGTCGACTACTTGGGCTTGGTCCGGATGGTTATCGGACGGTCGGACGGCGAGCTACCCAATGCTCGCCGTCCGCAAGCCCGCGCCTACGGTGGCCGGAAATCGGGATCGGGATGCCGGCGGCTGGGGCGTGAGGACCGCCCTCTTTGCTAGCATTACTGCTTCGCAGAAGGAGGCAACCGCCTGACACTCCTCGTTTCGTACTATGGCCTGTACTAAGGCCCGAGAATATATAAGGCGGGTTTTTAGTCCATAAAAGTCTGACGAATAAGAGTCTTTTAAATTAAAACAACAGATTATTTTCATACTGGACTATGGCCCTGAAACAAAGATAATTTTCCCTAAATACACAAAGGGCAACTGAAGAAACACGGATAGGTTTTAGGCAGTATTTTGATGAATTCTCACCAATAAAATAAAGAAGTTAATAACAGAACATTGTACCATTAAATTTTTCAAATATAAATTAATATTAATTGTTTAATTCAGTCAAAAGTATTAGGTATGCTTATAACCCAAAAATTTTGCGTTTTAACCTAAGTTTACTTACATGCTGTTTTATCACATTCCACAATAATAAATATATTGATCCTCCTCCTCGAGTCGTATTCCTCATTACTGAGGGTCGTGAAGTTCCCGCTGGATTAGCTTCTTGTTAATGGTATTTCGCCATCTGTGACTGTTTTTAGCGTCATGAAGTGCGACGTGCAATTGGGTGTCCAGTGTGGAGCGGACCTGATCTGCTCATCTTTTTGGGCTGCGTCCTCTTGGTCGTTTGCCATCAACCATGCCAGTTACGATGAGCTGTTCAAGGTTGTTGCCATTTTTCTTGGCAATGTGGTTGCCATTTTTCTGCGCATGCAGTTAGCAAATATATTGATACTACTTTTCTAATTATCGCAACCTGTTTGCCTAGCAGTCTCATAATTATTTTTCTGGAATTTTTCAACATCATGTGATACTTGAAAATGACTAAGATTAAAGAAAAGTCAACGTTGTATAAAACCCAGTAGCCCACTAAAAGCTGGTTTTTATTAACGTTCAAGTCCACTCCGCAAGTAGTTCCGGCCAAGCGCAGTTAATTGCTGTAAACGTACGCTGTAAAGCGCTTTAAGCGATGTGCAGCGGGAAATGTTTGGAGATTTTATAGTGGCTTAAAGCGCATGGAAATGTGGAGTATTAAATAAACTAGACTTGATTCTTGTGATGTATGAGATGAATATCGAAAGCGAGTATTTTATTTTGAACCATTTAATGGTTCTTGAAAAAAAAATAACTTAGAAACTAAAAAAAATATACGTATTCCATTTTTTTTTTAGTCGGGTTATCATCCAATTACTTGTCCCCTGCCCTAGTTGTAACTAGAGGAAGTTTCATATTTACTGACTAAAAGCCACCTATGTTCTTTCAGTTGCTCTTTGCGTTCCAGAACCGCGGCAATTCTTTAAAACAACTCCGCAGTATAATAATATAACTCTGTTAACGCGTCATCACCAATAATGACTTAGCGCGCCATCTGATGGCCATTTTTGTGAATATAAATACGTCTGTCTTAGTGTCAGGCGCGCCAAATTTTTGAATATTTTACTAAACAAAAAAGTCAATTTTGAGATTTTTTGACATAATACAGTGTTATTCTGGGCGTGCGATATATTCGCGTGAATAAACTGTTTTTCTTTCTTTCTTTCTTTCTTTCTTTCTACCATCTGTTTTACCACATAGTGCAGAAAGGACCTCCATGAAAATACCAATAAAAGGTAAAACCATTTTTCATGAAATCAGTCTTTTATTCCAAACCTGACCCATTCACAGGATCCAAACAGAACAAGCCATTGACCGCAACCGATGTCTTTAGGATAACATTCCACATCTCCACAATTAGTTGCAAGATTAATGTCCTCTCTTTATTCCACGCCCAATGTTGGACAATTACGACGGAGCTGTGTGATGCGGGTCCTCGCAGTAATTTGTTAGCGAAACAAACAAACGTTTGACGTTTTTGTTTGAAACGAGAACGAGACACGAGTTTTGTTACGTTTTGTAGGAGATATTTTAATTTGTATTTGTGTTCTTGTTAGTGGCGTAGTGAATAGGTTTTGTTGTTTCGATTTTAATGTTATTATGTTTTTTTTTAATATTCAGTTTTCAGTACTCTTGATTTTTTAGTAATCTTTACCTACAGGACAGAAAAGGGACAAGGGTAGAAAGACGACGATTATTATGTCCTCCCTGGATTGACTTTGTCCACCACAGAGATCTTTCTTCATGCGTGACGTCATACCTACCACGTTGAAATCGTGTAAACCATATCGGATCGTATTTTTTAGGGTTCCGTACCTCAAAAGAAAAAAACGGAACCCTTATAGGATCACTTGGATGTCCGTCCTTCTGTATGTCTGTTTGTCTTTCAAGACCCTTTAGTGCTCAAGGTATCGAGTTGAAATTAAAATCATATAATCAATTCTGCGGTCCCTTGAAGCTGTGAAAAAAATCAAACTTCTAAGTTAACGAAAAAAAAAGATACGGCCGTTTATGTATTTCGACACTCTCAAAGGAATCAAAATTCATAGGGTACTTCCCGTTGACCCAGATCCTAAAATTTGGCATAAAGCAAAGTCTTATAGCACAGGTATAGTAATAAATCTTAAAACAGAATATTTGTTGTTAACTACGTCACAAAAAAAAAAAACTTTTTTGCAATTCGGAAAAACTTTGAGACTCCATTCGCACTTGCCCAGGTTTTTTAAATTAATTGAGACTAGTCTATAAACTTAAACATTTACATATAAAAATATATAACCATCATGTTAGTAGATTCGATTCTTGTGATCGAGTCGGGACACAATTTCCGCTGCAATTCGCCTCGGCGGGATATTGGTCATAACATAGCATTCACTACCCTCTAGAAATACATACGTGTGCCTCTTTTGTTATTGCTATATTGAATAAAAACAATCGGTTGCTGTACAATGTACATGCCTTTTTTATTTGAGGTTTGGAAATCATAAAATAAATTTTCGCGCTTTGGGCGGAGTCAGAGAGTGTCAGACTTTCAACTTCGTCCTACAATAGGAATTACTCCTGCATCGTGGGTGTGCTCACAAACATAAACTCACACAGGTACATACACGAGATACCCAGACCAGGAACACATAATCTGTAGGCCATACAAAAATTTGTTCCGTACAGGAATCGTACTCGTAATCCGCAGCGTAGCAGCCAATTGCTCAACCACTACGCCAAACGTGCCATTGACTTCAGTTGCTATTTGCGTTTTAGGGCCGCGATAATTCATCTGAACAACAGCGAAGCCCGGGCTGACATCGACACTAGCGAGCCCCGTCATTCTTGCTGATGTTAACTAGTGTTACATAAAATCAGGCACTATCCAGTCATTTGTTTAGTCATTCAAACTTATAATTTAACGACGTAAACATATTTATCGCATCATAAATATGTTTACGCATCATAAGGCGCAGGGTAGCCAGCCTATCGGTATTTTACAGGTTGCATTTTGGTGAGGTGCGCGGGAATTGCATGACTTGATTCCGCCATCTCTTTTCTACCATCGGACAACTCGACGTACGGCGAGTATCCACCCTTACGTTGTTGAAACTTCAACGGTCCGGACTAAGCGTTTCGCTTCGTCGTATATACCGCGTACATCGAAGGACTGGAACAATTTGCCTGCTGCGGTCTTCCCGTCCAACTATAATTTAGGTGTCTTCAAGGCTAAAGTGAATAGGCTCTTAATAAACTAGTGCGCCTCGCCATCAATGATTGCATCTCTGCTTACCATCAGGTGGGATCGCAGTCAAGCACTGGTTAATATCAATTTTAAAAAAATGAAGATATCCGCAGGAAAATCAAAGTTGCCGACATAGCCCGAAGAATCGCCAAACTTAAGTGGCAGTGGGCAGGGTATATTGCTCGAAGATCAGATGGTCGAGAGGCTGAAAGGTTCTGAAGTGGCAGCTGGCAACAAGGTGGATGTATGACCTGTTGAGTGTCGCGGGAATCCGATGGATGCTGGATGCACAGGATCGTTCGTTGTGGTGACACTTGGGGGAGACCTATCTATCTATCTATTTTGTACGGTTTCCGCACTTAGTCCTGTGTGGACCATTGTACGTGGGCCATAGCGGCCACAACCTTAGGTGGGCTTATTCCAACCAGCCCACCTCTCTCCAAAAACAGATAAGGCCTCTTAGGTTTTTCAGGGCATCAATAAGGGAGTTCGGGGATCCTAAGGTTCGTGTGCGTATTTCAGTGACACCTGTGCAGTCCAGGAGCACATGTGCAATTGTCTCCTCCCCCTCCAAACATGCTCTGCACAAGGGACTGTCTGTGATGCCTATCGTGTGAAGGTGTTTATTCAGTGTGCAGTGTCCGGTGATGGTCCCCGTCACCAGGCGCAGGCCGCCTCTGTCCAGTCTTATGAGTTTTTTGGTGAGGGCTTTATTGAGATGTGGTAGGGCCTCCTTGGCCTGCCTGCATCCCGGTGTCGAGGACCACCAGCGTTCTGCTTGTATATGCGTGTGTTCACGTAGCCAACTACGCAGCTGACCAAAGGGGACCGGCACAATTGGTTCGGGCCCGAAGGCCATCGCTCCAGATCCTCTCCTGGCCAGTTCGTCCGCCGCGTCGTTGCCCAGTGAGCCGCTATGTCCTTTAATCCACTGTAGTGTCACCGTGTTGCGTTTCGGCACTGTGACACTTTCCAGTGCTGAGTGGCATTCTTGTATAATTTTCGATGTGGTATAGTTTTTGCCTAGGGATTGTATGACTGAAGCACTATCGGAGAGTATCCGAATGTGTGTGTCCGTTACATTCCTAGTTTCTATGGCGTGGGCCGCTAGGATTATACCAACACATTCCGCCTGGTAGACGGTGTTGAATTCTCCTAGCGTTCTGGATATTCTGATATTGAGGTCGTTGGAGAAGACTCCAACTCCCGTGCCAGCATCTGTCTTTGATCCATCCGTGTAGACTCTCAGTTCAGCTGGGCCTGAGTAGTCGTGCTCTTCTTCTGTTAGTTGAATATTGAAATTCTTTTGGAAATGATACGCCTTTGGAGCTTTGTCGGTAGGTGCTGCCATCATAGGCTGTCGTTTGATGGCGTCTTCCATTATGCGTATGTGTTTGATTCTGGAATCTTTACTCAGGGTGCCCGATGCGCTGAGCCTGAAGGCCGCCGAGGCCGCCTCCTCCTGCACTATTAGATGCAGTGGGGGCAGTCCCAGCATCGCTTGCAGGGCAGCCGTGGGTGTGGTTCTCATGCTGCTAGTGATCGCTACGCAAGCGAGTCGTTGCAGTTTTTCAAGATCTTTTTGTGCTGTGCTCAGTTCGGTCCTGGGCCACCAAACTAGGGAGCCATATGTGATTATTGGTCTAATAACAGAGGTGTATAGCCAGTGAGTGATCCTTGGGGCTATGCCCCAGCTGCGGCCTAACATGCGCTTACACTGCCACATAGATATACTGGCTTTTTTGGTGATGTACTCAGTATGTTTTGCCCAATTCAGCTGTTTGTCCAGGTAGACGCCCAGGTACTTGACTTCAGTTGACAGGCTAAGGGTAGTTCCAAAGAAACGTGGTAGCTGTAGTGCTGCCAATTTCCTTTTTTTGGTGAAAAGTACTAATTCAGTTTTAGTGGGGTTCACAGTCAGTTGGTGTTCCTTACACCAGTCCTCAACTATTTTCAAGGCCTGTCGCATAAGGTTGCATAGTGTATTTTCGTGAGTGCCATTTATTATAATGGTTATATCGTCGGCATATCCTACGGCGAAGTAACCTTTGGTGTTAAGTCTTTTAACTAAATCATCTGCAACTAAGTTCCATAGTAAAGGCGAGAGGACACCCCCTTGGGGACAACCCTTCGACACCATGGCCCTTGTAGTGTTATTTATATTTGCTTGTACTGCTCTAAGTCTGAGCATATTTGTGATCCAGCCACTCAAGGTCGGGTCAACACCGTGACTTTCGAGTGCTGTGCTGATGCTTCGGAACATAGTCTTATCGAAAGCTCCTTCGATGTCTATGAAGACTGCTAACGAAGAGCCTTTGTGATTTATAGCGCATTCAATCTTTGAGATCACGCTATGTAGTGCAGATTCTGTTGATTTACCTGTTGAGTAGGCATGTTGCTGCTTGTGGAGCGGTCTCTCCAAGAGAGGTCCGTCCCGGATATATCTGTCGCAAAGCCTTTCCAGGGTTTTCAGTAGGAAGGATGTCAAGCTTATGGGCCTGTACGCCTTGGGTTGTGTATAGTCAGTTTTGCCGGGTTTCGGGATGAAAATAACTTTCACCTCACGCCATGTGTGTGGTACATATCTGTGTGCTATGCAGGCACGGTATATCACCAGCAGCCACTGCACTAAGGAGTGTTCTCCCCACTGCAGTAGCGCCGGAAAGACACCGTCTAGTCCTGGTGACTTGTACGGTTGGAAGGTCCTGATGGCCCATTTAATTCGGTCTTCTGTCACTATGTTATGTGCTCTGGACCAGTCAAGATCCGTTGGGGTCTGTTCCGGTGCGCTCGACCACGTCCTGTCCTCAAGTAGGTTGCAGTCCGGGAAATGCGTTTCCAGTAGGACCTTACTGGTCTCATGGTCTGTTAGTGTGTAGCTGTTGTCTGGTTTTTTCAGCGCACCAAGGGTACGTTCCTGGTCAATTGACAGGATTTTCCTGACCCGTGCTGCTTCAGTGTTGGATTCAATGCTTTCGCAGAAATTGCGCCAGGCTGAGTTCCTGGCGGTCCTAACTGCTTTCTTATATCTGTATTGAGTTTCTTTGTATTGTTCCCAGTCCTCTGGAAGTCTTGAGTTTTTGGCTCTGTTAAATTGTTTGCGTAATGCATTTCTGAGTTTGCCAAGCTCTGCGTTCCACCAGGGGTTTCCTTTTCCCTTGATGTGTGGGGAGCTTAGTTGACAGTTTGTGTGGTATGCTTTAATTATGTTGTCTGTGAGTTTTGTCACGGCGTTATCCAATTCTACGGAGTCAGTTATTTGATTTACGGGTCTTTGTTCCCTGGCTAGTAGGGAAGTTAAGTGGTGTTTATATTCAGGTACATTTGTACGGCGAGGATTGCGCCGTGGTTCTGGGTTTTTTGTAATGGCTGCCAGAGAGAAACATATTCTTCTGTGGTCAGAGCAAGAGGGTTCATTTGATACGCGCCAGTTAGAGATTAAGTTTGTCGCGTTTTCTGTAGCTAAAGTCAGGTCTATGATCGTTTGTCCGCGGACCGTGACCCAAGTGGGTTCCGTGCCTCGGTTCACGATGTTAAGGTTAGTGGAGAATAAGTATGTGGATAGTGACTCACCCCTGGTGTTTGATACTTCACTACCCCATAGTGGGTGATGCGCGTTTGAGTCGGTGCAGATGATCAGGTCCAGGTTGGCGTTTTCGCAGTGTTGAACCAGATCAGTCAGTTCTTTTGGTGGGCAGCTTTCGTCGTCGCCAGGCATGTAGGACGAGGCTAGTACTAGATTCGGGGTATCATTACCAATCTGGAGCCTGATTGCTGTCAGGTCTCTGGAACAGAATTGGGTTAGTGGTGTGATCGGTATATCTTGGGGTATGTAAATGCAAGTTCGAGGTTTATCTATATTATATGTATTTGATATCAGTTTACCTCCAATGTTTCCAAGTCCGCATATCTTGTCATTTCTGACCCACGGCTCTTGGATCATTGCTATGGTTCGGGGATTGGTCTCCAGCACCCTGCGTAAAGTAGCTGTGGCAGTTTGACTGTGCTGAAGGTTGGTCTGGATGATCGGGATTGGGTTTGGTGTGGTCGACGACGGCGTCGGAATGGAGTTAGGAAGAGGTGGAGCCATCGGAAAGTGTTTCTCCCTCCTCCATCCTTCGCCAGTCGTCAGTGGGTGAGGACGCCAACAGCTGCGCCGTCCATCCGGGGGATGCAGGTGCCTTATCGGCATCGGCGTCAGCCATGGCTGCTCGGGCCATTTCTTCCTCGAGCGTGTCCATGTCCTTGTCGGTGTCATTTGTCTCCGTCTTGGTCAATTCAGTGCTGTCTTCAGTTTTGGGATGGGTCTGGGGGTAGAAGCGAACGTATATAGAACCCAGAAGGTACGATATACGTCGCTCCCGACCCAAGACCTTGTCAACTTCATCGGTGGGTATACCCAGGGTCAGATATGTCCCAAAGTTATCCCCACCGACTTTGGTTGCCCTGTATAGCGACCACCTCCCAATGTCGTACCAAGCATTCTGACGGATCAGAAGGCTCTGGAGCAGCGCAATGTCCCCATTGAACCTGGGAACAAAGAGCGCCGCTCGGACACGGGTCGGCACGTCGGACTGTCTCATGACTGTCAGTGTCTGGTCGGTGTTAGGGAGTTTCAGCAACGGTGTGTTCAGTGTCAACCAAGTCAGGGCATTGTCGTCCTCACACCACATCTGCACGGTGCCGTCCGTCACCCGAGGGTAACCTCGGAAGGCCGGGAGTGGTTTCGTGGGGTCTGACATGATCAGGAGTTTTTCTAGTTCCGATTTGACGTAAGTCGCCTCGTCACTCGTCAGGTCTCTCGAGGGGGGAGGGAAGCAGATCGCTACGGCCAACCGCGCCGGAATATCCTTCGTGGCCCGCGCGTATGTTCTCTGCTCCCCTTGAGCGGTCTGGGTCCTCACCCGTTTCGGATCCCCCTGCAGTGCGCTCGGTGAGGCCGAGTCGTCCGGGCGATCTCTCTTCGCCGCCCCTGAGCCGCTTGGCCCAGGTTGTGGCTTAGAGGTACCCGGCGTAGTGCGCCCAGTTGGGATCCGAAACTGGCGATTAGTCCCAGCCCGTTTCCCCCTCTTCTTCATGTGCTGTCTGTCAGTTCGGTCCTGGGTCTGGTCAGTGGTTTCGGCGGATTCCGCTGCCAGCGAAGGCTTTTCGCGTCGGGTGACCCCGTCGCGTACTTGCCCCCGCTCGCGTGTTTCCGCGTCCGGCCTTTTTCCGTGTTGGGTTTCCCCTTCACGTACTGCGGGCTGGTCGCGTACTCCGGCAGTTTCCGCGTCCGGCCTTTTTCCGCGCTGGGCGAACCCTTCGCGTAATTCGGGCTGGTCGCGTATTCCTGCTGAGCTAGCCACCTGCACATCGCGCTGGCCGAGGCCTGCGCGGATCTTGCGCATGCGGTTGCTCAACTCCCTCTCCCTAATACGGATTTTTTCGCGCTTAGAGGAAAGCAAGCGTACTTCGTCCGCTGGGATTGGGGTGAACCCACCTGAGCCATCAACTTTTCCCGAACCTATTTCTGGGTCAGCGTCTCTCAGTCTAGCCTCGGTCTTCGCGCGCTGTCGTGCTAATGCACGCAGTTCGTCACCGAGGCTGGTCAGTTGGGCTTTGTCCGTGTCGTTGTCAGGGTTATGCGTTACGCTGTTCCTAACGATGCTCTGTTGCCAGGCACTCGTGGACGGTAAGCTCAGTGTCGGTCTGATCGGTGCTTGCGCACCAGTCATGTCAGGGTCAGTAGGCGCAAAAATAGCGTCCGGTGTAGTCGGCTCTGGCGCTGTAGAGATAGCAGCCTGGTCTGTGCGGGGTAGGGGCGCTGTCGAAACAGCAGCCTGGTCTGTGCGGGTTAAGGGCGCTGTCGAGACAGCAGCCTGGTCTGTGCAGGATAGTGGCGCTGAGGCAGCAGCCGGTCGCGCTGAAGGCGCGACCTCAAAAAGCAGAGAGGTGCCCCCTCCCAGAATACGATGGGGGCTGACCGACGAGTCGGCATGGGATTCCCCGGCTTGGCCGGGACCCACCTGGGTAGTTTTTTTGTCTACCTGCTTTTTCATTTTTTTTTGAAGAGTTGGTGGGCTTTTTTGGAACCGAGGTTGCCCGTCCTCTGGATCGATAGGATGGCGGGATGAAAGGAGGGAGTGAGTTTGGGGTATAGGAAGACGGGAAAATAGGGGGTATCGGGTTACCCCTAGCCTGGGATTTGGCTTCGGGGAACTTCTCTTGTCCGGAGCCTCCCCCGAGGCACTCCGGAAGGGGATCAACCTCAAGCAGTCAGGAAGCGGTCCCCAAGCCGGAGCTGGGCTATCCGCAACCTGCCCACCCGCTCGGTTGCATGAGAAGAAGTGCCTGGCGGTCCGTGACGGCCCGCCATGTTGGTACGTGTACCGCCATGTCAGGTCGCCACAGCCAGCCCCGAGTGGGGGAGGCCTATGTCCAACAGTGAACGTCCTTCAGCTGAAATGACGATGATGAAAAATATTTCTACAGTATAAAATTAAAATTAAAGAAGGAACGAACATCATCATCTTCCTGCCCTTGTCCCGTGTTATTTGGGGTTGGCGCAACACGTTTTTTCCTTCCGTTCTGCCCTGTCACTCGTCATACTATCACTAACTTCCTTTTCTTTCATATCACTCTTCACACAATCCATCCATCTTTGGTCTCCCTCTCCCTCTCCATCCATCCACATGTAAACTCATAACTCTTAAAAAGAAAAGAAAAACCAAAGGGAAGTAAAGAAGGAACGAACGTGATTTTATTTTATTAACTTAAAGAGCTTTTTCACAAACTTAAAACCACAATATTTTTCAATATAAATGCCAGCCACTCTTCAACTGTAGGTAGGTTTTTACTTCTCTCTTATATTTCCAACAAACAGGTTTTATTTCGGTACCCACCGGTGCGTGACTCCTCATAAGAAAGCTCTTTACTAAATGAAATACTTCAACGTACTCGTACGTTGATTTTATTAGGTGGATCATGGAGGTATGTTTGTTTGTTCGAAGTTTTATTTTGTGACTGCAGTTTTCGTTTTTATTGCTTATCGTCTTGTTACCCAGTTACTCATACGATGGAAGTGTGCCCCGCTCGGAAGGAGCACTATCGTGTCTTCGTGGAGGCGATCTGAGGCGGCGATCTCTCGCGTCCGGCTCGGGTTCAGGGGAAGTAGACATCTCCTCCTGCGAAGCGGTAATGCGAGCGGGCGCTGGGAGTCACAGGGCGAATTCCGGCTACCACAAGCGCGGGCTTGCAGACGATGAGCAATAGGTAGATCGTCGTCCGGTCGTCCAATAAGGAATGAGCCCGACCTGACTCGACGGCGTGTATGGCAGCAAAACTGAAGAGGTCCAATAAGGCTGATGCCTGCTAGGGTTGCGGAAACGTTTGAAAGAGTGATACCCTAGAACGAAAAGGGTTAGAATTAGAATCCATCCCCAAATTAGTTGGGAACATAACTCTAGGGTTGATAGATTCCTCCCTGTCAGTGTTGTCAAATAATATGAAATTAATTAAAATTGAAATTCATTCATTTCAGGTGCCTACAATTAGGATAATTAATTTCTTTAAAAATACTACCTAAATGCATTTAAGTAAAATTTCAGTGCTTGAATTATAATTGTAACTTAATTTCTAATCAGGGTGTAAAAGGTGTGCACTGATCAACTTACGTGTTTTATAAATAAATCAAACCGAAAAAAAACTGGGCAAGTGCGAGTCGGACTCGCGCCCTGAGGGTTCCGTACAAACTTACCTATGTAAAGAGTTCAATTCCTAATTGAAGTCTCGAAGTTTTAAACGGCCATATCTTTTTTCCCGTTAACTTAGAAGTTTGATTTTTTCACAGCTTCAAGGGACCGCAGACGCGTCCCTATATACACGTATATAGTTTATACGTATATAGTTTTAATTTCAACTCGATACGTCCACGCGTTCTCGAGATAAAGGGTCTTGACAGACAGATAGAATGACAGACAGACAGACAGACAGACAGACGGACGGACAACAAAGTGATTCATATTTTCCTTTTGAGGAACCCTAAAAACAGCAATAATTTACAAATTCAAAAGAACAACATTTTATATTTCCAGATTTCTAAATTGCACCCTTTTCACCCCAGACTGCGCTCACAATGCACGAACCCCACCAATTCTGCAATATTATAATTCCAAATAAGCTTCAGTAATTCAAAATTTAATACGGCAGGACAAGTAAGGGAGGTGGCAGGCTTAGTGCTAATTTACATACCTACCTAGTAGGTTCGGGTACCCGGCCTGTCTAGACATGCTAACTCATTACTAAAACCCATTTAAGTACCCACTTGAAGTATGGACAACGGGGAAAGCTGTGGAGACGGTTTTTGTGGATTTTTTTGTTTACTATGCTAAAGGTTTTTTTGTAGGTACCTATTAAAAGTAATGGTACGGTGCAGATTTTTGTAAATTGGATTCGTTGAAAATGTGATTCGATGAATGTAAATAGAGAGAGTAAGAAACATTAGATAAAAACTCACTTATAATATATAGGTTCGGTTCACGAGTTTTGGAAAGTTTTTGAACGCAAAAGGTAACTGGAGGACATAGGTAGGTTTTAGACAGTAAAAATCTAACACGCCCTCTCACTCCACCCTAGAGCGATAGAAGTCATTTGATGATTTCCCACCTCACTAATACAAATATAATTATGTTTAGGAATACCCAAAAAGATTCAAAAGGAAGCGCAGCGTAAAAATCAGAATGAATTATAGTAAGAGTAGTTTTTGTTGTAGGAATCCAAAGGATGTGAAACGCACAGGAGCGGTCATTATGGCGACACTTGGGGGAGGCCTATATCCAGTCCAATGTCCAATGGACGTCTTTCTGACTCTGTAATTGATGATGGTGATGTTGAGGAGTTATTTGGAAACAGATAAGTACTTAAATGTTATACGATGAGTTATTGTCACCAAAAATCAATGCGAACTTAAACAGTTCGCGTATAGTAAAAAAAAAAATAATTATAATAACAAAAGCTCCACAGACGTCCTGTTCCAAATATGGTCACGTAAGTTCACAAACTCCAGGTACCTATATCGCACACCCATCTATAAACTGACAGTAGCAGTAAGTTGACGATCAGATGAAGGTTTCTAAAATAGTTTGAGGCTTAAATTTTATATCTAGATGGTAAATTATTAAGTTTTCATCGTCCTAAATGGCTCAGCATTTTTCTGAATGATGTAGAATTTTAACGATGTAAAACGTGATGATGGATGGAGAGGGAGAGGGAGACCAAAGAAAAGATGGATGGATTGTGAGAAGAGTGATATGAAAGAAAAGGAAGTGATAGCATGACGAGTGACAGGGCAGAATGGAAGAAAAACGTGTTGAGCCGACCCCAAATAACACGGGACAAGGGCAGAAAGATGATGATGATGATGCTCGTGCGATGCTTTCTGTTATGTGTGTGTGTGTGTGTTTGAATGCTAGTTTTTTTACAAACAGACGTCAATTAAATATCAAACATTCTTTTTTGTTCTTGTTAAAATAAACAACATGTCAATTAATTTTTCTAAGAAGTTAATTTTTACCTCTATGAAATAAAAATTAACTTACGCTACGAAGAATTTACTGTCCTTTGTAATGACAAACAATAAATCGCAGGATCTTGAGTGCGATCCCATCTGTAAGGTAAGCAGTGATGCAATCGTTGATGGTGAAGCGGACTAGTTTATTAAGAGCCTATTCACTCTAGCCTTGAAGACACCTAAATTATATCGGACGGGAACTCCGCAGCAGGCAAATTGTTCCAGTCCTTCGGTGTACGTGGTATAATCGACGAGGCGAAACGTTTAGTCCATAAAAATGTGCAAAAACAAAAACATGTCTAAACTTATTGCTAATGGAATGTAGGTTTTTTTTTTTATAGGTGGGAAAATCATCTTATGACAAATCCCGCTCTTGGGCGGAGCGGGAGATAGTGTCAGACTTTTACTGACTAAAAACCCACTCCTGTTCCTTCGTTGCCTTCGTCCCAGGGCCACGGTTTCGTTTTCACACTACCCATGGCCCCAGTAGGCTTCGACCCTGCTGGGCCCCTACGATTTGCTGACATCTCCCTGAGGCGCGCGCGGAACAATACGCGCCGTCGACGACTTGGGTTCGGTCCGGATGGTTACCGGACGGTCGGACGGCGAGCCACCCATTGCCCGCCGTCCGCAAGCCCGCGCCTACGGTGGCCGGAAATCGGGATCGGAATCCCGGCGGCGGTTGGGGCGTGAGGACCGTTGCCGTTGCCTCACGCGATCGGCCGCCTCTTTTGCTAGCATTACTGCTTCGCAGAAGGAGGCGACCGCCTGCCACTCCTCCTCGCTCCGGACCATGGCCTGTACCAAGGCCCGGCGCGAGAGATCGCCGCCGCCGATCGCCCCCACGAGGACACGGCGTTGCTCTTCCCAAGCGGGGCACACTTCCACCGTATGCTCCACCGTGTCCTCCGGGCGGTCCACACAGTGGCGACACCCGGGCGTCGCTTCCGCACGAATCCGGTGCAGGAACTTCCCGAACTTCCCGTGTTCGGTGAGAACCTGCGTCATGCGGAAGGTGAGGACGCCGTGAGGTCTTTCCAACCACGCCTCAAAGAAGGGACTTACCGCCATAATTGTGGCGTGTCCAGCACTGGGTTGCGACAGTCGCTGTCGCCATTCCACCATGAGACCCCGCCGGAGTTCTTCCCGCCATGCCGCGACTTGGCGTGGCAGCGGAGTTTCGCCCCGGCGTTGCATCTCCATGCGCAGATCGTGCATGTGAGCAAGGCCTGTTGCTACCAGATCCCATGGTGGCTGTCCAGCAAGGAGGCTGGCCGCTTCGCGGGAAATCGTCCGGTATCCTCGCACCATCCGTATGGCCATGACCCTCTGACATGCGTTCAGCCGGGCCGCCGGCCGCTTCCGCAGCGCCGGCGCCCATATCGGTGCACCATAAAGGGCCATGGACCGAACGATTCCCGCGTAGAGCCTCCGGCAGGAGGCGTCTGGACCCCCAAGGTTGGGAAGGAGCCGCCCGAGGGCAGCCCCAGTCCGATTTAGTTTGGGAGCCAGACGTCGGAAGTGCTCCTCGAAATCCCATCGGCTGTCGAGAACGAGTCTCAGGTACTTCATCGTTGACCCGACGCCGATGTGGACTCCTCCTACCGTCAGTTGGGAACCCGGTGGTGGCGCGTTCCGAGGGCCGTGAAAGCACATTGCCTCGGACTTGTGCAATGCCACCTCGAGTCCCAACTCCTGGATCCTGCCCACGACTGTCGCAACCCCGCGTGTCGCTAGTTCGACCGCCGCCTGGTACGACTCTCCCTGCGCCAGGACCAGATGGAATGTAGGTACAGATATATTCCCTTAGTTAGTCTTACAAACAACTTTCAGCTACTCTACCAACATTCCGTACCGTCAAACGGGGTGAATAGGGACACAGGGGTAAATAGGAACAATAATTTTAAAAGCATTTTCACGTTATTTAACCAATTTTTTCCAACATTTAAGTACTCCTATTTATTCATTAAATATTATAAAAATCGATGCTCAAAATTGATAGAAAATATAGATATTATAACAAAGTGAAAATTCTAATCAAAGTTTTGTTCCTATTCACCCCCTGCGTTCCTATTTACCCCGTTTGACTGTACATCACACATGAATCTAGACACGACATCACAATACAAAACTCCAGTGAGTGAATGCAGATGTGAAATCGTCCGCGACCTCCTCACATTCAAGACAAGAGAGCGCTTTTTCCGCTACCCCTCTGGAGATATGGAGCTGTAAAGCTCACGCTGATTGCTAGACGCCTTGCGGGAAAGAATATTGAAAAGTGGAAATTGTATTGAAGATTTTTATTTTTTATCGTGATTTTGATTTGATGTCTTTTGTTTCTAAGGTGGAAACTAGTGTTTTCTTAGCTATGGATTGAATGTTGATATTAAGAGTGCCCAACCCGTGATACTTTCCATACAACCACTCTTACGAGATTATGACGTTATTACACATTTTCTCCAGATATTTTGGAAACACAGATAACATCTTTTTGTTATTATCTAGGTTTTTACGTGAACTAAAAAGTACCTACCTAAGAAACCGTACCTCACGTACCACGTACTTCGTACCTAAGAAAATTTATATAAGGAAACTTTGAACATTAAATCGAGATTCTAAATGACGAAATTTTTTCTCAAAAACACTCAAGGTTTTTATTAAAACACGTATTTCCTGTACCAAGATTTGTATTACGTGTATTTCGACACTCACGGGAATCAAAATTCATAGGGTACTTCCCGTTGACCTAGAATCCTGAAATTTCGCAAGGTCTTATAGCACAAGTATAGGAAAAAATCTAAAAACTGTAAATTTGAATTTACGTCACAAAAAAAAAAATACTTTTCTTGCGGTTCGGAAAAATCTTCGAGACTCCATTCGGGAATTCAACAAAGGCATCGATATACTCGTATATGTACTACGTCGATGAACATAGGTAAGTTTGTACGGAACCCTCAGTGCGCGAGTCCAACTCACACTTGCCCAGTTCTTTTGACTAAAACTCACCTTTGTTCCTTCAGTTGCCGTTTGCATTCCAGAGACGTGGTAACGCCTTCGATTGATTCCACAGACCACTGAAATATCACTCAGTTTGGGAGGTAAATAAGAATTTACTTACATAAGTAATATACTTACGTCAAGAATCCCTAGTAAGCACGGAAAAGCTAGTAAAGCGATATATTCAGGGGCGCCGACTTTTAGAAAACCTCATGGGTGCTCAATGAGCTTGAGCTTGAGCAAGCTCATTTGATGACTCGAAAAAGTAACGAAGTGTGTGAAGAGAAATGCACACTGATCGACCGACAAATAAATAAATGTCCTAATTACATACTGCGTACTTAATTACTTAATTATGTTTGTTAAAAACATAAAATGAAACCATTATATAAAAATAAAACTAGTTTTTATTATCAAGAAATATTATAATTTATACGTAACCTAAAAGGCGATTACTGATCTGTTTCTTGTTGTCTTTTCTCAGGGGTGCTCAGCACGCACTATTTATTTCTCATGGGTGCTCGTTCGAGCACCCACGGAGTCGGCGCCCCTGGCTATATTTACTAAAGCGTCTTATATGATAAGTGCAAGTCTGATTACAACCCACTATTACAGAAATGAACATAAAACCCGAAAACTTGATGGTACTACAATGTGTACTAACTTTTAGCAACGTAAGTAATGAAAAAGCAAAAGGTATCTACTAAAATCCGACATAAGGTGCACTAGCTTCTAACGTTTTATAAGTGCCCATATAGGCCTATGTGAAATAAAAATATTTTAAATTTTTTTTGAAAGAAAAAAGATTTTTCACATAGTCCAAAATCAAAAATATTTTTATTTCACATAGGCCTACATGGGCACTTATAAAACGTCAGAAGCTAGTGCACGGTTCCAAATTGGTCGTTTCCTATGGAGAAGAACCGGCAAGAAACTCCATGGTTACTCTTTTAAAAAAAGTGGTTGATTACAATATTTTCATATTACAGTATTAATAGATATTATGTAAGAACAGTCAATATTGTACCCAAAAAAAAAATTAAAACTATAGCAGGCCGAGCCCACCCCAACATGGTATGGTGCTAGTAGCTCACCGTCCGGCCGTCCGGTAACCGTCCGGCCGTCCGGTAACCATCCGGACCGAACACGAGTCGTCGACACCGCGTAGTGATCAACGCGCGCCTCAAAGAGATGTCAGATAACCGTAGGGGCCCAGCAGGGTCGAGGCCTACTGGGGCCTTGGGTTGGCTGCCGAAAGGGTAACCTGGAGTCCTGGAACTCAAAGCAAAGTAGCAACATAGGAGTGGGTTTTAGTCAGTAAAAGTCTGACACGCCCTCCTGCACCACCCTGGAGCGTAAGAAGTCATCGGATGATTTCCCACTAAAAAAAAAACCAGTACGGTCTAGAGCCCACAGCTATGGGAAAAAGGTAGAAGCGCTCCCCCAAATATTGCATGTCGAAAAAAATTGCAAAACTGTCCATAAACGACGCCGGAGTTCTGAGGTAACAAACATAAAATATAAAAAATATTTAAAAATATACAACCGAATCTAGAACCTCCTCTCTTTTTTTGATGTTGGTTGAAAATGAAATAGTTCATAAAAAATTGCTTATAAAAATGACAATAAAATATAATATTTTTTTAATCATAATAATTTTAATAATGTCTGTAATCTTTATTTACTTATAATAAATTGCAAAAACGCTACATTATACAATGGCGATGCATTGTTTAATGTAACGTTTCAAATTCTTTACAAATTATAAGTAACAAATTCGTGATTGCTAGACAAAGAATGAGTTATGTGCGTAAAGGTTTTCAAATTTAAATTGTCCAAAAAATGTGGAACGCTTCACGATTTTGCGTGTCATCCTTGCGCAGGGGCCATGCTAATCTTCTCTGTATCGTTCCAATTTTAGTATATGTACTGCCGAAGCAAGTACACTAGTCTATTCAAACTTATTGAATACATCTTTACTAGCAAGAAAACTTTACTTGCGCGATGTAGAACTTTTAGAAAATACAAAAGCAATGTTTTATATTTCTTAGATTATTTTCATTAAAAATAACAAATCAACTTAACATAATTCCAATACACTATACAAATATTGAAATTTAGTGTTGTATAATTCACTAAAATAGAAAAATAAAAAATATTTAGTAAGCTACTGCTAACAGCGCCATCTAGGTGTCACCTATCGAACTAACTTCTATTGAAACTAGCTAAACTACGTCGATAAGATTACAAAAAATTGTTTTAGTTTTCATCTAAGAATGTATTTAAAAATCAATCTGAATTGTTTTATACCTAATTTTAAACAAAAATCTAAATAATGAAGTACAATTTGTAAAAAAAATCTTGTTTAATAGTTTCATCATGCGTCACATAGATGGAGCTAATGATTGATCGCAGCGTCATCTCTGCAAATAAAGTTGTACTGTTATTCAACACACTATTTCACTTACCGTAAGCTGCA
The DNA here is from genome assembly GCA_905147345.3 of Mythimna impura. NCBI lineage: Eukaryota > Metazoa > Arthropoda > Insecta > Lepidoptera > Noctuidae > Mythimna > Mythimna impura. The sequence continues at coordinate 27,483,099 of LR990355.1, forward strand.
ATTGGTTTTGAAGTTTTATATGAGATGTCGCTTTCATTAAAGTAAAAATATTGTTTGTCCGACCACGTCTACACTGAAATAGCAACCAACATAATGAATTAAAATAGTTGTTCTCATATCAGTCAGTCGGCTTAAGTTTTTACAACTATATTGAAGTCAGTTTGAATAAGGTCAACCCGGGGTAATCGCGTCATATTTTCCGATCACTTCAGTATCGCTATATGTAGTGGGAGCGAATTAATGGCAAAATCCCACTTTTTGGAATTCAAGCTACAACTATTTCTGAACAAAAATCTAGCAGCTATTTGTTTGCCGGAATATTAGAAAAGTTTTACATTAAGTATTTAAAAAAAAAATACAAGATAGATTTTTTTTGTTCAAATTTTTTTGCAACAGTATGACAGTTAAGTTAGCCAAAAAGAATAATTGTTGCATTCAGAGACGATTTAGTAAAATGGGAGAAAAGCGTCTAGCTTTTCATGGACGCAATTACCCAATGCTGAATCCAGTTGTTGTCAACATTTTACGTAAATAAAAAACTTTTTACAAAAAAAAATATAACCGACTTCAATGTAAAAAAAACACTGAAAAGTGCAAAATAACTTTAATTTCGGAAGTCGGTGTTTCTATAATAGTTTTGTCTCTTCGTTATTTAACACCGACTTCCGAAATTAAAGTTATTTTGCACTTTTCAGTGTTTTTTTACATTGAAGTCGGTTATATTTTTTTTTGTAAAAAGTTTTTTATTTTTCACTTTTTAGTTATGGTACCAACACTAAAAAGTACCCCTCAGCCATACTTAAATACCTTATAGCCAGAGTGCATCTTATGACAATTCTAATAATACCAAACACGGTTAGATTAAATTAATTTATTACAGAGTTCCGGTGCCTAATTTCAGGCTTCATCATCAGATCAGTTCGATATATTACCCCTCTTCTTTCAGTCAGTCATCGACTACACGTATAAGCAAAGCAATTTTACTTGTTACGACAGTTCTGCTGTGATCCCATGAGGAGTTCTGTTCCATATCTACGAAGTTCATGATCAGATCATAACGATGTTTCTATGGGACCAATTTGGAAGCATAACCTTTCAATCAAAAAAAAAAAATTTTCAAAATCGGTCCACAATTGACCGAGAAATCGGTGAACATACATAAAAAAAAAAAACATACATTCAACCGAACATATAACCTTCTCCTTTTTGAAGTCGGTTAAAAAGAGCTCACATGCAAAACACCTCAGTTCACCTCACTTCCTGCACCTCCCTTCTGTAGAGTAAATAGGAAAGTATGTTGATTTAATATTTGTGAATAAAACTCTAGAGTACACTAAATAACTTTATTAAAATTAAATCAGTTTCATTAAAAAAATTATGAGATCAAAACTTACTGTTGTAATGTTGTACATATTTTTGGTTCATCATCATCATCATCATTTCAGCCGAAAGACGTCTACTGCTGGACATAGGCCTCCCCCAAGTGTCGCCACAATGAACGGTCCTGTGCGTCTCGCATCCATCGGACCATCATTTTTGGTTAACACATTTTTTTTTGTTTTCCCAAATGAACCCAAAGAATATTTGAAAGGATGTTTTCTTTGGACAAAATAAAACTAACAGCAACATTACAAGAGACAACATATCTTAATCACGCACGTAGCTATTCTGGCCACGTTTTCAGGAGATTTCCCCTAAAAACGATGGTAATGACCGACAGAAGCCCGCCATCAGTCATTAGTAAGTACACACGAGTTATAAACAATGGTAATAGCCGTGATATACTGAAACACATAAATGTTACGTGGCACTAGTGTTGGGATGTGTCCCGGGGCTTGCGGGATCTTTTTGACAGTTTGTAAATAGTCTCCTGTAGATACTGCGGCATCTGAAGAGGTTGCGTACGGCTATGGCTCTCATTAACTTGCAAACTTGCAAGATAATGATACTTTTCAAGGTTTATGGTTTATTTATGGGATTTTTTTTTTAAGGTGGGAAAATCATCTAATGACAAATCTCGTTCTTGGGTGGAGAGAGAGATTGTGTACCGTCAGACTTTTACTGACTAAAAACCCACTGCTGTTTCTTCTTTGCCTTCATCCCAGGGGCCCGGGTTTCGCTATCACACTACCCGTGGCGTCAGTAGGCTTCGACTCTGCTGGGCCCCTACGATTTGCTGACATCTCCCTGAGGCGCGCGTGGAACAATACGTGCCGTCTTGGGCACGGTCCGGACGGGTACTGGACGGTCGGATAGTGGGCTACCCATTTCTCGCTGTCCGCAAGCCCGCGCCTACTGTGGCCGGTAATCGGGATTGGAATCCCGGCGGCTGGGGCGAGAGGACCGTTGCCTCGCGCGGGCGGCCTCCTCCTTTGCTTGCTTCCGCAGCGCCGGCGCCCACACCGGTGAGCCATAAAGGGCCATGGACCGAACGATTCCCGCGTAGAGCCTCCGGCAGGCGGCGTCTGGACCCCCCACGGTTCGTATTTTATAAGAAGATTGTTTTTGAACGACCGAATTCAGGATGGCTACCAAACCCACAGGCGTAGATAATTTTATGTAATAATAGAAAATATAGTGCTTTTAGCAATGTAATATAGTAATTGAAGAACATAGAAGCGTTTCATTGCGTCTCCGCCCCTACAATAATGAGACCAGATTTCGTCGTCGTGAAAGACGTCAGAAGTCGCAGGGTGATTCCTGGCCACGGTAGGCGCGGGCGGTGAGCAATGGTTAGGGCGCCATCCAGCCGTCTGGTCCCTTTTTAAGATGAGAGATGCGGCAAGAGATGTCAGTAAAATGGACGGGTTTCCCTAGGGCCGATGCATGCTAAGGCTGCTGGATTGTTCGAAAGAATTATTATAACCCTGGGACGCAAAGGGCAAGTGAAGGAACACGGGTGGGTTTTAAGTAATTATCTGACAATCCCTCTCGCTCAACCCAGAGCGGGAGGACTCTTGATGATTAATGATTTCTTACCTTAAGAAGAAAACGTGAGACCCTAACAGAAACGACAGATCCAGAAAGATGGTAGGAGGAACCAGACATGGCGTAAGTCTGGTTCGTCCTACCATCTCTTCCTCAGTAGGTCAGCTACATAGGTTAGCTACATAGGCTGCATAGGTCAATTTAGCTCATACTTATAGGATCACTTATAAAGTCAACAGAAGAAAAAGTGGAAAAGGAAGGGAAAATTTTGTCTTGTTGTGGGACAGAACAGAAAAGCATTTTTTTTATTAGCCCATTCTGTTTCACGCCCTAACGTGGCTCTCCACTCCCTTCATATGTCACGGACCCGCTATTCCTCATTGTAGTTTTAGCGAAATCTGTCTAGTTCGTCTTTTCATATTCTTTGTGGTATGCCACGATCCCATATAAACATAAGTACTCGGTACCTATTTACTTTGGTCCTAAGATCTGTTTCACCTCGCTGAGGCACAGAATAAGTAATAGTACAGGGTACATAAGTTTCACACTTCGAAAGAAAACATTCGAAAATAATTTTTGTTAGGGCGGGTCAAGCGGCAAATCGAACACGCGTGCGACACTCTATCGAATTTAGTCTTGCAAGAAAGGCCGCGCGGCGCGGCGTAGGCACATTTCAATACCTATAGTTAGAAGTGCGCCAGGCCTGGCTGAGGGTAGGACAAATAATTCGGAGTAAGCCAACCTTCATAATGCGGAGAGACACAGAAATAAGATGGATTTAGCTACTTAGTTGGTATGTGACGATGCTTGGAGAGAGTTCACGTTGGAGACATTTTTCATCAGAGATTATCTAACGTAGAAAATAAGTTGTAAGTAAATATTTGGATATGCCTGCTCTGTATTCTTCCGTTTCAATTTTTTTAAGCTATTGCATAGCTTCTATCGCGGGCCTTGAGCGCGGGGACCGAATCCAGAAATTCCGTAACGAAAAATATAACTCACGCTCCCCACTCCGACGGGCACGGAGGTGTGGCTTGGAGGCCGACAGAGACCGAACACCTATTTTAGAAAAGTCGTTAACGACCTGTGTGGCGCATTGGTACAGCGTTCTACCTATGTTATCATCGTGCCTCGAGTTCAAATCTCGGTCAAACAAAATAGTCTTTTTGTATTATAATAGATTATAGTAATGTTCTATGATAACAACTGAACATACTTGTAGCAATTTATGAAGTAAACAAGAAAGAAAAAAAAATTGTTTTCTTATCGGTCACCACGCTCAAAAAGTGTAATTTGAATTAATATCAAAGAAAAAGAAATACTGCATAAATAAAATAAATAAATAATTATAATTGCATAAGTTGATACAAAATGCTATGCAATAGCTTTACCGCGGCAGTCCCCGAGTGCCACACTTATTTTTTTTTAATTAAATAATCAAGTGCTTGACTTGATGGTAAGCAAAATATGCAATCGTTGATGGTGAAGCACACGAGACTATTCACTCTAGCCTTGAAAACACCTAAATTATAATCGGACCGGAAGACCGCACCAGGCAAATTGTTCCAGTCCTACGAGGTAGGTATGCAGTATAAACGACGAGACGATATGCTTAGTCCGGACCGTAGAAGTGTCAACAATGTAAGTATAGACACTCACCGTACGTTCGGTTGTCTGATGGTAGAAGGCGATGACGAATCATGTAATTCCTGCGCACACTCCAAAATGCATCCTATCGAATTGATACCAAAAGGCTGGCTACCCTACGCCTGTGCTCCAGGCTTTGTAGATTGGCCTTAACCAAATCCGGATCACCAATTAACCTAGACGCTAAAAATATCCTAAACTATGTTCTGTGTTTGTCAGTCTTTGGTTCAGGATTCCTATTGGCAACAAACAAACCGCTACCCAAATTGAAACCTAGATAATGAAGTTACTAGCAAATAGATCGGTTACAAAAAGGGAAATCAACGTATTCTAATTCAACATGTATACTAACAAAAGAAAATGTAGTACTGCAATATCCGGTCTTACTTCAACGTCTTTATAAATCCTGAGGGCTCATTTTAAATCCCAATTAAAAGTTTTATGTTAACCACACCGACTGTTGGTTTAATGAATTAGAAACTCCGATAGACGTGACTTGATTTAGAAACCAAAGTTACTTAATTTTATGAATTAGTAGGTAAGAGAAAAAAACCTTACCTAAGTAAGGTAAGGTTTTTTTCTTAGGTAACCAGTGCATTCTTTATATTGTTTTAAATATTTCTTAAAAATAATCTAAATAAAAATACATTTAAAATCACCTTGACATCAAAAAAACTGAAAGTAAATTTTCCTTCAAGCGTAAAATTTCGAACTACTAAGTACTTGAAGTCCTCTCAACCTTAGTTCGGTCTTCGTCAGAATTATTATTAAGTTCTCTTAATGACGGTTAATGATTTGATATTTTTCATAGTATTTATTAGTTTACAATTTTGGCATATATAAATATTTTATTATTATAAATAATTATTTTTTTTATTTATTTTCTCTGTTATTTGTTTATTGTGCAAACCTACCACAGTGTTGTCTTTTTTAACCCAAAGGTTGACTGGTAGAGAATGCCTTGTTGCATTAAGTCCGCCTATGTACCACATGAAGTTTAAACAAATAAATAAAATATAATAATAATAATAATAATAATAATAATGACAGGACCATTCACTACAATAGACAGATATAACTTTACAAGATAAAATCAATAAAATCACTTACATAATTGATATCGCAGTACCTAATACACATAATTTGCAAAAAACGATAGGTGAGAAAATTAGTAAATATGCTGAACTAAAAGAAGAAGTGACCAGAATTTGGAGGCAAGAAAAAGTGTACGTAGTGCCCATTGTTGTCTCCACTACGGGTGTCATACCTCATCATCTCCACCACAGCCTCAAACTAATAGATCTGAAAGACTCAACTTACATTACCCTCCAAAAGGCTGCAATTTTAAACACCTGCAGAATAGTGAGAAAATTCATGCAGATCGAAGAAAATGAAATTTCTCCACATAATACTCATTTTTCACCTTAAATTTACTCACAACACGCTACATTGACTTGGCTTGGCCCGTTAATGTAGCTTAAAAACTAGCCCAGAGCTAAGAAAAACTGCACGTTTTCCTAGATAATAATAATAATAATAGTTTATTTGATAACCTTATACGTACAACAAATTTGAGATTGGAGCCTCCTTTTAAGCAAAAGATGCCTGTATTAGGAGACTCCGCTCCTTCAAAAACAAGAAGTGTAAACTATACAATACGAGTACATAATTAAAACAAAGTGAATTGAGTGAATGAGGGTGGGTGTGTGTAATGAGTGTGTGTGTGTATGTATGTGAAGGTGTATAGTATTAGTATGTCTGTTGTAGAAGTAATTCAGCCTCACCTTATGTTAGCTTTCCTATCCAATCCGTTAGTGTATTTTTGCATTCATAACAATTCTTAGGGTAGATGTAAACGTGTTTATTAATAGCATTATAAAGCTGAGCAGATCGTTTACAAAGTTGAATACTAGCAAATCGTGTTTTTGTTTGTGGTATTTTTAATTTAATGTCTTTTCTTCTTCTAGCCAATACTCTGGGGTCATAGGTTAGTGATTTATGAGTTGTGAGAACAACTTGAGTAATGAAAAGCTTCCGGACCGTTAGAAGGTTACTGATTTGGTAAAGTTTTTCAGTACAATATCTCCGTTTTTTAAAATACATGCACTTAATGAGAGCCCGTTGTGCTCGCTCTAATTCTAAAAAATTTGTTTTTTTGAAGCCCCCCCCAAATAGGGATGCAGTATAGCAATACTGATTGTGCAAGCGCTAAATATATCATATTTAGGAAGTTTTTGTTCCTGCCTGAGGGAGTACATACATTTATAGGTATAATATGTCTAAGTGTCCTGAAAATCCAGCTTAATTTTCTGATTCTGTTAGCAACTTGATCAATGTGGGGATGCCAAGATAATCTATGATATATATATGTATTGTTATATATAAAATATAACAATACAGTATCCCAATGGTAACGGGATCAGGGTCTAAGCTACCAGCAGTCTGGGCTTCAGAGAAAGAAACCTTCTTACCATACGAGCGTGTCCAGAATCATAGGAGCCTCCTAAAGTGTTGCACTAGGCTAGTCTTTTTCAAGAAAAATCTCTCAGCTCGTCTAAAACCAAACATCCCACTCCTCCGTGAAATAGAATATCTATTTACCTACAGAAGTCGATGGATAGCGCAATAACTTATTCAAACCTTCTAGCCTAGAACTAACGACTTACATAAATTACTGAAGTACCATAAAATACTCAGAACTTACATCCAAATTCCCGTTTTTTGCTAGTAAATCCCGGGCTCCGAGTTGTCAGCACTACTTGTATGGCTTGAGCTCGGGAACATTACTCGCAACTGAATCCCTATGCTTAGTTCGAAACAGTATATTATCGCATTTTGAGGTACCATTTAGCTGTTCATGTAGCTATATGATGTTATGTAATAGGTTGATTGATGGAGGTTGTGGACTATGTGAAGACTCTTTGGGAAAAAAAATGACAATGCGAGCTATGGGTAGCTCGCCGTCTGACCGTCCGGTAACCGTCAGGACCGAGCCCAAGTCGTTGACGGCGCGTATTGTACCACACGCACCTCAAGGAGATGTCAGCAAAACGTAGGCGCCCAGCAGGGTCGAAGCCTACTGGGGCCAAGGGTCTGCTTCTGAAAGAAAGACTCGGCCCTGGTATGCAAGGCAACGAAGGATCAGGCAGGGGCGCCGGCTTTTAGAAAACCTCATGGGTGCTCATGGTCATTTGATGATTCGAATTAGTGGCGAAGTGTGAGAAGAGAAATGCACACTGATCGACCGACAAATAAATAAATGTCCTACTTACATACTGCGTACCTAATTAAAAATTATGTTTGATAAAAATTAATAATAATAAATTGAGACAACATCACATACATTGTACTGGTCCCAAACTAAGGTTTTCCCTTGTACTATGGAAACCAGGAACAACGAAGGTACCACAAACACCCAGAACTAACACAAATATCTGTTTAATCAACAAACATTTGTGTTGGTGCGGGAATCGAACCTGCGACCCTTGCGTTTCAACCGGCGCTCTAAACCACTGCGCTAAACGGGTCGTTAGGTAATGAAAAAACGCCCATCCCTAAAAGGCGATTACTGATCTGTTTCTTGATGGATTCTTAGGGGTGCTCTGCACCCACTGTTTATTTCTCATGGGTGCTCGAGGCCCCGAGCACCCACGGAGTCGGCGCCCCTGGGAACAGGAGTAGGTTTTTAGTCAGTAAAAGTTTGACATGACACACCGTCCAAGAGCGGGGATGTCATTGGATGATTTTCCCACCGAAAAAAAAAGTAGTGGGAACATTATATGGCTGACTATGCTTATTCTATGTTATGACAATCCTGGTTTTTGTCCTCTCACATGCCTATTTCCAAATTAACGATTTATGGTTCTTGCGTTGGATGAACTGACACAAACTCAACCATTACATCTGACCACGATGGTTTTACCCACGTTTTACTCAATTTTGATTTCTGAATTTTACACCCACTAAACAGGAGATTATTTTTGCAATTTTCCTCGTATTTTGATTAAAAAACACATCGATGTGACTGATAGGAACCTACCCATTAAAAAAGGAATTATTACACCCGTACAAAATACTTTAATAATAGTTTACCTATCAGATAATGCACTGTATTACTATCCGCCCTCAATTACACCCCTTATTACGTAGCGAGTTTCGTAAACGCACACGATCGGCACGTGTCGAAGTAAAACACAGTAATTGAATGAAAGAACATTCTACGCTACGTATTCTTTATAGATGCATCCAGAGATGTAAGTTAAGTGTAAAACTGGTATACGAAAATTCTAGTGATACGTAAGCATTAAATCGGGGTAGAAAGTCTTTGTTTTGCTTATATGAATTTCATAAGGGAACAGGAGCGGTCTTTAGGGCGATAATAATTAGATAGGCAATATTTTAAATTCCCTTTTTCTGTTTTTCTGCGAAATTGCTACCGGTAGTTATTTACCTTATTTCTCGACTTGATGATTACTGTTTATGAACGTTAATTGGAGTTTACAATACTTGGATGGTCCCTATTTTATCTACTGGGTGTCCTATGATAGTGCAAAATTCATTATTTTAGCAATATGATATCAGAGAACAGTATTCAGATGAATAAATTTCGAACAATGAAGTTACGCAATAACATATCGAACATCCGATCTAGCTAAACTGACATTTTGTCAATCATATTAAGTATATCTATTGCTATTACCTAAACAAAAATTCAAACTTCGAGCTGTTAATGAAAATCTCCTGAATACAAGGGTACCAGAAATTAAACGCAAGACCTCACATGCAGCAGTTACGCTTGCGTCTAGACCAATGCAGTTGTGTATATATGTATATACCTCAATTAAGCTCAAGCTCCGAGATGCCCAGAAAATTCTTCTTTATATTATATAAAACTCAGTAATTTAACACTTTTGCCCAACCTGAGAGTCAAATCCAAGAACCACAGGTTCAACAGTTTACTACTACCCTCAATTACACCCTTCGTTTCTAGCTTTGTGAACGCACGTCGCGCACGTGTCAAAATAAAACACAGCTATAAACGTAAATAAAATTATTAGTGTGTTTGTATAGTTTTAATCATAAGATGATCTAATCCTGGCCTCGGGGTGTTGTGTCATGAGCACGTCAGAAAAATTATAGTAATCGTGTGTGAGAGAAAAATATGGAGCTGGGAATCTCTTATTTGTTTATTTTATAATTGTATCTATTGTGAATAAACATTTTTACACTCAGATGCTTTTTTTTAAGGTGGAAAACCATCCAATGACTTCTATCGCTCTAAAGTGGAGCGGGAGGACGTCTCAGAGTTTTACTTACTAAAACGAGACTAATATTCTTAACTGCTAGTGTTACACGCGTGCCTCAAAGAGATGTCAGCAAACCGTGGGGGCCCAGCAGGGCCGAAGTCTACTGGGGCCATGGGTTGGCTTCTAAAAGGAAAACCCAGGGTCCTGGAATGCAAGGCAATTCCTTCTTTGCCTTGCATTCCAGGACCCTGGGGATTTCATAGGAGTAGGTTTTAGTCAGTAAAAGTCTGACACCACGTCTATCGCTCTAGGGTTAAACAGGAGGGCTGTTTAACCCTAGAGCGATAGACGTCATAGGATGATTTCCCACCTAAAAAAAAACTGGGCCAATGCGTTTGGACTCGCGCACTGAGGGTTCCGTACAAACTGCAATTCCCGAATGGAGTCTCGAAGATTTTTCCGAATTGCAAAAAAGTCTTTTTTTGTGACGTAGGTAACAATAAATTTACTGTTTCAGATTTATTCCTATACCCTGTGCTATAAGACCTTGCTTTATGCCATATTTCAGGATTCTGGGGCAAAGGGAAGTACCCTATGAATTTTGATTCCTTTGAGAGTATCGAAATATAAATTGTTTTTTTGCGACATAAACGGCCGAATCTTTTTTTTTTCGCTAATTAAGAAGATTGATTTTTTCACAGCTTCAAGGGACCGCACACCTTAGTATATGGTTTTAATTTCAACTCGATGCCTCCACACGTTCTCGAAATAAAGGGTCTTGACAGACAGACAGACAGAAGGACAACAAAGGGATCCTATAAGGGTTCCATTTTTTTCCATTTGAAGTACGGAACTCTAAAAATACCTAGCTTACTGCATGTACACTCAATAGACACTTAAATAATCCTAATAAAACCACACATAAAATTTGACTATTGTAACATAAAAAAAACGACACACTAACCTGACTTGAACGAGCTTAGTATCGATCAAAATCTTTTTCGTGAACCCAGCAGCCGTTTCAGCATATGAGGCTTTACAAAAACACGTGAAAATCTTATTGGATTTCGATCATAAAGCCTGAAAGTAGGTGACACGGGGATGCTGTTAGCTTCACGACACAGAAGGTCTATCCCCTGGCTCTGGTAGAGTGTAAATTGGAATTGAACATGCCTATAAGATTTTTGTGTGTGAATGGGAATTATGTGCTTTCTGGAGCTTCAAATAGTGTGTGTTGAAGGCTTAAAGTCACCAATTTACACTCAAGATAGGACAATGGAGAGGGCTATGCTCGGATTTTTCTTGCGTGAGGAATCTGTCATAGATTATATCCCAAGACATCATTTCTTCACTTTTAGGATCTTGCTTCAGCGTTGTGGTATCGGTGAACTCCAGATAGTTCGATTGCTCTGGTGTGAACGTGGGCCAAGAGAAGTCCGTATTGTATGATGGGTCACTGGTTTTTTTGTATTTCTTCATTTTGATAAGTTTAACATTATATTTTAGTTATTAGAATGCTAATTAATTATTCTATTAACAAATCATAAAATAATCCATCCAATTTCTTGTTTCCACTCTTGGTATCCATTGTGTTACTTCTATTGTCCATCTATCGTTTTCCATTCTACATACATGACCAGCCCAGTTCCATTTTAGCAACCGAATCCTTTCTCATATGTCTTAAATTTTCGTTATTGCTCAAATTTTTATTACTTATTTTATCCATCAGTTTAACACCTAACATGCTTCTTTCCATTTTTCTCTGGCAAACTGCTAGATTTTCTTCCTATTTCCTTTTCAGAAACCAAGTTTGACATCCATAGGTAGGTTGGAAAAATCACTACTTCATAAATCTTTTACTTGGTTTTACTGTTTTTCTTATTCTTTATAATTTCTTTTAAACTCCAATATTTTTTCCATACTATTGCGACTCTTCTATTTACTTCATTTTCAGTGCAGTTATTGAACGAAATCAAATGTCCTAAATGAACATATTCGTTGACGTACTCAATCTTGTACCCATCTACGACAATATCAATGGTTTCGCCATTTGTTAGGATGTTGGTGTTCGATCCTTGAACGCCTTTTATATATATGGATATATTACATAATGTTTAGATATTATATGTATAGATAGAACTGCAAAAAATAAAATAAAAATATAAGTAGCTCCTTCAACAAGAAACCAATAAGGCAAAGGCTAAATAAAGTAGAAGAGTATCAGTAACAATAACCCGAAAATACTGACAATAAAGAACGACAAATAAAGTTTTACCTACTTTTTTATATATTATTTAAGTCGTGGCGTGGCCAGATCTCAGACACTTCACAATAATATGGCCAACTAAAACTGGCCAGATCGTTTAGACGTTAACGTTTGATGATAATTATGTCCATTCACGTTGGGCCTTATCATTATTATGGGAGTTATGTGCATCAAAAATCGTATTCTTCACTAAAATACTTATGGTATAATTGAAAAAAGTCCACTCATATTTGGTGTAAAGTATGAATGGACTTTTTAGAATTATTAAGAGACTTGAGGCATCCCGATTTGGACTGGTTAGGTTGGGTTAGGTTCACCCCTCTTTGAGGAGTGGCTGCAAAGACCTCACGGCCTCCTCACCTTCCGCATGACGCAGGTTCTCACCGAACATGGTCAGTTTGGGAAGTTCCTGCACCGGATCCATACAGAAGTAACGCCCGGGTGTCACCACTGTGTGGACCGCCCGGAGGACACGGTAAAGGAGTGCCCCGCTTCATGGGGGAGATCGGCGGCAGCGATCTCTCGCGCCGGGCCTTGGTACAGGCCATGGTCTGAAGCGAGGAGGAGTGGCAAGCGGTCGCCTCCTTCTGCGAAGCAGTAATGTTAGCAAAGGAGGAGGCCGCACGTGCACGCGTGAGGGCGCCGCCCTCACGCCCCAGCTGCCGGGATCTCGATCCCGATTTCCGGCCACTGTAGGCGCGGGCTTGCGGACAGCGAGCAATGGGTAGCTCGCCGTCCGATCGTCCGGTAAGCGTCCGGACCGAGCCTAAGTCGTCGATGGCGCGTACTGTTCCACACGCGCCTCAAGGAGATGTCAGCAAACCGTAGTGGCCTCGAAGCCTACTGGGGCCAAGGGTTTGTTTTTGGAAGGAAAAATCGGCCCTGGTATGAAAGGCAACTACAAAAAAAAAATCTCCTTCGTGGTAAATTTTTATTGTCAATTTCAAATATTTTATTGCACATTTTGTATTTTTGATGGAACAAAAGCAGATTTTGTAGTTGAAAACAAGAATACAGTGAGGGACTGGGCTCTACCGGTAGACAACGCAACTATTTTATGCCAAGCCATGTTTGACCATTTCATGGAATGGCGATCACATGAAGTGATCAATTCTAAGATCTGGCCACAACATATTTAACATTGCTTATGGTGTAGAAGCTCTTGATATAAAGTAACAGATAGTAGAATAACTTCACAATCTCATATTGTTATAGAAATGAATTATTTAATAAGCGTTTCTCGCCATCAAATTGTAAAGTTTGATAAGATAAAAACTTTGTTTAAATAAAATATAAATTGAGATACAATTTAATAAAAGAAACAAATACCCAAAAAATATGCAAAAGATAGTTAAAAACTCGTAGAAAGAATTCAAACTTATCAAAAAGCAACGACACTGAATGTTAATATTGTATTCATTTTAGTCCACCTATAGGATCTGAAACGATGCTTTGAGAGATGACTCTCACGGCTTTCATACTAGACAGTGATGTAATTATGTACATTGAAGAGTATTTGTACAGCTTGAAATAAATGCAAAATTAATAACGCATTAAAATTAATTTTAATTACTGAAAAGAAATTAAAGTAATCCACAAAATGTACCTAGACACATATTTAAGGCGAAGACAAGAGATAAACACTCAGATAAAACTCAAGATCCCATAAAGTTTGACAGCAGAAATATATGACCACTAATTATACACCATTATGCTTCTGTGTTTCGTTCTCGAGATTATATTAATGAAATATATCTTTCACATTATATACCTAACACAATGTTGCCACTAATGCCCTCAGTACAAAGATTTCATCTAATTTCCATCGATTTATGGGGCGGTTTGGGGCCTAAATCATAATGGCTTTTAAAATTAGAAGGGGATTTGGCGTTGATGGTCACAGTTCTAACCTAACCTAACCCAAATGATTCACTAACATTAGAGGGGGATCTGCTCGCTCCGCTCACTCGCCTTCGCGCGTTGATGGTCACAGTTTTAACCTAACCTAACCCAAATGATTCACTAACATTAGAGGGGGATCTGCTCGCTCCGCTCACTCGCCTTCGCGCGTTGATGGTCACAGTTCTAACCTAACCTAACCCAAATGATTCACTAACATTAGAGGGGGATCTGCTCGCTCCGCTCACTCGCCTTCGCGCGTTGATGGTCACAGTTCTAACCTAACCTAACCCAAATGATTCACTAACATTAGAGGGGGATCTGCTCGCTCCGCTCACTCGCCTTCGCGCGTTGATGGTCACAGTTTTAACCTAACCTAACCCAAATGATTCACTAACATTAGAGGGGGATCTGCTCGCTCCGCTCACTCGCCTTCGCGCGTTGATGGTCACAGTTCTAACCTAACCTAACCCAAATGATTCACTAACATTAGAGGGGGATCTGCTCGCTCCGCTCACTCGCCTTCGCGCGTTGATGGTCACAGTTCTAACCTAACCTAACCCAAATGATTCACTAACATTAGAGGGGGATCTGCTCGCTCCGCTCACTCGCCTTCGCGCGTTGATGGTCACAGTTTTAACCTAACCTAACCCAAATGATTCACTAACACAGTCATACGAGCGCAACTTGCAAAGGGCAACAAAAACAAACGTACGATAATTAATAATTTATCCAGTAATCCATTTTGACCTTTAAACAATTTGGTCAAGAGTGTAATAAATAATTTAAACATTATCAATGTTTAAATCATTTATTATTATTATTCCAGACTTTGGTCAGCTGAACATTTCATCAAATGACCATTGTTATTTTAAACTTTGTTGATTTGTACGTTGTTCTTTTGAAATTTGCTCAGGAAAGTTTTGATTTTCTATTATGCAACCGTGGGGGCGATCGGCGGCGGCGATCTTTCGCGCCGGGCCTTGGTACAGGCCATGGTCCAGAGCGAGGAGGAGTGGCAGGCGGTCGCCTCCTTCTGCGAAGCAGTAATGCTAGCAAAGTGGGCGGCCGATCGCGTGAGGCAACGGTTCTCACGCCCCAACCGCCGCCGGGATTCCAATCCCGATTTCCGGCCACCGTAGGCGCGGGCTTGCGGACGGCGAGCAATGGGTAGCTCGCCGTCCGACCGTCCGGTAACGGACCGTCTGGATTGAGCCCAAGTCGTCGACGGCGCGTATTGTTCCACGCATGCCTCAGGGAGATGTCAGCAAATCGTAGGGGCCCAGCAGGGTCGATGCCCACTGGGGCCACGGGTAGTGTGAAAATGAAACCCGGGGCCCAGGGACGAAGGCAAAAAAGGAACAGGAGTGGGTTTTAAGTCAGTAAAATTCTGACACTATCTCCGGCTCAGCCCAAGAGCGGGATTTGTCATTAGATGATTATCCCACCTAAAAAAAAAAAGTTTTTCCCATGAGCTGCAATTTTTTTGTTCCCAACTGTTCCAAAAAATATGCGTACGGTTCGCAAAATAAAACGGCTATGATTCACAGTTTTTTGTTTAGTATTAGTTCTTAGGGTTCAGTAAAAAATCGATCTAATCTTACCCAAAACTTCTAAGAAACAAATATTTGTAGGCTTTATTATAGCTGAATATGCTGGAAACACTATGGTAAAATCTATCGGACCATAAAAATATATTACCATATTCATCATCATCACCATCATTTCAGCCGAAAGACGTCCACTGTTGGACATAGGCCTCCCCCAAATGTCGCCACAATGACCGGTTCTATGCGTCTCGCATCCATCGGATTCCCGCGACCCTCACCAGGTCATCGGTCCACCTTATGGGAGGCCTTCCAACGTTGCGTCTTCCGGTAACCTTTCGTCCCCATCGACCATCTGTTCTGCGAGCAATGTGCCCTGCCCACTGCCTCTTAAGTTTGGCGATTCTTCGGGCTATGTCTGTAACCTTGGTTCTCCTGCGGATATCTTCATTTCCGATGCGATCACGCAAGGAAACTCCGAGCATAGCTCTTTTTATTGCCCTTTGAGTGACTTTAAGCCTTCTGATGAGGCCCATTGTAAGCGACCACGTTTCGGAGCCATATGTCATCACTGGCAACACGCACTGGTCATAGACTTTCGTCTTGAGACACTGTGGTATATTGGACGAGAAGACACCGCGCAGCTTCCCGAACGCTGCCCAGCCGAGAATACAACCACCGATATTCTTACAACTAAATATTTATGATTTGGTTTCGAAAATACCGGGCAAGTGCGAGTCGGACTCGCGCACTGAGGGTTCCGTACAAAATTAACCATAAAAACAGTTCAATTCCCGAATTGATTTTCAGATTTTTCCGAATCACAAAAACAAATTTGTGACGTAACTACAAATTTACAGTTTTCAGATTTTCCCCTATACTTGTGCTATGAGACTTTGCTTCATGCAGAATTTCAGAATTTTAGATCAACGGGAAGTACCCTATGAATTTTGATTCCTTTGAGAGTGTCGAAATATACGTTTTTTGCGACATAAACGGTTGTGTCTTTTTTTTTGTTAATTTAGAAGTTTGATTTTTTCACAGCTTCAAGGGACCGCAGATTTGTGTATATGTTTTTATTTACAACTCGATACCTCCACGCGTTCCCAAGATAAAGAGTCTTGGCAGACAGACAGACAGACGGACAACAAAGTGATCCTATAAGGGTTCCGATTTTTTCTTTTGAGGTACGGAGCCCTAAAAATCTTACTGCATTTTTTGGAATTAAAAATACAAAAAAATCTTTTTGATTACATTAATTGATACCTACATTACCTACTGTGTAATATGTCAATTATTTAACCTTTTGACGTGCGTAATTAGAGACACAATAGTAAGACAATGGCTTGCGGACGCCGGCTACCGCCTG